>CM054059.1:287814364-292614364 GCA_028641055.1 Alopecurus myosuroides
ACCCATGGCTCTGTCCAGAGCGCTTCCTCAAAGACTAAGCCATCTCATACAGCCGGAGCCAATTGCTTCTATTGCAAGCAGGATGGCCACTGGAAGAGGAACTGCACCAAGTATGGAGGTGTGACTTCCAACTCAGGTACGCTTGTGTGCAATGTTATAGACATTTATCTTGCTGATGCACCTAACAGTTCTTGGGTATATGATACAGGATCAGTTATTCACATATGCAACTAGTTGCAGGGACCGGTAAGAACTAGGAGCGTGGCAAGAGGAGAAGTTGATATTCGGGTCGGCAACAAGGCGAGATTTGCTGCGTTGGAAGTCAGCACGATGCAACTTCATTTACCTTCAGAATTTTTATTGGAGCTGAATAATTGTTATTATGTTCCAGTGCTTAGTCGAAACTTTATTTCCGCCTCATGTTTGATGAGACAAGGTTATGAGTCGAATATTAAGAATAATGGTTGTTCTTTATATTTGAAAGATATGTTTCATGGCTTTGCACCCGTTCAGGACGGGTTATTTATTTTAAATCTTGATAGTGAATCGGTCTATAATATAAATGTGAAAATGATGAAACCAAATGATCTAAATATGACTTATTTTTGGCACTGTCGGCTTGGTCATATAAGTTGGACACGCATGAAAAGCTCCACGATGATGGACTTCTAATTTTTTTTTAAATATAAAGAAGGTAGAGGCGGCCTCTACCTTATTGTTACAAGTGTGGTTGTGGATTTACAAGTCACCAATCTAAGAAGATGCGGTGAGAAAGCAGAAGAACAGAGAAGAACTAAGAGAAAAAGATAGGAACAAAGTAAAAAAGAAGAGAGAAAGGAAAAAGAAACAAAAAAGAAAGTAAAAAAAAGGGGAATCCAGTTGATAAGCCTTCCGATTTCATCCTCCTTTAATCGCGTAGCTTCCCTGCCCATGCCGTTATGGATCCTTGGTTTTTTCTAGACCTGTTAGCCCATAGCATTAGGTCATCCGATATGCTATTGATTAGTTGCTGCCTGCATTCAGTCTTGCCATTGAAGACGCGATCATTTCTCATTTTCCATAAGCCAAGCAAGCACGCCGCAAAGCAGATAGGCCACGTACGACATTTGAGCTTCAGATGAGCCTGAAGGCAGAAATCCGAGATGTTGTCTGAACTGGTTGCCAGGGTTGAAAGTTGCAGTCTATCCCATACCCAGATCGCGTATCTGCATCGTAGAGCTATGTGGTCTATTGTTTCAGTAGCTGGGCAGTGGTCACAGGCGTCTGAATCTTGCCAGTGCTTTTTCACCAAGTTGTCTCTCGTGTTGAGCCTCCCTCTAAATGCTAACCAGAGAAATACTCTATGCCTTGGTGGTACTTCGGATATCCAAATGTATTTCTGATTTTTACACCTAACACCACTGTCACTGAGTAGTTTATATACATCCTTTGTCGTTGATCTTTTCCCGGTGGTAAGCAGCACTCTTATGTCCTTCCCATTTTGGAGGTCACATGGATTTGCATTGAGGTTATCAGTCAGTATGTCGAGTTGTAGTTGGGCCGTGGCCGATAAAGGCAGCAGTAGTTTTATCATCAGAGTGTTTCCTTGGAATTGTGATGCTACTGTGCATGACGGGTCCTCTGCGAAGGTGTGCAGGATTGGCAGCGTGTGCCGTAGTACTCCTAGTCCAGACCAACTGTCATTCCAAAAGGAAACAGTGGCTCCGGACTTCACCTTGCTCACTGTTATGGCCTGTGCAATGGGTATGAGCGGTAGTAATGTCCTCCAAAACGGTGTATCTCTGGTGTTTGGTAGAGTAGGTATGCTGTCTCCAAGATACCAACTGGCCAGCCAAGTGAAACAGGGTCCCTTGCCGTCCGAGATTAGTTTGATAACTAGGTTGGTCATTAGAGCCATGTTGTGTGTGTCCAGATTCTTGATTCCTAGTCCTCCTGATTCCTTTGGCATTGTGACATGCTTCCAAGCAACAAGGCATTGTCCACCTGTAACGTCTTTCTTCCCCGCCCAAAGGAAAGCCCGCCTCAGCTTGTCAACCATCTCAATGCTAGCCTTGTCCCATCTTATGCAGGCCATGAAAAAGGTGGGGATGGCGGATAGGATTGAGTTTACAAGCTGAACTCTGCCACCTGAGGAGAGAAGGCCCGGTGCCCAGCCTGGTAGTCGTCTGCTCACTCTCTAAATTACTGGTTGCAGCATTGTTCGGGAGATTTTGTTTAAAGATAGCGGCAGTCCTAGGTATGTGCATGGAAAGTGTGAGATTGGGCACCCTAATATATTAGCGATACTTGCTGCCTCGTTATGGCTGAACTCTGCCATCTGAGGAGAGAAGGCCCGGTGCCCAGCCTGGTAGTCGTCTGCTCACTCTCTGAATTACTGGTTGCAGCATTGTTCGGGAGATTTTGTTTAAAGATAGCGGCAGTCCTAGGTATGTGCATGGAAAGTGTGAGATTGGGCACCCTAATATATTAGCGATACTTGCTGCCTCGTTATGGCTGATGTTTATAGGTACAAAAGTACTCTTGTGGTAGTTTATAAGTAATCCACTGAACTTGGCAAATGTATCCAGAATAACTTTGGTGTAGCTAGCCTGGAGGGTGGATCCCTGTAGAATGAGTAAGGTGTCATCCGCGTACTGCAGAATTGGCAGTGGTGCTCCCTGTTGAATTGGATGTTGGAGAACACCTTGATCATATGCTCGCTTTAGCATCTGTTGCAGCACATCAACCACAAGGTTGAAAATATATGGGGACAGTGGGTCCCCCTGCCTTACTCCTTTCTGTATATCGAATTTTCTCCCATAATTCCCATTTATTAGTAATTGATCTTGAGACGTATGTAGCAGGTGCTTGACCCACCACGTCCATCTGTCTGGGAAACCCCTGGCCTCCATGATTTCTGTGATTGCTCCCCAATGCACAGTGTCGAAGGCCTTGTGAAAGTCCAGCTTTAGCATGATAACATGTTTGTTGTATTTTTTTGCGCATTGGATCATTTCAATTGCTGTGGCGAAATTCTATATTATTGATCTTCCACGAATGAAGCCAGACTGCATTGTGTCGACTAGGGCGTCCATTTTGGTTTGCAACCTGTTAGCCAGGACTTTGGCTATTAGTTTGGGGATGGAATGCTGCAGGGAGATTGGGCGAAAATCTGAAATGGCGGTGGGGGTTTCCTTCTTTGGTATGAGTGCAATATTGGCCAAGTTTACTCCCCTCAGTTGGATTTCTTGCTTGAATAGTGCAGTGAACATGGCTGTAAGATCACTTTGCAGCTCGTTTCTATAGAATTTATAGAATTCATTAGTGAAGCCATCTGGCCCTGGGCTCCTGTGTAACATCCCAAGTATGAAAAACCACCTCTAGAATGCTTGATTTCTTGTTTTATTAAAGTTTTGCATCATGTCATCATATTCATTGAATTGTTTGCATTTGTTTTACTTTGTTTTCCATTTGTTTGCATCTGTTTTTCTCTGTTTTCACATTTGAAATTCAAACTTTATTCAAACATTTATTTCATACTTGCTCTGTTACAATCTTTTTCAAATAAAAGCTCAACTCAAACAACATTTGTTTCCAATTAATTCCATAATGTTTCAACTATTAAAATGGTGGTTTTTAGTCAATCAATTAATTCCCATGTTATTCCAAACATTCAAATTCAAATCCCAAACAGCACTCAATTGAATTTATGAATATCATCAAAACAAATCAACTCATTGTTCTATTTTAACAATAGGGTTCACCCTATTAAAAAGTTTGTTTCAATAATAATCATTTTAATAAGCAAATTCTTCCAATTTTGAATTAATTCCCAAACAGCAATTTAATTTGAAAACTTTTGGCAAACCAAGTTAGCATTTAGTTGCTATGGGAAAAACTAGCCTAACCATAATTTTTTCCAATTTTTCCTAGCCCTAAAAACTACCTTTTTCTTCCATTTTCATTTTCTGCAAAAAAAAAAGACAGAAGGAGAATTTTTTTTTAAAATTAAAAACGGGCGCCAGAGCGGTGGGCTGCGCCCAGCCCACCCTTTTCCTTCTCTCCCGCGCGGCCCAGCCTTTTTCTTCCACCCGCTGGCCCGCGTACCGGTTCGATCTTCTGTTTCCTGTACGGCGTCGCATCCACAGTGGCCACGTCGCCGGCAGTATCGCGCCGACGGCCGTGCGCAGCTCCGCAGGCCTATAAAGCCATGCCCTAGCCCTGCGCTGCCCTAGCTAATCCCTACCCCTCTCCCCTCGAGCTCCGCCGCCATCTCTCCCTCTCCCTCGCCGGATCCCCTCTCTCTGCAGCCACTCACCGGAGCGCGCCACCGTCTGAATCCGCCATGGCAGCCACCGCAGCAGCCCTCCATCGACCACGCTAGCTACGGGAATCAGAACACCGCGTCACCCTCGAGCCTTTGGACACCACCGCGGGCACGGAGCACGTCCAGATCGCCGCCGCTGTCCACGTCGTTGCCGCCACCGGAACCTCCCCGAGCCTCTGCTCGACTCCATCGCCGGTGAGCACGCCACCGTACCCTTTCCCTCCTCTCTGTTCTCGCTCTGCTTGCGCGCACACACACCACTCCAGCACGCACCACCCAGCAGCAGCACAATCACGCCGTCCACGGCACGCCGCCGTCCGCCGTCGTCGTTTCTCTGTCAGATGTTCAGTTAGCGCGCGCGAGGTTCAGTTAACTCGCAGTGGAACGATAACCTCACAGCGTCGCTGTATCTGTCAAAACTGACAGCGTACCGCAGTGGTAGCACTGCCTCTCTCGCTCGCGCACGGCACGGGTTCGAGCCTTGGCTCCGCGGAATAAAACCAACATTTTTCACTCAGGGCTGACAGGCAGGCCCCAGTCGTCAGTGGCCCTTGCCGCCACGCGCGCATCCGCTGCCACGCTGGCCCAGGGGCCCCCCTGTCAGTGGCATGGGCTGGCCACTGCGGGGTATAAAAAGAATTCCAGCTTTTTCTTTTCAACTTAAGCCCTTTTGAATTACAGATTGGTCCCTAAAACTAAAACCCTAATAACTTTTATTTTATAATTCCAAATAACAAAAATAAAATATGTGCACTGCCCCAAATTCAATTATCTATCTATTTATGACATTTGTTTCCTGTTTTGAATTTTCCAAATGCATTTCAAATTTGAATTCAAACAATTCATTTGTAATTTGATAAAATCCATAAGTAATTCATACTTATTCCAAATAATGCAAATAAAATATGTTTTCCATGCTATTTCAAACCACCTATTCAAATATAAATTTTGTTTCATGGTTTGACTAATTAAAATTGCTTAAATAATTTAAACCTTGTTTAAATCATTTAAATTTGCTAAATTCATAACTTGCTCAAATTAAATTATTTTTGAACATGTAAAATATGTTTTCAAGCTAGAAAAATATAAACTTTTCAAATATGAATTTGAATTTATGTTTGGAACAAATAAAAATTCAAATAATATTCAAACTTGTTTTAAGTTCATTTAAAACTTGTTTAATCTTGTTTAATTCATAATTAAATTATTGTAATCCCTTCTTCAATAATTGAAACATGTAATCCAACTAAAATTTTGTGTTCTTTTCAAATATGAATTTTGTTATTTATTTGGCATAATTTAAATTGGTGAAAACAACAACTATTTGTGTAATCCCTTTAGGGAACCAAAAATTCCCTAACTCACTAAATAAATTTCTAAAGTGGTAAACCTTATTTCCAATTGGTTCTATTGTTGTTATTTTGTTGTTTTCCTCATCCATGCATCATACTAATCCACTTTCACCTGTTGGTTAATTGGAAAACAATTGTTTCAACCAAAATTTGTGGGCTTTTCATATGCAACTCAAAATTGCATATGTGTCCATTTAAATTGTGTTACCATGTCAACTAATTTATTCTGATGCATCTATTAACTTGACATGCATCATCCCATGATTGTGCACTATGCCATGATATTGATTGTTTATATTTCTGCATTGTTTGTTTGCTTCTTCTCGGATAGACGACGACGTTGAGACAGACGATACTTACGACACCCCTTCTGAGGATCTAGCTCAGTACCAGGCTGCTGAGTTTGCAGGCAAGTTATCACTCACATGAACCACTGTGTTCCTTTCAACATTGGTTACCGATACTTTCCGTTGCCTATTCTGCTAGCCTTAGTAATAGTTGTTTCTGTTACGAACCTATCACATGAATCCCTTAACCCTGATATTGCCTCACCTCCACTCCTACAACCCCATTGTTTGAGCCAGTATCTTACTAGCATGCTTAGGTTGTTTTGCTCGAGTCTGTTACCCGTTACCTTCTGTTACTATTTCTATTATGTTCTGGGGCTCGATGTTAATCAATCAACCTGTTAATAATAATATGCTGATAAGGCACCGGCAGGAGGCCCTGTGTGGTTTTGAGGCCTGCTAGTGTCGACCCTAATAGGAAAAGGGTCTTGTCTACTGATCCATGATGAGCGCACTACCCGCATGTGGGAAGCGTGTATGGGCGCCCCCCTCAATTTGATTCGATTCGCATCTCGTCCAAATCGCCTCATTTAGTTCGTGTTTTCCATTTGCCGCATGCATGTTTTTGCGAGCCCAGCGCAGGGTGGAACTTTTGTAGTCGGCATATAGGGGGACACGTTCTTAGAGTGCTATGAGGGTCCCCTTTCTTCGGGGCTCGATTAGCCGTGCGCCCAAGGTGCTTTGGGCTTGATGCGAAGAAGAGTTGAGTTGTGTAGAGTGCCTCGCCTGGTGGAAGTGCATTTCCATCCTGGCGGGATATTCTTACGTGTATGGCCAAATTGGTGCACCCCTGCAGGGATAAATCTTCTCGAGAAGCCGTGTTTTCCGCGGTTATGGTTGACTTGGTGAAAGTACTGGCTAACAAGTACTCAGAACAACTTACACCTAACTAATGATAACTTGACTAGTAATAGGCTTATTGACACCACAATTTGATCCATCATTAATCCAACTGTGTGAGTTATCCTCGGATTGCTTCTTTGGATAAGGGGTGAGGTCCAGGATGGGTTTGTGTGGTGGTTAGTTGTAGTTGGTTACGATACGCTATCTTATCCCCTTTCTGATAGCCGGAAGTTGTAGTATGTTCTGTAGTTGGTTAGTGCAGCCAGTTGCAGCATCTTTTATATCCCTTTTCTTCCGTTGAACCCAAGGCATCTGTGCTTGGTGTTGACGGGTTACACTTTGGTGAACTGTGAGTCTTGCTTGCCAGTACGTTTATGTACTGACCCCTTTGGGGCTGTGGTTTCCGCAGACTACGCTTACGAGGATCCCCGTGACGGCTACTACGTGGAGTTTGACGAGGCTGCTGACGAGTAGGTAGCGGACCCGGGCAGGATCCGAGACTTCGTGGGTGGGCTCCGTTTTCCTTTCATTCCCGGCTTCTTAAGCCTATTTGGATCTTGTCTGTACTCAGACATGTTGAATGCTTCCGCTGTGATGTAATGATGAATTGTTGGGACATGTGTCCTCTGGATGATTGTATTTGCTATCTCTGCTCTAGTGAGAGCTATTTGCAACTTATTTCCATCTTTTGTGTCTTAGAGATCTGTTGTGTTATCATTTTGTTCAACGCCGTTGACGTACCATGTGTGTATGGTATGAAGTACGTCAATGGTAGTATCCTGATTTCTATGGGATGGTTTACGTAGACGCTGAACAGATAGGGGTTGGTTGTCACACATACGTGTGTTGGCCTACTCGTAAGAGATGCGGGTGCCGGTAAGCCCCGTAATCCAATCCACTACTGTTCAACGGAACTGCGAGTATCCTCTAGAAGTCCGGGTGCGACAAATGGTATCAGAGCCTGTCTGCCTGTAGGATCCCTTTTACTGGTCGCAGTTGAGTCTAGAAACTATTTTTGGTAAGGAATTCTGCCATTTTTCTTCTTTCCCCACCCACCCACCCCTTTTCTGGTAAGGAAGTGCAACGTTGTTTTCTCTTCTCATCTAAACTTTCAAGTTAGGTTTTCACGTGTTTTGGGTTCTCCGTAGTACCTCAGGATTTTTGGTCTCGTGTTTCCCGATATTGCTTCAATATCCTGTTCTTTTCAACATCCTTATCGTCCGTTGAAACCTTGTTGTTGCTTTCCACTTCAGTTCTCTACCGACGTCTAATCTAAACTTCCCCGATCATCTGCAGATGGATCTCAGGTTCTTCCCGCAGGTGGTTCGGATGACTCGTTGTGAGAGCACCGCCGGTTATCCGGAGATGCTGAGAGACATGGTCACTTATCTGGGTTTCCGTTGGGCACCAAAGTACCAGGTCTACGAGCAGCAGCGAGAGTTTGACCAGACCTACTACCAGGCTATCGTCTACATTCTGTCAGATGATGGCATGAGCGTTGTCCACCGCTACGAGGCAGTAGGTTCCACAGTGGATATGGCCGTGCAGCAGGCAGCTTATGTGAGTCTCACCGTCCTTCGTGCTGACTACTGGGGATTTGACGATTCCATCTATCGCCACATCCCCCGTGGTTACATCACTTCGGAGGGAGCTCACTTCACTCTCTATGACAACTTGGATGTCTACGAGCATGATAACACCAGGCTGCACACCACCGCTCAGTTTGTGAGGCACAGTGACGCAGTTGCCACCACACTTTCTCAGGAGTTGGCCTCAGTCAGAGAGCAGCTCTACCTTGCTTTGACTCGTCTGGCGACGCACACCACAGACTTTGTTGGATATGAGCGCTTTGCACGTTTCGATCAGCCAGTTGGTCGTCGTCTGCCAGATGCTTGAGGTTACGAGCCGATCAGAGGTCCAGTCCTCAACCTCGGTGCTGGTTACACTGGGATTCCACGCTTTGGAGCACAGGGAGTCGACGCTATGTACTTCACCACACCTAGAGTCGCTCTCAGACCACGTCAGATCTATGTGGATCGTCGTTCTACCTACTTTCGTGGGCGTGCTCCTCACCGTACCTCTCGTCGTACTACTCACCGCCGTCCTGCGTGATGAGCATGAGAGTACCGATGTATCCATTCTTAGCTATGGTTAGTTATCCTTTGGCTTTCGAACCATGTATTGGTGTGTTGGATATTCTGATGTATTTGAACATGTGATGATGTACCTGTTGGTTATCTATTCATGCGTCGGAATAATCTCTCTTTCGGTTTCCAAGTCTATCTGTTTCTGTTGTTGTGCTAAAATGCATGTCTATTCAGGATGCCGCCAACAAGGAACAACCCGCCTGAGCCACCGCCAATCACGGAGCTGTTGACTCAGATGACTCAGGTCGTGACGCAGATGGCCCAGATCCAGGCTAACCAGCACAACAACCAGAATGCTCCATGAGTCAGCATCAAGGAGTTTCTGAGTCTGGGGCCGAGAGCTTTCGTGGCAACACGCGAGCCTCTGGATGCTGATGACTGGATCCGGGAGATGGCCAGAGCTCTGGACATTGCTCACGTTGCTGAGGAAGACAAAGTCAAGTATGCCACCTACCTACTGAAGGGTCAGGCAGCTACCTGGTGGGAGAACTACCAGACCATGAGAGTTGGATACCCAATCACCTGGGGTTGTTTCAAGGATGCTTTCCTGAAGCACCACATCCCAGATGGTCTCATGGAAAGGATGCGTGAGGAATTCTGCTCTCTCAAGCAGGGCAAGCTGGACGTCATTGGCTATAAGAATGAGTTCAATCGCCTCGCTCGTTACGCTGGTGATGAGGTGTCCACTGAGGCTAAGAAGATGGAAAGGTTCCGCCGAGGTTTTAACCCGGAACTCAAGTACGCCCTCACCAACATCAAGGCCAAAGACTTCGAGGAGCTCGTGAACACCGCGCTCAATGATGAAAATGGGCGCAAGGCGTTCGAGGAGTCTCGAAAGCACTCGCGTGAGGGTGGTTCCTCCTCCAACATGACCACCCCTCCGCAGAAGCGCCGCATCAGGGTGCCAAATGGTGCTGTCACTCGGGCTCCATATGCCCAAGCTTCTCCAGGCTCTGCTCCCCGCCCACCCAACCCATCTCAGATGCATGGTCAGAGGTTTTCAATGGGGCAGCCAAGGCCAGATGCACCTCATGTCGTCACTTGCTACAAATGCAAGCAGACATGGCACTATGCTGACAAGTGCACTCAGAGGCAGCTACCTCCACCACCTCCTCGCCCCAACACCAACCAGGCAATGGTGCGTGCTCCCCCGGCTAAAGCCTTCAACTCCAACAACAGGCCTGTCGGGAGGACCGCGAGGGTGAATCATGTCAAGGTCGACAATGCTGAGGAAGCTGCTGACGTCGTTCTCGGTACATTCCCCGTAAACTCTAACCCAGCTAAAGTGTTGTTTGATACCGGAGCATCGCATTCTTTCGTGTCAAAGATCTTTGCGACAACAGTTAAACTACCTTTTGTTGGTTTGGGTTCCCCGCTAGTAGTAAACTCCCCTGGAGCAACTATGCTAACTTCCAAGATCAGTCATGAGAATCAGATTCTAATTGGAGGTCACATATTCCTTGCTTCTCTCATACTGCTTGGCAATTCTGACATTGATGTCATTCTTGGCACGGATTGGTTGAAGGCCAATAAAGCTACGATTGACTGTGCTCAGAAGTCAATAACTCTGTTCCACCCTTCTGGCCAGATAGTCTATTCTCCAAATGAATCAAGTTCTGTTCAGCTGTACAACCTCGATGCTAAACCTCTACCTCTACTTGAAAATGTTCCGGTGGATTGTGAATTCCCTGACGTCTTTCCAGAAGAGTTGCCAGGGATGCCTCCGGACAGAGCAGTTGAGTTCGTGATCGAGCTTGAGCCAGGTACTGCTCCAATCTCTAAGCATCCATACAAGATAGCTCCTCCTGAACTGAAATTGTTAAAGGAGCAAATCGATATGTACATGGAAAAAGGTTACATTCAACCTAGTTCTTCCGCTTGGGGTTGCCCAACTCAGTTCGTTGCAAAGAAGGATACCAAGAGACTCGTTGTTGACTATCGTCCTCTTAACGAGAAAACCATCAAAAACAAGTATCCAATTCCTCGTATCGATGATCTTTTTTGATCAACTTGCTGGAGCCTCAATATTCTCAAAATTGGACTTGAGGATGGGTTACCATCAAATAAAGATCAGAAAGGAAGATATTCCAAAAACAGCTTTCACCACTCGTTACGGTCTATATGAATACACCGTCATTTCCTTTGGTCTCACCAATGCACCGGCGACATTCTCAAGACTCATGAATTCTTTCTTCCATGAATACCTCGACAAGTTTGTTGTGGTATATCTTGATGACATTCTGGTCTACTCCAATTCTGAGGAAGAGCATGGAGAACATCTTCGTCTCACTCTCATGAAACTTCGCGAGCATCGTCTATATGCCAAGTTCTCCAAATGTGAGTTCTGGATTCCAGAAGTTGCTTACCCTGGTCATGTCATCTCTGCCAAGGGCATAGCCATTGATCCAGAAAAGGTTAAAGCAATTGTTGATTGGAAAACTCCTAAGACGGTGAAGCAAGTCAGAAGTTTTCTTGGCTTGGCTAGCTATTGCCGTCGTTTCGTCCAAAACTTTTCCAAGATTGCCAAACCTCTCACTGATCTCACAAAGAAGGACAAGAAGTTCGTTTGGTCTCCACAGTGTGATGAAAGTTTCAATCTCCTGAAGACTAAACTCACTTCTACCCCAGTTCTGGTTGGCCCAGATACTACCAAACCTTTCCAGATATTCTGCGATGCATCTCTCCAAGGTCTAGGTGCAGTTCTTATGCAAGAACGTCAAGTTGTACCTTGAACTTGCAGCAGTGGTGTTTGCCCTCAAGAAATGGAGACAATACTTGTTGGGTAATCGCACTGAAATCTTTTCCGATCATAAGAGTCTGAAATACATCTTCACTCAACCAGATCTAAACCTCAGGCAAAGGAGATGGATTGAAAAGATTAAAGACTTTGATCTCACCATTTCTTACACTCCAGGCAAGGCTAATGTTATGGCCGATGCTCTCAGTCGCAAGTCCTATTGCAATAATCTCATGATCATGGAAAGCCAACCTCCACTTCATGAAGAATTCCAGAAGATGAACCTTGGTCTTGTTTCTCAAGGATATCTTGCAAACTTGACAGCCAGTCCAACTCTCGAGGACAAGATTCGTTCTGAACAACTTCGTGATGCTGAAATCAAGAAGATTGTAGAGCACATCAGAGAAGGCAATGATAAATTCAAGTCCTTCTCAATTGATGACAAGGGAACTGTGTTCTTCGAAGGACGCGTTGCAGTTCCTCAGATTCAAAGTCTCAAAGATGTCATTCTCAAGGAGGCTCATGAAACTCCTCTCTCCATCCACCCTGGAAGTACAAAGATGTACCAGGATCTCAAGACACTGTATTGGTGGCCTGGCATGAAACGTGAAATTGCTCAATACGTTTCTGAATGCGACGTTTGTCAACATGTTAAGGCAGTCCATCAGAAAACAACAGGTCTTCTACAACCTCTGAAAATTCCTGAGTGGAAGTGGGACATGATTGAAATGGACTTCGTCACTGGTTTTCCAAAGTACAAGAAGGGCAACGATGCAATCTTCGTTGTTATTGATCGTCTCACTAAAGTAGCTCACTTCTTTTCTGTCAAAGAAACGATCTCAGCTAGCCAGCTAGCAGAGCTCTACACAGCAAAGATCGTTCCTCTTCATGGTGTTCCATTGGAAATAAGCTCAGACCGTGGAAGCATATTCACTTCTCATTTCTGGAAAATCTTTCAAGAAGCATTGGGCACCAAACTTCTGTTCAGCACAGCTTATCACCCTCAGTCCCAAGGGCAAGTCGACAGAGTCAATCAGATTCTCGAGGATATGCTCAGAGCATGTGGTCTCTCCTTTGGCATGAAATGGGAGGATTGCCTTCCATATGTTGAATTCTCCTACAACAACAGCTACCAGGCAAGCCTAGGCATGGCACCATTTGAAGCACTCTATGGCCGCAGATGCAGGAGTCCAATCAATTGGTCTGGAGCTGGTGAACGTTCACTCTTAGGCCCTGACATTGTTAAGGAAGCCGAGGAGAAAGTTCGTATCATTCGTGACAATCTCAAGATTGCTCAGTCTCGTCAGAAAAGCTACTATGACAACAAGCACAGGGATATGATCTATGCACCTGGTGACAAGGCATATCTCCGTGTAACTCCCCTTAGAGGCACTCATCGTTTTGGTGTGAAAAGAAAGCTTGCACCAAGATACATTGGTCCTTTCAACATTCTCTCAAGGCGTGCAGAAAATGCTTATCGTCTTGAACTTCCAGAAAAACTATCCAAGGTGC
Organism: Alopecurus myosuroides; assembly: GCA_028641055.1. Lineage (NCBI taxonomy): Eukaryota > Viridiplantae > Streptophyta > Magnoliopsida > Poales > Poaceae > Alopecurus > Alopecurus myosuroides. The sequence continues at coordinate 287,827,609 of CM054059.1, forward strand.
ACGATGTGTTCCACGTGTCACAGCTCAAGAGGTGTTTCAAAGATCCAGATCGTGCAGTTGATCATGATTCCATTGAACTGCAAGATGATCTATCTTATGAGGAGCACCCTGTTCGTATTCTCGATGAGACCGAGCGTAAGACTCGCAACAAGAGCACCAAGTTCTTGAAAGTGCAGTGGTCGCATCATTCCGATAAAGAGGCAACGTGGGAGACCGAAGAGGATCTTCGCAAGAAGTATCCGGACCTTTTCCTTTCTCAGTAGGAATCTCGGGGCGCGATTCCTTCAAGGGGGGGTGTTTTGTAACATCCCAAGTATGAAAAACCACCTCTAGAATGTTTGATTTCTTGTTTTATTAAAGTTTTGCATCATGTCATTATATTCATTGAATTGTTTGCATTTGTTTTACTTTGTTTTCCATTTGTTTGCATCTGTTTTTCTCTGTTTTCACATTTGAAATTCAAACTTTATTCAAACATTTATTTCATACTTGCTCTGTTACAATCTTTTTCAAATAAAAGCTCAACTCAAACAACATTTGTTTCCAATTAATTCCATAATGTTTCAACTATTAAAATGGTGGTTTTTAGTCAATCAATTAATTCCCATGTTATTCCAAACATTCAAATTCAAATCCCAAACAGCACTCAATTGAATTTATGAATATCATCAAAACAAATCAACTCATTGTTCTATTTTAACAATAGGGTTCACCCTATTAAAAAGTTTGTTTCAATAATAATCATTTTAATAAGCAAATTCTTCCAATTTTGAATTAATTCCCAAACAGCAATTTAATTTGAAAACTTTTGGCAAACCAAGTTAGCATTTAGTTGCTATGGGAAAAACTAGCCTAACCATAATTTTTTCCAATTTTTCCTAGCCCTAAAAACTACCTTTTTCTTCCTTTTTCATTTTCTGCAAAAAAAAAAAACAGAAGGAGAAATTTTTTTAAAAATTAAAAACGGGCGCCAGAGCGGTGGGCTGCGCCCAGCCCACCCTTTTCCTTCTCTCCCGCGCGGCCCAGCCTTTTTCTTCCACCCGCTGGCCCGCGTACCGGTTCGATCTTCTGTTTCCTGTACGGCGTCGCATCCACAGTGGCCACGTCGCCGGCAGTATCGCGCCGACGGCCGTGCGCAGCTCCGCAGGCCTATAAAGCCATGCCCTAGCCCTGCGCTGCTGTCGGGGGGTTACCCCCGAGTAGGGTAAAGACAAGTGGTAAAAGCAACTATCAGAAGAGAGGTTTGGTCGAGTAGCCGCCTACCCGGTACCCGCTACCCGGTCGACTGCTACTCGGTCTCACCTCAAGATGACCAGAAGGAAGAATCAATCAAGTTCTGTCTATTCGAGTAGAAGAGTTGGCCCGAGTAAAATTGGCGGGAACCTACTCGGGCCAGAAAGTCAAAGGAGCCGTTCTGACACAGGATCCCGCGTATCCCGGGTCCGTACTTGGCACTATTCGAACTACTGTTCACCTGGGACCGGCCTGCCTGACAGTGACAGCATGGAAGCAGGCGGTCGCAGGATAAGGGGGCCCCAGTCTGTGTTTGGCACAGTGATACCAGTCTGTCCCCTTGGTTTTGCCCAACGACTTTCCGGATGCAGCCAAGGTTAGGAACCAAAGCTGTCAGCGGGAACCCGGAAGAAGGACGATGTGCACACTATGTCGACACTTGTCCATGTTTGGACGTATCCGGCTGGGCACTGTGTATATAAGGTGCCCCGCCGCCTCCTGCGTGAGGGATCGCACAAGGGATCGCATGCTAAAACATCTTGTGACCTAATTCTTGACCTAGTTCATCGCGTAGAGAGGAGAGTGGCTACTCGGTAGCAAGAACATTGTACTGTGGCTACTCGGTGAGACACCAGAATACATAAAGAAAGGCAGGAGTAGGGGTTTTACCTCCTCACGAGGGCCCTGAACCTGGGTAGATTGTGTTGTTTGCAGTGTTTACTTCGTACCTCACGCGGCTACTCGTCGCGTGATCCCTCCCCGAGCACCTCCAGCGTCCTTCGTCCCCACATCTTTAGCCATCCCATGGCATCTGCCGTGACACCACCACGCCAGTTGGCGCCCACCGTGGGGCAACCAGCAGCGCTGGTTGGAGTTTCTGTTCGGACGGGATCTTCTTCAGCGGAGCGCGTGGTCTGTGGCCTTGTCCATAGATTCGGTTCTTTCGACTTCGTCACCGACAACGCCGGCGATTTCGGCGGCATGGCTATGCCGGAGGGCGGCTCGGTGGTATCCTTCGGCTTTCACCTCGTCTACGTCGCCACCGTCGCCAACCGCGCGTACCCCGAGCTGGTGCATGACGCGGAGGATCCTCCCGCAGTGGTCGCTGCTCGCGGAAGGCCCGCGTGCAGTTCTGGGGACCGCGCTGAGGTGATGGTGACGGGCGCGGCGGCAAACGCCGGCGCGGCCGCTACTGGCGCCGCGGCCGTCGTCGAGGATCTTGCTGCACCAAGCACTGGTGGCAGGACTCACCGGCCCTACGAGAAGGAGTGCAACTTGCCGCCTTCCACTACTACGACTATTCCCGCGTCGGCTGCGCGACCTGGCATGCCGACTCCCACCGACATCGAGCTTCTAGCCATGAGGGAGCAGCTCGAGCGGCAACGCCTGGAGCTGCTTGCCGAGCAGGCGGAGTTGGATAAGGTGAGGTTGGAGTTGAGTCTAGACCAGCTCGAGTACAACAAGGCTCACGGCTTCACGCCAGTCGCTAGGAGGGCTAGCAGAGTAGGCGCCACTCGGCGCAACCTTGGTGCCGAGATGGCGACAGTTGTAGAGGTTCCTGCTCAGTCCGCCACCGCAAACACCTCCACCCGGCCCAGATATAGCACACCCGCCAAGACACTTAGAGCTGCAGAAGCTGTAGCTGCCGAGTTGCCTCGTCTAGACGGTGACGCGCGCGTTAGGCAGCAGGAAAGGCTCAACGAGTTGGTGTTGGAGGCTGCTAGGCAGAACGAGGAGTTCCGAAAAGCCAACCCTGGTGCCGGAGCTTCTCAGGTGGTCCACTCGCACGCGGCTAGATCTAACGATCAGGCCTCGTCTCCGCATCCCAGCCGCGAGAAGAGCCGCAGCGGACGTTCGGCCAGAGATAGGCAAATGCAGGTGTATGACCCGGCTGCTGCCGCGAGACAGCTTGCTGTGCCGCAGCAGCCCGGGCAGGAACACAACGCTGCAAGAGCAGGCTCTCAAGCCCATCAAGCTCAAAGCCAGGCCCGAGATGAAGCGCGTCCAGGTCCTTCTCGGCGTCCCGCTGCTCCGCCTACTCGGCAGAGGCAGCAGCCGCGCGCAGTGGCACCAGTCGCCAACCCGGTGGAGCAGCCTGCAGCTGTGCAGGTGGACAGATATGATGATGGCTACTCGGCTATGGAGATGGCTGGCTATGATGTCCATGATCGTGTTGGCGAGCGCATGCTGGCGCCTGGAGATGCGAGGCATCAGTTGGACCGGATCAGCTTGTCGGCGCGGCTGGAGAACACGGGTCCTCCAGGCCCCGAGTGCTTTGGCCCGCGCATCATGAACGAGCCATCCGTGAAGAACTTCCAGCTCGCAAGGGGCACCAAGAGCTACAATGGCAGCACCAAGCCCGAAGACTGGCTCAATGACTATGTCACCGCGGTCCATATCGCGAACGGCAACAGAAGATGGGCGGTGTGCTATGTTCCGCAGATGCTAGAGGGTCCAGCTCGCACTTGGCTCAACAACTTGCCCAAGAACAGCATCAACTGCTGGCTGGACTTCTCGGATGCCTTCATCAGCAACTTCACGAGCACATACAAGAGGCCGAATAGGCCACAGCAGCTATCCGCTTGCAGGCAGCGAGAAGACGAGACAGACCGCGAGTATCTTACTCGGTGGAGTACATTGAGGAACACCTGTGAAGGTGTGAATGAAGCGCAGGCCATCACTTGGTTTGCGCAGGGATGCAGGCATGGCAGCATGTTGTGGCAGAGATTGCAGAGGGAGATGCCGAACACTCTAGCGGAGACCATCAAGATTGCGGATCAGTACGCACTTGGTGATCCTACTCAGCCCCTGATGGATTCCTCTGAACCGAGAAGAAACTTCAGCAACAGCAAGCGCAACGAGTTCCGCAACAAGCGCTGAATAGATACTCGGTATGATCCCGAGGAGGTGAATGCAGTGACTGTTGGAGCTGGTGGCAGCCAAAGGCAGAAACCTGCTGGAGCCTACGGGCAGAACCAGAACCAGGGCAAAGGCAACAAGAAGCCATTTCGCGCTTCTCAGTCGGGTAGCGGAAACTCCGAGCAGCCAAAGAAGTTTGTCTTTGATGACATGAAAGATGGCCCATGCAGTTTTCACACTCACCACCCCTCGAGGCCTGCTAACCACACTACTCGGCAGTGCGAGTGGTGGGATGTGATCAAGAGTGATGGCTTGCCTCCTCCTCCTCCTCTGCCAGCAGCCAACGCCAATGTGCAGCCTACTCGCGCACCCGCAGCTCGGCCGCCAGTGTACCCGAGAAGAGAGAATGTGAACCAAGTGGCTTTAGGAGCCAACCGTAACTTCAACAATGAGAGCTACCGCAACAACAACAACAACTACAACCGCAACAACAACAACAGAGGCAACAACAACAACTACCAGGGCAACAACAACAACGGCAACAATGGGGGTGGAGGCTCCAACCAGTACCAAGAGCACCACGAGAGCTACATGATCTTCACCTCTGAGCCAGTCGACAAGCAATCACAGCACAGGCGTGCCATGGAGGTCAATGCAGTGATTCCTGCTGTCCCTCACTACATGTATTGGTGTGACCAGGAGATCAGGTGGTCCCGAGTAGATCATCCCAAGGTGATGCCCAATCCAGGTAGCTATGCCTTGGTGCTGGATCCTACCTTCCTGGGCCCCGAGAAGAATGTGAGGTTCAGCAAGGTGCTAATCGACAACGGCAGCAGCATCAACATTGTGTACAAAGATACACTCGAGAAGCTTGGCCTGGCCGAGAACATGATGCTGCCCAGCAAGACCACTTTCCATGGCATTGTGCCCGGAATCTCGTGCAACCCGATTGGTCGAGTGTGGATAGACGTGCTATTCGACACCAGGGATAACTGCCGCACAGAGCGCCTGCAGTTCGAGGTGGTTGATCATCAGAGTCCTTACCATGCTCTACTCGGCAGGCCTGCTCTGAGCAAGTTCATGGCCTCTACTCATGTTGCATATCTGAAGATGAAGATCCCTGGTCCCAATGGCATAATTACTATCTCTGGTGATTACAAGAAGTCCATGGAGTGTGCCTCTGCTGGTTCCCAGTTGGCGGAGTCGATGGATTGCTGCCGAGAAGAAGAAGATGTATGAGGTGGTGGCTATGGCGCAATCCGCGCAAGCTGGCGCGCAAGGCGTGCCGAGTACCCAACACGGGACCGCATTCCAGGCATCTCAGGAGACCAAGAAGGTCCAGGTCGACCCCGAGTTCCCCGACCGCGTAGCCATCATTGGCTCCGGGTTGGCGGAGAAATAGGAAAGCGAGCTCATCCACTTCCTCCGTGAGAATCGGGATGTATTCGCCTGGTCCAATGAAGATCTGCCAGGAGTCCCGAGGGAGTTGGTTGAGCACTCATTACATGTGCGTCCTGACGCCAAGCCAGTGAAGCAGGCTATGCGCCGCTTCGGAGACGAGAGAAGGAAGGCCATTGGTGACCAGATCACCAAGTTACTGATAAGCAATTTCATCATGGAGGTGCTGCATCCGGATTGGCTAGCCAACCCGGTCATGGTCGAGAAGAAGAAGGAGGATCCCAAGGCTGCCACTGCATGGCGCATGTGTGTCGACTACACCGACTTGAACAAGGCATGCCCCAAGGATCCTTTCCCGCTACCTCGCATCGATCAGGTGATCGACTCCACTGCTGGTTGTGAACTGTTGTCTTTCATAGATGCCTACTCTGGTTTCCACCAGATCGCACTCAATCCTGCTGATCAAATAAAGACTGCTTTCATTACCCTGTACGGGGCTTATTTCTATCGTGTCATGTGTTTTGGCTTGAGGAATGCGGGTGCAACCTATCAGAGATGCATGCAGAAATGCTTGCACGACCAGCTCGGCAAGAATGTGCAGGTGTACGTAGATGACATTGTCATCAAAACGAATAAAACACATACTCTGCTTGCCGACCTGGAGGAAACCTTTGCTAACCTACGCAAGTACAAAATGAAGCTGAATCCGAGTAAATGCACCTTTGGTGTCCCGGCTGGCAAGCTACTCGGCTTCCTGGTGTCTAGTCGGGGCATTGAGGCCAATCCTTCAAAGATAAAAGCTATTGAGAGCATGTCTTTGCCGAGATCATTGAAGGACGTGCAGAAATTCACTGGTTGCTTAGCATCTCTGAGCCGCTTTCTGGGCCGAATGGGCGAGAAGGCCCTGCCTCTGTACCAATTGATGAAGAAAAGTGACAAGTTTGTCTGGACTCCGCAAGCGGATGTGGCATTCAACGAGCTGAAAGCAATGCTGGCTAGCGCTCCCATCTTGGCTAGTCCGCTACCCAAGGAGCCTATGCTGCTGTACATTGCTGCGACTAACCGAGTAGTCAGTGTGGTGATTGTGGTGGAACGAGAAGAAGAAGGCAAGAGTGTACAGCGCCCAGTGTACTATCTTAGTGAAGTGCTGTCCAGCTCCAAGCAAAACTACCCTCACTACCAGAAGATGACCTACGGTGTGTACCTGGGCGCCAAGAAATTGAAGCATTACTTCCAAGAGCATCCTATCACGGTTGTGAGCTCTGCTCCCATCTCGGACATCATAGGTAACAAGGAGGCGAGTGGCAGAGTAGCCAAGTGGGCAATCGAGCTGGCCGCGTATGCACCCGCGTACGCGAGAAGAGAAGCCATCAAGTCTCAGATTCTGGCGGAATTCCTGGTGGACTAGGCCGAGGTGCAGTATGAACCTCCTGCTCCAGTTTCTAACTACTGGAAGATGCACTTTGATGGCTCGAAGGTGAAGGAAGGCCTTGGTGCTGGCGTGGTGCTTACGTCACCCAAGCGAGATCAACTCAAGTATGTGTTGCAGATTCACTTCAAGGCGTCCAACAACGTAGCAGAGTACGAGGCAGTGGTGCATGGCTTGCGAGTAGCCAAGGAGGTTGGCGTGCAGCGCATTATATGCTATGGCGATTCAGATCTGGTGGTGCAGCAAGTCTCTGGCACTTGGGATGCTCTGGATGCCAACATGGCGTCGTATCGCTTCCTGGTGCAGTCTATGACTGGGTTTTTCGAAGGCTGTGAGTTCCAGCACATTCACCGAGCAGAGAATGAAGCGGCAGACGAGTTATCCAAGTTGGGATCTTCTCGGCAATCCATCCCGGCGGGAATTGCCTTGGAGCACTTGAGGAAGCCATCCATCAAGCCTTCTCCCAACTCGGAGTCCATATTTGTTCCTTCTCTGCCAAGTGAAGAATCTGATCCCATGGAGATTGACTGGGAAAATGCTACAGGAAACCCGGGGACTGCCGTCCTCTACTCGGGGACTGCCATCCCTTACTCGGGGACTGCCACTCCTTACTCGGGGACTGCCACTCCTTACTCGGGGACTGCCAATCCCTACCCGGGGACTGCTGTCCTCAACCCGGGGACTGTCGCATTCATTGAGGAAGTTCTTGCTAATCGATCTGGGCTCCAGAGAAGTGCTCCCATCCCTAAAGAGCAACCAGAGGTACCCGTCCCAATGGAAGTGGACGAACCAGTGTTTCCCACACGGGAGACACCAAGTTGGGCTATGCCCATATTATCCTTTCTGAGGGACGGTACTCTGCCAGAAGATGAGGTGGCTGCAAGACAGATTCAGAGAAGATCCAAGGGCTACACTATAGTCCGAGATGTGCTGCATAAGAGAAGTGCCACTGGCGTGCTGCAACGTTGTGTGGACCCAGCAGAAGGAGAAGAAATTCTGGTAGAGATACACCAAGGAGAATGCGGGCACCATGCCTCTTCTCGGGCATTGGTCAAGAAAGCTTTTCGGCATGGCTTCTACTGGCTCACAGCACTGCAGCAAGCTGAGGACATCATGAGAAAGTGCAATGGCTGCCAGATGTTCGCAAGTAAGATTCACATGCCTGCTTCCGAGTTGAAAACAATTCCTATCACTTGGCCGTTTGCTGTTTGGTGTTTGGACATGGTCGGGCCCTTCCAGCCGGCTAGAGGCAACATGACTCACATCTTGGTCATGGTGGACAAGTTCACCAAGTGGATTGAAGTGAAACCTATTCGGAGGTGTGATGGGGCCACAGCTGTGAAATTCGTGAAGGATGTGATCCTGAGATATGGCTACCCGCACAGCATCATCACCGACAACGGCACAAAATTTGCTGAGGGAGCAATGGTGCGGTTCTGCAGAGATAAGCTTATCAGACTAGACGTTGCGTCAGTCGCGCATCCCGCTTCCAATGGGCAAGTTGAAAGAGCAAACGGCATGGTACTGGCAGGCATAAAGCCAAGGCTGATGGAGCCACTGCTGAAAACACCTGGGTGTTGGTTAGACGAGTTGCCAGCGGTGTTGTGGAGTCTAAGGACTACCCCTAACCGGTCAACCGGCTACACGCCATTCTTCTTGGTATACGGGGCTGAGGCCGTGTTGCCAATAGACCTAGAGCATGACTCCCCCCGAGTAACCCTCTACACTGAGGTGGAGGCGAGAGAAGCTCGAGAAGACGACGCTGACCTGCTTGAAGAAGCAAGAGAGCTGACTCTGTCACGTTCGGCTATCTACCAGCAAAACCTGCAGCGTTATCATAGCCGAAAGGTGAACCCAAGGGTTTTCCGAGAAGGAGACATGGTCCTTAGGCTTGTGCAGCGCACAGCCGGGATGCACAAGTTGTCTCCTCCATGGGAAGGGCCTTTCATTGTGAGCAAAGCGCTGCACAACGATGCTTACTATCTTGTAGATGTGCGCCCACCACAGGCGAACAGGGCAGATAAATCCGGAGAGGAAACCAAGCGCCCTTGGAATGTAGCTCTACTCCGTCGTTTTCATTCATGAGCAAAGATGTGTATGTACCCTCTTATCCGAGTTGAAATTCTACTCTGCAATCTGAAATTGATCTCGGGGACTGCCCTCGTCCAAACTTGCTCCAAGTGTTTTTATTCGGCTTTACCTTTTGCCTATTCGGTTGCTCTACTTCAAAATTCAAAAGTACATTGAGTACTGTGTTTAAACCTACATGCCAACTCTTCGACTTTGCTGCTGTCCGAAACCCGGCTTCATGGCAAGCAAGAGAACAAGCAAAAGGTCCATGAGCACAAGAAAAATTACTAAGGAAAAGAAGAGTGCAGGAACCGAGTAGGGTGCCTTTATTATTGTTCTGTGTCTTGTCTTTTCGGCTAAGTGGTGGGCTGCGTTACTATAATTGTTTCTAAGTGGCTAAGTATTTGCAGCTCTACTCTTTAACTCTTGTGACTCGAATACCAAAAAAGCAACAAGTTGCGGGTAGAGCTGAGATGAAAAGGGAGAGTGAATAAGAAATGCAACTCGGGGACTCGTATACTAACGCAACTCGGCATCCAGCCCAAGTTGAACAAATTGACTAAGTTGAAAATAACGAGTGGGAATAAAAATGAGTAGCAACAAGATAAATAGTCTGATACATTTGCTCCCGGCATCCCGGGGATCTGATAAGTGTTTGAGTAAAAAGTTTGCAGGGTAAAAATCAAATTCAGGTCGACGGGGTGTTCTCGGTGCTCGCCTTGGTTGCTTCGTCTTCCTCAGTGGCCTTGGTGGCATCCGCCTCTGTGCTGGCATCAACAGTCCTCGCTTGCTCGGCATCAGGCTCGGTGGTGAGCTGCTCAGAAGTTGCAGTGGCCACCGAGATGGGCGTTGTCGCGGAGGCGGAGCCGGTCTCGGGGGCGTGGGGGCGTACCGTGTCGTCGAAGGCGGCTCCTGATGAGGTGCCGAACTCGAGGGCGGCTGTGTCGATCTCCTCGACCTCTTCATCGCTACTCGCGACGACCGCGGCTTTCCCTTTGCCCCTGGGTGAATCGAAGAAGCCCAACTCGGGATCTGATTCTTCATCCACCTCCTCGTCCTCCTCCACCTCGGTGTCGGGTTCAGTGAGGCCATCGATGAAGGTTGCCGTGTCAGCGCACTCCGCAACCTCATGCGCAATCAGCTTGCGCATGGTCACGCAGCTGGGATCCATCTCCCACTTGGAATTGGCGCGCTTCCCGCGGATAATCTGCATGTTCAAGTTCTCATACCAGGAGGCGACGCAGAGCAGCATCAGATCAGCACCCGCCCGAGCTCCCGAGGCGCGCCACTTCTTCAATTCGGCCTTCACGTTGCGCAGCTTCAGAGCAAGTCCACAGATAGTCGTTGGCGCAGGGTCCTGAGGCCAGAAGAGCTTGTGGAGCTGGAAGGCGGTGCGCACCAAGTCAGTGCCCACGCCGGCTAGGCGTTCGAACTGCCCTCGCATCACCAGCATGCTATCCTCGATCTCGGCTCTGGTGTCTGCAGCCTCGCCCTTCTCAATATGAGCTGCTTGGGCCTTGGCCAAAGCAGGCGCGCAAGAGGACACGATGTCAGGGAAGATTTCTGCAAGAAGCAAGTGAAAAATTCAGTAACAGAATTAGAGAGGAGGTAGGACCGAGAAGAAGAGATGCAAAGAGAAGAAACTCACGATTCAACTCGTGGCGCAGCCCCTGCAGCTGGTTCTTCCATGCTTCTTCGTTGGATACATGCTTCTCCTGGAGCAAACGGAGCCCCTCCAGCTGAGTGAAGAGCCCAGCATTGGCTTTTGTCAGCACCTCACACTCCTGCTTGAGGGCTTTCACCTTGGCATTGGTTGTTGCCTCGGCCTTGTCCTTCTCGGCAATGACTCTGTCCCTCTCGGCACCAAGCTTGACAGCATCCTGGAGTGCCTTCTGCAGCTGGAGTTGCAGTTTCTCCATCTCGGTAGCGTGCTCGCTCTGCAGAGCAGCAGATTGGCTTGCCAGTTGCACCTGCACCTCAGCCGGTTTGAGGCAATCCTGATGTTCTATAACAAACTTCTTATGATCTTCTGAAAAGAGCAAAGCACGGTTAGCGGAGAAGCGAAAGAAAGAAACAGACACAAGGGCGAACCGAGTAGACAGTGGTTTACCTTCAAGCTTCTTGATGGTGGCCTCGCCATTCTCAACAAAGGCACGGCAGTTCGAGTGCTCGTCAACCAGGGCTTTCAGTTTCCCTGCGGAGTAGAAATGGTTAACGCAAAAAAGCAGAAGCGGGCGTAAACAAAAAACGCAAGAACCACGTAGCGAGAAGCGTACCTTCCACCTCAGACAGCCTCATGGTACTGTTCATAACTTCCTTGTCGGCTTCCTCGGCGCTCACTTTCTCTTTCTCCAAGGCAGCAATGCGCCTCTTGGCGATGGCATGATTCCAGAGAAGTTGACGGTGCAAATTAGTCCGCTTCAGTACGCTATTCTGAGAAGCAAAAGAAACAAGAGTCAGGCAAAGTACTTGAGATTCAACCCGAGAAGGCGGCTACTCGGGAGAGTGTCCGCCTACTCGGCCAGAATCTCGGGGACTGGGTGATGGATAAGGAAAAGAGAGACGAGTAGAAAAGAAGAGAAGATGCAACTCGGAAAGGATAAGTTAAGAACTTACCGCGAAGGATTGCTCGAGGTCCTCGGCGTTCTTGCGGTGGACAAACATCTTGGCCGCAAGCGTAGCAGAGGTGGTCGAGACGGTCATGGGTTTGCAACCCAAGTCCACCTTGTTCCAATCCTGACGCATATGGTCGATGTCGCCCAGATCGATGCCGTTCCAGTTGGGGTTGCCGAGAACTTTGCTGTGCCACTTGGCGTCGATGAAGCCGATCAGGTCGAGTACTTGCTCGAGGCTCTGGGACGTGATCGCTTGGTCTTGAGCTCCCCGAGAAGCAATGGAGACGGACCTATCTTGGTTTGGGGGCGGGGGCCTGGCATCCACTGCCACGGCTTTCCTCCCTTTCTGAAGAGCAAGAGTCCGGTCTGTGGGGGAGAAGCCGATCTGATGCTGTTGGCTAACCCTCACCATGTAATCCGGGTAGAGGGGCTGATCAGCTATAGTAGCGGCGGCAGGAATCGCATTGGGATTGCGAATAACCAGCTGCCTGGACTGGCCAGCTGAGGTCGGAGGCGGCATGTCGGCAGCTCTCTTCTTTGCTTTCTCCTTCTGAGCAGTTGGCTTCTCGGAGATCGGCTTCTCGGCCTTCTTTTTCTCGGTGTCTTTCTTCTCAGCTTTCTCCTTCTCGGCTGCCTCCTTCTCGGCAGCATCTTGGGCACTCTTCTTAGTAACCGGCTTGGCTGAAGGGCCGGTTGCAGCTGTGGGTTGTGGCACCAGGGAGGAGTCTGGCTGGGCGCCACTTTGGTCAGTTGGTGGCGCCAGGGGCGCGCTGTCTGATGCGCCACCTGGCTGGGCGCTACTCGGCGCGGCGTCTGGTTGCACGTCGCTCAGGGGGTAGAGCCCAGTCGCGTCCTCTACCCGCTGCTCGGCAGCAGCATCCACCTGCGCCTGGGACGCAGGATTCTCTTGTTCGGCAGCCTCTGTGGCTGGCTGCTCATGTTCAGCCTCTGGCCGCTCAACGGCGGCGTCGTGGTGCATCTCTGTATCTTGATCTTGGTTCCCCTCGGCGGTGTCGGCCGGAGGGGAAGGTGGCTTTTCCTGATGAGCAGCATCCTGCGGATCTGGCTCGGCGTTCTGGGCATCAGTGCCCTCTGTTGATGCATTGGCGGCATTGTTCTCGTCGCCATCGAGGTCGATTAGGTTGTCGACATCGATGGCAGCCTTCTTCTGGGTCTCGGTGGATGCAAGAGCAGCACTCGCATCTAAGGGAGCTCTGATGAGGGAGGTAAGATCAGAAATTAGAAAAGTGCAGAGGAAATCAAGAGAAAACAGTGAAGCAAAAGGATTGGGAGTCAACTGAGAAGAACAAGGTAAACTGAAACATGCAACCGAGAAGAATCTTACACTGTGGTGGAGGGAATTGTTCGCCTTGTTCTCTTCACGATCTTCTTGGTCGCCTTCTCGGTCGCCTTCTTCTTCTTGGCGGGGGGCTCTAGGGCGCCGCTGCCGGTCCGCTTGCGGGTAGCAGGTGCAGCAACTGATAGAGGATTGGCCTCAAGGGCTCTCTCGTCCTCATCCTCGTCATCATCCTCAGCATTAGCAGCATCTGAGAAACAGAGAGGAAGAAAAACACTTCAGGAACAGCAGGCAAAGGGCTAGTGTTTCTCGCAGAGATAAAGCGTGAATTCAGTTACCTTCTAATTCGTCATCACACCAATCGCGAAGAGACGTTTCGGCAGGCTGCTTCTCTGTCGAAGGGGAATGAGGAAGATTGATCTGTTCCGCGGTCTCGAGGGAGGCCTGGTCATCTTCTTCTCGATCATCTGACCAATTGCCCTCAAAACGCTCACAGCTTTCAGATAGCTGGCGGTCGAGGACCTGAAAGACAGAGAAACATTGCAAATTAGCCGAGTAGCGAGAAGGCATTCTACCCGGATGGGCGTGCAAACACAAAGCACACTAAGCCTAGGGAAAGTTGCTAAGTGTTCTACTCGGCGAGGCGTGCAGGCAACAAGCACATTAAGCCTAAGCATTTCTCCTGAGCATGCTACTCGGCAAGGCGTGCAAACACCAAGCATACTAAGCCTAGGCAGTTCTGCAGAGTGCTCTACTCGGTGCGGGATGCAATTGCTAATCGCAGTAGGAAGAGGAGAATATCTACTCGGATTGCATAAACTAGAAGCAGAGAAAGGGGAACATACCCGTGGAATCGGCTTCGTGCGGCTGAAGGGGGTAAACCCGTACTCCCAATCGTCGCGGAGGCCCGTGGTCAGGATGGACCTCGCGTGCTCGGCAACGTCGGCGTCGCTGAGCTCGAACGTGGTCGTTCGAGTGCAATCGCGGGGGCCTCCCAGGTAGCACATTGGATGGGCGCGCTGCTGCAGAGGCAGCACTCGGTTCTTGATCCAGCAGGCGACGGGGTCATCGCTCCTGAGGCCCTCTCCGATTAGCGCAGCGAGCCGCTCCTCCATCTGCACGGCGTTGCGGTCGTTGGAGGGCTTCGTCTTCCAGTTCTGCCCAGACGGAGCTCGGTTGCTCCAGGCGGGCAGGTTGATGCGGTCAGTCACCGGTCCCCCCTTCGTGGCGGGGATATTCTTCACGTAGAGGAAGGATTTCTGCCACATACGGACGGAATCCAACCCCTTGATGCGAGGGTGGTTGGTTCCCGCCCGCTGCAGCATCATGGCGCTGCCGGTGTCGGTTACCCGACTGCCAGTGGCCGCGCCATCCTTCTTCCCCTTGCTCTGCAGACGAAGATGGAAGTACTTCAGCCATGTCTGTACCGTGGGGTGGACGCCGAGAAAGGCCTCGCACACCACGGTATGATAGGCGAGAAAGACGACCGCATTCGGAGGGAGGTGATGCATCTGGAGATCGAAGTGATCCAGGAAGGAACGGAGAAAATCGGACGCTGGCAGGCCGAATCCTCGCGCGAAGTGCGCGAGGAAGACGACATGCTCGCCCTCCCGCGGGGCCGGAACGAGTTCGCCGTCGGACGGCCGGCACTGAACACCGGGAGGAACCCTCCGGGTGTTCACGAGCCAGGAACAGTCATCGACGGTAACATCGGAACCAGCCCAGCCGGCGCGAACAGCCATGGCAGCGAGCGAGAAGGAGGTGGAAGGTGGAAGAAGTGGGCGGAGAGAACGAATCCGCAGCGGCGCAAAGAGTTGCGCGACGGCGGAGAGCTCAGCGGCGGAGAGGAAACAGGGCAGAGAAAAAGCAAAGTGCGGAGGAGGAAGAAGGGGAAGTTACCGGTGGGGGTATTTATACCCTCGCCTCAGGCTACCGTTACCATCGGGGTAGTGGGATCGATCGTGGCCATAACACTCGTGTGGTGGGGCCTGTGGCCGGATAGAAACGCACGCAAGCGCGGGACGCGCGCGTAACGGCCACAGTTGATCCCACGACCAGATCGTGGGATATTACTGCGCTTGATGGGACATGACGAGCCGGTGGGCCCGCTCCGTGAAAACTGGGCGCGTGGCACGTCGTGTCCTGGGCAGCGAGACGTCGGGGTCGCGGATGCTTGACACGTGTCCAGTTGCGACACGGAAGGCTGGATTGTGCTCTGCGCTGCGGAGACGTCAGAGGAGAAATTCTCTAAGTCTTTTTACTCGGTCACAGAGTAGAAAGCAGGTGCTATTCGGCAGACAGGAAACTCAAGGTACTTTCTAGAGTACTACTCGGAGGTTCTTACTCGGCATCTTGAGGTTCAAGGGCTGTGTTGCAAAGGTTGGTTTTAAGCTGGCAGAGCCTAGTGAACGAGTTCGCAAGATTCTACCAGCTTCGGGGACTGCTGTCGGGGGGTTACCCCCGAGTAGGGTAAAGACAAGTGGTAAAAGCAACTATCAGAAGAGAGGTTTGGTCGAGTAGCCGCCTACCCGGTACCCGCTACCCGGTCGACTGCTACTCGGTCTCACCTCAAGATGACCAGAAGGAAGAATCAATCAAGTTCTGTCTATTCGAGTAGAAGAGTTGGCCCGAGTAAAATTGGCGGGAACCTACTCGGGCCAGAAAGTCAAAGGAGCCGTTCTGACACAGGATCCCGCGTATCCCGGGTCCGTACTTGGCACTATTCGAACTACTGTTCACCTGGGACCGGCCTGCCTGACAGTGACAGCATGGAAGCAGGCGGTCGCAGGATAAGGGGGCCCCAGTCTGTGTTTGGCACAGTGATACCAGTCTGTCCCCTTGGTTTTGCCCAACGACTTTCCGGATGCAGCCAAGGTTAGGAACCAAAGCTGTCAGCGGGAACCCGGAAGAAGGACGATGTGCACACTATGTCGACACTTGTCCATGTTTGGACGTATCCGGCTGGGCACTGTGTATATAAGGTGCCTGCCGCCTCCTGCGTGAGGGATCGCACAAGGGATCGCATGCTAAAACATCTTGTGACCTAATTCTTGACCTAGTTCATCGCGTAGAGAGGAGAGTGGCTACTCGGTAGCAAGAACATTGTACTGTGGCTACTCGGTGAGACACCAGAATACATAAAGAAAGGCAGGAGTAGGGGTTTTACCTCCTCACGAGGGCCCTGAACCTGGGTAGATTGTGTTGTTTGCAGTGTTTACTTCGTACCTCACGCGGCTACTCGTCGCGTGATCCCTCCCCGAGCACCTCCATCGTCCTTCGTCCCCACATCTTTAGCCATCCCATGGCATCTGCCGTGACACCACCACGACAGCTTCCCTAGCTAATCCCTACCCCTCTCCCCTCGAGCTCCGCCGCCATCTCTCCCTCTCCCTCGCCGGATCCCCTCTCTCTGCAGCCACTCACCGGCGCGCGCCACCGTCTGAATCCGCCATGGCAGCCACCGCAGCAGCCCTCCATCGACCACGCTAGCTATGGGAATCGGAACACCACGTCACCCTCGAGCCTTTGGACACCACCGCGGGCACGGAGCACGTCCAGATCGCCGCCGCCGTCCACGTCGTTGCCGCCACCGGAACCTCCCCGAGCCTCTGCTCGACTCCATCGCCGGTGAGCACGCCACCGTACCCTTTCCCTCCTCTCTGTTCTCGCTCTGCTTGCGCGCACACACACCACTCCAGCACGCACCACCCAGCAGCAGCACAATCACGCCGTCCACGGCACGCCGCCGTCCGCCGTCGTCGTTTCTCTGTCAGATGTTCAGTTAGCGCGCGCGAGGTTCAGTTAACTCGCAGTGGAACGATAACCTCACAGCGTCGATGTACCTGTCAAAACTGACAGCGTACCGCAGTGGTAGCACTGCCTCTCTCGCTCGCGCACGGCACGGGTTCGAGCCTTGGCTCCGCGGAATAAAACCAACATTTTTCACTCAGGGCTGACAGGCAGGCCCCACTCGTCAGTGGCCCTTGCCGCCACGCGCGCATCCGCTGCCACGCTGGCCCAGGGGGCCCCCTGTCAGTGGCATGGGCTGGCCACTGCGGGGTATAAAAAGAATTCCAGCTTTTTCTTTTCAACTTAAGCCCTTTTGAATTACAGATTGGTCCCTAAAACTAAAACCCTAATAACTTTTATTTTATAATTCCAAATAACAAAAATAAAATATGTGCACTGCCCCAAATTCAATCATCTATCTATTTATGACATTTGTTTCCTGTTTTGAATTTTCCAAATGCATTTCAAATTTGAATTCAAACAATTCATTTGTAATTTGATAAAATCCATAAGTAATTCATACTTATTCCAAATAATGCAAATAAAATATGTTTTCCATGCTATTTCAAACCAACTAATCAAATATAAATTTTGTTTCATGGTTTGAATAATTAAAATTGCTTAAATAATTTAAACCTTGTTTAAATCATTTAAATTTGCTAAATTCATAACTTGCTCAAATTAAATTATTTTTGAACATGTAAAATATGTTTTCAACAACTGTTGTGATATCACTTGTTCAAATGCCGTTGACGTACCATGTGTGTATGTTATGAAGTACGTCAATGGAAGTATTCGGATTCCTATTGGATGGTTTCACAGACGATGAATAGTAGAGGATGGTTGTCACACGTTTACGTGTTGGCCTACTCATATTGAGATGCGGGTGCAGGTAGGCCCCGTAAGCCAATTATCTACTGTTTAGCGGGCTGTGTGTATCCTCTAGAAGTCCGGGTGCGACAACCGGTTTGAACAAACTGTGTCCCAAAGATAGGTTCACGTTACCGCGAATCGATCAAATAATAGATGCCACCACAGGCTCTGAGCTTTTATGCTTTTTGGATGCATATTCCGGGTATCACCAAATACGCATGAAAAAAGAAGATCAAATCAAGACTTCTTTTATAACCCCGTACGGGACGTATTATTACATAACCATGCCATTTGGCCTGAAAAACGCAGGTGCAACTTACCAGCGTTGCATGCAACGTTGTTTGCATAGTCAGATTGGCAAAAATGTCCACGTGTACGTAGACGATATTGCCGTCGTAACCAAGGAAAAAGACACGCTCCTTGAAGATCTGCGAGAAACCTTCGAAAACTTGCGCACTTATAAGATGAAGTTAAATCCATCAAAGTGTGTATTCGGGGTTCCCTCAGGAAAACTTCTGGGTTTCATCGTTTCTCACAGAGGAATAGAAGTCAACCCGGAAAAGATCAAAGCAATCTTGAACATCTCCAAACCCACGTGTGTGAAAGATGTCCAAAGATTGACGGGTTTCGCCGCTGCCGTCAGCAGATTTATTAGTCGGCTGAGGGATAAAGCCTTACCACTCTACAAGTTGCTGAAAAAATCCGACAAATTCGAGTGGACAGAAGAGGCCGATGCAGAATTAACCCAGTTAAAGGAAACTTTGATGAAAACTCCGATTTTGGCATCCCCAAAAGACGAAGAACCTATGTTATTGTACCTCACGGCTACAAACAGGGTTATTAGTGCAGTAATTGTTGTGGAACGGAAGAAAGACGAACAAAGCATACCAGACCAGCATCCGGTATATTACATAAGTGAAGTTTTCTCCGAGTCCAAGCAAAGGTACCCACACTACCAAAAACTGGCATATGGCGTATTTTTCGCATCTAGAAAGTTGCGCCATTACTTCCAAGGACATTACATAACAGTGGTATGTAAAGCACCACTAGGGGATATAATAAACAATGCGGAGGCAACTGGCCGAGTAGCCAAATGGGGTATCGAGCTAGCAGCCTTCGACATTAAGTATCAGCCAAGGACGGCAATAAAATCCCAGGTTCTGGCAGATTTTGTCGCCGACTGGACGGAAGCAATGGAGAAAACACCAATGCCGGAGTCCGAGTACTGGATCATGCATTTTGACGGATCCAAGATGAAGGAGGGCGCTGGAGCTGGTGTAGTCTTAAAATTCCCTAAAGGAGACACAATGGAGTATGTATTACAAATACACTTCAACGCCAGCAATAACGTGGTAGAATACGAAGCTCTGCTTCATGGCTTGCACATTGCAAAAGAAATAGGGGTTAAACGCATCCTGTGCTACGGCGACTCGGATCTGGTACAACATCAGCTTAACCAAACCTGGGACGCAAAAAGCCCTATAATGGCCGAATACCGGAGAACGGTGGACGAGTTCGCCATTTGTTTTTTCGGATTCGAAGTACTCCACGTTAAAAGGGAGGAAAATTGGAACGCGGATGCGTTAGCCCGCATGGGGTCAGAGAGGGTAAAAACCCTACCACCAGGTGTATTCGTCCAGCATTTGTACGAGCCATCCATAAAAGGTGGAGATGTTGATTATCCTTTGGCTTCCGAGTCAATTGAAGTTATGCTCGTTAACCCGGACTGGACAATTTCATATTTAAACTTCTTAGTCAACCAGAAGTATCCGGAAGGAGCAGACGAAGTCTTGCAAAGACAAATCCAGCGTCGATGCAAAGGATATGTGGTAATTGACAATTGCCTGTACAAACGCAGTACTTCCGGAATTTTTCTGCGGTGTATTTCACCAGAAGAAGGACGAGAAATCCTGCAAGAAATCCATGCCGGAGATTGCGGACATCATGCTCAATCAAAAAGCATAGTTAAAAAAGCATTCCGTGCCGGGTTTTTCTGGCTAACAGCCAAGACAGATGCGGAGCACATAGTTAATACATGTGCAGGGTGTCAATATTACGCCAAGCAGACCAATATGCTGTCCCAAGCACTCAAAACTATCCCAATTACATGGCCGTTTGCGGTCTGGGGGCTAGATATGATGGGACCGTTCAAAACTGCGCGAGGCGGACTTACACATCTACTTGTAGCTGTGGATAAGTATACCAAATGGGTGGAGGCTAAACCCATCAAAAAGCTTGACGGTGTAACTGCCAGAAATTTCATTATTGACATAGTCATGAGATATGGCGTTCCACACAGCATAATAACCGACAACGGGACAAATTTCTCCATTGGAGAGTTGGCAAAATATTGCCGACAAACGGGAATTCGCCTAGATCTCGCATCGGTGGCACACCTGCAATCCAATGGACAGGTTGAGAGAATGAATAGCTCAATCCTGCAAGGAATACGCCCAAGACTCGAATCTCCTCTTCATAGAGCAGCTGGAGCATGGGTAGAGGAGCTACCTTCCGTGCTTTGGAGTATTCGAACGACGCCAAACAGGTCAACTAGGCAAACCCCGTTTTTCCTAGTTTATGGTGTGGAAGCTATCCTTCCAACGGACATGATCCATGATAGCCCAAGAGTGCGGGATTTCGACGACTCGGATGCCGAAGAAGCACGACAGGATGCCGTCGAACTCTTAGAAGAGGAACGAGAGCTTGTGCTTCAAAGATCCGCCATTTACCAGCAAGGTTTACGACGTTACCATAGTCGGAAAATGTGGTGACCCAACACACCACTGCATGTGTAGTGCGCAAGTCGATGACATAATACTCACAGAAGGACTTACCTGTGAATATTACATCCCTCAGAGTAGTACAACAGAAACACAACGGGACCAGGCAAAACTATATGATACAAACTTCATTACAAAATCTTGAGAATCTCTTTGATGAATCAAGAAGATCTCATACAAATGAAACATCAGAAGAAGCAATTCGAAGATCCTAGCTGGAGAAGAACTCTAGCTCAAAACTAAATCTACTATGGCTGATGTCAGCCCTAATCTATGGCTTGTAACCGCTAAGTCCAAAAATGGACTCCACCTACACCTTGATAGCTTCTCCTCCACCAACGTTGTTGATGACGATGCTTTACTGGCTAAGTAGTACAAGACTCCACCTAGCTTCATGAGGTAACGATGGCTTCACAATGACGACTTCCATAGACTTCAACTCTAAGCAGGGGGTCAAACGAGAACGAATGAGTAACGAGCGTTACTCAGCAAACTCATGATATATAGAGGGTAGTTTGATGCACTAACTACAGCTTAAGACTCAAAAGAGTCATAAGCTAATGCAAGGTTTTTGTAAATCTTTCTTCAAGAGGTTGATTTTAATTCTGAAGACTATGCCCGCCAGATCTTCACAGGACTAGAACTTTCATGGAGTTACCTTTCCTGCGGCGTTTGCAGCTCCTTCCCGGAACAAGGGGTAACATGTCACATCCTTTTACACTCTGCAGAGGTGCGTTACTTTACCCATGGACGACCAAGACCATGTCGCACAACTAGGCTCGAGATCCTGTCCACTCCCACTCAGATGTGGGGCCCGGTTGTTGGTCCAAGCCAAACCGTGCTTCTCCGCACAACGCATGCCCACCCATTTCTGCCAGCAGGTTGAACGCCTGATTCCACCCCTCACGATGGATATCTACGCGCCCCTGGCAGACCATCATAGACCCGCAGAGTCCGTGGGAATTAAGGGATCCCACCCATGTGCATGTAGTCCCGCAGAACCTACAGCGTACGTCTCTGGCAGCCCGTTGACATGCGAACGAGAAAAGTATCACTGCTGACTTACTCCCCCCATAGAAGATCCATGGTCAAATCGAATTTACGGCGCAAGAATCCTGACGGCAGTTGTGATCAATCCTAGGTAATACGTTCCCATGGAGATGGAACCTTCCTTAGACCTATTCATCTTACCATGGTTCCATCCGCCCACCAAACAGAACACTATCACTCGGGTAGTCATTCAATTAGTCATATTATTATAAAAATAGGATCATGCATTCTTTTGAGAGTAGGTGATAAGACGATAGGGTTTTTGCAATTAGTTTGTTATGAAGTACTGCAAAGGATATGAGCAAGTGATGAACTTGCCTGAGATTGAAATAACCATAATAATCAATGTCTTCGGGTTCAAGGGCCTCGTAGGAAATCCCGATATCTGAAAGATAGCAAAGTAGTCCCGGTAAGGACTACAGAAAACACTGGCAAGATGACACATGCATAGTAATGAGATGCATCGTGAATTACCCTGGAAAACACCCCAGCTTACAAGTGTAAGCCATGTTCAATACGATAACTTATCACACAGGTTTTAGGTGAATGGTTTCATTACTTGTGGTGATGTGGTTATTACTTTGTCTTTAGATTTACATGTGTTTCACTTTTACTTAACCAACTCTTGTTAACATGTTTGAGTAGAAGTGTTGATTACTTGGTGAGGTAACAAGACAATATCACATGGAAAACAATTATTGAAAAGGTAACAAACATGTTTGATTTTATGTTCTAAAAGTGTAGAGCTAATGACAATGAGTTTAGTTGAAAAATGATGGTTTAATATAACTAACTCTATCATCACACAATTTTCTATTGACATATGGTGATAGGTTTATTAGGTGTGAAAACATGAGGGTCTTATCAATAAGGAAAATAATGATGTGATAGTCATCTCTGGTTTTTAATAGACATTTATAGACTTTCAGTATACTTTATAAAAGCAGGTTTAGAAGTTAACTAAAATGTTTTACAATTGGCATATTTGAGTTGGAAATGTTGTTCTCTTTAATTTGGTATATCAATTGATGTTTTCTGAAAATATTTGAATAAGTTATTAATTGATTAATTTTAAATGAATTTAAATGATTTGGCAAAACATTGCACACATAAAAACTTGGTCAAATGACCATGAAACCATCATAGATGAGTTGCATTAGTCATTTGGAGCATTTTGGTATATAACTTGTATTTTTCTGATTTTATAAATTATTTATTATTTTTCTCAATTTTAAATGATTTAATTTAATTAAAGAAAATATTTAAATTTAAATCTGATTAAACATTTTTGAAAAGTTGATAATCATTTAGATTGTATTTTTCGAAACATTTCTATATTTATCTCATATTTTTCTGATAAACATAATTAAAGTTATTGAATTAATAAGGTTTAATTAATTTCTGCTCTATTTCAAATTGACAGGTGGGTCCCACCTGTCATATTGATTTTTAAATCAAAAACAAAAGAAAAAGAAAAGTATACTTGACGTCATGGTGATGTCACAATGACATCACCAGAGCTTGATCTCCACAGATGGATTTCAATCCATCAAACCACGGCAAATTGACGGGAATGAGTTGTTCCCCTTTGTAGAGGAGCCCGCGGCGAGTGCAGGGGTGGTGGCGGCATGACCATATGGTCAAGGGGTCGCCGGCGGCGAGCTCCAGTGCGGCGGACGGCGGCGGTCTTTGATGATCTCCATGCAATTGGCCCCTATTAACCAAACGAGAGGCACCCGAATGCGTGTAAGCTCACCAGCAGCTCGAGGATGCGGTCGGGGAAGCAAGTGGTGCCCGCAATCGACGGGAATCGGCCACGGTCGCCGGCGACAGTGAGAAAGGGATTGGCCAAATTCTCCGGCCTCCCGCCATCCCTGCAAACGAGGCTCACCATGGCGGTAGAGGAGGTCATCGCGCACCCGATGGTGTGCTCAGCTCCTCCTGGGATGGTCGGAATCGACGGCGAGGGCCGACGTCCGAGCGGGTTAGGGTTAGGGTTTGAGTTCATCACAGAGAGAGATACAGATAGAGATGGAGTGAGGGAGAAGAGAGAGTGAGCGAGTTGGGAGGGCTTCTCCTCCCTCTTATCCGCGCGGAAGAGCGGCAAGCAGGAGGTGGCCGCGACGGCGTGAGATGGACGCTCTCCTCTGCTTTCTGGACGGACACGGAGAAGAAAGAAAAGAAATAAATTTTTCTGGAAAACCCCCTGGAAGTTTTTACAAATTACTAAGAAGTCCTTCTGTTTAAGAAAACTGATAATAAACCCTTGTTTTCAGGGCCTATCTGTGAACAGAAAAATTAATAAAAAATATATTTGAATTACTTATCAAACTTCATAACTCACCATGTTTTGTTTTGGTGAATTTGGAGAATATTTCTATTTTTTTATTTAGGGTGCTAGATTAAGTGATTTTGTTGTTTTCTCCTCTTTTAATTTATTTAATAGCTTTAAAATTAGGGTAAAGCATGTTTAATAAAAGTACACACTCCATCTTGTGGATACAAGGGTGGTGTATCATAGTTGGACACTTTTAGGTATAATCCCTTATGGAAAATAGTTTGGGAACACTAGTGAATAGTGTTTTTATATATGGTGATGAAATGCACCCAATTAGGGTATTTTATTCCATGACATACCAAATGATTTTGAGTAAGAAATGGATTTGTTTTCTTTTATGGACTTTGCTATTTTCCTAATTGAAACTCTGAGCAAGATTGGTTGACATTTTACTGAGGTATGTATATTCTGTGTTTACTGTTTTTAGTACTTGATCAAATGGAAAACATGTGTGGTTTTGGAATCTTATTTGTTTGTTTTCCACCAGTTTCCAAGTGTGGGTATTATGTCCTGTTGTTTAGGGACATGAAATCATTTTTGTATGGTTATATTTAGTTGAATATTTGTTGTCATCTGTTAGTCTTACATATGAAAAGGATTTGGAAAACAAGGTTTTAAGCTTGCTTTCATCTACCTCAACATATCAAGACATGTGGATCTAATGACTTGTTATTATCCCATACTTGATAGTTATTTTCATTAAAGATATTATTATGAATTCCTTATCTCTGATGATCTTGATAGAGGTTAATGATTCTCTATTATATCCTAATGACTCACTGGATAAATTCTTATGCTCCCTTACTGATGCAGTGTTGCTTCCTGTGGTCTTCTGTTGCTTGATGTTCTTCTCTCTAGTTTCCACTAGCCTTCTGTTCTCACCTTGTGTCAATTGTAAGTAATATCATCTCTTGGATTCAATCTTCAACCATCTCACCCTTGTGGTGAGAACAAATAGTTATTCCAAGCAAAGATTTTACTTAGATGATTATATTGTGGTTTCTTGTTTTCCTTAGTGTTATTCTTTCTATTGGTTGATGATAAAAGGAGTGTAGGTATAGTTTGTGACATCAGTTAGCCTTAAGCATATAAGAAGAATCTGTTGACAAGTTTGCAAGGCTTGTCCCCAAATTACTTTTCATATACAAGAGACTGAGATGTACTAGGTTATTCAACCTTCTGTTTGTTTGTGTAAGACACTCAAGTGTTTGAGTATACAAAAGTGATCTGTTAACAAGGTCTAGAAACTTGTTACCAAACTACTTCTATATAACACTAACATTGGAGTATCACACTGTTTCAAGAGTGTTAATAAGATCAGATCAATATATAAGAGTTTCCAAGTACTCTTATAGAAGCTTAGAGTAGCACTTCTAGCTCACTCTAAATAATCTTCTTGGATATCTTCATGTGGTAGTTCCTTCTGTCTTGTGGGTTGCTTCTCTTGCAGAAAGTCTTAGAGAGGATTAAGGAATAACAAGATAAAATGATTTAGACGAAATAATAAGATCTAGATTATGAGTTAACTCATGCTTTTATTATCCTTCCATATACTTCTTGTTTTGCTTCCCATAAGATAGATACTTATATCATACATGATTGGTTTTATTTAGCATTCAATCCAATTCCTCTAATAGAGGTTATATCTTGTTGTTATTCATTACTTTTATCCAGAAATACTTGATTTGTTGATTATTGATGTGGTTGGAAATATAGAGTGTTTATGGGATGATGACTTAAGATAGTAAATTTATCAAGTGGTTCTTTGATGTGTTAATATCTCATATGCTCACTTATATAAGATGAATGAGACAATGAGCATGAGAAGATTATTGGGGTTTAATGATTTAAGTCAGAGTTGGTAGATATTTTCTCAGGGTGTCATGTTGTTATTTTATGTTCTTCATTTGTATTCATAATGCAGACATAGAGGTTTGGAAAAACCATATGTAATGGTCAAGGTTTTAACAGTGGTTGAAGAAGATTTGATTCTTCCCTTAAGTACTTCTTTTATAGTTGATGAGATATGTACATATTCGATAAATATATTACACAATTATTATGTCATTTCCCACCTGTGGGTTTGAGTTATCACTTGTATGAATTACCTGTGTTCTATTGAAACTTTGTTATTTACTTATGATGGTTCACCTTATGATTATGAGATGATTTATAGAGATGTTATGGAAATGAATTTATAATTTAGAGAGTTCTTGTTTTATAGAAGATCACATCTCTGTTGATGTGATGGTTCAATTGTGCATTACTCAATCGTAAAAATATGATCATCAACCATGTGATTTGGATACTCACCCCTTTTTGAGTTGTAAATACCTAATTAATTATCCCAAGTCACTTAAAGACTTGTGGTTAAGGTTGTTGAGATTTTGTGTTGGTCAAAACTATTATGGTTTGTGTAATCAGATGATTTGGTTTATAGAGATACTATGTTATAAAGATCACTCCAAATGTACTCTTGTCTAGATGAACTAGACCTATTTCATCATGTCAAGTGAAACTTTGGTCACTTTGCTTTGTTCAAACTTCCGCGCCAAAATTTCCCGTACTTTTAGATGCATGCTTTGCAAATGCACATATTAAATTTAGATCCTTATAACTCCCCAAATACTGGGATGTTACAGTATCTTACCCTTAACAAGAACTTCGTCCCGAAGTTTAACCTCTCTCACGTAAAGATAGGTAGAGAAAGCTTTTGTAGACCATTGAATCTTCACAACTGTTTTCTTGTGTTGGCCTTGGCATGTGTGGCCTCTTGTCTGGATTGTTCACCTTCCACTATCTTGCGTAATGATCTAATACTTAGCATGTTGCTATGACAACTTTGTTTTGTTACTAGGCCTTCCTAATGGTCTTACGAAGAACATGTGGTATTTCCACCATATAGTGGATACCAAGTTTCATTCTCTAATGAATAGGTATGGTTTCCTATCTCTCATAACTTTCTGAAGAACATTTGGTATATCCACCAGGTGATGAATAACCAATAAAATTCTTCCAGTACCCTGGATATTGTCTATGTTTAGGACTCCATTTAGTTCAAGCTAATGGTCTTAAGAGGAGTACTGCTCAAAGAAACTTGTACAACATAGTGTACATTGATTTAGACTAGGTTATTAGTAAAAATATCTTCGAGTTTCCTCGAGTTTTAACTCTTTCATATAAGTGACTATAACCCTTCTTATTGTTTATTTCCTATGGTCCTTCTACATCTTTAGGTTTTAACTTCTATAGGGTGACTCCATAAGTTAACTTATCGAACTTCTACATATTTCCTTCTAGGACATAACTACTCATGTTATTTTTCTTAGCATCACTTGTGGTATATCCCCATGTGTTGATGAAGCATATTCCCAACTCCAAACAGGATGGGAAATGTGGTCCATTCCCATCAGTGGCTTCATTGACTTTTGACTTCTTGACTTTCTGGTCTTCCAGAGCTTTGGTGGTTGCTTCAACCAGCTGAGATTTCAGACCGCTCTCATACTAATCCTATACCCTCTAGACCAGTAACATTAAGATAGAACTCAGTGTTTGCACATGCATTTGCACATCAAGTTCCAACTTCATGTACAGATCTAGTCAATCAAAGATCCGAATAAAATCCAATAAATCCCAAATGTATTTATGACTCATGCATCAAAAGCCTGCGAAATAACAGTATTTTGAGTAAAACATCTAAAGTACTAAGGCTCTTAAATGCTATACACTTCAAGTAGGTATATATATTACCTTTCAGTCCTATTCTACACAACCACTCTTTGCCCAGTTAATTACTCCAATTGCATGCCTTAGTGCAATGGAATAAACCAAGAAAAAATGATCCTATAGTAGTTGTTGTCTAACTTGGTTCCATATAGAACTAAGTACCATGTAAACTAAAGTCCTTCATCTTGATTTTGCTAAACTTCTCATGGCATCTGTTGATCCTTGTCGCACCCTGATTTCTAGGGGATACTCACCGTACGAACTGGATAGCAGATGCTTGGATTATGGGGCATAACTGCTCCCACGTCCCAGCTTCCTGGTAGGCCTGCGCTTATGCGCGACAACACAAGCCCTGCTATTCCATCGTCGATGTAAACTATCCACTAGAGATCAAAGGCACTTCCGTCGACGTACTTCAAACCATACACACATGGTACGTCAACGGCGTTTAACAAGTGATATCACAACAGATCTCTACGACACAAAAGATTGAAATAAGTTGCAAATGGCTCTCATTAGAGCAGAGATAGCAAATACAATCATTCAGAGGGCACATGCCCCAACAATACATCATTACATCACAGCGGAAGCATTCAACATGTCTGAGTACAGACAAGAACCAAATAGGCCTAAGAGGCCGGAAACGAAAAGACGGAGCCCATCCACGAAGTCTCGGATCCTGCCCGGGTCCGCTATCTACTCGTCAGCAGTCTCGTCGTCATACTCCACGTAGTAGCCACCATATAGATCCTCGGAAACGCCGTCTGCGTAAACCACAGCCCCAAAGGGGTCAGTACACCAACGTACTGGCAAGCAAGACTCACAGTTCACCAAAGTGTAACCGTCAACACCAAGCACAGATGCCTTGGGTTCAACGGAGGAAAGGGGATATAAAAGATGCTGCAACTGGCTGCTCTAAACAACTACAGAGATTCTACCACTTCCGGCTAGCAGAAAGGAGATAAGATCGAGGATTGTAACCAACTGAAAGATAACTTCAAGCAAAACCCATCCTGGATCTCGCCCCTTATCCAAAGAAGCAATCCGAGGATAACTCACACAGTTGTAATAGTGATGGTTCAAATTATTGTGTCAATAAGCCTATTACTAGTCAAATTAGTAATCATGGGGTGTAACACGTTTGATCATTAGGTTTAAGTTGTCCTGAGTACTTGTTAGCCAGTACTTTCACCAAGTAATCCATAACCGCGGAAAACACGGCTTCTCGAGAAGATTATCCCTGCAGGGTTGCACCAATTTGGCCGTACACTCATGAATAACCCGCCAGATGGAAAGGCCCTTCCACCAAGCGGGGTACTCAACACAACCAACCATTCTTCGCATCAAGCCCAAAGCACCTTGGGCGCACGGCTAATCAAGCCCAGAAGAAAATGGACCATCATAGCACTCTAAGACCGTGTCCCCCTATATGCCGACTACAAAAGTTCCACCCTGCGCTGGGCTCGCAAAAACATGCATGCGGCAAATGGAAAACACGAACTAAATGAGGCGATTTGGACGAGATGCGAATCAGGTCAAGTTGAGGGGGGCGCCCATACTCGCTTCCCAAATGCGGGTAGTGCGCTCATCATGGATCAGTAGACAAGACCCTTTTCCTATTAGGGTCGACACTAGCAGGCTCCAAAACCTCTCATGGGCCTCCTGCCGGTGCCTTATCATCAAGTTTATTATTAATAGTAACATTAGCATGATTGATTGATTAAACATCGAGCCCCCACAACGTAAATGATATAGTAACAGAAATTAACGGATAACAGACTCGAGCAAAAGCAACCTAAGCATGCTAGTAAGACACTGACTCAAACAATGGGTTGTAGGAAGGGAGGTGAGGCAATATCAGGTTTAAGGGATTCATGTGATGGGTTCGTAACAGAACAACTACTACTAAGGCTAGCAGAAAAGAACAACGGAAAGTATCGGTAATCAATGTTGAAAGGAACACGATGGTTCATGTGAGTGATAACTTGCCTGCAAACCCAGTAGCCTGGTACTGAGCTAACTCCTTAGAAGGGGTGTCGTAAGTATCGTCGGTCTCAACGTCGTCGTTTATCCGAGAAGAAGCAAACACAATGCAGAAAGATAAACAATCAATATCATGGCATAGGTGCACAAACATGGGATGATGCATGTCAGGTTAATAGATGCATCAGAATAAACTACTTGACAAGATAACACAATTTAATTGGACCCATATGCAAAGTGAATGGCATATGGATGCAAATGATTTAGGTTGAAGCAATGATCTACATTTGATTAACAAGTGTAAGTAGTTAAACATGATGCATGCATGATGATAACAGGATAACAACAAAATAACAATATTAATTGCAATTGTAAAGAGGGTTAACAAGTTAAGAAAACAATTATTAAGTTTTGGAACTTATTGGTTACTTAATGATGTTAAACAAGTAGTTGTTGTTTTCATCAAGTTAAAATGCTCAAAACAATTAACAAAGTTTATATTTGAAAAGGTTATCAAATTTTAGTTGGATTACATGTTTCACATTTTGAAATTGGACTTTGGATTATTTAATTATGAATTAAACAATATTAAACAAGTTTTAATTGAATTAAAAAAGATTTAAATGGTTTAGGCAATTTAAATTATTCAAACCAGAAAACAAATTTTATATTTGAATAGGGTATTCAAAAAGGTGTGGAAAACATATTTTATTTGAATTATTTGAAAACAGTATGAATTAGTTATGAATTATTTCAATTTGCATTTGAATTATTCAAATTTGAAATTTAAAAGTATTTTGAAAATTCAAAACAGAACACAAGTTGAATATTTGGAAAGATTATAAAATTTTGAACAGAAAACATATATAACTTTTATTTGTTGGATTAACAGATTAAAAGTTATTGAATTTCCAAGTTTGTTGTTTATTCTGCCATTTTAAAAGGAATTGGAAAATTAACAGATTCGATTTATTCAGTTGTTACCGCACTGGGTCTCACCCCCAGTCACTGCACGGCGGGGCCTAGCCAGCGTGGCGTGGATAGGAGGTGAGGTGCCACGGGGGGTCTATGCCAGGTGGGCCCAGCACCTGTGCGAACAATTGGCAAAAATGCCTCTGGAGCATTCCGGGCAGCGGCATCGTCATCGTCGCTTTCCTTCTTGGAGGTGTTGTTTTGTACGCGACGATTCAGAGGCCTAGGTTTGTCGTGGAATTCTCGGAGGGCGCAGCGGTTGCGAGTCAGCTTCGTTTTTGTCGATCCGCGATGTTGGCATTGTTTTTCTTTTCTGCTTTCTTTTGTTTCTTCTTGGGTATGTTTGTGTTGTTTTACCCCAGCAGTGAACTCACAGTTGTACCGTGTTGTTGCTGTATCTATGTAGCGGGGGGGAAGCCTATTTCGTGGTATGGGGGGTTAGCCATGCGTTTAACCATAATCAGGCCACGCTTTTTTAGGCAATTAAATTTTACAGACCTTGTGGACAGTTCATTGCTGGACAAATAGAATTTCCTTAGAGGACTCGTAAACCTGGACGGAGGGAGTACCTTACGTGTTTGAGTAATAAATACATAAAACTATCACTACCACAATTGGAACGGCGATCACATGTCAGTACCAATCTTGATCATTTTGCAAAAATCTACCAATTTTGGGCCGGGGCGTTACAAATCACGTAAATTCTCCTCTAAACACATTTGACAGCAGCACTGACAGGTGGGGCCCACTTGTAAGAGCCATGTTGGCATCACACATGGAGGGGAAGCTGGGGTGGAAATGGGACCCACCTGTCAGCCCCCAATCCACTTTCCCCTCTCTCTTCTTCCCCCTATTCTCTCTCTCTCTTTCTCATACCAGATGCACATGCCTTCACCATCGATTCCCGAGCATCCTTGACGGAAGGTCGAACCCCCCCCCCCCCGTCGCCGTTCTCCCCCGTGGTCGCGCTCGTCCTCGGATCCAGGGTGGCGAGTTTGCTCCCGTCAAGAGTAGCTCCGCCATGGCCGGACCTCAGAGATCCCTAAACCTGCATGAATGGTGCCGGAGTTGGCCCGCGGTGGCACGTCGACGCCGGCGTCTGGTCGACGTCGTGGCTCTGTCCGACGGTGGAGAAGGTCGGACCCGGGTCAGATGCGGTAACACTCAAGATCGTACGTGTACCTACGCATAGACCGCTCTGATACCACTACTTGTGTACGTAGCAGAATTTAAAAAAATTCGTCCTACATAACACACAGGATCTACTATGCAGGTAAAGGCGTGGATATATCTGATTCATTAACGACATGAAGTGCGGAAGTAGTGTCGATGACGATGTCGGTGATGCCTGATAAAGAGTCGCACGCCTAAGACTAGCGGTGGGATTGTTGATATTCCATGTATCCCACCTTCTGGATCTAGCAGAGTGAGTGTATCATATGTTACCCCCTGAGAGCTCGCACACATACGTCCGCCAGAATCCTGCAGCGCTTCGCCGTCCAAGACTAGGCACCGCAGGTTTGCAATTAAGGAAGAGAGGGAGAGAGATTAGGGCTAGGTATAATCGAGAGAGATAGTCAACATCTCCCAATCTCCCAATTAGAAGAAGGCCTAAACCAATTAGAGGGTCTCTAATCAGAAGCTCTAATTCAATTAGATATATTCTAATTAGACTCTCTAATCCAATTAGAGATGTTATAATTATAGGCTCTAATATAACTAGAGGGTCGCTAATTAGATCTCTAATCCAGAGAGAGAATGGCCCAAAGGCCAATTGTGTGTCCTCTAAGAGATGAGGGGTGGGATTATATAGTGGGATAAGAGAGGACACCTGCCATGGGGAGGAGGCCGGTTTGCCCTCCCCTCCCTTGGCTGCACCAATCTCCCTAGGAGATTTCGGATTGGACTCATCGATGGAATCCAATCCCCCTTCCTTTTGTTCTTTTTTTCCCCTACTTTTCCACCTCGTTTATTTCTGTAATAAATTAGGGAAAATTCCCAGGGGAAGCTAATGCATATTGTGAGACCATGGGTCCCACCTGGTAGCCCCTAAAATTAGGGTTAGCCCACATGAGGAAATCTGCCCCCCTTCGACACTGCTCCATTATATGGAAAGTCCTATG
This sequence comes from Alopecurus myosuroides, assembly GCA_028641055.1. Lineage (NCBI taxonomy): Eukaryota > Viridiplantae > Streptophyta > Magnoliopsida > Poales > Poaceae > Alopecurus > Alopecurus myosuroides. Next base: position 287,860,144 of record CM054059.1, read on the forward strand.
AAACTCTTCGGGAACCCCGTGACTCCTATAAATAAAATCATCGACCTTATCACGATGTCAAAAACATATTCCCGACATGTCTAAACATCTCATATTCTCTGTTATATCTCATATAACATTCTGCCTTACACTGACATTATTTCTCTCTTATGGTAACTTTCCCGAAACGACTTCGATTGAAACCAGACTTGTTTCCATGATATCGTAATGACATCGACCATTACCTATTGATGTTAGAAACATATTTGCAACATCCCTGGACATATCATCTCCTCCGTAATTGATGCTCTCGGATGTGAAGACACGTTCGTTGGGTTTCCCTAAGAGGAAGGTATGATGTAGCCTAGCGTAAATTTCCCCCAATTATGGAACCAGGGTTTATCGACCAATAAGACTTCGAAGACTTAGAGAAGGTTGCTTGTTGTCTGGCGCGTCAACAAGTGTGGAACCTGCACACAACATACAAACTCTATCTTGTCCCCAACTTTCTGAGAAGGTTGCCAGTCTTCTCGTCTTGCTGAAAACTAGAGAATGAAACGTATAGAGTAATGAAAAGTAATAAATGTAAAAATGGTGCTGCAAGGAAACAATGATGAGAGAAGCTTGTACATATTTATGAGGAAAATAGGACCGGGGGCCATAGTTTCACTAGTGGTGTCTCTCCAAAGAAAACAAACATGTTGGGTGAACAAATTAGAGCTGGGCAATTGACAAATCATGAACGTATAACAATACTATTATGATGAGATATAGTTCACGGGTTCTAACATCGTAGGTATTACGTCAAGGAATATGGACCTCTATCCATCATGCATCCATATCTAGTAGTCCACCTCAATAAAGTTATCCAGCAAATCTATCTGGTATTAAGTTGCAACAACGAAGTGATTGCTTTGTGTGCAATAAACAATTGCATTAAGTAAAGTACATAATGTAAGCAATGGTTCTCATCCATAGACAAGATCACCGCAGTTTTCTCCCTAGTGGCAACAACACATCCCCCACCTGTCCCATTTCTCTCACTCGAGCACAGTTGTAAGGGAGACATGAACCCACTATCTACCATATATACTCTCCCTTGGGGGTGAAAACAACTACGTGGCCAAAGTAATCATAAACACCGGAGAGCATTACAAGACAACATTAAAACTCTAAAAAGATATAAGTGAAGCATCTTAGTTTGACATGAACAAAATAAGATCTCATGGTTCATCGGATCCCAGCAAACACAACATGCACAATTACATAATGATGGTTTCGATCATGTGAGGCAGCTCACGAGACTCTAAACATGGAGGAATAACGGAGAGAACTACCAACTAGCTACTGCTATGGACCCGTAGTCCCGAGATGAACTACTCACGCGTCATCGCGGAGGCAATCATGGCGATGAAGAGGCATCCGGTGACGATTCTCCCCTCTGGCAGGCTGCCAGAACAGGGCTGCAAAAGCCCTAGAGTGGACTTTCGAGGTGACGACGCCTCTCTATATGCTTCATGGAAAATATCTATGTCCCCGAACTTTTTATGGTTAAGGGAAATTTATAGGCGAAGAGGCAACGAGAGGCGGTGCCCAGGGCGCCCAGGGCCCACCAGGCACGACCTAGGGTGGGGCCGCGCCTAGCACCCCCTGGGGGCAACCTGGCTCCCTTCCGGGTCTCCTTTGGACTCTGTCTTCGTTCCAGGTAGAAAATGATCTCCATGAATTTTCAGCCCTTTCCGAGAATATTTCTTTAAGAACTTTTTTGAAATACAAAAACAACAGAAAACAACAACTGGCATGGGGCATCTTGTTAATAGGTTAGTGTATAAAACATCCAAAAAACAAAGGAAAACATGTGGAAAACATATATGCATTGGATAGAAAACAAGCATGGAGCATCATAAATTATAGATACGTTTTCTATCAGCATCCCCAAGCTTAATAAATGCTCGTCCTCGAGTAGGTACGCGATAACAAAATAATTTTTGAGGTGACATGAAGCCAACACAATCTTGATCAACGTTATGTAAAAGCATTGTAAGTTGAGATCAAAGTACTTTAACAAAGGCATGATAAATATTATTTGAACTAATGTAAACTTGAAACTATGTTGCACATGAAAAGTAACACAAATATTTGACAATGAGCAATAATGCATTGAAAGTGATATGTTTGTTTCAATCATTGTCGAGACTTCGTAGTTAGGATCATGGACGGGGTTGCCGTAAGCCTACTGGTAGAACTGTGGGGGAACGTGGGAGAACTGGAAGCGAGGACACGATTTACTGAGGTTTGATACGACGCAACTATGGCGGCTTTCCTACTCCTGCAATCTCACTAAAATCAGGGCTGGAGCCTGAAGTATACGAAATACAATTGTGAGTATAGTTTCGCTAACTCGGCGAGGATGAACTTCTCGGCGAGTTGGCTTCTAGCTATTGTCATGTTCTTCTCTTGCTCCCGTCCAGTTTTATACAGAGAGCCAGACTAGGGCTCACAGGGAGTGACGTGGGGATAATTCCCAGGCCTATCGGATGAGCCTACCTGGTCCAAGGCCCAACATTAAAGCCCAGCGTGAGAAGCTACCTCACGGTTCTAGAAGGTCCAGTTATGGCCCACCCGCATGTAACATCCCAAGTATGAAAACCATCCCCTTAGAATGTTTGTTGCATGTTTATTAAAGTATTGCATCATGTCATCATCCCCATATTTATTTCTGTTTGCATTGTTTTCATAATAAAAGCCAAACTTAATCAACCTTTGTTTTCACACTTGTCTGTTACCTTTCTTTCAAATAAAGATTTGCAAATCAAAAACATCAATTGCTTCCAATTATTTCTTTTGAATCAACTATTAAATTGTTGCTCAATTCAATTAACCAAATTAAACAATTATTTCCAAATCATTTCCAAACTCAAACCATTTCTCAAAATCTTCACATTCTTGAATCCATGAAGTTCATCACTAATTGGTATTCATTTTTTTTCACTTCTAAACCCTAGGGGAAACCCTATTGGAAATGGCTTATTTTCTAATATTATTTAATATTGGAAATTTCAATTAAATTGGTTCAATTTTTAAAACAGCAAGCAAACTTTCAACTTTTTGAAAACCAAAACTACCAAGTGGTTGCTTTACAACTAAGGAGCTTATCCAAATTTTTCCAAAATTTTATCTAAGCAAAAACCTATCTTTTTTATCCAAAAGCAAATGCTACAAAAAAAAACAGAAAAGAAATTTCGAAAAAGAAAAAAAAAACGAAACAGCAAAGGAGAGTGGGCTGCGTCCAGCCCACTGCTCCTTTTCCCTCCTCTGCGCGCGGCCCAACCCAACATCTAGCGCGCGTAACACTTCGAGATGCGTGCGCGCGTTCTGTTCTTCGTCGTCACGCCGTACGGCGCTTCATCCGTGGCGCCACCGCATCCCCCGAGCGACTCCGGCGGCCAGCGACGCCCTGCCGCGGCTATAAAGCTAGCACCTAGGGCCCCCGCATCTACCCTAACCCTAGGTTCCCTCTATCCCCTCTCCGCCGCCGCAGATCGCCATCTTCCCGTCGATCACCTCCCCTGTCTGTTCACCGGAGACCACCCTTCTGAATCCGGCCACCGCGCCGTCGCCATGACCCTCTACCCTCCCACCTAGCCCCTGAAATCAAAAGCCCTCACCCTCCTCTACGTCTTGGACACCGGAGATCGCTTGGAGGCCACCTACCTCGACGGCGACGTCTACTTCCTCTCCGCGGCCACCGTCGTCATCCCGTCGTCAGCCGCTCACCTTCGTCACGCCTCTGCTCCTCGACAACGGTGGTGAGCACCGTTTGCTCCTCCTCCCTCCTCTGCAGCCGTGCTATGATTCGCAACGCCCATGCATCCTTCTGTATCGAGCACCACCGTGGTTCAATCGCCGGCGAGTTGCTGTCTGACGAAACGAGCATGCGATTGTTCGTCAGGTTCAGTTAACTCAAAAACTGAACCTTAACCTGAAACCTTTCCCTTCTCTGTCAAACACCGCACCGCACCGCAGCGGTACTGCACCGTGCGATCAAGGGCTTGGTCGCGGGTTCAAGCCCCCGCACGCCCAACATTTTGCTCTTTTATTCCGCAGCGCGGGCAGGCCCACTGTCATCGACCTGCGTTGCCACGTGTGCTCTCGCAGAGCCACGCTGTCCACTGGCCCACTGCGCAGTGGCAGTGTGTAGCGTGACGCTGCGTAACAAACGTTTTTCTGCGCATTTCAAAGATTCCAATTTCTTTTAATTGGCAGAATTACAACCAAACTTTGAAATTCCATATCTTTTGTTTCATAATTCCAATAAATACAAACCTTATATGAATCTTGATCCAAATTTCCTAAACTTTCCAAATATCCAATTTGTGTACTGTTTTGGTAACTTCAAATGCATTTAAACTTCAAATTTAAATAATTCAAATGTTAATTTGTAAATTCCATAACTAATTATTTATTAATCCAATAAATGCAAATAAAATATGTTTTCAATACCATTTTAAATAAGCTATTCAAATATAATTTTTGTTTTCTGTTTTGAATAATTAAAATTGCCTAAACCATTTAATTCTTGTTAATGCAATTAAAAATTGTTTAATATTGTTTAATTCCTAATTAATTAATCCAAAGTCCAATTTCAAAATATGAAACATGTAATCCAACTAAAATTTGATAACCTTTTCAAATATCAAATTTGTTATTTGTTTTGCACACTTTAACTTGTTGGTAACAACCACTACATGTTCAACACCATTAAGTACCAATAATTGCCAAACTTATTAATGTTTTCTAAAATGTTTAACTATCATTCCAATTGCATTTAAATTGTTATCTTATTGTTCCTCATCATGCATGCATCATGCTAACTCAACTACACCTAATGCTTAGTGGTAGAACAAGTAATTCAACTCTAAGGCATGGGTTTGCCATATGCAATCTTTGCATATGGAATCCATTTAAACTTGTGTTTCATATCAAGCAAGTTATTTTGGTGCATCTAGTAAACATGACATGCATCATCCAATGTTTGTGCACTTATGCCATGTATTGATTGCCCGTCTTCCTTCGTTGTTGTTTTTGCTTCTTCTCGCTTAGACGACGACGTTGGTACCGACGAGACTTACGACACCACTACCCAGGACCTAGCCCAGTACCCGGCTGCTGAGCTTCCAGGCAAGTTATCACTCACATGAATCATCGAGTTCTCTTCCACACTTGTTGTCGAAACTATCCTTTTGTCTATTTCTGCTAGCCCTATGTATCGTTGCTATTCTCCGAACCCATCACATGATTCCCTGAACCAATGATATTGCCTCACCTCCTTACCTACAGCCTTTGTTTGTGCCTATTCTCATCTAGCATGCTTAGGGTTGCTTTTGCTCGAGCCTGTTGTCGGTTACTTCTTTTACTAACGTGCTGTTATTATTTGTTATCGTACCGAGGGCTCGAATGTTAATCAATCAATCCTGTTAATGCTGCTGTTAATAATAATTTGATGATAAGGCACCGGCAGGAGGCCCTTTGTGGTTTTGAGGCCTGCTAGTGTCGACCCTAATAGGAAAAGGGTCTTGTCTACTGATCCATGATGAGCGCACTACCCGCATGTGGGAAGCGAGTATGGGCGCCCCCCTCAACTTGACTCGATTCGCATCTCGTCCAAATCGCCGTACTAGTTCGGGCTTTCCATTTGCTGCATCATATGCAGGTACGAACCCGAGGCCAGGGTGGAACTTTTGTAGTCGGCATTTAGGGCGGCGTGGTCTTCCAGTGCTATGAGGGTCCTCCTTTTCTTCGGGGGGCTCGATTAGCCGCGCACGCACAGCACGCGGTGCTTTGGGCTTGATGCGAAGAACAGTTGGTTGTGTTGAGTGTCTCGCTTGGTGGGTTTGATTCCCATCTGGCGGGATATTCTTACGTGTACGGTTACTATGGTGCACCCCTGCAGGGATAAATCTTCTCGAGAAGCCGTGTTTTCCGCGGTTATGGATTACTTGGTGAAAGTACTGGCTAACAAGTACTCAGGACAACTTCAACATAATGATCAATCATGTTCACCCAATGACTAATAACTTGACTAGTAATAGATTATTCACACAATAACTTGATTCACCTGATTACAACGGTGTGAGTTATCCTCGGATTGCTTCTTCGGATAAGGGGCGAGATCCAGGATGGGTTTGTTTGAAGTTATCTTTCAGTTGGTTACAATTCCTCGATCTTATCTTTTCTATTAGCCGGACACAAGTAGTTATCTTCTGTAGTTGGTTAGAGCAGCCCGCTGCAGCTTTTATCATACCTATCTTCTTCCGTTGATCCCAAGCATCAAAGCTTGTGTTGACGGGTAACTCCTTGATGAAGTGTGAGTCTTGCTTGCCAGTACGTCAAATGTACTGACCCCGTTGGGGCTGTGGTTTACGCAGAGTACGACTACGGCTACGATGATCACCAGGATGGCTACTTTGTGGAGTTTGACGACACTGCAGACGAGTAGTTGGCTGGACCCCGGGCAGGATCCAGGACCTACGTGGATGGGCTTCGTTTTCTTTATTTTTCTCCGGCTTCATAAGCCTTGGATTTGTCTGTACTCAGACCCCTTTGATTGCTTCCGCTAATGTAATGAATGATATGTTGGGACATGTGCCCTCTGGATGAGTGTTTTGCTATTTCTGCCTTAATGAAGGCTATTTGCAAACTTATTTCATTCTTTTGTGTCTTAGAGACATTCCTGTGATTTCCCTTTGTTCAAAGCTGTTGACGTACCGTGCGTGCTTGATATGAAGTACGTCGACAGTAGTGCCTATGACTCCTAATGGATAGTTTACGTCGACGGTGGAATAGCAGGGCTTGTGTTGTCGCGCATAAGCGCATGCCTACCAGGAAGCTGGGACGTGGGAGCAGTTATGCCCCATAATCCAAGCACCTGCTATCCAGTTCGTACGATGAGTATCCCTTAGAAGCCAGGGTGCGACAAATGGTATCAGAGCCTGTCTGCCTGTAGGATCCCTTTTTACTGGTCGCAGTTGAGTCTAGAAACTATTTTGTAGCTATATAGGAAAAATGAAACGTGAGAGTAGGAATTCTGTTCTTTTTTTCTTTCCCCACCCTCCCTCCCTTTTTCTGGTAAGGAAGTGCAACGTTGGTTTTTCTATTCTCATCTAAACTTTCAAGTTAGGATTTCACGTGTTTTGGGTTCTCCGTAGTACCTCAGGAATCTTATTCTCGTTTTCCCGGTGTTGCTTCAATATCATGTTCTTCTAAACATTTCCTTTTCCTCCGTTGAAATCTTGTTGTTGTTTTCTACTTCAATTCTTCTACCGGCGTCAAATCAACTTCCCAAATATCAAATCTATCTGTCCAGAGAGGTTCTTGTTGTTGTTGTTGTTTTCATTCCTCAAGCCCCACATTACAAATAGTCTGTTCTCCATATGGATCAAGTTCTGTTTTAATCAAAGTTTTTCCGTTCATCTGCTAAACTCTGTTCCAGCCAAATTGTTGTTTGATACCGGAGCATCACATCCCTTTGTGTCAAAATCTTTGCCACAACAAACAATCTAATTCTGGTTCCACTAAGCAATCAAATCACCGTTCACTCTCCGGAATCTCAAATGTTGACTTCCAAGATAAGTAAGAATAATCCAATTCTAATGGGAGGCCACATATTCCTCGTTTCTCTCATGTTGCTGATTCTGACATTGATGTCATTCTTGGTGTTACATTGATGTCAATAACTCTGTTCCACCCTTATTACAGATAGTCTATTCTCCAAATGAATCAAATTCTATCCAGCTATACACCCTTGATACAAAAACCTCTCCCTTTACTTGAAAATGTTCTGGTGGTTTCCAAATTTCCCGACGTCTATCCAATGTGCACGATGTGTTTCACGTGTCACAACTCAAGAGGATCTTCCCAAGAAGTTTCCGGACCTTTTCTTTTCTCAGTAGGAATCTCGGGGCGCGATTCCTTCAAGGGGGGGCGTTTGTAACATCCCAAGTATGAAAACCATCCCCTTAGAATGTTTGTTGCATGTTTATTAAAGTATTGCATCATGTCATCATCCCCATATTTATTTCTGTTTGCATTGTTTTCATAATAAAAGCCAAACTTAATCAACCTTTGTTTTCACACTTGTCTGTTACCTTTCTTTCAAATAAAGATTTGCAAATCAAAAACATCAATTGCTTCCAATTATTTCTTTTGAATCAACTATTAAATTGTTGCTCAATTCAATTAACCAAATTAAACAATTATTTCCAAATCATTTCCAAACTCAAACCATTTCTCAAAATCTTCACATTCTTGAATCCATGAAGTTCATCACTAATTGGTATTCATTTTTTTTCACTTCTAAACCCTAGGGGAAACCCTATTGGAAATGGCTTATTTTCTAATATTATTTAATATTGGAAATTTCAATTAAATTGGTTCAATTTTTAAAACAGCAAGCAAACTTTCAACTTTTTGAAAACCAAAACTACCAAGTGGTTGCTTTACAACTAAGGAGCTTATCCAAATTTTTCCAAAATTTTATCTAAGCAAAAACCTATCTTTTTTATCCAAAAGCAAATGCTACAAAAAAAAAACAGAAAAGAAATTTCGAAAAAGAAAAAAAAAACAAACGAAACAGCAAAGGAGAGTGGGCTGCGTCCAGCCCACTGCTCCTTTTCCCTCCTCTGCGCGCGGCCCAACCCAACATCTAGCGCGCGTAACGCTTCGAGATGCGTGCGCGCGTTCTGTTCTTCGTCGTCACGCCGTACGGCGCTTCATCCGTGGCGCCACCGCATCCCCCGAGCGACTCCGGCGGCCAGCGACGCCCTGCCGCGGCTATAAAGCTAGCACCTAGGGCCCCCGCATCTACCCTAACCCTAGGTTCCCTCTATCCCCTCTCCGCCGCCGCAGATCGCCATCTTCCCGTCGATCACCTCCCCTGTCTGTTCACCGGAGACCACCCTTCTGAATCCGGCCACCGCGCCGTCGCCATGACCCTCTACCCTCCCACCTAGCCCCTGAAATCAAAAGCCCTCACCCTCCTCTACGTCTTGGACACCGGAGATCGCTTGGAGGCCACCTACCTCGACGGCGCCGTCTACTTCCTCTCCGCGGCCACCGTCGTCATCCCGTCGTCAGCCGCTCACCTTCGTCACGCCTCTGCTCCTCGGCAACGGTGGTGAGCACCGTTTGCTCCTCCTCCCTCCTCTGCAGCCGTGCTATGATTCGCAACGCCCATGCATCCTTCTGTATCGAGCACCACCGTGGTTCAATCGCCGGCGAGTTGCTGTCTGACGAAACGAGCATGCGATTGTTCGTCAGGTTCAGTTAACTCAAAAACTGAACCTTAACCTGAAACCTTTCCCTTCTCTGTCAAACACCGCACCGCACCGCAGCGGTACTGCACCGTGCGATCAAGGGCTTGGTCGCGGGTTCAAGCCCCCGCACGCCCAACATTTTGCTCTTTTATTCCGCAGCGCGGGCAGGCCCACTGTCATCGACCTGCGTTGCCACGTGTGCTTGCGCAGAGCCACGCTGTCCACTGGCCCACTGCGCAGTGGCAGTGTGTAGCGTGACGCTGCGTAACAAACGTTTTTCTGCGCATTTCAAAGATTCCAATTTCTTTTAATTGGCAGAATTACAACCAAACTTTGAAATTCCATATCTTTTGTTTCATAATTCCAATAAATACAAACCTTATATGAATCTTGATCCAAATTTCCTAAACTTTCCAAATATCCAATTTGTGTACTGTTTTGGTAACTTCAAATGCATTTAAACTTCAAATTTAAATAATTCAAATGTTAATTTGTAAATTCCATAACTAATTATTTATTAATCCAATAAATGCAAATAAAATATGTTTTCAATACCATTTTAAATAAGCTATTCAAATATAATTTTTGTTTTCTGTTTTGAATAATTAAAATTGCCTAAACCATTTAATTCTTGTTAATGCAATTAAAAATTGTTTAATATTGTTTAATTCCTAATTAATTAATCCAAAGTCCAATTTCAAAATGTGAAACATGTAATCCAACTAAAATTTGATAACCTTTTCAAATATCAAATTTGTTATTTGTTTTGCACACTTTAACTTGTTGGTAACAACCACTACATGTTCAACACCATTAAGTACCAATAATTGCCAAACTTATTAATGTTTTCTAAAATGTTTAACTATCATTCCAATTGCATTTAAATTGTTATCTTATTGTTCCTCATCATGCATGCATCATGCTAACTCAACTACACCTAATTCTTAGTGGTAGAACAAGTAATTCAACTCTAAGGCATGGGTTTGCCATATGCAATCTTTGCATATGGAATCCATTTAAACTTGTGTTTCATATCAAGCAAGTTATTTTGGTGCATCTAGTAAACATGACATGCATCATCCAATGTTTGTGCACTTATGCCATGTATTGATTGCCCGTCTTCCTTCGTTGTTGTTTTTGCTTCTTCCCGCTTAGACGACGACGTTGGTACCGACGAGACTTACGACACCACTACCCAGGACCTAGCCCAGTACCCGGCTGCTGAGCTTCCAGGCAAGTTATCACTCACATGAATCATCGAGTTCTCTTCCACACTTGTTGTCGAAACTATCCTTTTGTCTATTTCTGCTAGCCCTATGTATCGTTGCTATTCTCCGAACCCATCACATGATTCCCTGAACCAATGATATTGCCTCACCTCCTTACCTACAGCCTTTGTTTGTGCCTGTTCTCATCTAGCATGCTTAGGGTTGCTTTTGCTCGAGCCTGTTGTCGGTTACTTCTTTTACTAACGTGCTGTTATTATTTGTTATCGTACCGAGGGCTCGAATGTTAATCAATCAATCCTGTTAATGCTGCTGTTAATAATAATTTGATGATAAGGCACCGGCAGGAGGCCCTTTGTGGTTTTGAGGCCTGCTAGTGTCGACCCTAATAGGAAAAGGGTCTTGTCTACTGATCCATGATGAGCGCACTACCCGCATGTGGGAAGCGAGTATGGGCGCCCCCCTCAACTTGACTCGATTCGCATCTCGTCCAAATCGCCGTACTAGTTCGGGCTTTCCATTTGCTGCATCATATGCAGGTACGAACCCGAGGCCAGGGTGGAACTTTTGTAGTCGGCATTTAGGGCGGCGTGGTCTTCCAGTGCTATGAGGGTCCTCCTTTTCTTCGGGGGGCTCGATTAGCCGCGCACGCACAGCACGCGGTGCTTTGGGCTTGATGCGAAGAACAGTTGGTTGTGTTGAGTGTCTCGCTTGGTGGGTTTGATTCCCATCTGGCGGGATATTCTTACGTGTACGGTTACTATGGTGCACCCCTGCAGGGATAAATCTTCTCGAGAAGCCGTGTTTTCCGCGGTTATGGATTACTTGGTGAAAGTACTGGCTAACAAGTACTCAGGACAACTTCAACATAATGATCAATCATGTTCACCCAATGACTAATAACTTGACTAGTAATAGATTATTCACACAATAACTTGATTCACCTGATTACAACGGTGTGAATTATCCTCGGATTGCTTCTTCGGATAAGGGGCGAGATCCAGGATGGGTTTGTTTGAAGTTATATTTCAGTTGGTTACAATTCCTCGATCTTATCTTTTCTATTAGCCGGACACAAGTAGTTATCTTCTGTAGTTGGTTAGAGCAGCCCGCTGCAGCTTTTATCATACCTATCTTCTTCCGTTGATCCCAAGCATCAAAGCTTGTGTTGACGGGTAACTCCTTGATGAAGTGTGAGTCTTGCTTGCCAGTACGTCAAATGTACTGACCCCGTTGGGGCTGTGGTTTACGCAGAGTACGACTACGGCTACGATGATCACCAGGATGGCTACTTTGTGGAGTTTGACGACACTGCAGACGAGTAGTTGGCTGGACCCCGGGCAGGATCCAGGACCTACGTGGATGGGCTTCGTTTTCTTTATTTTTCTCCGGCTTCATAAGCCTTGGATTTGTCTGTACTCAGACCCCTTTGATTGCTTCCGCTAATGTAATGAATGATATGTTGGGACATGTGCCCTCTGGATGAGTGTTTTGCTATTTCTGCCTTAATGAAGGCTATTTGCAAACTTATTTCATTCTTTTGGGTCTTAGAGACATTCCTGTGATTTCCCTTTGTTCAAAGCTGTTGACGTACCGTGCGTGCTTGATATGAAGTACGTCGACAGTAGTGCCTATGACTCCTAATGGATAGTTTACGTCGACGGTGGAATAGCAGGGCTTGTGTTGTCGCGCATAAGCGCAGGCCTACCAGGAAGCTGGGACGTGGGAGCAGTTATGCCCCATAATCCAAGCACCTGCTATCCAGTTCGTACGATGAGTATCCCTTAGAAGCCAGGGTGCGACACCGCAAGACTTGTGGGACAATATGGAAGCTTTCCACCGGCTAGAACTAGGGTTTGTAATCCCCCCAAGTACGGGTTTGAGACCCAGCCATCTATATAAGGGCTGGGAGCACGACCTAGGGGGCATCCAATCTAGAGCATACACCATAGAGGCCGCACATTGAGATCCAATCTCTCGACCCACGCATTCGCGATTGTAAGCAAACACCATAATACAAAGACAGACATGAAGGAGCAAGGGTATTGCCTTTACGAGCGCCCCGAACCTGGGTAAAATCGTGCCCCCTGTTAGCCTTCGTGTCCACCAGCGCCAAAACCGTTCCTCTACTCGAAACCCTACCGGCTCACCCGAGGGATTTGTTGATATGAGTCATCGACAATTGGCGCCGTCTATGGGAACGGCAGTCGCTGGATCCACGGCATCGCCAGCCTCATCTACACCGAGCTTCATCTGGATCCCATAATCTCCGGCTCCTTCGGAGTCAACCTGCTTCGGGTCGTTCATCTACACGCCCCACTCGCTGGAATCTCGCCCGGCATTCAGCGGTCCCCAGGAGGGCGTCAACATAACGTTCGACAACCTCCACTTCTACGCCAGCAAGGAGGGGATCCTACGCTTCCCCGACTCAACTACGCTCGACGGATTAGACACTGAGTCCGTCTCGAGCACGGCGACCCAAGAATCGCCACTCAGCAACACTGATCACAGCTCGGAATCTAGTGACGGCTCTGTTCGCCGCAACAGGCTCGACTTCCACATCATCGCGACTGAAGAACCCGCCGAACTCGGGGAGAACTACTGTCACGTGCCAAAGACTCACGAGCCATATCTGGCCCACGTCTATATGGCTGATCCAATCGAAGAACCCGCCGAAACGGAAGCCGGCCTCACGGCGAGGCAACAACTCAAGATCTCGCAAGCCGCCTGGAACAAAGCAAAGGCAGCAGTAGAAACCAGCCATCCTCTAGAGCCCGGGTCCTCCCAGGAAGATCTGATAGCAGGGCCGGTCCGTAAAAATTTGGGGCCCGTGCGAAATTTTAAAATGGGCCTTGCCTTATTAGAAAATTTGATCTATTGAACAATTCTAATGTATATGAGGTAAGTTTTTTTTGTAGCAATTGAACGCTTTTTTAGAAATTGATCGGTACTAACTATTGAGTACTAAAAAGGCACACACATCTAGGGCTAAAAAGAGAATACGCTGTAATGAATGCCTAGTTGGATTCAGTTCAAGGTTGACAGTGACAACTTAGCGAGAAATCTGCTATTTTAGATTATGTCACAATGTGGCTGTTTTTTTTCCTTTTACATGGCACCTTTGCTTTTATTAACTGATGGTTCCATCGCTGTTGGGTACTAGGCATAGATGGAGTTGTCCATCTCTTATATTTTGAGAGGAATATCAAATCTATCGTGGCTGTTGTAGGCTGTTGGGTCTTTAACTCTCTTGAATTTCTCGCTTAAGGCCTAGGTCGGACTTTTACCACTTTTCCCACACGGACAGGGCTATAGCTGGGTCTGGGATGCTATATTTTTTTGCTGCCAGACTTAAAATGCGTACAGGTTATACGAAATTTTGGGCCCCCCAGATTTTTGGGCCCTGTGCGGCCGCACAGGCCGCACTCCCGTGGGCCCGGCCCTGTCTGATAGCATACCACTATCACTTATCGCCGAAAAGCCGCGAGATTACAAGTGCCCGCAAAGAACTCGACGCATGTCGACGCCCAGCAGAAGCCTCGAGTGCACGCCGCGCAAAGCTCTCCAGAACTCGCGACTCAACGGGGAATCATCCCGTCAAGAAAGGGAAGTACGTCTCAAAGACCGCCCGTATGGACCAAGGATCCCTCAGCGAGATCAGCAAAACCATCGAGACCTCCCTCATGCACGTCGACGGTGAGGGTAACATGCACCCGACAACTCCTGTTGCCGCGGTCCTGGCCGCTGCTACCTACTTGCAGGCGAACCAACCACCACAAAACGACCCCCGCGCAGAACAACATCGCCAAGTCCAAAGGAGGCTAGGCATGGCCGGAGCGGCGATCGCCACCCAAACTCGCAAGAAACCAGACACCCCCGAAGCGGATAAAACACCTCGAGCAGACAGAACACCTCGCAGACAGGAGAGTACATTGCCCAGAAGAGGAGACAAGGAGTCGCCCCGCCGCCACAGGGGCAAGGAGGCAAGACGTTGTGGCGACAACCCGCGCATTGACGATGAAAGCCCGCGACGCCGTGACGACAGCCCGCGGCATCACGGAAGTCGCTCGCGATATCGTAGCAAGGAACCACGACGAGGAGACACTCGCGATCGAGCCCAATACTACAGCGGGATGACACCACCCAAAACAAGGTCAACAGGGCCCGCGCACGCAAGAACCGCGCCCTTTCACTGTCTACCTCCTCTGACGAGGAAGCTTGCGGCGCGATGTGCTTCAGCAACAGCATTCACGAGGCACCGATGCCCAAGAGATTCAAGCTCACCTCGGAGGTCCCGAAGTACGACGGCTCGCAGGAACCTAGGACCTCGCTCTCGAACTACTTCACCACGGTAAAGTGCCATCGCGGAAATAAAGTGACGGCCATGTGACGACCCACAAGTATAGGGGATCGCAACAGTCTTCGAGGGAAGTAAAACCCAAATTTATTGATTCGACACGAGGGGAGCCAAAGAATTTTTATAAGCCTTAATAACTGAGTTGTCAATTCAGCTGCACTTGAAAGTAGACTTGCTCCCAATAATCTATGAGTGATAACAGTTTTATAGCAGCAGTAGTAGTAAAATAACAGCAGGAATAAAATAATAACAGCGGTAGCAATTGCGGGGAACAGCAAGATGAAAGTACCGTAGGCATAGAGGGTATGGATGAACGGGCGTTGCATGGATAACATAGGTCATGTAATAATCTAAACATGGGCATTGCAGATAATAATAATAAAGCATTCAAGTTCTAGGCAAACCATAGGCATGTGTTCCAATATAGTCATACGTGCTCGCAATGAGAAACTTGCACAACAACTTTTGTCCTACCAGCCCGTGGCAGCAGGGCCTCTAGGGAAACTACTGGTAATTAAGGTGCTCCTTCTCTCATCTCCGAAACGATGCATAGTCTGCTTCACTGGTTTGGCGTCAGGACACACATGTAGCGAGTGCTCAACCAACTCCCTCGGGACACCTGGCAAATCCTCATTGGACCAGGCGAACACGTCCCGATTCTCACAGAGGAAGTGGATGAGCTCGCTTTCCTATTTCTCCCCCAACCCATAGCCAATGATGGCAACTCGGTCGGGAAACTCAGGGTCAACCTGGATCTTCTTTGTCTCCTGAGATGCCTGGAACGCCGTCCCGTGCTGGGAACTCGGCATGCCAGGCGCACCAGCTTGCGCGGATTGCGCCATAGCCACCACCTCGTACATCTTCTTCTTTTCGGCAGCAATCATCATGGATTCCGCCAACTGAGAACCGGCAGAAGCACACTCCATGGACTTCTTGTAATCACCAGAGATGGTGATCACGCCATTGGGGCCAGGGATCTTCATCTTCAGATACGCAGTGTGGGTAGAGGCCATGAACTTGCTCAGAGCGGGCCTGCCGAGTAGGACATGGTAGGGGCTCTGGTGATCAACCACCTCGAACTGCAAGCTCGTTGTGCGGCAGTTCTCCCTGGTGCCGAATAGCACATCTATCCATACTCGGCCAATCGGATTGCAAGAGACTCCTGGCACGATGCCATGGAAAGTGGTCTTGCTGGGTAGCAGCATGTTCTCGGCCATACCGAGCTTCTCAAGCGTATCTCTATACACGATGTTGATGCTGCTGCCGTTGTCAATCAGCACCTTGCTGAACCTCACGTTCTTCTCAGGACCCAAGAAGGTGGGATCCAACACCAAGGCGTAGCTACCCGGGTTGGGCATCACCTTAGGATGATCCGCTCTGGACCATGTGATCTCTTGGTTGCACCAGTGCATGTAGTGAGGAACAGCAGGGATCACGGCATTGACCTCCATGGCACGCCTGTGCTGAGACTTCTTGTCGACAGGCTCAGAGGTGAAAATCATGTAGCTCTCGTGGTGCTCCTTGTACCGATTGCGGTCTCCGCCACCATTGTTGCCGTTGTTGTTGTTACCTTGGTTGTTGTTGTTGGTGGTGCCTCTGTTGTTGTTGCGGGTGTAGTTGTTGTTGTTGTTGTTGTTGTTGTTGCGGTAGCCATCGTTGTTGAAATGGAGGTTGACTCCTAAAGCCACCTGGTTCACATTCTCTCTTCTCGGGAAAGTTGGAGGCCGAGCAGCAGGTGCGCGAGCAGGCTGCACTGCGGCATTTGCGGCTGGCTGAGGAAGAGGAGCAGGCAGGCCCTCGTTCTTGATTTCCTCCCACCAACTGCACTGCCGAGAAGTGTGGTTGGCGGGTCTCGCGGGATGCCGAGTATGGAAGCTGCACGGGCCATCCTTCATGTCCTTGAAGACAAAGTTTGATGCCGGACCCGAGTTGCCGCTACCCTGCTGGGAAGCGCTGTATGGCTTCTTGTTGCCTTGGCCCTGATTCTGGTTCTGCCCGTACTGGGCTCCAGCAGTTTTTGGCCTCTGGCTACTCCCAGCTCCGGTTGCCACAGCATTCACCTCCTCAGGATCGTACCGGGTGTCAATCCGGTCACCTCTGCGCTTGTTGCGGAACTCATTGCGCTTGCTGGTGTTGATGTTGTAGTTCCTTCTCGGCTCAGCAGCATCAAGAAGGGGCTGTGTCGGGTCGCCGAGTGCGTACTGATCCGCAATCCGGATGGTTTCAGCGAGAGTACTCGGCATCTCCCTCTGGAGCCTTTGCCATAACATGTTGCCATGCCTGCAACCCTGCGCAAACCAAGTGATGGCCTGGGCCTCATTCACACCCTCACAGGTGTTCCTCAGAGTACTCCACCGAGTAAGATACTCTCGGTCCGTCTCCTCTTCCCGCTGTCTGCAAGCGGATAGCTGCTGCGGCCTATTCGGCCTCCGGTAGGTGCTGGTGAAGTTGCTGACAAATGCCTCTGCGAAGTCAAGCCAGCAGTTGATGCTGTGCTTGGGCAGGTTGTTGAGCCAAGTTCTTGCTGGTCCCTCGAGCATCTGCGGGATGTACCGCACGGCCCACCTCCGGTTGCCACCTGCAATGTGCACGGCTGTGACATAGTCATTGAGCCAATCTTCCGGCTTGGTGCTACCGTCATAGCACTTTGTCCCCCTAGCGAGCTGGAACTGCTTCACAGATGGCTCCGTCATGATGCAGGGGCCAAAGCATTCTGGGCCAGGCGGCCCCTTGCTCTCGAGTTGCGCGGACAGGCTGATCCTGTCCAGCTTGTGCCTGGCATCACTGGGCTCCAGCACGCGCTCACCCACGCGATCCAAGATGTCGTAGCCAGCCAACCCCATGGCCGAGTAGCCATCATCATATCTGTCCGCCTGCACGACTGTAGGCTGCTCCACCGGGTTGACGGCTGGTGCGACTGCACGCGGCTGCTGCCTCTGCCGAGTAGGCTGAGCAACCTGATGCCGAGAAGGACCTGGGCGATCTCTATCTCGGGCCTGGCTTTGAGCTTTATGGGCTTGATAGCCTGTTCCTGCAGCGTTGTGTTTTTGACCGGACTGCCGCGGCACAGCGTGCTGTTTCGCGGCGACAGCCGAGTCGTACACCTACATCTGCCTGTCTCTGCCGGAATGCCCACTCCGGTCCCTCTCACGGCTGGGATGCGGCGATGAGGCCTGATCGTTAGATCTAGCCGCATGCGAATGCACTACCTGAGAAGCTCCAGCACCCGGGTTGGCTTTCCGGAACTCCTCGTTCTGCCTAGCAGCCTCTAGCACTAGCTCATTGAGCCTCTCCTGCTGCCTAACGCGCGCGTCGCCAGCGAGATGCGGCAACTCAGCAGCTACAGCCTCAGCAACTCTAAGGGTTTTGGCGGGGGTGTTGTATCTGGGTCTGGTGGTGGCGGTGTTTTGGCTAGCGGCTTGGCCAGCAGTTTCACCAACTGCTGCCATCTCGGTGCCTAGGTTGCGGCGCATAGCGCTTGCCTTGGAAGGCCTCCTCACTACCGGCGTAAAGCCGTGAGCTCTCTTGTACTCGTTCTGGTCCAGGTTCAGCTCAAGCCTAACCTTATCCAGCTCCACCTGCTCGGCGAGCAGCGCCTGGCGTTGCTGATCGAGCTGCGCCCGCATGATCATGAGCTCGAGCTCGGTGGGAGGTGGCATGCCCATCCGTACGGCGGACACAGGTATCGTCGGAGTAGTGGAGGGAGGAAGGTTGTAGTCCTTCTCGTAGGGCTTGTGGGTCTTCCCGCCAGCACTCGGGCCAGCGAGATCCTCGATGACGCCCGCAGCGGCAGCAGCCGTACCCTTCCCGGCATCAGCTGCAGGGCCGGTCACCATCACCTCCACGCTGTCCGCAGAGCGGCCAATAGGCCTCCCGCGTGCAGCGATGACAGCAGGGGGATCTTCCGCGACATGCACCTCCCCAGGGTACTCGCGGTCGATGACGGTGGCGACGTAGACGAGGTGCGTGCCGAAAGAGAGCACCGAGCCGCCCTCCGGCATGGCCCTGCTGCCGAAATCGCTGGCGTTGTCGGTGACGAAGTCAAAGGAGCCGAATCTGTGGACGAGGCCACAGACGACGCGCTCTCCAATAGCAGAAATCGATCCCGTCCGAACGGAAACTCCAGCCAACGCCGCTGGTTGCCCCACGGTGGGCGCCAACTGTCGTGGTGGTGTCACGGCAGATGCCATAGGATGACTAAAGATGTGGGGACGATGGACGCTGGAGGCGCTCGGGGAGGGATCACGCAGCGAGTAGCCGCGTGAGGATGAAACTAGCACTGCAGACAACAAGATCTACCCAGGTTCAGGGCCCTCGTGTGGAGGTAAAACCCCTACTCCTGCCTTTCTCTCTTTGTATTCGTGTCTCACCGAGTAGCCACAGTACAAGTGTTTCTTACAATCGAGTAGCCACTCTTCTCTCTATGCGACTGTAGCCCTTAGTCGTGTCGTCCCTCGCGCAGGAGGAGGCAGGGCACCTTATATACTGGTGCCCAGCCGGATACAGCCAACATGTGGACATAGTGTGCACACTGTACACTTCCAGCTTCCCGCTGACCACTTTGGCTTCCTAGCTTGTCTCCATGTGTAAAGTCGTTCCGCAGAACCAAGAAACTGATCTGTTATCACTGACACTGTCACGGGGTAGGCCCCCCTAACCTACAACGCCCTGCTGACACCCTGGCGCGGATAAGCATGCGCTCTGCAGATGAACAGTGCCGCAGTACGGACCCAGGATACGTGGGATTCTGTGTCAGAACGGCTCCTTTGACTTTTGGCCCGAGTAGGAGACCGCCATTTCTACTCGGACCACTTTCTCTACTCAGAGGAGAATAACTTCCTTGATTCTTCCTCCTGGCCATCAGTGTGTACGACCGAATAGCAGTCGACCGGGTAGCGAGTACCGGGTAGCCAGCTACTCTGCCAAACGTCTCTTCTGATCTTGCCCTTTGCACTTGCCTTTACCCTACTCGGGGGTAACCCCCCGACAGATCCTGTCCGGGTCCGCTATCTACTCGTCAGCAGCCTCGTCATACTCCACGTAATAGCCACCATGGGGATCCTCGGAAACGTAGTCTGCAGAACCAGCAGCCCCAAAGGGGTCAGTACGGACGAGTACTGGCAAGCAAGACGCACAAGATACCAAAGTGTACCCGACAACACCAAGTACGGATGCTTTGGGTTCAACGGAAGATAGGTGATACAAAGGTGCGGCAGTGGGCTGCACTAACCAACTACAGAGACACGCTACAACATCCGGCTAAAAGAAAGGGATAAGATAGCGCATCGGAGCCAACTACCACTAACCTCAAACAAACCCATCCTGGATCTCGCCCCTTATCCAAAGAAGCAATCCGAGGATAACCCACACAGTTCGATTAATGAAGGTTCAAGTTATTGTGTCAATATGCCTATTACTAGTCAAATTATTATTAATTAGGTGTAAGTTGTCTAATCCTTGTTAGCCAGCCCTATCACCAAGTCATCCATAACCGCGGACAACACGGCTTCTCGAGAAGATTTAACCCTGCAGGGATGCACCAATTTGGCCGTACACGTAAGAATAACCCGCCAGGCGGGGATCAAACCCACCAAGCAGGCCACTCAACACAACCCAACTCTTCTTCGCATCAAGCCCAAAGAACCCCGTGCAATTGAGCGCACGGCTAATCAAGCCCCACAAAGAAAAGGGGACCCTCATAGCACTCTAAGAACGTGTCTCCCTAAATGCCGACTATAAAAGTTACCACCCTGGCGCCAAGGGTTCGCATCTGCATATGCATGCGGCAAATGGAAAAGCCGAACTAAATGAGGCGATTTGGACGAGATGCGAATCGAATCAGAGTTGCGGGGGCGCCCATACACGCTTCCCACATGCGGTTAGCGCGCTCATCATGGATCTAGAGGACAAGAACTTTTCCTGAGTTCGACACTAGCAGGCCTCAAAACCATACCCGGCCTCCTGCCGGTGCCTTATCATCAAATTATTATTACCTCAAACATTAACAGGTGGTTGTTTAAATATCGAGCCCCCAGAACATAATAAATATGGTAAAAGAAATAACAGACATCAGACTCGAGCACAACAACCCTAAGCATGCTAGTAAGACACAGGCAACAGGCAACAGGGTTATAGGTGTGGAGGTGAGGCTATATCAGGGTTACAGGATAACATGTGATAGGATCGGAACACAAGCAACGAATCTTAAGGCTAGCAGATTAGACAACGGAAAGTATCGGTATCAAGTGTGGAAAGGACACAATGGTTCAGGTGAGTGAATACTTGTCTACAAACTCAGTAGCCTGGTACTGGGCAAACTCCTCTGAAGTAGTATCGTAAACCTCGTCTGTCTCAACGTCGTCGTCTATTCGGGAAGAAGCAAACAAACAACGAAGAGAGAAGAACAATCAATAACATGGCATAATGCACAAACATGGGATAATGCATGACATTTTAATGCAAGTAAGAGATCATGGACATGATCATCAAGTTAAATGAGTGTCCCAAATAAGTTTGCATTATTTGGAAACCTCTCATATTTATCTTAGTGGCCTATGATTAATTTTAATAAGACCAATACATCAAAAGTATTCCCACATGCATGAAATGATGTTTTTCCGTTATTAATTGAAGTTCTTTCCATTCTGGTATAGTTTCCATAATTTTTGGGTGAAGAAAATAATAAATAAGAATTAATTCTTATTGTTTTCATTTCTGCCATTTTTGGTAGACAATTTAAAAAGAGGTACTTTCAGTTAAAAAAGCATGGGAAATACTTGAAAACATGTGGACAATGTTTCACTGAACATTTTGAGATATTAAACATAATTTTTGGATCATTATTGAATTTATTATGCATTTTTCCATAAGCATTTTTATTGTGTCCCTTTTAGTAAACAGAGGGAAACATGTTCAAATTTAATTCAATTGTGACCAAATAAAATACCACTGTGTAGAGTTTGTTAAGACAAAATTTTAGAGCCCAAGTTTGCTCAATTTGGATGAACATAACTCAAGTTATGAATTTTGCAAGATTTCAGTTTTTATTCCATTTTCTGTATTTAAATATTTAGTGCACAAATTATTACAGAAACATGTTGACATTTTTACATATTTCGAAAGTGCTCACAGTTATGAATCTACAGAAATTTGAATCACCAAAATTGGAGCATTTATGAATATTTGGTGGAATTTACAAATTAAGATTTGATCTGCTTTGGGGCTGGGTTGCTGGAAATAAAACCAAAAAGAAAAATGCGCGCGCGGGGGGGGGGGGGGGGGGGGACTCGAACCCGCGCCCTGCTGGTGTGCGCGCGGTGGCAGAGCGCCAACCACTGGGCCACTGCTGCGTTTCTGATAGTACTAGGACGCGGAAACAACTTGAGGTGAGATCTCGCGGAAATAAACTGAAACTGAAAAACGTTCAGTTACAGAACGTGATCGGGACGGACGGACGGACGGCGCCGGCGATGGGCCGCTGCTGCTAGCTGCGCGCCAGCGTGTGCGTGCGCGCCGTGTGGGGGCGTGGTGCAGGTGCGCGTGCGGTGTGCGACGTGCGCGTGCGACGTGCGAAGGCAAGCCCAAAGGCCACGCCTTCTGCCTCTGTAAGGGCGTTCATGGCGGCCACCACGGACACCGACAACGGCGGAGGTACAAACGGACACGACAAGCGGCCTTCTTAGCGGGAATGGAACGGGGAAGCTCACCGTGGGGTGGTTGCGGTAGAGGAACGACACGACGGGGAGCAGACGCGACGAGAGGTGCGGGAGAAGGTTCGGCCGGAGAAGAACTCGGGCTCGGCGTCGTCGATATGTAGGTCCAGAGCTCCCTCCTTGGCGAGGTAGATGAAGAAGAACGCGAGGGGATCCGATTCCCGGGCCTAGCCAGGGTGGAGGAGAGCCATGGCCGCTCGGGGCTGAACGTCGACGTGGTTCTGTTTGGACAAGGTTCAGAAAGGGAAAAATATGCAGGAGAGGAACAGAGAGAAGACTTGGGGGAGAAAGAAAGAGGTGGCGGCGGCGAGGAACAGAAGGGAGGCTAGGGTTTCCCTAGGACCTCGGGGTAGATATAGAGAGAGAAGGGAGCAGGTAGGGCTGCAGGTGGGGGAGCCCTCCCCTTTTCTCTGTCTCCGTACGCAAGGAGGAAGACGACAGCGATGGGGGGCGCTTGGGCCTGGGGTAGTAGGTGGGCTCAGCCCACTTGGGCTGGCCTGCCTCCCCCATTTTTTTTCTTCTTTTTATTCCTTTTTTTGTGTAGAGAATAGAAAAGAGAGGAAATAGAAGGGTTTTTAGGGTTTATAAAATTATGAAAATAAGTTGATTGTACTGAACATTGGAAATGCCCATATGCACCAACTTTGGTTTTCCAAAATTTCAAATATTTATTTGGTGTTTGAAATTGAATTTGAAATTCAAATTAGGGTTTTAATAAAAGGAATTTTATTAACCAAGTCAATTGTTAATTTAAATTCAATTTTTATGGAAACAACTGATTTGTTTCTGTTAGTGATTTATTTTGAAAACATTGGAACATACCAAGTATGAGCCAATTGGTTTGAAATTGAATGGAATTTTCAAATTGAAACACATGCCACATGCAATGCTTATGATGACATGATGCATTAATATAAATTAACTAGAAGCAAAACATTCTAAGGTTGTTTTCATACTTGGGATGTTACACTGCCTCGATGAGATGGAGGGCGGCTTCGATCTGCTTGCGCCCGATGGCCGTGGTGGCGTGGGGTGGATGTTGGATGTTGCTGCTCCCTCTCTCTTATTGATGCAGTTCCTCTCTAGCTGTTTCGTTGAGCAAATCACGCGGTGTCGTATGGGGGCGCCGCGATCTTCGGCCAAGATGGTGGCCTGCAATCTTCCGCCTCATCGGAGGCGAAACCAGCCAGATGCCGAAGCTCGGCTTCCTGAAGAGCTCAAGTGGTTCGTCCCCGAGTTTTTCAAGACTGCCGGTATCTGCGCTTCATCGCCGGCAGGGAGAGTCCGGGTTTCTCACTGCGCTCCGTTCTCGGCGACCTGGTCACCTGGAGAACGCCGGCGACTGGTGGTAGAGGAGCACGAGGACTTGATTGCTTTTTATTTTTCTGTCCAGGGTGCTCTCTGTAAAATCGCAAGGTCCTTATTCGAATTTCAGGTCTATAGGGCTGTGAAGGTCTATAGGGCTGTGAACGTTCTGGACCTTTGTATAAATTGTACCCGCCACGTGCCCGTTATATAGCAGCATCGGGGTCTCGACCCCTCTCTTTGTACAAAAAAAAAGATTCTTGTTATGACTATCGATGCGGCTGCATGTACGCCGTCGTGTGCTGCTGCCGTTTCGATCTGTATGGATACGTAAACTTTATTTTATTTATTTTTCTGTTTCTCAGTTGCTTCAGTTATCTCTAAAATATCTAAGCATGGAAGATTTGGAGGCCTCTCCTTGCTCCTCCCATCCGCAACAGTAATCTTTTTTACTCACGTCTCCTCAAACTTCTCCTCTCCCTTTACCAAAAAAAAAAACCTCTCAAAAAATTTCTCTCGTCGTTTCCCGCCACATCAGTCCAATTAATAGAAACAAACAAAGAAACTAGGTTTGTATCTCGAGCAACGAGCGAGTGCACTGCTATCACGATGAACGTGAGGTCGCACGTACCGGCTATGAGGCCATGTGCCTCGTTCGCTGACTTTATGAGTCGGGCGCCAAACAGACGCAGCGCGGCTCGGAGCCGCGGGTTCGGGTGCCGCCGTACGTCATGTCGGCGTCGAAGGTCTGTCTTGAACTGGTCTCACCTCGCGCCAGGGTATACAACTGTGCTATCGAGGCACATCCTTTCGTAGGTCTGCATTGCCGGAGAGCCTCGCTTCGTGCCGGTTATACTAAATTTTGCTGCTAATATCCAACAAAGTATGAATCGCTGCGGTGTGGTTCGTCTTCAGTTATGGCCTGCTTGTCATCCCCCGGCGTGCAGCTTCCTAAATTGTGTTGCGTTGATCACCGACGCAGCGGACTGTTCAGTGGTGCGGCTGTGGCGCCTCAGGGTGTAGCAGGCGGGGGACTTCAAGCTGCGCATCCTGCCCCTCGTCCTTAGTATCTCCATCGGTGCAGATCAACTTTGCCGTCCTTTAGGCGCTCGCCATGGACCGCGTTGTCACCCGCTTCACCGTGCTGGTGGGAACCATGTTCGTCGGAAGCCTACTCTCCATCGTCATATTCTTCGGGCTCCTCGGTCGCATCCTCCGCCCACTTTGGAAGCGGCTCAACGGGCACACACCGACGCCGTTGCAGTGCGTGAGCGTGCGCCACGTGCTGACCGTGCTGAGCACCGCCGCATCCTCCATCGTCGAACGCCACTACACAACACCGTGCTCGTGCGCCGCGTGGAGAGGAAGGCAACCCAACTTGGGTGTCACCGTTGTCGGCGATGTGAATGATCCTACCGTTCGCCGTGTCCGGGGCGGGCGATGCACTTCACTTCCTGGCACAGCTGACACTCTACTACCTGGAATTCACTTCGTTGCTCAAGAACACCGGCACGGGCATGATGGTCATCATCGTCGCGCTCGGATTCTATCTCAGCATTGCCCTCATCAATATTGTGATGCGCGCAACAACGTGGCTGCCAGACAACATGAACGTCTCCAAGTTGGATAACCTTTACTGGCTGCTCACCATGATGGTCGTCGTCAACTTTGGCTAATACCTTACATGCGCCAAGCTGTACATATATCAGGACATCGGGAAGTAGCTCAGGATTCAGGAGACAACACTGGTTGGTGGTCGTGTGATGAGGACATCCCTAGTGTTTCACCTATTATTTCACATGATATTCCTACAAAGAATGATGAAGTGAGGATTGGTCCTATGACAAGATCAAGGACTAAATTATTACAACAATAGGTGAATTCACTCCTATTTGAGTATAACATTTGTGATTATGAGAGATTTATACTACCTAAATCCATGCATGTTTGTATTCTTAGGTTTGTTGAAACACAAGCATTAAGGAGGGAGAACAAGGAGAGATGATGCACATGGATGAAGAGGAGCTGAAAACAAATGTTGAACATGATGAAAACAATTCTACAAGTGTGGAAAACAAGTGCTAGATTGTTATTCCACACTCATGGAGGGACATAACAAGAGGAGGGCGCCCACAAGGAAGTATTAATGCGCCATATAGAGTCCAATTATAGTTAAACATGGTTTGTATACCATCATGGCCGCATCCCCTAGCATGGGTCGGTTTGTATCTATTGTGGTTGAGTCCAAGTCCAAAACTAGACCCATGTTGGGTTCCTATTCGGGTTGGTGGGTGTTGCTTGCGCAATGTACCTTGTGGCCGCACCCCACCCCTCATATATACCCTTTGGGGCGCATAGATTAGGTTAGACTACGTTAAAACAAAATCCTAGACTTCTAGATTGTATTGCTCGAAGCATTTATCTTGAATCATCATACCTTTGCAAATCTGAGTGTATTCTGTTGTTCCACTGGGAATAAGGAGAAACATGCCACTTGTTGTCGGTTTCTACGTGTGCAAGAGTGTGGAGTCTCGAATATCCGAAGGGGTTAAGTGCTGTTGCAATTGGTAACAGGGTTTAGCCAAAGGAGAGAGCGAGGTATCACATTGGTTATCAATTTATCAAGAGAGTTCACTGAGAAGATCGGGCTACCCCATATCATCTTGGTATCAGATTACTGGGTTTACTCGGTGAGATGTATTTATCCTTTTAGATTCGAGTTGTTTTTATTACCTATCTAGAAAAAGCCACAAAAAATAGTGTTAGTGTTTGCCATACCCTTAGATAATTACTAGTTTTCAAGTTTTAGTGCTGTTTTGTGTCTTGATTTTGTGTTACTTTTCATCTTTTTAATTTTTAGGTTTCGGTTAGGGTTAGGGTTCTTAGTTGTTCTTCAATTTCGAGTCAAGTCTATATACAAAAATCCCAAAAAAATTAGCTATCCGCAAGCCCTTGTGGTTCCAATCCGAGTAGTACCATTGTTCTCTCGGGTTTTGGTTTCTAGCTTCCATCGGATTCGTTTTCTGTCGCAGCTCGCAAACGCACCAAAACGCTGCCGCGGTACACGTCTCCTAGCCGAACTCGGAATCCACCAGCGCGCGCTTATAAATCCGCCCAAAATCCCCGCAGCGCCCTTACCAAATCGCCTCACCGCAACCCACCACCCACCCGCGCGCGCAGCACACTACCGCACCGTTTCGCTCTGCCGCGCGCTCTTTCGCACCGTTTCTCTGCCGCCACTGCCGTGAGCATTTTCCTCTGCCGTGAGCCCGTTGCCGGCAGGATTTTGCGCAGTTTGATGCCGCGATACGCTGCCGTGAGCCCAAAACGCTCTGTTTTGCTGCCATGGTGAGTTTTTCTCTGCCGTGGACTTCCTAGCTAGTTTTTAGGTTGTTTTCTTTTGTTTTTCTTTGTCATTTTCTATAGGAATTCCAGTCCAATCATTGTGAACCTTAGACAAAGCCTTTCTACAGCAATTAAATAGGTATCTTGCCCACAAGACTAGCTACTTTCTTGCTCTTTTCAGGCTGCTCATTATCATATTGTGTCACATTGATTTAGCATTTATTTTCAGTTGCTCCTTTAGTTATTTTTCGGCCATAAAAGTATAAAAAAAGATAAAAACAGAAAATAGAAAAACAGAAAAAGCAAAAAGAAAGGCCATTGAGATACATTGCTATTACTATCATTTGGAGCTGTTTTCATTGCTATCATTAACACTACACATTGAGCAATCTTGTGCCTGATTATCATTGAGCTTGGCTAGTGTCTTTCTAGAGCATTGCAAAATTTCCTACATATATTTGCATTGCCACCTTTGTCTCCAATTTTGGTGTGTGTTTCCTAGGTGTTATTTTTGTATCATTCACAAACAGCAATAGGACTTGTTAATTGGTGATTGTTAGGTATCCATACCAAGCCTCACCATATAAACTGTTTTACCTTTGTGAGAGCAAAACCCCCTGGGTATTCTATTCTTCACACCAAGTCACATTAGTTGCTATTACTTGTGGTAAGATTTTCTATTCACTTTGGAGCAGTAAGGATCACCTCTTTTGCTGGTTTTGAGTGAGTTGAGAGAGAGCACCACAACCCATAGCACTTTGTTTATTTCACTAACCCATTAATCATGGTTGCTCCTAGTGATGTTTCTACACAGGCTAAGAAGAAACATGGTGATGAACAGGTGAAGTGGACAGATTTGGCGGAGATGCATGAACAATTGAGCTCCACTATTGCTTCTAAACATGCTGAATTAAATACTCTCATTGACAAGCATGGAGTGGACATGGATACACATGTTCAGAATTTGGGCCTTCAAATTGGACAAGTTACTGATATAGCTGCTGGTACACAAGAGCAAGTTAATAGAATGCAAGCTTCTCTTGATACATTGACTACTAGAATTGGTGCCTTGGCTACTTTATTGGATCAAAGACTTCCTGCCCGAGAGGATGGTGGGAGTGCTTTTGGTGATGATGAGGAGGAAGAGGAGGAGGCTAATTTTGTGCCTCCTAACCGTGGAGGTGGTAGAGCTAATCATGGGGCTGGCCGTGACTTTCAAGCAAGGAGGGTTCCTGTCCATGAACCAAACCGTGAGGATGATGGTCTTGGTAAACCCAAATTTATGTTACCCACCTTCAATTTTGATACTGATGATGTTTAAGAGTACCTCATGTGGGAGCTCAAGATGGAAAAATTATGGAGGATGCATGAGTATAATGAGGAAAGAAAAATCAAGCTTGCTTCCTCAAGTTTTGATGGCTATGCTTTGCTATGGTGGGATAATATTACAAGGACATGGGCAAGACTTAGAGATCCTGATATTCTCACTTGGAGGGAGATGAAGCAAATTATGAGAGATAGGTTTATGCCCAAGAATTATTTGAGGTCTTTGTATGACAAATTGCAACAATTGAAGCAAGGTACAAAATCAGTGGATGCTTATTATAGAGAGATGGAGTTGATATTGCAAAGAGCTAGAGTGAGAGAGGATGTTGAGCACACTATGCAAAGGTTCCTTTCAGGTTTGCAATTCAAAATTAAGAGCATTGTGAGGCATACACAATATAATGATATGAATGAATTGTTGCACCAAGCAAGGGAGACTGAGAAGCAATTGGCCGAGGAGGCTCTTATGGCTCCAAGGAGACCTTTTCCTAATAGGTCTTCCTTTTCTTCACCACCATTGCCACAACCTACCCCTAGCCATGGGGTTTCCACTAAAAAAATGAAGGTTCTACCTCTATGTCTAAGAGGCAAGCACAACCAGCAGCTAGTGCAAGTGGATCCACTTCTTCTACAGCTCGAAATAGGGACATGAGCTTCCATACATGTGGAGGTAAAGGCCACTTCAAGAGAGATTATCCAAATAAAAAGATTATGCTTATTAATGAGGACAATGAGTATGAAACTAGTGATGATGCTGATCCTACTCAAGAGGATGCTTATGATGATGATGATGGACCTCTTGATGCATATCCTTCCACATATCCTACTTTTGTTTGCACACCAAGAACATTGAGTATTCTTCCAAGTCCTGAAAGTCAAAGATGCAATTTATTTCAAACAAGAGCAATTGTTGGTCCCCAATTGGCTTGCAAGGTTATTATTGATGGTGGTAGTTGCAGAAATTTGGCAAGCAAAGATTTGTGTGCAAAATTGAAGTTGAGATACATTACACACCCTCATCCTTATCATATACAATGGCTTAGTGATAAAGGAGAGATGAAGGTTACCCACATGGTGAGAGTTGAATTCCAAATTGGGCCTTATAAAGACACCATTGAGTGTGATGTGGTGCCCATGTCAGTGTGTCACATGTTGCTTGGGAGGCCTTGGCAATTTGATAGGAGTGTGATACATGATGGGAGAGCAAATACCTATCAGCTCAAGTGGAAGGAGAAGGACATATTGTTGAGACCTATGACACCACAACAAATTGTAAATTAATCTAGACAAAAAATTCCTGAGAGTGTTGAAAAGAAAGAGAGTGAAAATAAGAGTGTTGTGAGTGAAAATAGGACATCCAATTCGAGTGGTAAAAATAAAAGTGAGGGAGTGAACTTATTATGCATGCTAGCTACTAGAGAGGACTTGAGAGAATTTAGGGAGGATCCTACTATACTTCCTATAGTGCTTATGCACAAGGGAGAAATTTTAGTTTCTAAAGACATGACCCCTATTCCTCTTGGTGTTTCTCATGTGTTGCAGGATTTTGAGGATGTTTTTCCAAAGGAGGTGCCCTCGGGTTTGCCACCATTGAGGGGTATTGAGCACCAAATTGATTTGATTTCTGGATCCTCATTGCCAAACCGAGCTCCCTATAGAACTAATCCCCAAGAAACAAAAGAGATTCAGAAACAAGTGCAAGAGCTTCTTGACAAAGGTTACATTCGAATAAGCCTTTCTCCTTGTGCTTTTCCTGTTATTTTAGTGCCTAAAAAAGATGGTACATGGCGCATGTGTGTAGATTGTAGAGCAATTAACAATATCACTATTCGTTATCGTCATCCTATACCACGTTTGGAAGACATGTTAGATGAATTAAGTGGTAGTGCTATTTTCTCTAAAATTGATTTGCGTAGTGGTTATCATCAAATTAGGATGAAAGAGGGGGATGAGTGGAAAACAGATTTTAAAACAAAATTAGGTTTATATGAGTGGTTAGTTATGCCTTTTGGATTGACTAATGCACCTAGTACTTTCATGATATTAATGAACCATGTTTTGAGAAATTTTATTGGTAAATTTGTGGTGGTTTATTTTGATGATATTCTTATTTATAGCCACAATGAACATGATCATATTGATCATATTAGACAAGTTTTGCAAGTGCTAAGAGAACATAAATTGTATGGAAATTTAGAGAAGTGCACTTTTGGCAAAGATAAGGTCATATTCCTTGGTTATGTTGTTTCTAAACATGGGATTGAAGTAGATGAATCAAAAATTGAAGCTATTAAAAATTGGCCTATTCCTATTAATGTGAGTCAAGTAAGAAGTTTTAATGGATTAGCTGGTTTTTATAGAAGATTTGTCAAAGATTCTAGTACACTTGCTGCACCTTTGAATGAACTCACTAAAAAGAGTGTAGAATTTGTGTGGGGAGTTGAACAAGATATTGCTTTTGATGCTATTAAAGAGAAGTTGATTTCGGCCCCTTTGTTAATGCTTCCTAATTT
Organism: Alopecurus myosuroides; assembly: GCA_028641055.1. NCBI lineage: Eukaryota > Viridiplantae > Streptophyta > Magnoliopsida > Poales > Poaceae > Alopecurus > Alopecurus myosuroides. Next base: position 287,891,221 of record CM054059.1, read on the forward strand.
TGACAAACAATTTGAGATTGAGTGTGATGCTAGTGGCATAGGTATTGGAGGAGTATGAATGCAAGAAAAGAAACCTATTGCCTATTTTTCTGAAAAACTACATGGTGCACAATTGAATTATTCTGTTTATGATAAGGAACTATATGCACTTGTGAGAGTTTTAGAGGTGTGGAAACATTACTTATGGCCTAAAGAATTTATTATACATAGTGATCATGAAGCATTAAAATTCTTAAAGTGCCAATCAAATTTGAATAAAAGACATGCTAAATGGGTTGAATTTATTGAGTCTTTTCCATACATAATAAAACATAAGAAGAGATTGGACAATGTAGTTGCTGATGCTTTATCAAGAAAGAACATGTTACTCTCCAATTTAGAGATCAAGGTTTCGGGTTTGGAGGGTATTAGAGAGCTATATGCTAATGATAATGAATTTTCTATGCCATTTAGTAAATGTACTAATGTTAAAGCATGGGATAAATTTCATATACATGATGGATACTTGTTTAGAGCTAACAAATTATGTATTCCCGAGTGTTCTTTGCGTTTATTTTTATTACAGGAATCACATAGTGGAGGATTAATGGGACACTTTGGAAGAGAGAAAACATTGCGCATGTTGGCTGAGAATTTTTATTGGGCACATATGAGAAGAGATGTGTATAGATTGGTGCAAAGATGCATTACTTGCAATAAGGAAAAATCCAAGTTGAAGCCCCACGGTTTGTACACACCATTGCCATCACCAAGTACACCATGGGAGGATATTAGTATGGATTTCGTGTTGGGTTTGCCAAGGACAAAGAGAGGACATGATTCCATCTTTGTAGTTGTGGACAGATTTTCCAAGATGGCACACTTCATTGCTTGCCACAAAAGTGATGATGCTTCTCACATTGCAAATTTATTCTTTAGAGAAATTGTGAGATTACATGGAGTGCCAAGAACTATTGTTTCAGATAGAGATGTCAAATTCATGAGCTATTTTTGGAAGACACTATGGGGGAAGCTTAGAACTAAATTATTATTTTCCACTACTTGTCACCCCCAAACTGATGGGCAAACTGAAGTGGTAAATAGGACATTGTCCACATTGTTGAGAAGCATGATCAAGAAGAATTTGAGGGAGTGGGAAGATTGCTTGCCACATGTGGAATTTGCATATAATAGGGCTGTGCATTCAACCACTAATTTTTGTCCCTTTGAGGTGGTTTATGGATTTCGGCCTACTACACCACTTGACTTGCTACCACTTCCAATTCAAGAGAGAATTAATATGGATGCATCCAAAAGGGCTGATTTTGTGAAGAAGATACATGAGAAAACAATGGATGCTATTGAGAAGAAAGGAAAGTATGTGGCTCAACAGAGAAATCAAAAGAGGAAGGAAGTTATTTTTCAAGAGGGAGATTTAGTATGGGTACACTTTCGGAAGGATAGGTTCCCTAAGCTAAGGAAATAAAAATTATTGCCAATAGGTGCTGGTCCTTACAAAGTGATTGCAAAAATAAATGACAATGCTTACAAGATAGATCTTCCAATTGATGAGTTTGGAGTGAGTAATTCCTTCAATGTTGCTGATTTGACACCATACCATGGAGATAACCTTGATGAGGACATCAAGGCTTTTCAAGGGGGCGAGGATGATGAGGACATCCCTAGTGTTTCGCCTATTATTTCACATGATATTCCTACAAAGAATGATGAAGTGAGGATTGGTCCTATGACAAGATCAAGGACTAAATTATTACAACAACAGGTGAATTCACTCCTACTTGAGTATAACATTTGTGATTATGAGAGCTTTATACTACCTAAATTCATGCATGTTTGTATTCTTAGGTTTGTTGAAACACAAGCATTAAGGAGGGAGAACAAGGAGAGATGATGCACATGGATGAAGAGGAGCTGAAAACAAATGTTGAACATGATGAAAACAATTCTACAAGTGTGGAAAACAAGTGCTAGATTGTTATTCCACACTCATGGAGGGACATAACAAGAGGAGGGCGCCCATAAGGAAGTATTAATGCGCCATATAGAGTCCAATTATAGTTAAACATGGTTTGTATACCATCATGGCCGCATCCCCTAGCATGGGTCGGTTTGTATCTATTGTGGTTGAGGCCAAGTCCAAAACTAGACCCATGTTGGGTTCCTATTCGGGTTGGTGGGTGTTGCTTGCGCAATGTACCTTGTGGCCGCACCCCACCCCTCATATATACCCTTTGGGGCGCATAGATTAGGTTAGACTACGTTAAAACAAAAACCCTAGACTTCTAGATTGTATTGCTCGAAGCATTCATCTTGAATCATCATACCTTTGCAAATCTGAGTGTATTCTGCTGTTCCACTGGAAATAAGGAGAAACATGACCACTTGTAGTCGGTGGCTACGTGTGCAAGAGTGTGGAGTCTCGAATATCCGAAGGGGTTAAGTGCTGTTGCAATTGGTAACAGGGTTTAGCCAAAGGAGAGAGCGAGGTATCACATTGGTTATCAATTTATCAAGAGAGTTAACTGAGAAGATCGGGCTACCCCATATTATCGTGTGCTCGGTAGGTGAACACCTCTACGTATGATAACCTTACTAATAATGTCTAGGTGCTAATAAGTTGTCCGGTGAGTAGGGTTATATTTTGCTCTGCTCCTTGAGGTCCTCGCGTGCGCGCAGTTTGAACAGTGGTTTCGGTTATTCCGCACGCATAGTAGAGTCTTTGGTGATTGATCGACTATTTATTTCCTTTCGGAAATGATACACTTAACACGCAGCAAAGCGCGCGCTAACCCTTCTAATTATTGTTTAAGCAACCTCCTTATAAGTAACCGTGTGGTGAAGATGTAGAGGGCTGGCGTGCGGCAGCTGATGACCTGCAGGGTGCTCGGCACAGCAGTCCAAGCAAAGGTAAATTTCTTGCGTGTATCTGGTTGAGTTGTTCTTGGCTATTGGGCAGTCCGGCTCTTTTTTAGCATTATTTTTTACAATGGTGAAGACAACACAAAAGAAGTTGTTTCACGAAGATATGGACAAGATAGGAAAGAAGGTGTTTTTCCCGTGCTCATAAGTTTGATTTGTATTTCTTACTTGACTCTCATCACAAGTTGTCTCACTGGTTTCTTACGTTCTTTTGTTTTCACCCTGCGTGTCGGTCCAACAAGTATGCTCTGTCTGTATGGGATGCTTCTCCGAGGTAGATCGCAAATCAGATCTCTATGATGCAATGTGTCTCCATATGTCCGTGTATTGGATGTTTAGCCGAACCTAAAAACTTTTCTAGGTTGTCCGGCAAGTGTATCAGGAAAATTGTACTGCCCTGATCTATGTAGCGTATATAGGTATCTGATGTTTATACTTTCTATGTAATGCAGACGAGCATTGTGCGTACCAGAACGTGTTGTGTCGTTAGATGAGCTGGCTGGCGCCTGTCTACAAATTTGCAGGCGATAGATATATTTGTATCTATGGTACGTTTCCTTTTTATTCCCTTCCATTCGGTGGACACCGTGGTATGCTCTCATTTTTTTGGCGAAAAGACCAACAACGGTACAAAGAATTTTAAAAGTAATAAAAATTACAAATAGGTCCTTTTTTGAGATTTTCACTCAAAAGAGCAGTTATGCCCTCACCTAAATTTTCCATTAATCAAAATCTGAGGGGATGGATCCCCAAAGGAGGTACAGGGGGTGCAGCTCGAGCGGAGTGTGGAGGCATGGGATTACAATGGTGTTACAGAGTGCTTTTTACGGGAGGAAGGTAAGCCCGACATCGACGTCTGACCGCCATTCTGTGGGGAGGCGAACGCGCCACAGGGTGGCGTCGTCTCCGCAGTTTTTCGGAGCAGAGCGAGGGAGGGTGTGAGCCCTTTGAAGAGCACACCGTTCGTTCCTGTGCTTCCACAGGTGCCAGAAGCATAGATCAGCGTGTCGGCCGATCGGGCTGGAGTCGGCGAGGGGAGTGGGAGTCCACAGAGAGGCGCATCGCCAATGGGGAGGCCGGCGTTGCCGTTGGCTCCCATGTCTGTCCAGAAGCGGCGCGAGAAGGGGCAGTCGAACATGATATGGGCGACAGTCTCCAGGGGCGCTGCGCAGACGGGGCACCCGCTTTCATCCTCGGCCAGCATGCCTTTCGCAAGCAGGTTGGGGCGGCATTGAATCCTTCCATGGAGGAGGAGCCAGGCGAAGAAGCATACTTTGGAAGGCGCGCTATTCTGCCAAACGAACTTGTAGTGGGTGAAGAGCTCACCGCCGAACATGCATAGGCGGTACAACCTGGAGGTGCTGAGATTTCCATCAGGAGAGGCGCACAGGTCAGGTTGCAGGCGGGGCGGGTTGCGGCTGTTCGCTAAGTTTGCATGCGGATAATGCATGGATTGCGGGTCTTTGCGGGCAGCCTGCCAGGCGCCGCTACGGTTAACGCGGAATTGTGCGGGATCCCGCATGCACCCGCAAACTCCGCACGAGTACCCTGAACACAAGGAAAAATTCCGTCCTTTTTGCATGCACGTTTACTGGAAGAGCCTCTTCCCGTAACAAACACCTGCCTTTGCATAGGAACCAAAGATAATTAACGGCGGTTGGACAGGGAAGAAGCAGGGGGACGAGGCATACCTGAACACGGCGACCTGCGCGAGGAAAAATGGCTACTGGCGGAGCGGCACAAGGGCGAGCTTGTAGAGCACGCGTTTCCCGGTGCCCATGGCGACGGCCGCCGCCCTACCGAGGGCCACATCCATCCCGGCGCTACGCCCCCACCACGGCGCTCTTCGCCGCCGCCGCGCATACATCCGTCTCTCCCTCTCGCATCTCGTCCGCCGTGTCTCAGGCCCCGGCGCCGCAGCCCAGGCCGCGGACTCGATCCGCCGTGCGTGCATCCGCAGCGCCACACCGCGCCTCCCTCCACGTCCGTGGAGGCCATGCTGGCCGCCCGGTACGGCAAGGAGTATGTGTCCCCGTCTTCCATGCAGCAGCCACGATCCAGAAGCTCGCCTGCGACCAGTTCGACACCAAGATTCAGGTTGCAGGCGGGGCGGGTTGCGGCTGTTCGCTAAGTTTGCATGCGGATAATGCATGGATTGCGGGTCTTTGCGGGCAGCCTGCCAGGCGCCGCTACGGTTAACGCGGAATTGTGCGGGATCCCGCATGCACCCGCAAACTCCGCACGAGTACCCTGAACACAAGGAAAAATTCCGTCCTTTTTGCATGCACGTTTACTGGAAGAGCCTCTTCCCGTAACAAACACCTGCCTTTGCATAGGAACCAAAGATAATTAACGGCGGTTGGACAGGGAAGAAGCAGGGGGACGAGGCATACCTGAACACGGCGACCTGCGCGAGGAAAAATGGCTACTGGCGGAGCGGCACAAGGGCGAGCTTGTAGAGCACGCGTTTCCCGGTGCCCATGGCGACGGCCGCCGCCCTACCGAGGGCCACATCCATCCCGGCGCTACGCCCCCACCACGGCGCTCTTCGCCGCCGCCGCGCATACATCCGTCTCTCCCTCTCGCATCTCGTCCGCCGTGTCTCAGGCCCCGGCGCCGCAGCCCAGGCCGCGGACTCGATCCGCCGTGCGTGCATCCGCAGCGCCACACCGCGCCTCCCTCCACGTCCGTGGAGGCCATGCTGGCCGCCCGGTACGGCAAGGAGTATGTGTCCCCGTCTTCCATGCAGCAGCCACGATCCAGAAGCTCGCCTGCGACCAGTTCGACACCAAGATGCAGTCCTGGCTGTCCGGCGCGCGCATCGTTCGCATCCGTATTCGCCGTTGAGAGGGAACTCTGTGACCGCGTCTGCCGGCGAGAGTACGTCCGTTGGCGACGTTGTGTTCTCAGCCGTCGCCGAAAACCAGGGCACCAGGCCGCGAGCATCCTATCGTTCGTCGAGGCGGCCGTCGCACGGGCGCGGCAGGCACCGGAGCGGCTGTTCCGCGTGCTCGACGTCCACGACGTGCTCACCGAGACCATCATCCCAGCCATCGTCGCCGCGTTCGGGGACAAGTCGGAGATCACAGTACGCGCAGTCATGCACGCGGTGACCAAAATCGGAGACGCGACGCAGGGCATGGTTGCCAGCTTCGAGATCAACAATCGATCGAGAGAGTATAGCCGTTTGGTGCTTTGCGGGACTATGCGGTCCATGCGGCAGGCTGGTGGATTAAGTGGGTTGACCGCTTCGCCCCACCACAGTTGACACGGGCAGCCCGGCGGGCGTTTCGCGGGTTCAACTTGCGGGGCGGCGTCGCGGTGTAGCGGGAGATCCCGCGCCGCGTGAAACCTGACGCACAGGGCCAGAGAGCGGCAGTCCGCGTCGTGCGATGTCCGGAGCCGGATGCTCTCCATTGCCTGTTCCAGTCCCGTCAGTTGGAGCTGGGCCACGCGCGAAAGGCGGGCGACGAGCATGGTGCGGAGGCCCGCGTTGAGGACCTGTTTGACAGTAGCCAGCGGGAAAGTGCAGTGGGAGTGGAGTTCTGGCATGGCAAGGTGGAGCGCGCCGAGTGTCGACCATGAGTCGAGCCACAAGGAGGTTAGATGACCATCTCCAATTATGACGGAGGAGACGTCGCGGTAAAGGGGGAGAAGCCGAGTGAGCGCGCGCCAATGGGTGCCGCAGACAGCAGCCGCATTTTCGGCGGTGTCGATGGGAGCTCCAGCAAGCGGGGACCAGATCCACTTAGGCCACGACTCGCCGGAGGCGGCATGGACGCGGTGCACAAGCTTCAGTTGCAGGCACTGGTTGTATTCTGCGAGAGAGCGGACGCCGAGCCCCCCCTTCTTGCTGCGGTAGACGTAATCCCAAGCGACCAAGCATTGGGCGCCGGAGGCTCGGTCAGAAGTGGTTCAGAGGAAGGCACGCCGCCTCCTATCCAGCTCGGCGAGGACACCTTTTGGGAGGGGAAGCGTGTGCATGGAGTAGACTGGGAGCGCGTCGACGACTGCGTTCAGCAGAACCAGACGCCCCCCCCCCCTCCGTTGGACAGCAACATGGCGCGCCATATAAATAAATACTTGTCCACGTAGCGACGACTACAAACACTGAAGCAAGTCGATGGTATGCCACCGTCCTCACCGTGCCCACGTTGGAGCCGGGTAACGCTTGTCGTAGTAGAGATTGTTGTAGTAGACATACGAGAAGTTGTCGGGGTAAGCACCCAAAGGACCAGAGTAGCAACCATCGCTAATAATGACAACCGTATATCGGAAAAGTAAGACCTGCAACCACACGGACGAAAATGAGATCAGACAAGATAATGGGAGATCCGCCTCACGCGCCCTCCGCTGGCCCTAGGCGCCCCACCGGAGGAGGATAGGACGAGGAATATCTTATTTTGACTTCAAGATTTAGCCGCCGCCTCACCGTCTTGAAAAAGACACTAGAAATTTTTTTAAACAAAGAAAGTGAACCCTCCAGTGGGAGAGAGACCGTGATCCACCATGCCTCCAAGGACCTAAGGCCACCAGAGGCGGAGCTAACCGGCAGCGTCGCCGGCGTGAGGGATGGAACCTTAAATGGATTTTTACGAGCCTCTCACGACCCCCTCACGATCACCTCTTTCTCTGATGCTCACGTACATTTTCACCATCATCGTTATATATAGTACTAGACATATGCTCGCCCGATATTTAGATTGTGAAATATGTCGCGCCTGATTTTTAGTATGTGAAATACCTGAGACGACCGTCCATGATCTACAGTACCTATGGTGCACCATTTTTTTTTTTTTTTTTTTTTTTTGAACAGTGAGCGCCCCAAACAAGGGGCAGAACCTTCATTGAACCAACACGGTGGATGTACATAATTTTACAAAGGACCTCAGAAAATAGTAAATAAACATATAGGTCCTCAGCATTTGTAAAGAGGCCCTTGCCGACAGCACATAGAAAGCGATCGGGCCCTCCTTCTTCTCCACCGCGGAGCGACGATCGAAGCAGCTGCAGCCATGGATTTCAGCGGGGATCAAGCCACTTGCCTCCATCCCGGCAACACCATCAGCAAGCTCGATCCAGTAGGGCCTCCGAATGGAGGTTAATCTGCCGTTCTTCGGCTTCATTGACCTTCTGCTGGTCATGGATAGCGAGGATTCATCAAGAATCGTCGCGAAGGAGCTCCAAAGGTAGGTTCCAACGCTCAAGCACCTCCCCAGATTGCTCTCCTTCCACCCATCTTCCTCCTTCAATACCACCGCGGCATCCAGAGGAGGAAAAGAATAGGCGGCCTTCGAGCTCTCCAGATTGATGCAAGCACTTCCACTCCGCCTCAAATATAGCGGCTTCTCTCGCCCGAAGTACCTGCCACGGACCTGGGTAGGGAAGCGAAGAGGATGGCGATATAGAAGTACCAGTAACTCGAGCTTATTGAGGCAGAGGTCGAATCCTTTCCTTCTTCTTCTCCACCTGAGAGCACAAAGAGGGAAAGAAATCAACCAGTCCGGTGAGTTGCTCGCCTTCTCACCAGCAGCGCCGCCATGGCTAGCCTTATTGCCGGAGATGCTCTCCACCTTGTCCACCGTCTGCGTCACCGAGCGCCACCACGGCACCGCAAGAACAGAGCAAAGCTTCGAGGGCCCCCATCCTTGGCAGCAGAGGAATGGGGATCTACTCCACAACACCACACGGGATCTACGATTCGCTACTCTATACACATAGGGGAACCACCCTAGCCCATCTCGACGCCTACCAGCAACGACGTCGGCGGCGGGAGAGGCTCTCGACGGGGGGGGGGGGGGGGGAACGGTGGACTCTCAAGAGCGAGTTGTTGGTATGGTGCACCAATTTGCTCACTCACTAACCCACGACATGCAAACACGCAGAGCAGACGGCGTGGCAAAGCGCTCTACTTTGTCTAGTTTCGTAGGAATTCTGGGGGATTCCAAACCATATGAATTTTTTCTATGGAATGACTCTGGATCATAGGATTGACACCACCAAATTTCTAAGGAATTTTTCCCTAGGCCCTCTATTTCATAGGAATCTCAACATGAGCTCTAACCTCTTTTATTTTTCCTTTGAGAAGTCCAATACACTCACACTCTATCTCTCTGCTCTCTTCTCTTTCCTCCAAAATTACTGTGTTTATATCATGCGCATCATCCAAATATCTCTTATAAGATTACTATGTTTTGAAATCTTGTAGGGATTGAAGTACGTGACATCTCAATCCTTTGTTTTTCTTATTCCTATGTTTTCAAAATCCTGCAATCCCAAGAGTCCTAAATCCTGCAGGTCTTTCACACCTAGCCCACCATACTCTGATGGCGCACAGATTATTCTCCAACTGACCAATCATTAATTCCGTCTCGTATTAATGAGACAATCCGATCCAAAATCCAAGGAGAAAACACACGCATGTCGTGATGAGCGACTCGCAAGATCAACCTTCGGGCCAATTCCGGCAGCCGGTGTAACCTGAACCCGTAACCACGGGTTGTGAGATATAGCCAGGGCCGGCTCTATAATTTCAAAGGTCCCGGTACGAACTTCACCAATAGGCTCAATATTTGAGTCATTTCTAAATAAAATTCCCTCTGCTCTGTAAAATATACATATTATGGGCCCCTTTCTAGGCTGGGCCCCAGGCCATCGCACCTCTCGCCTGATCTAGCAGGTGTTCCTTGTCTCCACGATGCTCCAAAATAGAGAGTCCAAGGAAACGCAGGGACTCCATGCCCGGAGACGCACGAGAGTGTGGCCCTTGATGACGCGCCAGTGCATGGTCATTCCACCGGGGTACCGGATGTTAGGACATCTCCTACGGGCCAGCTCAAATCCGGACCAATTTGGTCCGGATTTTGTCTGTTTGAGCACTGGTCCGCGCTGCGCGGATAGGGATCAGGCCAGATGCCTTCTACGGGCCTGCTCATTCCAAAAGCGGACAGTTTATAGAAATCGTAGGGGCCCAGAAGGGCCCATAGGTTTTACATTATTAAAACAAACAAAAAACCTAAAACTAAACTAGATGGCCACTGGCTAGTGGCCGCGCGACGGCTGAAGGATCCGGAGCATCCTACTCCAGGATGATGTACTCCGGGTCGTCGACGAGGTGGGCGGGCAGCGCGGAGGCCCGCGGAGGGGTGGGTTGCGGCGTGACGGGCAGTGGCGCCGCCCCGGGAAGCTCCGGCGGTTGCCCTGTCCATTGCCACTACATGCCGACGAGGGGCAAGAACCACGGCTCGCATGGCCGGTTCTCGTCGCGCTCCTCCTCGTCGGCCTCCTCCTCGTCGCATGGCCGCCACGGCCCTGGCCTCCGCCGCCTGGGCCTCCGCCTCCTCGGCCGCCTCCTGGGCAGCCACGGCCGCTAGTGCCTCCTCCACGGCGTGCGCCTCCGCCGCGGCCGCCTCCTCAGCCTCCCAGGCAGAGGCCTCGATGGCCATGGCCAACTCCAGCTCCTCGCTGTGCTGGGGCATGGCCCCTCCTCCTCGTCGTCGTCTTCCTCGTACCACTGGGGCCTGGGGGCTCCTCCAGTGGCTCCTCCTCGGCCTTGACGGGCGCGGGGTCGCCTATGCGAAGTGGAGGAAGGGAAGGCGCGCACGTCCACGCTGCGTCGGGTCGCGCCGTGGTGGAGATGGCGGCGCGTACTGGGCCGCGCCGCGCGCCTGGCGTGCCCTGAAGAAGGAGCGGCGGCAGAGGTCGTGTTCGTCCGTGAACCATGTGTCCCAGTGGGGACTGTTCACGGCGAACGCCGGATGGCCGCGCAGATCAGGCGGCAGCTCATCGCGCCACCGGTGGATCTCCACCTCCCGCTCCAGGCCTCCCTTGGGGACCGGCGGCACCGGGATGCGGTCCCGGTTGAGGTGCCACCTGTCCTGCAGGTGCACGTAGGACCATGGTACCGGGATCGTGTTGTCCCAGTACCATTGGCACTTCCTCTTGTTGAGGTAAGGCCGGTCGCGGACGCGCGACGGCGCGATGCGGAAGGGGGCGGCGCGACCGGGTGCGGGAGGGGGCGGCGGGAGCTTCTCCGCCTGCGCGCGGGCGGCCCGTGTTTGCAGTGGTGGTGGTGGGGGAGGTGTGGGAGAGGCGCAGCGTCGGGAGCTCCCGGCCTCGTGGTCGTTCTTGGCCTTCCCGAAGTTGAGCCAGCTGCGGCCCATGACTAGGGTTTTGCTAGCCGCCGGCGAGGGAGGTGAGGGAGGTGAGAGGGTGGGGGAGGGGGAGTGGGGACTGGTGCGCGTGGGGACGAACGCGTGGCGGCGGTCCCATTAAATAGGACCGTGACGAAGGCGAGCCGCCCCACGGTCACTGACCGGTGGGCCACACCCTTTGACTGAGCGGCGACAGGGCCGCGCGCGCGTCCGATTTCTGTTTGCGGGCTACTCATTTCTGGACCAAATTTGGTGTGGGTTTAAGGGCATCTCCAGTCGCCCCCCCAGAGCCCCCCCAGGCGGCCTTTTTAGCGTCGGAAGCGGCGAATAGCGTCGTTTCCTCACCAGTCGGCCCCCCAGAAGCCCAAATAGCGCCGTTTCGGCGCTATTTCGGGGCGAAACTGCTCGGCAGCACGCGCGGGCCAGCTCTGTCAGTGACGCGCCGAAAAAACGCGGGAACAGAAACCCTCCCGTGATCATCTTATCGGCTCCCCGTCGGTCAAAGGCTGCCGGCGTTTATGGCGTGGCGGCCGCCCAGTGCATGCGCCCGTTCAAAGGCTGCCGGCGTAATGGCGTGGCGGGCGGCAGCGAGGGGACACGCGCGCAATTAATGCCCGACAGGCTACAAAAGGCCTCCGCCGCTCGCCGCCCCGCCCCATTCTTCCACCTCGCTGTTCTCTCCTTCCTCGGCGCTCTCCTCTCCCCCCGTGTTCTCCTTCCTCCACGCAAAATGGCGAACTACGACACCGCCACCGCCGCCAACGGCTGGATCCGCCGCCACCTTCGCTGGGGCGAGGCGATGGCGCTGTACCGCGCGGGCTACCCGTGCCCGCCGGACATGCGCCTCCCGAGCTCTGGCGGCGGGCAGCCGCGCTGGGCCCTCAGCGCGGGCGGGGTGCCCGTGCCTCCGCTCCCGTCAACGGACGCGGAGTTCCGGCGGGCCATCGCCGAGGTGTGCGAAGGCCTAGCGGCGGACGACCAGGACGAGTTCTGGTGGCAAGAACTCGCGCGGCGCCGCGACAGGGAGCTCGCCTCCTTGGGCGACAACGGCCCCGTCGAGGGCCGCTCCAATGGCCACGGGCGCAGGGGCTGGTGGGGAGGCCAGCACCACACTCTCGAGTGGGTGCTGGACTACATCCACGCCGGCAACGCGCCGCGACTGGAGATGCCGCCCCGGCAGAACTCCACGTGGAATGCGCGTCGGATGGGCGGCGGCTCGTCGTCGGCCACCTCCAGCTCCTCCGGCGCCCACTCTCTCTCTCACCCCCCCTATTCTGAACTCCGGCGCGCCTGTCCGCAGGCGCAGCGGCGGCGCCCTGCGCACTGGCGAGCCACGCCAGCGATAGGACGCCGGCTTCAAGCGCGCGGTCCGTCCGAAGACGGAGGCGACCGAGGACGACGACGACGAGTGGCCTGACCTGAAGGCCACCGAGGAGCTGTCCCGCAACACGCTCCAGCCCGTCGCCGACGACGTTGCTGCGGACTGGAGCCTGTGGGAGAGCACCGCCGAGGAGCTGTAGCTCCAGCGCCGCCTGCTCGCTGAGGCCGAGCAGCGCAAGGCGGCTCGCGACCAGGAGGCTGCCACCAACGCGGCCCGCCGCCGCGTCCCTCCCCCGCCGCCGACGAAGGACCCCGTCTACGTCGTGCTCGACCCCGACTCCGACGAGGAGGTCGAGTACCAGCGAGCCCTCGCGGCGAGCAGGTGGGGCAACTCCGGCTGTGGCGACCCCGGACAGGGAACGAGCAGGCGCGACGGCGACGGCCCCGACGACGACGATGGCGACGGCGTCGACTACAGCCAGGCCATCGCTGAGCGCCTGGGGCTTCAGTAGTTTAGGTTTAAATTTAGTTTTAGTTTAAATTTGCATCAAAATTGTACGAAATTTGCCTGAAATCAATAAAATGCGCCGAGTTTCAAATCGAATTTTTTTGGGGCCGAAACTTGGGCTCGGGGAGCGACTGGGAAGCCTGCCCCCCAGGTTCCAGATTAGCATTGTTTGGCGCCGCGACGGCCCCAAAACGGCGGCGTTTTGGGCCCTGGGGGGGGGGGGGGCGCAACGGCTGGAAATGCCCTAAGGGCATCTCCAGCCGTCCCCCCCAGCGCCCCCAGGACGCGAATTAGCGCCGTTTTCCTCGAAAAGCGACGTTTTTCTACCAGTCGCCCCCCAGAACCCGAAATAGCGGCGGAAATTAGCGTCGTCGCACCCAGGTGGAACCCATCCCATTGGGTTCGGCTTGGGGGGGGAGCGGCGGAAGATAAAGCGCGCGTGGGCCAGCGCTGTCGGCGAGGCAACACCATTTGCCCCACTTTCCCCACCCCGACTCGGCTTTTCCTCTCGCCGTCGCCACCCAGTCGGCCACCCCCCACGTCGCCGCCGTCGACCGCCATCACACACGAGCGGCGAGGCAAACCACCGCCGTCTAGCTCCACCACACCGCCGCCGCCGTTTACCCGCGCATCCGCCGTGGGGGAGGTTGTGCCCGGCAAACCGCGTCCACCACCCGCAAGGTGTTCGACGTTCTGTCCGAGCCATGGACTCCGACGAGGAGGAGATGCTCGCCGAGCTCTTCGACGAGGAAGATCAGGCCGCCATCGACGACGAGGAACACTTGCTGATCCTGAGCTCCCTGGCCGGCTTGCAGGCCCAGGCCGCCCAGCCGTGGCGTGCTGGATCCAGGCCCGGTCGCCGCAATAGCAAGCCGAGACAGCGGTACGAGGGCTACTGCATCCTCTACTCCGACTACTTCGCCGAGGATCCCACCAACGACGAGAAGGTGTTCCGGCGTCTTTGCAGGATGAAACGCACGCTCTTCCTCAAGATCATGCATGCCATCCGGGAGTTCGACACCTACTTCAAGTTGAAGAAGGACTGCAGCGGCACGGTAGGCTTTACCTCTATTCATAAGTGCACGATGGCCATGAGGTTGCTTGCATACGGTGCTCCCGCAGATGCACAAGATGACTACCTGTGCATGAGCGAGTCCATGGCCCTTGAGTGCTTGAACAAGTTCTGCCGGGCAGTGGTTGCAGTTTTTGGCCCAACATACCTGCGATCACCCAATGCGCAAGACACTGCTCGTCTCCTCGCAGAGAATGAAGCAAGAGGCTTTCCTGGGATGCTTGGCAGTATTGACTGTATGCATTGGGCATGGAAGAACTGTCCATTTGACTGGCAGAGGATGTACAAGGGAAAGGAAGGAGAGTGCTCGGTGGTTCTCGAGGCCGTGGCTTCGTACGATCTATGGATTTGGCATTCATTCTTTGGTATGCCTGGAAGTCACAACAACATCAATGTCTTGCAGTGCTCAAATGTCTTTACCGAGCTTGTCGAAGGCCATGCCCCCCTGTGAATTATGAGATCAATGGACACCAGTATACAAAGGGGTATTATCTTGCAGATGGCATCTACCCGAAGTGGGCAACATTTGTGAAGAGAATCTCCAACCCTATCCCAGGAAGCGCAAAAGTTTGGTTTTCCAAATGCCAGGAGGCTTGCAGGAAGGATATTGAGCGGGCATTTGGTGCGCTGCAATCTCGATTCGCCGTTGTCCGGTACTGTCGGATATATACTGAATAGGGGTATATCAGATGGTAGTCAAAAGTGCCGGATTACCAGGGTGGCCCAAGTGGTAGTGGGCTATGGTCCATTGGGCGGCCCAGTAAGCTGACGCGCAGAAGCCGGATTCTAGAAGAACCCGGGTCACGACCCACGTGATCTGGCTTGGAGTAGAAGGCGGATTCCTTACTTTCCAAGTTAATAGTTACCGTAGTCTTCTAGGTTTCTTATTCTGTAAGCCCTAGCCCGGCTATTATATAAAGCCGGACGGGAGATACGAGGAAGAAGATACAGACTAACTCGCCGGGAAGTTGATCCTCAGCGAATAGCCAAACATAACCTCACATTGTAATTGTATACACAGGCTTTAGCCCTGATTAGTGAGATTGCAGGAGTAGGAACGCCGTATTACTACGACGTACCGAACCTGGGTAAATCCTGTGTCTTTGTCTTCAACGCGATCCCGTTCCCCCACGACTTTACCCGTAGTCTCATGGCACCCACGTCTATGAAAAATACCACGATGTCTCGACAGTTGGCGCCCACCGTGGGGCCAACGACGTCAGGCGTTAAGTTCCGATCTGGGATACTCGGCGGAATCGGCAGTTCCATAACTGTCGGAAGCCTGGAGTTCGACGATGACGTCGGACGCTTCCTCGACAATGGATCCTACATACCGGCGCAAAATCATCTGGTAAGTGCCTGCGTGTTACCGATCGGATCTGCTAACATCTTTATCGGACTAACTGCAGAGGCCATGGGGTTTTGCGGTGGAAGCAAATTTTTCCCACCCACCCTATACCCAGTCGAAGATGACTATGATACCGGATTTTGCTCAGATCGCCGACATGAAAGTGATACACACTTTATCGGTATGGTGCAATCCGAGGTCGCCGAAAATACGGACGACGGAAATCCCGTGCAGGAGGCAGACAACAGCACCCCCACCACAGAGGTGGAAGATCCGACATCCGTCAACATGACGATGAACTCGGAAGCTGACTCAGTACTAGCCGCCATTGAGGCGAGATTAGAGTCAGAAACCGGATCAGATGATTTTGATTCCGAAGACGAAGACGTGGACGCCTTCGAAAGAAAATTTAAATCTTTTCAGGAGGGATTCCATGAAGTACTAATGGCAAAACCGACTGAAAACACGGACGCCGGCAGTCAGGAAAGCCCTAAAACCCCTCCGCCAGAGGAAGAGAGAGAAGATGGAGAAACTTCTCCGATATTTCCCAACGTCAAGGAATTGACAGAGGATGAACCTGCTAAAAAACCTCCCTCTTCCAAGAAAAAGCACAAGGCCGCTAAAAAAATCCAATACAAACTCCGGAAGAAGAAATTGGTTGATCCAGCTGATGAAAGCCTGGAAGTAGGAGATGCAAGCGGAATAAAACTTGCGGAGAAGAAAACAAAAGAAATCCTTGTTCCGCCAATGGCAGAGCAAGAAGAACAGGAATTGTTACAAACACCAGTGGGATTGCATGAACCCCCTGAAGTGCTAGAAGCTAGGAGACAAACTCTCCAACGGCAACAGCAACATCTATTCAGAACTCGCGAACACCTCCAAAAAACCCAGGATGACATCAAGCTCATGAAGGAAGAAATCGAGGAGTACGAGAAAAAGAATAGATCTGTCATTAAACCTACAAGGTTACCCGGAATCGTAAGACCGGAAGTACTGCCGCCAAAAGAAAGGTTTCACAACCCATCTTGGCAAAAGCAGGTAAACGGCAAAGATGCCAGAGGCAAACCAATATACAAAACCGCAGCAGAAAACGCGGAAGCAGCGTTTTCCATCCTCAACAATGACATGTACTCCAACGGTGAAAAACTCCAAGGGGTGTATGCCTTCCTAGGAAAAGCATTGCAACAACAACAGCGAGGCCAAGAGCGATCAGGGAAGTTGCACGACGAATCCGCCCTATGCAAAACAGCTACTTGCGCCGCTGGAGCACCTGGGCCGGAAGAGCCTGGAGATTCCGACAATTCAAAGGATAAGAAAGCGGATCCAAGGAAAGATAAGAAAAATCCCGACAATAGGGATGAGGCGTCTAGAACTGGATCTCATCTCCCGAAAGGTGGACGCAAACCCCACGATCGGGAAGAAAAACACCGGAATGACGGCAAAGCAATGCCACCTCCAAGACACCCTGCTGAAAAAGCCGGAAGACATGATGTACCTCACAGGCGTGAGAGATCTCGGACACCTCCCAAGGATAAAGAAAGGCACAGGAGTAGAACTCCGCCTCATCCAAAAGGGCGTGATCTTGAAAGAAATAGAAATGATCCCGGAAAAGCGCGTCCGCGCAACAATGGAAAAGAAAGGAGTAGATCCCCTTCTGTCCATTCAGCCGGCAGGTATTCCGCACACATGGATAGGGCAGAAAAGGATGATCTGTACTTTGGACCTAAGTGTTTCACTGATAGGATCCGAAGGATAACCCTGCATTCTGGCTTTGCCAAGGTCGGGCCAACGTACCAGAAATACACCGGCAGTACAAACCCGGATACCTGGCTCTCAGACTACTATACAACCGTCCAGATTAACAATGGGACAGACCTGGAAGCTGTAAAGTTTCTTCCCCTAATGTTACTGGATGGAGCCAGAGATTGGATCAATGGATTGCCATCAAGAACTGTCGACGGCTGGGATGATATGGCTCGAGTATTCACTCAGCATTTCCGGGGAACTTACAAACGCCCGAACAGCATCAACCAGCTAAACCGTTGCACCCAGTTCGAGGATGAACCATACGTGGATTTCATCTCCAGATGGACTAAAATGAAGAATAGTTGTTCTGGAGTAACTGACGTACAAGCAATGCATGCTTTCGTCAATGGCCTAAAACCCGGACTAGTACCGTTCATGGTTGGTTCCAAACAGCACAAAGATCTCGGATCTATGCTTACAACCGCCAATGAGCACGCTGCAGCCGAAGACGACATCAGAGCAAGAGGAGGCAATATCGATACACTGATACTGGCCAAGAAAAATCCTCGCCCTGAGAAAAAAGAACTTCAGATGCAACACCAAAACCCAAAGAGGTTAACATAGCCTTTGGAAGTGAAAAAGGGAACAGATGGAAAGGACGCAGTTCAGAACCAATCAACTACACTAAAGAAGAGTGGGAGAAGATTAAGTCGGAACCTTGTGCCCACCATTCGCAATTCGGGAAACCCACCCATACGAACGCACAATGTCGGCTGAATAAGCACATGAAAGGCAGTGCAGGATCCGGAAACAAGGGGAAGAGTTCCAAAAGGAAATTCTCTAAACAAAAGCCAGAAGCTGAGAAAGAAGACAGTGAATCGGACACTGACGAAAAAATCCAGGAACAACAGCGGAAAAGCGAACCCAAGTTTCGGAGAGTTGATGGAGAGTGCGCCCTAACTTTCCTGGCAACTCCATCAGCAAAGGTGGCGAAAAGAACACTTCGAGAAATAAACGCGGTTATTCCGGCAACCCCAAAATTCTTGAAGTATTCGAACACACCAATCACATGGGATCAGCCTGATCATCCCGGAAACATCCCTGAACCCGGCACACAAGCTCTTGTTGTAAGCCCTATCGTCCAGAACACTAGGCTAAAAAGAGTGCTGATGGACGGAGGATCCAGCATCAACATAATATACCTGAATACGTTGAGACATCTGAAAATCTCCGAGACCCAGCTTAATTACAGCAACATACGCTTCCATGGCATTGTTCCTGGCAGGCAAGCACGATCCCTAGGAGAAATTTCCCTAGATGTCACTTTCGAAGAAAAAGATCACTTCCGTCAGGAAAAAATATCCTTCGAGGTGGTGCCGTTCGAAAGCGTGTATCACGCGATACTTGGACGTCCAGCTTTCGCCAAATTTATGGCAAGATCATGTTATATCTATAACAAGATGAACATGCCAGGGCCAAAAGGAGGAGTAATCACCATATCGGGAGACTTCAAACTGGCAAACAAGCTGGAAAAAGAAAACACCCTTTGTGCTGAGAAGATCATAGCAAAGGAAGAGCTGAAAGAGCTGGCCAAGGAGGTATCGCCGACAGAAATGCCGGCAGGAAAAGAAACCCGGAAGCCAACAGATAGCATCAAGGCATCCGAGAATACAAGACAGGTAATCCTAGATTCCAAAGATCCGACAAAATTCGTCGTAGTAGGAACTGGGATGACCGACAAATAGGAAGGCGAGCTCATCAAGTTCCTCCGTGAGAACTGGGATATTTTCGCCTGGTGTCCGGCTGACATGCCAGGCGTACCCAGGGAACTTGCTGAGCATCAACTCAAGGTGATTCCAGGCTCTAAACCCGTCAAACAAGGTCTCCGTCGATTTGACGGAAGAAGACGGAAGGCTATTGGCAAGGAAATTATCCGGCTTTTAGCAGCAGATTTCATCCAGGAAGTAATACACACTGAATGGTCTGCAATTCCGGTACTAGTACCGAAGGAAGACACCACTGCTCTTAGAATGTGTATAGATTACACCGGTGTAACATCCCAAGTATGAAAACAACCTTAGAATGTTTTGCTTCTTGTTAATTTATGTTAATGCATCATGTCATCATAAGCATTACATGTGGCATGTGTTTCAATTTGAAATTCATTTCAAATTCAAATCAATTTCATTCATACTTGGCATGTTCCAATTTTGAATCACAATTAAATTTTTGCAAACAAATCAATTCAAAAAGCAATCCATTAATTGGTTGAAATTATGCAATATTATTTGTTATTTCAAAAATTCATTCTTTTGTAACCATATTTGAAAGTTCAAATGACAAATTCAAAATAATTTCAAATCAAATAGTTTAATTGTTTCCCATAAACTTGATTTTCCAAATGAGTGACTTGGTTAATTTTTCAAATAATTCAATTATTGCAAAGCTCAAGCAAATTCATTTAAAATTCAAACACCCACAAATATTTAATTTTTTTGAAAACAAAACATCATGCAAATGGGCTTTTGAGTTATTTAATCCATTAAAAATATCTGCACAATAAAAATTCCTTTTATTAAAACCCTAATTTGAATTTCAAATTCAAATTCAAACACCAAATAAATATTTGAAATTTTGAAAAACCAAAGTTGGTGCATATGGGCATTTCCAATGTTCAGTGCAATCAACTTGTTTTCATAATTTTATAAACCCTAAAAAACCCCTTCTATTTCCTCTCTTTTCTATTCTCTACAAAAAAACGAATAAAAAGAAAAAATAGAGGGGGAGGCAGGCCAGCCCAAGTGGGCTGAGCCCACCTACTACCTCAGGCCCAGCCCCCCACGACTCGCTGTCGTCTTCCTCCTCTGTACGGAGACAGAGAAGGGGAGGGCTCCCCCACCAGGTAGCACCCCACCTGCTCCCCCTCCTCCTCTACTTAATCCCCGCGGCCGCACCCCTCCTGCAATCCTAGCTCCTTCTACCTTCTTCCTCCTCTCTCCCGCCGTCGCCCTCCTTTTCCTCTACCTCTCTGTTCTCTCTGAAACCCCCAGCAGCAGCACAACACCGGCAGCTCCTCGCCGTGCCGCCATCGCCGTGGTCACCGCGGCACCGCGCTGAGGGCGGGAATGGAACGCCCGCGGTGACCGCCTCCTTCCGCTTTCAGAGTCGACCGCGAGGAGCCGCGGGATCGCCGCCGACGAGCTCTCCTCCGCCCTGTCTGAACCCCGACCGCTTCCTTCTGCCTCCTCTGAAGCCGCCGTCCCCGAGCAGAACGGCGTCGCCGCAACCCCCCCTCGGTGAGCCCTGGCTCCGTTTTCCTACCTCTTGCTCTGGCGTGCCTGCCCTCGCGCGGCCGTGGATGCTCTCCGGCGGATCCCCTCCGTTTCCGTCGACCGCCGCTGAGTTTCAGACGAAAGTCTGAACCTTTCTTCAGTTACAGTACCGCGTCGTAGTTCACCTCAAAAGGCCACGCACCCTATATCCAACACGAGAAGAGCAGCAACCCAGTGGCGCAGCCTCACGCGCGCGAGCCCGGGGGGCGCGAGTTCGATTCCCCCCGCGCGTGATTAAAACCACAATTTTTTCCTTTGCCACGCGCGCGGGTGGGACCCCGCTGTCAGCCACCCGTGTAGCCCCGTCACCTCCCAGCCCTGCCACGCAAGCGCCACCGTGGCCTAGGGCCCCCTCGTCAGTGACTCTGGCTGGGTCACTGCGAGGTGGATCTGGATCTCAGATCCAGATCTGGTACTTTTTATCAAGACCAAGTCCCTGGAAATTACAGATTGGTCCCTGTATTTTCAAACACACATAATTCACTCATTTCAAATCCAATTTGGGCAAATAAAATATGTAATCCATTCAAAATTTTCTGTAGATTTCAAATATGCAATTTGTTTCCTGTTTTGAGTATTTTAAATTGGTGAAATAATTAAATCCTTGTTTAATTCATTTAATATTGCAAAATTCATAACTTGGGCATAAAAATTCCAAATTCAACAAACAAAATATGTTTTCCATCCAAAATGAACTGTTCTATCTGTTTATAAAATAATATTCCTGTTTTGCATAATTAAAATTGGTGCCACTTATTAATGCCTTAAATAACACATTTTAAATTGTGAAATTCATAACTAAATAAATATAATTCCAATTTTCACAAGTAATATACCAAACTGAAGCTATTCTTGCACTCTTCCTGTTTAATGCATTCCCATGCATTTTAATTCAACTCACATTGCTGCCACTTGCCTTACCAATTACATGCACTAACATAATATATGGTTAAATTCCAATTGCCATTTAAATTGCCATTGGGCCCATTTAATATTGCTTGCTTACTCCTTGTTTTAATTTGATGCATCAGTTAAATTGTCATGCATCATCCCATGTTTGTGCATTATGCCATGTTATTGATTGTCCGCCTCTCTTTGTTGTTTGTTTGCTTCTTCTCGAATAGACGACGACGTTGAGACAGACGAGGTTTACGACACCACTTCAGAGGAGTTAGCCCAGTACCAGGCTACTGAGTTTGCAGGCAAGTATTCACTCACCTGAACCATTGTGTCCTTTCCACACTTGATACCGATACTTTCCGTTGTCTAATCTGCTAGCCTTAAGATTCGTTGCTTGTGTTCCGATCCTATCACATGTTATCCGGTAACCCTGATATAGCCTCACCTCCACACCTATAACCCTGTTGCCTGTTGCCTGTGTCTTACTAGCATGCTTAGGGTTGTTGTGCTCGAGTCTGATGTATGTTATTTCTTTTACCATATTTATTATGTTCTGGGGGATCGATATTTAAACAACCACCTGTTAATGTTTGAGGTAATAATAATTTGATGATAAGGCATCGGCAGGAGGCCGGGTATGGCTTTGAGGCCTGCTAGTGTCGAACTCAGGAAAAGTTCTTGTCCTCTAGATCCATGATGAGCGCGCTAACCGCATGTGGGAAGCGTGTATGGGCGCCCCCCGCAACTTTGATTCGATTCGCATCTCGTCCAAATCGCCTCATTTAGTTCGGGTTTTCCATTTGCCGCACGCATATGCAGGTGCGAACCCTCGGCGCCAGGGTGGTAACTTTTGTAGTCGGCATTTAGGGAGACACGTTCTTAGAGTGCTATGAGGGTCCCCTTTTCTTCGTGGGGCTTGATTAGCCATGCGCTCAATTGCACGGGGTTCTTTGGGCTTGATGCGAAGAAGAGTTGGGTTGTGTTGAGTGGCCTACTTGGTGGGTTTGATCCCCGCCTGGCGGGTTATTCTTACGTGTACGGCCAAATTGGTGCATCCCTGCAGGGTTAAATCTTCTCGAGAAGCCGTGTTGTCCGCGGTTATGGATGACTTGGTGATAGGGCTGGCTAACAAGGATTAGACAACTTACACCTAATTAATAATAATTTGACTAGTAATAGGCATATCGACACAATAACTTGAACCTTCATTAATCCAACTGTGTGGGTTATCCTCGGATTGCTTCTTTGGATAAGGGGCGAGATCCAGGATGGGTTCGTTTGAGGTTAGTGGTAGTTGGTTCCGATGCGCTATCTTATCCCTTTCTTTTAGCCGGATGTTGTAGCGTGTCTCTGTAGTTGGTTAGTGCAGCCCGCTGCCGCACCTTTGTATCACCTATCTTCCGTTGAACCCAAAGCATCTATACTTGGTGTTGTCGGGTACACTTTGGTATCTTGTGCGTCTTGCTTGCCAGTACTCGTCCGTACTGACCCCTTTGGGGCTGCTGGTTCTGCAGACTACGTTTCCGAGGATCCCCATGGTGTCTACTACGTGGAGTATGACGAGCCTGCTGACGAGTAGATAGCGGACCCGGGCAGGATCCGAGACTTCGTGGATGGGCTTCGTTCTTTTCGTTTCCGGCCTCTTAGGCCTATTTGGATCTTGTCTGTACTCAGACACTTTGGATGCTTCCGCTGTGGTGTAATGATGACTTGTTGGGACATGTGTCCTCTGCATGACTGTATTTGCTATCTCTGCTCTAGTGAGAGCTTTTGCCACTTATTTCTATTTCTTTGTGTCTTAGAGATTTGTTGTGATATCACTTGTTCAAATGCCGTTGACGTACCATGTGTGTATGTTATGAAGTACGTCAATGGAAGTATTCGGATTCCTATTGGATGGTTTCACAGACGATGAATAGTAGAGGATGGTTGTCACACGTTTACGTGTTGGCCTACTCATATTGAGATGCGGGTGCAGGTAGGCCCCGTAAGCCAATTATCTACTGTTTAGCAGGCTGTGTGTATACTCTAGAAGTCCGGGTGCGACAAATGGTATCAGAGCCTGTCTTCCTGTAGGATCCCTTTTACTGGTCGCAGTTGAGTCTAGAAACTATTTTGTAGCTATATAGGAAAAATGAAACGTGAGAGTAGGAATTCTGTTCTTTTATTTCTTTCCCCACCCACCCTCCCTTTTCTGGTAAGGAAGTGCAACGTTGTTTTCTCTTCTTATCTAAACTTTCAAGTTAGGATTTCACATATCCTGGTTTCTCTAGGATGGTTATATCTACTAGACCATAGGAATGGAGGTGGTTGTGACATGATTTTCATGTTGCCTACTCACGATTGAGAACGGAGGCACATAAGCCCCGGAAGCAGATCCTCTATTCCTTAAGCAGTAGATATTGATCCTCTAGAAGCCCGGATGGGTTTTCCGTAGTACCTCAGGAGTGTTTGGTCTCGTGTTTCCCAAATGTTGCTTCGATATCCTGTTCTTCTCAAGATCCCTTTCATCCGTTGGAACCTTGTTGTTGCTTGCCACTTCAGTTCTTCTACCGGCGTCTAATCAAAGTTTCCCCGATCATCTGCAGATGGATCTCAGGTTCTACCCGCAGGTGGTTCGTATGACTCGTTGTGAGAGCACTACCGGTTATCCGGAGATGCTGAGAGACATGGTCACTTTTCTGGGGTTCCGTTGGGCACCAGAGTACCAGGTCTACGAGCAGACCTACAACCAGGCTATCGTCTACATTCTGTCAGATGATGGCATGAGCGTAGTCCACCGCTACGAGGCAGTGGGTTCCACAGTGGATATGGTTGTGCAGCAGGCAGCTTATGTGAGCCTCACCGTCCTTCGTGCTGACTACTGGGGATTTGACGATTCTATTTATCGCCACATCCCCCGTGGTTACATCACTTCGGAGGGAGCTCACTTCACTCTCTATGACAACTTGGATGTTTACGAGCATGATAACTCCAGGCTGCACACCACCGCTCAATTTGTGAGACACAGTGACGCAGTTGCCCGCACACTATCTCAGGAGTTGGCTTCAGTCAGAGAGCAGCTTTACCTTGCTTTGACTCGTCTGGCGACTTACACCACAGACTTTGTTGGAGACGAGCGCTTTGCACGTTTCGATCAGCCAGTTGGGCGTCGTTTTCCAGATGCTGGAGGTTACGAGCCGATCAGAGGTCCACTCCTTAACCTTGGTGCTGGTTACACTGGGATTCCCCGCTTTGGAGCACAGGGAGTCGACGCTATGTACTTCACCACGCCTAGAGTCGGTCTCAGACCACGTCAGATCTACGTGGATCGTCGTTCCACCTACTTTCGTGGGCGTGCTCCTCACCGTACCTCTCGCCGTACTCCTCGCCGCCGTCCTGCGTGATGAGCATGGGAGTACCGATGTATCCATTCTTAGCTATGTTTAGTTATCCTTTGGTATTCGAACCATTTATGGTGTGTTGGATATTCTGATGTAATTGAACATGTGATGGTGTACCTGTTGGTTATCTATTCATGCGTCAGAGTAATCTCTCTTTCGGTTGCCAAGCCTATCCTTTTCTATTGTTGTGCTAAAATGCATTTCCATTCAGGATGCCGCCAACAAGGAACACTACGCCTAAGCCACCGCCAATCACGGAGCTGTTGACTCAGATGACCCAAGTCATGACGCAGATGGCTCAGTTTCAGGCTAATCAGCACATCAACCAGACAGCTCCACGAGTGAGCATCAAGGAGTTTCTCAGTCTGGGTCCGAGAGCTTTCGTGGCCACACGCGAGCCCCTAGACGCTGATGACTGGATCCGTGAGATAGCCAAGGCTCTGGATATTGCACACGTAGCTGAAGAAGACAAGGTCAAGTATGCCTCCTATCTGCTGAAGGGTCAGGCAACTTCTTGGTGGGAAAACTTCCAGGCCATGAGAACTGGCATGCCAGTCACGTGGGACCGTTTCATGGAAGCCTTCCTGAAACACCACATTCCAGATGGTCTCATGGAAAGAATGCGTGAAGAGTTTTGCTCTCTCAAGCAGGGCAAGTTGGACGTCATCGGGTATCAGAGTGAGTTCAATCGCCTCGCTCGATACGCTGGAGATGAGGTGTCCACTGAAGCTAAAAAGATGGCAAGGTTCCGCATAGGCTTTAACCCGGAACTCAAGTATGCCCTCACCAATGTCAAGGCCGACAGCTTCGAGGATCTCGTTAACACCACGCTCAATGAAGAAAATGGGCGCAAGGCGTTCGAGGAGTCTCGCAAGCACTCGCGTGAGGGTGGTTCCTCCTCCAACATGACCACCCCTCCGCAGAAGCGCCGCATCTGGGTACCAAATGGTGCTGTCACTCGGGCTCCATATGCCCAAACTTCTCCAGGCTTCGCTCCCCGCCCACCCAACCCTGCTCAGCTGCATGATCCAAGGGCTTCGATGGGGCAGCCAAGGCCAGGGCCTCCTCGTGTCGTCACATGCTACAAGTGCAAGCAGACGGAACACTACACCGACAAGTGCACGCAGAGGCAGCTACCTCCACCACCACCTCGTCCTAACACAAACCAGACAATGGTGCGCGCTCCCCCGCCTAAGGCCTTCAACTCCAACAACAGGCCTGCCGGGAGGACCGCAAGGGTGAATCATGTCAAGATCGACAAAGCTGAGGAAGCTCCTGACGTCGTTCTCGGTACATTTCCCGTAAACTCTATTCCAGCTAAAGTGTTGTTTGATACCGGAGCATCACATTCTTTTGTGTAAAAGACCTTTGCCACAACAAACAACCTAATTGTGGTTCCACTAAGCAATCAGATCACTGTTCACTCCCCGGGATCTCAAATGTTGACTTCCAAGATAAGTAAGGACAATCAAATCTTAATTGGAGGTCACATATTCCTTGCTTCTCTCATGTTGCTTGGAAATTCTGACATTGATGTCATTCTTGGTATGGATTGGCTGAAGGCCAATAAAGCAAGAATTGACTGTGCTCAAAAGTCAATAACTTTGTTCCACCCTTCTGGCCAGATAATCTATTCTCCACATGAATCAAGTTCCAGTCAGCTATACACCCTCAATGCAGATCCTCTACCCTCACTTGAAAATGTTCCGGTGGTTTGCGACTTCCCTGACGTCTTTCCAGAGGAGTTGCCAGGAATGCCTCCGGACAGAGCTGTTGAGTTCGTGATCGAACTTGAACCAGGTACTGCTCCAATCTCTAAGCATCCCTACAAGATAGGAACTCCCGAGCTGAAGTTGTTGAAGGAACAAATTGATATGTACATGGAAAAAGGTTACATTCAACCTAGTTCCTCGGCTTGGGGATGCCCAACTCTGTTCATTGCGAAGAAGGATCAAACAAAGAGACTCGGTGTTGACTATCGTCCTCTTAATGAGAAGACCATCAAAAATAAGTATCCAATTCCTCGCATCGATGATCTTTTTGATCAACTTGCTGGAGCCTCTATATTATCCAAGTTGGACTTGAGAATGGGTTACCATCAAATAAAGATCAGAAAACGAGGATATTCCAAAGACAGCCTTCACCACTCGCTACGGTCTATATGAATTCACCGGCATGTCCTTTGGTCTCACCAACGCACCGGCGACCTTCTCTCGACTCATGAATTCTGTCTTCCATGAATACCTAGACAAGTTCGTTGTGGTATATCTTGATGACATTCTTGTCTACTCAAAATCCGAGGAAGAGCATGAAGAACATCTTCGTCTCACTCTCATGAAGCTTCGCGAGCATCGTCTCTATGCCAAGTTCTCCAAATGTGAGTTTTGGATTTCCGAAGTCGTTTATCTTGGTCATGTCATCTCTGCAAAGGGCATAGCCACTGATCCAGAAAAGGTTAAAGCAATTGTTGATTGGAAACCTCCAAAGACGGTGAAGCAAGTAAGAAGTTTTCTTGGCTTGGCTAGCTATTGCCGTGGCTTCGTCCCAAACTTCTCCAAGATTGCCAAACCTCTCACTGACCTCACAAAGAAGGACAAGAAGTTCGCCTGGTCTCCACAATGTGATGAAAGCTTCAATCTCCTGAAGACTAAACTCACTTCTACACAACACAGATCCTTCCAAACCTTTCCAAATATTCTGTGATGCTTCTCTCCGAGGTCTAGGTGCAGTTCTCATGCAAGAACGTCAAGTTGTGGCTTATGCTTCACGTCAGTTGAACACACATGAGCTCAATTATCCCACTCATGACCTTGAACTCGCATCAGTTGTGTTTGCCCTCAAGAAATGGAGACAATAATTGTTGGGTAATCGCACTGAAATCTTTTCCGATCATAAGAGTCTGAAGTACATCTTCACTCAACCAGATCTAAACCTCAGACAAAGGAGATGGATTGAAAAGATCAAAGACTTTGATCTTACCATTTCTTACACTCCAGGCAAGGCTAATGTTATGGCCGATGCTCTCAGTCGCAAGTCGTACTGCAATAATCTCATGATCATGGAAAGCCAACCTCCTCTTCATGAAGAATTCCAAAAACTGAATCTTGGTCTTGTTCCTCAAGGCTATCTTGCACACTTGACAGCCACTCCAACTCTCAAGGACAAGATTCGTTCTGAACAACTTCGTGATGCTGAGGTCAAGAAGATTGTAGAGCACATCAAAGCAGGCAATGAGAAATTTGAATCCTTCTCAATTGATGACAAGGGAACTGTGTTCTTCGAAGGACGCATTGCAGTTCCTCAAATTCAAAGTCTCAAAGATGTCATTCTCAAGGAGGCTCATGAAACTCCTCTCTCCATACACCCTGGAAGTACAAAGATGTACCAGGATCTCAAGACACTGTATTGGTGGCCTAGCATGAAATGTGAAATTGCTCAATACGTTTCTGAATGCGACGTCTGTCAGCGTGTCAAGGCAGTTCATCAGAAAACAGCCGGTCTTCTCCAACCTATGAAAATCCTTGAATGGAAGTGGGACATGATTGAAATGGACTTTGTCACGGGTTTTCCAAAGTCCAAGAGGGGCAACGATGCAATCTTTGTTGTCATTGATCGACTCACTAAAGTCGCTCACTTCTTTCCTGTCAAAGAGACAATCTCAGCTAGTCAGTTAGCAGAGCTCTACACAGCAAAGATTGTTCCTCTTCATGGTATTCCATTGGAAATAAGCTCAGACCGTGGAAGCATATTCACTTCTCATTTCTGGAAAAGCTTTCAAGAAGCTTTGGGCACCAAGCTTCTGTTCAGCACAGCCTATCATCCTCAGTCTCAAGGGCAAGTCGAAAGAGTCAATCAGATTCTCGAGGATATGCTCAGAGCATGTGGTCTCTCTTTTGGCATGAAATGGGAGGAATGTCTTCCATATGCTGAATTCTCCTACAACAACAGCTTCCAGGCAAGTCTAGGCATGGCACCATTCGAGGCTCTCTATGGCCGCAGATGCAGGAGTCCAATCAATTGGTCTGGAGCTGGTGAACGTTCACTCTTAGGCCCTGCCATTGTTAAGGAGGCCGAAGAGAAAGTTCGCATCATTCGTGACAATCTAAAGATTGCTCAGTCTCGTCAGAAAAGCTACTATGACAGCAAACACAGGGACATGGTCTATGCAGCTGGAGACAAAGCATATCTCCGTGTTACTCCCCTTAGAGGCACTCATCGTTTTGGTGTCAAAGGAAAGCTTGCACCAAGATATATTGGTCCCTTCAACATTCTCTCAAGGCGTGCAGAAAATGCCTATCGTCTTGAACTTCCAGAAAAGCTATCCAAGGTGCACGATGTGTTTCACGTGTCACAGCTCAAGAAGTGCTTCAAAGATCCAGGTCGCGCAGTTGATCATGATTCCATTGAACTGCAAGAAGACCTCTCTTATGAAGAGCACCCTATTCGCATTCTCGATGAGACCGAGTGCAAAACTCGCAACAAGAGCACCAAGTTCTTAAAAGTGCAGTGGTCTCATCATTCCGATAAAGAGGCAACGTGGGAGACCGAAGAGGATCTTCGCAAGAAGTATCCGGACCTTTTCTCTTCTCAGTAGGAATCTCGGGGCGCGATTCCTTCAAGGGGGGGGGGCGTTTTGTAACATCCCAAGTATGAAAACAACCTTAGAATGTTTTGCTTCTTGTTAATTTATGTTAATGCATCATGTCATCATAAGCATTACATGTGGCATGTGTTTCAATTTGAAATTCATTTCAAATTCAAATCAATTTCATTCATACTTGGCATGTTCCAATTGTGAATCACAATTAAAATTTTGCAAACAAATCAATTCAAAAAGCAATCCATTAATTGGTTGAAATTATTCAATATTATTTGTTATTTCAAAAATTCATTCTTTTGTAACCATATTTGAAAGTTCAAATGACAAATTCAAAATAATTTCAAATCAAATAGTTTAATTGTTTCCCATAAACTTGATTTTCCAAATGAGTGACTTGGTTAATTTCTCAAATAATTCAATTATTGCAAAGCTCAAGCAAATTCATTTAAAATTCAAACACCCACAAATATTTAAATTTTTTGAAAACAAAACATCATGCAAATGGGCTTTTGAGTTATTTAATCCATTAAAAATATTTGCACAATAAAAATTCCTTTTATTAAAACCCTAATTTGAATTTAAAATTCAAATTCAAACACCAAATAAATATTTGAAATTTTGAAAAACCAAAGTTGGTGCATATGGGCATTTCCAATGTTCAGTGCAATCAACTTGTTTTCATAATTTTATAAACCCTAAAAAACCCCTTCTATTTCCTCTCTTTTCTATTCTCTACAAAAAAAAGAAAGGAATAAAAAGAAAAAATAGAGGGGAAGGCAGGCCAGCCCAAGTGGGCTGAGCCCACCTACTACCCCAGGCCCAGCCCCCCACGACTCGCTGTCGTCTTCCTCCTCTGTATGGAGACAGAGAAGGGGAGGGCTCCCCCACCAGGCAGCACCCCACCTGCTCCCCCTCCTCCTCTACTTAATCCCCGCGGCCGCACCCCTCCCGCAACCCTAGCTCCTTCTACCTTCTTCCTCCTCTCTCCCGCCGTCGCCCTACTTTTCCTCTACCTCTCTGTTCTCTCTGAAACCCCCAGCAGCAGCACAACACCGGCAGCTCCTCGCCGTGCCGCCATCGCCGTGGTCACCGCGGCACCGCGCTGAGGGCGGGAATGGAACGCCCGCGGTGACCGCCTCCTTCCGCCTTCTGAGTCGACCGCGAGGAGCCGCGGGATCACCGCCGACGAGCTCTCCTCCGCCCTGTCTGAACCCCGACCGCTTCCTTCCGCCTCCTCTGAAGCCGCCGTCCCCGAGCAGAACGGCGTCGCCGCAACCCCCCTCGGTGAGCCCTGCCTCCGTTTTCCTCCCCCTTGCTCTGGCGTGCCTGCCCTCGCGCGGCCGTGGATGCTCTCCGGCGGATCCCCTCCGTTTCCGTCGACCGTCGCTGAGTTTCAGACGAAAGTCTGAACCTTTGTTCAGTTACAGTACCGCGTCGTAGTTCACCTCAAAAGGCCACGCACCCTATATCCAACACGAGCAGAGCAGCATCCCAGTGGCGCAGCCTCACGCGCGCGAGCCCGGGGGGCGCGAGTTCGATCCCCCCCCGCGCGTGATTAAAACCACAATTTTTTCCTTTGCCACGCGCGCGGGTGGGACCCCGCTGTCAGCCACCCGTGTAGCCCCGTCACCTCCCAGCCCTGCCACGCAGGCGCCACCGTGGCCTAGGGACCCCTCGTCAGTGACTCTTGCTGGGTCACTGCGAGGTGGATCTGGATCTCAGATCCAGATCTGGTACTTTTTATCAAGACCAAGTCCCTGGAAATTACAGATTGGTCCCTGTATTTTCAAACACACATAATTCACTCATTTCAAATCCAATTTGGGCAAATAAAATATGTAATCCATTCAAAAATTCCTGTATATTTTAAATATGCAATTTGTTTCCTGTTTTGAGTATTTTAAATTGGTGAAATAATTAAATCCTTGTTTAATTCATTTAATATTGCAAAATTCATAACTTGGGCATAAAAATTCCAAATTCAACAAAAAAAAATGTTTTCCATCCAAAATGAACTGTTCTATCTGTTTATAAAATAATATTCCTGTTTTTGCATAATTAAAATTGGTGCCACTTATTAATGCCTTAAATAACCCATTTTAAATTGTGAAATTCATAACTAAATAAATACAATTCCAATTTTCACAAGTAATATACCAAACTGAAGCTATTCTTGCACTCTTCCTGTTTAATGCATTCCCATGCATTTTAATTCAACTCACATTGCTGCCACTTGCCTTACCAATTACATGCAATAACATAACATATGGGTAAATTCCAATTGCCATTTAAATTGCCATTGGGCCCATTTAATATTGCTTGCTTACTCCTTGTTTTAATTTGATGCATCAGTTAAATTGTCATGCATCATCCCATGTTTGTGCATTATGCCATGTTATTGATTGTCCGCCTCTCTTCGTTGTTTGTTTGCTTCTTCTCGAATAGACGACGACGTTGAGACAGACGAGTTTTACGACACCACTTCAGAGGAGTTAGCCCAGTACCAGGCTACTGAGTTTGCAGGCAAGTATTCACTCACCTGAACCATTGTGTCCTTTCCACACTTGATACCGATACTTTCCGTTGTCTAATCTGCTAGCCTTAAGATTCGTTGCTTGTGTTCCGATCCTATCACATGTTATCCGGTAACCCTGATATAGCCTCACCTCCACACCTATAACCCTGTTGCCTGTTGCCTGTGTCTTACTAGTATGCTTAGGGTTGTTGTGCTCGAGTCTGATGTCTGTTATTTCTTTTACCATATTTATTATGTTCTGGGGGCTCGATATTTAAACAACCACCTGTTAATGTTTGAGGTAATAATAATTTGATGATAAGGCACCGGCAGGAGGCCAGGTATGGCTTTGAGGCCTTGTCGGGGGGTTACCCCCGAGTAGGGTAAAGGCAAGTGGTAAAAGCAACTATCAGAAGAGAGGTTTGGTCGAGTAGCCGCCTACCCGGTACTTGCTACCCGGTCGACTGCTACTCGGTCTCACCTCAAGATGACCAGAAGGAAGAATCAATCAAGTTCTGTCCTTTCGAGTAGAAGAGTTGGCCCGAGTAAAATTGGCGGGAACCTACTCGGGCCAGAAAGTCAAAGGAGCCGTTCTGACACAGGATCCCGCGTATCCTGGGTCCGTACTTGGCAGTATTCGAACAACTGTTCATCTGGGACCGGCCTGCCTGACAGTGACAGCACGGAAGCAGGCCGTCGCAGGATAAGGGGGCCCTACTCTGTGTTTGGCACAGTGATACCAGTCTGTCCCCTTGTTTTGCCCAACGACTTTCCGGATACAGCCAAGATTAGGAACCAAAGCTGTCAGCGGGAACCCGGAAGAAGGACGATGTGCACACTATGTCGACACTTGTCCATGTTTGGACGTATCCGGCTGGGCACCGGGTATATAAGGTGCCCCGCCGCCTCCTGCGTGAGGGATCGCAGGATCGAACACTTCGTGACCTAATTCTTGACCTAGTTCATCACGTAGAGAGAAGAGTGGCTACTCGGTAGCAAGAACATTGTACTGTGGCTACTCGGAGAGACACCAGAATACATAGAGAAAGGCAGGAGTAGGGGTTTTACCTCCTCACGAGGGCCCTGAACCTGGGTAGATCGTGCTGTTTGCAGTGTTTACTTCGTACCTCACGCGGCTACTCGTCGCGTGATCCCTCCCCGAGCACCTCCAGTGTCCTTCGTCCCCACATCTTTAGCCATCCCATGGCATCTGCCGTGACACCACCACGAGAGTTGGCGCCCACCGTGGGGCAACCAGCGGCGCTGGTTGGAGTTTCTGTTCAGACGGGATCTTCTTCAGCGGAGCGCGTAGTTTGTGGCCTTGTCCACAGATTCGGCTCCTTCGACTTCGTCATCGACAACACCGGCGATTTCGGCGGAAGGGCCATGCCGGAGGGCGGCTCGGTGATCTCCTTCGGCTCTCACCTCGTCTACGTCGCCACCGTCGCCAACCGCGCGTACCCCGAGCTGGTGCATGACGCGGAGGATCCTCCCGCGGTGATCGCTGCTCGCGGAAGGCCCGCGTGCCGTTCTGCGAACTGCGCTGAGGTGATGGTGACTCGCTTGGCGGCAAACGCTGGCGCAGCCGCTACTGGTGCTGCGGCCGTCGTCGAGGATCTTGCTGCACCGGGTGCTGGTGGCAGGACTCACCGGCCCTACGAGAAGGAGTGCAACTTGCCGCCTTCCACTTCTACGACTGTTCCCGCGTCGGCTGGGCGACTTGGCATGCCGACTCCCACCGACATCGAGCTTCTAGCCATGAGGGAGCAGCTCGAGCGGCAACGCCTGGAGCTGCTTGCCGAGCAGGCGGAGTTGGATAAGGTGAGGTTGGAGTTGAGTCTAGATCAGCTCGAGTACAACAAGGCTCACGGCTTCACGCCAGTCGCTAGGAGGGCTAGCAGAGTAGGCGCCACTCGGCGCAACCTTGGTGCCGAGATGGCGACAGTTGTAGAGGTTCCTGCTCAGTCCGCCACCGCAAACACCTCCACCAGGCCCAGATATAGCACACCCGCCAAGACACTTAGAGCTGCAGAGGCTGTAGCTGCCGAGTTGCCTCGTCTAGACGGCGACGCGCGTGTTAGGCAGCAAGAAAGGCTCAATGAGTTGGTGTTGGAGGCTGCTAGGCAGAATGAGGAGTTCCGGAAAGCCAACCCTGGTGCCGGAGCTTCTCAGGTGGTGCACTCGCACGCGGCTAGATCTAACGATCAGGCCTCGTCTCCGCATCCCAGCCGCGAGAAGAGCCGCAGCGGACGTTCGGCCAGAGATAGGCAAATGCAGGTGTATGACCCGGCTGCTGCCGCGAGACAGCTTGCTGTGCCGCAGCAGCCTGGGCAGGAACACAACGCTGCAAGAGCAGGCTCTCAAGCCCATCAAGCTCAAAGCCAGGCCCGAGATGGAGCGCGTCCAGGTCCTTCTCGGCAACCCGCAGCTCAGCCTACTCGGCAGAGGCAGCAGCCGCGAGCAGTGGCGCCAGTCGCCAACCCGGTGGAGCAACCTGCGGCTGTGCAGGTGGACAGGTATGATGATGGCTACTCGGCCATGGAGATGGCTGGATATGATGTACATGATCGTGTTGGCGAGCGCATGCTAGCGCCTGGAGATGCGAGGCATCAGTTGGACCGGATCAGCTTGTCGGCGCGGCTGGAAAACACGGGCCCTCCTGGCCCCGAGTGCTTTGGCCCGCGCATCATGAACGAGCCGTCCGTGAAGAACTTCCAGCTCGCGAGGGGCACCAAGAGCTACAATGGCAGCACCAAGCCCGAAGACTGGCTTAATGATTATGTCACCGCGGTCCATATCGCGAACGGCAACAGAAGATGGGCGGTGCGCTACGTCCCGCAGATGCTAGAGGGTCCAGCTCGCACTTGGCTCAACAACTTGCCCAAGAACAGCATCAATTGCTGGCTGGACTTCTCGGACGCCTTCATCAGCAACTTCACCAGCACCTACAAGAGGCCGAATAGGCCACAACAGCTATCCGCTTGCAGGCAGCGAGAAGACGAGACAGACCGCGAGTACCTTACTCGGTGGAGTACATTGAGGAACACCTGTGAGGGTGTGAATGAAGCCCAGGCCATCACTTGGTTTGCGCAAGGATGCAGGCATGGCAGCATGTTGTGGCAGAGATTGCAGAGGGAGATGCCGAACACTCTGGCGGAGACCATCAAGATTGCGGATCAGTACGCACTCGGTGATCCTACTCAGCCCCTGATGGACTCCTCTGAGCCGAGAAGAAACTTCAGCAACAGCAAGCGCAACGAGTTCCGCAACAAGCGCAGAATAGATACTCGGTATGATCCTGAGGAGGTGAATGCAGTGACTGTTGGAGCTGGTGGTAGCCAAAGGCAGAAACCTGCTGGAGCCTACGGGCAGAACCAGAACCAGGGCCAAGGCAACAAGAAGCCATTTCGCACCTCTCAGTCGGGTAGCGGGAACTCCGAGCAGCCGAAGAAGTTTGTCTTTGATGACATGAAGGATGGCCTGTGCAGTTTTCACACTCATCACCCCTCGAGGCCCGCTAACCACACTACTCGGCAGTGCGAGTGGTGGGATGTGATCAAGAGTGATGGCTTGCCTCCTCCTCCTCCTCTGCCAGCGGCCAATGCCAATGTGCAGCCTACTCGCGCACCCGCAGCTCGGCCGCCAGTGTACCCGAGAAGAGAGAATGTGAACCAAGTGGCTTTAGGAGCCAACCGTAACTTCAACAATGAGAACTACCGCAACAACAACAACAACTACAACCGCAACAACAACAGAGGCAACAACAACTACCAGGGCAACAACAACAACAACGGCAACAATGGGGGTGGAGGCTCCAACCAATACCAAGAGCACCATGAGAGCTACATGATCTTCACCTCTGAGCCAGTCGACAAGCAATCACAGCACAGGCGTGCCATGGAGGTCAATGCAGTGATTCCTGCTGTCCCCCACTACATGTATTGGTGTGACCAGGAGATCAGGTGGTCCCGAGTAGATCACCCCAAGGTAATGCCCAATCCGGGTAGCTATGCCTTGGTGCTGGATCCTACCTTCCTGGGCCCCGAGAAGAATGTGAGGTTCAGCAAGGTGCTAATCGACAACGGCAACAGCATCAACATTGTGTACAAAGACACGCTCGAGAAGCTTGGCCTGGCCGAGAACATGATGCTGCCCAGCAAGACCACTTTCCATGGCATTGTGCCCGGGATCTCGTGCAACCCGATTGGCCGAGTATGGATAGATGTGCTATTCGGCACCAGGGATAACTGCCGCACAGAGCGCCTGCAGTTCGAGGTGGTTGATCATCAGAGTCCTTACCATGCTCTACTCGGCAGGCCTGCTCTGAGCAAGTTCATGGCCTCTACTCATGTTGCATATCTGAAGATGAAGATCCCTGGTCCCAATGGCATAATTACAATCTCTGGTGATTACAAGAAGTCCATGGAGTGTGCCTCTGCTGGTTCCCAGTTGGCGGAGTCGATGGCGATTGCTGCCGATAAGAAGAAGATGTATGAGGTGGTGGCTATGGCGCAATCCGCGCAAGCTGGCGCGCAAGGCGTGCCGAGTACCCAGCACGGGACCGCATTCCAGGCATCTCAGGAGACCAAGAAGGTTCAGGTCGACCCCGAGTTCCCCGACCGCGTAGCCATCATTGGCTCCGGGTTGGCGGAGAAATAGGAAAGCGAGCTCATCCACTTCCTCCGTGAGAATCGGGATGTATTCGCCTGGTCCAATGAAGATCTACCAGGAGTCCCGAGGGAGTTGGTTGAGCACTCATTAGATGTGCGTCCTGATGCCAAGCCAGTGAAGCAGGCTATGCGCCGCTTCGGAGACGAGAGAAGGAAGGCCATTGGTGACCAGATCACCAAGTTACTGATAAGCAATTTCATCATGGAGGTGCTGCATCCGGATTGGCTAGCCAACCGGGTCATGGTCGAGAAGAAGAAGGAGGATCCCAAGGCTGCCACTGCATGGCGCATGTGTGTCGACTACACCGACTTGAACAAGGCATGCCCCAAGGATCCCTTCCCGCTACCTCGCATCGATCAGGTGATCGATTCCACTGCTGGTTGTGAACTGTTGTCTTTCATAGACGCCTACTCTGGTTTCCACCAGATTGCACTCAACCCTGCTGATCAAATAAAGACTGCTTTCATTACCCCGTACGGGGCTTATTGCTATCGTGTCATGTGTTTTGGCTTGAGGAATGCGGGTGCAACCTATCAGAGATGCATGCAGAAATGCTTGCACGACCAGCTCGGCAAGAATGTGCAGGTGTACGTAGATGACATTGTCATCAAAACGAATAAAACACATACTCTGCTTGCCGACCTGGAGGAAACCTTTGCTAACCTACGCAGGTACAAAATGAAGCTGAATCCAAGTAAATGCACCTTTGGTGTCCCGGCTGGCAAGCTACTCGGCTTCCTGGTGTCTAGTCGGGGCATTGAAGCTAATCCTTCAAAGATAAAAGCTATTGAGAGCATGTCTTTGCCGAGATCCCTGAAAGATGTGCAGAAATTCACTGTTTGCTTGGCGTCTCTGAGCCGTTTTCTGGGCCGAATGGGCGAGAAGGCACTGCCTCTATACCAATTAATGAAGAAAAGTGACAAGTTTGTCTGGACTCCGCAAGTGGATGTGGCATTCAATGAGCTGAAAGCAATGCTGGCAAGCGCTCCCATCTTGGCTAGTCCGCTACCCAAGGAGCCAATGCTGCTGTACATTGCTGCGACTAATCGAGTAGTCAGTGTGGTGATTGTGGTGGAACGAGAAGAAGAAGGCAAGAGTGTGCAGCGCCCAGTGTACTATCTCAGTGAAGTGTTGTCCAGCTCCAAGCAAAACTACCCGCACTACCAGAAGATGACCTACGGCGTGTACCTGGGCGCCAAGAAGCTAAAGCATTACTTCCAAGAGCATCCTATCACGGTTGTGAGCTCTGCTCCCATCTCGGATATCATGGGTAACAAGGAGGCGAGTGGCAGAGTAGCCAAGTGGGCGATCGAGATGGCAGCGTATGCACCCGCGTATGCGAGAAGAGAAGCCATCAAGTCTCAGATTCTGGCAGAATTCCTGGTGGATTGGGCCGAGGTGCAGTATGAACCTCCTGCTCCAGTTTCCAATTACTGGAAAATGCACTTTGATGGCTCGAAGGTGAAGGAAGGTCTTGGTGCTGGCGTAGTGCTTACGTCACCCAAGCGAGATCAACTCAAGTATGTGCTGCAGATCCACTTCAAGGCGTTCAACAATGTAGCAGAGTACGAGGCAGTGGTGCATGGCTTGCGAGTAGCCAAGGAGGTTGGCGTGCAGCGCATTATATGCTATGGCGATTCAGATCTGGTGGTGCAGCAAGTCTCTGGTACATGGGATGCTCTGGATGCCAACATGGCATCATATCGCTTCCTGGTGCAGTCTATGACTGGGTTCTTCGAAGGTTGTGAGTTCCAGCACATTCACCGAGCAGAGAACGAAGCAGCAGATGAGTTATCCAAGTTGGGATCTTCTCGGCAATCCATCCCGACGGGAGTCGCCTTGGAACACTTGAGGAAGCCATCCATCAAGCCTTCTCCCAACTCGGAGTCCATATTTGTTCCTTCTCTGCCAAGTGAGGAATCTGATCCCATGGAGATTGACTGGGAGAGTGCTATAGGAAACCCGGGGACTGCCGTCCTCTACTCGGGGACTGCCATTCCTTACTCGGGGACTGCCACTCCTTACTCGGGGACTGCCACTCCTTACTCGGGGACTGCCATTCCTTACCCGGGGACTGCCACTCCATACTCGGGGACTGCTGTCCTTAACCCGGGAACTGTCGCATTCATCGAGGAAGTCCTTGCTAATCGGTCTGGGCTTCAGAGAAGTGCTCCCACCCCTAAAGAGCAACCAGAGGTACCCGTCCCAATGGAAGTGGACGAACCAGTGTTTCCCACACGGGAGACACCGAGTTGGGCTATGCCCATATTATCCTTTCTAAGGGACGGTACTCTACCAGAAGATGAGGTGGCTGCAAGACAGATTCAGAGAAGATCCAAGGGCTACACTATAGTCCGAGATGTGCTGCACAAGAGAAGTGCCACTGGCGTGCTGCAACGTTGTGTGGACCCAGCGGAAGGAGAAGAGATTCTGGTGGAGATACACCAAGGAGAATGCGGGCACCATGCCTCTTCTCGGGCATTAGTCAAGAAAGCTTTTCGGCATGGTTTCTATTGGCTCACAGCACTGCAGCAAGCTGAAGATATCGTGAGGAAGTGCAATGGCTGCCAGATGTTCGCAAGTAAGATTCACATGCCTGCCTCCGAGCTGAAAACAATTCCTATCACTTGGCCATTTGCTGTTTGGTGTTTGGACATGGTCGGGCCCTTCCAGCCGGCTAGAGGTAACATGACTCACATCTTGGTCATGGTGGACAAGTTCACCAAGTGGATTGAAGTGAAACCTATTCGGAGGTGTGATGGGGCCACAGCTATGAAATTCGTGAAGGATGTGATCCTGAGATATGGCTACCCGCACAGCATCATCACCGACAACGGCACAAACTTTGCTGAGGGAGCAATGGTGCGTTTCTGCAGAGATAAGCATATCCGACTAGACGTTGCGTCAGTCGCGCATCCCGCTTCCAATGGGCAAGTCGAAAGAGCAAATGGAATGGTACTGGCAGGCATAAAGCCAAGGCTGATGGAGCCACTGCTGAAAACACCTGGGTGTTGGCTAGACGAGTTGCCAGCGGTGTTGTGGAGTCTAAGGACTACCCCTAACCGGTCAACCGGCTATACGCCATTCTTCTTGGTATACGGGGCTGAGGCCGTGTTGCCAATAGACCTAGAGCATGACTCCCCCCGAGTAACCCTCTACACTGAGGTGGAGGCGAGAGAAGCTCGAGAAGACGACGTTGACCTGCTTGAAGAAGCAAGAGAGCTGACTCTGTCACGTTCGGCTATCTACCAGCAAAACCTGCGGCGCTATCATAGCCGAAAGGTGAACCCAAGGGTTTTCCGAGAAGGAGACATGGTCCTTAGGCTTGTGCAGCGCACAGCCGGGATGCACAAGTTGTCTCCTCCATGGGAAGGGCCTTTCATTGTGAGCAAAGCGCTGCACAACGATGCTTACTATCTTGTAGATGTGCGCCCACCACAGGCGAATAGGGCAGATAAATCTGGAGAGGAAACCAAGCGCCCTTGGAATGTAGCTCTACTCCGTCGTTTTCATTCGTGAGCAAAGATGTGTATGTACCCTCTTATCCGAGTTGAAATTCTACTCTGCAATCTGAAATTGAACTCGGGGACTGCCCTCGTCCAAAATTGCTCTAAGTATTTTTATTCGGCTTTACCTTTTGCCTATTCGGTTGCTCTACTTCAAAATTCAAAGGTACATTGAGTACTGTGTTTAAACCTACATGCCAACTCTTCGACTTTGCTGCTGTCCGAAACCCGGCTTCATGGCAAGCAAGAGAACAAGCAAAAGGTCCATGAGCACAAGAAAAATTACTAACGAAAAGAAGAGTGCATGAACCGAGTAGGGTGCTTTTATTACTATTCTGTGTCTTGTCTTTTCGGCTAAGTGGTGGGCTGCGTTACTATGATTGTTTCTAAGCGGCTAAGTATTTGCAGCTCTACTCTTTAACTCTTGTGACTCGAATACCAAAAAAGCAACAAGTTGTGGGTAGAGCTGAGACGAAAAGAGAGAGTGAATAAGAAATGCAACTCGGGGACTCGTATACTAACGCAACTCGGCATCCAGCCCAGGTTGAACAAATTGATTAAATTGAAAATACCAAGTGGGAATAAAATTGAGTAGCAACGGAATAAAATAGTCTGATACATTTGCTCCCGGCATTCGGGGATCTGATAAGTGTTTGAGTAAAAAGTTTGCAGGATAAAATCAAATTCAGGTCGACGGGGTGTTCTCGGTGCTCGCCTTGGTTGCTTCGTCTTCCTCAGTGGCCTTGGTGGCGTCCGCTCTGTGCTGGCATCAACAGTCCTTGCTTGCTCGGCGTCAGGCTCGGTGGTGACCTGCTCGGAAGTTGCAGTGGCCACCGAGATGGGCGTTGTCGCGGAGGCGGAGCCGGTCTCGGGGGCGCGGAGGTTGACGGTGTCGTCAAGGGCGGCCCCTGACGAGGTGCCAAACTCGAGGGCGGCTGTGTCGATCTCCTCGACCTCTTCATCGCTACTCGCGACGACCGCGGCCTTCCCTTTCCCGGCCGAGCCCCTGGGTGAATCGAAGAAGCCCAACTCGGGATCTGATTCTTCATCCTCCTCCTCGTCCTCCTCCACCTCGGTGTCGGGTTCAGTGAGGCCATCGATGAAGGTTGCCGTGTCAGCGCACTCCGCAACCTCATGCGCAATCAGCTTGCGCATGGTCACGCAGCTGGGATCCATCTCCCACATGGAATTGGCACGCTTCCCGCGGATAACCTGCATGTTCAAGTTCTCATACCAGGAGGCGACGCAGAGCAGCATCAGATCAACACCCGCCCGAGCTCCCGAGGCACGCCACTTCTTCAATTCGGCCTTCACGTTGCGCAGCTTCAGAGCAAGGCCACAAATAGTCGTTGGCGCAGGGTCCTGAGGCCAGAAGAGCTTGTGGAGCTGGAAGGCGGTGCGCACCAAGTCAGTGCCCACGCCGGCTAGGCGTTCGAACTGCCCTCGCATCACCAGCAGGCTATCCTCGATATCGGCTCTGGTGTCTGCAGCCTCGCCTTTCTCAATACGAGCTGCTTGGGCCTTGGCCAAAGCAGGCGCGCAAGAGGACACGATGTCAGGGAAGATTTCTGCAAGAAGCAAGTGAGAAATTCAGTAACAGAGTTAGAGAGGAGGTAGGACCGAGAAGGAGAGATGCAGAAAGGAGAAAACTTACGATTCAACTCGTGGCGCAGCCCCTGCAGCTGGTTCTTCCATGCTTCTTCATTGGATACATGCTTCTCCTCGAGCAAGCGGAGCCCCTCCAGCTGAGTAAAGAGCCCAGCATTGGCTTTTGTCAGCACCTCGCATTCCTGCTTGAGGGCTTTCACCTTGGCATTGGCCGTTGCCTCGGCCTTGGCCTTCTCGGCAATGACTCTGTCCCTCTCGGCACCAAGCTTGACAGCATCCTGGAGTGCCTTCTGCAGCTGGAGTTGCAGTTTCTCCATCTCGGTAGCGTGCTCGCTCTGCAGAGCAGCAGATTGGCTTGCCAGTTGCACCTGCACCTCAGCCGGTTTGAGGCAATCCTGATGTTCTACAACAAACTTCTTATGATCTTCTGAAAAGAGCAAAGCACGGTTAGCGGAGAAGCGAAAGAAAGAAACAGACACAAGGGCGAACCGAGTAGACAGTGGTTTACCTTCAAGCTTCTTGATGGTGGCCTCGCCATTCTCAACGAAGGCACGGCAGTTCGAGTGCTCGTCAACCAGGGCTTTCAGTTTCCCTGCGGAGTAGAAATGGTTAACGCAAAAAAGCAGAAGCGGGCGTAGACAAAAAACGCAAGAACCGCGTAGCGAGAAGTGTACCTTCCACCTCAGACAACCTCATGGTACTGTTCATAATTTCCTTGTCGGCTTCCTCGGCGCTCACCTTCTCCTTCTCAAGGGCAGCAATACGCCTCTTGGCAATGGCATGGTTCCAGAGAAGTTGACGGTGCAAGTTGGTCCGCTTCAGTACACTATTCTGAGAAGCAAGCGAAACAAGAATCAGGCAAAGTAATGGAGATTCAACCCGAGAAGGCGGCTACTCGGGAGAGTGTCCGCCTACTCGGCCAGAATCTCGGGGACTGGGTAATGGATAAGGAAAAGAAGACGAGTAGAAAAGAAGAAAAGATGCAACTCGGAAAGGATGATTAAAGACTTACTGCGAAGGATTGCTCGAGGTCCTCGGCGTTCTTGCGGTGGACAAACATCTTGGCAGCAAGCGTAGCAGAGGTGGTCGAGACGGTCATGGGTTTGCAA
This sequence comes from Alopecurus myosuroides, assembly GCA_028641055.1. NCBI lineage: Eukaryota > Viridiplantae > Streptophyta > Magnoliopsida > Poales > Poaceae > Alopecurus > Alopecurus myosuroides. The sequence goes on from CM054059.1 coordinate 287,933,911, forward strand.
CCCAAGTCCACCTTGTTCCAATCCTGGCGCATATGGTCGATGTCGCCCAGATCGATGCCGTTCCAGTTGGGGTTGCCGAGAATCTTGCTGTCCCACTTGGCGTCGATAAAGCCAATCAGGTCGAGTACTTGCTCGAGGCTCTGGGACGTTATCGCCTGGTCTTGAGCTCCCCGAGAAGCAATGGAGACGGATCTGTCTTGATTGGGGGCCGGGGGCCTGGAGTCCACCGCCACGGCTTTCCTCCCTTTCTGAAGAGCAAGAGTCCGGTCTGTGGGGGAGAAGCCGATCTGGTGCTGTTGGCTGACCTTCACCATGTAATCAGGGTAGAGGGGCTGGTCAGCTATAGTAGCGGCGGCAGGAATCGCATTGGGATTGCGAATAACCAGCTGAGGTCGGCGGCGGCATGTCGGCAGCTCTTTTCTTTGCTTTCTCCTTCTGAGCAGTTGGCTTCTCGGAGATTGGCTTCTCGGCCTTCTTTTTCTCGGTGTCTTTCTTCTCAGCCGTCTTCTTCTCAGCTCTCTCTTTCTCGGCTGCCTCCTTCTCGGCAGCGTCTTGCGCACTCTTCCTGGTAACCGGCTTGGCTGAAGGGCCGGTTGCAGCTGTGGGTTGTGGCACCAGGGAGGAGTCTGGCTGGGCGCCACCTTGGTCAGTTGGTGGCGTCAGGGACGCGCTGTCTGATGCGCCATCTGGCTGGGCGCTACTCTGCGCGGCGTCTGGTTGCACGTCGCTCAGAGGGTAACGCCCAGCCGCGTCCTCTACCCGCTGCTCAGCAGCAGGATCAGGCTGGGAGATATCCATTGCCTCCACCCGCGCCTGGGACGCAGGATCTTCTTGCGCAGCACCCTCTGTGGCTGGCGGCTCCTGTTCTGCTCCTGGCCGCTCGGCGGCGGCGTCGTGGTGCATCTCTGTATCTTGATCTTGGTTCCCCTCGGCGGTGTCGGCCGGAGGGGAAGATGGCTTCTCCTGATGAGCAGCATCCTGCGGCTCTGGCTCGGCGTTCTGGGCATCAGTGCCCTCTGTTGATGCATTGGCGGCATTGTTCTCGTCGCCATCGAGGTCGATTAGATTGTCGACATTGATGGCAGCCTTCTTCTGGGTCTCGGTGGATGCAAGAGCATCACTCGCATCTAAGGGAGCTCTGATAAGGGAGGTAAAATCAGAAATTAGAAAAGGGCAGAGGAAACCAAGAGAAAACAGTGAAGCAAAAGGATTGGGAGTCAACCGAGAAGAACAAGGTAAACTGAAACATGCAACCGAGAAGAAACTTACGCTGTGGTGGAGGGAATTGTTCGCCTTGTTCTCTTCACGACCTTCTTGGTCGCCTTCTCGGTCGCCTTCTTCTTCTTGGCGGGGGGCTCTAGGGCGCCGCTGCCGGTCCGCTTGCGGGTAGCAGGTGCAGCAACTGAAAGAGGATTGGCCTCAAGGGCTCTCTCGTCCTCATCCTCGTCATCATCCTCAGCATTTGCAGCGTCTGTGAAATAGAGAGGAAGGAAAACACTTCAGAAATAGCAGGCAACGGGCTAGTGTTTCTCGCAGAGAGAAAGCATGAATTCAGTTACCTTCTAACTCGTCATCAGACCAATCACGGAGAGACGTTTCGGCATGCTGCTTCTCTGTTGAAGGGGAATGAGGAAGATTGATCTGATCCGCGGTCTCGAGGGAGGCCTGGTCATCTTCTTCTCGGTCATCTGACCAATTGCCCTCGAAACGCTCACAACTTTCAGATAACTGGCGGTCAAGGACCTGAAAGACAGGGAAACATTGCAAATTAGCCAAGTAGCGAGAAGGCATTCTACCCGGATGGGCGTGCAAACACAAAGCACACTGAGCCTAGGGAAATTTGCTAAGTATTCTACTCGGCGAGGCGTGCAGGCAACAAGCACATTAAGCCTAAGCATTTCTCCTGAGTATGCTACTCGGCAAGGCGTGCAAACACCAAGCATACTAAGCCTAGGCAGTTCTGCAGAGTGCTCTACCCGGTGCGGGATACAATTGCTACTCGCAGTAGGAAGAGGAGAATATCTACTCGGATTGCATAAACTGGAAGCAGAGAAAGGAGAACATACCCGTGGAATCGGCTTCGTGCGGCTGAAGGGGGTAAACCCATACTCCCAATCGTCGTGGAGGCCTGTGGTCAGGATGGACCTCACGTGCTCGGCGACGTCCGCGTTGCTGAGCTCGAACGTGGTCGTCCGAGTGCAATCGCGGGGGCCTCCCAGGTAGCACATTGGATGGGCGCGCTGCTGCAGAGGCAGCACCCGGTTCTTGATCCAGCAGGCGACGGGGTCATCGCTCCTGAGGCCCTCTCCGATTAGCGCAGCAAGCCGCTCCTCCATCTGCACGGCGTTGCGGTCGTTGGAGGGCTTCGTCTTCCAGTTCTGCCCGGACGGAGCTCGGTTGTTCCAGGCGGGCAGGTTGATGCGGTCCGTCACTGGTCCCCCCTTCGTGGCGGGGATATTCTTCACGTAGAGGAAAGATTTCTGCCACATGCGAACGGAATCCAACCCCTTGATGCGAGGGTGGTTGGTTCCCGCCCGCTGCAACATCATGGCGCTCCCGGTGTCGGTTAGCCGACTACCAGTGGCTGCGCCATCTTTCTTCCCCTTGCTCTGCAGACGAAGATGGAAGTACTTCAGCCATGTCTGTACCGTGGGGCGGACGCCGAGAAAGGCCTCGCACACCACGGTATGATAGGCGAGGAAGACGACCGCATTCGGAGGGAGGTGATGCATCTGGACACCGAAGTGATCCAGGAAAGAGCGGAGAAAATCGGACGCCGGCAGGCCGAATCCTCGCGCGAAGTGCGCGAGGAAGACGACATGCTCGCCCTCCCGCGGGGCCGGAACGAGTTCGCCGTCGGACGGCCGGCACTGAACACCGGGAGGAACCCTCCGGGTGTTCACGAGCCAGGAACAGTCATCGACGGTAACATCGGAACCAGCCCAGCCGGCGCGAGCAGCCATGGCAAGGAGTGAGAAAACGGTGGAAGTTTTCGAGGAATTGGGTGGAGAGAACGAATCCGCAGCGGCGCAAGGAGTTGCGCGGCGGCGGAGAGCTCAGCGGCGGAGAGGAAACAGGGCAGAGAAAAAGGAAAGTGCGGAGGAGGAAGAAGGGGAAGTTACCGGTGGGGGTATTTATACCCTCGCCTCAGGCTACCGTTACCATCGGGGTAGTGGGATCGATCGTGGCCATAATTCTCGTGTGGTGGGGCCTGTGGCCGGATAGAAACGCACGCAAGCGCGGAACGCGCGCGTAACGGCCACAGTTGATCCCACGACCAGATCGTGGGATATTACTGCGCTTGATGGGACATGACGAGCCGGTGGGCCCGCTCCGTAAAAACTGGGCGCGTGGCACGTCGTGTCCTGGGCAGCGAGACGTCGGGGTCGCGGATGCTTGACACGTGTCCAGTTGCGGCACGGAAGGCTGGATTGTGCTCTGCACTGCAGAGACGCTAGAGGAGAAATTCTCTAAGTCTTTTTACTCGGTTACAGAGTAGAAAGCTGGTACTACTCGGAAGACATGAAACTCAAGGTACTTTCTAGAGTACTACTCGGAGTTTCTTACGCGGCATCTTGAGGTTCAAGGGCTGTGTTGCAAAGATTGGTTTTAAGCTGGCAGAGCCTAGTGAACAAGTTCGCAAGACTCTACCAGCTTCGGGGACTGCTGTCGGGGGGTTACCCCCGAGTAGGGTAAAGGCAAGTGGTAAAAGCAACTATCAGAAGAGAGGTTTGGTCGAGTAGCCGCCTACCCGGTACTTGCTACCCGGTCGACTGCTACTCGGTCTCACCTCAAGATGACCAGAAGGAAGAATCAATCAAGTTCTGTCCTTTCGAGTAGAAGAGTTGGCCCGAGTAAAATTGGCGGGAACCTACTCGGGCCAGAAAGTCAAAGGAGCCGTTCTGACACAGGATCCCGCGTATCCTGGGTCCGTACTTGGCAGTATTCGAACAACTGTTCATCTGGGACCGGCCTTCCTGACAGTGACAGCATGGAAGCAGGCCGTCGCAGGATAAGGGGGCCCTACTCTGTGTTTGGCACAGTGATACCAGTCTGTCCCCTTGTTTTGCCCAACGACTTTCCTGATACAGCCAAGATTAGGAACCAAAGCTGTCAGAGGGAACAAGGAAGAAGGACGATGTGCACACTATGTCGACACTTGTCCATGTTTGGACGTATCCGGCTGGGCACCGGGTATATAAGGTGCCCCGCCGCCTCCTGCGTGAGGGATCGCAGGATCGAACACTTCGTGACCTAATTCTTGACCTAGTTCATCACGTAGAGAGAAGAGTGGCTACTCGGTAGCAAGAACATTGTACTGTGGCTACTCGGAGAGACACCAGAATACATAGAGAAAGGCAGGAGTAGGGGTTTTACCTCCTCACGAGGGCCCTGAACCTGGGTAGATCGTGCTGTTTGCAGTGTTTACTTCGTACCTCACGCGGCTACTCGTCGCGTGATCCCTCCCCGAGCACCTCCAGCGTCCTTCGTCCCCACATCTTTAGCCATCCCATGGCATCTGCCGTGACACCACCACGACAGGCCTGCTAGTGTCGAACTCAGGAAAAGTTCTTGTCCTCTAGATCCATGATGAGCGCGCTAACCGCATGTGGGAAGCGTGTATGGGAGCCCCCCGCAACTTTGATTCGATTCGCATCTCGTCCAAATCGCCTCATTTAGTTCGGGTTTTCCATTTGCCGCATGCATATGCAGGTGCGAACCCTCGGCGCCAGGGTGGTAACTTTTGTAGTCGGCATTTAGGGAGACACGTTCTTAGAGTGCTATGAGGGTCCCCTTTTCTTCGTGGGGCTTGATTAGCCATGCACTCAATTGCACGGGGTTCTTTGGGCTTGATGCGAAGAAGAGTTGGGTTGTGTTGAGTGGCCTGCTTGGTGGGTTTGATCCCCGCCTGGCGGGTTATTCTTACGTGTACGGCCAAATTGGTGCATCCCTGCAGGGTTAAATCTTCTCGAGAAGCTGTGTTGTCCGCGGTTATGGATGACCTGGTGATAGGGCTGGCTAACAAGGATTAGACAACTTACACCTAATTAATAATAATTTGACTAGTAATAGGCATATCGACACAATAACTTGAACCTTCATTAATCCAACTGTGTGGGTTATCCTCGGATTGCTTTTTGGATAAGGGGCGAGATACAGGATGGGTTCGTTTGAGGTTAGTGGTAGTTGGTTCCGATGCGCTATCTTATCCCTTTCTTTTAGCCGGATGTTGTAGCGTGTCTCTGTAGTTGGTTAGTGCAGCCCGCTGCCGCACCTTTGTATCACCTATCTTTCGTTGAACCCAAAGCATCTGTACTTGGTGTTGTCGGGTACACTTTGGTATCTTGTGCGTCTTGCTTGCCAGTACTCGGCCGTACTGACCCCTTTGGGGCTGCTGGTTCTGCAGACTACGTTTCCGAGGATCCCCATGATGGCTACTAAGTGGAGTATGACGAGGCTGCTGACGAGTAGATAGCGGACCCGGGCAGGATCCGAGACTTCATGGATGGGCTTCGTTCTTTTCGTTTCCGGCCTCTTAGGCCTATTTGGATCTTGTCTGTACTCAGACACTTTGGATGCTTCCGCTGTGGTGTAATGATGACTTGTTGGGACATGTGTCCTCTGCATGACTGTATTTGCTATCTCTGCTCTAGTGAGAGCTTTTGCCACTTATTTCTATTTCTTTGTGTCTTAGAGATTTGTTGTGATATCACTTGTTCAAATGCCGTTGACGTACCATGTGTGTATGTTATGAAGTACGTCAATGGAAGTATTCGGATTCCTATTGGATGGTTTCACAGACGATGAATAGTAGAGGATGGTTGTCACACGTTTACGTGTTGGCCTACTCATATTGAGATGCGGGTGCAGGTAGGCCCCGTAAGCCAATTATCTACTGTTTAGCGGGCTGTGTGTATCCTCTAGAAGTCCGGGTGCGACAACCGGTTTGAACAAACTGTGTCCCAAAGATAGGTTCACGTTACCGCGAATCGATCAAATAATAGATGCCACCACAGGCTCTGAGCTTTTATGCTTTTTGGATGCATATTCCGGGTATCACCAAATACGCATGAAAAAAGAAGATCAAATCAAGACTTCTTTTATAACCCCGTACGGGACGTATTATTACATAACCATGCCATTTGGCCTGAAAAACGCAGGTGCAACTTACCAGCGTTGCATGCAACGTTGTTTGCATAGTCAGATTGGCAAAAATGTCCACGTGTACGTAGACGATATTGCCGTCGTAACCAAGGAAAAAGACACGCTCCTTGAAGATCTGCGAGAAACCTTCGAAAACTTGCGCACTTATAAGATGAAGTTAAATCCATCAAAGTGTGTATTCGGGGTTCCCTCAGGAAAACTTCTGGGTTTCATCGTTTCTCACAGAGGAATAGAAGTCAACCCGGAAAAGATCAAAGCAATCTTGAACATCTCCAAACCCACGTGTGTGAAAGATGTCCAAAGATTGACGGGTTTCGCCGCTGCCGTCAGCAGATTTATTAGTCGGCTGAGGGATAAAGCCTTACCACTCTACAAGTTGCTGAAAAAATCCGACAAATTCGAGTGGACAGAAGAGGCCGATGCAGAATTAACCCAGTTAAAGGAAACTTTGATGAAAACTCCGATTTTGGCATCCCCAAAAGACGAAGAACCTATGTTATTGTACCTCACGGCTACAAACAGGGTTATTAGTGCAGTAATTGTTGTGGAACGGAAGAAAGACGAACAAAGCATACCAGACCAGCATCCGGTATATTACATAAGTGAAGTTTTCTCCGAGTCCAAGCAAAGGTACCCACACTACCAAAAACTGGCATATGGCGTATTTTTCGCATCTAGAAAGTTGCGCCATTACTTCCAAGGACATTACATAACAGTGGTATGTAAAGCACCACTAGGGGATATAATAAACAATGCGGAGGCAACTGGCCGAGTAGCCAAATGGGGTATCGAGCTAGCAGCCTTCGACATTAAGTATCAGCCAAGGACGGCAATAAAATCCCAGGTTCTGGCAGATTTTGTCGCCGACTGGACGGAAGCAATGGAGAAAACACCAATGCCGGAGTCCGAGTACTGGATCATGCATTTTGACGGATCCAAGATGAAGGAGGGCGCTGGAGCTGGTGTAGTCTTAAAATTCCCTAAAGGAGACACAATGGAGTATGTATTACAAATACACTTCAACGCCAGCAATAACGTGGTAGAATACGAAGCTCTGCTTCATGGCTTGCACATTGCAAAAGAAATAGGGGTTAAACGCATCCTGTGCTACGGCGACTCGGATCTGGTACAACATCAGCTTAACCAAACCTGGGACGCAAAAAGCCCTATAATGGCCGAATACCGGAGAACGGTGGACGAGTTCGCCATTTGTTTTTTCGGATTCGAAGTACTCCACGTTAAAAGGGAGGAAAATTGGAACGCGGATGCGTTAGCCCGCATGGGGTCAGAGAGGGTAAAAACCCTACCACCAGGTGTATTCGTCCAGCATTTGTACGAGCCATCCATAAAAGGTGGAGATGTTGATTATCCTTTGGCTTCCGAGTCAATTGAAGTTATGCTCGTTAACCCGGACTGGACAATTTCATATTTAAACTTCTTAGTCAACCAGAAGTATCCGGAAGGAGCAGACGAAGTCTTGCAAAGACAAATCCAGCGTCGATGCAAAGGATATGTGGTAATTGACAATTGCCTGTACAAACGCAGTACTTCCGGAATTTTTCTGCGGTGTATTTCACCAGAAGAAGGACGAGAAATCCTGCAAGAAATCCATGCCGGAGATTGCGGACATCATGCTCAATCAAAAAGCATAGTTAAAAAAGCATTCCGTGCCGGGTTTTTCTGGCTAACAGCCAAGACAGATGCGGAGCACATAGTTAATACATGTGCAGGGTGTCAATATTACGCCAAGCAGACCAATATGCTGTCCCAAGCACTCAAAACTATCCCAATTACATGGCCGTTTGCGGTCTGGGGGCTAGATATGATGGGACCGTTCAAAACTGCGCGAGGCGGACTTACACATCTACTTGTAGCTGTGGATAAGTATACCAAATGGGTGGAGGCTAAACCCATCAAAAAGCTTGACGGTGTAACTGCCAGAAATTTCATTATTGACATAGTCATGAGATATGGCGTTCCACACAGCATAATAACCGACAACGGGACAAATTTCTCCATTGGAGAGTTGGCAAAATATTGCCGACAAACGGGAATTCGCCTAGATCTCGCATCGGTGGCACACCTGCAATCCAATGGACAGGTTGAGAGAATGAATAGCTCAATCCTGCAAGGAATACGCCCAAGACTCGAATCTCCTCTTCATAGAGCAGCTGGAGCATGGGTAGAGGAGCTACCTTCCGTGCTTTGGAGTATTCGAACGACGCCAAACAGGTCAACTAGGCAAACCCCGTTTTTCCTAGTTTATGGTGTGGAAGCTATCCTTCCAACGGACATGATCCATGATAGCCCAAGAGTGCGGGATTTCGACGACTCGGATGCCGAAGAAGCACGACAGGATGCCGTCGAACTCTTAGAAGAGGAACGAGAGCTTGTGCTTCAAAGATCCGCCATTTACCAGCAAGGTTTACGACGTTACCATAGTCGGAAAATGTGGTGACCCAACACACCACTGCATGTGTAGTGCGCAAGTCGATGACATAATACTCACAGAAGGACTTACCTGTGAATATTACATCCCTCAGAGTAGTACAACAGAAACACAACGGGACCAGGCAAAACTATATGATACAAACTTCATTACAAAATCTTGAGAATCTCTTTGATGAATCAAGAAGATCTCATACAAATGAAACATCAGAAGAAGCAATTCGAAGATCCTAGCTGGAGAAGAACTCTAGCTCAAAACTAAATCTACTATGGCTGATGTCAGCCCTAATCTATGGCTTGTAACCGCTAAGTCCAAAAATGGACTCCACCTACACCTTGATAGCTTCTCCTCCACCAACGTTGTTGATGACGATGCTTTACTGGCTAAGTAGTACAAGACTCCACCTAGCTTCATGAGGTAACGATGGCTTCACAATGACGACTTCCATAGACTTCAACTCTAAGCAGGGGGTCAAACGAGAACGAATGAGTAACGAGCGTTACTCAGCAAACTCATGATATATAGAGGGTAGTTTGATGCACTAACTACAGCTTAAGACTCAAAAGAGTCATAAGCTAATGCAAGGTTTTTGTAAATCTTTCTTCAAGAGGTTGATTTTAATTCTGAAGACTATGCCCGCCAGATCTTCACAGGACTAGAACTTTCATGGAGTTACCTTTCCTGCGGCGTTTGCAGCTCCTTCCCGGAACAAGGGGTAACATGTCACATCCTTTTACACTCTGCAGAGGTGCGTTACTTTACCCATGGACGACCAAGACCATGTCGCACAACTAGGCTCGAGATCCTGTCCACTCCCACTCAGATGTGGGGCCCGGTTGTTGGTCCAAGCCAAACCGTGCTTCTCCGCACAACGCATGCCCACCCATTTCTGCCAGCAGGTTGAACGCCTGATTCCACCCCTCACGATGGATATCTACGCGCCCCTGGCAGACCATCATAGACCCGCAGAGTCCGTGGGAATTAAGGGATCCCACCCATGTGCATGTAGTCCCGCAGAACCTACAGCGTACGTCTCTGGCAGCCCGTTGACATGCGAACGAGAAAAGTATCACTGCTGACTTACTCCCCCCATAGAAGATCCATGGTCAAATCGAATTTACGGCGCAAGAATCCTGACGGCAGTTGTGATCAATCCTAGGTAATACGTTCCCATGGAGATGGAACCTTCCTTAGACCTATTCATCTTACCATGGTTCCATCCGCCCACCAAACAGAACACTATCACTCGGGTAGTCATTCAATTAGTCATATTATTATAAAAATAGGATCATGCATTCTTTTGAGAGTAGGTGATAAGACGATAGGGTTTTTGCAATTAGTTTGTTATGAAGTACTGCAAAGGATATGAGCAAGTGATGAACTTGCCTGAGATTGAAATAACCATAATAATCAATGTCTTCGGGTTCAAGGGCCTCGTAGGAAATCCCGATATCTGAAAGATAGCAAAGTAGTCCCGGTAAGGACTACAGAAAACACTGGCAAGATGACACATGCATAGTAATGAGATGCATCGTGAATTACCCTGGAAAACACCCCAGCTTACAAGTGTAAGCCATGTTCAATACGATAACTTATCACACAGGTTTTAGGTGAATGGTTTCATTACTTGTGGTGATGTGGTTATTACTTTGTCTTTAGATTTACATGTGTTTCACTTTTACTTAACCAACTCTTGTTAACATGTTTGAGTAGAAGTGTTGATTACTTGGTGAGGTAACAAGACAATATCACATGGAAAACAATTATTGAAAAGGTAACAAACATGTTTGATTTTATGTTCTAAAAGTGTAGAGCTAATGACAATGAGTTTAGTTGAAAAATGATGGTTTAATATAACTAACTCTATCATCACACAATTTTCTATTGACATATGGTGATAGGTTTATTAGGTGTGAAAACATGAGGGTCTTATCAATAAGGAAAATAATGATGTGATAGTCATCTCTGGTTTTTAATAGACATTTATAGACTTTCAGTATACTTTATAAAAGCAGGTTTAGAAGTTAACTAAAATGTTTTACAATTGGCATATTTGAGTTGGAAATGTTGTTCTCTTTAATTTGGTATATCAATTGATGTTTTCTGAAAATATTTGAATAAGTTATTAATTGATTAATTTTAAATGAATTTAAATGATTTGGCAAAACATTGCACACATAAAAACTTGGTCAAATGACCATGAAACCATCATAGATGAGTTGCATTAGTCATTTGGAGCATTTTGGTATATAACTTGTATTTTTCTGATTTTATAAATTATTTATTATTTTTCTCAATTTTAAATGATTTAATTTAATTAAAGAAAATATTTAAATTTAAATCTGATTAAACATTTTTGAAAAGTTGATAATCATTTAGATTGTATTTTTCGAAACATTTCTATATTTATCTCATATTTTTCTGATAAACATAATTAAAGTTATTGAATTAATAAGGTTTAATTAATTTCTGCTCTATTTCAAATTGACAGGTGGGTCCCACCTGTCATATTGATTTTTAAATCAAAAACAAAAGAAAAAGAAAAGTATACTTGACGTCATGGTGATGTCACAATGACATCACCAGAGCTTGATCTCCACAGATGGATTTCAATCCATCAAACCACGGCAAATTGACGGGAATGAGTTGTTCCCCTTTGTAGAGGAGCCCGCGGCGAGTGCAGGGGTGGTGGCGGCATGACCATATGGTCAAGGGGTCGCCGGCGGCGAGCTCCAGTGCGGCGGACGGCGGCGGTCTTTGATGATCTCCATGCAATTGGCCCCTATTAACCAAACGAGAGGCACCCGAATGCGTGTAAGCTCACCAGCAGCTCGAGGATGCGGTCGGGGAAGCAAGTGGTGCCCGCAATCGACGGGAATCGGCCACGGTCGCCGGCGACAGTGAGAAAGGGATTGGCCAAATTCTCCGGCCTCCCGCCATCCCTGCAAACGAGGCTCACCATGGCGGTAGAGGAGGTCATCGCGCACCCGATGGTGTGCTCAGCTCCTCCTGGGATGGTCGGAATCGACGGCGAGGGCCGACGTCCGAGCGGGTTAGGGTTAGGGTTTGAGTTCATCACAGAGAGAGATACAGATAGAGATGGAGTGAGGGAGAAGAGAGAGTGAGCGAGTTGGGAGGGCTTCTCCTCCCTCTTATCCGCGCGGAAGAGCGGCAAGCAGGAGGTGGCCGCGACGGCGTGAGATGGACGCTCTCCTCTGCTTTCTGGACGGACACGGAGAAGAAAGAAAAGAAATAAATTTTTCTGGAAAACCCCCTGGAAGTTTTTACAAATTACTAAGAAGTCCTTCTGTTTAAGAAAACTGATAATAAACCCTTGTTTTCAGGGCCTATCTGTGAACAGAAAAATTAATAAAAAATATATTTGAATTACTTATCAAACTTCATAACTCACCATGTTTTGTTTTGGTGAATTTGGAGAATATTTCTATTTTTTTATTTAGGGTGCTAGATTAAGTGATTTTGTTGTTTTCTCCTCTTTTAATTTATTTAATAGCTTTAAAATTAGGGTAAAGCATGTTTAATAAAAGTACACACTCCATCTTGTGGATACAAGGGTGGTGTATCATAGTTGGACACTTTTAGGTATAATCCCTTATGGAAAATAGTTTGGGAACACTAGTGAATAGTGTTTTTATATATGGTGATGAAATGCACCCAATTAGGGTATTTTATTCCATGACATACCAAATGATTTTGAGTAAGAAATGGATTTGTTTTCTTTTATGGACTTTGCTATTTTCCTAATTGAAACTCTGAGCAAGATTGGTTGACATTTTACTGAGGTATGTATATTCTGTGTTTACTGTTTTTAGTACTTGATCAAATGGAAAACATGTGTGGTTTTGGAATCTTATTTGTTTGTTTTCCACCAGTTTCCAAGTGTGGGTATTATGTCCTGTTGTTTAGGGACATGAAATCATTTTTGTATGGTTATATTTAGTTGAATATTTGTTGTCATCTGTTAGTCTTACATATGAAAAGGATTTGGAAAACAAGGTTTTAAGCTTGCTTTCATCTACCTCAACATATCAAGACATGTGGATCTAATGACTTGTTATTATCCCATACTTGATAGTTATTTTCATTAAAGATATTATTATGAATTCCTTATCTCTGATGATCTTGATAGAGGTTAATGATTCTCTATTATATCCTAATGACTCACTGGATAAATTCTTATGCTCCCTTACTGATGCAGTGTTGCTTCCTGTGGTCTTCTGTTGCTTGATGTTCTTCTCTCTAGTTTCCACTAGCCTTCTGTTCTCACCTTGTGTCAATTGTAAGTAATATCATCTCTTGGATTCAATCTTCAACCATCTCACCCTTGTGGTGAGAACAAATAGTTATTCCAAGCAAAGATTTTACTTAGATGATTATATTGTGGTTTCTTGTTTTCCTTAGTGTTATTCTTTCTATTGGTTGATGATAAAAGGAGTGTAGGTATAGTTTGTGACATCAGTTAGCCTTAAGCATATAAGAAGAATCTGTTGACAAGTTTGCAAGGCTTGTCCCCAAATTACTTTTCATATACAAGAGACTGAGATGTACTAGGTTATTCAACCTTCTGTTTGTTTGTGTAAGACACTCAAGTGTTTGAGTATACAAAAGTGATCTGTTAACAAGGTCTAGAAACTTGTTACCAAACTACTTCTATATAACACTAACATTGGAGTATCACACTGTTTCAAGAGTGTTAATAAGATCAGATCAATATATAAGAGTTTCCAAGTACTCTTATAGAAGCTTAGAGTAGCACTTCTAGCTCACTCTAAATAATCTTCTTGGATATCTTCATGTGGTAGTTCCTTCTGTCTTGTGGGTTGCTTCTCTTGCAGAAAGTCTTAGAGAGGATTAAGGAATAACAAGATAAAATGATTTAGACGAAATAATAAGATCTAGATTATGAGTTAACTCATGCTTTTATTATCCTTCCATATACTTCTTGTTTTGCTTCCCATAAGATAGATACTTATATCATACATGATTGGTTTTATTTAGCATTCAATCCAATTCCTCTAATAGAGGTTATATCTTGTTGTTATTCATTACTTTTATCCAGAAATACTTGATTTGTTGATTATTGATGTGGTTGGAAATATAGAGTGTTTATGGGATGATGACTTAAGATAGTAAATTTATCAAGTGGTTCTTTGATGTGTTAATATCTCATATGCTCACTTATATAAGATGAATGAGACAATGAGCATGAGAAGATTATTGGGGTTTAATGATTTAAGTCAGAGTTGGTAGATATTTTCTCAGGGTGTCATGTTGTTATTTTATGTTCTTCATTTGTATTCATAATGCAGACATAGAGGTTTGGAAAAACCATATGTAATGGTCAAGGTTTTAACAGTGGTTGAAGAAGATTTGATTCTTCCCTTAAGTACTTCTTTTATAGTTGATGAGATATGTACATATTCGATAAATATATTACACAATTATTATGTCATTTCCCACCTGTGGGTTTGAGTTATCACTTGTATGAATTACCTGTGTTCTATTGAAACTTTGTTATTTACTTATGATGGTTCACCTTATGATTATGAGATGATTTATAGAGATGTTATGGAAATGAATTTATAATTTAGAGAGTTCTTGTTTTATAGAAGATCACATCTCTGTTGATGTGATGGTTCAATTGTGCATTACTCAATCGTAAAAATATGATCATCAACCATGTGATTTGGATACTCACCCCTTTTTGAGTTGTAAATACCTAATTAATTATCCCAAGTCACTTAAAGACTTGTGGTTAAGGTTGTTGAGATTTTGTGTTGGTCAAAACTATTATGGTTTGTGTAATCAGATGATTTGGTTTATAGAGATACTATGTTATAAAGATCACTCCAAATGTACTCTTGTCTAGATGAACTAGACCTATTTCATCATGTCAAGTGAAACTTTGGTCACTTTGCTTTGTTCAAACTTCCGCGCCAAAATTTCCCGTACTTTTAGATGCATGCTTTGCAAATGCACATATTAAATTTAGATCCTTATAACTCCCCAAATACTGGGATGTTACAGTATCTTACCCTTAACAAGAACTTCGTCCCGAAGTTTAACCTCTCTCACGTAAAGATAGGTAGAGAAAGCTTTTGTAGACCATTGAATCTTCACAACTGTTTTCTTGTGTTGGCCTTGGCATGTGTGGCCTCTTGTCTGGATTGTTCACCTTCCACTATCTTGCGTAATGATCTAATACTTAGCATGTTGCTATGACAACTTTGTTTTGTTACTAGGCCTTCCTAATGGTCTTACGAAGAACATGTGGTATTTCCACCATATAGTGGATACCAAGTTTCATTCTCTAATGAATAGGTATGGTTTCCTATCTCTCATAACTTTCTGAAGAACATTTGGTATATCCACCAGGTGATGAATAACCAATAAAATTCTTCCAGTACCCTGGATATTGTCTATGTTTAGGACTCCATTTAGTTCAAGCTAATGGTCTTAAGAGGAGTACTGCTCAAAGAAACTTGTACAACATAGTGTACATTGATTTAGACTAGGTTATTAGTAAAAATATCTTCGAGTTTCCTCGAGTTTTAACTCTTTCATATAAGTGACTATAACCCTTCTTATTGTTTATTTCCTATGGTCCTTCTACATCTTTAGGTTTTAACTTCTATAGGGTGACTCCATAAGTTAACTTATCGAACTTCTACATATTTCCTTCTAGGACATAACTACTCATGTTATTTTTCTTAGCATCACTTGTGGTATATCCCCATGTGTTGATGAAGCATATTCCCAACTCCAAACAGGATGGGAAATGTGGTCCATTCCCATCAGTGGCTTCATTGACTTTTGACTTCTTGACTTTCTGGTCTTCCAGAGCTTTGGTGGTTGCTTCAACCAGCTGAGATTTCAGACCGCTCTCATACTAATCCTATACCCTCTAGACCAGTAACATTAAGATAGAACTCAGTGTTTGCACATGCATTTGCACATCAAGTTCCAACTTCATGTACAGATCTAGTCAATCAAAGATCCGAATAAAATCCAATAAATCCCAAATGTATTTATGACTCATGCATCAAAAGCCTGCGAAATAACAGTATTTTGAGTAAAACATCTAAAGTACTAAGGCTCTTAAATGCTATACACTTCAAGTAGGTATATATATTACCTTTCAGTCCTATTCTACACAACCACTCTTTGCCCAGTTAATTACTCCAATTGCATGCCTTAGTGCAATGGAATAAACCAAGAAAAAATGATCCTATAGTAGTTGTTGTCTAACTTGGTTCCATATAGAACTAAGTACCATGTAAACTAAAGTCCTTCATCTTGATTTTGCTAAACTTCTCATGGCATCTGTTGATCCTTGTCGCACCCTGATTTCTAGGGGATACTCACCGTACGAACTGGATAGCAGATGCTTGGATTATGGGGCATAACTGCTCCCACGTCCCAGCTTCCTGGTAGGCCTGCGCTTATGCGCGACAACACAAGCCCTGCTATTCCATCGTCGATGTAAACTATCCACTAGAGATCAAAGGCACTTCCGTCGACGTACTTCAAACCATACACACATGGTACGTCAACGGCGTTTAACAAGTGATATCACAACAGATCTCTACGACACAAAAGATTGAAATAAGTTGCAAATGGCTCTCATTAGAGCAGAGATAGCAAATACAATCATTCAGAGGGCACATGCCCCAACAATACATCATTACATCACAGCGGAAGCATTCAACATGTCTGAGTACAGACAAGAACCAAATAGGCCTAAGAGGCCGGAAACGAAAAGACGGAGCCCATCCACGAAGTCTCGGATCCTGCCCGGGTCCGCTATCTACTCGTCAGCAGTCTCGTCGTCATACTCCACGTAGTAGCCACCATATAGATCCTCGGAAACGCCGTCTGCGTAAACCACAGCCCCAAAGGGGTCAGTACACCAACGTACTGGCAAGCAAGACTCACAGTTCACCAAAGTGTAACCGTCAACACCAAGCACAGATGCCTTGGGTTCAACGGAGGAAAGGGGATATAAAAGATGCTGCAACTGGCTGCTCTAAACAACTACAGAGATTCTACCACTTCCGGCTAGCAGAAAGGAGATAAGATCGAGGATTGTAACCAACTGAAAGATAACTTCAAGCAAAACCCATCCTGGATCTCGCCCCTTATCCAAAGAAGCAATCCGAGGATAACTCACACAGTTGTAATAGTGATGGTTCAAATTATTGTGTCAATAAGCCTATTACTAGTCAAATTAGTAATCATGGGGTGTAACACGTTTGATCATTAGGTTTAAGTTGTCCTGAGTACTTGTTAGCCAGTACTTTCACCAAGTAATCCATAACCGCGGAAAACACGGCTTCTCGAGAAGATTATCCCTGCAGGGTTGCACCAATTTGGCCGTACACTCATGAATAACCCGCCAGATGGAAAGGCCCTTCCACCAAGCGGGGTACTCAACACAACCAACCATTCTTCGCATCAAGCCCAAAGCACCTTGGGCGCACGGCTAATCAAGCCCAGAAGAAAATGGACCATCATAGCACTCTAAGACCGTGTCCCCCTATATGCCGACTACAAAAGTTCCACCCTGCGCTGGGCTCGCAAAAACATGCATGCGGCAAATGGAAAACACGAACTAAATGAGGCGATTTGGACGAGATGCGAATCAGGTCAAGTTGAGGGGGGCGCCCATACTCGCTTCCCAAATGCGGGTAGTGCGCTCATCATGGATCAGTAGACAAGACCCTTTTCCTATTAGGGTCGACACTAGCAGGCTCCAAAACCTCTCATGGGCCTCCTGCCGGTGCCTTATCATCAAGTTTATTATTAATAGTAACATTAGCATGATTGATTGATTAAACATCGAGCCCCCACAACGTAAATGATATAGTAACAGAAATTAACGGATAACAGACTCGAGCAAAAGCAACCTAAGCATGCTAGTAAGACACTGACTCAAACAATGGGTTGTAGGAAGGGAGGTGAGGCAATATCAGGTTTAAGGGATTCATGTGATGGGTTCGTAACAGAACAACTACTACTAAGGCTAGCAGAAAAGAACAACGGAAAGTATCGGTAATCAATGTTGAAAGGAACACGATGGTTCATGTGAGTGATAACTTGCCTGCAAACCCAGTAGCCTGGTACTGAGCTAACTCCTTAGAAGGGGTGTCGTAAGTATCGTCGGTCTCAACGTCGTCGTTTATCCGAGAAGAAGCAAACACAATGCAGAAAGATAAACAATCAATATCATGGCATAGGTGCACAAACATGGGATGATGCATGTCAGGTTAATAGATGCATCAGAATAAACTACTTGACAAGATAACACAATTTAATTGGACCCATATGCAAAGTGAATGGCATATGGATGCAAATGATTTAGGTTGAAGCAATGATCTACATTTGATTAACAAGTGTAAGTAGTTAAACATGATGCATGCATGATGATAACAGGATAACAACAAAATAACAATATTAATTGCAATTGTAAAGAGGGTTAACAAGTTAAGAAAACAATTATTAAGTTTTGGAACTTATTGGTTACTTAATGATGTTAAACAAGTAGTTGTTGTTTTCATCAAGTTAAAATGCTCAAAACAATTAACAAAGTTTATATTTGAAAAGGTTATCAAATTTTAGTTGGATTACATGTTTCACATTTTGAAATTGGACTTTGGATTATTTAATTATGAATTAAACAATATTAAACAAGTTTTAATTGAATTAAAAAAGATTTAAATGGTTTAGGCAATTTAAATTATTCAAACCAGAAAACAAATTTTATATTTGAATAGGGTATTCAAAAAGGTGTGGAAAACATATTTTATTTGAATTATTTGAAAACAGTATGAATTAGTTATGAATTATTTCAATTTGCATTTGAATTATTCAAATTTGAAATTTAAAAGTATTTTGAAAATTCAAAACAGAACACAAGTTGAATATTTGGAAAGATTATAAAATTTTGAACAGAAAACATATATAACTTTTATTTGTTGGATTAACAGATTAAAAGTTATTGAATTTCCAAGTTTGTTGTTTATTCTGCCATTTTAAAAGGAATTGGAAAATTAACAGATTCGATTTATTCAGTTGTTACCGCACTGGGTCTCACCCCCAGTCACTGCACGGCGGGGCCTAGCCAGCGTGGCGTGGATAGGAGGTGAGGTGCCACGGGGGGTCTATGCCAGGTGGGCCCAGCACCTGTGCGAACAATTGGCAAAAATGCCGCTGCAGAACGCAGCCCGCGGGGATCGATCCCAGGACCGGTGCCTCGCACGAGAGGAACAGGACCACTGCGGTACTGCCGCTGGTTGGTTCAGATAGGGTGGTGACTGAAGATGAGGTAACTGCTGCTGTTAACTGAATTTCTGGCGACAGAACAAGGTGCAGGCTTCTCCGTCAGTTGGCAACAGAACAGAACATAAGAAAAACGTCGCGCCCGGGAGGGATCGATCCAGGTTCCACTGCAGTACCGCGACGAGTCCTACCACTAGAACGCCGCCCGATTGCTGATGCCCCTCGAGCCAAACAGAAATAGGTATCGCTGCTGCTCTATTTTGGGCTCTGACGAACTAACGCAACAGGGAACAGAGACGCGGACGAGGATCAGAGGAAGAGGGCGGCGAATCGGGAGGTTACCTGTCGATGGCGCCTTCGGTGATCTTGGTGAGGGACGGGGGCTTGTTCCATTCCCGGGGTCAGCCCTTCCTCGAGGTGACCATGGGGGATCGGAGCTGAGGGAGGAGGTAGCTGTCTGAAGGTGGTTCAGGCAACGAACTAACAGAGAGATGGGGAACTAGAAGGGACGGCGGCGAGGGAAGGAGGGGCTAGCTAGGGTTCACGAGGTGGTCTCGGGAGGGGTAGATATAGGGGATAGGTGCTTGGTACGGCTGAGCATCGGTGTGAGGTGGGGAGGATCGAGCGGTGGTGAGCCATGCCGTACTGAAGGTGACCTCAGACAGAGGAGGACGACAGCGACATGAGGGGGGTAAGTGGGCTCAAATAGATGGGCTGGGCTGCAGATAGGTTAGCTGCTGCCTCCTCTGCTTTGCTTTTTATTTTTATTTTTTATTTTACTGTTTTTTTTTGTAGCATATGCTTTAGGAAGAAAACCTTAGGGTTTAGATTAGAGAAAAATTTGAAAAATTTAGGATAAGTTCCTTAGGCCAAATGCAACCACTTGGCAATTTTCATTTTTCAAAATTTTAACATTTGGTTGCTTTTTGAAATTAGAACCAAATTTGAGTGAAATGGTTAATTTTAATAAACATTAATAAAACCATTAATTAAATAGGGTAACCCCTATTGTAAATAGGCAATTTTGAACTAGTTTCATTTGGTAGCAACCTAAATTCAAAATGGTTCTGTTTGGGTGCTTGCATTTGAATTTTAAAGTGTGTTTGAGAATGAATAAATGATTTAAAACCATTATTTTCCCAAATGATCACTATGGAAAACATGGAACCAAAAGATTGTTATTGTTGGTGATTTTTATTCAAAAAGTTGTAACAGAACAAGTATGAAAACATTGTTTGAACAAAGTTTGAATTTGAGTTGTGAAAACAGTGGAAAACAAATGCAACAATTTAGAAACAAATGCAACAACATGATGACATGATGCAATACTTAAATTAAACAGGAAATCAAACATTCTATAGGGTAGTTTTCATACTTGGGATGTTACAAAACGCCCCCCCTTGAAGGAATCGCGCCCCGAGATTCCTACTGAGAAAAGAGAAGGTCCGGAAACTTCTTGGGTAGACGTCAGGGAATTTGGAAACCACCGGAACATTTTCAAGTAAAAGGGGAGAGATTTTGCACCAAGGGTGTATAGCTGGATAGAATTTGATTCATTTGGAGGATAGATTATCTGGGTAGGATGGTGGAACAGAGTTATTGACATCAATGGAACACCAAGGATGACATCAATGTCAGAATTTTCAAGTAGTATGAGAGAAGCAAGGAATATGTGGCCTCCCATTAGAATTGGATTGTATGTCTGAACTTGGAAGTCAACATTTGAGATCCCGGGGAGTGAACAGAGTTTTGATTGCTTAGTGGAACCAGAATTGGGTTGTGTGTTGTGGAAAAGATTGTTTACACAAAGGAATGTGATGCTCCGGTATCAAACAACACTTTTAGCTGGAAAAGAGTTTAGCAGATGAACGGGGAAACTTTGATTAGACGCCGGTAGAAGATTTGAAGTGGAAAACAACAACAAGATTTGAACGGACGAAAAGGAAATGTTTAGAAGAACAGGATATTGAAGCAACACCGAGGAAAACGAGAACAAAACTTCTGAGGTACTATGGAAAACCCAAAACTCGTGAAATCCTAACTTGAAAGTTTAGATGAGAAGGGAGAAATCAACGTTGCACTTCCTTACCAGAAAAAGGGAGGGAGGGTGGGGAAAGAAGAAAAAGAACAAAATTCCTACTCTCACGTTTCACTTTTCTTATATAGCTACAAAATAGTTTCTAGACTCAACTGCGACCAGTAAAAAGGGATCCTACAGGCAGACTGGCTCTGATACCATTTGTCGCACCCTGATTTCTAGGGGATACTCACCGTACGAACTGGATAGCAGATGCTTGGATTATGGGGCATAACTGCTCCCACGTCCCAGCTTCCTGGTAGGCCTGCGCTTATGCGCGACAACACAAGCCCTGCTATTCCATCGTCGATGTAAACTATCCACTAGAGATCAAAGGCACTTCCGTCGACGTACTTCAAACCATACACACATGGTACGTCAACGGCGTTTAACAAGTGATATCACAACAGATCTCTACGACACAAAAGATTGAAATAAGTTGCAAATGGCTCTCATTAGAGCAGAGATAGCAAATACAATCATTCAGAGGGCACATGCCCCAACAATACATCATTACATCACAGCGGAAGCATTCAACATGTCTGAGTACAGACAAGAACCAAATAGGCCTAAGAGGCCGGAAACGAAAAGACGGAGCCCATCCACGAAGTCTCGGATCCTGCCCGGGTCCGCTATCTACTCGTCAGCAGTCTCGTCGTCATACTCCACGTAGTAGCCACCATATAGATCCTCGGAAACGCCGTCTGCGTAAACCACAGCCCCAAAGGGGTCAGTACACCAACGTACTGGCAAGCAAGACTCACAGTTCACCAAAGTGTAACCCGTCAACACCAAGCACAGATGCCTTGGGTTCAACGGAGGAAAGGGGATATAAAAGATGCTGCAACTGGCTGCTCTAAACAACTACAGAGATTCTACCACTTCCGGCTAGCAGAAAGGAGATAAGATCGAGGATTGTAACCAACTGAAAGATAACTTCAAGCAAAACCCATCCTGGATCTCGCCCCTTATCCAAAGAAGCAATCCGAGGATAACTCACACAGTTGTAATAGTGATGGTTCAAATTATTGTGTCAATAAGCCTATTACTAGTCAAATTAGTAATCATGGGGTGTAACACGTTTGATCATTAGGTTTAAGTTGTCCTGAGTACTTGTTAGCCAGTACTTTCACCAAGTAATCCATAACCGCGGAAAACACGGCTTCTCGAGAAGATTATCCCTGCAGGGTTGCACCAATTTGGCCGTACACTCATGAATAACCCGCCAGATGGAAAGGCCCTTCCACCAAGCGGGGTACTCAACACAACCAACCATTCTTCGCATCAAGCCCAAAGCACCTTGGGCGCACGGCTAATCAAGCCCAGAAGAATATGGACCATCATAGCACTCTAAGACCGTGTCCCCCTATATGCCGACTACAAAAGTTCCACCCTGCGCTGGGCTCGCAAAAACATGCATGCGGCAAATGGAAAACACGAACTAAATGAGGCGATTTGGACGAGATGCGAATCAGGTCAAGTTGAGGGGGGCGCCCATACTCGCTTCCCAAATGCGGGTAGTGCGCTCATCATGGATCAGTAGACAAGACCCTTTTCCTATTAGGGTCGACACTAGCAGGCTCCAAAACCTCTCATGGGCCTCCTGCCGGTGCCTTATCATCAAGTTTATTATTAATAGTAACATTAGCATGATTGATTGATTAAACATCGAGCCCCCACAACGTAAATGATATAGTAACAGAAATTAACGGATAACAGACTCGAGCAAAAGCAACCTAAGCATGCTAGTAAGACACTGGCTCAAACAATGGGTTGTAGGAAGGGAGGTGAGGCAATATCAGGTTTAAGGGATTCATGTGATGGGTTCATAACAGAACAACTACTACTAAGGCTAGCAGAAAAGAACAACGGAAAGTATCGGTAATCAATGTTGAAAGGAACACGATGGTTCATGTGAGTGATAACTTGCCTGCAAACCCAGTAGCCTGGTACTGAGCTAACTCCTTAGAAGGGGTGTCGTAAGTATCGTCGGTCTCAACGTCGTCGTTTATCCGAGAAGAAGCAAACACAATGCAGAAAGATAAACAATCAATATCATGGCATAGGTGCACAAACATGGGATGATGCATGTCAGGTTAATAGATGCATCAGAATAAACTACTTGACAAGATAACACAATTTAATTGGACCCATATGCAAAGTGAATGGCATATGGATGCAAATGATTTAGGTTGAAGCAATGATCTACATTTGATTAACAAGTGTAAGTAGTTAAACATGATGCATGCATGATGATAACAGGATAACAACAAAATAACAATATTAATTGCAATTGTAAAGAGGGTTAACAAGTTAAGAAAACAATTATTAAGTTTTGGAACTTATTGGTTACTTAATGATGTTAAACAAGTAGTTGTTGTTTTCATCAAGTTAAAATGCTCAAAACAATTAACAAAGTTTATATTTGAAAAGGTTATCAAATTTTAGTTGGATTACATGTTTCACATTTTGAAATTGGACTTTGGATTATTTAATTATGAATTAAACAATATTAAACAAGTTTTAATTGAATTAAACAAGATTTAAATGGTTTAGGCAATTTAAATTATTCAAACCAGAAAACAAATTTTATATTTGAATAGGGTATTCAAAAAGGTGTGGAAAACATATTTTATTTGAATTATTTGAAAACAGTATGAATTAGTTATGAATTATTTCAATTTGCATTTGAATTATTCAAATTTGAAATTTAAAAGTATTTTGAAAATTCAAAACAGAACACAAGTTGAATATTTGGAAAGATTATAAAATTTTGAACAGAAAACATATATAACTTTTATTTGTTGGATTAACAGATTAAAAGTTATTGAATTTCCAAGTTTGTTGTTTATTCTGCCATTTTAAAAGGAATTGGAAAATTAACAGATTCGATTTATTCAGTTGTTACCGCACTGGGTCTCACCCCCAGTCACTGCACGGCGGGGCCTAGCCAGCGTGGCGTGGATAGGAGGTGAGGTGCCACGGGGGGTCTATGCCAGGTGGGCCCAGCACCTGTGCGAACAATTGGCAAAAATGCCGCTGCAGAACGCAGCCCGCGGGGATCGATCCCAGGACCGGTGCCTCGCACGAGAGGAACAGGACCACTGCGGTACTGCCGCTGGTTGGTTCAGATAGGGTGGTGACTGAAGATGAGGTAACTGCTGCTGTTAACTGAATTTCTGGCGACAGAACAAGGTGCAGGCTTCTCCGTCAGTTGGCAACAGAACAGAACATAAGAAAAACGTCGCGCCCGGGAGGGATCGATCCAGGTTCCACTGCAGTACCGCGACGAGTCCTACCACTAGAACGCCGCCCGATTGCTGATGCCCC
Organism: Alopecurus myosuroides; assembly: GCA_028641055.1. NCBI lineage: Eukaryota > Viridiplantae > Streptophyta > Magnoliopsida > Poales > Poaceae > Alopecurus > Alopecurus myosuroides. The sequence continues at coordinate 287,958,231 of CM054059.1, forward strand.
TCGAGCCAAACAGAAATAGGTATCGCTGCTGCTCTATTTTGGGCTCTGACGAACTAACGCAACAGGGAACAGAGACGCGGACGAGGATCGGAGGAAGAGGGCGGCGAATCGGGAGGTTACCTGTCGATGGCGCCTTCGGTGATCTTGGTGAGGGACGGGGGCTTGTTCCATTCCCGGGGTCAGCCCTTCCTCGAGGTGACCATGGGGGATCGGAGCTGAGGGAGGAGGTAGTTGTCTGAAGGTGGTTCAGGCAACGAACTAACAGAGAGATGGGGAACTAGAAGGGACGGCGGCGAGGGAAGGAGGGGCTATCTAGGGTTCACGAGGTGGTCTCGGGAGGGGTAGATATAGGGGATAGGTGCTTGGTACGGCTGAGCATCGGTGTGAGGTGGGGAGGATCGAGCGGTGGTGAGCCATGCCGTACTGAAGGTGACCTCAGACAGAGGAGGACGACAGCGACATGAGGGGGGTAAGTGGGCTCAAATAGATGGGCTGGGCTGCAGATAGGTTAGCTGCTGCCTCCTCTGCTTTGCTTTTTATTTTTATTTTTTATTTTACTGTTTTTTTTTGTAGCATATGCTTTAGGAAGAAAACCTTAGGGTTTAGATTAGAGAAAAATTTGAAAAATTTAGGATAAGTTCCTTAGGCCAAATGCAACCACTTGGCAATTTTCATTTTTCAAAATTTTAACATTTGGTTGCTTTTTGAAATTAGAACCAAATTTGAGTGAAATGGTTAATTTTAATAAACATTAATAAAACCATTAATTAAATAGGGTAACCCCTATTGTAAATAGGCAATTTTGAACTAGTTTCATTTGGTAGCAACCTAAATTCAAAATGGTTATGTTTGGGTGCTTGCATTTGAATTTTAAAGTGTGTTTGAGAATGAATAAATGATTTAAAACCATTATTTTCCCAAATGATCACTATGGAAAACATGGAACCAAAAGATTGTTATTGTTGGTGATTTTTATTCAAAAAGTTGTAACAGAACAAGTATGAAAACATTGTTTGAACAAAGTTTGAATTTGAGTTGTGAAAACAGTGGAAAACAAATGCAACAATTTAGAAACAAATGCAACAACATGATGACATGCTGCAATACTTAAATTAAACAGGAAATCAAACATTCTATAGGGTAGTTTTCATACTTGGGATGTTACAATCCTTCATGCTGTTGATCACCTTAAGAGTAGTAATGTAACTTCCATCAATACTTATGCCTTCTCCTAACTATGTACGAAACTATAGTGATTCACCTCCAGACTTGGTAACCAAGGATATGGTATATACCCCATAGTTACCAAAGTTTCAATAACTCTTAATGATTCTCGGTGTCCATTCTCGATGACTCCTATACTAACTCAATACCATGTTATACTCCATCCTATGCATTCATAGAATGGGGTAATCATCCCTTTGACTTAATTATCTCTGACTATGTCAGAATTCCTTTTCTAAATGGTATTAGTACTTACTAAGCTTCTAACTATTCATACCTAGGTATAAAGAAAATAGATAAGTATATTCACTCAAGTTGAGTCAGAATATTCTGTACAAGTATGATAGTATCATTCTCAAGTGAATGATCATCATAGTTGTAGGAAGTGTGGTTTAGATAAGACGGCTTCCTATAATCTTTACCAACCTACAGATCTCCTAAAAGGTTTTAGACCTAAGGTCGCTTCGCTCTGATACCATCTGTGGTGACTCAACACACCACTGCATGTGCAGTGCGCAAGTCGATGACATAATACTCACAGAAGGACTTACCTGTGAATATTACATCCCTCAGAGTAGTACAACAGAAACACAGCGAGACCAGGCAAAACTATAGGATACAAACTTCATTACAAAATCTTGAGAATCTCTTTGATGAATCAAGAAGATCTCATACAAATGAAACATCAGAAGAAGCAATTCGAAGATCCAAGATGGAGAAGAACTCTAGCTCAGAACTAAACTACTATGGCTGATGTCAGCCCTAATCTATGGCTTGTAACCGCTAAGTCCAAAAATGGACTCCACCTACACCTTGATAGCTTCTCCTCCACCAGCGTTGTTGATGACGATGCTTTACTGGCTAAGTAGTACAAGACTCCACCTAGCTTCATGAGGTAACGATGTCTTCACAATGACGACTTCCATAGACTTCAACTCTAAGCAGGGGGGTCAAACGGGAACGAATGAGTAACAAGCGTTACTCAGCAAGCTCATGATATATAATGGGTAGTTTGATGCACTAACTACAGCTTAAGACTCAAAAGAGTCATAAGCTAATGCAAGGTTTTTGTAAATCTTTCTTCAAGAGGTTGCTTTTAATTCTGAAGACTATGCCCGCCAGATCTTCACAGGACTAGAACTTTCATGGAGTTACCTTTCCTGCGGCGTTCGCAGCTCCTTCCCGGAACAAGGGGTAACATGTCACATCCTTTTACACTCTGCAGAGGTGCGTTACTTTACCCATGGACGACCAAGACCATGTTGCACAACCAGGCTCGAGATCCTGTCCACTCCCACTCAGGTGTGGGGCCCGGTTGTTGGTCCAAGCCAAACCGTGCTTCTCCGCACAACGCATGCCCACCCATTTCTGCCAGCAGGTTGAACGCCTGATTCCACCCCTCACGATGGATATCTACGCGCCCCTGGCAGATCATCATAGACCCGCAGAGTCCATGGGAATTAAGGGATCCCACCCATGTGCATGTAGTCCCGCAGAACCTACAGCGTACGTCTCTGGCAGCCCGTTGACATGCGAACGGGAAAAGTATCACGGCTGACTTACTCCCCCCATAGAAGATCCATGGTCAACGCGAATTTACGGCGCAAGAATCCTGACGGCAGTTGTGATTAATCCTAGGTAATACGTTCCCATGCAGATGGAACCTTCCTTAGACGTATTCATCTTACCATGGTTCCATCCGCCCACCAAACAGAACACTACCACTCGGGTAGTCATTCAATTAGTCATATTATTATAAAAATAGGATCATGCATTCTTTTGAGAGTAGGTGATAAGACGATAGGGTTTTTGCAATTAGTTTGTTATGAAGTACTGCAAAGGATATGAGCAAGTGATGAACTTGCCTGAGATTGAAATAACCATAATAATCAATGTCTTCGGGTTCAAGGGCCTCGTAGGAAATCCCGATATCTGAAAGATAGCAAAGTAGTCCCGGTAAGGACTACAGAAAACACTGGCAAGATGATACATGCATAGTAATGAGATGCATCGTGAATTACCCTGGAAAACACCCCAGCTTACAAGTGTAAGCCATGTTTAATACGATAACTTATCACACAGGTTTTAGGTGAGTGGTTTCATTACTTGTGGTGATGTGGTTATTACTTTGTCTTTAGATTTACATGTGTTTCACTTTTACTTAACCAACTCTTGTTAACATGTTTGAGTAGAAGTGTTTATTACTTGGTGAGGTAACAAGACAATATCACATGGAAAACAATTATTGAAAAGGTAACAAACATGTTTGATTTTATGTTCTAAAAGTGTAGAGCTAATGACAATGAGTTTAGTTGAAAAATGATGGTTTAATATAACTAACTCTATCATCACACAATTTGCTATTGACATATGGTGATAGGTTTATTAGGTGTGAAAACATGAGGGTCTTATCAATAAGGAAAATAATGATGTGATAGTCATCTCTGGTTTTTAATAGACATTTATAGACTTTCAGTATACTTTATAAAAGCAGGTTTAGAAGTTAACTAAAATGTTTTACAATTGGCATATTTGAGTTGGAAATGTTGTTCTCTTTAATTTGGTATATCAATTGATGTTTTCTGAAAATATTTGAATAAGTTATTTATTGATTAATTTTAAATGAATTTAAATGATTAGGCAAAACATTGCACACATAAAAACTTGGTCAAATGACCATGAAACCATCATAGATGAGTTGCATTAGTCATTTGGAGCATTTTGGTATATAACTTGTATTTTTCTGATTTTATGAATTATTTATTATTTTTCTCAATTTTAAATGATTTAATTTAATTAAAGAAAATATTTAAATTTAAATCTGATTAAACATTTTGAAAAGTTGATAATCATTTAGATTGTATTTTTCTAAACATTTCTATATTTATCTCATATTTTTCTGATAAACATAATTAAAGTTATTGAATTAATAAGGTTTAATTAATTTCTGCTCTATTTCAAATTGACAGGTGGGTCCCACCTGTCATATTGATTTTTAAATCAAAAACAAAAGAAAAAGAAAAAGATAAGTAGACTTGACGTCATGGTGATGTCACAATGACATCACCAGAGCTTGATCTCCACAGATGGATTTCAATCCATCAAACCACGGCAAATTGACGCGAATGAGTTGTTCCCCTTTGTAGAGGAGCTCGCGGCGAGTGCAGGGGTGGTGGCAGCATGACCATATGGTCAAGGGGTCGCCGGCGGCGAGCTCCAGTGCGGCGGACGGCGGCGGTCTTTGATGATCTCCATGCAATTGGCCCCTATTAACCAAACGAGAGGCACCCGAATGCGTGTAAGCTCACCAGCAGCTCGAGGATGCGGTCGGGGAAGCAAGTGGTGCCCGCAATCGACGGGAATCGGCCACGGTCGCCGGCGGCAGTGAGAAAGGGATTGGCCAAATTCTCCGGCCTCCCGCCATCCCTGCAAACGAGGCTCACCATGGCGGTAGAGGAGGTCATCGCGCACCCGATGGTGTGCTCAGCTCCTCCTGGGATGGTCGGAATCGACGGCGACGGCCGACGTCCGAGCGGGTTAGGGTTAGGGTTTGAGTTCATCATAGAGAGAGATACAGAGAGAGATGGAGTGAGGGAGAAGAGAGAGTGAGCGAGTTGGGAGGGCTTCTCCTCCCTCTTATCCGCGCGGAAGAGCGGCAAGCAGGAGGTGGCCGCGACGGCGTGAGATTGACGCTCTCCTCTGCTTTCTGGCCGGACACGGAGAAGAAAGAAAAGAAATAAAATTTTCCGGAAAACCCCCTGGAAGTTTTTACAAATTACTAAGAAGTCCTTCTCTTTAAGAAAACTGATAATAAACCCTTGTTTTCAGGGCCTATCTGTGAACAGAAAAATTAATAAAAAATATATGTGAATTACTTATCAAATTTCATAACTCACCATGTTTTGTTTTGGTGAATTTGGAGAATGTTTGTATTTTTTTATTTAGGGTGCTAGATTAAGTGATTTTGTTGTTTTCTCCTCTTTTAATTTCTTTAGTAGCTTTAAAATTATGGTAAAGCATGTTTAATAAAAGTACACACTCCATCTTGTGGATACCAAGGTGGTGTATCATAGTTGGACACTTTTAGGTATAATCCCTTATGGAAAATAGTTTGGGAACACTAGTGAATAGTATTTTTATATATGGTGATGAAATGCACCCAATTAGGGTATTTTATTCCATGACATACTGTCGGGGGGTTACCCCCGAGTAGGGTAAAGGCAAGTGGTAAAGGCAACAGTCAGAAGAGAAGTTTGGTCGAGTAGCCGCCTACCCGGAACTCGCTACCCGGTCGACTGCTACTCGGTCTTACGAAAAGATGACCAGAAGGAGATATTAAGCAAGTTATGTCCGTTCGAGTAGAAGAGCTGGTCCGAGTAAGATTGGCGGGAATCTACTCGGGCCAGAAGTCAAAGGAGCCGTTCTGACACAGGATCCCGCGTATCCTGGGTCCGTACTTGGCACTATTCAAACTACTGTTCATCTGGGACCGGCCTGCCTGACAGTGACAGTGTGGAAGCAGGCGGTCGCAGGATAAGGGGGCCCTACTCTGTGTTTGGCACAGTGATACCAGACTGTCCCCTTGGTTTTGCCCAACGACTTTCCGGATGCAGCCAAGATTAGGAACCAAAGCTGTCAGCGGGAACTCGGAAGAAGGACGATGTGCACACTATGTCGACACTTGTCCATGTTTGGACGTATCCGGCTGGGCACCATGTATATAAGGTGCCCCGCCGCCTCCTGCGTGAGGATCGCATGCTGGGACATTGGAAATCCTAGATTCTTGACCTAGTTCATCACAAAGAGAGAAGAGTGGCTACTCGGTAGCAAGAACATTGTACTGTGGCTACTCGGTGAGATACCAGAATACATAGAGAAAGGCAGGAGTAGGGGTTTTACCTCCTCACGAGGGCCCTGAACCTGGGTAGATCGTGTTGTTTGCAGTGCTTAGTTCTTACCTCACGCGGCTACTCGTCGCGTGATCCCTCCCCGAGCACCTCCAGCGTCCATCGTTCCCACATCTTTAGCCATCCTATGGCATCTGCCGTGACACCACCACGACAGTTGGCGCCCACCGTGGGGCAACCAGCGGCGCTGGCTGGAGTTTCTGTTCGGACGGGATCTTCTTCAGCGGAGCGCGTAGTCTGTGGCCTTGTCCACAGGTTCGGCTCCTTCGACTTCGTCACCGACAACGCCGGCGATTTCGGCGGCAGGGCCATGCCGGTGGGCGGCTCGGTGATCTCCTTCGGCTCTCACCTCGTCTACGTCGCCACCGTCACCAACCGTGTCTACCCCGAGCTGGTGCATGACGCGGAGGACCCTCCTGCGGTGATCGCTGCTCGCGGAAGGCCCGCGCGCCGTTCTGCGGACCGCGCTGAGGTGATGGTGACCGGCTTGGCGGCAAACACCGGCGCAGCTGCTACTGGCGCCGCGGCCTTCGTCGAGGATCTTGCTACCACGAGCGCTGGTGACAGGACTCACAGGCCTTACGAGAAGGAGTGTAACCTCCCTCCCTCCACCACTCCGACTATTCCCGCGTCGGCTGGGCGGAATGGCATGCCGCCTCCCATCGACCTCGAGCTCCTGAGCATGAAGGAGCAACTCGAGCGGCAACGCCAAAAGCTGCTCGCCGAGCAGGCGGAGTTGGACAAGGTCAGGCTAGAGCTTAGCTTAGACCAGCTTGAGTACAACAAGGCTCATGGTTTCATGCCAGTCACTAGGAGAGCTAGCAGAGTAGGCGCCACGCGGCGCAATCTTGGTGCCGAGATGGCGACAGTTGTAGAGGTTCCTGCTCAGTCCGCCACCGCAAACACTTCCACTAGGCCTAGGTATAGCACACCTGCCAAGACGCTCAGAGTTTCATAGGCTATAGCTGCCGAGTTGCCTCGTCTCGACGGCGACGCGCGCGTTAGGCAGCAAGAGAGGCTCAACGAGTTGGTGTTGGAGGCTGCTAGGCAGAATGAGGAGTTCCGAAAGGCCAACCCGGGTGCTGGAGCTTCGCAGGTGGTGCACTCGCACGCGGCTAGATCTAACGATCAGGCCTCGTCTCCGCACCCCAGCCGCGAGAAGAGCCGTAGTGGACGTTCCGCCAGAGATAGGCAAATGCAGGTGTATGACCCGGCTGCTGCCGCGAGACAGCTTGCTGTGCCGCAGCAGCCCGGGCAGGAACACAACGCTGCTAGAGCAGGCTCTCAAGCCCATCAAGCTCAAAGCCAGGCCCGAGGTGGAGCACGCCCAGGTCCTTCTCAGCGTCCCGCTGCTCCGCCTACTCGGCAGAGGCAGCAGCCGCGTGCAGCGGCGCCAGTCGCCAATCCGGTGGAGCAGCCTGCAGCTGTGCAGGTGGACAGATATGGCTACTCGGCCATGGAGATGGCTGGCTATGAAATTCTGGACCGTGTTGGCGAGCGCGTGTTGGCGCCTGGAGATGCGAGGCATCAGCTGGGCCGGATCAACTTGTCAGCCCGGCTGGAGAACACGGGTCCCCCTGGCCCCGAGTGCTTTGGCCCGCGCATCATGAACGAGCCGTCCGTGAAGAACTTTCAGCTCGCAAGGGGCACCAAGAGTTACAACGGCAGCACCAAGCCGGAAGATTGGCTCAATGACTATGTCACCGCGGTTCATATCGCGAATGGCAACAGAAGATGGGCGGTGCGCTATGTTCCGCAGATGCTAGAGGGTCCAGCTCGCACTTGGCTCAACAACTTGCCCAAGAACAGCATCAATTGCTGGCTGGACTTCTCGGACGCCTTCATCAGCAACTTCACCAGCACCTACAAGAGGCCGAATAGGCCACAGGAGCTGTCCGCTTGCAGGCAGCGAGAAGATGAGACGGACCGCGAGTACCTTACTCGGTGGAGCACGTTGAGGAACACCTGTGAAGGTGTGAATGAAGCACATGCCATCACTTGGTTTGCGCAGGGATGCAGGCACGGCAGCATGCTGTGGCAGAGATTGCAGAGGGAGATGCCAAACACTCTGGCGGAGACCATCAAGATTGCGGATCAGTACGCACTCGGTGACCCTACTCAGCCCCTGATGGACTCCTCTGAGCCGAGAAGGAACTTCAGCAATAGCAAGCGCAACGAGTTCCGCAACAAGCGCAGGGGTGACCGGATAGATACTCGGTATGACCCAAGGAGCCAATGCTGGCTAGCGCTCCCATCTTGGCTTGTCCGCTACCCAAGGAGCCAATGCTGCTGTACATTGCTGCGACTAACCGAGTAGTCAGTGTGGTGATTGTGGTGGAACGAGAAGAAGAAGGCAAGAGCGTGCAGCGCCCAGTGTACTATCTCAGTGAAGTGCTGTCCTGCTCCAAGCAAAACTACCCGCACTACCAGAAGATGACCTACGGCGTGTACCTGGGCGCCAAGAAGCTAAAGCATTACTTCCAAGAGCATCCTATCACAGTTGTGAGCTCTGCTCCCATCTCGGATATCATGGGTAACAAGGAGGCGAGTGGCAGAGTAGCCAAGTGGGCAATCGAGCTGGCCGCGTATGCACCTGCGTATGCGAGAAGAGAAGCCATCAAGTCTCAGATTCTGGCGGAATTCCTGGTGGATTGGGCCGAGGTGCAGTATGAACCTCCTGCCCCAGTTTCCAATTACTGGAAAATGCACTTTGATGGCTCGAAGGTGAAGGAAGGCCTTGGTGCTGGCGTAGTGCTTACGTCACCCAAGCGAGATCAACTCAAGTATGTGCTGCAGATTCATTTCAAGGCGTCCAACAACGTAGCAGAGTACGAGGCAGTGGTGCATGGTTTGCGAGTAGCCAAGGAGGTTGGCGTGCAGCGCATTATATGCTATGGCGATTCAGATCTGGTGGTGCAGCAAGTCTCTGGTACTTGGGATGCTCTAGATGCCAACATGGCATCCTATCGCTTCCTGGTGCAGTCTATGACTGGATTCTTCGAAGGCTGCGAGTTCCAGCACATTCACCGGGCAGAGAACGAAGCGGCAGACGAGCTGTCCAAGTTGGGATCTTCTCGGCAATCCATCCCGGCGGGGGTTGCCTTAGAGCACTTGAGGAAGCCATCCATCAAGCCCTCTCCCAACTCAGAGTCCATATTTGTTCCTTCTCTGCCAAGTGAGGAATCTGATCCCATGGAAATTGACTGGGAGAATGCTACAGGAAACCCGGGGACTGCTGCTCCTGACTCGGGGACTGCCACTCCTTACTCGGGGACTGCCACTCCTTGCCCGGGGACTGCCACTCCTTACTCGGGGACTGCCACTCCTTGCCCGGGGACTGCCACTCCTTACTCGGGGACTGCCACTCCTTGCCCGGGGACTGCCACTCCTTACTCGGGGACTGCCACTCCTTGCCCGGGGACTGCCACTCCTTACTCGGGGACTGCTGCCCTAAACCCGAGAACTGTCGCATTCATTGAGGAAGTCCTTGCCAATCGATCCGGGCTCCAGAGAAGCGCTCCCAACCCTAAAGAGCAACCAGAGGTACCTGTCCCAATGGAAGTGGACGAACCAGTGTTTCCCACACGGGAGACACCGAGTTGGGCTATGCCCATATTATCCTTTCTAAGGGACGGTACTCTGCCAGAAGATGAAGTGGCTGCAAGACAGATTCAGAGAAGATCCAAGGGCTACACTATAGTCCGAGATGTGCTACATAAGAGAAGTGCCACCGGCGTGCTGCAACGTTGTGTGGACCCAGCATAAGGAGAAGAAATTCTGGTAGAAATACACCAAGGAGAATGCGGGCACCATGCCTCTTCTCGGGCGTTGGTCAAGAAAGCTTTTCGGCATGGCTTCTACTAGCTCACAGCACTGCAGCAAGCTGAAGACATCGTGAGGAAGTGCAATGGCTGCCAGATGTTCGCGAGTAAGATTCACATGCCTGCTTCCGAGCTGAAAACCATTCCTATCACTTGGCCATTTGCTGTTTGGTGTTTGGACATGGTCGGACCCTTCCAGCCGGCTAGAGGCAACATGACTCACATCTTGGTCATGGTGGACAAGTTCACCAAGTGGACCGAGGTGAAGCCTATTCGGAGGTGCGATGGGGCCACAGCTGTGAAATTCGTGAAGGATGTGATCCTGAGATACGGCTACCCGCACAGCATCATCACCGACAACGGCACAAACTTCGCAGAGGGAGCGATGGTGCGGTTCTGCAGAGATAAGCACATCCGGCTAGATGTTGCGTCTGTTGCGCATCCAGCCTCCAATGGACAAGTTGAAAGAGCAAACGGCATGGTACTGGCAGGCATAAAGCCAAGGCTGATGGAGCCACTGCTGAAAACACCTGGGTGTTGGCTAGACGAGTTGCCAGCGGTGTTGTGGAGTCTAAGGACTACCCCCAACCGGTCAACCGGCTACACGCCATTCTTCTTGGTATACGGGGCTGAGGCCGTGTTGCCAATAGACCTAGAGCATGACTCCTCCCGAGTAACCCTCTACACTGAGGTGGAGGCGAGAGAAGCTCGAGAAGACGACGTTGACCTGCTTGAAGAAGCAAGAGAGCTGACTCTGTCACGTTCGGCTATCTACCAGCAAAACCTGCGGCGTTATCCTAGCCGAAAGGTGAACCCAAGGGTTTTCCGAGAAGGAGACTTGGTCCTTAGGCTCGTGCAGCGCACAGCCGGGAAGCACAAGTTGTCTCCTCCATGGGAAGGGCCTTTCATTGTGAGCAAAGCGCTGCACAACGATGCATACTATCTTATAGATGCGCGCCCACCACAGGCGAACAGGGCAGATAAAGCTGGAGAGGAAACCAAGCGCCCTTGGAATGTAGCTCTACTCCGTCGTTTTCATTCGTGAGCAAAGATGTGTATGTACCCTCCTATCCGAGTTGAAATTCTATTCTGCAATCTGAAATTGATCTCGGGGACTGCCCTCGTCCAAAATTGCTATAAATGTTTCTACTCGGCCTTACCTTTTGCCTATTCGGTTGCTATACTTCAAAATTCAAAGGTACATTGAGTACTATGTTTAAACCTACATGCCAACTCTTCGACTTTGCTGCTGTCCGAAACCCGGCTTCATGGCAAGCAAGAGAACAAGCAAAAGGTCCATGAGCACAAGAAAAATTACTAAGGAAAGGAAGAGTGCAGGAACCGAGTAGGGTGCTTTTACTACTGTTCTTTGTCTTATCTTTTCGGCTAAGTGGTGGGCTGCGTTACTATGATTGTTTCTAAGCGGCTAAGTATTTGCAGCTCTGCTCTTTGACTCTTGTGACTCGAATACCAAAAAAGCAACAAGTTGCGGGTAGAGCTGAGACGAAAAGAGAGAGTGAATAAGAAATGCAACTCGGGGACTCGCATGATAACGCAACCCGGCATCGAGCCCAGGCTGAATAATTGATTAAGTTGAAAATAACAAGTGGGAATAAAAATGAGTAGCAACGGCATAAATAGTCTGATACATTTGCACCCGGCTTCCCGGGGATCTGATAAGTGTTTGAGAAATAAAGCTGCAGGATAAAATCAGGTCGAGGCGGCGTTCTCGGTGCTAGCCTTAGCTGCCTCATCTTCAGTAGTGGCCTTGGTTGTGTCCGCCTCCACGCTGGCATCAACAAGCTTCGCTGCTTCGTCCTCGGCGTTGGGCTCGGTGGCTACCTGGTCTGAAGTGGCCGTGGCCACCGAGACGGGCGTTGTCGCGGAGGTGGAGCCGCTGGCTTGGGCGCGAAGGTTGACGGTGTCGTCAAGGGCAGCTCCTGATGAGGTGCCGAACTCGAGCGCGGAGGTGTCGATCGACATCTCCACGTTCTCGTCCTCCTCATCGCTACCCGCGATGACCGCGGCCTTCCCCTTCCCGTCCTTGGCAGCTGGAGAGTCGAAGTAGCTCAGGTCCGGCTCGTCGGTGTCCGTCTCCTCGTCTTCATCCTCCTCCTCGCCCTCGTCCACCTCGGTGTCGGGCTCGGTGAGGCCGTCGATGAAGGTCGCTGTGTCGGCATACTGCGCGACCTCGTGAGCAACCACCTGGCGAATAGCCACGCAGTCGGGGTCCTTCTCCCACTTGGAATCTCGACGCATCTCGGTGATGATTTGCATATTCAGGTTCTCGTACCAAGTGGTGACGAAGAGCAGCATCATGTCCGCACCTGCCCGAGCTCCCGAGGCGCGCCATTTCTTCAGTTCAGCTTTCACGCGCTGCAGCTTCAAGGCAAGCCCGGAGATTGTTGTCGGCGCGGAGTCATCAGGCCAGAAGACGTTGTGGATCTGGAAGGCGACGCGCACCAGCTCGGTGCCCACGCCCGCTAGCCGCGGACACTGGCTCTGCATAATCAGGATACTTTCCTCGATTTCGGCTCTGGTGTCCAAAGGCTCGCCCTTCTCAGCACGAGCTGCTCGGACCTTTTCCAGGGCGGGCACGCTAGAAGATTCAAGGTTGGGAAAGATTCCTGCAAGAGCTATCGAGAAGATCAGAAACAGTAACAGAGTGGAAGCATGAAAAGAGAAGAAGAGAAGAAAGGTGCAGCCGAGTAGCGGAGAAGCGGAGAAAAGGGAGCACTTACTGTTCAAATCATGGCGCAGCCCTAACAGCTGGGTCTTCCATGTTTCCTTGTTGGATATATGCTTCTCTTGAATCAAGCGGAGCTCCTCGAGCTGAGTGAAGAGCCCGGCGTTGGTCTTCGTTAACACCTCACACTCCTATTTGAGGGTTCTCTCCCTGGCCTTGGCTGCTGCTTCGCTCTTTGCCTTCTCGGCGATTACTCTATCCCTTTCGGCACCAAGATTGATGGCATCCCGGAGCGCAGTCTGCAGCTGGACTTGGAGCTTCTCCATCTCAGTAGTGTGCTCTTTCATCAGCTCGACAGCCTGGCTGGACAGTTGCTGCTGCACCTCAGCCGGTTTGAGGCAATCCTGATGTTCTTCAACAAACTTCTTATGATCTTCTGAAAAGAGCAGAGAACGGTTAGCAGAGAAGCGAAAGAAAGAAACACAGGAAAAGCCGAGTAGACGGCAACGTACCTTCCAATCTCTTGATGGTGGCCTGGCCACAATCGACGAAGGCACGGCAGTTCTCGTGCTCGTCAGTTAGGGCCTTCAACTTCCCTGCAGAGTAAAATTAGTTAGCGCAAAAAGCAAAAGCGGGCGTAAACACCAAACGCAAGAACCGCGCAGCTAGAAGCGTACCTTCAACTTCAGACAGCCTCAGAGTGCTGTTCATCACTTCCTTGTCGGCTTCCTCGGCGATCGTCTTCTCTTTTTCCAAGGCGGCAATGCGCCTCTTGGCAATGGCATGATTCCAGAGTAGCCGACGATGCAAGTTGGTCCGTTTCAGTACGCTATTCTGAGAAGCAAAAGAAACAAGAATCAGGCAAAGTACTTGAGATTCAACCCGAGAAGGTGGCTACTCGGGAGAGTGTCCGCCTACTCGGCCAGAATCTCGGGGACTGGGTGATGGATAAGGAAAAGAAGAAGAGTAGAAAAGAAGTGAAAATGCAACTCGGAGAGGATGAATAGGAACTTACCGCGTAGGATTGCTCGAGGTCTTCGGCGTTCTTGCGGTGGACAAACATCTTGGCAGCAAGTGTGGCAGAGGTGGTCGAGACAGTCATGGGTTTGTAACCCAAGTCCACCTTGTTCCAATCCAGACGCATATGGTCGATGTCGCCCAGATCGGTACCGTTCCAATTGGCGTTGCCGAGAACTTTGCTGTCCCATTTGGCATCGATGAAGCCGATCAAGTCGAGTACTTGCTCGAGGCTCTGGGACGTTATCGCCTGGTCCTGAACTCCACGAGAAGCAATGGAGATGGATTTGTCTTGATTTGGGGTCGGGGGCCTGGAGTCCACTGCCACGGCTTTCCTCCCTTTCTGAAGAGCAAGATTCCGGTCCTTGGGGGAAAAGCCGACCTGGTGCTGATGGCTAACCTTCACCATGTAGTCAGGGTAGCAGGGCTGATCAGCTGCAGCGGCGGCGGCAGGAACCACGTTGGGATCGCGAATAACCAGCTGACTGGACTGGCCAGTTGATGTTGGCGGCGGCATGTCGGCAGCCCGCTTCTTCGTCTTCTCCTTCTGGGCAGTTGGCTTCGCGGCGACTGACTTCTCGGTTTTCTGCTTCTCGGTCTTCTTCTCCTCAGCCTTCTCCTTCTCGGCGGCCTTCTTCTCGGCTGCCTCCTTCTCTGCAGCATCTTGGGCACTCTTCCTTGTAAGCGGCCTGGCCGGAGGGCTGGGTGCAGCCTCGGTTGTCTGCACCGAGGAGGAATCAGGCTGAGCGCTACCCTGATCGGTTGGTGGCGCCAGGGGCGCGCTATCCGGTGCGGCATCCGGCTGGGCGCTACCCTGCGCGGCGACTGATTGCACGTCGCTCAGAGGGTAATGCCCAGTCGCGTCTCCTACCCGCTGCTCGGCAGCGGGATCCGGCTGTGAGACATCCATCTCTTCTACCCGCGGCTGGGCCGCGGGGTCTTCTTGTCCAGCAGCCCCTGTTGCTGGCTGCTCTTCTCCTTCTTCCTGCCGCTCGAGGGCGGCGTTTGGTGCGTTTCGGTCCCTTGATCTTGGTTCTCCTCGGCGGTGTTGGCCGGAGGAGAAGGTGGCTTCTCTTGGTGAGCAGCGTCCTGCGCCTCCTGCTCTGCGCGGGACTGCTGCTCCATCTCGGTTTTCTAGGCATCGGTGCCCTCTGATGATGCGTTGGCGGCATTGTTCTCGTCGCCGTCGAGGTCGATTAGACTGTCGACATCGATGGCGGCCTTCTTCTGGGTCTCGGTGGACGCAAGAGCGGCGGCCGCGTCCAAGGGGTCTCTGAAGAGAAAATTATGTTCAAAAGGAAGAAGAGGGCAGAGGAAATCAAGAGGAGACAGCGAAGCAAAGAAGATTGGGAGTCAACCGAGAAGAACGAAGTAAACTGAAGCGTGCAACCGAGAAGGAACTTACCCCTTGCGGCTAGGAATCGGTGGTCGTTTCCTCTTCACGATTTTCTTAGTCGCCTTCTCGGTCACCTTCTTCTTCTTGGCGGGAGGTTCTTGGGCGCCACTGCCTGTCCGTTTGCGGGTGGCAGGAGCGGCAACTGCAAGAGGCTTGACGACCTGGGCTGCCTCGTCCTCATCCTCATCCTCGTCTTCGCCATCAGCATCATCAACATCTGTAAAACAGAAAGGAAGAAAAGCACTTCAGAAGCAGAGAGCGATTGGTTTGCGCTGCTCGCGGTCAGAAGGGATAAGTTCGATTACCTTCAACTTCATCCTCGGACCAGTCACGAAGAGACGATTCCGCGGGACGATCACCCGCCTGGGCGGCGTCAGAAGGATCGAGCTGGTCCGCGGTCTCGAAGGAGGCCTGGTCATCTTCCTCTCGGTCAGAGGACCAGTTGCCCTCGAAGCGCTCACAGCTCTCAGCAAGCTGGCGGTCAAGGACCTGAAAGAACAGAGAAACATCGCAAATTAGCCGAGTAGCGTGGAGACATTCTACCCGGATGGGCGTGCAAACACAAAGCACGTTAGGCCTAAGGAAATTTGCTAAGTATCCTACTCGGCAAGGCGTGCAAACAACAAGCACATTAAGCCTAAGTTTTTCTCCTAAGTATGCTACTCGGCAAGGCGTGCAAACATCAAGCATACTAAGCCTAGGCAGTTCTGCAGAGTGCTCTACTCGGCGCGGAATGCGGTTGCTAGTCGCAGCAAGGAAAGAAGGCTGTCTACTCGGATTACATGTAAACTGGAAGCAGAGTAAGGAGAACATACCCGTGGAATCGGCTTCGTGCGGCTGAAGGGGGTGAACCCGTACTGCCAGTTATCTCGGAGGCCTGTGGTCAGGATGGACCTTGCGTGCGCGGCGACTTCCGCGTTGCTGAGCTCGAACGTGGTCGTCCGAGTGCAGTCGCGGGGGCCTCCCAAGTAGCACATTGGGTGGGAGCGCTGCTGCATGGGCAACACCCGATTCCGGATCCAGCAGGCCACGGGATCATCGCTCTTAAGGCCCTCTCCGATTAATTCAGCGAGCCGCTCCTCCATCTGCACGGCGTTGCGGTCGTTGGAGGGCTTCGTCTTCCAATTCTGCCCGGATGGAGCCCGGTTGCTCCAGGCAGGCAGGTTGATGCGGTCCGTTACCTTTCCCCCCTTCGTGGCGGGGATATTCTTCACGTAGAGGAAGGATTTTTGCCACATACGGACGGAATCCAAGCCCTTGATGCGAGGGTGATTGGTTCCCGTCCGCTGCACCATCATGGCGCTGCCGGTATCGGTTACCCGGCTGCCAGCGGCCGCGCCGTCCTTCTTCCCGGTGCTCTGCTGGCGGAGGTGGAAGTACTTCAACCATGTCTGCACCGTGGGGCGGACGCCAAGAAAGGCCTCGCACACCACGGTGTGATAGGCGAGGAAGACGACAGCATTTGGGGGGAGATGATGCATCTGAACACCGAAGTGGTCCAGAAAGGAGCGTAGGAAATCGGAAGCCGGCAGGCCGAATCCTCGCGCGAAGTGCGCGAGGAAGACGACATGCTCGCCCTCCCGCGGGGCCGGAACGATTTCGCCGTCGGACGGCCGGCACTGAACACCAGGAGGAACCCTCCGGGTGTTCACGAGCCACGAGCAGTCGTCGACGGTGACATCAGAACCAGCCCAGCCGGCGCGAGCATCCATGGCAGCGAGTGAGAAGGTGGTGGAAACTTTGGAAGAATCTGGTGGAGAGAATGAATCCGCGGCGGCGCAAAGAGTTGCGCAGCGACGGAGAGCACGGAGGCGGAGAAGAAACAGAGAGGCGAAAGAAGAAAGTACGGAGGAAGGAGAAAAGGAAGTTACCGATGGGGGTATTTATATCCTCTCCTCAGATTACCGTTACCGTCGGGGTAGTGGGATCGATCGTGGCCATAACTCCCGTGTGGTGGGGTCTGTGGCCGGTTAGGAACGCACGCAAGCGCGGAACGCGCGCGTAACGGCCACAATTGATCCCACGACCAGATCGTGGCCTATTACTGCGCTTGATGGGACATGACGAGCCGGTGGGCCTACTCCGTGAAAACTGGGCGCGTGGCACGTCGCGTCCTAGGCAGCGAGACGTCGGGGTCGCTGATGCATGACACGTGTCCAGTTGCAGCACGGAAGGCTGGATTGTGCTCTGCGCTGCAGAGACTCTGCTTAAGAAATTCTCTAAGTCCTCTTACTCGGACGCAGAGAAGGAGACTAGCCCTATTCGGAAGAAAAGAGACCCAAGGTACTTTCCAGAGTGCTACTCGGAGGTTTTACTCGGCATCTTGAGGTTCAAGGGCGGTGTTGCAAAGATTGGTTTTAAGCTGGCAGAGCCTAGTGAACGAGTTCGCAAGACTCTACCAGCTTCGGGGACTGCTGTCGGGGGGTTACCCCCGAGTAGGGTAAAGGCAAGTGGTAAAGGCAACAGTCAGAAGAGAAGTTTGGTCGAGTAGCCGCCTACCTGGAACTCGCTACCCGGTCGAATGCTACTCGGTCTTACGAAAAGATGATCAGAAGGAGATATTAAACAAGTTATGTCCGTTCGAGTAGAAGAGCTGGTCCGAGTAAGATTGGCGGGAATCTACTCGGGCCAGAAGTCAAAGGAGCCGTTCTGACACAGGATCCCGCGTATCCTGGGTCCGTACTTGGCACTATTCAAACTACTGTTCATCTGGGACCGGCCTGCCTGACAGTGACAGTGTGGAAGCAGGCGGTCGCAGGATAAGGGGGCCCTACTCTGTGTTTGGCACAGTGATACCAGACTGTCCCCTTGGTTTTGCCCAACGACTTTCCGGATGCAGCCAAGATTAGGAACCAAAGCTGTCAGCGGGAACTCGGAAGAAGGACGATGTGCATACTATGTCGACACTTGTCCATGTTTGGACGTATCCGGCTGGGCACCATGTATATAAGGTGCCCCGCCGCCTCCTGCGTGAGGATCGCATGCTGGGACATTGGAAATCCTAGATTCTTGACCTAGTTCATCACAAAGAGAGAAGAGTGGCTACTCGGTAGCAAGAACATTGTACTGTGGCTACTCGGTGAGATACCAGAATACATAGAGAAAGGCAGGAGTAGGGGTTTTACCTCCTCACGAGGGCCCTGAACCTGGGTAGATCGTGTTGTTTGCAGTGCTTAGTTCTTACCTCACGCGGCTACTCGTCGCGTGATCCCTCCCCGAGCACCTCCAGCGTCCATCATTCCCACATCTTTAGCCATCCTATGGCATCTGCCGTGACACCACCACGACACATACCAAATGCTTTTGAGTAAGAAATGGATTTGTTTTCTTTTATGGACTTTGCTATTTTCCTAATTGAAACTCTTAGCAAGATTGGTTGACATTTTACTGAGGTATGTATATTCTATGTTTACTGATTTCAGTACTTGATCAAATGGAAAACATGTGTGGTTTTAGAATCTTATTTGTTTTTTTTCCACCAGTTTCCAAGTGTGGGTATTATCTCCTGTTGTTTAGGGACATGAAATCATTTGTATGGTTATATTTAGTTGAATATTTGTTGTCATCTGTTAGTCTTACATATGAAAAGGATTTGGAAAAAAAGGTTTTAAGCTTGCTTTCATCTACCTCCACATATCAAGACATGTGGATCTAATGACTTGTTATTATCCCATACTTGATAGTTGTTTCGCTAGAAAATGGTGTGTTTTTAGCGGAAACTATTCCCGGGGTTCTAGGGTTTTTTTCCTAGACGTGTACATGAGAGTACAGATTGGGGGTGTGCCATCTTGTTAATAAAACAAGCAAATAAAATAACAAAAGACAATAATAAACACAATATATGGGAACACTGCATTTTTATTCATAGCATTGGATTGTACAAATACAAATCACATATTCCCATGAACTATATCTATTCCGCCTTCTGCGTCGCGCTCATGGAGTATCGGACTCAGTAGATTGCGTAGTTCATTGATTCCCGGAGCTTTTGTAAGCATCCGGTTAATTACATCCGTAGGATGGAGCCTACGGAATACCTCCGATTAAGCTGTGCTGATGGTCATCATGACATTTGGATTGCTCATCCATATGCATTGTGATATTTAGGAATATGTCGTGCGGGTGGCTTTGTTTCGCCGATACCCGGTCACGTGCAATATCCTCATGTTGATGTGGCCAATAGGATATGTCGATGAAGGGGATGACTTTCGCCTTGTCGGTACCCAGTCATGTAAACCCCGATTTCATCAAACACGGACGTGTGTGTGTTGCTATCGCCTCGTCGGTGCCCAGCAACGGAGTGTCCGTTCCCGTAGGTTTGGAACATGTAGATAAAGTGGTGACCTGGCCTCGTCGGCACTTGGCCATGCTTTCGTCTAGCCTCGTCGGCACTAGACGTAAGAAGAAATATGATGTGAAGATGACCTTCATCTTAATCGATGTTTGGCCAAGATATTGGAGTAGAAAATATCATGGATGCATGGTGGATGATGCTTATCAAGTATTTTAATCTCGCATCCTTGTAGGAGCAAGATCAATGTTGTTTCTATGATCTTCGCCTCCTTTTGAGGGGCGGTGTAGATGGAAATATGATCAATCATGCCTCATGGTGAAGGGCAATATCATCATGGTGATTTGATTTCTTCGTACTAGCTCTTAGCCGCGTACGTTCATCGTAATTTACACAAAACCACAGTCGACTACCCTCGGTGGAGTAGACGTACTGTAGCCGGGTAATTTTTGTAGCTAATTCCGTCTCATCGGGAAGCTTTGATTTAAGCCTCACATCGACGATGGAATTTATGATCGCTGAACATTGCCTTTCACCATCAAATCGATCGGCGATGATGACATCATAGAATAATTTGTCCATAAAGAGAGATTAAGAAACCACCAAGATTTGGCTAGACTACTTACCAGTAGGGAAGCATGCGATGATCGTCATCAGAACGCGACGGGGATTTTCGTAGATTTTTATTGGACTAGATTTGATCTTACTTGAGGTATTGCCTTGTGGCGAATCAACTCAAGATGGATCGGTGTGACCGTCGTCCTGCGATCGCCCTTTGTGTTGCAGCGATTTAGATGCAAAACGACAGTCTGCGCGTGGTTGAATTCGCGGCGAGAGGTTAGGCGTGTTTTTGCCTTGCTCTCGCAGCGCGTGGATGTTCGCCTCTTGGCTTCTGTTCGTGTATGTGCGTGGTTGTGCGCCTGTGCGATTCCGTGCGAGGCGTGCTCCCCTGTGACCTCCTGCCGTGCGATTGTGCCTCTTTATATAGGCTGGCGATAAAGTTTGTTGAAAACGCGTGATCGTTTCAACCACGCGAGTTGATGCTGATCACGTACATGACGTAGCTCATGAGGTCACCTATGATTACGGTTGCTTAGTTACCCAGGTAGCCAAGCCATGTGAGAAGCCAATGACCTATGGGTCCATCCTTTTTTCTTTATCTTTCTTAGCGTGAGATTCAACGGATGTTTCCTATTTGCACCGGATGGCCAGCTTCACGTGAGCGATCGATCGGATTAAACTTGCTAGCTTTATTCGTATATGATCCAAAACTTCTAAAGCTCATATTGTCCAAACGACAAATCAGAACTTTATTCCGTTTGCACCATCGTGATGTGCACGAAGAACTCTACAAAATTAGTCCAATATCACATATATATATTTCATAAAAGAATTTTATACCTCATGGGACCCACCTGACATGGACTTACTAGAGAAAAAAAAGTAAGGCATGCAATCAACTAGCTGTTTCTTTTTTATTGCTTGCGCTGCATGCATGCATACGATCGATCAAAATCTTGAGTAGCTAGCTAGCTCATTTCTATGACCAAGTTTCAAACCTTTATATCTCTTAAACGGTTCGTTGAAATTATAATTGGTTTCCACCATCGTGATGTGCATGATGAACTCTATAAAATGAGTCTAATATCATATATATATATATATATATCTTTCAGAAATATTTTGCACCTTGTGGGACCCACACGTCATAGACTGGAGCAAGACATTGTCTTTTCTGTATAGGATAGCATCCATGCAACCGATCGATCCGTGCTCGCAAGCTGAACTAGCTAGCTTAGCTCATTTGTATATAGATGTTTCAAATATTTGTACTTCGCAAACAGTACATTAAAAATGTAATCCGTTTGCGCCAACGAGGTGTAGACAATAAATTCTACAAAATGAGTCTAATATTTTATATATATCATTTCCGCAAGAAAAGATCATCTCGTGCAATCCACATGACATGGAAAGAAACTATGCTTATTTTCTAGTTTAATGAATTTTGGTACAAAAATTCATCAAACAAAATCCCCCCGCCAAGTATAGTGCGTGCGCGAAGCAGCGGGGACTAGACTTGGCGAAAAAAAAAAAAAGAAGGATGAGACCCATGAGACTTTATTAACGCAACCATATTGCATTCGAATAAATCTTGGCCTGCTCAAGGGGCATTGTGACAATATATGGTGAAACATCCACACCATATATGTCAAAGTAAAATGTGTGAACAAACACTTATTTTGTTTGATGGCGCAAGCCCATGCCATTATTCAATAGACACTTATAAAGGCGAGTAGAAGCACAAAATAATATGGCGAAGTACTCCTTTATTTATTCTCATCGCGACCAAATACAACATGGTGCCCGCCGATGGTGTAAGATTTTGAAGAAATAATTAATTTATCAAGTTAGATGCGACCATAAAATGATAATTGGTGCCAGCCATCAGACTTGAAGGGTTTCACAGGTCGACACTGACCGCACTGGCGTGTCGTACTGCTCCCATAAATTGTTTCCTGGATTTGATGCGATCGTAAAAAGGAACGATGCCAGCCATCAGACTCGAGGGGTTTCACAGGTCGACACTGACCGCACTGGCGTGTCGTACTGCTCCCATAAATTGTTTCCCGGATTTGATGCGATCGTAAAAAGGAACGATGCCAGCCATCAGACTCGAGGGGTTTCACAGCTTAGCACTGGCCGCACTGGTGCACCTTGCTGCTCCCAATAGTTGAAGTGTCGGAATGTCGTCGACAATGTAGATGAACTAGGCAACCAATGGTGCCCCCAGTATGGTTGGTATGACTAGTGGAGGGAAAATGCCCCCAGCGTGGTTGTTATGATCAGTGGAGGGAAAATGCCCCCAGCGTGGTTGATATGATTAGTGGAGGGAAAATGCCCCCAGCGTGATTGATATGATCAGTGGAGGGAAAATGCCCCCAGCGTGGTTGATATGATCAGTGGAGGGAAAATGCCCCCAGCGTGATTGATATGATCAGTGGAGGGAAAATGCCCCCAGCGTGGTTGATATGATCAGTGGAGGCAAAATGCCCCCAGCGTGATTGATATGATCAGTGGAGGGAAAATGCCCCCGGCGTGGTTGATATGATCAGTGGAGGCAAAATGCCCCCAGCGGCGATACATACGTTGGTGTAGCATGTAATAGTTGAGCGACCAACAATGAAATCTTGCATGCGTCGGGCAATGTTGTTTTAGTATATAAGTAGTTGCACAAGCCTCATGAAGAAATGTCATGGATCATTAGCACACCTAAGAAACACATGGAAGAAACAAAACCACGAAAAGCAAAACAAAGGTTTTTTTTTGTTTTATTGGAGATTTTGGCTTTTCCGCTAAACACTAGCTATGAGTGTGATATCAGAAAAGGCTGCCGAAGGACTTTGTCATTGGGAACCGTCGAAAAACCATGACGGTCATGATTCAATAACCTTTTGTTTCACGTGTGTATGTGTGTGCATTGGGTGATCCCGAGAGGCAACAAAGAATCGTACCCTAGCCCATCGGAGCAATGAGTAACTACATAGCTCCACCACGCTTCCTTCCATGCCTCAAGAACGCAGAAAACATGGGTGAGGAGGAGTTATGATAACTGGTTTTGGGACAACATCTTGTAAAAGTTTATCATGCCTTTGATGAGGGGTGGTGAATGACTACCAACCAGCTTCTTTCCAGTGGTTCCCCTATTTCCCAGAACCGCTGGTCTTGCTTGGAGCCTATGGAGACTTTCTTTCTATGAGGATTGCTTGTATGACCTTTTTCTTTTACTTCATGATGCATATTTTTTTGACCTTGCTTGGAACTTGCTTCATTAGCTTGATTGCTCGAATTTGCTGGAAGATCATTGACATTTCTTCGGGGAGCCACCTTGAGAACTTGGAAGGTAGCGATCCACCTTGGTGGACTAAAAACCCTCAGGCATATTATGTGGGGCTTTTTGGTGGCACACCCCAGGGTTGCCAAGTGGCTACACACCAAGTCCAACTTATGTTGGATTAGGCAGCCCTTTCCTGATCTTTTCCTAGGGTCTTCCCTGGGGCGAGGTGTCTCTACGAACCCAAGGCACATTGAGAAGCATGGGGATATGGGACCTCATTACTCGGCAGTGTCCCAAGTAGTCTCCTCCGTTGCCTCTCGGAACATATACGGTGTTGTGTGTTGTGTGTTGTGGGTTGTGGGTATAGGTGCCGCTCCACTTACCACGATTTGCACCGTGCTTCCGCTAGACAAGTCATAGGGCAGCCAAATCATCAGTCACGAGCTTTGTGTGATTGGGGAAAGCCATTTTAATGTAGGACCTGATAGTCCATTGTTTAATAAAACATTTTTTTTAAGCAAAGACAACAAAGAGAGAAAAACGAAAACAAATGAGAGAGAAATGTCGGTATGCGGAAATGATCACGCGTAATATTTCTTTAGATACCTCCCATTAATAGGTGGCATTGGGCGTTCACCATGTTGATCGATCAGCTGGTAAGCACCGCCATCGTACACTTGCTCAATGACAAATGGCCCTTCCCATTTAGGCTCAAGTTTTCCCTTCGCTTTACCTTTTACCACAATGGGGCGCCGGAGTACAAGAACTAGTTCTCCCTTATGGAAAACTCGTGGTTTAACGAGCTTATCATATGCGCGTACCATGTTTCTGCGATATAGCTCTAAATCTTGGAGCGCGTTGAGTCGATCTTCTTCCAAGGAATCCAGCTGCTGAAATCGTAGCCGAATTTGCTCGTCTTGGGTAATATCATCATGTATGGCCACTCTTAGAGATGGAATTTCCACTTCTAGAGGGAGAACAGCCTCACTACCATAGACTAAAGCATATGGAGTGGCTTGGGTTGGTGTACGAACCGTAACACGATATGCCCAAAGAGCTTCATAGAGACGATCATGCCAGTCCCGGTGATGTTTGTGTACTGTATTTTTGAAGATTTGGCCAAGGGTCTTATTAAATGCTTCAATTAAGCCATTGGCCTGTGGATAGTACCCTGTAGAGTAGTTCCACTGAATCTTATACTTGGTCATGAATCGGACCATCTTATGCGACTTAAAAGCCTTGGCATTATCGGAGGTAATGCGGTGTGGGACTCCAAAGCGGTAAATGATATTACGCTCTAGAAAGTTTATAACATTGTCGGTTTTTACCTCACTTAGTGGTACTGCTTCCGCCCATCTAGAGAAATAGTCCGTGGCAGCAAGTATGAATTTGTGACCCTTGGAGGATGGGGGATCAAATGGACCTACAACATCTATACCTGTCGAGACATCGTAGTAGTTTTCATAGACTGGGGTGCCATGAGACTACGGTAGAGACGTGGGGTAACGGGATGGCGTAGTAACACAGAACACGGGATTTTACCCAGGTTCGGTACGTCGCGACAGTACGGCGTACCTACTCCTGCACTTGTCACTATGTGGGACTAAAGCCCGTATAATAAGGTTACAATGTAAGGGAATAGATCCAGCTACTCGTTCGAGGATAAACTTCTCGGCGAGTTGCGTAAGGCTTGAGCTTGAATCTAGAACCTTGGAACTAAAGGAACTTATGAAATCTATCTCCCGTCCGGCTTTATATAATAGCCGGATTAGGGCTTACAGAACCAGAAACCTAGAAGACTACGTTTAACTTGTAACTTGGAAAGTAAGGAATCCGTCTTCTCCTCCAAGCCAGATCACGCGGACCGTGATCCGGGTTCTTCTAGAATCCGGCTTCTGCGCGTCGGACTACTGGGCCGCCCAATGGACCTAAGCCCATTACCTTGCAGGCCACCCTGGTAGTCCAGCTCTTTTGTCTACCATCTTCTATACCCCTATTCGGTATATATCCGACAGTAGCCCCCAGGAAGGATCAAAACTCTAAAACTCCGCCTTTCGTCAAATACATTTTGTCCGGGAAACTTGATTCAGCAGTCTTGATTCTTTCTTCTTTCCTTTTGAAGGAGATGGTAACATAAAACTCGGAACTATGAAAATCCGGCTTTTCTTCTCGCGATCCTTCGCGGAAAAGAAACACGTGACATCAGCGCTTTAATCATGCTGACGCAAGCGCCGCTTGGTTTCACGCGGGAAACCCTGCAACGTATCTCTGACAGATTCTCACGAGAAACGAGGAGATAGCCATCATTCCTCTGTCGTTCCGTTTCCCGGATTTTCCGGCGAGCGACACGCGTCGAACATCCAACGGTCAAAAGAGCCGTTGGCGCGTATCTAGAGGTTTTCAGGCTATAAATAGCCGTCCTCGTCGTCACCGGAAATCTTTCCTCACTCCCTCACTGCCCACGCCATTGACGCAAACGCGAGCACGAGAGCTAGAACGAAACCTTGCCCCGACGAGCCCTTTGCACGCCGGAGCGCTCCCTCACCACCGAAAACGATGGCCACTCCGTCGTCCTCACCGGCTCGCGCCTCCATCGACGAGCTTTTGGGCGACCTAGATCCACAGCTGGGGTCGCCCAAGCATGCCGGCGGCGGGCCGGAAAAAGCCACGGCATCCGCGGCGGGCGGAGGAAATGCTTCCGCCGCCGCAGACGTAGCGGGCCCAAGCACCACGACAACCCCGCCGTTCGCACCGGAAACGGCGGAGGAGAAAATCGAGCTCGTTGGCGAGACACTTGCCGCCGCGAAGGCCGCCGCCGCCGCCGCCGGAGCAGAAGAGGAGGAGGAAACTGCAGGCAACTGGAGTGCCTGCAGTATTCCCCCGGCTCTCCTTCCCAACTTGGAGAAGGAGGGTTTGGTGCTGAAAAAGAAATGGCGGCTCCCGGAAGAGGAGACTGAACCCATGCCGCAAGAGGGCGAAAGGGTGCTTCTCGCCTCCCACCTTCTACGAGGTATGGGACTGCCACCTTCATCTTTCTTCCTCCAGGTTCTGTCACACTACAACATCCAGCCTCATAACCTTCCTCCCAATTCTATTCTGTACATGGCCGGCTTCCAGGCCTTGTTCGAAGGTTACCTAGGAATAGAGCCTAGGTTAGATTTTTGGCTGTATTGCTTTGGGGTGAAGCGTAACTCTTCGGAGGGCGCGCTCCCAAATTGCGGGACCATTTCCTTTACTCTTCGGAGATTCCGAGAGGATTGGTTCCCCAAAATCAAAACCTCAGAATCCGTCAAATTTTGGACGGGTTCTTTTTTCTATCACCCCGACGTGCCTTTTCCTAAAAAGGCCGTCGGGGTTCCACCTTTTGTGAACTCCGCCGCTGCTCCCCAGGATAACTGGGTGACAGAGGCCGTCCAGGTTCTGCCTCCAGATCTACTAAGGATCAAGAGGCGCATCGCCAAGCTCACTTCCTCCAAACCTCCTTTGACCGGTATGGACACGGTCTTTTGCTGGCTGGATAGGCGGATTCAGCCGTTAGCAAACCACGGAGGCCGTCTCCTGTGTGAATACACAGGAACCAAGGATCCAATGCGGACAACCGACAAGGATTGGCCCGCAAAGGAGCTTAGGCGGCGCATCAATCAGTTGGTCGCTTCGCGCGACCAATACACGGAGAGTCGGCCAATGTACACGGCCGACAACCCAGCTCCTAAGGTAATTTTTCCGTTATTTGGGTATAATCTCACATCCTGGATAATCTACCTTTTGAATCTGATTGGTTTTTCCAACAGCTTGTGGATCTTCCAGACTCGGAGTTAGCCTCCGAGGCCGAGCTGGATGCGCTGCGCACCGCCGCTGCGGGTGGGCGCAAACGCAAGAAGATAATTTCTTCGGATGAAATTATCGACCTTGACGGGATCCCCGTCGCCACTTCCAGGTTATTTTCTTCTGGGTTTTTTCTTATATGGGATTTTTTTCGTCCATCTTCGGTGTTTTAACTTTTTCCGGGTTTTTGGTTTTTAGCCTACCCCCCTCCAACTTGAAGCCGAGAAAGTTGAAGAAACTCAGAGCTTCTTCCAACCGAGGCAGCCAACCATCTCCCGCCGTCGCCCCTGACACGCCTCAGACAATGGCGGAAGAACCTACTGCAGCCACCACCACCAAGCCCCCAGAGCCCAGCCAGCCCGTTGTGTCCGAGTCGGACACGAGGGAAAGGGCGGCTCCCGAGGTGGGGAAATCTTCTCGGACTTTCGACGAGGAAATCCCCACCTTTGACAAGGATTTTAAGGCTATAAATGACGGCTTGAACGCGGCCGAAAATCACTTCGCGGAATACGCGAAAGAATTCCGAGAAAACTTAGCAGGTTTGCAGCATATGAGCCAGGTATGTAACTCTAGCCCCCAAGCATTAAACAAAATGCATGCTTTTTTGCTTTGATGTTTTTTATTAACCATACTTTTCCTTGCTGTGTTTCAGCAAACCTCCGAGGCCATAAACCTGGAAGTTTTCAGGAAGCTCACTATCAAGAATAAAGAAGTTCGAAGTCTTCTTTCTATTCTTGAGGAGAGAGAGGCGGAGCTGGAATCATCTCAGCTCGCTTTGACGGAAACGAAAGGTAAGCTTTTTCGTTTTGAAATTTCCGATTTAAGACTTTGTCTAAGTTTTTTCCCGAGGAAATGATCAACTCGGATTTTCCCTTGCTTTTCAGCTGCCTTAGCTGAGGCTAAACAAGCAGCGGAAGATTCTGGCAACGCCGAAATTCTCCGCAATGAGAACATTGAGCTTCACAAGAATCTTGTGAAGGCTCAGCAAGACCTGGAAGCCAGCAACCTGGCCCTTGGAGTGGCTAATTCCAAGGCTTCCGAACAGGCGGAGAAAGACAAATCCACCATTCAGGATTTGACTGAAGCTCTGAACCTTCGCCTGGAGGAAGTTTCCGAGATCGATAAGCTCATCGGTAAATTTCTTACCCTTTTCCTCATCTTTCCATGTTTTGCTTTCTCTTTTTGTCTCCTTAACCCTTTTGTATGTTTTATTGGATCCACCAGGAGACACCCCAGATGGCGCTCGGGTTGCAGGCATCCGAGCTTTCGGGGAGACATGGAATTTGATGAAGGCTGCTGCAACGCAGCTAGTAGGCAAGTTTCTTCCCGAAAAATCTGGGGAATGCTCGGAGGTTGAAAAACTTCCGGGTATCATCATGGAGGTGGCGGAGTCCAAGGAGTCTATTCTCCGCTCCGCTGCACGGGGTGGTGCGCGCATGGCCTTAGGCCTTATGCGCATGCACTACCCTAGTGCCAAATCCTGGCGTGTGGCCACCGGTGTCCCTCAGGGATACACGGATGCGCAACGATCCACCATCTTTGGTGAAGTTAAGGGCCACGCCACCCAGATTGCCGCCATGGTAAATGTCGCCGTCACCTATCCAGAAGAAGAAGCTCCTCCAATCCCCGATGAAGAAAGCAGCGAGGAGGAGTCGGATTCTTGAAGGGTTACCTGGAACCTGGATAGAAAATTTAGACAATAGGAGCATTACTGTTCTTTCATTTGTAATCCAAAATGTAATGCTTCTTATGTATTAATGAAAATTCCGCCTTTTGCAGTTTAAACTATGAAATTACTTTGCAAGTTGTTTGAATTTTACCACTCCTTTATCTTCTAAGTTCTCTGGTGTGTATGCTTTAACTGTCCTTAGTGTTTGAAATGGCTCAAATAGCATTATGAATCGTTATGCCGAGTAACTGGGGACGAACCAAGCAGTTTTGAAACTCGAAAACATGAATCATGCTAAAGGCATTTTTACTAACTAGTTCCAGTAACCCAGCATACGCACGATCAGATAAGACTTAGAGAAACAAGGAAAGTTTTAAGTGGAACTTGGGCACGCAGGCAATTCAAGTTTCCTTTAGCCGTTAAAAGGCTGAAAAATCATTCAGTTATGTAACGCCGAGTACGCAAGCACAATTCGGGTTAACATTGAGAAATTTGTAAGATCATTGGGAAATAGATGGGACGGAAACACTTTGCACTTATAAGAAATATGGATGACAGCATTCCGACAACTTTATTTCATGATCTCAAAAAATGTTTACATAAATTTGAACTAAGTACAGAAGGGGACATAACTTGCTAGGTGTTCCCAGGCTTCCGCAATCCACTTGACCTTGTCAAACTTCTCCAGCATTTTGCTAAATGGTAATGTTTTAGCCCCCAGCCAACTAAGAAATCTTTTTATGGCTGTGGCAGAACCCGGCAATTCTGGGACATCTTTTTCACACGTAAGTTCTGAGATGTTCGAGACTGCCTTGATCTTTTCCGGGTTAACTTCTATTCCTCTGCGAGAAACGATGAAACCCAGAAGTTTTCCTGAGGGAACCCCGAATACGCATTTAGATGGATTCAACTTCATCTTGTAAGTGCGCAAGTTTTCGAAAGTTTCTCGCAAATCCTCAAGGAGTGTATCTTTTTCCTTGGTTACGACAGCAATATCGTCCACGTAAACATGGACGTTTTTTCCAATCTGACTATGCAAACAACGTTGCATGCAACGCTGGTAGGTTGCACCTGCGTTCTTCAGGCCAAAAGGCATGGTTACGTAGTAATACGTCCCGTACGGGGTTATAAAAGAAGTCTTGATTTGATCTTCCTTTTTCATGCGTATTTGGTGGTACCCGGAGTATGCATCCAAAAAGCATAAAAGCTCAGAGCCTGCAGTGGCGTCTATTATTTGATCGATTCGCGGCAGCGCAAACCTATCTTTCGGACATAACTTGTTCAATCCTGTGTAATCTATACACATTCTGAGGGCAGTTGTGTCTTTCTTCGGTACTAGTACCGGATTTGCGGACCAGTCAGTATGGATTACCTCCTTGATGAAATCCGCTGCTAAAAGCCGGATAATTTCCTTGCCAATAGCCTTCCGTCTTCTTCCGTCAAATCGACGGAGACCTTGTTTGACGGGTTTTGATCCGGGAATAACCTTGAGTTGGTGCTCAGCAAGTTCCCTGGGTACGCCTGGCATGTCAGCTGGACACCAGGCAAAAATGTCCCAGTTCTCACGGAGGAAACTTGATGAGCTCGCCTTCCTATTTGTCGGTCATCCCAGTCCCTACAACGACGAATTTTGTCGGATCTTTGGGATCTAGGATTACCTGTCTTGTATTCTCGGATGCCTTGAAGCTATCTGTTGGCTTCCGAGTTTCTTTTCCTGCCGGCATTTCTTTCGGCGATACCTCCTTGGCCAACTCCTTCAGTTCTTCCTGAGCTATAACTCTTTGAGCGCAAAGGGCGTTTTGCTTCTCCAACTCGTTTGCCAGCTTGAAATCACCGGCAATGGTGATTACTCCTCCTTTGGGTCCTGGCATCTTCAGCTTGTTGTAGATGTAGCAAGATCTTGCCATAAACTTGGCGAAAGCCGGACGTCCGAGTATTGCGTGATACACGCTCTCGAACGGCACAACTTCGAAGGATACTTTTTCCTGCCGGAAGTGATCTTTATCTCCGAAGGTGACATCTAGGGAAATTTCTCCTAGGGATCGTGCTTGCCTGCCAGGAACGATGCCATGGAAGCGTATATTGCTGTAATTGAGCTGGGACTCGGATATCTTCAAGTGCTTCAGTGTATCCAGGTACATTATATTGATGCTGGATCCTCCGTCCATCAGCACTCTTCTTAGCCTAGTGTTTTGAACAATAGGGCTTACAACAAGAGCTTGTGTGCCGGGTTCAGGGATATTTCCGGGATGATCAGACTGATCCCAGATTATCGGTGTGTTAGAGTACTTCAAGAATTTTGGGGTTGCAGGAACAACCGCGTTTATTTCTCGAAGTGTCCTTTTGGCCACCTTTGCTGACGGGGTTGCTAGGAAAGTTAGCATTGCTTCTCCGTCAACTCTCGGAAATTTAGGTTCGCCTTTTCGCAGTTGTTCCTGGATTTTATCATCAGTGTCCGATTCACTGTCTTCTTTTTCAGCTTCTGGCTTTTGTTTGGCAGGTTTCCTCTTGGAACCCTTCCCTTTATTTCCGGATCCTGCATTGCCTTTCATATGCTTGTTTAGCCGGCATTGCGCGTTCGTGTGGGTTGGTTTCCCAAACTGAGAGTGGTGAACGCAGGGTTCCGACTTAATTCTCTCCCATTCCTCATGAGTGTAATTGATGGGATCCGGACTGCGGCCTTTCCACTTGTTCCCTTTTTCTCCTCCAAAGGCTAAGTTAACCTCCTTGGGCTTTGTTGTTGACTCCGGAGTTCCTTTTTTATCAGAACGAGGTGTTTTCTTGGCCAGTATTAGTGACTCAATATTGCCTCCTCTTGCTCTAATATCATCTTCGGCTGCAGCATGCTCATTAGCGGTTGTAAGCATAGATCCGAGATCTTTGTGCTTTTTAGAACCAACCATGAACGGTACAAGTCCGGGTTTTAGGCCATTGACGAAAGCATGCATTGCTTGTACGTCAGTTACTCCAGAGCAACTATTCTTCATTGCAGTCCATCTGGAGATGAAATCCACGTATGGTTCGTCTTCAAATTGGGTGCAACGGTTCAGCTGGTTGATTCTATTTGGGCGTTTGTATGTTCCCCTAAAATGCTGGGTAAATACTCTCGCCATATCATCCCAACTGTCGACAGTTCTTGATGGTAAACCATTAATCCAATCTCTGGCTCCGTCTAGCAACATTAGGGGAAGAAACTTGACAGCTTCCAGGTCTGTCCCGTTGTTGATCTGGACGGCTGTGTAATAATCTGAAAGCCAGGTATCCGGGTTTGTACTGCCGGTATATTTTTGGTAGGTTGGACCAACTTTGGCGAAGCCAGAATGCAGGGTTATCCTTCGGATCCTGTCAGTAAAACACTTAGGACCAAAGTATAGATCATCCTTTTCTGCTCTGTCAATATGTGCAGAATATCTCCCGGCTGAATGGACAGAAGGGGATCTGCTCCTTTCTTTTCCATTGTTGCGCGGACGCGTTTTTCCGAGGTTATCTCTATCTCTTCCGTTGTCACGCCCTCTGGGATTAGGTGGAGTCCTGCTCCTATACCTTTCCTTATCTTTGGGCGGTGTCCGAGATCTTTCACGTCTGTGAGGCGTATCGTATCTTCCAGCTTTTTCAGCTGGGTTTCTCGGAGGTGGCATTATTTTGCCGTCATTCCGGTGTTTGTCTTCCCGATCGTGTGGTTTATATCCATCTTTCGGGAGATGAGGTCCGGTTCTAGACGCTGCGTCCCGGTTGTCGGGGTTTTTCTTGTCTTTTCTCGGATCCTCTTTTTTATCCGAATCTCCGGGTTCTTCCGGTCCAGGTGCTCCAGCAGCGCAAGTAACAGTTTTGCAGAGGGCGGAATTATCATGCAGCCTCCCTGATCGCTCTTGTCCTCGCTGTTGCTGCTGTAATGCTTTTCCTAGGAAAGCATACACCCCTTGGAGTTTTTCCCCGTTGGAGTACAGATCATTGTTCAAGATGGCGAACGCTGCTTCCGCGTTTTCAGCTGCGGTTTTGTATATTGGTTCGCCCTTGGCATCTTTGCCGTTTAACTGCTTTTGCCAAGATGGGTTATAGAACCTTTCTTTCGGCGGCAGTTCTTCCGGTTTTGCAATTCCGGGTAACCTCGTGGGTTTTAAGGCAGATCTATGCTTTCTCTCGTACTCCTCAATTTCTTCCTTCATAATTTTGATGTCATTATGGGTTTGTTGGAGATGTTGCCGAGATCTAAGCAGTTGTTGCTGTTGCCGTTGGAAAGCTTGTCTCCTGGCTTCCAGCATCTCAGGGGGTTCATTGGGTCCCACTGGAGTTTGTAATAGTTCTTGCTCTTCCAGTTCTGTCATTGGCGGAGCAGTGATTTCCTTAGATTTCTTTTCCGTAGGCTTTGTGCCACTAATATCTCCAACTTCCAGGTTTTCATCAGCGAGATCAGCTGACTTTTTCTTCCGGAGTTTGTACTGGAGTTTTTTAGAAGCACGGTGCTTTTTCTTGGAAGACGGAGTTTTTTTGACAGGTTCATCCTCTGTCATCTCCTTGACGTTAGGAAATATCGGAGAAGTTTCTCCGTCTTCCCTCTCCTCTGCTGGCGGAGGGGTTTTAGGGCTTTCCTGGCTATCGGCACCCGTTGTATCAGCTGGTTTTGCCATTAGCACTTCATGGAATCCCTCTTGAAAGGACTTAACTTTTCTTACGAAGGCATCATCATCTTCGTCTTCGGACTCGAAGTTATCCGATCCGGTTTCCGACTCCAATCTCGCCTCAATGGCGGCAAGCACGGACTCTGTTTCCGAGTTCATCGTCTGGTTGACGGATGTCGGATCTTCCGTCTCTGTGACGGGTATTGGTTCTTCCGTCTCTGTGACGGGTGTATTGTTGTCTGCCTCTTGCACGGGATTTCCGTCATCCGTGTTTTCAGCGATCTCGGATTGCACCATGCCGATAAAGTGCGTATCACTGTTTTGTCGGCGATCTGAGCAAAATCCAGCATCATAGTCGTCTTCGACTGGGTATAGGGCGGGTGGGAGATAATTGCTTTCACCGCAAAACCCCATTGCTTCCGCGGTTAATCCGATAAAGATATTAGCAGATCCAATCGGTAAAACGCAGGCACTTACCAGATGGTTTTGCGCCGGTATGTAGGATCCATTGTCGAGGAAGCGCCCGACGTCATCGTCGAATTCCAAGCTTCCGACAGTGATCGATCTTCCAATTCCGCCTAGTATCCCAGATCGGAACTTCACGCCTGACGTCGTTTGCCCCACGGTGGGCGCCAACTGTCGAGACATCGTAGTAGTTTTCATAGACTGGGGTGCCATGAGACTACGGTAGAGACGTGGGGTAACGGGATGGCGTAGTAACACAGAACACGGGATTTTACCCAGGTTCGGTACGTCGCGACAGTACGGCGTACCTACTCCTGCACTTCTCACTATGTGGGACTAAAGCCCGTATAATAAGGTTACAATGTAAGGGAATAGATCCAGCTAC
Source organism: Alopecurus myosuroides (assembly GCA_028641055.1). Lineage (NCBI taxonomy): Eukaryota > Viridiplantae > Streptophyta > Magnoliopsida > Poales > Poaceae > Alopecurus > Alopecurus myosuroides. Next base: position 287,992,371 of record CM054059.1, read on the forward strand.
TCGTCGAGGATAAACTTCTCGGCGAGTTGCGTAAGGCTTGAGCTTGAATCTAGAACCTTGGAACTAAAGGAACTTATGAAATCTATCTCCCGTCCGGCTTTATATAATAGCCGGATTAGGGCTTACAGAACCAGAAACCTAGAAGACTACGTTTAACTTGTAACTTGGAAAGTAAGGAATCCGTCTTCTCCTCCAAGCCAGATCACGCGGACCGTGATCCGGGTTCTTCTAGAATCCGGCTTCTGCGCGTCAGACTACTGGGCCGCCCAATGGACCTAAGCCCATTACCTTGCAGGCCACCCTGGTAGTCCAGCTCTTTTGTCTACCATCTTCTATACCCCTATTCGGTATATATCCGACAATACCCCATGCATCAAAAGGCCATGCGGGTACGGTTGGGTGTAGAGGGACTGGTGGTTGGTGTTTTATAACACCGTGAATTTGACAACTATGGCATGACCTCGCTATGTTAAGGCAGTCTTTCATGACCCCAGGCCAATAGTAGCCACTTAGTTTGATACTATGATACATTTTTGGTCCACTTTGATGCCCACCACAAACACCGTGGTGGACCTCTTGCAAAACATGGTCTGCTTCATTTCTAGACACACACCGTAGTAGCATCTCTTGTCCAAAAGCTCGTCGATACAAAGTTCTTGCTTTAACTACATAGGAAGGCAGGCGTCGCTGCAACCTGCGCCTTTCCACTCTATCACTTGGGAGTATTCCATGGTTGAAGTAATCTAGAAATGGTTTGCGCCAATCGTCATCATGGCTGACATTGGAAACCACGTGGTTCACTTCATACTCTGGTGGGATTAGTTCCAGTACAGCTGGAAGGAGCCACCTTTCTTCTATCCGTACTTGAGCGGGCTCCCCTTGGGGGAGCACTAACGCTGCTGCAAGTTTAGCCAATGCGTCTGCTGAGGCATTCTTACTCCTTGGAACATGCGATAATTGTATATGCTCGAATTTCCTCATGAGAACCTGGGTTGCCGTGTGATATGGCACCAGTTCTGGTTTACGTACTTCATATATATTATTTACTTGGCGAACGATAAGCTGAGAATCACCATATACTAATATGTTCCGCACATCCATGGAGAGTGCTAGTAGAAGGCCAAAAAGAAGAGCTTCATATTCAGCTTCATTGTTGGTGCACTCTTCTTTGAGGAGGGAAAAAGAGTGGTGTATGGTGCCCCCTTGGGGGGTTTTGAAAACCAAGCCTGCGCCGGCTCGCCGCTTAGCTTCGCCATCGGGATCCATCTCTGTGCGAGAGGCTCCATCAAAATATAATTCCCATTGGGAATCTATGTCGATGGTAAATACTTCCTCATCAGGCAACTCGACAACCAATGGAGAGTCGTCGGGCAGTGGATGTGCTGCAAGAAAATCAGCCAATGCTTGACCTTTAATTGCTTTTTGTGGAACATAAGTAATATCATATTCCATCATGGACACAACCCATTTACCGAGGCGTCCCATCAGCACGGGTTGATTTAGCACATATTTTAAGGGATCAGCACGTGCTACAAGTTGTATTTCGTGGGCTAGCATGTAATGTCGTAACTTTTTTATAGCAAAAATTAGCGTTAAACATAACTTTTCTATTGCCGAGTAATTGTGCTCAGCACCAGCCATAGTACGACTTAGATAGTAGCATGCTACTTCTTTCCCTTCATCGTTGTGTTGAGCCAGTAGTGCACCAACCGAGGAGGGCTGGGCAGCAATATAAAGAGTAAGTGGTCGTCCTCTAGTTGGAGCGGCTAAGACAGGAGGGTTTAATAGATATCGCTTAATACTTGCAAGCGCGTTTTGACATTGCTCGTCCCATTCAAAGGGGACACCTTTCCTCATTAGTCTCGTGAAGGGTTGGGTACGCCCTGAGAGGTTAGATATAAAACGACGTATGTACGCCAAATGACCTTGTAAGGATTTTAACTCTTTCAAGTTCTTAGGTGGCGGCATGTCTCGTATTGCTTTAATGTTCTTTGGTGAGATCTCAATGCCACGGTGATGTACAATGAAACCCAAGAATAGACCGGATTGTACGGCAAAGGCACATTTTAGAGGATTCATCTTGAGTTGATGTTTCCTTAGACGATCAAAGACGACTCTTAGATCATCCTGATGCTGTAGGCGATCTCTGGTTTTGACAACCATGTCGTCGACGTAACATTCCACGGAGTCATGAATAAGGTCTCCCAAAACATAAGTCATAGCGCGTTGATATGTTGCACCTGCATTTTTTATTCCAAAAGGCATTACAGTATAATAGAAATTCCCCTTGGGCGTTCGGAAGGCAGTGTCAATTGCATCATGCTCATCCATCTTAATTTGATTATAGCCGGATGATCCGTCCATGAAGGACAAGGCACCATAACCTGTAGTAGAATCAATAACGATCTCAGTGATGGGTATAGGGAAATCATCTTTGGGGCAAGCACGGTTTAGGTCCCGGAAGTCGACACATATCCGTATTTGCCCATTCTTTTTTTCTACCGGGACAATATTTGCTAGCCAACGAGCATATTGTACCTCTTTTATGAAGCCGGCGGTGATGAGTTTGTCCACCTCGGCGATGATACTATCTTGTAGTTCTGAGCGAAAGCGGCGTGGTTGCTGCTTTACTGGCCTGAACTGGGGATCAATCGCTAGCTTGTGAGTGGCGACCTGGGGGTCAAGCCCTGGCATTTATTTATATGACCACGCAAAGCAGTCCCGAAATTCTATCAAGAATTCTCGGTAACTTTCACGTTCTTGCAGTGTGAGAGAGGCACTGACGAAAGTAGGGCGTGGGTCATCCTCAGTACCCAAATTAATCTCGACAAGCTCATCAATAGTGCATTGCCCACCATCCTCAAGCTGTAGAGGGGCGGGAGCGGCATCAAGAACCTCTCCTTGATTAATTGGCATGGCTCTATGAACCTGAGATAGAAGATAATTTTCATTTTTTATTCCATCATGTGCATTTAGGGCGGCATAGAAAGAACGAGGTTGGTGTAAGGTCTGGTAGAAATAAGTACCATCATCCACGTGAGATGTCGGTTTTTTCTTTCCATCAACTTGAGAATCATATACATAAGTCATATGGCATGTAAAATGTTGCACAACGTCATACTCTTCATCCTTGTTTTCACAGGATTCAGAGTGGATATATCCCAAACCGTACTTTGGTTGTGTCTTGTTTTTACTCTTAACAAGCTTCTCGGCTTGTTCCCACCACTCCTCGCAAATGAAGGGTGGCGACGGTAACCTGAAATTTGTTTGGAGTTTAATTCCTGCTTTTTCCAATAAGCGAACCATTCTAGGTTCTGCTTTCATAGTAGTTGAAACTACATCAATGCCAAAGCAAAAGGGAGAAAGATTAAGTATAAAGTCACAAGGTTGCGACCATGGTACCTTATAAAACAGGGTAGGGTCAGAATCTCTGTATTGTCCTGGGACCAAACGGACCTCCAATGGCATTGTTACTGATACATAAATGGACGGGGGTTGTTTAAGTATAGCTCCCCTTGATTTCTCTATCTCCTCAACCATTTTCTTTATAGTTCCTTCCGATGGCGTGGAACCTTCAGTTGTGGGCAACTGTAGCACAATGGGGTAGGGTGCTTTGCCCGCGTTGTTAAGGAGTTTAGGAACTCCTGCAGACGCAGAACTTGTATTAGATACAGTGTCAGGTGGAGACATTGTTAAAAGGGTGAAAGACTCTTTATTTTTAAGACCATGAACATTAGAAGGCTCGGAGACAGACCTCAATACGAGTGGAGCCGTAGCGGAAGCTTCCACACTCGACAAGGGTGATGGTGTTTGTAGTGTAGCAATGAGGAAGTCCTCATTGCCAAAATGAGAGCGACCATAGCGAGGCATTGTCATGGAGGTTCGTCCTCTCCCGCGACCTCTAATTGAGGATTTTATCGATGAAATGTGCTTGCCTAAGGACTCGGTCCCCAGAGAAGGGGTAGAGTTGGGCGTGATGAGTATATCTGCGGGAGGGGCCACCCTTCCTTGTTGTGTTTGCGGCTCCTCGCTTGGGAAGTAATATTTTGCATCAGCATGATGTGCTTCTTGGATGGTGTAAGGGTTTGGATTACCGGCTATGCTGTGTTGTTCACCACTTCCATCCACAAATTTTAAGCATTGGTGTAGTGTAGAGGGGACTACTTGATACTTGTGTATCCATGGTCTACCCAATAGTGCTGAATATGAGGTCTTTGCTTCAATAACAAAGAACCGCACCTTAAAACTGAAGGTGGACATTTGAATTTTCAGAGCAATAGAGCCCAATGCTGACCTTCCTTGATTATCGAAACCACAAATGACAACTTCAGTTGGCTCCAAGTCATCCAACGTGAAGCGAGCACGGGTTAAACTTCGAACCGGCAAGATATTTACGGCTGAACCAGGGTCAATGAGAATGCGTCTCAAGTGAGCCTTTCTAATGTTTCCTTCTATATAACTTGGACGATTATGATTATCATCTCCAATCACTTTATCTTCCTCTGTGAAGGTAATCTCATTTGTGCTCAAGAAGTTGGACAGTATATTATGCTTCTCCATTGTTACTTCATAGCGTTTTGGGTCTTCCAAAGCTTGAATAAGAGCTTGCCGAAGTTCAGGCACCAACATTAATGCATCATACACACTTAGAAGTGCGGGAATGCGTTTCAGGTGTGCTACTATGTTGTAATCTATGTTTGGAGATGTGCCATCACCCTCTGCGGGTTCTTCCTCCGTATTACGCTTTTCGGCGACAACCTCCTTGGGGTCACCTATTTTTCCTCCCACAACCTTCTTGGGTTGGATTTTATGGAGCTCTTGCAGAACCTTTCCCCCTCGAAGGTTCATATTCACTTCAACTTGAGACTCGTGTGATGCACTTTCTGCATGTAGAGCCTCTCTTTCGTGTGGTGTTATTGCATCTTCAGAAGAGACGCTAGTATCTGAAGAATAGTCAAGTATGACATTGCATGCAGCTTGGCTTGGTAAAGGTTGAGGAGTATCTTCCTCCGTCTTCTCTTCCGTGGAACTAGATATTGTCCCCCAAGTGTGTGGCATGAACTGCCCCAAGGTGGGAAGTATCCTTGGTCGAGGGTATGACTCATCCCCCTCGGACCTTGGAACAAACCTTGGTGGCATGCGGCGCTGGTGTGGGTTGTACCATCTAGGAGGATTTGGATTGTGGTAGTAAGGAGCCAGGAAAGGCGTTCCTTGTTCACGTGATCTTCTAAGCAAAGGCCTATATGGCTTGGCCTCATGTGTTGTGGCTCTATTGCCAACTCTAAGAGTCGTGTTGCTTACTCTTAGGTTGGATAGATTTTCCTCGACTTGGGACAATGGTGCCCATGTCTCCTTTCCTTGTTTACACATAGGACCATTCTCTACGGTCACCATATTTACAACATGATAGTTTGGGTTTCTAGCATCAGGTTGTATTTGAAGTCTCTTCTCATCGATGGCTCGTTGGAGCCATTCCTTAAAGGCAACACAATCCTCAATGACATGACCCACATATTGATGGTATGGACAATATAAATGGTTATCCTTCACGTGAACTTGATCGGGACGTTTTGGATCAGGCAAGGCCAAGTGGTTGTGCGCAATCACTTGATTGAAGAACCCCTTTATCATTTCTCTTCGGAATATGTATTGTTTCCTAAGGAGCTCTTGCAGGCTGGGACGTTGCCTTTCCCCTCCTGGTTCATTTCTCATGCCTAACATAGGCACGGGATTTACTTGCATAACCCTGGTTGTATTCACCTCATTGGGTGTCTTGGGTTTGTTCATAATGTTTGGTTTTGCTGTTGAGTTGAAACGCTTGGCATGATCTTGTGTACTAGCATTCTTATACAACTCCATAATTTGAGGAGATTTTTCAAACTCCAACTTAGTCGCGGCCACTGCCGAGCTAAGTGCACTGAATGTTTTAGGTTCCCGTCTGGACACCTCAAGAGACCAATGTTGTTGCATTCCATGGACGCACATTTCAATGGCATCTTCTGTGTGCATTTCTCTTGCAAGTCGCACAAAGCTATTGCGAAACCTTACTATATAGTCATCAATCTTTTCATCATGTTTTTGTCGAACTTGAGCAAGCTCGACCACTGAGAAATCTTTTTTCATTGTTACAAAATGAGCTCGGAATAGATTTTTCATACTTTTCCAATCAGGAATAGAACCGACAGGAAGGCGACTATACCAGTGAAAGGCAGCGCCTGTCAAAGAACCTGAGAACTGCCGCAATAGGAGTGAAGGATTGCGAGCAGTATCTCCACATGTTGCCTCAAAATAGGCTAGGTGTTCCCTTGCGTCTCCCGTTCCATCAAATTGACGAAACTTGGGTGGATGCCAGCCTGCCGGGAAGCCCACGAGATCATGCCATGACTCATATGGCTTATCAAGCTCACTTTCAGAACTTTGAGGACACTGCTCCACATTCATCTGCTTCACCTTCTTGTTAACCATGTCCTCAATAATACTATGATAATCTCTAAGCATATCTGGTTGGGGTGTTGGACTATTTGGTAAAACAGCAACACTTGTAAGAACTTGGGGCGCTTGTTTAGCGGCCTCCGTCATTCTAGATGCTTCCAACTCTTCCATTTGTGGATCCGTGACTTTTGGGGCCACGACATTGGGTAAAACTTGGTCGGATCCAGTAAGGAATTTCACTAGTTGATCAAACTTTCTTGTTAGTTGATCTAACTGTTGTTTCTGAGAGTTTAACTGCAACTCTAGTCGCTGATCACGAGACCCTAATGCAGCCAGATCAGTGTTCAATATGGTTTCAGCTCCATTATGTGGACCACCATCCTCCGTACCAGTTTTCTCTTCCGAGATCACATGGGCGGGTACGGTGTTTCCATCTTCGAGTTCGCATTCTTCCTCTGACACCATAGAAGGTGCCAACTCGGAGTAGCGAGGAGATTCTGATAGTCTCTGTAATGAGGAGTTAGAATCTATGTCAGAATCATCCCTTGCATGACCCTCTTCTCCTTCTGAATGAGTAGAGCTACTTTCCACTCTTTGTGATGCGATGGATTTTAGGCGAGTCGCCATCCCTTCGCGCTCTGTATATTGCTGGAGAAAAACAGGGTCTTGTGGAAGTCGTGATAACAGCGACACATAAGGACGAGAATATTGTGTTTCCTCCCTTGGTGATGAAGGTGCATCTGTAATAGGAAGACAAGGTGCGGCCGATGAAGACGGCGCTTCCTTGTCATTATTTTCTCCCGAGCTCTTGAACCAATCACGCACTTTCCCAAGATGCAAGAAATCTTTGGAAAATGAGGCTTTAGGATTTGGGACGATCTCTTCATCCGAAGGATATGAGAATTCTTTTTCAACTGGCGGGGGAACCCAGTTTTCCTGATGAACGTGTTCATTACGTTCACTCAAGGTGCCACATATCACTGTGTCCTTTGCAGTATTGTTTTTTACTTCTCCCTCAACACCATTGATCTTTTGTTTCCCAACATCGTCTCCACCTTGTGGAACCAGATTCATGGGGCTGTTTGACAGCTCGTTTCTGTGAGATGGTGATGAAGCATTTTGTTCTGGTATTGCAACATGTGCTAAATCATGGCTTTCCTTCCCAACATCCTCCAAGGGAGTTGGTGAAGGCATTCTTGTCTCATCTATCTCCATGAGCTGAATAGACGTTTTAGGCTTTAAGCTAGTAGTTCCCTTGTGAGGGGTCACTGCTTGTTCTTTCTCACAAGTATCCCTTTGATGGGGCACTGTTGAATCATGGGGAGGCACCTCTGGCCTCTCGCTTGTTTCCTCATTTTGTTGTGATGGTTTTGGTACAAGGCGTTCAACAAGGTACTTGTACCTCTGATCTTGCAACAGTGTTGGTGACAGTCTCAAGGTGATTTTATCATAGAAAGGATGAACGCGCCCATCCGATCTAACCCGAACATGGACATTACCAAGCACAAGTTCTTGAAGTTCTTGGTAAAGAGCTCGTCTGTTTCTTCTACGTTTATCGCGCTTATGATGGTTTACCGAAGGAGGGTATGGAACTCTTGGAAGGATAGAAGGTGTTGGAAGGAGAGCTGCTCGAGCTTCCACAGTAGGAGGAGCTTGAGGATGGATGTTCTCAGGACGCCGCTCAATGGGCTGCGGATGTGGTATTTGATACCCATGCCCCCTGCTCAAGGTTGCATGCGGTAATATAGTGTGGTCTTGGCGATGTTCTTGATGTTATTGGTTTTCTCTTGGGGACTTGGGCCGCCATTCTTGACGCGTCCAAGAATTCCAATGAGGTGGAGGTTGTTGTTGCCTTAACCGATGTGTAGGAGGTGGTGGAGACCGCCTTCGTGGAGCCAACGTGCTCCGATCATGTTGCGGGCGATAACTAGGGCATCTAGCTTCACCTTGCCGCGACGACTCGGGCGCTTGTGTATAAGGGCCACGAGCTTGAAATCTTGGCATATTGCCATTATGTGATGTTGGCTGGGAGTATTGCATGGGCGCATGGTGGCTTGGTGAAGGGAATATGCCCGAGAGGCAATAATAAAATGGTTATTATCTTATTCCTTGTTTATGATGAATGTTTATTTCTCATGCTAGAATTGTATTAACCGGAAACGTTGATACATGTGTGCTTAATAAACAAACAATGGTTCCTAGTAAAGCCTCTCTTTTAACTAGCTCGTTGATTAATAGATGATCAAGGTTTCCTGATCATGAACATTGGATGTTATTAATAACGGGGTCATGTCATTAGAAGAATGATGTGATGAACATATACCCAAAGATAATATAGCAATGCGATCAAGTCATTTAGTTTACATTGTTATATCAAACATACGAAGTAACTTATTCCTTAGACCATGAGATCATGTCAATCACTGATACCGGAAGAGTGCTTTGATGGCATCAAACGTCACACCGTAACAGGGTGACTATAAAGGTGTCGTTAAGTATTCGTAAAGTATTAGTTGAGGATCATGGATCAAGAGTGGGATTTGTCCATCCAAATGACGGAGAGATATACTCTGGGCCCTCTCGGTGATATCACATCGAAACCGCTTGCAAGCACGTGATATGATCACAAAGGATGTTATATCACGGGAACGAGAAAAGAGTACTTGTCGGTAACGAGATTGAACAAGGTATGGTTGATACCAATGATCGAATCTCGGACAAGTAAAATATCGCGAGACAAAGGGAATAGTTCACGGCGTTGTTGGTTCACACGATCACGAGAGTCATCGTTGAATATATAGGAGTCATCACGGATCTCCAGATCCCGCTGTTGATTATTGATCGGAGAGGAGTCTCGATCATGTCTATCTTATTCGCGAACCGTAGGGTGACACACTTAAGGTTCGATGACGCATTTGAGAGGATACGGAATATCGGAGAAAAGTTTGGACAGCACCGAAATTGTTTCGGGGAATATTGAAATAGTCACCGAAATTGTTTCGAGTAATTTTGAAATAGTTCAAGGGGATTCTTATCAAATGGTTGTTAATAGATTTAACAACTAACTCAAGGGGTTATATGTTAATGTTTGTTAATGGAATTAACAAATATTAAAATAAAGAAATAAAATTGTTTTATTTATTTATTAAAGAAAACCCTTGGGATTTTGAGTGGGAATTCATGGAAGAATGAGTGGGTTGAGTGGAGACTCCACTCACATGATGAGGGAGAGGTGGAGGCAGCCAAAAATTCGTGGCTGCCATCCCCTCCTATAAAAGGAGGGGTGAGAGCTCCCTCTCCCACTACACACACTTGTGTCATCTCTTCCTCCCTCCTGCCGCTGCTCCACCACTTGTTCGTGCGCTTGGCGAAGCCCTGAGCAATGTTTTTCTCCACCACACCACGCCGTCGTGCTGCTGGAGTTCCGAGGGATCCTCTACTTCCGCGCCCCGCTGGAACGAGGGAACGGAGGTCGTCATCAACCGTACGTGTGACCGATCACGGATGCACCGCCGGATTGCGGTGCCATCTTCTCGCTATCGGGATCGGTGTGAGTACGACTACGCCAACAACGAGATTTGATCTCGTACCACTTTGAGTCTTCGAGGGTATGTGTTCTCCTTAACCCTCTTGTTGCCCGTTGCACTTCGTCTCCTAGATTAGATCTTGGCCTTTCGGGTATCTCTCGCGTAGGAAAATTTTTGTTTTCTATGCTACGTTCCCCTTCAGTGGTATCAGAGCCGGATCTATGCGTAGATGTTTTGTACGGGTAGAACACATAGGTGTATGTGGGCGTTGATGATCATGTTATTACCTCCTTGACTATTTTATGATCTTAGTGGCATAGTGGGATGAAGCGGCCCGGACTAACCTTACATGTCCACGTACATGAGACTTGTTCCACAACTGACATGCAACTTGTATTGCATAAGTGGCTTGCGGGTGTCTGTTTCTCCTACTATAGTTAAGATCTAATCTATGAAGGGTTGTTAAAAATGTGTTTATCAACGTTGTGGTTGATGTTCGTAGGTATGAACGGTTCTATCCTCGAAAGCCCTAAGCCACGTAAAATATGCAAAAATAAATTAGAAGCGTCTAACTAGTTTTTGCTGGGCATGTGAATTGATATGGTCAATATTACAAATTTGATTATGAGATGATCTATTTTGTAAATTATTGATATACCGGAAGGTATCCATATGGTTGTCTTCTTATTGATGGACAATCAAGTTTGGGGTACCGTGGTACTTGGTACCACGCCGGTGGAATGATTGAGATCATACCATAATGCACATGATGGAGATCAAGTGCAAGAAGGACCATATCATATCACGTTATCCTTTCATGTGATGTTTGTGATGTTAATCCTTTTTATGCATCTTGTGTTGCTTAGATAACGATGGTAGCATTATAAGATGATCCCTCTCACTTAATATCAAGATAATAATGTGTTCTTCCTTAAGTATGCACCGTTAAGAAAGTTCGTCGTTTCGAGACACCACGTGATGATCGGGTGTGATAGACTCAACGTTCGCATACAACGGGTGTTTTCAAGCCTAGCATGTACAGACATGGCCTTGAAACACACGCAATACTACGGTTCTACTTGGCGAGCCTAGCATGTACAGACATGGCCTCGGAACACGTAACCGAAAGGTAAAGCATGAGTCATATGGATGATATGATGAACATGTCAATGTTCGCCTTTGAAGCTACATCATCTCACGTGATGATCGGTTTTGGTGTAGTGAATTTGGTTCGTGTAATCACTAAAGACGACTAAGAGGGATGTTGTTTTTGAGTGGGAGTTCATGGCTTAATTTGAATTAACTTGAACTTATTTATCATGAACAACAAATCAAAGTGAATTTGCACAACTTGTAGTAGTCATTGGCATCCTCATAACTATCTTACACTTAGATTGTTAATTGAGATATAACTGTTATGATCTGGTAAATACCATTTAAGATTGGTACTGTATTAGTGAAATTTAAAATTGAGTCCTATTGTAAATTTTTGGTATTTCCTACCTAGCTCCATGTGGTTAATGATTGATTAATCTAGAGAGCAAATAATTCCTACTTAGAATCCAGAGTCATGGTTGCTTCCGTATTACTTTATCTTCAAAAGAATGTTTTGTTGATCAAGGTGATTTAGGGACTGAAAAGAGTTGTTTTCAGAAACAATCAAGTGAAAGATATATTGATATCTAGAAACTTATTTGTGGCAACATGACTGAGTATAATTTAGCGTGACAATGTTTGCTTATATTATCTGAATATATGCAATGATTGAAGACGCTAGGCGTTTGAATATTCCAAGAAATTGGATGCTAAAAATTATCCTCTAAATTCCTTCCTTCGAGCTATAATAGCTTAATCATAAAATTGTTATGATGGGATGGATTAGAAGTATGGGTAAAGTAGTTTACCTTACTTGGAAAATGCTAAGAGTGGAATCTAGAAGAATGCTATTAATATGGTGATATTAGTAGAACGATCAAACTCAAAGTATGACTCAATGGGTGATAGTATATGACTAACACGCCAAAGAAAATGAGCTAGTAAGACTAGCATTGTTTGATGTTGAATGATTCTTCTATAAAGGAAAGGGAATATTGAAAATAGAATTACAAATAGATATATGGCAGAAAAGAAGATAACTGGAAAAGTCCAGCTCAGGAGTATATACTTGATATACAAGATATAGATGTATTACTAGTTAACAAAGTATTTTTGGTATTTTGATACCACATTGGTTGGTATGAGTTGTCATACAAAGCAACGCAATGAAAGAAATACAAGGGCCTAAAAGGAACTAGTAATAGATGTGGAATCGATTATGACAAGAACATAAATAAAGTGTTATTGTGTTCATTGTCGTATCGAACCAACCAGTCAAGATTTATTTGAAGAACTTAATAATTTGTTATTTTGTTCTAGTCTTTTGTGAGAACAAATGAGATTGTTCAAACTATGATCATATTCCATAATTGATGGATATGTTAATATAAATCATGTTGGTAAAGTAAACATCTATAAGACTAAATGCTAAACGTTGCAAGACGTTGAAGAGTTTCACTTAAATTGTGACACCACCATTTTAGTTCATATCGGAAAGGAAAACATGAAGGAACTCCATATTGATGGACTTCCAGAGTCATTTTATTGACGCTTGTGAGACCTCTTCCAAAAGATGACTAGAATTCCGTTCTTAGGCCAAAGTAGAATGGACGACTAATTTAGTGGAGATTATACATATTGATGTATATAGTCCATTATGTGTAGTCATGTATGGTGGATTAATTTTTCCTTCATAAAATTCTGTCGATGATTTAAGTAGATATGTGAGTATATCTATTTAAAGGGAACAGAGTTTGACATTTTGAATTGGTTCAAAAGGTTGTTAATATGAAGTTAAAATCAATGTAACAAGATAATCAAGTTTTTATGATTGGATCATAAAGGATAAAGTTTGAGTTACAAGTTTAGCAAAACATCTGAGAAGTTGCAAAATTGTTCTACAACTTATACTTCTCGAATACCCCACATTAGATTGGAGTATTCAAAAGACAAAATCAAACCCTGTTTGACATGGTAAGATTAATAAAATTGCCATTATATGTTTGTAGTTTATACATTAAGGACAACCGCTTTTACACTGAAAAGAGCACCATCATGATCCGTTGAAATTGACAACATATAAGATATGGTTTGGGTAATGACCTGAATTGTCATTTTTCTTAAGTTTTGGTATGCATAGCATGTGTAAAATGTTTACAACCAAAATAGGATAAATATATGTTTATAAGGTTATCCCAAATAAAACATTGGGTATTTATCCTATCACCGAACCAAAAGACAAATGTTGTTTGTCAGAAAGGGTTGATTTCTCGAGAAAGTAGTTCTTGCGAAACAAGTGAGTGGGAGCACGGTACAAACTCAACAAGATTACAGAATCTCCGTTATCATGTCAAGAGTAGCGCAGCACTGGAAGTTGTTCCGGGGTTTACTATTTTGACTAAGTAGAAGACACTACAAATGTGGTAGATACTTCAAATGAGTTTGCGAACTGTAGCAGAAAATTCCAAAAACTTTGTACTTTGAACAACTTGTGGTTTAAGTATAAAGTGTTGTTTTGACAACAAAGGACCTGGACCTTATAAAGGAAGCAAATGATGGGCACTGGCTTCGTAAAATTGACTATGAGTCATTATATCCGCCATAGTATCCTTGTATGAATATCAAGTATGTGACTTGGTAGTCCTTTCAATAGGAATGATGCCTAACGATAGCAAAAGGGTCTATATAGCGACAAAGACATGGATACTTATCGAAAAGTTGTTTTCGACGAAGTTCAAAGAGTTCACTACTACAAGATTTTGATCTTCCGTAGTGATGCTTAGTCTTTGCAGATAGTTCTAGCAAAGTTACATATTATGATATGGATGTTGAATAACAAAACCAATTCTCCTCTCGAGGAAGTTTGTTCAAGGATGTGTACTTGACACAGTCTGAGAGTTTTGTAAAATTCAAAAGGTTGCTAGAAAGGCATGCGCACTTCAATGGTTGAAGTGAGCATAACGAAGTTGAAATCTTTACCTTAATGTAGTTATCAAAAGAGTTTGATTCCATCATGAATGATAAAGATGCTTGTAGAGTTACAAGAAATTAAGTGGGAGCGTTATGACATATTTCCAATACTTTATGTAGATGACATATGGTTGATTGGAAAATATGTATTTTAAATTAACACGGTTAAGATTTCATATTGATGAAAGGCTTAGAAGATATTGGGCATCGATATCTATAAAAGATGGATTGAAGCGCCTGATATGATTGAAGCCAAATTACATAGATGAAATATTGAAGTAAGTCAATATACAATTGATAAGAAGGAGTTCTTGTCACATGGAAAATAATTGAGCAAGATTCATGTGTTTTGACACATGATGAGCATCATTGAAATTGAGATTTCTAAGTCATGTTTCCATGCTATGTACACAACCAGATGAGTCCTATGCTATAAAATGTTATAGTAGGATAATTCATATGATGATTAGACAACAGTGGGAGAGATCCTTGTGTCATTTTAGAAATGCTAAGGATATGTTTTCCTATATAGTAATGACAAAATAATAGTTGTAATATGTTACACTAATAGTCTTGTCATTTATTCAAGTAATTTTATCTCAATTAAAATATGTGATGAAGGGTAGCACAATAGGATGGAAGAAAGTTCCATGCTGGATTTGAAAGAGTTTCAAAATTAAAATATTGTGACAGATACTACAACAAAGGCTAAAGTATATCGTTGTGTTGACAACTAATTATATGCGTATTTTGTGTCAAGGAGTTCTTTATTGAACTTGGTGAATTTCCAAGAATGCTGAAACTATGAAGCTACATTTTCACAATGTTAGTAACATCAGTTTAAGCTGAGGAATTAAGGTATCACCGGAACTTGGTGATTTTCCAAGAATGCTAACACTATGAAGCTACATTTTCACAATGTTAGTGACATCAGTTTAAGCTGAGGAATTAAGTTTTCACGAATTGACTATATATATACAAAGCCATCTCATTAGAGAATGAGTGATGCGTGTAGACGCAAAGAACATGCAAATACAATAGGACCTGAACAGTTCAGATCTTTTTGATGATGTTTACCGCATGCGAAGCATGGTAATAACACTGGTACGCCATATGTGTTAAAGTGCTTACAGACTAGATTATTGACTCTAGTGCAAGTGGGAGACTGAAGGGAATATGCCCGAGAGGCAATAATAAAATGGTTATTATCTTATTCCTTGTTTATGATGAATGTTTATTTCTCATGCTAGAATTGTATTAACCGGAAACGTTGATACATGTGTGCTTAATAAACAAACAATGGTTCCTAGTAAAGCCTCTCTTTTAACTAGCTCGTTGATTAATAGATGATCAAGGTTTCCTGATCATGAACATTGGATGTTATTAATAACGGGGTCATGTCATTAGAAGAATGATGTGATGAACATATACCCAAAGATAATATAGCAATGCGATCAAGTCATTTAGTTTACATTGTTATATCAAACATACGAAGTAACTTATTCCTTAGACCATGAGATCATGTCAATCACTGATACCGGAAGAGTGCTTTGATGGCATCAAACGTCACACCGTAACAGGGTGACTATAAAGGTGTCGTTAAGTATTCGTAAAGTATTAGTTGAGGATCATGGATCAAGAGTGGGATTTGTCCATCCAAATGACGGAGAGATATACTCTGGGCCCTCTCGGTGATATCACATCGAAACCGCTTGCAAGCACGTGATATGATCACAAAGGATGTTATATCACGGGAACGAGAAAAGAGTACTTGTCGGTAACGAGATTGAACAAGGTATGGTTGATACCAATGATCGAATCTCGGACAAGTAAAATATCGCGAGACAAAGGGAATAGTTCACGGCGTTGTTGGTTCACACGATCACGAGAGTCATCGTTGAATATATAGGAGTCATCACGGATCTCCAGATCCCGCTGTTGATTATTGATCGGAGAGGAGTCTCGATCATGTCTATCTTATTCGCGAACCGTAGGGTGACACACTTAAGGTTCGATGACGCATTTGAGAGGATACGGAATATCGGAGAAAAGTTTGGACAGCACCGAAATTGTTTCGGGGAATATTGAAATAGTCACCGAAATTGTTTCGAGTAATTTTGAAATAGTTCAAGGGGATTCTTATCAAATGGTTGTTAATAGATTTAACAACTAACTCAAGGGGTTATATGTTAATGTTTGTTAATGGAATTAACAAATATTAAAATAAAGAAATAAAATTGTTTTATTTATTTATTAAAGAAAACCCTTGGGATTTTGAGTGGGAATTCATGGAAGAATGAGTGGGTTGAGTGGAGACTCCACTCACATGATGAGGGAGAGGTGGAGGCAGCCAAAAATTCGTGGCTGCCATCCCCTCCTATAAAAGGAGGGGTGAGAGCTCCCTCTCCCACTACACACACTTGTGTCATCTCTTCCTCCCTCCTGCCGCTGCTCCACCACTTGTTCGTGCGCTTGGCGAAGCCCTGAGCAATGTTTTTCTCCACCACACCACGCCGTCGTGCTGATGGAGTTCCGAGGGATCCTCTACTTCCGCGCCCCGCTGGAACGAGGGAACGGAGGTCGTCATCAACCGTACGTGTGACCGATCACGGATGCACCGCCGGATTGCGGTGCCATCTTCTCGCTATCGGGATCGGTGTGAGTACGACTACGCCAACAACGAGATTTGATCTCGTACCACTTTGAGTCTTCGAGGGTATGTGTTCTCCTTAACCCTCTTGTTGCCCGTTGCACTTCGTCTCCTAGATTAGATCTTGGCCTTTCGGGTATCTCTCGCGTAGGAAAATTTTTGTTTTCTATGCTACGTTCCCCTTCACTTGGCATGCCCCCAGTTTGTGAAAGTGGCTCACGGCCATGGACTTGCTGTTGCAGCGTCCGCAACTGATTTTGGAGCTGTTGCAACTGACGTTGCACATCATCAGAGCGAGGCGCTGGGGCCTCATTGGATAATACATCAAACTTATTTCCATTCTTCTCATTTCCGGCAGTAATGTGACATGACGAAACTAGCATGGCTGGATTGAAATGGTTTAGCTTATTACCAACAGAAGGATCGCATCCTGGAAAGGTAGCGACGCGCTTCAAAGTCCGAGTCCAAAACTCGTTCATGATCGCTTCCCGCACCGATTTCTTCAACCGGTGCGGCTGCCTAGTAAAAGGATCTGGAAAAACGGTGTAAGGCTCACCCACAGGATCAGGATATTTTATTCCTTCCTCCTGAGGTGGCAGGTCATTTTGACTAGCATTGTTACTCAACTGAATTCTCATTTTCTTAATTTGACTGCGCTTCCTCTTGAAGTTGCACAGTGCATTGGCATTTTTTCTTGATCGGGCATTGCTCACCGACCATGATAGAACATAAGCGGCTTTATCAAGCCCTTCAAGGAGTTCAGCTTTCTGGTGTTCAAAAGCTTGAACAAACAGATTATCTTTTGACATGCCAGAGGTTGCCTGGGAATTCTCCAAGCTACCTAACATGTTGCGAGCTTTGAGCATCAAAGTATTTCTGTCCTCCCTAGCCTTGACAGCAACATCTTTACGCTCTTTTTTGAATTCAGCAATAGGACATGACGGATCTTGCGTCCGGTGCGCATAGATTTTTCCCCCATGCTCGATGATAGCCATTGGTGGCATTGACCCGAACTGGATGAGGGACGAAGCTGAAGAGTGCTTCATGGCCTCCTGAATGGTGATTGCCGGTAAGGACTCACCTACACAAGGGAATCCTCTGATCAGTACATTGCAGAGAACTTGTGAACCTTAATAATAAACAAATTGCACTAGCAAGTTGTCAAACATGTAATATTTTTCCCTCTTTTACTCTTTATGCACAAGTCTCTTAATATGTACTTTATATCCAACACGGTGTGCTTTTACAACAAGAGAGATTTGACCATCATCGTATGCGACGAATTTATATATGCGTAAGTCCACCGCACTAAGCAGGACTTGCATGTTTAAGTCACGGCCTTGATGACATTTTGATGAGCAGAAGAACATAGAATTTGACGACCTTCAGAGCGCAGCAAAGATGGGAGGATAACAATGTCCCACTGGGCGTGCCAATTTTGTTTCGCTAGAAAATGGTGTGTTTTTAGCGGAAACTATTCCCGGGGTTCTAGGGGTTTTTCCCTAGACGTGTACATGAGAGTACAGATTGCGGGCGTGCCATCTTGTTAATAAAACAAGCAAATAAAATAACAAAAGACAATAATAAACACAATATATGGGAACACTGCATTTTTATTCATAGCATTGGATTGTACAAATACAAATCACATATTCCCATGAACTATATCTATTCCGCCTTCTGCGTCGCGCTCAGGGAGTATCGGACTCAGGAGATTGCGTAGTTCATTGATTCCCGGAACTTTTGTAAGCATCCGGTTAATTACATCCGTAGGATGGAGCCTACGGAATACCTCCGATTAAGCCGCGCTGATGGTCATCATGACATTTGGATTGCTCATCCATATGCATTGTGATATTTAGGAATATGTCGTGCGGGTGGCTTTGTTTCGCCGATACCCGGTCACGTGCAATATCCTCATGTTGATGTGGCCAATAGGATATGCCGATGAAGGGGATGACTTTCGCCTTGTCGATACCCAGTCATGTAAACCCCGATTTCATCAAACACGGACGTGTGTGTGTTGCTATCGCCTCGTCGGTGCCCAGCAACGGAGTGTCCGTTCCCGTAGGTTTGGAACATGTAGATAAAGTGGTGACCTGGCCTCGTCGGCACTTGGCCATGATTTCGTCTAGCCTCGTCGGCACTAGACGTAAGAAGAAATATGATGTGTAGATGACCTTCATCTTAATCGATGTTTGGCCAACATATTGGAGTAGAAAATATCATGGATGCATGGTGGATGATGCTTATCAAGTATTTTAATCTCGCGTCCTTGTAGGAGCAAGATCAATGTTGTTTCTATGATCTTCGCCTCCTTTTGAGGGGCGGTGTAGATGGAAATATGATCAATCGTGCCTCATGGTGAAGGGCAATATCATCATGGTGATTCGATTTCTTCGTACTAGCTCTTAGCCGCGTACGTTCATCGTAATTTACACAAAACCACAGTCGACTACCCTCGGTGGAGTAGACGTACTGTAGCCGGGTAATTTTTGTAGTTAATTCCGTCTCATCGGGAAGCTTTGATTTAAGCCTCACATCGACGATGGAATTTATGATCGCTGAACATTGCCTTTCACCATCAAATCGATCGGCGATGATGACATCATAGAATAATTTGTCCATAAAGAGAGATTAAGAAACCACCAAGATTTGGCTAGACTACTTACCAGTAGGGAAGCATGCGATGATCGTCATCAGAACGCGACGGGGATTTTCGTAGATTTTTATTGGACTAGATTTGATCTTACTTGAGGTATTGCCTTGTGGCGAATCAACCCAAGATGGATCGGTGTGACCGTCGTCCTGCGATCGCCCTTTGTGTTGCAGCGATTTAGATGCAAAACGACAGTCTGTGCGTGGTTGAATTCGCGGCGAGAGGTTATGCGTGTTTTTGCCTTACTCTCGCAGCGCGTGGATGTTCGCCTCTTGGCTTCTGTTCGTGCGCATATGTGTGTCATGTGCGTGGTTGTGCGCCTGTGCGATTCCGTGCGAGGCGTGCTCCCGTGCGACCTCCTGCCGTGCGATTGTGCCTCTTTATATAGGCTGGCGATAAAGTTTGTTGAAAACGCGTGATCGTTTCAACCACGCGAGTTGATGCTGATCACGTACATGACGTAGCTCATGAGGTCACCTATGATTACGGTTGCTTAGTTACCCAGGTAGCCAAGCCATGTGAGAAGCCAATGACCTATGGGTCCATCCTTTTTTCTTTATCTTTCTTAGCGTGAGATTCAACGGATGTTTCCTATTTGCACCGGATGGCCAGCTTCACGTGAGCGATCGATCGGATTAAACTTGCTAGCTTTATTCGTATATGATCCAAAACTTCTAAAGCTCATATTGTCCAAACGACAAATCAGAACTTTATTCCGTTTGCACCATCGTGATGTGCACGAAGAACTCTACAAAATTAGTCCAATATCACATATATATATTTCATAAAAGAATTTTATACCTCATGGGACCCACCTAACATGGACTTACTAGAGAAAAAAAGTAAGGCATGCAATCAACTAGCTGTTTCTTTTTTATTGCTTGCGCTGCATGCATGCATACGATCGATCAAAATCTTGAGTAGCTAGCTAGCTCATTTCTATGACCAAGTTTCAAACCTTTTATCTCTTAAACGGTTCGTTGAAATTATAATTGGTTTCCACCATCGTGATGTGCATGATGAACTCTATAAAATGAGTCTAATATCATATATATATATATATCTTTCAGAAATATTTTGCACCTTGTGGGACCCACACGTCATAGACTGGAGCAAGACATTGTCTTTTCTGTATAGGATAGCATCCATGCAACCGATCGATCCGTGCTCGCAAGCTGAACTAGCTAGCTTAGCTCATTTGTATATAGATGTTTCAAATATTTGTACTTCGCAAACAGTACATTAAAAATGTAATCCGTTTGCGCCAACGAGGTGTAGACAATAAATTCTACAAAATGAGTCTAATATTTTATATATATCATTTCCGCAAAAAAAGATCATCTCGTGCAATCCACATGACATGGAAAGAAACTATGCTTATTTTCTAGTTTAATGAATTTTGGTACAAAAATTCATCAAACAAAATCCCCCCGCCAAGTATAGTGCGTGCGCGAAGCAGCGGGGACTAGACTTGGCAAAAAAAAAAAGAAATAAGAAGGATGAGACCCATGAGACTTTATTAACGCAACCATATTGCATTCGAATAAATCTTGGCCTGCTCAAGGGGCATTGTGACAATATATGGTGAAACATCCACACCATATATGTCAAAGTAAAATGTGTGAACAAACACTTATTTTGTTTGATGGCGCAAGCCCATGCCATTATTCAATAGACACTTATAAAGGCGAGTAAGAAGCACAAAATAATATGGCGAAGTACTCCTTTATTTATTCTCATCGCGACCAAATACAACATGGTGCCCGCCGATGGTGTAAGATTTTGAAGAAATAATTAATTTATCAAGTTAGATGCGACCATAAAATGATAATTGGTGCCAGCCATCAGACTTGAAGGGTTTCACAGGTCGACACTGACCGCACTGGCGTGTCGTACTGCTCCCATAAATTGTTTCCCGGATTTGATGCGATCGTAAAAAGGAACGATGCCAGCCATCAGACTCGAGGGGTTTCACAGGTCGACACTGACCGCACTGGCGTGTCGTACTGCTCCCATAAATTGTTTCCCGGATTTGATGCGATCGTAAAAAGGAACGATGCCAGCCATCAGACTCGAGGGGTTTCACAGCTTAGCACTGGCCGCACTGGTGCACCTTGCTGCTCCCAATAGTTGAAGTGTCGGAATGTCGTCGACAATGTAGATGAACTAGGCAACCAATGGTGCCCCCAGTATGGTTGGTATGACTAGTGGAGGGAAAATGCCCCCAGCGTGGTTGTTATGATCAGTGGAGGGAAAATGCCCCCAGCGTGGTTGATATGATCAGTGGAGGGAAAATGCCCTCAGCGTGATTGATATGATCAGTGGAGGGAAAATGCCCCCAGCGTGGTTGATATGATCAGTGGAGGCAAAATGCCCCCAACGTGATTGATATGATCAGTGGAGGGAAAATGCCCCCAGCGTGGTTGATATGATCAGTGGAGGCAAAATGCCCCCAGCGTGATTGATATGATCAGTGGAGGGAAAATGCCCCCGGCGTGGTTGATATGATCAGTGGAGGCAAAATGCCCCCAGCGGCGATACATACGTTGGTGTAGCATGTAATAGTTGAGCGACCAACAATGAAATCTTGCATGCGTCGGGCAATGTTGTTTTAGTATATAAGTAGTTGCACAAGCCTCATGAAGAAATGTCATGGATCATTAGCACACCTAAGAAACACATGGAAGAAACAAAACCACGAAAAGCAAAACAAAGGTTTTTTTTTTGTTTTATTGGAGATTTTGGATTTTCCGCTAAACACTAGCTATGAGTGTGATATCAGAAAAGGCTGCCGAAGGACTTTGTCATTGGGAACCGTCGAAAAACCATGACGGTCATGATTCAATAACCTTTTGTTTCACGTGTGTATGTGTGTGCATTGGGTGATCCCGAGAGGCAACAAAGAATCGTACCCTAGCCCATCGGAGCAATGAGTAACTACATAGCTCCACCACGCTTCCTTCCATGCCTCAAGAACGCAGAAAACATGGGTGAGGAGGAGTTATGATAACTGGTTTTGGGACAACATCTTGTAAAAGTTTATCATGCCTTTGATGAGGGGTGGTGAATGACTACCAACCGGCTTCTTTCCAGTGGTTCCCCTATTTCCCAGAACCGCTGGTCTTGCTTGGAGCCTATGGAGACTTTCTTTCTATGAGGATTGCTTGTACGACATTTTTCTTTTACTTCATGATGCATTTTTTTTGACCTTGCTTGGAACTTGCTTCATTAGCTTGATTGCTCGAATTAGCTGGAAGATCATTGACATTTCTTCGGGGAGCCACCTTGAGAACTTGGAAGGTAGCGATCCACCTTGGTGGACTAAAAACCCTCAGGCATATTATGTGGGGCTCTTTGGTGGCACACCCCAGGGTTGCCAAGTGGCTACACACCAAGTCCAACTTATGTTGGATTAGGCAGCCCTTTCCTGATCTTTTCCTAGGGTCTTCCCTGGGGCGAGGTGTCTCTACGAACCCAAGGCACATTGAGAAGCATGGGGATATGGGACCTCATTACTCGGCAGTGTCCCAAGTAGTCTCCTCCGTTGCCTCTCGGAACATATACGGTGCTGTGTGTTGTGTGTTGTGGGTATAGGTGCCGCTCCACTTACCACGATTTGCACCGTGCTTCCGCTAGACAAGTCATAGGGCAGCCAAATCATCAGTCACGAGCTTTGTGTGATTGGGGAAAGCCATTTTAATGTAGGACCTGATAGTCCATTGTTTAATAAAACATTTTTTTTAAGCAAAGACAACAAAGAGAGAAAAACGAAAACAACTGAGAGAGAAATGTCGGTATGCGGAAATGATCACGCGTAATATTTCTTTAGATACCTCCCATTAATAGGTGGCATTGGGTGTTCACCATGTTGATCGATCAGCTGGTAAGCACCGCCATCGTACACTTGCTCAATGACAAATGGCCCTTCCCATTTAGGCTCAAGTTTTCCCTTCGCTTTACCTTTTACCACAATGGGGCGCCGGAGTACAAGAACTAGTTCTCCCTTACGGAAAACTCGTGGTTTAACGAGCTTATCATATGCGCGTACCATGTTTCTGCGATATAGCTCTAAATCTTGGAGCGCGTTGAGTCGATCTTCTTCCAAGGAATCCAGCTGCTGAAATCGTAGCCGAATTTGCTCGTCTTGGGTAATATCATCATGTATGGCCACTCTTAGAGATGGAATTTCCACTTTTAGAGGGAGAACAGCCTCACTACCATAGACTAAAGCATATGGAGTGGCTTGGGTTGGTGTACGAACCGTAACACGATATGCCCAAAGAGCTTCATAGAGACAATCATGCCAGTCACGGTGATGTTTGTGTACTGTATTTTTCAAGATTTGGCCAAGGGTCTTATTAAATGCTTCAATTAAGCCATTGGCCTGTGGATAGTACCCTGTAGAGTAGTTCCACTGAATCTTATACTTGGTCATGAATCGGACCATCTTATGCGACTTAAAAGCCTTGGCATTATCGGAGGTAATGCGGTGTGGGACTCCAAAGCGGTAAATGATATTACGCTCTAGAAAGTTTATAACATTGTCGGTTTTTACCTCAATTAGTGGTACTGCTTCCGCCCATCTAGAGAAATAGTCCGTGGCAGCAAGTATGAATTTGTGACCCTTGGAGGATGGGGGATCAAATGGACCTACAGCATCTATACCCCATGCATCAAAAGGCCATGCGGGTACGGTTGGGTGTAGAGGGACTGGTGGTTGGTGTTTTATAACACCGTGAATTTGACAACTATGGCATGACCTCGCTATGTTAAGGCAGTCTTTCATGACCCCAGGCCAATAGTAGCCACTTAGTTTGATACTATGATACATTTTTGGTCCACTTTGATGCCCACCACAAACACCGTGGTGGACCTCTTGCAAAACATGGTCTGCTTCATTTCTAGACACACACCGTAGTAGCATCTCTTGTCCAAAAGCTCGTCGATACAAAGTTCTTGCTTTAACTACATAGGAAGGCAGGCGTCGCTGCAACCTGCGCCTTTCCACTCTATCACTTGGGAGTATTCCATGGTTGAAGTAATCTAGAAATGGTTTGCGCCAATCGTCATCATGGCTGACATTGGAAACCACGTGGTTCACTTCATACTCTGGTGGGATTAGTTCCAGTACAGCTGGAAGGAGCCACCTTTCTTCTATCCGTACTTGAGCGGGCTCCCCTTGGGGGAGCACTAACGCTGCTGCAAGTTTAGCCAATGCGTCTGCTGAGGCATTCTTACTCCTTGGAACATGCGATAATTGTATATGCTCGAATTTCCTCATGAGAACCTGGGTTGCCGTGTGATATGGCACCAGTTCTGGTTTACGTACTTCATATATATTATTTACTTGGCGAACGATAAGCTGAGAATCACCATATACTAATATGTTCCGCACATCCATGGAGAGTGCTAGTAGAAGGCCAAAAAGAAGAGCTTCATATTCAGCTTCATTGTTGGTGCACTCTTCTTTGAGGAGGGAAAAAGAGTGGTGTATGGTGCCCCCTTGGGGGGTTTTGAAAACCAAGCCTGCGCCGGCTCGCCGCTTAGCTTCGCCATCGGGATCCATCTCTGTGCGAGAGGCTCCATCAAAATATAATTCCCATTGGGAATCTATGTCGATGGTAAATACTTCCTCATCAGGCAACTCGACAACCAATGGAGAGTCGTCGGGCAGTGGATGTGCTGCAAGAAAATCAGCCAATGCTTGACCTTTAATTGCTTTTTGTGGAACATAAGTAATATCATATTCCATCATGGACACAACCCATTTACCGAGGCGTCCCATCAGCACGGGTTGATTTAGCACATATTTTAAGGGATCAGCACGTGCTACAAGTTGTATTTCGTGGGCTAGCATGTAATGTCGTAACTTTTTTATAGCAAAAATTAGCGTTAAACATAACTTTTCTATTGCCGAGTAATTGTGCTCAGCACCAGCCATAGTACGACTTAGATAGTAGCATGCTACTTCTTTCCCTTCATCGTTGTGTTGAGCCAGTAGTGCACCAACCGAGGAGGGCTGGGCAGCAATATAAAGAGTAAGTGGTCGTCCTCTAGTTGGAGCGGCTAAGACAGGAGGGTTTAATAGATATCGCTTAATACTTTCAAGCGCGTTTTGACATTGCTCGTCCCATTCAAAGGGGACACCTTTCCTCATTAGTCTCGTGAAGGGTTGGGTACGCCCTGAGAGGTTAGATATAAAACGACGTATGTACGCCAAATGACCTTGTAAGGATTTTAACTCTTTCAAGTTCTTAGGTGGCGGCATGTCTCGTATTGCTTTAATGTTCTTTGGTGAGATCTCAATGCCACGGTGATGCACAATGAAACCCAAGAATAGACCGGATTGTACGGCAAAGGCACATTTTAGAGGATTCATCTTGAGTTGATGTTTCCTTAGACGATCAAAGACGACTCTTAGATCATCCTGATGCTGCAGGCGATCTCTGGTTTTGACAACCATGTCGTCGACGTAACATTCCACGGAGTCATGAATAAGGTCTCCCAAAACATAAGTCATAGCGCGTTGATATGTTGCACCTGCATTTTTTAGTCCAAAAGGCATTACAGTATAATAGAAATTCCCCTTGGGCGTTCGGAAGGCAGTGTCAATTGCATCATGCTCATCCATCTTAATTTGATTATAGCCGGATGATCCGTCCATGAAGGACAAGGCACCATAACCTGTAGTAGAATCAATAACGATCTCAGTGATGGGTATAGGGAAATCATCTTTGGGGCAAGCACGGTTTAGGTCCCGGAAGTCGACACATATCCGTATTTGCCCATTCTTTTTTTCTACCGGGACAATATTTGCTAGCCAACGAGCATATTGTACCTCTTTTATGAAGCCGGCGGTGATGAGTTTGTCCACCTCGGCGATGATACTATCTTGTAGATCTGAGCGAAAGCGGCGTGGTTGCTGCTTTACTGGCCTGAACTGGGGATCAATCGCTAGCTTGTGAGTGGCGACCTGGGGGTCAAGCCCTGGCATTTATTTATATGACCACGCAAAGCAGTCCCGAAATTCTATCAAGAATTCTCGGTAACTTTCACGTTCTTGCAGTGTGAGAGAGGCACTGACGAAAGTAGGGCGTGGGTCATCCTCAGTACCCAAATTAATCTCGACAAGCTCATCAATAGTGCATTGCCCACCATCCTCAAGCTGTAGAGGGGCGGGAGCGGCATCAAGAACCTCTCCTTGATTAATTGGCATGGCTCTATGAACCTGAGATAGAAGATAATTTTCATTTTTTATTCCATCATGTGCATTTAGGGCGGCATAGAAAGAACGAGGTTGGTGTAAGGTCTGGTAGAAATAAGTACCATCATCCACGTGAGATGTCGGTTTTTTCTTTCCATCAACTTGAGAATCATATACATAAGTCATATGGCATGTAAAATGTTGCACAACGTCATACTCTTCATCCTTGTTTTCACAGGATTCAGAGTGGATATATCCCAAACCGTACTTTGGTTGTGTCTTGTTTTTACTCTTAACAAGCTTCTCGGCTTGTTCCCACCACTCCTTGCAAATGGCGGGTGGCGACGGTAACCTGAAATTTGTTTGGAGTTTAATTCCTGCTTTTTCCAATAAGCGAACCATTCTAGGTTCTGCTTTCATAGTAGTTGAAACTACATCAATGCCAAAGCAAAAGGGAGAAAGATTAAGTATAAAGTCACAAGGTTGCGACCATGGTACCTTATAAAACAGGGTAGGGTCAGAATCTCTGTATTGTCCTGGGACCAAACGGACCTCCAATGGCATTGTTACTGATACATACATGGACGGGGGCTGTTTAAGTATAGCTCCCCTTGATTTCTCTATCTCCTCAACCATTTTGTTTATAGTTCCTTCCGATGGCGTGGAACCTTCAGTTGTGGGCAACTGTAGCACAATGGGGTAGGGTGCTTTGCCCGCGTTGTTAAGGAGTTTAGGAACTCCTGCAGACGCAGAACTTGTATTAGATACAGTGTCAGGTGGAGACATTGTTAAAAGGGTGAAAGACTCTTTATTTTTAAGACCATGAACATTAGAAGGCTCGGAGACAGACCTCAATACGAGTGGAGCCGTAGCGGAAGCTTCCACACTCGACAAGGGTGATGGTGTTTGTAGTGTAGCAATGAGGAAGTCCTCATTGCCAAAATGAGAGCGACCATAGCGAGGCATTGTCATGGAGGTTCGTCCTCTCCCGCGACCTCTAATTGAGGATTTTATCGATGAAATGTGCTTGCCTAAGGACTCGGTCCCCAGAGAAGGGGTAGAGTTGGGCGTGATGAGTATATCTGCGGGAGGGGCCACCCTTCCTTGTTGTGTTTGCGGCTCCTCGCTTGGGAAGTAATATTTTGCATCAGCATGATGTGCTTCTTGGATGGTGTAAGGGTTTGGATTACCGGCTATGCTGTGTTGTTCACCACTTCCATCCACAAATTTTAAGCATTGGTGTAGTGTAGAGGGGACTACTTGATACTTGTGTATCCATGGTCTACCCAATAGTGCTGAATATGAGGTCTTTGCTTCAATAACAAAGAACCGCACCTTAAAACTGAAGGTGGACATTTGAATTTTCAGAGCAATAGAGCCCAATGCTGACCTTCCTTGATTATCGAAACCACAAATGACAACTTCAGTTGGCTCCAAGTCATCCAACGTGAAGCGAGCACGGGTTAAACTTCGAACCGGCAAGATATTTACGGCTGAACCAGGGTCAATGAGAATGCGTCTCAAGTGAGCCTTTCTAATGTTTCCTTCTATATAACTTGGACGATTATGATTATCATCTCCAATCACTTTATCTTCCTCTGTGAAGGTAATCTCATTTGTGCTCAAGAAGTTGGACAGTATATTATGCTTCGCCATTGTTACTTCATAGCGTTTTGGGTCTTCCAAAGCTTGAATAAGAGCTTGCCGAAGTTCAGGCACCAACATTAATGCATCATACACACTTAGAAGTGCGGGAATGCGTTTCAGGTGTGCTACTATGTTGTAATCTATGTTTGGAGATGTGCCATCACCCTCTGCGGGTTCTTCCTCCGTATTACGCTTTTCGGCGACAACCTCCTTGGGATCACCTATTTTTCCTCCCACAACCTTCTTGGGTTGGATTTTATGGAGCTCTTGCAGAACCTTTCCCCCTCGAAGGTTCATATTCACTTCAACTTGAGACTCGTGTGATGCACTTTCTGCATGTAGAGCCTCTCTTTCGTGTGGTGTTATTGCATCTTCAGAAGAGACGCTAGTATCTGAAGAATAGTCAAGTATGACATTGCATGCAGCTTGGCTTGGTAAAGGTTGAGGAGTATCTTCCTCCGTCTTCTCTTCCGTGGAACTAGATATTGTCCCCCAAGTGTGTGGCATGAACTGCCCCAAGGTGGGAAGTATCCTTGGTCGAGGGTATGACTCATCCCCCTCGGACCTTGGAACAAACCTTGGTGGCATGCGGCGCTGGTGTGGGTTGTACCATCTAGGAGGATTTGGATTGTGGTAGTAAGGAGCCAGGAAAGGCGTTCCTTGTTCACGTGATCTTCTAAGCAAAGGCCTATATGGCTTGGCCTCATGTGTTGTGGCTCTATTGCCAACTCTAAGAGTCGTGTTGCTTACTCTTAGGTTGGATAGATTTTCCTCGACTTGGGACAATGGTGCCCATGTCTCCTTTCCTTGTTTACACATAGGACCATTCTCTACGGTCACCATATTTACAACATGATAGTTTGGGTTTCTAGCATCAGGTTGTATTTGAAGTCTCTTCTCATCGATGGCTCGTTGGAGCCATTCCTTAAAGGCAACACAATCCTCAATGACATGACCCACATATTGATGGTATGGACAATATAAATGGTTATCCTTCACGTGAACTTGATTGGGACGTTTTGGATCAGGCAAGGCCAAGTGGTTGTGCGCAATCACTTGATTGAAGAACCCCTTTATCATTTCTCTTCGGAATATGTATTGTTTCCTAAGGAGCTCTTGCAGGCTGGGACGTTGCCTTGCCCCTCCTGGTTCATTTCTCATGCCTAACATAGGCACGGGATTTACTTGCATAACCCTGGTTGTATTCACCTCATTGGGTGTCTTGGGTTTGTTCATAATGTTTGGTTTTGCTGTTGAGTTGAAACGCTTGGCATGATCTTGTGTACTAGCATTCTTATACAACTCCATAATTTGAGGAGATTTTTCAAACTCCAACTTAGTCGCGGCCACTGCCGAGCTAAGTGCACTGAATGTTTTAGGTTCCCGTCTGGACACCTCAAGAGACCAATGTTGTTGCATTCCATGGACGCACATTTCAATGGCATCTTCTGTGTGCATTTCTCTTGCAAGTCGCACAAAGCTATTGCGAAACCTTACTATATAGTCATCAATCTTTTCATCATGTTTTTGTCGAACTTGAGCAAGCTCGACCACTGAGAAATCTTTTTTCATTGTTACAAAATGAGCTCGGAATAGATTTTTCATACTTTTCCAATCAGGAATAGAACCGACAGGAAGGCGACTATACCAGTGAAAGGCAGCGCCTGTCAAAGAACCTGAGAACTGCCGCAATAGGAGTGAAGGATTGCGAGCAGTATCTCCACATGTTGCCTCAAAATAGGCTAGGTGTTCCCTTGCGTCTCCCGTTCCATCAAATTGACGAAACTTGGGTGGATGCCAGCCTACCGGGAAGCCCACGAGATCATGCCATGACTCATATGGCTTATCAAGCTCACTTTCAGAACTTTGAGGAGACTGCTCCACATTCATCTGCTTCACCTTCTTGTTAACCATGTCCTCAATAATACTATGATAATCTCTAAGCATATCTGGTTGGGGTGTTGGACTATTTGGTAAAACAGCAACACTTGTAAGAACTTGGGGCGCTTGTTTAGCGGCCTCCGTCATTCTAGATGCTTCCAACTCTTCCATTTGTGGATCCGTGACTTTTGGGGCCACGACATTGGGTAAAACTTGGTCGGATCCAGTAAGGAATTTCACTAGTTGATCAAACTTTCTTGTTAGTTGATCTAACTGTTGTTTCTGAGAGTTTAACTGCAACTCTAGTCGCTGATCACGAGACCCTAATGCATCCAGATCAGTGTTCAATATGGTTTCAGCTCCATTATGTGGACCACCATCCTCCGTACCAGTTTTCTCTTCCGAGATCACATGGGCGGGTACGGTGTTTCCATCTTCGAGTTCGCATTCTTCCTCTGACACCATAGAAGGTGCCAACTCGGAGTAGCGAGGAGATTCTGATAGTCTCTGTAATGAGGAGTTAGAATCTATGTCAGAATCATCCCTTGCATGACCCTCTTCTCCTTCTGAATGAGTAGAGCTACTTTCCACTCTTTGTGATGCGATGGATTTTAGGCGAGTCGCCATCCCTTCGCGCTCTGTATATTGCTGGAGAAAAACAGGGTCTTGTGGAAGTCGTGATAACAGCGACACATAAGGACGAGAATATTGTGTTTCCTCCCTTGGTGATGAAGGTGCATCTGTAATAGGAAGACAAGGTGCGGCCGATGAAGACGGCGCTTCCTTGTCATTATTTTCTCCCGAGCTCTTGAACCAATCACGCACTTTCCCAAGATGCAAGAAATCTTTGGAAAATGAGGCTTTAGGATTTGGGACGATCTCTTCATCCGAAGGATATGAGAACTCTTTTTCAACTGGCGGGGGAACCCAGTTTTCCTGATGAACGTGTTCATTACGTTCACTCAAGGTGCCACATATCACTGTGTCCTTTGCAGTATTGTTTTTTTACTACTCCCTCAACACCATTGATCTTTTGTTTCCCAACATCGTCTCCACCTTGTGGAACCAGATTCATGGGGCTGTTTGACAGCTCGTTTCTGTGAGATGGTGATGAAGCATTTTGTTCTGGTATTGCAACATGTGCTAAATCATGGCTTTCCTTCCCAACATCCTCCAAGGGAGTTGGTGAAGGCATTCTTGTCTCATCTATCTCCATGAGCTGAATAGACGTTTTAGGCTTTAAGCTAGTAGTTCCCTTGTGAGGGGTCACTGCTTGTTCTTTCTCACAAGTATCCCTTTGATGGGGCACTGTTGAATCATGGGGAGGCACCTCTGGCCTCTCGCTTGTTTCCTCATTTTGTTGTGATGGTTTTGGTACAAGGCGTTCAACAAGGTACTTGTACCTCTGATCTTGCAACAGTGTTGGTGACAGTCTCAAGGTGATTTTATCATAGAAAGGATGAACGCGCCCATCCGATCTAACCCGAACATGGACATTACCAAGCACAAGTTCTTGAAGTTCTTGGTAAAGAGCTCGTCTGTTTCTTCTACGTTTATCGCGCTTATGATGGTTTACCGAAGGAGGGTATGGAACTCTTGGAGGGATAGAAGGTGTTGGAAGGAGAGCTGCTCGAGCTTCCACAGTAGGAGGAGCTTGAGGATGGATGTTCTCAGGACGCCGCTCAATGGGCTGCGGATGTGGTATTTGATACCCATGCCCCCTGCTCAAGGTTGCATGCGGTAATATAGTGTGGTCTTGGCGATGTTCTTGATGTTATTGGTTTTCTCTTGGGGACTTGGGCCGCCATTCTTGACGCGTCCAAGAATTCCAATGAGGTGGAGGTTGTTGTTGCCTTAACCGATGTGTAGGAGGTGGTGGAGACCGCCTTCGTGGAGCCAACGTGCTCCGATCATGTTGCGGGCGATAACTAGGGCGTCTAGCTTCACCTTGCCGCGACGACTCGGGCGCTTGTGTATAAGGGCCACGAGCTTGAAATCTTGGCATATTGCCATTATGTGATGTTGGCTGGGAGTATTGCATGGGCGCATGGTGGCTTGGCATGCCCCCCGTTTGTGAAAGTGGCTCACGGCCATGGACTTGCTGTTGCAGCGTCCGCAACTGATTTTGGAGCTGTTGCAACTGACGTTGCACATCATCAGAGCGAGGCGCTGGGGCCTCATTGGATAATACATCAAACTTATTTCCATTCTTCTCATTTCCGGCAGTAATGTGACATGCCGAAACTAGCATGGCTGGATTGAAATGGTTTAGCTTATTACCAACAGAAGGATCGCATCCTGGAAAGGTAGCGACGCGCTTCAAAGTCCGAGTCCAAAACTCGTTCATGATCGCTTCCCGCACCGATTTCTTCAACCGGTGCGGCTGCCTAGTAAAAGGATCTGGAAAAACGGTGTAAGGCTCACCCACAGGATCAGGATATTTTATTCCTTCCTCCTGAGGTGGCAGGTCATTTTGACTAGGATTGTTACTCAACTGAATTCTCATTTTCTTAATTTGACTGCGCTTCCTCTTGAAGTTGCACAGTGCATTGGCATTTTTTCTTGATCGGGCATTTCTCACCGACCATGATAGAACATAAGCGGCTTTATCAAGCCCTTCAAGGAGTTCAGCTTTCTGGTGTTCAAAAGCTTGAACAAACAGATTATCTTTTGACATGCCAGAGGTTGCCTGGGAATTCTCCAAGCTACCTAACATGTTGCGAGCTTTGAGCATCAAAGTATTTCTGTCCTCCCTAGCCTTGACAGCAACATCTTTACGCTCTTTTTTGAATTCAGCAATAGGACATGACGGATCTTGCGTCCGGTGCGCATAGATTTTTCCCCCATGCTCGATGATAGCCATTGGTGGCATTGACCCGAACTGGATGAGGGACGAAGCTGAAGAGTGCTTCATGGCCTCCTGAATGGTGATTGCCGGTAAGGACTCACCTACACAAGGGAATCCTCTGATCAGTACATTGCAGAGAACTTGTGAACCTTAATAATAAACAAATTGCACTAGCAAGTTGTCAAACATGTAATATTTTTCCCTCTTTTACTCTTTATGCACAAGTCTCTTAATATGTACTTTATATCCAACACGGTGTGCTTTTACAACAAGAGAGATTTGACCATCATCGTATGCGACGAATTTATATATGCGTAAGTCCACCGCACTAAGCAGGACTTGCATGTTTAAGTCACGGCCTTGATGACATTTTGATGAGCAGAAGAACATAGAATTTGACGACCTTCAGAGCGCAGCAAAGATGGGAGGATAACAATGTCCCACTGGGCGTGCCAATTTTGTTTCGCTAGAAAATGGTGTGTTTTTAGCGGAAACTATTCCCGGGGTTCTAGGGGTTTTTCCCTAGACGTGTACATGAGAGTACAGATTGCGGGCGTGCCATCTTGTTAATAAAACAAGCAAATAAAATAACAAAAGACAATAATAAACACAATATATGGGAACACTGCATTTTTATTCATAGCATTGGATTGTACAAATACAAATCACATATTCCCATGAACTATATCTATTCCGCCTTCTGCGTCGCGCTCAGGGAGTATCGGACTCAGGAGATTGCGTAGTTCATTGATTCCCGGAACTTTTGTAAGCATCCGGTTAATTACATCCGTAGGATGGAGCCTACGGAATACCTCCGATTAAGCCGCGCTGATGGTCATCATGACATTTGGATTGCTCATCCATATGCATTGTGATATTTAGGAATATGTCGTGCGGGTGGCTTTGTTTCGCCGATACCCGGTCACGTGCAATATCCTCATGTTGATGTGGCCAATAGGATATGTCGATGAAGGGGATGACTTTCGCCTTGTCGGTACCCAGTCATGTAAACCCCGATTTCATCAAACACGGACGTGTGTGTGTTGCTATCGCCTCGTCGGTGCCCAGCAACGGAGTGTCCGTTCCCGTAGGTTTGGAACATGTAGATAAAGTGGTGACCTGGCCTCGTCGGCACTTGGCCATGATTTCGTCTAGCCTCGTCGGCACTAGACGTAAGAAGAAATATGATGTGAAGATGACCTTCATCTTAATCGATGTTTGGCCAACATATTGGAGTAGAAAATATCATGGATGCATGGTGGATGATGCTTATCAAGTATTTTAATCTCGCGTCCTTGTAGGAGCAAGATCAATGTTGTTTCTATGATCTTCGCCTCCTTTTGAGGGGCGGTGTAGATGGAAATATGATCAATCGTGCCTCATGGTGAAGGGCAATATCATCATGGTGATTCGATTTCTTCGTACTAGCTCTTAGCCGCGTACGTTCATCGTAATTTACACAAAACCACAGTCGACTACCCTCGGTGGAGTAGACGTACTGTAGCCGGGTAATTTTTGTAGCTAATTCCGTCTCATCGGGAAGCTTTGATTTAAGCCTCACATCGACGATGGAATTTATGATCGCTGAACATTGCCTTTCACCATCAAATCGATCGGCGATGATGACATCATAGAATAATTTGTCCATAAAGAGAGATTAAGAAACCACCAAGATTTGGCTAGACTACTTACCAGTAGGGAAGCATGCGATGATCGTCATCAGAACGCGACGGGGATTTTCGTAGATTTTTATTGGACTAGATTTGATCTTACTTGAGGTATTGCCTTGTGGCGAATCAACCCAAGATGGATCGGTGTGACCGTCGTCCTGCGATCGCCCTTTGTGTTGCAGCGATTTAGATGCAAAACGACAGTCTGTGCGTGGTTGAATTCGCGGCGAGAGGTTATGCGTGTTTTTGCCTTGCTCTCGCAGCGCGTGGATGTTCGCCTCTTGGCTTCTGTTCGTGCGCATATGTGTGTTATGTGCGTGGTTGTGCGCCTGTGCGATTCCGTGCGAGGCGTGCTCCCATGCGACCTCCTGCCGTGCGATTGTGCCTCTTTATATAGGCTGGCGATAAAGTTTGTTGAAAACGCGTGATCGTTTCAACCACGCGAGTTGATGCTGATCACGTACATGACGTAGCTCATGAGGTCACCTATGATTACGGTTGCTTAGTTACCCAGGTAGCCAAGCCATGTGAGAAGCCAATGACCTATGGGTCCATCCTTTTTTCTTTATCTTTCTTAGCGTGAAATTCAACGGATGTTTCCTATTTGCACCGGATGGCCAGCTTCACGTGAGCGATCGATCGGATTAAACTTGCTAGCTTTATTCGTATATGATCCAAAACTTCTAAAGCTCATATTGTCCAAACGACAAATCAGAACTTTATTCCGTTTGCACCATCGTGATGTGCACGAAGAACTCTACAAAATTAGTCCAATATCACATATATATATTTCATAAAAGAATTTTATACCTCATGGGACCCACCTGACATGGACTTACTAGAGAAAAAAAGTAAGGCATGCAATCAACTAGCTATTTCTTTTTTATTGCTTGCGCTGCATGCATGCATACGATCGATCAAAATCTTGAGTAGCTAGCTAGCTCATTTCTATGACCAAGTTTCAAACCTTTATATCTCTTAAACGGTTCGTTGAAATTATAATTGGTTTCCACCATCGTGATGTGCATGATGAACTCTGTAAAATGAGTCTAATATCATATATATATCTTCCAGAAATATTTTGCACCTTGTGGGACCCACACGTCATAGACTGGAGCAAGACATTGTCTTTTCTGTATAGGATAGCATCCATGCAACCGATCGATCCCTGCTCGCAAGCTGAACTAGCTAGCTTAGCTCATTTGTATATAGATGTTTCAAATATTTGTACTTCGCAAACAGTACATTAAAAATGTAATCCGTTTGCGCCAACGAGGTGTAGACAATAAATTCTACAAAATGAGTCTAATATTTTATATATATCATTTCCGCAAAAAAAGATCATCTCGTGCAATCCACATGACATGGAAAGAAACTATGCTTATTTTCTAGTTTAATGAATTTTGGTACAAAAATTCATCAAACAATAGTTATTTTCATTAAAGATATTATTATGAATTCCTTATCTCTGATGATCTTGATAGAGGTTAATGATTCTCTATTATATCCTAATGACTCACTGGATAAATTCTTATGCTCCCTTACTGATGCAGTGTTGCTTCCTGTGGTCTTCTGTTGCTTGATGTTCTTCTCTCTAGTTTCCACTAGCCTTCTGTTGTCACCTTGTGTCAATTGTATGTAATATCATCTCTTGGATTCAATCTTCAACCATCTCACCCTTGTGGTGAGAACAAATAGTTAGTCCAAGCAAAGATTTTACTTAGATGATTATATTGTGGTTTCTTGTTTTCCTTAGTGTTATTCTTTCTATTGGTTGATGATAAAAGGAGTGTAGGTATAGTTTGTGACATCAGTTAGCCTTAAGCATATAAGAAGAATCTGTTGACATGTTTGCAAGGCTTGTCCCCAAATTACTTTTCATATACAAGAGACTGAGATGTACTAGGTTATTCAACCTTCTGTTTGTTTGTGTAAGAAACTCAAGTGTTTGAGTATACAAAAGTGATATGTTAACAAGGTCTAGAAACTTGTTACCAAAACTATTTCTATATAACACTAACATTGGAGTATCACACTGTTTCAAGAGTGTTAATAAGATCAGATCAATATATAAGAGTTTCCAAGTACTCTTATAGAAGCTTAGAGTAGCACTTCTAGGTCACTCTAAATAATCTTCTTGGATATCTTCATGTGGTAGTTCCTTCTGTCTTGTGGGTTGCTTCTCTTGCAGAAAGTCTTAGAGAGGATTAAAGAATAACAAGATAAAATGATTTAGACAAAATAATAAGATCTAGATTATGAGTTAACTCATGCTTTTATTATCCTTCTTGTTTTGCTTCCCATAAGATAGATACTTATCTCATACATGATTGGTTTTATTTAGCATTCAATCCAATTCCTCTAATAGAGGTTATATCTTGTTGTTATTCATTACTTTTATCCAGAAATACTTGATTTGTTGATTATTGATGTGGTTGGAAATATAGAGTGTTTATGGGATGATGACTTAAGATAGTAAATTGATCAAGTGGTTCTTTGATGTGTTAATATCTCATATGCTCACTTATATAAGATGAATGAGACAATGAGCATGAGAAGATTATTGGGGTTTAATGATTTAAGTCAGAGTTGGTAAATATTTTCTCATGGTGTCATGTAGTTATTTTATGTTCTTCATTTGTATTAATAATGCAGACATAGAGGTTTGGAAAAACCATATGTAATGGTCAAGGTTTTAACAGTGGTTGAAGAAGATTTGATTCTTCCCTTAAGTACTTCTTTTATAGTTGATGAGATATGTACATATTCGATAAATATATTACACAATTATTATGTCATTTCCCACCTGTGGGTTTGAGTTATCACTTGTATGAATTACCTGTGTTCTATTGAAACTTTGTTATTTACTTATGATAGTTCATCTTATGATTATGAGATGATTTATAGAGATGTTATGGAAATGAATTTATAATTTAGAGAGTTCTTGTCTTATAGAAGATCACATCTCTGTTGATGTGATGGTTCAATTGTGCATTACTCAATCGTAAAAATATGATCATCAACCATGTGATTTGGATACTCACCCCTTTTTGAGTTGTAAATACCTAATTAATTATCCCAAGTCACTTAAAGACTTGTGGCTAAGGTTGTTGAGATTTTGTGTTGGTCAAAACTATTATGGTTTGTGTAATCAGATGATTTGGTTTATAGAGATACTATGTTATAAAGATCACTCCAAATGTACTCTTGTCTAGATGAACTAGACCTATTTCATCATGTCAAGTGAAACTTTGGTCACTTTGCTTTGTTCAAACTTCCGCGCCAAAATTTCCCGTACTTTTAGATGCATGCTTTGCAAATGCACATATTAAATTTAGATCCTTATAACTCCCCAAACACTGGGATGTTACAGAAAATCAGGCATCGTTCTTTTAAAGAAGGTGACTTAGTGCTGAGATTGGTGCAGCAAAGAAAGCACAAGTTGGCCCCAGTATGGGAAGGACCATTTGTAATCAGCAAAGCTATGAAAAATGGGTCATATTATCTTGTAGATATTCGGGATACGGAAGACGATCCCGAGAAGCCAAATCGCAAAAGAAAGAGAAAGATAGATGATGAACTAGGAGAGACAAAGAGGCCTTGGAGCATCCAGCAGTTACGTCCCTTCCATACTTAGTTCAATTTCTATGTAAACATCTTTGAGATCATTAAATAAAGTTATCGGAATTCTTATATCCATGTTTTTACAAGTTTATTATAGTACAAAACATGATTCCACCTTATCTATTTCCCAATGATCTTACAAAATACTCAATGTTAACCCGAATTGTGCCTGCGTGCTCGGTGTTTAAAAACTGAATGATTTTCAGCCTGCTAACGGCTAAAGGAAACTCGGATTGTGCCTGCGTGCCCAAGTTTCAAAAAATTCCTTACTTTTCTCTAAGTATTATCTGATTGTTTATGTGTTGGGTCACTGGAGCTAGTTAGTAAAAATGCCTTTAGTATGATCCATGTTTCCGAGTTTAAACTGATTGGTTTTACCCAGTAATTCGGCATGATGATTCATAGTACTATTGAGCCATTTCAAACACTAAGGACAGTTAAAGCACATAAGCCAGAGAACTTAGAAGACAAAGGAATATTAAAACCCGGAAATCTTGCAAAGAATTTCATAATTAAAACTGCAAAAGGCGGAGTTCTTGTTTATACAAAAGGAATAGAAGCATTACAATATAAATTACATTGTAAAAGTGCAGTAATGCTCCTATTGTCTACTTCCACCATCCAGGTTAAGCACAGCCCTTCAAGCATCCGAGTCTTCTTCGCTGCTGTCATTCTCGGGGGCTTCGGGGATCTCCTCTTCTGGATAGGTGATGGAGATGTTCACCATGGAGGCGATCTTGGTGGCGTGACCTTTGATCTCATCAAAGATGGTGGTTCGCTGGGTTTCCGTGTATCCAGGGTAATGCATACGCATAAGGCCGAGAGCCATGCGTGCACCACCCCGTGCTGCGGAGCGTAAGGTAGACTCCCTGGATTCCGCCACCTCCAGGATAGCTCCCGGAAGTTTTTCAACTTCCGAGAATTCCCCAGTCCTTGTGGGAAGGAACTTGTTGACCAGCTGCATTCCAGCAGCTCGGATTGCAGTCCACAACTTCCCAAAGGCTCGGATTCTCTCAATCCGAGTGAGATCTGGGTTTTCTCCTGTTTTTTCAGACAAAACAGCCAAAAGGTTAAGTGAAAAAGCAGAGAAAGAAAGCAAGACATAGAAAAAACCGGTAAATGAAATAAACTTACCGAGAATCTTGTCGATTTTGGAGCCTTCCTCCAGGCGCAGGTTTAAGGCATTCTCTAAGTCCTGAATAGTGGACTTGTCCTTTTCCGCCTGGTCGGAAGCCTTGGATTCAGCAATTCCAAGGGCCAGGTTGTTGGCTTCCAGGTCTTTTTTGACCTTCATAAGTTGCTTATGAAGGTCCAGATTCTCCTCACGGAGACTGGCAGCATTGCCGGCATCTTCAGCTATTTCCTTGGCCTTGTCCAAAGTAGTTGGAAAGCAAGGAAACAATTCCAAGTTTAGTCAAAACTCGGGAAAAGTACTTAGACAAAAAGCTGAATCAAAAAACTTCAGAGAAAAAAATTTACCTGTTGTTTCCGACAGCTGCAGCTGAGACGATGCCAGCTCCGCCTCTTTCACGTCAAGAATAGAAAGAAGATTTCTAACTTCTTTATTCTTGACGGAAAGTTTATTGAAAACTTCCATGTTAATGGATTCGGCGGTTTGCTGGAACACGACAAGGAAAAGAGTAACTAAAAAGCATCAAGGCAAAAAGTATACATTTTGCTTAATGCTTGGGGGCTAGAGTTAAATACCTGGCTCATTCGCTGCAACCCCGCCAAGTTTTCATTGAACTATTTTGCGTATTACGCAAAAAGAATTCCGGCCGCGCTTAGGACATCGTTGATGTTCTTGAAATCCTTGTCAAAGGTGGGAATCTCCTCATCGGTCGTTCGAGAAGAATTTCCTACCTCTGGAGCCGCCCTTTCCCTCGTGTCCGTGTCAGGCACAACGGGCTGGCTGGGCTCCAAAGACTCGATGGTGGGGGCTGTGGTATGCTCTTCTGCCATCGTGGACGGTGTGTCCGGTGCAATGACGGGAGAAGGTTGAGAGCCTCTGCTGGACACAACCTTGTGCCTTTTCAGCTTCTTTGGCTTTAAGGTAGAGGGAGGCAGGCTAAAGGCAAAAAGCAAAAAAAAACCCGGAAAAAGTTAAAACTCCGAAGACAAAAGAAAACTTCGACAAAAGAAAATAACCGGGATGCTCTAACCTGGAGGTGGCGACGGGAACCCCGTCAAGATCAATGATTTCCTCAGAGGAGGAGATCTTCTTGCGCTTTCGCCCACCTGCAAAGGCGGCGCGCAACGCCTCCAGTT
This sequence comes from Alopecurus myosuroides, assembly GCA_028641055.1. NCBI lineage: Eukaryota > Viridiplantae > Streptophyta > Magnoliopsida > Poales > Poaceae > Alopecurus > Alopecurus myosuroides. The sequence continues at coordinate 288,032,846 of CM054059.1, forward strand.
CAGCTTCGGAGGCCAGCTCCGATTCAGGAAGATCAGCAATCTGTCGAAAAGAAAAACAGAGTTAAAAGCGAAAAATCCGGGAAAACATGGAAAAGTTTAAACCCAAATGACGGAAATAATACCTTGGGAGCCGGATTGTCGGCCGTATACATTGGCCGACTCGCTTCATATTGGTCGCGTGATGCGACCAACTGGTTCACGCGCCTCCGCAGATCCCTCACGGCCCAGTCTTTGCTGGTTGTCCGCATTTTGTCGCCGGCACCCATGTACTCGCAAAGGAGACGGCCACCATGGTTGGCTAACGGCTGGATCCGCCTGTCCAACCAGCAAAGGGCTGTGTCCATGCCGGTTAGAGGCGGATCAGAGGAAGTGAGCTTGGCGATGCGCCGCTTGATCCTTAGAAGATCAGGCGGCAGAACTTGGACGGCTTCAGTTCCCCAATTTTCTTGGGGAACAACAGCGGTGTTTGAGAAAGGTGGAACCCCGATGGCCTTTTTCGGGAAAGGAACATCGGGATGATAAAAGAAGGAACCCGTACAGAATTTGACGGATTCCGAGGTTTTGATCTTAGGGAACCAATCTGTCGAGACATCGTAGTAGTTTTCATAGACTGGGGTGCCATGAGACTACGGTAGAGACGTGGGGTAACGGGATGGCGTAGTAACACAGAACACGGGATTTTACCCAGGTTCGGTACGTCGCGACAGTACGGCGTACCTACTCCTGCACTTCTCACTATGTGGGACTAAAGCCCGTATAATAAGGTTACAATGTAAGGGAATAGATCCAGCTACTCGTCGAGGATAAACTTCTCGGCGAGTTGCGTAAGGCTTGAGCTTGAATCTAGAACCTTGGAACTAAAGGAACTTATGAAATCTATCTCCCGTCCGGCTTTATATAATAGCCGGATTAGGGCTTACAGAACCAGAAACCTAGAAGACTACGTTTAACTTGTAACTTGGAAAGTAAGGAATCCGTCTTCTCCTCCAAGCCAGATCACGCGGGCCGTGATCCGGGTTCTTCTAGAATCCGGCTTCTACGCGTCGGACTACTGGGCCGCCCAATGGACCTAAGCCCATTACCATGTAGGCCACCCTGGTAGTCCGGCTCTTTTGTCTACCATCTTCTATACCCCTATTCAGTATATATCCGACAGTAGCCCCCAGGAAGGATCAAAACTCTGAAACTCCGCCTTTCGTCAAATACATTTTGTCCAGGAAAACTTGATTCAGCAGTCTTGATTCTTTCTTCTTTCCTTTTGAAGGAGATGGTAACATAAAACTCGGAACTATGAAAATCCGGCTTTTCTTCTCGCGATCCTTCGCGGAAAAGGAACTCGTGACATCAGCGCTTTAATCATGCTGACGCAAGCGCCTTTTGGTTTCACGCGGGAAACCCTGCAACGTATCTCTGACAGATTCTCACGAGAAACGAGGAGATAGCCATCATTCCTCTGTCGTTCAGTTTCCCGGATTTTCCGGCGAGCGACACGCGTCGAACATCCAACGGTCAAAAGAGCCGTTGGCGCGTATCTAGAGGTTTTCAGGCTATAAATAGCCGTCCTCGTCGTCACCGGAAATCTTTCCTCACTCCCTCACTGCCCACGCCATTGACGCAAACGCGAGCACGAGAGCTAGAACGAAACCTTTCCCCGACGAGCCCTTTGCACGCCGGAGCGCTCCCTCACCACCGAAAACGATGGCCTCTCCGTCGTCCTCACCGGCTCGCGCCTCCATCGACGAGCTTTTGGGCGACCTAGATCCACAGCTGGGGTCGCCCAAGCATGCCGGCGGCGGGCCGGAAAAAGCCACGGCATCCGCGGCGGGCGGAGGAAATGCTTCCGCCGCCGCGGACGTAGCGGGCCCAAGCACCACGACAACCCCACCGTTCGCACCGGAAACGGCGGGGGCCAAGATTCACTCTCGTGGCACTGAGCGCTTCTCCGCCGGAGCTGATGAAGAAGCAGAATTTGTCGGAATTTGGAATCAGAGTGATACTTCACTCGTCCTCCTTCGTCGGATGTCAAGGGATAGATTAATAGTTAAAGGCAAATGGCGGATCTCGAAGAATGAGCCAGAGCCCAAGCCAAAGGAAGGAGAACGCGTCCTCCTCACCTCTCCTATCACGAGAGGTATGGGTTTTCCCCCTTCCGCCTTTTTCCTAGACGTCCTCAACTTTTATGGTGTTCAACCACATAATATCTCTCCAAATTCCATCCTCCAATTAGCTAGTTTCCAAGCTCTTTTCGAAGGGTATCTTGGAATAACTCCCAATTTAGACTTCTGGCATTATTGTTTCGAGGTAAAACACAACATCACAAACGGTGTTTCGCCCATCTGCGGTACCATATCTTTTATCCTCAGAAACTTTAGGGAAGAATGGTATCCAAAGATAAGAATGCCGAAACCTGACCAATCTTGGCTAGGTTCTTTCTTTTATCACCAAGACATTCCGTTCCCCAACAAAGAAACCGGACTTCCTCCCTTTGTTAATTCTGCTGCTATTCCTCATGAGAATTGGACACTTGCAATAACAGAGGATTTGCCTGAAAGCCTGATGAAAATAAAGCGTCGCATTGCCAAACTTTCTTCTTCTCAACCACCTTTGGTGTGGAAGGATATCGTGTTATGCTGGTTTGGACGTCGCGTACAACCTTTATCCCTTCGTTCCCGACTTCTTTGTGAGTACACGGGACCGGAAGATAGCATGAGAGGCACCGATAGGTCCTTTAGCAAGGAGGATTTTATAGAACGCCTTCATCAGATAGTTGCCGCCGATAGCCAGATTGAAGAAAGTCTAGCCATATATCATGCGGAAAATCTGGTTCCTAAGGTACTTTTCTTCCCTTGTTTCTGAGTTTCCTCAGATTATCTTCTCTCTTCATTTTTAACATACTGTTAATTCTTTCCTAGTTTGACGAACTTGGAGAAAATGATCTTGCTTCTGATGCTGAAATCAGCCAATTATATGCTGAGTTTTACAACAACCAAAAGCGCAAGAGGCAAACTACTATCAAAGAAGAATTTCCTTCTGCAGCTACGGGTAAAAGGGGGAAAACGAATATGCCAATGGGCGGAAATTTTCAATCACCCATCAGAAACGAATCCATTCCTGCTCCAGATGATATCCGGGTGAAAGAAGAACCTTTCGACGAACTCGGATATATTCGTCCGGAAGCTAAGAAGTTTTTTGCTCCTGCGCCTCTGGTTCGCCCTTGGCCACAAAATGGATTAGTTATCCGCAACAATATCGCATTCTCGCCCCGCCAGGTTATACACGATGGCCTTCACCACGTAGGAATTCTTTTCATGGAATATGCCAGAGAATTCAAGGAGACCTTAACTGATTTGCGAGAAATGAGCCAGGTAATACCTCTAGCCCCCAATCATTAAGTTGAAAATCTAAATTCTTCTTAATGATTCTTTGTATGCTTGTTCAAACTTAAGCATCTGGCTTTCATTTCCATGTTTCAGCATTCCGCAGATGCCATAAACGTGGAAGTTTTGAAAAAACTTAGCCTCAAAAGCAGAGAAGTAAAAACACTTCAATCTGTTATTGAGTCAAAAAGCAACGAACTGGCGTCGACTCAGAAGCAATTATCCAAAGCCACCGGTATTTTACTTCGTGTTTATTGATTTTTGCTGGAAAATCATTTCTAGATCTTGCCGTAATGTCGGATTATTTTGTCCCTACTTTTCAGCTGCTTTAACCAAAGCCAAGAAGCTCACAGCAAACGCTGCTTATTTTTCTCAACTTCGTGAAGAAAACTCCAATCTTCAAAGTGAACTTTTAAAAGTTCGAGAAGAACTGGAAGCCAGTAATCTAGCCCTTGGGATTGCGCAATCCAAGGCTTCTTTGCAGGCAGCAGAGGATAAATCTATTATCAATGACTTAGAAAGTATGCTATTTCCTCGTATGAAAGAAAACGATGAAATTGACGCGGTTCTTGGTAAGTTGACTTCTTTTACCAATACTTTCATGTCATATTCTTGTATTTTCTAATCTTTGCCTTTGTCAAAAAAGCAGGAAATTTTCCAGGGATTTCTCGGACGGAAAAGATCCGGGCCTTTGGGAAGATATGGAATTCAATCAGAAATGCAGGAATGCACTTAATTAGTAAATTCCTGCCCACAAGCAATATACAATTTTCAGAAGTTTACCGACTTCCGGATGGCATCATGGAGGTAGCAAATTCGAAGGAATATTTCCTTCGCTCTGCTGCACGGGGTGGTGCGCGAATGGCACTTGGCCTCATGCGCTTACACTACCCTGATGCAAAATCCTGGCGTGTAGCATCCGGTATTCCTCAAGAATGCTCAGAAGCACAAATAAATGCAATCTTTAAAGAAGTTGAAGGCCATGCCACGCAGATTGCCTCCATGGTAAATATCTCCATTACTTATCCAGAAGAAGAAGTGCCCGCAGCCCCCGAGAATGATGGCAGTGATGAAGACTCAGAAATTTAAGGGGGCGCACTTGACCTGGATGATGGATGCGTATAGGAGCTTCTTTACAATGTAATTCATATTGTAATACTTCTATGTCATTTGTCGGAACAAGAACTCCGCTTTTTGCGATTTCAAACTTCTTGCAAAGTTTTTTCGGGTTTGGCTGTTCCTTTATCTTCTAAGTAATCTGGTATATATGCTTTAACTGGCCTTAGTGTTTGAAATGGCTCAAATAGCATTATGAATCGTTATGCCGAGTAACTGGGGACGAACCAAGCAGTTTTGAAACTCGAAAACATGAATCATGCTAAAGGCATTTTTACTAACTAGTTCCAGTAACCCAGCATACGCACAATCAGATAAAACTTAGAGAAAACAAGGAACTGTTCTGAAACTTGGGCACGCAGGCACAATCCGAGTTTCCTTTAACCTTTAACAGGCCGAATCATTCAGCTTTTAAACACCGAGCACGCAGGCACAATTCGGGTCAACATTGAGTATTTGTAAGATCATTGGGAAATAGATAAAACGGAAATATTTTGTACTTATAATGAATATGAATTCCGATAACTTTATTTCATGATCTCAAAGATGTTTACATAGAAATTGAACTAAGTGTAGAAGGGACGTAATTGCTGGATACTCCAAGGCCTATTTGTCTCTCCTAGTTCAGCATCTATTTTTCTCTTTCTTTTGCGATTCGGCTTTTTGGGATCATCCTCCGTATCTCGAATGTCGACAAGATAATATGATCCATTCTTCATGGCTTTACTGATGACAAATGGTCCTTCCCATACTGGGGCCAATTTGTGCTTCCTTTGTTGCACCAGTCTCAGCACCAAGTCACCTTCTTTAAAAGAACGATGCCTGATTTTACGACTATGATAACGTCGTAAACCTTGCTGGTAGATGGCGGATCTTTGAAGCACAAGTTCTCGTTCCTCTTCTAGGAGATCGACAGCATCCTGTCGTGCTTCCTCGGCATCCGAGTCGTCAAAATTTTGCACTCTTGGGCTATCATGGATCATGTCCGTTGGAAGCATAGCTTCCGCACCATAAACTAGGAAAAACGGGGTTTGCTCAGTTGACCTATTTGGCGTCGTTCGAATACTCCATAACACGGAAGGTAGTTCTTCTACCCATGCTCCAGCTGCTCTATGAAGAGGAGTTTCGAGTCTTGGGCGTATTCCTTGCAGGATTGAGCTATTCATTCTTTCAACCTGTCCATTAGATTGCGGGTGTGCCACAGATGCAAGATCCAAGCGAATTCCCGTTTGTTGGCAGTATTTTGCCAACTCCCCAATGGAGAAATTTGTCCCGTTATCAGTTATTATGCTGTGTGGGACGCCATACCTCATTACTAAATCGATAATGAAATTTCTGGCAGTTGCGCCGTCCAGCTTTTTGATGGGTTTAGCCTCCACCCATTTTGTGTACTTATCTACTGCTACGAGTAGATGTGTAAGTCCACCTCTTGCAGTTTTGAACGGTCCCATCATGTCTAGCCCCCAGACCGCAAACGGCCATGTGATAGGGATAGTTTTAAGTGCTTGGGCCGGCAAATTGGTCTGCTTGGCGTAATATTGGCATCCTTCGCATGTATTCACTATGCGTTCGGCGTCTGTCTTGGCTGTTAGCCAGAAAAACCCTGCACGGAATGCTTTTTTGACTATGCTTTTTGATTGAGCATGATGTCCGCAATCGTCGGCATGGATTTCTTGCAATATTTCTCTTCCTTCTTCTGGTGAAATACACCGCAGAAAAACTCCAGAAGTACTGCGTTTGTATAAGTGGTCGTTGATCACTACGTATCCTTTGCATCGACGCTGTATTTGCCTTTGCAGGACTTCGTCTGCTCCTTCCGGGTACTTCTGATTGACTAAGAAGTTTAGGTACGGGATTGTCCAATCCGGTTTAACGAACATGACTTCAATTGTTTCAGATGCTAAAGGGTAATCAACGTCTCCACCTTTTATGGATGGTTCATGCAAATGCTGGACGAATACCCCTGGTGGTAAAGTTTTTACTCTCTCTGATCCCATGCGGGCTAACGCATCCGCGTTCCAATTTTCCTCCCTTTTTATGTGAAGGACTTCGAACCCGAAGAAGCATATGGCAAACTCATCCACCGTTCTCCGATATTCGGCCATTATGGGGCTTTTCGCGTCCCAGGTTTGGTTGAGCTGATGCTGTACCAAATCCGAGTCTCCATAGCACAAGATGCGTTTTACCCCTATTTCTTTTGCAATATGCAAGCCATGAAGCAAAGCTTCGTATTCTGCCACATTATTACTGGCGTTGAAGTGTATTTGCAATACGTACTCCATTGTGTCTCCCTTGGGAGATTTTAGAACTACGCCGGCTCCAGCTCCTTCCTTCATCTTAGATCCGTCAAAGTGCATGATCCAGTACTCGGATTCTGGCATCGGTGTATTTTCCATTGCTTCTGTCCAGTCGGCGACGAAATCTGCCAAAACCTGGGATTTTATTGCCGTCCTTGGCTGATACTTAATGTCGAAAGCTGCCAGCTCGATGCCCCATTTAGCTACTCGGCCGGTTGCCTCCGCATTGTTTATAATATCTCCTAGTGGTGCTTTACATACCACTGTTATAGAATGTCCTTGGAAGTAATGGCGCAGCTTTCTGGATGCGAAAAATACGCCATATGCCAGTTTCTGATAGTGCGGGTATCTTTGTTTGGATTCGGAGAAAACTTCGCTTATGTAGTATACCGGATGTTGATCTGGTATGCTTTGCTCTTCTTTTGTCCGTTCCACAACGATTACCGCGCTAATAACCCGACTAGTAGCCGTAAGGTATAGTAACATGGGTTCTTCATCTTTGGGAGATGCCAAGATGGGAGCGTTCATCAAGGTTTCTTTTAACTGGGCTAACGCTGCATCGGCCTCTTCTGTCCATTCGAACTTGTCGGATTTCTTTAACAGTTTGTATAGTGGCAAGGCTTTATCCCCCAGCCGACTAATAAATCTGCTGACGGCTGCAGCGGAACCCGTCAATCTTTGGACATCTTTTACACATGTAGGCTTTGAGATATTCAAGATTGCCTTGATCTTTTCCGGGTTAACTTCTATTCCTCTGTGAGAAACGATGAAACCCAGAAGTTTTCCTGAGGGAACCCCGAATACGCACTTAGATGGATTCAACTTCATCTTGTAAGTGCGCAAGTTTTCGAAAGTTTCTCGCAAATCCTCAAGGAGTGTATCTTTTTCCTTGGTTACGACAGCAATATCGTCCACGTAAACATGGACGTTTTTTCCAATCTGACTATGCAAACAACGTTGCATGCAACGCTGGTAGGTTGCACCTGCGTTCTTCAGGCCAAAAGGCATGGTTACGTAGTAATACGTCCCGTACGGGGTTATAAAAGAAGTCTTGATTTGATCTTCCTTTTTCATGCGTATTTGGTGGTACCCGGAGTATGCATCCAAAAAGCATAAAAGCTCAGAGCCTGCAGTGGCGTCTATTATTTGATCGATTCGTGGCAGCGCAAACCTATCTTTCGGACATAACTTGTTCAATCCTGTGTAATCTATACACATTCTGAGGGCAGTTGTGTCTTTCTTCGGTACTAATACCGGATTTGCGGACCAGTCAGTATGGATTACCTCCTTGATGAAATCCGCTGCTAAAAGCCGGATAATTTCCTTGCCAATAGCCTTCCGTCTTCTTCCGTCAAATCGACGGAGACCTTGTTTGACGGGTTTTGATCCGGGAATGACCTTGAGTTGGTGCTCAGCAAGTTCCCTGGGTACGCCTGGCATGTCAGCTGGACACCAGGCAAAAATATCCCAGTTCTCACGGAGGAACTTGATGAGCTCGCCTTCCTATTTGTCGGTCATCCCAGTCCCTACAACGACGAATTTTGTCGGATCTTTGGGATCTAGGATTACCTGTCTTGTATTCTCGGATGCCTTGAAGCTATCTGTTGGCTTCCGAGTTTCTTTTCCTGCCGGCATTTCTTTCGGCGATACCTCCTTGGCTAACTCCTTCAGTTCTTCCTGAGCTATAACTCTTTGAGCGCAAAGGGCGTTTTGCTTCTCCAACTCATTTGCCAGCTTGAAATCACCGGCAATGGTGATTACTCCTCCTTTGGGTCCTGGCATCTTCAGCTTGTTGTAGATATAGCAAGATCTTGCCATAAACTTGGCGAAAGCCGGACGTCCGAGTATTGCGTGATACACGCTCTCGAACGGCACAACTTCGAAGGATACTTTTTCCTGCCGGAAGTGATCTTTATCTCCGAAGGTGACATCTAGGGAAATTTCTCCTAGGGATCGTGCTTGCCTGCCAGGAACGATGCCATGGAAGCGTATATTGCTGTAATTGAGCTGGGACTCGGATATCTTCAAGTGCTTCAGTGTATCCAGGTACATTATATTGATGCTGGATCCTCCGTCCATCAGCACTCTTCTTAGCCTAGTGTTTTGAACAATAGGGCTTACAACAAGAGCTTGTGTGCCGGGTTCAGGGATATTTCCGGGATGATCTGACTGATCCCAGATTATCGGTGTGTTGGAGTACTTCAAGAATTTTGGGGTTGCAGGAACAACCGCGTTTATTTCTCGAAGTGTCCTTTTGGCCACCTTTGCTGACGGGGTTGCTAGGAAAGTTAGCATTGCTTCTCCGTCAACTCTCGGAAATTTAGGTTCGCCTTTTCGCTGTTGTTCCTGGATTTTGTCATCAGTGTCCGATTCACTGTCTTCTTTTTCAGCTTCTGGCTTTTGTTTGGCAGGTTTCCTCTTGGAACCCTTCCCTTTATTTCCGGATCCTGCATTGCCTTTCATATGCTTGTTTAGCCGGCATTGCGCGTTTGTGTGGGTTGGTTTCCCAAACTGAGAGTGGTGGACGCAGGGTTCCGACTTAATTCTCTCCCATTCCTCAGGAGTGTAATTGATGGGATCCGGACTGCGGCCTTTCCACTTGTTCCCTTTTTCTCCTCCAAAGGCTAAGTTAACCTCCTTGGGCTTTGTTGTTGACTCCGGAGTTCCTTTTTTATCAGAACGAGGTGTTTTCTTGGCCAGTATTAGTGACTCAATATTGCCTCCTCTTGCTCTAATATCATCTTCGGCTGCAGCATGCTCATTAGCGGTTGTAAGCATAGATCCGAGATCTTTGTGCTTTTTAGAACCAACCATGAACGGTACAAGTCCGGGTTTTAGGCCATTGACGAAAGCATGCATTGCTTGTACGTCAGTTACTCCAGAGCAACTATTCTTCATTGCAGTCCATCTGGAGATGAAATCCACGTATGGTTCGTCTTCAAATTGGGTGCAACGGTTCAGCTGGTTGATGCTATTTGGGCGTTTGTATGTTCCCCTAAAATGCTGGGTAAATACTCTCGCCATATCATCCCAACTGTCGACAGTTCTTGATGGTAAACCATTAATCCAATCTCTGGCTCCGTCTAGCAACATTAGGGGAAGAAACTTGACAGCTTCCAGGTCTGTCCCGTTGTTGATCTGGACGGCTGTGTAATAATCTGAAAGCCAGGTATCCGGGTTTGTACTGCCGGTATATTTTTGGTAGGTTGGACCAACTTTGGCGAAGCCAGAATGCAGGGTTATCCTTCGGATCCTGTCAGTAAAACACTTAGGACCAAAGTATAGATCATCCTTTTCTGCTCTGTCAATATGTGCAGAATATCTCCCGGCTGAATGGACAGAAGGGGATCTGCTCCTTTCTTTTCCATTGTTGCGCGGACGCGTTTTTCCGAGGTTATCTCTATCTCTTCCGTTGTCACGCCCTCTGGGATTAGGTGGAGTCCTGCTCCTATACCTTTCCTTATCTTTGGGCGGTGTCCGAGATCTTTCACGTCTGTGAGGCGTATCGTATCTTCCAGCTTTTTCAGCTGGGTTTCTCGGAGGTGGCATTATTTTGCCGTCATTCCGGTGTTTGTCTTCCCGATCGTGTGGTTTATATCCATCTTTCGGGAGATGAGGTCCGGTTCTAGACGCTGCGTCCCGGTTGTCGGGGTTTTTCTTGTCTTTTCTCGGATCCTCTTTTTTATCCGAATCTCCGGGTTCTTCCGGTCCAGGTGCTCCAGCAGCGCAAGTAACAGTTTTGCAGAGGGCGGAATTATCATGCAGCCTCCCTGATCGCTCTTGTCCTCGCTGTTGCTGCTGTAATGCTTTTCCTAGGAAAGCATACACCCCTTGGAGTTTTTCCCCGTTGGAGTACAGATCATTGTTCAAGATGGCGAACGCTGCTTCCGCGTTTTCAGCTGCGGTTTTGTATATTGGTTCGCCCTTGGCATCTTTGCCGTTTAACTGCTTTTGCCAAGATGGGTTATAGAACCTTTCTTTCGGCGGCAGTTCTTCCGGTTTTGCAATTCCGGGTAACCTCGTGGGTTTTAAGGCAGATCTATGCTTTCTCTCGTACTCCTCAATTTCTTCCTTCATAATTTTGATGTCATTATGGGTTTGTTGGAGATGTTGCCGAGATCTAAGCAGTTGTTGCTGTTGCCGTTGGAAAGCTTGTCTCCTGGCTTCCAGCATCTCAGGGGGTTCATTGGGTCCCACTGGAGTTTGTAATAGTTCTTGCTCTTCCAGTTCTGTCATTGGCGGAGCAGTGATTTCCTTAGATTTCTTTTCCGTAGGCTTTGTGCCACTAATATCTCCAACTTCCAGGTTTTCATCAGCGAGATCAGCTGACTTTTTCTTCCGGAGTTTGTACTGGAGTTTTTTAGAAGCACGGTGCTTTTTCTTGGAAGACGGAGGTTTTTTGACAGGTTCATCCTCTGTCATCTCCTTGACATTAGGAAATATCGGAGAAGTTTCTCCGTCTTCCCTCTCCTCTGCTGGCGGAGGGGTTTTAGGGCTTTCCTGGCTATCGGCACCCGTTGTATCAGCTGGTTTTGCCATTAGCACTTCATGGAATCCCTCTTGAAAGGACTTAACTTTTCTTACGAAGGCATCATCATCTTCGTCTTCGGACTCGAAGTTATCCGATCCGGTTTCCGACTCCAATCTCGCCTCAATGGCGGCAAGCACGGACTCTGTTTCCGAGTTCATCGTCTGGTTGACGGATGTCGGATCTTCCGTCTCTGTGACGGGTATTGGTTCTTCCGTCTCTGTGACGGGTGTATTGTTGTCTGCCTCTTGCACGGGATTTCCGTCATCCGTGTTTTCGGCGATCTCGGATTGCACCATGCCGATAAAGTGCGTATCACTGTTTTGTCGGCGATCTGAGCAAAATCCGGCATCATAGTCGTCTTCGACTGGGTATAGGGCGGGTGGGAGATAATTGCTTTCACCGCAAAACCCCATTGCTTCCGCGGTTAATCCGATAAAGATATTAGCAGATCCAATCGGTAAAACGCAGGCACTTACCAGATGGTTTTGCGCCGGTATGTAGGATCCATTGTCGAGGAAGCGCCCGACGTCATCGTCGAATTCCAAGCTTCCGACAGTGATCGATCTTCCAATTCCGCCTAGTATCCCAGATCGGAACTTCACGCCTGACGTCGTTTGCCCCACGGTGGGCGCCAACTGTCGAGACATCGTAGTAGTTTTCATAGACTGGGGTGCCATGAGACTACGGTAGAGACGTGGGGTAACGGGATGGCGTAGTAACACAGAACACGGGATTTTACCCAGGTTCGGTACGTCGCGACAGTACGGCGTACCTACTCCTGCACTTCTCACTATGTGGGACTAAAGCCCGTATAATAAGGTTACAATGTAAGGGAATAGATCCAGCTACTCGTCGAGGATAAACTTCTCGGCGAGTTGCGTAAGGCTTGAGCTTGAATCTAGAACCTTGGAACTAAAGGAACTTATGAAATCTATCTCCCGTCCGGCTTTATATAATAGCCGGATTAGGGCTTACAGAACCAGAAACCTAGAAGACTACGTTTAACTTGTAACTTGGAAAGTAAGGAATCCGTCTTCTCCTCCAAGCCAGATCACGCGGGCCGTGATCCGGGTTCTTCTAGAATCCGGCTTCTACGCGTCGGACTACTGGGCCGCCCAATGGACCTAAGCCCATTACCATGTAGGCCACCCTGGTAGTCCGGCTCTTTTGTCTACCATCTTCTATACCCCTATTCAGTATATATCCGACACAATCCTCCCTAAATCTCCTAAGAGTGAAGGAAATGGTTCCGCAAGTCGGGAGTGCGCCCTACGAAGAGTTCCGCTTAACCCCGAAGCAGTATAACCAGAAATCTAATCTAGGTTCTATGCCTAGAAAACCCTCGAAGAGGGCCTGAAAGCCGGCCATATACAGAATAGAATTTGGTGGCAGGTTATGGGGTTGGATATTGTAGTGGGAGAGGACCTGGAGAAAGAAGGCAGAAGGTGGCAGTCCCATACCTCTCAGAAGGTGGGAGGAGAGAAGAACCCGTTCGCCGTCATTTGGCATGGGTTCGTTCTCGTCTTCCGGAAGCCGCCATTTCCCTTTCAGCACCAACCCCTCCTTTTCCATGTTTGGAAGGAGGGACGGCGGAATGCTGCAGGCAATCCAGTTGCCGGCGGTCTCCATTTCTTCGTCAGCTCCGGCGGCGGCGGACGCGGCAGCCTCTGCAGCGGCGAGCTCGTCGCCAACGAGCGTGATTTTCTCCTCCACCGTCTCGGGAGCGAACGGCGGAGAGGGCGCGGAGCTCGAGCCCGCAAGATCCACGGCGGCGGAAGGATTTCCTTCGTCCGCCGCAGTGCCCGCGGTCTTCACCGGCTCGCCGCCGGCGTGCGTTGGGGAATCCAACATAGGATCCATCGTGTTGATGATATCCTCGATATCTTGCGTGACGTTGCGGGCGGGCGAAGACGACGGAGATGCCATTAGGTGGCGGCGCTGGCTCGCCTCCGGTGAGGTTTTGGGCGCGGTGTGCGTTCGGAAATCTCTCTCTGTTGGAAGCTTGGGCGCTGTAATGGCGTTCGAAGTGGGTGCGGAAGGTTTTCCGGGAGGACTAAGAAGGCTATTTATAGCCGGAAATCCGTCACGATACGTGCTAACGGCTGTTTTGACCGTTGGATGATCAACGCGTGTCACTCGCCGGAAAATCCGGGAAATGAATCGACAGGGTGATTATGGTTATCTCCTCGTTTCCCGCGAGAATCTGTCAGAGATACGTTTCTGGGTTTCCCGCTTTAAACCAAACGTCCCTTACGTCAGCATGATTAAAGCGCTGACGTAGGAGGTTCCTTCTCCGCGAAGGATCGTGTGAGAAAAAGGAGGATTTTCAGAATTCCGAGTTTTACGTTATCATCTCTTTTTGAAAAAGAATAAGAAGAATCAAGACTGCTGGCCAATATTTCTCGGACAATATGCATTAGGCGAAAGACGGCGAATCAGAGTTTTAATCCTTTTTGGGGGCTACTGTCGGATATATACTGAATAGGGGTATATCAGATGGTAGTGAAAAGTGCCGGATTACGAGGGTGGCCCAAGTGGTAGTGGGCTATGGTCCATTGGGCGGCCCAGTAAGCTGACGCGCAGAAGCCGGATTCTAGAAGAACCCGGGTCACGGCCCACGTGATCTGGCTTGGAGTAGAAGGCGGATTCTTTACTTTCCAAGTTAATAGTTGCCATAGTCTTCTAGGTTTCTTATCAGGGCTATTATATAAAGCCGGACGGGAGATACGAGGAAGAAGATACAGACTAACTCGCCGGAAAGTTGATCCTCAGCGAATAGCCAAACAGAACCTCACATTGTAATTGTATACACAAGCTTTAGCCCTGATTAGTGAGATTACAGAAGTAGGAACGCCGTATTACTACGACGTACCGAAACTGGGTAAATCCTGTGTCTTTGTCTTCAACGCGATCCCGTTCCCCCACGACTTTACCCGTAGTCTCATGGCACCCCCGTCTATGAAAACTACCACGATGTCTCGACAGGTACCCAGCTATGACTTGGTCGAAATCCAACATGTGGGAGGTGATGCAGTGTTGTGTGATCTTGCACAACATGATCATTGAGAGTGAGCGGGATGACCCGGTGCCTGACAGTGAGGCAAGCACACCATACTACCGGCAGGGCCCTCTTGCAACTGTTGATCACCAGGTGCCGGCATCATGGACAGACTTACTCACCAAGCGGCAGGAGATTCGACATGCTGGAACACACCATGCTCTGCAGAATGACCTGGTGCAGCATTTGTGGGCGCGAAACGGGAATGACAATGTTGAGGACGATGACAATGACTAGTGTAATTTATTTTATTTGTTTAAATTGTTGAAATATTTATTTGTGTGGTAAAACTCCAATTATTTGCGTGCCAAAACTCTACCTGCCCAAATATGGGCGAATCGCCGGCTGGGGGAGGGGGGGGGCTGGGTTTCACGGCTGGGAAACGCGGCCCCCAGCTTACTGTTTTGCGCAGCGACGGAACAAAAGGGGCAATTTTCGCGTCGTGGGAGGGTGGCGAACGGCAGGAGATGCCTTAAGCAGGCACGGACCGAAAACGGATCGAGAAAACGGATCGAGACGAGGGTTGGGCAGCCCCGTAGGAGCGTGGTTTTGGCCCGGACTGCTCAAATCCGGTCTGTCCGGGGCAATTGAGCAGCCCGGGGGAGATGGCCTTATCAAACAGGCAGGACACGGCGGTGCCACACCCACGTCGTCGAGCATTCCGTCGTGGCCTTGGTAGAGCACGCAGATGATCTTGAACTCTGGGACGGATACGAGCTCCGACGAGCTCCCACGACCCGCGGCCGCTGGGGAGGAAGTCGATGGGAGAAATGGCGGCCGTCGACCGGCGTCAAGGACAAAGGGAGGAAGACGAGGCCGCCGGTCGTTGTGGTAGCTCCCCGCGACGGGGTGCGGGCGCCTAAAACCGGCAAAAGAGGGGAGGAAGCGCCACCGCTTGCACGTGGCTGCGGCGCGTACGAGACAAAGAGGCGAGGCGATGAGGAGCTGTAGGATGAGACAGAGGAGCTTGCCGGGGACGTCGTGCAGCGTCGTGGTCGGCGCCATGGGAGTCGGACGAGATCAATTATGATCTTCAGGGATACGATCGATTACCGTTAGTTTGATTAGCGCTAAGTTTATCCATGAATCTCACGTCGCCAGACGTGGCGCTCCTCCCTCAAGTGCTCAAGTGGTATGTACCAATTACAAGTGTCAAAAACATACTGTATGAAAACGTGGCATCGGCGTTGCTGTGTTTGATGGTTTTGCATCCTGAACACTACACCAAAACAAATCCAAACCATGTATCCAAACAAAATGGTGCGTGCAGAATACTACTCCTACAAAGCATACTGATAATTTACAGCACGGCTGCATATTTCTGCAGACTCCAAGGGAAAGACAGAGGAAGGCTGGATGGCTTCGCGGTGCAAAGGTGGAATTGATCAGGCTATCGGCGTAGGCGCGGCCCTCCACCTCTGCCCACCGGCGGAGACGGCGCAGCTCCGGCTCCTGCCAAACGCCGCGCCGGCGCCTGTGGCGAGACCGAAGTCGCACGGGCGGTCCTCGTCGATCTTGGCCATGGCGACGCTCCGGCTCCTGGGCACGGCCGGCGGCTGCTCCCGCTCCGGTGCCGCACGCCTCTCGGACGCGGCGCGTATGAGCTCCCGCAGGTCGTTGTCGCCGGCGAAGGAGCGCGAGGAGGAGGACGGGGAGGCGGAGTAGCTGTAGCAGAAATCGTCGGACCTGCTGCAGGACATGGGCGTGCCGGGGAAGGACGGGTAGCCGAAGGCGGCGTCGGCCGGGAACTGGCCCGCGCAGCTGGTGACGCTCCGCATGTAGAAGTCGCGCGCGCGGCCCAGCGCCCGCCCCGGTGCCCGCCACAGCCAGCTCACGGCCTTCCTGCCGCTGCCCATTCGGCTCATGCTCATGCCCCGCTGTTTGATTTGAAGAAGAGAAGATGGATGGATGGGAGAGCGCGATGGACAGGGTTTTGCTTATATAGAGCGGATATGGATGGAACGGATTGGCATATATGGTCTTTGTTTCGCTCTCACTGAGCACTATTCAAAGCGATAATTATAGTAATAAAATAATAATATTTCTATGCCATTAGTGTACCCTACAGGTGGGTGGCGGCTGAGGACCGAGGACCGGTCAGGCCCTTCACATCACAGGTGCATGTCGGGGAAGGCAGCTAACGAGCTACCGTGGCCATTAAAATTTCGACAATTTATGTAAGTTACTTTTTTGAAGTTTCTATTTGCATACTTCAGAAAATATTTATGGGTGAAAAAGAATTAGCATGTATTAGCCGAAAGAATAAGAGCATCTCCAAGAAACGCGCAAAAACGGCCGCACCCGGGATAGACCGCCGTGCTTCATTTCGCCGGCTCCAGCAAACGCGTGAAAATATGGCGCACCGGCAGTGCGCAGGAAGCCTTGCGCGTGGCCACGCGCTCCATAAAACCTGCGTCCGCGCCGTTCCTAACCTCCCGGAAGTTTCATTCCAGTCGCGTCTTCTTCTCTCCTCTTCCCGCCGCCGCCCCACCATGCCGGCCACCGCGACACCAGCCCGAATCCGGACGAGACCTTCACCGCCGAGATACGCACCGGCAATGACCGGCTCAATCTCGGGGCATACTCGATGGAGTTAGAAGCCGCCCGCGTGTACGACGCATCAGCGTGGAGGCTCGGGCGCCCGCGCGGGCAACTCAACTTCCCCAACGTGCGCGAGCGGACAAGGCGGCGACACCGGTACCATTTGTCAAAATACTTTAGGCTATGTCACCTAGATTCATATGGAGCACCGTTTGTCAAAATACATAAGGGTACATGGGTACGTGGGTATGGAATTATACGATCTCATTCCCGTACCATTTTTACTCGATGGGTATGAGATTTTTTCATTTACTTATTCATGGGTAATTTTTATCTTCAGCCCTTATCCTAATAGGGTTTTTATCCGCGGCTTACGCGGGGTTATGGATGCCTATTTGCCATCCGTACATGTGCATGTGCCTGTGACTACAACGCGTGTTACGGTGTACACGCACGGATCAGAGACGCGCGTGGCTCACACGTGAGTGCGGCACAGGACTAGAAATTGGCTGCCGGGGTAATCTGCAATCTTACGGTGATTCCGTTGGTGCCGTATAGTGTCATAGAGGAGGATACCTTGCAGAAAATGTGAGTTTGATTCCTACGTACTAGACTGGATCCAAATGAAGTCGTTATTCGAAAACTGGACCGTTTTGATGAGCATCGCCTTGTCAATGTCGACGGGGTTTGGCATGGAAGCGTTCCCCTCCGTTGATCCAAGCTTTCTTTGTACCCAACGCTACCAACCAAACCATGGTCACATCGTATCACCATCTTTCTCTGTTTCTATAAACAAGAAGTTGACGTCAAATATATTTGGTGGTGCGGTAAGATGCAAATGGCACCATCAGTAACAGGACACGGCCGGACTTCCCCTTAAGAAAGTAGTGCTGTACTATGAAGCATCAGATGACGTGCGTGCGATCCGTCAGTTCAGAACCATCACAGCGCTTGCAATGGATTATAAGTATCTTTGAAAAAACGAAGGATATGATTAGTAGTACTACAACTAATAACGATATAAAGATTAGATATCGACATTAATGAATATATGTGTCGGTCCAGTTTTGTACTCCCTCGCAATGCTCGATCTGGTGTGCACACGGACACGGTCCATGGCTGACTTTTGGGACGAGCAAAGCAATAAAATCTCGCCAGCTCTGCGCGTAGCGGTAGCGTTGAGCAACGTGGTGATGAATTGCGTGGGGACTGCTTGCTGATAGAGATAGGACGGCGTTTCTATGGATTGGGAATTTCAGTATACGTGCTCTCAGGATTTGCAGCTGTCCAAACTGTGAATCGTTACATGGAAATTTGACGGTGGGCCTGACCCCATATGTCAGCTAGGCGTAGCTCGGTTCCTAGTTTTTTTTTTTTTTTTTTGTGGCGTGTCACACCGAAGGATCGGGACGTAGACTTGTAGAGTACATATGATTGCGCACTGAGACATTGCTTTCGACCGAGCAATTCAATGTTGTTGACAAAAGGTCGATTCAAATTGATGGATGCATAGTTGCGCTATATTGCATTATATTTCTCTTACTAATTAGTATTCAGTTATCTTATTTCTCTAAACTCGTGTTTCACGCTACCTCTGAAAACAACTTGCCATTTTAGACCAAGGAATTAGACTTGGGGACTTGTAAACAACACATGCACGTGGCGATAAGCCAGCCACAGCAGCAGTTCGTCATCTCAGGCAGATGCAGAAGCCGCGAGTGAAACCTCCGGCGGCCGGTCGTTAATCGTGATTGACGATGTTGCGTGGGAAACGTGTCTGTGATTGCTTATCGGCCGCAAGGTTCCGCTGGTCAGCACACGAGCCGGAAATTGCTTCTCCGTAGCCATATCCCTCCCTTGACTGGACTCAAACAATACTGTGATAATAGTATTATTCTCTGAAAATTTCTTCAACAGCCATACTTTTCTTTCCATCGGTTTTGAAACTAATCACCCTGCGTTCTACCAAAGGATGTTGTAGGATTGTCATTCAACGGAGAATGATGTGGACTTATCTGACTAAGGGATGATGACAGGGCGATAGTTTTGATTTTGTTCCTATATGGAGTCAAAAGATTTGCCTCTATCCATTAAAATAAATGAGAATAGAGTTTGCCAAGAGTTAAAAAAAAAAAAAATGATAAACGGGCGATGACCCAAAGCTTTGTCTCGCTGTTGATGGTGGCAAGAAAAATTGTTGGTGTCACCGATTTGTTGTGTAAACCGTCACGTTTCTCTCGTTCAAAATAGCCCAACTAGCGAAGCATGGTGAGGGAGACCATGGCCTTGCGGTTTGGGATAGTGCTACTAGACATGTTGGCCCACCACTTCTTGATAAAAAAAATTGTCTACCAATCGAAAATAACAATGGATGGAACCCCGATCCGGTCTTTGATCATTGCCCAAATTCTATTAGAGAAGCGGAATTGAGAAAAAAAAAGGTGCACCTCCGTTTCTTGAGCTTGCATGCACAAAGAGGGTAAAGCCCACAACTTGTCCACCCTCTCTTCTCAAATCGATTGACCGTCCATAGCCTATTTTGATTAGTTAACCAAAAAAAATTATCTTTGGCCGGCTCAAGTTTACCATACCGTCTTGTTCATTGAAACATGCCCACCCGTCCATATCCTATTTTGAAAACTATAAGGTTAGACCTATAGTTATGGGGAAAAAACTATTTAACAAACCTCACTAATTCAAATCTTGAGGTATAATTTATTCTTTGGAATGTTTTTTAAGTACTACTTGTTTTTAGCAACCAAACAGAATTTATTGACTAACTAATAAGAATATATCAGATTCAAGAAACGGAAAAACACATGAGCAACAAACTCACCGATAAAACTACAAGTTAGTACATCAAAGTTATCTTTTCTATGTACAACTTATGCATATTAACCGAGAAAGAATTGTAGAAGACTAAAAATGGACTAACCTAAAGATTATCGTACTAATGATTCATTGCCATACCGCCAAGAAGAAGTTTGCAAGCACATACAAACAAAAACATGACAACAATTGACAAATTTAGACTTGACACCACCATCGCTACCACCACCTCCAAAACATAAGATCTTGATGTGACGATATGCAGGGTCAAAGCACAACATGCTCTTTGATGTCGACACATCTGCCACGATCATATGTGGACATGAATAGAACTGTGGGACTTTAATGAACTTATCAACATATCCATTGTCGAAGCACCGCTACAAACGACACACAAACCTAGCATAGATGAAAATTAAAAAGCACTCGGTGTAGATATTCGGTTTCCCTTCTCATAAATACTTTTTCCGGATACTATATTAGGGCTGTCTCAATATTGTTTTGTACTAACTTACTTTTCTTAGAGGACTCACCTACTTTATTTACTAGGTAAAATAATAGGGACGCAATCAAACTTTGTAGGCTCTAATAGGATAACATCCAACCAAAACTAATTTACCCCTTATCTAGATCATGTGCCTCAAAGTTTGATCATCTAATTTCATAAATAAATTTAACTTTTCCAAAAGATCTAGTTGTTGTGTGAACATCCTTGATGATCATGTTAAAACCTCCTCTTAATAATTTTGAATGTTCTAAAGGTAGCACGCGTGAAATTTACTTGGAATGGCTATAAAATACCATGCATAGGTAGGTATGGTGTACACATTGGAATAAGTTTGGTTTATGGTGTTCGATGCACGAGTAGATCTCATACTCAGTATAGGTGACGGCTAGCAAGCGACTGGGAGCGACCAACTAAGAGAGCAATAACGCCATAATCATGCATAGCGACAAAATATTATTGAACAAAGCATGAAGTGATATTACTATCCTAAAAATAAATGATCATCAAGATTAAATGTGACTTTGTTTATAGTCATAACATGTTGTGAGCATGTGCCAAGTCAATCCAAATAAGTCCTCGAAGGAGGATACCACAGTGACATGCCGCATTATGATCAAAAGAACACATGATTTAATTTCAATAGCATATTAAGCACTCTCAGTTATTTAAAACTAGTCATGGTACATCATAAATCACTAAGCACACAATTATTATAACATCTAACATGACATGTCAAAATCTTGCCACGGTCTAAACAAGCATCCTTTGCACCACTACTAAGTATGAAACTTCTTACTCTCAACCAAAGAACTAACAAGATCTGAGCAAAATAAGTAAGGAAAACAAGAGATAAAAAAGTAGTAGCAAAAACTAAACACTCATAGAGCAATAAGAGTGAAAACTAGAGCATTCTAAACGATAAAGCGGAGTGTGTTTCTCTCCAAACAAAAATGTTAGGACCAAACCATTTATTACCAGCAACCAAACAAAACAAAACAAAACAAAACTGAAAGTAAAATAAAATGACGCTCCAATAATAACACATAGTATGTGAACCAATAAAAATATAGTGTCCTGAAAGGTGACCTGGTAATATTGTTGATAAAGAAGGGGATGCCTTGGCATCCCCAAGCTTTCGCGCTTGTACTTCTTGGATATGTCTTAGGGGTGACATGGACATCCCAATGCTTGAGCTTTTGTCCATTCTTGATCTTCTCATATCATATTCCTCTCCTTACACTTGAAAACTTACTTCGTACAATACTTCGCATAATCTTCATTAGCGGGGCTAGTACATCAAATAAATAAATCCACTTGGTTCAGTTTTGACACAATGAAAACACTCAATTCAAACATTAGCTATTGTCATCGCTTCTTTTAGGTCTCTCCACCCCTAGAGGACAACAAAAGAAAAATATTAAGAGGCAAATGAAAATAAAGGCAGAAATCTGTCAAAACAAAACTGCCTTTAAATATGAATTTTTGCAAGACACTTCCGAACTTCAAATGAGAAAATATTCAACTAGTAGAAGTTAGATAACAACCTAGGGCATGTTCCCATTTAATTCTCATAATTTTATCGCACTCTGACTGAGAGATACAATTTTTTGGTGAGACTCGGAAATCTGGACAACAAATAACAAAAGCCACAAATTGCACTTTCTTTCAAATAGAGGTTACTCTTGGCATAAAAACAAAATATAAAGGATAAGAAGAGGTTGCTACATAAGTGGAAAATTCCGAGACTCAACAGAAAAAACCTCGGAATGAGATGAAAATTTACGAGGAATTTTTATTCACCAGAAGACTCCCGGAGCCAGAAGGACACCCGGAGAGGAGGCCCACAACCACGAGAGGAGTGCCAGGCGTGTGCCCCTACCCACACCTAAGGTTCATCGCGTTCCCTCGGGCACCACCTCGTGTTTCATCTTCGCCTATAAATACCCCGTTGACCTAAAGCGGAAGACACCCGAAGGATTTTTTCAGAAATGAGTCCAAAGTTGACCGCCATACAAAACCCTAATTCGGGGGACAGAAGTCTATGTTCTGTCACTCTACCAGGACGGGGAAGTTCCCCCTGAGCCATCTTCATTAACGTTTCTTCCTCCCGCTATTGAAGGATGGAGAGGTTAACTAGAGGGGGGGTGAATAGGTTAACTACAATTTTTAACTTCTTTTTCAAGTTAACAAGGCAATGCGCAAATATAGATTATCTAGATTATGCAACTAGGTGAACAATCCTATATGTTGAGCAAGTACAACTAGCACAAGGTGAGTAATATGACTAAGCTAGTAGTAATAAGTAAAGGTAAGTTGAGGAATAACCGAACATAATGACGCGGAGATTTATCCCGAAGTTCACTTCCCAATGGAAGCTAATCTCCGTTGGAGCGGTGCGGTGCCACCAAAGTGGAACACCGAGTAGGCCTCAAATGCCACACCGTATCTCCTTCGAGTCCTTCCACCGATGTGGATAGGCTCGAATCACTATGTTGCCGTTGAGGTTGACAACTAGAACCTTTACAAGGATGAGGAACACTCCACAAGATTGGAGGGTCCTCACCAAATCCCGAGAGCCGCCAAGACTCCGAGAGGCAAGATCCACGGGCACAAAAGCACCGGGGATATCAACAAGGCTCCGAGCTCTGATGAACTAAGAGCAACAAGATTCCTAGCTCCAATGAACTAAGAATGACAAGATCCCTAAGGGATGAGTGGGTGGATTTCTAATCGACTCGGTGGAGTTGTAGATCGGGGGTGTCTCCTTCAAATCCCAAAGTATCACGAGCTTTGGTTGGGGATTTGTGGAGATCTTGTTCTTGAGCTTGAGCTTGGTCAATCAATGGTGGTGTGAGAAAGTGTGGGTGAGATTTACAAAGCAAGGAGGTTGGTGGAGACCCCAATTTATACCCATGTTCGAAATATGGTCGTTGGGGGGGTATTTTCACTTTCCTGCGCCCCCCCCCCGGCCTGGGGGCCGGCCTGGGGCAGCCAGGGCCGGGCCAAAACCCACCCCGGCCTGGGGGCCGGCCTGGGGCCGGCCTGGGGCCAGCGTGGAAGCTAGGGGAGGCCGGCGTGGGGGCAGCGAGGCGCCCAGCCAGCCCGGCCTGGGGCCGGCGTGGGAGCTAGGCGGGGCCGGCCCCCCACCCGAGCCACCCGGCCTAGCACCCGGCCTGGGGCCGGCGGGGGCTGAGGGGTGAGGCCGGACCCCCACCCGAGCCACCCGGCTTGGCACCCGACCTGGGGCCGGCGTGGGGTGCTGTGGGGCTGGCTCCAGCCCGGCCTAGAGCCCGGCCAGGCCGGCCACCCCATTTTCTTCACCTTCTTTTCCCTTTTCTTTTCCGTTTCTTCTCTTCTCTTCCGCATCTTTTTCCATAATATTTTTCTCCCTTATTGCTGCAACTTGTATGATATTTACGGGTAGATCTTTTCTGAGTACACTTAGCAAAACACATTAGTCCATCTATATGTTGTAATCAAACACTCAAAATAGGATTTAGGAACTATGTTCTTTCAATCTCCCCCATTTTGATGTTTGATGACAACATACGGATTTGCGTAAGAAATAATTTTGCATAGCTATTTGTGAGAGATTTAACATATACTCGTACTCCCCCTATTTGTGTGCCCATAACAATTGACATGTATATTTGACAATCATGATTTTAACATTGAAGATACACATGTATGAGCACGAAGTTGATACCACTAGAATGATCTTACCATAGCATTCTTCTCATATTTATAGATGAATAACAACTACCCTCATTATGACTTCAACACATCGAAATAGTGAGTAGATGAAATAACATGATAGCCTTGCTATGATCTTCAATATATCAACTATCACACGCATAATATATAGATAAAGAGTACGATAGATAAATGACGACATAGTCTTACAATAACACCAAAGTTTCAACGAAACGCACAAATAGTCTCAACTAAGAATGACGAAAGCAAATCACGAAGATAAGACGCAAATGAATGCATGAAATGAAATGCAATGCGTGAGTGTTTCTCCCCCTTGGCATCATACACAAAAAAGGGAGAAAAATGCAATCCAATCACTCGTCGCCCATCTCCTCATCTTCCTCAATGAAGTCTTCTGGAGGAACCTGACTGGAGCTAGCACCAGGGGTAGTGTATTGCGCCGCAAAGGAGCCGAGTGAGCTAGCATCATCTCCACACCAATAAGTATGCGCAGACTTCCACTTCTCCTCTGAAACCTCATCTGAGCTGGAAGGACTAAGGGGAATATGAAGAGCAGTCTGTATGGAGCGCTGACGGTGACTAGAGGCCTTGCCCTTGCGATTGGCCTCATAATCCTGATGCTGCTTATCAATGAAGAAGCAGTTCATCTTCTGAAGAATCTTCTTGAGGTTGAAAGTCTCAGGAGGAGGAGAAGGTGAAGGAGAGCGGCGAGCAACCGACTCGGTGCGGGTGCGCTTAGGCCTTGGATCAGCAGCAGACTCAATGGGAGCATCAAACATAAGAATAGATTTCTTGGGAGTCACCGTGGCATAGTTGTTGACGAGACCGGCTGGGATCCTGGTCTCAATAAGACGCTGAATATAGGAGCCATAGATGGGGACCCGCTTTTCCTGAACCACATTCTGCATCTCCTGCCACATGTAGTCCAGAACATCCAATTGCTTCCTGGCCCTCATCTGAGACTCAATGTGGAATAGAAGGTTGATCATCCACTTGCGTACCTCGCCCTTCTCACCAAATTTGGCGTTGATGGTGTTGCGAAGAATAGCGTGTACCATATACCAATGCTCAGAAAAGAACATGATCTTAGGAATATGCATGGAGCCGGTACCTTCGGGATAGCAATGGCGAATACCCTCCTTGTCGATACGTCATAGTAGTTTTCATAGACGGGGGTGCCATGAGACTACGATAGAGACGTGGGGTAACGGGATCGCGTGGTAGACAGTAAACACAGGATTTACCCAGGTTCGGTATGTCGCGACAGTACGACGTGGCTACTCCTGCACTTCTCACTAATCAGGACTAAAGCCTGGAAACAAGATTATAATGTGAGGTTTAGGATCTAGCTACTCGCAGGGGATCAACTTCTCGGCGAGTTGGTCTGTATCCTCTCTGTTATTCGTTGGTTTGTTTATCTCCCGTCCGGCTTTATATAATAGCAGGATTAGGGCTTACAGAATAGGAAACCTAGAAGACTACGGTAGCAATAACTTGTAAAGTAAGGAATCCGTCTTCTCCTCCAAGCCAGATCACATGGGCCGTGATCCGGGTTCTTCTAGAATCCGGCTTCTATGCGTCAGGTTACTGGGCCGCCCAATGGACCATAGCCCACTACCACTTGGGCCACCCTGGTAACCAGGCACTTTCACTACCATCTTATATACCCCTAGACGGTATATATCCGACAGTAGCCCTCAAGAAGAATTAAAACTCTGATTTGCCGTCTTCCGCCAAATGTGCTTTGTCCGAGAAATTTCAATCAGCAGTCTTGATTCTTCTTATTCTTCTTCTTTTGAAAGAGATGGTAACTTGAAACTCGGAATCCTGAAAATCCGGCTTTTCTCTCACAATCCTTCGTGGAAAAGGAACCTCTTACGTCAGCGCACTTAATCATGCTGACGTAAGGGGCGTTTGGGTTTTACTCGGAAAACCCAGAAACATATCTCTGACAGATTCTCGCGGGAAACGAGGAGATAACCATCATTACCCTGTCGTTTTATTTCCCGGATTTTCCGGCGAGTGACACGCGTTGATCATCCAACGGTCAAAATAGCCGTTGGCACGTATCTTGACGGATTTCTGGCTATAAGTAGCCGTCTTCGTCCTCGTCAAAAACCTTCCGCACTCTCACTGTCACGCCATTGCCGCGCACCAGCTCCCGAGCGAAGAACCACTCCGAGCACGCGAACGCACCCAGAGCCCCAGCGCAACGCGCCGCCACCAAATGGCAACCTCGCCGTCGTCCCCCGCTCGCTCCGCCGCACTCACCATCGACGACATCATCAACGAACTGGATCCACAACTCGAATCCCCAAAGCACGCCGGCGACGAGCCGGAAAAGACCGCGGCCTCTGCGGCGGGCGGAGGAAATCCTTCCGCCGCTGCGAACGCTGCGGGATCGAGCTCCGCGCCTCCCTCGCCGTCCGCTCCTGAGACGGCGGAGGAGAAGATCCAGTTTCTCGGCGACGAGCTCGCTGCCGCCGCCGCCGGAGCGGACGACGAGATGGAATTCGCAGGCAATTGGATTGCCTGCAGCATTCCTCCGGCTCTCCTTCCTAACCTGGAAAAGGAGGGCCTGGTCCTTAAAGGAAAATGGCGTCTTCCTGAGGACGAGAGCGAACCAATGCCGAAAGACGGCGAAAGAGTTCTGCTCTCCTCCCATCTCCTGCGAGGTATGGGACTTCCGCCTTCCCCCTTCTTCCTCCAAATCCTCTCCCATTATAACATCCAACCCCATAACCTGCCACCCAATTCCATCCTCTACATGGCCGGCTTCCAGGCTTTGTTCGAGGGTTATTTAGGTTTAGTACCTAGGCTAGACTTTTGGACGTATTGTTTCGGGGTTAAGCGGAACTCCTCGGAGGCGCACTCCCGACTTGCGGGACCATCTCCTTTACTCTTAGGAGATTTAGGGAAGATTGGTTCCCCAAGATCAAGACGTCGGAATCCGTCAAATTTTGGACGGGTTCCTTCTTTTACCATCCCGATGTGCCTTTCCCTACGGAAGCCATCGGGGTTCCACCTTTTTCCAACACCGCTGCCATTCCCCAAGACAATTGGGGAACGGAAGCCGTCCAGGTTCTGCCGCCTGATCTTCTAAGGATCAAGCGGCGCATCGCCAAGCTCACCTCCTCCAATCCACCTTTGACCGGCATGGACACAGTCTTTTGCTGGTTGAATAGAATAATTCAGCCATTGGCTAACCACGGTGGTCGCCTTCTTTGCGACTACACGGGTGCCAAGGACCCAATGCGGACAACCAACAAAGATTGGCCCGCAAAGGAGCTTCGATGGCGCATCAATCAGTTGGTCGCATCACGCGATCAATACGAAGCGAGTCGGCCAATGTATACGGCCGACAATCCGGCTCCCAAGGTATTTTTTCTGTCATTTGGGTAAAGTTTTGTCGTTCTTTCTCGGATTTTCTCACTCATAACTCTGACTTTTCTTTCCAACAGATTACTGAACTTCCAGAATCGGAGTTGGCCTCCGAGGCTGAGCTGGACGCACTGCGCACCGCTGCTACAGGTGGGCGCAAGCGAAAGAAGATTCCTTCCTCCGAGGAAGTTATCAACCTTGACGGGATCCCCGTCGCCACTTCCAGGTTCTTTTCTTCTGGGTTCTTTTCTTACATGGAAATTTTTCTTCCTTCTTCGGAGTTTTAACTTTTCCGGGTTTTTTTTGTTTTCAGCCTGCCTCCCTCCAACCTAAAGCCGAAGAAGCTGAAAAAACACAAAGTTGTTTCCAGCCGAGGCAGCCAACCTTCTCCCGTCATTGCCCCAGATACACCATCCACAATGGCGGAAGAGCACGCCGTAGCCCCCACCACCCAGCCACCGGAGCCCAGCCAGCCTGTTGTGTCGAATTCGGACACGAAGGAAAGGGCGGCTCCAGAGGTGGGAAAATCTTCTCGGACATTCGACGAGGAGATTCCCACCTTTGACAAGGAATTCAAGATTATCAATGACGGCCTAAGCGCGTCCGGAACCCTTTTTGCGGAATACGCAAAAGGGTTCAATGAAAACTTGGCGGGTTTGCAACGAATGAGCCAGGTATGTAACTCTAGCCCCCAAGCATTAAACCAAATGTATTCTTTTTTGCTTTGATGTTTTTAGTAACCATTCTTTTCCTTGCTATGTTTCAGCAAACCGCCGAAACCATTAACATGGAAGTTTTCAACAAACTCTCCATCAAGAATAAAGAGGTTAGAAATCTTCTTTCTATTCTTGAGGAGAGAGAGGCGGAGCTGGCGTCGTCTCAGCTTGCTTTGTCGGAAACAGCAGGTAAACATTTTCCCTCTGAAGTTTGCGATTCAATCTTTTGTCTAAGTACTTATTCCGGAAATTTTCTAAACTCGGAATTTTCCTTGCTTTCCAACTGCTTTGGCTAAGGCCAAGCAGATAGCTGAAGATGCCGGCAATGCCGAGAATCTCCGAAAGGAGAATTTGGATCTTCACAAGCATCTTGTGAAGGCTCAAAAGGATCTCGAGGCCAGCAACTTGGCCCTTGGAGTTGCCAATTCCAAGGCTTCCGAGCAGGCGGAGAAGGATAAATCCACCATTCAGGATTTAGAAAATGCTCAGAATCTTCGCCTGGAGGAAGTCTCCGAGATCGACAAGCTTGTTGGAAACTTTCTGTTACCTTTACCATTTTTCCATATCTTACTTTTCTCTGTTTTTCTCCTAACACTTTTGATTCGGAAAAAACAGGAGATACCCCAGATGTCACTCGGCTCGAAGGAATCCGAGCCTTTGGGAAGACATGGACTTCGATCTGGGCTGCTGGAATGCAGCTGGTGAATAAGTTCCTTCCCGCAAGGACTGGGGAGTTCTCGGAGGTTGAAAAACTTCCGGGAGCCATCATGGAGGTGGCGGAATCCAGGGATTCCATCCTGCGTTCCGCTGCACGGGGTGGTGCGCGCATGGCACTCGGCCTTATGCGCATGCACTACCCTGGTGCTAAATCCTGGCGCGTGGCGTCCGGTGTCCCTCAAGGATATACGGATACTCAGCGAAATACCATCTTTGATGAAATCAAAGGCCACGCCACCCAGATTGCCTCCATGGTAAATATCTCCGTCAATTATCCAGAAGAGGAGATCCCTCCCATCCCCGAGGACAACAGCAGCGAGGAGGAGTCAGATGCTTGAAGGGCTACCTTGAACCTGGATAGTAAAAGTAGACAATAGGAGCATTACTGTTCTTTCGATGTAATCCAAAATGTAATGCTTCTATTTGTATGAATGAAAATTTCGCCTTTTGCAGTCTTAATTATGAAATTCTTTGCAAGCTTTTTGGATTTTACTATTCCTTTATCTTCTAAGTTCTCTGGCATATATGTTTTAACTGTCCTTAGTGTTTGAAATGGCTCAAATAGAAATATGAATCGTCATGCCGAGTAACTGGGTGTACCCAATCAGTTTAAACTCGGAAACATGGATCATGCTAAAGGCATTTTTACTAACTAGCTCCAGTAACCCAACACATACGCGATCAGATAATGCTTAGAGAAACAAGGAAAGTTTTTTTTTTCTTTTGGACAAAACTTGGGCACGCAGGCAATTCAAGTTTCCTTTAGCCATTCAACAGGCTGAAAAAATCATTCAGTTTTTTAACTCCGAGTACGCAGGCACAATTCGGGTTAACATTGAGTGCTTTGTAAGATCATTGGGAAATAGAGAAGGTGGAAACATGATTTTACTGTAATAAACTTGTAAAAAACATGGATACCAGAATTCCGACAACTTTATTTCATGATCTCAAAAGATGTTTACATAGAAATTGAACTAAGTACGGAAGAGACATAACTGCTAGATATTCCAAAGCTTTTGCTATCCACTTGACTTTGTCGGATTTCTTCAGCAACTTGTCGAGTGGTAGGGTTTTAGCCCCCAGCCTGCTAATAAATCTGCTGACGGCAGCGGCGGAACCCGTCAATCTTTGAACATCTTTCACGCACGTAGGCTTCGAGATGTTCAAGATGGCTTTTATCTTTTCCTGGTTAACTTCTATTCCTCTATGAGAAACGATAAAACCCAGAAGTTTTCCTGAGGGAACCCCGAATACACACTTAGATGGATTTAACTTCATTTTGTAAGTGCGCAAGTTTTCAAAAGTTTCTCGCAAATCTTCAAGGAGTGCATCTTTTTCCTTGGTTACGACAGCAATGTCGTCCACATAAACATGGACATTTTTGCCAATCTGACTATGCAAGCAACGTTGCATGCAACGCTGGTAGGTTGCACCTGCGTTCTTCAGGCCAAATGGCATGGTTACGTAATAATACGTCCCGTACGGGGTTATAAAAGAAGTCTTAATTTGATCTTCGTTTTTCATGCGTATTTGGTGGTACCCGGAGTATGCATCCAAAAAGCACAAAAGCTCAGAGCCTGCAGTGGCATCTATTATTTGATCGATTCGCGGTAACGCAAACCTATCTTTTGGACACAATTTGTTCAAACCTGTGTAATCTATACACATTCTAAGAGCAGTAGTGTCTTTCTTCGGTACTAATACCGGATTTGCGGACCATTCAGTGTGGATTACTTCCTGGATGAAATCCGCTGCTAAAAGCCGGATAATTTCCTTGCCAATAGCCTTCCGTCTTCTTCCGTCAAATCGACGGAGACCTTGTTTAACGGGTTTTGATCCTGGAATTACCTTGAGTTGGTGCTCAGCAAGTTCCCTGGGTACGCCTAGCATGTCAGCTGGACACCAAGCAAAAATATCCCAGTTCTCACGGAGGAACTTGATGAGCTCGCCTTCCTATTTGTCGGTCATCCCAGTCCCTACAACGACAAATTTTGTCGGATCTTTGGGATCTAGGGTTACCTGTCTTGTATTCTCGGACGCCTTGAAGCTGTCTGTTGGCTTCCGGGTTTCTTTTCCTGCTGGCATTTCTGTTGGCGATACCTCCTTGGCCAATTCCTTCAATTCTTCCTTTGCTATGACTCTCTGAGCGCAAAGGGCGTTTTCTTTCTCCAACTCATTTGCTAGCTTAAAGTCACCAGCTATGGTGATTACTCCTCCTTTGGTCCCGGCATCTTCAGCTTGTTATAAATATAACAGGATCTTGCCATAAATTTGGCGAAAGCTGGACGTCCGAGTATTGCGTGATACACGCTTTCGAACGGCACTACTTCGAAGGATACTTTTTCCTGCCGGAAGTGATCTTTATCTCCGAAGGTGACATCTAGGGAAATTTCTCCTAGGGACCGTGCTTTTCTGCCAGGGACAATACCGTGGAAGCGTATGTTGCTGTGATTGAGTTGGGACTCGGAAATCTTCATATGCTTCAGTGTATCCAAGTACATTATGTTAATGCTGGATCCTCCATCCATCATCACTCTTCTTAGCCTAGTGTTCTGGACAATAGGGCTTACGACAAGATCTTGTGTGCCGGGTTCAGGGATGTTCCCGGGATGATCAGACTGATCCCAGGTAATTGGTGTGTTGGAGTACTTCAAGAATTTCGGGGTTGCCGGAACAACCGCGTTTATTTCTCGAAGTGTTCTTTTGGCCACCTTTGCCGACGGAGTTGCTAGAAATGTTAGCATTGCTTCTCCATCAACTCTCGGAAATTTGGGTTTGCCCTTTCGCTGCTGTTCCTGGATTTTTTTATCAGTGTCCGATTCACTTTCTTCTTTGTCAGCTTCTGGCTTTTGTTTAGCAGGTTTCCTCTTGGAACCCTTCCCCTTACTTCCGGATCCTGCACTGCCTTTCATGTGCTTATTCAGCCGACATTGCGCGTTTGTATGGGTGGGTTTCCCAAATTGTGAATGGTGGACACAGGGATCCGACTTAATCCTCTCCCACTCCTCTGGAGTGTAGTTGATTGGATCTGGGCTGCGTCCTTTCCACTTATTCCCTTTTTCACTTTCAAAGGCTATGTTGACCTCTTTGGGTTTTGTCGTTGTTTCTGGAGTTCCTTTTTTGTCAGAACAAGGAGTTTTCTTAGCAAGTATCAGTGTATCGATATTGCCTCCTCTTGCTCTGATGTCGTCTTCGGCTGCAGCGTGCTCATTGGCGGTTGTAAGCATAGATCCGAGATCTTTGTGCTGTTTGGAACCAACCATGAACGGTACAAGTCCGGGTTTTAGGCCATTGACAAAAGCATGCATTGCTTGTACGTCAGTTACTCCAGAACAACTATTCTTCATTGCTGTCCATCTGGAGATGAAATCCACGTATGGTTCATCCTCGAATTGGGTGCAACGGTTCAGCTGGTTGATGTTGTTCGGGCGTTTGTATGTTCCCCAGAAATGCTGAGTAAATACTCTAGCCATATCATCCCAGCTGTCGACAGTTCTTGATGGTAATCCATTGATCCAATCTCTGGCTCCGTCCAATAACATTAGGGGAAGAAACTTGACAGCTTCCAGGTCTGTCCCATTGTTTATTTGGACGGTTGTATAATAGTCTGAGAGCCAGGTGTTCGGGTTTGTGCTACCGGTATATTTTTGGTAGGTTGGACCAACTTTGGTGAAGCCAGAATGCAGGGTTATCCTTCGGATCCTGTCAGTGAAACACTTAGGACCAAAGTATAGATCATCCTTTTCCGCTCTATCTATGTGTGCGGAATATCTTCCGGCTGAATGGACGGAAGGGGATCTACTCCTTTCTTTTCCATTGTTGTGCGGGCGCGCTTTTCCAGGATTGTACCTATCTCTTCCATGATCACGTCCTTTTGGATTAGGCGGAGTCCTGCTCCTGATCCTTTCTTTATCATTAGGGGGTGTCCGGGATCTCTCACGCCTATGAGGTGTATCGTATCTTCCGGCTTTCTCAGCTGGGTTTCTCGGAGGTGGCATTATTTTGCCGTCATTCCGGTATTTTTCTTCCCGATCGTGGGGTTTAAGTCCACCTTTCGGGGGATGGGATACGGTTTGGGACGCTTCATCCCTATTGTCGGGGTTTTTCTTGTCTTTTCTCGGATCCCCTTTTTTATCCTTTGAATTGTCTGAATCTCCAGGTTCTTCCGGTCCAGGTGCTCCAGCGGCGCAAGTAGCTGTTTTGCATAGGGCGGAGTTATCCTGCAGTCTTCCTGATCGCTCTTGGGCCCGCTGTTGTTGCTGCAATGCCTTTACTAGGAAAGCATACACCCCTTGAAGTTTTTCGCCGTTGGAGTACGGATCATTGTTCAGGATGGCGAACGCTGCTTCCGCGTTTTCTGCTGCGGTTTTATAGATTGGTTCACCTCTGGCATCTTTGTCGTTTACCTACTTTTGCCAAGACGGGTTGTGAAACCTTTCTTTTGGCGGCAGTACTTCCGGTCTTACGATTCCGGGTAACCTTGTAGGTTTAATGCCAGATCTATCCTTTCTCTCGTACTCCTCTATTTCTTCCTTCATGAGCTTAATGTCATCCTGGGTTTTTTGGAGGTGTTGCCGAGATCTGAGTAGATGTTGTTGTTGCCTTTGGAAAGCTTGTCTTCTGGCTTCCAGCATCTCAGGGGGTTCATTTGCTCCCACTGGCGTTTGTAACAACTCTTGCTCTTCCTGTTCCGTCATTGATGGAACAAGGATTTCTTTGATTTTCTTCTCCGCAGCTTTTGTTCTGCTAGCATCTCCTACTTCCAGGTTTTCGTCAACTTGATCAGCTGATTTTTTCTTCCGGATTTTGTATTGGAGTTTCTTAGTAGCACGATGCTTTTTCTTGGAAGAGGGAGGTTTTTTGACAGGCTCGTCTTCTGTCAATTCCTTAACATTGGGAAATACCGGAGAAGTTTCTCCGTCTTCTCTCTCTTCCTCTGGCGGAGGGGTTTTAGGGCTTTCCTGGCTGCCGGCATCCGTGGTATCAGCTGGTTTTGCCATTAGCACTTCATGGAATCCCTCTTGAAAAGATTTAACTTTCCTTTCGAAGGCGTCCGCGTCTTCGTCTTCGGAATCAAAATCCTCTGATCCGGTTTCCGACTCTAATCTCGCCTCAATGGCGGCAAGCACGGATTCTGCTTCCGAGTTCACCGTTTCGTTAACGGATGTCGGATCTTCCGCCTGTATGACGGGTGTTGGGTCTTCCGTTGCTGTGACGGGTGTGTTTTTGTCTGCCTCTTGCACGGGGTTTACATCATCCGTGTTTTCGGCGACTTCGGACTGCACCATGCCAATAAAGTGTGTGTCACTTTTTTGTCGGCGATCCGAGCAGAATCCGGCATCATAGTCATCCTCGACTGGGTATAGGGCGGGTGGGATAAATTTGCTTCCACCGCAAAACCCCATTGCTTCTGCAGTTAGTCCGATAAAGATGTTAGCAGATCCTATCGGTAACACGCAGGCACTTACCAGGTTGTTTTGCACCGGTATGTAAGATCCGTTGTCGAGGAAGCGTCCGACATCATCGTTGAATTCCAAGCTTCCGACAGTGATTGATCTTCCAATTCCGCCAAGTATCCCAGATCGGAACTTCACGCCTGACGTCGTTTGCCCCACGGTGGGCGCGAACTGTCGAGACATCGTAGCAGTTTTCATAGACGGGGGTGCCATGAGACTACGATAAAGACGTGGGGTAGCGGGATCGCGTGGTAGACAGTAAACACAAGATTTACCCAGGTTCGGTACGTCGCGACAGTACGACGTGTCTACTCCTGCACTTCTCACTAATCAGGACTAAAGCCTGGAAACAGGATTACAATGTGAGGTTTAGGATCTAGCTACTCGCAGGGGATCAACTTCTCGGCGAGTTGGTCTGTATCCTCTCTGTTATTCGTTGGTTTGTTTATCTCCCGTCCGGCTTTATATAATAGCCGGATTAGGGCTTACAGAATAGGAAACCTAGAAGACTACGGTAGCAATAACTTGGAAAGTAAGGAATCCGTCTTCTCCTCCAAGCCAGATCACATGGGCCGTGATCCGGGTTCTTCTAGAATCCGGCTTCTATGCGTCAGGTTACTGGGCCGCCCAATGGACCATAGCCCACTACCACTTGGGCCACCCTGGTAACTAGGCACTTTCACTACCATCTTATATACCCCTAGACGGTATATATCCGACACTCCTTGGCCTTCATAATTTTGTTGGAATCCCCATGAATGCGGAAATAGAAGGTATAATCAAACCGATACTCGGGGATACCCAGAATAGTACCAAACTCATCCATGGTAGCCTCACACTTGGAGCCACCGCTCATCCATGTTAACGTACGCGGGAGCCGCGTGGGGCCTCCAGAGGAGAAGTGAACGGTGGAGTAAAACTCCCTGAGCAGCTCTGGAGAGAATGGATGAGCAAGAGTGTCACCCATGAGAGGAGTGAGGTTGTGGTAGTCCATGATTTCCATAACTTCAGGCCACTTGTTGCGAGCATACTCAATGTCAAAGTAATGTTGATCCACGTGACTGTGCTGAAGCTTGCGAAGAATAAATTCATGCATGACTTGATGCATCTTGCAATAGAACCGTGGATCCGAGCATGTGCTTTCACCAAACTCATAAGGATTAAATTTCAACCTTGCTTCGTCAAAGTCGGTGGTACTAAGACCACCCCAGTTTTTGATCACGGGCTCCTTCGGATTGATTGGAAGAGATGGAGCCTGTCTCCGTGAGGGAGTAGAACCAGCAACATCCATGGCACTCTTCTTGCGGGAGGTGCGAGGGCGGAGAGAGCGGGGAACCTCGGACTCATCTTGAGGATTGGAATCACCTGAAACATATGATGCATGGGTATGGAGCATGATGATGAGTGCACATGGTCGTTGTTTGATTGAAAAATAATTAATCCATGAATATATGTGATAGTGACATGGTGAAAAACAATCATGAGCACAACATTCATGAGGACAAGGCACATGCTTATTAGAGGGAGCACATTATCATAGCATGTGAATAGGATTGTGTGGTGTGCTTAGTGACAATAGGCATGAGAAAAAAATATTGGGCATGATACTAGAAACACCATGAGTATGTAAAAATATTTAGGGCATAGCACACAGATCATGTCACAATGAATATAATAGTTTAGAAGCACGACACTAGGACAATCATATCAATAATGTGGAAATTTTATTTGTTGAGCCATGGCCAATCATGAGAAGATAAGTTGCAAAATTATGTGAAACATAATATCACACGGCTAGAACACGAGGAGCATATGACATTAACATAGCATGGCATAGGAATAAAGCTAGTGTCATATGAGTGGCATGAACCCTAGCATGAATAGATGGAGAAAAAAAATCTAGCACATGAACACTAGTACAAGCACACCGATAGATAGCACTCACATACACATAATCCATAGAATAGCCCAAAGAAAAATTACCCGAGTTCGAAGCCATCGTCAAACAAAAAGCACTAGGCAATAAAGTAACCCGATCTCCTCCAATAAGGGGCCAACGAGAAATCCGTGTGGAGGAGGGGGCGGAGAAGGTCGAGGGCTTGCGGATTCGTGAATTTGGACGGTAGGGATGGGCTAGGGAGGTGGGGGGGAGGGGGTAGGTAAGAGCACCAAGGGGCTCTAATGGAGGAGAGGGAAGGAGGAAGAAGGGGTATGGGGTGGGTGGGGGGCGGTTGTGTGCGTGTGTGCGTGCTATGCGTGCGTGTGGTGTGGGCAGCGCCCACCCCGGCCTGGGGCCGGGCGGGTGGCCGGCCAGGCCGGCTCGGCGCGCGTGTGGGGCGGGGACCCCGGCCTGGGGCCGGCGCGCGGGGGGGGGGGGCGGGGCCGGCAGCGAGGCCGGCATGGTGGCCGAAGCGCCCGGCCCGGGGCCGGCGCGGCGGCAGCTCGAGGCCGGGCAGGTGCCCGAGCGCCCCGGCCTGGGGCCGGCTCGGCGGGGGCTGGGGCCGGGGTGGGGGCGTGCGGGCGCGGTTTTTTTTTTGTATGTTCTCTTTTTTTCGGCTGTTGGGGTGGGTTGGGCTTGTGTGTGTGTGTTTTTTTTTGTAGAAAAATCCTAAAAACAAAGTGAACCTACACAACTACCAACCCACAACACGCAATAAAAACAACAAAAAAAATATTCCAATTCAAGGATTTTCATGAAATATATTCTAGCAAGCAAAACGACAAGGTGAAGCTAATGTCTTAATAGAACATTTTCATGTGTTTGTTTCTTAGAGAAATTTTATTTGACCATGTGCACGAATGAGATGAGGATGATGACATGCATATGATGTTTTCATTTGTATCCAATGGGAAAAAATGAGAAACGAAATGAGCAACATTGGATACCAATGAAATATGAAAACAAGTGGAAAGGCAAATGAGTGAACACTCGAACACAAATGACTCTCTGAAAATTGGCGGTGGTCGTAGCCACCATGTATGAGTATGTTCGATATGTCACCGCGAAGATGTATCTTGGGTGCATTGTCGAGACTCATCATTGAAGCACATGATGTCATTAAAAATGATCATTTAGGCATGATTTGTTTATTTATGCATTATAAAGGTAGTGTTGGCTCATTGATTGAGCTACACTCCCCCTATGTCTATGCGTGCATCTAAATCCAAATAAGAGTCTAGTAGGGGTGTGTATGCAAGATTTTCAATCAACTAAAATTGCTTGCACATATGATGTTGAGCTCACTCCTCAATTCCTTGAATCTCTTCACATCTAGAGGCTTGGTAAGGATGTCGGCAAGTTGATCTTTAGTGTTGACATAAGAGAGTGAGATATCACCATTGGCCACATGATCCCGAATAAAGTGATACCGAATCTCAATATGCTTGGTCTTGCCATGAAGTACCGGATTGTGACCAATCTTAATAGCACTCTCATTATCACATAAAAGAGGCATTGTCTTAATCTTAATTTCAAAATCCTTAAGACATTGCCTCATCCATAAGAGTTGAGAGCAACAACTTGCGGCGGAAATATACTCCGCTTCCGTGGAGGAGGTGGCAATGCAATTTTGCTTCTTGGAAGACCAACACACAAGGGACCTACCAAGAAATTGGCAAGCACCCGAGGTTGATTTTCTATCCACTTTGTCACCTCCCCAATCCGCATCCGAGTATCCCACAAGATCAAAAGTTGTGTTTGATGGATACTAAAGACCATGAGTGGGAGTGTCAACCAAGTACCTAAGAATCCTCTTGACCGCAATCATATGGCTTTCCTTGGGGTTAGATTGAAATCTTGCACACAAACCCACACTAAACATAATGTCCGGTCTAGATGCACAAAGGTAAAGCAAAGATCCAATGATAGATCGATAAAGTTTGGGGTCTACCGGTATACCTTCATGATCCAAAGAAAGATTTGTGGTTGTTGGCATTGGATAAGGTAATGGTTTGGCATTGATCATATCGAATTTCTTGAGCATGTCTTGAATATATTTGGCTTGACAAATAAAAGTCCCTTCATCATATTGCTTGATCTCAAAACCTAGAAAGAACTTTAATTCTCCCATCATAGACATCTCAAATTCACTTGTCATTAGTTTGGCAAATTGATCTACAAAGCTCACGTTAGAGGATCCAAATATAATATCATCAACATATACTTGGCATACGAAGAAATGTCCATCTACACTTTTGGTAAAGAGAGTGGGATCAATTACCCCAAGTACGAAACCACGATCCACTAAGAACTCCTTTAAATGATCATACCAAGCACGTGGGGCTTGTTTGAGGCCATACAAAGCCTTATGGAGGAAGTAGACATGGTTAGGATACTTGGGATCCTCGAACCCCGGAGCTTGCTTAACATATAACATTTCATTTAAAGGTCCATTTAGAAAAGCACTTTTAACATCCATTTGATGCAAGATGAAATTATGACTAGTGGCAAATGCAAGTAATATACGAATGGATTCAAGCCTAGCTACGGGAGCGAAAGTTTCACCGTAGTCAAGTCCTTCGACTTGAGAGTAGCCTTGAGCAACCAATCGTGCTTTGTTGCGAATCACTTGCCCATGAGAATCTTGCTTATTCTTGAACACCCATTTAGTTCCAATGATATTGTGATCCTTGGGTCTTTCCACTAGTGACCATACTTTGTTTCTCTCAAAATTATGGAGCTCTTCATGCATAGCTTGAACCCAATCTTCATCTTCAAGAGCATCATACACTTTGATGGGTTCAACATGAGAGACATATGAGTGAATACCACAAAACTTGAGTACTTGTCCACGAGTGGAGACACTTCTCCCCAAGCCACCAATGATATTCTTTTGGTATAGTGACTTTTGTTGCAATCTTGATGCTTGACGAGTCATGATACGAACAAGTGCATCATCGGGATTTTCATTGGGGGTAATATCCTCATCATTTCCTTCATCAATGCCATTGTCCACTCGTATTGGAGTTGTTGGTGACGAAGCACCAAACTCATTTCCACCATTATCATTGGGTGGATCTTGATCACTTTCTTGATGAGAGGTATCCACATGAAGGTCTTCTTCTTGCTCTTGGTCTACCATTTGATTGGTGGTTGATGTAGATGGCTCCACTTGCGTGGAGCTAGTTCCATCCTCATTTGCCACAAGGTGTCCCTCAACGGGTATAAGTGGACCTACACCCATTCTTCCTATGGCTATGGAGGACGGTTCATCACCTACAACATCACAATAAATTTGCTCCACTTGGGAGCCATTATCCTCATGAAATTCCACATTCATAGATTCTTCAACACACCCGGTGGATATGTTGTAGACTCTATAAGTGTGGGAGTTCGTGGCATAACCAACAAAAATGCCTTCAAAAGTTCTAGCATCAAACTTAGACAATCTAGTTCCCTTTATGTAGACTTGGCATTTGCACCCAAAAACTCGAAGATATTTGAGGTTGGGTTTGTTACCGGTTAGGAGCTCATATGGAGTCATGCCAATCATCGGACGAAGGAAGAGTCGGTTAGATAGATGACAAGCGGTGTTGATGGCTTCGGCCCAAAAGTTATATGGGGATTTGAATTCGGCCATCATATTTCTTGCCATATCAATAAGTGTGCGATTCTTCCTCTCCGCTACACCATTTTGTTGAGGGGTGTACGCAGCGGAATATTGATGTCTTATCCCCTCTTCACTCAAGAATTCATCCATGGTGTAGTTCTTGAACTCGGACCCATTGTCACTCCTAATGGACAAGATCTTGGTGTCATATTGGCGTTGCACTTCGGTGGCCCAAGTTATGAATCTTTCTTGAGTTTCACTCTTCTTCTTGATATAGAAAACCCAAGTGTATCTTGTATAATCATCAACAATAACCAAACAATACTTCTTGCCACCAAGACTACCATATGTGGGAGGCCCAAATAAATCCAAGTGAATGCGCTCAAAGGGTCTTGTTGTGGCGATGATTGATGTCTTGGGATGATTCTTCTCATGCATCTTTCCGGCAATACAAGAGCTACAAGGACGATCTTTGGAAAAATTCACACTTGTTAGTCCTATCACATGCTCACCCTTCACAAGAGTTTGTAAATTTCTCATACCGACGTGGCCTAGGCGGCGATGCCAAAGCCACCCCACGTCGGATTTAGCCATTAGACATGTGGCGATATGTGTAGTTTCTTTCGAGAAATCCACTATGTACATACCGTTTTCCACAAATCCAACAAAGGCTACTTTAAGAGAAATGGTGTGAAGTACAAGCACATGATGACGCCCAAATACACATGTAAAATTGCACTCACAAAGTTGCAAGACGGAAAGAAGATTATAGCCAAGGGACTCAACAAGGAGGACTTTCTCAATGGATGAATCCGGAGAAATGACCACCTTGCCATGTCCCAATACCTTAAGTTGTGAGAGATCACCAATAGTTACATGAGAAAATTTGAGAAGTTGGAGCTTCAAATCTTCTAATACTTCTTTGCTTCCGGTCATGTGTGCGGAACAACCGCTATCAATCATCCATGATGTTCCACCGGAGATACAACCCTACAATGAATCAACTTCTTGTTTTAGGTACCCATTTTTGGATGGGTCCTTTTTTGTTAGTCACAAGGGTCTTGGGAACCCAAATAGCATGCTTGTAATCATCACCATATGAGGTGCCTACACACTTTGCATAAACATGACCATTAGTAGATTTTAGAAGCACATAAGATGGGTTATACTTTCCCGCAAAGTTGTTGTGAGTAGTAGTGTTCCTAGGAACAATACTTTTAGCAATAATATCAAACTCATCTTCTTCATTAGCCAACCCCCCCTCCTTCACAAAAACAATAGAGTTAGTGGAGGGATTTGACTTCTTCTTGTAAGCCACCTTGGATGTGGAACCAAAACCAAGGCCTTCTTTGCCAACAACTCTCTTATGATTACTCAAAAGATCATTGAGGTTCTTTTGGCCTTGGATGCATGTGGCAAGGCCTTTGTTGAGTTGTGCCTTAAACCTATTGTTCTCCTCAATGAGAGTTGCCTTGACACAGAAAGGATTAGTAGCACAAGAGTTTTCATTCACAACACTTACTCCTTTTAAGGTTTTGAGCTCATTTGAGATTGTACGATGATCAATTTTAAGCTTATCAAAATCCTTAATGAGTTCATTATAACCTTGGTTAGTTGCATCATTTAAGCTCATGAATTCCGTTACCTTAGCAAAAGCATGTTGACA
Organism: Alopecurus myosuroides; assembly: GCA_028641055.1. NCBI lineage: Eukaryota > Viridiplantae > Streptophyta > Magnoliopsida > Poales > Poaceae > Alopecurus > Alopecurus myosuroides. The sequence continues at coordinate 288,074,302 of CM054059.1, forward strand.
ATCAAGTTTTACTTTAGCTATGTCAATTGCAAAGGTTTCTTATATGCTTTCCCTAAGGCAATGTGATTCATCTAGAGCTTTCTCAAGCTCCTCAATTTTACTAGCATCATCATGAGCAAACTTTTCAAGTAACATTATTCTCTCCTCATGTTCATCAATGAGGCGATGTGCCTCACTTAATTTATCCATGAGAGAGACAAAGATAGATTTAGTTTCTCCTTCTAGTTTTTCAACAAAGTTTGTCAAAGGGTCTTCCTTGACACAATTTAGTAGTGAAGGAATAGAGGAGTTAGCAAGTTTAAGTGTACGAGTCACCTTTGGGGGTATACCCTTGGCCATGAAGCACTTGTGACTCGAAGGGCCCTTGTTGTCATTTGGGTTGGAGAAGAGAGAGCTTAAGTTAGGAGGTATGACGCCCCTAGCCATGGCCGCCATACCTACTTGTTCGCCTTCACCATCACTCTCTTCACCACCGGAGGTGTACTCGACTTCTTTAGCAATCATTGCCCTAGGAGGGCCTCTCTTGATGAAGTTCTTGGACTTGGGAATGAAGGTGGATTTCTTGATAAGTCTCTCTCCATTCTCAATTCTACTCTTGAAGGGACACTCGGCAACGAAGTTGATGGAGGGATAATAACCCGGTAGGCCAACTCCAAGGTGTAACCTGGCCCAAAGGACGCTGTGCAAGATCCGGCTAAGGATAGAGAAACTTCTGGAAGGCCCAAGTTTGTAGGCCTCGTAACCCGGATTGTGGGTTACGGTAAAGGAAAGTTAGGGTTTGTATGCGGTGTCCGGGTAGGATTCAGGGTGCGTCTTGGAGCGTAAGCCAGGGGGTACGGGTGCTATATAAACCGACCCCTAGGTTTAGTCGAGAGAGAGCTAAGAACCCTAGCAATATCGCCTGATATCGAGCATCTAGTGTAATTCCAGAGTTGAGTTATTATATCAAGATCGGAGACTCGGCGACTTTGATTGCCGGCTACCAGATCGAGTCGCATCATGTTTTCCTCTGAGCTAAACCCTCTCTCAAACGCCTGTGTCGTCTTGCCCCAAGATCAGTTACCCCCGGTAACGTCTGCCGTGATTATCCCATGACAGTTGGCGCCCACCGTGGGGCCTGCGTCCAAAGGTGTTTACATCACGGGAGAAGCTCGGAAGAACATGGAGAATCTTGTCGTCGGCGAGATCTACATCGACCACAAAGGAGAAAAGACGGTGGACGATTCCGGCTAGGGGCCAGAATCGGATCACCTCGAATCCGGATCCGTCGTGACAATCGGCCGGATCAGCGTCTTCATTGGTATGGTATGTACTTCCGGTTCGATCCCTGACAATATTGGATCTGATTCTGTGCCAGGAGAAGCCACTTCTATCCGATCAGATGATGAAGAATCGATTGGAACGACACATCCGGCAGAAGAACCCATCGCGAAGTGGGAACAGCCGGAGGAGCCGGCATGGACCCCGCGCGACCGGGTCGAAATAGAAGATGATACCGGGTCTATCCTGGATCTGCTGGAAAACCGGTATGTGGAGGATAACGACGAGGAAGAACAGCATGAATTTACACCGGGTATCGTACGCCGAGTTGCAGTCTATGCGGCTCCCGCGGCCAATCTCAACCAAGGGAACGCAACCGCAGCAGCAGTCGGGGCGGCTCAGGCATTGGCCCAGTAGCAGGGCGCGGCTAACGGAGACCCGGTTCTGGCCCGGGTTGATGGAGAGTCGGCATCAGTGACCAACCGGGCAGCAGACGAGGAGTTGCATGCAAATACGTTCGGATTCCTGGGAAACCGGACACCAGGGGCGGGTCCTTCGAACCCGCGCCACCCGGCCCTATTCGATAATAATCTGATTCTGGACCCCACGGCTCTTGCAACGGTTATCACTCCAGAAAACGCAGCGGAGCGTGTCAGGGATCTGGATGTGGCTCGTCGTGCGCTGGAACAGCAAAGAAGGCAAGTAGAGGCAGAAAGGCAAGGGATGGCCACGCGGCAGCGTGAGCTGGATGCGCTGGAAACTCGGCTCCGGGAGGAAACATCTAGAGTACATCAAAGGCATCAAACTAGGTTACCAGCAACGGGCGGGGTTATTAATCCGGCTACTTTATTTGTCACACCTCAGGATCAGCCGATACCAGTGGTGAACCAGGGAACCGCACCCCAACCAGCGACAGCAGTGACACATCCGGCAAATGAACGGGTCGGGCTACCCCCACCACAGACTAGAGTCGCAACCGGCAACGATCTACCACCACCGCCACCATCACGATTTCGCACACCAGCCGGTCACTACAATAATCCCATGGACAATGTGTATGCGGCGACACTCGCGTTAAATCAAATCCCTGTGGGAGAGTCACCCCATGCAGAGAAGACCCGGCAAGCCATCGATCTGTTGCACACTGCGGTGGCACAGCAAGCCAATTATCCGGATCATAGAAGCGGGATGCACGGGATGCCATACGTCAGTGAACAACAAGGGAATATCCAAACAAGTTCAGTACGGCGGAGGGAAGAGCAGCAGCAAATGCCGCCTCCTCCCCGCGTTCAGGCAACATCAGCAGCACAGGCTGTTGTGGACAGTTCCAGAGCTCGGAGGGCCGCGGCCGGGTCTGCAGCACATGGACTTCCCGCAGCGCCGCGCCCAGCCGCTCCCCCCGCTGTATCACACGTTTCTAGAGCAAGGCCGGCCTCGACCGTTCTTGCGGGACCCAAGTGTCTCTCGGACAATATCAGAGCTGAACCTTACCCGGAAAAATTCAAAGAGCCAGGGAAAGTAGTGAATTACGAGCCAACTATGGATCCAGAAACATGGCTAAGTAGTTATGAGATGGCAATGTCGATTCGCAACGCATCCGAGAATCTCCAAGCCAAGTTCATGTACTTGATGATGTCAGAAGGAGCAGCAAAGTTGTGGTTCACCAATTTGCCGGAAGGATCGATCAAGTCCTGGGAGGAATTGAAGACCGCGTTTGTCAAGCACTTTCATGGGACGTGCAGGAAATTGTTCACTATTGATGATCTAGAGCGATGCGTCCAGAAGAAGGGAGAATCGGCGCGCAGTTGGGTGCGCCGGGTTATGGAGATACTTCACTCGTCCACGGATATTCAGCCCAAGGATGCACTACAAGCTATGGCAAAAACATGCAAGTATATACCTTTAGTGCAAAAGTTAACTCGCATGAAGTCTAGTCGAAATGCGTCGGAAGTTACAATGGGAGAATTGATGGATGCGTGCAACAAACACGCTGCGACAGATACTACAGAAGAGGAAGTTGATGACAAGAAGGTAAAAGCAAACACAAGTAATAATGGAAGAACCGGCAATGGACCAGCACCGGGTAATAACGGAAATAGCCTGAACAAGCGCCCGTTTGAAGGAGGTTCCGAGTTTGTCGCTAACACAGAAGCCGGGTCTTCGAGGCCCAGAGCAGAAGGAAATTTCAACGGAGGTAATCACAATGGAGGAAACTATCAAGGACCACCAAGGCCGGGTAACAATTGGGACATATTCAGGATGGCATGCCCAAAGCACAGCAGGAACGGCAGGCCAGCTAACCACTCCTTGGAGCAGTGCGCCGACTTACAAAGATGGAAAAATGAGGAAGTAAACAGAGCTATGCGAGGTGCAGGACGGGGAGGAGGACCGGGTCCAGGGGGAAACCCGGGCAACGGTCCACCCCCAGCTGGTAACCCGGCGGCTGGAAATCAAGGTAATAACCAAGGGGGGGCAGGAGGTTTCCAGGCTAACCCCAAACAATTGGGTCAATATCATGTGCATACCACAGGAGGCTCTAACAAAGACAAGAAGATACTGAAGCAAGCGGTCAACTCAGTTTCGTCAGCTGTCCCGAGATACTTGAGATGGTCAGAACAGGAGGTAACATGGAGCAGAAGGGATCACCCAGAAAGAGTGGAACACCCGGGAGTCTTGGCATTAGTAGTCGCACCGCAGGTCAATGGGTATGAGCTGAAAAAGGTTTTGATGGATGGTGGAAGCAGCATCAATATACTGTATTGGGAAACCTTCCTACGCATGGGCCTCAAGGAGTCTCAGCTACAAAAAAGCTCAACAGTTTTTCATGGGATAGTGCCGGGTCATTCAGCGTGCCCCGAGGGAAAAATCGCATTGGAGGTAGCCTTTGGGGAGTCAAAGGATAACTATCGAGTTGAGTGGCTTACCTTTGAGGTAGTCAAATTGCGCAGCCCTTATCACGCGTTATTTGGAAGGCCGGCTTACGCCAAATTCATGGCTAGGCCGTGTTACGTGTACCTACAGCTAAAAATCCCGGGTCCCAAGAAGACCATTACCATACATGGAAATCGAGACATAGCAGCTGAATGCGATGAAGGACACGCAGCAATGGCCGAGCAGGCCTGTAGAAAAGAAGAACTCAAGCATTACCGGTCTCAAGCAGACCCGGAGGACAGAACCACATCAAAAAGGCCGAGTACTGAAGGCGAAAGAGCAAAATCCAAGGTAGCACAAGATGCTAAAATGGTGGCTTTTATCGAGGATGACTCCCCCAAGCAATCCGCTATAAAGGAAGAAACTGCACGGCCGCTCACAACCAGCCACGTCATGGAAACACCTCGCCCGGGTTGGTTGGTAAACCCGGTACTCATCATGAAAAAGTCCAACATGTGGAGAATGTGCATCGGTCACGCCAGTCCGGGACCGGTCCCCATGAAGAACTAAACAATGTAACGGGCAGCAGGTTTCAGACGCGCTCTTTTCCTACCCAGGGTACCTAAGGGGACTGGAAGGTTTTTAATGAGGCGGCCTGCTGATCCAAACTTTCTCGCATCAATAAAGAGATGGTTATCAAGTCTTATTTCGTTACAGCCTGATTACAAGTAAGTAGTATCCATGTGACATCAATATTTCAGTATCATTAAGAACGTTGAGTATATATAGGTCTCGGGGGCTGGTTGCTCAAGTAGCCCAGCCACAAACCCGAAAGACCCGGCCTTGATGCCTATAAGTTATAAGGGCCGATTATTCGCAAACGAGTACGGCTGCAATCTTATAACTGGACAAAGGAGCCAAATTTTCTTGACTTTTCTTACTTAAGCTCGATGTGACTCGCACTAAAGTGGCATGATTTGTTCGCTTACGATTACAATCAGCCATGAAGCCCAATGGGACTTGCCTGACCCTGTTTTCGCATAGATGTAACAACATGGTATCCACGCGAAAGCCGGCTTACAGTACAAGATAGTCAAAAGGGTCATCTAAACCACAAGTTTATGCAGAGTACAAGGCTAATAGCCGGAAACTCAACGACTATCAAGCATAACTTCAGTACTTACACGGAATGGCTTTAGGTTTTCGACTCGGTAAAAAACAATTTGTTCTCTGAGAAAGGCCACACCCCCATGACTCGGACTTTGGGTCATGGGGACTGGGGACTTCGAAACAGAAACAAATTACTTGGCTATCGAAGTTCGAAAGACCCTACCATCCGAGTCTTGGGGACTTAAAGAAAAGTCCACTTATCAAAGCCCCTGGCACTCGGAAAACCGAGTCTTACGAAGGGAGCCAAAAAGAGAGTCGGGTATCGAGAACAAGTTCAAAGAATAGACAAGTAGCACGATTATCAAAAGGCCAGGAAAGCCGCAAAGCATATCACGGACTAAAAGTACGTTGCGACATCAGTATCAGGGGTGCACAGGCGCACCATTAAAAGCATAACAGTTTGAATACAAAGCATCACGTGACCAAGGTATTATGATGGTACTGCCCTATTCGGCCTCCTGAGTACGGTCTTCCGGGTCTTGGTCCTGGGCTTGCTGCTTAGCTTTCCCGGCAGCATTACCCGGACTCACCGCACCAGGGCGGACAGGTGGAGGGACAACTGGTGTAGAGGCAGACGGCCCTGATCCTAACTCGGCCTCTCTCTTCGCAGTTGCCTCCCTCTTCCTGGCCGAGTTAGCAACCCACTTCTCCAAGATATCAAAGGGCGGGGGTGCTTCCTCCGTAACAATTTTGCCATCAGCGTCGTATGCACTCATAATCGTGTTTAGATCCAAACTATCGGCCAAAGTGGTAGCCGAGGGACGCACTGCGGATTGTATGGCCTTGAAATCCTTGGGTGTAAATTTGGAACCGTCCGCCTTGAATTCGGGAAACCCGGATATTACCTTTGCCGGGTCAAGCTTCGGAAAGAAAGCCTTGGCCAGGGTAAAGGCCCGGGTCATAACAATCCGGCATGACGAGCGTTTCCAGATTTCAATCCAGCCAGGCACAGTGGAGCAGGCTTGAATGAGATTTTCTTCACCCGGGTATACTTCCGTAGGCCACTTTACGGCATCCAGTATAAATTTTGTGCCGGCAAAGAAAGTCCGGAGCACGGTCTTTAGGGTTCTAGCCTTGACAATGGCATCCTCCTCTGGGGCCGCAAGGTTGGCACCTACAGTTGAAACAAAAGAAAGAACGTATTAGTAATCCCGAGTATCATATAATAAAGCAAAGACATGAAGCCAATCGGCAGCAAAAACTTACTAAGCAAGATCTGATAAGTATCGGCGACTTGGTCCGATAGTTTCTTCAGTGCGGTCTGAGCGGCATTGCACTTCTTCTTGTATTTGGAAACATCCTTCTTCAAAGTTTTCATGTCATCCTCAAGGGTTTCCCTTCGTTTTACCTCGGCAAGAAGAAGTTGTTCGGTCTTAAGTAAAATTTCATCAGACCGGGTTATCTGCGCCTGTAAGTAGCAAGGAACGCAAGTATCAGTTGGATATTATGGTAAGCTGAATATTGCGTAAAGTACCAAGCATAACTTTAGCAAGTCATGCTCGGAACTTGGGGACTAGGTATGTACTATGAGATATCAAGTGTCACTACCTGGTGCTCTGCAGCCATGCGCTCCAAGATCTTGCTCTCCGAAGTCTTCATAATGAGGAGAGTGTTCATCAATTGATCAAAAGTGTCTTTACCCGTATCAGAGGACCCGGGGCCTTGGAAATTCCGAGAAGGAGCTTTCTTTTTAGTGGGAGGCGGCACTCGGGTCATTTGTATGTCCGAATCCGATGCTCCTTCTTCTGCACCCAAGGTTGTGGCTCTGTTCTTCTTGCTTGCATGGGAGGCAATCGGATACTCGGCTTCTTGTATATCCGGGTTTGTCGGCGACGCTTGCCCTTCGTCGCTAGACGCGGCCGTAGTCTTATCAGCCGGGCTTCCCTTACCCGGGCCCTCGGTTTCCATATCCTCTTGGTCGCTGGTAACGACCGTGGCCCTATAGATGTTATGAGTAAGCAGCTAGTATACAATCAGGAAAGGATGATGAAGCATGGTAGAGCATCAGGAAAGGGATTTTACCCGGTATTCACCGCGAAATCCACAGGAAATCCGTCGCTGGACCCGGGAGAGGCTGGAAAGTATCAAGTAAGATTTCATAAAGGAATGGTTCAAGGTGAATGTGTCGTTCGAGAAAGGATAGGGTAAATACCCGCCCGCCGAGTCGGAGTCGATGAAATACCCGGGTTAAGAGCACCATCACCCGGGTGATTTCGAGTTGACCTGCGCTTGGTCATGGGCGACTCCTTCAAGCATGGCCAGTGGAACAAAGTCAAGGTAGCTCATGTATATCATTAAAGGAATGCGAATCGAATGCGAGGAGGTGATAGGAAACCTTGGAGGTGGCCTCTTGAGTCTTTCTCTTTTATCCGACTTTGACTGTCGGCTCCAGTTCCTCCTCGTTGCTGGCGGATTCTACTTTGCCGTCGGAGTTTTCTTCTTCGTCATCTTCTTGTTCTGGATATCATCAAAGTTATAGTTGGAAAATGGAGGGGTTATGATGAGCTTAAGGGAACCAAGTAAAAGCCGGAGGGCACCTTCGTCCGAATTAACGGCTTCTTCTTGCTCCTCTGGACTTTCGGAGCTAGGAGAAGTGTTGGTCTTCCAAAAATCATCATCAGCCTGAAAAGTATCAGCATAAGGGTCATCAGCTGTATCGAGTGGAAAGAGCAAAGGTAAAGACATCAAAATTAGGTTTTCACCTTGGGGGCTGGGTTCTCGAGTGTAAAGGGCTCTAATCCGGATATGTTTCGGATTACCTCAAGCTTTTCCGTCAGAAAACCCTTGATAGTTTTATGAGTGTCACCAGCCGCGAAGATGTTGTCAGAGTACCGGAGTGGGTCTGTAGATTGCCCCGAATACTCGCACATCAACTTTGTGCGGATGGAATTGGGTTGGATCCGGAAGTCGACCCAAGTCTTCACCAGGTTGAGCCCGATGAGACCTTGGGCCGTGAGAGTGGTGATTTTGGCTAGCAGAGGTTGAATGGCCTCCCTGTCCGAGTCAGGGGAAAAGGCACTAAACTTTTCGGAGATGTCAAGAAGGCCCTCTGAGTAACCCGGCAGTTTCTTTTGGCCGGGTGGGGAGGTGTCTTGGCAGTAAAAGTATGAGAGCTGCCAGTGCTTGACATGGGAGTTAAGAGTGAGGGGTGGCATCAGAGAATTCTTGCGGCGCTGGATAGAAACCCCGCCGCAAGCGAGAAGCGCCCCGTCACCGCTTTCGCGGCACGGTTTGCACTGAAAAAGCTCAACGAAAAGAGCCAGACTTGGCGGAGTGCACAAGTATGACTCGGAAAGGACGATGAAATGGGAAATATTTAATATAGAATTAGGCCCGATGTCAAAAACGCGAAGGCCGTAATGGCTTAGGACATCACGGAAGAAAGGGTGACCCGGCGGACGGAAGCCCCGGGTCACATGTTCCACGAAACAGATTACCTCGTCTTTCGTCGGGGTAGGCCGGGTCTCCTTGCCCGGCACCCTCCACTGGATATCCTCTTGAGGGGGAAGAACTCCCAGCTCGAACAGCTCCTCCAACTTGGCCTTGGTGACCGTAGACCGCGCCCAGTTGGCGGATATGGAGTTGGTGGCTTTGGCTTTAGTCGGAGTTTTTCCCTGCTTCTTGGGAGCCATGTGGTTGACCTGCAAAGCACAAGGTAGGAGGATAAAAGGAATAAGACACGGAAGATGTGAGCCGGCCAAGTATCGGCAAGGTAATATTGAGGCATGAAGATTGTGTATTATCCGGGTGCCAGTTTGCAGAGTGAAGTTCGAACTGTCCGGGTATCAAGTATTATAGCGAAAATTATGGGGATCTAAGCGTTGAAGGAGCTTTTGAGGACGATGGATGGCTGCACAGGCACTTAGCGCGAATAAAAGGAACTGGAAAGGGGAGGACTAGCCGGGTGATTGAGGCAAAGGCGGAAATTTTGAGTGGGTCGAGCCCAGATTGGAAATCCCATCTTCAGATTTGTGGCGAAAATAATAATTGCAGGTAGTAGGAGAGTGGATTGGATTCTATATCTTATCTATTGGGCGAGCTAGAAAGAATATTAGTAACCTAATTCGGCATGGCCGAGAAATCCTTGGCGGGCTGATTTGGATCTAATCTGAGGTGAAATCAAGAAATTGCAAGGGCAAATTAATGGGTGCAAGAGGCTTACTGGAGGAGATCTGAGTGAAGCCTTGCGGAGGCAGATGGCGCAAGCCTGGTGTTCTTTCGCGGTTCCTGACGGGCCGGATGGAGATTTGCCGGTGGATCTTGGCGGCGGCGCGGGGTGAGCTGTGGCGGAACGCAGCCTCCGGCCGATGGGCTCCGGTGATGCGCGCGGGATTTCCGTGGTGGCGCTCAGTGAGGATGAGCTCGGAGGGAGAAAGGAAGCAGAGTGGGGGAAATGAGCCGTTAGGGTTCGGGTTACCCCCAAGGAGCCTATTTATAGCGCGAGTGGATAAGCCCGGTTCAACAAGCGGGAACCGGGAATTGCGGAGTAAACGGCTATCTATTTGATTTTTTGCGAGATGTGCTTTAAGTGTTGAGCAAGGTGTCTGAACGAAAAGGAGAAAGAGATCCATCCCGTGATATCGGGAACAATTATCAAGTATAGAATCTTGACACTTTGGGGTTCAGACCTGGAGAGCTAAGCCAAGTACTTGGAGAAAAGCCGGGTTACTATATGGCCACCATGGAGCTAGGCCTAGCTATTTATCAAAGCACTTTAACCCGGCCTCCATATACTTGTACGTTTGATATTTTTGCAGGGAATAGCAGGCGCTTCAAGGACGGATCCGTGAAGCCCAAGCTATTCTGGGGACTACTGATGGAGGGATAATAACCCGGTAGGCCAACTCCAAGGTGTAACCTGGCCCAAAGGACGTTGTGCAAGATCCGGCTAAGGATAGAGAAACTTCTGGAAGGCCCAAGTTTGTAGGCCTCGTAACCCGGATTGTGGGTTACGGTAAAGGAAAGTTAGGGTTTGTATGCGGTGTCCGGGTAGGATTCAGGGTGCGTCTTGGAGGGTAAGCCAGGGGGTACGGGTGCTATATAAACCGACCCCTAGGTTTAGTCGAGAGAGAGCTAAGAACCCTAGCAATATCGCCTGATATCGAGCATCTAGTGTAATTCCAGAGTTGAGTTATTATATCAAGATCGGAGACTCGGCGACTTTGATTGCCGGCTACCAGATCGAGTCGCATCATGTTTTCCTCTGAGCTAAACCCTCTCCCAAACGCCTGTGTCGTCTTGCCCCAAGATCAGTTACCCCCGGTAACGTCTGCCGTGATTATCCCACGACAGAAGTGCTCGGAATCTCCACAATTGAAGCAAGTTCTTGCTTTCTTCGTGCTTGAGGATTCCTTCCCTTTATTCTTGGTGGCATTGGATCTAAAGTCTCCTTTCTTCCACCACTTGTGTTGAGCAAGAGCCAAGCATTCTTCATGTGATGTTCTCATTTCTTTTCTCGGAGACCTCATGAGTGGATCCACCATCATCACTTGAGTCGTTATCTTCATGGGGAATGACCTTGGCCTTCAAGGCAAGAGATGCTTTCTTTGCTCCGTTTACACGGGCCATGACATCATCGGAGGTTTGCTTCATGACCTTTAGAGTGATAAAAAGACCTAAGACATCATTGGGGGATAGGTCCAAATAGTCGGCCCTTGCTTGTACATTCATCACCATGTTTTCATTATATGGCATCAAGGTGAGTAGAAACTTCTCCTTGACCCAATTCTCCGTACAATCCGTGAATCCACTATCTCTCATATCATTTACAAGAGCCTTGAGTCTTCTAAACATATCTTCTATGTTCTCTCCATCACCCAAATGAAAGTGTTCAACTTTTCTTTGAATGATTGACCTCTTGGACCTTTGGAGGTTGACATTGCCGTCAAACATATCGACAAGACCATCATAAGCTTTCTTTGCACTAGTGAAGGACCGGATGTGCTCAACTCCTTCCTTTTCCATTGCCCTCTCCAACATGTGCAAAGCATGAGCGTTGAGTTGCTCATCTATGATGTCACTTGAGCTTAGATTTGTGGGGTCCTTTGGCTCATACCCTTTTTCAACAATTCTCCATATTTGCATTGAAGAGCTGCACTTGTAAGACTTCATGGAAGCTTTCCAATTAGTAAAACGATGCCGATCCACCAAAGGAGGTGGACCAAGATGAGAAACATGTGGATGTTGAACATTAGGAGCATTGTTATAAGCAAAGCCAAAAGAATTTCCATCAGCACCACTTAATGGTGAAGATGATGCAGATGCTTCTTTAGTTTGAATGGGTTTTCCATGTTCATCTAAAATAATCTTTTCACTAGATTGTCTAGATGGAGATGTCAATTCTTTTATTAGTCCCTCCATCTTTTTCTCGGAACTATCAATCATAGCTTGGATTAGCTTTTGAATCCCATCCATGGTGACGGGATCATCGGCCATCCTTACCTCCTCTTTTAGGCGGTAAAGCCTATATAAAGAGACGAGGCTCTGATACCAATTGAAGGATCGAGAGGTTAACTAGAGGGGGGGGTGAATAGGTTAACTACAAATTTTAACTTCTTTTTCAAGTTAACAAGGCAATGCTCAAATATATATTATCTAGATTATGCAACTAGGTGAACAATCCTATATGTTGAGCAAGTACAACTAGCACAAGGTGAGTAATATGACTAAGCTAGTAGTAATAAGTAAAGGTAAGTTGAGGAATAACCGAACATAATGACGCGGAGATTTATCCCGAAGTTCACTTCCCAATGGAAGCTAATCTCCGTTGGAGCGGTGCGGTGCCACCAAAGTGGAACACCGAGTAGGCCTCAAATGCCACACCGTATCTCCTTCGAGTCCTTCCACCGATGTGGATAGGCTCGAATCACTATGTTGCTGTTGAGGTTGACAACTAGAACCTTTACAAGGATGAGGAACACTCCACAAGATTGGAGGGTCCTCACCAAATCCCGAGAGCCGCCAAGACTCCGAGAGGCAAGATCCACGGGCACAAAAGCACCGGGGATATCAACAAGGCTCCGAGCTCTGATGAACTAAGAGCAACAATATTCCTAGCTCCAATGAACTAAGAATGACAAGATCCCTAAGGGATGAGTGGGTGGATTTCTAATCGACTCGGTGGAGTTGTAGATCGGGGGTGTCTCCTTAAAATCCCAAAGTATCACGAGCTTTGGTTGGGGATTTGTGGAGATCTTGTTCTTGAGCTTGAGCTTGGTCAATCAATGGTGGTGTGAGAAAGTGTGGGTGAGATTGACAAAGCAAGGAGGTAGGTGGAGACCCCAATTTATACCCATGTTCGAAATATGGTCGTTGGGGGGGGGGGTATTTTCACTTTCCTGCGCCCCCCCCCCGGCCTGGGGCAGCCAGGGCCGGGCCAAAACCCACCCCGGCCTGGGGGCCGGCCTGGGGCTAGCGTGGAAGCTAGGGGAGGCCGGCGTGGGGGCAGCAAGGCACCCAGCCAGCCCGGCCTGGGGCCGGCGTGGGAGCTAGGCGGGGCCGGCCCCCCACCCGAGCCACCCGGCCTAGCACCCGGCCTGGGGCCGGCGGGGGCTGAGGGGTGAGGCCGGACCCCCACCCGAGCCACCCGGCCTGGCACCTGGCCTGGGGCCGGCGTGGGGTGCTGTGAGGCTGGCTCCAGCCCGGCCTAGAGCCCGGCCAGGCCGGCCACCCCATTTTCTTCACCTTCTTTTCCCTTTTCTTTTCCGTTTCTTCTCTTCTCTTCCGCATCTTTTTCCATAATCTTTTCTCCCTTATTGCTGCAACTTGTATGGTATTTACGGGTATATCTTTTCTGAGTACACTTAGCAAAACACATTAGTCCATCTATATGTTGTAATCAAACACTCAAAATAGGATTTAGGAACTATGTTCTTTCAATCTCCCCCATTTTATGTTTGATGACAACATACGGATTGCGTAAGAAATAATTTTGCATAGCTATTTGTGAGAGATTTAACATATACTCGTACTCCCCCTATTTGTGTGCCCATAACAATTGACATGTATATTTGACAATCATGATTTTAACATTGAAGATACACATGTATGAGCACGAAGTTGATACCACTAATGATCTTACCATAGCATTCTTCTCGTATTTATAGATGAATAACAACTACCCTCATAATGGCTTCAACACATCGAAATAGTGAGTAGATGAAATAACATGATAGCCTTGCTATGATCTTCAATATATCAACTATCACACGCATAATATATAGATAAAGAGTACGATAGATAAATGACGACATAGTCTTACAATAACACCAAAGTTTCAACGAAACGCACAAATAGTCTCAACTAAGAATGACGAAAGCAAATCACGAAGATAAGACGCAAATGAATGCATGAAATGCAATGCAATTACGAGGAATTTTTATTCACCAGAAGACTCCCGGAGCCAGAAGGACACCCGGAGAAAAGGCCCACAACCACGAGAGGAGTGCCAGGCGTGTGCCCCTACCCACACCTAGGGTTCATCGCGTTCCCTCGGGCACCGCCTCGTGTTGCATCTTCGCCTATAAATACCCCCTTGACCTAAAACGGAAGACACCCGAAGGATTTTTTCAGAAATGAGTCCAAAGTTGACCGCCATACAAAACCCTAATTCGGGGGACAGAAGTCTCTGTTCTGTCACTCTACCAGGACGGGGAAGTTCCCCCTGAGCCATCTTCATTAACGTTTCTTCCTCCCGCTATTGAAGGATCGAGAGGTTAACTAGAGGGGGGAGGGGTGAATAGGTTAACTACAATTTTTAACTTCCTTTTCAAGTTAACAAGGCAATGCTCAAATATAGATTATCTAGATTATGCAACTAGGTGAACAATCCTATATGTTGAGCAAGTACAACTAGCACAAGGTGAGTAATATGACTAAGCTAGTAGTAATAAGTAAAGGTAAGTTGAGGAATAACCGAACATAATGACGCGGAGATTTATCCCGAAGTTCACTTCCCAATGGAAGCTAATCTCCGTTGGAGCGGTGCGCTGCCACCAAAGTGGAACACCGGGTAGGCCTCAAATGCCACACCGTATCTCCTTCGAGTCCTTCCACCGATGTGGATAGGCTCGAATCACTATGTTGCCGTTGAGGTTGACAACTAGAACCTTTACAAGGATGAGGAACACTCCACAAGATTGGAGGGTCCTCACCAAATCCCGAGAGCCGCCAAGACTCCGAGAGGCAAGATCCACGGGCACAAAAGCACCGGGGATATCAACAAGGCTCCGAGCTCCGATGAACTAAGAGCAACAAGATTCCTAGCTCCAATGAACTAAGAATGACAAGATCCCTAAGGGATGAGTGGGTGGATTTCTAATCGACTCGGTGGAGTTGTAGATCGGGGGTGTCTCCTTCAAATCCCAAAGTATCACGAGCTTTGGTTGGGGATTTGTGGAGATCTTGTTCTTGAGCTTGAGCTTGGTCAATCAATGGTGGTGTGAGAAAGTGTGGGTGAGATTGACAAAGCAAGGAGGTAGGTGGAGACCCCAATTTTATACCCATGTTCGAAATATGGTCGTTGGGGGGGGGGGGGTATTTTCACTTTCCTGCCCCCCCCCCGGCCTGGGGGCCGGCCTGGCCGGCCTGGGGCAGCCAGGGCCGGGCCAAAACCCACCCCGGCCTGGGGGCCGGCGTGGAAGCTAGGGGAGGCCAGCGTGGGGGCAGCCAGGCGCCCAGCCAGCCCGGCCTGGGGCCGGCGTGGGAGCTAGGCGGGGCCGACCCCCCACCCGAGCCACCCGGCCTAGCACCCGGCCTGGGGCCGGCGGGGGCTGAGGGGTGAGGCCGGACCCCCACCCGAGGCACCCGGCCTGGGGCCGGCGTGGGGTTTTGTGGGGCTGGCTCCAGCCCGGCCTAGAGCCCGGCCAGGCCGGCCAGGAGGCCGGCCACCCCATTTTCTTCACCTTCTTTTCCCTTTTCTTTTCCGTTTCTTCTCTTCTCTTCCGCATCTTTTTCCGTAATCTTTTCTCCCTTATTGCTGCAACTTGTATGATATTTACGGGTAGATCTTTTCTGAGTACACTTAGCAAAACACATTAGTCCATCTATATGTTGTAATCAAACACTCAAAATAGGATTTAGGAACTATGTTCTTTCAGCTATGATGCGAGAGTAGTCCCTCCGCGGGGCTGAGGGCTCGTGCTAGTAATTATGTGGTTATCTCTCTCTCCCATGGTGGGATCTTCATGTGATCCTGAGCTATGTTATTATAGTTGAATTCTATGATATTTACCCTTTTTTATGTAATGGATTATGATGTTGCTCAAGTGATTTTATCTAGTATAATTTTTTAGAGTCACCTTTTTCCCACGGTGCCACGTTGACAGTGCGGGTGCTCTATGTGTCTATATGTATCATGGATTAGAGGGATATTTATCATGAACTTGTTTTTATTTTGTTGGATTGAATTATAGAATCGCGAGGTTTCTTGATGCTTGTGTTTAGAATAATATCTATAGTGCCAAGGTGACAATGCGTGTGTTGTGGATGTATTAGACAGATACTATTCAGCAGATATATTGTGGTGTTTTTAGTACCATCTTTGGATGCTCAAAGTGACAGGGTTGGGATGTCCGTAGATGTGGAACGTGTACTTTAACTTGTGATTGTGTAGACCGACGTGATTCTCATCATATTTGATCCATTAGGAACGATTTACGAGTAACGTCCATCATGCATAGTGTCAGAGGAAATATCATGTGTTTAATTATGTTAATATTGTTGAGAGTTACCACTAGTTAAAGTATGATCCCTATGTCTTGTTTACAACCATTGATATACCGTTTTCTCTCAGGTTTGCTACTTGTGACCTTGCTTCCATTTTTATTACATATTTAGAATATCTTGCTTCACCCTCCATATTGCATGTATTTTACCATCTCTTCACCAAACCAATGCATCTATACAATCACCATTGTATTAGGTATGTTGAGTACGCAAGAGAATCATCCTATCGCCACGCCACCAACTATTTTCTTCCACCTTTTGTTACTAATATATTTAGTTAAGTGCTTCTCGGGTGTGGCTCAATTGAAAACTCAACTGCTCAGTCTTATAGGTATTCTTTGGCTCCCCTTGTGTCGAATTAGTAAATTGGGTTACATTTACCCTCGAAGACTGTTGCGATCCGCTACACTTGTGGGTTATCAAGACTATCTGCTGGTGCCATTTCTGGGGACCATAGCTTTATCTATAAGTTCACTTGGGAAATATACTCTTACTTTTTACTTGATTTATTATTATTGCTATCAATGGAAAAAAAATATGAGAGAGTTTTATAATATTTATCTTGAGTTAGGACATGAAGTGCTTGAGGAGAAAATTAAAAAACCTATGGAACTTTATTTGCATATGAATAATTGTAGTGGAAATGTTATTACCATGCACTCTTTGAATGTTAAAATTGTTAGTAATGGTTGCAATAGACATGATCCAATTTCTGAAAAACAATTTTTTGTATAAGCATGTTAATTTTCGTGGGGAGAATAGACCTTGTGAAAGGACTTGGATTGAAGAAGACAAATATTGTAAGCAAAATAGGCTTGAAAGAACTAGTGAACGGATTGAGGATCTAACTGAAAAGGCTAAAATAATATGTGATCGCCATCCTTTTACTTGTGAAATTTGTAATAAATTGGGTCACTATAATTTCCAATGCTTGCAATTTCATGACAGAATCATTAGCCATTTTTGTGATAACATGATCACCTCTGATCTTTATAAGGAACTTAAATTACTTTTTGGGTGGGAACTGGGAAGAGATATCACGAAAGACTAGTTGGTTGGATAAAGACATGAATACTTGGTTGGTTGAAAGTTTCCTACAAGGAGTAGGTTTCTATCATATTGTGAATTGCCACGGAAATGCTTACATAGCAAAAGTAAGAAATAATGTATCTATCCCAAATTATGAAAAGACAAATGTTTGCTTTGTTGCCATTAATGCAAGGGAGAAATCCTCCCAAGTTTCTTCTATTGTTTTTAATGTGGAGAATCCCTATTTACAACCACTTCCTCATAACGATAAGAAGAAGAAGAGGAAGAATAGGAAAAAGGAAGAGGATATGGTATCTTCCCCTAATCATGTTGCTCCTCTCATGGGGAATATTGAAGATGATACACTTGATTGTTATATTGGTTATTATTGTGAAGTTAAGTCGATAGGCATTACCAAATTCCGTGCGATCAGGAACGTTTTGACAACGTCGCGTGTTTCCGTCGCGGATGGCTGAAAATTGGAGTTTTCTCTCGACGTATTGGTTTGGTCCATCGCAGACTGGTTTTGCGCGACTTTTTGCTAGTTTTACGTTGCGGATTTTCGTCTCCGGCCCAGTAGCCCACTAAGAGCCCAGTTGCCTTCGACGAAACTTGCCTGGTGACGTAGAACGTCGCGAATTTTTCTTTTGGCCAGACATCCTGACCTATTTGACTGCTTTGACCGGCAACGACCAGGCCCTTGGTGCTTGGCGCCACCTTCAGGCCGTGTGCACCGTTTGTAGCCGTTGGTACTGTGTGACCCAATTTAGCCGTTGACACAGCTGAACGTACCAATTAAATAACTCGACCACACCACAACTAAGCCGGTGTCGTCAATCCTCCGCCGCCGCTACCGTAAATCCTCCGTCGTTACCACACCGTTGCCGCTGACGAGGGCGCATAGCTAAATTTCACTCTCCTTTTTCTCCCTTGGCGATTCTAGGGTTCTTCCATGTCTCCCCTGTCTCACATGGCGCGCAGGGAAAGCATGGCCGCTAGCGGCGAGAGTTCGTTCTCGTCGCACGAAGGGGGGGTTCCTCCTCGCCGCCGCAAACCTATCCCATACACTTCGGCGCCCTTGGACCACTCCAATGAAAAAAAATGTCTGTGCAGTTTGAAGATGGACATGTGGATTTCTTGGACCGACCATAATCCAGGCCGGAGATTCCTGAAATGCCAAAGACGCTTGGTAAAGATTCGTGCTTTAGTTTCAGTTTGGTTGCAAGATTTTGCTTTTGGTTAATTTTTATCTTATTTTGGTTGAAGAAGTATGACATTCCTTATGGTTGTGGGAAGTTCTCATGGCATGACCCGAAATGGACAGAATTTCAGGAACAAGTGGTTCTTCAACTGCGTAATGCAGTGTTTAGAGAGATGAACGAGAATAGCACATTACATGAAGAGATAAGTGCACTGAGGCAGAAGCTAGATCTGGTGCTGCGGCAAGGGGTACACAGAGAAGGTGCTGATGAAACTGCTGGAAAATCTGCTCATGAAGGCAAGATTCAAGATTCTGACCACAATCTATTGATGATTTGTTTTTTTTCAGTTTTATTTGCAATGTGTCTTGGCATGATGATGTGTGACAGTTGAGTAATGGCATATTAGCAATGTAAGGAAGATAATTGGGTAATGGTAGCACTTGAGTAATATCATGTTCGCGGCAAATTTTATGAGCACTTGTATGTACTCTATGTTTAATAATATGGTTTTAATATATACGAGACAAATAGCTAAAAATCGCGCGCACACACACACACAAAATTCAAAGAAAATGCAAGAATGCACTTCAGTTCAACACAAGCATGCACACATGCATGAACATCAGTTCAACACAAGCGCATGCAAGCAGGTATGCACAACAATTCAACACACACCATGCAAATAGTCATGCACATCATTTCAACAAAAGCATGCACAGAAAGCATGCAAAATCAGTTCGACACAAGCTTGCACACGGACATGCAACACTAGGTTGCATCGCTATCATCTGCGGTCAGTGCACCCGGATCACTGTCATACTCCGCATATATGTCGTCTACTTCATCCTCACTGACTTCTAATTCATCGTCACCATCTTCTACTTCTTTGACACTATCTTGTACTTCACCTTCCTTATGCTGCACAGACACTTTTTCCGATCTTTGATATAAGCCCAAATCTCATTTGCCGAGAGGATGCGGGGAGCCATGTCAGTGCGTTCTAGAGTAGCCGGAGGCGAAGGATGGGATATCGGGTCAGCAGGAACATCCTCACTGTCAGATACTTCGACATCTTGATGTGCTAGAATACTAGGCCTCTCCTCCGCATCATTGTCCTCCTCATCTTTGTCCTTATCATGTTCGGACACATCAAAGGTCCGCCTATGCTCAAATTTTTGGACTATTCGTCAGTGTTCTCCCCCTACATTGTTTGGCATATAAAACACTTTCTGTGCCTAGATTGACAAGATATACTTATCATCCTCGTACCATAAATTGGAAATATTCATACTCCTGAACAGTTTATCATACTTTTCCAGTTTAAACCTGCACATGCCACTGCCTGCTACAAGACGATGCCAGTCACAGCCAAACAGAACAATTGTCCGTTTATGTTTCTCGGTAGAGATATAAGTCAGCTTTTTGATTTCCTTGAGGACACCATAAAAATCTCTTGCGTCCCCGCTGTGATCTCCAGCAGTCATGACTCCACTGTTTTGCGTTTTCTTACCTTCTTCACGCTCAGCGGTGACAAACCGAACTAAGTTCACATGACAAACTGAATATATTTTAACATGACATACTGGATATAGCCTGTAACCTTGCTGCAATTGTTTAGGACATACCAAGCCATTCTATGAAGCTCTGTTGACAGGGTCTCAGTGCTATCATGATTGATCGCAGTATATGCTCCAACTAAACGCGCACCATGGTCAAACACATCTCAAGATGATTCTTCCCATTCAACTTTTTGTTGAACCTCATATCTCCGTTGCCGGTTGTACCTTGTCTCAATATCTTCTTTCAAGTATCTAAAGGCAAATGTCAAGCACTCAGAGGCAATATACGCCTCTGCAATTGAACCTTCTGGATGTGCCATGTTCCTCATATATCTCTTCAAAGTACACAACATCCTCTCGATTGGATACATCCACCCATAGTTCACAGGGCCTCGGAGCAAAGCGTCGTCAGGTAAATGCATAGCCAGATGGACCATAACATCAAAAAATGTCGGCGGGAAGATGTTTTCAAGCCTGCACAAGATTACTGGGATTTCATCTTTCAGCCGGAGCAGAAACACTTCTTTCCAACCTTTTACTGCATAAGTCCTTGAAAAATCTGCCTAAGTCACCTATCGCCCGATAGACATCGTCTTTCAATAATTCCCGCAGCCCAGCGGGTAATGTTCTCTGCAACATGATGTGGCAGTCATGGGTTTTAAGTCCCGAGATCTTGCGTGTTTGTACGTTGACACACTTGGACATGTTGGAACAAAAACCATATGGATATGTACAGTCAAATAGAAACTGACATAGTTGTGTCTTTGCATCTTTGTTTAGGGTATAGTTTCTATATCTCATTACACATTTACATTTCTTCGGCTCCACGTCTGGGGGCATTTTCGGTGCATCCAGCTGCAAAGTTTTTCTAATGCCAAGGTTATGAAGATCCTTCCTGGCATTGACGGTGTCCTTATTCTTCCCTTCCAGTTCAAGGACGGTGCCAAGGATGCTGTCTAAGATGTTATTTTTTATGTGCATCACGTCGAGATTATGCCGAAGTTCCAAATTTGGCCAGTAATGCAAGTCCCACCAACCAAGCCTACGCTTCCAGATCGGTATAGGTTCTCCACGCTTCCTCTTCTTGTTGATGCTCTAGGGACCAATTCCTGGTTTTAGATGTCTAACCTTCCTCAGCTCAGCTTTTAACTCTTTATCAGTAAATGATTCTGGCCGCTCGTGATTGACGAAACGGGGACCTTGAAGGTCTGTATTTTCCTGCCAGTAGTGGCCATGGGGGAAGAAACGATGGTGCCCAATGTAGCACAGTTTGTGGGTTATGTGCATTGATAGAGGACCTTTGTCACAATGCAGGCATGCAACATAGCCTTGAGTGGTACGCACAGACATAGTGCCACAAGATGGGTAGTCGTGTATGCACCAGAGTATCGCAGCACGAAGATCAAACATTTCCCTAGAAAATGAATCGTAACTCCGCGCACCCTTCCAAAGTTCCTGCAAGTATTCAAGAAACGGTTGAATGAAAAGACCAAAGTCTTTTCCAGGACTTGTTTTGCCAGGGATTAGCAAGCAAAGCATGTAGTATGATGGATCACTAAACTCCTCTGGTGAATGGTTGTACGGCACGGCAAACACATGCCACATGCTCCGGAGCGTCTGAATGCCACCGCAACACATGGTATGCCATACCATGTGTGTTGCCATACCATGTGTGATAGAGTGTGGCATGTGTCTTGGATGACCAAGATTCCCTCACTCTTTGTGTTAGGGTTTCACCGACGTCGGATTCTCTCTGGCGGGTTCCAGGACTACTTAGAGCCGAAAGTCCTGGATCTGGCGGAACGGGGGGAATCTTGCCAAGAGGTGGGCCCTAATATTGTATTTGGTGTTCTTTGGACCTAACCTAACACAACCAAGAAATTTTTTCCACTTTTCTACCCCCTTCCGGCTCATGTACACAGAGAGGCTAGAACGGTAGTTCCGTCTTTTTCCCCAACGGGGCTAGGGTTTCCCCGGAGAGGGGCTCCGGAGCGTATGAATGCCACCACAGCACATGGTATGCCATACCATGTGTGTTAGAGTGTGGCATGGGTCTTGAATGACAAATATTCCCTCACTCTCTGTGTTAGGGCTTCATCGGCGTCAGATTCTCTCTAGCGGGTTCCACGACTACTTAGAGCCCGAAACTCCCGGATCTGATAGAACGGGGGGAATCTTGCCAATAGATTGGCCCTACCATTGACTTGGGTGTTCCTTGGGCCTAATCTAACACAACCAAGCAATTGGTTCCATCTTGCTACCCCCTTCCGGCTCACGTAGAGGGGTCAGAACGACAGTTCCGTCTTTTTCCCCAAGGGGCTAATGTTTCTCCGAAGAGGGGCTTCGGAGCGTCTGAATGCCACCACAGCACATGGTATGCCATACCATGTGCGTTGCCATACCTTGTGTGATAGAGTGTGGCATGTTTCTTGGAATACCAAGATTCCCTCACTCTCTGTGTTAGGGCTTCACCGGCGTCAGATTCTCTCTGGCGGGTTCCAGGACTACTTAGAGCCGAAACTCCAGGATCTGGCGGAACAGGGGGAAACTTGCCAAGAGGTGGGCCCTAACATTGTATTTGGTGTTCCTTGGACCTAACCTAACACAACCAAGAAATTGGTTCCACTTTACTACCCCTTCCGGCTCATGTACGCAGAGAGGTCCGAACGGCAGTTCCGTCTTTTTCCCCAACGGGGCTAGGGTTTCCCCGGAGAGGGGCTCTGGAGCGTCTGAATGCCACCACAGCACATGGTATGTCATACCATGTGTGTTAGAATATGTCATGGGTCTGGGATGCCAAATTTTCCCTCACTCTTTGTGTTAGGGCTTCACCGGCGTCAGATTCTCTCTAGCGGGTTCCACAACTACTTAGAGCACGAAACTCCCGGATCTGACAGAACGGGGGGAATCTTGCCAAGAGGTTGGCCCTACCATTAGATTGGGTGTTCCTTGGGCCTAATCTAACACAACCAAACAATTGGTTTCACCTTGCTACCCCCTTCTGGCTCACGTAGAGGGGCCAGAACATCAGCTCAGTCTTTTTCCCCAAGGGGCTAAGGTTTCTCCGAAGAGGGGCTCCGGAGCGTCTGAATGATGCCATTACTTCGATAGATTATATATTGAATCACTTCTCTAAGCAATACCGCTTCATTATTGGTCTGTTATATACTAAACATCAAAGGGATATCCTCTGGCATTAGAGAATATTCATCTTGACAAGAAATTATCTATATGTTAAGATATCTCTGATAAGGGCTATAGCTCAGTTCGGTAGAGCAACTCGTTTACACGTGCGCCAATGCTTTTCAAAGGAGTTTATTATGCAATGAACATAATTGATCTTATTGCAAAATCAATGTCTTACTTCATAGATTCGAGAGAATATGAGAACAGCGTGACAAACAGTTGGTTCAGTACGATTCAGGTGCCAATTCAGGTGCCCTATGCGCCGCCGCCATCGCCTTTGCACACTCCCCCGCCGTCGCCCTTGTCACTGCCACCCTGCCCCGCCATTGCCGCTCGAGACATATACCCTGCGCGCCGCCGCCGTCACTGCCAGGTCATTCACGCGGCCCGTCGCCTTTGCATGTTCCCCTCCATCGCCCTTGCACACCGAATGCCTAGAAATTATTCTTTTTGGTAGACTGCATCTAGTCTGTAGTGCATTCGCATTATGTCCAGAATTGTTGTGGCAATTACCCTTTACTATATGGTCTCCATCAAATTTGTATGACGGCAGTACATGTCTAGCGGGGGTTTTCAGAATAAACGACATTTATTTGTAGCGATTGAAACTTTTATATATTCATCTCCTGATGATGGGGCATGCATGTTTGTTGTGCTAATCCTGATGCGGAGTATAGCTTCGTCTGATTGTTTACCGTGGCATCGTCACAGCCTGGACTGGACATGCAAAGCTTCGGAGGATGAAAGGCACCTTTAAAATTAAACTTATTCTTTTCTAATTTGGTACAAATATAAGATTGTGTTGGATGCGAAATACAGCTGGAGATTCTAAAGCTTGGTAACAGAGCATGTACAACACATCTTGAAATTCTACTTTCTTGCAAGTATGCTAATTTTTCATCATCTTGATTGTTTCTTTCTCATCTTCAGGACCTTCAGGTCTGAAACAAGGTGAACAATCAGAACACACACTCCAATCATTACTTGGCCAGTCTATGCCCATGAGACTACAAAGTGGAAACTGTTCGAGCTAAATACAAGACTACACAGTGGGAATAATTATTCGAGCTAAATACAAGACTATCATTAACCAGAAAAGTGCATAATCTTTTTTATATTTGGAGTTATCATCCGCAAGTCTCTTGCTGTGTGATATATCATGAGCTCTTTGCTTTTCCGTGTAAACAGACATAGATATGGAGTAAAGCATTCTTTGTAATTGTAAAAAATTGTTGGTCCTTCTCATTCACAAGTTCAACCGATGAAGCCCATGCATCTTGTAGGCTATTTGTTGAAGCCGACATTTCCGCAGAAATGCACTCAAGTGTTTTTTCTAATTGTAAAATTTGTTGTTTCTTCTCATTCGCAACTTCGACCGATGAAGCCAATACATCTTGTAGACAATTGGTTGAAGTCGTTGTGCATTATTTGATCATCTGTTCAGCATAGTTGTTGAGAAGGTCCTACTGGATTGACAAATTACAACACTGCATACATTAGTATCAGTGGACCAAAGAAAAGTTAGTGCAATGAAATTCAAGAAAATAACATGCTAAAAATATTGCACAATATTGTGTATGAATACATGAATATCTCCTGGTTCACATTGCATTCTAGAAAGCAGGGACGCTCGTAATTTTCTGTGTAATAGATGTGTCGCACTGCCGGTTGGTGGCAAGCACATAGGAGCTCTGACAGATCACAATAGTCTAAGCCAGGAGATCCAAAAAGATTGATGATTTACAGCAACGAAAAGTGAAGTGAATAAAATCTACTGAGTACTAGTAGGAAAAAAATCAAGTTCTTGATCGAATTGCATTGGAAGAACTTCTCCAGCATATGAAGCTTCTGTGCTAAAACAGAGCCAGCTTTTTTGGGCTTCTTGTCGAAAATCATCCGCACCAAGCAAGCAGCAACATCCCGCCTCGAATCCTTCATCTCCAAGAGATCGAGGAACAGGCGCCGCCTCGTCGATTTGGTCTCTTGAGACGCCACTAGGTTGTGCCCTCTTGGTGCCAACGATCTCAACAGCTTTGACTTTGAGAAAAAAGAGAAGCTCTGGCTTGCTGATTGACGGCAGCATTCTTAGGCTGTTTTGGTAACATCTTATACACTTCATACTGGACCCTCATTTCTTTCTAGATGATGAAGCGGCAACTATGATTCCACCAGCAAGCCCCACGTCATACCTTCTGTGGCAATGGCCATGCCAATCATACCTCTGCATTAGACACCAGCCAGTCATGTCAATCGTGTGAAAGGAACCAAGTGATACAGGTCATAAGTGCCATGACAAAAAACTAGAGGATGGCCCAACATTTAATTTGGTGGCATGTGAAAAAACAGAGACTATAACTCTTAACATGTGTTTTCTTGATCTAGTGGTGCCCATTGACATCAGTGGATAAGGAGATCCTATAATGTAGTGTGAAAATCTGCTACCCTACGGAAATCAAGGTACTACTGGGCTGCATTGTTCATGTTCCAGTCTAGCTTCTTGGTCTTGCTCGGCCGCTATCAGTAGTCATCATGGCAATGATCCATAGAGCTATAGTGAGTCTGTGACTGAGCGGCAGAGGTAGCGGACGGACTGCCAGAGTCTGTAGAGACTCGACGGGCGAGCGGCGAGTAGCGATGGCGAGCCGCTGGCCAGGACACCTAGGGCCTTAACCCCAAATCCCCAAGGCCCTGCCTCCAGGCAGAAACACATGTGGCAACACAGCTAGCAGCCAAGCACCGGCGAGACCATGACCTAGGATTTCCACTAGTCTTCGGCACTAGTCTAACTTCTTTCACTGAATTTCCTGGTGTCAGCAGGACGCTGCTGCTCCTCTTCTACGTAGACAAAGCGCACGGACAACCCAATTGACCTGTAATTTATTTTCCAAATCACTCGAGAGCAAAATCATTGCATCTTAAATTCTGGTGCTTAATTCTCTCTCAAATATCAATCACCAATTTCTGTATTGTTAACAATTTGGTAGCATGAATAATTCAATCTACACTTGTTTACAAAATGCAATTTAGGTAACATGGGCAAGAACACTTCAGAATTGAATATTGACTAGTGCATCGCATGCCTACTAAAGTATGTGCTCAGAATTACGAAACATGTGTGTACTGTTTTTCTGTGACTACAGATGGGCCAAAAATCTATATTTTTGTTGCTACCTGAGAAAGCTATTTCAGAAGGTAAAATCAAAAATAATTCTAACTTGAGTAATAAAAATGCAAGCATGTCAGTACCGAGGATGGCACCGAGCAGGGTGATCTCGGCGAGCGCGGGCACGGTGTCAGAGCCCCTGAAGACGGCGCAGCAAGCCCGGCACCGGCCGGCGCCTGCACGCGCCTCCTCGCGCGCCGCGGCCTCCTCCCCTCTGCCGCCGGCCTCGCCGCCACCACCCGTCTCAGCTTCACATCCGGTGGCGCCGCGACTCCCGACACCCCCATCTCTGTTATCCCCACACCCATCGATTCGAATTTACCGGAGATTGTTGTGGGGAAGGAGGAGGGGCAATGGCTACTTTGGGGCTCGAGTGCGAAGACGCGCCGCAGGAGTGGTGATGGGATCGGCAAATCCTTAACTGCCTGTAAAAATTACAATCTCCCCCTGTTGAATCTTGAAATTGTTTCGCGGGACGTTCTTTTTTCATCTACCTCTGGTGAAAATATACTTATTGCTGGGTGGACAAGTATTGACGGATGTCAGCCATTAGATCTGCATACTTGGACGGCTGCTTTTACCTGGTCCTTACCGTAAAAGAGCCCAACTAAATGCTAGGCGTAACGAGGATAAGGGGCTCCAAAAGATTTATTTTCGTTCTTTGAACTTTACGGTGCAGGAAAAGGGACGTCTCCGACTCGCCGGGATCGAACGCCGAGCGACGACCGAGATTGTGTCGCTGTCATTGGAATTGGTAGGGGGCGGATACGGGCGTTCACGCCGGTTAGCAGGATTAGGGCATCTCCAGTCGTTCGGCCCCCCCAGGTTTCAGATCGGCGCTTTTTAGCGTTAGCGCCTCCCCGCACCAAAACCTGGGGGGGCCCGATTTCACCAGCCGTTCGGCGGCCCATAAAAGAGAACGGCGATATTGTTTGAAATTTTATCTTCCCACCCAAAAAATATAGAGCCCGAGTTCGGCGATCACGGCAGCCATGGTTTGGGCAATAATATTACAAAAAACGCCACAGGTGGGCGATCAAATAGAGTCTAGATCGAATCACACAGACGGGCGCGCGCGGCGTGGGCAAACGGAGGCGATCAGGCAGACGCGTCAGCCGGCGTCGGAGCAGGCGGCGAGATCGGCGCAGCATCCTCCAGGTCGATGACGGCGTCCGAGCAGGCGACGGGCTCGGCATCCTCCAGGTCGACGACGGGCTCGGCATCCTTGTCGACGACGGTCGCGGCATCCTCCAGGTCGACGTGCGCGCTCGTCGGCGCGGTGGTGTAGCTGGTGCCACCGGACGATGTAGTCGGGGCCGGGGGCGCGCTGATGTCGGTCAGGATGAGGTTGCACTGCGCCAGGAACCAAGCTCTCACCTCGGGGGTCATCGCGGCCGGGTCGCCGCCCGTGAGGAAGGCGAGGTCATTGTTCCTCTTCTTCGCCGCGGTGCCAGTCCTGAGGAGGTCGATCTTGACCTGCGAGCTGGCCATGAGCGCTGCACATCGCTTTGTGGAGACCTCGTCCCTCTTGACGGCGTGGGCCTGGGCGTCGGCGATGCAGGTCTCGATCGACGCCTGGAGCTTTGCCGCTGCCGGCGCACCGTCCCTCGCCAACTTGGCTTTCTTGTGGCCCATCGGCGGACGCCCTTCGGACGCACCTGCAACCACATCGTCGGGAACGTACTCCTTGCCCTTGCCAATCGACCGCCGCACCTCCGCCCACTTCTCGCACTTCTCGATGAGGACGAAGACGTGGAGGAACTTGAAGTCGGAGCCCTCGTCGTTCTTGTACGCCTCCAGCATCCGGACGATCTCCATCTCGCGGTTGGCGCCGCTCTGCGGCCTCATCGAGATCTCCTGGATGCCGTGCCATTTGTTGCAGGACGCCTGGATGTTCGCCCAGTGGTTCGCCATGGCCTTCTGGCCGCGGTCGGTGATGCAGCACGTGTAGTGGGGGTCGATCATGCGGCGCTCGTCGTACGCCGTTTTCACCCGCTTCCAGTAGTTGTCGGCGTGCTGGTTCGCGCCGACGATCGGGCCGTGACTGACCGTCTTCCACGCCTCGGCGAGGAGTGCGTCCTCCCTGGTCAGCCACTTGATGCGGGGCTCGGCGGGGGGCAGTGGCACCTTCGGTTCCTTGCGAGGACGTCCAGGGCCCCGGCGCTTTCGGCCATCGCCGGTCTGTTCTGTCTCCTCCGGAACCACCGGCGTCTCGTCCTCCTCCTCCTCTTCGCCCTGTTCCTCCGTCGCCTGCGTGCCGGAACCTTCGCCGTAGTCACCACCACCCTGCGCGAAGAACTCCCCGCTGTGCTCGAGGAAGCCCGGGCTCGCCGCGGCCGCCATCGAGCCGGACGCGATGATCTCCTCCATGTAGCTGTCCTGGGGCTGAAGCCCGGCGAGAATCGCACGGCGGTGGGACGGGGAGGCTGCGTAGCCCGGCGCGGCACCATACATCATCGGCGGGTGGTAGGGGAAGGTGAGGTTGGGGTTGAAACCTCCCAGGGAGTCGCCTTCGACGAACCAGGCAGGCGGCGGGTGCGGTGACATGCGTGGTGACGGCGACGGCGACTGCTTCCAGCCGGCGAACCTTGGGCCGAGAGGGCTCTTCTTCTTGGCGAGCGACGCCGCGGAGGCGACCGGCGTAGGTGGCTCGTCCGGCGCGGTCTCCTCCTCCTCGTCCTCCAGCTCGTCTTCCTCGGCGGCGGCCTGCTCCTCCGCCTGCAGCTGCGCCATCAGCTGCCTCTGCCGCTACGCTGCCTCCCTCCCCCGGCACTTCATGTTGGCCGTTTCCAGGCGCGACCTCTCGGCGATCCACTCCTTGTTCGACATGCCGGGCGGCCGCTCCTTCGGCGCCCTTGGTTTGCGCGGTTTCTTGGCCGGCTCGGATGCCGCGGGGATGGATACGGCGGTGGCGGCGGCGCGGGGACCTGTAAATCGGGCGGGAGCCATAGCGTCTAGATCTCGGGGGCGGGGGGAAATGGCGGGAATGGACCGGGGGAGTAGGTAGTTGTGGAGGGAAAGTGGAGGGAGGCGTCGAAAAAAGGGAGGGAAATCGTCTTCCGTCGCCGACAGGCGGGGCCCACGCGCGTATTTCGCCCCCCCAAGCCGAACCCAGCGCGCTGGGTTCGGCCTGGGTTCGGCGGCGCCAAACGGGGCGAAAAACGGCGGAAAGCGGCGCTAAATCGGTTCCTGGGGGGGGGGGGGGGGGGGGGGGGGGGCGACTGGTGCGAAGCGGCGCCAAACGGCGCGAAAAACGCCTCTTGGGGGGACGACTGGAGATGTCCTTAGTCCGGGCAGGGCCGGGCCGGTAAAATCCGGGGCCCTGTGCAAAACTCTAGCACATGCCCTAATAAATAATTCTAATATATATGACATAATAATGTTTATGCAATATAAGATAATTGTTCACTACTTTTAAAAAATATGCTTAGGCTATATTCATACCACCATGTACATATGCGTGACCTCTTTTACTGCTATTATTTCGATGAAATAACGAAAAAATTGGGACCTACAAACATGTTAAGTTCACGGTATATTTTCATTCTCTAATTCTGGGATCGATTCTATGATATATAAATTAGCCGGCAGAAGATAAGGCTCAAGATTTATTTTCGATGAATAAGCATTTACAGTGAATTTTGTCCATTTCTAAAATTGATCAAATGCTTATTGATGAGTTTTTCAAGTTTTCTATATGACACGAGCCAGTACACAGATTAATGATGTTGCGCAATTTCATCGTCTAATTGGCAATATTGAGAGTTTATCGTCTAACACATACCAAACAAGAAGAAACGACAAAAAGGAAAAAGCCCATATGATAATTGCACGAGAAACAATGGAAAACGTAATAAATTGGACTACCCACAACAGGCCGAATGGGCACGCGAGCTGTGCTTAATCGGTGTTTTTTATTTTTTGAGAATCTAATCGATGTTAAATGGAGCTCTCTCTTCTTTTTTTTTGAATAAAAAATGGATCTCCCATCAATCTCTATCTCTACTACTTAAAAGAAGAGTTTCGTTCCGTCTTCGCCGGATACGTCGTTCCTTTCGTCAAACGTCTCGCTCCCTTCGTACCGCAAATACGTGGATGGGCCAGGCCCATGTCCGCGCGAGTCCCCGCCCACTCTCATCACTTGTCCCTCGCGTAGCGTCCATCATCACATATGTCGCCCCTGATCAACCCTAGACGCCGAAAAGGAGACCGCCGCCAACTCCACGCTTCCCTGGCGGCCGGCGCGACCCTCAGCGCCGCCATGCCTTCCTCGTGCATAGTCTGCGTGCTCCCAGCAAAGCAGTCGCCGCAGTTCCCCTTTAGAGCCGTCCATGTGGTTCTTACTCATCCCATACTCCCATCTAATCCACCTCAAGTCCGGCGCGGAGCGGCGTCGACCTCGACCTCGATGACTCGGCCTTGAAGATGACAGACGGTGGTTGTGCGCATGCACCTCGTCTCTTCTTTGGAGCTAGGTGGCTAGGGTGTTCCTCCCTCATCCGCAGGCCGGCTCCTCGCTGTGAAGCACGCTCCTTCCCCACCGCTCCCAATCCCCACGCTACGTACACACGCCATCCCATGGAGGGGCCGCCAGCGCCGGAGCACATGATTCTGGACGCTCTGCCCCCGATCGTTGTCGTCATCTCGGCCCACACAGGAGTTGAGAAGGCAACCGTCGGTTTCCACATATCCGGGTTCTGAGGCTCTGCTCATCTCGGCGCCTATGTGGCTAATGTTGGGTGATTTTTTAAGCTGCAGAAGAATTAAGAGGGGGCCGACCCCATGACAGGCCACATCATATCAACCACCATAGGCGGGGAGAATGGCGAGCCGAAGCAGGTAGCAGCTCGTTCGTCTGTAGTGGTGTATGGAAAAATGTGTATGTTCTGCATACACTGGTCTCTGTTGCTGTGTTACTAGCTTATTGCTATTCTCTCCCAAGGTATTTGTGTTAGCTTCCTGTGTTCGGCGTTGCTTGCTAAATTTTTTCATTCTTTTTAGTTCTGAGGTCATCAAGCTAGGAGTTCTGATGTCAAGAATTCCATGAAGTATTTTTGCTTAAAATTTTCTTCTTTTAATTTGAATGCGCACTTCTGCATGGAGGGATGGTTTAACGTAGATATATTGGAGAATATTCATGCACACCGGAAGAGGAACATATTTTGCAAGATAGATGCAAAGGTGTATGCACAATTGATATGGATAATGTCTGCCAACAGCTAGAGGTAACGATGCTACCACCCTCTATTCAATTCTTCATGCTGCTACATCATGTTTCGTTTACTAGCCGGCATATTGAGATATTTTTGTATTGGACACTCTTAGTGCAACTATCAGAGTAACATCAGAAAAGTATGGCTAGAACGTTTACTGTAATTATGTTGAAATGTTTTACTCTGTCTCTCTGTTGCTACATATTTTCTGCATGATTATGAACTATATGAATTTGTCCTTCTCAATTTCTTGACTAGGAGAAAAAGAACGAGTATCTGTAAACAATAAACCTTTTATGAGGAATTACGAGTTCTAAATAAAATATGATTTTATGCCCACGGAACATCACCTATCACTTGAATATGCACGCATACCGTCGACCAATCATAGCTGTATATTTTACACGGAGGATGAGTTGGTTCAGACAGCCACCACAACTTTCAGTCGTGGTCAGGTTATTTCTACCATTCCACGACATTTGCAACCTTCACCTTTCTTTGCATACTGTATTCACCGGAATGCATAACATCTCCTTTTTAGACTAAAATTTTGAAAAGGTTATTTAGAAATACTTCCATCCTGCATCATAAACTTAAGTTGACATTGGGTAATGTTGGTTTTGTAGGGTGTAGGCATTGATACTGTCGCCGACTAGAGAGCTTGCCACAGAAACCTAGAGAGTGATGCAAGCACCACACAAATTGAGAGAGCTGTCAGCCCATTCATGAGCATGGATGTGCACGCTTGTATCCGTGGCAAAAGTACAAGCGAGGATACTAGGAAGCTTGAGGCTGCAGTGTAGGTTGTGTCCAAAACCCCGTGCACAGTATGTGATATGATCAAGAGAAGGACACTGCCCACAAGGGTTATCAAGATCCTAATACTGGTTAGTGTACTCTCCATTTGTACTGCATTTTTTCTGTTTGAGTGCATATTCAAGTGTTGTCGGTATAACATGCTTTCATGATAAGATGGAGCCGATGAGATTATGGAATGCTGAGCAGAGGTTTTAATGACCAGTTGGGCTGCTCGATGTGCTGCTGTTGTTCGCCGCCATGGAGAGGTCGGGTGGAGAGTGGAGTTTCCATCGTCCTCGCACACACAACAGCTAGAGGAGTGGGAGAGTCGTTGTTGCAATCTTTTCCCTGATAATTTTACATAACCTACAATGACTTACTATTTCATCAGCATTGGGCTTCTATCCCCAAGACTGCTCATTTGTTGCATTATGCACATATTACATGTACTTCGAGATCTCATCATTTTTATTACCAGAGTTTGTCATTGATTAGTATTTTTCTGAAATAAATAGATGCAAATAGCATTTATCACATGAATGGGATTATTATGTGGAGAAAATCAAATGTGATAATAGCAATCTATCAAACTGCATTTTGTTAAACTGTGATTCTTTATATTTGGGGTACTGTGAATTTGAGTACTCTATAATTGGAGTTCCAATGGATAAATGGTTGGTTATGGCTTTGGTGCCTAGAGGTTTCCTCATGATAACCATGTGCATTATCTCAATTTTCTTCTTTTGATGTATTCTGTAGTCTTCTCTGTAAATAGTTTTTTCTCTTTTTAGATAGATTGCCTAGGGATTTGATACTAGAGGATATTGGGATGGAAATGGAGGGGGTAACATTTATTTAAATGTTTGGTACATCTATCCAACATCATCATTTTAAGCACATGAATATGAAATGTTGTAATTTGCCATTGCTTGGAAACCTTTGTTATTCAAAAATTCCTCTGCTCGTACAAGCTAGATGTACGAAAATACTAGACCTTACATATGTTCAATCAGATTCAGGATTCTATGCTAATTCATTGGACACATGTAGATTGGTTTTTAAGAAGTGGTAAAAGAAATGGAAGCAACGGGAATTTTTTTATATTGATTTGAAATGTGAAATTATTTGTGGGATTCCTCTTTGCTTGTCTTGTGTATTGATTTGTTGTGGTCATTTCTTAGTGGTTCAGAACGTAGATATTGCTGATCTCATTTATTTCTGCTGATTTATTTGTCAAGCAATGTAGGTTCAGAGCGTAGATATTGCTTCATAGCCTACACACTGACATGAATTTGTGATAAAAAATGAAATAGTTCCAAGTGCAGTTAGTTTCAGAAAAAATTGCATTGACTTTGTATCATCGCACCAGGTACGGTGCATGAGGAGGCAGAGGATGGGGGACAAGGTATGGAGCTTCAGCGGCTGGCTTCTCTTTACAACAAAGTAAAACCATGCATGACTACACATGTCCAACAGCTCGTGTGTGAGAAACAGAGAGTAGAGACACAGATTGAGAGTGGAAAGATCTCAGTGAGTGTACTATTGTGTTGATGTTTTTTTGGACTTCATTGTTGTAAAGTTCATTTTAATGAATTGCTAAATGTGATTTTTCTCAAAACATGACGAAGATGTTTGATGTGCATGATAGTCTAAAATTACATCTTAGACACAATGTGTGAAACCATTTGAGTATTTATGCCACCGTTGCAACGCACGGGCATTTTGCTAGTAGATATTCATTTTCCTTCGCGGCTCGTGAGCGAGAAGACCATATCATGAACGATGAGCCATGCCAGAAGCCCATGAGCATACGGGCACGCTCGACACGCTCCGAGCGAGTCCTCGCCTCGCCTCGCTCACGCTCGGCTGGTGAGCCAGCGAGAAGGCAGGCTCGCTCAGGCTACATGGGCCTGGCCCATTGCAGCGACACCCCCTCAAAAAAAACTTGTACGCTAAACAGTCTAATAAAAAGTGAGTTTTTTTTGAAAAATAAATATGTTTTAGAAATAGTGAACGAAATTTGGAAATGAACAAATTTTAAAATGGTGATATTTTCACAATGAACATTTTTTAAAGAGATAAAGAAAAAATCGATCATTTAGAAAATGTTCATTTCAAAATTTTGTTCATTTTAAATATTTGTTTATTTTCGAAAAAACTTCATTTAAAAAATTGTTCGTTTTCATAATTTGTTCGTATTTTAAAAAAATTGGTGAACAAAAAATTTCGGTGAACAAAAAAACAGAAACCAAAAAGAAAATGGAAGTAAATGAAAACAGAAAAAAAGATTCAATAAAAAGTTAAAAAATGAAAGATGTACATATGAAGGCATCGTAACCCAGCGGTTGTGCACCTCTTTACCCGCAGCCTAGGTCGCTGGTTCGAACCCTGGTTCCCAGAAACTATACATGGGCGAGTCGGTAGTATTGCTCGCAATAAGCGCTACATAGTGCGTGCGCTCGACACTAGGATATGTTGTCGTTTCACATCTGTTAACAGCGCTAGAGGCTTCCTACTTGTACACAGTATGTATAAAACATTTGGGCCCCCAAAGTTTCTGGGCCCTGTGCGGGCCGCACATCTTGCACCACTGTGGGCCCGGCCCTGGACCGGGTGAGTGAACGAAAAAACATGAGAGGCGTGAACTGCCCCTCACATGAAACAACGGTGACTGTCGAGGGAGGTATCAGTTTGAGGCGAGGAGGTTGGTACCTACTGGTTGTTACAAGCAATAGCAAAACAACGATGAAATTAAACAAGATCGAACCAACGGGGACACGAGATTTTAACGTGGAAAACCCTTCCAATGAGGAAGAGAAAAAACCACGGGCGCCAGCCAGCAATACTTCACTATTTCGGGTGAGGTTACAATCGCGCCGGGATTTACAATGTGTGGCTTATCCCGTGCGGCGGCTTACAAGAGGTATTTAAAAGCGGTCCTGACGGGCCTCCGCGTAGCGAATGCCGAACTTTCCTTTATCTTCATATGAATTTGGATCACCATAAAATAACACTCCACCTTGAGACAAATTCCCTCTTGTAGCATAAATGAGAACCTTCACCTGAAACACACAAAGAAAAACACCTTCGGCGCCAAATAGCCTCTTGGGCTAAGCAGTGATACCAACTAAGCTCGAGCAAAGCTCAAACTTAGAAATAGGAACTGGCTTTGTCATCATATCAGCAGGATTATCATGAGTACTAATCTTGCATACCTTCAGCTTACCTTGTGCAACAACATCACGCACATAATGGTACTTGACATCAATGTGCTTTGTTCTCTCATGGAACATCTGATCCTTAGTAAGGTAAATTGCACTCTGACTGTCGCAAAATAGGTTAAAGCAAGTATCATCTCCACAAAGCTCAGCAAACAAACCTTTCAACCAAACTGCCTCTTTGCATGCTTCAGCAATAGCCATATACTCAGCCTCAGTAGTAGATTGTGCAACAACACCCTGCAAGGTAGCCTTCCAGCTAACGGCACATCCACTAAT
This sequence comes from Alopecurus myosuroides, assembly GCA_028641055.1. Classification (NCBI taxonomy): domain Eukaryota; kingdom Viridiplantae; phylum Streptophyta; class Magnoliopsida; order Poales; family Poaceae; genus Alopecurus; species Alopecurus myosuroides. The sequence goes on from CM054059.1 coordinate 288,109,975, forward strand.
CGTAAACACATAACCTGTGAGGGATCTCCTCTTATCCAAGTCGGCAGCATAATCTGAATCCACATAGCCTGCGAGTCCCTCACCAGTCTTGCCAAACTTCAAGCAAGCTTTGGATGTGCCGCGAAGGTACCTGAAAATCCACTGAACAGCTTTCCAATGTTCTTTACCAGGATTAGCCATGTATCGACTGACCAAACTCATAGCATATGATAAATCAGGCCGAGAACACACCATGGCATACATTAAGGAACCAACAGCACTAGCATAAGGAACTCGTGACATATACTCAATATCTTTGTCAGTAGTAGGACATTGCAATGCTGACAACTTGAAGTGTGAAGCAATTGGAGTACTAACAGACTTTGCATCATGCATATTAAAACGATGAAGGACTTTCTTAATGTAATTCTCCTGACTAAGAAATAGCAATCTAGATTTTCTGTCTCTAGAAATTTCCATACCTAGAATTTTCTTAGCGGGACCAAGATCCTTCATCTCAAACTCACTACTCAACTGTTTCTTCAATGTAGTGATTTCTTTCATGCTCTTGGCAGCAATTAACATATCATCAACATATAGCAGCAAGTATATAGGTGATTCATCAATAAATTTAATGTACACACAGCTATCATATTCAGACCTCTTAAAGCCATGTGACATCATAAAAGAATCAAACCTTTTATACCATTGTCGAGGAGACTGTTTCAAACCGTAGAGAGACTTCTTTAGCTTGCACACGAAATCCTCTTTACCAGGCACTATGAACCCTTCAGGTTGGTCCATGTATATTTCCTCCTCAAGTTCTCCATGCAAAAACGCAGTCTTCACATCTAACTGCTCAAGCTCAAGATCATGCATAGCAACAATACTAAAGAAAGTACGAATAGAACTATGCTTGACAACAGGTGAGAACACATCATTATAATCCACTCCTGGAATCTGACTGAAACCTTTTGCTACTAACCTTGCCTTAAACCTTGGAGGCTCACTGGGAGATAAGCCCTCCTTTCTTTTGAATATCCACTTACAGCGGACGGCCTTCTTTTGTTTAGGCAAGCGCACAATATCCCATGTGCCATTCTTCTCAAGTGATTGCATCTCTTCGTGCATTGCACCAATCCACTTGTCACGATCAACCGAAGCAATAGCTTCATTATATGTAGCAGGTTCAGCATCATTCTCCACCTGTTCTGCACAACTTAGAGCAAAATAAACAACATCACATTCCTCAATTAAACGAGTACGAGGTCCTTTACTCCTCTTCTCTCTGCGCTCTGCAATAGACAAATTTTCTTGCTGCACAATAGGAGGTGAGGGCGGCACAATATCCTCCTCATCAATTTCAGTTTCCTCCTCATCCAGGTGGTCTAGCTCCACCTGCAAACGAACTCGTGGTTCGTCCTCATCAGAAGAATCGGGCATAACATCAGTTGACAAACTGTCCTCATACATGACAGATTCATTAAACACAACACTCCTGCTAAAGAAAGTCTTTTTGGTTTCCGGGTTCCACAACTTATATCCTTTTACTCCAGAACCATAACCAAGAAATAAGCACTTAATAGCTCTAGGCTCTAATTTTCCATTATCAACATGAGCATAGGCAGTGCAACCAAAAACTTTCAGTTGTGAATAATCAGCTGACTCACCAGACCATACCTCAATAGGAGTTTTCTTGTCAAGAGGGATGGATGGTGACCTGTTGATCAAGTAGCAGGCAGTGTTGGCAGCCTCAGCCCAAAAACGCCTACTCATGCGGGCGTTTGACAACATGCAGCGAGCTTTGGAGATGATCGTCCTATTCATCCGCTCAGCTACACCATTCTGCTGAGGTGTGTATGGGATGGTGTGGTGCCTGACAATGCCTTCCTGCACACAATAATCATCAAAAGCATGCGAACAAAATTCGCCACCATTGTCAGTACGAAGCACCTTCACCTTTCTCTCAGTTTGCTTTTCAATCATAACTTTCCACTCTTTAAAAGCAGCAAAAGTATCATCCTTAGTTTTCATAAAATAAGGCCAAACTCTTCTAGAGTAATCATCAATGATAGTAAGCATATAACGAGCACCACCATAAGAGGGCTTACGTGAAGGCCCCCATAAATCAGCATGTACATAATCCAATGTACCTTTAGTGCTATGAACGGAAGCATTGAACTTAACTCTCTTATGCTTACCAAACACGCAGTGTTCACAGAACGGCAACTTACTCATATTGCAGTTCTTCAGCAGTTCTCTCTTCACCAATTCTGCCATACCATGTTCACTCATGTGTCCAAGCCGCTTATGCCAGAGGTTAGTTGTACTTGCATCATCATTAGTAATAACAGCAGCAGTACCAGACAAAGTGCTACCTCTAAGAATATATAACTTGGCAGAATTCATATCACCAATCATAACAATGAGAGAACCTTTTGATACCTTCAGGCGTTTATCCCCTCCGGCATATTTGTACCCGTCACAATCAAGGGTACTCAGCGAGATCAAATTTCTCGCCATGGATGGTATGTGTTTCACTCCCGTCAATGTACGTGTCATCCCTCCATGGGTTTTGATCTGAACAGATCCAACGCCAACAATGTGACATTTGTTGTCGTTCCCCACACGCACAAAATCTCCAGTCTGCACAGCTTCATAAGAACTGAACCATTCTTTGTTACAGCAAATATGAAACGAACAAGCAGTATCAAGAATCCACTCATCATCACGGGTAACACATGCAGTAAAAACAGCTAAGCATTCACCATCCGAACTATTATCACCAGCAACAACAGCAGCCTTACCAGTACCATTACCATTACCGTCAGATTTATTTTTCGGTTGGTATGTGCCGTTCCTTTTCTCCTTGTTCTGCACCTTCCAGCAATCATCAATGGTGTGATTGGTTTTCTTACAGTACCTGCAGAACTTGTCTCGTCCTTTGGACTTTGAACGGCCCCTACTTTTATCTCTGTTGTTGTCGTTGTAGTTGTTATCTCGCTGCTCTGTTCTGCCTCGAACCTGCAATGCATCGCCTTTGGAGGACGATGGGTTAGACTGCACCATAGCTTTCATCTTTTCCCTGGTCTGCAGGGCCTCACAAACTTCCGCGAGGGTTAGTTCATCGCGGCTTAACAGTATGGTATCACGCAGGTTTGTAAAAGAACTAGGCAGCGAACATAACAGCAGAAGAGCTAAATCTTCATCATCATATTTTACCTCCATCGACACTAGGTCGGACACGATCTCCTTAAAGATCGACAAGTGGCTCATGACAGAACCACCATCTTGCATCTTGAGCGAGAACAGCTTCATCTTTACGTGCATCTTGCTGGTGAGATCTTTTGACATGCAGATCGATTCCAGCTTGACCCACAACTCAGCCGCGGATTTCTCCAACAGCACCTCTTGCAATATATCATTAGACAGATGAAGCTGAATCAACGACAAAGCCTTACGATCTTTGCGTTTCTCATCGGCAGTCCACGCCTTGGCTTCCTTATTCCCGAAAGAATCCAGCGCCTCATCAAGATCCGATGCTTGCGATAGAACCGCACGCATCTTTACTTGCCACAGAGAAAACCTCGTCTTGTAGTCCAGCAACGGTAGATCAAACTTCATCGATGCCATCGCGAATCCCTAATCTGAAACAGGGCTCTGATACCACTTGTTACAGGCAATAGCAAAACAACGATGAAATTAAACAAGATCGAACCAACGGGGACACGAGATTTTAACGTGGAAAACCCTTCCAATGAGGAAGAGAAAAAACCACGGGCGCCAGCCAGCAATACTTCACTATTTCGGGTGAGGTTACAATCGCGCCGGGATTTACAATGTGTGGCTTATCCCGTGCGGCGGCTTACAAGAGGTATTTAAAAGCGGTCCTGACGGGCCTCCGCGTAGCGAAGGCCGAACTTTCCTTTATCTTCATATGAATTTGGATCACCATAAAATAACACTGGTACCTCCCAACTCCCAAGCATGGATGGAAGAATTCCTCCTGAAATTCATGCTCTTCCTCGGTTTATCTTTGGACTACAGTTGCTTCTTTGAAGAAAGATATCATTTTGAGAAATGACCGTGAGAACTGATATACTCGATTCGAACCTCTGTGTGCGACATGCGACACGATTCGAACAAACATATTCTCGGCCCAACACATACCCAGTGCACATGCTCACATACCAATGAAACTCGCAGTGCAAGAAGCGAAAACTCACCTTTTTTTTACTATGGCACAATTCCTCCTGAAATTCATGCTCTTCCTTGGTTTATCTTTGGACTACAGTTGCTTCTTTGAAGAAAGATATCATTTTGAGAAATGACCGTGAGAACTGATATACTCGATTCGAACCTCTGTGTGCGACATGCGACACGATTCGAACAAACATATTCTCGGCCCAACACATACCCAGTGCACATGCTCACATACCAATGAAACTCGCAGTGCAAGAAGCGAAAACTCACCTTTTTTTTTTACTATGGCACCAGTGATCTCATTGTTTTCAAAAAATTATATTTACAATAAATATTGCCATTGATTCATCTTACAAAAACATAAAGTCAGAATGCGAAATTCTTCATATGGGTTACATAAAAATGATACTTTTCAGATTTTTAAACACTTGTAAATACGTTTTTGAATTTTTTATGTTTACATGTGAGACCATAACTGAGATTTTACCTTTCGTGAGCTAGAATGTGTAGCGCCACTAATAATAGTCTGTTCATCCCACGCAAAATAATAACAACAACAATGGTAATTGTTCAGTCCATCTGTTTTTTGAGCAGCAATCTTAAGTTCTGAACTCGATCCGAAGCGAAAACCTTCATGAGTTATTATTACAAACACCACAATCGCCTGGCTCAAACCATATCCGGACGGTCAAAACCATCTCCATTTATTCATCCATCCGCACATAGCTTAATACCTAGTCGAATACTAAATGGGACATGCACACACGCACGCACACGATGCATATAGGTCACTACTAGTCTACTACCACTGCTACTAGTGCGATAAATTCATGCGTAGTTGCGTACAAAGTCGTCTCGCCGTAGACGTGCTATGAAAGTATGCAGCTAATGGTTGATCTCCAGTTCTCCATCTCTAGCGACTCGGTTTGGTTGGAGTTGGTTGAGCAATCAGCAGTTGGCCTGGCAGCGGGCGGTGCAGTCGAAGCTGCACCTACCGCCGCCACCACCTCCGGCGCTGTTCTTGCCCTTGTAGCTGTAGGAGCTGAAGCACCTGGCCGGGCAGGTGAGGCGCTTGTTGTGGCAGGGTCCCTTCTCCGCGCATACCATCGACGGCTGCACCACGCCGCGCCGCGCGAACCCGCCCCCGGGCCCAACGCCGCCGGCACCCCACCCGCCACTGACGCCGCCGCTCCGCTGGCCGCCACCGAACTGCGGTATCCCGCCGCCAAAGCCAAAGAATCCCCCAGCGCCCGCGCCCTGTGGGTGGTGCACGGCAGCAGAGGAGGCGACGACGAAGGACAGGGCCAGGACGAGCAGGAGAAGGAAGGGGGTTGCTTTGGCTGGCGCCATTGTCGTAGCTAGCTTTGTGTTGTGTGTGCGTGGTGTGATCCGATGGAGGCGAGATCAAGTTGGGAATGGACAAACATTGGTGCGGGGTGGTGGGTATTTATGACTTTGGAAGTGGCATGTGGGTGAGGCGAGGAGGGCGGTGCTGCGCGTGTGCGTGGCGCGATTCGGTGTGTTAGCTTTACTTTGTTGAGTGCGTTTGAGCTGGATGTGTCACTGTGTGTGTGGCAGTGCCGCCACCAGCTCGCAGGCACGCAGTCTCGGTGCGATTATCTGATGCTCCACTGATGTTGATCCATGCGCCTTAACTGCCACTGATCTCGAGGCACGGCGTGGTTATCGTATACAGTCTTAGCTAGCTGTGCCTGTACTTTTACAGTACGATTAGGCCGGTCCATGGACGCATGGAGAGTTCTAACGGGATCTGGTCAAGGATTATAGTAAAATGTTGGACAGAGAGCACAAATTCTATAGGTTTTCTTGCACTGTTTGCTTGGGCTAAACGCAGCTGGACGACCTGTAACTCGTTCATTTGTTTAGGCAAGTCAGCCAGGGCAGCTGCGTGCTCCGTTCAGGAGGTCTCCTTGCTGCTAGCTTAATTAGGAGATTCGATGAGCTCGAGCTACTAGCTGGTTTAGCCGCCCATTAATTTCTCTATGTTGTCTTGCGTTGGAGTTCGCGGTAAGCGTCGTCAAGTGGTAAATCTAAAATCAGCTGGGACGGCTTTTGACTCGCCGGCCATATGCACACTGCACACGGCTTCTAGCTCTGTCGGCCACGTTAGTGTCAGTACGGTGCTCGGGACTCCAAAACTAGTAGCTCCCCTTGCCGCTCTTCCCCGCATTGGAGAACGGTCGGGCTAATTTCGTTGACATCAGAGGATACAGCTGCAGTAATCCAAATGTCAAACTGAAGCATCTTTAATAGCATCTCCACTCGTGCCCAAAGGACCCCAACATCCTTCCGAAGCCGCCCACTCCCGTCCCAATTGGACCTTCCCGTCCGGACGGTCCCTAATTCCTGTCTGAAAAAAATCAGACCAACCTCGTCTCCCAGGGGTTTCCGTAGGGGCTCCGGACGACTCATCGAGCGCCGCGGGCCTGTCCTGTCAGCGACACAAAGCGCCCACAGAAAACGACGCCCGCAGCGCTCCTCTGTCCACTTGCCTCCCTCTACGCCCCGTCATGCCGCCTCTCGCCGCCGCCGGTCACCGCACCTCTTCTCCACCGCCTCCCTCCGCCGCTCTTTCGCCCATCCATGTCGCCCACAACCTCGTCCTTCTTCCAGCGCCGCACAGGTCTCCGGCGCCTCGCCCCGCCTGCGCCGCCCCCGGCGATCAGAGGTGCCCACCTCGCCGCCAAGGTGTTCGGCGTTTTGCCTGGATGGGCATCGACTGTTTTTTTGTCAATCTTCTGATGCCATTTAACAGCGACGATGAGTTGATGATGAAATTTCTCCTTGAGGAAGAAGTCGATATCGACGACGAGGAAGATGAGAACTTGCTTGTTCTTACTTGTCTTGCACAACTCCTCGCCGAGGATGAAGCCAATAGTGAATCAAAGAGAGAAGACTCCAAGTTTGGGAGGAGAAAGACGAAGCCGAGGATGAGAATGGAGGGACATTGCATGCTTTTCGTCGACTATTTTGCCGAAGAGTCAAGATTCGATGCAAAGGACTTTCGTCGGAGCTTTCAGATGAGCCGAAGATTGTTCCTCGCATTGGTGCGACATGTGAGGGAGCACGACACCGGATTCAAGATGAAGAAGGATTTGGTGACCCATCACACCACTGCATGTGTAGTGCGCAAGTCGGTGACATAATACTCACAAAAGGACTTATCCGTGAATATTACATCTCTCAGAGTGGTACAACAGAAACACAGCGGGTCCAAGCAAAGCTATAGGATACAAACTTCATTACAAAATCTTGAGAATCGCTTTGGTGAATCAAAGAAGATCTCATACAAATGAAACATCAGAAGAAGCAATTCGAAGCTCCAAGCTGGAGGAGAACTCTAGCTCAGAACTAATCTACTACAGCTGATGTCAGCCCTAATCTATAGCTTATAACAACTAACTCCAAGAATGGACTCCACCTACACCTTGATAGCTTCTCCTCCATCAGCGTTGCTGATAATGATGCTTCACGATGACGACTTCCATCAGGCTTCAACTCTAAGCAGGGGGTCAAACGGGAACGAATGAGTAACGAGCATTACTCAGCAAGTTCATGATATATAGGGGATAGTTTGGTGCACTAACTACAGCTTTAGACTCAAAAGAGTCATAAGCTAATGGAAAGTTTTTGTAAATCTTTCTTCAAGAGGTTGCTTTTAATTCTGAAGACTATGCCCGCCAGATCTTCACAGGACTAGAACTTCATGGAGTTGCCTTTCCTGCGGCGTTCGCAGCTCCTTCCCGGAACAAGGGGTAACATGTCACATCCTTTTACACTCTGCAGAGGTGCGTTACTTTACCCATGGACGACCAAGACCATGTTGCATAACCAGATGTACATTCCTGTCCACTCCCACTCAGGTGTGGGGCCTGGTTGTTGGTCCAAGCCAAACCGTGCTTCTCCGCACAATGCATGCCCACCCATTTCTGCCAGCAGGTTGAACGCCTGATTCCACCCCTCACGATGGATATCTACGTGCCCCTAGCAGACCATCATAGATCCGCAGAGTCCGTGGGAATTAAGGGATCCCACCCATGTGCATGTAGTCTCGCAAGACCTACAACGTACGTCTCTGGCAGCCCGTTGACATGCGAACGAGAAAAGATCACAGCTGACTTACTCCCCCCATAGAAGACCCGTGGTTAACGCGAATTTACGACGCAAGAATCCTGACGGCAGTTGTGATTAATCCTAGGTAATACTTTCCCATGCAGATGGAACCTTCCTTAGACCTATTCATCTTACCATGGTTCCATCTGCCCACCAAACAGAACACTACCACTCGGGTAGTCATTCAATTAGTCATATTATTATAAAAATATGATCATGCAATCTTTTGAGACTAGGTGGTAATACGATAGAGTTTTTACAATTAGTTTGTTATGAAGTACTGCAAAGGATATGAGCAAGTGATGAACTTGCCTGAGATTGAAATAACAATAATAAACCATGTCTTCGGTTCGAGGGTCGCGTAGACAATTCTGACATCTAAAAGATAGCAAAGTAGTCCCGGTAAGGACTACAGAAAACGTTGGTAAGATGATACATGCATAGTAATGAGATGCATCGTGAGTTACCCTGGAAAACACCCCAGCTTACAAGTGTAAGCCACGTTTGATACGATATCTTAATCACACAGATTTTAGGTGAAATGTTGCATTACTTGTGGTGATGTGGTTATTGGTTCTTTTAGATTTACATGTGTTTCACTTTTACTTAGCAAACAATTGTTATCATGTTTAGGTAGAAGTTTTTATTTCTTGGTTAGATAACAAAACAAGAACACATGGAAAACAACTGTTGAAAAGATAACACACATATTCTTTTATGTTGTTGAAATAAGTGGACCTATTTAACAAAGATTTTAAATAAGAATGATGAACTGATACAACTAACTCTATCATCACAATACCTGCTAACGATTTGTGAGGATAGGTTTAGTAGGTGTCAAAACATGGGGTTTTTATTAATAAGGAAAATAATGTTATGGCAGTTATTTCTCGTTATAATGGAATATTACAGAATTCAATTATACCTTTGTAAATAAGTTAATAAGTTGAACAAAATGTTTTATGTTTGACATATTTGAATTGGAAATGCTTTTATATTTAATTTGATATATCATTCAATGTTTTCTGAAAATATTTGAATAAATTATTATTTTATTAATTTTAAATGAACTAAATGATTAGGAAAAACATTGCACACATGAAAACTTACTCAATTTGCTTTGTAAACATCATAGATGAGTTTCATTTGTCATTTGGAGCATTTTGGTATATAAGTTGTATTTTTCTGTTTTTATGAATTATTTATTATTTTTCTCAATTTTAAATGATTTAATTAATTAAAGAAAATATTGAATTTTAAATTTTATCAAACATTTTTTAAAAGTTCAAAAACATTTAGATCATATTTTTCTGATTAATTTGGTATATTATTTATATTTTTCTGAGTTACAGATTTAAAGTTATTGATTTATTAAGTTTAATTATTTTTCTTTTAATTTGAATTGACAAGTGGGGTCCACCTGTCAGTTTTCGTTTTTTATTAGAAAATAAATAAAAACAAAAGGAAAAGGGCCCATGACGTCATGATGACGTCATGGTTGCATCAGCAATGGAGCAATCTCTCCTCTTGAGATTGAATCCATCGATTTACTCCAAATTAGCTCGAGAGATTTGTTCTACTAGCTAGCTACGGTCCCTGGGAACCTATTGGAGGTGGCGGACTGACCAAATGGTCGTTGCATGGCCGGCGGCGAGCTCATCTGCGGCGGACGGCGGCGGTTGATGGCGTTACGATGAACCCGGAAGCGATTGACCAAACAGAAAGCACCGTAATGCTCTACGGCTTACCAGGAGTACGGTGGAGGTGTTGAGGAGGCAAGGCGCGGCCGGAGAATGGAGTATTTCGCACGGCGTCCGTCACCGGAGAGGAAAGGGAACGGAGGATTCCGGCGGCCCCTGGCTTTCCCAGCTTGCGTGCGAGCTCGAGGAGGTCGACGAGGACCTGGCGCGTCTCCCTGTGGCCTCAGCTCCTCCAGTGATGCCCGGAGTTGACGGTGGCGAGCGGTGGCCGTGGAGTTAGGGTTAGGTTCCGGTTTGGTTACAGAGAGAGAGCAACGAGTGAGGAGAGTGAGCGAGAGAGAGAGGAGAAGAGGACCACGGCGTCGACGTGGTGTACCTATCCTCCCCAGCAAGCGGTCGGAGGGGAGGTGGCAGCGGCGAGATCGACACGGCGACAATCTCCTCTGCCTTCTGGTAGAGGAAGAAGAAAGAGGAAAAGAAATGCGAAATTTCAATAACCCCCTGTAGTTTCTAATTTTTACAACTAAGTCCTTCTGTTTAAAAGAACCACTGTTTTCAGGGCCTTTCTGTAAACATAAAAAATAATAAAAATCAGTTTTGGAATCTTGATTAAATTTCCAAACTCACCATGTTTTTCTTTTTCAATTTTGAACAAGATTTAAATTTTATACCTAGGGTGCTAGATTAAGTCATTTTTGTTATGTCTCTCCATTTAATTTATTAAATGGCTTTAAAATTTATTTTTGGCATGAATATCCTATTCACACAAGACACATATGATTCACCAAGTGGTGTGTTCTAATTGGACCATTTTAGATACAAATTCTTTTAGAAAATAATTTGGTACATTACTTGGTAATGTTTCTATGCATTGAAATGAAAATCACTTAATAGAGAATTGTATTCCATGCCAAACCAAATGGTGTTGGTTAGTGAATGGACTTGTTTTCTTTTTATGTAACTTTTTTATTCTTATAATTGAAACTCTTAGCACTAATGGTTGACATTTTACCTAAGTGTATGTAAACCATGTTTGTTATTTTCAGCACTTGATCAAGTGGAAAACATGAGTGGCTTTGAAACCTCATTTGTTTGTTTTTCACCAGCTTCCAAATGTGGATATTATCTCATGTTGTTTTTAGAACATGTAATCACTTACATGGTTATGTGTAGATGAATTTTTCTTATCATCTGTTAGTCTTACATATGAAAATGATTTGGAAAACAAGGTATTAAGCTTGTTTTCATCTATCTCCACATATCAAGACATGTGGATGCAATACCTTGTTGTTATTTCTTTCTGGATACTTGTTTCCATTTAAGAGGCTTACTATTCGTTCCTCATCTCTGTTGAGTTTGATAAGGCATAGAGGTTATGGATTCTCTAACATTAACTAATGATTTACTGAATAAATTCTTCCTGAGGCAGTGTTGCTCCTTGTGGTCTTTTGTTGCTTGCTGTTCTTCTCCTTAGTTGCCACTAATCTTCTGTTATCACCTTTTTCCATTACATGTAGGTTCATCTCTTGGGCTCCAACTTCAACTATCTCACCCTTGCGGTGAAAACAAACAGTTGTTCCAAGCAAGATTTTACTTAGAGGATTATGAAAGAATATAGGTTTATGTTATGGCATCAAGTTACCATATGCATATAAGGGGAATTTGTTAACAAGTGGATCAGACTTGCCTCCAAATTACTAATCATATACAATAGGCTGAGATGTACTAGGTTATTCAACCCTCTGTTTGTTTGTGTATGACACTCAATTGTTTGAGTATACAAAAGTGATCGGTTAACAAGGTAGCTAGTCTTGTTATCAAACTACTTCTATATAACACTAAATTAGAGTATCACACTCTTTCAAGAGAGTTAATAAGATCATATCAAGATATAAGAGTTTCCAAGTACTCTTATAGAAGATTAGAGTATCACTTCAAGCACACTCTAAATAATCTTCTTGGAGATCTTTTCCTGTGGTAGTCCTCCTTCCTTGTGGTTGCTTATCTTGCAGAATGATTTAGAGAAGATTTGGAAACCATATACAATGGTCTAGACAGCATAACAAGATCTAGATTAAGAGTTAGTTTATGCTTTTATTATCCTTCCATATACTTCTTATTTTATTTCCCATAAGACATTTACATGTTTCATACATGATTGGTTTTACTTAGCTATCATTTCAATTTCCCTAATAGAAGTTATATCTTGTTGTTAACCTTAGTTGTATACAGAGATACTTTAATTGTCTGAATGATGATTTGAATAGAAGTATGGAATGCTTATGGAATGATAACTTAATAGTAAGTTGATCCAATGGTTCATTGGTGTGTTGAGATTTCATATGCTCACTTGTATAAGATGAATAAGACAATGAGCATGTGAATGTTATTAGGGTTTAATGACTTATGTAACAGTTGTTAGTTGGTTACTCGGAGTGTCATGTTGTTATTTTATATTATTCATTTGTATTCATGATGCAGACATAGAGGTTTGGAAAGATCATAGGCAATGATCAAGGTTTAATAGTAGTTTAAGAAGATTTATTTCTTCATTAAGGTACTTCTTTTATGGTTGATGAGATATGTACATATTCGATAAATATGTTAATACAATTATTATATCATTTCCCACTTGTAGGTCTTGAGTTAACACTTGTATGTATCTGTTGTGCTCTATTGAAACTTTGTTATTTACTTATGAAGGTGCACTTAGCAATTATGGGATAATTTATTAAGGTGTTATGTGATTGGTTGATAACTTAGAGAGTTGTTGTTTTATAGGTGATGAAATCTTTGTTGATGAGATGATTAAGTTGTGTATTACTCATTGGTGAAAGTATGATCATCAATTATGAGATTTGGATTCTCACCCCTCTTTGAGTTCTAGATACCTAGTGAATTATCCCAAGTCACTTATAGACTTGAGGTTAGACTTGTTAAGAGTTAGTATTGGTCACAACAAATTATGGTTTGAGTAACCAGATGATTTGGTTTCTAGAGATACTATGTTATAAAGATCACTCCAAATGTACTCTTGACTAGATGAACTAGACCTATTTCATCATGTCAAGTGAAACATTGGTCACTTTGATTCATTAAACTTTCACGCCAAAATTTCCCGTACTTTTAGATGCATGCTTTGAAAATGCACATATTAAATTTAGATCCTTATAACTTCCCAAACACTGGGATGTTAGAAAGGACGATGTGGGGATGGTTGTTTTCTCCTTAATTTAGAAGTGCACTGCTGCTATGAGAATGCTTGCATATGGAGCCCCTGCAGATGGTCAGGATGAGTATCTGCGCATGTCTGAGTCGACGGCTATCAAAGCTATGTACAGGTTCTGCAATGCGATAGTGTTAGTGTTTGACCCAAACTACTTGAGAGGACCAAACGAGGAGAAAACTGCACGAATCCTAGCAACAAATGAAGCAAGAGGTTTTCTTGGTACGCTTGGAAGCATCGATTGCATACACCAGAGCTGGAGGAACTGTCCATTTTCTTGGTAAGGATTGTACAGAGGAGGCCATCAAGGAGTTTGCAGCGTGGTCCTTGAGGCAGTGGCAGATCAGGAGATTTGGATTGGGCACGCTTTTTTCAGCATGGCAGGATCCAACAATGACATCAATGTGTTGCAGCGTTCCCCGTGTTCGTGAAACTTGTTGAAGGCCATGCTCCGCTAGTGAACTATGTTGTCAATGGTCACGAGTACAAGAAGGGGTATTACCTAGCGGATGGTATATACCCAAGATGTTCAACACTTGTGAAGACAATTTCCAATCCTCTAGGTACAAGAAATCCTGATTTGCGCCAGTACAAGAGAACACAAGAAAGGGTGCGAGCGTGCATTTGGAGTGCTCCAGCAGAGGTTTGCCATTGTCCGATATACTGCTCTCACTTGATCGGACGAGCAGATGGGAGAGGTCATGAATTCATGTGTGATCATGCACAACATGATCATTGAGGATGAGCATGGAAATCTAGTGCATGATCATCTTCCGTATGAGTGTCAGGGTTCTCTCGCCAATGTGGATCACAATATGCCAGCGGATTCGACTGAGTACATCGCTATGCATATGGGGATCCGAGATGAAGCCACTCATAATCAACCCCAATATGATTTAGTGGAGCATTTGTGGATTCGCAAAGACTTGACGGCTGTAGAGTGCACTTTCAATTTATTTTTAATTGTATGAATATTTTTATTTTTATTTTTAGCCATTCGTGAACTATATATGTACTAATTTAAATCTAGAACACACATATTTTTATGAATCTAAAATAATAAATGTATGCAAAGTATTGGTTTGGGTGTTTTGCTTGGGGGCACCGAGTGGGGAACGACGGCCCCCTAAAGCGCCACGCCGTCCGGACGAGCCCTCAAAGGCCACCTCTAGGCGCCGATCCGGACGCCTACTAGGGGGCGAGTGGAGATGCTCTAATGCGCCCGAACCAGTTAGGGTTCATAATTCTGTTTTGAGTCCCGACGCGGATACAAAAAATTCCGTGTCGGTCCGGCAGGTCACAGAATGCGCCCACGCAACCGTCCCATTTCGAGTCTTTTTGCAAGCATAATTAGAAAGGACGAATCTGCTACATATTTTTAGAGGCGGATCAGAATAGACATGTTTACATAAAATGAAGATAAAACAGAAGGCAAACTAAATCTACGGTGGCCGCCACTGGTGGAGGGCGTCGGATGTCCTTGGCAAAAAACGTGCGGCACCAAGTGTCGTCAAGGTGAACTTTAAGAGGAGTTTCTTGGTCCACTTGTACCTGAAATGCAGGATGAAACCAGTGTGCAATTCATAAGCGGCGGAGAACTACTTACACTAGCCCAGAAGGAACATCTGGACATGGTTGTCGAAGTGCACCTCTACAGAGACGACGCCGTTCAAACAGTGTTCCATTTCCATGACGAGCTCGGTGGGTTCCTAGACTTCAAGATCGCGCCCGAACTTCTCCGGGAGCCTCAATCAGGCATGTCTTCCCTTGTAGAGGATCACGACAAACTCGTATCCGAAAACCCTCCTGAAATGGAGGTGACCGCGACCGATCGGAACAGGTGGACGAAACGTACGGTGATGACAAGGACCGCCATGGCGATGGTTGTGGATTTGGGACACCGCGAGCAACGCGCGCACCACGACCTCTGCAGACACCACGCGCACCATGAACTCCACAGCAACTGAGCCCTCTTCGGCCACTGTCGTGGGGTTGTCACGGCAGTAGTCATCGGAGGATGACTTGTGAGTTTGTAGGGCCTATGCGACTTAAGAGTCGTCGATATCGAATTCGATGCGAAGTAAAGACCTACTCCTGCCTTGCTTCTATCTTTCTATTATCAATGAAGTCTCGATTATAATGAGCACTCTAGGCAAGTTGTCTATCGAGATCTAGCTTGCTTATCCTCTACTTGGCTCTTCAAGCCCCTTATATACATGGTGGCTCGTAGGGCTTTACAAGACTAAGAGTGGAGTTCGACTTGAACTCAGGGTCCAACTATGGAGCTATTGCAATCTTCCTAATTACAATATGGTAAGAGGTCACGTCGTCCTTTGGAAGGTTCTTCTGGTTCCGTGACTTGCAAGAGGAGTTCTTCACCGTGAGTCATCCTTTGGCGGACCCATATGTCGGTTATATCCCTAACATTAGCTCACAAGTTTGTCTTGGGATCAAACGCGGCTTATCTTTTTGTGATGATATTTACCTCTTCCTTTCTTGAGTTACAGGTTTGTTCTCCAATGCAAACTCCTTTAGCAATTCTCTCTTCTCAAAGTCGCATAACCGAAAAAGTTTTCTCAACTTCCTCGATTTCCATGACGCTGAAGTCATTTATCCATCTCGTTTTATATTTAAAGGCGAAGAGGTAGCGCTTGGTAATTTATTCTCCATGAGAAGGGTTTTCTTTTATCCTTATCCTTTCGCCCCCTCTTCTGTAGAATTCTCCTTTCGTCTTCCAATCTCACCATGGACAGAGCTCCTAAGGGTACCCCTAAGCCCCACGTTTGTCCTTAAAAGACCCCCGGGGTTGAAGATACTCCTAATCCTTGTCCGCACGGCCGTACTCGCAAAGCCCCTACATAGGTGGATGCTCCGGTCGTTGTCGGCCACATCATGAGGAACCCTAATAGCCCTAGTGGCAAGTTGGTCGCCAATGATGCGGAAGCTTCATTTTCTTGCCATGCCCGTGGAGGCCGCGTGAAAGAGCATGGTGCCCCCATGTGAGCTTTTAGTAATTAATGACAATTACTATGGACTAATGGTTGAATTGAGTTTAACTTTTATAGTTTGTCCATAGGTAATGCTTGATGTTCATGCGTTGGATTCAAGATGATCAAGTGATGACCAGTGTTCTATTCATGGGAATATCCAAAAAATGGTCATGAGATAGTCGAGCATATTGCAAGTATGTTTAGAAGATACCTCAAGACATCATTATAATAAAGAGATAAGAAAACATACAAGGTTGATCAAGGAAAAGTGCTAAGAGATGATTAAAGTTGATCAACTCACAAAGTTAGAAGATGTACCATGTGGGTTCATGGTATGCTAAGTAATTGTGCAATTAGCTTTGTCAAATAACCCATGATATTTGTGTGTGGTATATCTATGTGGGGTTATGTATGTTTCCATGGGCTTGCATCAAAAGGAAGATTTCATATAGCTCATGGTGGATGACGTCAAGTGGTGATCGTCATCAAGATTGTGAAGTGCAAGTTCAAGAGGAGCATCTCGATGAGATCATATGCTTGAAGCTTGCTACCCTTTTGGAGATTATGGCCAAGTGAAAGTGGACTTAAGAAATCCTCTCCCATAGTGGCGCATGGGGGAGCAATCTATGAGTCTTCATCAAGCGGAGCGAAATCAAGAAAGGTGTTCCATCTTGAGGCAGTTAAGTTCTTCATCATCTAGCTCAAGTTGAATGCTCAAGGAAAAGGTATTATATTGATAAGTTTTGTATTCTAACAGTCTCATAGCATTAGTTGGGAGACTGAGTTATAGGATAGATAAACGTACTATCAAGAGGGGCTCTCATATTAGCAACTTGGTCGCATCATTCGGAGAGAGCTCAAACCTTTGTAGACTTGGTATCATCTTTGTTGGTTCTTATTTTTGTTTTCTCCATGTGTGGTTTTATATCTTGACGTGACCTTCATGAAAAGATCAAGTTCATCAAAAACAGATTTCGGATGAAAAAGTTATTGCGTTTTTTATATCGGAGGTTTTACCGGTTATTTATTTATAGAGAGGTCAAACCTTTCATCATTTGGTTTAATACTCCAATGTTGTAATATGATATTTCTCTACATTGTCTTATAGTGATAATCTATGTGAGTCCAACGAGCCCAAAATCATCGAAAGCGAAGTCCGGAGGCAAAAGATATCGCATTTTTAGTGTAGGTGATTTTCTGGAAACAAGGAGGCCGGCCAGGCCGGGCTGAGGCCGGCCTCGGAGCCCCCTAGGCCGACCGGCCCGGGTGGGTGGCCGGTCTACGTGCAGAGAGGCCAGCCTAGGCCAGGCTACCAGGACGGGATGCCCAGAAAAGCCAGCCTAGGCCGGCCTAGCCGAGTTTTGAGTCCGGGACGCGCAGAATGCCCCCAACGGGCAGATTTTTTTTTGGGGGGAGGGGGTATTTAAAGGGTCTTCTTCTCCATTGGTTCCCCCACTTCTTCAGCAAGTTTTCCCCACCATTGTTTTTGGAGCTTGCTTTCTCTCGATTCCTCCATGATTCTTGCCTCCAACTAAAGGGAACAAAGAGAGGAGATCTAGATCAACATTTCCACCAAACCATCTCTCCTCTTAGTGAGGGGAAGCTTTTGGGATCTAGATCTTGGATATTATTTTGTCGATTTCTTCTTTGTTCTTCCTCTCTTCTCCCCACTAGCATTTGTGCTTTTGTGGGATTTGAGAGTGAATGATTTGAGCACTTCTTGTGTTCTTGCCATTGCATAGTGTCGCGACCCCGGACCCAGAGGTATGCATACTGTTATGCGCTCCTAGTCATGAAACCACAAGGGCTTCGGGGTTACCAGCCCCGGCCGCAACAAACAACGGCAGGTAGACCGGATTCATCGGCACGCAGGCCGGATAACATCGGTACTACTACTCCTTGTGTCCATGCTAGTCATAACCAACTATGCATATCAAAGCGTCCACGAGTCGTTTGAAACTGAAGGAACGAGACCAAAGCTATAAAGAGATGCTATGTGTCCAGGAAGTGCAACAACAATCGAGGGTTACTAGGTTACCAAGCCCAGGCTGAGTTGTAACATCCCAAGTATGAAAACATCCCTAGAATGTTTGCTTCTTGTTTAATTATTGTTTTGCATCATGGCATCTTAATCAATGCATTTGTTTCCTATTTGTTTGCATCTGTTTTTCTTTGTTTTTACAATTGAATTTCAAACATTAATCAAATGCTTTGGTTCATACTTGTTATGTTACAATTTATTTTCCAAATAAAAGGTTCAAATAAAACTCCCATTTGTTTCCATGAAAAATAACAAAAAGGCTCACTATTAATTTGTTCTTAATATTTCACTTAATTCAAATGTCATTCAAATTCAATTTCAATTTCAAACAGCACCCAATTTCAAATAATGAAAATTACCAAAACAATTATAATCATTTGATTCCAATTAAAATTATATGATCACCCTATTTAAATCTTGTTTTCTATAAATCACTTAATAATCAAAATTTATTCAAATTCACTCAAATTTCAAACAGCACATGGTTCAAATATTTTTGAAATCAAAAACTTACAATTTGTTGCTATTACATAAATAAGTAACATAATTTTTTTCCCTAAATTTTACACCCCTAAAACCTAGCTATTTCTTCCTATTTCTAAATCAGCAAAAAAAAAGTAGCAAAACAATTAATAAAAAGCAAAAAAAAAAAACGCAGGAGAGGGGGAGAGTTAGGCCCAGACCACCAAAATCTTGGCCCGGTACCCTTTCATCCCCAACCTCCGTCCGTACGAGGCACGTCAGCCATGGACAGCATGTGCGTGCTGCCCCACTGCTCCCCCATCCCCCCTCCTATAACTACCTCCTAGACCCCTAGAAAACCCTAACCCTAGCCGCATCCGCTCCTCCCTCCTATCTCCCCACCACCGCCGCCATCGAGGGGAGCTCGCCGCCCCTTCTCTGATGCCTCCGGCCGCCGGCCGCCGGAGCACGCCTCCGCCGTCTCCGCCACCCCCCGGCCGTGTCGCGGGCACCCCTGCGAAGAGGGTAACATCCCCTTTCCATTCCCATACCTTGCCCCCCTCGATTCCTTGCGGACATCTCGATTTTCTTCCATGCCAAATCCCTGTTCGTGCTCTGTTTTCGTGACAGTAGTGAGCGCCTGTATCTGTGCGTGTTCGGTTGCAATTCAGTTAACCCGACCAGCTAGATCCAAAACCAAACCCGAACCCTATGCTTCACAGCAGCGCAGCAGCCCAGCTGGTGGACTCGCTGCGCGCGCAAGCAGCAGCTCGCGAGTTCAAGTCCCGCACCCCCCCACCTTTTTCTGGATATTTTCGATTTGTTCAGCAGTAGTTGTCTGAACCTTAAGCCCCCTCGGATGTCCATTTTGTCAACACAGCGCACCTAGCCCAGTTGGTGGATGTTCCTTGCGCAGCAGACAGGAGGGCAGGGTTCGAATCCCCCCCTTTGCATAAAAAAAACCATCTTTTTCTTTTTATTTTCCTAGATCCAGATCTCTCCTAAATTGCTCACAGGTCCATGTATCTTTTATCTAGGTCCCTGTTATAATTCTTTCCAAGTCCCTGTGTCTTTTTTTGGTCCATAGTTATTTCTATCACCCATAAATTGCTTAAACTTGGTAAATCAATAACTTTTGTTTGGAAACTCCAATTGCAAAACTTTAAACATGTAACTCACTCCATTTTAAATTCTCTACCTAAATATAAAATTTGTTTACTGTTTTGAATATTTTAAATTGGTGAAATATTTAAATTTTGTTTAATTCACTTAATTTTTGCAAAGTTCATAACTTGAGCATAAAAATTCCAAACTCAACAAATAAAATATTTTTTCCATCCCATTTTTCATGTACTTCGCAAATATAAACTTTGTTTCATGTTTTGAATAATTATAATTGGTTAAATAATTTAAACCTTGTTTAAATCATTTAAATTTGCTAAATTCATAACTTGCTCAACTTAAATTATTTTTTGAACATATAAAATATGTTTTCAAACTAGAAAAGTATAAACTTTTCAAATATGAAATTGGTTTAATGTTTTGAACAAATAAAAAATTCAAATAAATTCATACTTGAATTTAATTCATTTAAATCTTGTTTGACTTGTTTAATTCATAAATAATTCATCCTAATTCCTTTTTCAATATTTGAAACATGTATTACACCTAAAATTTTGTGTACTTTCCAAATATGAATTTTGTTATTTGTCTTGAACAATTAAAATTGATGAAAACAATAAATGCTTGTGTAACACCTTTAAGTAACCAAAATTCCAACACTTAATAAACAAATTTCCCAAACTTGGTAAACCTTATTTCCAATTGGTTCTATTGTTGTTATTTTTCTGTTTTCCTCATCAATGCATCATACTAATCCACTTTCACCTATTGGTTATTTGTAAAACAATTGTTTCAACCATAATTGATGGGCTTTTCATATTGCAACTCAAATTGCATGTGGGTCCATTTAATCATGTTATGTTACCATGTCAACTAGTTTATTTCTATGCATCAATTAAATGGTCATGCATCATCCCATGTTTGTGCATTATGCCATGTTATTGATTGCTTGTATCTTTGCGTTGTTTGTTTGCTTCTTCTCGAATAGACGACGACGTTGACACAGACGAGCTTTACGACACCCCTTCTGAGGATCTAGCTCAGTACCAGGCTGCTGAGTTTGCAGGCAAGTATTCACTCACATGAACCATTGTGTTCCTTTCAACATTGGTTACCGATACTTTCCGTTGTCTATTCTGCTAGCCATATGAGTAGTTGCTTCTGTTACGAACCTATCACATGTTATCCTATAACCCTGATATAGCCTCACCTCCACACCTTTAACCCCATTGCTTGTTGCCCGTGTCTTACTAGCATGCTTAGGGTTGTTTCTGCTCGAGTCTGTTACCCGTTACTTTCTGGTATCATATTCCATTATGTTCTGGGGCTCGATGTTAAACAACAACCTGTTAATTTTGAGGTAATAATAATTTGATGATAAGGCACCGGCAGGAGGCCCGGCGTGGTTATGAGGCCTGCTAGTGTCGACCCTAATTAGGAAAAGGGTCTTGTCTACTGATCCATGATGAGCGCACTATCCGCATGTGGGAAGCGTGTATGGGCGCCTCCCTCAATTTGATTCGACTCGCATCTCGTCCAAATCGCCTCATTTAGTTCGGGTTTTCCATTTGCCGCATGCATATGCAGGTGCGAACCCTTGGTACCAGGGTGGAACTTTTGCAGTCGGCATTTAGGGAGACACGTTCTTAGAGTGCTATGAGGGTCCCCTTTTCTTCGTGGGGCTTGATTAGCCGTGTGCTCACTGCACGGGGTTCTTTGGGCTTGATGCGAAGAAGAGTTGAGTTGTGTTGAGTGCCCCGCTTGGTGGGAGGCATTCCATCTGGCGGGTTATTCTTACGTGTACGGCTAAATTGGTGCACCCCTGCAGGGATAAATCTTCTCGAGAAGCCGTGTTTTCCGCGGTTATGGTTAACTTGGTGAAAGTACTGGCTAACAAGTACTCAGAACAAGTTACACCTAACTAATGATAACTTGACTAGTAATAGACTTATGGACACAATAACTTGACCCGTCATTAATCCAACTGTGTGAGTTATCCTCGGATTGCTTCTTTGGATAAGGGGCGAGATCCAGGATGGGTTTGTTTGGTGGTTAGTTATAGTTGGTTACGATACGCTATCTTATCCCCTTTCTGTTAGCCGGAGGTTGTAGTATGTTCTGTAGTTGGTTAGTGCAGCCAGCTGCCGCATCTTTTGTATCCCCTTTCTTCCGTTGAACCCAAGGCATCTGTGCTTGGTGTTGACGGGTTACACTTTGGTGAACTGTGAGTCTTGCTTGCCAGTACGTTTATGTACTGACCCCTTTGGGGCTGTGGTTTCCGCAGACTACGCTTACGAGGATCCCCGTGACGGCTACTACGTGGAGTTTGACGAGGCTGCTGACGAGTAGGTAGCGGACCCGGGCAGGATCCGAGACATCGTGGATGGGCTCCGTCTTTTCGTTTCCGGCTTCTTAAGCCTATTTGGATTTTGTCTGTACTCAGACCCATTTGAATGCTTCCGCTGAGATGTAATGATGTTATGTTGGGACAGGTGTCCTCTGGATGATTGTATTTGCTATCTCTGCTCTAGTGAGAGCTATTTGCAACTTATTTCTATTTATTTTTGTCTTAGAGATATGTTGTGTTATCATTTTGTTAAACGCCGTTGACGTACCATGTGTGTATGGTATGAAGTACGTCAATGGTAGTATCCTGATTTCTATGGGATGGTTTACGTAAACGATGAACAGATAGGGGTTGGTTTTCACACATACGTGTGTTGGCCTACTCGTAAGAGATGCGGGTGCCGGTAAGCCCCGTAATCCAACCAACTACTGTTCAACGGAACTGCGAGTATCCTCTAGAAGTCTGGGTGCGACAAATGGTATCAGGGCCTGTCTGCCTGTAGGATCCCTTTTACTGGTCGCAGTTGAGTCTAGAAACTATTTTGTAGCTATATAGGAAAAATGAAACGTGAGGGTAGGAATTCTGCCATTTTATTTCTTTCCCCACCCACCCTCCCTTTTCTGGTAAGGAAGTGCAACGTTGTTTTCTCTTCTCACCTAAACTTTCAAGTTAGGTTTTCACGTATCCTGGTTTCTCTGGGATAGTTATATCTACTAGACCATAGGAATGGAGGTGGTTGTGACATGATTTATCATGTTGCCTACTCATGATTGAGAACGGAGGCGTGTAAGCCTCGGAAGCAAATCCTCTATTCCTTAAGCAGTAGATATTGATCGTTTAGAAGCTCGGATGGGTTTTCCGTAGTACCTCAGGAGTTTTGGTCTCGTGTTTCCCGATGTTGCTTCGATATCCTGTTCTTCTCAACATCCTTTTCGTCCGTTGAAACCTTGTTATTGTTTTCCACTTCAGTTCTTCTACCGGCGTCTAATTAAAACTCCCCCGATCATCTGCAGATGGATCTCAGGTTCTACCCGCAGGTGGTTCGGATGACTCGTTGCGAGAGCACCGTCGGTTATCCGGAGATGCTGAGAGACATGGTCACTTATCTGGGGTTCCGTTGGGCACCAGAGTACCAGGTCTACGAGCAGCAGCGAGAGTTTGACCAGACTTACTACCAGGCTATCGTCTACATTCTGTCAGATGATGGCATGAGCGTTGTCCACCGCTACGAGGAAGTAGGTTCCAAAGTGGATATGGCTGTGCAGCAGGCAGCTTATGTGAGTCTCACCGTCCTTCGTGCTGACTACTGGGGATTTGACGATTCTATCTATCGCCACATCCCCCGTGGTTACATCACCTCGGAGGGAGATCACTTCACTCTCTACGACAACTTGGATGTCTACGAGCATGATAACTCCAGGCTGCACACCACCGCTCAGTTTGTGAGGCACAGTGACGCAGTTGCCGGCACACTATCTCAGGAGTTGGCTTCCGTCAGAGAGCATCTCTACCTTGCTTTGACTCGTCTGGCGACGTACACCACAGACTTTGTTGGAGACGAGCGCTTTGCACGTTTCGATCAGCCAGTTGGTCGTCGTCTGCCAGATGCTGGAGGTTACGAGCCGATCAGAGGTCCACTCCTCAACCTCGGTGCTGGTTACACTGGGATTCCACGCTTTGGAGCACAGGGAGTCGACGCTATGTACTTCACCATGCCTAGAGTCGCTCTCAGACCACGTCAGATCTATGTGGATCGTCGTTCTACCTACTTTCGTGGGCGTGCTCCTCACCATACCTCTCGTCGTACTACTCACCGCCGTCCTGCGTGATGAGCATGGGAGTACCGATGTATCCATTCTTAGCTATGTTTTAGTTATCCTTTGACATTCGAACCATTCATGGTGTGTTGGATATTCTGATGTATTTGAATATGTGATGATGTACCTGTTGGTTATCTATTCATGCGTCGGAATAATCTCTCTTTCGGTTTCCAAGTCTATCCTTTTCTGTTGTTGTGCTAAAATGCATGTCTATTCAGGATGCCGCCAACAAGGAACAACCCGCCTGAGCCACCGCCAATCACGGAGCTGTTGACTCAGATGACTCAGGTCGTGACGCAGATGGCCCAGTTCCAGGCTAATCAGCACAACAACCAGAATGCTCCACGAGTCAGCATCAAGGAGTTTCTGAGTCTGGGGCCGAGAGCTTTCGTGGCAACACGCGAGCCTCTGGATGCTGATGACTGGATCCGTGAGATGGCCAGGGCTCTGGACATTGCTCACGTTGCTGAGGAAGACAAAGTCAAGTATGCCTCCTACCTACTGAAGGGTCAGGCAGCTACCTGGTGGGAGAACTACCACACCATGAGAGCTGGATACCCAATCACCTGGGGTTGTTTCAAGGATGCCTTCCTGAAGCACCACATCCCAGATGGTCTCATGGAAAGGATGCGTGAGGAGTTTTGCTCTCTCAAGCAGCGCAAGCTGGACGTCATTGGCTATCAGAATGAGTTCAATCGCCTCGCTCGTTACGCTGGTGATGAGGTGTCCACTGAGGCTAAGAAGATGGCAAGGTTCCGCCGAGGTTTTAACCCGGAACTCAAGTAAGCCCTCACCAACATCAAGGCCAAAGACTTCGAGGAGCTCGTGAACACCGCGCTCAATGAAGAAAATGGGCTCAAGGCGTTCGAGGAGTCTCGAAAGCACTCGCGTGAGGGTGGTTCCTCCTCCAACATGACCACCCCTCCGCAGAAGCGCCGCATCTGGGTGCCAAATGCTGCTGTCACTCGGGCTCCATATGCCCAAGCTTCTCCAGGCTTCGCTCCCCGCCCACCCAACCCAGCTCAGATGCAGGCTCAGAGGTTTTCAATGGGGCAGCCAAGGCCAGATCCTCCTCGTGTCGTCACTTGCTTCAAGTGCAAGCAGACGGGGCACTACGCTGACAAGTGCACTCAGCGGCAGCTACCTCCACCACCACCTCGTCCCAACACAAACCAGGCAATGGTGCGTGCTCCCCCGGCTAAAGCCTTCAACTCCAACAACAGGCCTGTCGGGAGGACCGCAAGGGTGAATCATATCAAGGCCGACAAAGCTGAGGAAGCTGCTGACGTCGTTCTCGGTATATTACCCGTAAACTCTTTTCCAGCTAAAGTGTTGTTTGATACCGGAGCATCGCATTCTTTTGTGTCAAAGATTTTTGCCGCAACAAACAACCTAATGGTGGTATATCTTGATGACATCCTTGTCTACTCCAAATCCGAGGAAGAACATGGAGAACATCTTCGTCTCACTCTCATGAAACTTCGCGAGCATCGTCTATATGCCAAGTTCTCAAAATGTGAGTTCTGGATTCCAGAAGTTGCTTACCTTGGTCATGTCATCTCCGCCAAGGGCATAGCCATTGATCCAGAAAAGGTTAAAGCAATTGTTGATTGGAAACCTCCTAAGACGGTGAAGCAAGTACGAAGTTTTCTAGGCTTGGCTAGCTATTGCCGTCGTTTCGTCCAAAACTTTTCCAAGATTGCCAAACCTCTCACTGATCTCACAAAGAAGGACAAGAAGTTCGTTTGGTCTCCACAATGTGATGAAAGTTTCAATCTCCTGAAGATTAAACTCATTTCTACACCAGTTCTGGTTGGCCCAGATACTACCAAACCTTTCCAGATATTCTGTGATGCATCTCTCCAAGGTCTAGGTGCAGTTCTTATGCAAGAACGTCAAGTTGTGGCTTATGCTTCACGTCAGTTGAATGCACATGAGCAAAACTATCCCACACATGATCTTGAACTTGCAGCAGTTGTGTTTGCCCTCAAGAAATGGAGACAATACTTGTTGGGTAACCGCACTGAAATCTTTTCCGATCATAAGAGTCTGAAATACATCTTCACTCAACCAGATCTAAACCTCAGGCAAAGGAGATGGATTGAAAAGATTAAGGACTTTGATATCACCATTTCTTACACTCCAGGCAAGGCTAATGTTATGGCCGATGCTCTCAGTCGCAAGTCGTATTGCAATAATCTCATGATCATGGAAAGCCAACCTCCACTTCATGAAGAATTCTAGAAGCTGAACCTTGGTCTTGTTCCTCAAGGTTATCTTGCAAACTTGACAGCCAGTCCAACTCTCGAGGACAAGATTCGTTCTGAACAACTTCGTGATGCTGAAATCAAGAAGATGGTAGAACACATCAAAGAAGGCAAGGAGAAATTTAAGTCCTTCTCAATTGATGACAAAGGAACTGTGTTCTTCGAAGGACGCATTGCAGTTCCTCAAGTTCAAAGTCTCAAAGATGTTATTCTCAAGGAGGCTCATGAAACTCCTCTCTCCATCCACCCTGGAAGTACAAAGATGTACCAGGATCTCAAGACACTGTATTGGTGGCCTGGCATGAAACGTGAAATTGCTCAATACGTTTCTGAATGCGACGTTTGTCAACGTGTTAAGGCAGTCCATCAGAAAACAGCCGGTCTACTCCAACCTCTGAAAATTCCTGAGTGGAAGTGGGACATGATTGAAATGGACTTCGTCACTGGTTTTCCAAAGTCCAAGAAGGGCAACGATGCAATCTTCGTTGTCATTGATCGTCTAACTAAGGTAGCTCACTTCTTTGCTGTCAAAGAAACAATCTCAGCTAGCCAGTTAGCAGAGCTCTACACAGCAAAGATCGTTCCTCTTCATGGTGTTCCATTGGAAATAAGCTCAGATCGTGGAAGCATATTCACTTCTCATTTCTGGAAAAGCTTTCAAGAAGCTTTGGGCACCAAACTTCTGTTCAGCACAGCTTATCACCCTCAGTCTCAAGGGCAAGTCGAAAGAGTCAATCAGATTCTCGAGGATATGCTGAGAGCATGTGGTCTCTCCTTTGGCATGAAATTGGAGGATTGTCTTCCATATGCTGAATTCTCCTACAACAACAGCTTCCAGGCAAGCCTAGGCATGGCACCATTTGAAGCTCTCTATGGCCGCAGATGCAGGAGTCCAATCAATTGGTCTGGAGCTGGTGAACATTCACTCTTAGGCCCTGACATTGTTAAGGAAGCCGAGGAGAAAGTTCGCATCATTCGTGACAATCTCAAGATTGCTCAGTCTCGTCAGAAAAGCTACTATGACAGCAAGCACAGGGATATGATCTATGCACCTGGTGACAAGGCGTATCTCCGTGTAACTCCCCTGAGAGGCACTCATCGTTTTGGTGTGAAAGGAAAGCTTGCACCAAGATACATTGGTCCTTTCAACATTCTCTCAAGGCGTGCGGAAAATGCCTATCGTCTTGAACTTCCAGAAAAACTATCCAAGGTGCACGATGTGTTTCACGTGTCACAGCTCAAGAGGTGTTTCAAAGATCCAGATCGTGCAGTTGATCATGATTCCATTGAACTGCAAGATGATCTCTCTTACGAGGAGCACCCTGTTCGTATTCTCGATGAGACCGAGCGTAAGACTCGCAACAAGAGCACCAAGTTCTTGAAAGTGCAATGGTCTCATCATTCCGATAAAGAGGCAACGTGGGAGACCGAAGAGGATCTTCGCAAGAAGTATCCGGACCTTTTCTCTTCTCAGTAGGAATCTCGGGGCGCGATTCCTTCAAGGGAGGGCGTTTTGTAACATCCCAAGTATGAAAACATCCCTAGAATGTTTGCTTCTTGTTTAATTATTGTTTTGCATCATGGCATCTTAATCATTGCATTTGTTTCCTATTTGTTTGCATCTGTTTTTCTTTGTTTTTACAATTGAATTTCAAACATTAATCAAATGCTTTGGTTCATACTTGTTATGTTACAATTTATTTTCCAAATAAAAGGTTCAAATAAAACTCCCATTTATTTCCATGAAAAATAACAAAAAGGCTCACTATTAATTTGTTCTTAATATTTCACTTAATTCAAATGTCATTCAAATTCAATTTCAATTTCAAACATCACCCAATTTCAAATAATGAAAATTACCAAAACAATTATAATCATTTGATTCCAATTAAAATTATATGATCACCCTATTTAAATCTTGTTTTCTATAAATCACTTAATAATCAAAATTTATTCAAATTCACTCAAATTTCAAACAGCACATGGTTCAAATATTTTTTAAATCAAAAACTTACAATTTGTTGCTATTACATAAATAAGTAACATAATTTTTTTCCCTAAATTTTACACCCCTAAAACCTAGCTATTTCTTCCTATTTCTAAATCAGCAAAAAAAAAAGTAGCAAAACAATTAATAAAAAGCAAAAAAAAAACGCAGGAGAGGGGGAGAGTTAGGCCCAGCCCACCACAATCTTGGCCCGGTACCCTTTCATCCCCAACCTCCGTCCGTACGAGGCACGTCAGCCATGGACAGCATGTGCGTGCTGCCCCACTGCTCCCCCCATCCCCCCTCCTATAACTACCTCCTAGACTCCTAGAAAACCCTAACCATAGCCGCATCCGCTCCTCCCTCCTATCTCCCCACCACCGCCGCCATCGAGGGGAGCTCGCCGCCCCTTCTCTGCTGCCTCCGGCCGCCGGCCGCCGGAGCACGCCGCCGCCGTCTCCGCCACCCCCCGGCCGTGCCGCGGGCACCCCTGCGAAGAGGGTAACATCCCCTTTCCATTCCCATACCTTGCCCCCCTCGATTCCTTGCGGACATCTCGATTTTCTTCCATGCCAAATCCCTGTTCGTGCTCTGTTTTCGTGACAGTAGTGAGTGCCTGTATCTGTGCGTGTTCGGTTGCAATTCAGTTAACCCGACCAGCTAGATCCAAAACCAAACCCGAACCCTATGCTTCACAGCAGCGCAGCAGCCCAGCTGGTGGACTCGCTGCGCGCGCAAGCAGCAGCTCGCGAGTTCAAGTCCCGCACCCCCCCACCTTTTTCTGGATATTTTCGATTTGTTCAGTAGTAGTTGTCTGAACCTTAAGCCCCCTCGGATGCCCATTCTGTCAACACAGCGTACCTAGCCCAGTTGGTGGATGTTCCTTGCGCAGCAGGCAGGAGGGCAGGTTTCGAATCCCCCCCTCTGCATAAAAAAAAACCATCTTTTTATTTTTATTTTCCTAGATCCAGATCTCTCCTAAATTGCTCACAGGTCCATGTATCTTTTATCTAGTTCCCTGTTATAATTCTTTCCAAGTCCCTGTATCTTTTTTTGGTCCATAGTTATTTCTATCACCCATAAATTGCTTAAACTTGGTAAATCAATAACTTTTGTTTGGAAACTCCAATTGCAAAACTTTAAACATGTAACTCACTCCATTTTAAATTCTCTACCTAAATATAAAATTTGTTTACTGTTTTGAATATTTTAAATTGGTGAAATATTTAAATTTTGTTTAATTCACTTAATTTTTGCAAAGTTCATAACTTGAGCATAAAAATTCCAAACTCAACAAATAAAATATGTTTTCCATCCCATTTTTCATGTACTTTGCAAATATAAACTTTGTTTCATGTTTTGAATAATTATAATTGGTTAAATAATTTAAACCTTGTTTAAATCATTTAAATTTGCTAAATTCATAACTTGCTCAACTTAAATTATTTTTGAACATATAAAATATGTTTTCAAACTAGAAAAGTATAAACTTTTCAAATATGAAATTGGTTTAATGTTTTGAAAAAATAAAAAATTCAAATAAATTCATACTTGAATTTAATTCATTTAAATCTTGTTTGACTTGTTTAATTCATAAATAATTCATCCTAATTCCTTTTTCAATATTTGAAACATGTATTACACCTAAAGTTTTGTGTACTTTCCAAATATGAATTTTGTTATTTGTCTTGAACAATTAAAATTGATGAAAACAACAAATGCTTGTGTAACACCTTTAAGTAACCAAAATTCCAACACTTAATAAACAAATTTCCCAAACTTGGTAAACCTTATTTCCAATTGGTTATATTGTTGTTATTTTTCTGTTTTCCTCATCCATGCATCATACTAATCCACTTTCACCTATTGGTTATTTGTAAAACAATTGTTTCAACCATAATTGATGGGCTTTTCATATTGCAACTCAAATTGCATGTGGGTCCATTTAATCATGTTATGTTACCATGTCAACTAGTTTATTTCTATGCATCAATTAAATGGTCATGCATCATCCCATGTTTGTGCATTATGCCATGTTATTGATTGCTTGTATCTTTGCGTTGTTTGTTTGCTTCTTCTCGAATAGACGACGACGTTGACACAGACGAGCTTTACGACACCCCTTCTGAGGATCTAGCTCAGTACCAGGCTGCTGAGTTTGCAGGCAAGTATTCACTCACATGAACCATTGTGTTCCTTTCAACATTGGTTACCGATACTTTCCGTTGTCTATTCTGCTAGCCATATGAGTAGTTGCTTCTGTTACGAACCTATCACATGTTATCCTATAACCCTGATATAGCCTCACCTTCACACCTTTAACCCCATTGCTTGTTGCACGTGTCTTACTAGCATGCTTAGGGTTGTTTCTGCTCGAGTCTGTTACCCGTTACTTTCTGGTATCATATTCCATTATGTTCTGGGGCTCGATGTTAAACAACAACCTGTTAATTTTGAGGTAATAATAATTTGATGATAAGGCACCGGCAGGAGGCCCGGCGTGGTTATGAGGCCTGCTAGTGTCGACCCTAATTAGGAAAAGGGTCTTGTCTACTGATCCATGATGAGCGCACTATCCGCATGTGGGAAGCGTGTATGGGCGCCCCCCTCAATTTGATTCGATTCGCATCTCGTCCAAATCGCCTCATTTAGTTCGGGTTTTCCATTTGCCGCATGCATATGCAGGTGCGAACCCTTGGTACCAGGGTGGAACTTTTGTAGTCGGCATTTAGGGAGACACGTTCTTAGAGTGCTATGAGGGTCCGCTTTTCTTCGTGGGGCTTGATTAGCCGTGCGCTCACTGCACGGGGTTCTTTGGGCTTGATGCGAAGAAGAGTTGAGTTGTTTTGAGTGCCCCGCTTGGTGGGAGGCATTCCATCTGGCGGGTTATTCTTACGTGTACGGCTAAATTGGTGCACCCCTGTAGGGATAAATCTTCTCGAGAAGCCGTGTTTTCCGCGGTTATGGTTAACTTGGTGAAAGTACTGGCTAACAAGTACTCAGAACAAGTTACACCTAACTAATGATAACTTGACTAGTAATAGACTTATGGACACAATAACTTGACCCGTCATTAATCCAACTGTGTGAGTTATCCTCGGATTGCTTCTTTGGATAAGGGGCGAGATCCAGGATGGGTTTGTTTGGTGGTTAGTTATAGTTGGTTACGATACGCTATCTTATCCCCTTTCTGTTAGCCGGAGGTTGTAGTATGTTCTGTAGTTGGTTAGTGCAGCCAGCTGCCGCATCTTTTGTATCCCCTTTCTTCCGTTGAACCCAAGGCATCTGTGCTTGGTGTTGACGGGTTACACTTTGGTGAACTGTGAGTCTTGCTTGCCAGTACGTTTATGTACTGACCCCTTTGGGGCTGTGGTTTCCGCAGACTACGCTTACGAGGATCCCCGTGACGGCTACTACGTGGAGTTTGACGAGGCTGCTGACGAGTAGGTAGCGGACCCGGGCAGGATCCGAGACATCGTGGATGGGCTCCGTCTTTTCGTTTCCGGCTTCTTAAGCCTATTTGGATTTTGTCTGTACTCAGACCCATTTGAATGCTTCCGCTGAGATGTAATGATGTTATGTTGGGACAGGTGTCCTCTGGATGATTGTATTTGCTATCTCTGCTCTAGTGAGAGCTATTTGCAACTTATTTCTATTTATTTGTGTCTTAGAGATATGTTGTGTTATCATTTTGTTAAACGCCGTTGACGTACCATGTGTGTATGGTATGAAGTACGTCAATGGTAGTATCCTGGTTTCTATGGGATGGTTTACGTAGACGATGAACAGATAGGGGTTGGTTGTCACACATACGTGTGTTGGCCTACTCGTAAGAGATGCGGGTGCCGGTAAGCCCCGTAATCCAACCAACTACTGTTCAACGGAACTGCGAGTATCCTCTAGAAGTCCGGGTGCGACATGAGTAAACATCGGCAGGTTGCTCGGAAATGGATCATCGGCCCCACAACCCCTCGACTGCAACAACGATGCAAGCATAGCCAAAACAGTATAACGATGAGCTCGAAACCAACAACCGATCAAAGCAGTACTCTAGACATGAAGCTATATAAAGCAAGTATTATTAGAGTATAGCTTTACAAACAGAGGTCACATGGCCCAACATTACATCAGACAACGGAAGGAAAACTATGTTGCTAGTCAATAAGAACAAAAAAGGCCTAAGAGGTCGCAACATAAGGAGACGCCCCATCTCATAGATTCTAGTCTGCTACATGGGAACCCCAAACTACTCGTCCATATCCACGTTGAAAACACCACCAAAGTGAGGAACTCCACCTGAACCAAGTTGAAGCAAACATGAGTACTGGAGGTATTCAATAATACTTAATTAACCTATTATATATCTGCTTGCTCGTAAAGGAGTTATGCAGGTTGTTTTGCGTAAAGCAATCTTTGTTTCAGATAAAGGGAGATAGAGAAGCTTTTAAACAAATCTTTTAGAAAGACACACCGGCTTCGTGCATTGTCTTCAAATCCTTCGAAGCATCATCTCCAGCACTTGACAACCGGAAGCACCTCTTGAAAGCAACCATTCATTGACAACATCTTTTACGTCAGGTTCAAGTTATCTATAATCCCAGAATCCGTCACCAAGTCGTCCTTAACCGTGGACACTACTTTTCGAAAATATTTAACCCTGCAGGGGTGTATAACTTTACCCACACGTACCAACCGACTCTTAGTGCCAACATTTTAGCACTATCCTGGGAAGTGCCGGTAGAGGTTGGTTGACCATGACCTTTCCCTTGCTTCGCCTATTTCATGAGTCACTCCGAGTAGAGATGGTCCGTCAATAGGGAGTGGCCATCTCCTGCCCGGTCTCTATCGTTGTGCACAATGCTCAACGGTTATCTGCCCACAGAGCACCGATACACCACCACGTTCTAGTTTTGAAAACATTTTTAATATCCCCACAAATCCAAATGGAACGCCCGAACTAGGCGACTCATGGAACAAACTAGGCAAGATGAGACCAAGAAGAATCCAAGCCTCGCGTGGTTGCACACTCAGTCTTGGCTTCAAAGGCGAGAATTCCATCCTAGGGGCATGAACGAGGCAAATCACCACATCCAATGTGGAAACTCATCCAAGCCTTTTATCATATTAAACACACACCTCTGATCTTACCATGTCATCATGTCATACTAGATCCATTCCCAACTCTAAGTCATCAACCGAATGAAACAGAGATCAACATGAATGTATGACTAAGCATGGCATATTTGAGACCCTGGCGATACACACAAGCAAAATCTACGGCTACTAGGAGCAGTGGAACAGGATAGCTGGGCTATGCAAACAAATAGGATAACTCTAACTACTGAGCCAAGATACTTTATAAAGCATGCATTGTACGAGAATCAAAACTCATTCGAAATCATATATGGAAGATAAGAGGTTATGCTTGCATTGCCTCAATAAAACCAGATAAAGGCTTCAGGAATAAGTGCTTGACTTGTCGGTTAAGATCAAATATTCGTCATAGCACATGCCGATCTTCTCTTCGGGGTCGCATTCTACCGATAAGAAGCAAATACCGAAAAGGAAACAATCAACACATGGCATCGATGCATTGCGCACAATGTATGCATGAGCAAGTTAGTGCGTCGAAATAAGGCCCTAAAACATGTGTAGTAAGTTACTAGGGTTCATATGGCAAGTATGCAATTATATCAAAATTGGCCCCTGAAATGACTTAAAGGGCATTCTGGCTTTTCAAAAGTGTGTCAAATTTTAATTTCTTAGATGGATTTGAAAACATCATGGATGCATTAGATTTGTCTTTCTGGGCATTTGTTGGTATAAAACTTGCAATTTTCAGAATTTATTGGATAAATTATTATTTTCTCCATTTTAAATAAATTAATTCAAATTCAAATAATGCTCAAATTTAAAGTTTGCCAAACATATTTGAAAATGACATAAACATGTAGAGTTTCTTTTTCTTAACATTTTCATATTTTTTTCATAATTTTTTGATAGACAGAAGTAAATATATTAATTTTCCAAGATTAAACAATATTCTGAAATTAAATAACAGAGGGGCCCACGTGTCAGATTTTTATTCCTTTTGAATTATTTCCGAAAATATTAAAACTCTGACTACTGGGACCCTCGATGACGTTAATAGGTGACGTCGCGGAGGCCGATCTTCCGGCCGAGCTCAAATTCGACAGAAACAACGCGCGATTTCAGAAACGGATGTAACCACGGGGTAGAGGGATTGACTACGAACGTAACGGTGGTGGCGCCGCTGGAATTGGGTCGCCGGCGGCTCGCCGGCGTCCATGCTTTTCGGCGGCGGTGGCACACGATAACGGCGACTTACAAAAAGGGAGAGGACAAAGCGAGAGCTCTAGGAGGTGCACCAGCTCACCGTGAACACGGAGATGCGGTCGATGAGGCCGGAGGAGGTTTGTTGGAAGAGATCGAACGGCAACGGCCGTCGGCCGGAGGTGAGGAAGACGGGGATGCCGGAGTCGATTCCAGCCGTCCTGGCTCGCACGAGTGGATGAGGAGGGAGATGAAAGGGCAGCGGACCTCTCGGTAGCCTCGGTTCGTCGGGGGGCGGCGTGTAGAGGAGGCACGGCGCAGCAGCCGGAGACAGCTGGTTAGGGTTAGGGTTCCTGCGTGAGGAAGGCACAAAGAGGAGGAGGGGGTCGCGAGTGAGGCAGTAACAAAAGAAGACACAGCCTCTCCCGGCCTTATCCGCGCAGCTAAGGTCGCAGGCAGGAGATGGCAGCGCCGACAAGGTGTATGCTTCGCCTCCTGGCAAAGATTGAAGACGACAAACGGAGTTTTCTAGGAAACCCCCTAGAATTCTGGCATTTGCAAAATAGTCCTTTTCTATTTAAAAACAGAGGAGAAAACGATGTTTTATGGGCCTTTTTGAAAGGATAAAATTTGGAAAAAAAATCCTTATTAAAAATACAACCATTCCATATTTTGGTTTGGTGAAATTGGAATAATTTTCAATTCAAAATTTTGAAAGCTACTGTAAGTGCTTTTTATGGATTTTCTCAAATTCACATTTCAAACATGATTCAATTTTTGTTTCATGCATCTATGTGATGCCAACAAAACACAACACCACCTTATATACAAAGTTGGGATGTTACAAATCTAGACCCTTACAAGAATCTGGTCTCGAGATTCTAGAAGGAGAAAGAAAGAAGGAACACCGGTTTTCAATAATCTTCTCGAACCTTACGGTTCTCTTCTTGAAGAGGTTGATCCGTAGCATCATAAATTATTGATTGGCTGCACCTTAGATAAGAGAGAATGACTCTGGAAAAGTTAGATCTCCACGGAGATCGAGTATCTCATGGCCAACTCAGAAAATAGTTTCACAAACATCTCGTGAGCTAGTAGAGATGAAACACATCAAGGTAACGGAGGAAGTAGGATAAGGTTTTCAAGTTTATGGACGACTGTTCTTGAAAGGATTTAGAATATGAACTTTGCACAGGGCCTTAAATCCTTTTGTAAAAACAAGGTTGAACAATTTGTAACACAGAGGTTTCACTCTTTTCTTCAAACAGAATACCAAGATGGAAAGGATTGTCTTGGACACCACAACTTAGTATCCATAGACAAGAGAGAACACAGGAACACAATGAAATCATGCATCCTAGATAAAGATTTGATACAGGGTCATGTTCACTCTTCGGAGTGGACAGAGCAGGGGAAGGAACTTTCATTCATTCCATCGAATTTTGTTGAAACCTTGTCGAAGATCGTGATGTTACCTCACAACACAAGGATGGGTAACCAAAAGATGTTGAGACACCATAACGAGGAAGGAATTCTTGGTCACATGATAAGGGTGAGTAACCAACGGGGGTTATAGCACCGAAAAGGATAAGGAATCTCTTTCATATTATAGAATTGGAATAACAATACCTTTACCACATGATCAAGATTCCAGGGCTGAAGTGACTAACAAAACCACGCAACGTGTGAGATGATTAGAACTTTAAGTACTATCAACCGAAAAAGGGGGATTGATCAGCGACGGGTAAAGATTACCATAATATTTTTCTCATGATGAACTTGTTTCCAATGTAAGAAGGGTTTGTAGAATAGCAGGAAAACATTGGACAAGTGAATTTCCAAGTTCTCCTTGAGGTTCTACACACAAATGTAGAGCTTATGACAACCCTTCAATAGGTCATCAAGTCAAAATCTAACTTTGGTTTGAAAAAATGGTGAGGCAACTTCTAGAATAAGTCGCACGAGAATCCTCACACAGAGTGGTTGCTCTTATTGGTTTAAAAGGATTGTTACATTAGGAATTCCGGCTATTTGTGTCAACCACAACATCAACCATGCCGGATTTACAGGAGACCTAAGTATACATCCTTAAGGAACACCAACCATCGTTGCTTCTTGCGATTCAGCTCTGGTTAGTGAGAACATGATTTTTACTCATCATGTCTTTAATAGAAGGTTTGAAAGGATTACCATCAAGGTAAGGTTGCTGGAGTCTAAAGATACGGCTACAATGTCACGCTCAAGAAGATGAGCAAGATTGCAGATTTCATGTATTAGCAACTTGCAAAAGACGTTTGCACCTACATGGTTTACCTGCAATGAACACATCAAATTCCTTGTTGGGAAGACAATTATAAAGATAACGAATTTCTTGGACTTCTTCTCTTTCACTGGTAATCAGTTAGTGGCTTCGTGTGGAACCAAAACTTCTTCCTGAAATGGAGGTAACAACCAACCATATCAGGAATAGTCCACACATGCATGACCGACTTGGGATTATTCCCGAGGCAATAAGGAGACTATACTCGGATCCACGACGACAACTTTCAACGAGAGCACATGAACCAGAGAAAGTCACTTCGAACATCGAGAACACAACTTCATGATGACACAAAGACGGTTCTCAAAAGTTTTCAAAATTAATGCCAATTGTTCAGCATGAACCTCTTGCAACTTGAAGGAAATAGGAATGTCATTGATGAGCTCAATAACACCCTCATCAAAATATTCCAAGAGGAGGGACTTTATCTGACGGTAGCCCAAATCAAATCAAAAGGTAGAATGGTAGCATGTCCGCAAAGCTATCCTTCTTCAGCATGAACAGTTTTGGACATTCCCTTTGTAAAGGAACAGGTTGGGCAGAGCTATTATGTCACATCCCAGTTTTGCAATACCTAATAACACAGTTGTTTTGCTAATTGCTTGATAATTAAACTTTGATTGTGACAATTAAACTTTGGTTGTATTTGTTTGAGAGCAACTAAACAAACAAATTATATAATCTTACATGGCTAAGAAATTGAAAACAAAATATTCAACATATTGTTCCAATGACCTTGGCAATATTTTCTAAAGTAAATATTGATCAAAGAGTTTTCCAAAACTATCTTATGAAACTCATACTTGTTGAATATAATTCCAAGGCCTAAATTAAGAAAGAGGAAACACTTAATAATTTTCCCTAAAAAGATTATCAGAAAAAGAGGCATTCTTAAATGCTTCACCAAAATCTTATCAAATGTTTTTCCAACCTTGCAAGCTTAAAAACAAAAGTATTGGAGAGCATTGACTTGTTATCCCTAGTCATATAAATATTTTGGAAAAGCATTGCTAAAGAAAAGCCAAGTGCTTTATTAAATAGAAATTCCAATATTTCCAGAAACAGAAAACTAAAACAAGTTACTATTGGAAACTTTATTAAAATGATTTGAAATTCATACCATTGCTTCCTTATATCAAATAAGGAACACACACAAGAGGAGACCAAAAATTGAATCCATTAAAGTCCTGAAAACATGGGTTTTTCTCCACAGCAACAATTGGGTTTTTGAACAAGCTTGTTCTACAAACTTTTTCCAAATGCCATGAAATAAATACCACATGCTCTATAACATAAATAAGGATGAAAACCAAAAGGGCACAAGTTTTTGAATAATTTAAGTTGCCAAAAACCCCTGTTTTCTTGACAGCACCTTTTTGAAATTTGAACAAGTTTGTTCTATGAAGTAACTCAAAATGACTTGAATTTTCTACCACATAAGGAACACATCAAATAAGGAATGTGTGTCAAACATTATCATTTTTGGAAGCTCCTAAGTAGTCAAATAAATTCAATGTCCATTTATGTAAGAATTCAAATTTGAACAACTTTGAATTATCAAGTTTAGGCAGATGAGCCAATTTTCACATATGTTGTGTACCTTAGCTAATAAGAATTTTGGGCAAAAGGATTTCAAATTTTGACTTTGTTTGCTTAGGGAAAACATCCATTTTCAGAGAGTACAGGGACCTACTTGTAATTTTCCAGGGACTTAATTGTAAGCTGAGTCACATGGTCATCTTCTTCTTCCTGTAGATGACGAAGTAGCAGGCATGGAGGCCCATGCTTCTTGGATTCGAGTAGAAGAAATATCTCGTGGATAAAGACCCCCTTGTGCCCCTCTTACCTGCCCCCTCTCACTCTCCCCCCTCAAGGTCTCTCTCTCTCTCTCTAAAATATCTAAACCCGAAACCCTAGCTTGTTGTGCTCGCCGTCGATCGGCCGTTAGAGGGCTCGCCGCCGGCCGCCGTGTGCCTCATCTCGTCCGCCTCGTTTTGGTGATCCTCCCTGCCGAAGGAATCGAGGCGTATTGCCTCGAGGTGGCCGCGCCATCTCCATCTTCCCCGAGCCCGACGACGACTCCGGCGAGCCATTGCCGCCGCCACGGACCTCCTCCTCCCTCACCGAGCGTCTCCGCGAGTTTAGGGTGAGCAGGCGAACCACGCCGACCTTTTTCCCTCTCCCTCTCTTCGTATTTCGACGCCGCACCGTGGTCACCGTCCATCCGCCGCAGGCCGCCGTCGCCGACTGCCTTCCGGCCCCTCCCCGGAAGCGAGAGTGCCTCTGAAGGTTTCCCCTCGTCGTTAGCAACGTTTAGCTATTTTTGTTTTGCAAAACGGTGAACGATTTAGCCCGATAGAACCTCGCCGGAGATCTCCCCGCCGGCGGGTGACGCAGCGGTGGCGTCACGCTGACGCCAGCCGCCCTTAACCCGCGCTTAGGAGTTAAACCTGCTGGTGGGGCTGCGCATCGCCTGCGTGGCAGCCCCGTGGCAGCCTGGCCCGCTCGTCAGCCTCAGCGGGTAGATCCGGTCGCGGTAGCAGCAGATCTGGGCAGCCCGTCAGCAGATCTGGCCCAACAACACTTCTTTTTCCATTTATTTTTCACAGAAACTTGCATGGTTACTTTTGGCTTAAAAAGGCAACTTAAAATATGAATTTGACCAAACTAAAATTTACAGTGGTACCTCAACTAATTCTAAACCACCTCCAACTTGTAGATCTACTTTTGGATGAATAGATTTGAAATGAAAAATGATTTGGCAACAGGTACCACAAACACCAAAATGAGCACCATTTTTATTTTACAACTCAGAATGAAGTGAGGCCAATTGCATTGGAAAGCCCTTGAAATTTCCTAACAGGAGCATTTAACCTCGTTTCGAAATTCATTGTATTTTTGAAATGGCATGCAATTTGGTAAAACAACAGAGAGCACTTTGGTGATTTTTATAAAATTATTAAAAATGATTTTTGATGCAAACTCAATTGGATGGTCTTGTATATGTTTAGGGCTATCCAAACCTAGAAGTGTTTAATTTTTAGAGCATCATATAAAATTTGGTGGACAGATCTTTGTTTCACCTGTTTCTGCCATTTTGGCATTTTAGCTAATTAATTGTTGTGATTATATTTTTGTGTTGCAATATTGTTTTCTAGCATGTACAAGTTGTGTGAACTTGTTTTATAAGTGTTACTTAACTATTTTAGCATGTTATAATGTGTGGACTTGAGTTGAGAAGAAATAGAATTTTTGTTAATAGCATTTGATTATTCTCTAGTTAATATTTGCATA
This sequence comes from Alopecurus myosuroides, assembly GCA_028641055.1. Classification (NCBI taxonomy): domain Eukaryota; kingdom Viridiplantae; phylum Streptophyta; class Magnoliopsida; order Poales; family Poaceae; genus Alopecurus; species Alopecurus myosuroides. Next base: position 288,150,161 of record CM054059.1, read on the forward strand.
GCATTTTTGAGTGATGAATTCATGTGCAAAGCACTTGGATTTTTTTAGTGTATCCAGTACCATGTTGGTACTTAGTTTGTGTTGTTATCACCTCTGCTATCTTGCATTGGAATTTGTAGAAAAGCACTATTAGCTTTGTGGTGACTATGAATTTGTTATGGAAAAATTCCCTCATGTGTGGAATTTTTGACATAAACATTTGTGATTGGGTAGCCACATAATTTTGTGTTGTATCAATAGGACCAGTAGAATTTTGATGATGTTATTATGAGTACTTGACCCCTATAGTTTTCACTTGTGTGAAAACAATAGCATGAGTAGCATTGCCTTGCTTATTTAAGCACCCTATTATTTTCTGCTAGTATTGTTAATGCACTAGATGCTAGTTTAGTTTTTTGTTAATTTTTAGCAAATGGACTAGGGGCATTGTGACCTCTTAATGCTTTGTTATGCTAGTGGAACACCCACTGGTTTCATTGCATTTTTGGTGGAAACATTATTTCCCCCACACTAGATGTGTTTCTTTTATATCTGTTTTGAGTAGATCTTTAAATGCTTTTTAGGCTTATTGCTAGATTAATTCTCATGAGACCAGTACCATTTAGGTACTGTTATTTTAGTTATAGAACCTCTAGGTACTTGTTGCTTGTGTTTGAAATAGATTTAAATAGCAATGCTTAAAGTCTAAATTTCATACTAGGATATTCATGTATGCTTTTTGTCTTGTTTTCCCCTAGGGAAAAATATGAATCTTTGGTGTGGAAACCAGAGAATGGAATGTACTTGTGGCATTATTATCTTAGGGTTTTCACCTCTGATAGGTTTCCTCTTAAGTAGCATAAAAGCATGAGTAACACTTGGATGACTAGGAATTAATCTCCTCACATGTGTAGCATTTTAAGCATAGTTTTTCCTTGTTTCCTAGCTATGTTTTTTATGTTATTTTGTGGAATCCAGTAGCATTTATGGTACTGGTTAGAGGAGTATTTTGCCTCTGCTAGCTTGCACACTTGTGCATAAAATTAACTAGTGTAGCCTAAACTAGTCTAGTATTTTTCCTAAATTTTCTACTAGTATGAGTAGGAGTTTTTGGATGCTAGATTGTTTGTTTGGAGCACTTTTATAAAAGTGACCAGAGGCTTATTAACCTCTGGGTGAGCATTTTTGCTAGTGGAACACCCACTGGTACTTTTGCATCATGGTGGAAAATAGGCTTGACTTGCTGTCATGAGCCTTTTTCACCACTTGAGTATTTTAGCAAATTATATGTGCTAGCCATAGAGATTTGTTGGGGGAGTTTTTAGACATAAAAATGTGTTTTATGTGACACCCTACTGTCTAGTAACATGTGCTCTACCCCACTGGTCCATGGTGTTCTTAACTAAAAATCATTGAATTGGCCACACATAAACACTAGGAAAAAAGCAGACTTTTCAACTATAGTTTTTATGCCAATTTTTTTTTAAAGGGAAAAATTGAGAACTTGGGTGGTACTTCTTGATTGCTTGCTGTATGTATTACTTGTAGCCTTGTTTGTCTTGTTTGGTTCTGAATGTGTGTCCTTTATTCTCTTTTTACGACGTTAGAAAACGAAGAGGAAGGAAGTGTCGGGAAGCTCTGTTTCAAGTTCCAGTCACTCCAACAACCAGGGACACAAAGAGATACCAGGCAAGCATCCTGATTGCTTGCTGATACAATACTTACCATTATATATCATGCATGTTTTACCTCTGAAGTTTTACCAAAACTTGATTATCAAAACTATTTTTGATGTGGAAATTACTACTATACTATATTATAGGTTACTATCATGCCAGTAGTTAAACTTGGTAATACCAAGCCCATAAGCCACCATATGGTATTTAATACCATCAAATATACTAGTCCCTAAGTGGACACCCTAAAATTGTGATTCTACGAAACAAAGGCTTTACGGAAAAACCCGGAGAAAAGGCGGATCCTTGTTCTCCGGAGGAATGTGGAAGTGGTCATTTTTGAGAAAGTGGTGTTTTCAAAAATGACACATAACCTAGTCTTCGCCGGACAACCTTTACCGTACTGCCACCCTACCCCAACATGGGCAAGGGGCTTAACTTGAAGTTTGTTCTTATTAGTGTGTGCTATCTCAATGTGCTATAGGGGATGGGATCCTCTGAACCGAATGTCGTGGAGACATATAAAGTGTGGGATTAATTTTCCCTCCGGATGCATCAGTTGAGACATCCTGGCTTGGCGGGGATTAGCTCGGTGCCGGGGATGTGGTAAAACTCAACTAAGAGATAGGCATATTCTAGCTTGAACATAGTGGATGGTTATGATCAGATACCTGATGTTTACATACTGTTGTTACAGTCCGTGATTGTTCACGGGAGGTGTACTGGATCTGGTGGATGTGTACACCTCTGCAGAGTACAACTTTTTCGAAGAAGCCGCGTCCTCGGATATGGACAGTTGAATGGCCATGTAGCTAGCATTGTGTCAATGTTTTCAAAAAGGATGTTTGGAAAGGAAGTGTTGAACTTGTGAAGTTCGGAAAGGAATGGAAACTTATACCGTGGAGGTATCGTCGATGATGAAAAGCCAGATGATGTTATTCAAAACAAAATGTTTTGCAAAGAAAACCTTTTCTACTCTAAGCAAGAATTCTGGAAACTGATTCCAAGAAGTTTTGCAAAGAGAAAATATTTCTTCAACAAAGTTTTACAAAACCTCTTGTACATGTGATATCTACAAGAGAAATAAAACTATATTATTTTCTTCTGAAGTATCTTCTTCAACGAAGATACAGATTAACCTGACTGCAACTATGGTGTCATCATATATGAACACCATTGATAGTGAACCCTATTTATAGCCTACCTAATCCACCATATAAGCATATTTGCATGTTGGTAAGTGACATGATGGATGTCTTGCTGAGTACATTCAAATGTACTCATTATGGTTTCGCCCCTGGTATCTACTTATCAGATTTTGAGAAGGAACCTCCGAAGGATATCTATGAAGAGAAGTACGGAGTTGACGGCTTTGCGAACTAGGATTGTCTCCGGGTCAGCAGCCTGTAGGTTAAGGCGTGACTTGGGCTCAACTACGTTGTGTTTTATTTGTCTTCCGCTGTGTTTGTTAAGTGCCTGCCCTTTTGGCAGTTGTGCTAGACTTGATCATGTGATCATTTGTGTAATACCTTTATGTATTCGTGTAATGGATGATGTATTTCTGTGTGCCAACTGTGTATGTTGTTCACGACTGATCTTTCTGGGATCGTGAATGTATGCATACGTAGGGTTTCAGACTGCCGGTCTGGGGTCCTTACAGAGTTGGTATCAGAGCCAGGTTGACCTTAGGAGACCTTAGTTAGCATGGACGTCAGATAGGAAAGAAAAGTATTTTTGAGTAAAAACCTATTTACTATCTACATTATTTTTATCTTAGGGAATTTTAGTATATTTTCCCTCCTTATTATCTTTTCAAAAGATTCTAAATGCATATCAAGGGCGTCCTTGAACAGTGGTTCGAAGGGCGGGCCTTACAGAGCTGGTATCTCTCTCGGTCAAGAGTTTATTTCTTAATTGTTTGTAACTGCTCCGCTCTGTTTTTGAAACATCTCTCCTTTTTTGAAGTTTTCTGTCCAGAAAATAATTGGGGTTTCAAAAACAGATTGTTGCGTAGTTTTACCTCTCTCAGTTAAAAGTTTTATCTAACGTTATTTCTATTATCTTGTTTCCATACAAAAACTTGTATACTTGCCGATGTCCCGAGAAGACCAAAATAATTGCCTAGCTCTACAGTGATGATGGTCAGAAGTAGATATAGTTCTTCAGCCACTTCTAGGATTTTTGGATCATCCCCCGACGTAGCTCCAATGGAGCCTTGCTTGTGTGTTTTGGCTTGTTTATGTGTGTCCGTAGGACTTTGTGCTATTGTGTGGTGTAGAATTTTGGTTCATCTAGGCTTCTATATGTTTGTGGGGTGCTCAAAATTTGCAGATTTATGCTTGCCCCGCTCTTGTTTTTGAATCGCCTCGTGTTAAATTTTTGCAAGCAAAAATGTTTGTATAGCATTCAAAAACAAGAATTTGTTGCTTAGACTTATACTTGTTTTCGCTTCATAATGCGACCCGTCGTGAACCACCACCATTAATGAAAGCACCATTGGACCTAATAAATAGAGGACCATCAAGCCACACGAACTGATAGCGTTGATACCAGTGATGCACTTCAACAGATAAAGCTCCAACAACGACAACCCTCAAAGAAGAAAAGGCGTGAATGAACCAACCAATACTGACCAAAACCTCTATGTTTGTGTGTGTGCAAAAGACTCTTTCTACCATGTTGGCTAAATGTTGCACTTGTTTATGTTCCCTTTTAAAAGACCAAACTAAAGAGATCCCCTTTTAAAAGTTATATACCTCCCTCCTCTAGGAAAAGGTGCAAAAAGGAGTCTTCACATGCCATGATGCGCAACCCCCTCAGAAAGCCAATCAAAAGAGCACAATTCAATATTCGACGATGACGCTAGTCGTATCTTGTCGGACAAACATTATTAAATAGAAAGCTAACAAGACTAACATGCTTTGCCTAATCTTAGGTTGACACCTAACCAAAGCATGCAAACTACTGACAACTCTTTCTAAACCAAGAAATTAAGTGACTTACGACACCTTTCAATCGAGTTGGTAAAAAGGAGAAGTCACGAGAAAATAAGATGATGACCTATTCGTTTACTAGTCAATAGGATATCGTGTGTATCTACTTGGGAAACCAAATTTTAGTAGACATTGTAGGTACTATGAAATTTGGGGTTTAGAAATAAAGTGAACGATGGAATGATTATGATAGATCTAGAGAACAGCAGTTTTCCTGTTTTTGTTTCTTTGTGTGCTCTTGATTGAAATAAATTTGTGTATTATTCAATCTTGCTTCCTAACTTATATGGACTTGTTAGGACTTGTTATTATGTTGTTTTCTTACAAGAAATCTACCCTAGAAAGTGTGTGCATGATTGGAAACTCGAATAAGAATGAAACAGCATTTGTTACCTTCCAGTTTTATTATTGGGATTGTTGAGTGGGCAAATCCTTATAGATTTGTTGTACCTAGATTTTTGTTATGGTTATGAGAGATCCAGTACCATTTTGGTACTGTTATTTATATGCTGTTATCTTCATTAACTTGCATGAGATCTTATAGCAAAGCATGAGTAACATTTGCTATTTTTCCAGTTTTTATTATTTGGAATTATTGTGAAAGCTAGATCTTTGTGTGTATACTTTCTTAGTAAATTTTGTGCTATGTTTCTTTGAGTCCAGTACCATTTAGGTACTGTTATTTTGATGCTTGTACCTATGTTAGCTTGCATGTCTCTTAATAGTAAAGCATGTGTAAGCATTACTATCAGTATGCACTAGTATTGCTTCACTAGATTAAATAGCATTATATTTTTATCTTGTTTGCAAAGTTTTTTATGAGTAATCAGAGGCTTAGTACCTATTTTTACTTGGTATTAGTAGGCCATAGCCCACTGGTCCCATTGTATTTTAGCTTGAGGATAAAAATCCCCAACCATACACCTGTGTGAAAATAACATGTTTCACTATGTGATTGATTTCTATTTTCCACTATGGAAAATATAATTGTTTGTTTTCACTTATGCAAGTGAGAAGTTTATTTCTTATTAGTACATACTAATATGTTTAGGTGTGATCTTTTTGTTAGCATAATATTCCTTAGGGGTATCATGTTAAGAAATGTTTCACTATCATGCGCTAAAATTAAATTGTTCGCAAATAAAATAAATTCCTCTTGATTGGTAGATTGTTTGTGGATAATTTTAAATTGAGTGTATGGATTTTTGAAAAGGTTTAGATAACTTTTCATTAATTGCATAGCTACTGGTTGTGTGAATTATACCTTGCTTGTTTGCTAGTAATTGTTTAAGAAAAACAGAAATTGCTAGAATAAATTTCTGCATGTTTAATAGTTGTATCATGGGATTGTTTTGATGTTTGTGCTTACTAACATGAGTAAGTTTTGTGTACTGCTATTAGGTACATTTTATGTTCATGACTTGCTTGATTAAATTTAAACATCATGATAGCATTGTTTGCTTCTCTAGAGTGAAACTAGTTTCACCACTAGAAAATGGTGATTTTTGCTCTAGTATTACCCTCTTTCTATTTTATGGGTATATGTGTTGATATAGCATGTTTAGGAAGTTATTACTTCTGTTATCATGCCATGAATTATTTAGTTGCATGTTCTATGGTTATAGAATATGATTATCTCTTATAGCATGCTGGTGTAGGTTTTACATACTAGTGTGTTATTTGTGCAGTCCTGATTTTTTTTATGCCTGTATAATAGGAGTTTAATCTTGGGTGAAGATGGTGTTTTAGAGTATCTTTATGATTATATTCGTTGGTTTTTAGCTACTGGTTGTTTGCTAATTGTTCATGATTGATGGATTCCGAAACCTCTAATAAACAATAACCTAGTGATTAAATAGTCTATTCATCTGTGGTGTTGTTTGCTTGCTTATTGGATTTTGTTTAAATGTTTTATCTTAGCATGAGTTTATACTTGTGTTATGATTGTGCTTAAGAGTATCTTATGAAACTAAAACATCCAACTAAAATCATGAGCACATTAAGTGATAGTTGCTTGTGGTGAGTAATACCCACTGCCATGGGTATTATTCTGTCTGTTTATTTTTACCTTAGCAACCTAACCTTTGCACCCACAAGCTATATTTTTAGCTTCTTATATACCTTTCTATGAGAGTGGTACACCCCTCCATATGTTGTATGTAATATGTGGGATATACCTAGGAACTCATGTAAATAATTGACGGTATTTTTCCAGGTAGTTCTGCACTAACCTTAATTTTTGTTCAAACTAGGAAACAAAAGTTTTGGACCTAACATAGTGCTGGTGTACTTTTTAAAATGAAGTTGCTAATTTAGGGTAGTACCCCACCTCCCAAGAAAAGTCAAAGGGGGGAAGCACCTTCACTCCAACACTAACATTGTGTTTGTTGGCCCTCCCTTAGTCCTCGCTTGTGAATCTCGGGGACGAGATTCTTTTTAAGGGGGGAAGACCTGTCACATCCCAGTTTTGCAATACCTAATAACACAGTTGTTTTGCTAATTGCTTGATAATTAAACTTTGATTGTGACAATTAAACTTTGGTTGTATTTGTTTGAGAGCAACTAAACAAACAAATTATATAATCTTACATGGCTAAGAAATTGAAAACAAAATATTCAACATATTGTTCCAATGACCTTGGCAATATTTTCTAAAGTAAATATTGATCAAAGAGTTTTCCAAAACTATCTTATGAAACTCATACTTGTTGAATATAATTCCAAGGCCTAAATTAAGAAAGAGGAAACACTTAATAATTTTCCCTAAAAAGATTATCAGAAAAAGAGGCATTCTTAAATGCTTCACCAAAATCTTATCAAATGTTTTTCCAACCTTGCAAGCTTAAAAACAAAAGTATTGGAGAGCATTGACTTGTTATCCCTAGTCATATAAATATTTTGGAAAAGCATTGCTAAAGAAAAGCCAAGTGCTTTATTAAATAGAAATTCCAATATTTCCAGAAACAGAAAACTAAAACAAGTTACTATTGGAAACTTTATTAAAATGATTTGAAATTCATACCATTGCTTCCTTATATCAAATAAGGAACACACACAAGAGGAGACCAAAAATTGAATCCATTAAAGTCCTGAAAACATGGGTTTTTCTCCACAGCAACAATTGGGTTTTTGAACAAGCTTGTTCTACAAACTTTTTCCAAATGCCATGAAATAAATACCACATGCTCTATAACATAAATAAGGATGAAAACCAAAAGGGCACAAGTTTTTGAATAATTTAAGTTGCCAAAAACCCCTGTTTTCTTGACAGCACCTTTTTGAAATTTGAACAAGTTTGTTCTATGAAGTAACTCAAAATGACTTGAATTTTCTACCACATAAGGAACACATCAAATAAGGAATGTGTGTCAAACATTATCATTTTTGGAAGCTCCTAAGTAGTCAAATAAATTCAATGTCCATTTATGTAAGAATTCAAATTTGAACAACTTTGAATTATCAAGTTTAGGCAGATGAGCCAATTTTCACATATGTTGTGTACCTTAGCTAATAAGAATTTTGGGCAAAAGGATTTCAAATTTTGACTTTGTTTGCTTAGGGAAAACATCCATTTTCAGAGAGTACAGGGACCTACTTGTAATTTTCCAGGGACTTAATTGTAAGCTGAGTCACATGGTCATCTTCTTCTTCCTGTAGATGACGAAGTAGCAGACATGGAGGCCCATGCTTCTTGGATTCGAGTAGAAGAAATATCTCGTGGATAAAGACCCCCTTGTGCCCCTCTTACCTGCCCCCTCTCACTCTCCCCCCTCAAGGTCTCTCTCTCTCTCTCTAAAATATCTAAACCCGAAACCCTAGCTTGTTGTGCTCGCCGTCGATCGGCCGTTAGAGGGCTCGCCGCCGGCCGCCGTGTGCCTCATCTCGTCCGCCTCGTTTTGGTGATCCTCCCTGCCGAAGGAATCGAGGCGTATTGCCTCGAGGTGGCCGCGCCATCTCCATCTTCCCCGAGCCCGACGACGACTCCGGCGAGCCATTGCCGCCGCCACGGACCTCCTCCTCCCTCACCGAGCGTCTCCGCGAGTTTAGGGTGAGCAGGCGAACCACGCCGACCTTTTTCCCTCTCCCTCTCTTCGTATTTCGACGCCGCACCGTGGTCACCGTCCATCCGCCGCAGGCCGCCGTCGCCGACTGCCTTCCGGCCCCTCCCCGGAAGCGAGAGTGCCTCTGAAGGTTTCCCCTCGTCGTTAGCAACGTTTAGCTATTTTTGTTTTGCAAAACGGTGAACGATTTAGCCCGATAGAATCTCGCCGGAGATCTCCCCGCCGGCGGGTGACGCAGCGGTGGCGTCACGCTGACGCCAGCCGCCCTTAACCCGCGCTTAGGAGTTAAACCTGCTGGTGGGGCTGCGCATCGCCTGCGTGGCAGCCCCGTGGCAGCCTGGCCCGCTCGTCAGCCTCAGCGGGTAGATCCGGTCGCGGTAGCAGCAGATCTGGGCAGCCCGTCAGCAGATCTGGCCCAACAACACTTCTTTTTCCATTTATTTTTCACAGAAACTTGCATGGTTACTTTTGGCTTAAAAAGGCAACTTAAAATATGAATTTGACCAAACTAAAATTTACAGTGGTACCTCAACTAATTCTAAACCACCTCCAACTTGTAGATCTACTTTTGGATGAATAGATTTGAAATGAAAAATGATTTGGCAACAGGTACCACAAACACCAAAATGAGCACCATTTTTATTTTACAACTCAGAATGAAGTGAGGCCAATTGCATTGGAAAGCCCTTGAAATTTCCTAACAGGAGCATTTAACCTCGTTTCCAAATTCATTGTATTTTTGAAATGGCATGCAATTTGGTAAAACAACAGAGAGCACTTTGGTGATTTTTATAAAATTATTAAAAATGATTTTTGATGCAAACTCAATTGGATGGTCTTGTATATGTTTAGGGCTATCCAAACCTAGAAGTGTTTAATTTTTAGAGCATCATATAAAATTTGGTGGACAGATCTTTGTTTCACCTGTTTCTGCCATTTTGGCATTTTAGCTAATTAATTGTTGTGATTATATTTTTGTGTTGCAATATTGTTTTCTAGCATGTACAAGTTGTGTGAACTTGTTTTATAAGTGTTACTTAACTATTTTAGCATGTTATAATGTGTGGACTTGAGTTGAGAAGAAATAGAATTTTTGTTAATAGCATTTGATTATTCTCTAGTTAATATTTGCATAGCATTTTTGAGTGATGAATTCATGTGCAAAGCACTTGGATTTTTTTAGTGTATCCAGTACCATGTTGGTACTTAGTTTGTGTTGTTATCACCTCTGCTATCTTGCATTGGAATTTGTAGAAAAGCACTATTAGCTTTGTGGTGACTATGAATTTGTTATGGAAAAATTCCCTCATGTGTGGAATTTTTGACATAAACATTTGTGATTGGGTAGCCACATAATTTTGTGTTGTATCAATAGGACCAGTAGCATTTTGATGATGTTATTATGAGTACTTGACCCCTATAGTTTTCACTTGTGTGAAAACAATAGCATGAGTAGCATTGCCTTGCTTATTTAAGCACCCTATTATTTTCTGCTAGTATTGTTAATGCACTAGATGCTAGTTTAGTTTTTTGTTAATTTTTAGCAAATGGACTAGGGGCATTGTGACCTCTTAATGCTTTGTTATGCTAGTGGAACACCCACTGGTTTCATTGCATTTTTGGTGGAAACATTATTTCCCCCACACTAGATGTGTTTCTTTTATATCTGTTTTGAGTAGATCTTTAAATGCTTTTTAGGCTTATTGCTAGATTAATTCTCATGAGACCAGTACCATTTAGGTACTGTTATTTTAGTTATAGAACCTCTAGGTACTTGTTGCTTGTGTTTGAAATAGATTTAAATAGCAATGCTTAAAGTCTAAATTTCATACTAGGATATTCATGTATGCTTTTTGTCTTGTTTTCCCCTAGGGAAAAATATGAATCTTTGGTGTGGAAACCAGAGAATGGAATGTACTTGTGGCATTATTATCTTAGGGTTTTCACCTCTGATAGGTTTCCTCTTAAGTAGCATAAAAGCATGAGTAACACTTGGATGACTAGGAATTAATCTCCTCACATGTGTAGCATTTTAAGCATAGTTTTTCCTTGTTTCCTAGCTATGTTTTTTATGTTATTTTGTGGAATCCAGTAGCATTTATGGTACTGGTTAGAGGAGTATTTTGCCTCTGCTAGCTTGCACACTTGTGCATAAAATTAACTAGTGTATCCTAAACTAGTCTAGTATTTTTCCTAAATTTTCTACTAGTATGAGTAGGAGTTTTTGGATGCTAGATTGTTTGTTTGGAGCACTTTTATAAAAGTGACCAGAGGCTTATTAACCTCTGGGTGAGCATTTTTGCTAGTGGAACACCCACTGGTACTTTTGCATCATGGTGGAAAATAGGCTTGACTTGCTGTCATGAGCCTTTTTCACCACTTGAGTATTTTAGCAAATTATATGTGCTAGCCATAGAGATTTGTTGGGGGAGTTTTTAGACATAAAAATGTGTTTTATGTGACACCCTACTGTCTAGTAACATGTGCTCTACCCCACTGGTCCATGGTGTTCTTAACTAAAAATCATTGAATTGGCCACACATAAACACTAGGAAAAAAGCAGACTTTTCAACTATAGTTTTTATGCCAATTTTTTTTTAAAGGGAAAAATTGAGAACTTGGGTGGTACTTCTTGATTGCTTGCTGTATGTATTACTTGTAGCCTTGTTTGTCTTGTTTGGTTCTGAATGTGTGTCCTTTATTCTCTTTTTACGACGTTAGAAAACGAAGAGGAAGGAAGTGTCGGGAAGCTCTGTTTCAAGTTCCAGTCACTCCAACAACCAGGGACACAAAGAGATACCAGGCAAGCATCCTGATTGCTTGCTGATACAATACTTACCATTATATATCATGCATGTTTTACCTCTGAAGTTTTACCAAAACTTGATTATCAAAACTATTTTTGATGTGGAAATTACTACTATACTATATTATAGGTTACTATCATGCCAGTAGTTAAACTTGGTAATACCAAGCCCATAAGCCACCATATGGTATTTAATACCATCAAATATACTAGTCCCTAAGTGGACACCCTAAAATTGTGATTCTACGAAACAAAGGCTTTACGGAAAAACCCGGAGAAAAGGCGGATCCTTGTTCTCCGGAGGAATGTGGAAGTGGTCATTTTTGAGAAAGTGGTGTTTTCAAAAATGACACATAACCTAGTCTTCGCCGGACAACCTTTACCGTACTGCCACCCTACCCCAACATGGGCAAGGGGCTTAACTTGAAGTTTGTTCTTATTAGTGTGTGCTATCTCAATGTGCTATAGGGGATGGGATCCTCTGAACCGAATGTCGTGGAGACATATAAAGTGTGGGATTAATTTTCCCTCCGGATGCATCAGTTGAGACATCCTGGCTTGGCGGGGATTAGCTCGGTGCCGGGGATGTGGTAAAACTCAACTGAGAGATAGGCATATTCTAGCTTGAACATAGTGGATGGTTATGATCAGATACCTGATGTTTACATACTGTTGTTACAGTCCGTGATTGTTCACGGGAGGTGTACTGGATCTGGTGGATGTGTACACCTCTGCAGAGTACAACTTTTTCGAAGAAGCCGCGTCCTCGGATATGGACAGTTGAATGGCCATGTAGCTAGCATTGTGTCAATGTTTTCAAAAAGGATTTTTGGAAAGGAAGTGTTGAACTTGTGAAGTTCGGAAAGGAATGGAAACTTATACCGTGGAGGTATCGTCGATGATGAAAAGCCAGATGATGTTATTCAAAACAAAATGTTTTGCAAAGAAAACCTTTTCTACTCTAAGCAAGAATTCTGGAAACTGATTCCAAGAAGTTTTGCAAAGAGAAAATATTTCTTCAACAAAGTTTTACAAAACCTCTTGTACATGTGATATCTACAAGAGAAATAAAACTATATTATTTTCTTCTGAAGTATCTTCTTCAACGAAGATACAGATTAACCTGACTGCAACTATGGTGTCATCATATATGAACACCATTGATAGTGAACCCTATTTATAGCCTACCTAATCCACCATATAAGCATATTTGCATGTTGGTAAGTGACATGATGGATGTCTTGCTGAGTACATTCAAATGTACTCATTATGGTTTCGCCCCTGGTATCTACTTATCAGATTTTGAGAAGGAACCTCCGAAGGATATCTATGAAGAGAAGTACGGAGTTGACGGCTTTGCGAACTAGGATTGTCTCCGGGTCAGCAGCCTGTAGGTTAAGGCGTGACTTGGGCTCAACTACGTTGTGTTTTATTTGTCTTCCGATGTGTTTGTTAAGTGCCCGCCCTTTTGGCAGTTGTGCTAGACTTGATCATGTGATCATTTGTGTAATACCTTTATGTATTCGTGTAATGGATGATGTATTTCTGTGTGCCAACTGTGTATGTTGTTCACGACTGATCTTTCTGGGATCGTGAATGTATGCATACGTAGGGTTTCAGACTGCCGGTCTGGGGTCCTTACATATTATCTTTCAACTCTCCAAGTTGTTGCTTAACCTCAACCAACTAGTCTAGGAAATCCAGCTTAGTTTCTTGGAGAAAGGAGTAGTTCAATTTACCCCTGGTTTAGACATCACGGTCAAGTGACAACCTGTGATACTTCTAGAAAGACAACTAGAATATCACTGACAACCAAAATGTCTCAGAGTTCGAGAGCACTCTTGATTTTCAAAGCAACCGATGTAGTGTTGAGAGCTTCAGCGTAGACCTAACTCTTTGACCGAGAATTTGCACTAAAAATGAAGGAGTTTGGTAACACATTTAACTTTAAATAGAGACCGGGTGACCAATAGTGCTAAGAAGGATACATATGTTTCTTATTTTTTTTTTCAAAGCAATAAAAATTGCTAGGAAGACCTGATTCACACATCAATGCACGAACCCATTATTCTCAAGCATTGAAGCTTGGAGGACGGCGGAGCGAAGACGTGTATGAGCATCACTTCATCAATAAGGCCATGAAACTCAACACGGCCTATTAATATTTAAGAGTGTGATCCTCGAGGGTAGAGAAGAACAAAAGCTAATGAAACTTCTTTAATCTGTGAATTACAAAACTTTGACCTGGTCCTAACGATGAACTTGTTTATCCTTGCATTCTAAGGTGGAATGTTTTGACGAAACACAAGAGCAAGTGCATTGGATCTCCAACACACATATGCAACTTGGTTTCTAAACAATAGATGAAGTTCAGGAAAGCAACTAAAGATTAGGAGCGTGCTCTAGAGAATCCAGAGATCAACGGTAATGCACAGGGTGATACTCATTTGTAGAACCCATGCTGAAAAGAGAGGTATAGCTGAATCAAGAACAAAGATGTGGGAATTATAAAGAACACTCTTGTCATGATACCTTTTGACTCCAAGAGAAAACCTATGGCTATGAGATTTGGAATTTACCTAGCCATCCTGAGGTAGAGAATGTTTCTCAGGAACAACCAAACGGATCTTGTGTTAAAGGTCGGCATCGTATACTGATAGCGTGAGCATCACATGGTTATAAAACGGCATGACTCAACCCACCGCAATTCAACATATTCTGGGACCTTCGGTTAAAGTCCAATGGTTAAAAATGAGGAGAAATGAGTAACTACTATCTAAGTGTCTTTATGGACACTACAAGTAGCAATCACGAAGTATCTACGTAGCTCTATAAGTATCTGGGAAAATGATAGGGGATATATTCGAGATGAAAGGAAATCTCGAGATTATGAAATTGAGACTCTAGAAAATGAAAAAAAACGGAGTGTGGAATACACACGACTCTGGAAACTCAACACTAGGTCAACTTGGGTAAAAGACGTCATTGCCAAAGAAGGAACCTAGGTTATGAATGACTAGAAGAGATAGCAAAACCTTTTTCCAATCAAAACATGTAAGGTCACCTAGCATGAGAGCGATACCAGATAAGGAGTAAAAATAATCCTAAGAAGGTTTTCATAACTCAATTGCAAAATAGATTCCACAAACACTAGACTCAACATCAACCAAGAAATAAGGGTTTCCTATAGGAAGTCCTGCTCTGATACCATGACCTGTCGCGACCCCGGACCTAGAGGTATGCATACTATTATGCACGCCTAGTCATGAACCCACAAGGGCTTCAGGGTTACCAGCCTTGGCCGCAACAAACAGCGGTAGGTAGACCGGATTCATCGGCACGCAGGTCGGATAACATCGGTACTACTACTCCTTGTGTACATGCTAGTCATAACCAATCATGCATATCAAAGCGTCCACGAGTCGTATGAAATTGAAGGAATGGGACCAAATCAATACAGAGATGCTATGTGTCCAGGAAGTGCAACAACAATCGAGGGTTACTGGGGTTACCAAGACCAGGCCGAGTAAACATCGACAAGTAATACGTCCATTTTGCATCACCATTTTATATCATAATTTTCTGTTATTCATTGATATATTTCATGTTATGATGCATCCCTTATGTTATTTTACCTTATTTTGCATGTTTCATAATTTGGAGAATAAACACCAGGACCAGAAATCTGATGGAAAAAAGCACCGTCGAGATACCATATTTCAGAAGATCATAAGAAGAAGGGGGACATCTGGGGTGTCTTAGAAGTTTAGAGAAGGAGTCCAGCCAGAAGAGGAGCCAGAGGGGGGCCACAAGGGGCCCACACCATGAGGTGGCGCGCCCCTGGCCGCGCCACCAGGTGGTGTGGCCACCCTGGCCCACCCCTGGTGGATATTTTTGGCGTACTTGGCCCCGAGGGAACCCTAAGCCTCATACCATCGTCGAAGAATTATTCCGCCGCCGTCTCGGGGCGGAAAACACCCGAGAGAGAAAAGCTCTCTCGCAGGGAGAAATCTGTCGGGGAAATTCCTCTCCGGAGAAGGGAAATCACCACCATCGTCACCGTCATCACTCCGGGCCTCATCAAGATCATCACCATCATCATCATCACCATCATCCTCATCATCCACCGTCATCACGCTGTAACAATTAGGGGCCTCTATCGTTGTTTTACATTAGATCTCTCTCCTGGCGTGGATTACTTGTTAGTAGTTGATGTTTGTGAGATTTATCTGTGTTTGCACTTTATGACCAGATTGTTATTATCCATTATATCACATCTGATTATGATCCATATGATGTCTTGTGAGTAGTTCGTGTTGTTCTTGAGGACATGGGAGAAGTCAAGTTGTTAGTAGTGAAGTAATGTTGAGTAATATTTAATGTTTGATATTTAAGTTGTGGTGTTATTCTCCTAGTGGTGTCATGTGAACATCGACTACATGATACTTCACCATTTATGGGCTTAGGGGGATGGATCGTGTATTTGGCTACTAATTGTGGGGTTGCCGGAGTGACAGAAACCTAAACCCCCGTTAGGAAACCATTACACGAGGGAGCATAGGATCCCGGAGTTTAAAGTTGTGGTTAGATTTATTTCTTAATTACTTTCTTGTAGTTGCGGATACTTGCAAGGGATATAATCACAAGTATGTATTAGTCTTGGATGGGACGGTATATTAGCATAGGTTCACCCACACAACACTTATCAAAACACCTAAGATTATTCAGCTGCATGGAACAAAAGCACTTGACAGAAACCTCTCGTGTGTACTCGGAACGTTTGTTAATCATAAGAAACCCATCGGCTTGTCCTTTCCTGAAGAAAGTATTGAGCCACTTGCTGCAATTATTACTACTGCATTTTATTTACTTGCACTTTATTTATCTGCAATATCAAAAACCCCTAAAAATCTATCTTTCGGTATTTACAGTTATTCCTTCATCGAAACTGCTTGTCAACACCTTCTGCTCCTCGTTGGGTTTGACACTTTGTTTTATCGAAAGTACTACGATACACATCCTATACTTGTGGGTCATCAAGACTAGTTTCTGACGCTGTTGCCGGGGAGTGAAGCGCTATTGGGAAGTGGAATTGATAAAGGAAGCTTCTGTTGTAAGTGTTGTTTTTATTACTGTCTATTGCTTTATTACACTATGTTTGGATCTCCTTTTGAGTCCTTATTTGAGGGCACTGCTGCCACTGCTAGGGTAGTAAGTGAACCACCGCCTGATGATTTGGATCCTTATAAAATACCTATAAATATTGTTAAACATGTTAGGAATAACTGCTATTCAGGTGATGGAACTGTCCATCATGGTGATCATTTGCTCTTTTTACATGAATTATGCGAGTTGTTCAAGTGTGCAGGTATTACAATGGGCGAAGTGAAGAGGAAATTATTCTCTATATTATTGATAGGCACTGAATGGTTCAAACTACTGAAAAATAGCCAGACTATTGGATGGGAGGAAATTGTGCCTCTCTTTTATTCTAAATTCTATCCTCCCAGTGAAATTCATAGAGATCAGAATTATTTATATAATTTTTGGCCTCATGACGGAGAGAATATTGCCCAAGCATGGGGGAGATTGAAGTTACTAATGCTCAAATGCCCCATTCATGAGCTCCCCAGTAATATTCTTATTAATAATTTCTATGCAAGGCTTTCTCTTCATGATAAGGATTTACTGCATGCTTCTTGTTCTGGATCATTTACACGTATGAAGGATGAAGCTAAATGGGATCTTCTTGACCGTATTCAAGAAAAAACTAAAGGATGGGAGAATGACAAAGGTAGAAAGTCAGGCATAAATTATGATTATGAATGCATTAAAACTTTTATGTCATCCGATGATTTTCATAATGTTAGTATTGTTTATGGTCTTGATTCTCAACTTGTTGCAAACTTATATAAGGCTTTTGCTTCTTATATTGATATTCCTAAAAATGAATGGGACAAGTACCATGCACCTTATAAAGATAATGTTAATTGTGTTCCTGCTAGAGATATAGAAGTTCATATTGTTGATTCTATTGTGCCTGAACCTTATATTGAGAAAATGCCTTTCCTTGTTAAGGTAATAGAACATTCTATGTTAGCTAGTGTGGTTAATAAAAGTGCAAGGAAACTTGTAGAACCCGAGGAACAAATAACTGTAGAACCTACAGTAGCAATAGTAGAGGACCTTGTTTCTGAAAATATAGAGGAGGGACACATTATATTTTGTGAAGATGTTTCTTATATTGTCTCTCATCCTAGTAAATCTAGGAAACCTAGTGTTCCTGTGCTATCTGTTAGGATAGGTGATCATTGTTATTATGGCTTCTGTGATATTGGTGCTAGTTCTAGTGTTATTCCTTATAAGCTTTATAAAGAAATCATGCATGAAATTGGTTCTTGTGAACTTGAATACATTGATGTGATTATTCAACTTGCTAATAGGGAAACTATTTATCCAATTGGTATTGTTAGAGATGTGGAGGTCTTATGTGGTAAAACTAAATATCCTTCTGATTTTCTAGTACTAGGCACCTGTGCTAGTGAAACTTGTCGTATTATATTTGGTAAACCTTTCTTAAACACTTGTGGTGCTGTTACAAATTGTAAAAAGGAGAAAATCCTTACAAAGTTTGATGGAGAGTCTCATGAATTTAATTTCTCCAAATTTGCTAAAGCACCTTATGAAGCTGAATTCCCTAATGAGAATAATAGAGTTGAACAATTGGCTGCTATCGCTCTTGCTCCTAACAATCCTTTGCAGCAATACATGGAAGACCACGAAAGTGATGTCTTTATGGAAGAAAGGAATGAAATCGACGAGATTTTCCTACATGAGCCAGCGATGCTGAAACATAATTTACCAGTGGAAGACTTGGGTACCACAGTACCACCCAAGGAGGATCCTTTTTTTTTATTTAAAGCCTTTGCCTGACAATCTTAAATATGCTCATATTGATGATAAGAAATTATATCCTGTTATTATTAGTTCTAAACTTTTTGGTAAAGAAGAGGAGATATTATTGGGAATATTAAAGAAACACAGAGGTGCTATTGGTTATACTCTTGATGATTTGAAGGGGATTTCTCTTGCTATATGTTAGCATGCTATTAATATTGAACCTGATGCAAAGCCAGTTGTTGAACATCAACGCCGCTTAAATCCTAAGATGAAGGATGTGGTAAGAAACGAGGTATTGAAACTCCTTGACGCTGGTATTATTTATCCTATTGCTGATAGTAGATGGGTTAGTCCTTGCATTGTGTCCCTAAGAAAGGAGGGATGACTGTTGTGCCAAATGAAAATAATGAACTTATCCCTCAAAGAGTAGTGGTTGGTTATAGGATCTGCATTGATTTTAGGAAAGTTAATAAAGTTACTAAGAAAGATCATTATCCTTTGACTTTTATTGATCAAATGTTAGAAAGGTTGTCTAAGAAAACTCATTTCTGCTTTCTTGATCGTTATTCTGGGTTCTCTCAAATTGCTGTTAGTAATCCTGATCAAGAGAAAACAACTTTCACTTGTCCTTTTGGAACCTATGCTTATAGACGTATGCCTTTTGGTTTATGTAATGCTCCTGCTACTTTTCAAAGATGTATGTCTGCTATATTTCATGGTTTTTGTGAAAAAATTGTGGAAGTCTTCATGGACGATTTCTCCGTCTATGGAACTTCTTTTGATAATTGTTTGCAGAATCTTGATAAAGTTTTGCAGATATGTGAGGAGACTAATCTTGTTCTTAATTGGGAGAAATGCCATTTTATGGTTAATGAAGGAATTGTTCTTGGACATAAAATTTCTAAAATAGGTATTGAAATTGATAGAGCTAAAGTTGAAGCTATTGAGAAAATGCCCTGTCCTAGGGATGTCAAAGGTATTCGTAGTATTCTTGGTCATGTTGGTTTCTATAGAAGGTTTATTAAAGATTTCTCTAAAATATCGAAACCTCTTACTAATCTTCTTCAAAAGGATGTAACTTTTGTTTTTGATAAAGATTTTAAAGAAGCTTTTGAAATTTTAAAGAAGGCTTTAATATCTGCCCCTATTGTTTAACCCCCTGATTGGAATTTACCGTTTGAGATTATGTGTGATGCTAGTGATTATGCTATAGGTGTTGTTCATGGACAACAGGTAGATACGAAGTTAAATGTTATTCCTTATGCTAGTAAAACTCTTGATGCTGCTCAAAAGAATTATGCTACCACTGAGAAAGAGTTCCTAGCTGTAGTTTTTGCTTGTGATAAATTTAGGCAGCATATTGTTGATTCTAAAGTTACTATTCATACTGATCATGCTGCTATTAAGTACCTTATATAAAAGAAATATGCTAAGCCTAGGCTTATTAGATGGGTTTTTCTTTTACAAGAGTTTGATTTACATATTGTGGATAGGAATGGTGCTGAAAATCTTGTTGCTGATAATTTGTCTAGATTAGAAAATATCTCTGATGACCCTATTCCTGTTAATGATAGTTTCCCTAATGAATAGTTAGCTGCAATAAAAGTGAGCTCTCAAGAGAGTCCATGGTATGCTGATTATACTAACTTTATTGTTTCCAAGTATTTGCCTCCTACCATTATAGCTCAGCAAAGAAGAAAATTCTTCTATGATTTGAGACATTATTTTTGGGATGAACCACACTTATATAAAGAAGGTGTTGATGGTATTATGCGAAGCTGTGTTCCTGAAAATGAACAACAAGAGATATTGAGAAAATGTCATAGTAGTGCTTATGGAGGACATCACGCTGGGGATAGAACTGCACATAAGGTTCTGCAGTCAGGTTTTTGTTGGCCTTCTCTTTTTAAAGATGCTAGAAAGTTTGTTTTATCTTGTGATCAATGTCAAAGGGTTGGAAATATTTCTAGACGTAACGAAATGCCTATGAATTATTCTCTTGTTATTGAACCATTTGATTGTTGGGGTTTTGACTTTATGGGTCCTTTCCCTCCTTCAAAAGGCTACACTCATATTCTTGTTGCTGTTGATTATGTTACTAAATGGGTGGAAGCTATACCTACTAAAAGTGCTGATGGTGAAACCTCATTAAAAATGCTTAAGGACATTATTTTCCCTAGGTTTGGTGTGCCTAGATATCTTATGACTGATGGGGGTTCTCATTTTATTCATGGTGGTTTTAGAAAGACTCTTGCTAAATGTAGCGCCCTACCTTTTGATAAAGATAGAATACATGTGTAACCTGCTATTCCCGGGGATCTCTAATAGCATACACATGACAAAATGAAATATTCATTGCAACATCATCATTCTACAACGTTGATCAAGTGGATAAGAATTAAAATAGACTTACAAATGGCATAGCCATCGTGGACTAGCCCTAATAACAGAGTTTCACACTAAACATAGCGGAAATAAATCTTCAATGCGCCTTCTTCACTTCATGCTCCACAGGCTGAACATGTTGGCGATAGACTCAAGATCCTAAACGAAATCCTCACTCCTCTTTAGATTTATCTGCACATTGGAATATGCAGCCCCCACGAGGGAGGAAGTCAGCACAAACAACGTACTGGCAAGTGACACTTGTATGGTGGCAGTTTTGAGGAATACACTAGCTACATAATATTTGGCTGGTGGAGTCTGGGCTATTTGCATAAGGCCAATTTTGTCCTATATTTGATAAATCATTTTAAACAAATGAAAACATTTGTACAATCCTTCATGGCTAAACCACCATAAAGTTGGACAGATCATCATGGCTAAACCACCATGAAGTTTGATAAATCATCATGGCTAAACCACCATGAAGTTTGAAAGTCATCATGGCTAAACCACCATGAAGTTTGATAAATCATCATGGCTAAACCACCATGAAGTTTAATTGTGGCATCATGTCTAAACCACCATGTGCCCTATAAAGGGTTTCTACTCTATTTTATTTCATTCAGAAAAGATGAGGAGATCCTTCGGCACCAACTCTGTCTAGCTGCTCAACTGGCCCATAACCGGGGACACGGCTAAGATCTTAGTTTTTAAACTCTGCAAAGGTTATGCACTTTCACCTTGACACTCATTTTCCCCGAGAGAAGAATGAGACAAGATCTTTGGGAAGAGGGATTCAACCATACAAGTATTGACTCGTTGCTCCTAAAATTCTACCACCCACTATCAATACAACAGGAGGAACCCCTACAACTTACTTAATCTTGGCAGAGCCCATGTTACCTCAAGGCTGCACTAGAAGCTAACTATACAGTGAAGACCTACAAATCTCTTTAATCCTTGGTGGTGGTCCACAAGTGTACTCTCAGGTGACAACCCCCACATTCATGGCTAAACCACCATGAACATGGTCCTGAGTAGCCACTCAACATAATCCAAGCAAGGTTCAATCCACCCAGGTGTTTCATTGGGTTGTTAATTTTCAAAACATCACAACCCAACAAGTATCATCAATAGTTGTGATAATATTCTAGCATAGATACTAGTATCTAGCAGATTTCAGGTTGGCTAGACACTACTAGTTATTTCTAAGCATAGCATATACTTTGGAAAATAGATAAAAATCACCTATGATGCAAACTACTGAAAACACTAATGCAAGGTGAAACAAAAGTGGGACATGAGCATCACTTGCCTTGTGGAAGTTGGTATAGAAACACTCTCTTCACAAATAGAACGTTGCTCTCCGTGCAATCTAAACAATACAAATAGATAACAATAAACAAGCAATTCACTAACATACAAACAAATACAACAAATTACAATACAGAAGCATGACAAGTTATTCAACTTGATTGGTGTTGACATGGACAAGGTTTTGACACATAATTCAATATGCAAATAGAATTATGATGGGATGGTTATTTTTTGGTCTTGTATGGTCAAGGTTTAATACAAAAATCACACAAGGTTTTGGTCTAAGGGTTTTGGAAAACAAATCCATGATCAACATGATTCATTTCATGGCTTTGGTTTAGTAGGGTTGAAGAAATTTACAATAGGGATTTTCAATTTACAAAAGGTATTGGGATAGGTGTCGTGGTGGTGTCACGGCAGATGCCATAGGATGGCTAAAGATGTGGGAACGATGGACGCTGGAGGTGCTCGGGGAGGGATCACGCAGCGAGTATCCGCGTGTGGAATGAATCTAGCACTGCAAACAACAAGATCTACCCAGGTTCAGGGCCCTCGTGTGGAGGTAAAACCCCTACTCCTGCCTTTCTCTCTTTGTATTCGTGTGTCACCGAGTAGCCACAGTACAAGTTTGGCCTACAGCCGAGTAGCCACCCTTCTCTCTACGTAAGGATCTAGGTCAAGAATGTGAACCGGTTCTCCGTCCCTCGCGCAGGAGGGGGCCGGGTACCTTATATACCGGTGCCCAGCCGGACATAGCCAACAGGGAAAAGTACAAACAGATGTCGACATAGTGTGCACACTGCACACTTCCAGCTTCCCGCTGACAGCTTTGGCTTCCTAATTTGTCTTATGTGGAAAGTCGTTGTGCAAAACCAAGAAGCTGATCTGTTATCACTGTCACGGCCACAGGGTAGGCCCCCAAACCTAAGCCACCTTGCTGACACCCTGAAGCGGATAAGCACGCGCTCTGCAGATGAACAGTGCACCAGTACGGACCCAGGATACACGGGATCCTGTGTCAGAACGGCTCCTTTGACTTCTGGCCCGAGTAGGGAACCACTCCCCCTACTCGGACCACTTCCTTTACTCGGAGGAGAATAACTTCCTTGATTCTTTCTCCTGGCCATCAGTGTGTACTGCCGAATAGCAGTCGACCGGGTAGCGAGTACTACTCTGCCAAACGTCTCTTCTGATCTTGCCCTTAGCACTTGCCTTTAACCTACTCGGGGGTAACCCCCCGACATTAGTCCCCGAAGCTGGTAGAGTCCTACGAACTTGTTCACTAGGCTCTTCCAGCTTAAAAACCAATCTTTGTCTTGGAACCATAAGTTGCCGAGTAGCACCTCCGAGTAGCCCTCAACTCTGGCTTGAGTCTCTTCTCCTTCGAATAGAATCACTTCTCTTCTCTGTCGCCGAGTAGAATGACTTTGTGAAATCTTTGAACAGAATCTCGGCGTGGCAGAGCAAATCCATCTTTCCGCACTGCAACTGGGCACGTGTCATGCTCTCGCACCCCCGACGCCTCGGTGCCCGGGATATGACCGGCCACGCGCCCATCATTGAGACCTGGGCCCACCGGCCCGTTAGGTCACATCAACTGCAGTTATTAGCCCACGATCTCGACGTGGGATCAATTGTGGCCGTTACGCGTGCGATATGCGCTGTGTGCGTTTCTAACCGGCCCGCACCCCACGTCGCACGATCTCCGCGCACAACTGATCCCACTAACTCCATTAGTAACGGCTACCCGAGGGGAGGGATAAATACCCCCTCAGTAACTCCTCCTTCCCCTTCCTGCTCCCATTCACTTCTTGCCTCCTCGCCTCTCCGCCGCCACAGAGCGCTTCCGCCGCCGCGCATCTCGCCGCGCCGCTGCTCCGTGCGACGCCGGAAGGCTAGCAAATCCCACCAAATCTCCACGAAACCACAAAATCCCCTCGTCTCCATGGCTTGCGATGACGATGCCCGCGCCGGATGGGCTGGATCCGAGGTCACGCTGGAGGATTGCCAGTGGCTGGTGAATACCCGCCGCGTCCCTCCCGGCGTGCGCTGCAGGAAGCCGGACGGCGAACTCGTTCCCACACCGGAAGCGGACGAGTTCATCGTCTTCCTCGCTCACTTCAAGCGAGGATTCGGGCTGCCTGTCTCCGATTTCTTCAAGTCCTTCCTCAACCACTTCGGGCTCCAGCCGCATCACCTGCCTCCCAACGCCATGGTGATGCTCGCATACCACGCCGTGGTCTGCGAGGCGTTCCTGGGTGTGCGCCCCACGGTGCACACCTGGGCGCGCTACTTCTTCTTCCGGAAGCAGAGCGTGCCCAAGCCTGGAAGCACGGAGAGCGCCCGCAGTATGACCAAGACAGGAAGTGCGATGATGCTGCAGCGCAGCTCTAACCCTCACCCGCGCATCAAGGGGCTCGACTCGGTGCGCAAGTGGCAGCGGTCCTTCTTCTACGCGAAGAACGTTCCTGATGAATAAGGAGCGCCAATCGTGGACCGAATCATGCTTCCCAACTGGACGAACACGGCGCCCACTCAACAGAATTGGGGATACAAGCCACCGCTGCAAGGCGATATCTCCCAGATTAACAAGCGCCTCGCCGAGCTGAAGGAGTTGTGGCTCAAAAGCGACGATCCCATCGCCTGCTGGATTTCTCGGCGAGTGCTCCCGCTACAGGGGAGGCAACAGAGACTGCACGAGGACCACCACATTCGAGTTGAGCAACGCGGATGTGGCCGTCTGGGCGCGCTCCATCATGAGTATCGGCCTCACCGACAACTGGCAATACGGCTTCATGCCGTATAGCCGTGAGAAGCCAATCGAACAGGTTAGCACTTTATGCTTTATCTCTGCATCATGATACCGAGTAGGTGGCTTTCCAGCTTAGTATGCTTAGTATTTGCACGCTGCACCGAGTAGAAACACTTACTAGTATCTCCTAGGCTTTTATGTGCTTTGTGTTTGCACGCCATGTCGAGTAGAGCACTTACCAGTATCCGCTAGGCTTTATGTGCTTTGTGTTTGCACGCCACGTCGAGTAAAGGACCTTAGCCAAATATGCTTTGCGTTTGCATTCCGTACCGGGTAGGATTCCTTATATTGTTCAACTGATTTGTATTGCTTGCTTGTATTTCCAGCACATTGACCGCCAGCTCACTGAGAACGAGGAGCGCTTTGAGGCCAACTGGGACCCAGACCGGAAGGAGGACGACGAGACCGCCTATGACACCCAGGCCACCCTCTGTGTCCCTCGCACCGAACAGCAGGGTAAGCACCACGTCGATGCGTCCATTCGGGATTGGTCCGAGGACGATGAAGAAGGTGACTGAGCTCGCTTCTGTAGTTGCGAGTAGCGCGATCTAATTTTTCTTTCCGCTTCTCAACCGATTCTTCTCTTCTACTCTGCAGACGATGCCGATGCAGACGAGGAGGACGAGGACGTCCTCGACGTCGATCCGGTTGCGGTGGCTGCTCCTACTACCCGGAAGAGGGCGGGTAGCGGCGCTCAAGAGCCTGCTGCCAAGAAGGCCAAGAAGCCCGAGAAGGTAAAGAAGGTTTCCAGCAGGAGGCCACTCCCTACCCGCAAATGGTAAGTAACTTTTCTCTAAGCTACGCTTCGTTATTGCTTCTCGGTGTTTTCCTTCCCCTCCTCCTTTTCTGAACTTCTTTTTCTCTTCAGCGATCCTTTGGATGCTGATGCTGCTGCCGCTGCCGCTTCCACCAAGTCCAAGAAGAAATCACCCATCGACCTCGAGTCGCTCATTGATCTTGATGAGGACGAGGATGGGCCAGCAGCACGGGATAGGACGCATGCGCCCTCTCCCGTGAAGGAAGAAGAAGGAGGCACCAACGCCAAGGACACGGGCGCTGGTGTCCAAGACATGGACACGAAGCAGCAGGCCCAAGCAGAACCAAGTGCGCAGGATGCTGCTCAAGACGAGACCCCCTCTTCTCCTCCAGCTGCCTCAGCTGGGGAGAATGCTGAACAAGATGCCGAGTACCAAGACCACGCCGCCCTCGAGCGGCAGGAAGAGAACCTGGAGCAGCCGGAAACTGAAGCTGCTATTCAAGACGACCCCGCGGCCCAGCCGCGGGTAGAAGAACAAGGAGACGTACGACCAGATCCCGCTGCTGAGCAGCGGGTTGAGACGACTGCGGTGGAGCAAAACCCGCAGAGCCAAGCGCAGCCAGATGTTGTGCCGGGCAGCCAGCCCCTTGTGCCGCCTACCCAGCAGGCTGCTCCACCCACTGCACCAAGCTCTCCGCGGCCAGCGAAGAAGACCAAGACTGCACCAAGCCCTCCAGACAAGCAGAGCACTAAGAAGACGGATGCCGACGGCAAGAAGGCCATCCAGCCTGATGCCCCAGTTCGCAAGAATCCATCGCGCAACGCTGCGCAGGATTCTGCCAAGATGCCGCCGCCGAAACTACCCGTGAAGCCTGCCGCGAAGACTGGGCAGCTTACCATTGGCGCTTCTGGCAGTTCTGCTGGCGCAGGCGCGGGATCGAGCGCTCAAGATGTGCCCAGCTATTTGCCCTACATGGTGCAGATGGGCAAGCAGCACAACATCAAGTTGACCGCGAGCGAGAAGCGGATCGCGCTTACGAAGGGCAAGCAGGCCACGGCGGTGGACTCCAAGTTGCCGGAAAAGAAGAAAGCCCTTTCGATCTACTCGCGCGAGGTCCAAGAGACTGAGGTGTAGTCCGAGAGGCTCGAGCAGATGATCGACCGGGTAGGCTTCATCGACACGGTGTGGGAGAGCGACACCCTTGGCAACAAGACCTGGAATGGTCTGAGCTTGGGCCCGCTGGACCATTGGCGCACCGATTGGAACAAGGCGGACATGGGCTACAACCCCATGACCATTTCGTCCACCACGAGCACACTGGCCGCGAAGATGTTTGTTCACCGCAAAGCTGCCGAGGACCTCGAACAGACCTACGCTGTAAGTGTCGTTTGCTTGTTCCGAGTTGCAACTTTTCTTCTCTTCTGTACTTTTCTTCTCTTCTGTCCTACATTTTCTCCTTATCCGTTACCCAGTCCCCGAGATTCGGGCCGAGTAGACGGGTACTCAACCGAGTTGCCGTCTTCTCGGGCCAAATCTTCAAAACATTGTCTAACTCCTTTTCTTTCTTCTTCTCAGAATAGCCTCTTGAAGAGGACAACCCTTTACCGGCGGCTGCTCTGGAATCACGCCATCGCCAAGAGGCGCCTTGAGGCCCTGGAAGCAGACAAGACTGATGCTGAGACGGAGCAAGCGGCCCTGGATCGTGCCCTCCAACTTTCAGAACTCGAGAGTAAGCTTCTAGCTATTCGGTTAATGCGTTTCGTGTTTACGCCCGTATTTGCTCTTTTCTCTTACTCCTTCTACTCTGCAGGCAAATTTCAGGCGATGACAGAGGAGCACAAACATTGCCATGTCTTCGTTGCTTCTGCCGAGAGCAAGATCAAGGAGTTGGAAGGTGAGTTGTCGTCTTCTCACTTGTTTCTCTCCTTTCTCTTGGCTGTTCTGCTCACCGTGTTGTTTCTCTCCGCAGAAGAGTACAAGAAGTTCCGTGAGGAGTATCTTGATTGCCTAAAGCCCGCAGAGGTGAAGCAGCAGCTGGAGAGCCAAGAAGCCGAGCTCAAGGACAAACACGTCACCGAGTTGGAACAGCTGCAAGTCCAATGTAGGGCTGCCCTTCAGGACGCCATAGACCAGGCCGCCGAGAAGGACAAAATCAAAGCAGCGGCCAAGGCGAAGGAGAGGGCCCTCGAGTTGGAAAACGAGGTGTTGAAGAAGAGCAACGTGGATCTCATGCACCAGCTATCCGAGTTTCGGAAAGTTGAGGAGAAACATGTTGCGGATGAGGAGGCTTGGAGAAGGAAGCTGGAAGCGCTACTCTGCGAGCTTAACAGTAAGTTCTCGCTTCTCTGCACCTGCCTGTTTCCTTCTTCTTATGTTTGGCTTGATTTGCATCTCTTCTCTGCCTCTGTTTCTAATCCTTTCTGATAGCATTTTCAGAAATCTTCTCTGACCTCTGCTCGGCTTGCACGCCTGCCCTGGCCAAGGCACAACAATTTCGAGCTGAGAAAGGACTGCCCACGGACAGCAAGTCTTCAATTGAATACAATCTTATGAGCATGCAGTCACAACTCCAGCATCTCAGGGGCTTGGGCACCGACTTGGTGTCCACAGCCTTTAAGCTGCACTCTCTGTTCTGGCCTCAAGATCCTGCGCCAGCGACCATCCGCGCGCTCGCCGAGAAGCTCAATGGTGTCAAAGCCGAGTTGAAGAAATGGCGTGCGTCCGGAGCTCGGGCAGACGCCGATATGCTACTCCTCTTCATTTGCAGCTGGTATGAAAACTTGAATCTCAATACCATCCTTGAGTTGCGCCGGGACTCGAAATGGGAGTCCGATCCCGAGTGCGTGACTCGCCGCAAGGCAGTTGCGTACGAGATCGCCTCCTACGCGGACACCGGCCTCTTCATCGACGGCCTCACCGAGCCTGACACTGAGGCGGAAAGCGAGGGTGAGGATGAAGACGAAGACGAAGATGAGGACACCGAGTCGGATGACTTGGCTTGCTTTGAAAACACAGGTGCCGAGAAGGGGAAGGGAAAGGCTGCCGCGGGTAGCGACGAGGAAACTGAGAGCCAGGATGCCACCATCACCCCCGAGATGGTGACCCAGGGTGCGGCTCCCGAGCTGGGCTCGTCTTCTGGCGCGGCGCTCGACGACGCGGCGCTACCCCGCACTCAGTCTACTGCCTCCACTTCAGCTACCGACCCCATCTCGGTGGCCACTGCCACCTCTGAGCAGGCTACTGCCAACCCTGAAGCGGATGCCGCCAACACCAACTTGGAGAACACTGCTACTTCCAACTAGTTTACTCCTGAAACACTTATGCTGCAAACTCTTATCAGATTCCCGGGATGCCGGGTGCATATGTATCAAACAATTACCTTTTCCGTTGCTACTCAGTTTTTATTCCAGTTTGATGTTTTATACTTAGTAATTTGAGCAACTTTGGCTCAATGCCGGGTTGCGTTATCATGCGAGTCCCCGAGTTGCATTTTTCATCCACTCTTCCTTTTTTATCTCAGCTCTTACCTGCAACTTGTTGCTTTATTGGTTTTCGAGTCACAAGAGTTCAAAGTTGGAGTTTCAAATACTTAGCCACTTAGAAACAGTCATAGTAACGCTACCCACCACTTAGCCGAAAAAAGGTAACAACAAACAACGGTAAAGGACGCTCTACTCGGTTCCTGCAATCCTCTTTTCCTTAGCCATTTTTCTCGTGCTTATTGACCTCTAGCTTGTTCTCTTGCTTGCCATGAAGCCGGGTTTCGGACAGCAGCAGAGTCGAAGAGTTGGCTTTTAGGTTTAAACACATTACTAAATGTACTTCTGAAATTCTAAGCAGAGCAACCGAGTAGACAAAGGTAAAACAGAATAGAAACACTTAGAACAATTTTGGACGAGGGCAGCCCCCGAGTTCAATTTCAGATAGCAGAATAGGAGTTTAACTCGGATAAGAGAGTACATACACACTTTTGCTCATGAATGAAAGCGACGGAGTAGAGCTACATTCCAGGGGCGTTTAGATTCCTCCCCAGCTTTATCCGGCCTGTTCTTCTGCGATGGTTGCGCATCTACAAGGTAGTACGCGTCATTGTGTAGAGCCTTGCTCACAATGAAAGGCCCTTCCCACGGAGGGGATAGCTTGTGCATCCCGGCTGTGCGCTGCACTAGCCTAAGCACCATGTCTCCTTCTCGGAAAACCCTTGGGTTCACTTTTCGGCTATGATACCGCCTCAAGTTTTGCTGGTAAACAGCTGATCGTGAAAGAGTAAGCTCTCTTGCTTCTTCTAGCAGGTCAACGTCATCTTCTCGAGCTTCTCTCGCCTCCGCCTCAGTGTAGAGGGTCACTCGGGGGAGTCATGCTCTAGGTCGATTGGTAACACGGCCTCAGCCCCGTAAACCAAGAAGAATGGTGTGTAGCCGGTTGACCAGTTAGGGGTAGTCCTTAGACTCCACAACACCGCTGGCAACTCGTCTAGCCAACACCCAGGTGTTTTCAGCAGCGGCTCAATTAGCCTTGGCTTTATGCCTGCAAGCACCATGCTATTTGCTCTTTCCACCTGCCCATTGGAGGTGGGATGCACGACAGACGCGACATCTAGCCGGATGTGCTTATCTCTGCAGAATCTCACCATAGCACCCTCAGCAAAATTCGTGCCGTTATCCGTGATGATGCTGTGCGGGTAGCCGTATCTCAGGATCACATCCTTCAGGAAACTCACAGCAGTGGCTCCATCACACTTCCGAATAGGCTTCACTTCAATCCACTTGGTGAACTTATCAACCATAACCAAGATGTGAGTCATGTTGCCTCTAGCCGGCTTGAAGGGACCAACCATATCCAGACACCAAACAGCAAATGGCCAAGTAATGGGAATGGTTTTCAACTCGGAAGCATGCATGTGGATCTTACTTGCGAATCTCTGGCAGCCGTTGCACTTCCTCACGATATCTTCAGCTTGCTTCAAAGCAGTGAGCCAGAAGAAGCCATGCCGAAAAGCCTTCTTGACTAGAGCCCGAGAAGAGGCGTGATGCCCGCATTCCCCTTGATGTATTTCTACCAGGATTTCTTCTCCTTCTTCCAGTTCCACACAGCGTTGCAACACGCCAGTGGGACTTCTTTTATGCAGCACTTCTCTGAAGATGGTGTAGCCCTTGGATCTTCTCTGAATTTGCCTTGCGGTAACCTCATCATCTGGCAGGGTACCGTCCTTTAGAAAGGATAATATGGGCATAGCCCAACTCGGTGTTTCCCGTGTGGGGAACACTGGTTCGTCCACTTCCATCGGAACAGCCACCACTGTCTCTTTTTCTAAGCTGGGGTTGATTCTCTGCAGCCCCGAACGGTTTGCAAGGACTTCCTCAATGAATGCGACAGTCCTCGGGTTGATGGGGGCAGTCCTCGAGTAAGGAGGGGCACTCCCCGGGTTGCAGGCGCTAGTCCCCGGGATGGAGACTGCAGTCCCCGGGTCCTCTTTGGCACCCTCCCAGTCAATCTACATTGGAACAACTTCTTCATTAGGCAGAGAAGGGACGAAAATGGACTCCGAGTTGGGGGATGGCTTGATGGATGGCTTTCTCAAATGCTCCAAAGCAATCCCAGCCGGGATGTACTGCCGAGAAGACCCCAACTTGGATAGTTCATCCGCTGCTTCATTTTCTGCTCGGTGGATGTGTTGGAACTCGCAGCCTTCAAAGAATCCCGTCATTGTTTGAACTAGGAAGCGGTATGATGCCATGTTGGCATCCAGAGCATCCCAGGTGCCAGAAACTTGCTGCACCACCAGATCTGAGTCGCCATAGCATATGATGCGCTGCACACCAACTTCCTTTGCTACCTTCAAGCCATGTACCACCGCCTCGTACTCTGCTACGTTGTTGGATGCCTTGAAGTGGATTTGCAGCACATGTTTGAGTTGATCTCGCTTGGGCGACGTGAGCACCACGCCAGCACCCAAGCCTTCCTTCATTTTGGAGCCATCAAAGTGCATCTTCCAGTAGTTGGATACCGGAGTAGGAGGCTCATACTGCACCTCAGCCCAATCCACAAGAAATTCCGCCAGAATCTGAGACTTGATGGCTTCTCTTCTCGCATACGCGGGAGCGTACGCGGCCAGCTCGATCGCCCACTTGGCTACTCTGCCACTTTCTACCTTGTTGCCCATGATGTCCGAGATGGGAGCTGAGCTCACCACGGTGATGGGATGTTCTTGGAAGTAGTGCTTTAGCTTCTTGGCGCCCAGGTACACACCGTACGTCATCTTCTGGTAGTGCGGGTAGTTCTGTTTGGAGCTGGACAGCACCTCACTGAGGTAATACACTGGCCGCTGCACACTTTTTCCTTCCTCTTCTCGCTCCACCACAATCAGCACACTGACTACACGACTGGTAGCAGCAATGTATAGCAGCATTGGCTCCTTGGGTAGCGGACTAGCCAAGATGGGAGCGCTACCCAGCATTGCCTTCAGCTCTTTGAATGCCACATCAGCTTGCGGTGTCCATACGAACTTGTCGCTTTTCTTCATCAACTGATACAAAGGCAGAGCCTTCTCGCCCATTCTGCCCAAGAAACGACTCAGAGATGCCAAGCAACCAGTGAATTTTTGCACATCCTTCAGGGATCTCGGCAAAGACATGCTCTCAATAGCTTTTATCTTTGAAGGATTGGCCTCAATGCCCCGACTAGATACCAAGAAGCCGAGTAGCTTGCCAGCCGGGACGCCAAAGGTGCATTTACTCGGGTTCAGCTTCATCTTATACTTGCGCAAGTTAGCAAAAGTTTCCTCAAGGTCACTAAGCAGAGTATGTGTTTTATTCGTTTTGATGACAATGTCATCTACGTACACCTGCACATTTTTGCCGAGTTGATCATGCAAGCATTTCTGCATGCATCTCTGATAAGTAGCACCCGCATTCCGCAACCCAAAGCACATGACACGATAGCAATAAGCCCCGTACGGGGTAATGAAAGCAGTCTTTATTTGATCAGCAGGGTTGAGAGCTATCTGATGAAAACCAGAGTAGGCATCTATGAAAGACAAAAGCTCACAACCGGCAGTGGAATCGATCACCTGATCGATACGAGGCAGCGGAAAGGGATCCTTGGGGCAGGCCTTGTTCAAGTCGGTGTAGTCGATGCACATGCGCCATGCGGTAGCGGCCTTTGGGTCCTCCTTCTTCTTCTCAACCATGACCGGGTTGGCTAGCCAATCCGGATGCAGCACCTCCATGATGAAATTTCTTATCAGCAGCTTGGTGATCTGATCACCGATTGCCTTCCTTCTCTCATCTCCGAAGCGGCGCATAGCCTTCTTCACTGGTTTGGCGTCAGGACGCACATGTAGCGAGTGCTCAACCAACTCCCTCGGGACACCTGGTAGATCCTCATTGGACCAGGCGAACATGTCCCGATTCTCACGGAGGAAGTGGATGAGCTCGCTTTCCTATTTCTCCCCCAACCCTGAGCCAATGATGGCAACACGGTCGGGGAACTCAGGGTCGACCTGGATCTTTTTCGTCTCCTGGGATGCCTGGAACGCCGTCCCGTGCTGGGAACTCGGCATGCCAGGCGCACCACCTTGCGCGGACTGCGCCATAGCCACCACTTCGTACATCTTCTTCTTCTCGGCAGCAATCACCATAGACTCCGCCAACTGAGAACCAGCAGAGGCACACTCCATAGACTTCTTGTAATCGCCAGAGATGGTGATCACGCCATTGGGACCAGGGATCTTCATCTTCAAGTATGCAGCATGAGTAGAGGCCATGAACTTGCTCAGAGCAGGCCTTCCGAGTAGGGCGTGATAGGGGCTCTGGTGATCAACTACCTCGAACTGCAGGCTCTCTGTGCGGCAGTTCTCCCTGGTGCCGAATAGAACGTCTATCCACACTCGGCCAATTGGAGAACAAGAAACTCCCGGCACAATGTCGTGGAAAGTGGTCTTGCTAGGTAGCAGCATGTTCTCAGCCATACTGAGCTTCTCGAGTGTGTCTCTGTACACTATGTTGATGCTGCTGCTGTTGTCGATCAGTACCTTGCTGAACCTCACGTTCTTTTCAGGACCCAAGAAGGTGGGATCCACCACCAAGGCGTAGCTACCCGGGTTGGGCATCACCTTAGGATGATCCGCTCTGGACCACGTGATCTCTTGGTTGCACCAGTGCATGTAGTGAGGAACAGCAGGGATCACAACATTGACCTCCATGGCACGCCTGTGCTGAGACTATTTGTCGACGGGCTCAGAGGTGAAGATCATGTAGCTCTCGTGATGCTCCTGGTACTGGTTGCGGCCTCTGTCGCCATTGTTACCATTGTTGTTGTTGCCTTTGTTGTAGTTGCCTCTGTTGTTGTTGCGGTTGCGGTCGTTGTTGTTGTTGCGGTAGCCATCGTTGTTGAAGTAGCGGTTGGCTCCTAAAGCCACCTGGTTCACATTCTCTCTTCTCGGGAAAGCTGGAGGCCGGGCAGCCGGTGCGCGAGCAGGCTGCACCGCGGCATTCGCAGCTGGCAGAGGAGGAGGAGGAGGCAGGCCCTCATTCTTGATCTCTTCCCACCAACTGCACTGCCGAGTAGTGTGGTTGGCGGGTCTAGAGGGATGCCGAGTATGGAAGCTGCATGGGCCATCCTTCATGTCCTTGAAGACAAAGTTCTGAGCAGGACCCGAGTTGCCGCTACCCTGCTGGGGAGCGTTGTACGGCTTCTTGTTGCCTTGGCCCTGATTCTGGTTCTACCCGTACTGGGCTCCAGCAGTTTTTGGCCTCTGGCTACTCCCAGCTCCAGTAGCCACAGCGTTCACCTCCTCAGGATCGTACCGGGTATCAATCCGGTCACCTCTGCGCTTGTTGCGGAACTCATTGCGCTTGTTGTTGTTGTAGTTCCTTCTCGGCTCAGCAGCATCAAGAAGAGGCTGAGTTGGGTCACCGAGTGCGTACTGATCCGCAATCCGGATGGTCTCAGCGAGAGTACTCGGCATCTCTCTCTGCAGCCTTTGCCACAACATGGTGCCATGCCTGCAGCCCTGCGCAAACCAAGTGATGGTCTGGGCCTCGTTCACACCTTCACAGGTGTTCCTCAGAGTACTCCACCGAGTAAGATACTCTCAGTCCGTCTCCTCTTCCCGCTGCCTGCAAGCGGATAGCTGCTGTGGCCTATTCGGCCTCCGGTAGGTGCTGGTGAAGTTGCTGACAAAGGCCTCCACGAAGTCAAGCCAGCAATTGATGCTGTGCTTGGGCAGGTTGTTGAGCCAAGTTCTTGCTGGTCCTTCTAGCATCTGCGGGATGTATCGCACGGCCCATCTCCGGTTGCCGCCTGCAATGTGCACGGCTGTGACATAGTCATTAAGCCAGTCTTCCGGCTTGGTGCTGCCGTCATAGCACTTGGTCCCCCTAGCGAGCTGGAACTGCTTCACAGATGGCTCCGTCATGATGCGTGGGCCAAAGCATTCTGGGCCAGGCGGCCCCTTGCTCTCGAGTTGTGCGGATAGGCTGATCCGGTCCAGCTTGTGCCTGGCATCACTGGGCTCCAGCACACGCTCACCCACGCGATCCAGGATATCATAGCTAGCCAAACCCATAGCCGAGTAGCCATCATCATATATGTCCACCTGCACGACTGCAGGTTGCTCCACCGGGTTGGCGGCTGGTGCGATTGCACGCGGCTGCGGTCTCTGCCGAGTAGGCTGAGCAACGTGATGCCGAGAAGGGCCTGGGCGATCTCCATCTCGCGCCTGGCTATGAGCTTTATGGGCTTGATAGCCTGCTCCTGCGGTGTTGTGTTTTTGACCGGACTGTCGCGGCACAGCGTGCTGTTTCGCGGCGACAGCCGGGTCGTACACCTGCATCTGCCTGTCTCTGCCAGAGTGCCCACTCCGGTCCCTCTCACGGCTGGGATGCGGTGATGAGGCCTGATCGTTAGATCTAGCCGCATGCGAATGCACCACCTGAGAAGCTCCAGCACCCGGATTGGCTTTCTGGAACTCCTCGTTCTGCCTAGCAGCCTCTAGCACTAGCTCATTGAGCCTCTCCTGCTGCCTAACGCGCGTGTCGCCAGCGAGATGCGGCAACTCAGCAGCTACAGCCTGAGCATCTCTAAGGGTTTTGGCGGGGGTGCTGTATTTGGGTCTGGTAGTGGCGGTGTTTTGGCTAGCAGCTTGGCCAACAGTTTCACCAACTGCTGCCATCTCGGTGCCTAGGTTGCAGCGTGTAGCGCCTGCCTTGGCGGGCCTCCTCACTACAGGCGTGAAGCCGTGAGCCCTGTTGTACTCGTTCTGGTCCAGGTTAAGCTCGAGCCTAAACTTTTCCAGCTCCAGCTGCTCGGCGAGCAGCTCCTGACGCTGTCGGTCGAGCTGCGCCCTCATGGTCATGAGCTCGAGCTCGGTGGGAGGCGGCATGCCTACTCGCACGGCGGATGCCGGTATCGTGGATGTCGTGGAAGGAGGGATGTAGCCCGGGATGTTGTGAGGCGCATCGTAGGGCTTGTGCGTCCTCGGGGGCTCGCTCGGGTCCGCAAGCTCCTCAACGACTGCCGCGGATGCGGCCGCGCCCTTCCCGGCAGCCATAGCCGGGCCGGTCATCAGCACTTCCACGCTGCCCGCAGAACAGCCAGTTGGCTTTCCGCGTGCGGCGATGACAGCAGGGGAATCTTCCGCGACGTGCACCTGCTCGGGGTACTCGCGGACGATGATGATGGCGACGTAGACGAGGTGCGAGCCGAATGAGAGCACCGTGCCGCCCTCTGGCATAGCCATGCCGCCGAAATCGCCGGCGTTGTCGATGACGAAGTCGAAGGAGCCGAATCTGTGGACAAGGCCATAGACCACGCGCTCCCAAGTGGCAGAAATGGATCCCGTCCGAACGTGAACTCCAGCCAGCGCTGCTGGTTGCCCCACGGTGGGCGCCAACAGTCGTGGTGGTGTCATGGCAGATGCCATAGGATGGCTAAAGATGTGGGAACGATGGACGCTGGAGGTGCTCGGGGAGGGATCACGCAGCGAGTAGCCGCGTGTGGAATGAATCTAGCACTGCAAACAACAAGATCTACCCAGGTTCAGGGCCCTCATGTGGAGGTAAAACCCCTACTCCTGCCTTTCTCTCTTTGTATTCGTGTGTCACCGAGTAGCCACAGTACAAGTTTGGCCTACAACCGAGTAGCCACCCTTCTCTCTACGTAAGGATCTAGGTCAAGAATGTGAACCGGTTCTCCGTCCCTCACGCAGGAGGGGGCCGGGCACCTTATATACTGGTGCCCAGCCGGATACAGCCAACAGGGAAAAGTACAAACAGATGTCGACATAGTGTGCACACTGCACACTTCCAGCTTCCCGGTGACAGCTTTGGCTTCCTAATTTGTTTTGTGTGAAAAGTCGTTGTGCAAAACCAAGAAGCTGATCTGTTATCACGGTCACGGCCACAGGGTAGGCCCCCTAACCTGCGCCGCCCTGGTGACACCCTGACGCGGATAAGCACGCGCTCTGCATGATGAACAGTGCACCAGTACGGACCCAGGATACGCGGGATCCTGTGTCAGAACGGCTCCTTTGACTTCTGGCCCGAGTTGGGAACTGCTCCCCCTACTCGGACCACTTCCTTTACTCGGAGGAGAATAACTTCCTTGATTCTTTCTCCTAGCCATCAGTGTGTACGGCCGAATAGCAGTCGACCGGGTAGCGAGTACCGGGTAGCCAGCTACTCTGCCAAACGTCTCTTCTGATCTTGCCCTTAGCACTTGCCTTTACCCTACTCGGGGGTAACCCCCCGACAATAGGGGCTTCTGGTACAAAAGTTACTTTCCATATGGTTAACAGTACATTGGTGTTGGTTTTGATCAAAATTATCATACCACAATTTTCCGAAAGAGGGTTTCATCAAACAACAGTTAATGTATATTGATTGACTACTATGGGTGGTTTATATGAGAAGGATTACATGAAATGGGTTCTCTGGTCACAAATAGTTTGGTTACTGGTTTCTCTGGTCCAAGGTTACTAAATGGAACAATTTTCCAGGAGAAAACTAATTGAAGTTATTTACATAATTAAAACTAGGTGCATAATACTCAAATGGTCATTTAAATTTTAATCTCCACTTTAATTGGTTCATATATTATTTTGGGACAGAGGGTATGGTGGTACACATCCTAAGGATTCCAAAAATATTTTATTTGCAATTTTTAGGTTTGTAGAATTTGAATTATGCCAGAATTCATCAAACAATCATATTTAAATTTTTACCAATTTAAGTTTGCCAAATTTGACTTTGGACAGTGCCAAAAGTTTCTACATGTTTAGGGGATTTCAAAAAGTCCAAGTTTGCTAAATTTGGCCTTATGGTTAAAAAGTTATGATGATTTGAAGTTCCAGGGGCTTTTCTGTAATTCTGCCAACTAATTTCTATTCGGGATAATTCAAAAAAAGGCCAGGCCACTTGGCAGATTCTGATTGGCTCTAAGCGCTGACTAGGAGCTGACGCGGCTTTGACTCAGCGATGCTGACTGGGTTAAGATATTCGATCTGGATCGTTGGATCCAGATCCAACGGTTGCATACCCCTTCGGGTTAGATCTAATCGCGGCCGTTGGTTAGATCCTACGTAGGAGGAGAGAGAGGGGAGCTCACCGGCGGCCTGGTGGCCGGAGAATGGCAGTGTGGTGGCGCTGGCCTCAGAACTTCACGGTGACGAAGTTACGGAGGCTCTCCAGGCTCGGGAAGTCGACGTCGAGCGGCAGCACGACGTGGGGATTCAGAGGGTGACCACAGCGAGCTTCTGCCCTGCCGGAAACAACGGCAATCCATGGACGGAGGGCGATGCGGCTTCGGTGACTTTCGGTTGTCGTTGTTCCCGTCGGTTTGCTGCGGGAATAAATCGAAAGACGACATGGGGAGGCGCGCACGGAATAGGAGAAACGAATGGGAGGAGAGAGGGAGGCTGAGACTTACTACGATGGTCGGGATCAACAAAGACGGCCGGCGGGGAAACACAACTCCGGTGAGAAAATTCTCCACACTCGGTGCGAGAAATCGAGGGGAGAGGGAGGGGAAAGAGAGAGGAGGTGCGGGGGCACTTTTTGAGTCGGAGAGGGGCGAGGGAGATGCACGGGAGGAGGAGACCGTGTGTGGCCGTTTGTGCGCGGGATCGCGGGCGCGGTTGGAGGTGGACGACGGTGGCGTCACGGTGACGTCAGGCGGGGCCCATCGGTCGGTGACAGTGAGTGAGAGGAGGTCGGGGCGGGTTGGTGGGCTGGTGGGTGCACGGGGGGCGGCACATAGGAAGGACAAGGGATGGGCCGCTGCGGGGCTGGTTTGTTGTTGTTCTCCTGGGCGTTGGCCCGTTATTTTTTTTTGTTCTGTTATTTTTCCTTTTCTATTTTATTTAGTAATTCATAACTTTTATTTTAACATTCCAAATTGCCTCAAACTAATTTCCATTGCTTTGTAAAAACAAGATCCTTCATATAAAAATAATTATTTGCAGTTTCAACACTTTTGAATTTTCAAATTTGAAATTATGTATGAAATTTTTAATAGCAAATATAGGCATTTAAATAGGAAATATCTTTTAAATAGGGAATATATTTTCATATAGTTTGAGAAACATTTCATAAGTCAAGTTTTGAGCTAATAAATTTTAATAACTTATTTGAGCCCAAATAAAACCATTGATAGACATTTTTGAAAACAATAAGTTGCCAAATCATTTTGAATCTACATAAATAATCTTAGGGTTCAATAAAATATTTAATCAAAGGTGAATACATTCTTCAAGTAAATGTAGAAATGAAATCATTTTATGGTATAAGGTTTTGTTAAAAGAAAACAATATCTTTGAATATGGAAAACATATTTTGAATGAGGTCTAGGGCTTGTAGAGTTGGAGGCATATTGGTACTTTCAATTTCCAAAACTTTGGAAAACAAATAATATTGGTTTATGTGTGCATTTATATTTGGTTTGGTGGTTTGTGTTAACAAGAAAATAAAAGTTTCAAATTTTTGTGATTTTTGCACTTTTCCAAAAATCAGGGATGTTACACTAAATATGATGTTAATCATAGAATTTCCTCACCCTATCATCCTCAAACTAGTGGGCAAGTAGAATTATCAAATAGAGAGATCAAATCTATCTTGCAAAATATTGTTAACAAATCTAGAAAAATTTGGGCTAAGAAATTAAGTGATGCTCTGTGGGCTTATAGAACTGCTTATAAAAATCCCATGGGCATGTCTCCTTATAAAATGGTTAATGGAAAAGCTTGTCACTTGCCCCTAGAATTAGAACACAAATCTTATTGGGCAGTGAGAGACCTAAATAGAGATTTTAAGTTCTTTAGATGAATGGAGGAGTGAAGCATATGAAAATGCTAAGCTCTTTAAATATAAAGTTAAAATATGGCACGATAAGAGAATTATTAAAAGAGAATTTCATGTTGGTGAGAAAGTGCTATTGTATAGGTCTCGTCTCAGATTTTTTGCAGGAAAATTACTCTCGAGATGGGAAGGACCTTTTGTTATCGAAGAGGTATATCGTTCGGGGGCAATTAAAAATTGTTTCCCGTGAAGACAACTCTTCACAAGTAGTGAATGGCCAAAGACTTAAGCATTATATTTCCGGAGATCCTTATAATAAAAATGTTGATTGTATTCAATCCATGATCCCAGAGGAATTTATTAAGAAGCATATTTCAGAAACTGCAGGGTCAGTTTTCGAATAGGTATAAATTTTGGTAAGAAAACGTTCGCGAAACATATTCGGACTTTTATTTTTACTGCTTTTGGAAAATATGAAAAATTATGAACCGGAAACGAGAGGGAGACGGAGCCCGGAGGCTTCACACCATGGGGTGGCGCGGGCCCACCCCTGGCCGCGCCAGCCCATGGTGTGGGCGCCCTGGAGCCCCTCTCCGAGTCGTTTTTGACCTGGACTTTCCTTTCGTTATGAAACTTTTTGCTATATAATCCCCCGGACCCCCCCCCCCCCCGGAGGTCCGTATATCGTTTTCTCGTCGTGTTTCTGTTTCGAGCTATTTCTGCCATATTACATCTTCAGATCTAGAGCAACAATGGCCTCTCCTGGATCTCCTAAAGACAGTTTCTTTGAGAACGTCGTCAACCCGTACATGAACGAGTTGAAGATGCATCCCAAGGAATTGCTTCTCAAGGACGGGAAGGTGCAGATCGAAGATGTTCGGGGCCCTAGAGGAGAAAGCAGTCTGGAAGCTAGGATGGAAGAACTGGAGCAAGAAGTTTTCAGGTACAAGAAGATGGCGGAGCGTGAAGTTGAGATCATCGACAGGATAAAGACAGAACAGATCGCTCAATACAAGAGGGAGAGTTTGAAGCTTTGGGAGGATATTTTCTCACTCACGAAGACCACCAATGATTTGCAAGCACAACTCTATGATGTACAGAACCATAACTGTGAGTATGAGAACAGGTTTAAACATATAAGCTCTGCTGCTAGTTTCAGGATGTTGGAGACCAGGACATCATTTGTGGATGGAGAGCCTTTACCTTGGAAGACCGATGATGAGAAGGATTCACCACCACCGAAGAATTGATTCGTCATTGGTTTAGGCATCCCCTTGACTTGTTCCAAGCTTGGGGGAGTGTTGCGGTATCACATCACTATCTTTCATCTTTTTACCTTTTCAATAGAGTCATATCATGAGTAGAGAGGTTATCATATAGAATGGTTTCCAATATGGAAGTGTCTCTCTTTAGTTGGTTATCGTTGTATCCCTTGGTGTGAGTTGCCGGTTTGAAATATTAATGAGAAGTTTCATCATTTACTTTTTGCACACATTATTTTATTTTTCAATTTATATCATATGATTGAGCTTGTTGTTAGTATTTGGTATCACTCTGGAGATCATCAAGTTAATCTAGTTGGTTTTGGCAAACTTAGCTTGGGTCAGTAGAAATAATAATTTGAGATGCTAGTATAAGAAAGAGGAATTTGCCTATTAGCTCATAAACTTAGTATTCACAAGTTAAAATCGCTTGGGCTTTCAATGAAGATTGCATGATTGGTTTCATCATATGTATATTTGTTTGTTTTCCCTCAACTCTTATGCTTGCTACCCAGCCTTGCTAGGCAAAAACCCTATACTGAGAGGGAATGCTTCTCGTGCATCCAAACCTTGAACCCCAAAACCTTGCCATTTGTGTCCACCATACCTTCCTACATGTGGTATTTCACCGCCACTCCAAGTAAATTGCTCATGTTCTACCTTTAAAACTTTCAAATTATCCCTGTTCTGTGTTCCTGTTTTAGCTCACGAGGATGCAAATAGAGAAACTTTATCTCACTTGTTGATTGGACTCGCACACCTGGACTAGTGGCTTCATCCGCTTATTTGAATGCTAGAAGAGATGGCAGAGGGGTTCCCAGCCCCAAATAATAATACAAATTCTCTTCAATCTTTTTGCCGCTGATTTATCAGTCAAAGCATAATTGTGTAAACAAAAGAGAAAGAGGGATGACCTTCTATATTAGTTGCGTCCTTCTATGGGAGCCGCTCTTGTGAGTCTAGTTGGCTTGTGACGTATTATATTTTCTGTTTGCCATTCGTTGACATAAGCATACACCTCTCTCAAAATTTAGACACTCCTCCACGGTTTGTGATTTCTGGCAGGCACCCGAGGATTCGGTTAGCCATGGTTTGTGTAAGATGGATGGGAGGAGTGTCATGCATTTTATACCTCTGTTTATTAAAATAAAATCTCTAGCACATGAGTGATCAATGCTTCCCTCTGCGAAGGGCCTATCTTTTACTTTTATGTTGAGTCAGTAAACCCACTTCCTTCTGTCTCCAGCAAGCATTTGAGTTGTTGTGATCTCACCATCTATATGTTGATGTATTCAATCATGTTTTATATCCTTCTTCTTTTAGCACATGCTTTATTATCTGAATGAATATTACTTTGAAATCTATGAATCGCTGTCAAAATATTGTTATGATTAAACTTGTTAAGCTTTACAATATAAGCCTTGTTATAAAGACTTCACCTAAGATAGGTATGATATCATTAAATGTTCTCTAACCAAGAAAAAAGTTTGCCATCACCAATTTTGATTCTCTCTTTTGCATCTTTGTTTGTGACCCCCATTACTTGTTTCAAGTTAGGTTATATGAGAGGAAGTTGATGTCTATAATGATTGGTGCATAGATAAATTTGATGCTTCTTGTCCGTATTTTATTTATCGACTCTTCACTCCATAAACCTGTGGTCATGTTTACTGAGTTCAGTTTCGCTTGGGGACAAGCGAGGTCTAAGCTTAGGGGGGGAGTTGATACGTCCATTTTGCATCACTATTTTATATCATAATTTTATGTTATTCATCGATATATTTCATGTTATGATGCATCCCTTATGTTATTTTATCTTATTTTGCATGTTTCATAATTTTTGGAGAATAAACACCGGGACCAGAAATCTGATGGAAAAAAGCTCCGTCGAGATAACATATTTCAGAAGATCAGAAGAAGAAGGAGGACATCCAGGGTGTCTTAGAAGTTAGAAGGAGGAGTCCTTCCAGAAGAGGAGTCATAGGGGAGCCACGAGGGGCCCACACCATGAGGTGGCGCGCCCCCTGGCCACGCCACCAGGTGGTGTGGCCACCCTGGCCCACCCTTGGTGGATATTTCTGGCGTACTTGGCCCTGAGGGAACCCTAAGCCTCATACCATCGTCGAAGAATTATTCCGCCGCCGCCTTGGGGCGGAAAACACCCGAGAGAGAAAAGCTCTCTGGTAGGGAGAAATCTGCCGGGGAAATTCCTCTCCGGAGAGGGGAAATCACCGCCATCGTCACCGTCATCACTCCGAGCATCATCAAGATCGTCATCATCATCACCATCACCCTCATCATCCATCGTTATCCCGCTGTAACAATTAGGGCCCTTTATCGTTGTTTTACATTAGATCTCTCTCCCGGTGTGGATTACTTGTTATTAGTTGATGCTTGTGAGATTTATCGGTGTTTGCACTTTATGACCAGATTGTTATCATCCATTATATCACATCTGATTATGATCCATATGATGTCTTGTGAGTAGTTCGTGTTGTTGTTGAGGACATGGGAGAAGTCAAGTTGTTAGTAGTTAAGTAATGTTGAGTAATATTTAATGTTTGATATTTAAGTTGTGGTGTTATTATCCTAGTGGTGTCATGTGAACATCGACTACATGATACTTCACCATTTATGGGCCTAGGGGGATGCATCGTGTATTTTGCTACTAATTGTAGGGTTGCCGGAGTGACAGAAACCTAAATCCCAGTTAGGAAGCCATTACACGAGGGAGAGTAGGATCCCGAAGTTTAAAGCTGTAGTTAGATTTATTTCTTAATTACTTTCTTGTAGTTGCGGATACTTGCAAGGGGTATAATCACAAGTATGTATTAGTCTTGGATGGGACGGTACATTAGCATAGGGTCACCCACATAACACTTATCAAAACACCTAAGATTATTCAGCAGCATGGAACAAAAGCACTTGACAGAAACCTCCCGTGTGTCCTCGAGAAAGTTTATTAATCATAAGTAAACCCACCGGCTTGTCCTTTGCCGAAGAAAGGATTGGACCACTTGCTGCAATTATTACTACCGCATTTTATTTACTCGCGCTTTATTCATCTGCAATACCAAAAACCCCTACAAATCTATCTTTCAGTATTTACAGTTATTCCTTCATCGAAACTGCTTGTCAACACCTTCTGCTCCT
Organism: Alopecurus myosuroides; assembly: GCA_028641055.1. Lineage (NCBI taxonomy): Eukaryota > Viridiplantae > Streptophyta > Magnoliopsida > Poales > Poaceae > Alopecurus > Alopecurus myosuroides. The sequence continues at coordinate 288,194,557 of CM054059.1, forward strand.
CGTTGGGTTCGATAATCTTATTTATCGAAAGTACTACGATACACCCCTATACTTGTGGGTCATCAGCAGACGTGCTCAGAAATGGATCGTCGGCCCCACAAACCCTCGACTGCGACAACGACGTAGGCATATCCTAAACTGTATAACGATGAGCTCGAAACCGACAATCGATCAAAGCATTACTCTAAACATGAAGATATATAAAGCACATATTATTAGAGATAACTTTACAAACACAGGTCATATGACCCAACATTACATCAGACAACGAAAGGCAAATTATGTTGCTAGTCAACAAGAACCAAAAAGGCCTAGGAGGCCGCAACATAAGGCGACGTCCCGACCCATAGATTACAGGATGCTACCTGGGAACCCCAAACTACTCGTCCATGTCCACGTTGAAAACACCACAAAAGTGAGGAACTCCACCTGAACCAAATTGAAGCAAACATGAGTACTCGAGGTACTCAAGAATGCTTAATTAACCTATTATATATTTGTTTGCTCGTAAAAGATTTATGAAGATTGTTTTGCGTAAAGAAATCTTTGTTTCAGATAGAGGGAGATAGAGAAGCTTTTAAAAAATCTTTTAAAAAGACACACGGGCTTCGTGCATTGTCTTCAAATCCTTCGAAGCATCATCACCAACACTTGACAAACGAAACACCTCTTGAAACTAACCATTCATTGACAACATCTTTTACGTGAGGTTCAAGTTATCTATGATCCCAAAATCCGTCACCAAGTCGTACTTAACCATGGACACGGCTTTTCGATCAAAAAGATTTAACCCTGCAGGGATGTACAACTTTACCCACACGTACCAACCGACTCTTAGTGCCAACGTTTTAGCACTCTCCCGGGAAGTGCCGGCAGAGATTGGTTGACCACGACCTTTCCCCTGCTTCGCCTATTCCATGAGTCGCTCAGAGTAGAGATGGTCCGCCAATAGGGAGTGACCATCTCTTGTCGGGTCTCTATCGTTGTGCACAATGCTTGACGGTTATCTACCCACAGAGTGCCGATACACCACCAGGTCCTAGTTTTGATTTTTTTTAATATCCCTGCAAATCCAAATGGAACGCCCGAACTAGGCGACAGGAATCCAAGCCCCGTGTGGTTGCACGCCCAGTCTTGGCTTCAAAGGCGAGAACTCTCTCCTAGGGGCATGAACGAGGCAAATCACCACATACCATGTGAGAACTCATCCAAGCCTTTTATCATATTAAACACACACCTCTGATCTTACCACGTCATCCTGTCATACTAGATTCATTTGCAACTCTAAGTCATCAAACGGATGAAATAGAGATTAACATGCATGTATGACTAAGCATGACATATTTGAGGCTCTTACGATACACACAAGCAAAATCTACGGCTGCTAGAAGCAGTGGAACAGGATATTTGGGCTATGCAAATAAATATGATAACTCTAACTACTGACCCAAGATACTTTATAAAGCATGCATTGTACGAGAATAAAAACTCATTCGAAATCATATACGGAAGATAAGAGGTTATGCTTGCTTTTATTCAAGAAAACCAGATGAAGGGTTCAGGAATAAGTGCTTGACTTGTGGGTTAAGATCAAGTATTCGTCATAGCACATGCCGATCTTTTCTTCGGAGTCGCGTTCTACCGATAAGAAGCAAATACCGAAAAGGAAACAATCAACACATGGCATCGATGCAATGCGCAAAATGTATGCATGAGCACGTTAATGAATCAAAATAAATCCCTAAAACATGTGTAGTAAGTTACTAGGTTTCATATGGCAATTATGAAATTATATCAAAATTTGCCCCGGAAATGACTTAAAGGGCATTCTGACATTTTCAAAAGTGTGTCAAATTTTAATTTCTCGGATGGATTTGAAAACATCATGAATGCATTACATTTTTTTCTGAGCAGTTTGGTATAAAACTTGTGATTTTCTGAACTTATTGAATAAATTATTATTTTCTCCATTTTTAAATGAATTAATTCAAATTCAAATAATGCTCAAATTTAAAGTTTTCCAAACATGTTTGAAAGCGACATAAACATGTAGAGTTTCTTTTTCTGAACATTTTCATATTTTTTTAATAATTTTCTCATAAAGAGAAGTAAAGATATTAATTTTCCAAGATTAAACAATATTCCGAAATTAAATAAGAGAGGGGCCAAGTTTTTTTCTTTTTAAATTATTTTTGAAAATATTAAAACTCTGACTGCTGGGACCCTCGATGACGTCATCAGGTGACGTCACGGAGGCCGATCTTCCGGCCGAACTCAAATTCGACACAAACAACGTGTGCTTTCAGAAACGGATGCAACCACGCGGTAGAGGGAATGACGAGGAACGCAACGGTGGTGGCGCCGCTGGAAATGGGTCGCCAGCGGCTCGCCGGCGTCCATGCTTTTCGGCGGCGGCGGTGGCACACGATGACGACGACTTACAGACAGGGAGAGGACAAAGCGAGAGCACTAGGAGGTGCACCAGCTCACAGTGAACGCAGAGAGGCGGTCGATGAGGCCCAGGGAGGTTTGTTGGAGGAGATCGAGCGGCGTCGGCCGGAGATGAGGAAGACGGGGATGCCGGAGTCGATTCCAGCCGTCCTCGCTCGCACAAGTGGATGAGGAGGGAGAGGAGAGGCCGGCGGACCTCTCGGTAGCCTCGGTTCGTCGGGGGCGGCATGTAGAGGAGGCACGGCGCAGCGGCCGGAGACAGCTAGTTAGGGTTAGGGTTCCTGTTGAGGAAGGAACAAAGAGGAGGAGGGGTCGCAAGTGAGGCAGTAACAAAAAAAGACACGGCCTCTCCGGGCCTTATCCGCGTAGCTAGGGTCGCAGGAAGGAGGTAGCACCGCCGGCGAGGTGTCTGCTTCGCCTCCTGGCAAAGATTGAAGACGACAAAAGGAGTTTTCCAGGAAACCCCTTAGAATTTCTGACATTTGCAAAATAGTCCCTTTCTATTAAAAATAGAGGACAAAACGATGTTTTCTGGGCCTTTTTCAAAGGATAAAATTTGGCAAAAAAGATTTTTGGATTCCCTATTAAAAATAAAACCTCTCCATATTTTGGTTTGGTGAAATTGGAACTTTTTAAACCAATTTAAGTGCTTTTTATGGATTTTCTCAAATTCAAATTTCAAACATGATTCAATTTTTATTTCATGCATGTATGAGATGCCAAAAAAACACAACACCACCTTATATAAAAAGTTGGGAGGTTACACATAGGTTGCATTGGTTTGAGTTCTTCACGAGGATTCGTTCGTCTGAAAGGTTGAGGAGTTTGTTAGTCTTGTTTTTTTTAATTGCTCTATAGCTTGTCCTCTTGGGTACTTGGAGTGCCCTAGACGTTTGATTGTTGCCTCGGGTAATTGGAAACTTTCGAGCCCTTGTTGCTATCTCAGAGCTTTGATAGCTTGCGGGGTATTGTTGGGACCCGCAAATTGAGTTGTGGAGATTGACCCAACTTTGTACGGGATCTGTGACCTCCCTTAAATGTTCCATTGTGGATCGTGGCACTCCGCATTGGTGGAGGCACGAGGAGAATAAGGTGAACCATTGGGCGCTTGGAGAGTTGGAGTCATCGTAACTCCACGCCTCTCCAACGGAGATTAGCTTCCATTGGGAAGTGAAGTTGGGGATAAATCATCGTCTCCAGTTGTCTCGGTTATTTCTATACCTGATCTATTTACTTATGCAATTTACTTTGTGATAGTCATCGAGTTTAAAGTAACATATCTTGTTATCACATAGTTGTTTGAATTGTTTAGCATAATTTGTTGGTGCACATAGGTGAACCTAAGTTGTTTAGGTTTTGCCCTGGTAAATTAAACACTAGTTTTATTCCGCATTTATTTAATCAGTTACCGTAATTATTTTAAAACGTCTATTCACCATCCCCCTCTAAGCGACATCCATGTCCTTTCAATTTGTATCAGAGCCGGTTCTCTCTTTATAGGGTTTCACTGCCTAAAGAGTAAGAATGCCTCTTAGGGGATCAGTTCATAATGATACTTTTATATTCAATGGCACAAATTATAATGCTTGAAAAATTAATATGTTTTATATTACTTAACAACATGGGTCCAAATATAGAGCAAATTGTATATATGTTGTTTTGTTCTTCAAATAGCGTAAATTGTTTTTTTAGAGATGATAAAAAACTTATATCTCAATTCTCAAACTACTAATACATTTTTCAAATATGTGAGAATTATAGTTCCTGAGTCAATCATGCCATTTTAGAAAGCTCAGAGATATGGACCAAACTTTAAGATAAATATGTCGTGTCCAAAAATTGTGTGCGCTATGTACACCGTGTCGACGACCGGGTCCTGCCGTCCATTTGCCGACTCTTCCAGGCATTTTCGGTGGGCGGTATGTCGACTTGTGTTATCCTTGTGCCGATCTCATGCTTGTAAGATGCTTTGTCATGGTTGTGACACAGTCTTGTGGCCTTGTGCCCCGACCCCTCGTCATTTTTGGCCGTGGTTGGGCAAGGGAATCCTTTTCGTGTGCTTGTGTAGTGTGCGTGGTAAGCCGAGTGGGTTATGTGGGTTTTCTCGTAAGCTGTATCAAATTTTCTTCTATCTATAAAAAAAGGTGCCTTCTCACGCTATCTTCTCTCCTATCTAAAAGAAAAGTTGTGTTCCTTCGACCGTCTACCAACACGTCCTGTCGTCATGCCTCCACCTTCCACGGTGTCCCGTCCTCCACATCTTCGTACCCGCAGGCCACAACGTACCCTTCTCCCGTTCTCCCGCACCCGAACAAAAATATCTCGAGGGCTCCCTAGAAGCAGCCACCGGTCGCCTCCACCACTTCTCCTCCCACCTTCACCACCTCCACACCTCCAGCGGGATCCCGTCCCTGCAACCACGAAGGATCAGACGCGGCCATGGGCGAGGGGGCTCAGCCTGGTCCATCTCGACGCCATCTCCACCAGTGCAAACCCTAACCTGCTCGCCCCCGAGAAGCAACCGTCGCTTGTCGCATAGAAGGTCACCACCAAGCAGCAGGTTTATTTCCTATGTTTTGCATTCGGGTTGATCTTCAGATTGCAGAAACGAATCTGCCAACGTTGTCTCAGATGGTGAGTTGTGTACCCAGGATACAATTAAAAATACGGTTTTGCTAATGCTCAGCTAGCTGAGAAATATCTTAATGCCCATTCAACTCTATAGCCATCCGATATTCATGTTGAGATTCGTGCAGACTGTTTTTATTTTTGTCATTTGCCCATATTAGCTTGAGCTGCTAGCCTGCTAGCGGAATTGGGCCGGCCCAGTAAAATAGAAAATGTGTTTGGACTGGGAGTATCGAACACATCACGTCCATTGCTCACATAAGCGACATTACCTCCACACCAACACAACTTTATCTATCAGAACGCTCACTTGTTGAAATCACGTACTTTCGGTTTTCTTTTTTTTTGGGTATTTATTCATTTTGTAAACGACCAGCTATACAACTACATAGCTGATAAAACAAGCACATTGATTTTTTTACATCTTATTTTGTGTTGAGTTCTGTCTTTACCTCGTCGTGCTTTTGACTTCTTTGCTTATTATTTTTTATTTTTTTAAGTTATAAATACCTTATTTTTTAGACGTATCGGAATATAAGATGTTTTAGCATTTCCTTCACAATATATACCTAGACATATTTTAGTGTAAGATGCATCTGAATCTAAACAGTAAAACATGTCTAGGTACATTATATCTATAAAATGCTAAAACATCTTATATTTTGATACAGAGGGAGTATTTTTTTGTCAAAAATAACATTCCAAATAGCCGAGAATAAAGAGAATAAGCTTAATTCTCAGTCGATTTGGTAGTCATCGGATTTGTACGTTAAAATTTATGGACATATTGTTTTTGTCATCCTGATGCAAATGCGCCCCCACATACGTGAGCCTATCTTGCACTTTTGTTTTCCTGTATCTATATGCGCTTTTCTACCACATGGGACACTGTACACTGTCGCCTCTTTTCACGCGTGTCGGTGTGTGTATGCTCTAATAAAAACGATTTTCTATTTAGTTTTTCTTTAATTCTTTTCTAGCTTTTTATTTTTTTATTTTTTTACTGCTTCTATTTTTTATATTTACATTTTTCGTATATTTATCAATTGTTCACCAACTAATATAAATCTTGATTTTTACTAGTTTATGAGTTAATTGCACATACTATTCGATATATGTTTAAGATTGGCGCTACATGTTTTTATGTTCTGTAGGTGGGGTTGCGATTGATCTTTTTAGTTATGTAAGCGGGTTTCAACTAATATATTTTTTCTATTGCAAATGGGTGCAACTATAACTTAGATTTTTTACGGTCACAAGTGGGGTTATAAATTATGATTTTTTCAGTTACAAGTCGCGTTGCAATTGAGGTTTTTCGGTTACAAGGGGTTACAACTGAGATATTTTCTAGTTGCAAGTAGAGTTGATGGGGGGATGATAACCCGGTAGGCCAAACTCCAAGGAGTAACCCGGCCCAAAGGACGCTGTGCAGGATCCGGCTAAGGATAAGGAAACCTGTGAAGGCCCAAGCTTGTAGGCCCAGTAACCCGGATTGTGGGTTATGGTAGAAGAAAGTTAGGGTTTGTGCGCCGTGTCCGGGTAGGATCCAGGATGTGCCTTGGAGAATAAGCCAGGGGGTACGGGTGCTTTATAAACCGACCCCCAGGTCTAGTTTAGGCAGAGACCTAAGAACCCTAGCAATATCGCCTAATATCGGGCATCTAGTGTAATCCCAGAGTTGAGTTATTATATCAAGATCGGAGACTCGGCGACTTTGATTGCCGGCTACCAGATCGAGTTGCACCATGTTTTCCTCTGAGCTAAACCCTCTCCCAAACGCCTGTGTCGTCTTGCCCCAAGATCAGTTACCCCCGGTAACGTCTGCCGTGATTATCCCACGACAGTTGGCGCCCACCGTGGGGCCTGCGTCCAAAGGTGTTTACATCACGGGAGAAGCTCGGAAGAGCATGGGGAATCTTGTCGTCGGCGAAATCAACATCGACCGCAAAGGAGAAAAGATGGTGGACGATTCCGGCTGGGGGCCAGAGTCGGATCACCTCGAATCCGGATCCGTCGTGACAATCGGCCAGATCAGCGTCTTCATTGGTATGGTATGTACTTCCAATTCAATCCCTGACAATATTGGATCTGATTCTGTGCCAGGAGAAGCCACTTCTATCCGATCAGATGATGAAGAATCGATTGGAACGACACATCCGGCAGAAGAACCCATCGCGGAGTGGGAACAGCCGGAGGAGCCGGCATGGACCCCGCGCGACCGGGTCGAAAGAGAAGATGATACCGGGTCTATCCTGGATCTGCTGGAAAACCGGTATGAGGAGGAGAACGGCGAGGAAGAACAGCATGAATTTACACCGGGTATCGTACGCCGAGTTGCAGTCTATGCGGCTCCCGCGGCCAATCTCAACCAAGGAAACGCAACCGCGGCATCAGTCGGGGCGGCTCAGGCAGTGGCCCAGCAGCAGGGCGCGGCTAACGGAGACCCGGTTTTGGCCCGGGTTGATGGGGAGTCGGCATCAGTAACCAGTCGTGCAGCAGATGAGGAGTTGCATGCAAACACGTTCGGATTCCTGGGAAACCGGACACCAGGGGCGGGTCCTTCGAACCCGCGCCACCGGGCCTTATTCGATAATAATCTGATTCTAGACCCCACGGTTCTTGCAACGGTTATCACTCCGGAAAACGCAGCGGAACGTGTCAGGGATCTGGATGTGGCTCGTCGTGCGCTGGAACAGCAAAGAAGGCAGGTAGAGGCAGAAAGGCAAGGGATGGCCACGCGGCAGCGTGAGCTAGATGCGCTGGAAACTCGGCTCCGAGAGGAAACGTCTAGAGTACATCAAAGGCATCAAACCAGGTTACCAGCAACGGGCGGGGTTATTAATCCGGCTAATTTATTTGTCACACCTCAGGATCAGCCGATACCAGTGGTGAACCAGGGAACCGCACCCCAACCGGCGACAGCAGCGACACATCCGGCAAATGAACGGACCAGGTTACCCCCACCACAGACTAGAGTCACAACCGGCAACGATCTACCACCACCGCCACCATCACGATTCCGCACACCAGCCGGTCACTACAATAACCCCATGGACAATGTGTATGCGGCGACACTCGCGTTGAATCAAATCCCTGTGGGAGAGTCGCCCCATGCAGAGAAGACTCGGCAAGCCATCGATCTATTGCACACTGCGGTGGCACAGCAAGCCAATTATCCGGATCATAGAAGCGGTATGCACGGGACGCCATACGTCAGTCAACAGCAGGGGAATATCCAAACAAGTTCAGCACAGAGGAGGGAAGACCAGCTATACAACTACATAGCTGATAAAACAAGCACATTGATTTTTTTACATCTTATTTTGTGTTGAGTTTTGTCTTTACCTCGTCGTGCTTTTGACTTCTTTGCTTATTATTTTTTATTTTTTTAAGTTATAAATACCTTATTTTTTAGACGTATCGGAATATAAGATGTTTTAGCATTTCCTTCACAATATATACCTAGACATATTTTAGTGTAAGATGCATCTGAATCTAAACAGTAAAACATGTCTAGGTACATTATATCTATAAAATGCTAAAACATCTTATATTTTGATACAGAGGGAGTATTTTTTTGTCAAAAATAACATTCCAAATAGCCGAGAATAAAGAGAATAAGCTTAATTCTCAGTCGATTTGGTAGTCGTCGGATTTGTACGTTAAAATTTATGGACATATTGTTTTTGTCATCCTGATGCAAATGCGCCCCCACATACGTGAGCCTATCTTGCACTTTTGTTTTCCTGTATCTATATGCGCTTTTCTACCACATGGGACACTGTACACTGTCGCCTCTTTTCACGCGTGTCGGTGTGTTTATGCTCTAATAAAAACGATTTTCTATTTAGTTTTTCTTTAATTCTTTTCTAGCTTTTTATTTTTTTATTTTTTTACTGCTTCTATTTTTTATATTTACATTTTTCGTATATTTATCCATTGTTCACCAACTAATATAAATCTTGATTTTTACTAGTTTATGAGTTAATTGCACATACTATTCGATATACGTTTAAGATTGGCGCTACATGTTTTTATGTTCTGTAGGTGGGGTTGCGATTGATCTTTTTAGTTATGTAAGCGGGTTTCAACTAATATATTTTTTCTATTGCAAATGGGTGCAACTATAACTTAGATTTTTTACGGTCACAAGTGGGGTTATAAATTATGATTTTTTCAGTTACAAGTCGCGTTGCAATTGAGGTTTTTCGGTTACAAGGGGTTACAACTGAGATATTTTCTAGTTGCAAGTAGAGTTGATGGGGGGATGATAACCCGGTAGGCCAAACTCCAAGGAGTAACCCGGCCCAAAGGACGCTGTGCAGGATCCGGCTAAGGATAAGGAAACCTGTGAAGGCCCAAGCTTGTAGGCCCAGTAACCCGGATTGTGGGTTATGGTAGAAGAAAGTTAGGGTTTGTGCACCGTGTCCGGGTAGGATCCATGATGTGCCTTGGAGAATAAGCCAGGGGGTACGGGTGCTTTATAAACCGACCCCCAGGTCTAGTTTAGGCAGAGACCTAAGAACCCTAGCAATATCGCCTAATATCGGGCATCTAGTGTAATCCCAGAGTTGAGTTATTATATCAAGATCGGAGACTCGGCGACTTTGATTGCCGGCTACCAGATCGAGTTGCACCATGTTTTCCTCTGAGCTAAACCCTCTCCCAAACGCCTGTGTCGTCTTGCCCCAAGATCAGTTACCCCCGGTAACGTCTGCCGTGATTATCCCACGACAGTTGGCGCCCACCGTGGGGCCTGCGTCCAAAGGTGTTTACATCACGGGAGAAGCTCGAAAGAGCATGGGGAATCTTGTCGTCGGCGAAATCAACATCGACCGCAAAGGAGAAAAGATGGTGGACGATTCCGGCTGGGGGCCAGAGTCGGATCACCTCGAATCCGGATCCGTCGTGACAATCGGCCAGATCAGCGTCTTCATTGGTATGGTATGTACTTCCAATTCAATCCCTGACAATATTGGATCTGATTCTGTGCCAGGAGAAGCCACTTCTATCCGATCAGATGATGAAGAATCGATTGGAACGACACATCCGGCAGAAGAACCCATCGCGGAGTGGGAACAGCCGGAGGAGCCGGCATGGACCCCGCGCGACCGGGTCGAAAGAGAAGATGATACCGGGTCTATCCTGGATCTGCTGGAAAACCGGTATGAGGAGGAGAACGGCGAGGAAGAACAGCATGAATTTACACCGGGTACCGTACGCCGAGTTGCAGTCTATGCGGCTCCCGCGGCCAATCTCAACCAAGGAAACGCAACCGCGGCATCAGTCGGGGCGGCTCAGGCAGTGGCCCAGCAGCAGGGCGCGGCTAACGGAGACCCGGTTTTGGCCCGGGTTGATGGGGAGTCGGCATCAGTAACCAGTCGTGCAGCAGATGAGGAGTTGCATGCAAACACGTTCGGATTCCTGGGAAACCGGACACCAGGGGCGGGTCCTTCGAACCCGCGCCACCGGGCCTTATTCGATAATAATCTGATTCTAGACCCCACGGTTCTTGCAACGGTTATCACTCCGGAAAACGCAGCGGAACGTGTCAGGGATCTGGATGTGGCTCGTCGTGCGCTGGAACAGCAAAGAAGGCAGGTAGAGGCAGAAAGGCAAGGGATGGCCACGCGGCAGCGTGAGCTAGATGCGCTGGAAACTCGGCTCCGAGAGGAAACGTCTAGAGTACATCAAAGGCATCAAACCAGGTTACCAGCAACGGGCGGGGTTATTAATCCGGCTAATTTATTTGTCACACCTCAGGATCAGCCGATACCAGTGGTGAACCAGGGAACCGCACCCCAACCGGCGACAGCAGCGACACATCCGGCAAATGAACGGACCAGGTTACCCCCACCACAGACTAGAGTCACAACCGGCAACGATCTACCACCACCGCCACCATCACGATTCCGCACACCAGCCGGTCACTACAATAACCCCATGGACAATGTGTATGCGGCGACACTCGCGTTGAATCAAATCCCTGTGGGAGAGTCGCCCCATGCAGAGAAGACTCGGCAAGCCATCGATCTATTGCACACTGCGGTGGCACAGCAAGCCAATTATCCGGATCATAGAAGCGGTATGCACGGGACGCCATACGTCAGTCAACAGCAGGGGAATATCCAAACAAGTTCAGCACAGAGGAGGGAAGAGCAGCAGCAAATGCCGCCTCCTCCCCGCGTTCAGGCAACATCAGCAGCACAGGCTGTCGTAGACAATTCCAGAGCCCGGAGGGCCGCGGCCGGGTCTGCAGCGCATGGACTTCCCGCAGCATCGCGCCCAGCCGCGCCCCCCGCGGTATCACACGTTTCTAGAGCAAGGCCGGCCTCAACCGTTCTTGCGGGACCCAAGTGCCTCTCGGACAATATCAGAGCTGAACCTTACCCGGAAAATTCAAAGAGCCAGGGAAAGTAGTGAATTATGAGCCAACTATGGATCCAGAAACATGGCTAAGTAGTTATGAGATGGCAATGTCGATTCGCAACGCATCCGAGAATCTCCAAGCCAAGTTCATGTACTTGATGATGTCAGAAGGAGCAGCAAAGTTGTGGTTCACCAATTTGCCGGAAGGATCGATCAAGTCCTGGGAGGAATTGAAGACCGCGTTTGTCAAGCACTTTCATGGGACGTGCAGGAAATTGTTCACTATTGATGATCTAGAGCGGTGCGTCCAGAAGAAGGGAGAATCGGCGCGCAGTTGGGTGCGCCGGGTTATGGAGATACTTCACTCGTCCATGGATATTCAGCCCAAGGATGCACTACAGGCCATGGCAAAAACATGCAAGTACATACCTTTAGTGCAAAAGTTAACTCGCATGAAGTCTAGTCGAAATGCGTCGGAAGTTACAATGGGAGAATTGATGGATGCGTGCAACAAACACGCTGCGACAGATACTACAGAAGAGGAAGTTGTTGACAAGAAGGTAAAAGCAAACACAAGTAATAACGGAAGAACCGGCAATGGATCAGCACCGGGTAATAACGGAAATAGCCAGAACAAGCGCCCGTTTGAAGGAGGCTCCGAGTTTGTCGCCAACACAGAAGCCGGGTCTTCGAGGCCCAGAGCAGAAGGAAATTTCAACGGAGGTAATCACACTGGAGGAAACTATCAAGGACCGCCAAGGCCGGGTAACAATTGGGACATATTCAGGATGGCATGCCCGAAGCACAGCAGGAACGGCAGGCCAGCTAACCACTCTCTGGAGCAGTGCGCCGACTTACAAAGATGGAAAAATGAGGAAGTGAACAGAGCTATGCGAAGTGCAGGACGGGGAGGAGGACCGGGTCCAGGGGGAAACCCGAGCAACGGCTCACCCCCAGATGGTAACCCGGCGGCTGGAAATCAAGGTAATAACCAAGGGGGGGCAGGAGGTTTCCAGGCTAACCCCAAACAGTTGGGTCAATATCATGTGCATACCACAGGAGGCTCTAGCAAGCACAAAAAGATGCTGAAGCAAGCGGTCAACTCGGTTTTGTCCGCTGTCCCGAGATACTTAAGATGGTCAGAATAGGAGGTAACATGGAGCAGAAGGGATCACCCAGAAAGAGTGGAACACCCGGGAGTCCTGGCATTAGTAGTCGCACCACAGGTCAATGGGTATGAGCTGAAAAAGGTTTTGATGGATGGTGGAAGCAGCATCAATATACTGTATTGGGAAACCTTCCTACGCATGGGCCTCAAGGAGTCTCAGCTACAAAAAAGCTCAACAGTTTTTCATGGGATAGTGCCGGGTCATTCAGCGTGCCCCGAGGGAAAAATCGCATTGGAGGTAGCCTTTGGGGAGTCAAAGGATAACTATCGAGTTGAGTGGCTTACCTTTGAGGTAGTCAAATTGCGCAGCCCTTATCACGCGTTATTTGGAAGGCCGGCTTACGCCAAATTCATGGCTAGGCCGTGTTACGTGTATCTACAGCTAAAAATCCCGGGTCCCAAGAAGACCATTACCATACATGGAAATCGAGACATAGCAGCTGAATGCGACGAAGGAGACGCAGCAATGGCCGAGCAGGCCTGTAGAAAAGAAGAACTCAAGCATTACCGGTCTCAAGCAGACCCGGAGGATAGAACCACATCAAAAAGGCCGAGTACTGAAGGCGAAAGAGCAAAATCCAAAGTAGCACAAGATGCCAAAATGGTGGCTTTTATCGAGGATGACTCCTCCAAGCAATCCGCTATAAAGGAAGAAACTGCACGGCCGCTCACAACCAGCCGTGTCATGGAAACACCTCACCCGGGTCGGCTAGTAAACCCGGTACTCATCATGAAAAAGTCCAACATGTGGAGAATGTGCGTCGGTCACGCCAGTCCGGGACCGGTCCCCATGAAGAACTAAACAATGTAACGGGCAGCAGGTTTCAGACGCGCTCTTTTCCTACCCAGGGTACCTAAGGGGACTGGAAGGTTTTTAATGAGGCGGCCTGTTGATCCAAACTTTCTCGCATCAATAAAGAGATGGTTATCAAATCTTATTTCGTTACAGCCTGGTTACAAGTAAGTAGTATCCATGTGACATCAATATTTCAGTATCATTAAGAACGTTGAGTATATATAGGTCCCGGGGGCTGGTTGCTCAAGTAGCCCAGCCACAAACCCGAAAGACCCGGCCTTGATGCCTATAAGTTATAAGGGCCGATTATTCGCAAACGAGTACGGCTGCAATCTTATAACTGGACAAAGGAGCCAAATTTTCTTGACTTTTCTTACTTAATCTCGATGTGACTCGCACTAAAGTGGCATGATTCGTTCGCTTACGATTACAATCAGCCATGAAGCCCAATGGGACTTGCCTGACCCTGTTCTCGTATGGATGTAACAACATGGTATCCACGCGAAAGCCGGCTTACAGTACAAGATAGTCAAAAGGGTCATCTAAACCACAAGTTTATGCAGAGTACAAGGCTAATAGCCAGAAACTCAACAACTATCAAGCATAACTTCAGTACCTACACGGAATGGCTTTAGGCTTGCGACTCGGTAAAAAACAATTTGTTCTCTGAGAAAGGCCACACCCCCATGACTCGGACTTTGGGTCATGGGGACTGGGGACTTCGAAACAGAAACAAACTACTTGGTTATCGAAGTTCGAAAGACCTCACCATCCGAGTCTTGGGGACTTAAAGAAAAAGTCCACTTGTCAAAGCCCCTGGTATTCGGAAAACCGAGTCTTACGAAGGGAGCCAAAATAGAGAGTCGGGTATCGAGAAAAAGCTCAAAGAATAGACAAGCAATGCGGTTATCAAAAGGCCAGGAAAGCCGCAAAGTATATCACGGACTAAAAGTACGTTACAAGTTACGACATCAGTATCAGGGGTGCACAGGCGCACCATCAAAAGCATAATAGTTTGAATACAAAGCATCACGTAAACAAGGTATTATGATGGTACCGCCCTATTCGGCCTCCTGAGTACGGTCTTCCGGGTCTGGGTCCTGGGCTTGCTGCTTAGCCTTCCCGGCACCCTTACCCGGACTCACTGCACCAGGGCGGACAGGTGGAGGGACGGCTGGTGTAGAGGCAGACGGACCTGATCCTAACTCGGCCTCTCTCTTCGCAGTCGCCTCCCTCTTCCTGGCCGAGTTAGAAACCCACTTCTCCAAGATATCAAAGGGCGGGGGTGCTTCCTCCGTAAAAACTTTGCCATCAGCGTCGTATGCACTCATAATCGTGTTTAGATCCAAACTATCGGCCAAAGTGGTAGCCGAGGGGCGCACTGCGGCTTGTATGGCTTTGAAATCCTTGGGAGTAAATTTGGAACCGTCCGCCTTGAATTCGGGAAACCCGGATATTACCTTTGCCGGGTCAAGCTTCGGAAAGAAAGCCTTGGCCAGGGTGAAAGCCCGGGTCATTCCAATCCGGCATGACGAGCGTTTCCAGATTTCAATCCAGCCAGGCACAGTGGAGCAGGCTTGAATGAGATTTTCTTCACCCGGATATACTTCCGTAGGCCACTTCACGGCATCCAGTATAAATTTTGTGCCGGCAAAGAAAGTCCGGAGCACGGTCTTTAGGGTTCTAGCCTTGACAATGGCATCCTCCTCTGGGGCCGCAAGGTTGGCACCTACAGTTGTAGCAAAAGAAAGAACGTATCAGTAATCCCGAGTATGATATAATAAAGCAAAGACATGAAGCCAATCGGCAGCAAAAACTTACTAAGCAAGATCTGATAAGTATCGGCGACTTGGTCCGATAGTTTCTTCAGTGCGGTCTGAGCGGCATTGCACTTCTTCTTGTATTTGGAAACATCCTTCTTCAAAGTTTTCATGTCATCCTCAAGGGTTTCCCTTCGTTTTATCTCGGCAAGAATAAGTTGTTCGGTCTTAAGTAAAGTTTCATCAGACCGGGTTATCTGTGCCTGTAAGTAGCAAGGAACACAAGTATCAGTTGGACATTATGGTAAGCTGAATATGGCGTAAAGTACCAAGCATAACTTTTGCAAGTCATACTCGGAACTTGGGGACTAGGTATGCAATATGAGATACCAAGTGTCCTTACCTGGTGCTCTGCAGCCATGCGCTCCAAGATCTTGCTCTCCGAAGTCTTCATAGTAAGGAGAGTGTTCATCAATTGATCAAAAGTGTCTTTACCCGTATCAGAGGACCCGGGGCCTTGGAAATTCCGAGAAGGAGCTTTCTTCTTAGTGGGAGGCGGAACCCGGGTCATTTGTGTGTCGGAATCCGACGCTCCTTCTTCCGCACCCAAGATTGTGGCTTTGTTATTCTTGCTTGCATGGGAAGCAATCGGATACTCGGCTTCTTGTGTGTCCGGGTTTGTCGGCGACGCTTGTTTTTCGCCGCTAGACGCGGCTGTAGTATTATCAGTCGGGCTCCCCTTACCCGGGCCCTCGGTCTCCATATCCTCTTGGTCGCTGATAACGACCGTGGCCCTATAGATGTTGTCAGTGAGCAGCTAAATACACAGTCAGGAAAGGGTGATGAAATGTGGTGGAGCATCAGGAAGGGGATTTTACCCGGTGTTCACCGCAAAGTCACAAGGAAATCCGTCGCTGGACTCGGGAGAGGCTGGAAATTATCAAGTCAGACGTCATGTGGGAATGGTTCAAGGAGAATGTTTTGACCGAGAAAAGATAGGGTAAGTACCAGCCCGCCGAGTCGGGGTCGATGAAATACCCGGGTTAAGGGCATCATCACCCGGGTGATTTCGAGTTGACCTGCGCTTGGTCATGGGCGACTCCTTCAAGCATGGCCAGTGGAATAACGTCAAGGTAGCTCATATATATCATTAAAGTAATACGAATTGAATACGAGGAGGAGATATGAAACCTTGGAGGTGGCCTCTTGAGTTTTTCTTTTTGATCCGACTTTGATTGTCGGCTCCAGTTCCTCCTCGTCGCTGGCAGATTCTACTTTGCCGTTGGAGTTTTCTTCCTCGTCATATTCTCGTTCTGGATATCATCAAAGTTATAGTTGGAAATGAAGGGGTTATGGTGAGATTAAAGGAACCAAATAAAATCCGGAAAATACCTTCGTCCGAGTTAGCAGCTTCTTGCTCCTCTGGACTTTTGGAGCTAGGAGAGGTGTTGGTTTTCCAAAAATCATCATCAGCCTGAAAAGTGTCAGTACAAGGGTTATCAACTGTATCGAGTGGAAAGAGCAAAGGTAAAGGCATCAAAGTCGGGTTTTCACCTTGGGGGCTGGGTTCTCGAGTGTGAAGGGCTCCAATCCGGATATGTTCCGGATTACCTCAAGTTTTTCTGTCAGAAAACCCTTGATGGTTTTGTGAGTGTCGCCAGCTGCGAAGATGTTGTCAGAGTACCGGAGCGGGTCTGTAGATTGCCCCGAATACTCGCACATCAACTTTGTGCGGATGGAATTGGGTTGAATCCGGAAGTCGACCCAAGTCTTCACCAGGTTGAGCCCGATGAGGCCTTGGGCCGTGAGAGTGTTGATTTTGGATAGTAGAGGTTGAATTGCCTCCCTGTCCGAGTCAGAGGCGAAGGCACTAAATTTCTCGGAGATGTCAAGAAGACCCTCTGAGTAACCCGGCAGCTTCTTTTGGCCGGGTGGGGAGGTGTCTTGGCAGTAAAAGTATGAGAGCTGCCAGTGCTTGACATGGGAGTTAAGGGTGAGGGGTGGCATTAAAGAATTCTTGCGGCGCTGGATGGAAACCCCGCCGCAAGCAAGAAGCACCCCGTCACCGCTCTCGCGGCACGGTTTGCACTGAAAAAGCTCAATGAAAAGAGCTAGACTTGGCGAAGTGCACAAGTATGATTCGGAAAGGACGATGAAGTGGGAGATGTTTAATACAGAATTAGGCCCGATGTCAAAAACGCGAAGGCCGTAATGGCTTAGAACATCACGGAAAAAAGGGTGACCCGGTGGGCGGAAGCTCCGGGTCACATGTTCCACGAAACAAATTACCTCGCCTTTTGTCGGGGTGGGCCGGGTCTCCTTGCCCGGCACCCTCCACTGGATATCCTCTTGAGGAGGAAGAACTCCCAGCTCCACCAGCTCCTCCAACTTGGCCTTGGTGACCGTAGACCGCGCCCAGTTGGCGGATATGGAGTTGGTGGCTTTAGCTTTGGTTGGGGTTTTCCCCTGCTTTTTGGGAGCCATATGGTTGACCTGCAAAGTACAAGGTAAAAGGATAAGAGGACTAAGACACGGAAGCTGTGAGCCGGCCGAGTATCGGCAGGGTAATATTGAGACACGAAAATTGCGTGTAATCCGGGTGTTAGCTCGCAGAGTAAAGTTCGAATTATCCGGGTGTCAAGTGTTATGGCGAAAATTATTGGGGTCTAAGCGTTGAAGGAACTTTTGAGGACGATGGATGGCTACACGGGTACTTAGCGCGAATAAAAGGAACTGGAAAGGGGAGGACTAGCCGGGTGATTGAGGCCAAGGCGGAAATTTTGAGTGGTTTGGGCCCATTTTGGGAATTCTATCTTCAGATTTGTGGCGAAATTAACAATTGCAGGTAGTAGGAGAGTGGATTGGAATCCATAACTTATCTATTGGGCAAGCTAGAAAGAAAACTAGCAACCTAATTCGGCATGGCCGAGAAATCATTGGCGGGTCGGTTTGGATCTAATCTAAGGTGAAATCAAAAATTGCAAGGGCAAATTAATGGGTGCAAGAGGCTTACCGGAGGAGATCTGAGCGAAGCCTTGCGGAGGCAGATGGTGCAAGCCTGGTGTCCTTTCGCGGTTCCTGACGGGCCGGATGGAGATTTGCCGGTGGATCTTGGCGGCGGCGCGGGGCGAGCTGTGGCGGAGCGCAGCCTCCGGCCAATGGGCTCCGGTGATGCGCGCGGGATTTCCGTGGTGGAGCTCAATGAGGATGAGCGCGGAGGAAGAAAGGAAGCAGAGTGGGGGGAAATGAGCCGTTAGGGTTCGGGTTACCCCCAAGGAGCCTATTTATAGCGCGAATGGATAAGCCCGGTTCAGCGAGCGGGAGCCGGGAGTTGCGGAAGTAAACGGCTATTTATTCGAGTTTTGGCGAGATGCGCTCTAAATGTTGAGCAGGGGATCTGAGCGAAAAGGAGAAAGAGATCCATCCCGTGATATCAGGTCAATTATCAAGTATGGAATCTTGACATTTTGGGGTTTTACCTGGGAAAGTAAGTTAGGTGATTGGGGAAGAGCCGGGTTACTATATGGCCACCATGGAGTAAGGCCTAGCTATCTATTGAGGCACCTTAACCCGGCCTCCACATACTCGTGTGTTTGATATCTTTGCAGGGAATAGCGAGCGCTTCAAAGGAGTATCCATGAAGCCCAGGCTATTCTGGGGACTACTGATGGGGGGATGATAACCCGGTAGGCCAAACTCCAAGGAGTAACCCGGCCCAAAGGACGCTGTGCAGGATCCGGCTAAGGATAAGGAAACCTGTGAAGGCCCAAGCTTGTAGGCCCAGTAACCCGGATTGTGGGTTATGGTAGAAGAAAGTTAGGGTTTGTGCGCCGTGTCCGGGTAGGATCCAGGATGTGCCTTGGAGAATAAGCCAGGGGGTACGGGTGCTTTATAAACCGACCCCCAGTTCTAGTTTAGGCAGAGACCTAAGAACCCTAGCAATATCGCCTGATATCGGACATCTAGTGTAATCCCAGAGTTGAGTTATTATATCAAGATCGGAGACTCGGCGACTTTGATTGCCGGCTACCAGATCGAGTTGCACCATGTTTTCCTCTGAGATAAACCCTCTCCCAAACGCCTGTGTCATCTTGCCCCAAGATCAGTTACCCCCGGTAACGTCTGCCGTGATTATCCCACGACAAGAGTTGCAACTGAGATTTTTCAGCTGCTAATGGAGTTGCAACCGAGATTTTCGCTAGTTGCAAAGGGGGTTGTAACTCCAATATTTTAAGTCGCAAGTGGGTTTGCAATTAAGATTTTTTTAGTTGTAAGTGGGGTTGCAACTGAGATTTTTTAGTTGCTAATAGAGTTGCAACCGAGATTTTCGCTAGTCGCAAATGGGGTTGTAACTCCGATATTTTTAGTTGCAAGTGGGGTTGCAACTGAGATTTTTTAGGTTCTAATGGAGTTGCAACCGAGATTTTGGCTAGTTGCAAATGGGGTTGTAACTCCGATATTTTCAGTTGCAAGTGGGGTTGCAACTAAGATCTTGCAACTAAGATTTTTTTAGTTGCAAGTGGGGTTGCAACCGAGATTTTTCAATTGCTAATGGAGTTGCAACCAAGATTTTCGGTAGTTGCAAATGGGGTTATAACTCCGATATTTTCAGTTGCAAGTGGGATTGCAACTAAGATTTCTTTTTTTAGTTGCAAGTGGTGTTGCAACTGAGATTTTTAATTTGATAATGGAATTGCAACCGAGATTTTGCTAATTGCAAATGGGGTTGTAACTCCGATATTTTCAGTTGCAAGTAGGGTTGCAACTAAGATTTTTTTTTTTAGTTGCAAGTAGGGTTGCAACTGAGATTTTTCAGTTGCTAATGGAGTTGCAACCAAGATTTTCGCTAGTTGCAAATGGGGTTTTAACTCCGATATTTTCAGTTGCAAGTGGGGTTGCAACTACGACCTTTTTTAGTTGCAAGTGGGTTTGCAACTGAGTTGCTACTAAGTTTTTTTTAGTTGCAAGTGGGTTTGCAACTGAGATTTTTCAGTTGCTAATGGAGTTGCAACCGAGATTTTTGCTAGTTGCAAATGGGGTTGTAACTCCGATATTTTTAGTTGCAAGTGGGGTTGCAACTAAGACTTTTTTTAGTTGCAAGTGGGGCTGCAACTGAGATTTTCGCTAGTTGCAGATGGGGTTGTACCTCAGATATTTTTAGTTGCAAGTGGGGTTGCAACTGCAAATTAGATTTTTGTTTTAAAGTTTTAGTGGGGCTTATAAATGAGAACTCTGTCAACTGCAATTGGGGTTTCAACTATAAATTATATTTTTAGAGTTTCAAATGGGAGTTAGAAATGAGATTTTTTTTTCAATTACAAGTGATGTTGCAACTGAGATTTTTGCAATTTTATTTTCTTAACTGCAAACGGGGTTGCAACTATCTTGTTTTTTAGTTGCAAGTAGCGCAACAAATGAGTTTTCTTTCAGTTGAAAGTGAGATTGCAACTGAGTTTTTTCAGTTTCAAGTGGAGTTGTTGAGATTTTTATAAATGCAAATGGGGTTGCAACTGCAAATTATATTTTTTTTAATTTCCTGCTCCTTTTCCTACTTTCAAATTACAAACGAAATTTTTCCAATTGCAAGTGGAGATGCAATTGAGATTTTCAAAGTCGCAATTTGGTTTTAACTTAGTTTTTCTTAATTGCAAGCGGGGTTGAACTTTTTTTAACTACATATTGCAAGTAAGTTTTATTTTTCTTACAAGTGGGTCACAATTAAGATTTCTTAGTTGCAAGTGGCGTCGTAACTGGAATATTCTCCTAGTTGCAAAAGGGGCCATAACTTAAAATTTCTTAGATACACCCCTCACTTGTAACTAAAAAAATCTCTATATTCTCAGTTGCAATATCTATGCTTAATTGGAAAACAATTATCAGCAACCCCATGTAAAATTGATATTTTTTTAGTTCCCTGTTGTCTCCTACTCATTAGCTTATTAATTTTAAAATATTTTATTGCATTTATCTAGTAACCGTTGTTTCCGTGTTTTAAGAACAAAAGGAAGCATCATATCCTTTATTACGAAAAAAATGAAGCACCACACTTGTAAGTAAAATGAAGCACCACACTTGTAAGTAAAATGAAGCACCCGTATAAGGCCAAAATTTGTATGGTGAGATAGCTCGTCCAGTAACGTGCATGCATTGCCACTGCGTAGGTCTCTTTCACCTAAACAACATGCATGGCTAAATGATCAATGGTTGTTAGAGTAAAACGAAAATGGTTGAACACATCCACGTAACAGGTGACGTCAGCTGACTGAGAATTAGCTTAATTCTCAGTCAGCTAAGCGTTAGCTGCACCCTTAAAAATATCGGTGACTTGTTATCTTTATTTTATAGGAGCGTAACTTTAAACGTACAAGGAACTTGAGCCAGCGACTCAATTAGTGATCCTGAAAGCAATATATGTGACATAAGTTGTGAGGTGTTTGCTCCTGTTATTCGTGTGTACCATTTGCAGTGAATCTGAACCTCAATGTTATCATGTCGAATAGAATGCACATTCTAGGTTTTCTGTCTAGAATCAAATGTTAACAGATGAACTTTTTTGCTTCATGTATATTGAATTTAATTTTTGGAATGTTACATGTTGTTGACTTTCTGCTAAACAATCAGTAACATGTGTTGTCAAATTAACCAGGAATGTCCGAATATAATTTACTGAAATCTGCTCACGTACATGCAAAATTCTAGATTTTAAAACATATATATTTGTTGCCTAGCTGTAGGTCTGAGCATGCATCTTACAATCATCTAAGAGACATTAGCAGGGCAAGGTCAGAAAGAAAATGATATTATCAAGGCTCACTGAAGTGTTTTATTGGATCTTCCATGTGTACAGTATCCTCAGGTTGGTAATTGTTAAGAAAAGTCTACAAGTAGGTGCAAATGTGCAGTTAATTTTGGAGCAAGAGGATGTTAGGAACTTCATAGATAGTTCTTTAAGAATACTATCAAATCCTTGACGTATTCTCGCTAAATTTGGCAACGGGGAGACTAACCACCGGTTATCACTCAACCATAACCATCCCCATCTAACAAAAAATTACCGTCCCCATCCCCATTAACTGTCACGGGGACAAGTGTTGTACCATAACCGCCCCCCACCGGGTAGCAAATAACCATCGGGTAACCACAACATAAAATAAAAAAAATTGGACAGCATATTCCCATATCTAGCTAAATAAACAGCAGTTTACCAAATATATCATAGCAGCACAATATATCAAATTTGATAGCACAGGAACACATTGCCACAAATATAAGTGTTAAAACAGAAATACCAACCATACAGATACAGACCAGAATCAGTTTTGATCATTACAGAACATCATTGGGAGTTCCCAAAGGCACAAATACCCAACATACTTGGTTCAAATGTTCAACAAAGGCACACAGGCCATAACATTCAGAATTCGAATGGGACATGCATAAATGATAAATTTTGGAGGCTGCCAATCTCCAAGTTGTAGAAGCGTCAAAATGCAGGCTGCCACTCTACATTACAGCTTCAAGTTCTGCAAAGGATTAAAGTTAGGTTGACAGATAACTCTATACAAGAGAACAAACATCAACAATAATAAACAGATAGAACAATAATAAAGATAGAAGGTAACCTCCATTCCCTCTTCAACATCTTCAAGAACACTCCAGAAGCTAGCCGCTAGTCCATCATCGTCATCTATAAGCAAACAATAAAGACAACATTCCAGAATTAAAGGATAACAAGAAATATGACTGTTGACCATGTATTCTATGCATTTACCTTTGTATCTATTCCTAATCCAGTCCTGTGAACACATCAGAGCTTCAAGCAAATCTGAGGTAAGACGGCTACGATGTTCACTTAGTACTCTACCACTTGTAGAGAAGGCAGATTCAGAAGCAACTGTGCTGATTGGAATGGCAAAGATATCCCTTGCTACCAATCTCAGAGTTGGGTATCTTGTTCCAGCAACCTTCCACCAGTCCAGGACACTGAAATTCTTTGTATCTAGTGCAACATAGTCATCCTCCAAGTACTTATCCAACTCAGAGAAGAACCTTCTTGTTGCTGGCCTCTTTTTAGCCACACGGGCACTAAACATTGACATAAGTTCTGCTGGTGCTTCTTCTACGGGTTTTGATGTTTCTGGAACATCTTGATCTACTTGGTACTCCTCTAACAGTTTGGTTAACAGGTCAATGACATCTTGAACATAGACCTCACTATCATCCTCACTAACACCATGAAGCATAGCAAAGCAAGTGTTTAACATGTCATGCTTGTATCTAGGATCTAAGAGTGTAGCAATTCCCATGAGACCTTGTATGTCAGTCCAGTATTTATCAAATTTTAGAGTCATTGCTTCTGTCATGTTTCTTATGATCTCATTGCTAGAGGTAGACCATTTCCTCATGTTTGCTTTGATTTCACATATTTGAGGAAAGTACATGTTGGCAGTAACATAGTTTGTTCCAGAAAAAGCTCGGTGATCTTAAAGAACAGCTTCAACCTCTCTACCACATCTAATGCAAACACCACGGCGAGGTCGAGCGACCCCGTCTCCACCGGAGAGGCAACGATTTGGCCGCAGGGCGTCGTCTCCGCGGTGGGCATGCGGCTGTCCAGCAGCGTCTGCGGCCGGCGAGCGGAGGCCGACGTGATGGGCTGCGAGCGGGACGGGAAGGAGGTAGCTGGGGAGCGGAGGCCGGCGAGCGGGACGGGAAAGAGGAGGGAGTTGGGGAGCGCGGGGATGGCCGGAGGGATGCGGTGGCTGGCGGCGCGGGGATGGCCGGAGGGAGGCTTGAGGATGGCCGGAGGGAGGATGAGGGGATCGGGATTTGGTGCTGGGCTGCTGGCGGCTAGGGTTTGTGCGGGATGGGGGTGGGCGGGTGGCGGCTTGGAGTTGGAGTGCGGGAGGGTGCGGGGGGAAAATGGTCTGCTGGAGTGCGGGTGCGGGGGAAAAATGCTAGGGTTTCGGGATTTCGGCCGAGTGGGAATCGTGGGATTGCTAGGATCGGGAGTGGCCCACATGTCATACCGGGGGACGGGTATTATCGGGTATGGGGATCACTAAACCGTAACTGCTCCGGTATAACCACTGGGGATTGTTTTGTATCTGTTAACATCCCCACGGGGATTAAACGTGTACCATCACCGTCCCCTAATAGGTGAATTATCCACCGGGGAACGGGGAATGGGTAACCATTGCCAAATTTAATTCTCGCTGGTGGTAACAACACTCTGTCTCGCCGGCAGCGTGGAGTCGGCTGGTCAAAGGAGGCGACGCGTGAAGTGTAACAACCCAATTCTGGAAGACAGGAAAATCTTGTTTTCAATAACCCAAAAATCAGGGCCAACAGAAACCTTTTGATATGTTTGACTAATATTTGTGTTTCTTTTCTATTTGCTTGATGTTTGTGTTTGAGTTTGTTAACAACTAACATTAAAACAAATGATCATAACTTTCTTAAAACACAACCCTTGTGATCAAGTCATGACAAGAAAGCTTATCACCTTCATCTATCATCCTGTTTTGGCAAAACCCTTTTTGAAAATGTTTTGATTTTATAAGAAACCCAAAAGCCAAGTTTTGAGAAAAACAAAAGCTATTTTCCAAAACTACATGAAAAGTATTTTTGAGGTAATCATCTCCTACCCGTTTTCAACCAAGACATTTTTGCAAGTATTCTAAAAACCCCATCTCACTATCTCTTTTGCAAAAGCTATGAGTGGGGACTATATTACCCGTGTGTTTTGCCTCAATTATATTCTTTTGGATATATCAAACTATGAGTTGGACTACTTTCTAAAAACCTCTTGCCATGGTATATCTTGATCACTACCTTTATCTAGCACTTTAGAAAAACACCTGGCAATTGAATTAAATAACCCTTTTTCTTGAGTGAGCTCTAGATCATTTTTGTCATACTATGTTAGTTTTAGATGTTTTTTCTGCTATAGATGTCATTTGCAGGCTTAGCTTTTTGATAAATTGCTTAGGTTGTTATTTTTTATATTACTAGCATGTATGGATGTTGTACTATCTGTTATATTAATGCTATCTTATATATCTATCATGTTAGAATAAGTATTGTTTGATGATCTATTATTGTTAAGCATGTATGCATGTCTAAATAGCCCTTTTTCCATCTCTAGTTTTAGTGGCTATTTTGCTCCATGATTGTTTTCATATACTGAGTGATCCATGACATGTTTGGTATTGATTTGTCCTTGTTATTAGGTTTCTTAGCTACTGGTTATATTAATTCTCCATGTTTAGAAAAGCATGTGTTACTATGGGCTGGTAGTATTGATTGATATTATTTTCCTATGCATGTGTATGTGTTTCTAAGTTGTTTTCCGCATCCTCATGAATGACCAGAGAGTCATCTAACCTTAATTGAGCATGTTATGAGAGTGGCACACTCACTGGGCTCATGCCATTTTGGTTGAGGATCTATAGCATATGTTCTAGTGTTATTCATGTGTGTTGTCTGTGCATGTCCTGCTAGTTGGTGATAGTTGGTGTGTACTCTGGTGTTTTTGTTTTTGATTGTATTGGGTTGATGAATTTCTTGCTGTATGTTTGCCTGTTAGAAAGTGATTGCCTTTGATTGGTTCTGATTGGGTGTTTTCCTTTTTATTTTACGACGTTAGATAACGAAGACGGTATTATTTCCCAGAGAGGTTTTTATTACAACTCTTGTTTATTCAAGAGCAAGACCAAGACCAGTGCCAAGGCAATCCACTCTAAATGCTTGCTTGTTGTTTACTTATCATTATCTATCATGCATGTTTTACTTCTGAAGTTTTTTGCTTAAGTTGTTTCCAAAATATTTCTTTTAGTGGAATATACCACTATCGCTATTATCTAGTTGTGTAGCCACTACATAATCTTGGTGTTACCAAGCCTTTTAGTTATTTTGGAGCCATCACTTAATTAACTTAAGTCCCTTAGTGGACATTTTAACTTGGTGTTTTTGGAAAACAAAGGCTTTGGAAAAACCCCGAGGAAAGGTGGGACCTTTTCCGAGGGAGGTTGGTGAAGGAGGAAATGTTTTTGACTTGTTTTCCAAAAATGACACATAACCTAGTCTTCGCCGGACAACCAAGCCGTGCTGCCACATTACCCCAATACGGGAACGGGGTCTAGATAGAAAGTTGTCGGTGTTAGTCCGTGTCTACCTCAGTGTGCTATAAGGGTTAGAGTCCCCTGAACCGAATTGTCGCCAGAAAGGAAAGAATGAGACATTTAGAGTGTGGGATTAAGTTCGCCACCGGTTGCAACAGTTGGGTCCCCTATCATGGCGGTGTGTTGCCAGGGGAAACCGGATCGATACGGCTGACGCACTCGGTGCCGGGGAGAACAAACTCAGTTGAAGAGGTAGCCATTTACTAGCACTTGCATAGTGGATAGTTAGGACCAGTTATCTAATGTTTGCATACTGTCTTGGACAGTCCGTGGTTGTTCACGGCGAATGTACTGGATATTGTGGATTGTGTACACCTCTGCAGAGTAAAACTATTCAGAATAGCCGCGTCCTCGGATATGGACAGTTCAATGACCATGTAGCTAGCATTGTGTCAATGTTTTTGAAAAGATTGAAAATTGTTTATGTTGTTGTACCTGGGAGGTACATGGAAAGGGAATAATTGTACCTTTGACGTACCAGAAAAATGATGTTTTCAAAGATGTGATCTTCCAAGAAGTTTTGCAAAGAAAAACCTTTCTTTTATTTAGAATGCTTTACCAAAACCTTGTGGATACGAAATATCTACAAGAGAAATTAAATATCTTTTGAAGTATCTTTTTCAACAAAGAAAATTAAAACTTATGGAACTATGATTGTCGAGACATCGTAGTAGTTTCCGTAGATGGGGGTGCCATGAGACTACGGGTAGAGACGTGGGGAAACGTGGTTGCGCTAAGGACGAAAACACAGGTTTTACCCAGGTTCGGTACGTCGTAATAATACGGCGTTCCTACTCCTGCAAACTCACTATTCAGGTCTAAAGGCTGTGTATACAAAGTACATCGTGAGGTTTTGTTGGCTATTCGTCGATGATCAACCTCTCGGCGGCTTAGCTAGCAGCTTCTTCTCTATCTATCATATCTCCCGTCCGGCTTTATATAATAGCCGGATTAGGGCATACAGAGTAGGAAACCTAGAAGACTACGACAACTATTAACTTGGAAAGTAAGGAATCCACCTTCTACTCCAAGCCAGATCACGTGCACCATGATCCGGGTTCTTCTAGAATCCGGCTTCTGTGCGTCAGCTTACTAGGCCGCCCAATGGACCGTAGCCGATTACCATTTGGGCCACCCGGGTAATCCGGCTCTTTAGACTACTATCCGATATACCCCTAATCGGTATATATCCGACTGTAGCCCCCAAGAAGGATCGAAACTCCGTTTTCGCCGTCTTTTGCCAAATGCATTTTTTCCGAGAAATATCGGCCTGCAGTCTTGATTCTTCTTTTCTCCCCTTAAAGGAGGTGGTAAAGTAAAACTTGGAATCCAGAAAATCCGGCTTTTCCCGCACAATCCTTCGCGGAGAAGGAACTTCCTACGTCAGCGCTTAAAACTTGCTGACGTAAGGGACGTTTGGGTTACAGGCGAGAAACCCAGAAACATCTCTCTGACAGATTCTCGCGGGAAACGAGGAGATAGCCATAATCATCATGTCGATTCATTTCCTGGATTTTCCGGCGAGTGACACGCGTTAGCCATCCAACGGTCAAAAGAGCCGTTAGCACGCATCATGACGGAATTCCGGCTATAAATATCCGTCTTCGTCCACCGTGAAAATCTTCCGCTCTTCACTTCGCACGCCATTCCCAGCGCTCAAGCTCACAGCAAGCAGCTCCCGAGCTCACAACCGCATCCAGGACCTCACCGGAATCGACCGAATCGCCGCCACCCAACGGCATCACCGCCGTCTTCCCCAGCCCGCGCCGTCGCCAAAGAGATTGACGAAATCATCGACACAATGGACCCGCAACTGGATTCTCCGGTGCGGGTCTACGGCGACGAGCCGACGAAGGCAACGGGTGGCGCGGAGGGCGAGGAAAGTTCTCTCGCCTCCGCGGACCTTGCGGGATCCTCATCCGCGCTCACTCCACCGTTCGCTCCCGAGACGGTGGAGGAGAAGATCGCGCTCGTCGGCGACGAGCTCGCGGCCGCGGAGGCCGCAGCGTCCGCTGCCGCCGTAGCCGAGGAAGAGACGGAGACTGCCGGCAATTGGAGTGCCTGCAGTATTCCGTCATCCCTCCTTCCGACAATGGAGAAGGAGGGATTGGTACTAAAGGGGAAGTGGCGGCTTCCGGAGGACGAGACTGAACCCACGCCAAACGACGGAGAACGGGTTCTTCTCCTCCCACCTTCTTAGAGGTATGGGTATTCCACCTTCCGCCTTCTTCCTCCAGATCCTGTCCCACTATAACATCTAGCCACACAACCTTCCACCAAATTCCATCCTTCACTTAGCCGGATTTCAGGCCCTTTTCGAGGGTTATCTAGGTATAGCGCCTAGACTAGATTTCTGGCTTTACTGTTTTGGGGTTAAGCAGAACTATTCGGAGGGCGCACTCCCAACTTGCGGAACCATTTCTTTCACTCTTCAGAGATTCTGAGAGGATTGGTTCCCCAAGATTAAAACATCGGAATCCGTCAAGTTTTGGACGGGTTCCTTCTTTTATCATCCCGACATTTCCTTTCCTGGGAAATCGTTCGGGGTTCCACCTTTTTCGAACATTGCCGCTGTTCCCCAAGAAAATTGGGGAACTGAGCCAGTTCAAACCCTGCCGCCGGATCTTCTAAGGATCAAGCGGCGCATCGCCAAACTCGTCACTTCTGATCCGCCTTTAACCGACATGGACACAGTCCTTTGCTGGTTAAATAGGCGGATCCAGCCCTTGGCCAACCACGGTGCTTGCCTTCTCTGCGAGTACAAGGGAGCCGATGACGAAATGCGGACAACCAACAAGGACTGGTCCGCAAAAGATTTGCGGCGGCGTGTGAATCAGTTGGTCGCATCGCGCGACCAATATGAAGAAAGTCGGCCAATGTACACAGCCGAGAATCCGGCTCCCAAGGTATAATTCTTTGCCTTTTGGGGTTTAAATTCTTTCTCGTTTTACTCGGTTTTTGTGTTTTTGACTTAACTTTTCCTTTTCAACAGATCGCTGATCTTCCTGAGTCGGATCTCGCTTCCGATGCTGAGCTGGAAGCGTTGCGTGCCACCTTTGCCGGTGGGCGAAAGCGCAAGAAGATCTCCTCATCCCAAGAGGTCATCGATCTTGACGGAATTCCCGTCGCCACTTCCACGTTTGAACATCTGGGTTATTTTCCTTTGTCGGAGTTTTTCTTTCATCTTCGGAGTTTTAACTTTTCCGGCATTTTGCTTTGTTTTTAGCCTACCTCCCTCTACTCTAAAGCCAAAAAAGCTGAAGAGGCATAAGGTTGTGTCCAGCCGAGGCCCTCATCCTTCCCCTGCCACTGCTCCGAACACGCCGATCACAATAACATAGGAGCATGCCGCAGCCCCCCCCCCACCGAGTCTCTGGAGACCAGCCAGCCCATTGTGCTGGAAACGGACATGGGGGAAAGGGCGGCTCCTGAGGTGGGAGGTCCTTCTCGGATAACTGAGGAGGAGATCCCCACCTTTGACAAGGACTTCAAGAACATCAACGATGGCCTTAGCGCGGCCGGGACTCTTTGTGCTGAGTATGCAAAAGAGTTCACTGAGAACTTAACAGGGTTACAGCGGATGAGCCAGGTATTATCCTCAGCCCCCAAGCATTAAGTAAAATGTCTACTTTTCACTTGATGCTTTTCAATATCATGATTTTTTCCTTTTCCGTGTTCCAGCAAACCGCTGAAACCATTAATATGGAAGTTTTCAACAAACTTTCCGTCAAGAATAAGGAGGTTACAAACCTTCTTTCTATTCTTGACGCGAAAGAAGAAGAGATGGCCTCATCTCAGCTACAGCTATCGGAAACAACAGGTATATTTCGAATCTCTGAAGTTCCTTATCTCATTTTTTGTCTAAGTACTTTCCCAAGTTTTTCTAAACTCGGGATTTTGTTCCTTGCTTTCCAGCTGCTTTGGCTAAAGCCAAGGAAATAGCTGAGGATGCCGGCAATGCCGCGATTCTCCGACAGGAGAATTTGGACCTTCATAAGGATCTTATGAAGGCTAAAAAGGATCTGGAGGCCAGCAACATGGCCCTTGGGATTGCTCAATCCAAGGCCTCCCAGCAGGCGGACAAGGACAAGGCTACTATCCAAGACTTGGAGAATGCCTTAACCCTGCGCCTTGAAGAAGGCTCCGAGATGGACAAGATTCTCGGTAAGTTGCTATCATTTACCGATTTTTTCATATCTTGATTTCCTTCTCTGTTTTTCGCTAACCTTTTGGTTGTTTGTCTGAAAAAACAGGAGATAACCCAGAACTTACTCGGATTGAGAAAATCCGAGCTTTTGGGAAGGTATGGACTGCGATCAGGGCTGCAGGCATGCAGCTGGTCAACAAGTTCCTTCCCTCAAGAACTGGGGAATTCTCGGAAGTTGAAAAACTTCCGGAAGCTATCCTGGAGGTGGCGGAATCCAAGGAGTCCACCTTGCACGTGCACGCATGGCCTTAGGCCTTATGCGTATGCATTACCCTAGTGCCAAATCTTGGCGCGTGGCGTCCGGTATCCCCCTTGGATACTCGGAAACCCAGCGGACCACCATCTTCGACGAGATCAAGGGTCACGCCACCAAGATCGCCTCCATGGTGAACATCTCCATCACCTATCCGGAAGAAGCGATTCCCGAAGCCCCCGAGAACGATAGCAGCGATGAAGACTCGGATGCCTGAAGGATTCTGCTTAACCTGGATGGTGGAAGTAGAAAATAGGAGCATTACCGCACTTTACAATGTAAACTTATATTGTAATGCTTATGTCCTTTTGTATAAACAAGTACTCCGCCTTTTGCAGTTAATTATGAAATTCTTTGCAAGTTTTCCGGGTTTGATATTCCTTTATCTTCTAAGTTCTCCGGCTTATGTGCTTTAACTGTCCTTAGTGTTTGAAATGGCTCAATAGCAGTATGAATCTTCATGCCGAGTTACTGGGTAAAACCAATCAGTTTGAACTTGAAAACATGGATCATACTAAGGGAATTTTTACTAACTAGCTCCAGTGACCCAACACATAAACAATCAGATAATGCTTAGAGAATAGTAAGGAATTTTTTGAATGAAACTCGGGCACGCATGCACAATCCAAGTTTCCTTTAGCCGTTAATAGGCTGAAAATCATTCAGTTTTTAAACGCCGAGCACTC
Organism: Alopecurus myosuroides; assembly: GCA_028641055.1. NCBI lineage: Eukaryota > Viridiplantae > Streptophyta > Magnoliopsida > Poales > Poaceae > Alopecurus > Alopecurus myosuroides. The sequence goes on from CM054059.1 coordinate 288,226,058, forward strand.
AGGCACAATTCGGGTTAACATTGAGTATTTTGTAAGATCATTGGGAAATAGATAATGTGGAATCATGTTTTGTGCTATAATAAACTTGTAAAAAACACAGATATAAGAATTCCGACAACTTTATTTCATGATCTCAAAGATGTTTACATATAATTGAACTAAGTATAGAAGGGACGTAACTGCTGGATACTCCAGGGCCTTTTTGTCTCTCCTAGTTCATCATCTATCTTTCTCTTTCTTTTGCGATTCGGCTTCTCGGGATCGTCTTCCGTATCGCGAATGTCTACAAGATAGTATGATCCATTCTTCATGGCTTTACTGATGACAAATGGTCCTTCCCATACTGGGGCCAGTTTGTGCTTTCTTTGCTGCACCAATCTTAGCACTAGGTCACCTTCTTTAAAAGAACGATGCCTGATTTTCCGACTATGATAACGTCGTAAACCTTGCTGATAGATGGCGGATCTTTGAAGCACAAGTTCTCGTTCCTCTTCTAAGAGATCGACGGCATCCTGTCGTGCTTTTTCGGCATCCGAGTCGTCGAAATCCTGCACCCTTGGGCTATCATGGATCATATCCGTTGGAAGGATTGCTTCCGCGCCGTAAACTAGGAAAAACGGGGTTTGCCCAGTTGACCTATTTGGTGTCGTTCGAATACTCCAAAGCACGGAAGGTAACTCTTCTACCCATGCTCCAGCTTCTCTATGAAGAGGAGATTCGAGTCTTGGACGTATTCCTTGCAGGATTGAGCTATTCATTCTTTCAAACTGTCCATTGGATTGCGGGTGTGCCACATATGCGAGATCGAGGCAAATTCCCGTTTGTCGGCAATATTTTGCCAACTCTCCAATGGAGAAATTTGTCCCGTTGTCGGTTATTATGCTGTGTGGAACGCCGTATCTCATGACTACGTCAATAATGAAATTTCTGGCAGTTACACCGTCAAGCTTTTTGATGGGTTTAGCCTCCACCCAATTGGTATATTTGTCCACAGCTACAAGTAGATGTGTAAGTCCGCCTCGTGCAGTTTTGAATTGTCCCATCATATCTAGCCCCCAGACCGCAAAGGGCCATGTAATGGGGATAGTTTTTAGTGCTTGGGCTAGCATATTAGTCTGCTTGGCGTAATACTGACATCCTGCACATGTATTTACTATGTGCTCAGCATCTGTCTTGGCTGTTAGCCAGAAAAACCCGGCACGGAATGCTTCTTTGACTATGCTTTTTGATTGAGCATGATGTCCGCAATCTCCGGCATGGATTTCTTGCAGGATTTCTCGTCCTTCTTCTGGTGAAATACATCGCAGAAAAATTCCGGAAGTACTGCGTTTATACAGGCAATTGTTAATTACTGTGTATCCTTTGCATCGACGCTGGATCTGCCTTTGCAAGACTTCGTCTGCTCCTTCTGGGTACTTCTGATTAACTAAGAAGTTTATATATGGGATTGTCCAATCCGGGTTAACGAGCATAACTTCGATTGACTCGGAAGTTAGAGGGTAATCAACATCTCCACCTTTTATCGATGGTTCGTACAGGTGTTGGACGAATACACCTGGTGGTAGGATTTTTACCCTTTCCGATTCCATGCGGGCTAACGCATCCGCGTTCCAATTTTCCTCCCTTTTAACATGGATTACTTCGAATCCGAAGAAACAAATGGCGAACTCGTCCACCGTTCTCCGATATTCGGCCATTATAGGGCTTTTTGCGTCCCAAGTTTGGTTGAGCTGATGTTGTACCAAATCTGAGTCACCGTAGCACAAAATGCGCTTGACGCCTATGTCTTTTGCAATATGCAAGCCATGAAGCAGAGCTTCGTATTCTGCCACGTTGTTGCTGGCATTGAAGTGTATTTGTAATACATACTCCATTGTATCTCCTTTAGGGGATTTTAAAACTACACCAGCTCCAGCGCCCTCCTTCATCTTGGATCCGTCAAAGTGCATGATCCAGTACTCAGACTCCGGCATTGGTGTTTTCTCCATTGCTTCCGTCCAGTCGGCGACAAAATCTGCCAAATCCTGGGATTTTATTGCCGTCCTGGGCTGACACTTAATGTCGAAGGCTGCTAGCTCGATGCCCCATTTGGCCACTCGGCCAGTCGCCTCCGCATTGTTTATTATATCCCCTAGTGGTGCTTTACATGCCACTGTTATGGAATGTCCTTGGAAGTAATGGCGAAGTTTTCTGGATGCGAAAAATACGCCATATGCCAGTTTTTGATAGTGTGGATACCTTTGTTTGGACTCGGAGAAAACTTCGCTTATATAATATACCGGATGCTGGTCTGGTATGCTCTGTTCGTCTTACTTCCGTTCCACAATGATTACTGTACTGATAACCCGGTTTGTAGCCGTAAGGTACAATAACATAGGTTCTCCGTCTTTTGGGGATGCCAAAATCGGAGCTTTCATCAAAGTTTCCTTTAACTGGGTTAACGCTGCATCTGCCTCTTCTGTCCACTCGAATTTGTCGGACTTTTTTAGCAACTTGTAGAGTGGTAAGGCTGTATCCCCCAGCCGACTAATAAATCTGCTGACGGCTGCAGCGGAACCCGTCAATCTTTGGACATCTTTTACACACGTAGGTTTGGAGATGTTTAAGATTGCTTTGATGTTTTCTGGGTTAACTTCTATTCCTCTATGAGAAACGATGAAATCTAGAAGTTTTCCTGAGGGAACCCCGAATACGCACTTTGATGAATTTAACTTCATCTTGTAAGTGCGCAAATTTTCGAAGGTTTCTCATAAATCCTCAAGGAGTGTATCTTTTTTCTTGGTTACGACAGCAATGTCGTCCACGTAAATGTCGCACCCGGACTTCTAAAGGATACTCGCCGTTCCGTTGAACAGTAGTAGATTGGATTACGGGGCTTACCGGCACCCGCGTCCTCTTACGAGTAGGCCAACACACGTATGTGTGACAACCAACCCCTATCTGTTCAGCGTCGACGTAAACTATCCCACAGTAATCAGGACACTACCATTGACGTACTTCATACCATACACACATGGTACGTCAACGGCTTGTAACTGAATGATAGCACAGCATATCTCTACGACACAAAAGATTGAAATAAGTTGCAAATAGCTCTCACTAGAGCAGAGATAGCAAATACAATCATCCAGAGGACACATGTCCCAACATAACATCATTACATCTCAGCGGAAGCATTCAAGGGTCTGAGTACAGACAAATCCAAATAGGCTTAAGAAGCCGGAAACTGAAATAAAGACGGAGCCCATCCACGATGTCTCGGATCCTGCCCGGGTCCGCTAACTACTCGTCAGCAGCCTCGTCAAACTCCACGTAGTAGCCGTCACCTGGATCCTCGTAAGCGTAGTCTGCGGAAAACCACAGCCCCAAAGGGGTCAGTACATAGACGTACTGGCAATCAAGACTCACAGTTCACCAAAGTGTAGCCCGTCAACACCAAGCACAGATGCCTTGGGTCCAACGGAAGAGAGGGGATATAAAAGACGCTGCAACTGGCTGCGCTAACCAACTACAGAGATTCTACCACTTCCGACTAACAGAAAGGAGATAAGATCGAGTATTGTAACCAATTGAAAGATAACTTCAAACAAACCCATCCTGGATCTTGCCCCTTATCCAAAGAAGCAATCCGAGGATAACTCACACAGTTGGCTTAAAGATGAATCAAGTTATTGTGACAATAATCCTATTACTAGTCAAGTTGTTAATCATGGGGTGTGAGATTGGTTGATCATTAGGTTTAAGTGGTCCTGAGTACTTGTTAGCCAGTACTTTCACCAAGTTAACCATAACCGCGGAAAACACGGCTTCTCGAGAAGATTATCCCTGCAGGGTTGCACCAATTTGGCCGTACACGTATGAATAACCCGCCAGATGGGATGGCTCCCACCAAGCGGGGCACTCAACACAACTCAACTCTTCTTCGCATCAAGCCCAAAGCACCTTGGGCGCACGGCTAATCAAGCCCCGAAGAAAAGGGACCCTCATAGCACTCTAAGACCGTGTCCCCCTATATGCCGACTACGAAAGTTCCACCCTGCGTTGGGCTCACAAAAACATGCATGCGGCAAATGGAAAACACGAACTAAATGAGATGATTTGGACGAGATGCGAATCGAATCAAATTGAGGGGGGCGCCCATACTCGCTTCCCACATGCGGGTAGTGCGCTCATCATGGATCAGTAGACAAGACCCTTTTCCTATTAGGGTCGACACTAGCAGGCCTCAAAACCACACAGGGCCTCCTGCCGGTGCCTTATCATCAAATTATTATTACGTAATAACATTAGCATGATTGATTGATTAAACATCGAGCCCCCAGAACATAATAGAAATAGTAACGGAAAATAACGGGTAACAGACTCGAGCAAAACAACCTAAGCATGCTAGTAGGACACTGGCTCAAACAATAGGGTTGTAGGAGTGGTGGTGAGGCAATATCAGGGTTAATGGATTCATGTGATAGGTTCGCGACAGAAACAACTACCACTAAGGCTAGCAGGAATAGACAACGGAAAGTATCGGTAACCAGGGTTGAAAGGAACACAATGGTTCATGTGAGTGATAACTTGCCTGCAAACTCAACAGCCGGGTACTGAGCTAGATCCTCAGAAGGGGTGCTGTAAAGATCGTCTGTCTCAACGTCGTCGTCGTCTATTCGCGAAGAAGCAAACAAACAAGACAGAAATATAAACAATCATTATCATGGCATAGTGCACAATCAAAGATGATGCATGACAAGTTAATGGTTGCATCAAAATAAACTAAGTGACACGGTAACACAATTAAGATGGACCCCTATGCAATTTTGAGTTGGATATGGGAAAGGGTCCATGAATTAAGTGGAACAAATGATTTACAATTAATTATCATGTGAAAGTTGTTAGCATGATGCATGCATGATGATAACAACAAAATAACAACAATAGATGCAAGTGGAAAAGAATTTTAACCAGTTTGGAATTTATTTATTAAGTTTGGAAAGTTTGGTTACTTAAACATGTAACACAACAATTGTTGTTTTCATCAAGTTAAAGTGTGCAAAACAATTAACAAAATTTATATTTGAAAAGAACATCAAATTTTAGTTGAATTACATGTTTCAAATTTTGAGATAGGAGTTAGGATGAATTTATTATGACTTAAACAATATTAAACAAGTTTTAAATGAATTTAAAACAAGTTGGAATTTTATTTGAATTTTATTTGTTCAAAACATAAATTCAAATTCACATTTGAAAAGTTCACACTTTGATGGTTTGAAAACATATTTTGCATGTTCAAAAATATTTTATTTTGAGCAAGATATGATTTTATCAAATTTAAATGAATTAAACAAGGATTAAAATATTTAGGAAATTTAAATTATTCAAACCATGAAACAAAATTTATATTTGAAAAGGTTATTCAAAATGGTATGGAAAACATATTTTATTTGCATTTATTGGATTAATAATGAATTAGTTATTGAATTTAGCAAATTGCATTTGAATTATTCAAATTTGAATTTTGGATGCATTTGGAAATTTCAAATCAGTACACAAATGGATTATTTGGATAGATCATTAAATTTGGATCAGCAAACATATATAACTTTTATTAATTGGGGTTATATTTTAAAAGTTATTAAAGTTTGGAGTTTAGGGTTCTATTCTGTAAATTAAAAGATATAGAATTTTCAAAAACAGAAACGTGTTAGACATTTTGCACCGTGCAGCAGCTAGCCACAGCCACTGCAGGGTGGGCCACGGGGCCAGCGTGGCCACTGTGCGCGCGCGTGGCAGCCAGGGCCACTGACTGGTGGACCCTGCCTGTCAGCGGCGTAGGAAAAAGTTTTGGTTTAATTCGTCCGCGAGGGATCGAACCAGGGACCTGCGGGCGCGCGGACTGCAGTGTTGCCACTGCGCTAGATTCAGTTTCGTGACTGAAACAGCGACGCGGGGAGGATAAGGATTCAGTTCTGCAGTTAACTGAAACTGAACGCGCGCGAACTGAACCTGCTGACAGAATCGTAGATCGCCGGCGGGGATCGCCGTGCCCGCGCTCGATCTGGAAGCGTGTGAGTGCAGAGATGATGGATGCGACGGATGCGTGCAGATACAGAGGACGAGAGGGAATAGACGGTGGCTCACCACCGTACGTAGGGGTAGCAGAGGCTCGGTGACGCACGCTGACGGAGGCGACGGTGGCGTGGAAGAAGACGGCGGCGCGGATCCGGTAGCCCTCCGTGCTCCCTCCGGTGTGCAACAGGAAGAGGGTGGAGAGGTGGAGCGATTTCAGTAGCTAGGTGGGTGCGTGGACATCCATGGCGTCGACGGTGAGAACGGATTCAGAGCGGCGACTCCGGTGATCTGCAGCAGAGAGGGGAATTCGATGGCAGCAAGGTGGAAGCTGGCGGCGGAGATGCGGGAAACAGCGACCTAGGGGCTAGGGTTCGCGGCGCGCTGCCCTAGGGTTCTTATAGAGGGGCAGAGCCGCTGCTGGCCGTCGCGATGGGACGGCTGCCGCCGTGGCACGTCCCGATGTGGCGCCGTACGGGGGGACGACGATGGCGGCGTCTAAATCGAACCGGTACGCTGGTTAGTGGGCTGGGCTGCGCGCGGAAAGGGGTTGGTGGGTTTGGGCTGGCTGGGTAGAGGCTTAGGTGCTGCGCGCGCTGCAGTTTTCTCCTTTATTTTTTCTGTTTCATTTTTTTTTTGCTGAAACAAAATGGAAGAAAAAGAAAGCTTTTAGGTTAGCAAAAATTCTAGGAAAATTAGGTTAAGTTATTTAGGTTAACAGAAAACAATTTCCAAGATTTGTTTTCAAAAAGTTTGAAAATAAACTGCTGTTTGGAAAATAAACCAAATTTGAGTGATTTTTGAATATTAAGTAACATTATTGAAAACAAGGTTTTAATAGGGTGAACCCTATGGTTAATGTGATTAAAGTGAGTTGATTGGTTTGGAGATTTTCATAATTTCCAAATGAGGTGATGTTGATGATTTGCTTTGAATTTGAAACCAATTTGGAAAATAATTAATTGGAATAAAAGCACCATCTTATTAGTTGATTCCTTATGAAATAATATGACAACAATTGGTTGTTTTTATTTGTGATTTTTATTTCAATGTTGTAACAGAGCAAGTATGAAATAACCATTTGAATTTGTTTGAGTTTCATTATGAAAACAAGATAAAACAGATGCAAAACAAATAGTAAACAAATGCAAACAAATAATTAAACATGATGACATGATGCAATACTTTAATTAAACATGAAATCAAACATTCTATGGGATATTTTCATACTTGGGATGTTACAGTAAACGTGGACATTTTTGCCAATCTGACTATGCAAACAACGTTGCATGCAACGCTGGTAGGTGGCACCTGCGTTCTTCAGGCCAAATGGCATGGTTATGTAATAGTACGTCCCATAAGGGGTTATAAAAGAAGTTTTAATTTGATCTTCCTTTTTCATGCGTATTTGGTGGTACCCGGAATATGCATCCAAAAAGCATAAGAGCTCAGAGCCTGCAGTGGCATCTATTATTTGATCAATTCGCGGTAACGCGAACCTATCTTTTGGACACAGTTTGTTTAAGCCGGTGTAGTCTATACACATTCTAAGGGCAGTAGTATCTTTCTTCGGTACTAATACCGGATTTGCAGACCACTCGGTGTGTATAACTTCCTCGATAAATTCTGCTGCTAAAAGCCGGATAATTTCCTTGCCGATAGCCTTCCGTCTTCTTCCGTCAAATCGACGGAGACCTTGTTTGACGGGTTTGGAGCCTGGAATCACCTTAAGTTGATGCTCAGCAAGTTTCCTGGGTACGCCTGGCATGTCAGCTGGACACCAGGCGAAAATATCCCAGTTCTCACAGAGGAACTTGATGAGCTCGCCTTCCTATTTGTCGGTCATCCCAGTTCCCACCACGACAAATTTTGTCGGATCGTTGGGATCTAGGATCACCTGTCTTGTATTCTCTGAGGCCTTGAAGCTGTCTGCTGGCTTCCGGGTTTCTTTTCCTGCCGGCATTTCTGTCGGCGATACCTCTTTGGCCAGCTCCTTCAACTCTTCCTTTGCTATGATTTTCTCAGCGCAAAGGGCGTTTTCTTTTTCCAGCTTGTTTGCCAACTTGAAGTCTCCCGATATGGTGATTACTCCTCCTTTTGGCCCTGGCATCTTCAGCTTGTTATAGATATAACATGATCTTGCCATGAATTTGGCGAAAGCTGGACGTCCGAGTATCGCGTGATACACGCTTTCGAACGGCACCACTTCGAAGGATACTTTTTCTTGACGGAAGTGATCTTTTTCTCCGAAAGTGACATCTAGGGAAATTTCTCCTAGGGATCGTGCTTGCCTGCCAGGAACAATGCCGTGGAAACGTATGTTGCTGTGGTTGAGCTAGGTCTCGGAGATTTTCATATGCCTCGGTGTATCCAGGTACATTATGTTAATGCTGGATCCTCCATCCATCAGCACTCTTCTTAGCCTAGTGTTCTGGACAATAGGGCTTACAACAAGAGCTTGCGTGCCGGGTTCAGGGATATTCCCAGGATGATCAGACTGATCCCAGGTGGTTGGTGTGTTTGAATACTTCAAGAATTTCGGGGTTGCCGGAACAACCGCGTTTATTTCTCGAAGCGTTCTTTTTGCCACCTTTGCTGATGGAGTTGCCAGGAAAGTTAGGGCACACTCTCCATCAACTCTCGGAAACTTGGGATCGCCTTTTCGCTGTTGTTCCTGGATTTTTTCGTCAGTGTCCGATTCACTGTCTTCTTTCTCAGCTTCTAGCTTTTGTTTGGAAAACTTCCTTTTGGAATTCTTCCCCTTATTTCCGGATCCTGCACTGCCTTTCATATGCTTGTTCGGTCGGCATTGTGCGTTGGTATGGGTGGGTTTCCCAAATTACGAGTGGTGGACGCAGGGTTCCGACTTAATCTTTTCCCATTCCTCCTTGGTGTAATTGATTGGTTCTGAACTGTGTCCCTTCCACCTGTTCCCTTTTTCACTTTCAAAGGCTATGTTAACCTCTTTGGTTTTTTGTGTTGCGTCTGGAGTTCCTTTTTTCTCAGGGCGAGGGTTCTTTTTGGCCTATATCAGTGTATCGATATTGCCTCCTCGAGCTCTGATGTCGTCTTCGGCTGCAGCGTGTTCATTGGCGGTTGTAAGCATAGATCCGAAATCTTTGTGCTGTTTTGAACCAACCATGAACGGTACAAGTCCGGGTTTTAGGCCATTGACGAAAGCATGCATTGCTTGTACGTCAGTTACTCTAGAGCAGCCATTCTTCATTGCGGTCCATTGATGAAATCCACGTATGGTTCGTCCTCAAATTGGGTGCAACGGTTCAGCTGGTTGATGCTATTCGGGCGCTTGTAGGTTCCCCGGAAATGTTGAGTGAATACTCGAGCCATATCATCCCAGCTGTCGACAGTTCTGGAAGGTAATCCGTTAATCCAATCTCTAGCTCCATCCAGTAAAATTAGGGGAAGAAACTTTACAGCTTCCAGGTCTGTCCCATTGTTAATCTGGACGGCTGTGTAATAGTTTGAGAGCCAGGTATCCGGGTTTGTACTACCGGTGTATTTTTGGTACGTTGGACCAACTTTGGCAAAACCAGAATGCAGGTTTATCCTTCAGATCCTATCTGTGAAGCATTTAGGTCCAAAGTATAAGTCGTCTCTTTCCGCCCTATCGATGTGTGCGGAGTACCTGCCGGCTGAATGGACAGAAGGGGATCTACTCCTTTCTTTTCCATTGTTGCATAGACGCGCTTTTCCGGGATAATCTCTATTTCTTCCGGTATCACGCCCCTTTGGATGAGGTGGAGTTCTACTCCTCTATCTTTCCTTGTCCTTGGGGGGTGTTCGAGATCTCTCACGCCTGTGAGGTATACCCTATCTTCCGGCTTTTTCAGCTGGGTTTCTCGGAGGTGGCATTGCTTTGCCATCATTCCGGTGTTTTTCTTCCCGATCGTGGGGGTTAAGTCCACCTTTCGGGAGATGGGATCCGGTTCTAGATCAGGCTGTAAGTGGGCGAGTCCACGGCTGCCCACCAGTGAACCACTTGAGTCCAGATGAGTTAAACGGATGGTCCGTTTTTGCCCACTTATTTTTACCAGGTTATGCGGCACCCACGATGTCCACTTACGCCCACTTAAATTAGTCTTACGGTAACGATACTAGCGACGGGCGCTTGGAGCTGAACCGATCGAATCTCAAAAAAAAAAGAATCTCAAAAAAAAAAAGAACTGAACCGATCGTTCCCACTCGGCAGCGCGGCCTCCCTGGCCATGGCAGCGCACTCGACCTGACGTACTGGTACTGCGTACGCCTCCAGCACCTCCCGCGCGCTACGGTACCGTCCGGCCGCCACTGACCGCGCTGCCCACGGCAGCGCCGGGACGACGCCCGCGTAGAGATACATGCACAAGCGCATGCCCTTCGTCGCCTCGGTGTACGCAGCAGACGCCGGCTACTCGGCGAGGGTGAGCGTGGACTCGAGGCTGGCCTTGGCCGCCGTGGAGTTGGCCGCCACATGCCTTGTGGCGAGCGCGGCGAGGTCTGGCGTGCCGCTCGCTGACCGGCAGGCAGAGCACGGACACGGACACGGACACGCAGAGCTACCGGCTACTCGGCGAGGGTGAGCGCGGACTCGAGGCTGGGCTTGGCCGCCGTGGAGTTGGCCGCCACATGCCTTGTGGCGGGGTCCGGCGTGCCGCTCGCTGACCGGCAGGAAGAGGCGTTGACGCATCGGCAGAGCACGGACACGCAGAGCTACGGCGTGACTTAGAAGTTGCCCAGACTCCCGCACAACTGTTCCAGCGGCGCAGAGGCGAGGCTGCCAACGTGGATATCAATGACGGCCGAGAGGAGGAAGAGAAGGGTGAGCGTGCCTAGCGGAGAAGAGGAGGTGACGGGCATAGGAGCAGAGGGGCGGCGGTAGCGAACGCGCCACGGCTGTCCGTCTCTTTTTTTCCCCGGCCGTGAGTGTCCACTTAACGAAAAGAAGTGGGGTGGGCTGGCGGCGCCGTGGTCTGTCCGTGCCCACTTGCAGGCCTAGTTCTAGACGCTTCATCCCTGTTATCGGGATTTTTCTTGTCTTTTCTCGGATCCGTTTTCCCCTTGTTTGGATCTCTCGGCTCCTCCGGTCCAGGTGCTCCAGCGGCGCAAGTAGCTTTTTTGCATAGGGCAGAGTCGTCATGCAGCCTCCCTGATCTCTCTTGCCCCCGATGTTGTTGTTGCAATGCTTTTCCGAGGAAAGCATACACCCCTTGAAGTTTTTCACCGTTTGAGTACATATCATTGTTGAGGATGGCGAATGCTGCTTCCGCGTTTTCTGCTGCGGTTTTGTATATTGGTTTGCCTCTGGCATCTTTGTCGTTTACCTTCTTTTGCCAAGATGGGTTGTGAAACCTTTCTTTTGGCGGCAGTACTTCCGGTCTTACGATTCTGGGTAACCTTGTAGGTTTTAAGGCAGATCTATTCTTTTTCTCGTACTCCTCGATTTCTTCCTTCATGAGCTTGATGTCATCCTGGGTTTTTTGGAGGTGTTCACGAGTTCTGAATAGATGTTGCTGTTGCCTTTGGAGAGCTTGCCTCCTGGCTTCTAGCACTTCAGGGGGTTCATGCAATCCCACTGGTGTTTGTAGCAACTCCTGTTCTTCTTGCCCTGTCATTGGCAGAACAAGGATTTCTTTTGTTTTCTTCTCCGCAGGTTTTATTCCGCTTGCATCTCCTACTTCCGGGCTTTCATCAGCTGGATCAGCCGATTTCTTCTTCCGGAGTTTGTATTGGAGTTTTTTGGCGGCTTTATGCTTTTTCTTGGAAGAGGGAGGTTTTTTGACCGGTTCTTCCTCTGTCAGTTCTTTGACATTGGGAAATATTGGAGAGGTTTCTCCGTCTTCTCTCTCTTCCTCTGGCGGAGGAGTTCTAGGGCATTCCGGACTGCCGGCATCCGTGTTTTCAGCCGGTTTCGCCATTAGTACTTCGTCGAATCCCTCCTGAAAAGATTTAACCTTTCTTTCGAAGGCGTCCACGTCTTCGTCTTCGGAATCAAAGTCATCTGATCCGGTTTCTGACTCTAATCTCGCCTCAATGGCGGCTAGCACAGAGTCAGCTTCCGAGTTCATCGCTGGATTGGCGGATGTCGGATCTTCCACCTCTGTAGCGGGTTTACTGTTTTCTGCCTCTTGCACGGGATTACTTTCATCCGTGTTTTCGGCGACCTCGGATTGCACCATGACGATAAAGTGTGAATCACTTTTTTGTCGGCAATCTGAGCAAAACCCGGTATCGTAGTCATCTTCGACTGGGTATAGGGCGGGTGGGAAAAATTTGCTTCCACCGCAAAACCCCATGGCCTCTGCAGTTAGTCCGATAAAGATATTTGTAGATCCAATCGGTAACACGCAGGCACTTACCAGATGATTTTGCGCCGGTATGTAAGATTCATTGTCGAGGAAGCGTCCAACATCGTCGTCGAACTCCAGGCTTCTGACGGTTATGGAACTGCCGATTCCGCCAAGTATCCCAGATCGAAATTTAACGCCTGACGCCGTTTGCCCCACGGTGGGCGCCAACTGTCGAGACATCGTAGTAGTTTTCATAGATGGGGGTGCCATGAGACTACGGGTAGAGACGTGGGGAAACGTGGTTGCGCTAAGGACGAAAACACAGGTTTTACCCAGGTTCGGTACGTCGTAATAATATGGCGTTCCTACTCCTGCAAACTCACTATTCAGGTCTAAAGCCTGTGTATATAAAGTACAGCGTGAGGTTCTGTTGGCTATTCGTCGAGGATCAACCTCTCGGCGGGTTAGCTAGCAGCTTCTTCTCTATCTATCGTATCTCCCGTCCGGCCTTATATAATAGCCGGATTAGGGCATACAGAGTAGGAAACCTAGAAGACTACGACAACTATTAACTTGGAAAGTAAGGAATCCGCCTTCTACTCCAAGCCAGATCACGTGGACCATGATCCGGGTTCTTCTAGAATCCGGCTTCTGTGCGTCAGCTTACTGGGCCGCCCAATGGACCGTAGCCCACTACCATTTGGGCCACATGGGTAATCCGGCTCTTTAGACTACTATCCGATATACCCCTAATCGGTATATATCCGACAATGATGGGTCTTAAATTCATCATGGCTAGTTGAACCCTTATTACATCCTTCCTAGCACCTATATATATATATGCATATCTACATGTTTAGCTTTCATTTGGAGTGTCTTGTGAGTACAATCCAATGTATTCATAATGGTTTCGTCCCTGGCTATTGTCTTGGCCAGACTTTGAGCAGAAACCTAGAGAACCTGAAGAAGATGGTATCGCTGGCGACTGTGCGAACTAGGAACGTCTCCGAGTCAATAGCCTGTAGGTAGTCAAGGCATGACTTGGGTTTACCACGAGTGTGTTTTGAAGACTTCCGCTGTTTAGTGTATTTTCCTGCCATGCGTGGCAGTTGTTTTCAACTTAGTCAAGTGACCAGCTGTGTAAGACGTGTATTCGTGTAGTGGATGTTGTAATCTGCAATGCCAACTCAAGTATGTTATTCACGACTTGGAATCATGAATGTATGCATACTGGAGGTCTCAGACTGCTAGTCTAGAGTCCCCACATGGAGCACGTGGCGCCATGCAGGGTTTCGTCCAGGTTTGCGAGCACGCGATTAAACTCAGATTCACCTTGGAGACTCTCTGCCATGTGATAGTAAAACAAGCTTAATTGGATTCGGAATGGAGTCCGGCGAACACGGACGTGCCGCCTCAGCACCCGCGGGCGATTCCTCACCGCCAACGCCGGCCCCCTCCTCCGCGTCGAGCTCCCTGGGCTCTCTCCCCTCCGAGCTCCTCCACCTCGCCGGCGGCTTCCCGCCCCTTCCCTGGCGTTTCTCCCGCGCCCCTTCCTCGACGACGAGCTCCGGCTCTGCGTCCCCGCCCTCCACCCATGCCTTGGCGGATGTGGTTGTGTCGCAGGCACCGGGCGCTGCTACGGAACCCGTGGCCCCTGGCAGCCGACCGCGCCATTCTCCGGCCATCGCCCCCGGTCCAGTGGGCGTGCGCCGCACCCGCCGCCGCCATCACCGGCGTCTCCGCGCCTCCTCCATGATTCAAGGTACGCCGCCGCTTCCCCACTCTCTCCTCGCCCTCTTGGAGGCAATTGCAGCTTCCCCCTTCTCTCCCACCGATGTCCCCGCCCCAATTTGGCTTTCCGTCGACCTCCTTGACCTCTCGATTTCGGTCAACTGGATGAAGAACGCCTTCAACTTCGCCCTCGATTTCGCTAAGCCCCTCGTCGCCGTCTGCCGGGTGGAGCTACTGGTTTTCTCCGCCCAAGTCCCCTCCGCTGTTCTTGCCCGCTCCCTCCTCGACCTGCGCCATGTTCGGCTCGGCCGGAGGTCGATCTTCTTCCACGCATGCGTCGACGCTGCTCGCGCCGCCGCTGCCAAAGTTTGGGCGGGCCCTACCGCGGGTGAGGTGGCGGTCAACGCCGAGTCACCGCACGCACCCACGGAAGCAACCCCCTTTTCTCCACCGTGCATTGCCTTTTTCGCTGACGGTGGGCCGCAGCCGGGTGACCCCACGTGCCGCTCCAACGTCCCCTCCGCCCCGTCCTCTCCAACCCCCCCATCCCACAGAAATCCCGCCGCCACCATCTCGCCTCCTGCCCCCGCCGAACGGGATGCGACCGCGCACAGGAACCCGTCATCCCCTGCTACCCCGCGCCGCACGGGGGTCACTACCTCCCCCTGCCGCTCTGACGCCGCGCCGCTCCCCCTTTTCCCCCCGCTCGCCTGCCACACCTCGCCTCAGCCCGATTTTCCCGTCGGCCCCACCGCTCACTCCGCCCCTCCCTATTCCGACCTCGAGCCACACGCCGCACCCCCCAGCCCAAGCCCCGCCTCGCCTCCCCTCCCTGCTCCTATTTAGAGGCCCTTCTTTCCCCAGCCCCTCCCACTCTCCCAAGACGCCGCCGACGACTCATCACCCGCCGCTCTCGCCTCGAGCTTTGTTTCCGGTGCCTCGCTTCCGACCACCGTGTCCGCGCCTGCCGGGACCCCGTGAAGTGCCTCTGCTGCGGTCGTTCGGGCCACCGCCAGCGCAAATGTAAGCTCCCCTCCACTTCTCCCTACTGCCCTGCCCCAATCACCTCCCGCTCTGACACCCCTTCTCCCCCTCTCCTCGGCAGGCAGTCCCTGCAGCTCGCGTCCGACAGGCCTCGGAGCCCCCCGCCGCCCCACTCCGCTGCCATGGAGGACTCCGCTCCCCGCAATGCCGCCCGCACCGTCGTCCTCCTCGGCGAATAGCGAAGGAGGGCCACCTTCCCCCGCCCTGCCACGCCCTTTCCGCGCGGCGCCCCGGTCGCCACACCGCCATCCCCCGTCGTCCCCCCTTCCACCCACCTTGGATGCGGGGGAGCAACCCGTTCGCGTCCGCCGAGGCCGCTCCCGTGCCTGCATCCCCGCCCGTTGCCGCCCACGGACGCCCCGATGCCCTGCAAGTCTTCATGCCGCCGGCGGGGGACACCGTCGGCTCCCACCACTACACCTTCGCGCTCATCGAGCCGCCGGCCGATTGCCTCGGCCACACCATTCGCCATGCGCTCGAGCTCCGCGGCGGAAACCCCGACTTTAGGCTCGCCGCCTCGGACTATGGAGCCATGCTCGTCCGCTTTCCCTCTGAGGCCGTGCGTGACGCCACCATGGAGCTCTTCCCGCGCTCTGTCGACGGCCACCTCATCATCCTCGAGAAGCCGGAAGAGAGGGACAACCGCTCTAGCTGGGGGTTCGGCTTCCCGCGCAGCTATCGGCCACGGGATTCCCACTCGAGCACTGGCACGAGGAGGGCATCCGGACGGCCTTCCGCGGCGTCGGAGCCGTATGCTGCATCGACCCCCATTGCCTCCTCGACCTCGACTTTTCTTCTCTTTGCCTCATCATCCGCCTCGAAAAGGAGCACGACGTGCCGCACTCCCTGTTCGTGCGCGATTTCGAGGGCGAAACGGTTACGGAGGTATCCATCCGTGTCGTTGCCTCGTGGCCGGAGAGCTCTGACGCCGCGCGGTCTCGCCGTCACTTTGGAGGCCCCGATGACGCCCCTCCCAAGCCCCCTGGAGGCCTCGACGACTTCGACGACGCCTCCCTCTCCCCCGCCTCCGCTCGGTCCCCGGTGGACACTGACGGGGCCCCAGGGCTCTTCTCGGCTCGCGCGCCCACTGGCGGCGGCGCGAGTAATGCCGTCGCTGGTGTGGCCCTCCTCCGGCGTGTTGTGGCCCGCCGCAATGCTCCCGTGGCGGCGTCCCCCGGGATCGACGCGTTCCACTCCATCCTCGCCGCCCGGCTCGCGGCCCAGTTCCCCGGTGCGTCGGCGCAGCAGGTGAGGGTCCGAGCCCTTGTCTGCTCCCAGTCCGCCTTCTCCGTCTCTTTCTTCTCTGTTGACGCCTTCTCCCGCTCGCAGTGGCTTGATGCGGTCACCACCCCGGCGACCCCCTGGATGCTCCCCTCGCGGCGACCACGCCGGAGACCGGCCCGGGCCTCCTCGACGCATCATCCGCTGCGGCCCCACTCCAGCCTGCGGAGTTCGAGCCGGAGGTCATCGACCTCATCGCTTCTCCCGAGGTGGTGGACCTCACTGCCTCTCCGCCGCCTGCCTTCATCCTCCCCTCTATTGAACACGAGGTGGTCGTCCGCTGTCGCCGCACTCAGGAGAAGCGCGTGGCCGATGATGCGTTCAAGGCGCGCCGGAGTGCGCGTCTCGCCGCCAAGGAACCAGCCCTCCACTCCACCGTCCTGGGGCGCGCCAAGGCCTCCAAGGCCTCCGGCTTCGAGCCTCGCAGGGGTTCCCCGCGCCTTCAGAAGGCCATCCGTGATGCGGGCCTCGAGGAGGCCTACCCGGACTTCATCCCTCTTCCACGCCTCCAGGAGCTAGGTGCAGCCTGCGGCATTGAGCCCGCGGCTCTGGTGGACCTCGAGTTCGCATGATCTTCGTCCGCCTCGGCGTCGTTGCGGCTCCCGTCCTTGTGATGCGCTGATTAGCCGTGCTAGTCGGAGCCTTCCTTCCTTTAGTTCCGATCGTGCGGAGCACTCCCGTCCGTGTGCAGAGCCGTCTGCTGGAGTGCTCGCTTTTGCTCTCTCCCCCTAGCCTGTTGCTGTTCCCCGCCCCTGTTGTACGCACGATCGAGGTTTGTGCCACTGGTGATGCCTTGTGGCTTTATGAATTCAGTTAAGTTCTCTGTCGGTTCCTGGAACATTCGTGGTCTTGGGGACCCTGCAAAGTGCTCTGTTGTCCTCGACGATATGATCCGTATCAAGCCTCACCTCCTCGCGCTTCAAGAAACAAAAATCGCTTCCATCACCCCCGCTAAAGCGCACACTTTCCTCCCCCCAATATTCGCTCTTTCGAAGTTAACGCGGCCATAGGTTCCTCCGGAGGCATTCTCTCGGCTTGGGACGCCAACCTGTTCTCTCTGACAGGGGTCTTCCGCTCCACTTATGTCCTCTCGACGGACTTTCTCTGCACGCTCGATAACTCCCCCCCTCCGTCTTTCTAACGTTTACGCCCCCTGTGCTCACAACGATAGGAAAGCTTTCCTTGACAGCCTAGACCCCCACGATCCGAGGGACGGGACCCCCTGGATTATCGTCGGGGACTTCAACCTCACCCGTTCTCCGGATGACAGGAACAACGCCAACTTCTCTTTCTCTGACGCGAGCTTGTTCAACGACTGTATCCATCGGCTCGGGATCATAGACCTCCCTCTCTCTGACCGCTGCTATACCTGGTCCAATGGGCGTGCCTCCCCTACGCTTCTCCGCCTCGATAGGATCTTTATCAACAACGCTTGGAATCTTCGATTCCCGGCTTCGACGCTCCTTTCCTCCACCAGAGACACTTCCGACCATGTTCCCCTCATCGCTCACATCTCCTCCTCTATCCCTCGTTCTACGATCTTCCGCTACGAGCGCTCATGGGCTTGGCACGCGAGCTTCCGTGCCGCCATCCGCCGCGCTTGGCAGGCAGCCTCCCGTTTTGACGCCACTGCTCGCATTGTCACACGGCTGCGCCGCTGCCGTGTTAGCTGCAAGGTGTGGAATAAACACACCCTCCCTTCTTCCCAACGGGCAACTGACTCTAGCATTCTCATCGACCTACTAGATCAGCTCGAAGAGCACCGCGTTCTCTCCTCCCCCGAAAGCCGCCTCCACGCTCTGGCTATCGACGCTCGCCACTCCGCTATCAAAGAGAACTCCGTTTTCTGGCGGTGCAGAGCAAAAATTAGATACGCGGTTGATGGTGACGAGAACACCAAATTTTTTCACGCCTCCGCCACTTGTAGGAAACGCCGCAACACTATCCCCTCTCTTGTCGTGGACGGGGTATCGATTTCTCGCCACGAGGACAAAGCTCGGGCTCTCAAAAAATTCTACCTCGAACTCCTGGGCACGGATTCCGTTTGCTCTTGGCGTTTCGACATCCGCTCTCTCTACACGAACAACACACCCCTCCCCTTGGGCCTAACTGCGCCGTTCTCCCCGACGGAAATTAGACAGGCCTTCCTGGATATGCGTGCCGACTCTAGCCCTGGCCCGGACGGGTTTGGTCCCGCCTTCTATAACTCTTTCTGGTCCACTGTCGCCCCGGACGTCGAGCTGGTTTTCCGCGACTTCCACCCGGGTGCCTCCGACCTCTCTCGCATCAACCGCGCCTTCCTCGTCCTCCTTCCCAAAACTGCTGGCGCCCCCTCACCGGCGGACTTCCGCCCCATTTCACTCCAAAACTGCATCCTCAAAGCTATCTCCAAAAGTCTTACCTCCAGGCTCCAAAAAGTTATCCACTCTCTGGTCGACGGAGATCAAACGGGTTTCCTCTCGGGTCGCCGAATCTCCGAAAATATAATCTATGCAGCCGACCTTGTCCGCTGCTGCCACTCTAGACGCGCCCCCTCGCTCGTCTTCAAGCTTGATTTTCGCAAAGCCTTCGACTCCGTCAACTGGGAGAGTTTGCTTCGTATCTTGGCTGCTAGGGGCTTCAATGAAACCTGGTGCGGCTAGATCCGCTCCCTCCTTGCCACCGGGCTCACTTCTGTTGTCCTTAACGGGATGCCGGGGGATTGGATTAAATGTAAAAACGGCCTTCGACAGGGCGATGCCCTCTCCCCCTACCTCTTTATTATCGTTGCCGACGTTCTTCAGCGGCTCATCCGTCGGGCTTTCCATCTCGGGCAGCTTCGCCACCCGGTCGACCCAACGCTCCCCCCGGTGCTACAATACACCGACGACACCCTTATTCTATGCAACACGTCGGCTGACGCGGCCTCCCACCTTAAAAATGTCCTTGATGACTTTGCCCTTGCTACTGGACTCCACATTAACTTCCATAAGTCGTGCCTTATCCCCATGAATGTTGACCCTGCGGTTTCCTCCGACATCGCGACCAGGCTCCACTGCCCTGTATCCTCCTTTCCTCAACCCTACCTCGGTCTTCCACTATCCCCCCTTAAGCTCCCCATCTCGGCCTACACCCCCCTTCTTGCCTCTTTCGAACAGCGACTCTCGGGGTGGAAAGCCCTTCTTTTCTCCTCCGGAGGTCGCCGTACCCTATGCAATGCCGTCCTAAACAACCTTCCCACCTACTTTATGAGTTCTTTCCTGCTGCCGCCTGGGGTTATTGAGAGTTTGGATAGACGGCGTCATGCCTTTTTCTGGACTGGTAAAGATTCTTGCTCGGGCGCGCGCTGCCTCATTGCCTGGCACAAGGCCTGTTTATGTGTGCAGGAAGGTGGCTTCGGGATCCGGGATCTCCGTCTGCCAAACACGGTGGTGCTTCTCAACTTCGTCCACAAGCTCCATCAGCGGGAAGTCCTGTCGTGGAAGACGTGGTTCAGGAGTCACTCCGCGAGGGACCTTGGGGCTATCTCATCATACCCCTCTTTTATTGAGCGCATTGTCGCTCACTGCATCCAGATTTACAGGTCTATCACACGCTGCTCCGTTGGGGATGGCGAGCTCACTTCGTTCTGGTTCGACAACTGGCTCCCCGATGTGCCCCTCTGCGGGCGTTTCTAGGCGCTCTTCTCCCACTCCACCAGGCCTCATGCTTCCGTTGCAGCAGTGCTAGCCGAGGGGCTACACCTCCAGCCCCGGCTTTCCACTGCTGCAGCTCGGGAGCGCTCCGAGGTCCTCGCGCTCTACTCCGACTTTGCGCTCTCCTCCGACCCCGACACCCGCGCCCTTGCTTGGGGCGCCGACGCTCACTTCAGCTCGCGCGCCGCATACCGGATGCTCTCCTACCATGGGAGACTCTGCGCATCCGCTTCCTCGGCTTGGAAGCTCCGAGTGCCCACGAAGCTGAAGATCTTCTCCTACCTCGCCGACATCGACTGACTCAGCACTCGAGCGAAACTGTTCGCAAAGAACTGCGCTCCCTCCGCAGCTTGCGAACGGTGTGGTCTCGAGGAGGACGGTCGCCACCTCTTCTTCGATTGCCCCCTTGCCTCCGCGGTCTGGCATAGCCTTGGCGCCCACACCACCGGTCTCTCCTCGATTTGGGATATCGCTGCTCCGGGCCCCGTCACCGATGCCTGGCACTCCGCCATTGCGGCCATCATGTGGCACATCTGGAAGGCCAGGAACGACCTCGTCTACAACCGTCAGACTTGCTCTCCGTATGAGGTCATGCGGCGTGCGGCCGAGGACCTACTTTCCTGGCGGTTCCGTTACCGCCTCCCCGACCGAGACGCTATCGACCGTCTGCGGTCCTTTCTCGTTACTTGTTGTAACTAGCTTTTTCTTCCTCCCTGTCCCCCTGTAACTTTCTCATCCGTGTCGGATGTGCCATGCCTGTAACACCCGTCGAGTAATATAATAAGCGGTGGGGAGCATTTCCCCCCCGTAATTCTCGAAAAAAAAACAAGCTTAATTTTTCTCTGAATTCGGTCGTGGATTGAAGATGATTTATTAATGCTACTTTTGTCATCAGCCCATCCAGTTGGAAGTGACATAGTGCTTCCTCCTTTGAATATGTCATTGTTATCTTTGAATTGTCTAAAATCAGCAGCTCCAAGTTCCCTCTGTCAGGGTCATAGCTCAAAAGATTCAAGCCTGACACATATGTCATCAACATATCCCAATTGTCTTTCTTGACATCACATACTTTTAGTATATAATATGAGACAGGCATTCGTGGGCGTGTTTTATCTAAGTGGAATTGACAGGTCACATAATTACTCTTTAGTGAGTGATCTATCATTTTAGTCCTCTTAAAAGGCTGGACATTAAACTTAGGTATGATCTAATGATGTACTGTATTCGACACATAAGCTTAGCGGGACGATGCAGATTATCCATTTAGCAAATAAGAAATCTAGCACCGTGGTAAGGTAAGTAAAAGGCAGTGGTAAGTGATCAGCACTTCAGATGTTTTATAGCCATTTACTCCGCTGAAAGGAAACTGATCCGGCAAGGAATTAGCATGGATTTTCTTCTGGCTCAGTGCATATCAAGTGCTTGGACCACCTACAGCCAACCATCACTACGCTATGTCTCCACAACATTCAGAACTGGAGTAAAGTATAGATGTGTATAGATAAATTTAAAGTTATTTTTATGTTTAAAAAATAAAGTTAATAAAATATAAAAGTTTCACATTGCTTTAGGGGAGAAAATTCTAGCATGGAAGAGTAGTAGATAAATTTTGACATACTTCGCCAGCAGAATTGAGTAGGGCGTATAGCTCCTGGCCTTTCTAGGTTCATATACACATGCCACATGTAGTTAATAATGTTTAGACGCATAATTACAATTTCACCTTGCTGATACTTTCGCTTCAGGCGTGTGATGGCATACTCAATTATTTGTTCTTTGGATATTGAGGTTTTCATTCTTACCTTCATCCGAGTTACTTTTAATCCGTAAAAAAAATTGTGCATAAGAAAGTAAAAAAAAAGTTTCCAAGCTAGCTAATTTATGCTCCTTTTTTTCTATTGTCTTGCAGGTAAGAAAGTAGATGGTGAATCGGGATATGGAAATTGTTTTGTAAAATGGTTTTCCAAAGCTATTGTGTATTTACTGGTGTGTTAGGTTCAGTTTAGTGTTATGCTGCTATCTACATTCACCATATCTTTTAGTTGACATGTGAAATGATCACCCTAACATATAGGATTATATAAAAAAATACGAATACACAATAGTAATTTACGCAATACAATTTTTCTAAAACTAAAATAGGAATCAGCCTGAAGCCTTGAAGAAATATACTTGTAATCAGGAAGATGTGGTGTCGAGACATCGTAGTAGTTTTTATAGACGGGGGTGCCATGAGACTACGGTAGAGACGTGGGGTAACGGGATCGCGTGGTAGACAGTAAACACAGGATTTACCCAGGTTCGGTACGTCGCGACAGTACGCCGTGTCTACTCCTGCACTTCTCACTAATCAGGACTAAAGCCTGGAAACGGGATTACAATGTGAGGTTTAGATCTAAGCTATTCGACGAGGATGAACTTCTCGGCGAGTTGGCCTAGAGCTTCTCTGTTATTCGTTGTTTTGTTTATCTCCCGTCCAGCTTTATATAATAGCCGGATTAGGGCTTACAGAATAGGAAACCTATAAGACTATGTGTCGCAATAACTTGGAAAGTAAGGAATCCGTCTTCTCCTCCAAGCCAGATCACACGGGCCGTGATCCGGGTTCTTCTAGAATCCAGCTTCTGTGCGCCAAGTTACTGGGCCGCCCAATGGACCATAGCCCACTACCACTTGGGCCACCCTGGTAACCAGGCACTTTCACTACCATCTTATATACCCCTATACGGTATATATCCGACAGTAGCCCCCAAGAAGGATTAAAACTCTGATTTGCCGTCTTCCGTCAAATGTGCTTTGTCCGAGAAATTTCAATCAGCAGTCTTGATTCTTCTTATTCTTCTTCTTTTGAAAGAGATGGTAACGTGAAACCCGGAATCCTGAAAATCCGGCTTTTCTCTCACGATCCTTCGTGGAGAAGGAACTTCTTACGTCAGCGCACTTAACCATGCTGACGTAAGGGACATTTGGGTTTTACTCGGAAAACCCAGAAACATATCTCTGACAGATTCTCGCGGGAAACGAGGAGATAACCATCATTACCCTGTCGTTTCATTTCCCGGATTTTCCGGCGAGTGACACGCGTTGATCATCCAACGGTCAAAATAGCCGTTGGCACGTATCTTGGCGGATTTCTGGCTATAAATAGCCGTCTTCGTCCTCGTCAAAAACCTTCCGCACTCTCACTGTCACGCCATTGCCGCGCCCCAGCTCCCGAGCGAAGAACCACCCCGAGCACGCGAACGCACCCAGAGCCCCAGCGCAACGCGCCGCCACCAAATGGCAACCTCGCCGTCGTCCACTGCTCGCTCCGCCGCGCTCATCGTCGACGACATCATCAACGAACTGGATCCACAACTCGAATCCCCCAAGCACGCCGGCGACGAGCCAGAAAAGACCGCGGCCTCTGCGGCGGGCGGAGGAAATCGTTCCGCCGCCGCGAACGCTGCGGGATCGAGCTCCGCGCCTCCCTCGCCGTCGTTTGCTCCCGAAACGGCGGAGGACAAGATCCAATCCCGTGGCGATGAGCACTTCGCTACCGGAGCCGACGAAGACACAGAGTTTGTCGGCAACTGGAGTCCGAGTAATACTCCTCTCGTCCTTCTTCGGCGGATGTCAAAGGAGGGATTAATAGTTAAAGGCAAATGGCGGAACCCGGAAGGTGAACCCGAGCCCAAGCCAAAAGACGGAGAACGCGTCCTCCTTACCTCTCATATCGCGAGAGGTATGGGTTTCCCTCCTTCCGCCTTTTTTCTAGACATCCTTAACTTTTATGGCGTTCAGCCACATAATCTCTCTCCGAATTCCATCCTTTATTTAGCCAGTTTCCAAGCCCTTT
Organism: Alopecurus myosuroides; assembly: GCA_028641055.1. NCBI lineage: Eukaryota > Viridiplantae > Streptophyta > Magnoliopsida > Poales > Poaceae > Alopecurus > Alopecurus myosuroides. Next base: position 288,249,973 of record CM054059.1, read on the forward strand.
TTGAAGGATATCTCGGGATAACCCCTAATCTAGATTTCTGGCAATATTGTTTTGAGGTAAAACATAACATCACAGATGGTATTTCACCTATCTGTGGAACTATATCTTTCACCCTCAGAAAATTTAGAGAGGACTGGTATCCCAAGATAGAAATGCCGGAACCTGTCCAATCTTGGCTAGGTTCCTTCTTTTATCATCAGGACATTCCATTCCCAGGCAAAGAAACCGGGGTTCCTCCATTTCTTAATTCTGCCGCTACTCCTCGCGAGAGTTGGACAGTTGAAGCAGTAGAAAATTTGCCAGAAAACCTGATGAAGATAAAGCGGCGCATCGCCAAACTTACTTCTTCTCAGCCTTCTTTGACTGGGAAGGATACCGTTTTGTGCTGGTTCAGACGTCGTATCCAACCTCTCTCTTTTCGTTCCCGGCTTCTTTGCGAATACCAAGGACCAGAAGATAGCATGAGAGGAACAGATAAGGCTTATACCAAAAATGATTTTATAAAACGACTTCACCAACTGGTCGCCACCAGCAGTCAGATTGAAGAAAATCTGGCAATTTATCACGTGGAAAATCTGGTCCCTAAGGTATTTATACTTTCCTTGCTTCCCAGCTTTCTTCAGATTGGCTTCTTTTTCTGACTTTCGACATGACGCAAATTCTTTCCTAGTTCAATGAACTTGAAGGAGCTGATCTTGCTTCCGACATCGAGCTTAGCAAATTACATGCTAGCTTTTATAATGATCGGAAACGTAAAAAACATGCGGCTTTTGGCAATACGGTGACTGTTGACGGAATTCCTATTGCCACATCCAGGTATTTTACTGGAGCCTCCCTAATCGTCATTCTCCTTCAGTTCTTCGAGATTTTTAACTCTCGGATATTCTTCTTTCAGTCTTGCCCCAACTCCTCTGAAGACAAAGAAGCTGAAGAAACATAAGACTGCTATCAAAGAAGAATCTTCTTCTGCGACCATGGGCCTGAGGGGTAGAACGGAAACACAGACGGGTGGAAATCTCCAGTCATCTGCTGGAAACGAACCCATCTCCAATTTGGACAGTAACATCCGGATAAAGGAAGAACCGTTTGACGACCTTGGATATATTCGTCCAGAGGCTAAAAAATTCTTCGCTCCTGCCCCTTTAATTCGTCCTTGGCCACAAGGCGGATTAGTTGTTCGCAATGATATTATATTTTCCCCTCGCCAGGTCATACAAGATGGCCTTCATCACGTTGGGATTCTTTTCTCGGAATATGCCAAAGAATTCAACGAGACCTTGGCCGACTTGCGAGAAATGAGCCAGGTGATACTTCTAGCCCCCAAGCATTAAGTTGAAAACCTGAATTCTTCTTAATGTTTCTTTGTATGCTTGTTTATACTTAAGCATTTGGCTTTCATTTCCGTGTTCAGCATTCCGCAGATGCCATAAACTTGGAAGTTTTTAAGAAGCTTAATCTCAAGAATAGGGAAGTAAAAACCCTTCAATCTATTATTGAGTTGAAAAGCAACGAGCTGGCGTCATCTCAGCTACAATTATCTGAAACAATAGGTATTTATTCTCTGCAATTTTTATCCGGATAACATTTTTCCCGAATTTTCATAAACTCGGAATGTTTTTGTGTCCTCTAGCTGCTTTAGCTAAAGCCAAAAGTAGCGAAGGACGCTATCAATGCATCTCGGCTCCGTGCAGAAAACTCAAGCCTTCGCAAGGAGCTTATGAAAGTTCAAGAAGACCTGGAAGCCAGTAATCTGGCCCTTGGGATTGCTCAATCCAAGACTTCTTTGCAGGTTGCGGAAGATAAATCTATTATCCATGATTTGGAAAGCATGCTATTCCCGCGCATGAAAGAAGGCACCGAAATTGATAAGGTTCTTGGTAAGTTAGTTCCTTTTATCAATTTCTCCATGTCTTATTTCCCGTGTTTTGTGACCTAAACTTTTTTGGTTGTTTTTGTCATCAAAACAGGGAATATTCCAGGAATTTCTTGGATTGAGAAAATCCGAGCTTTTAGGGAAGTATGGAATGCAATCAGAAATGCAGGCATGCAATTGATTAACAAATTCCTTCCCACGAGGACTATAGAATTCTCGGAAGTTTACAAACTTCCAGGTGCCATCATGGAAGTTGCGGGATCAAAGGAATCCATCCTACGCTCCGCTGCACGAGGTGGTGCGCGCATGGCCCTAGGCCTTATGCGTCTGCATTATCCTGATGCAAAGTCTTGGCGCGTGGCATCTGGTGTCCCTCAAGGGTATACAGAAAATCAGCGAACCGCCATTTTTGATGAAGTCAAAGGTCACGCCACCAAGATTGCTTCCATGGTTAACATTTCTATCACTTATCCAGAAGAAGAGGTTCCCGCAGTCCCCGAAGATGAAAGCAGCGAGGAAGACTCGGATGTTTGAAGGACTGCACTTGACCTAGATAGTGGATTTGTATAATAGGAGCGCTATTTTTACAATGTAATTCATATTGTAATGCTTCTATTTCGTTTGTCAAAACAAGAACTCCGCGTTTTGCAGCTTTGAATTATGAAATTCCTTGCAAGATTGTCGGGTTTAATTATTCCTTTATCTTCTAAGTTCTCTGGCATATGTGTTTTGACTGTCTTTAGTGTTTGAAATGTCTCGATAGTATTATGGATCGTCATGTCGAGTAACTGGGTATAACCAATCAGTTAAAACTCAGAAACATGGATCATACTAAAGGCATTTTTACTAACTAGTTCCAGTGACCCAACATACATTCGATCAGATAGTGTTTAGAGATTTGTAAGGAACTTTCTTGAAACTTGGGCACGCAGGCACAATCCGAGTTTCCTTTAGCCATTATCAGGCTGAAATCATTCAGTTTTTTAACGCCGAGCACGCAGGCACAATTCGGGTTAACATTGAGTATTTTGTAAGATCATTGGGAAATAAATAAGGTGGAATCATGCTTTGTACTATAGTGAACTTGTAAAAACATGGATATCAGAATTCCAATGACTTTATTTCATGATCTCAAAAGATGTTTACATAGATATTGAACTAAGTATAGAAGGGACGTAATTGCTGGATGCTCCAAGGCCTTTTTGTCTCTCCTAGCTCATCATCTATCTTTCTCTTTCTTTTGCGATTCGGTTTCTCGGGATCATCTTCCGTATCTCGAATATCAACAAGATAGTACGATCCATTTTTCATGGCTTTACTTATGACAAATGGCCCTTCCCATACTGGGGCTAATTTATGCTTCCTTTGCTGCACCAACCTCAGCACTAGGTCACCTTCTTTAAAAGAGCGATGCCTGATTTTCCGACTATGGTAACGTCGCAAACCTTGCTGGTAAATGGCGGATCTTTGAAGCACAAGTTCTCGTTCCTCTTCTAGGAGATCAACAGCATCCTGTCGTGCTTCTTCGGCATCTAATTCGTCAAAATCTTGCACTCTTGGACTATCATGGATCATATCTGTTGGGAGAATAGCTTCCGCGCCGTAAACTAGAAAAAACGGGGTTTGCCCAGTCGACCTATTTGGCGTCGTTCTTATACTCCAAATCACAGAAGGTAGCTCTTCTACCCATGCTCCGGCCGCTCTGTGAAGAGGAGTTTCGAGTCTTGGGCGTATTCCTTGCAGGATTGAGCTATTCATTCGCTCAACCTGTCCATTGAATTGCGGGTGTGCCACAGATGCTAGATCTAGGCCAATTCCCGTTTGTCGGCAATATCTTGCCAACTCTCCGATGGAGAAATTTGTCCCGTTGTCGGTTATTATGCTGTGTGGCACACCGTATCTCATCACCAAGTCGATGATGAAATTTCTAGCGGTTGCACCATCCAGCTTTTTGATGGGTTTGGCCTCCACCCATTTGGTGTACTTATCCACTGCAACTAGCAAATGAGTAAGTCCACCTCTTGCAGTTTTGAACGGTCCCATCATATCTAGCCCCCAGACCGCAAACGGCCACGTAATGGGGATAGTTTTAAGAGCTTGGGCCGGCAAATTAGTCTGTTTGGCGTAATATTGATACCCTGCACATGTATTAACTATGTGCTCAGCGTCTGTCTTGGCTGTTAGCCAGAAAAACCCCGCTCGGAATGCTTTCTTGACAATGCTTTTTGATTGAGCGTGATGTCCGCAATCTCCGGCATGGATTTCTTCCAGTATTTCTCTTCCTTCTTCTGGTGAAATACACCGCAAAAAGATTCCGGAAGTACTGCGCTTATACAGGTAGTTATCAATTACCGTGTATCCTTTGCATCGACGCTGTATTTGTCTTTTCAAGACCTCATCTGCTTCTTCTGGGTACTTCTGATTAACTAAGAAGTTCAAATATGGAATCGTCCAATCTGGTTTAACGAGCATAACTTCAATGGATTCGGAAACCAGGGGATAATCAACATCTCCACCCTTTATGGATGGCTCATGCAAGTGCTTAACAAATACCCCTGGTGGTAGAGTTTTTACCCTTTCTGATCCCATGCGGGCTAAGGCATCCGCGTTCCAGTTTTCCTCTGTAACATCCCAAGTATGAAATACCCCTTAGAATGTTTGATTTATTGTTTTATTTCAAGTATTGCATCATGTCATCATGTTTAATTATTTGTTTGCATTTGTTACTATTTGTTTTGCATCTGTTTTATCTTGTTTTCATAATCAAACTCAAACAATTTCAAATGGTTATTTTCATACTTGCTCTGTTACAACATTTGGAATAAAATCACAAATAAAAACCATCTATTTGTTGTCATAATTTTCAATATGGATCAATTAATAAAATGGTGTTATACATTCCACTAAGTCTTTCCAAATTGGTTTTCAAATTCAAAGCAAAATCATCATCAACACCTCATTTGGAAATTATCAAATATCAAACCATTCCAATGTTTCTAATCCAACTAATAATAGGGTTCACCCTATTAACTGGTTGTTTTCTATATTAAATTAACAAAATATTCCAATATCAAATCAAATTCATCAAACAACAACCCACTTGAGTTTTTGAAATCTCTAAACAAATCAACTAATTTCAAACTTTTAATCTATAGGGGCCACCCTATAAAAATGCTTTGTTTTCTTAATATTAATCAATATTAAAATTCTTCCAAATTTTGGTTTCAAATACAAACAACATTTTAAATCTCAAACTTTTGAAAACCAACCTTGGCATTTGGTTGCTATTGGTCTAACAAGCCTAACCTAATTTTTCCAGAATTTTTACTAATTTAAAACCTATCTTTTTCTTCCAAAAGCAAAACCTACAAAAAAAAAACAGAAAAAGGAAAAATAAAAGAAAAAGGAAACACAGCGCGCGCGGCAGTTAAGCTAGCCCAGCCCGTTTTCCTTCCACGCGCGCGCAAGCCCAACCCACCTATCCTCACTTAACGCTTTGAAAAGCGTGCGATCTATCTGTTTCCCGTACGGCAAGCATCGCAGCGGTGCCACCGCGACACCGCGCCGCCACCGACGGAATCCACCTCGACGGCCGCGCCTATAAGAGCCCTAGGGCAGCGCGGACCTAACCTTAGAACCTAGGTACCCTGTCCCCTCGCTCTCCGCCGCCAATCGCTTCTTCCCCGTCACAATCCCCTCTCTGCTGTCCACCTCACCGGAGCAGCGCGACTGAATCCCTCCACCGCGCCGGCGCCATGTCGCTCCTCTTCCCTACCTAGACCCTGGAACCACGTCGCCGTCGTCTCCTCTCTCCGTTGAACACTTAATCGCCACCGGTAAGCCTCTGTGTCGCCGCCGCGATCCTCGCCTTTTCTCCGGCCACCGTGGCGCCATGTATCTGAACCCGAGTCTCTCGTCTACGTAACAGAGCCTCTCGATGCCGATCGATCGCTGGAACCGAGCCACCACTCCGTCCTCTACGCGTTGGACACTGGATCTAGCTGGGAGGAGCACTGCAACCGCGCCGCCGTCCTCGTCATCGCCGCAGCTGCCGTCGTCACCGTTGCGTCACCGTCGAGCCTCTGCCTCGATTACTTCCGGTGGTGAGCCACCGTCCATCTCCTCCCCTCTCCCTCTGCTTGCGCACGGTTCTGCACACATCCACGCGCCACCAATTGCGAGCACGGCCGTGCCACTCAACGCCGGCGAGCTTTCTGCTTTTTCTGTCAGCCGTGGAAGAATTCCTTCGTCAGTTAAAAGTGCGGTTAACTTGCGATGAACGATATCCTGCCTGCGTTTGCTACTCTGTCGAAACTGACGGAGTAGCGCAGTGGTAACACCTGCGCTGTGCAAGCGCGCGGTCGTGGGCTCGATCCCCCGCGGCCGCAGTGGAGTTTTTCCACCTTTTTTCGCTTGCTTGGCTGACAGCCGTGGCCCACGCTTCAGTGACTGCCACGGCCACGCAAGCGTTCACTTCCGCCACGCTGGCTAGGCCCCACGGGTTAGCGTCTGTGGCTGGCTACCAGTACGGTACCAAACGTTTCTGCGAATTTCTATTAAATCCAAAATCAATTTAAATAACAGAATTAATCCTAAAACTTCAAACCTTAATATCTTTTATTCCGTAATTCCAATAAATACAAGTTTTATATGTTTTGTATTCCAAATTTCATAATCTTTCCAAATCATCTATTTGTGTACTGTTTTGACATTTCCAAATGCATTTAAAATTCAAACTTAAATAATTCAAATGCTAATTTCTAAAATCAATAACTAAATCATTCTTAATCCAATAAATGCAAATAAAATATGTTTTCCATACCACTTCATCTCACCTTTGCAAATATAAATTTTGTTTTCTGTTTTGAATAATTTAAATTGCCTAAACAATTTAAATCTTGTTTTAAATTCAATTAAAACTTGTTTAATATTGTTTAATTCATAAATAAATTATCCTAACTCCTATTTCAACATGTGAAACATGTAATTCAACTAAAATTTGATGTTCTTTTCAAATATAAACTTTGTTATTTGTTTTGCACACTTTAAATTGATGAAAACAATAATTGTTTGTGTGACATGTTTAAGTAACCAAACTTTCCACCCTTAATAAATAATTTCCAAAACTTGTTTTATTCCTTTTCCTTGCATCTATTATTGTTATTTGTTGTTATTTTGTTGTTACCATCATGCATGCATCATGCTAACAACTTTCACCTAATAATTAGTTGTAAATCATTTGTTCCACTTAATCTATGGACCTTTCCATATGCAACTCAATTTAGCATAGGAGTCCATTTAAATTGTGTTATCATGTTAGCTAGTTTATTTTGTTGCAACCATTAATTTGTCATGCATCATCTTGATTGTGCACAATGCCATGATAATGATTGTTTACATTCCTGTTTTGTTTGTTTGCTTCTTCTCGAATAGACGACGACGTTGAGACAGACGATCCTTACAGCACCCCTTCTGAGGATCTAGCTCAGTACCCGGCTGTTGAGTTTGCAGGCAAGTTATCACTCACATGAACCATTGTGTTCCTTTCAACACTGGTTACCGATACTTTCCGTTGTCTATTCTTGTTAGCCTTAGTGGTAGTTGTTTCTGTTACGAACCTATCACATGAATCCTTTAACCCTGATATTGCCTCACCACCACTCCCACAACCCTATTGATTGAGCCAGTGTCTTACTAGCATGCTTAGGTTGTTTTGCTCGAGTCTGTTACCCGCTACTTTCAGTTACTATATTTCATTATGTTCTGGGGGCTCGATGTTAATCCAATCAATCAATCATGCTAATATTACTGTTAATAATAATTTGATGATAAGGCACCGGCAGGAGGCCCTGTGTGGTTTTGAGGCCTGCTAGTGTCGACCCTAATAGGAAAAAGGGTCTTGTCTACTGATCCATGATGAGCGCACTACCCACATGTGGGAAGCGAGTATGGGCGCCCCCCTCAATTTGATTCGATTCGCATCTCGTCCAAATCATCTCATTTAGTTCGTGCTTTCTATTTGCCGCATGCATGTTTTTGCGAGCCCAGCGCAGGGTGGAACTTTTGTAGTCGGCATATAGGGGGACACGTTCTTAGAGTGCTATGAGGGTCCATTTTCTTCTGGGCTTGATTAGCCGTGCGCCCAAGGTGCTTTGGGCTTGATGCGGAGAAGAGTTGAGTTGTGTTGAGTGCCCCGCTTGGTGGGAGGCATCCCATCTGGCGGGTTATTCATACGTGTACGGCCAAATTGGTGCAACCCTGCAGGGATAATCTTCTCGAGAAGCCGTGTTTTCCGCGGTTATGGTTAACTTGGTGAAAGTACTGGCTAACAAGTACTCAGGACAACTTAAACCTAATGATTCACAAACTCACACCCCATGATTATCAATTTGACTAGTAACAGGATTATTGTCACAATAACTTGTTTCATCTTAACCCAACTGTGTGAGTTATCCTCGGATTGCTTCTTTGGATAAGGGGCGAGATCCAGGATGGGTATCTTTCAGTTGGTTACAACACTCGATCTTATCCCCTTTCTAATGGTTGGAAGTGATAGAATCTCTGTAGTTGGTTAGCGCAGCCAGTTGCAGCATCTTATATACCCCTTTCCGTCCGTTGAACCCAAGTCGTCTGTGCTTGTGTTGACGGTCTATACTTTGGTGAACTGTGAGTCTTGCTTGCCAGTACGTCTATGTACTGACCCCTTTGGGGCTGTGGTTTCCGCAGACTACGATTACGAGGATCCAGGTGACGGCTACTACGTGGAGTTTGACGAGGCTGCTGACGAGTAGTTAGCGGACCCGGGCAGGATCCGAGACATTGTGGATGGGCTCCGTCTTCTTTATTTTTCTCCGGCTTCTTAAGCCTGATGGATTTGTCTGTACCCAGACACCTTTGTTTGCTTCCGCTGATGTAATGAATGCTATGTTGGGACATGTGTCCTCTGGATGATTGTATTTGCTATTTCTGCCTTAGTGAAGGCCATTTGCTACCTTATTTCAATCTTTTGTGTCGTAGAGGCATGTTGTGTTATCCTTTTGTTCAAAGCCGTTGACGTACCATGTGTGTATGGTATGAAGTACGTCAATGGTAGTGTCCTGATTTCTACAGGATAGTTTACATCGACGGTGAACAGTAGCGATGGGTTGTCACACATAAGTGTTGGCCTACTCGTAAGAGGACGCGGGTGCCGGAAAACCCCGTAATCCCATCAGAATACTGTTCAGTTCGTACGGTGAGTATCCTATAGAAGTCCGGGTGCGACAAATGGTATCAGAGCCTGTCTGCCTGTAGGATCCCTTTTTACTGGTCGCAGTTGAGTCTAGAAACTATTTTGTAGCTATATAGGGAAAATGAAACGTGAGAGTAGGAATTCTGCCATTTTTCTTCTTTCCCCACCCACCCACCCTTTTCAGGTAAGGAAGTGCAACGTTGTTTTCTGTTCTCATCTAAACTTTCAAGTTAGGATTTCACGTGTTTTGGGTTCTCCGTAGTACCTCAGGAGTTTTTTTTGGTCTCGTTTTCCCGATGTTGCTTCGATATCCTGTTCTTTTCAACATCCTTATCGTCCGTTGAACCTTGTTATTGTTTCCCACTTCAATTCTTCTACCGGGGTCTAATCAAAACCTTCCCCGATCATCTGCAGATGGATCTCAGGTTCTACCCGCAGGTGGTTCGGATGACTCGCTGTGAGAGCACCGTCGGTTATCCGGAGATGCTGAGAGACATGGTTACCTATCTGGGGTTCCATTGGGCACCAGAGTACCAGGTCTACGAGCAGCAGCGAGAGTTTGACTAGACCTACTACCAGGCTATCGTCTACATTCTGTCGGATGATGGCAGGAGCGTTGTCCACCGCTACGAGGCAGTAGGTTCCACAGTGGATATGGCCGTGCAGCAGGCAGCTTACGTGAGTCTCACCGTCCTCCGTGCTGACTACTGGGGGTTTGATGATTCTATCTATCGCCACATCCCCCGTGGTTACATCACGGCAGCGGGAGTTCACTTCACTCTCCACAGCAACCTGGATACCTACGAGTCTGATAGCTCCAGGCTGCACACCACTGCTCAGTTCGTGAGGCACAGTGACGCAGTTGCTTCCACACTTTCTCAGGAGTTAGCCTCAGTCAGGGAGCAGCTCTATCTGGCGTTGACTCGTCTGGCTACGTACACCACAGACTTCGTTGGAGACGAGCGCTTTGCACGTTTCACTCAGCCAGCTGGGTTTCCGCTGCCAGATGCTGGAGGTTACGAGCCAATCAGAGGTCCACTTCTCGACCTTGGTCCGGGCTACACTGGGATTCCCCGCTTTGGAGCACAGGGAGACGACGCTTTCTACTTCACCACACCGAGAGTTGCTCTCAGAGCAGTCCCGCTCTACGTGGATCGTCGTCATACCTACTTCCGGGGGATTCCTCCGCACCGTATCTCTCGTCGTACTACTCACCGCCGTCCTGCGTGATGAGCATGGGAGTACCGATGTATCCATTCCTAGCTATGTTTAGTTATCCTTTGTCTTTCGAACCATGTATTGGTCTGTTGGATATTCTGATGTATTTGAACATGTGATGATGTACCTGTTGGTTATCTATTCATGCGTCGGAATAATCTATCTTTCGGTTACCAAGTCTATCCTTTTCTATTGTTGTGCTAAAATGCATGTCTATTCAGGATGCCGCCAACAAGGAGCAACCCGCCTGAACCACCTCCGCTCACGGAGCTGTTGACTCAGATGACTCAGGTCGTGGCTCAGATGGCCCAGATCCAGGCTAACCAGCACAACAACCAGAATGCTCCGCGAGTCAGCATCAAGGAGTTTCTGAGCATGGGGCCGAGAGCTTTCGTCGCAACACGTGAGCCTCTGGATGCTGATGACTGGATCAGGGAGATGAACAGGGCTCTGGAGATTGCTCATGTTGCTGAGGAAGATAAGGTCAAGTATGCCACCTACCTACTGAAGGGTCAGGCAGCTACCTGGTGGGAGAACTACCAGACCATGAGAGCTGGCTATCCTATCACCTGGGGATGTTTCAAGGATGCCTTCCTGAAGCACCACATCCCAGATGGTCTCATGGAAAGGATGCGTGAGGAATTCTGCTCTCTCAAACAGGGCAAGCTGGATGTCCTCGGCTACCAGAACGAGTTCAATCGTCTCGCTCGATACGCTGGTGACGAGGTGTCCACTGAAGCCAAGAAGATGGCAAGGTTCCGCCGAGGTTTTAACCCGGAACTGAAGTACGCTCTCACCAACATCAAGTGCAAGGACTTCGTGGAACTCGTGAACACCGCGCTCAATGAGGAGAATGGGCGCAAGGCTCCACGGGGCTCATACTTCAGCGCTGCAGCGCTTGGTACTCGGACCTCGGCTCGAGGCATTTTCTCTACCCCTTCTTACCCTGACAAAGCAGGGTCACCTTGTGTCCTTAAACCTATAACCATTTTTCGGCTAACCTAGCCTCCTCCGTCCCTCCGTACCAACAAGGGGTAGTACAGGAATATTGACCTGTTGTCCATCGACTACGCCTTTCGGCCTGATCTTAGGCCCTGTTTCGAAGAGTCGCGCAAGCACTCGCGTGAGGGTGGTTCCTCCTCCAACATGACCACCCCTCCGCAGAAGCGCCGCATCTGGGTGCCAAATGCTGCTGTCACTAGGGCTCCAAATGCCCAAGCTTCTCCAGGCTTTGGTCCCCGCCCACCCAACCCATCTCAGATGCAGGGTCAGAGGGTTCCAATGGGACAGCCAAGGCCAGGTCCTCCTCGTGTCGTTACTTGCTACAAGTGCAAGGAGACTGGACACTACGCTGATAAGTGCACTCAGAGGCAGCTACCTCCACCTCCTCGCCCCAACACCAACCAGGCAATGGTTCGTGCTCCCCCTGCTAAAGCCTTCAACTCCAACAACAGGCCTGTCGGGAGGTCCGCGAGGGTGAACCATATCAAGGCCGACAAAGCTGAGGAAGCTGCTGACGTCGTTCTCGGTATATTACCCGTAAACTCTATTCCAGCTAAAGTGTTGTTTGATACCGGAGCATCGCATTCTTTTGTGTCAAAGATTTTTGCAAAAGCATACAACCTAGTTCTGGTTCCGCTAAGCAATCAAATGACTGTTCACTCTCCGGGACCGCAAATGTTGACTTCCAAGATAAGCATGGACAATGAGATCCTAATTGGAGGTCGCATATTCCTTTCTTCACTCATGTTGCTGGGAAATTCTGACATTGATGTCATTCTGGGTATGGATTGGTTGAAGACCCATAAAGCTAAAATTGACTGTGCTCAAAAGTCAATAACTCTCTTTCACACTTCAGGCCAGATAGTCTATTCTCCATATGGATCAAGTTCTGTTCAGTTGTTCAACCTCGATGCAAAACCCCTTCCCGCAATTGAAAATGTCCCGGTGGTTTGTGAATTCCCTGACGTCTTTCCAGAAGAGTTGCCAGGGATGCCTCCGGACAGAGCAATTGAGTTCGTGATCGAGCTTGAGCCAGGTAGTGCTCCAATCTCTAAGCATCCATACAAGATAGCTCCTCCTGAACTGAAATTGTTGAAGGAGCAAATCGATATGTACATGGAGAAAGGTTACATTCAACCTAGTTCCTCCGCTTGGGGTTGCCCAACTCTGTTTGTTGCCAAGAAGGATCAAACAAAAAGACTCGTGGTTGACTATCGTCCTCTCAACGAGAAAACCATCAAGAACAAGTATCCAATTCCTCGTATCGATGATCTTTTTGATCAACTTGCTGGAGCCTCAATATTCTCAAAGTTGGACTTGAGGATGGGGTACCATCAAATAAAGATAAGAAAGGAAGATATTCCTAAGACAGCTTTCACCACTCGTTACGGTCTATATGAATACACCGTCATGTCCTTTGGCCTCACCAATGCACCGGCAACGTTCTCAAGACTCATGAATTCTGTTTTCCATGAATACCTCGACAAGTTCGTTGTGGTATATCTCGATGATATTCTAGTCTATTCCAAATCCGAGGAAGAGCATGGAGAACACCTTCGTCTCACTCTCATGAAACTTCGCGAGCATCGTCTATATGCCAAATTCTCCAAGTGTGAGTTCTGGATTCCAGAAGTTGCATATCTTGGGCATATCATCTCTGCCAAAGGCATAGCCATTGACCCGGAAAAGGTTAAGGCAATTGTTGACTGGAAACCCCCTAAGACGGTGAAGCAAGTCAGAAGTTTTCTTGGCTTGGCTAGCTATTGCCGTCGTTTCGTCCAAAACTTTTCCAAGATTGCCAAACCTCTCACTGATCTCACAAAGAAGGACAAAAAGTTCGTTTGGACTACACAATGTGATGAGAGTTTCAACCTCCTGAAGACTAAACTCACTTCCACCCCAGTTCTGGTTGGCCCAGATACTACCAAACCTTTCCAGATATTCTGCGATGCATCTCTCCAAGGTCTGGGAGCAGTTCTTATGCAAGAACGTCAAGTTGTGGCTTATGCTTCACGTCAGTTGAACCCACATGAGCAAAACTATCCCACTCATGATCTTGAACTTGCAGCAGTTGTGTTTGCCCTCAAGAAATGGAGACAATACTTGTTGGGTAACAAAACTGAAATCTTTTCCGATCATAAGAGTCTGAAATACATCTTCACTCAGCCAGATCTGAACCTCAGGCAAAGGAGATGGATTGAGAAGATTAAAGACTTTGATCTCACCATTTCTTACACTCCAGGCAAGGCTAATGTTATGGCCGATGCTCTCAGTCGCAAGTCATATTGCAATAATCTCATGATCATGGAAAGCCAACCTCCACTTCATGAAGAATTTCAGAAGCTGAACCTTGGTCTTGTCCCTGAAGGATACCTTGCTAGCTTGACAGCCAGTCCAACTCTCGAGGACAAGATTCGTTCTGAACAACTTCGTGATACTGAAATCAAGAAGATTGTAGAGCACATCAAGGAAGGCAACGATAAATTCAAGTCCTTCTCAATTGATGACAAGGGAACTGTGTTCTTCGAAGGACGCATTGCAGTTCCTCAGATTCAAAGCCTCAAGGATATCATTCTCAAGGAGGCTCATGAAACTCCTCTCTCCATCCACCCTGGAAGTACAAAGATGTACCAGGATCTCAAGACTCTGTATTGGTGGCCTGGCATGAAACGTGAAATTGCACAATACGTTTCTGAATGCGACGTTTGTCAACGTGTTAAGGCAGTCCATCAGAAAACAGCCGGTCTACTCCAACCTCTGAAAATTCCTGAGTGGAAGTGGGACATGATTGAAATGGACTTCGTTACTGGGTTTCCAAAGTCCAAGAAGGGCAACGATGCAATCTTCGTTGTTATTGATCGTCTCACTAAGGTTGCTCACTTCTTTGTTGTCAAGGAAACTATCTCAGCTAGCCAGTTAGCAGAGCTCTACACAGCAAAGGTTGTTCCCCTTCATGGTGTTCCATTGGAAATAAGCTCAGACCGTGGAAGTATCTTCACTTCTCATTTCTGGAAAAGCTTTCAAGAAGCTTTGGGCACTAAACTTCTGTTCAGCACAGCTTATCACCCTCAGTCTCAGGGGCAAGTCGAAAGAGTCAATCAGATTCTCGAGGATATGCTCAGAGCATGTGGTATCTCCTTTGGCATGAAATGGGAGGATTGCCTTCCATATGCTGAATTCTCCTACAACAACAGCTACCAGGCAAGCCTAGGCATGGCACCATTTGAGGCACTGTATGGTCGCAGATGCAGGAGTCCAATCAATTGGTCTGGAGCTGGTGAACGTTCACTCTTAGGCCCTGACATTGTTAAGGAAGCCGAGGAGAAAGTTCGTATCATTCGTGACAATCTTAGGATTGCTCAGTCTCGTCAGAAGAGCTATTATGATAGCAAGCACAGGGATATGATCTATGCACCTGGTGATAAGGCATATCTCCGTGTAACTCCCCTCAGAGGCACTCATCGTTTTGGTGTGAAAGGAAAGCTTGCACCAAGATACATTGGTCCTTTCAACATTCTCTCAAGGCGGGCAGAAAATGCTTATCGTCTTGAGCTTCCAGAAAAACTATCCAAGGTGCACGATGTGTTCCACGTGTCACAACTCAAGAAGTGTTTCAAAGATCCAGATCGTGCAGTTGATCATGATTCCATTGAACTGCAACATGATCTATCTTATGAGGAGCACCCTATTCGTATTCTCGATGAGACCGAGCGTAAGACTCGCAACAAGAGCACCAAGTTCTTGAAAGTGCAATGGTCGCATCATTCCGATAAAGAGGCAACGTGGGAGACCGAAGAGGATCTTCGCAAGAAGTATCCGGACCTTTTCACATCTCAGTAAGGAATCTCGGGGCGCGATTCCTTCAAGGGGGGCGTTTTGTAACATCCCAAGTATGAAATACCCCTTAGAATGTTTGATTTATTGTTTTATTTCAAGTATTGCATCATGTCATCATGTTTAATTATTTGTTTGCATTTGTTACTATTTGTTTTGCATCTGTTTTATCTTGTTTTCATAATCAAACTCAAACAATTTCAAATGGTTATTTTCATACTTGCTCTGTTACAACATTTGGAATAAAATCACAAATAAAAACCATCTATTTGTTGTCATAATTTTCAATATGGATCAATTAATAAAATGGTGTTATAAATTCCACTAAGTCTTTCCAAATTGGTTTTCAAATTCAAAGCAAAATCATCATCAACACCTCATTTGGAAATTATCAAATATCAAACCATTCCAATGTTTCTAATCCAACTAATAATAGGGTTCACCCTATTAAGTGGTTGTTTTCTATATTAAATTAACAAAATATTCCAATATCAAATCAAATTCATCAAACAACAACCCACTTGAGTTTTCGAAATCTCTAAACAAATCAACTAATTTCAAACTTTTAATCTATAGGGGCCACCCTATAAAAATGCTTTGTTTTCTTAATATTAATCAATATTAAAATTCTTCCAAATTTTGGTTTCAAATACAAACAACATTTTAAATCTCAAACTTTTGAAAACCAACCTTGGCATTTGGTTGCTATTGGTCTAACAAGCCTAACCTAATTTTTCCAGAATTTTTACTAATTTAAAACCTATCTTTTTCTTCCAAAAGCAAAACCTACAAAAAAAAAAACAGAAAAAGGAAAAATAAAAGAAAAAGGAAACGCAGCGCGCGCGGCAGTTAAGCTAGCCCAGCCCGTTTTCCTTCCACGCGCGCAAGCCCAACCCACCTATCCTCACTTAACGCTTTGAAAAGCGTGCGATATATATGTTTCCCGTACGGCAAGCATCGCAGCGGTGCCACCGCGACACCGCGCCGCCACCGACGGAATCCACCTCGACGGCCGCGCCTATAAGAGCCCTAGGGCAGCGCGGACCTAACCCTAGAACCTAGGTACCCTGTCCCCTCGCTCTCTGCCGCCAATCGCTTCTTCCCCGTCGCAATCCCCTCTCTGCTGTCCACCTCACCGGAGCAGCGCGACTGAATCCCTCCACCGCGCCGGCGCCATGTCGCTCCTCTTCCCTACCTTGACCCTGGAACCACGTCGCCGTCGTCTCCTCTCTCCGTTGAACACTTAATCGCCACCGGTAAGCCTCTGTGTCGCCGCCGCGATCCTCGCCTTTTCTCCGGCCACCGTGGCGCCATGTATCTGAACCCGAGTCTCTCGTCTACGTAACAGAGCCTCTCGACGCCGATCGATCGCTGGAACCGAGCCACCACTCCGTCCTCTACGCGTTGGACACTGGATCTAGCTGGGAGGAGCACTGCAACCGCGCCGCCGTCCTCGTCATCGCCGCAGCTGCCGTCGTCACCGTTGCGTCACCGTCGAGCCTCTGCCTCGATTACTTCCGGTGGTGAGCCACCGTCCATCTCCTCCCCTCTCCCTATGCTTGCGCACGGTTCTGCACACATCCACGCACCACCAATTGCGAGCACGGCCGTGCCACTCAACGCCGGCGAGCTTTCTGCTTTTTCTGTCAGCCGTGGAAGAATTCCTTCGTCAGTTAAAAGTGCAGTTAACTTGCGATGAACGATATCCTGCCTGCGTTTGCTACTCTGTCGAAACTGATGGAGTAGCGCAGTGGTAACACCTGCGCTGTGCAAGCGCGCGGTCGTGGGCTCGATCCCCCGCGGCCGCAGTGGAGTTTTTCCACCTTTTTTCGCTTGCTTGGCTGACAGCCGTGGCCCACGCTTCAGTGACTGCCACGGCCACGCAAGCGTTCACTTCCGCCACGCTGGCTAGGCCCCACGGGTCAGCGTCTGTGGCTGGCTACCAGTACGGTACCAAACGTTTCTGCGAAATTCTGTTAAATCCAAAATCAATTTAAATAACAGAATTAATCCTAAAACTTCAAACCTTAATATCTTTTATTCTGTAATTCCAATAAATACAAGTTTTATATGTTTTGTGTTCCAAATTTCATAATCTTTCCAAATCATCTATTTGTGTACTGTTTTGACATTTCCAAATGCATTTAAAATTCAAACTTAAATAATTCAAATGCTAATTTCTAAAATCAATAACTAAATCATTCTTAATCCAATAAATGCAAATAAAATATGTTTTCCATACCACTTCATCTCACCTTTGCAAATATAAATTTTTTTTTCTGTTTTGAATAATTTAAATTGCCTAAACAATTTAAATCTTGTTTTAAATTCAATTAAAACTTGTTTAATATTGTTTAATTCATAAATAAATTATCCTAACTCCTATTTCAACATGTGAAACATGTAATTCAACTAAAATTTGATGTTCTTTTCAAATATAAACTTTGTTATTTGTTTTGCACACTTTAAATTGATGAAAACAATAATTGTTTGTGTGACATGTTTAAGTAACCAAACTTTCCACCCTTAATAAATAATTTCCAAAACTTGTTTTATTCCTTTTCCTTGCATCTATTATTGTTATTTGTTGTTATTTTGTTGTTACCATCATGCATGCATCATGCTAACAACTTTCACCTAATAATTAGTTGTAAATCATTTGTTCCACTTAATCTATGGACCTTTCCATATGCAACTCAATTTAGCATAGGAGTCCATTTAAATTGTGTTATCATGTTAGCTAGTTTATTTTGTTGCAACCATTAATTTGTCATGCATCATCTTGATTGTGCACAATGCCATGATAATGATTGTTTACATTCCTGTTTTGTTTGTTTGCTTCTTCTCGAATAGACGACGACGTTGAGACAGACGATCCTTACAGCACCCCTTCTGAGGATCTAGCTTAGTACCTGGCTGTTGAGTTTGCAGGCAAGTTATCACTCACATGAACCATTGTGTTCCTTTCAACCCTGGTTACCGATACTTTCCGTTGTCTATTCTTGTTAGCCTTAGTGGTAGTTGTTTCTGTTACGAACCTATCACATGAATCCTTTAACCCTGATATTGCCTCACCACCACTCCCACAACCCTATTGATTGAGCCAGTGTCTTACTAGCATGCTTAGGTTGTTTTGCTCGAGTCTGTTACCCGCTACTTTCAGTTACTATATTTCATTATGTTCTGGGGGCTCGATGTTAATCCAATCAATCAATCATGCTAATATTACTGTTAATAATAATTTGATGATAAGGCACCGGCAGGAGGCCCTGTGTGGTTTTGAGGCCTGCTAGTGTCGACCCTAATAGGAAAAAGGGTCTTGTCTACTGATCCATGATGAGCGCACTACCCGCATGTGGGAAGCGAGTATGGGCGCCCCCCTCAATTTGATTCGATTCGCATCTCGTCCAAATCATCTCATTTAGTTCGTGCTTTCTATTTGCCGCATGCATGTTTTTGCGAGCCCAGCGCAGGGTGGAACTTTTGTAGTCGGCACATAGGGGGACACGTTCTTAGAGTGCTATGAGGGTCCATTTTCTTCTGGGCTCGATTAGCCGTGCGCCCAAGGTGCTTTGGGATTGATGCGGAGAAGAGTTGAGTTGTGTTGAGTGCCCCGCTTGGTGGGAGGCATCCCATCTGGCGGGTTATTCATACGTGTACGGCCAAATTGGTGCAACCCTGCAGGGATAATCTTCTCGAGAAGCCGTGTTTTCCGCGGTTATGGTTAACTTGGTGAAAGTACTGGCTAACAAGTACTCAGGACAACTTAAACCTAATGATTCACAAACTCACACCCCATGATTATCAATTTGACTAGTAACAGGATTATTGTCACAATAACTTGTTTCATCTTAACCCAACTGTGTGAGTTATCCTCGGATTGCTTCTTTGGATAAGGGGCGAGATCCAGGATGGGTTTGTTTGAAGTTATCTTTCAGTTGGTTACAACACTCGATCTTATCCCCTTTCTAATGGTTGGAAGTGATAGAATCTCTGTAGTTGGTTAGCGCAGCCAGTTGCAGCATCTTATATACCCCTTTCCGTCCGTTGAACCCAAGTCGTCTGTGCTTGTGTTGACGGGCTATACTTTGGTGAACTGTGAGTCTTGCTTGCCAGTACGTCTATGTACTGACCCCTTTGGGGCTGTGGTTTCCGCAGACTACGATTACGAGGATCCAGGTGACGGCTACTATGTGGAGTTTGACGAGGCTGCTGACGAGTAGTTAGCGGACCCGGGCAGGATCCGAGACATCGTGGATGGGCTCCGTCTTCTTTATTTTTCTCCGGCTTCTTAAGCCTGATGGATTTGTCTGTACCCAGACACCTTTGTTTGCTTCCGCTGATGTAATGAATGCTATGTTGGGACATGTGTCCTCTGGATGATTGTATTTGCTATTTCTGCCTTAGTGAAGGCCATTTGCTACCTTATTTCAATCTTTTGTGTCGTAGAGGCATGTTGTGTTATCCTTTTGTTCAAAGCCGTTGACGTACCATGTGTGTATGGTATGAAGTACGTCAATGGTAGTGTCCTGATTTATTCAGGATAGTTTACATCGACGGTGAACAGTAGCGATGGGTTGTCACACATAAGTGTTGGCCTACTCGTAAGAGGACGCGGGTGCCGGAAATCCCCGTAATCCCATCAGAATACTGTTCAGTTCGTACGGTGAGTATCCTATAGAAGTCCGGGTGCGACATCCTCCCTTTTGATGTGGAGTACCTCGAACCCAAAGAAACAAATGGCGAATTCGTCCACCGTTCTTCTGTATTCGGCCATTATAGGGCTTTTTGCATCCCAAGTTTGGTTAAGCTGATGCTGTACCAAATCCGAGTATCCATAGCACAAGATGCGCTTTACCCCTATTTCCTTTGCAATTTGCAAGCCATGAAGCAGAGCTTCGTATTCTGCCACATTATTACTGGCGTTGAAGTGTATTTGCAATACGTATTCCATTGTATCGCCTTTTGGGGATTTCAAAACTACACCAGCTCCAGCGCCCTCCTTCATCTTGGATCCGTCAAAGTGCATGATCCAATACTCTGACTCCGGCATTGGTGTTTTCTCCATTGCTTCCGTCCAGTCGGCGACAAAGTCTGCCAAGACCTGGGATTTTATTGCCGTCCTTGGCTGGTGCTTAATGTCAAAGGCCGCTAGCTCGATGCCCCATTTAGCTACCCGGCTAGTTGCCTCCGCATTGTTTATTATATCCCCTAGTGGTGCTTTACATACCACTGTTATGGAATGCCCTTGGAAGTAATGGCGCAGTTTTCTAGATGCGAAAAACACACCATATGCCAGTTTCTGGTAATGTGGGTACCTTTGTTTGGATTCGGAGAAAACTTCGCTTATGTAATATACCGGATGCTTCTAGGGGATACTCATCGGGCCGAACTGGATAGCAGATGCTTGGATTATGGGGCATAACTGCTCCCACGTCCCAGCTTCCTGGTAGGCCTGCGCTTATGCGCGACAACACAAGCCCTGCTATTCCACCGTCGATGTAAACTATCCACTAGAGACCATAGGCACTACTGTCGACGTACTTCATATCAATCACGCAGGGTACGTCAACAGCGTTAAACGGAATGATACCACAACACATCTCTAAGACACAAAAGATTGAAATAAGGTTGCAAATAGCCTTCACTAAGGCAGAGAATAGCAAATACAATCATCCAGAGGACACATGTCCCAACATAACATTCCTTACATCAGCGGAAGCAAACAAAGGGTCTGAGTACAGACAAATCCAAATAGGCTTAAGAAGCCGGAAACAAAAAGACGGAGCCCATCCACGAAGTTTCGGATCCTGCCCGGGTCCGCTATCTACTCGTCAACAGCGTCGTCGTACTCCACGTAGTAGCCTCCATGGGGATCCTCGGAATCGTCGTCTGCGTAAACCACAGCCCCAAAGGGGTCAGTACAACAACGTACTGGCAAGCAAGACTCACAGTTCACCAAAGTGTAACCCGTCAACACCAAGCACAGATGCTTTGGGTTCAACGGAAGAAAGGGATTATAAAAGATGCTGCAACTGGCTGCGCTAACCAACTACAGAAACACTACCACTTCCAGCTAACAGAAAGGAGATAAGATAGCGTAACGTAACCAACTGTTGTTGACCATCAAACAAACCCATCCTGGATCTCGCCCCTTATCCAAAGAAGCAATCCGAGGATAACTCACACAGTTGTATTAATGAATAATGGATCAAGTTGTTGTGTCAATAAGTCTATTACTAGTCAAGTTAACATTAGTTAGGTGTAAGTTGTTCTGAGTACTTGTTAGCCAGTACTTTCACCAAGTCGTCACATAACCGCGGACAACACGGCTTCTCGAGAAGATTCATCCCTGCAGGGTGTGCTCCAGTACCCGTACACACTCGAGCCACCAACTAAAACTCAGGTGGACTCGACACGACTCGAACCATCTCTACAACCTGTCCTAGGAGCCACGGAGCTATAAGGTCCCGGCCAGTCCGACCTAACCTAAGCGCAGGGGTGAAAACCACACCCCCCGGCACCACAGGCCTCGCCCTATATGCATCATCATCATCAACAGTAACCATGGGAGCGACCCATTCATGCTTATGCGCAAATGGAACTCCCGAACTAAGTGTGGCTCTTCGGACAAACTGCGGATCAGGTCAAAGTCGAGGGGGGTTCCATACTACCACCCGGATGCGGTGAGCACGCTCATCATGGATCAGTAGACAAGACCCTTTTCCTATTAGGGTCGACACTAGCAGGCCTCAAAACCACAAAGGGCCTCCTGCCGGTGCCTTATCAGCATATTATTAACAACAGGTTGATTTATTAACAACGAGCCCCCAAAACATAATAGAAGTAATAACAGAAAGTAACGGGTAACAGACTCGAGCAAAGCAACCTAAGCATGCTAGTAAGACACTGGCTCAACCAAAGGGGTGATAGGAGTGTAGGTGAGGCAATATCAAGGTTAAGGGATTCATGTGATAGGTTCGTAACAGAAACAACTACTACTAAGGCTAGCAGAAAAGAACAACAGAAAGTATCGGTAACCAATGTTGAAAGGAACACAGTGGTTCATGTGAGTGATAACTTGCCTGCAAACCCAGTAGCCTGGTACTGAGCTAAAACCTCTGAAGGGGTGTCGTAAGGATCGTCGGACTCAACGTCGTCGTCTAACCGAGAAGAAGCAAACAGACAATGCAGAAAGGGTAGACAATCAATATCATGGCATAGTGCACAATCATGGGGATGATGCATGTCATGTTAATGGTTGCATCAAAATAAACTAGTTGACATGGTAACACAAATTAAATGGACACATATGCAATTTTGAGTTGCATATGAAAAGCCCATGAATTTTGGGTTAGATTATTTGTTTTCCAACTAATCAACGGATGAGGGTGAATTAGTATGATGCATGGATGAGGAAAACAACAAAATAACAACAATAGAACCCATTTAAAATAGGGTTTACCAATTTTAGAAATTTATTTATTAAGTTAGAAAATTTTGGTTCCTTACGGGTGTCACACAAGTATTTGTTGTTTTCACCAAGTTAAAGTGTTCAAAACAAATAACAAAATTTATATTTGAAAAGAACATCAAATTTTAGTTGGATTACATGTTTCAAATATTGAAAAAGGAGTTAGGATGGATTTATTATGATTGAAACAATATTAAACAAGTTTTAAATGAATTTAAAACAAGCATGAATTTTATTTGAATTTTATTTGTTCAAAACATAAATTCAAATTCATATTTGAAAAGTTTATACTTTTCTAGGTTGAAAACATATTTTGCATGTTCAAAAATAATTTTATTTGAGCAAGTTATGATTTTATCAAATTTAAATGAATTAAACAAGTATTAAATTATTTAGGCAATTTAAATTATTCAAATCATGAAACAAAATTTATATTTGAATTGGTGGTTCAAAATGGTATGGAAAACATATTTTATTTGTATGATTTGGATTAATAATGAATTAGTTATGGATTTTAGCAAATTGCCATTGAATTATTTGAATTCAAATTTGAATTGTATTTTGAAAATTCAAAACAGAAAAAAAAATGCTATAGATAGATAGAGAATTTAATTTGGTGCGGTGTACATATTTTATTTATTTTAGTTGGAATTGGGATTTAAAAGTTATTTGGGTTTGAAGTGTAGGGACTAAACTGTAATTTTTAAGGACCTGTTTCTAAAAAGAAACGTGCAGGAATAACTTTTGTTACCGCGCAGATAACTACCCAGGGCACTGCCAACTGGTCCCTGGGCCTGCGTGGCACCTAGGTGGCAGGCTAGGAGGTGAGGTGGCTGCACGGGTCAATGACAGGCGGGTCCCAGCGCGGGGCGTGGAAGGGAAAAAAATTGGGGAGGCAAATGCCTCCCCTGGGATTTGATCCCGGGACCTCCCCCTTGGGCGCACGGGACTTGGCCAGTTGGGCTGTGAGCGCTTCGTGAAAGGTACCGAGCAGGTTTATGGTTATTGTGTGTTTCCGTCAGTTAAGCTCTTTTTTTTTAACTGAACGTGTGTGCGTGCAGTTTCAGATCGAGCGACAGGGAGCAGGCAGGGACAGCCGGCGAGCGCTGCTCCCTGTCGTCAGCCGCGACTGCCCGTGCGGCTCGTGGGCGGGGGCCGGTGCTCGCGCGGTCGGGGCGGATGCGGGCGGCCGGTGCTGGCCGCCGGTCGCCGAGAGGGAAGGAGGCGAGGGCGGACAGAGCTCACCTCGAGGGGATCCGCGGAGGAGGAGGTCGGGGCAGACTGTGGTGGCGACGGCGAGGTTGGCGGCGGTGGTTCCCGGTGCCCTCGAGGAAGATGGAGGGCACTGCGAGGTAGAGGGCGGCGAGCCGGTTCCGTTCCCGGCCCTAGCGCGGCCGGGCGGGCACCGTGGCGGCGGCGCCTCGCCGGAGAAGGAGGCGGTGAAGGTGCTCTCGGGAGTTGAGTTACAGAGAGGGAGCAGCGTGAGAGAGAGGAAGAGAAGGCGGCGCTCGAGGGAGAGAGGAGGGGGAAAATTAGGGCAGGAGGAGGAGATCGAGGGCAAGGATTCTTAAGGGGGAGGGGGAGTGCGGATCGACCGTCTGCTCCCTGCACCCCTACGTGGCCACCATGGATGAACTCCGTACGGTACGGAGGTAGGGGACGATCCGTGAGGGGGTATGGGCCTAAGGGCACTTGGGCTGGCCCAAGTGGGCTGCATCCTTTTGCCCCCTCTCCCTTTTTCTTTATTCTTTATTCTTCCTTTTATTACTTTTTTTTTCCAGATTTGGGAAAAGAGAGAAACAAATAGTTTTAGGGTTAGACAATTTGGAATAATTTTTATATTGCTTTGTTTTGTAACAGCACTTGAAAACAAACTTTTGTTTTTTCCAAATAAATTTAATTGATGTTATTGGTTTGGAAATTAAATGATTTTAAGCAATTTTTTGGTATCAAAAGAATAAATGAACCTAAGCCAAAAATTTAAAGTTTTGGATTCCACTTTTTGGTGGAACAAAATATTGTTTGTTTGGTAGTTTTTTATTTGACACCTTGTAACATAACAAGTATGACAAATAATTGAATTTTGTTTTGGAATTCAAATAGAAATCAGATGGAAACAATTGAAAACAAGTGCAAAGATGATGACATGATGCAGTACTTGAATTAAACATGAAACAAAACATTCTAGGGGGTAGATTTTCATACTTGGGATGTTACACCGTTCCACAACAATTACGGCACTAATAACCCGGTTTGTAGCCGTAAGGTACAATAACATGGGTTCTTCGTCTTTTGGGGATGCCAAAATCGGAGCATTCATCAAAGTTTCCTTTAGTTGGGTTAACGCTGCATCGGCCTCTTCTGTCCATTCAAATTTATCGGATTTCTTCAGCAACTTGTAGAGTGGTAGGGCTTTATCCCCCAGCCTGCTAATAAATCTGCTGACGGCAGCGGCGGAACCCGTCAATCTTTGGACATCTTTTACGCACGTGGGCTTCGAGATGTTCAAGATGGCTTTTATCTTTTCCGGGTTAACTTCTATTCCTCTATGAGAAACGATAAAACCCAGAAGTTTTCCTGAGGGAACCCCGAATACACACTTAGATGGATTTAACTTCATTTTGTAAGTGCGCAAGTTTTCGAAAGTTTCTCGCAAATCTTCAAGGAGTGTATCTTTTTCCTTGGTTACGACAGCAATGTCGTCCACATAAACATGGACATTTTTGCCAATCTGACTATGCAAGCAACGTTGCATGCAACGCTGGTAGGTTGCACTTGCGTTCTTCAGGCCAAATGGCATGGTTACGTAATAATACGTCCCATACGGGGTTATAAAAGAAGTCTTAATTTGATCTTCCTTTTTCATGCGTATTTGGTGGTACCCGGAGTATGCATCCAAAAAGCACAAAAGCTCAGAGCCTGCGGTGGCATCTATTATTTGATCGATTCGCGGTAACGCAAACCTATCTTTCGGACACAATTTGTTCAAGCCTGTGTAATCTATACACATTCTAAGAGCAGTAGTGTCTTTCTTCGGTACTAATACCGGATTTGCGGACCATTCGGTGTGGATTACTTCCTGTATGAAATCCGCTGCTAAAAGCCGGATAATTTCCTTACCAATAGCCTTCCGTCTTCTTCCGTCAAATCGATGGAGACCTTGTTTGACGGGTTTTGATCCTGGAATCACCTTGAGTTGGTGCTCAGCAAGTTCCCTGGGTACGCCTGGCATGTCAGCTGGACACCAGGCGAAAATATCCCAGTTCTCATGGAGGAACTTGATGAGCTCGCCTTCCTATTTGTCGGTCATCCCAGTTCCCACCACGACAAATTTTGTCGGATCGTTGGGATCTAGGATTACCTGTCTTGTATTCTCTGAGGCCTTGAAGCTGTCTGCTGGCTTCCGGGTTTCTTTTCCTGCCGGCATTTCTGTCGGCGATACCTCTTTGGCCAGCTCCTTCAACTCTTCCTTTGCTATGATTTTCTCAGCGCAAAGGGAGTTTTCTTTCTCCAACTCATTTGCTAGTTTAAAATCACCAGCTATGGTGATTACTCCTCCTTTTGGCCCTGGCATCTTCAGCTTGTTATAAATATAACATGATCTTGCCATGAATTTGGCGAAAGCTGGACGTCCGAGTATTGCGTGATATACGCTTTCGAACGGCACTACTTCGAAGGATACTTTTTCCTGCAGGAAGTGATCTTTATCTCCGAAAGTGACATCTAGGGAAATTTCTCCTAGGGACCGTGCTTGTCTGCCAGGGACAATACCGTGGAAGCGTATGTTGCTGTGATTGAGCTGGGACTCGGAAATCTTCAGATGCTTCAGTGTATCCAAGTACATTATGTTAATGCTGGATCCTCCATCCATCAGCACTCTTCTTAGCCTAGTGTTCTGGACAATAGGGCTTACGACAAGAGCTTGTGTGCCAGGTTCAGGGATGTTCCCGGGATGATCAGATTGATCCTAGGTAATTGGTGTGTTGGAGTACTTCAAGAATTTCGGGGTTGCCGGAACAACCGCGTTTATTTCTCGAAGTGTTCTTTTGGCTACCTTTGCTGACGGAGTTGCTAGAAATGTTAGCATTGCTTCTCCATCAACTCTCGGAAATTTGGGTTCGCCCTTTCGCTGCTGTTCCTGGATTTTTTCATCAGTGTCCGATTCACTGTCTTCTTTGTCAGCTTCTGGCTTTTGTTTAGCAGGTTTCCTCTTGGAACCCTTCCCCTTACTTCCGGATCCTGCACTGCCTTTCATGTGCTTATTCAGCCGGCATTGCGCGTTTGTATGGGTGGGTTTCCCAAATTGTGAATGGTGGACACAGGGTTCCGACTTAATCCTCTCCCACTCCTCTGGAGTGTAATTGATTGGATCTGGGCTGCGTCCTTTCCACTTATTCCCTTTTTCGCTTCCAAAGGCTATGTTGACTTCCTTGGGTTTTGTCGTTGTTTCTGGAGTTCCCTTTTTGTCAGAACGGGGAGTTTTCTTAGCAAGTATCAGTGTATCGATATTGCCTCCTCTTGCTCTGATGTCGTCTTCAGCTGCAACGTGCTCATTGGCGGTTGTTAGCATAGATCCGAGATCTTTGTGCTGTTTGGAACCAACCATAAACGGTACAAGTCCGGGTTTTAGGCCATTGACGAAAGCATGCATTGCTTGTACGTCAGTTACTCCAGAACAACTATTCTTCATTGCTGTCCATCTGGAGATGAAATCCACGTATGGTTCATCCTCGAATTGGGTGCAACGGTTCAGTTGGTTGATGCTGTTCGGGCGTTTGTATGTTCCCCGGAAATGTTGCGTAAATACTCCAGCCATATCATCCCAGCTGTCGACAGTTCTTGATGGTAATCCATTGATCCAATCTCTGGCTCCGTCCAGTAACATTAGGGGAAGAAACTTGACAGCTTCCAGGTCTGTCCCGTTGTTGATTTGGACGGCTGTATAATAGTCTGAGAGCCAGGTGTCCGGGTTTGTGCTACCGGTATATTTTTGGTAGGTTGGACCAACTTTGGCGAAGCCAGAATGCAGGGTTATCCTTCGGATCCTATCAGTGAAACACTTAGGACCAAAGTATAGATCATCCTTTTCCGCTCTATCAATGTGTGCGAAATATCTTCCGGCTGAATGGACAGAAGGGGATCTACTCCTTTCTTTTCCATTGTTGCGCGGGCGCGCTTTTCCGGGATTGTACCTATCTCTTCCATGATCACGTCCTTTTGGATTAGGCGGAGTCCTGCTCCTGTTCCTTTCTTTATCCTTAGGGGGTGTCCGGGATCTCTCACGCCTGTGAGGTGTATCGTATCTTCCGGCTTTCTCAGCTGGGTTTCTCGGAGGTGGCATTATTTTGCCGTCATTCCGGTATTTTTCTTCCCGATCATGGGGTTTAAGTCCACCTTTCGGGGGATGGGATCCGGTTCGGGACGCTTCATCCCTATTGTCGGGGTTTTTCTTGTCTTTTCTTGGATCCCCTTTTTTATCCTTTGAATTGTCTGAATCTCCAGGCTCTTCTGGTCCAGGTGCTCCAGCGGCGCAAGTAGCTGTTTTGCATAGGGCGGAGTTATCCTGTAGTCTTCCTGATCGCTCTTGGGCCCGCTGCTGTTGTTGCAATGCTTTTCCTAGGAAAGCATACACCCCTTGAAGTTTTTCACCATTGGAGTACAGATCATTGTTCAGGATGGCGAATGCTGCTTCCGCGTTTTCTGCCGCGGTTTTATAAATTGGTTCGCCTCTGGCATCTTTGCCGTTTACCTGCTTTTGCCAAGATGGGTTGTGAAACCTTTCTTTTGGCGGCAGTACTTCCGGTCTTACGATTCCGGGTAACCTTGTAGGTTTAATGCCAGATCTATTCTTTCTCTCGTACTCCTCTATTTCTTCCTTCATGAGCTTAATGTCATCCTGGGTTTTTTTGGAGGTGTTGCCGAGATCTGAGTAGATGTTGCTGTTGCCTTTGGAAAGCTTGTCTCCTGGCTTCCAGCATCTCAGGGGGTTCATTTGCTCCCACTGGTGTTTGCAACAGCTCTTGCTCTTCCTGTTCCGTCATTGGTGGAACAAGGATTTCTTTGATTTTCTTCTCCGCAGCTTTTGTTCCGCTAGCATCTCCTACTTCCAGGTTTTCATCAACTTGATCAGCTGATTTTTTCTTCCGGATTTTGTATTGGAGTTTCTTAGCAGCACGATGCTTTTTCTTGGAAGAGGGAGGTTTTTTGACAGGCTCATCTTCTGTCAATTCCTTAACATTGGGAAATACCGGAGAAGTTTCTCCGTCTTCTCTCTCTTCCTCTGGCGGAGGGGTTTTAGGGCTTTCCTGGCTGCCGGCATCCGTGGTATCAGCTGGTTTTGCCATTAGCACTTCATGGAATCCCTCTTGAAAAGATTTAACTTTCCTTTCGAAGGCGTCCGCGTCTTCGTCTTCGGAATCAAAATCCTCTGATCCGGTTTCCGACTCTAATCTCGCCTCAATGGCGGCAAGCACGGATTCTGCTTCCGAGTT
The DNA here is from genome assembly GCA_028641055.1 of Alopecurus myosuroides. Lineage (NCBI taxonomy): Eukaryota > Viridiplantae > Streptophyta > Magnoliopsida > Poales > Poaceae > Alopecurus > Alopecurus myosuroides. The sequence goes on from CM054059.1 coordinate 288,279,096, forward strand.
CACCGTTTCGTTAACGGATGTCGGATCTTCCGCCTGTATGACGGGTATCGGGTCTTCCGTTGTTGTGACGGGTGTGTTTTTGTCTGCCTCTTGCACGGGGTTTACATCATCCGTGTTTTCGGCGACTTCGGACTGCACCATGCCGATAAAGTGTGTGTCACTTTTTTGTTGGCGATCCGAGCAGAATCCGGCATCATAGTCATCCTCGACTGGGTATAGGGCGGGTGGGATAAATTTGCTTCCACCGCAAAACCCCATTGCTTCTGCAGTTAGTCCGATAAAGATGTTAGAAGATCCTATCGGTAACACACAGGCACTTACCAGGTTGTTTTGCGCCGGTATGTAAGATCCGTTGTCGAGGAAGCGTCCGACATCATCGTTGAATTCCAAGCTTCCGACAGTGATTGATCTTCCGATTCCGCCAAGTATCCCAGATCGGAACTTCACGCCTGACGTCGTTTGCCCCACAGTGGGCACCAACTGTCGAGACATCGTAGTAGTTTTCATAGACGGGGGTGCCATGAGACTACGGTAGAGACGTGGGGTAACGGGATCGCGTGGTAGACAGTAAACACAGGATTTACCCAGGTTCGGTACGTCGCGACAGTACGACGTGCCTACTCCTGCACTTCTCACTAATCAGGACTAAAGCCTGGAAACAGGATTACAATGTGAGGTTTAGATCTAAGCTATTCGACGAGGATGAACTTCTCGGCGAGTTGGCCTAGAGCTTCTCTGTTATTCGTTGTTTTGTTTATCTCCCGTCCAGCTTTATATAATAGCCGGATTAGGGCTTACAGAATAGGAAACCTAGAAGACTATGTGTCGCAATAACTTGGAAAGTAAGGAATCCGTCTTCTCCTCCAAGCCAGATCACACGGGCCGTGATCCGGGTTCTTCTAGAATCCAGCTTCTGTGCGCCAAGTTACTGGGCCGCCCAATGGACCATAGCCCACTACCACTTGGGCCACCCTGGTAACCAGGCACTTTCACTACCATCTTATATACCCCTATACGGTATATATCCGACATGTGGACTGGGTCCTCGGCAAGGTGCGTGTAATGCAAAAACTAAACATCAGCTACATCCTTGACAAGTTAGATATGCTATATGCAAAATCCCTTCTCTAAATATTCTTTTTTCTATGAGTTAGTCTTTCTTCGCTAGGTTTTTGAGCACCTGTGCTTACTATAACTTGAACAAGTTGTGTTTGCATCCTCAGGTGAAAAGAAATTCAAGTAAATAATAACCCTGTGTTAATTTTAAGGGCACTCATGCCTAAACTTCTGGATCTTTTTTCCCTTCTTGCTTGATGAATATTTTCATTTCTTCTGGCATGCTCATATTACTGCAGAGAGCTTGTGAGAGGAAGAGATCATGGTCTTCAGAGAGAAATGTTAGGTATAAGTTCAGCTCACCTTTGTAAGAAGTCGAAATGTTAATACCATTATTCATATTTTGCACCTGTTGGTATATCCAATTGTATGTTTTTTTTTACTCCAGACTGCAAACAACTGGTTTAAAGTCATCATCTTGAAAATATTTCCACGCATTTTTTTTTTTTGATATTCCTCTTCGTGAGAAGCTGAACCTTTGCTTGTCTGGCGAGGTTGTTGTGTCGTGGGTGCAGAGCAGCCAACAAAGGTCCGTGTGTCAACTACCTTTGCATTGGTGCATGTCGTCGCTGCGAGACCGGGTGGCGCATAAACCCTACTTATCTTTCCTCAAGACTTTGCTGGTCTTCAGTTTCAGCAAGATTACACCTCACTTGCAGCCTAAAAAACTCCTGTATACTCATCAACAGTTTGGCTTCCTTTCGTTCAATTCTGGAACTGAATAAACAACATTTGTTCATGTTCCGCAGGCTGAAATCTAGCCTTTAACGGTGCGGTCATCTGCGGCCAACGATTTACATGTGGTTCTCCTTTCCACCTATGCTCCTCCTGATGGCGATGCCACCAAGCACCAGCTCCACCCTGAAGCTTAAATGCCACCAAAGGAACACACCGATCGATGTGACAGAAGGTTTGAAGAGGTGCTCCAAAGGATATGGATTCAAATGCTAGCTCTTCTCTACTTGTGTCAGTCTCGCATGGTTGATAAGTGTGTGAAAGGCATGGGATTGGATAAGAGTTTGTTTATGTTTATGTTAGGCGCCGTTTGGATGTATGCATTCAGAGGCTTTGGTATATTATTTTGTTGTTGATATACTCTATAGCTGTAAGCTCGATGGAAAGGGAGCGTTCTCAGACCCCTTGTGTAGTTTTGTGTCTCTGGTTGTGGGCCCTTTGCTTTTTTTGCTATCGCTGGACTGTGGCCCGGTTGACCATCTCCTTATCTCCTTCCCGGGGCATTTGACAATTTGCCACGTTTTACTTTGCAATTTGATTATTTGCCACACCATGTCTCACTGACATGTGGTGGTCACAGGGCAAATAATCAAATTTTACACGTAAAGTGTGGCAAATCATCAAAAATCCCCTCCTTCCCTCGCAGCCGCCCTGCATCTCCAATCCCCGCCGGTAACCCTCGCCCGACGGAACACTGCTCCTTCTCCCTTCTATCCCGCGCCGCCATAGAGGATCGAGGCACCGCCGAGGGAGGGCGAGGGCGTGGCTCGTGGTCCTCATGGCCTACGGCGGCGCAGCGTCGTCTGGGCGCGGCCGGACGACGGTCTGCCTGTAGGGCGAGGGCGGAAAGGATGACCGCGGACGCCGCCACCTCTGCCCCCACGACGTGCATCGGCCCCGAGTGCCCAGAGGGCTCCTCGATCTATTTGTGAGGAGGGAGGGAGCTGGAGAGTCCGCCATGGAGGTTGCAGGCTGACTCTAGCGCCCGCCTGCCTGCGGCCATCCAGTGCATCCGCGGCGGCTACTCCCGCCCAAACCACTCCAGCTTTGAGGTATTATTTTCTTTTGAAGCAGCGCAGAGCAACTGTTGCATGGGGTGTGTTGTTGTATGGTGGATTTGGTGCGTTGGGTTGCCATGACGTCCCTCTCCTATCTTCCCCTTGGTCTCTCCCCTGTCTCCTCAAGCACCCTATCTTCCCCTTTCCATGTCAATAGCGACGTCGGGGAACGGATAGTGCTGGAAGTGCGGAACAGTGAGCAGGTGGTGGTGGGTAACTTCGAGCGCAGCCACCTCCCTTCCTCTCTCTATACCCGTGCTCCACTGTCTTCTATGATGTCCCTTCTCAGATGAACAACATGGCGACTCAGATATTCTTTATGAGATGTTAACAGGTGTATAATTGGATAGAACATTATAGCCTTCAATGTGGATTATGGGTGAAACTATCAGGTGTGAAGCCCATGTTTTCTTTAAATATTTACAGTTATTTTGAAACTGGAGGTTCTTTATTTCTTCTCCTCTTATTTTCTGTAGTTACACAAACTAACTAATTCTTTTTTTCTCAATACAATTGAATGCTGAACTGATGTTTTTCTGTTTTCATATGAATTCTGAAGTTGTTAGGTTAGGTTCTAACTCAATATTAGTTGCAATTATCTTGTGAGAACTGAAATGTCGGTAATCATAGGATTTTAGTGATACTACTTTCAGCTTATTAATCAGTAGGTCATACACATTTCGTCTGCCTATGCTCAGTTAATGTATACCCGGTTACTCATTGGTCAGGTCTGAAGCAGTGTAACACAACCTTGCATTCAAACCTGCTCCATGATATAGCTGTTGGTCTTGGTTTATAACTCATGACATGCCTCCGTCGTTGGTTCGGTGTATCGTCATGCGTGTGTGTTCTTCCTTCTCCAAATTTTTTGGTGACTTTCCCTTCTGCAGTTTTCTGTGTCATCTATTATTAAGATGGATCACATATTAAACATGACATGCCTCCTTTGTACGCTATCACCATATAAGGTATGGCCTTGACTCCGAAGGTTTACATGTTGCGAATCTATTTTATTACATCTATCAATTTGAATTTATTTCTGATAGCAACTATTATGTTTCCAAGCTCCTTTTGGATGAAAGATGATCTGATTAAGCTCTATACCGAAAGAGGGCTTCTACATTTTGGTGTCAAATTTACATTTTGTTACAGTGCAGTATGTGTGTGTGTGTGTCTTATCAGTCCACCCTTAATCCATGTAGATGGCTAGGTGCAATATTCTTTTTTTTTTGCGGGTAGGCTAGGTGCAATATTCAACTTGGAAATTTTCAAAGCAGATGTACCTTATGGATTACAAATCTAAGTTGGGATCACTAACTTGCTTTCTCCTATAGTCCTATGTGATGGACAATCTATATTTTATTATTTACGCAATATTGTCCTGCGGTTTTCTGTTTTGATTTATTTTATTCCTGTAAAATTAAAATATGGGATGATTCTTACCTAACACCGCGCTTTAGCTTCAAAACTTACGTGTTTATGGAATGGTGGTATACATGTTATTTTCCATAACAAGTCATTTTTCTACAGAATTTATCACTATAGAAACTACTGGATCATATATATAACAGAGAGAATCAGTGAAACTATATAATTGCCAGACACATCGAGGGAAGTAATGTTATCCCTAAATAATGCCAAACTCCACCACGAGAGACGCCCTTCCCCGGGTCCCAGAACGCCATCAGTAGTTCTTTTTATCGAGTTGACACGGTGGTTGCGAGGGCAAGAGAGCCTTCAGATTTCTTTTGCATATACGTCCAGTAGCCTATGTCGCCGCCGGATCTCGGCTGAAACCATGGGTTTGTGGTTGCAAGAGAGATTCTAGCTTCCTAGCAAACCTGAATAGCATGATTATGTGGTCCATGCACTACCACCTTCAATTAACAGTGTCCAATTTCATTGACGCGACGTTCCTGCTCACCTCCTTCGGTTAGTTTCTCTTTGATTGCACCGTGGATGCATTTACCTCATTAGGGCTATGTTCTTTGCAAAATTTTATTATAGAGTTCAAAGTTGAGAAGACATGTTTTTCTCCCCAGCTAGGCATACTATTATTAACCTATGGCTTGAGATAGCATAAATTTGACGTTCATATACTTATTTCTCTTCATTGATATTTTTATGGTATCTTTACAGGGATAACTCTCTTTTAATTACTAGATCTTCCGGTCTGCTTGATTATCTCATGAGATTGCATGACCACAATGTCAAATGCTAAAATGACTCAATGAGAAAGAACTCCAAACAATACTTAGAGTTCACCTTATATTTTTTCTTGAACCAACAAAAAAAGGTGTGATCTCTCATTTATAGTTTGTTGTGCTCCAAATTGTTACTAGAATTATTGTCAGCTCATGTTCTTGGAATTCGTTAGTTATGCTTAGTCCATCTGTAATTTCTGTTTTACGGTCTCATTTTTTCTTAGCCAATAAATTAAACCGGACTTTGTTGGTTCCTAACATATGTAATTTCAGTTTTTGCACTTGGTACGGATATTCAACTTAGCCATTAAAAAAAATGAATGCAATAGCGTTTGCAATGGGATAAACAGTCCCCTATTAATCTTGCAATTATTCCAAATCGTAAGCCATGTGTGTTGATCATGTGAGGTCAATAAGCGAGGGAATCTTTGTTGATCATGCGGTTGTCCTATTTGTAAAATCTTGACTAATAGTAGCAGCGTGGAGGTACAACTCATATGTGTGAGGCATGCTTCCGGTTGGTTTGGTTTCAAATGAGCTAAGTGTAGACTTATGCAAATCATATTGAGTTGTACATTTGGCCAATCATGCCATGTGGTTCTTCCGAATCACTTGGCTTTATGTGATTAGTCTGCAGCTCATTTGTTTGTAGCTAATGTTTTCAAACTGACTCAATTTGATCATTCAGTGTTTGCTTTTACAGGTGTGTGTTATGCTGTTGTTGCGGTTGAAAACCACGAAAACAGACTGGTTATTGGTTTGACAGAAGGAAATGGTCACATTATGTACAGGTGGGTCATGCAACATATTTGGTTAATAGACGTCTAATCCTGGGTCTGGGAAGCACTGAATCGGTATGGCTAAAGAAGCCACACGCCCACGCCCCCTGAAAAAATGACTACTGGCCATGTATAGTCCAACCTCCAAAACAGCTACCCTCAATTTGGTTAATTGGTGCTTCATGGGCATTTTCCTGTTCTAGATCTTTGCGAGGTTTCGACCTTTTCTATATTTCTATTCTGTTTAGATTAGGGGCATTGTTGAAGAACAATTTTAAGGCTGAGTTACTTGAGAACGGTAAGGAAAAAAAATATTTGTAGAGGAGCATGTAAACAATAAAGTATTTGCATCTTGAGTCGTGTCATTTTCCATTGCTTGGTTTCCACAAATTAGTAATTGTATTGAGCTTAGTAGAGTTCTTGATATTGCTCATCCGCTAAGAAAACAGTATAACAATATTAGATGCTTGATCTTCTTTTTTTCCTGTTTGAACCAGGATACATAATGTAATTTCCCTACTTTTCTTATCCTATTGAAACTCATGTTGTAGTTGGGTCTGCTAATTCCTTCCTCTTGATTTCTTGAAATCGTGTTGGTGCAATTATGCAAAGGTAAAGGGCGATTGTCTTACTAACTTTGATGCTCTGTTTTCATGCAATTTATTTGTGTATTTTTTCCTTCACGGCTTCACTGAATGTGGCTTCGTTGTTTGTAATGTATTCCACCATTAGCATCAGCTATGTTAGTGAGGCTGCGACGGCCGTAAAAAAAAACTAAGTATGTACAACGGAGAGTTGTAAGCCTGAAACACATGCAGGTCCACCACATCTATCACACAGAGGAAAAAAGTGGTGAAGACGGCGCGGCGGAGCGCGCTTACCGACTAGTACATGATGTAATTTTTAACCCATGCTCCTGTACTGATATTGTCCATATAATTTTTAGCCTAAGGATGAGTATCTTAGACATTATTGGCAATAATACCCCAGTACGTTGAGTGATGGAATGATCTTATAATTCTATTTTTGCACAAATGAGAAATCATGAGAAGTCCATTTCATTTGGAACATATTTTTAACGCACTGAAGTAATATGCTCAATTTTCAGATTGCAATAGTGGCTGGTGCGGAGCTCCAGCAAATATTCATGCATTGTATTCTTTGTTACATGAGAGTTCAAAAGTTGTAAGACTTGTTAAGCCAGCCACAGAAATTCACATTAAAGGAAGGTAACTCAAATCAACTCACGTGGAAACATAATCGCATGAGTCCCTAAAGGTGACTTCAGTCATAGAAATTCGTGGATGATGAAAATATACGCATTAATGAAGCAATGGGGCGGAGTCGGTTGTTGTTGTTGTGCGAACTGGAAACATGGTGGATAGCAATCACGATAGGAGCAACAAAAGTTGGATGGGCGAAATAAAAATAAAAAATTTAGATTAATGAATTACACTATATTACTTCCTCCGTCCGGAATTAAGTGTCACAAAGTTTGACAAAAGTGGATGTATCTAATTCCAGACGGAGGAAGTATTTATTATACTTTCGTAACAACGCACGGACATTCAGCTAGTTCTAAGAAAAATGCGAAACATAGGGTGTGTTTAAACACTGGTGGGTTGGAGGTATAAGTTGTTGGTTCGCCATATCCCAGAATACTGATGGGCTTCACTGGGCTGGTAATCTCATCCCGAGACACTCCAAATTCACACGCCACGTTGTCGGGGGGTTACCCCCGAGTAGGGTAAAGACAAGTGGTAAAAGCAACTATCAGAAGAGAGGTTTGGTCGAGTAGCCGCCTACCCGGTACTTGCTACCCGGTCGACTGCTACTCGGTCTCACCTCAAGATGACCAGAAGAAAGAATCAATCAAGTTCTGTCCATTCGAGTAGAAGAGTTGGCCCGAGTAAAACTGGCGGGAATCTACTCGGGCCAGAAAGTCAAAGGAGCCGTTCTGACACAGGATCCCGCGTATCCTGGGTCCGTACTTGGCACTATTCGAACTACTGTTCATCTGGGACCGGCCTGCCTGACAGTGACAGCATGGAAGCAGGCGGTCGCAGGATAAGGGGGCCCTACTCTGTGTTTGGCACAGTGATACCAGTCTGTCCCCTTGGTTTTGCCCAACGACTTTACGGATGCAGCCAAGATTAGGAACCAAAACTGTCAGCGGGAAACCGGAGGAAGGACGATGTGCGCACTATGTCGACACTTGTCCATGTTTGGACGTATCCGGCTGGGCACCATGTATATAAGGTGTCCCGCCGCCTCCTGCGTGAGGAGAGAACACAATCGAACACATCGTGACCTAATTCTTGACCTAGTTCATCACGTAGAGAGAAGAGTGGCTACTCGGTAGCAAGAACATTGTACTGTGGCTACTCGGTGAGACACCAGAATACATAGAGAAAGGCAGGAGTAGGGGTTTTACCTCCTCACGAGGGCCCTGAACCTGGGTAGATCGTGTTGTTTGCAGTGCTCAGTTCTTACCTCACGCGGCTACTCGTCGCGTGATCCCTCCCCGAGCACCTCCAGCGTCCTTCGTCCCCACATCTTTAGCCATCCTATGGCATCTGCCGTGACACCACCACGACAGTTGGCGCCCACCGTGGGGCAACCAGCGGCGCTGGCTGGAGTTTCTGTTCGGACGGGATCTTCTTCAGCGGAGCGCGTAGTCTGTGGCCTTGTCCACAGATTCGGCTCCTTCGACTTCGTCACCGACAACGCCGGCGATTTCGGCGGCAGGGCCATGCCGGAGGGCGGCTCAGTGATCTCTTTCGGCTCTCACCTCGTCTACGTCGCCACCGTCGCCAACCGAGCGTACCCCGAGCTGGTGCATGACGCGGAGGATCCTCCCGCGGTGATCGCTGCTCGCGGAAGGCCCGCGTGCCGTTCTGCGAACTGCGCTGAGGTGATGGTGACCGGCTTGGCGGCAAACGCCGGCACAGCTGCTGCTGGCGCCGCGGCCGTCGTCGAGGATCTTGCTGCACCGAGCGCTGGTGGCAGGACTCACCGGCCCTACGAGAAGGAGTGCAACTTGCCGCCTTCCACTACTCCGACCATTCCCGCGTCGGCTGGGCGACTTGGCATGCCGACTCCCACCGACATCGAGCTTCTAGCCATGAAGGAGCAGCTCGAGCGGCAACGCCTGGAGCTGCTTGCCGAGCAGGCGGAGTTGGATAAGGTGAGGTTGGAGTTGAGTCTAGATCAGCTCGAGTACAACAAGGCTCACGGCTTCGCGCCAGTCACTAGGAGGGCTAGCAGAGTAGGCGCCACGCGGCGCAACCTTGGTGCCGAGATGGCGACAGTTGTAGAGGTTCCTGCTCAGTCCGCCACCGCAAACACCTCCACCAGGCCCAGATATAGCACACCCGCCAAGACACTTAGAGCTGCAGAGGTTGTAGCTGCCGAGTTGCCTCGTCTAGACGGCGACGCGCGCGTTAGGCAGCAGGAAAGGCTCAACGAGTTGGTATTGGAGGCTGCTAGGCAGAATGAGGAGTTCCGGAAAGCCAACCCGGGTGCTGGAGCTTCGCAGGTGGTGCACTCGCACGCGGCTAGATCTAACGATCAGGCCTCGTCTCCGCACCCCAGCCGCGAGAAGAGCCGCAGCGGACGTTCGGCCAGAGATAGGCAAATGCAGGTGTATGACCCGGCTGCTGCCGCGAGACAGCTTGTTGTGCCGCAGCAGCCCGGGCAGGAACACAACGCTGCAAGAGCAGGCTCTCAAGCCCATCAAGCTCAAAGCCAGGCCCGAGATGGAGCGCGTCCAGGTCCTTCTCAGCGTCCCGCTGCTCCGCCTACTCGGCAGAGGCAGCAGCCGCGCGCAGTGGCGCCAGTCGTCAACCCGGTGGAGCAGCCTGCTGCTGTGCAGGTGGACAGATATGATGATGGCTACTCGGCCATGGAGATGGCTGGTTATGATGTCCATGACCGTGTTGGCGAGCGCATGCTGGCACCTGGAGATGCGAGGCATCAGTTGGACCGGATCAGCTTGTAGGCGCGGCTGGAGAACACGGGTCCTCCTGGCCCCGAGTGCTTTGGCCCGCGTATCATGAACGAGCCGTCCGTGAAGAACTTCCAGCTCGCAAGGGGCACCAAGAGCTACAATGGCAGCACCAAGCCGGAAGACTGGCTTAATGATTATGTCACCGCGGTTCATATCGCAAACGGCAACCGGAGATGGGCGGTGCGCTATGTCCCGCAGATGCTAGAGGGTCCAGCTCGCACTTGGCTCAACAACTTGCCCAAGAACAGCATCAATTGCTGGCTGGACTTCTCGGATGCCTTCATCAGCAACTTCACGAGCACATACAAGAGGCCGAATAGGCCACAGCAGCTATCCGCTTGCAGGCAGCGAGAAGACGAGACAGACCGCGAGTACCTTACTCGGTGGAGTACATTGAGGAACACCTGTGAGGGTGTGAATGAAGCCCAGGCCATCACTTGGTTTGCGCAGGGATGCAGGCATGGCAGCATGTTGTGGCAGAGATTGCAGAGGGAGATGCCAAACACTCTGGCGGAGACCATCAAAATTGCGGATCAGTACGCACTCGGTGATCCTACTCAGCCCCTGATGGACTCCTCTGAGCCGAGAAGAAACTTCAGCAACAGCAAGCGCAACGAGTTCCGCAACAAGCGCCGAATAGATACTCGGTATGATCCCGAAGAGGTGAATGCAGTGACTGTTGGAGCTGGTGGCAGCCAAAGGCAGAAACCTGCTGGAGCCTACGAGCAGAACCAGAACCAGGGCCAAGGCAACAAGAAGCCATTTCGCACATCTCAGTCGGGTAGCGGAAACTCCGAGCAGCCGAAGAAGTTTGTCTTTGATGACATGAAGGATGGCCCATGCAGTTTTCACACTCACCACCCCTCGAGGCCTGCAAACCACACTACTCGGCAGTGCGAGTGGTGGGATGTGATCAAGAATGACGGCCTGCCTCCTCCTCCTCCTCTGCCAGCGGCCAATGCCAATGTGCAGCCTACTCGCGCACCCGCAGCTCGGCCGCCAGTGTACCCGAGAAGAGAGAATGTGAACCAGGTGGCTTTAGGAGCCAACCGTCACTTCAACAATGAGGGCTACCGCAACAACAACAACAACTACAACCGCAACAACAACAACAGAGGCAACAACAACAACTACCAGGGCAACAACAACAACGGCAACAATGGGGGCGGAGGCTCCAACCAGTACCAAGAGCACCACGAGAGCTACATGATCTTCACTTCTGAGCCAGTCGACAAGCAATCACAGCACAGGCGGGCCATGGAGGTCAATGCAGTGATTCCTGCTGTCCCTCACTACATGTATTGGTGTGACCAGGAGATCAGGTGGTCCCGAGCAGATCATCCCAAGGTGATGCCCAATCCGGGTAGCTACGCCTTGGTGCTGGATCCTACCTTCCTGGGTCCCGAGAAGAATGTGAGGTTCAGCAAGGTGCTAATCGACAACGGCAGCAGCATCAACATTGTGTACAAGGACACACTCGAGAAGCTTGGCCTGGCCGAGAACATGATGCTGCCCAGCAAGACCACTTTCCATGGCATTGTGCCCGGGATCTCGTGCAACCCGATTGGCCGAGTGTGGATAGATGTGCTATTCGGCACTAGGGATAACTGCCGCACTGAGCGCCTGCAGTTCGAGGTGGTTGATCATCAGAGTCCTTACCATGCCCTACTCGGCAGGCCTGCTCTGAGCAAGTTCATGGCCTCTACCCATGTTGCATATCTGAAGATGAAGATCCCTGGTCCCAATGGCATAATTACTATCTCTGGTGATTACAAGAAGTCCATGGAGTGTGCCTCTGCTGGTTCCCAGTTGGCGGAGTCGATGGTGATTGCTGCCGAGAAGAAGAAGATGTATGAGGTGGTGGCCATGGCGCAATCCGCGCAAGCTGGCGCGCAAGGCGTGCCGAGTACCCAGCACGGGACCGCATTCCAGGCATCTCAGGAGACCAAGAAGGTCCAGGTCAACCCCGAGTTCCCCGACCGCGTAGCCATCATTGGCTCCGGGTTGGCGGAGAAATAGGAAAGCGAGCTCATCCATTTCCTCCGTGAGAATCGGGATGTATTCGCCTGGTCCAATGAAGATCTACCAGGAGTTCCGAGGGAGTTGGTTGAGCACTCATTACATGTGCGTCCTGACGCCAAGCCAGTGAAGCAGGCTATGCGCCGCTTCGGAGATGAGAGAAGGAAGGCCATTGGTGACCAGATCACCAAGCTGCTGATAAGCAATTTCATCATGGAGGTGCTGCATCCGGATTGGCTAGCCAACCCGGTCATGGTCGAGAAGAAGAAGGAGGATCCCAAGGCTGCCACTGCATGGCGCATGTGTGTCGACTACACCGACTTGAACAAAGCATGCCCCAAGGATCCCTTCCCGCTACCACGCATCGATCAGGTGGTCGATTCCACTGCTGGTTGTGAACTGTTGTCTTTCATAGATGCCTACTCTGGTTTCCACCAGATTGCATTCAATCCTACTGATCAAATAAAGACTGCTTTCATTACCCCGTACGGGGCTTATTGCTATCGTGTCATGTGTTTTGGCTTGAGGAATGCGGGTGCAACCTATCAGAGATGCATGCAGAAATGCTTGCACGACCAGCTCGGCAAGAATGTGCAGGTGTACGTAGATGACATCGTCATCAAAACGAATAAAACACATACTCTGCTTGCCGACCTGGAGGAAACCTTTGCTAACCTACGCAAGTACAAAATGAAGCTGAATCCGAGTAAATGCACCTTTGGTGTCCCGGCTGGTAAGCTACTCGGCTTCCTGGTGTCTAGTCGGGGCATTGAAGCTAATCCTTCAAAGATAAAAGCTATTGAGAGCATGTCTTTGCCGAGATCCCTGAAGGATGTACAGAAGTTCACTGGTTGCTTAGCATCTCTGAGCCGTTTTCTGGGCCGAATGGGCGAGAAGGCACTGCCTCTGTACCAATTGATGAAGAAAAGTGACAAGTTTGTATGGACTCCGCAAGCGGATGTGGCATTTAATGAGCTGAAAGCAATGCTGGCTAGCGCTCCCATCTTGGCTAGTCCGCTACCCAAGGAGCCAATGTTGTTGTAAATTGCTGCGACTAACCGAGTAGTCAGTGTGGTGATTGTGGTGGAACGAGAAGAGGAAGGCAAGAGTGTGCAGCGCCCAGTGTACTATCTTAGTGAAGTGCTGTCCAGTTCCAAGCAAAACTACCCGCACTATCAGAAGATGACTTACGGTGTGTACCTGGGCGCCAAGAAGCTAAAGCATTATTTCCAAGAGCATCCTATCACGGTTGTGAGCTCTGCTCCCATCTCGGATATCATGGGTAACAAGGAGGCGAGTGGCAGAGTAGCCAAGTGGGCAATCGAGCTGGCCGCGTATGCACCCGCGTATGTGAGAAGAGAAGCCATCAAGTCTCAGATTCTGGCAGAATTTTTGGTGGATTGGGCCGAGGTGCAATATGAACCTCCTGCTCCAGTTTCTAATTACTGGAAGATGCATTTTGATGGCTCGAAGGTGAAGGAAGGCCTTGGTGCTGGCGTAGTGCTTACGTCACCCAAGCGAGATCAACTCAAGTATGTGCTGCAGATCCACTTCAAGGCGTCCAACAATGTAGCAGAGTACGAGGCAGTGGTGCATGGCTTGCGAGTAGCCAAGGAGGTTGGCGTGCAGCGCATTATATGCTATGGCGATTCAGATCTGGTGGTGCAGCAAGTCTCTGGTACATGGGATGCTCTGGATGCCAACATGGCATCATATCGCTTCCTGGTGCAGTCTATGACTGGGTTCTTCGAAGGCTGTGAGTTCCAGCACATTCACCGAGCAGAGAACGAAGCAGCAGATGAGCTATCCAAGTTGGGATCTTCTCGGCAATCCATCCCGGTGGGAGTCGCCTTGGAGCACCTGAGGAAGCCATCCATCAAGCCTTCTCCCAACTCGGAGTCCATATTTGTTCCTTCTCTGCCAAGTGAGGAATCTGATCCCATGGAGATTGACTGGGAGAATGCTACAGGAAACCCGGGGACTGCCGTCCTCTACTCGGGGACTGCCATTCCTTACTCGGGGACTGCTATTCCTTACTCGGGGACTGCCGTCCTCTACTCGGGGACTGCCATTCCTTACTCGGGGACTGCCATTTCTTACTCGGGGACTGCCATTCCTTACTCGGGGACTGCCATTCCTTACTCGGGGACTGCCATTCCTTACTCGGGGACTGCCACTCCTTACTCGGGGACTGTTGTCCTTAACCCGGGGACTGTCGCATTCATTGAGGAAGTCCTTGCTAATCGGTCTGGGCTTCAGAGAAGTGCTCCCATCCCTAAAGAGCAACCAGAGGTACCCGTCCCAATGGAAGTGGACGAACCAGTGTTTCCCATACGGGAGACACCGAGTTGGGCTATGCCCATATTATCCTTTCTAAGGGACGACACTCTGCCAGAAGATGAGGTGGCTGCAAGACAGATTCAGAGAAGATCCAAGGGCTACACTATAGTCCGAGATGTGCTGCACAAGAGAAGTGCCACCGGCGTGCTGCAACGTTGTGTGGACCCAGCGGAAGGAGAAGAGATCCTGGTAGAGATACACCAAGGAGAATGCGGGCACCATGCCTCTTCTCGGGCATTGGTCAAGAAAGCTTTTCGGCATGGCTTCTACTGGCTCACAGCTCTGCAGCAAGCTGAAGATATCGTGAGGAAGTGCAATGGCTGCCAGATGTTCGCGAGTAAGATTCACATGTCTGCTTCCGAGTTGAAGACAATTCCTATCACTTGGCCATTTGCTGTTTGGTGTTTGGACATGGTCGGACCCTTCCAGCCGGCTAGAGGCAACATGACTCACATCTTGGTCATGGTGGACAAGTTCACCAAGTGGATCGAGGTGAAGCCTATTCGGAGGTGCGATGGGGCCACAGCCGTGAAATTCGTGAAGGATGTGATCCTGAGATATGGCTACCCGCACAGCATCATCACCGACAACGGCACAAATTTTGCTGAGGGAGCAATGGTGCGGTTCTGCAGAGATAAGCATATCCGACTAGACGTTGCGTCAGTCGCGCATCCCGCTTCCAATGGGCAAGTTGAAAGAGCAAACGGCATGGTACTGGCAGGCATAAAGCCAAGGCTGATGGAGCCACTGCTGAAAACACCTGGGTGTTGGTTAGACGAGTTGCCAGCGGTGTTGTGGAGTCTAAGGACTACCCCTAACCGGTCAACCGGCTACACGCCATTCTTCTTGGTATACGGGGCTGAGGCCGTGTTGCCAATAGACCTAGAGCATGACTCCCCCCGAGTAACCCTCTACACTGAGGTGGAGGCGAGAGAAGCTCGAGAAGACGACGTTGACCTGCTTGAAGAAGCAAGAGAGCTGACTCTGTCACGTTCGGCTATCTACCAGCAAAACCTGCGGCGTTATCATAGCCGAAAGGTGAACCCAAGGGTTTTCCGAGAAGGAGACATGGTCCTTAGGCTTGTGCAGCGCACAGCCGGGATGCACAAGTTGTCTCCTCCATGGGAAGGGCCTTTCATTGTGAGCAAAGCGCTGCACAACGATGCTTACTATCTTATAGATGCGCGCCCACCACAGGCGAACAGGGCAGATAAAGCTGGAGAGGAAACCAAGCGCCCTTGGAATGTAGCTCTACTTCGTCGTTTTCATTCGTGAGCAAAGATGTGTATGTACCCTCTTAACCGAGTTAAAATTCTACTCTGCAATCTGAAATTGAACTCGGGGACTGCCCTCGCCCAACTTTGCTCTAAGTGTTTCTACTCGGCTTTGCTGTTTGCCTGTTCGGTTGCTCCACTTCAAAATTCATAAGCGTATTGAGTACTGTGTCTAAACCTATATGCCAACTCTTCGACTCTGCTGCTGTCCGAAATCCGGCTTCATGGCAAGCAAGAGAACAAGCAAAAGGTCAATGAGCACAAGAAAAATCGCTAAGGAAGAAAAGAGTGCAGGAACCGAGTAGGGTGTTTGTTACTTCTGTTCTCTGTCTTATCTTTTCGGCTAAGTGGTGGGCTGCGTTACTATGTTTGTTTCTAAGCGGCTGAGTATTTGCAGCTCTACTCTTTGACTCTTGTGACTCGAATACCAAAAAAGCAACAAGTTGCGGGTAGAGCTGAGACGAAAAGAGAGAGTGAATAAGAAATGCAACTCGGGGACTCGTATACTAACGCAACCCGGCATCGAGCCAGGGCTGCTCAAATTGACTAAATCAAAAGTAACAAATACCAAGTGGGAATAAAATTGAGTAGCAAGCAACAAGATAAATAGTCTGATACATTTGCTCCCGGCATCCCGGGGATCTGATAAGTGTTTGAGTAAAAAGTTTGCAGGATAAAATCATGTTGAGGAAGCGGTGTTGTCGGTGCTAGCCTTGGCGGCTTCATTTTCTGTGGTGGTCTTGGCCGCCTCTGCCTCCGAGCTGGCATCAGCTGTCTTCGCGGCTTCCTCTTCGGCGCTAGCATTGGTCGCGTCCGCTTCCGAGTGGACGGTGGTGGACTGCTCCATCTCGACGCCGTGCTCGGTGGCTACCTGGTCTGAGGTGGCCGTGGCCACCGAGACAGGTCCTGTTGCCAAGGAAGAACCAGAAGCTTGGCCGTGGGGGCGTACCGTGTCGTCGAGGGCGGCTCCTGATGAGGTGCCGAACTCGAGGGCGGCTGTGTCGATCTCCTCGACCTCTTCATCGCTACTCGCGACGACCGCGGCCTTCCCTTTCCCGGCCTTGCCCCTAGGTGAATCGAAGAAGCCCAAGTCCAGCTCGGAATCTGATTCTTCGTCCTCCTCCTCGTCCTCCTCCACCTCGGTGTCGGGTTCAGTGAGGCCATCGATGAAGGTTGCCGTGTCAGCATACTCCGCAACCTCATGCGCAATCAGCTTGCGCATGGTCACGCAGTTGGGGTCCGTCTCCCACTTGGAATTGGCGCGCTTCCCGCGGATAATCTGCATGTTCAAGTTCTCATACCAGGAGGCGACGCAGAGCAGCATCAAATCAGCACCCGCCCGAGCTCCCGAGGCGCGCCACTTCTTCAATTCGGCCTTCACGTTGCGCAGCTTCAGAGCAAGGCCACAAATAGTTGTTGGCGCAGGATCCTGAGGCCAGAAAAGCTCGTGGAGCTGGAAGCCGGTGCGCACCAGGTCAGTGCCCACGCCGGCTAGGCGTTCAAACTGCCCTCGCATCACCAGCATGCTATCCTCGATCTCGGCTCTGGTGTCCAGCCTCGCCCTTCTCAATACGAGCTGCTTGGGCCTTGGCCAAAGCAGGCGCGCAAGAGGACACGATGTCTGGGAAGATTCCTGCAAAAAGCAAGTGAGAAATTCAGTAACAGAATTAGAGAGGAGGTAGGACCGAGAAGAAGAGATGCAGAAAGGAGAAAACTTACGATTCAACTCGTGGCGCAGCCCCTGCAGCTGGCTCTTCCATTCTTCTTCATTGGATACATGCTTCTCCTCGAGCAAGCGGAGCCCCTCCAGCTGAGTAAAGAGCCCAGCATTGGCTTTTTTCAGCACCTCGCACTCCTGCTCGAGGGCTTTCACCTTGGCATTGGCTGTTGTCTCGGCCTTTGCCTTCTCGGCGATGACTCTGTCCCTCTCGGCACCAAGGTTGATGGCATCCTGGAGTGCCTTCTGCAGCTGGAGTTGCAGATTCTCCATCTCGGTAGCGTGCTCACTCTGCAGAGCAGCAGATTGGCTTGCTAGTCGCACCTCCACCTCGGCAGGCTTGAGGCAATCTTGATGCTCCTCGGCAAATTTCTTATGATCTTCTGCGGAAAGCAAAAGCACGATCAGTGGAAAAGCAAAAGAAACAGACACAAGGGCGAACCGAGTAGACAGTGGTTTACCTTCCAATCTCTTAATGGTGGCCTGGCCATTCTCGACGAAGGCACGGCAGTTCTCGTGCTCGTCAGCCAGGGCTTTCAACTTCCCTGCAGAGTCAAATCAGTTAGCGCAGAAAGCAGAAGCGGGCGTAAACAATAAACGCAAGAACCGCACAGCTAGAAGCGTACCTTCCACCTCAGACAGCTTCATGGTACTGTTCATCACTTCCTTGTCGGCTTCCTCGGCGCTCACTTTCTCTTTCTCCAAGGCAGCAATGCGTCTCTTGGCAATGGCATGATTCCAGAGTAGCCAACGGTGCAAGTTGGTCCGTTTCAGTACGCTATTCTAAAAAGCAAAAGAAACAAGAATCAGGCAAAGTAATTGAGATTCAACCCGAGAAGGCGGCTACTCGGGAGAGTGTCCGCCTACTCGGCCAGAATCTCGGGGACTGGGTGATGGATAAGGAAAAGAGGGAGAGTAGAAAAGAAGTGAAAACGCAACTCGGAAAGGATGATTAGGAACTTACCGCGTGGGATTGCTCGAGGTCCTCGGCGTTCTTGCGGTGGACAAACATCTTGGCAGCAAGTGTAGCAGAGGTGGTCGAGACGGTCATGGGTTTGCAACCCAAGTCCACCTTGTTCCAATCCTGACGCATATGGTCGATGTCGCCCAGATCGATGCCGTTCCAGTTGGGGTTGCCGAGAACTTTGCTGTCCCACTTGGCGTCGATGAAGCCGATCAGGTCGAGTACTTGCTTGAGGCTCTGGGACGTTATCGCCTGGTCTTGAGCTCCCCGAGAAGCAATGGAGACAGACTTGTCTTGATTTGGGGCCGGGGGCCTGGAGTCCACTGCCACGGCTTTCCTCCCTTTCTGAAGAGCAAGATTCCGGTCTGTGGGGGAGAAGCCGACCTGGTGCTGTTGGCTAACCTTCACCATGTAATCAGGGTAGCAGGGCTGATCAGCTATAGCAGCGGCGGCAGGAACCGCATTGGGATTGCGGATAACCAGCTGCCTGGACTGGCCAGTTGATGTTGGCGGCGGCATGTCGGCAGCCCGCTTCTTCGTCTTCTCCTTCTGGGCAGTTGGCTTCGCGACAACCGACTTCTCGGCTTTCTGCTTCTCGGTCTTCTTCTCCTCAGCCTTCTCCTTCTCGGTGGTTTTCTTCTCGGCTGCCTCCTTCTCGGCAGCATCTTGGGCTTGTTTCCTGGTGACTCGCCCGGCAGGAGGGCTGGCTGCGTCCTTGGTCTGCTGCACCAAGGAGGAGTCTGGCGGTGCAGTGCCCTGGTCAGTTGGTGGCACCAAGGGCGTGCTATCCGCTGCTCCATCTGGTTGGGCGCTACTCTGCGTAGCGTCTGGTTGAACGCCGCTCAGAGGATATTGCTCTGTCATGATCGTATCTTCTACCCGCTGCTCGGCAGCGGGATTCTCTTGTTCGGCAGCCCCTATGGCTGGCTGCTCATGTTCAGCTTCTGGCCGCTCAACGGCGGCGTCATCGCGCATCTCCTGGTCTAGATCTTGGTTCTCCTCGGCGGTGCTAGCCGGAGGAGAAGGGGGCCTGTCCTGGTGAGCGGCATCCTGCGCATCTGGATCTGCGCGGGACTGTTGCTCAGCCTCGGCGTCTGGGGCATTGATGGTCCCTGTTTTGGTGGTGTCGGCCTCATCGCCCTCGAGGTCGACAACCTTGTCGACGTCGATGGCAGCTTGCTTCTTGGCCTGGTCAGGTGCGAAAGCAGCATCCGCATCTAAGGGAGCTCTGATGAGAAAGGTAAAATCAGAAATTAGAGGGAGGCAGAGGAAGATTAAGAGAAACAGCGAAGTACAAAATTGGGAATTAACCGAGAAGAAACTTATGCTTTGGTGGAGGGAATCGTTCGTCTTGTTCTCTTCACGACCTTTTTGGTCGTCTTCTCGGATGGTTTCTTCTTCTTGGCGGGGGGCTCTAGGGCGCCGCTGCCGGTCCGCTTGCGGGTAGCAGGTGCAGCAACTGATAGAGGACGGACGACCAAGGCTGCCTCGTCCTCATCCTCGTCTTCTCCCCCGCCCTCAGCATCAGCATCATCTACAAAGATTGAGAAGAAAAAGGAAAGACTCAGAAACAACAGGCAAAGGGTTAGTGTTTCTCACGGACAAAACAGGAAAAATCCAATTACCTGCATCTTCTTCCTCGGACCAGTCGGGGAGAGACGCTCCTGTGCGCTGCTTCTCCATTGTGGGAGAATGAGGGAGATTAATCTGATCCGTGGTCTCGAAGGAGGCCACATCGTCTTCTTCTCGGTCAGCAAACCAATTGCCCTCGAAACGCTCACAGCTCTCGGCAAGCTGGCGGTCAAGGATCTGAAGAACAAAGAATCGTCACGAGTTAACCGGGTAGCACAAAGGCACTCTACTCGAATAGGCGTGCAAACAAAAAGCACACTAAGCCTAGAGAAATTTGCTAAGTGTCCTACTCGGCAAGGCGTGCAAACACAAAGCAGAGTAAGCCTAGGTATTTCAACTAAGTGTCCTACTCGGCAAGGCGTGCAAACATCAAGCATACTAAGCCTAGGCAGTTCGATAGAATGATCTACTCGGTGCAGAAGGCGATTGCTAGCCGCAGCCAGGAGAGAAGGTTTTCTAGTCGGATTGCATATGTTGGAAGCAGAGTAAGGAGAACATACCCGTGGAATCGGCTTCGTGCGGCTGAAGGGAGTGAATCCGTACTCCCAATCATCGCGGAGGCCTGTGGTCAGTATGGACCTTGCGTGATCGGCGACCTCCGCGTCGCTGAGCTCGAACGTGGTCGTCCGAGTGCAATCGCGGGGGCCTCCCAAGTAGCACATTGGGTGGGAGCGCCGCTGCAGAGGCAGCACGCGATTCTTGATCCAGCAGGCGACGGGATCGTCGCTCCTGAGCCCTTGACCGGCGAGGTAGGCGAGCCGCTCCTCCATCTGCATCGAGTTGCGGTCGTTGGAGGGCTTTGTCTTCCAATTCTGCCCGGATGGAGCTCGGTTGCTCCACGCAGGCAGGTTGATGCGGTCCGTCACCGGTCCCTCTTCCGTGGAGGGGATGTTCTTGACGTAGAGGAAAGATTTCTGCCACAGGCGGACGGAATCCAAGCCCTTGATACGAGGGTGGTTGGTTCCCGCCCGCTGCAACATCATGGCGCTGCCGGTGTCGGTTACCCGGCTGCCAGCGGCCGCGCCGTCCTTCTTCCCCTTACTCTGTTGACGGAGATGGAAGTACTTCAGCCAAGTCTCCACCGTGGGGCGGACGCCAAGAAAGGCCTCGCACACCACGGTGTGATAGGCTAGGAAGACAATGGCATTCGGAGGGAGGTGATGCATCTGGACACCGAAGTGATCCAGGAAGGCGCGAAGAAAATCCGAAGCCGGCAGGCCGAATCCTCGCGCGAAGTGCGCGAGGAAGACGACATGCTCGCCCTCCTGCGGGGCCGGAACAAGCTCGCCGTCGGACGGCCGGCACTGAACACCAGGAGGAACCCTCCGGGTGTTCACGAGCCAGGAACAGTCATCGACGGTGACGTGAGAACCAGCCCAGCCGGCGCGAGCAGCCATGGCAAGGAGTGAGAAGACGGTGGAAAGTTGGAGGAATCGGGTGGAGAGAACGAATCCGCAGCGGCGCAAACAGTTGCGCGGCGGCGGAGAGCTCGGCGGAGAAGAAAGAAACAGGGCAGAGAAAGAGGAAAGTGCGGAGGAGGAAGAAGGGGAAGTTACCGGCGGGGGTATATATACCCTCTCCGCGGATTACCGTTACCATCGGGGTAGTGGGATCGATCGTGGCCAGGATTCTCGTGTGGTGGGGTCTATGGCCGGTTAGAAACGCACACACGCGCGAGGCGCGCGCGTAACGGCCGCAGTTGATCCCACGATCAGATCGTGGCCAATTATTGCGCTTGATGGGACATAACGAGCCGGTGGGCCCGCCCCGTGAAAACTGGGCGCGTGGCACGTCGTGTCGTGGGCAGCGAAACGACGGGGTCACGGATGCTTGACACGTGTCCAGTCGCAGCACGGAAGGCTGGATAGTGCTGAGCGCTGCAGAGACGCTAGAGGAGAAATTCTCTAAGTCTTTTTACTCGGTTACAGAATAGAAAGCTGGTGCTACTCGGAAGACAGGAAACTCAAGGTACTTTCTAGAGTACTACTCGGAGGTTCTTACTCGTCATCTTGAGGTTCAAGGGCTATGTTGCAAAGATTGGTTTTAAGCTGGCAGAGCCTAGTGAACGAGTTCGCAAGACTCTACCAGCTTCGGGGACTGCTGTCGGGGGGTTACCCCCGAGTAGGGTAAAGACAAGTGGTAAAAGCAACTATCAGAAGAGAGGTTTGGTCGAGTAGCCGCCTACCCGGTACTTGCTACCCGGTCGACTGCTACTCGGTCTCACCTCAAGATGACCAGAAGAAAGAATCAATCAAGTTCTGTCCATTCGAGTAGAAGAGTTGGCCCGAGTAAAACTGGCGGGAATCTACTCGGGCCAGAAAGTCAAAGGAGCCGTTCTGACACAGGATCCCGCGTATCCTGGGTCCGTACTTGGCACTATTCGAACTACTGTTCATCTGGGACCGGCCTGCCTAACAGTGACAGCATGGAAGCAGGCGGTCGCAGGATAAGGGGGCCCTACTCTGTGTTTGGCACAGTGATACCAGTCGGTCCCCTTGGTTTTGCCCAACGACTTTACGGATGCAGCCAAGATTAGGAACCAAAGCTGTCAGCGGGAACCCGGAGGAAGGACGATGTGCGCACTATGTCGACACTTGTCCATGTTTGGACGTATCCGGCTGGGCACCATGTATATAAGGTGCCCCCCGCCTCCTGCGTGAGGAGAGAACACAATCGAACACATCGTGACCTAATTCTTGACCTAGTTCATCACGTAGAGAGAAGAGTGGCTACTCGGTAGCAAGCACATTGTACTGTGGCTACTCGGTGAGACACCAGAATACATAGAGAAAGGCAGGAGTAGGGGTTTTACCTCCTCACGAGGGCCCTGAACCTGGGTAGATCGTGTTGTTTGCAGTGCTCAGTTCTTACCTCACGCGGCTACTCGTCGCGTGATCCCTCCCCGAGCACCTCCAACGTCCTTCGTCCCCACATCTTTAGCCATTCTATGGCATCTGCCGTGACACCACCACGACACACGTAGCCCGGTAGTATAGGTGGCCAAACGTGCCGCACGGCACGGCCCTCGCGTGCCTGCGGGAAGCACGGCCCGCCAGGGCACGGCCCGTTAAGGCACGGCGCTAAACGTGCCGTGCCGTGCCGGCCCGCAGGCTCTGTTTTCGTTTTGGGCACGGCCCGTTGGCACGATTGAGGCCCAGCGTGCCGATTTCAGGCACGGCAGCCCGGCCAGGCACGGCCCGTTTTGGCACGCGGGAATTCGAATTTCGAAATTTTTTTGGGCCCAAGAGGAGCGGGAATGCTGTTTTTTCACCGTTAGGGAGTAATTAGGAGGCAATTAGCCCATTTAAAGTGTGATTTGTGTCAGTTTTGATCTGTTTAGCCATATTTAGTCATTAGAAGGCTAATTTAGTCTAAAAAATCGCATTTTTTCCTATAAAAAGTGATGTACACCCCTCTAATTTAATCGTGCCATGTCGTGCCCGTGCCGTGCCGCGTGCCGGCCCATTTAAGCCGTGCCGTGCCGTGCCAGCCCACGTGCCCCGAATTGAAATCGGGCACCGGCACTAGCGGGCCCGTGCCGTGCCCTGGCCCGTTAGTCGTGGGCCGTGCCGTGCTTGGGCCGTGCTTCCGAGCCGTGCTTCGGGCCGGCCAAAAAAGCACGGCCCGTTTGGCCACCTATACCCGGTAGTCCCGAGGCCGAGTTCCGACCACCGTTCCTCGCCGCGAATCCCCCATCCGAACCACGTCTGGCCCCCATCCCCATGGACCGCGTCTTCCCCTTCTCCCACAGACGCCGTCGCTGGATCCTCTGCGCCGGCGCTGCCGCTGCCGCGTATCTCATATACCACCACCCGGCCGTTGCCGCCCGCCGCCGCCGCATCTCCCGCCTCATCTCAGCTCTCTCGTCCCTCGCCGACGCTGTAGCTGCCGTCGCGGCCGACCTCGCCGCCTTCCTTCGATCCGACTCCGATGTCCTGCCCCCCACTCTCACGCAGCTATCCAAGCTCGTATCATCCCCGGAGGCGTCGGCCTCCACCTCCGCGCTCACCGGGGCGCTCACCGTCGGTATGCTCCGCGGCTACACCTCTGCCTCCGGTCCAGCGTCAGGGGGCGAGGTGGCCTTTTCGGACCGTCTCATTAAGAAGTTGTTCTCCCCAGCAGGCGAGCGGCTTGTGTCAGCCGTGTCGGGCAGCTTCGGGCGCGACCTCGTGCTCGCCTTTTACTCTGTCCAGGCCGATCCTCCGGAATCAGCGGGATCATCGCCGGTGAGCTGGGTCGACGTGGTCACCAGAGGGAGTTGCCGAAGGGCGATCAGTAGCTGGGTCGAAGTCTTCACGGCCACCGCCGTGGGCGTCTTCATAGACAAGACCATCCACATCAACACCTACGATCAGATCTGTGCTGCCGCCACAAACCCTGCCTACGACGCCAGGCTTCAAAAGCTTCTGGTTGCACTCTGCAGTGCTTCGATCGAGACGTTGGTGAAGACCTCCCATGGCGTACTGTCCAATACCAGTGGAAATGCCAATGACATCAGTACTTCAAGTGGCAATGGTGGCATTAGGGAAGGATGGGCAGAGACGGTCTCAAGTGCGCTTGCTGTTCCGAGCAACCGGAAACTTGCGCTTGATCTGACTGGCAGAGCGACGTTCGAGGCAGTGCGGTCGTTCCTCGAGTTTGTGCTCTGGAGACTGCACGATGGTGCGAGGGCTGGTGGTGATGCCACAATCAGGGCTGGATTGTGTGCTTTGAGGTATATGAGCCGAAGGTCCATAGTTATCACTGCCATCTGTATAGTATTGTGCTTGTATGTGTTGAACGGCACATGGCTCTTAGCACCAGCTTGAGCCTGCTTGCATTACCAAGTTCCATTTCATATGTTCGTACAATTTTCGTCACTTGGCATGCAGTTCTTATACTCTTTTATACAGAAACGTATAGTATAGAATATAGTGAAACTGTAAATTCGGAAACAGGGAAACAGGGAGGAGCAACAGAAGGAGTTACTTCAGTAATTGGTAGATATGTTTGCTGTATAAAAATCTAATATTGCATATACTTAAAGAATTTGTATGACAATGTGACTTTGCCTGTATTGATAATTTTGTTGTTCTGTTATATTTCCCCTCTTTTTTTAAATACGTGATTGTGGTTACTGATTGTTGCATAGGATGTTTAACAAGGGCTACTAATTGTTTCAGCTATTTAGTTTTTTTAATCTGCCCAGATCAGCATGTTATTCAGGCATTCAATGGAAGTTCAAGAAATTTTGATTATTTCGGTAGTCACACTTGATTCGGTACATGATCTGTTTTATCCGGTTGATTTTGCAACTTGCTTGTCTGGACGAACATTCAGAATATTCATACTTTCAACTTTTGTATGCCACCAGATTGATGAAGCAAATATCTGTATAGATTCATTTCATTGTGTGTGAAATGAAGAATCATTTGTAGACAGCAGGCAAAAGAGTTACTGCTTCTTTCACACCGTGCCCTCATTGTTACAAACTGCATTTTGTCCTTACTGAATTCTGAAGACCCCTTCAGAAAATTTCTCTGTCCATACCAGACGGTTTACAATTGCTGTACATGAAATTATCTGCTGATTCTTGGTATGTGTTGATATTCTGTAAAAATGATGGTCCTTCTTTGGGAATTCTGGAAGGGTTCTGTAACCAATTTAGTTCTGATAACAAGTTTTTCATCCTGAAATGAATTCAGAGAACCTTTTGGGATCGCAGATTTTTTTCAGTTCGCATACTAAAGATTAAAGTGAGCTTATTTCCCTGGAAATTATAACCTTATGTTGAATCTTATATTATTGCTATCGGTAAGTGTTAAAAAAAACTATTAACACGAAATTCCATTCTGAAGTTGATGCTTTGAAAAAACTCATTGACCTTAGGTTCATGATGAGTTTCAAAGCGAGGGCTTAAACCCATTGTACATCTGCATCAGCATGTCAATTTTGCAGGGCTCTGACTTTTCTGAGGCCCAGGTCTCCCAGGCCCTTGCGTGTCACTTCTCTCCTTTTTCTTCCTCGTGTACGCTTGAGCCCTTCTAGAACACCATTCTGTACGGAATCGACTGGCCAGCTACAACTTCCAGATTCCAGAACCAAAGGTCCTTCACTTGTGTGTGGCAAAATTGTCTACTGCCAGCCTCCTTTTCGTAATAAAAGATTGGCTGACCAGAAGTTTGTTTCTGTCTATCCCTGCATGAATCAGGTTGCATTTTCATACCTGCACATCCACTGTGCTCCTCTGATCAGAGAGTACTGGTCAGAGAAGGAGAAAGATATACGCAGGTCGTGAGCAATCTTGCATCTGGCAGGTGCACTTGTGAGATGATATGGAGAAATTTGTGCAAGTCTAGAAATTTCATGCGGCCCTCTCTGTCTGTCGCCAGCACACAGGTAATCAGATTGCTCGTCTAATCCAACCATGTCATGCATAATACGCTCACAATATATCTTATATGTCAGTATGTCACCCCTAAGAAGCGAGACGATATATAAGTAAACGTCAATATGCGAGACCCTATTTGGTGCAGGAGGAGGCAGTTCGACCTGCCCGGTGAGACAAGAACAGATGTTAGCTTCAGTCAGCTACTTAAACGATAAATTAAGCAGTGATGATAGTTCTAAAGAGACAGTATACAGCGTTGAATTATTTCGGTCATGAAGGTCAAAATCACGTACGGATGCCATCGAGAGTGTTCTAGAGGCGGCGGCCCATGCTTATCTGCATATCCGGACATCCAGCAGCAGGTACGTATGCTGTCGTCAACTTATTCACACACTAGTTAGATTGCTGACCTGAGCTCATCTGCGAAGGTCAAATGGTCCCGTTGTCGCTGCCCAAAATCTCATGGCCAAAATCTAGCTATCATCTGCGTCGGTTATTTGACCTGTTGCGTTTGCATCCGTCAGGAAGTCTTCGGTGCCGGCCGTTTCAATAATGCAGCCGACGCCGAACGTGCCTGTGTCACCGATCGAGCACCTGCATACCGGCTCCGAGAGCGTTCTTCACTTGTGACTGATTTTGTTCTTTCTGCGGCGTGGGAAATAGTTTACGCTGAAGATGATTCGTGAGTACTAATATGTGTGGTTCATAGTATGTGCGGAAATTAAATGAAGCGCGTGGAAATTAAGCCAATTTCGGTGTCATGTGGCCGAATTAGCTGGCCCGAGTTTTGGTCAAGTTTGGCTCTGGGAGCGCCAGAAAATAGAGAGCCTTAATTCCAAAAAAAAAAAATGAAACAAGGCAAAAGTCTTACATTTCATTAATTAAGAAGGAAGGTTTATAAGTGTGTTACAATGTCAAATAAAAAGACTACTCTCGCGGCATAGACTAGCCACAATGGGAGTAACATAAGTGGTATCATAAGTGCCACATAGGCAACAAAGATGATGTGACACTCATTTAATGAGGAGAGAGAGGTGTTAGTGGTATCATAGGTAGATACCGTAACATAACGTATTTCAAAACAAGACGAGTCTATAGACTAATAAATATAGTAATATATGAAACTACAAATATGTTACTATGCATTGTGAAGATGGTAACATATACTAGTATCATGATACTCCCCATTATGACTACCATTGTGACTAGTCATAAGAGCATGTCTAACAGACCCCCTAAATGGCCCAAACCCGTATAATAACCGCTGATATACGGGTTTGGGCTCTACCCGGCCATCTAGCAGACCCCGTAAATGGACCACCCCGGACGATTTTTTACAAGTTTAGGTAGGGGGCGGCCCGTCGACCCCTACATGTGCGGGTCGGGAGGAGATATAGAGGGCCAACCCTCTACCTCGTGCGAGCTAGGGCGCGCTGAAGATTCAGGTTCGAATCCCATTTTCGTTCGCCCCGCCGCCAGCCGCCGCCGCGTAGATCCGGTCGCCTCCGAGGCGCCGCACCCTCGCCGGACACCGCCGCACCCCCCGTCGGGCCCCCAGCGGACCTCGGCGCCCCTCGACTCGCCGCGCCGTGTGCATCTCCGCCGCCTCCCCACGGTGAGTACTCGCCGGGCCGTGTTCCTCTTCGATTTCGCCGTTCCGCGGGGGCCTGATCTCTGCTTCACCATCGTAGATCTCCGCCGCCTCCCCACGGTGGAGCATTCCGATGATTCGTTGAGCTGGTCTTCGGGGGATTCGGACCTCGACGAGCTGCTGAGCGACGACGACATGGAGATGATGCAGTAGATCTTCCGCATCAAGATCTTTTGAGAGTATGGACAGAGTTTTCTTTGTCTAGAAATAACAAAAGCAATTAAAATTCAGATAACCCTGATGTCCCTGTTAGAAGAGAGCAAACCAACACTAAAATGAAGGAAACAGCAGTCTGTTTTCTTCGTTTTAGTGTTGGTTTGCTCTCTTCTAACACGGGCATCAGGGATGCCTCTTCATATCTGAATTTTAATCGCTGTTGTTATTTCTAGACAAAGAAAAATCTGTCCATACTCTCAAAATATCAGCTGCCATGAGGGTGATTTAGCCCAAGTCATGGATATGCAAAATGTTCAAAACCCTGTTTTGTGAGGGGCCAAAAACTCGTGCGAGCTAGCAGACCCGCTACCCCCACCCCGTAAATATTCTGTTTTACGGGGTGGGGGTAGGGGGTCTGCTAGCTCGTACGAGTTTTTGGCCGACGAAATGTACATACAGGGCCCTCTACACGCGTTTTAAGGGGTGAAAACTTAGAGTCTACACGCGTTTTAGGGGGTGAAAACTTAGAGGGTCTGTTAGACATGCTCTAATATTACACAACGCTTTCGCACCCGGCACGGGAGCCAAACAACCGCCTCCTTTTTATCTTGTCAATGAGCCTTAATTCCAAAACAATTTTGGTGTCAAACAAAAGGGTAGGCTAATTAATTTGGTGAAGGATAGAAGCAGGCAGAGGGGATTGGATAAGATAAGAACCGTCACACTTAATTCGCTCAGTGCTCGCCGTATCCTACAA
Organism: Alopecurus myosuroides; assembly: GCA_028641055.1. Taxonomy (NCBI): domain Eukaryota; kingdom Viridiplantae; phylum Streptophyta; class Magnoliopsida; order Poales; family Poaceae; genus Alopecurus; species Alopecurus myosuroides. Next base: position 288,307,877 of record CM054059.1, read on the forward strand.
ATTAAACATCCACGCATGGTATATATGGAGCCGTTCGCAAATCGAGCGAGATAATAACCATGTTTGATTTTGGCAATCTGGGATAACTTAAATTCTTTTATGAGATGCCCAAAATGGTGGCGAGGCAGTACATAGATGCGCCATGCATATGCATGCAGGATCCCCTTCTTGGCACCCCTTCCGAGGAAAGGATGACGGAGACAGGAACACGCGGCGATGAGTTGTTACATGGACGCATCATGTATGCAGCTAGTTGTGGCCGTGATCCTGAGTGTAGATGTAGTCGGTGTGCGCGGCGAGCGTCCTCCTCGCCATGCAATCCTCCCGCTGCTGCTCGCCGGCTACCTTCTCGCACTCGCTGTCTTCCACCGCCGCCGACGCAACCTTCTCAAGGAAAGGAAACACCACCGCATCGACAGAGATCAGATATTGATGGAAGATTCGGCCCAGAATCAATGCACATCCTGCCTGTGTGCGTACCTCGTTGGGAGATGCCTTGGTGGTTGCTGCAGGCGAGGTCCGGGCGGCTGTGGCCGAGGCAACGAGGAGGAGGACGGCGAGCGCCGCCACGAGCACCAGGGTCGTCGCCCTCGCCATTGATGATCGATGCGCGCGGTGACGCCTACGTTTCTGGAAAGATCGGATGGCCTCGTGCAGTTTCTGGGAGCGGTGGCGTTGGTGAATGTTGTGGGCGGAATAGCGCAGGTATTTAAAGCGGTCGAGGAGGAACGGCCGGAACGTGGGAATCGGGGGAGGCCGTTCGGCGCGCCGCTGGCTGCCACTATGCGTTCGCGTGGGCCGTTGCCTAGAGCCGCTGACACTTGGCCCCCCTGCTGTGCGTGGGCCAACCTGTCTGTGGCTGTAGGTAGCTGTCGACGATGATGCTGCTTACCAGATAATCGCCGGGTCAAACTCCCTCCATTTCCCATGCCACGCCACATCTACGAGCGCAAGGACAGCGCACAACATCCACGCAGGATGTAGCCCGTGCTCTCTGTCCGAAAAACGCTTTTTTTTTTTTTTTGAATTTTCATTATTGCATTAACCAACTGGCATAGCTAAATCGCTAGCCACCAAACCAAGAACATTCTCAGGTACATTGTCTGGCCAAAGGAGACCAGGCCCATCAGCATAGCTAGCTCCCAGCGCCGCCATAGCATGCGCCACCGTATTACAGGTTCTTCTACAAAATTTGAAAGAAACAGAACTAAAGTTCAAACGCGCCATGATTTTTGCATCACGCACCAGCACCCCAACAGGAGATCGATCATAGGTCACGCTGTTTATCGAGTTTACCAGCTCTTGGCAATCTGATTCAACCTCCACTCTTGTCATTCCCCAGCTTGCGGCGGCTGTGAGCCCTTTGAGGATTGCTTCCACCTCTGTGTGCATAGCATTTCTCGGGTACGCTACTTGTCCAGCTCCCGAACCCACGACTACTCCAAGTCTATCTCGAATCACAAAACCCCATCCACCTTTCATTGGGTTAGTGGAAAACGCCCCGTCCGTGTTTATTTTCAGCACATCATCACTTGGTTTCTCCCACCTATCCACTCTGGATGTTCGATCCGCTGGCTTCGGCTGTTTGGACAGAAAGCAACTGAACTCATCAGCCCAACGACGCGTCTGCATAGCCACCTCCGCGATTGATCTGGTGCTTTCTTGGGCATTTCTTTTGTTCCTTGCCGTCCACCATTGCCACAGCAGGGCAATGCATAGGAGCCGAACTCTCTCATCCAGGCCAAACACCATCATGAGCATATCTTGTGCACTCGAGCAGGTGCACAATTTCAGTCTAATGTCCTCCATATCCAGCTCTCTCCACAGCATTTTCACTTGTTTGCAGTGGAGGAAGAGGTGGCCTCCATCCTCGTCCAGCCTCATACACATTGGGCAAGCCGTGTCAACCTCCATCCCTCGTCTCTTATAGTTCAACTTCCACGGGAGACTTTGATGGGCGAACCTCCACATAAACTGTTTGGTTTTAGGGGCACATGGTTGGGACCAGAGCAACTTCCAGTCAAAATGCTTCGATGTATCACTTTGCCCAGATGATGAGGCAGCTTGTTGGTGATGGTTCCGTTTACCTGCCTGTAGCTTGTACGCAGAACGTACCGAAAACATTCCTTTTGGGTCCTCACTCCACGCCGGGAAGTCCTCCATCTCGCTCCTGAGAGGGATCGCAAGGATGGCTTCTACATCCTCCCGCCGAAAGATATCACGGACGAGCTCTTCATCCCAAGCATCTCCATCTGGCAAGATCAACTCTGAAACCCGAGTTAGCAGACAATTCCTCCTCTGCGTGATCACATGTCTGGGACCATCCCTTTGGAGCCACGGGTCCTCCCATATTTTCACATCCTCCCCATTGCCAATTCGCCACACTAGTCCTTCCTTAACCACCTCTAGCCCTTTAAGAATACTTCTCCAGGTATACGACATGTTCCTCGTTTTCACGGCCTCATGTATAGATTTCCCGGGAAAATATTTTGCCTGGAGCACTCTCGCACACAAAGACTCAGGGTTGGAGAGAATTCTCCATGCTTGTCGTGCCAACATGGCTAGATTAAACAGGTGGAGGTCCCGAAATCCGAGCCCCCCCTCTCTCTTCGGATTAGTCATCGTATCCCAGCTCACCCAGTGTACTTTCTTTTCATCTTTCTGTTGCGTCCACCAGAAGCGATTGATCATGGCACTAATTTGGTCACATAGACTCTTCGTGATGTCGAAACAAGACATGGCAAAGGTCGGTATGGCCTATGCACACGCCTTAATAAGGACGTCTTTAGCAGCACGTGATAACAGCCTTTCATCCCACCCTTGGATCTTGGCCCATATTCTCCCCTTCAAATATGCAAACGTATCTGTGCGTGATCTCCCCACATAAGCTGGTAATCCCAAATACCTCTCGTTTCTGGCCTCTGTATGAACATTAAGGGCCTCCTTCACACTTCTCTTCAAACCATTTGGCGTGTTTGGACTGAACATGGCTGCAGACTTTGTATAGTTGACCGTTTGCCCCGAGCAATCCTCATATAGGTCTAAAATATTTCGCAGGTGTGTTGCGTTCTCATTTGATGCTTTTAGAAGAACCAACGAGTCATCTGCGAACAAAAGGTGATTAAAACTCGGGGCTGCTGCACACACTTTCACACCTTGCAGCCTTCCATCCTCCTCTGCTTTGTTCAGTAAACAGGAAAAAGCCTCACAACATATGAGAAACAGATAGGGGGACAGGGGATCTCCTTGGCGCAGACCCCTATGTGGCCAAATAGTATCTGAATAAGAATCATTGACCTTCACCCTATAGCTGACCGAAGATACACATAACATAATTCTCTTGATCCACTCCTCATGGAATCCCAGCTTCCTCATCATCTGCTCTAAGAAAAGCCACTCCACCCTATCATATGCTTTACTCATGTCCAGCTTCACCGCAGCAAAACTCTCCTTCCCCCTCCTCTTATTGTGCATGAAGTGCGTACACTCATAAGCCAGGAGAATGTTGTCTGTTATTAACCTGCCAGGTACAAAGGCACTTTGGTTTGGTGATATAATCTCCGGGAGAACTGATTTTAGCCTATTTGCAAGCACTTTGGATATCAACTTGTAGGCTACATTACATAGACTGATCGGACGCAGCTCCTTCATGCTCACGGGGTTATTGACCTTAGGGATAAGAACTACGCATGTGTCATTCCATCCCTTAGGCATCTCTCCTCCATTGAGAACTCCCAGCACTTCCTTCGTGATGTCTTCACCCACCACATCCCAATACCTCTTGTAGAACAAAGCAGGCATGCCATCAAGACCCGGAGCCTTAAGATCTCCTATGCTATCCAGGGCCTCCCGAATCTCTTCCACCTCGTACTCTTTGGACAGTGCCTCGTTCATCGCCGGGGTCACTCTAGGGCCAATTTGGTCCAGGAGTTCCTCCGTTCTGGTACCTGCACTAGAGGAGAAGAGATTTATAAAATAGTTAGTGGCTATCTCCTCTAACTCCTTCTCCTCCTTCACTTCAACACCATCATCCCTCTTCAGCATCTTTATACGATTTTTCTTCTTCCTCCCCGTGGCTACCGCATGAAAGAATTTTGTATTGCGGTCTCCCTCCTTAAGCCACGACACATGAGCACGTTGCTTCCAATAGACGTTTTTTTGGTCCTCCAACCGACCCAACTTGAAGCGTAACACCGCTTCTCTACGCACACTCCCTTCTGAAATCTCCTTCCTCCTGCATACCTCCAGCTCCTTTTTAATAGTTTTTATCCTATTGTTCATATCCCCCAACACTTCTCTACTCCAGCTCGTCAAATCCCCTAAGACTACCTCCAACCCACCACTCACTGGTTTTTTTTCCACCCGTACTGCAGCTTCCCACGCCCTCTTCACTCTCTCTTCGCACTCCTCTTCCTCCACCCACCTTGCTTCGAATCTCGGAACCACTCCACCCCCTCTCCTTCTGCGACAACGTTCCACCCCATGCGTATCAATGAGAAGAGGCCGGTGGTCCGAATGTCGGGGTTCCCCATGAGAGACAGTAAACAGGGGAAATTTTGCACGCCATGCTGGGCACGCCACCGCTCGCTGTCCGAAAAACGCTAGGCCACCTTCTCCGGTACGTTTGGTTTGTTACGAAACCAAAGTGTTACGTGACGGGTGGACCCACGTTTACTTGGCCCTCTCCACGCTAAATGAGTGCTTATCCATCTACCCCATCCCCCCATTATATAACGAGTCATTGTACGTAGATGTTAGACAGAGAAGAGAAATAAAGATTACTTTGCCCACGTACTGTGTCCATTTTCTTTCCTGTACGTGTGTTGATTTGTGCCTTCGTCTACTTCACCACCGCCGCACACCCTCGGGACCGGCCAGCCGGCAGAGGTTGTGTAACACGTTATCAGCACGTGTCTCTTCACCGAGTCTGCACCGAGACTGCACCGAGCAGCCTTTCTGCAAAAATCGCGAAAGTATAACTCAAATCTGATCGCAAAAATGGAACCGTGACGAAATTTCGTTTCCGTTTTTCCGTTTTGCGTAATTTTTAGATCAGATCTATGGTGCGGATTTCTCTCCCGGGGATCGAGCTGACACGCTGTCGCCGGCCAATATCGATATCCCCGGATCACGAGAGATTTGTTGACTGCACCGTAGAGAGACGGTACGCCACGTGATCCCGCTGATCACAGTACCGCCGCGACGCATCCGTTGTGCGCTCGTGCCGTCGCAGTTCCAGATGAACGTGGCGATATTTTTCCAATTTTTTTGGGTACTGTTCATCACGGGCATCCATGGACGCGCGCATGCCGCCGTCGTGGCCGTGGCCGTCCCGCGCGCCGGTCGCGCCGCCGAGCCCTGCTGGCCGGACTGCCGACCGCCGCCATGGCCGGAGCCGGCGCCCGATGCGCCCGATCCGCACGCCGCCGCCGGTGACCGCGCGCTCAACTGTCGCCGCCGTGGCGAGCGCCGAGCCGCCCCGCCCCGCCTCCGTCGCGCCCCGCTGGCCGGCGAGCCGCGTCGCCCCCTACCGCGCCCGCCCCCCTCGCCTCGCCCCGCTCGCCGGAGCTGGCCGCCCGCGGACGCCGCTGCGCCGCGCGCATGCTCGCTGCCCCGCCGGCCGTCCGCCGCGGGCACGAGCGATGCCCCGCCGGCCGTCCACCGCCGCCGTATCGGCCCCACCGGCCTTGCCGCACGCCGCCCCCACAAGCGTCGCCTTGCCCTTGGCCCCGATGGCCGGCGGCGGCGCCGCAGCGACCTGGCCACGGGAGCCTCGAGCTCACCAGGAAGGGATGCGGGGTGGGCCGGCCCAGCACGCGGGAGCCTCGCAGACGGGCCGAATACGGCCCAAGTTCTGTCTGCCCGCGACCGAAAAAAAAGAACGGGTGTGGACAGAACAGTGCGGACAGGATGGGCCGAGGCCGGATTTTTGGCCTGTTTTTCGGCCAGCTGCCAATACGGGCCGGACCGAAAGCGTGTACGCGCGAAATTTACGTTTTAGCACCCGGATTATTTCAGAATTACGTATATTTTATTCCTGTTGAATAATTTTACCTGTAAAACCCTGAAATAGTCTGTTTTTGCTGAAATTGTATATTTGGGCATTAAATAAATTCGGAAATTCATTTTTAGGTCCAATTTTCATGTTAAGAACACGCTTAGCATAATATCTCTCCATACATGCTTTTATATCATGTTTTAGTATCGTAATTAATTGTTTAATTCATAGTAGAGCACTGTTAGCATGTTATTTAAATTTTGGAACGCCGCTTTATTGAATTTTTGTATCAACATCGCTTTATGCAATCGATTACCTGCTGTAATCTGATACATGTTTGCATAAATCGCAGATGGCCGGAATCATAAACCGCGAATTCGAGGAGTTGGCTCAGACTGGGCTGAACTACCTTTCTTGGGCCTCGGACGTGGAGATCGTCCTCGAGGGCCGAAAGATCAAGGGAGCTGTCGTGGGATAATCACGGCAGACGTTACCGGGGGTAACTTGTCTTGGGGCAAATCGACTCTGGTGTTTGGGAGAGGGTTTAGTTCAAGGGAAACCATGGTGATATGCGATCTGGTAGCCGGCAATCAAGTCGCCGAGTCTCCAATCTGAATATGTATCTCAACTCTCGTGTTACAAAGGATACTCGAATAGCTAGTAAAACTTGTTCGTCTCGTCTTGGACACAAGGATTATCCTGGTTCGGCCTCTCCATTGGAGATAATAGCTTACTTCCAGCTGGGATCTTATTAGTTATCGATCTTGAGGCCCGGACTGCAATGTCGCCGAGACCCCAAATCTTGGGTTACAAATATCGCCGAGACCTGGAATTTGGCTCGGGCTGACTCTCGCCGAGACCTGGAATTTGACTCGGGCCGACTCTCGCCGAGACCTGGAATTTGGCTCGGGCCGACTCTCGCCGAGACCTGGAATTTGGCTCGGGCTGACTCTCGCCGAGACCTGGAATTTGGCTCGGGCTGACTCTCGCCGAGACCTGGAATTTGGCTCGGGCCGACTCTCGCCGAGACCTGGAATTTGGCTCGGGCCGACTCTCGCCGAGACCTGGAATTTGGCTCGGGCCGACTCTCGCCGAGACCTGGAATTTGGCTCGGGCTGACTCTCGCCGAGACCTGGAATTTGGCTCGGGCCGACTCTCGCCGAGACCTGGAATTTAGGGTTTCTACTCGAAATCTTTTTTTCTCTATGACCTAGGAGCCTGATTATATGGGCGGCTGGTCTCCTGGTCGTACAAGGTAAAAACTGGGTCATACCGTATTAATAGTCCTAATCTAGGTCTCCTGCGCGACCTCCAAGTCTTGAGTCTCCAACTTGTACAAGGTTTCCGGGTCTTCCAGAATCTTCCTTCTATAGCATCTTCCAAAGCTGAGTTACCCCTAGACCAGGCTTTGCCTCCTGGCCGGGTCTTCTTCCATACCAGGCTTTGCCTCCTGGCCGGGTCTTCTTCCAGACCAGGCTTTGCCTCCTGGCCGGGTCTTCTTCCAGACCAGGCTTTGCCTCCGGGCCGGGTCTCGCTTCTGGCTGGTCATACTTTCTTCGTCCTTAGGGGTACCAGGTTATCTTTCCCCCAACAGTAGCCCCCAAGTTTAAGCTGGATTCGAGCTGGTCTTGTTCTCCTTCATGATCTTGATTTTATGCGTCATGTTTCAGGTGAAGCAGCAAGCTCGATCATCCAGGTTAAACTCCTGAAATAAGACAAATAATATATAAAAGGATTAAACCCGGTTATTCTTCCTGGGTTCATACGCCTCCAGGTTTATCTCAATAACATCCCATAAATCATGTTTCTTCCTGGGTTCTTATGCCTCCAGGTTACCGAGGCGGGTCCTCTCAATATGTCGATGGTTTAGATGACCCTTTTGCAAACCTTTAACTGTAAGCCGGCTTTCGCATGGATTATCACTGTTGTACTCACTCTGTAAAGCAGGGTCAGTTAAGTCTCCATGGGCATCATAACTGATTGAGATTACAGGAGAGCAAACATGCCATATAAGTGCGAGTCACATCGAGCTTAAGCAAGATAGGCAAGGATTATACTGGCGGCATAAAGCCAGGTCTTAGGATTGCAGCTACAAACTATTCAAGTAAGAGCCCCCAAGACCCGGATCAATGTTTATAAAGTAAAGGCTTAATTGTGCAACATTACCCCATTGATCCGCGTACTGGTGCGAAGAACTCTTTGGGCAACACTAACCGAAGTTGTGAAGCACTCTTGGACTAAGCTTATACTAATAGGATATTTCACAATATTGCGAAGCACTCTCGGGCCCGGCTAATATAATCTTTTGCGAAGCGCTCCGGGCCATGCTAACCGAAGTTGCGCAGCGCTCTTGGGCTAAGCTAATATAATCTTTTGCGAAGCGCTCCGGGCCATGCTAACCGAAGTTGCGCATCGCTCTTGGGCTAAGCTTATACTAATAGGATATTTCACAATATTGCGAAGCACTCTTGGGCCAAGCTAATATAATTTTTTGCGAAGCGCTTTGGGCCATGCTAACCGAAGTTGCACAGCACTCTTGGGCTAAGCTAATATAATTTTTTGCGAAGCGCTCCGGGCCATGCTAACCGAAGTTGCGCAGTGCTCTTGGGCTAAGCTAATATAATCTTTTGCGAAGCGCTCCGGGCCATGCTAACCGAAGTTGCACAGCACTCTTGGGCTAAGCTAATATAATTTTTTGCGAAGCGCTCTGGGCCATGCTAACCGAAGTTGCGCAGCACTCTTGGGCTAAGCTAATATAATTTTTTGCGAAGCGCTCCGGGCCATGCTAACCGAAGTTGCGCAGCGCTCTTGGGCTAAGCTAATATAATCTTTTGCGAAGCGCTCCGAGCCATGCTAACCGAAGTTGCACAGCACTCTTGGGCTAAGCTAATATAATTTTTTGCGAAGCGCTCTGGGCGAGGCTAACCGAAGTTGCGCAGCGCTCTTGGGCTAAGCTAATATAATCTTTTGCGAAGCGCTCCGGGCCATGCTAACCGAAGTTGCGCAGCACTCTTGGGCTAAGATAATATAAAATCATACTCAAAATCATCGGGGATTGAACCTGACGCACGTACCATGCCGATAAACACGTTGACCCGGCCGATTGTGACGACGGATCCGGATTCGAGCAGATCCGACTCTGGCCCCCAGCCAAAATCGTCCACCATATTCTCTCCTTCGGGGTTGGTGTAGATCTCGCCGATGACGAGGTTCTTCATGTTCTCCCGAGCTTCTCCCGTGATGTAAACACTTTTGGACGCAGGCCCCACGGTGGGCGCCAACTGTCGTGGGATAATCACGGCAGACGTTACCGGGGGTAACTTGTCTTGGGGCAAATCGACTCTGGTGTTTGGGAGAGGGTTTAGCTCAAGGGAAACCATGGTGACATGCGATCTGGTAGCCGGCAATCAAGTCGCCGAGTCTCCAATCTGAATATGTATCTCAACTCTCATGTTACAAAGGATACTCGAATAGCTAGTAAAACTTGTTCGTCTCGTCTTGGACACAAGGATTATCCTGGTTCGGCCTCTCCATTGGAGATAATAGCTTACTTCCAGCTGGGATCTTATTAGTTATCGATCTTGAGGCCCGGACTGCAATGTCGCCGAGACCCCAAATCTTGGGTTACAAATATCGCCGAGACCTGGAATTTGGCTCGGGCTGACTCTCGCCGAGACCTGGAATTTGACTCAGGCCGACTCTCGCCGAGACCTGGAATTTGGCTCGGGCTGACTCTCGCCGAGACCTGGAATTTGGCTCGGGCTGACTCTCGCCGAGACCTGGAATTTGGCTCGGGACGACTCTCGCCGAGACCTGGAATTTGGCTTGGGCCGACTCTCGCCGAGACCTGGAATTTGGCTCGGGCTGACTCTCGCCGAGACCTGGAATTTGGCTCGGGCCGACTCTCGCCGAGACCTGGAATTTAGGGTTTCTACTCGAAATCTTTTTTTCTCTATGACCTAGGAGCCTGCTTATATGGGCGGCTGGTCTCCTGGTCGTACAAGGTAAAAACTGGGTCATACCATATTAAGAGTCCTAATCTAGGTCTCCTGCGCGACCTCCAAGTCTTGAGTTTCCAACTTGTACAAGGTTTCCGGGTCTTCCAGAATCTTCCTTCTATAGCATCTTCCAAAGCTGAGTTACCCCTAGACCAGGCTTTGCCTCCTGGCCGGGTCTTCTTCCAGACCAGGCTTTGCCTCCTGGACGGGTCTTCTTCCAGACCAGGCTTTGCCTCCTGGCCGGGTCTCGCTTCTGGCTGGTCATACTTTCTTCGTCCTTAGGGGTACCAGGTTATCTTTCCCCCAACAGGAGCGCTGGATGCGGGGACCCCGACGGCCCCCAGCACCACGACTGCTGCAGAGGATGCGCAGACATTGCATTTCCTCCGCCACCACATGAGTGCTACGTTGAAAAACGAGTACATGGCTGAACGGAGTGCTTTAACCCTGTGGGCCACTCTTAAAGAGAGGTTCGCTAGGTTGAAGTACCACGTCAAGCCAAAGGCGGAGGGGGATTAGTTGCGTATGAGGTTTGCGGACCACAAGTCGGTGACGTCGTTCAATTTCGTGTTACATGTGATTTGTGCGAATCTCGAAATGTGTGGTACGAAAATCACAAACGAGGAGAAGATAGAGAAAACTCTCTCCACCTTCCATCCAAGTAACCTCCAGAATGCGCGGAACTACCTCCAGGAGAACTTCACGCAGTACTCGGCGCTCATTGACGCCCTCCAGGTGGCTGAGGCACAGGATGAGGTTCTGAAAAAGAACTTCAACTCGCAGCCTTTCGGAGGGGGCCCAAGCCAGGAAGCTTATGCCGGTGCCTACAAAGTGCGCCAGCCAAAGTTCAAGCAGCGCGGCAGAAAAGGCAAAGGCAAGAAGGGACCTAACCACCCCCACCCGGCCAAGGAACAAAAGGCGGGTAAGGGGAAGGTGAGGCCCCAAGACTGCTTTCGCTGCGGATCGAAGCTTCACTTCTCCAGGCAGTGTCGTGCTCCCAAGCACGTCGTGGACGCCTTCATGGCCAAGAGAGCGCATGAGGCGCACCTTGTCCAGATGGAGGCACCACCGACGCCCGCTGCGGCGCCCGTGATGATCCCCACGCCCCCGCCGCGCCCGTCGTGGTGCACACTGGGGCACCTGTGGAGGCACACGTGGCGGTTCCTACGAACGCCACCGTGTCCATGGAGGTTGAGCACACCGTGTCCCCTCCAACGCCACAGCTGGACATCGCCGCTGCCGCCACCATGATAGCCATTGAGGAGAAGCTTAGCGAGATGGAGATCTCGACTGAGCTGGATGGTTACCTTGTGGACTCTATATAAACTCCGCCCATTTATTCATGATTTTATGGCAATAATTTGATACAATTCATTCGATTTGGTTGTAACCTCTATGAGAGCAACATTATTTGTTTTCTTAAAACATTTATCGGCGCTTGGATGACTTCGTCATCATTCATTTATTCCATTATTTTAAATAGAGATACTTATGTTATGTTCTGAAATATTTGCGTGTTTAATTATTATTATTGTAGCATCTTCCTCGCTCTCGTTTAATAATTAGACACTATATTTTAGAACACGTGTGGCGCCCGAATGGAGGAAACGTGCCTTGCCGATAGCGGTACCACCAATACCATCTTGAGAGATACAAAGTACTTTGAGTCCATCAAGAAAATTCCAGGGAGTATTACGACGATCGCCGGCTGCGGTCCTCATATAGTTGGCTCCGGACGAGCCACTATAACACTCCCCATGGGAACAACTTTGATCAATAATGATGCATTGTTGTACCCGGAGGCGACTCGTACTCTCTTGAGTTTTAAAGACATTCATGTTAATGAGTTCCACATTGAAACCCATGATGATGACACCGGTAAGGAGTACCTACTCATCATGAAACACGATGAAAATGGTAAACATGTTGTCGAAAGGCTTCCTTCGTTCGCTACAGGGTTGTACTACACTAAGATAGTAGCACTACCCATGTACACTACCCTTAAAACTGTTTTTAGAAGCTCTGAACTATTCTGCCTTTGGCACGATAGGTTAGGCCATCCCGGTCTTACGATGATGAGAAACATAATTGACAACTCTAATGGTCATAATGTTAATGTGAAAAATTTCCCTAATCCTGATGATTTCGTGTGCTCCGCATGCGCTAAGGGGAAATTAATCATTAGACCATCACCCCTAAAGGTGAAGGATGAAATCCCCGCGTTCTTGGAACGTATCCAAGGGGACATATGCGGTCCTATTCAGCCCCTTTCGGGTCTGTTTAGGTACTTCATGGTGCTCATTGATGCTTCCTCTAAATGGTCCGATGTTACCCTGCTGTCAACAAGGAACCATGCTTTTGCAAAATTGATCTCTGAGATCATACAAATGAGTAATAAATTCCCTGATCATCGTATTAAGTCTATTCGAATGGACAACGCCGGTGAATTTACTTCAAAGGCGTTCGATGAATATTGCATTGCAACAGGAATCAAACTTGAGCACTCTGTATCGCACGTCAACACACAAAATGGACTTGCGGAGGCATTGATTAAAAGAATTAAATTCATTGCCAGACCGCTCCTTCAGGGTTGTAATTTACCAACTACATGTTGGGGTCACGCGGTGTTACACGCTGCCAATCTCATCAACTTTCGACCATCGGCCTACAACATCCATTCTCCTATGCAGCTTGCGCAAGGGTCGGCACCGAAAATTTCCCACCTTCGTAGGTTCGGTTGCCAGGTATATGTACCAATACCACCCCCTCAGCGATCAGCAATGGGACCGCTCCATAAGTCGGGGATATACATTGGTTATGAGATTGTGTCCATAATCAGGTTTCTGGACCCCGCGACAGGTGACTGTCATACGGCCCGTTTCGCTGATTGCATTTTTGACGAGGATCTTTTCCCGAGTTTAGGGGGAGATAATCAACCCCTTGATAATAAAAGTCGAGAACTTACGTGGAAAGCCACGGGGATCCACGCTCATGCCCCGCGCACTGCTGAGTCTAATAGAGAAGTTCAAAAGATAATAGATTTGCACTCGTTGGCGAATCAACTGCCTGATCACTTTAGTGACTTAAAGACTATGACAAAGTCGCATGTGGCCGCGCGCAATGCACCGGAAAGGGTTGAAATACCAAAGAGAAATCATGGTACACCCGCTCCCGTTCTTAGGCCTAAGAGGACAAGGAATCCGGTTTCTCAAATCCCAAGTACCCGGGGACGCCCGAAGAAAAAGGATAAGAGAGATTTATCGCAGCCTACCCCTGCAAATGGGAGCCAGTTGAGACCTGGCACAAGTACGGACGTTTCTGTGCACGAAATTCCGGACTTGAATTTTCCTACTTCGGAAATACCCAGCGAAGATGTATGCGCACACATCGGAGCGGGAAAGCTAAAGGACCTTTCTCCCGGAATGGGAAATCCGGTGGAGGAAGGGAATGTGCCTGATGCACTCCATGACGAAATGGCTATTAATTATATTAATTCGGGCGAGTCAATTAATCGAGCTATGGAAAATGTCGATATTTATTTTGCCAAGAAAATTGCCTCAATCATAGATCTTGACCCAGAGCCTAACACTCTCGCTGATTGTAAGCAAAGGTCGGATCGGAAAGATTGGAAGAAGGCAATAACTGCTGAGTTATTTCTCTCAACAAAAGAGAGGTGTTTGGACCTGTTTGTCTAACTCCTCCCAATGTGCGCCCCATTGGTCACAAATGGGTCTTTGTTCGAAAGAGGAACGAAAATAACGAGGTAGTAAGGTACAAAGCAAGGCTCATTGCTCAAGGTTTCTCCTAGCGACCAGGTGTCAACTTCGAGGAAACTTACTCCCTAGTCATGGATGGAATTACCTTTAGATACTTGATCTAAATGGCAGTAAACTTGGACTTGACAATGAAACTTATGGATGTTGTCACCGCTTACCTTTATGGTAATTTGGATTCGGACATATACATGAAGGTACCCGAAGGTATCCCTGTTCCGAACAAAGATAGAGCTAACAGAGGTTTATACAGTGTTCAGCTTAAGAAGTCACTGTATGGACTTAAACAGTCAGGTAGGATGTGGTATAATCGTTTAAGCGATTTCCTTCATCAGAAGGGCTACACGAGCAATGAAGATTGCCCATGTGTTTTTATACGGAGATCACAAGATGGTTTCTGTATTATCTCGGTGTACGTGGACGATTTGAATATAATCGTATACGTGAGGATATTGAGGAAGCGAGTTCCTACCTGATGTCGGAATTCAAAATGAAAGACTTAGGCAAAACTAAGTTCTGCCTAGGTTTGCAACTTGAACATTCCCCTGCTGGGATCTTAGTGCACCAGTCTGCCTACACCCAGAAGGTGTTGGAAAGATTTGGATTTGATAAGGCATATCCCTCTAAGACCCCGATGATTGGGAGATCTTTACAGCAGGATAAGGACCCGTTCAGGCCTAAGGAAGAGGGGGAGGAAATTCTGGGACCAGAATTCCCCTACTTGAGTGCAGTTGGCGCACTCATGTACCTCGCGAATTGTACTCGGCCGGACATTGCGTTCGCCGTCAATTTGCTTGCTAGGTACAGTTCTGAGCCTACCAAGAGACATTGGAAAGGCGTTAAGGACATCTTCCGATACCTGCAAGGGACCAAAGATCTTGGCTTGTTTTACCGGAGGAATCAAGACCTCACGGTTGTAGGCTATGCTGATGCTGGGTACCTGTCGGACCCGCACACATCCAAGTCTCAGACTGGATATGTTTTCCTTTGTGGTGGACGCTATTTCCTGGAAATCGTCTAAGCAAAGCCTAGTGTCAACTTCGACGAACCACTCGGAAATCATTGCACTATATGAAGCATCACGTGAGTGTGTATGGCTTCGACGGGTGATCGGCCACATCCAGCTGTCATGTGGGCTGAACACCGTCCAAACCCCCACTATTATCTTTAAAGATAATGCCGCTTGTGTTGCACAAGTCCAGACGGGTTATGTGAAGAGCAATCTCACGAAGCATATCAACCCCAAATTCTTCTACGCACATGAGTTGCAGAAGTTGAATGAAGTAAAAATCTTACATACTAAGTCGTGTGAAAATCTTGCTGAGTTGTTCACTAAATCATTACCTGCATCTTCTTTCGAGATATGTGTTCGTGGAATCGGTATGATGAGACTTAGAGAGATGTAAGGTTCAGGGGGGAGAATCTTCACAAACTCATCACTAAAATCTCAATCCCGATGATTGAGTACTTAACTTAATAGTTAAGTGAATTGTACTCTTTTTCCCTTTAGTGAGTTTTTAGGAAGTTTCTCACATAAGGTTTTTAACGAGGCAATTCGTGCAACATAGCAATAGTATACCATGTGTTTTTTCTCCATATTTTTCCCACTGGGTTTTTCGGAGTTTTGAGGCATGGCTATACGGATAAAACCCAAGGGGGAGTGTTACGTGACGGGTGGGTCCACGTTTACTTGGCCCTCTCCACGATAAGTGGGTGCTTATCCATCTAGCCCATCCCCCATTATATAACGAGGCATTGTACGTAGATGTTAGACAGAGAAGAGAAATAAAGATTACGTTGCCCACGTACTGTGTCCCTTTTCTTTCCTGTACGTGTGTTGATTTGTGCCTTCGTCTACTTCACCACCGCCGCACACCCTCGGGACCGGCCAGCCGGCAGAGGTTGTGTAACATGGTTGTCCACGAAGTTTTAGTCAGAACCGTTTCGCTGCGAGCGAGGAAAAGAACATGGGCTATTTGGTTACATGTGTTTGTTCGACAGATTCAAAATTGTGTTGTTTCGTTGCCCAACCACGTTAGTTGCATTCACCTCTTCTCGGTAGTGGTGACCTTGACTCATCATTTTTTCTGCTTGATGTTTCGCTCAACCCCCCTCCCCCCGGCGACCCGTCCCTGACCCCCCTCCCTCCCCTGTCGCCTTACCCGCGTGCTAGGCGGCTTGTACGGGGCGAGCTCGGGCTGGTGACGATACGGCTTGGCAAGGGTCGGAGAGGTCTTGGCCGGCATGGCTTTGGCCTGGACTGGCGGCAGTGGCGGGCCGTGGAGGTACTGAGCATGCCGACGGTGGCGCTTGCCATGGGGATGGGTGGAGCGGCCAGATCTCGGCCCTGGCAGGTCCAGGTAAGACCCCCGGGAAGAGCAGGGTGGCATGTGGATGGGGCGGATGTCGTTGCGCTTGTCGTGCTTGTCTACCCTCCGTTGTCACTCCCATCGTCCCCGCAGGTTGCGTTTGAGCCAGATTAGGGCCACACGGGCATGGATTTGGCAATTTCATCCACGTCTGTTCGGTAAGGTCGTTGTCCCATTGGTGTGAGACCCTAGACGCCGGGGCGGCGGCTCTCGAAGGCGGACTGTGCGACCGGCCCTCCGACGAGCAGCATGGCAATGGTGATGGTCTTTCTTGTTGGCCATCAAGATGGCGAGGAGGGAGCGACGGGGATCCTCGTGTCGGCGACGCCTCGGTAATGGCGGCTCCCACATCATGTCCTAGAGGCTTGACTTGGTGACAGCGATTGCTCCGAGGTAACGGGAAGTGGTGCGAAGGTTTTTTCGGGCGAAGGCTCAACTCTTCAGCGCCAGCGAGACGATACGTGCGGGTATCACGTCCCTCTTGAGGGCGCCGGTGTGGTTACCTTCCCTGCGACAGAGCTCCGGGTGAAAACCCTTGACCTTCTTGGTCTCGATGACGGTGGCACGCTGCGTCGTCACCCTCTTGGGGGCATCATCATGGAGCTCCGGTACTTGTAGGTCTTGTTATGTTGTCATCGGTGGCAAAGCTCAGATCCTGTTTGAGGCATCTTCGGTGTTGGCGTGGGGCGTCTTTGGCGGCCTTCTATGATTTACACGTGACTCTGTTTACACCTATCTCCATCCTCGTTGTTGGCTGGTAGGTTCTGCGCTCCACGGCCCGGAGTGAGAGGGCAGGCGGCCCTCTCCGGCGACAACTTGGTGGGTGTGGTGCGGCGGTGTCTGGTGGTTTCACAAGGAGGCGTGAGTCACCTCTTGTTAGTTGTATTGGTTTTCTCTTTTGGTGTGGCTACTCCTGTAAAAAAAATTGTTTGATCTGCTTTGTAAGACGATTCCCTCATCACTTTGTATCAGTTTGTTCGTGTGGGTTTATTTGTAAAGCGAGGCGAAAGCCTACTTCGAGGAGTAGTGGTGACCTTACCCCGTAGTCATCTAAAGAGAGCTAGCTAATCACAATGTAACAATCCTAGCTAGTAGAAAATGGCATGTCATTAGGACATAGAAGTTCTCCCTAGCTACTAGAAAATGGTAGATCATCATGCCATCACAGTTCTCCCACCCACTTGCAAATTGCAGTTGTGACACTCATACAACATTAGGAGGCAGGTATTAGGGTAGAGATAAGTGGGGACCTTCTTCTTCTTCGACCCTGGTGTTACCTCTAGCGTTTGACATTGCGTCAGCCCACTCCCGACTTTTGGTCTTCCAAACCTCTTGATCGCGATCCTCAACACCATGGACACCATCATCGGTGTCTGGTGTAACATTCTCCTCTTAGGGGAAGTACTCATCAATACCCTACCCCAAGATCCAGTTGTTAAGAATGCAACATGCAAGAACCGACTTGACTTGAGTATCGAACGTGTGGAATGGCTTCTGATCAGGGATCTTAAATATGTTCTTCAGAGCGGCAAATGTCCTCTCAACCATAACTCTAAAACTAGATTGTATCAAATTGAAAAATTCTTTGGCATTGTTAGGATAGTGTCTTGCAGAGAACTTACTGAGATGGTGCCTGGTACTCCCGAAGGGTGGAAGAACACCAGGGCAACATGCATATCTTGCATCTCCAAGGTAGAACTTGCCATCCGGAATATTGATCCCATCTTCTCCTATCCCTGTATGCAGCAGCCTCTAACCTTGGCACTCTAGCACTGGCATGAGTACCATCAATTGCACCAATACCATGTTGACATGAACAAAGTGTAATGTTACACTGGATCTTATGTTTGGAAACAAGAACTATGAAATATGATTTGATCACCTTTAATTATCGATACCACCTGTAACTGTTCCTTATCTTCTGTGGAGTTTGGCCAGTTTGTGTCTTGATCATCTCTCCTCTGAGCTTTCCAACTGCATACATAACTTGCCTGAAATAGCGTGATATAGTCTCACCAGATGTCCTGAATGTGTTGTGAATCACTCTGAACCTCTGGTTGTGACCTACAACATGCAGAAACATTACTACTTGCTCTTCCACACAAGTGTGAATGCTCTATCTTTGAGCAAGCCTCTTGTTCTAAATGTCTCGACAAGCTTGGCAAAAGGGGTTTTGCCCATTCGCATTATGCTCACCGCCTCCACCTCGTTGTTGTTGTAGATATAACTCAGATTGGCCATCCCCTCATGGTCTCATTAGAACAATGGACTGTATGTGATTACACCCTTCTAATTGCGGCACGTTGCTCTGTGTTAGACTACCTTTCCTTCCTATTGAAATGATGGAGCATAAGTAATACCCAAATCTACCCACTACTAAATTTCCTACACCTAGCTAGCAGTATAGCTGAAGAATCGAAATCCACCTAGGGGGGGCAGTGCTTACCACCATGGGAGAAGAAGTCCACGAGTCGGTGTCATAGAAGGGGTAGAGGATAGGTAGATCATGGTCGCCATTGCTACCGTTGCCGCTTTCGTCCTCGCCTCCAAAAATCTAAGCCGCCGCTGTTGTCTGGCTCAGATCTAAATTGTCGCTGCTACCGTCGCTACTGAAATAATCGATTTTATTCTCCCACTCCTGGTGACCGACTAAAGAGGGGGAAAGTATAGCTTTGGCCCCATACGGCGACACCATTTTTTCGTCTCCGGCCATCTCCATGTCTGCATCCCCCGCGGATAAGCGCGCACAATTTCAGCGCTACTGTGTTGTCTGAAGATGGCTCTAGAAAAACGGTTGATTTGGACGTTCCCTACGGGCCTAACTGAATGGTGCTTTAAGATTCGTGCGGGTTCGGGCTAAGCCTTTGAGGAGGTAACCAAACAAACCTTTTTTGCATCAAGTGGGCATCTTTGGAGGCTCCGCGACCAATCAAACACGCCCTGAGTCTCACCTTGCGCTTGTGGGTACTTGATTAAAATTCATGTACGGTCTCTAAACTTGTCTAAGATGAATGAATTGGTCACCGAATTCTAGAACTGAAATTTTCGGGTTGACAAACTTGTTCTGCGTGATCGTCTATGACATCTGCATAGCATATTTTGCTGAAGTGGCGTGTTGAGTCCCAGTATCTGACCAATCCAGGGACCAAACGTGTGTGTACACTGAATTGCATGGAGTTTGAGTAAAATCCTTGGAGACGCATGGTAGGTCCCATAGACAGAACGACAAGGTGCTAGTAAACAAGGTCTTAAGAGCCACGATAGCGTTTTGCAAAATGACCAGATCCCACATGTACGTCCAACCTGGATATATGCATTCAACTCCTCACGTCTGGAGTGCTAGATTGATGTGGCAGTTTTTTGCGAAAAGGGAAAGGCATTGATGACCCACAAGTATAGGGGGTGTATCGTAGTACTTTCGATAAATAAGAGTGTCGAACCCAACAAGGAGCAGAAGGTGTTGACAAGCAGTTTCGATGAAGGAATAACTTTAAATACTGAAAGATAGATATGTAGGGTTTTTTGATATTGCAGATAAATAAAGTGCGAGTAAATAAAATGCAGTAGTAATAATTGCAGCAACTGGCTCAATCCTTTCTTCAGCAAAGGACAAGCCGGTGGGTTTACTTATGATTAACAAACGTTCTCGAGGACACACGGGAGGTTTCTGTCAAGTGTTTTTGTTCCATGCCGCTGAATAATCTCTATGTTTTGATAAGTGTTGTGTGGGTGAACCTATGCTAATGTACCGTCCCATCCAAGACTAATACATACATGTGATTGTACCCCTTGCAAGCATCCGCAACTACAACAAAGTAATTAACAAATAAATCTAACCACAGTTTAAACTCCAGATCCTACGCTCCCTCGTGTAATGGTTTCCTAACGGGGTTTTAGGTTTCTGTTACTCCGGCAACCCCACAATTAGTCGCCAAATACACAATGCATTCCCCTAGGCCCATAAATGGTGAAGTATCAAGTAGTCGACGTTCACATAACACCACTAGAAGAATAACACCACAACTTAAATATCAAACCATTAAATATTACTCAACATTACTTCACTACTAACAACTTGACTTCTCCCATGTCCTCAAGAACAACACGAACTACTCACTCATAATCATAGGTGATATAATGGATGATAACTACTAACAAGTAATCCACACCGGGAGAGAGATCTAATGTAAAACAACGATAGAGGCCCCTAATTGTTACAGCGGGATGACAGTGGATGATGAGGGTGATGGTGCTGGTGGTGGGTCATGATGATGATGACGATCTTGATGATGCCTGGAGTGATGAAGGTGACAATGGCGGTGATTTCCCCTCTTCGGAGAGGAATTTCCCCGGCAAATTTCTCCCTGCCAGAGAGCTTTTCTCTCTCGGGAGTTTTCCGCCCCGAGGCGGCGGCGGAATAATTCTTCGATGATGATATGAGGCTTAGGGTTCCCTGGGGGTCAAGTACGCGAAAGACCTCAACCAGAGGTGCGCCAGGGTGGCCACACCACCTGGTGGCGCGGCCAGGGGGCGCGCCACCTCATGGTGTGGGCCCCGGGTGGCCCCCCTCTGGCTCCCCTTCTGGCTGGACTCCTTCTGTGAATTTCTAAGACACCCCCGGTGTCCCTCTTCTTCTTCCGATCTTCTGAAATATTGTATCTCGACGGTGCTTTTTCCATCAGATTTCTGGTCCCGGTGTTTATTCTCCAAAAATTATGAAATATGCAAAATAAGATAAAGTAACATAGTGGATGCATCATAACATGAAATATATCGATGAATAACAGCAAATTATGATATAAAATAGTGATGCAAAATGGACGTATCAACTCCCCCCAAGCTTAGACCTCGCTTGTCCCCAAGCGAAACTGAACTCAGTAAATATGACCATAGGTTTATGGAGTGAAGAGTCGATAAATAAAATACGAACAAGAAGCATCACATTTATCTATACACCAATCATTATAGACAACAACTTCCTCTCATATAACTTAACTTGAAACGAGTAATGGGAGTCACAAACAAAGATGCAAAAGAGAGAATCAAAATTGGTGATGGCAAACTTCGTTCTTGGTCAGAGAACATTTAATGATATCATACTTATCTTAGGTGAAGTCTTTATAGCAAGGCTTATATTGTAGAGCTTAACATGTTTAATTATAACAATCATTTTACAATGATTCTGTAGCGCTCCCACCTTTCAATAAAGGCAAGAACCCCTGTGTTATTGTGCTAGTCCCTGGATCAATTGCTAGCACCACAGTACAAGATGAAATATCATGCAAATGCGTCAACATCTTTATTATATCGCATGATCCAGACTTTACAAAATTGTTTTACAACTTGCATAGCTCAAGGCTAGCGTAAATACAAAGTTCTGCAGCGGAAAACATAGTACATCAATGAGCCTCATCCTCTTCAAGTGCCACAGGCAAACCATGTTGGTTGTAGACTCGAGAACCTAAACGAAATCCTCACTCGTCATCGAAACCATCTACACGTTGGAATATGCAGCCCCCAAAAGGAGGTCAATTCATTATGAGCTATGGTGGCAAGTGACACTATGGTGGTATATAAATGGCAAGTGCTAGTCTACATGCATATTTGGCTGGTGGAGTTTGTAGGCTATTTTGCATAAATGCATTTATCCTATCTTTTAATAGAAAGTAATTTTTCACATAACTGGACACTTTGGTTGATAGCAAAGTGCTCCTATATAATTGGACACTTTGGTTGATAGCAAAGTGCTCCTACCCTTTTTGGATTAGCACGCTGAAACACCATCAGGCACTTCTCCAATAACCCATAGTCAAATTGGTAGTAATGAATAAAACAAGATGAACGAGATATGTCATGTTTCCCATCTAGTTGTTGAATTGTCCCTAACCAATAGAACACGGCTAAGATCTTAGTTTTAACCCTCGCGAGGTTTGTGCCCTTTACGCATGTTGCCCAATCGACCCCAAACACCATGATACACCATTTGTACCACGGAAGGAAAGAAGATTAAGCCATAACTCATAAGAAGTAGATCCCCAAACCCTCCACGAGCCGGACCATCCTACCACTATTCTACATCTCTGGACACGTTGGGTTCGAGTCACCACAACCTACAAATTATGTCTAGCCCATACTAATATGAAACACGGTTGCACACAAGAAACAACTACATACAGAAACTAAACATAATCTCAAGATACTGGGCGGCGGTCCCCACCGAAATTTGTACTCTGATGACATGCTAGCAATCCGCCCAGTGGTTAATTAATTATCATGTTGTTTTGATAAGCAATTAAAATAACGATTTTCAGCATAACATGATAATAATCCCAACCATGAATAACTAGAGCATGGCTAAGCAATCTACAAGTACGATGTTTGCCTAGCATATGGATTGCTAATCTCTACGGGAAACATATGATCACTCCTACTTGGGTGTTAGTGGAGCGATCTAGCATAGCGATAACACACAACTCCTACTAATGCATAGCTACAATAAAAACTAATGCATATATAATAAAATAGCAGGATCATGTATGTCACTTGCCTTTTTGAAGTTTGGTGTTGAATCACACTCTCTTCATAAATAGAACGTTCCTCTCCGTACAATCTAAACAATACAAATACATACAAATCAACAAGTCACTCACAAACACAGTGCATACAAAGGTAAACAAGCATAGAGCTGTTTTCAAAACAAGGTTGATTTACTTATTCATTGATAGGATAGAGATTTTCACATAATTCGATATGCAAAAAGAATTATGCTTAGGTTGGTGGGTATTCTTTTATGGACAAGGGTTTAGTTTGAAGGATTCAAACTTGAGTCGTTCCTATTTGTCAAGGAAGTTCCAAGAGTTCACTTTATATTAGTAAAGAGCTATCACATCACTCAATATTACAAACAGAGTGGATGTAATAGTAAGGTTTAAGACTGAGCACTTAATTCCATTAAGAAAAGAATTAAAGTGTTTTGGTTAGGCTTTCCCTTTGTTTAAGGTTGGTCTAGGTTCATCACATAATCCCAAGCAAATGAATTATGGTGATAGGGTTTTGAGTTTTTCATTTGGGTCAATGGTTGGTCTTTTCTCACAATGAGCATACAAGGTTTTGTTCCATGGGTTCTAGATGCAAACCATGATTAACAAGATTCACATAATGATTTGAGTACGAGGGCTCTATTAAATTTACGACCTGACCTGTAAATTTGAATATGGTTTGGTATAAGGGTTTATGTTCACTTGTTTTTATAGCATGTGATCGACACATACTTGGTGCTGGTCTTGATCTAAATGATCACACCACAATTGGGTATATCATATAATGTTTAGTTGGTATTAAACACTAGGGATAATTTTAGGCCAAGATTACATAGAATAGGTTCACTAGTGTCCATATGGTTTAGGCATTGGTCTCTCTGGTCCAAGATTACTAAATGGAACATTATTGTAGAGGGAATCGTATTAAGATTATTTACTGAATTTAAACTAGATCAAAATTACTCAAATGGGTATTTAGATGTAGATATATTTTAAATAATAAAATTCGAAATTAAACAATTCTACAAGATTCTACAGGTTAGGGGCTTTTCAAAAAGTCCAAGTTTGCTAAATTTGGCCTTACGGTTCAAAAGTTATGACTGTTCTAATTTGTAGGGATTTTTATGTAAAACTAGCACACGAATTTTCTACTTGAGGTTAGTCCGGAAAATAGTTAGACTACATGGCTTGATGTCATTGGCTGGTAAAATTAGTTTAAGTGATCTTCATGTGGCTACGGCTACAACGTGTCTTAGTCTAATATAGGTCGCACAGTGTACGTACGACAAATACTACGCTAGTCTAAAACTTAAAAGAAAAGAAACTAAGTCTACCGAACAAAACTACTACGAAAATTAATATGCGGTCTCGAATATACTAAAACATGTATTCTATAAATATACGTATAAAACCGAGTTTACGTGATACCTTCGTCGTGTGAGAAGCGCCACCAAAAAAGATTAAAAGAAATCCCACAAAAAATAATTATTTTATTCTAGTCAAACCAAAATAAATGGTTCAACCTAAATTTATTTTTGTGATTTTTTCTAACTCATTGGTGGCATTATATAGGTGGGAGATGGGGTGCGGGGTTTGCTAAACTACCGATATGGGACTAAAGAAGCACGGACGGTGCACTCCCACGATACGCGTGTGCGTTGAGAGAAGGCCGGCCCAACCTATACGATCGCATGCATGGGATGTTCCGTGCATGTGTTTTTTTTAACATGCTGACATCAGCGCTGACTTTCTTTTTTTCTTTTTCACACGTTCACGTGTAAGGTGAGATGGGCTGGCCAGGTTTGCCCAATTTGTTTTTTTTTCCCTTTTTCGGTTTTGCTTCTTTTATTAATATCTTTTAAATAAAATCTCCAAATGACACCAAACCAAATGCACTAGTTTTGTGAAAACAATATTATTACATTATGATATTTTTTTAATATTTTAATCAATTAAAATTTTGACAAATTCAAATATTATTTTAACTACAAGTAGGCATTTGTGTCTATTTCTAAAATAGTTCCAATTTGGCTTCAACAAAATTTTGGAAAATACTATACATTGTCATATTGATTTTAAAACACATTAGTTATATTCATACAAAATAATATCGTTGAAACCTTTTTAATTATTTATAACCTTGATAAAATATTAATATCTCTACTATATAGTTTCTCCTAACGACCGTACGTACGTCAACAAAACCAAACAATCGATCGCTAAAAAAACCAAACAATCGATCGCTAAAAAAACCACGATCGCTAAAAAAACCAGGCAGTGGTATATGTACATCGCTAGAAAAACCGAGAAGCGTACGTCCGTCCTGTTTCCTTCCTTTCGTCGGTACCGAAATTTTCTTCCTAGCTAGGTTGTCGCGTGGCGAGCCCGGCCTCCTTCTCCTGTTTGTATCGTCCGTCTGTCCGTCGTGCGTCGTACGTGTACATCGCGCTCGGTAATTTTTATGGTCCGTTTTGTTTTCCACGTCGGCGTTTACTAATTTGTTCCTTGCACGGACTGGCCACGTGACCCGGCAGGCCACCGTAATCAAAACGAGTTCCTACCGAACTCAAAGATGGTTGTTTATTGACTCCCAAAAGAGAGTTCCCAGCGGCAGAAAGATGGTTGTTTATTGACTCCCAAAAGAGAGTTCCCAGCGGCAGACTGACCGTGACCTGGTACCCGGAGGAGTTCACCAGGGTGCCCATGACGGACATGCATGAGCGGAGACCCGGCCACCAGTTACCCGCCGGAGCTATGCAGCAAACACGAATCTGCTTGGCCTGACCGCCACGCCAACTGCCCACGGCGGCGCGAGCTACGTTGTTTAGGAGATCGGTATCGACGGGTGCAAACATCTCAAGTTCACAGCAGTGGTCGACGTGCAGAAACAGTCTCTGGACGGGAACCCTTGGAAGGAAGCCCCGAGCAATCATACCCTGATTCAGATCGGCGTCGGCGCCTCCGGTTGCTGCAGCACCTGCATCGGTGCCTCCGGTTAATTCTGTGTGTGTCTCATCCTTTACCCGAGGTAGGAACAGTGCCAAGAGGAATAGCCGTGCAGCCGTCCGCGCCTCCGGTTGATTTCATGATGTGTGCGCCTCATCCTTGCCCTCTATCTTCTGATCGCCGGCCTGGAACGGCTCTATCCAGAATTCCAGATCTCGGAGTGCTTGTTCCACAGGCCCAACGCGGGACGGCACTGAACAGCCGGATTCGGTTCTTCTCTCGGAAGAGATGGTGACACGGAGCAACACGACCAGAGTTCCTTCCGCCCCGTCCAGCATAATAGCAGATCCGTCGGTTCGAGTCCTGTTACCGCCGCCAGTAGGATCGGTGGAGCGGGCGAAGTGAGGAGGCCGGTGGGCCGCCAATGGCGCCTGACCTGGTAGTGCAGTCGCCGAATGCGCCAAATAGCACTGCCGACCGGTCCGGGTGGGGAAGAGCACGGGCAGGACAGGACGTCCAAGAGCGAGGCCCTGCCATGGGTGGATGGCAGATGGCGACGTCGATGTCGGTCGAGGTGCCGGCGTGGCCGAGCTGGAATAGGTGCCCGTCGCACCCTGCGAGCAGCAGCAAGAGGACGCCGACGGGTGAGTACCACTGCATGTGTACCACTAGCAGGTCAGGCGCCGACGGCGTGGCGCGGTGGCAGGCGATGCTATCCACCTCACGCTCAAGCGCCGGGTCGCTTCGCGGGTGCGCGACGAGGTCTCTGGAGCCCAACCGGGTTTCCCGTCTGACCAGAAGCGGTTCAACTGGACGGCTCTGGAAGACAGTGACATGGAAGTGCTCAATTGCCGTCGGCGATGAGTCAATGGGCAGGCGCACCGCAACAGGCATATATAGAGAGCTGAATTAGCGGGAGGTGTTGTGTCGCTGTTTCATAATCATCTCCACGAGTCAAAGCAACCATCGCCCGTGCTGCTACTGTATACACGAAGCTAGCTTTGCAACGTAAGAAAAAAATCTACTTGCCTGTGTGGTGATAGAGGATGAGGAAGGTGTAGTAAAAAAACAGTGTCGAATTTTTTTTCTTGCTGTTTATGATGAAAATTGACCATGGTCAGTAGGAATTCCCTAAGGACGAGATCGCCGGTCCGGAACGCCACAATGATGTGCATGACAGGGAGATAGTAGTAATCATCGCCACTAGGGCAGGATGAGACAGGGACATTGTTGCGTCTACATGGAGAAATACATCGGGAGGAGGAGGCAGCCGAGAGGTGCGACAAATTTTAAAACTACAGAGGAGGATTTTTGGAGAAATTTTAGAGGAGGTTGCTCGTGGGTGTCGCCAACGGAGTTGATATTAGCGGCATTGTGGTCGTCAATGGCTGGGGGTTTGATGTTGTGTAAATGGTTGGTTACGTGTGTTGTGAAGCACATTCTAATTTTTTTTAAACCCGTAGCAACGCACGGGTATTTATGCTAGTATACATATAGTTTCTCTGGGCTTTTAAAATAAGAAGATCAAAATATCATTAAGGTTTACGGTCCTCTATTTTAAATTTCCATATATACATTTTCAAGACAATAATTTAATTTGAAACATTTTTTTATTTAATAGATCTTGCTTTAAATATCGTGAATTATTTTACAAAAATATTTATTAGAACTAACTCTGATTGTGTCGCACCCGGACTTCTAAAGGATACTCGCCGTTCCGTTGAACAGTAGTAGATTGGATTACGGGGCTTACCGGCACCCGCGTCCTCTTACGAGTAGGCCAACACACGTATGTGTGACAACCAACCCCTATCTGTTCAGCGTCGACGTAAACTATCCCATAGAAATCAGGATACTTCCATTGACGTACTTCAAAACATACACACATGGTACGTCAACGGCATTGGAACAAGTGATATCACAACAGATCTCTACGACACAAAAGATTGAAATAAGTTGCAAATAGCTCTCATTAGAGCAGAGATAGCAAATACAATCATTCAGAGGACACATGTCCCAACATATCATCATTACATCACAGCGGAAGCATCCAAAATGTCTGAGTACAGACAAGATCCAAATAGGCCTAAGAGGCCGGAAACGAACAGACGGAGCCCATCCACGAAGTCTCGGATCCTGCCCGGGTCCGCTATCTACTCGTCAGCAGTCTCGTCATACTCCACGTAGTAGCCACCATGTAGATCCTCGGAAACGTAGTCTGCGGAAACCACAGCCCCAAAGGGGTCAGTACATAAACGTACTGGCAAGCAAGACTCACAGTTCACCAAAGTGTAACCCGTCAACACCAAGCACAGATGCTTTGGGTTCAACGGAAGGATAGGGGATATAAAGATGCTGCAACTGGCTGCTCTAACCAACTACAGAGTTACTACCACTTCCGGCTAACAGAAAGGAGATAAGATCGCGTATCGTAACCAACTATAG
This sequence comes from Alopecurus myosuroides, assembly GCA_028641055.1. Taxonomy (NCBI): domain Eukaryota; kingdom Viridiplantae; phylum Streptophyta; class Magnoliopsida; order Poales; family Poaceae; genus Alopecurus; species Alopecurus myosuroides. The sequence continues at coordinate 288,335,945 of CM054059.1, forward strand.
TTAACTCCAAACAAACCCATCCTGGATCTCGCCCCTTATCCAAAGAAGCAATCCGAGGATAACTCACACAGTTGAAAATAATGATGGTTCAGATTATTGTGTCAATAAGCCTATTACTAGTCAAGTTGTTAATCATTGGGTGTAAGGTTGTTAATCATTAGGTTTAAGTTGTCCTGAGTACTTGTTAGCCAGTACTTTCACCAAGTAATCCATAACCGTGGAAAACACGGCTTCTCGATAAGATTTATCCCTGTAGGGGTGCACCAATTTGGCCGTACACGTAAGAATAACCCGCCAGACGGGGGATCAACCCACCAAGCGAGGTACTCAACACAACTCAACTCTTCTTCGCATCAAGCCCAAAGAACCCCGTGCAGTGAGCGCACGGCTAATCGAGCCCCACGAAGAAAAGGGGACCCTCATAGCACTCTAAGAACGTGTCTCCCTAAATGCCGACTACAAAAGTTTCCACCCTGGCCTGGGCTCGCAAAAACATGCATGCGGCAAATGGAACACCCGAACTAAATGAGGCGATTTGGACGAGATGCGAATCGAATCAAATTGAGGGGGGCGCCCATACTCGCTTCCCACATGCGGTTAGTGCGCTCATCATGGATCAGTAGACAAGACCCTTTTCCTATTAGGGTCGACACTAGCAGGCCTCAAAACCACACAGGGCCTCCTGCCGGTGCCTTATCATCAAATTATTATTTAACAATAACATTAGCATGATTCATTGTTTATCCTCGAGCCCCAGAACATAATGAAATAGTAACAGAAAGTAACGGGTAACAGACTCGAGCCAAACAACCCTAAGCATGCTAGTAAGACACGGGCAACAAGCAAAAGGTTGTAGGTATGGAGGTGAGGCAATATCAGGGTTAAAGGATACATGTGATAGGTTCGTAACAGAAGCAACTATTCATAGGGCTAGCAGAATAGACAACGGAAAGTATCGGTAACCAATGTTGAAAGGAACACGATGGTTCATGTGAGTGAATACTTGCCTGCAAACCCAGTAGCCTGGTACTGAGCTAACTCCTTAGAAGGGGTGTCGTAAGTATCGTCGGTCTCAACGTCGTCGTTTATCAGGGAAGAAGCAAACAAACAATGCAGAGAGATAAACAATCAATATCATGGCATAGTGCACAAACATGGGATGATGCATGTCAATTTAATGGATGCAACAAAATAAACTAGTTGACAAGATAACATAACATGATTAAATGGACCCACATGCAATTGGGATTGCATTTGGAAGCCCATGAATTATGGTTGAATTAATTGTTCTACAACTAATCATCATGTGTAAGTGAGTTAGCATGATGCATGGAAGATGAAAACAACAAAATAACAACAATAGAAGCAATTGGAAATGGGGTTTACCCAGTTTAGAAATTCATTTATGAAGTTTTGGAATTTTGGTTTCTTAAAGGTGCCACACAAGCATTTGTTGTTTTCACCAATTTTAATTGTTCAAAACAGATAACAAAGTTCATATTTAACAAGGTTATGCTTTTATGGTTTGAAAACATATTTTATGTCCCAAAAGAATTTGATTTGACCAAGTTATGAATTTAACAATATTAAATGATTTAAACAAGGTTTAAATCATTCAACCAATTTTAATTATTCAAAACAGAAAACAAAGTTTATATTTGAAAAGGTGGTTTAATTTTGCATGGAAAACATATTTCATTTGTTGAAATTGGATTTAAAATGAGCAAGTTATTAATTTGGCAATTTTAAGTGCATTAATTAAGAAACAGTTGTTTTCAGCAATTTAAATTATTCAAAACAGCAAACAAAATTGATATTTGGAAAGTACATGAAAAATTGATTGGAAAACATATTAAGTTTGTTGGATTTGGAATTTTTATGCCCAAGTTATGAATTTTGCAAAATTAAGTGAATTGAACAAGAATTCAAATATTGCACCAGTTTAAAATATTCAAAGCAGTAAACAAATTTTATATTTGGATAGAGCATTCAATTTGGTACAGAAAACATATTAAAAATGTTGAATTTGGAGTTGGGATGAATTACTTATGCATTTTACAAGTTTTGGTATTATTCTGCCATTTTTATGAACTAGGGACTTGGAAATAATTTTACAGGGGCCTAGAAAATAACTGGCAAGGACCTATTGGTGATTACTGAGAAGGTGCTGTTTCAAAACAAAGGAAATAAAAAGTTTTGGTTAATTGGTGGGAGGGGGGACTCGAACCCCTCACCTCCTGCTGTGAGCGCAAGGAGCAGAACCATTAGGGTGCTGTTCGGGTTGTTGATAGAAGGGGTACGGGGGGAAGTTAAGATGGTGGTGCGGGCTTAACTGAATTAAAATGAAAAAAGGAGCAGAAAAGAGTGGGGGAGGGGATTCGATCCTGGGACCTCCCGCTGCGCGCGTTTGGCTCGCTACCACTTCGGTGGTGTGTGGTGTTGTTGACAGAAAGGCAGCGGGGGGAGGTTAAGATGTTGTTGCGAGCGGGATTTTCTGAACTGCACGTTCCTGTACCCGACAGAGACAGAGGCAGCGACGGCGATTGGAGCGGGGATGCGAGCGGCAGGGGCGGTGGTCGCTGTGAGGGTGTGGGCTGCTGGTGCTGCGACCGGAAGGGAGAGATAGAGGAGGGGAGCGAGAGGGAGGAGATCGAGGAGAGGTCGCTCACCTCGAGTGTACAGAGGAGGCGGAGTAGGTTGTGCAGGGGGCGACCGGCGACTTGGAGCGGACGGCGGCGGCGCCTCGGGCCGTCCCGGCCCCTGGCGTGAGGTGGAGGAGGGAGCCCGCGGTTGGGGGTTTCCATTCCCGCCCACCGTTCGCCCGGAGGGGGGCTCAACGTCGTCGATCGCCGGAGGGGAAGTGGGGTTCGGTTGTGGTACAGAGTTTTCGGTTACAGAGAGATTGGAGAGGAGAGAGTGGAAGAAAGAGGGAATGGAGGCGGGGAAGAGAGGAAGGAGGGAGAAGAGGATTAGGGTTAGGGTTAGGGCACTAGCAAGGTCTTATAGGGCAGGAGGGAGGAGCTTCACCGTTGTTTCTGCAGCTCTGTATACGTGGTGCTCTGGATGTTCGTCCGTACGAAGAAGACGACAGGGGAAGGGGTATTGGGCCTAGGGGAATTGGTGGGCTGGGCCCTCTGCTGCTCTCTCTCTCTCTTTGCTCTCACTTTTATTCTTTTTGTTCTATTATTTTTTTTTGCTGAAATGAAAAGAGAGAAAAGGGAGTGGGTTTGAGGGTTAGAAAATTAGGTAATGTTTTTGGTATAGTTGGATTTTTGGGTGACAGCAACATTGCCAATTTTTATTTTACAAAAACTTTATTTAGGTTGTTGTTTGTAAATTTAATTGAATTTAGATGATTTTGACATTAAGTGAATAAGGGTGACATTAAGCAATTTAGAAGATTTTGAATTCAAGTTTCTTTGAAACAAAGGATTTAGTTGTTTTTTAATTTTCATAAATTCAAAGGGGTTGCTGTTTTGGAGAATTATTTGAATTTGAAAATGTTTTGTTATTGGATGCATTTTTTTATAGAACAAAACAACAGTTTTGAAATCACACTTTAATGGAAACAAACAATTGTTTTATTTTGAATAATCTTTTGGAAATTGTAACATCACAAGGATGAAACAAAAGGTTTAAAATTTGGTTTGAATTTCAAATAGAAAACAAAGGAAAACCAATGAAAACAGTTGGAAAACAAAGCAAAACAGAGGAAAACAAATGGAAAACAAACAACTCAAATGCAATGAACATGATGCCATGATGCAAAACATAAAATAACAGAGAGCAAACATTCTAATGGCTATTTTTCATACTTGGGATGTTACAAAATGCCCCCCCTTGAAGGAATCGCGCCCCGAGATTACTACTGAGAAAAGAAAAGGTCCGGATACTTCTTGCGAAGATCCTCTTGAGCTGTGACACGTGAAACACATCGTGCAACTCGGATAGTTTTTCTGGAAGTTCAAGATGACAGACATTCCTGACAACTCTTCTGGAAAGACGTCCGGGAATTTGGAAACCACCGGAACATTTTCGAGTAAAGGTAGAGGTTTTGTATGGAGGGTGTATAGGTGAATAGAACTTGATTCATTTGGAGAATAGACTATCTGGCTAAAAGTGTGTTACAGAGTTATTGATTAGACGCCGGTAGAAGAATTGAAGTGGAAAACAACAACAAGATTTCAACGGACGAAAAGGATGTTGAGAAGAACAGGATAACGAAGCAACAACGGGAAACACGAGATCAAAACACTTCTGAGGTACTACGGAAAACCCATCCGGGCTTCTAAAGGATCAATATCTACTGCTTAAGGAATAGAGGATTTGCTTCCGGGGCTTACACGCCTCCGTTCTCAATCGTGAGTAGGCAACATGATAAATCATGTCACAACCACCTCCATTCCTATGGTCTAGTACGTATAACCATCCTAGAGAAACCAGGATACGTGAAAACCTAACTTGAAAGTTTAGATGAGAAGGGAAAACAACATTGCACTTCCTTACCAGAAAAGGGTGGGTGGGTGGGGAAAGAAGAAAAAGAACAGAATTCCTACTCTCACGTTTCATTTTTCCTATATAGCTACAAAATAGTTTCTAGACTCAACTGCGACCAGTAAAAAAAGGATCCTACAGGCAGACAGGCTTTGATACCATTTGTCGCACCCGGACTTCTAAAGGATACTCGTCGTTCCGTTGAACAGTAGTAGATTGGATTACGGGGCTTACCGGCACCCGCGTCCTCTTACGAGTAGGCCAACACACGTATGTGTGACAACCAACCCCTATCTGTTCAGCGTCGACGTAAACTATCCCATAGAAATCAGGATACTTCCATTGACGTACTTCAAAACATACACACATGGTACGTCAACGGCATTGGAACAAGTGATATCACAACAGATCTCTACGACACAAAAGATTGAAATAAGTTGCAAATAGCTCTCATTAGAGCAGAGATAGCAAATACAATCATTCAGAGGACACATGTCCCAACATATCATCATTACATCACAGCGGAAGCATCCAAAATGTCTGAGTACAGACAAGATCCAAATAGGCCTAAGAGGCCGGAAACGAACAGACGGAGCCCATCCACGAAGTCTCGGATCCTGCCCGGGTCCGCTATCTACTCGTCAGCAGTCTCGTCATACTCCACGTAGTAGCCACCATGTAGATCCTCGGAAACGTAGTCTGCGGAAACCACAGCCCCAAAGGGGTCAGTACATAAACGTACTGGCAAGCAAGACTCACAGTTCACCAAAGTGTAACCCGTCAACACCAAGCACAGATGCTTTGGGTTCAACGGAAGGATAGGGGATATAAAGATGCTGCAACTGGCTGCTCTAACCAACTACAGAGTTACTACCACTTCCGGCTAACAGAAATGAGATAAGATCGCGTATCGTAACCAACTATAGTTAACTCCAAACAAACCCATCCTGGATCTCGCCCCTTATCCAAAGAAGCAATCCGAGGATAACTCACACAGTTGAAAATAATGATGGTTCAGATTATTGTGTCAATAAGCCTATTACTAGTCAAGTTGTTAATCATTGGGTGTAAGGTTGTTAATCATTAGGTTTAAGTTGTCCTGAGTACTTGTTAGCCAGTACTTTCACCAAGTAATCCATAACCGCGGAAAACATGGCTTCTCGAGAAGATTTATCCCTGCAGGGGTGCACCAATTTGGCCGTACACGTAAGAATAACCCGCCAGACGGGGGATCAACCCACCAAGCGAGGTACTCAACACAACTCAACTCTTCTTCGCATCAAGCCCAAAGAACCCCGTGCAGTGAGCGCACGGCTAATCGAGCCCCACGAAGAAAAGGGGACCCTCATAGCACTCTAAGAACGTGTCTCCCTAAATGCCGACTACAAAAGTTTCCACCCTGGCCTGGGCTCGCAAAAACATGCATGCGGCAAATGGAACACCCGAACTAAATGAGGCGATTTGGACGAGATGCGAATCGAATCAAATTGAGGGGGGCGCCCATACTCGCTTCCCATATGCGGTTAGTGCGCTCATCATGGATCAGTAGACAAGACCCTTTTCCTATTAGGGTCGACACTAGCAGGCCTCAAAACCACACAGGGCCTCCTGCCGGTGCCTTATCATCAAATTATTATTTAACAATAACATTAGCATGATTCATTGTTTATCCTCGAGCCCCAGAACATAATGAAATAGTAACAAAAAGTAACGGGTAACAGACTCGAGCCAAACAACCCTAAGCATGCTAGTAAGACACGGGCAACAAGCAAAAGGTTATAGGTATGGAGGTGAGGCAATATCAGGGTTAAAGGATACATGTGATAGGTTCGTAACAGAAGCAACTATTCATAGGGCTAGCAGAATAGACAACGGAAAGTATCGGTAACCAATGTTGAAAGGAACACGATGGTTCATGTGAGTGAATACTTGCCTGCAAACCCAGTAGCCTGGTACTGAGCTAACTCCTTAGAAGGGGTGTCGTAAGTATCGTCGGTCTCAACGTCGTCGTTTATCCGGGAAGAAGCAAACAAACAATGCAGAGAGATAAACAATCAATATCATGGCATAATGCACAAACATGGGATGATGCATGTCAATTTAATGGATGCAACAAAATAAACTAGTTGACAAGATAACATAACATGATTAAATGGACCCACATGCAATTGGGATTGCATTTGGAAGCCCATGAATTATGGTTGAATTAATTGTTCTACAACTAATCATCATGTGTAAGTGAGTTAGCATGATGCATGGAAGATGAAAACAACAAAATAACAACAATAGAAGCAATTGGAAATGGGGTTTACCAAGTTTAGAAATTCATTTATGAAGTTTTGGAATTTTGGTTTCTTAAAGGTGCCACACAAGCATTTGTTGTTTTCACCAATTTTAATTGTTCAAAACAAATAACAAAGTTCATATTTGAGAAGGTTATGCTTTTATGGTTTGAAAACATATTTTATATGTCCCAAAAGAATTTGATTTGACCAAGTTATGAATTTAACAATATTAAATGATTTAAACAAGGTTTAAATCATTCAACCAATTTTAATTATTCAAAACAGAAAACAAAGTTTATATTTGAAAAGGTGGTTTAATTTTGCATGGAAAACATATTTCATTTGTTGAAATTGGATTTAAAATGAGCAAGTTATTAATTTGGCAATTTTAAGTGCATTAATTAAGAAACAGTTGTTTTCAGCAATTTAAATTATTCAAAACAGCAAACAAAATTGATATTTGGAAAGTACATGAAAAATTGATTGGAAAACATATTAAGTTTGTTGGATTTGGAATTTTTATGCCCAAGTTATGAATTTTGCAAAATTAAGTGAATTGACCAAGAATTCAAATATTGGACCAGTTTAAAATATTCAAAGCAGTAAACAAATTTTATATTTGGATAGAGCATTCAATTTGGTACAGAAAACATATTAAAATGTTGAATTTGGAGTTGGGATGAATTACTTATGCATTTTACAAGTTTTGGTATTATTCTGCCATTTTTATGAACTAGGGACTTGGAAATAATTTTACAGGGGCCTAGAAAATAACTGGCAAGGACCTATTGGTGATTACTGAGAAGGTGCTGTTTCAAAACAAAGGAAATAAAAAGTTTTGGTTAATTGGTGGGAGGGGGGACTCGAACCCCTCACCTCCTACTGTGAGCGCAAGGAGCAGAACCATTAGGGTGCTGTTCGGGTTGTTGATAGAAGGGGTACGGGGGGAAGTTAAGATGGTGGTGCGGGCTTAACTGAATTAAAATGAAAAAAGGAGCAGAAAAGAGTGGGGGCTGGGATTCGATCCTGGGACCTCCCGCTGCGCGCGTTTGGCTCGCTACCACTGCGGTGGTGTGTGGTGTTGTTGACAGAAAGGCAGCGGGGGGAGGTTAAGATGTTGTTGCGAGCGGGATTTTCTGAACTGCACGTTCCTGTACCCGACAGAGACAGAGGCAGCGACGGCGATTAGAGCGGGGATGCGAGCGGCAGGGGCGGTGGTCACTGTGAGGGTGTGGGCTGCTGGTGCTGCGACCGGAAGGGAGAGATAGAGGAGGGGAGCGAGAGGGAGGAGATCGAGGAGAGGTCGCTCACCTCGAGTGTACAGAGGAGGCGGAGCAGGTTGTGCAGGGGGCGACCGACGACTTGGAGCGGACGGCGACGGCGCCTCGGGCCGTCCCGGCCCCTGGCGTGAGGTGGAGGAGGGAGCCCGCGGTGGGGGGTTTCCATTCCCGCCCACCGTTCGCCCGGAGGGGGGCTCAACGTCGTCGATCGCCGGAGGGGAAGTGGGGTTCGGTTGTGGTACAGAGTTTTCGGTTACAGAGAGATTGGAGAGGAGAGAGTGGAAGAAAGAGGGAATGGAGGCGGGGAAGAGAGGAAGGAGGGAGAAGAGGATTAGGGTTAGGGTTAGGGCACTAGCTAGGTCTTATAGGGCAGGAGGGAGGAGCTTCACCGTTGTTTCTGCAGCTCTGTATACGTGGTGCTCTGGATGTTTGTCCGTACGAAGAAGACGACAGGGGAAGGGGTATTGGGCCTAGGGGAATTGGTGGGCTGGGCCCTCTGCTGCTCTCTCTCTCTTTGCTCTCACTTTTGTTCTTTTTGTTCTATTATTTTTTTTTGCTGAAATGAAAAGAGAGAAAAGGGAGTGGGTTTGAGGGTTAGAAAATTAGGTAATGTTTTTGGTATAGTTGGATTTTTGGGTGACAGCAACATTGCCAATTTTTATTTTACAAAAACTTTATTTAGGTTGTTGTTTGTAAATTTAATTGAATTTAGATGATTTTGACATTAAGTGAATAAGGGTGACATTAAGCAATTTAGAAGATTTTGAATTCAAGTTTCTTTGAAACAAAGGATTTAGTTGTTTTGTAATTTTCATAAAATTCAAAGGGGTTGCTGTTTTGGAGAATTATTTGAATTTGAAAATGTTTTGTTATTGGATGCATTTTTTTATAGAACAAAACAACAGTTTTGAAATCACACTTTAATGGAAACAAACAATTGTTTTATTTTGAATAATCTTTTGGAAATTGTAACATCACAAGGATGAAACAAAAGGTCTAAAATTTGGTTTGAATTTCAAATAGAAAACAAAGGAAAACAAATGAAAACAGTTGGAAAACAAAGCAAAACAGAGGAAAACAAATGGAAAACAAACAAATCAAATGCAATGAACATGATGCCATGATGCAAAACATAAAATAACAGAGAGCAAACATTCTAATGGCTATTTTTCATACTTGGGATGTTACAGATTGTTTAGAAAATAGAGACTTATTTGGATTAGCAATTCCAAATACCTTGGAAAAGTCCTATTAGTTATTTTGTGGTTGAAATTTATTTGAATTTTGTGGCTTTCATTAACAACACAAAAGGTTTTAAATTTTAGTGATTTTTGAACTCTCTATAAATCTGGGATGTTACAGATTCCTAGCTTTCAAAGTAATATTCATTCAGATAATAAAGCATGTGCTAAACAAAAAAAGGATAGAAGACATGATTGAATAAATCAACATATAGATGGTGAGATTACAACAACTCAAATGCTTGCTGGAGACAGAAAGGAATGGGTTTACTGACTCAACATAAAAGTAAAAGATAGACCCTTCACAGAGGGAAGCATGGATCACTCATGTTCTAGAGGTTTTATTTTAATAAAACAGAGGTATAAAATGCATGACACTCCTCCCATCCATCTTACACAAACCATGGCTAACCGAATCCTCCGGTGCCTGCCAACAATCATAAACCATGGAGGAGTGTCTAAATTTTGAGAGAGGTGTATGTTTATGTCAACGAATGGCAAACAGAAAATACAGTACATCACAAGCCAACTAGACTTCACAAGAGCGGCTCCCATTGAAGGATGCAACTGGTATAGAAGGTCATCCCTCTTTCTCTTTTGTTTACACAATTATGCTTTGACTGATAAATCAGGGGCAAAAAGAGTGAAGAGAATTTGTATTATTATTAGGGGCTGGGAACCCCGCTGCCAGCTCTTCTAGCATTTGGATAAGCGGCTGAAGCCACTAGTATAGGTGTGTGATTCCAATCAACAAGTGAGATAAATATTCTCTATTTGCGTCCTCATGAGCTAAAACAGGAACACAAAACAGGGATAATTTTGAAGGTTTTAAAGGTAACACATGAGCAATTTACTTGGAGTGGCGGTGAAATACCACATGTAGGAAGGTATGGTGGACACAAATGGCAAGGTTTTGGGGCTCAAGGTTTGGATGCACGAGAAGCATTCCCTCTCTGTACAGGGTTTTTGGCTAGCAAGGCTGGGTAGCAAGCATAAGAGTTGAGGGAAAACAAACAAATATACATATGATGAAACCAATCATGCAATCTTCATTGAAAGCACAAACTATCTTAACTTGTGAATACTAAGTTTATGAGCTAAAAGGCAAATTCGTATTTCTTATACTAGCATCTCAAAATATTATTTCTACTGACCCAAGCTAAGTTTGCCAAAACCAACTAGATTAACTTGATGATCTCCAGAGTGACACCAAATACTAACAACAAGCTCAACCATATGACAGAAATTGAAAACTAAAATAAGGTGTGCAGAAAGTAAATGATGAAACTTCTCATTAATATTTCAAGCCGGCAACTCACAGCAACGGATACAACGATAACCAAGTAAGGAGAGATACTTCCATACTAAAAACCATCATATATGATAACTTCTCTACTCATGATATGACTCTACTAAAAAGGTAAAAAGATGAAAGATAGTGATGTGATACTGCGGCACTCCCCCCAAGCTTGGAACAAGCCAAGGGGATGCCAATACCAATGAAAAATCAATTCTTCGGTGGTGGTGGTGAATCCTTCTCATCCTCGGTCTTCCAAGGTAAAGGCTCTCCATCCACAAATGATGTCCTGGTCTCCAACATCCTGAAAGTAGCAGCAGAGCTTATACATTTAAACCAGTTCTCATACTCAAAGTTCTGGTTCTGCTCATCATAGAGTTGTGCCTGCAGATCATTGGTGGCCTTGGTGAGTGAGAAAATCTCCTCCCAAAGCTTCAAATTCTCCGTCTTGTATTCAGCGATCTATTCTGTCTTTATCCTATGGATGATCTCAACTTCACTATCCGCCATCTTCTTGTACCTAAAGACTTCTTGCTCCGATTCTTCCATCCTAGCTTCCATACTTCCTTCTCCTTTAGGGCCCCGAACATATTCAATCTGCACCTTCCCATCCTTGTGCAGCAATTCCTTGTGATGCACCTTCAACTCGTTCATGTACGGGTTGACGACGTTCTTGTAACATCCCAAGTATGAAAACATCCATTAGAATGTTTTGCTCTCTGTTAATTTATGTTTTGCATCATGACATCATAATCATTGCATTTGTTTTGCATTTGTGTTCCTTTGTTTTCCTTTTGTTTTCCCTTGTTTTCAATTTGAATTTTCAAATCAAATTTCAAATCTTTGCTTCATACTTGTGCTGTTACAAATTTCAAATGAAATATTCAAATCAAAACATCAAATTGATTCCAACAAACATGAAAGTTCAAACCATTTAAATTATTGCTTTCAATAATTCAATTAATATCAAATTCACTTAAATTCAATTAAATTTCCAAACAGCAACATAAATAAAAAAAAATTGGGAAACAAAAGTTTGCACATTGTTGTTTTTATAATAAATAGCTCATACAAATTTTTCCTAAATTTTTCAAACCCCAAAACCCTTCCTTTTTCTCCCTTTTCCTTTTCAGCAGAAAAAAACAAACAAGAAAGAAAATATAAAAAGAAAAACGGCGGGGGAAGGCAGACTGGGCCAAGCCCAGCCCACCTAACCCCCAGCGCGCGCGCGCAGCGGCCCGCGGCCCCCTTCTCCCTCCTCCGTACGGCTGGCGTCAGCTGACGCCAGCGCGCACGCAGCAGAGCAGCTCCACCTGCTCCCCACCTTTCTCCTCGCCCTATATCTACCCACCTAGGCCCCAAACCCTAGCCCTAGGTTCCTTCTTCCTCCCTGCCGCCGCTAGCTCCCTTTCTCCTCTCCGGCGAAGTTGGGGGTAGTCGTCGTTCATGGCACTGCCGTCGACAGCAGCCTAGGGGGCGCCACCGTGCACGCCAGGGAGACGAGCATGACCGCCACCTCTTCCTCGTCCTCATCGACAACTGCAGCAGAGCCCAGGGGCCGTTGATCGTCGACGATGAGCTCGACGCCGCCGCAGCTATTCTGAAGAATTTCACTGCGCCGTCGCCTCCGTCTACCTCACGTCCATATCTCGCCTCCGACAGCCTCCCGGTGAGCCACCGCAGCGTCCCGTGCCTCCCTCCAGCCCCTCGTTTCCTTTTTCTGCCCGCGCCGTTTCTGAAACTCCGGCAACTGTCGCCACCGTGCCGCCATGGCTGAAATCGAGCACGTTTCCGTGAGTGTTTAGGCCATCCAAGCACACGAGCACGCTCAGCACGCACGCACGCACACCCTAGCGCCGCCAGTTCTTGGTCATCGCCGGTGAGCGCGCGCCGCCGTGCCGTCTGTCGCCGCGGTTCAGGCAAAGGACTGAACTTTCGTTCAGTTTTGTCAGATAAGAACAGATGCACATCAAAACCATACGCGCACCTCTCTGTCAACAAACGAATCCGCACCGTAGTGGTGGGATCTAACGGTGCGCACCGCAAGGGCGTGGGTTCGAATCCCCGCAGCGCGGATTTAATCCCCAATTTTTGCTCCACTGCCACGCGTGCACGCTGGCCCCACCTGCCATAGGCAGTGGTGGCCACGCAGGCACCCACGCGCGCGCCAGCTGGGCACTGGCCCACAGGCCAGTGACCCAGGGGTCTATCTGCCACGTAGAAAACGTTCCCAAGGGCCGTTCTGTGATTTTGTTTTTAACAGTTAAGCCCCTGGACCAAATCTGTATGTTTTAAAATTGCTGTTTAGTCCCTGGTTTCAAAATACAAATATCTTTTGAATTTCAACTTCAAATAAAACAAAAAAAAAATATGTTTTCTGAACCAAATTCATTTCTCTACATGTTTAAAACCTTTGTTTTCTGTTTTGAACATTTCAAATTGTTTCAAAATTCAAATTCAAACAACTCATTACAAATTTGATTAAATTCATAACTATTTCAAATTTAATTTAAATGTCACATATAAAATATGTTTTCCATGCCAAATTAAACCACCATTTCAAATATAAACTTTGTTTCATGTTTTGAATAATTAAAATTGGTTAAATAATTTAAACCTTGTTTAAATCATTTAAAAATTGCTAAATTCATAACTTGGTCAAATTAAATTCTTTTTGAACATATAAAATACGTTTTCAAACCAGAAAATTATAATCTTTTCAAATATGAATTTTAATTAATGTTCTGAACAAATAAAAATACAAATAAATTAATACTTGAATTAAATTCATTTAAATCTTGTTCAAACTTGTTTAATTCATAATTAATTCATCTTAATTCCTTTTTCAATATTTGAAACATGCATTCCACCTAAAATTTTGTGTACTTTCCAAATATGAATTTTGTTATTTATTTTGAACAATTAAAATTGGTGAAAACAACAAATGCTTGTGTAAATCCTTTAAGGAGCCAATTTATCATAACTTAATAAATAAAAATTTCAAACTTGGTAAACACCTTTTCAAATTGATCTATTGTTGTTTTCTCATTGTTTTCCTCATCCATGCATCATGCTAACCCACTTTCACCTGTTGGTTAGTTGCAGAACAATTATTTCAACCTTAACTCATGGGCTTCCAGATGCAATCCAAATTGCATATGGGTCCATTTAAACATGTTACCATGTCAACTAGCTTATTTTGATGCATCAATTAAATTGTCATGCATCATCCCATGATTGTGCATTATGCCATGTTGTTGATTGTTTGTCTCTCTGCGTTGTTTGTTTGCTTCTTCTCGAATAGACGACGACGTTGAGACAGACGAGGTTTACGACACTACTTCTGAGGAGTTAGCCCAGTACCAGGCTACTGAGTTTGCAGGCAAGTATTCACTCACATGAACCATTGTGTTCCTTTCCACATTGGATACCGATACTTTCCGTTGTCTATTCTGCTAGCCTTATGAATAGTTGCTTGTGTTCCGATCCTATCACATGTTATCCTGTAACCCTGATATAGCCTCACCTCCACACCTATAACCCCGTTGCTTGTTGCATGTGTCTTACTAGCATGCTTAGGGTTGTTACTGCTCGAGTCTGTTGTCCGTTATTTCTGTTACCATATTTATTATGTTCTGGGGCTCGATGTTTAAACAATCAACCTGTTAATGTTGAGGTAATGCTAATTTGATGATAAGGCACCGGCAGGAGGCCCGGCGTGGTTTTGAGGCCTGCTAGTGTCGACCCTAATTAGGAAAAGGGTCTTGTCTACTGATCCATGATGAGCGCACTATCCGCATGTGGGAAGCGTGTATGGGCGCCCCCCTCAATTTGATTCGATTCGCATCTCGTCCAAATCGCCACACTTAGTTCGGGCTTTCCATTTGATGCATGCATATGCAGGTGCGAACCCGAGGCCAGGGTGGAACTTTTGTAGTCGGCATTTAGGGCGGCGTGGTCTTAGAGTGCTATGAGGGTCCCTCTTTTCTTCGTGGGGGCTCTATTAGCCGCGCACGCACAACACGTGGTGCTTTGGGCTTGATGCGAAGAAGAGTTGGGTTGTGTTGAGTGCCCCGCTTGTTGGAAAGCATTCCATCTGGCGGGTTATTCTTACGTGTACGGCCAAATTGGTGCATCCCTGCAGGGTTAAATCTTCTCGAGAAGCCGTGTTGTCCGCGGTTATGGATGACTTGGTGAAAGTACTGGCTAACAAGTACTCAGAACAACTTACACCTAACTAATGATAACTTGACTAGTAATAGTCCTATTGACACAATAACTTGAACCATCATTAATCCAACTGTGTGAGTTATCCTCGGATTGCTTCTTTGGATAAGGGGCGAGATCCAGGATGGGTTTGTTTGAGGATAGTGGTAGTTGGTTACGATACGCTATCTTATCCCCTTTCTTTTAGCCGGAAGTTGTAGCGCATTTCTGTAGTTGGTTAGAGCAGCCTGCTGCCGCACTTTTGTGTCACCTATTCTTCCGTTGAACCCAAAGCATATGTACTTGGTGTTGCCGGGTACATTATGGTATCTTGTGAGTCTTGCTTGCCAGTACGTTTATGTACTGACCCCTTTGGGGCTGTGGTTTCCGCAGACTACGTTTCCGAGGATCCCCATGGTGGCTACTACGTGGAGTATGACGAGGCTGCTGACGAGTAGATAGCGGACCCGGGCAGGATCCGAGACATCGTGGATGGCTTCGTCTTTTCGTTTCCGGCCTCTTAGGCCTATTGGATCTTGTCTGTACTCAGACACTTTGGATGCTTCCGTTGTGTTGTAATGATGAATTGATGGGACATGTGTCCTCTGGATGATTGTATTTGCTATCTCTGCTCTAGTGAGAGCTATTTGCAACTTATATCAATCTTTTGTGTATTAGAGATATGTTGTGATATCGCTTGTTCAAACGCCATTGACGTACCATGTGTGTATGTTATGAAGTACGTCAATGGAAGTAGTCGGATTTCTATGGGATGGTTTACGCAGACGATGGATAGTAGAGAATGGTTGTCACACGTTTACGTGTTGGCCTACTCACATTGAGATGCGGGTGCCGGTATGCCCCGTAAGCCATTTATCTACTGTTTAGCGGTCTGTGAGTATCCTCTAGAAGTCCGGGTGCGACAGTTCTCAAAGAAACTGTCTTTGGGAGATCCAGGAGAGGACATTGTGGCTCTAGATCTGAAAATGTAACCTGGCAGAAACAGCTCGAAACAGAAACACGACGAGAAAACGATATACGGACCTCGGGGGGTCCGGGGGATTATATAGCAAAAAGTTTCATAACGAAAGGAAAGTCCAGGTCGAAAACGAGTCAGAGAGGGGCTCCGGGGTGCCCACACCATGGGCTGGCGCAGCCAAGGGTGGGCCCGCGCCACCCCATGGTGTGGAGCCTCTGGGCTCCGTCTCCGCCTTGTTTCCGGCTCATAATTTTTCATATTTTCCAAAAACAGTAAAAATAAAAGTTGGAATATGTTTCGTGAATGTTTTCTTACCAAAACTGATACCTATTCGAAAACTGATTCTGTAGTTTCTGAAATATGCTTCTTAATAAATTCCTCTGGGATCATGGCTCGAATACAATCAACATTTTCATTATATGGATCTCCAGAAATATAATGCTTGAGCCTTTGGCCATCCACCAGTTGTGAAGTGTTGTCTTCAAGGGAAATAATTTTAATTGCCCCCGAACGATATACCTCTTCGATAGCAAAAGGTCCTTCCCATCTCGAGAGTAATTTTCCTGCAAAAAATCTGAGACGAGACCTATACAATAGCACTTTCGCACCAACATGAAATTCTCTTTTAATAATTCTCTTATCATGCCACCTTTTAACTTTCTCTTTAAAGAGCTTAGCATTTTCATATGCTTCACTCCTCCATTCATCTAAATAACTTAAGTCAAGCAACATTTTCTCACCAGTAAGTTTAAAATATCTATTTAGGTCTCTCACTGCCCAATAAGCTTTGTGTTCTAATTCTAGGGGCAAGTGACAAGCTTTTCCATAAACCATTTTATAAGGAGACATGCCCATGGGATTTTTATAAGCAGTTCTATAAGCCCACAGAGCATCATTTAATTTCTTAGCCCTTTTTTTCTAGATTTGTTAACAGTCTTTTGCAACATAGATTTGATTTCTCTATTTGATAATTCTACTTTCTCACTAGTTTGAGGATGATAGGGTGAGGCAATTCTATGATTAACATCATATTTAGCAAGAGTCTTTCTAAAACCACCATGAATAAAATGAGAACCCCCATCAGTCATAAGATATCTAGGCACACCAAACCTAGGGAAAATAATGTCTTTAAGCATTTTTAATGAGGTTTCACCATCGACAATTTTAGTAGTTATAGCTTCTACCCGTTTAGTAACATAATCAACAACAACAAGAATATGAGTGTAGCCTTGTGAAGGAGGGAAAGGACCCATAAAGTCAAAACCCCAACAATCAAACAGTTCAATAACAAGAGAATAATTCATAGGCATTTCATTACGTCTAGAATATTTCCAACCCTTGACATTGATCACAAGATAAAACAAACTTTCTAGCATCTTTAAAGAGATTAGGCCAATAAAAACCTGATTGTAGAACCTTATGTGCAGTTCTATGTCCAGCGTGATGTCCTCCATAAGCACTACCATGAAATTTTCTTAGTATCTCCCGTTGTTCATTTTTAGGAACACATCTTCACATAATACCATCAACACCTTATTTATATAAGTGTGGGTCATCCCAAAAATAATGCCTCAAATCATAGAAGAATTTTCTTCTTTGCTGAGTTGTAAAGGTAGGAGGCAAATACTTGGAAACAATAAAGTTTTCATAATCAGCATACCATGGACTCTCTTGAGAGCTCACTTTTATTGCAGCCAACTTTTCATTATGAAAACTATCATTAACAGGAATAGGATCATCAGAGATATTCTTTAATCTAGACAAATTGTCAGCAACAGGATTTTTAGCACCCTTCCTATCCACAATATGTAAATCAAACTCTTATAAGAGAAGCACCCATCTAATAAGCCTAGGCTTAGCATCTTTATTTTCCATAAGGTACTTAATAGCAGCATGATTAGTATGAATAGTAACTTTAGAATTAACAATATACTACCTAAATTTATCACAAGCAAAAACTACAGCTAGGAACTCTTTCTCAGTGGTAGCATAATTATTTTGAGCAGCATCAAGAGTTTTACTAACATAATGAATAACATTTAACTTCTTATCTACTCGCTGTCCAAGAACAGCACCTACAGCATAATCACTAGCATCACACATAATTTCAAACGGTAAATTCAAGTCAGGGGGTTGAACAATAGGGGCAGATATTAAAGCCTTCTTTAAAATTTCAAAAGCTTCTTTACAATCTTCATCAAAAACAAAAGGTACATCTTTTTGAAGAAGATTAGTAAGAGGTTTTGATATTTTAGAGAAATCCTTAATAAACCTTCTATAGAAACCAGCATGACCAAGAATACTACGAATACCTTTGACATCCCTGGGACAGGGCATATTCTCAATAGCTTCAACTTTAGCTCTATCAACTTCAATACCTCTTTCAGAAATTTTATGTCCAAGAACAATTCCTTCATTAACCATAAGATGGCATTTCTCCCAATTAAAAACAAGGTTAGTATCCTCACATCTCTGTAAAACTTTATCGAGATTCTGCAAACAATTATCAAAAGAAGTTCCATAGACGGATAAGTCGTCCATGAAGACTTCCACAATTTCTTCACAAAAACCATGGAAGATAGCATACATGCATCTTTGAAAAGTAGCAGGAGCGTTACATAAACCAAAAGGCATACGTCTATAAGCATAGGTTCCAAAAGGACAAGTGGAAGTTGTTTTCTCTTGATCAGGCTTTCTAACAGTAATTTGAGAGAACCCAGAATAACCATCAAGAAAGCAGAAATGAGTTTTCTTAGAAAACCTTTCTAACATTTGATCAATAAAATGAAAAGGATAATAATCTTTCTTAGTAACCTTATTAACTTTCCTAAAATCAATACACGTCCTATAACCAACCACTACTCTTTGATGAATAAGTTCATTATTTTCATTTGGCATAAGAGTCATCCCTCCTTTCTTAGGGACACAATGCACAGGACTAACCCATCTACTATCAGCAATAGGATAAATAATACCAGCATCTAGGAGTTTTAATACCTCATTTCTTAGCACATCCTTCATCTTAGGATTTAAACGGTGTTGATGTTCAACAACTGGCTTTGCATCAGGTTCAATATTAATAGCATGCTGACATATAGCAGGAGAAATCCCATTCAAACCATCAAGAGTATAACCAATAGCACCTCTGTGTTTCCTCAATATTCCCAATAATCTCTCCTCTTCTTTACCAGAAAGTTTAGAACTAATAATAACAGGAAATAATTTCTTATCATCAATATGAGCATATTTAAGATTGTCAGGCAAAGGATTTAAACAAAAACAGGATCCTCCTTGGGTGGTAATGTGGTACCCAAGTCTTCCACCGGTAAATTATGTTTCAGCATCGCTGGCTGATGTAGGAAAATCTCGTCAATTTCATTTCTTTCTTCCATAAATACATCACTTTCGTGGTCTTCCATGTATTGCTGCAAAGGATTTTTAGGAGCAAGAGCAATAGCAGCCAATTGTTCAACTCTATAATTCTCATTAGGTAATTCAGCTTCATAAGGTGCTTTAGCAAATTTGGAGAAGTTAAATTCATAAGACTCTCCATCAAACTTTGTAAGTATTTTCTCCTTTTTACAATCTATAACAGCACCACAAGTGTTTAAGAAAGGTCTACCAAATATAATAGGACAAGTATCACTAACAGAAGTTCCTAGTCTAGAAAACCACCAGGATATTTAGTTTTACCACATAAGACTTCCACATCTCTAACAATACCAATTGGAGAAATAGTTTCCCTATTAGCAAGTTGAATAATAACATCAATGTCTTGAAGTTCTTAGGAACCAATTTCATGCATGATTTCTCTATAAAGCTCATAAGGAATAGCACTAGAACTAGCACCAATATCACACAAACCATAATAACAATGATCACCTATCCTAACAGATAGCACATGAACACTAGGTTTCCTAGATTTACTAGGATGAGAGACAATATTAGAAGCATATTCACAAAATATAATGTGCCCCTCTTCTATATTTTTAGAAACAAGGTCCTTTACTATTGCTACTGCAGGATCTACAGTTATTTGTTCCTCGGGTTCTACATGTTTCCTTGCACTTTTATTAACCACACTAGCTAACATAGAATGTTCTTTTACCTTAGCAGGGAAAGGCATAATAGAATCAATGGTATGAACTTCTATATCTCTAGCAGGAACACAATTAACAGTATCTTTATAAGGTGTGATACGTCTCATACATATCTATAATTTCTGATGCTCCATGATAATATTATGTCAATTGATACATGTTTTCTCCCTTCTTTATGTCATTTTTATCGATTTTCCATACTAACCTATTGACAAGATGCCACAGAGCCGGTTCCCTATTTTATGCTATTTTTAGTTTCGGAAAAGTTGTTCTGGAAATTTTCTCGGAATTGGAAAGTTCGAAGCCCGGAACTCCTATTTTCCCCGGAAGCATCCAGAAAACCGAAGAGGAGTCGAAGAGGGGCACCAGGGGGCCCACACCATGGGGCGGCGCCCTCCCTTGGCCGCGCCAGGGGGTGGTGTGGCCCCCCCAGGGCTCCACCGCCTATGCCCTTTCGCTAATTTATTCCCCCCGGATGGAAAACTCTAGATACCTGATCAAATATCCCCGAAAAGTTTCACAGCCGTCGTCGTCGTCAACCCTAGATCAGGGGGGGTTCTAAAGTTGTATCCTGGCACCCTGCCGGAGAGGAGATCATCACCGGCGGCTTCGTCATCACCATGTGTTCCTCCGGAGTGATGCGTGAGTAGTTCATTCTTGGACTACGGGTCCATAGCAGTAGCTAGATGGTTGTCTTCTCCTCATATGCATCAATGTTTAGATCTCGTGAGCTGCCTAACATGATCGAGATTGTTCTTATGTAACTCTATGTGTTGTGTCTGCTGGGATCCGATGAATATTGAACTTATGCCAAGTTGATTATAGTCTTTTATTGCATATGTTATTTGTGATCTTGCATGATTTTCGTTGCTAGTGGTGATCTGGCCAAGTAGTTGCTAGTGACTCCATGAGGGAGTATTTATGCTTGATAGTGAGTTCATGCCTCCTTTTCGCCTATGCTTGAGTGACAGAAACGTGACGGGGGAGGATGTGTCGTTGCCACTAGGGAGAAAACAGTGGTGTGAGTGCTCGCGTGCACAATCATTGCTTACATTACACACATTGTTTAATGCAATTATCTGTTGCTTGCAACTTAATACCTAAGGGGGTTCGGATGATAACCTGAGGGTGGATTATTAGTCATAGATGCAGTTGGAGTACGATCTATGTATATTGTTGTAATGCCCGCACCAAATATCATAGTAGTCATGATGTCATGGATGTGCACTACGGTGCAACCTTTAATTGTCAATTGCCTGGCTATAATTTGTTCACCCAGCATGCTATCTTTTATGGAGAGACACCACTAGTGAACCTATGAACACCGGTGCATTTTCTTACACTGTTAAACAAACCACTACATTTTCCTGCTTTCTTTACTTACTGCAAGCATACATTATTTTCCACATTATACGTCTAATCTTTGTTTTCAGCAAGACCGGCGAGGTTGACAACCTCACTGTGCCGTTGGGACAAAGTATTTTGGTTGTGTTGTGTGCAGGTTCCGCGTTGTTGCTGACATCGTTGAGGCGCCATCACCACCGTCAGTGGCATCAACCTTCCAAAGATCCTCTTTCTCCTACTAGATTGATAACCTTGGTTCTTAACTGAGGGGAAATTCCTACCGCTACACTCATCACACCCTCCTCTTGGGGTTCCCAACACGTAGCATCAAGGTGCATGGTACTTATCACATTCCTTTTTGGGAATATCAATATAAGAAGCAAAATCCTTATATAAGTTTGCAGCAACTTGAGAATCAAGACCATAAACAATACTAACATTATGAAAATCATCGGATGACATAAAAGTTTTAATGCACTCATAATCATAATTTATATCTGACTTTCTACCTTTGTCATTATCCCATCATTCAGTGTTTTCTTGAATACGGTCAAGAAGATCCCATTTAGCTTCATCCTTCATACGTGTAAATGATCCAGAACAAGAAGCATCCAATAAATCATTATCATGAAGAGAAAGCCTTGCATAGAAATTATTAATAACAATATTACTGGGGAGCTCATGAATGGGGCATTTGAGAATTAGTAACTTCAATCTCCCCCATACTTGGGCAATACTCTCTCCGTCATGAGGCAAAAAATTATATATATAATTCCAATCTCTATGAATTTCAGTGGGAGGATAGAATTTAGAATAAAAAAGAGGCACAATTTCCTCCCATCCAATAGTCTGGCTATTTTTCAGCAGTTTGAACCATTAAGCGGCTCGGCCTGTTAATGATATAGAGAATAATTTCCTCTTCGCTTGGCCCATTGTAATACCTGCACACTTGAACAACTCGCATAATTCATGTAAAAAGAGCAAATGATCACCAGGATGGACAGTTCCATCACCTGAATAGCAGTTATTCATAACACGTTTAACACTCTTTATAGGTATTTTATAAGGATCCAAATCATCAGGCGGTGGGTCACTTACTACCCTAGCAGTGGCAGCAGTGCCCGCAAATAAAGACTCAAAAGGAGATCCAAACATAGTGTAATAAAGCAGTATTCAGTAATAAAAACAGCACTTACAGCAGAAGCTTCCTTTATCAATTCCACTTCCCAATAGCGCTTCACTCCCCGGCAACGGCGCCAGAAAATAGTCTTGATGACCCACAAGTATATGGGGTGTATCGTAGTACTTTCGATAAATAAGTGTCGAACCCAACGAGGAGCAGAAGGTGTTGACAAGCAGTTTCGATGAAGGAATAACTGTAAATACTGAAAGATAGATTTGTAGGGGTTTTTGATATTGCAGATAAATAAAGTGCGAGTAAATAAAATGCAGTAGTAATAATTGTAGCAAGTGGCCCAATCCTTTATTCAGCAAAGGACAAACTGGTGGGTTTACTTATGATTAACAAACGTTCTCGAGGACACACGGGAGGTTTCTGTCAAGTGCTTTTGTTCCATGCTGCTGAATAATCTCTATGTTTTGATAAGTGTTGTGTGGGTGAACCTATGCTAATGTACCGTCCCATCCAAAACTAATACATACTTGTGATTATACCCCTTCCAAGCATCCGCAACTACAACAAAGTAATTAACAAATAAATCTAACCACAACTTTAAACTCCGGGATCCTACGCTCCCTCGTGTAATGGTTTCCTAACGGGGGTTTAGGTTTCTGTCACTCCGGCAACCCCAAAATTAGTAGACAAATACACAATTCATTCCCCTAGGCCCATAAATGGTGAAGTATCATGTAGTCGACGTTCACATGACACCACTAGAAGAATAACACCACAACTTAAATATCAAACCATTAAATATTACTCAACATTACTTCACTACTAACAACTTGACTTGTCCCATGTCCTGAAGAACAACATGAACTACTCACAAGACATCATCTGGATCATAATAAGAGATTATATAATGGATGATAACAATCTGGTCATAAAGTGCAAACACCGATAAATCTCACAAGCATCAACTACTAACAAGTAATCCACACCGGGAGAGAGATCTAATGTAAAACAACGATAGAGGCCCCTAATTTTTACAGCGGGATGACGGTGGATGATGCGGGTGCTGGTGCTGGTGGTGATGTTGATGATGATGACGATCTTGATGATGCCCAGTGTGTTGACGGTGACGATGGCGGTGATTTCCCCTCTCCGGGGAGGAATTTCCCCGACAGATTTCTCCCTGCCAGAGAGCTTTTCTCTCTCGGGTGTTTTCTGCCCCGAGGTGGCTGCGGAATAATTCTTCGATGATGATATGAGGCTGAGGGTTCCCTAGGGGTCAAATACGTGAAAGACCTCGACCAGAGGTGGGCCAGGGTGGCCACACCACCTGGTGCCGCGGCCGGGGGGGGGCACCTCATGGTGTGGCCCCCTGGTGGCCCCCCTCTGGCTCCCCTTCTGGCTGGACTCCTCCTCTGAACTTCTAAGACACCCCTTGTGTCCCTCTTCTTCTTCTTCTGATCTTCTGAAATATGGTATCTCGACGGTGCTTTTTCCATCAGATTTCTAGTCCCGGTGTTTATTCTCCAAAAATTATGAAACATGCAAAATAAGATAAAATAACGTAAGGGATGCAACATAGCATGAAATATATCGATGAATAACATCAAATTATGATATAAAATAGTGATGCAAAATGAACGTATCAGGCATCAACATGGCAATGGTGATGGTCTTTCTTGTTGGCCATGAGGATGGAGAGGAGGGAGCAGCAGGGATCCTGCTGTCAACGACGCTTCGGTAATGGCGGCTCCTAGATAATGTCCTGGAGGCTTGACTTGGCGATAGCGGTTGGTCCGAGGTACCGAGAAGTGGTGAAAAGTATTTTTTGGGCGAAGGCTAAGCTCTTCGGTGCCACTGGCGACGTTACGTGAGGGTATAATGTCCCTCTTGAGGGCAGCGGTGTGGTTACCGTCCCTGCGACGGAACTCTGGATGAAAACCCTTGACCTTCTCGGTCTCGATGATGGTGGAACGCTGTGTCATCACCCTCTTGGGGGCGCATCGTGGAGCTCCGGTACTTGTAGGTCTTGCCCTGTTGTCATTGGTGGGCAAGCTCAGATCCTGTTTGAGGCATCATCGATACTGGTGTGGGGCATCTTCGGCGGCCTTCTATCATTTACATGTGAATCTGTTTGCACCTATCTCCATCCACGTTGTCGGCTCACATGTTCAGTGCTCCACGGCCCGGAATGAGAAGGCAGGCGTCCCTCTCCGACGACAACTTGGTGGGTGTGGTGCGGTGGTGTCCGGTGGTTTCACAAGGAGGCGTGGAGTCACGTATTATCAGTGGTCTTGGTTTTCTCGGGATGTGGCTACTCATGAAAAAAAAATTGTTTGGTCTGCTTTGTAAGAGGATTCCCTCATCACTTTGTATCGGTTTGGTCGTGTGGGTTTATTTGTAAAGCGGGGCGAAAGCCTGCTTTGAGGAGTAGTGGTGACCATACCCCGCAGTCATCTAAAGAGAGCTAGCTAACCACGATGTAATAATCCTAACTAGTAGCAAATGGCATGTCATCACGACATAAAATTCTCCCTATCTACTAGAAAATGGTAGCTCATCACGCCATCACACTTCTCCTACCCACTTGCAAATTGCAGTTGTTACACACATACAACATTAGGGGGATGGTATAAGGGTAGCGATAAGGGAGACCTTCTTCTTCTTCAGACCCTAGTGTTACCTCTAGCGTTTTACATTGCGTCAGCCCAATCGTGACTTATGGTCATCCAAACGCGATTCTCGACACCATGGCCACCATCATCGGTGTCTGGTGTAACATGCTCCTCGTCGGGGAAGTACTCATCAATACCCCACCCCAAGATTCACTTATGAAGAATGCAGCATGCTAAAACCAGCCTGACTTGAGTATCGAACGTGTGGAATGCCTTCTGATCTGGGATCTTAAATATGTTCTTCAGAGCAGAAAATGTCCTCTAAACCGTAACTCTAAAACTAGAGTTTATCAGATTGAAAATTCTTTGCCATTGTTAGGATAGTGTCTTGCAGATAACTTATTGAGATGGTGCTGCTACTCCCGAAGGGTGGAAGAACACCGGGGCAACATGCATATCATGCATCTCCAAGGTACAACTTGCCATCCGGAATATTGATCACATCTCCTACACTCATGTTGTTAGCAAGGATGCTTGCATCATGGTCAGATCCTTCCTAACCAGCTAGCACATATGTGAACTTCAGATCAAAATCAACAGTCGCAAGCACATACTGGTTGATATGACTAAAGTGTAATATTACACTTGATCTTATGTGTGGAAACAAGAACTATGAAATATGATTTTCTCACCTTGAATTATGGATACCACATGTAACTGTTTTGTATCTTCTATGGAGTTTGGCCAGTTGGTGTCTTGATCATCTCTCCTATGAGCTTTCCAACTGCATATATAATTTGCTTGAAATAGCGTGATATAGTCTCATAGGATGTCCTGAATGTGTTGTGAATCACTCTGAACCTCTAGTTGTGACCTACAACATGCAGAAACATTGCTACTCGCTCTTCCACGCATGTGCGAATGCTATCTTCGACAAAGCCTCTGGTTCTAAGCGTCCCTACAAGCTTGGCAAAAGGGGCTCCGCCCATTCGCAGCATGCTCACCGCCTCTACCTTGTTGTTGTTGTAGATGTAGCTCAGATTGGACATCCGCTCCTGGTCTTGTAGGAAAAATGGACCATATCTGATTACACCCCCTGTAATTGCGACACACTGCTCTATGTTGGACTAGCAGAAGCCAGGCATGCGTCATAGCTATGACTGATGTTGCCTCAATGATAAGCGGCATACGAGCTTTTCCTTCCTAGTGAAATGATGGAGCATAAGTAATGCCAAAATCTACCTACTACTAACTTGCCTACACCTAGCTAGTAGCATAGCCAAAGAATCAAAATCCAGCTAGGGGGAATAGTGCTTACCATCATGGGATAAGAGGTCCACGATTCGGTGCCATAGAAGTGAGGCGATCCTCGGGGCGATCATGGAGGCGAGCTAGGGTTTCTGAGATGTCGTCGTTGTCACATCGGTGGAGGCGAGCCGCTCGTAATTTTTGAGCCATTGCACCTTAGTTTTGCGAGTATGGACAAACTCCGCTCGTGTATGGTAAGAACCTTCAGTTCCCCCGCCTCCTCCACCGTCGTAGTAGTTTCCATGGTTTCCGTCGTGGTGTTTGTCGTTCCCGTCATCTAGTTGTAGTGGTATTTTCATTCGATCTTTGCTATGTCTTGGTTTTTCGCAGGCGTGCTTGGATCTATGTTGTTAACTGAACCCCAAAGTGAAAATCAATGCTTTTGTTGTTTTTAGTATTTGAATTTGTGATGTTGTGTTATAGATATTCAGGGAAAGGCATTGATTTGTTCTATATTGTATGTTTAGTTGTGAAATATTCATAAGTTGTGTGCTTAACTGAACCCGAAAGGAAAAAAAAAGGGGGTTTGGGGTTTTAGGAGCTGATCGGTTATGTTTTGTTTAAGGCTATATATTATTTATGGAAATTTATTGAATTTGACTCCAGGTTATATGTGATTGGATGCTTAGGCTGCACATTATGCAAGAATAGGTGTGGCTTCTTTATCTGAATATTTACGTGTCATGGTTTTTACTATACGGATGTGAATATTTGTTTGAAATAAACTTCAGTATATTCGCAATTGTAAAGTGCATTATTTTTTTACTGTTATCACTTTATGTAGGTGATTATTGGCAGTTGTTCACTGTTGTTGTTCATTATAGGGAATTCTTCCTTAGTTGTGGAATTAACAGGTAATACGGAGGTGGAGTGGTTTATATGTTTGAATCTTTGAGAGTGATACGTGGAATCTGAATGTGCTGAAGACGATACTGGAAGATGTTGGCATTGTCATGGCTCATGTTCCTGGAGATTTTTTGGTGTTCGCCTGGGCCATCAGTGCAGAATCTAGGTTTGGTAGATATTACTGATAATGAGGACTACATTAATATGGCAGCAGTAGTTTCAGTTGGGAACAAGGCGTTATCTGTTTATGTTGATCATGATGATAGCATGAAAATTTACAATAATGATATTGTATTTCATTTTCCTTGGCCACAACCTGCTGCAAAGAAAATAAGGGTGATGATGCCAAGAGAGAAGAGGCAGTTGAACTTTGAAACTG
Source organism: Alopecurus myosuroides (assembly GCA_028641055.1). Taxonomy (NCBI): domain Eukaryota; kingdom Viridiplantae; phylum Streptophyta; class Magnoliopsida; order Poales; family Poaceae; genus Alopecurus; species Alopecurus myosuroides. The sequence continues at coordinate 288,363,451 of CM054059.1, forward strand.
GGTATGAGTTTGATTGAGATGGTTCAGACTATGAAGAGGAAATAGTTCATAGTGACTATGATAGACAGGAAGGAGATGATGATCTATAGGAAGATTGCATTTATGAACATGAAGACATGAGAGGAAAGACGGTGGCTCATGATGCAGACCTTTCTCCATTATATGATGAACTAGAACTTCCGACTCTAATGATGAGCAAGTGAAGTTTAAATTCGAAAAAAATGCAATTGTTGACATGTAAAATCCAAAGTTTCAAGTTGGACATGTATTAGGTTATGTTGAATCGTTGAGGAAAACTATGAGGGAATACATCTCCAAGGAATGAGTGGAAATTTTAATTCCAACATAACATACTTGCAGCTAAATGTGCAAATAGATGTTCTTGGTACTTGTGAGTTTCACATGATAGCAGGTTCAAATGTTCCATGATAAAAAATATTTACGTGAGCACACATGTGAAAGTGGTAGGAAAATAAGAGGATTCACATACACATTCTTAGCAGAGAAGTACACTGAGAAATTTAGACCCGATGAAAATGTGAGCTTGAATAACTTTGATAAAATAGTTCAGAAAGATTGGAATGTGGAACCCTCAAGGCCTAAGCTTGGCAGAGCTAGAAAAATAGCAATGAATATCACATCTGGAGATGAGATAGAGAAGTATAAGTAGTTGTGGAATTATGCTATAGAACCAAGTAAATCAAATCCAGGGAACACATTTTTTCTGAATTTGGACAGTGCAAACAGATTTAGCAAGCGGTACTAGAGCTTGGATGCAATCAAGAGATGCTTTCTAGAAGGGTGCAGACACGTAATTTGTCTAGATTGGTGTCATTTGAAAACCAAATTTGGAAGACAAATGTTAGTTTCCATAGGAATGGACCATAATGACTACATTTACACATTGGTTTTAGCATTGTTGGGGTGGAAGACACTTCAAATTGGAGATGGTTTCTTTAAATTCTCAAAAAATATGTGGGTATTATCAACACAAGTGCATGGACCACAATGTCTGACAAACAGAAAGTGTGTACCTAAATCTTCTCTGAACCCGAAATTTGTTCTTCCTTATCTTCTATCTATTACTAACATTGTTGCTGCAAATTTTGTAGGGATTACTTAAGCCATTCTCTGAGTTATTTCCTGAATCCAGACATAGATTATGTTAGCCATCTCTGGCAGAATTTCAACCAGCTTTGTAGACGTGAATTCCTTAAAAGTCAGTTGTGAAAGATTGCTAGATGCACAACTGTTCAAATATGAAAGGAAGCCATGGAAGATATGAATCTATTGAACAAATAAGCATATGATTATCTAGAGAGCTGCCACACAACAATTGGGTGAGGGCATTTCAGAGTTGGCCCAAGTGTGATATATTTTTTAACAAAATAAGTGAAGTATTCAACAAGTAAGTACTCTATCCATTATTTTCCTTTATTTTTGGATATGTGATGTTTAGTGAAAAAATACTACTATCTTGCACATGAACTCTATTTAATATCCATGTTTTTTCCTTGATTTTTGGAGCTGTGATAATACTGGAAAAATACTACTAGCTTGTCCATGATATTTGGAGTTGCGATAATTACTAAAAAGATTGTTCCTCTTTACCTGGCAGAGAAAAACATAGAAATTTTTTGTCTGACATAGAGAAACAGAGAAAACCTATGCTCGACAAAGTTTTCTTGAATGTTTTGTTGTTGACAAGTATTCTCATAATTTACCTGATTTTGAAGGTACATCTTGGAAGGCATAGAATTTCCAGTACTCACCGAGATTCGCATGATCAATCAACAACTTATGATAAGAATAGTTAACATTCAAGAAGAAGGAAAGAAATATACAAGCCCAATCTTCCCCAAAATATCAAATAAACTTACCAAGTTTGTTGAGTTGTCCGCTGAATGATTTATAAATCCAACATGATTAGGGTTTTTTGATGTGGAATTTAGAGGTAAAGAGTAAATTCTAGAGTTGCTAAAGAGGGGTTGCACTTGGAGGAGATGGTATTAGAGTAGGATTCCATGTCACTGTGTCATTGAATGTTTGATACATGAGAGGAAATTACCATGCGATCATGTACACCCTGCTTATTCCGTGGAAAGATTCAAAAAAGCTTATGCTCACAACATCATTCCCTATAGAGACAAGTCGGAATGAGACAATGTTTTGAATTCGCTATTGTTGCTCCTCCTCATTATGAGAAAAAAGTTGGCAGGCCTAAGAAAAAAATCATAGTAAAAGTGGTGGTACGGTAATGTCCAAACATGTAGTGATAATTCACTATAGTCATTGTAGCAAGCCTGACCACAAGAAAGGTGGCTTCTCATGGGCCAACGATGCCACCTAAGAAGCAAATGAGGAAGAAAAACATAGCAATGCCTGATGATCTAGAGAAAGAATATGTCCCTGTGATTACGCAAGTATTTGTACTTTTATTATATGGGTTTTTCTTCTATAACACTACTTAACTGCTTGTTGTATGAGTATAACACTACTTTACTATTACTACACATGAGCAGCCACCAACTAGTGGAAAATTTCACTTTCTCAGATCTCAATGAGGGAAATCCAACTATTTAGAATGTTGAGGATTCAATGTTGGAGGACACAGTGTAGCAGGTAATTTTCTTGCATTTATTGAGGATGCCATTGTGCCACTAACTGCATATAGAATTTTACCTATCATTTACACAAAATATTCTATACAAGTACCATCTCCGAGGACCAGGACTATGCATTGACGATGTGATTCACAACACACCAATTGAGGAACCCCAAGTGGAAGGTATGATAAAATAAAGTGGAAAATTTCCCTCAGTGATGAGACCAAGGTTTATTGGAACAGTATGACTTCATAGTCTCCGGCAAAGTGCTCGTCAAGTGGTGCTTTAACGAGCGTTGACCTACACACAACCGTTGGATGTATGCCCAAGAGGTTGGATGTATGCCCAAAAGGCAATAATATTTATACATATGTTTCATAATTATGATAGATATTACTATGCTATAACTAACGTGCTTCCTGAATATGAGATTCAGAAGAAAAATCATGCTCACGTGTAGTAACATGAACATAGGAACAAACCCTAGTCTTGCCTTTTACGACTAATTCATTGGATGTTTGATTACTATGTTTGCCTGGTCATGGACATTGTTTTTGTCAACATCAATGAATAACATATTGTTGGAAGGAAACAATATGGTTGGGTATTCCCTAAGTAGATTGATATGCTAAGAGATTCGACTAAGACATCTTTGTCCTTAGAATCATACGACATCACGGTTATATTACAATGCATCCTTTGCCTATGAGGTTATCAGGATAATATATTCTGGAGGTTTTACTTTGGTGTTATCAAGATTCACACTATAAACTGTGTGAACATAAATGTAGTTACTGGCTAATTCTAAAAGAGTATATTACCTCGATGTTCGGAGATGGGAATTACGCCCCCGTAAAAAGAGAGATACATACCTGGGCCCACCCGGTATTCTTGATATCCTTAAGTTCTGCAGACAATGCATGATGATGATACATCATGTGGGATATCATAATACGGTAACGATAAATAGGAAACTTACCGGATATCAAGACAACACAAAGGTATTAGTGAACAAGATATTGTTTCACATGCAATACCAGAATCAATAGTCTCGGGTAAGTTCGGTATCATGAGTGCTCGGAGATTTGTATAATAACCAACATGTTTAGCAGTTTATTCGTTTAGTATGAGGGATTCTATATGGGTATCTACAGCCCCGCTATTTATTATTGAAAATTAAATAGTTTCCAGTTTCATGTCCACACACTATCGAGATTGTAGGGGTAACAAACTTAACTTTGGGCTTGTTTTTGTGTATATTGCTAGGTCCGGATCAACTAGGAGTGTCACCAGAATGGTGTTTTTGCGTGAAAGATATAATTTATATATCAGAGATAATTTATAACAAGGGCATGAGATGTCCCGAAGTGATAGAAATAGTTTCTTTCACTACCGGAATTTATTCTAGAGTTATTACGAAAGAGAAATTAAGGCTACACGCTTTATGGAGCAAATGCACGGGACATGATATGTCCCGGGATGTTGGAAATATATTTCTGACATCGTTAGATAATATCGATGATTTTATCTATAGGGGTCATGGGGTTCCGGAAGAGTTCTAGGCACCAGTAGAAAACTGAGTATTAGAGATGTCTAGAAGAGACGGTTTTACCCATCAAGAAAAGGACGGCCTCGGAAAGGCGACCCCTCATACGGTTTTCACAGAAAAGCCGCTTCTAAAGAAAACCCTTCTCCAATAAGGTACGATCCGCGACGTTTCGAAATGAACCCCCGCCTCCCAAAATAAGTAAGATGGCTGCGAAATATAACCGATACAATATCCTGCATGATAGGAGCCGGGTTGTATTATGAACGGCCTCAAAGTATTCGCACGTCGGCCTAGAAAAGCGCCCGACTCATAGGTTATCTTTTATCAGAGACGATCTATTTCAAAGAACGATGAGCGGGCAGGGTTTGCATGCCCTTGGGTCGTCCACCAAAACGTGGAGGTGCTGTATTGGGGCTAGAGTGGGGCCGGGAGGGGCATTTGTTTAATTCAGAGACCTTTCGTGGTACAAATCCTAAATAGGATTCACCATCATTTTGAAATTATTTCTTTACTTTTATTATAAAACTAATGCTTACATGACGTAAATATGATACCATGCCAACTTATTTTGGTGTTCGTCATTTTTTTCATTTAATTTAATTTTTTAAACTAGTTACAAAATATGTGGACTTACCCACATAAACTCGGACGATCCACCAAAACTGCACCTGCCTAGAGTGGGGCCGGGAGGGGAACTTGTTTACTCGAAGGATATCTCTAATGGCCCACATGGTCTTCTTCCCTTGCTTTCCGTCGAGAGAACGCCAGAGAAAACCCCAGCAAAGCCCAAGGACAGAGCAGAGCAATAGTAGTGGGATTGAAGGGGGCAGAGAGGAGGAGGATTCGAGGCACAGAGGATTTCCATTGTCATTGACGTCGCCCGTGGCCCGTCGAGAAGTAAGGAGAAGCAGAGAAGGCCTTCGCAGCTTCCGAAAGCGGTAATTGCATGGTCGCCGTTGTCGTCGCGGTCTTTCTGTCGCCGTTGCTTCCTGCAGCAAGCTAACAAATCAGTTTGTAAGGTTAGTTCTATCTTCTCTACATGTGTTAGAGCTCCCGAATGATGGAATATATGACAGATATCTTGACTTTCCATTTTAGTTGCTAAATGGGGGAAACCCCAGTTTCTGCAAATATGCATGTGTACGAGGTTCTAAATTTCTTTTGTTATTTCAAAATATAGAATGGAACTTAGCTCTTCGGAAGATTTTTTCTCTTATATACCACAAGAGCGTTGTGATATGTGCCTTTACCAGACTAATGTCTCTACTAGAATCAATCTCCGCAACACTTTTAGTTTCCCTATTCAGATGGAACATTTATTCCAAATGATGGTAAGTAAAGCCTTTCTATTCGAGTGAATACAATTGTTTTCTTCCAATTCATGTGGTCTTAGTTTCTCCATTTTTTGTATTAAATATAGGTATTGGCGCCATGCTGTTTCAAATATCGGCTAGATCATGGCCTTGCTGGTGGCACCCATAAGAACTGGATGGTTTGTAAGTGTGCAGGGGGAGACATATACCACTTATACTTGCAGAAATAGGATGTCCGGTTCGGCAAAAGGCGTGGGCAGTTAACTTGTAGTCCATATTCAACCTATATTCGGATCATATATGTGGACCGGAGTGGACAGTGTTTTGTGTATGCTATGGTATCACAGTCAATGATAATGTGAAGTTCACGTATGCTGAAACGGATAAAGTGTTTCATATTGAAGTGACTGACCAAAGAAATCTTCCGAAACCTCACGTTCAAAATTATGGTATGTTAGTATATGTTTTTTTATTTTTTTACATATTGATTGGTTCATATTTTTCAAACTAAATGTCTTCGTCTCTTTGATAAGAGTCAGTACAAGTTCAAAAATGGTGCAAGGCTGCTCTACTGAAAACCATATTTCACAGCCCGTCAGTTTTTCAGAAATAAATGCGATATATTTTTCTTTATTCAATGATGCGACAAGGGAATTGGATCTTGACGAGATCTCATTTCTATGTGCGCATGATGGAATGTGATATAGATGAGAAAGCCCTGGTATCATTTACACTAATTTTATGATTCATTTACACTTTTCAGATACAATATTCATGTTATTTTGGTCAGCTTCCGAACCCATCAGGTAGCAGACGGGTATACACTACCAAGTAATAGGATTTCACGTCTATGCACGAGAGATTTTCCGATGCTCGAAACATATAACTTAGACGGTAATTACATCGTGTTCACTGGGGAGTGGGGCTATATTCTACCGTCTTCTGCATATGTACAGAGGTGATCTCTTCGCCATCAAGGTAGAGATCAAGTCGTTGTACATCCAACTTACATTTAAGAAGGTGAGCACTAAGGAGGCCAATGAAGAATACAATCTCGGCAACATGGACGTGGAGTCCAGTGAAGAAGAGGAGGACCCCCTAATAAAAGAAGAGGTCAAATAGGATATTAAAGAAGAGGCGGACCCCTGATAAAATTAGAGGCCAAAGAGGAGATCAAAGAAGAAGCGGACCCCCGATAAAATTAGAGCTCAAATAGGAGATCAAAGAAGAGACGGACCCTCTGATAAAATTAGAGGTCAAAGAAAAGGTCAAGGAGGAGATTAAAAAAGAGGTTAAAGAGGACAACAAATAAAAGGGTGTCTAATTAATATTGCTAGGCGTTGTTGTTTGCAGTATCTTTTTCTTGTTCAGTGACTAAAATGGATTGCATGTTTTGTCATACTTCTGTCAAACAGTTTAAGTGCGCTATCTAGGCGTGCTCTGAAATAATGTAGTGCGGACTTATTTAGAAACAAGATGTTTGTGAAACTACGTAATATCCCAGGTAGGGAAATCCGGAGGTGTAAAATGTTATTGTGCTTTCATGTCAAATTTGAGGCAAAATTCAAATTGGAGGTTAAATTCAAATTTGAACCAATATTTGAAGTCCATTGCTCTGTGATATGATGTTGAGGTGTTTTGTAAGCAAAATATACATGAATAGGAAATCAATCTGACCTATTTTGCTTTGTGGAAGAAATATTTATGACAAATATGCTTGAAATGAGCACCAAATTAAAAAAAGCAGTGGCAAACAACCCCCATTTGTAAGCACATATTACAAAAATAAGGATAAACCATATTCCTATTTTTGTATCATAACTATGTCACATAAAAATACAATATGTGCCAAATGTATACTTTTCCCATTTTTTTAATTAGTTATGATTATTTAACTAGCTCAAAAAAATGCTTGAATAGAAACATTTAAAAACAACGTGTAGAAAAATTGTTGTAATGGATTTTTTTTGTTCAGGTTAGCCGGTCCAACCGATAAACCAAGACATGAGGAAAATATAAGGTCGAAATGCAGAAAATATGTTGGTTTTGTCTAGTTCGTAGCGGAAGGTTTCAACGACAATTCGAGAGATCTAGTGGTTCATAGACCTTATATGTGATTGACCAACAATTTCGAATTCCTTTATTAAATTTTATCATTAAAACTAATCTTAGATGAAGTAAATATGGTACCATGCCAATTTATTTTGGTTTTCGGCAAATTTTTCATTTAATTTATATTTTTCAAGTAGTTACATCATATGTGGACTTCTCCATATAAATTCGGACCATCCAAATGAGATAAGGACCGGAAATGTATGAAGCACGCTAGCAATACCCTCTTGGATACCGTCGACGAGGACATCGCTGGTCTCGAAGACTGTGCCTCTGTCTGTGCCATGGCCATGCGGTGCAACATCCGCATGCACGAGACGTCTCGATAATGATGGTTGTGCCATCAAACGCGGACAGTGCACGTCGAGACGCATGGAAAATTGGGGCTGTGCCACTAGCTCCGTCGCAGCAGAGCGTCAGAGCCTGATGGTGCAGGAGTGCACTCGTTAGGAAACCCCAAGAGGAAGGTATGAAGAGCACAATAGTAAGTTTTTCCTCAGAAAGAAACCGAGGTTTAATCGACCAGTAGGATAAAGAAATCACATCTGAAGGTTGAAGACAGCTAATGTTGGCAGGATGCACTACCAGGCTCATCAGCAACATGGAATCTACACAACATAATCAAAGTACTTTGCCCCAACGAAACAGTGAGGTTGTCAATCTCACTAGTTTTGCTAACACAAAGGTTTAGATGTATTGTGTGGAAAATAGTACCTGTTTGCAGTAAATGAAAAGAGAACAGTGATATCAGTGAATGAGAGGAAAACAATGATTGCAGTAAAGAAAATAGTGTTTGCAGTGGTTGTATTATCAGTGTAAAAGAATGGACCGGGGTACATAGTTCACTGGTGGTGTATCTCCAAAAGAGATAGATAACATGCTGGGGAAAAAAATGACAGCTGGGCAACTGAAAGATATAAAGTCTGCACCATAGTTCATATGCATGACATGATGATTACTATGGGATTCATGCGGGCATTACAACACAATTCACAGACCGTGATCCAACTACATCTATGACTAATAAGCCACCCTCGGAGCGTCATCCAATCAAACGTCGGGTATTAAGTTGCAAGCAACAAATTACTGCCTTAAGTAAAGTGTGTAATGTAATCAATGAAAACATTGTTTTTCCTCCCTAATGGCAACAGCATATCCCCCACCCATTACGTTTCTGTCACTCGAGCGTAGGTGAAAGGGAGGCATGAACCCACTATCAAGCATAAATACTCCCTCTCGGAGTTAAAAATATAAACTTGGCTAGAGAATCTACTAGTAATGGAGAGCATGCAAGATCATAAATAACATAAACATGATAGATTGATAATCACTGGACATAGCATTCAATATTCATCGGATCTTGGCAAACACAACATGTAGCATTACAATAAGATGATCTTGATCATGTTAGGCAGCTCACAAGATCTAAACTTGAGGCATAAAGAGGAGAAGACAACCATCTAGCTACTGCTATGGACCCGTAGTCCAAGGATGAACAAATCACGCATCACTACGGAGGCAGGCATGGTGATGAAGAGCCCTCCGGTGATGATTTCCCCTCCCGATAGGGTGCCGGGGAGAGCTTCAGAACCCTCTCAAACTAGGGTTGACGGTGACGGCGGCTATGGAACTTTTCGTGGATGGAGGCTCGGTTATTTAGGGTTAACCCAAGAAGGAGCTTAAATAGGCGAGAGAGCAACGTCGGTGGGTGGCCAGGGGGCCCACACCACCTAGTGGCACGGCCAAGGGGGGCCGCATCGCCCTATGGTGTGGCCAGCCCAGGGACCCCCTCCGGGTCCCCTCCGGACTCCGTGTACGTGACAGATTTCTAAGGCCGTGGGATTTGTTTCGTTGAATTCCGAGAATATTTCCAGAACAACTTTTCTGAAACCAAAAACAGCAGAAAACATGAACTGACTCTGTGTCATCTTGTTAATAGGTTAGTCCCAGGAAATCCATAAAAATTGCATAAAGTGTATAGAAAACATGTAGCATATGGCATGAAAACAACATGGAACATCGAAAATTATAGATAATTTTGAGACGTATCAAGCATCCCCAAGCTTAGTTCCTACTCGTCCTCGAGTAGGTAAAACGATAAAAACAAAATAATTTCTGAGGTGACATGCTACCAACATCAACTTGATCATCAAATTTGTAAAAGCATAAGTAATCTGAGATAATAGTACTTTAAACACGGTCATGATAGATATAATTTTAACAATGAAACTTAGCAATCATTTTGCATCATGAAAAGTAACACAAATAAAAGATCATGAATAATAATGTATTTGAAAGTTATACGTTTGTTTCGAGCATAAAGAAAACATAGCAAAGTGATATTTCGCTTGTCCTTAAAAGTGGGGTAAAACATGAATGTCAGGACACCTTCAAAGTTCAAGTGGATGACTAGAAACAAATAATTTGAGAGAAAGTAATAACATATCATGAATCAATCAATAGTAATTTTTGGGACTGATGCACATTAAACTCAGAATGGCAACTACGCTCTCTTAATTGTGCATAAAGTTAGAAGATGGAGACTTAACATAAAAGTAAAACAAAGACCCTTCGCAGAGGGAAACAGGGTTTAACTCATGTACTATATTTTTTTATTTTGTTAAACAAAGGTATTGAAAACATTTTTTAGATAGATGTATGCTTATGTCAACGAATGGTAATAAAAAAATTATCATAACTCATGCCAAGCAAGGTTTTTAGACTTTTGAGAGCGGTTTCTGTTGTTTATTTAGTTTGGCACTTCCCCCCACCATGATTTTCACAAACCAGGGCTAGCCGTATCCACGGGTGCCCACCAATTTTCATCAATCCATGGGAAAGTTCCTTTTTGGTTATATTAATTGGCACCAGCTCTCTGCAAATTTAAATGAGCACATATTCCATGCTCATTGGGTGAAAGAGGGAGAAGACCTTATCTTGACATGAATCACAATAAAATTTAAACTACTTTCTCATGAGCTAAAACAGGGGCACAAAACGGGAATAATTTTGAAGGTTTTAAAGGTAGCACATGAAAAATTTACTTGGAGTGGCGGTTAAATACCACATGTAGGAAGGTATGGTGGACACATTTGGCAAACTTTGGTTTTGGGGAGTTGGATGCACGAGTTACTTGGTACAGGTGGAGGCTAGCAAAAGACTGGGAGCCCCAAATTAAGAGAGCAATAATGGTCATAATCATGCGTAGCGAGAAAAACATTATTAATCAAAGCATAAACGATACTACAAGTCAAAAAGCAAATGATCATAGAGGCTATAGGTGACTGGTTTGTAGTCATAACATGGTGTAAGCATGCGCCGAGTCAACCAAATAAAGCATTCGAAGGAGAATACCATAATATTATGCTTCAATGTGATAAAAACAACTCATGATTCTTTCAATGGCACATTAAGCACTCTCAGCTATTTGAGACAAGTCATGCCACAATAATAACTACTAAGCATAGAATTAAAATAACATACAATATGACATGATAAAGTCTAGCCACGGTTTATACAAGATCCACCCGGCCTCCACCCCGGCATCGGGCCAACCTTCCTGTGCCTTAGGCCGGCCTCCCAACAGTCCACCCCGACCCGGTCGGCCTCCCAGCCCGGTTTTCCTGCAACTCGAAAATAGGGAATATGCCCTTGTAATCTCCCCCACCTACCCCCTAGACTATAAATAGACACCCCTTGGACCATATCTAGGTTAGGGATGAATTCATAATTGAGCTTTGCTCCCCCTATGTTCCTATCATGAGGCTACTCCTTAGATGTGTATCTAGGAACGAATCAAGGCTACTCCAGCTACTCGTGTATTTGGATCGAATCAAGGTTACTCCGGAATAGCCATCCTTTCCCCTTGGGATTAAGTTGGTGTTCTCCCAATCTTCCTTTACTGACCCTCGAGGATCTATTGGTGCGGTGGACCAGCCGCAGGGTTGAATTGGTTCCAATCGAGGTGAGTTCGAGTGGATTGTTTTCTAGAGGCGGCCTTGGGTTTAGTTGCTGGTATCTCGAATCCTCTAGTTAACACTACTTATCCGGTTACCCTTTGTTTTCCCACGAATCCCCCTAGTGTTCTTCCTCGTGTTCTTCGTTTTCCCCTTCGTGTTCTTCGTGTTCTTGGTCAATTAGCGAGATCGGGCCACCCTAGAGGTTAACACCTCCATCATCTGGTATCAGCAGCCCCGTTGCCACGAATTTGAAGCCCCCCACAAACCCCCTTTTCCACCAAATTTTTTCTTTCCCATACCTAATTTCGAAAATCTCACCATAAATAGCCTCAAAGGGAATTTTGACCGATCTATCGATTTGCTGAGTTTTTCGTGGATTTTATCCGAGGATTTGTTGCTTAATACCATTTCCCACCCTTCTATTCATCCACTTTTCCCCAATTTGTCCACAAATTTGCAAGATCTAAGTAATAAATTTTGTTGTTCTTCGCAAATTTCTGATTTCGATTTCTCGACAAATTTTGAAAGTTGTTTTCCTCTGTCGTTGTTGGTCCGATTTAAGTGATTCAAAGTGCACCGTGAATCCCTCAACATCATCTAAAACACCACATCAACAGATTGACACGATATCGACAGCCACCGGCCGTAAGTCCGCGATCATCAATCATCTATGTATAATTTGCTTTCGCTTGAACTAACCCATCTTTTTGCGTACCTTGCCCATTATGACTAGCTCTTTTATATTGCCTGGCATTCACTAGTGGCACAAAGAGTGCGTGTTTGGCACTTGTGAGAGCGTAATTTTGAGTAGGCATTGGCATTTTGGAATCATCAAAAATTGAAAAATCAAAAAAAAAGATTGATGTCAATTGCTATCCATTGTTGGAATGTGTAGCTTCACGTCGCAAAAGAGAAAAAAGTGACCGGTTGCCATGGTGTGAATCTTTGTTGCCTTTTAAAGTTTGCGATTTGTGCTAGCGTCCTCCTTCTGTTGGTGTGGCATTGAGCTTAGTCTTTGTTAGGAACATTTCGTCTTCGCTCGTCCATTGGCCGTACTAACCCCATTAATCATTTGTGTGTGTGTGTGTTCCATTTGTTTCCACCCCTTGGAATTTGGTTCTTTTGCTAACATTTCATTGTGGTTCATTTCTACTTTTAACCACAAACTTTTTGTTGGTTTTGGTTGATTTTCCTCGCTAATTTCCTAACCCATTTGAGCTCCTCACAAAGTGTATGAGTTGCCGCATTTTGGTTTTTCTTATCTACTCTAATTTTCCTTGTGACGAACCATTCCAACCTTTGGCAATCCACTTGCTCCAATACATCCTTCAAGGTAAAGTTGGTTAAGTGACACACATCCACCAACAACATATACATCATCTTGGTATCTCTTGTGTGCTTTTGAAATGGCTATGGGAAGGTGACTTCACAAGTCCCAGTTCGGAGGAAAATGGCAACCCCTTCTACATCGACAACGCCCACAACTTTATCACTCACCGTGATTATGTGCAATTCCGTGTCATTGTGCGTGATGGTTTGGAACACTATGAGTGTCGCCTACGTGAACAAGATGCAAGATTCAATGATCAATTGGCGCACATCAACATCAACTTAGCAAATTTTGTAACGGCCCGCGGTCATCTTCATCTTCACAGCGAACAAGGAGTTACTCAAGGTCGAGCCATCCACGTGAGTAACCTCATGCTCCTCACCAAGCTCGTCGCCGTGATCGTCATCACCGCATGCAAGATGGTGGACTTCACTGTGAAGAGCATGAACCCCCACCTTCGCCACAACCTCACCGCCGTAATTCGTATGATGATAGCTCACCCCCTTCACCACCTCCTTGACATCAACAAGGACGTGATTACCCTCTTCAACAACACCCTCTACGCCCGGACCTTCCTCAACATCACCCACATCCTCCTCCAAACGCCGCAAATGACTATGGTCACAATGACTTTGTGGAAGGTGCTCGCCCACATCGAAGGCCTCCAAGGAATAATGCGCGTCGCCATCATAATGACCGCGGAGATAAAGACCTTCCTCACCACCGTCATCATGAGCAAGACCGTCCTCAACACCGTAATCATGAGCAAGACCGCCCTCAACACCGTCGCCATGAACAATACCATCCTCAACACAATGAGCATGATGATAGTGAACATCGAGAAGCAAGACTTCATCATCGACAAGAAGCTCCTCATGGAAATAGGAGACATCCTCCTCCACAAGGTCGTCAAGCAAATGCTGACATCGACACACATGCTTCTTCGCTACCTATCTATGATGAATACCCCGATGAGAACAACCACCGTCAAAATGAAGACAACAACATGAGGACCATTCGAGCCAGTGTCCCTAAGTTCCATGGAGACTCCGACCCGGATGTTTAACTCTCTTGGGATCTCAAAGTTGACAACATCTTCCGCACTCAAAACTTAATTGATGAGAAAAAGTTAGCAACGACTTCTCTGTAATTGAAAGGTTACGCACTCTTGTGGTGGGAACAAGTGCAAAACCAAAGGATAGCCAACCGCTTACCTCCTATCACTACTTGGAATGATATGAGAGAAGTTATGCATGCATGATTCGTAACTCCTCACTACAAGCGAGATTTACTAAAAAGCTACAAGAGCTCAAGCAAGGACTGAAAACGGTTGATGAGTACTATAAGGAAATGGAGATCGCCATGACTAGAGAAAATGTGACGGAACATGAAGAACACAGAATGGACCGCTTCCTCAATGGCCTCACTCACCCCATCAAGAGAATTGTGGAGTTTCAACCATATGAAAATATTGTTGGCCTTGTCCATCAAGCACTCAAGCCCGAGTGCCAACTATTCGAGGACCTCAAGTATTTGAAGCAAAAGGCCTACTTCGCCTCTAAGACTTTAACCCCCACGCCTCCAATGGCTCAAGCTTCTACACCAATTTCCTCTAAAGGAAATCCAAGAGCTCCAAATGCAACAACAAAGTCTCCTCGACACTTCAAGAAACAAGTGCCTACACAAACCAACACAAGTGCTCCTCAAGTCAAGTCTAGCTCCATAACTTGCTTCAAATGTGGTGGTAACGGACACAAGTACTTTGAATGCTCCAACAAGATGATCATGATAGTCAACCAAGATGGTGAACCTGACTCTATGAGTGAAGATGTGTACTATGCTATGCACCAAATCGTTGCCAAACCCTTGAATGAAGAACAACTTGATGATCAAAGAGTCTATTTTGATGTGGACAAAAGCCCATCCTTGGTGGTTACACGAGTGCTAACACCATCCCAACAAGAAGAGCAAGATCAATGGTGCAATATCTTCCAAACAAGAGCCAAAATTAATGTAAAGTCCATCAAGGTCGTCATTGATGGTGGAAGTTGTCAGAACCTTGCTAGCAAAGAACTTTGTGACAAGTTGCATTTTCCATACAAGAAACACCCTCATCCCTACCATGTGCAATGGCTTAGTCACTCTGGAACCTTAAAGATACAACAAATGGTCAATGTCTCCTTAAAGATTGTCCCATATGAATACACCGTCGAGTGTGATGTGGTTCCAATGACCGTGTGTCATCTTCTACTTGGAAGACCTTGGCAATATGATAAGGGTGCAATGCATGATGGATGCACCAATCAACACAACTTCAAATGCAACAACAATAATTTCGTGCTCCCTCCTATGTCTCCAAGCCAAATAATCGTCTATAATGCAAAGAAGTTTGCGCACACCTAACAAGAGAAAAATTCTAGTTAGTTTAGTGGTGACAGAGAGATCCACCACAAAGAGAGTGAGAGCCACAAGCCAAATATGAGTGAAAAAATGACGAGTGTTCCCAAAGGCCTAGCCTTACGTTCCACAAAACGTGAGATGTGAGAGCTTCGAGAAAACCCATCCATACTTCACTTCGTCCTTGTGTGCAAAGGAGAAATTCTTGATACTAACTACATAACAAGCTTTCCTCCGTATTTGTTGCCTATATTGCAGGAATTTAAGGACCTATTTCCTGAAGAACTACCAGCGGGTCTACCTCCTCTTAGAGGCACCAAGCACCACATCAACCTCATATCGGGTGCTCCACTTCCAAACCATGCTCTTTACCGCACCAACCCCGAAGAGACTAAGGAAATCGAGCGGCAAATACAAGAACTACTTGACAACGGTTTTATTCGTGAATCCCTTAGCCCTTGTGTCGTTCCGGCTATCCTTGTGCCTAAACATGATGATACTCTTCGTATGTGCATGGATTGTTGTCCTATAAATTCTATAACTGTTAGATATAGACATCACACCCCTAGGCTCGATTATATGCTTGATGAATTGAGTGGTGCAACTATCTTTTCCAAAATTGACCTTAAGGATATGACCAAATTCGCATGAGCATAGGTGATGAATGGATAACTGCTTTAAAAACAAAACTTGGTATGTATGAATGGCTTGTCATGCCTTTTGGTCTTTCGAATGCTCCTTCGACATTTATGCGTCTTATGAATGAGGTTTTGAGAGTCTTAATGGCAAATTTGTCGTGGTTTATTTAGATGATATCCTCATATATAGAAAATCTTTGGAGAATCACCTTGAACATATTTCTCAAGTCTTGTTGGCTCTTTGCAATGCAAAACTTTTTGCAAATCTTGACAAATGCAACTTTTGCACTGACAAGCTTGTTTTCTTGGGTTTTGTGATTTCCTCCAATGGTATTGAAGTTGATGATAAGAAAGTAGAGGCAATTAGAAATTTGCCTAGCCCTACTTCCGTGGATGAGATAAGACATTTTCATAGTCTTGTCAGTTTCTATTGATGCTTTGTGAAGGATTTTCAACAATTGTTTGCCCTTTAAACAAGCTTACGAAAAAGAATGTACAGTTTGTTTGGGGAAATGCTCAACAAAAATCTTTCGATACTCTCAAGAAATGTTTGACCGAAGCACCTTTTCTTGTTTATTTGAGTTAACCTTTGAGATTGAATGTGACGCTAGTGGTTTTGGTATTGGTGGCGTTCTTATGCAAAAAGGACGCCCTGTAGCTTACCATAAAGACAAACTTGATGGCGCTAGATTGAACTACCCCACCTATGACAAAGAGCTTTTCGCTTTGGTTAGAGTTTTAGAAGTTTGGCAACACTACCTTTGGCCTAAAGAGTTTGTTATTCATTATGATCATGAATCATTAAAATATTTGAAGAGTCAAGCTAACTTGAACAAAAGACATGATAAATGGGTAGAATTCATAGATTATTTTCCTTATGTCATTAAGTAGAAGAAATGTAAATAAAATGTTGTAGCTGATGCTTTGTCTCGTAAAGAATGTCTTTTTACACGCCTTGAAATCAATGTGATTGGTTTGGATGAGATCAAAGATTTATACCCTTCCGATGTTTTCTTTGGACCAATTTTTGCAAAATGCTTGCCCAACTGAGGTTCTGAAGATTCCTACTTGCATAAAGGTTCTTTTTAAGGCTAACAAACTATGCATTTCTGAGCCCTCTCTTTTATTGTTATGGAAGGAATCACATGAAGGAGGCCTCATGGGACACTTTGGCCGAGACAAGACCTTTGAAATCCTCTCCACCAACTACTATTGGCCTAAGATGAGGCACCAAGTTGAAAGACTCGTCACAAGATCTCCAACATGTCTCCGAGCTAAGTCTACTTCCAACTCTCATGGTCTTTATATGCCATTGCCTACACCACACGTTCCTTGGAGTGAAATTAGCATGGATTTCGTGTTAGGACTACCACGCACAAAAACAAACATGGACTCTATCTTTATAGTTGTTGATCGCTTTTCTAAGATGGCTTATTTCATTCCATGCAATATAACGGACATGCTTCACATGTCGCAACATTATTTTTCAGGGAAATTGTTTGTCTATATGGAGTGCCTAAGACAATTGTGTCGGACCGAGACGTCAAGTTCACCTCCTACTTTCGGAAGACATCGATGGCCAAGCCAGGAGTGAAGCTACTCTTCTCCACTACATACCACCCGCAAACCGATGGGCAAACCGAAGTGGTGAACCACACGCTCTCTACACTCCTTCGCGCTTTGATCAAGCCCAACCTCAAGAATTGGAAATAATGCATCCCAGATGCCGAGTTCGCCTACAATTGAGCACTTTAACAAGCTACAAGGAGAAGCCCCTTCGAGATCTTCTATGGATTCACCCCAACACCGCGCTTGACATCCTACACTACCTCTCAGTGAGCAAGTTAACACGAACTTCGACAAGCGCATGGACTACATCAAGAAACTTCATGAGAGCACAAGAACTACACTTGAGAAACACTACGAACACCATGCCATCAAGATGAACAAGAACAAGAAGCCCATGGTGTTTCAAGAAGGTGACCTCGATTGGCTAAATCTCCGCAAAGACCGCTTTCCCCAAGAGTGCAACTCTAAGCTCAAGCCACGAGGTGACGGCCCCTTCAAGATTCTCAGGAGCATCAACGAAAACGCATACAAGCTCGACATACCGCAATCCAAGTACCTTGTAAAAAACTCCTTGAATGTGCAAGACCTATCTCCCTTCAATGAAAGTCCAAGTGATGACAATGGTCACGAGTAGAGGATGAATCTCTTCGAAGGGGGGTAGATGATGAAACACACCCCATTCCACCAAGCTCTGCACCAACACCCATTGGTCCCATGAAAAGATCATGTGCAAAGGCAATACAAGATAAGGTGAACTCACTCATCTCTCTCTATGACTTCAGTGACTTGGTGAATAGTGCGCTACCCCATGGAACTACCCTATGCGTGCTCAGGTTTGATCCCACAATAGAGCCCCAAGATGATGCCCAAGGAGCTCAAAAACATGCCCAAGAAGCTAGCAAGGAAGGTCAAGAAGAAGGCAAAGAAGAAGAAGAGGAAGAAGGAGGAGGAGGCCAGGAAACTCGGCCTGACAACCTGTCCAGGCCAGCCTCCCTGCTCCTCAGGCCGGGACCCCATACGAGTCAGCCGGCCTCCACCACGGCCTCGAGCCGGCCTTCCTGCATCTTAGGCCGGCCACCCAACAAAGCCACCCGACCTCCACCCTGGCCTCGGACCGGCCTACTTGTGCCTTAGGACGGCCTCCCAACTATACACCCCGGCCTCCCAGCCCAGCCCGGCCGGCTTTATTGCAACTCGAAAATAGAGAATATTCCCTTGTAATCTCCCCCACCTACCCCCTGGACTATAACTAGACACCCCTTGGACCAGATCTAGGTTAGAGATGAATTGAGAATTGAGATTTTCTCCCCCCCCTATGTTCCTCTTGTGAGGCTACTCCTTAGATGTGTATTTAGGAACGAATCAAGGCTACTCCATCTACTCATGTATTTGGATCAAATCAAGGTTACTCCGGAATAGCGATCCTTCCCCCTTGGGATTAAGTTGGTGCTCTCCCGATCTTTCTTGACTGGCCCTCGAGGATCTATTGGTGCGATGGACCAGCCGCATGGTTGAATTGGTTCCAATAAAGGTGAATTCGAGTGGATTGTTTGGCGGAGGCAGCCTCGAGTTTAGTTGCTGGTATCTCGAATCCCCTAGTTCACACTAGTTATCCGGTTACCCTTTATTTTTTCCCGGATCCCCTTTGTGTTCTTCATTTTCCCCTTCGTGTTCTTCGTGTTCTTGTTCAATTCGTGAGATAGGACCACCCTAGAGGTTAACACCTCCATCATTCCCTCTCCCTTCAAATCTCATCCATCCGATCTGCATCATGCGCACGGGATTAGATACCAAAGAGATACACACCCAGGCCGTTAGTTCTGGATCTAACGATCTAGATCTATTCACTTATCCACATCATCGCCCAGTCAACGTGCCATGTAGCAGCCCAGTCAGGAACCTCGCCCAATCAGAAGTCGCCACGTGGCCAGCCTGTTATTTGAATTTTCCTCCTGGTTGATCCACTTTGCAAAATTTAGAAAAATTAGACTTTTTGAAAAACCCTAAACATGCAGAATATTTTAGCACTGTTCAAATTTAATTTTGACAAACTTAAATTGGTTCAATTTTAAATATGCTTGTTTAATGATTTTTTGGCATAGTTCAAATTCTACAAATCTAAAAATTGCAAAAAAAATATCCTTGGAAACCTTAGGATGTGTACTTTCATGTTCTCTGTCCCAATTTTTTTTGAACCAATTAAAAATTGATTATAGAATTGATTGGCCTTTTCTGAGTGTTTTTTACTTATAGTTTAAATTCTGTAAATATTTTCAATATGTTTTCTTTAGCAAATTTGTTCTAAGTGCTAACCCTAGACTAGAGAGACCAAATCCTAAGCCTTGGATGCCTTGAAACCATGTCCATGTATTTTTTTTCTCTAGATGACCCTCCTAGTTGAAAACCACTAAGTCAGAAATTGTGAAAACAATGAAATGCAAGAAAGATGTCCCCTTTGTTATCCTTGGAGTCAACATGAAGCTAGAAGACCAATGAAGGACTTAGGAACTTCATAAGAACATCCAAGAAGAAGAAGAACTTAGAAGAAAATCAAGAGAAACTTCCAGAAGACCAACCCCATCTTTTTCTCTAAGTCTTTCTCCCTTTTATTTTCTCTCCTTAAACCTTGTGCTATGGCTAAGTTAAATCAAAACCGATCCCTAGTGGTATCAAAACCATCAAGTGTTGCAAAATTCAATGAAGTCACCGCACCAAGGAGGGAGCTATAAAGGAGCCTGAATATTTTCCTCAAGACCAATCATGTGAAGACTTGGAGCTTAGAATTTTTTTTCCAAGACTTAGAATTTGGTTTCAAGCAGTCTAAGACTTAGAATTATTTTATCAAGTGAGATGAGAGCTTTTGGCCAAGTCATCAACAAGAATCCAACTTCAACACAAGAAGAATACTCTCTCGGAAGATGAAGAAGAACATGAAGATTTTACATGTCTTTTTGAGGAAACTTTAGCAATCTCTACTACCTCTCTTATTCTATAGGACTAAGTACCTAGATCCTAGATATGTGCTTCAGATGATTTATTATACTCAACAAGGAAGACTACAAGCTATGCCATTGAAGGACATGCATAAAAGACTTAGACATCAGAAGCAACTCAAGGAAGCAACAGAAAACTTGAAGAAAACAAGACAGAAATGGATTAGATATTTGTGTGATTTTTTGATCAAAGACCAACCCTTAGTCACAAATGGCGAACACTAACTACAATTCCTTAGTATCATTTTATGCTTTGGAATAAAATGTTATCATATGTTTTCCTTTGCTTTGTTGGTTGCTTTGTATGTTTTCTCCATTTGTTTGGATGTTTGTTGCCATGGTTGTTTATTTTATTGTTGTGTGTTTCAATATTTAGATTGTATGGAGAGCAACGTTCTATTTTGTGAAGAAAGGGTGATTGTTCTTCACCAACTTCAAAGGCAAGTAACACACCATCAGCTACCCATTATCTTCTATATGCATTGTTAGAGTCCTTCAGTAGCATGCATGATAGGAATTTTTACTAAGTTATATGCTATGCTATTATCCTAAGTAGTGTGTAGCCAACCTTTTATATCCTGATAGTGTAGAATACATTGAACTTAGTAGAATTGCTTAACTGTGCTCTTGAAATGTTTTATTTAGGTGGTAAGGATAAAATTACTAAGTTTAATGAACCACCTGGGTGGATTGGTTGTTTTGGTTGTTGAAAGTTGAGTGTTGCCTCAGGGCCCTTTTCAAAGGGTTATTTCACTTGAGGATTGCCACCAAGGAACAAAGAGATTAATAAGTCCTTCTAAGTTTTGATGCTTCTAGTGCAGCCTTTTTACATATGGGCTCTATCTTGATTAATGAAGTTGCGAGGGTTCAGCCTGGGCTTGACAAGCAGATGTATGGGGGTTGTAGGTTTGAAACGGGTCTTGCCAGTGGGTTGAATCCATGCTTCTGAAAGATCTAGTCTTAATCATCTCCTTTCCTTAACACAATCGGAGTGTATAGGATGTTTGGGCTGATTTGAGGCTTAAGGTGAAAGTGCACAAACTCTATAGAGTCAACAAACTAAGATCTTAGCCGTGTCCCCGGTTATGGACAACTATGAGTAGCTGGACAAGGAATGACGGAAGAATCTCATCATGCCAACTTCATAATAAAATTTTGATGGGTGAACATGGGTAGGGGTTTTCCCTGATTTCTATCAGTGGTACTCCTTCATTTAGTTCTGGTTCACTGGTTTCTATCAGTGTTACCTATTATAGAAGAAAATGTTTTATGACAAATAATAGGAGAAAACTGGCTTCATGCAAACTTAGCCAAAACTCCACTCAGCCAAATTAGCATGTAGTATTAGTCTTTCGAGTTATATCCACCATAGTGTTACTTGCCAAGACATTAAATTGTATTGACCCCTTGTAGCTGCATATTCCAACGTGCAGGTTATTTTGCTGACGAGTGAGGTTTCATTTAGAATCTCGAGTCTACAACCAACATGTTTTGCCCGTGGCACATGAAGAAGATGAGGCTCAATGAAGTACTATGTTTTCCGCTGTAATGCTATTTTTTCCTCCTAGTCTTGTGAGGCTATGCAAGTTGTAATTCACTTATGTTGTAAAGATTGGATCATGTGGTGAAATAGAATTTGACGCATTTGCATGATATTTAATCTTGTACTGCGGTGCTAGCAATTGATCCAGGGATTTGCACAATAACACATATATTCTTGCATTATTTAAAATGTGGGAACGCTACAGGGTAATTGCCTTTGTGTTATTATTTGTCACAGCTCTCTGCAATTTTAGATGAACACATATTCCATAATCATCGGGTGAAATAAGGAAAAAGAACTTTGCTTGACACAAACCATAATAAACTTTAAACTACTTCGTCATGAGCTAAAATAGGAACACAAAACAGGTTAATAATTTTGAAGGTTTAAAGGTAACACACGAGAAATTTACATGGAGTGGCGGTTAAATACCGCATCTAGGTAGATATGGTGGACACATTTGGAAAACTTTGATTTTTGGGAGTTGTATGCACGAGTAGAGCTCATACTCAATACATGTGAAGGCTAGCAAAAGACTGGGAGTGACCAACTAAGAGAGCAATAACGACCATAATCATGCATAGCGACAAAACATCATTAATCCAAGCATGAAGTGATATTACAAGTAAAAAACTAAATTATCATCGAGGCTATAGGTAAATTTGTTTGTAGTCATGACATGGTGTCAGAATGCGCCAAGTCAATCCAGATAAAATATTCAAAGGAGAAATACCACAATAACATGCTTCAATATAAGAGAACAACACATGATTAAATTCAATGGTGCATTAAGCTCTCAGCTATTTGAGACTAGTCATGATACTCCCTTTGTTCGCTAATATAAGACGTTAAACGGTTTTGTGTACAACTTTTCTCACGTACAATTTTTTTCCAACTTTCCCGTATTGTCCTCGCGAAAACCCACTCGCACGGACGCAGCTCACACTCCCTCTCGCGCAGAAGCTCTCTCCCCAATCGCTCCTCACTCGCCGGCGCACACATGGCGATTTTTCCCCACTCCCTCTGGATCCCCGTCTCGTGCTCTTTCCTTAGGCTCTCCGTCAGCGCCCCTCTTCCTCCCCGTGGCCACCTTGCTCCCAACCTCATGGTACCCCAGTTCTCTCACACTCCCTGTAACATCCCAAGTATGAAATATCCCTTAGAATGTTTGATTTCTTGTTTTAATTCAAGGTATTGCATCATGTCATCATGTTTAATTATTTGTTTGCATTTGTTTAATATTTGTCTTGCATCTGTTTTATCTTGTTTTCACATTTGAAATTCAAACAATAGCCAAACATCATTTTCATACTTGCTCTGTTACAACATTTGAAATAAAAATCACAAATAAAAACAACCCATTTGTTGTCATATTTTTCAATATTGATCAACTAATAAAATGGTGTTTTTAATTCCACTAATTCATTCCAAATTGGTTTCAAATTCAAAGCAAATCATCAACAGCACCTCATTTGGAAATTACAAAACTACCAAACCATTCCAATATTTTTAATTAAATTAAATAATAGGGTTCACCCTATTAAGTTGTTGTTTTCTATATTAATTAACAAATTATTCCAAATTCAAACCAAATGTATTCAAATCAGCACCCAATTTGTATATATGAAAATCACCAATCAATTATACTCATTTAATCAAATTAAATCATAGGGGTCACCCTATTAAAATGGATGTTTTCATTAATGTTTAATTAATATTAAGATTCCTTCAAATTTTGGTTTAATTCCTAAACAGCAATAATTTTGAAAACTTTGTGAAAACAAAAGTTAGCATTTGTTTGCTATTAACCTAATAAGCTTAACCTAATTTTTCTAATATTTTTACTAACCTACAAACCATCCTTTTCTTCCAATTTGTTTTCTGCAAAAAAAAATATATAAAACAGAAAAAGAAAAAGAAGATAGAAGCAGAGCGCGCGCGCGGCAGCTATCCAGCCCACCTAAGCCTTTACCCGCGCGCAGCCCAACATCCCGGCCCGAAAAACGTTTCGCCAGCACCCCCACCTTCTTTCTCCCGTACGGCGACCATCCGGTGGCGCCACGTCGCCGTACGGCGGCGCCCGACGGCCAGGAGATCGCCCAGGCCCCTATAAGTACCCTAGACCCCCCTGGCGCCGTGCCCTAAGCACTAGGGTTCCTGTTCCCCCTCGAATCCGCCGCCACTTCTTCCTCCCTCGCCGGAATTCCTTCTGCCACCACCCCACCGGGGAGATCGCCTGAATCTTCGATGGCGCCGCCCACCTCCTAGCTCCACCTAGCTATCTAACACCTGGAACAGAACCGCCACCCTGCCAGCTCGCGTTTGGACACCGCCGCCAAGCACGCCACCGATTGGATCACCGCCGCCATCTACTGCATCGCCGCCGGCCGCGCCACTCGACCGTCTGCTTCCACGACGCACCGCGGTGAGCACGCCACCGTCCCATCTCCCCCTTCCTCTCTGTCAGCTTCGCAAGCACGCACGCATCCAGCCCTGCATCGCGCACAGCCTCCACGCGCACGACGGTGATCGCCGCCGGCCGCTATCGGTCTCCGTCAGTTCGCGGATGAATTCGTTCGTCTAGTTAACTGTTTATCCCCGAGCAACACCATATCCTACCTGCGTATCTGAACCTGACAAGCAACGCAGCACACCATATCCACCCTGCCCTCGCGGGATTTTTCCCCAACTTTTTTCCACGCCACGCTGACAGGGAGGGCCCCCTGTCAGCCGCACAGTGGGCCACGCAAGCACAGCGAGCCCAAGGGCCCCCCTGGCAGTGTCTGGTGTGCATTCCAGGGCGGTTTAAAACGTTTTAACACTTTCTGATTTCAAATTTAGGCCCTTTGTTTTAGCAGATGGGTCCCTGGGAGTAATTTGGCAATAAAATTAGTTTTATAACTCCAATAAATGAAAATAAAATATGCACACTAATCTAAATTTGATTGTCTATCCATTGGTATCATTTGTTTCCTGTTTTGAAATTTCAAAATGCAATTCAAATTTGAATTCAAATAATTCAAATGCAATTTGCTAAATTCAATAACTAATTCATTATTAATCCAATAAATGCAAATAAAATATGTTTTCCATACCATTTTGAATAACCTATTCAAATATAAATTTTGTTTCATGGTTTGAATAATTTAAATTGCCTAAATATTTTAATCCTTGTTTAATTCATTTAAATTTGATAAAATCATACCTTGCTCAAAATAAAATATTTTTGAACATGCAAAATATGTTTTCAAACCATCAAAGTGTGAACTTTTCAAATGTGAATTTGAATTTATGTTTTGAACAAATAAAATTCAAATAAAATTCCAACTTGTTTTAAATTCATTTAAAACTTGTTTAATATTGTTTAATTCATAATAAATTCATCCTAATTCCAATTTCAATATTTGAAACATGTAATCCAACTAAAATTTGATGTTCTTTTCAAATATAAATTTTGTTAATTGTTTTTAACACTTTAACTTGATGAAAACAACAATTGTTTGTGTGACATGTTTAAGTAACCAAACTTTCCAAACTTAATCAATAATTTCCAAACTTGTTAAAATTCTTTTTCCTCTTGCATCTATTGTTGTTATTTTGTTGTTATCATCTTGCATGCATCATGCTAACAACTTTCACATAATAATTAAATTGTAACTCATTTGTTCCACTTAATTCATGGACCCTTTCCCATATGCAACTCAAAATTGCATAGGGGTCCATCTTAATTGTGTTACCATGTCACTTAGTTTATTTGATGCAACCATTAACTTGTCATGCATCATCTTTGATTGTGCACTATGCCATGATAATGATTGTTTATATTTCTGTCTTGTTTGTTTGCTTCTTCTCGAATAGACGACGACGTTGAGACAGACGATCTTTACAGCACCCCTTCTAAGGATCTAGCTCAGTACCCGGCTGCTGAGTTTGCAGGCAAGTTATCACTCACATGAACCATTGTGTTCCTTTCAACTCTGGTTACCGATACTTTCCGTTGTCTATTTCTGCTAGCCTTAGTGGTAGTTGTTTCTGTTACGAACCTATCACATGAATCCCTTAACCCTGATATTGCCTCACCACCACTCCTACAACCCTATTGTTTGAGCCAGTGTCTTACTAGCATGCTTAGGTTGTTTTGCTCGAGTCTGATACCCGTTACTTTCTGTTACTATTTCTATTATGTTCTGGGGGCTCGATGTTTAATCAATCAATCATGCTAATGTTATTACTTAATAATAAATTTGATGTTCAGACACCGGCAGGAGGCCCTGTGTGGTTTTGAGGCCTGCTAGTGTCGACCCTAATAGGAAAAGGGTCTTGTCTACTGATCCATGATGAGCGCACTACCCGCATGTGGGAAGCGAGTATGGGCGCCCCCCCTCAATTTGATTCGATTCGCATCTCGTCCAAATCATCTCATTTAGTTCGTGTTTTCCATTTGCCGCATGCATGTTTTTGCGAGCCCAGCGCAGGGTGGAACTTTCGTAGTCGGCATATAGGGGGACACGTTCTTAGAGTGCTATGAGGGTCCATTTTCTTCTGGGCTCGATTAGCCGTGCGCCCAAGGTGCTTTGGGCTTGATGCGAAGAAGAGTTGAGTTGTGTTGAGTGCCCCGCTTGGTGGGAGGCATCCCATCTGGCGGGTTATTCATACGTGTACGGCCAAATTGGTGCAACCCTGCAGGGATAATCTTCTCGAGAAGCCGTGTTTTCCGCGGTTATGGTTAACTTGGTGAAAGTACTGGCTAACAAGTACTCAGGACAACTTAAACCTAATGATTCACAATCTCACACCCCATGATTAACAACTTGACTAGTAATAGGATTATTGTCACAATAACTTGATTCATCTTTAAGCCAACTGTGTGAGTTATCCTCGGATTGCTTCTTCGGATAAGGGGCGAGATCCAGGATGGGTTTGTTTGAAGTTATCTTTCAGTTGGTTACAATACTCGATCTTATCTCCTTTCTGTTAGTCTGAAGTGGTAGAATCTCTGTAGTTGGTTAGCGCAGCCAGTTGCAGCATCTGTTATATCCCCTTCTTTCCGTTGAACCCAAGTCATCTGTACTTGGTGTTGACGGGTTACACTTTGGTGAACTGTGAGTCTTGCTTGCCAGTACTTGGATGTACTGACCCCTTTGGGGCTGTGGTTTCCGCAGACTACGCTTACGAGGATCCAGGTGACGGCTACTACGTGGAGTTTGACGAGGCTGCTGACGAGTAGTTAGCGGACCCGGGCAGGATCCGAGACATCGTGGATGGGCTCCGTCTTTATTTCAGTTTCCGGCTTCTTAAGCCTATTTGGATTTGTCTGTACTCAGACCCCTTTGAATGCTTCCGCTGAGATGTAATGATGTTATGTTGGGACATGTGTCCTCTGGATGATTGTATTTGCTATCTCTGCTCTAGTGAGAGCTATTTGCAACTTATTTCAATCTTTTGTGTCTTAGAGGCATGTTGTGTTATCCTTTTGTTCAAAGCCGTTGACGTACCATGTGTGTATGGTATGAAGTACGTCAATGGTAGTGTCCTGATTTCTACGGGATAGTTTACATCGACGGTGAACAGTAACGATTGGTTGTCACACATAAGTGTTGGCCTACTCGTAAGAGGACGCGGGTGCCGGTAAGCCCCGTAATCCAATCAAAATACTGTTCAGTTCGTACGGTGAGTATCCTCTAGAAGTCCGGGTGCGACAAATGGTATCAGAGCCTGTCTGCCTGTAGGATCCCTTTTTACTGGTCGCAGTTGAGTCTAGAAACTATTTTGTAGCTATATAGGAAAAATGAAACGTGAGAGTAGGAATTCTGCCATTTTTCTTCTTTCCCCACCCACCCACCCTTTTCTGGTAAGGAAGTGCAACGTTGTTTTCTGTTCTCACCTAAACTTTCAAGTTAGGATTTCACGTGTTTTGGGTTCTCCGTAGTACCTCAGGAGTTTTTGGTCTCGTGTTTCCCGATGTTGCTTCAATATCCTGTTCTTTTCAACATCCTTTTCGTCCGTTGAACCTTGTTGTTGCTTTCCACATCAGTTCTCTACCGGCGTCTAATCAAAACTTCCCCGATCATCTGCAGATGGATCTCAGGTTCTTCCCGCAGGTGGTTCGGATGACTCGTTGTGAGAGCACCGCCGGTTATCTGGAGATGCTGAGAGACATGGTCACTTATCTGGGGTTCCATTGGGCACCAGAGTACCAGGTCTACGAGCAGCAGCGAGAGTTTGACCAGACCTACTACCAGGCTATCGTCTACATTCTGTCAGATGATGGCATGAGCGTTGTACACCGCTACGAGGCAGTAGGTTCCACAGTGGATATGGCCGTGCAGCAGGCAGCTTACGTGAGTCTCACCGTCCTCCGTGCTGACTACTGGGGATTTGACGATTCTATCTATCGCCACATCCCCCGTGGTTACATCACTTCAGCGGGAGCTCACTTCACCCTCTACGACAACCTGGATGTCTACGAGCATGATAACACCAGGCTGCACACCACCGCTCAGTTTGTGAGGCACAGTGACGATGTTGCCACCACACTTTCTCAGGAGTTAGCCTCAGTCAGGGAGCAGCTCTACCTCGCTTTGACTCGTCTGGCTACGTACACCACAGACTTTGTTGGAGATGAGCGCTTTGCCCGTTTCCATCAGACAGTTGGACGTAGTTTACCAGATGCTGGAGGTTACTAGCCGATCAGAGGTCCACTCCTCAACCTCGGAGCTGGTTACACTGGGATTCCACGCTTTGGAGCACAGGGAGACGACGCTTTCTACTTCACCACACCGAGAATTGCTCTCAGGGCAGTCCCGATCTACGTGGATCCTCGTTCTACCTACTTCCGTGGGATTCCTCCTCACCGTATCTCTCGTCGTACTACTCACCGCCGTCCTGCGTGATGAGCATGGGAGTATCGATGTATCCATTCCTAGCTATGTTTAGTTATCCTTTGTCTTTCGAACCATGTATTGGTGTGTTGGATATTCTGATGTATTGGAACATGTGATTATGTACCTGTTGGTTATCTATTCATGCGTCGGAATAATCTCTTTTTCGGTTACCAAGTCTATCCTTTTCTGTTGTTGTGCTAAAATGCATGTCTATTCAGGATGCCGCCAACAAGGAGCAACCCGCCTGAACCACCTCCGCTCACGGAGCTGTTGACTCAGATGACTCAGGTCATGGCTCAGATGGCCCAGATCCAGGCTAACCAGCACAACAACCAGAATGCTCCGCGAGTTAGCATCAAGGAGTTTCTGAGCATAGGGCCGAGAGCTTTCGTGGCAACACGAGAGCCTCTGGATGCTGATGACTGGATCAGGGAGATGAACAGGGCTCTGGACATTGCTCACGTTGCTGAGGAGGATAAAGTCAAGTATGCCACCTACCTACTGAAGGGTCAGGCAGCTACCTGGTGGGAGAACTACCAGACCATGAGAGCTGGCTATCCTATCACCTGGGGATGTTTCAAGGATGCCTTCCTGAAGCACCACATCCCAGATGGTCTCATGGAAAGGATGCGTGAGGAATTTTGCTCTCTCAGGCAGGGCAAGCTGGACGTCATTGGCTACCAGAACGAGTTCAATCGTCTCGCTCGATACGCTGGTGATGAGGTGTCCACTGAAGCCAAGAAGATGGCAAGGTTCCGCCGAGGTTTTAACCCGGAACTGAAGTACGCTCTCACCAACATCAGGTGCAAGGACTTCGAGGAGCTCGTGAACACCGCGCTCAATGAGGAGAATGGGCGCAAGGCGTTCGAGGAGTCCCGAAAGCACTCGCGTGAGGGTGGTTCCTCCTCCAACATGACCACCCCTCCGCAGAAGCGCCGCATCTGGGTGCCAAATGCTGCTGTCACTCGGGCTCCATATGCCCAAGCTTCTCCAGGCTTTGCTCCCCGCCCACCCAACCCAGCTCAGATGCAGAGTCAGAGGGTTCCAATGGGGCAGCCAAGGCCAGGTCCTTCTCGTGTCGTCACTTGCTACAAGTGCAAGGATACTGGACACTATGCTGATAAGTGCACTCAGAGGCAGCTACCTCCACCTCCTCGCCCCAACACCAACCAGGCAATGGTTCGTGCTCCCCCGGCTAAAGCCTTCAACTCCAACAATAGGCCTGTCGGGAGGACCACGAGGGTGAATCATATCAAGGCCGACAAAGCTGAGGAAGCTGCTGACGTCGTTCTCGGTATATTACCCGTAAACTCTATTCCAGCTAAAGTGTTGTTTGATACCGGAGCATCGCATTCTTTTGTGTCAAAGATTTTTGCAAAAGCATACAACCTAGTTCTGGTTCCGCTAAGCAATCAAATGACTGTTCACTCTCCGGGACCGCAAATGTTGACTTCCAAGATAAGCATGGACAATCAAATCCTAATTGGAGGCCGCATATTCCTTGCTTCACTCATGTTGCTGGGAAATTCTGACATTGATGTCATTCTGGGTATGGATTGGTTGAAGACCCACAAAGCAAAAATTGACTGTGCTCAAAAGTCAATAACTCTCTCTCACCCTTCAGGCCAGATAGTCTATTCTCCATATGGATCAAGTTCTGTTCAGCTGTTCAACCTCGATGCTAAACCTCTTCCTGCAATTGAAAATGTTCCGGTGGTTTGTGAATTCCCTGACGTCTTTCCAGAAGAGTTGCCAGGGATGCCTCCGGACAGAGCAGTTGAGTTCGTGATCGAGCTTGAGCCAGGTATTGCTCCAATCTCTAAGCATCCATACAAGATAGCTCCTCCTGAACTGAAATTGTTGAAGGAGCAAATCGATATGTACATGGAGAAAGGTTACATTCAGCCTAGTTCCTCCGCTTGGGGTTGCCCAACTCTGTTTGTTGCCAAGAAGGATCAAACAAAAAGACTCGTGGTTGACTATCGTCCTCTCAACGAGAAAACCATCAAGAACAAGTATCCAATTCCTCGTATCGATGATCTTTTTGATCAACTTGCTGGAGCCTCAATATTCTCAAAGTTGGACTTGAGGATGGGTTACCATCAGATAAAGATCAGAAAGGAAGATATTCCTAAGACAGCTTTCACCACTCGGTACGGTCTATATGAATACACCGTCATGTCCTTTGGTCTCACCAATGCACCGGCAACGTTCTCAAGACTCATGAATTCTGTCTTCCATGAATACCTCGACAAGTTTGTTGTGGTATATCTCGATGACATTCTAGTCTACTCAAAATCCGGGGAAGAGCATGGAGAACACCTTCGTCTCACTCTCATGAAACTTCGCGAGCATCGTCTATATGCCAAGTTCTCCAAATGTGAGTTCTGGATTCCAGAAGTTGCTTACCTTGGTCATATCATCTCTGCCAAAGGCATAGCCATTGACCCAGAAAAGTTTAAGGCAATTGTTGACTGGAAACCCCCTAAGACGGTGAAGCAAGTCAGAAGTTTTCTTGGCTTGGCTAGCTATTGCCGTCGTTTCGTCCAAAACTTCTCCAAGATTGCCAAACCTCTCACTGATCTCACAAAGAAGGACAAAAAGTTCGTTTGGACTCCACAATGTGATGAAAGTTTTAATCTCTTGAAGACTAAACTCACTTCCACACCTGTTCTGGTTGGTCCAGATACTACCAAACCTTTCCAGATATTCTGCGATGCATCTCTCCAAGGTCTAGGTGCAGTTCTTATGCAAGAACGTCAAGTTGTGGCTTATGCCTCACGTCAGTTGAACCCACATGAGCAAAACTATCCCACACATGACCTAGAACTTGCAGCAGTTGTGTTTGCCCTCAAGAAATGGAGACAATACTTGTTGGGTAACAAAACTGAAATCTTTTCCGATCATAAGAGTCTGAAATACATCTTCACTCAGCCAGATCTGAACCTCACGCAAAGGAGATGGATTGAGAAGATTAAAGACTTTGATCTCACCATTTCTTACACTCCAGGCAAGGCTAATGTTATGGCCGATGCTCTCAGTCGCAAGTCCTATTGCAATAATCTCATGATCGTGGAAAGCCAACCTCCACTTCATGAAGAATTCAGAAGCTGAACCTTGGTCTTGTCCCTCAAGGTTACCTTGCTAGCTTGACAGCCAGTCCAACTCTCGAGGACAAGATTCGTTCTGAACAACTTCGTGATAATGAAATCAAGAAGATTGTAGAGCACATCAATGAAGGCAATGATAAATTCAAGTCCTTCTCAATTGATGACAAGGGAACTGTGTTCTTCGAAGGACGGATTGCAGTTCCTCAGATTCAAAGTCTCAAAGATGTCATTCTCAAGGAGGCTCATGAAACTCCTCTCTCCATCCACCCTGGAAGTACAAAGATGTACCAGGACCTCAAGACTCTGTATTGGTGGCCTGGCATGAAACGTGAAATTGCTCAATACGTTTCTGAATGCGACGTTTGTCAACGTGTTAAGGCAGTCCATCAGAAAACAGCAGGTCTACTCCAACCCCTGAAAATTCCTGAGTGGAAGTGGGACATGACTGAAATGGACTTCGTTACTGGGTTTCCAAAGTCCAAAAAGGGCAACGATGCAATCTTCGTTGTTATTGATCGTCTCACTAAAGTAGCTCACTTCTTTGCTGTCAAAGAAACTATCTCAGCTAGCCAGTTAGCAGAGCTCTACACAGCAAGGATCGTTCCGCTTCATGGTGTTCCATTGGAAATAAGCTCAGACCGTGGAAGTATCTTCACTTCCCATTTCTGGAAGAGTTTTCAAGAAGCATTGGGCACCAAACTTCTGTTCAGCACAGCTTATCACCCTCAGTCTCAGGGGCAAGTCGAAAGAGTCAATCAGATTCTCGAGGATATGCTCAGAGCATGTGGTCTCTCCTTTGGCATGAAATGGGAGGATTGCCTTCCATATGCTGAATTCTCCTACAACAACAGCTACCAGGCAAGCCTAGGCATGGCACCATTTGAGGCATTGTATGGCCGCAGATGCAGGAGTCCAATCAATTGGTCTGGAGCTGGTGAACGTTCACTCTTAGGCCCTGACATTGTTAAGGAAGCCGAGGAGAAAGTTCGTATCATTCGTGACAATCTCAAGATTGCTCAGTCTCGTCAGAAAAGCTACTATGATAGCAAGCACAGGGATATGATCTATGCACCTGGTGACAAGGCATATCTCCGTGTAACTCCCCTCAGAGGCACTCATCGTTTTGGTGTGAAAGGAAAGCTTGCACCAAGATACATTGGTCCTTTCAACATTCTCTCAAGACGGGCAGAAAATGCTTATCGTCTTGAACTTCCAGAAAAACTATCCAAGGTGCACGATGTGTTCCACGTGTCACAACTCAAGAAGTGTTTCAAAGACCCAGATCATGCAGTTGATCATGATACCATTGAACTGCAAGATGATCTATCTTATGAGGAGCACCCTGTTCGTATTCTCGATGAGACCGAGCGTAAGACTCGCAACAAGAGCACAAAGTTCTTGAAAGTGCAGTGGTCGCATCATTCCGATAAAGAGGCAACGTGGGAGACCGAAGAGGATCTTCGCAAGAAGTATCCGGACCTTTTCACTTCTCAGTAAGGAATCTCGGGGCGCGATTCCTTCAAGGGGGGCGTTTTGTAACATCCCAAGTATGAAATATCCCTTAGAATGTTTGATTTCTTGTTTTAATTCAAGGTATTGCATCATGTCATCATGTTTAATTATTTGTTTGCATTTGTTTACTATTTGTCTTGCATCTGTTTTATCTTGTTTTCACATTTGAAATTCAAACAATAGCCAAACATCATTTTCATACTTGCTTTGTTACAATATTTGAAATAAAAATCACAAATAAAAACAACCCATTTGTTGTCATATTTTTCAATATTGATCAACTAATAAAATGGTGTTTTTAATTCCACTAAATCATTCCAAATGGGTTTCAAATTCAAAGCAAATCATCAACAGCACCTCATTTGGAAATTACAAAACTACCAAACCATTCCAATATTTTTAATTAAATTAAATAATAGGGTTCACCCTATTAAGTTGTTGTTTTCTATATTAATTAACAAATTATTCCAAATTCAAACCAAATGTATTCAAATCAGCACCCAATTTGTATATATGAAAATCACCAATCAATTATACTCATTTAATCAAATTAAATCATAGGGGTCACCCTATTAAAATGGATGTTTTCATTAATGTTTAATGAATATTAAGATTCCTTCAAATTTTGGTTTAATTCCTAAACAGCAATAATTTTGAAAACTTTGTGAAAACAAAAGTTAGCATTTGTTTGCTATTAACCTAATAAGCTTAACCTAATTTTTCTAATATTTTTACTAACCTACAAACCATACTTTTCTTCCAATTTGTTTTCTGCAAAAAAAAAATATATAAAACAGAAAAAGAAAAAGAAGAAAGAAGCAGAGCGCGCGCGCGGCAGCTACCCAGCCCACCTAAGCCTTTACCCGCGCGCAGCCCAACATCCCGGCCCGAAAAACGTTTCGCCAGCACCCCCACCTTCTTTCTCCCGTACGGCGACCATCCGGTGGCGCCACGTCGCCGTACGGCGGCGCCCGACGGCCAGGAGATCGCCCAGGCCCCTATAAGTACCCTAGACCCCCCTGGCGTCGTTCCCTAAGCACTAGGGTTCCTGTTCCCCCTCGAATCCACCGCCACTTCTTCCTCCCTCGCCGGAATTCCTTCTGCCACCACCCCACCGGGGAGATCGCCTGAATCTTCGATGGCGCCGCCCACCTCCTAGCTCCACCTAGCTATCTAACACCTGGAACAGAACCGCCACCCTGCCAGCTCGCGTTTGGACACCGCCGCCAAGCACGCCACCGACTGGATCACCGCCGCCATCTACTGCATCGCTGCCGGCCGCGCCACTCGACCGTCTGCTTCCACGACGCACCGCGGTGAGCACGCCACCGTCCCATCTCCCCCTTCCTCTCTGTCAGCTTCGCAAGCACGCACGCATCCAGCCCTGCATCGCGCACAGCCTCCACGCGCACGACGGTGATCGCCGCCGGCCGCTATCGGTCTCCGTCAGTTCGCGGATGAATTCGTTCGTCAGTTAACTGTTTATCCCCGAGCAACACCATATCCTCCCTGCGTATCTGAACCTGACAAGCAACGCAGCACAGCCCATCTGGTTCAGTAAGCGCGCATCGAGCGAGAGGTGCAGGGTTCGAGCCCCTGCCCTCGCGGGATTTTTCCCCAACTTTTTTCCACGCCACGCTGACAGGGAGGGCCCCCTGTCAGCCGCACAGTGGCCACGCAAGCACAGCGAGCCCAAGGGCCCCCCTGGCAGTGTCTGGTGTGCATTCCAGGGCGGTATAAAACGTTTTAACACTTTCTGATTTCAAATTTAGGCCCTTTGTTTTAGCAGATGGGTCCCTGGGAGTAATTTGGCAATAAAATTAGTTTTATAACTCCAATAAATGAAAATAAAATATGCACACTAATCTAAATTTGATTGTCTATCCATTGGTATCATTTGTTTCCTGTTTTGAAATTTCAAAATGCAATTCAAATTTGAATTCAAATAATTCAAATGCAATTTGCTAAATTCAATAACTAATTCATTATTAATCCAATAAATGCAAATAAAATATGTTTTCCATACCATTTTGAATAACCTATTCAAATATAAATTTTGTTTCATGGTTTGAATAATTTAAATTGCCTAAATATTTTAATCCTTGTTTAATTCATTTAAATTTGATAAAATCATACCTTGCTCAAAATAAAATATTTTTGAACATGCAAAATATGTTTTCAAACCATCAAAGTGTGAACTTTTCAAATGTGAATTTGAATTTATGTTTTGAACAAATAAAATTCAAATAAAATTCCAACTTGTTTTAAATTCATTTAAAACTTGTTTAATATTGTTTAATTCATAATAAATTCATCCTAATTCCAATTTCAATATTTGAAACATGTAATCCAACTAAAATTTGATGTTCTTTTCAAATATAATTTTTGTTAATTGTTTTGCACACTTTAACTTGATGAAAACAACAATTGTTTGTGTGACATGTTTAAGTAACCAAACTTTCCAAACTTAATCAATAATTTCCAAACTTGTTAAAATTCTTTTTCCTCTTGCATCTCTTGTTGTTATTTTGTTGTTATCATCATGCATGCATCATGCTAACAACTTTCACATAATAATTAATTGTAAATCATTTGTTTCCACTTATTTCAATGGACCTTTTCCATATGCAACTCAAAATTGCATAGGGGTCCATCTTAATTGTGTTACCATGTCACTTAGTTTATTTGATGCAACCATTAACTTGTCATGCATCATCTTTGATTGTGCACTATGCCATGATAATGATTGTTTATATTTCTGTCTTGTTTGTTTGCTTCTTCTCGAATAGACGACGACGTTGAGACAGACGATCTTTACAGCACCCCTTCTGAGGATCTAGCTCAGTACCCGGCTGCTGAGTTTGCAGGCAAGTTATCACTCACATGAACCATTGTGTTCCTTTCAACTCTGGTTACCGATACTTTCCGTTGTCTATTTCTGCTAGCCTTAGTGGTAGTTGTTTCTGTTACGAACCTATCACATGAATCCCTTAACCCTGATATTGCCTCACCACCCCTCCTACAACCCTATTGTTTGAGCCAGTGTCTTACTAGCATGCTTAGGTTGTTTTGCTCGAGTCTGATACCCGTTACTTTCTGTTACTATTTCTATTATGTTCTGGGGGCTCGATGTTTAATCAATCAATCATGCTAATGTTATTACTTAATAATAAATTTGATGTTAAGGCACCGGCAGGAGGCCCTGTGTGGTTTTGAGGCCTGCTAGTGTCGACCCTAATAGGAAAAGGGTCTTGTCTACTGATCCATGATGAGCGCACTACCCGCATGTGGGAAGCGAGTATGGGCGCCCCCCTCAATTTGATTCGATTCGCATCTCGTCCAAATCATCTCATTTAGTTCGTGTTTTCCATTTGCCGCATGCATGTTTTTGCGAGCCCAGCGCAGGGTGGAACTTTCGTAGTCGGCATATAGGGGGACACGTTCTTAGAGTGCTATGAGGGTCCATTTTCTTCTGGGCTCGATTAGCCGTGCGCCCAAGGTGCTTTGGGCTTGATGCGAAGAAGAGTTGAGTTGTGTTGAGTGCCCCGCTTGGTGGGAGGCATCCCATCTGGCGGGTTATTCATACGTGTACGGCCAAATTGGTGCAACCCTGCAGGGATAATCTTCTCGAGAAGCCGTGTTTTCCGCGGTTATGGTTAACTTGGTGAAAGTACTGGCTAACAAGTACTCAGGACAACTTAAACCTAATGATTCACAATCTCACACCCCATGATTAACAACTTGACTAGTAATAGGATTATTGTCACAATAACTTGATTCATCTTTAAGACAACTGTGTGAGTTATCCTCGGATTGCTTCTTCGGATAAGTGGCGAGATCCAGGATGGGTTTGTTTGAAGTTATCTTTCAGTTGGTTACAATACTCGTTCTTATCTCCTTTCTGTTAGTCTGAAGTGGTAGAATCTCTGTAGTTGGTTAGCGCAGCCAGTTGCAGCATCTGTTATATCCCCTTCTTTCCGTTGAACCCAAGTCATCTGTACTTGGTGTTGACGGGTTACACTTTGGTGAACTGTGAGTCTTGCTTGCCAGTACTTGGATGTACTGACCCCTTTGGGGCTGTGGTTTCCGCAGACTACGCTTACGAGGATCCAGGTGACGGCTACTACGTGGAGTTTGACGAGGCTGCTGACGAGTAGTTAGCGGACCCGGGCAGGATCCGAGACATCGTGGATGGGCTCCGTCTTTATTTCAGTTTCCGGCTTCTTAAGCCTATTTGGATTTGTCTGTACTCAGACCCCTTTGAATGCTTCCGCTGAGATGTAATGATGTTATGTTGGGACATGTGTCCTCTGGATGATTGTATTTGCTATCTCTGCTCTAGTGAGAGCTATTTGCAACTTATTTCAATCTTTTGTGTCTTAGAGGCATGTTGTGTTATCCTTTTGTTCAAAGCCGTTGACGTACCATGTGTGTATGGTATGAAGTACGTCAATGGTAGTGTCCTGATTTCTACGGGATAGTTTACATCGACGGTGAACAGTAACGATTGGTTGTCACACATAAGTGTTGGCCTACTAAGAGGACGCGGGTGCCGGTAAGCCCCGTAATCCAATCAAAATATTGTTCAGTTCGTACGGTGAGTATCCTCTAGAAGTCCGGGTGCGACACTCCCGTGGTCAAAAGGTCGATTTTTTACCCGCCGGGGATGGTGCTGCTGGACGAGGAGGCAGTGGATCTGCACGCGGCGGCGCTAGGTTTGCGTGCGCCGATGCTTTATCTGCTCTCTGGAGCGGTGCAGATGACGTCATGTGGATCTAGAGCGGGGGAGAGCGATGTCGCCAGCACCGTGCGATGCCTCGACGTGTCCTGCACTGACACCCTCGAACCTCCCGAGTGATGCGTTCGAGCGGTGGTGCGCCGCTCTGTGTGAGTCGATGTTCCTCGGCGCCGCGGATCTATTGCCCCTTCCCTGGTTGCTCAGAGATGATGGTGGCCACCGACCAGGGGCGGACCCAGAAAAATATTTGAGAGGGGGTACACTGTATGACTGGGGGTATTTCTTCTATAAGTACAAATTTTTTGAACATTTTTCTTCTAAAAATGAACGTATTCTATTGAATTTCCAGAATTTGAGTGGGGGCCAAGGCCCCCACTAGCTTCTACTTGGGTCCACCCCTGCAGTCGACGACGGCGGAGAAGGAGATGCTGGTGGCCGACGACGGCGGAGAAGGAAATGCTGGGAAGCTCCGTTACAAGAAGCTTGAAAGAGGGGACACGAGACGTGATGCTGCTGGAGGTGGCCACAGAGAAGAAGCAGAGAATGTGCTCCAAGTGCGAGTAGATGGCTACTTCCACATTGTCTGTAGGTACGATGTTTCCCCAAAACTGATCATATTGTTCCAGTAGCTTTATTTCCACTGTCACTTTTGAATTAGAGTATTTAAGCAAGGTGTACTTGGCTCTAATGTTTGTACTATCAAGGTTGAAGACAAATCAATACTCAATTTGTATTTTTGTCAAGAGCATGCTTTTATTTAAGTATGAGAAGAAAAGTTGAAAGGATAAAAAGGAAACACAAATGCTTTTATTTAGTGGAGCAGCAACACATCTCCATTTGTTCAATGGTCACAGTATATTCTCTTTTAAGAACTTATATTCAGAGTATCGGTAATAAATTGTTTTTTAGAG
Source organism: Alopecurus myosuroides (assembly GCA_028641055.1). NCBI lineage: Eukaryota > Viridiplantae > Streptophyta > Magnoliopsida > Poales > Poaceae > Alopecurus > Alopecurus myosuroides. The sequence goes on from CM054059.1 coordinate 288,402,615, forward strand.
ATCTACTCAATTTGTTAAATCCCCACTCAAATTGTTGTGTGTAACACCTGGGGTGTTACCCTAATAGGAAGTGTTTGTTTTCTTTTTTTGCTTGCATCACATGCATTACATGAGCATTGCATTCTGTTTTTCAAAACAACTCAAAATTCAAACAAATCCTCTTAATTTGGTTAATTCCATAATTAATTCATAATTAATTCAAATAAAACAAATAAAATATGTTTTTCAGTCCAAATTCAATGTACTTTCTGTTTATCAACTTTGTTTTGTAATTTGGGCAATTAAAATTAATGTTATTTAATAATCCTTAAACATGACCAATTAAATGGCATAATTAATAACTTTCAAATGTTTGCTCCAAATTAAATACTCAAAACATGAATTTCATCCAAAATCACATGCCACACTTGAATATCAACTTTGTTTTCTGGTTTGCCACATTTAAATTGAATAATTGTTTCATCTATTAATTAATGCATTTAAATTGGGAATATGCTTAACTAAATCGTTTGAAATTGTTTTCCAACAAATAAAATATGTTTTCAAACCAGAAAAACATAACCTTTTCAAATATGAATTTGAATTTATGTTTTGGACAAATAAAATCCAAATAATATTCACACTTGAATTAAATTCAATTAAATCTTGTTTAACTTTGTTTAATTCATAATTAAATCATTGTAATTCCTTTTTCAATAATTGAAACATGTAATCCAACCAAAATTTTGTGTTCTAATCAAATATAAACTTTGTTATCTGTTTTGAACAATTTAACTTGCTGAAAACAACAATTGTTTGTGTGACACCCTTAAGGAACCAAAATTTTCTAACTTAATAAATAAATTTCTAAAATTGGTAAACCTTATTTCCAACTGGTTCTATTGTTGTTATTTTGTTGTTTTCCTCATCAATGCATCATGCTAATCCACTTTCACCTATTGGTTAGTTGTAAAACAATTGTTTCAACCATAATTCATGGGCTTTTCATATGCAACTCAAATTGCATATGGGTCCATTTAAATCAGTTTATCTTGTGAACTAGTTTACCTTGATGCATCTTTAAACTTGTCATGCATCCATATCTTGATCATGCTGGATCTTTTGCCGTAGTAGTAATTGTTGCATCCGGTGTTTGTTCGAGGTTCGATGCTTCTTCCCGGATAGGAAGTTGAGATGATGTGAGCAACGACAAGTTCTGCTACCTTGCTGGATTCCAGGCAAGTATACTCACTTGCTGCCATGTGGCTGCCTTTCATCACTTGTTACCGATTCTTTCCGTTGTTCTTATTCTAGCCTGTTGATACGATGCTTGTGTCTCGATCCTATCGTATGTTTACCTTGCTGCCATGATATAGCCTTTCCTTCCACTTCCTATTAACTGTTGATTGTTTACCTCGTTGGCCTTCGTGTCGTAGCTGCATGCTTAGGTTGTTTTGCTCGAGTCTGGTACCCGTTACTTTCCGTTACTAGATTACTTTTATGTTCTGGGGGCTCGATGTTAATCAATCAATCCTGTTAATGCTAATGGTAATAATAATTTGATGATAAGGCACCGGCAGGAGGCCCTTTGTGGTTTTGAGGCCTGCTAGTGTCGACCCTAATAGGAAAAGGGTCTTGTCTACTGATCCATGATGAGCGCACTACCCGCATGTGGGAAGCGAGTATGGGCGCCCCCCTCAGTTTGATTCGATTCGCATCTCGTCCAAATCGCCTCATTTAGTTGGGGTTTTCCATTTGCTGCATGCATGATCTTGCGAGCCCTTGGATCCCGGGTGGAACTTTCGTAGTCGGCATATAGGAGGACACGTTCTTAGAGTGCTATGAGGGTCCATTTTCTTCTGGGCTCGATTAGCCGTGCGCCCAAGGTGCTTTGGGCTTGATGCGAAGAAGAGTTGAGTTGTGTTGAGTACCTCGCTTGGTGGGTTGATCCCCCGTATGGCGGGTTATTCTTACGTGTACGGCCAAATTGGTGCAACCCTGCAGGGATAATCTTCTCGAGAAGCCGTGTTTTCCGCGGTTATGGATTACTTGGTGAAAGTACTGGCTAACAAGTACTCAGGACAACTTAAACCTAATGATTAACAACCTTACACCCAATGATTAACAACTTGACTAGTAATAGGCTTATTGACACAATAATCTGAACCATCATTATTTCAACTGCGTGAGTTATCCTCGGATTGCTTCTTTGGATAAAGGGGCGAGATCCAGGATGGGTTTGTTTGAAGTTACTTTCAGTTGGTTACAATACTCGATCTTATCTTCCTTCTGTTAGCCGGAAGTTGTAGTTGTTTCTGTAGTTGGTAGCGCAGCCCGCTGCCGCTTATTTGCAATAATCCCTTCCTCCCGTTGATCCCAAAGTATTTGTATCTTGTGATGACTGGCTATGCCGGTATCTTGTGAGTATGGTTTATCCACTTGCCAGTACTTAACCGTACTGACCCACGAATCTTTTTCGTGGCTGCATATTCAATATTGCAGTCAACAGGTTTGAAGTCTGACGACGTTAGCTTGGGAATCCCTCCGGCTTGGCCTGGGCAGGGATTGGACGCTCTCGGTTATCTTCAGGACTCTTAGTCCAATTTGTATCTTGTCCGTAGATGGACGATATGTTGTTTCTTCCGCTGTTATTTGGATCTTTGTATTGTATCAGTTGTATCCCTGACTCGTTTGAGTCATCTTGTAAATCTCTTTTATGTTGTTGTTGTGGATTATTCGTGAACTGTTGTAATGGTATCACAAGTGGCAACCTGGAATCGGTTATTATGTGGATTCTGGCGGGAATGCTGAAATCTGCATAGTGCCCGATCTCGGGGCGTCACATTGTGTAATGTATGTCATGAGCAAACTCCAAACCAGGGCCGGCCCATATGGGTGGGCAAGCGGGGCGCCCGCCCTGGGCCCCCGAAAGGCAGGGGCCCATCCTAGGTAATACTTCTATAGTTATTAGTTTAAATATTGACTTAGTTCCAAGTATGTATAAAATATAAAAAGATATTATAAAAGATTATGAGGCTAAAGTCTAACGTAGCAAGGCTAACCCACCAGGGCACCTCGCTCAACTCTCGCTAGACAGTAACAAAAATGATCGGTATCGCTCACCTCTAAACATGTAAACTTCAGTTGCTGATTCTCCTCAACAAAATTCTCAATAGTCTTTTTTGGTAATAGCATGGCTCCTTCCGTCGTTTCCGATTCCGATGTTATAGGCAGCCACTAATATAGATCAACGACGTAATCGAAACACCCCTAATTAGATATTCTCCCATCCTCAACGTACATCTCATTCCCCATCAACGAGACATCGGAGGGATGGTACGAGTTCATCCTTCTCGTTCCTCTCTTGGGCTTTAAATGACTCTATTTTAAAAAAAAATCGCTCTCATGGATCAAAAAAATTGTAGGTTTTACTCTCTTCATCCATGGACTAACTTGATAAAAAATATTTTGAGTTTTCAATTTTAGAGTTTAGAGATAATCTATCTATATCTATATCATGTAATGTTTCACACTTCACTTTTAAATATAACATATTTTTACGTTTATATGTGCGCGAAAGGGCCCTAGGTTGTCGCCTTGCCCCGGGGCCCGGTAAGTGTATGGTACGGCCCTGCTCCAAACATGATTCTATTAGCATGATAATCTGATATATCACAGATTTATTTACTGATGAAACAGGAAGCAACATATAATTCCACTTAATTATCTCTACTGATAAAACAGGAAGCAACCGATTTTTTTACTGATGAAACAGGCAGTAACTAGCATAATTTGGAGTAATATTCATGCACTAACTAGCATAATTGATTCACTAATTAAAAGCATTAGTTGTTGAAGTATATTCTTACATATTCTTGGCTCTAGTTGCTTTAGTTTATGGACAAGATGCTTACAGATTCTTTGCTCTACTCCTTGCCGCTTAAAATCTGAACTTGCAGTAGCATTAGAGTAGCTTGCAGTTCTTGCAGTGGTGTTAATATTGAACCTGCAGTATTCTTGCTTGCTTGTTTTGAAACTTTGCTCCTTCTTCCTGTAGTGCTTGTGCACTCATAGTACTCCATCTATTGTTAGTTCGTTTGTGCGTTGGTTGTGCATTATTCCCAGCCTTGTCGTGTCGTAGTGTATCTGTAGCTTGTTAGCAGCACTTAGGAGTAGAAAGTGTTGGTTAATTTAGTCGTTTTCAGTTTCAGAATAAGTGTAGAATTCAGTTTCGTCAGTTAGCACCTGTTAGGTTCAATTTCGTCAGGTGTTAGATAGGATACCGTTTGTTTCTGTTAGTTGTGATCCGATCTTAGCGTGTAAGACTCGATCGCCTAGACGTGGGATGGCACGTCCGATGCGGGCGTCGTGTGATCAACACGATCGATCACCAGCTTAATAAAAGGAAGAGGAAAACAGAAAAGGCTGCATCAGTTGCACGCAGCGCAAAAACCCTTGTCTCTCGTGTTGTTCATCTCTGAGATTCTGAGCATACACATCGAGAGCGATCGAGAGTTCGAGGGCCACAAGTGGTATCAGAGCCTCGTTGAACAAGGTTCGTCGCCATGTCGGAGAAGGGGAAGTCCACCTCACCGTTGAAGTCCAAGTCCCCCACCCCAGAGAAGCGTGAGCGGAGCCGCGGGCGCAGTGTCTCCCGGCGCGGAGAGAGCAGCGGCCCCCGCGAGATCGTACTGCAGGAAGTGGTGAGGGAACGCGGTGGTGGCGGCGGATCCATGCATCTTCCGATGCTCACTCGGACAAACTACACCGAGTGGGCGATCTTGATGCGCGTGCAGCTGCAAGGGGCGTGCCTCTGGGAGGCCATCGACCCCGGAGCGGAGGACGAGCAGCAGAAACGGCTGGCCTTGGGCGCCATCCTGCGATCGGTACCTCCGGAGATGGTGCCCGTCCTTGCCGCGAAGGACAACGCCAAGGCGGCGTGGGACGCCATCAAAACCATGCGTGTCGGCGTGGACCGTGTCCGCGAGGCGCGCCGACAAAAACTGCATCGGGATTTCGAGAATCTCTCCTTCAAGGAGGGGGAAGGGCTCGAGGACTTCGCGATGCGGCTCGCCGGAATTCTCAGCGAGCTTCACTCGCTGGGTGACGCCATCACGGAGCTGATGGCGGTCCAGAAGTTCCTGCGCGTCGTCCCCGGACGATACGCGCAGATGGCGTGTTCCATTTGAGACGCTGCTGGATCTTGATGGTATGACCATTGAAGAGGTGAGAGGCCGTCTCGCAGCGTCGGAGGGGCGCGGGAAACCAGAGCCGGAAGCAGGCGGCAAACAGCTTCTGACGGAAGAAGAGTGATGCGCGCGCCAGCAGCAGCAGCGCGGCCCGAACTACGCGGGCGGCGTCAGCACGGGGGGTAACCAGCGCCAAGGAAAGGCGCGCGGGAAAGGCCGCGATGACAAGCGGCAGGGATGAGAAGGCTCCAGCGGCCCCCGGCGTGACGACACCTGCAGGTACTGTGGCAGAAAGGGGCACTGGGCGCGTGACTGCAGGAAGAAGAAGACGGAGGAGGCGCATCTCGCCAAGGTTGACGAGGACGTCGATCCCGCACTCAACCTAACGGAGCTGATCGAGCTGGATTCAGATCCCGTGGGTCTGGCCCCGCCTGCACCCGCGGCGCCCACGCAGCCGCCGGCGCCCGCTGAGAACACCGCCCCTGCACGCGCGTTCGTCTTCCTGAACGAAGAGAAGGCCAAGGTCACTCCCGGTCGGGAGGGTGACCCCGTCGAGTCCGTCTGGCACCTCGACACTGGCGCGACGGACCACACGACAGGAGATCGCGCCGCGTTCACAGACCTGAACAAGGCAGTGACCGGCACCGTGCGGTTCGAGGATGGCTCGATGGTGCAGATAAAGGGGCGCGGCTCGATCGCGTTCAGCATCAACGGAGGACCACAACGGGCGTTCACGGACGTCTACTACATCCCACGGTTGAGAGCAACTCGTGAGCATCGGGCAGCTCGACGAGCACTACTGCGACATCCGCATCAGGCACGGCGTGCTCACGATCCTCGACGAGCGCGACAACCTGCTGATCAAGGTAAGGCGTTCCCCCAATCGCCTGTACAAGCTCACCCTGCAGCCGGTGAGGCCCGTGTGCCTGGCGATGCGCCACGACACGACCTCGTGGCGATGGCATGCCAGGTACGGGCACCTGCACACGGAAGCGTTGCAGAAGATGTCGCGTGGCGACATGGTGCGCGGCCTGCCCTGCATCGAGCCCACCGGGGAGATCTGCGAGGCGTGCCTTGCCGGCAAGCAGCGACGCGCTCCCTTTCCCCAGGTGGACAAGTTCAGAGCGGAGGAGCCGCTCGATCTGGTTCATGCCAATCTCTGCGGCGCGATCACGCCGGCCACCCCAGGAGGACGCCGGTTCTTCCTCCTCCTCGTCGATGACTTCAGCCGTTTCATGTGGTTGATCCTGCTGAGCTCAAAGGATGAGGCTGCGATGGCGCTCAAGCGCTTCCAAGCGGAGGCGCAAACGGAGGCGCGGCGCAATCTGCGGACCGTGAGAACGGACCGCGGCGGAGAGTTCACCTCCAACGCGCTCGCCGCTCACTTCGCTGCCACGAGTGTGAAGAGGCATCTCACGGCGCCCTATTCGCCTCAGCAGAACGGCGTCGCCGAGCGCAGGAACCAGACGGTGGTGGGCATCGCCAAGAGCATGCTCGAGGCGAAGAACATGCCCGGAAGGTTTTGGGGGGGAGGCGGTTCTCACGGCCGTGTATGTGCTCAACCACGCGTATACACGGAGCGTCGAGGGTAAAACCCCCTACGAGGCATGGCACGGGAGGAAACCGGCCGTGGAGCACTTGCGTGTGTTCGGATGCGTCGCCTACGTGAAGTCAGCACGTCCCTTCCTCCGCAAGATCGACGACAAAAGTACCCCGATGGTGTTCATTGGGTACGAACCAGGCTCCAAGGCTTACATGGTGTATGATCCTGCGACGCACCGCGTGCACGTGTCAAGGGACATCGTGTTCGATGAAGCAGCTAGCTGGGATTGGAGCAAGGAGGATGAAGAGGGCGCGCAAGGTGGAGGGGAATTTGCGGTGGAGTACATGGAAGTGCCCACGCTCAGCTCCCCCAGCTCCACAGCGCGCGCTGCCGCGGCAGAGAAATTGCCGGAAAGCGCTGCCGCCACGGCAGACTCAGCGTGCGCGCATTCGGGCTCGGCAAGAAACGCGTCGCCACGCACACCGTCGCCTTTGCCCACTGGAAGCGCGAGCCCGTCAGCGAGCGTGACATTCGCTACGCCGCCGTCCTCCCCCGACTCCGAGCTCTTCGACGCCCACGACGACCCTGATGAGCCACACCGCTACCGCCGCATGGAGGAGGTGATCGGGCCGGCCGCAGCTGTCCCCAGAGCGGCTGATGCTCACGACTGCGGAGGAGCCAACGAATGCGGCCGAGGCGCTGCAGCAAGCAAGCTGGCGCAAGGCCATGATCGAGGAGATGGCCTCGATTGAAGAAAATGCCACCTGGGAGCTCGTTGATTCACCGCGCAACGTCAAGCCCATCGGCCTGAAGTGGGTTTACAAGGTCAAGCGCAACGAGCAAGGCGATGTGGTGAAGCACAAGGCGCGGATAGTGGCTAACGACTACGTGCAGCGCGAGGGGATCGATTTCGAGGAAGTCTACGCACCCGTGGCACGCCTCGACTCTGTCCGCCTGCTGCTCGCCCTTGCCGCACAGGAATCCTGGGAGGTACACCACCTTGATGTGAAGTCCGCGTTCCTCAACGGGGAGCTCGAGGAGGTGTTCTACGTCGAGCAGCCTCCTGGCTTCCTCAAGGCTGGAGACGAGAGAAAAGTTCTGCGACTGCGCAAGGCGCTCTACGGCCCGCGTCAGGCGCCGCAGGCGTGGAACGCAAAACTCGACGGCAGCCTCGCGACACTCGGGTTCGTGCAGTGCCCATCAGAACACGCCGTGTACGCGCGCGAGAAGGACGGCGCTCGTCTGCTGCTGGGCGTGTACGTCGACGACCTCATCATCACCGGTACGTCCGCAGCCGCAATCGGTGAGTTCAAGCAAGAAATGATGTCCATCTTCAGGATGAGCGACCTGCGACTGCTAAGCTATTACCTGGGCATTGAGGTGATTCAGCGGCCAGGGGAGATTCTTCTCGGGCAAGCAGCGTACGCTGGAAAGCTGTTGGAGAAGATGGGCATGGGCAGCTACAACCCCACTGCAGTGCCCATGGAGCCGCGCCTGAAGCTGAAGAAGGGCGACAGTGGCAAAGGCGTGGACACGCCACTGTATCGGAGCATCATTGGAGGGCTGAGGTACTTGGTTCATACTCGCCATGACATTTGCTTCGCGGTGGGATACGTGAGCAGATACATGGATGCCCAACCAGCGAACATTGGGCTGCTGTGAAGCATCTCCTCCGCTACATTGCGGGGACGAAGAACTATGGGTGCCGCTATGCACGCCAAGAGCACCCTGCCAGTCTGATCGGGTACACGGACGCCGACATGGCCGGGGACATCGACGATCGCAAGAGCACGAGCAGGATGCTCTACTTCTTTGGCAACTGCCCTGTGTCATGGCAATCCGCCAAACAGAGAATCGTCGTGCTATCTTCGTGCGAGGTGGAGTACGTCGCTGCCACGTGCGGGGCGTGCCAAGGTGTGTGGCTCAAGCGCCTCCATGAAGAACTTCTTGGGCAAGATGGAGGCGCCCCGGAGCTGCGCGTTGACAACAAATCAGCCATCGCGCTGATGAAGAATCCGGTCTTCCACGACCGAAGCAAACACATCCAAACTCGGTATCACTTCATTCGTCAGTGCGTGGGCAACGGCGACATCAACGTGCAGTTCGTGCGCACTGAGGAGCAACTCTCTGATATCATGACGAAAGCTTTGGGTCGCATTCAGTTCATGGAGCTGCGGCGTCGCATCGGGATCGTCAAGGTGAAGTACGACTAGATTAGGGGGAGTTTGTTGGTTAATTTAGTCGTTTTCAGTTTCAGAATAAGTGTAGGATTCAGTTTCGTCAGTTAGCACCTGTTAGGTTCAGTTTCGTCAGGTGTTAGATAGGATACCGTTTGTTTCTGTTAGTTGTGATCCGATCTTAGACTCGATCGCCTGGACGTGGGATGGCACGTCCGATGCAGGCGTCGTGTGATCAACACGATCGATCACCGGCTTAATAAAAGGAAGAGGAAAACAGAAAAGGCTGCATCAATTGCACGCAGCGCAAAAACCCTTGTCTCTCCTGTTGTTCATCTCTGAGGTTCTGAGCATACACAGCGAGAGCGATCGAGAGTTCGAGGGCCAAAGAAAGAAACAGTAAATTGGAGTAGCAGTAACTTGCACGAGCAGTAGTGCAACACTGCTTGGAGTAAGCACACATTGGAGTTGCCGGTATTTTGAGGCTAGGATACCTTTTTAAAGGTTTGTATGCAGCCATTTGACAGCGGAATGCTTGACTGGGGTACCTTTTCATGTATACTCAAATTAGGAGTAGATGCTGGTGTAGATGTACCGAGAAGAGTACATATCATTGCTCAAATTAGGAGTAGATGCTGCTGTATGCTTGGTGTTTGCTCTTCAATTCCAGGCCCTCAATTTCAAAATTTAATGGACTAAAATTCTTGGTGCGTGCTAGCAGCGGTAGACAAATTGAATGTACCGCTTGCACTGATTTTTTTGCTATGTTCAGAATTTAGGAGAAGAGCTGGAGCAAGCCATCTACATAGCTCATTATTTGAAGTCAGCTGATGCGTTTTTGATTCAAACACAGTTCAGACACAGCTCTAGCTGGAGTTTAATTTTAGTGCCATAGATTCATTTGTGTATAATAAAGAAAATCTTCAGTATTATTCCACACTTCAATTGTTAGATTCAGCTCGAGTATGTGAGATGCTCGACATGTCAGTTGTGCTCTGTTTTCAACATAGGATCAGTGCAGTAAACTGGCATATCTTGTTTTGCTCTGACTAGTACATCAAGGTTTCTCTAATTGTTCTTTTTATTCATCCATTCTCGGAGGAATCTGCAATCGTTGCTTCTTGTATCGTTGGAGGCTAACTTGATCCGCTACTGAAATTGATCAGGGCCATGGCTGCCGTGATGCATCGACACTGTTGCCGTGCCGCGCTAGGCAAGGCCGAGGAGAGCTTGTGCGAGAAGCGGGCACGGATGCTGAAGGACCAGTTTGTGGTCTCCGTCATCCACGGCCACTCCCTGGCTATCCACGAAGAGCTCGATCAGGTCCGCTCAGCTTCTCTGTTCCAGCTTATGCTTCTGAATTTGCTTGTACCCGTGTCCTTAATATGGGAGTATTACACACCAAGAAAGCACTCATGGCATTTGGGAGTATCAATTTAATGAAATATCATGGCCATGTTTCGTTTGAAATCCAATAATTTTGTGCAATATTTGTCTGCAACATTTTGCAACTCTGTGCAAGGAGTATACTCCACAGAGCATGAAAAAATTTGTTTGCTTGCTTCTATAATTATACACACCGTCGTTTGTTTACTTGTTTGTTTTTGTTTACTTGTTTGTTTACTTGCTCCGGGCGTCCGGTATGTCATCTCCTCCCCCTGTTCTGTCAATTTTAATAAGTAAGCACAATATACTCTAGCAACTTGTTTATACAAGGAGCAAAATCTTATTAATTTTACCATACATTCAGTTTGTATATGATCACTTAGAATTCACTGCTATAAATAGACGAAAGAAGTCATGTACTCCGTTGTGATCATATGTCAGTCATTCGCTCCTCAATTCTAAGTTTGCTGGAAATCAGAGAGTAATCATGTGTCATTAGCATGGGCAGGCAATCTCTTCGATTGATTCCCCTCCAGGAATTACTTTCATTAATTAGCCGGCCCACGGAGTGAAATATCGAACATATAAATAACTAGTATCTCAAAAACGAAATAAAAGGCTTTCTTTTAAGCTTGTTAATGGAATTCCACAGGAGTCAAGCGCTAGCAAAGAAGAATTGGAAATCAGTCGCTTCCCTTCTGGACTCAAGTCAGCAGAAGAGTGAACTTCATATTAATAGGTAAATCCTACATCAAGCGTAAAGGAAGTACCTAAGAAAACATGATCCCAGGCGGATACTTGGCATGTTCCCCCTCGCCCAGGCCCATCGCAAGGAAAGCGAACACCTAGATTTGCTTTATCGGGTATCAAACGGGAACTGTGAGAGATAAGAAATAAATCTAAGTACCGAGAGGAAAATAGAGCTCGAATCCATAGCATTCTCCACGCACCCACCATTCATTAGCACCACCGCTCATTAAGCTGAAAGAAAGTAGCAGCACGAACATGGAAACCAATGAGAATGACAGAAGCCCGCTAAACAAGCACAGATTATTCAATAAAGAAGCAGCTAAACAGGAATAGGTAAAGGAATGGAAGTACATTTTGTACCAGAGTGGTATCTCACTGATGGCTCGGGCCCCCCGGAAGGGGGTCTAGACCTAAGTAAGTATGTATGAGGGGACAGAAAGATGGGCTTACCATGTTCCATCAATAGCACCTAACCTATGCGCTACTTATGGGTGTGCGCTCAAAGGATACAAACAGGCTCGCCTCCACTATTGTTCCGGGTTGATGAAAGATCCTACTGCCAATTCTTTTTACCGGTGGCACTCAGTCGCTGATAATCATGTGTCATTCTACTGAAACATTGACTGAAACTTAACTCAATTGTTTTCTTTGTTCCCTAATTTTAGCTGGTTGTCTATTACTCATAAAACCCTGTTTTGTTCTAAGTACCAATTGATTTTTAGTCTGCTTTGCTCATGGATTTCGTTCAAATCTCAATGCTTTGTCAATATACCTATCTCTTTATGCACTATAGCTGTATTAAAAACAAGCCTTTGCAAATTTAAATAGGTCAGCGGGTCCACCACGTTTTGAGAGGTTACCCTAGGGCGATCGGGAGGCGATCGTGTTTCCACTAGGGTTTCTCGGGCGAAGGGTGGTTTTCTTCCGGCGGCGGGGCGATTGCGATGGCGTGATCCGATCCGGCTGGCTGCGAGCTGTGATTCGGCTGCCTGCGCCGCTGGTGTGGGGGATTCGTGGTTCTCATGGCGTCCTCGAGCGCTCGGAAGGGCGGAGATGGAAACCGGTCCAGGAATCCATCTGCGTCGCCGATGAAGGGCTCGGAGGAGGCATCTGCTTCCTTGTCGGCGAAGTTGGGTGGGCTGATCCTGACTGAGAAGGAGGCGTCGGGGCTGGTGATCACGGATGCTGGAGTCGATCACGTCCCGAAACCGAAGTGGGCAGCGGTGGGCAAAGCCTGCACACCACGGAGGCTGATCATCAGTGCTCTAGAGAGGGCAATGCAGCGAGCGTGGGGTCTTCATCGCCCGGCGCAGTTCAAAGACATTGGTGATAACAGGTTCGTTGTCCGCTTTGGATCGGAGGGGGATTGGAGCCACGCTGTCAAGAATGGCCCCTGGCAATTCGATTTTCATGCAATCCTCATGGAAGATTATGACGGGAGAGTGCGCCCTTCGGACATGGTCTTCGATAAGATGGCAGTGTGGGTCCGTGTTCTTGATCTCCCTCTGGATATGATGAATGAGGTGTATGGGAAGCTGATCGGGAATTGGATTGGGAAATTTATAGCAGTGGATGTTGACAAAGAGGGACTAGCATGGGGTGAGAAGCTGCGTATTCGAGTTGAGATCAAGGTTGATAAACCCCTAGTGAGGGGTGTGTTTCTGCGAGCATCGGAGGAAGGGGAGGAAGGCAAGTGGTTTGACGTTAAGTTTGAAAAAATCCCCCACTTCTGCTTTGACTGTGGGATGCTTGTTCACCCACCAGCGGGATGCTCCGCGGAGAAAGAAGAAGTGAAGCAATGGGGGGAGTGGTTGCGTGCCTCCCCCGGGAAGAACAAGAAAGCCCCCCCGGCAACTCGGCCGACTGTCACTACAACCAGCTTTGGGAGCAGGTCGAGTGAGGGGGATGGATCATACCCATTCAGAGCTGAACTTAGAGATGCGCCTTCGCGGAGGAGGCTGTTCCGTCAATCTGCAGCTTCTGAATATTCCCACACTGGTGGGCATGAACAGGGACGGGGAGACAACGAGTTCACCAGTACCCCAAACCACCACAGGGTGGACTCGAGATCGAAGGGGAAGGAGACGGCTGCGCCAGGTAACAATAAAGCTAGGAGTGGTACTTTTGTCCGTAAGCCTCGCAAGAACCCCAAGCCAAAAGCAGCTTTAGAGGATAGAAGGAGGAGTCCTAGCTCGAAGAAGAGAGACTCGCAGCTGGTGTGGGTGCCAATTAGTACGGCAAGTGGAAGCCTAGGTGAGGAGCTGCAGTCACAGGGGAAGAAACAGAAAGTGGCCTCGGTGTTTGATCGCATATCAGACCCAAACGTTTCATCGGCGAGTCCTGCCAGGCAGGACCTCCGAGGACAATGAATATCATGTCCCTAAACTGTCGAGGACTGGGGTTGGACTCGACGGTGGGGGAACTCCGTGACCTGTTTAGGTCCTACAACCCAGTGGTGGTATTCTTGTGCGAGACCAAAAAGAAAGCAGAAGCGATGGAGCGCCTAAAGTGGAGTCTCGGCTTCAGACATGGTGTTGCCGTGGACTGCAAGGGGAAAGGAGGGGGGCTCGCACTTTGGTGGAAAGAAGAGGTGGATGTCTCGGTCAGGCCCTGGTGTCAATATTATATCGATGCTACAATTAAGTTCAATGATACCGTGTTTAGATTCACTGGAATATATGGGGAACCACGATCGGAGCTTCGTCACAAAACATGGGATGCGCTTCGCTACCTTCGAGCTCAGGACAATAATCCTTGGTTATGTGCGGGAGACTTCAACGAAATCTTGAGGTGTAGTGAACAGAAGGGAGGCAACCCAAGAGCAGAGGCACAAATGAACAGATTTAACACCTGCCTGACCGACTGCGGTCTTGCAGAGCTCGAGTTTTCGGGATACCCGTACACATGGAGCAATAGAAGAGAGGGTGGTGCACATATCCAAGCAAGATTGGACAGGGCAACATGTACAAACTCGTTTGGTAGTTTATTCCCTGCAACTACCGTGGAACACCTCGAGACGGAGGAGTCCGATCACCTTGCCCTCCTGATCAGTGTGAGGTCCTCCTTCCAAGCCCCAAGAACACGGGTCTCTAGGGGTTTTCGGTATGAGGAGATGTGGACCAGGCATGATGAATATGAAGGCATGGTGGAACAAGCTTGGCTCAATGCTGACATGGGCGGTAGGGGGCTCGATGGCCTGTGGGACAGGCTGCAGAGAGTGTCAGGGAGCATGAAATCATGGGGGCGGGAAGTGTTTGGCTCTGTTCGACAGGAGATAAGGAGACTCAAAGAGCAACTGGCCATTGCCCGAACAGCCTCTCTACATGTTGGCGACTCGCTGGAGCTCCGGTCCATTGAACAGAAATTGCACGAGGTCTATGAGCGGGAAGAGATCATGTATAGACAACGATCTCGGGTTGATTGGCTCAAAGCGGGCGATGGAAATACTCGTTATTTTCAGAACCGAGCCTCCCATCGGAAGAGGAAAAACACCATCAAAACGTTGCGAAGGGAGGATGGCAGCCGGTGTACTACGGACATCGATATGAGGGCACTGGCCCGATCGTTCTATGGGACGCTATACGCATCCGAAGGAGCCAACAACATGGAGGCGATTCTGGACCATGTTACCCCTTTGGTCTCTGATTGCATGAACCAAAAGCTGACGGCGCCGATCCGTGATGATGAGATTGAAAGGGCACTCTTCCAAATGGGCCCTACCAAAGCTCCCGGACCGGATGGCCTTCCTGCACTTTTTTATCAACGGCACTGGTCGTTGTTAAAATCAGAGGTCTGCGGTGCGGTTAGGGGCTTTATCAATGGCGACGAAATCCCTGAAGGCTTTAATGACACAGTCATTGTATTGATCCCCAAGGTGAACTCCCCCGAGCAGCTATCACAATTCCGTCCTATCAGCTTATGCAATGTTCTCTACAAGTTAGCATCCAAGGTTTTGACCAATAGATTGAAGGCTATTCTTCCTATTCTGATATCTGAAGAGCAGAGTGCGTTTGTGCCCGGGAGGATGATCACTGACAATGTTCTCATTGCATACGAGTGTGTTCATTCTATTAGGACAAGGAAAAGGAAGAAACCACTATGTGCAGTTAAGCTCGACATGATGAAGGCCTACGATAGGGTTGAATGGGTTTTTCTTGAACAGATGATGGCAAGGATGGGTTTCTCTAATCACTGGATACAGAGAATTATGAGGTGTGTTTGCTCGGTGCGCTTCGCTGTGAAATTTAATGGCGATTTGTCGGATCCTTTCATCCCATCAAGGGGCCTCCGGCAAGGGGATCCACTCTCTCCTTACCTCTTCCTATTTTGTGTGGAAGGTTTTTCTTTGTTGCTGCAGAAAGCTCAAGAGGCTAATATGTTGAAGGGCGTTAATTTTGGTTCGGATGGGCCTCACGTTACCCATCTTCTCTTCGCGGATGACAGCATAGTCTTCTTGGAAGCAACTGAGGAAAGCATGCATGCTCTTAGGGAGGTACTAATCGCGTATGAATCGGCGTCGGGACAGAGGGTGAACCTATCCAAGTCCTCCATCTTCTTCGGTGATGGCTGCTCACCGGAGGCAAAGACTCAACTCAAGCTTGTCATTGGTGTTCAGGAAGAAGCCTTGTGTGAACGATATCTAGGCCTTCCAACAGTGGTTGGTCGGTCTAAAGAAGGTGTGTTCCAATACATTAATGAACGCTCTAGAGGAAAGGTGGGGGGCTGGAAGGGCCAGGGGCTGTCAAAGAAAGCTAGAGAGATCCTTGTTAAATCAGTCCTCCAAGCTACACCAACGTACCCAATGAGCTGCTTCAAATTTGGAAAAATGCAATGCCAAAAGTTAAGTGCTATTTCTTCTAGGTTCTGGTGGGGTGCAGCAGACGGCCAGCGTAAGGTCCATTGGATTGCCTGGGACAAAATGTGCATGCCGAAGAGTAGAGGGGGCATGGGCTTCCGCGATTTCGAGGCTTTTAACCAAGCACTGCTTGCGAAACAGGCCTGGAGAATCCTTACAGTGCCAAACTCCTTGTGCGCAAGAGTCCTCAAAGCTCGCTACTTCAAGAATTCAGATTTTCTTCATGCTGGCTGCCCTGGGCGGGGTTCCTTCTCGTGGAGGAGCATATTACACGGAAGAGACCTGCTTGGACGGGGCATTATCTGGAGAGTGGGCAATGGGGAATCCATTGACATATGAAAGAGCAATTGGATCCCTCGGGCGGGTGTTCTTCGTCCACTGGGACGTAGGGCTGATGCACCTAGTTCGATGCCGAACAAAGTGTCTGATCTCCTAAACCCTGCAGGTACCGAGTGGGATGTGCAAAAACTGAACCAACACCTTCACATGATTGATGCTCTGGATGTACAGCTGATCCCGGTGGGTGGACCGAGCACAGTGGATTGCCTAGCGTGGAACTTCACCAAAAATGGCGTCTTCTCGGTACGGTCTGCCTACCACCTCTCTTTGCAACACAAGAACTACCTTCGGGGTGGCGCGGAGTCCTCCTCCTCGGCAGCGTCTCATCAGGGCTGGCTAGCTTTGTGGGGAGCCAATGTACCCGGGAAGGTCAAAATTCATGGATGGCGCCTAATTCGCAATGGCCTGGCACTTGGCGAGGAGCTACAAGGGAGGCACATCAAGGGAGGCGTTAAATGCGTGGCTTGTGCTAGAGAGGAATCTGCCCTTCACCGCTTTTGGCACTGTCCACACTCCGTGCAGGTTTGGAGGGCTATAGAAGAATCGATGTGCTTTACCTATCCCTCGCCCCCGCCCAATGTGATCTGTCAACGAGACCTGCATAATTGGATCCTTGATTGGCTCAAGTCAGCGAAGGACGACTCTCTGGATATAGTTTTGATGTCACTGTATCACCTCTGGTTAGCTCGGTATGATGCTCGGGACTCGCAGATGATTGAAGATCCCCTGTCCGTCGCCCAAAGATGCTGCAAGTTAGTGTTGGAGTGGCGCAATATTCAGGAGGCTAAAACCCCGCAGCCCACGCGAGCGAGGGCACAGTGGTGCCCACCAGTCCACGGGTGGATGAAGGTAAATTCGGATGGGGCTATGACGAAGTCGTCGCGGAGGGGAGGTGGCGGTGCAGTACTACGAGACCACGCATGCATGTTCTTGGCGGGATCGTGTGCTTTCTTCCCTCAGGTCTCGGATGCGGAGGAGGCAGAAGTCCGAGCGTGCATTCAGGCCATGGAGCCGGTGAAAGAGATGAATATCAATCGTGTCGTTCTGGAGACTGACAGCGAGTTTGTGGTTAGGAAATTGCAAAGTGTTGATCACGATCGATCGCAGTACGGACCGTGGATTGAAGACATCAAATGCAGGCTCCAGGCTCTCGATGACTATGAAGTCAGATGGGCGCGTCGCTCAGCCAATGGTGTAGCTCACATCTTAGCGAAGGAGGGGTGCAGTCTAGAGCTTAATAATGTTTGGCGTCCTATGTATCCCGCATGTATTTCTTCAGCACTGAACCTTGACTTGGTTGGTTAATTAATGCAAGCAGTTTTATTCTCAAAAAAAAAAACAAGCCTTTGCTGCTTTGTGTTGTTGCATTGTTAAGTGCTTTCTCTCTGCATTGTTAAAAATGGTTGAACTGATTCAGTTAACTAAATACTCTGATGGTCCCTTGGCATGATGATTAAATGAAGTGTCGATTTGGGTTGTTATATTCAGTAATACTCCATCATGATCGACATGATGCTTGACAGCAACTGGCTGAATTGGAGTATTTGTACCTGCAGCCACATCCCTGCCATCTTTTTCGGCATGATGATCGACATTCAGGCCATCCTCTTCTTAGACCTGATGATCGACATCGCCTCTTCCGGGTACTATGCTCTTCTCTTTTTCGGCTAGAGTGCCATAGAGGTTTAGAAGAACCATATCGTGATGATTGATCCAAATTCTTGCAGGAGAAAAGATGGATAACTGTCATGCCATGTCAGAGAAGAGCTGAATCTGCTCCAGCGACCTGTTGCTGCTGCTTCAGTCGCTAGAGGGTGTTGCAGCCACGTCCTGGGGCTGGGCGAGGAGCCTGGGGCTCTAGCTGCTGGTTGTGTTGACGAGAAAGCAAGCAGACACGGCCTGGGTGATCTACTGGGCGAGATTGGCGGCAAGGAGAAGCAAGCAGCCATGGGCTGGGGCTCAGGCTGCTGCTTTGTGTCGACGAGGAGAAGCAACAAGCGAGGAGAAGCAAGAAGCCACAGCATGGGATCTGTTGGCGAGATTGGAGATGGGGATCTGATAGGGATCTGTTGGGCGAGATTGGCGGAGGGGTGTTGGCCGGCGAGGCGAGCGAGCCGCGATCTGGGCGAGATCGAATCGTTTTTCTATTTTTGAACTGGAGATCGGATCGTTACTTTGCGGTTTCCCTCGACGACCTTTTCTTTTGTCGCTAGCGATAGGCAGACATGTAAATTTTGCGATTTTGGAATGTTGTCGGAAAACGCCTAAACGTCTTATATTTCGGAACGGAGGGAGTACATCGTAAATAACTAAGCACACAATTAAAATAGCATACCTGATTTTGGTAAGAAAAGAGGTTAACATTGTGACCAAATACCCTTCTATGTTATTGTTAGTGAAACTAAGGCGCTGCCAACCTTTACTTTAGGTGATGGCGAAGGTCACTGCAATTATGGTATATTGGAGTAGATTTGTAGATATTTTAGCTCAGTATTCTGCAACTATTATCTTGTTTGGGCGTTCTATTTGAAAATTTGGTTATGCCTTTTTCCAGAAAAGAAATTAGTTTGTCTAAGCTTCCTTACATGTCCATTTCGAGGAGACAAAAAACTGTCAAAAGAATATGTGATGTCATGTAAAAAAAGATTTGAAATTTTCAATTTTTTGGCGCACTATTCTTTTAGATTTTGTATATACTGAATGTAGGCCTTGATAGATATTTTATTCTTACAACAAATGAACAAGTTGCATTGTAAATATATAGGCAAAAATGATACTTTGGGGGCATCAAAGGTGGACCAAGGCTGGCCAGGAAAGATGGATGGTGGGAAGGTGAAGGGTGGATGGAAGCGAAGAGGGTTATGGATCGATATCTTATAGTCGTGGGGGTACTGTCAGATGAGCACGCGGTATGGTCAGCTGACGGAAGAGGATCGACATTTATATAGATGATATTGGAAACCAGAGCAATGTCTTCTTAATCATTGCTGCAATATTTTTATCGTTCTGTAGCAAATTAATGGTGCTTTGCAAAAAAAAAAAATCTGACATGTACACTATTTATTTTTGTTCATGTCTATTGTGCTCGCAAAGGAGATACATTTGTTCTCGTCAAAGAATAATGAGGGACAAACATTGTCTCAAAAGTTGTGCATCTTTCATTATGTGTAAATAAGACTTCTACTATGGCATCACAGAGCAACTTTGAAGTCATGACTTATGGTACAACTCCGACAATTTACCAAAGTTCGAGAAAACACCAACACACATCAGCGACTGACATATCATTAGAGTAGAGTTGTTGGGCTGCAGTGGGGGGCTGCAGCGACTGAAGTACAATGGTGACACTGGAGTGCAGTGACTATGAAATACAATGGCGGTTTTATTGGAGTAGGGTGACTACAAAATAGAACCGTGGATAGAAAATAAACTTGATTTTCCGTAGCAATGCATGAGAATTTAACCAGTATGGGTACATCCGCTCCTTTTTCCATGGTGCCACTACAACGGGTGGGGTTGACGGGGTGCGGTTGATTTCGTGGAAAGCGTCCCGGGCTTCGGGTGTCCACTCGAATTTGTCTGGTTTCTTCAACAATTTGTAGAAGGGGACTGTCTTTTCTCCATCTTGGCTATGAACTTGTTGGGCGTTGCGACTCTCCTAGCTAACTGCTGAACACCTTTCACATTTACCGCCTCCTTCATTGTGAGGATGGCTTGGATTTTTTTCGGGTTTTCCTCGATGGCTCTGGTGGACTGGAGGTACCCGAGTAAGTCTCCTTGATGCACTCTAAAGGTGTCGTGGTGGAGTCACAACAGATGCCATGGGATGGCTTGAGATAGGAGCCGATGGACTCTGTAGGTATCCGGGGAGGGGTTGCACACCAAGAGGTGTGCTCAGAACACTGCAAACACAAGGATCTACCCAGGTCCAGGGCCCTCATGTGGAGGTAACACCCCTACTCCTTCTTGTCTGTCTCGATATATGTGTGTATCCGGAATACAACGGTGTTCCTCAAGCTCTCTGAGCTAGAGGAAGAAGAAGCTCTCTGGCTCTCTTTCTCTCTTTCTATCTAAGGAATGGAAAATGAACTACATGATGCCTCTTCCCTCGCGCGGGAGGGGTGTGGCCACCTTATATACTGGTGGCCACTGACAGGGCGTACATGGTTAGGCGGAGAACACTATGTCGTAGCGCACGCCCGCTGACACGGTGTCGAAAGTCGTCTCCTCCGTGTCCGCTGCCTGTCATGTCCCCCTTTCAGAGACAGGACGTGGCCTCACCCATACCCTGCATTGTGCCCATGCACACTCCTACATTATTCGTCTTGTAAGTTGAACCGCACACCTGTACTCTCCCGTGATCTTCGGGATTTCACCTAGCCCATTGACCTTGCTCTGGGATAGCTGGCTCTTCATGTAACCTGGATTCTCCAAGTATAACTCGGATAACCCGAGGTAACATTAACCTGCAATATGTTACACACTGTACCTCTTGCTGAGATAGCTCCATCTCGGTAATAGTTAATCGGTCCGGATACTCAACCTGGTTAACAGTATCTCGGTATCCACTCCTTGGACACCATTTCATACCAAGCTTAACCCTACCCGGGGGTAGCCCCTCGACATTAGTCCCCGAAGCTGGTATGGTCCAGCAAACTCGGATGATGGGCCGCACCAGCTTAAATCATAAGCTCCACAACATTCAACGGAGATACCTCATATCTCGGCTCAACCTCAACCTCAAGCTTGGATTCAATCCGCAATCCCCACCATGGATTTCCACAAAAATCCGAGATACTTGTGCCGGGTTACGGTTTTACCGAGTTCCCAACACTTAGCCCTTTTTTCTCGCGAGGTCCACCAGTGCGAGGCGAAACCACCTCGTTTCCCCCGCACTGTGGCGTCACCACGTGGCAGGGAATCGTTGCGCACGTCGCCTCGTTTCTTGCGCCCTGCCACGCACGCGCCATGCCCACGCCACGTCGTGTCGCCCGGCCCGACCGGTAGTCACATTACCGCAGCGCACTCGAGTGCGCCCCGCGGGAACCGCGGGATTAACTGCACACGCACGCACGGTGCTTCCGCATCGTGCGTTACCGCGTGTGCCGTAACCGAGCCCGTTGCCACAAATCGTGCCACGATTAATCCCTCACAGTTATTGCCTCCAGGGTATAAATACCCGCGCGATGCCCTCTCTTTTCTCTTCTCCTCCATTTCCCCCGTTGTCTCCTCTTCTTCACCGCATACGCACACAAAGCCCGAGCGCTCCACCGCGCTTTCCCTCACTCTGCCGCCGGATCTTGGGTGCCATCGTGCTTCCGTTCACCGCCGTGCGTCGGAGCGACAATGTGCACACCCTCTTCTCCGCCGCAGATCTGCACAGAGCCCGCGCCTCCAGCAAACCGCGCGCGCTTCTCTAAGCCCGAGCTCAAGCCCGAGCGCACCACAGCGTTGGTCTTTCGTGCCATCGCCGTTCTTCTCCGTCCTCTTTGTCCCAAGCACATTGCCGCGCCCGCGAATCGCCCAGAGACGATGGAATCTCCGCACACCGTCATGGCCTCGCTAGAGCTCGAGCCCGTGGAGGAGTTGGTGGCACCGGAATCCATGCGCTCCACGTGGACCGGGTCCCACATCACTTCCTCGGATCGCACTTGGTTGATAGATAACCTGCGCGTCCCGGCTGGGGTCACCTGCCGGGCTCCCGAGAGCGAGATTCAACCCGAACCGCAATCCGGTGAGTTCGTTGTCTTCCTTGCCCATTTCGAGCGTGGTTTTGGCCTCCCCTTTCGGACTTCATGGTCAACTTCTTCCAAAAATTCGGTCTTCAACCTCACCACCTTCCGGCGAATGCCATCACCACCCTTTCCTCTTTCATCTCCTTCTCGGAAGGGTATCTCATTCTCTACCCACACTGTCAACATGTGGAGTAAGTACTTCCGGTTCCATAAAAAGGTGATTCCGAATCCGGAGAACCCAGACGCGCCAAAACAGATGACGCAGTGCGGGGACGCCATGGTGGTTCCGCGCCAGGGTTCTAAGTTCCCGCGAATCCAGGGTTTGGAATCCTGCCAAAAGTGGCAGCACAGTTTCTTCTACATCAAGAATGCTACCTCGATCAACCGCATTGGTCTTCCGGTCTTCCACAACCCCTCCCCCCCCACACACACACATCTATGGTCCACAGGGATCACAATCCCCGCACCAACATCCACGAGGTCAACCTCGTCCACCAACGTCTCCTCAAGCTTATCCGGGACGGGCTCCAGGCGGATGATCTGCTCGCCACATTCATGAGCCGCCGAGTTCTGCCGCTCCAGCGCCGGAAACACAAGATCTGCCATATGAGAGGGAACCGGGGTCCGACCCGGGTCACCACGATCGAGCTCACCAAGAAGGAGGTGTATACCCGGGTGAAGGCGATAGCTCGGACCGAGCTCACAGAGGACTGGGAGTGGGGCTTTGAGCCCTACAGCAGAGCATGCCCTGCACCCAATGTAAGTCTCTCGGGACATACCGAGTTATATCCATTCCGGAAGGCTCCAAGATAATCTATTCCGGAATAACTTTGTCTCGATTCTCATGCCTTGTGATCCACATATGCAGAAATTTGTCTGCCAGCGGGTTGAGGACGGTGAGAACCCGGCCGCTAACTAGGGGGAGGACCGGATTGAAAATGATGTGCAGTACTTTGATGACGAAGATAACCTGCCGATCCCGGACGCAGAGCTCACCGCGGATGCCGGTAAGTCCTGCATCCCAGGCTTCATCAGATATTGGTATGAGGACGAAGAAGATATTGATGACGACTGTGTTGTTATAAAGGTACTTGATCCCACGCCAATTTCTTATGTGTATCCTCTGCCATCGGCTTCAGTTGATCCCTTCGAGACGAGGAAGTGAGCCGGGAGTGGCGCCGCGGCTCCTCCCTCCAAGAGGATACGGAAGAAGCCCGGGAAAAAGGGGGGCCAGACTATCCACAAGAGCAGATGGGCTATGTCGGAGGGGTAAGCCACTTTCCTAGATACATTCCCTTTGTACTTGTATCTTCTCTTCTTTTTTGCCCGAGTTAACTCGGTTGTATTGGTTTTCTTGCTTATCTTTTCCCTTTGCAGTGATCCTCTGATAATTGGAATGACTGAACCTTCCGCGTTTACCTCAACACTGAGATCACCTGTATCAGTGCCACAATCATCCACACTCCCTCTTGTGATCCAACTTGAGGGATCAGGAGGCTATGCCGACTTGGAGCAGGAGATCTCAGAAGCCGAGTCCATGGACATGCTGGAGATGCCCGCTCCCAAGAGAGAAGACAAAGATCTCGGTGCCAGCAACATGGGCACCAAGATGGAGAACACTGAGGCTTCGGAATGCACTGAGCCGACACCAGAACAGCAGCAGCAGCAAACAGAGGCCACGCCACAACATCAAGTTCCACCATCACACCCAACAGCACGTCTAGCGCCGCCAGCAAGACCTCAGGCACAACCAGCAGTACCTCAAGCGCAGCTGCCAACTCCTCCTCTGGCACAACAGCCGATAGTTCCTCCAGCACAGTAGCCCCCTATGGCCCAGCCAGCACCGCAGCCGCTCGTGGCCCAGTCAGCACCAGTTTTTCCAGCCCAACCGAAATGTGCCCTTGCGCCGGCGCAGAGTAATTCAGCACCTCCTACCGGGAAGGAGCTGTCAGCACCGTCCCGGCCGAGAAAAGCCTATGCTCCGCTGAAGAAGACCGGGACTGGGACGAAGAAGGCTGGTGTCGGCACGCTAACAATCAACCCCGAGACGCAAATTGTTGCGCACCAGGGGCTTGGTGTTGCCCGGTGGTACATCCATTTTGCATCACTATTTTATACTGTTATTCATTGATATATTTCATGTTATGCTGCATTACTTATGTTATTTCATCTTATTTTGCAAGTTTCATAATTTTTGGAGAATAAACACCGGGACCACAAATCTGATGGAAAAAGCACCGTTGAGATACCCTATTTCAGAAGATCAGAAGAAGAGGGGGATACTGGAGAGGTCTTAGAAGTCCCAAGGAGGAAGCTAGCCAGAAGGGCAGCCATAGGGGGGCACACGGGGCCCACACCATGGGATGGCGCGCCCCCTGGCCGCTCAGCCAGGTGGTGTGGCCACCCTAGCCCACCTCTGGTCGCCCCCTTTCGCGTACTTGACCCCCTGGCAACCCTAAGCCCCAGAACATTATCGAAGAAATATTCTGTTGCCGCCTCAGGGCGAAAAAAACAGAGAGAGAAAAGCTCTTCGGCAGGGAGAAATCTGCCAGGGAAATTCCTTCCCAGAGAGGGGGAATCATCGCCATCGTCACCGTCATTACTCCGGGCATCATCAAGATCGTCATCATCATCATCACCACCAGCACCATCACCCGCATCATCCACTTTCATCCCGATGTAAAAATTAGGGGTCTTTACCGTTATTTTCCACTAGATCTCTCTCCCGGTGTGGATTACTTGTTAGTAGTTGATGCTTGTGAGATTTATCGGTGTTTACGCTTTATGACCAGATTGTTATTATACATTATATCACCTCTGATTATGATCCATACGATGTCTTGTGGGTAGTTCGTTTAGTTCTTGAGGACATGGGAGAAGTCATGATGTTAGTAGTGGAATTATGTTGAAGTAATATCTAGTGGTTTGATATTTAAGTTGTGGTGCTATTCTTCTAGTGGTGTCATGTGAACATCGACTACATGATACTTCACCTTTATGGGCCTAGGAGGATGTATTGTGTATTTGTCTACTAATTATGGGGTTGCCAGAATGACAGAAACCTAAACCCCCGTTAAGAAACCAATGCACGAGGGAGTGTAGAATCCCGGAGTTTTAAGGTTGTGGTTAGATTTATCTTAATTACTTTCTCGTATTTGCGGATGCTTACGAGGGGTATAATCACAAGGATGTATTAGTCCTAGTTGGGCGGTGCATTAGCATAGGTTCACCCACACAACACCTATCAAACCAATAAATATTAATCAACCGTATGAAGAGAAAGCACTTGACGAAATTCCCAAGTGTCCTCGAGAACGTTTGGTAATCATAAGTAGAACAACCGGCTTGTCCTTTTCTCTCAAAAGGATTGGGCCACTCTCTGCAATTACATTTAATGTATTTTATTTACTCGCACTTTATTTATCTGCTATATCAAAAACCACAAAAAATTCGTTTGCTAGTGTTTACAGTGAATCCTCTATCCAATCTGCTTGTCAACACCTTCTGCTCCTCGTTGGGTTCAACACTCTTATTTATCGTAAGTACTACGATACACCCTCTATACTTGTGGGTCGTCAAGACTATTTTCTGGCGCTGTTGCCGGGGAGTGAAGTGCTATTGGTAAGTGGAATTGGTAAGAGAAACTTTTACTGTGAGTGTTGTTTTAATTTCAGTCTGCTGCTTTATTTCATTGTGGAGAATTCTTTTGGTTCTCCGTTTAGGGGTACAACTACTATTACTGCTTGGGTAGTAGGTGACTCGTTATCTTCTGAATTAGATCCTTATAAAATACCAATGAAAATTGTTGGACATGTTATAGATAACTGCTATTATGGAGATGGAACTGTCCATCCCGATGATCATTTTCTCTATATACATGAATTATGCGAGTTATTCAGGTGTGCAGGTATTACAATGGATCAAGTTAAAAGGAAATTATTCTCTTTTTCGCTGAAAGGTAGAGCTACTAAATGATTTAAATTACTGAAGAATGGTGAATCTATTGGATGGGAGGAAATTGTACCTCTCTTTTATTCTAAATTCTATCCTCCCAGTGAGATTCATAAAGACCGGAAACTAATATATAATTTCTGGCCTCATGATGGAGAGAGTATTACCCAAGAATGGGGGAGAATGAATTTATTAATGCTTAAATGTCCCGTTCATGAGCTCCCGAGCAATATTGTTGTCAATAATTTTTATGCAACGCTTTCTCTTCATGATAAGGATTTATTGGATGCTTCTTGTTCTGGACCATTCACACGTATGAAGGAAGAATTTAAATGGGATCTTCTTGACCATATTCAAGAAAACACTAAAGTATGGGAGAATGACAAAGGTAGAAAGTCAGGTATAAAATTTGATTATGAATGCATCAAAGATTTTATGGGAACTGATGATTTCTATAATGTTAGTGCTGTCTGTGGTCTTGATTTTCAAATCTTTGCCTCCTATCTTGATATTCCTAAAAAGGAGTTGAGAAAGTACCATGCACCTTATAAAGATATTGTTCCTGCTAGAAATATAGAAGTGCATTTTGTTAATCCTGTTGTGCCTGAGCCTTATATTAAGAAAGCATTTGAGTTGTTGTGATCCATCCATCTATATGTTGATTTACTCAATCATGTCCTTTATTCTTCCTTGTTTAGTACAAGTTCTTTTATCTGATTGAATACCACTTTGAAAGTTACCAATAACTGCAAAGAGAGTGTTATAATTGAGCATGATAAACTCTCCAATATAAGCTCTAGTATAAAGACTCTGATCGAAAGATAAGTACACTGTTAATTGTTCTCTAACCAAGAACGAGGTTTTCCTTGACCAATTCTGATTTCCTTTTGCACCTTTATTGTGATCTCCTCTACTTGTTTCAAGTTTAATTATATGAGAGTAAGTTTCTATCTAAAATGACTTGTGCTTTGATAGATTTGATGCTTCTTTTCCGTATTTTATTTATCGGCACCTCACTCCATAAACTTGTGGTCATGTTTACTGAGTTCAGTTTCGCTTGGGGACAAGCGAGGTCTAAGCTTGGGGGAAGTTGATACGTCCATTTTGCATCACTATTTTATATTGTTATTTTCTGTTATTCATCGATATATTTCATGTTATGATGCATTACTTATGTTATTTCATCTTATTTTGCATGTTTCATAATTTTTGGAGAATAAACACCGAGACCAGAAATCTGATGGAAAAAGCACCGTCGAGATACCCTATTTCATAATATCACAAGAAGAGGGGGATACTGGAGAGGTCTTAGAAGTCTCGAGGAGGAAGCTAGCTAGAAGGGCAGCTAGAGGGGGCCATAGGGGGGCACACCATGGGGTGGCGCCCCCTGGCCGCGCCGCCTGGTGGTGTGGCCACCCTAGCCCACCTCTGGTCGCCCCCTTTTGTGTACTTGTCCCCCTAGGAACCCTAAGCCCCAGAACATCATCGAAGAAATATTCCGCCGCCGCCTCGAGGTGGAAAACAACAGAGAGAGAAAAGTTCTCCGGCAGGGAGAAATCTGCCGAGGAAATTCCTCCCCGGAGAGGGGGAATCATCGCCATCGTCACCGTCATTGCTCCAGGCATCATCAAGACCGTCAGCGCATCACCACCAGAACCATCACCGTCATCATCCACCTTCATCCCGCTGTAACAATTAGGAATCTTTACCGTTGATTTCCACTAGATCTCTCTCCCGGTGTGGATTACTTGTTCGTAGTTGATGCTTGTGAGATTTATCGGTGTTTACAATTTATGACCAGATTGTTATTGTCCATTATATCACCTCTGATTATGATCCATATGATGTCTTGTGAGTAGTTCATTTAGTTCTTGAAGACATGGGAGAAGTAATGATGTTAGTAGTGGAATTATGTTGAAGTAATATCTAGTGGTTTGATAATTAAGTTGTGGTGCTATTCTTCTAGTGGTGTTATGTGAATGTCGACTACATGGTACTTCACCTTTATGGGTCTAGGAGTTTGCATTGTGTATTTGGCTACTAATTGTGGGGTTGGAGGAGTGACAGAAACCTAAACCCCCGTTAGGAAACCAATGCACGAGGGAGTGTAGAATCCCGGAGTTTTAAGGTTGTGGCTAGATTTATCTTAAATACTTTCTTGTATTTGCGGATTCTTACGAGGGGTATAATCACAAGTATGTATTAGTCCTAGTTGGGTGGTGCATTAGCATAGGTTCACCCACACAACACCTATCGAACAAATAAATATTAATTAATCATATGAAGAAAAAGCACTTGTCGAAATTCCCATGTGTCCTCGAGAACGTTCGGTAATCATAAGTAGAACAACTGGCTTTTCCTTTGATCTCAAAAGGATTGGGCCACTCGCTGCAATTACATTTACTGTCCTTTATTTACTCGCACTTTATTTATCTGCTATATCAAAAATCATCAAAAACCAGTTTGCTAGTGTTTACAGTGAATCCTCTATCAAACCTGCTTGTAAACACCTTCTGCTCCTCGTTGGGTTCGACACTCTTATTTATCGAAAGTACTACGATACACCCCCTATACTCGTGGGTCATCACCCGGCCCGACCCAGAAGCAGCACTTGATCATATCGGGTACATCCCCGACACACACGCCGGGAAGAAGTTGGGCCCTCTAGACCACTATCGCATGGACTGGAACCAAGACGATATCGACAAGGTGACTATGCCAGTGGCAGCCTCCTCCAGCACCCTTGCGCACAAGATGCACGCGCTGCAGACTACGGCCAGAGACGCCGAGATAACCTCTCGAGTAAGTAATTGTTTCGAGTTTACACATTGCAGATCCCGAGATAAATATACACTACCCAGTCCCCGAGATTTGGGCCGAGTAGGCATCACTCGAGTTAAGGATAATCGGGCCGAGTCTTCTAAATCTCACCACTTATTTTGTTTATTTTTAGGTTTGCACCAAGACCCGCACTAAACTATTCCAGAAGCTACTCTGGACACACCGGGATCTCAGTGAGCATAACCAGAGTCTGCAGGAGCAGATGGGAGGCAACGGTACCATCTTCATGCCCGAGATATCGTGTGTGCTTTATACTGCACCGATTTTTTAACTCATTCTTTTTTATCCCGCACAGCTGTGATGGAGCAGCAATTGGTCGACTCAATCACCAAGATCTCTGCGCTTGAGAGTAAATTCCTGTTTTCTTCACTTTGTGTTTTGTACTTACACATTCTCTTGCTGGCTAACTTGGTTATGTTAGTGCAGGTGAGCAGAAAGCCTTCGCCGAGAAACACCAGGACTGCGCTACTCTGGCAGAGTCAGCGCAGACTAAGATCTCGGCGCTTGACAATGAGTTTTTCCTCTTCATTCTTAGTGGAGCTATGAGCTTGATTGCTTGCTAACATTGTTGTTTCTATGCAGATGAGCATAAAATCTTCGCTGAGAAGCACCAGGATTGCCTCACACTGGCCGAAACGGCGCAGCAGCTTACTGACCACGAGGCCAGTTTTAAGGATGAGCTCCAAACTGAAAAGGCCGAGGTAACTTGGCTAAAGGCTGAGCTTTCCGAGATGCAGAAGCAGAAGGCCGAGTTAGAGAGTGCCATGATCGAGCTAGCCAAAAATGCTACCGCCGAGAAGACCCGCCAGGTGGAGGAGATCCGGAAGCTCACGGAGTAGAACACTGAGACCGAATCTCGGGCGAACTCTCTGCAGTCCGAGCTGGACAAGGTGAACGCCGAGACGGATAAGTGGCTGACAAAACTTGGCAAGATGAACCTGGATCTAAAAAGTAAGCACTCTTTTCTTTGGGATTTTTGATGATTTGCCACACTTTACGTGTGAAATTTGACTATTTGCCCTGTGACCACCACATGTCAGTGATATTAGATGTGGCAAATAATCAAATTGCAAAGTAAAACGTGGCAAATCGTCAAATGCCCCCTTTTCTTCTCTGCTTCTTCTAATTTTTTTGGATCTGAACCATCGAGCTAATTCTGACTAACTCAGATAGCTTATCTCTTAGGAACCTTCCCCCTCTCGTAAAGTGGTGCCGAGAAAGCCATCCATAAGTCCCGAGAAAGGAGGATCGAAGCTGGGGAGACTATCTCGGAGGTGGCTACCACTGAGGACCACCTGGTGGCCATTAAAGCTTGAGTTACACCGCTCAAAGCCATTAGATCTGATCTTCTCACCACCGCCATCCGGGTGTACACGGCCTTTTGGCCGGGTTGTGAGGTTCCGGTGGCGATTGAAGAACTTGCCAAGTGTCTCGAGAAAACCAAGGAGTGGCTCCGAGAGTGTCGTGCTTCTGCTGCACGAGCCGGTGCGGATGAGGTCTTGGAGTTTGTGCTATCTTGGTACGAATCCATCGAACTTGAAGTGCTCAAGACCATGCGCACCGGTTCCAAGTGGTCCAAGGATCCAACTCATGTCCAGCTCCGCCAGGAAACTGCATACAGGCTAGCCACCTACGCCGAGACGAAGGGCTTCATCGAGGGTCCCCCCGAGCCAGAGACTGAAGATGAGGAAGAAGAGGGATCTGAGTTCGAGGGCTCCGAGGCCGAGGAAGAAGTGGACGAGGAGATCGAGGTCGAGACCAACCCGGCCTCCATCACCGGATCAGCAGCCCCGACCGAGATCCCCACCGAGAACCCGGCCGCGGCTGAGACACCCACTACTGAGACGTCCACTGAATCCACCATCCCGGCAGGGATGGACGCTGCTCCTACTCCTTTGGCTATTTCCTAACTTTTATCTCGAAACACTTTTATATTCTTTAGATCCCCGGGACGCCGGGTGCAGATGTAATGAACAAGTTTATGCTTTTGGTACTCCCAATTTTACTTTGGTTTGTGCGAGACTAGTTAGATGCCGGATCTCTTTAACTCGAGTCCCCGAGTTCGTTTTCTCGTCCACTCGGATTTTTTCTTCTCTGCTCTTGCCTACCACTTGTTGTTTTTTGACAGTCGAGTCACGAGATTTCGAAAACCCAGTTTACAATACACACAACTTCGAGATAGGAATTAAAACTTTTCAACACTTAGCCAGACAAAGGAAGTATGTCGGTTTGCTAGCTCTTTCTTTCCTTAGCTGTTTTTCATGTGTTCATTGACACTTAGCTTGTTATGTTGCTTGCCATGAAGTCGGGTTTCGGACAGCAGCGAAGTTGAAGAGTTGGCTCTTAGGTTTAGGCACACTACTAGACCGACACAAGAAATTCTGACATAGCCAACCGACATACGAAAGTAAGAGCAAGTAAATACACACAGCAAGTTAGGCACAGGCAGTCCCCGGGTTCCTCCTCGGGGTGCCAAGAGTTTATAACTTCGGTGGAGAGGTACATACATTGCATTTTCAAGGATGAAAATGACGAAGGAGAGTAGATTCCAGAGACGCTTAGTTTCTTCTCCGGATCTATCCATCAATGAGATAGTATGCATCATTGTGCATAGCCTTGCTCACAATGAATGGCCCTTCCCATGGGGGGGGGGGGGGAGTTTGTGCATCCCGGTTGTGCGCTGCACAATCCTAAGCACCATGTCTCCTTCTCGGAATACCCGAGGGTTCACCTTTTGGCTATGATAGCGTCTCAGATTCTGTTGATATACAACTGATCTCGACAGAGTTAATTCTCTTGCTTCTTCTAGCAAATCAACATCATCTTCTCGGGCTTCTTTTGCCTCTGGCTCTGTATACAGAGTCACTCTTGGCAAGTCATGCTCTATGTCGGTGGGCAGCACAGCCTCTTGTCCATATACTAGGAAGAATGATGTATAGCCAGTAGATCGGTTAGGGGTAGTCCTTAGACTCCAAAACACCGCTGGTAGCTTATCCAGCAAACAACCCGGGGTTCACTGTAATGGCTCAATCAACCGAGGTTTAATCCTAGATAGGACCATTCCATTAGCTCTCTCTACTTGCCCATTTGATCCCAGATGTGCGACCGATGCAATGTCTAGTCAGATCCTCTTTTCTTTGCAGAACCGAGCAACAGCTCCCTCGGCAAAATTGGTTCCATTATCCGAGATGATCCCATGCGGATAGCCATACCTCAGCATTATGTCCTTCAGGAAAGTTACAGCTGTGTGCCCATTACACTTCCGGATTAGCTTCACCTCAATCCACTTAGTAAACTTGTCCACCATCACCAGCATGTGAGTCATGTTACCTCGGGCTGGTTTGAAAGGCCCCACCATATCCAAACACCATACTGCAAATGGCCAAGTGATATGAATGGTCTTGAGTTCTGAAGCCGACATATGGATCTTGCTGGCATATCTCTGGCACCCATTGCACTTCCTCACTATATATTCTACTTGCTGCAAGGCAGTGAGCCAAAATAAGCCATGCCGGAATGCTTTCTTCACTAGAGCCCGAGATGAGGCGTGGTGCCCACATTCTCGTTGATGTATCTCCCGGATAATTTCTTCTCCCTCTTCTGGCTCGACACAGCGCTGGATCACGCATGTGGGATGATACGTCCATTTTGCATCACTATTATATATCATAATTTTCTGTTATTCATCAATATATTTCATGTTATGATGCATCCCTTATGTTATTTTATCTTATTTTGCATGTTTTATAATTTTTGGAGAATAAACACCGGGGAGGAATTTCCACGGTAGACTTTTCCCTGTCGGAGAGCTTTTCTCTCTCTATTGTTTTCCGCCTCGAGGAGGAGGCGGAATATTTCCTTGATGGTTCTGTAGGTCTTAAGGTTCCCTGGGGGTAAAGTACGCTAAAGGAGGCGGCCGGAGGTGGGAAAGGGTGGCCACACCACCCCTAGGCGCGGCCAAGGGGCGCGCGCCACCTGGTGGTGTGGGCCCCTGGTGCCCCCTCCGGCTCTCCTCGTGGCTGGCACCCTCTTCTGTACTTCTAAGACTCCTCTGATGTTGTCGGACCCGCGGATACCAGGGTATCCTGGGCCGTCTGCTGGTAGCCCAGCTCATCAGGTACAGAAGGAGTCCGTACCAATCTACCGCAAGTAACGGGAACCCCCAACGGTTTCCCCCCAAGGTCAGCCCCTTGGAGATGAGTATTCCTCGAGAACTCCATCGCGTATCGCTGGGAAGGGACCCTAATCTGCCCCCGCTCCTTCCTGGAAGGAAGCTCACCCGTTGGGAGACAACCCATGTGAGGGTGACGTCATGGCCCCTGCGCGGATGACAGAGGCACCGCAGGGGACAGAGTGGCTTTGGCCACAGTTTCCATTCTCGTGTATAAAGTGCAGCGCACTGCTGCGTGCA
Source organism: Alopecurus myosuroides (assembly GCA_028641055.1). NCBI lineage: Eukaryota > Viridiplantae > Streptophyta > Magnoliopsida > Poales > Poaceae > Alopecurus > Alopecurus myosuroides. The sequence goes on from CM054059.1 coordinate 288,435,771, forward strand.
CCAAAGCCCGATCGGAGGCATTCCTCTTTGGTGCAAGAAGACCGGTCTGCCGCTATGATGTCTACGCACGCTTCTATTCTTGTAGACAGTGTTGGGCCTCCAAGTGCAAAGATTTGTAGAACAGCAGCAAGTTTCCCTTACGTGGATCACCCAAGGTTTATCGAACTCAGGGAGGTAGAGGTCAAAGATATCTCTCTCAAGCAACCCTGCAATTAAGATACAAGAAGTATCTTGTGTCTCCAACACACTAATACAATTGTCAGTTGTATAGGTGCACTAGTTCGGCGAAGAGAGAGTAAAATGCAAGTAATATGGATGATTATAAGTGATAATAACAATCTGAAATAAATATGGCAGCAAGCAAACATGTAGCAGAACAGGCGGAAAACGGTGTTTCAATGCTTGGAAACAAGTCCTAGGGATCCTACTTTCACTAGAGGACACTCTCAACAATGCTCACATAATTGAATGCATAAATATCATTTCTTCACTATGCTACTCCGAACCACTCTCCGGTCGAATAACAAACACTAATCATTGCGTAGGGCTTTAACAACACTCCTCAAGTCTATATTCCCTCTCTAGGGCACCCCAATGTCACTACGAGTGCCATAAATTAGTACTAAACAAACGCCACAATTTCATAGGTTCACCTTCCAACACAAGATATAAATAGCATGCTAAACCACACGGAGCACACACTGTCACCTTTACCCCGTGATCAAAGTGTTTACGGAGACAACAAAACCACTTGAGTAGCATAACAGATGAAGATCAATCTACATATTCAACTATATTACAAAGCTCATGATCACATAAAGATCACACCATGGGAGAGAGAGATGAACCACATAGCTACCGGTAGAGCCCTCAGCCTCGGGGGAGAACTACTCCCTCCTCATCATAGGAGACAGAAACGGCGATGGAGATGGCGGTGGAGTCGATGGAGATGACTTCCGGGTGCACGTCCCCGTCCCGGCAGGGTGCCAGAACAGAGATCTGTCCCCCAAAACTTGTCGGCGGCGGCAGAGCTACGGATGTTTTTCTGAGAAAAGGTCGATTCCTCTAGGTTTTATGCCTCGGGGAGTATATATGGGCGAAAGGGCAATGCCGGGAGGTGGCCAGGGGGCCCACACCCGTAGGTGGCGCGGCTAGGGGGGACCCGTGCCACCCCACATGGTGTTTCCACCCTGTGGCCCCCCCTCCGGGGCTCTTCGGGACTTCTGGATGCTTCCGGGACTTTTAGGACTTCTGGCTTTCAAATTTTCCAATTCCGAAAATATTTCCAGAACAACTTTTCTGAAACTAAAAACAGCAGAAAACATGGAACTGGCTCTGTGGCATCGTGTTAATAGGTTAGTCCCGGAAAACATAAGAAAACATAGGAAAATATACGGAAAACATGTAGCAATTGGCATAATATCAACATGGAACATCAGAAATTATAGATACGTTGGAGACGTATCAAGCATCCCCAAGCTTAGTTCCTACTCGTCCTCGAGTAGGTAAACAATAAAACAAAATAATTTCTGAGGTGACATGCTACCACACAATCTTGATCATTAAAATGTTAAGTAGAGCATGTAAACCAGGATCAAATGAACTAAAGTTGTGATCTATGTTTTATATAAACAAGTAATGCATAAACAAATAAGAATAAAGAATCAAAAAAAATGAATCGATACTAAAAGACTATCAAACATGCAATCTTTATTAGAGATGATTTAAGCTTTCAAGAACAACAATATCATGCACGTCAAGCTATCTTCACAACCCCTGTTAGGATCAAGTCAAGCTTTCCACACGATGCAATGCTTGAATCTTAAACTATTTGCGCACTAAAAACAAGCAAGTGTTCTGCGCTGGTCCCTAGCACCAGGATGTTATGGCTAAGAGAACATTATGGGGGGTTTGGAAGGTCAATGGAAGAAAGGATCACAAAGCTAAAAGTGGTCATTAGACAAGAGAAAGTCTTACAACCCAAGCTATGCAAGGAGTAGGGATTGCCACACAACGAATGCACATAGATCTATAAGTGTATGAAATCTCTCCAATGGAACTAGTGGGGGGTGCATCCAACTTGCTTGCTCACGAAGACCTAGAGCTCACTTGAGGAGGCTCATTATTGGAATATACAAGCCAAGTTCTATAATGTAAAGTTCCCCACATAGTTATGAATGATAATAATATGAAAAATCTCTCCAAACTGAAGTATTAGTGCTAAACATGAAGCACAAGTGTGGTATAAAGGATAGTGATGCGCCCCTCTCTCTTTATTCTCTCTTTGGCCCTTTTGGGGGGGGCTTTTTTCATTTTTTTTATATATCCTCACCGGTAGGGGCAACATCCTCTATTACAATGAATCATCACACTTTTAGTACTCATAACTCATAAAAAAATATCTCTGATGTCTCTAACTGCATGCTCCTGCCAATGTAGCAGTATGCATAAATAACCATGAAGCTCATCATCAAGTAACATAATGGAGGTGGATGTTGTGCAGCAATATATCTCGAAATGGCTATGGAAATGCCATGATAGTTAGGTATGGTGGCTGTTTTGAGGAAGAATATATGGGCTTATGTGTAGGAGAAAAATTCCTCCCACGGGAATTGGATGCACTGGCGAAGTTTGCACCAACTCTCAATGTGAGAAAGGGCAATGCACAGTACCGAAGAGGCTAGCAAATATGGATGGTGGAAGTGCTAGGAACCGCAACATAGACTCACAAGTTAAAAGATTACAGCAAGCAAATCATCTTACAAGGCAAGGTGCAAATCACTCCAAGAGGGTCCGTGGCAGTGACAAGTCATTGTTAGCTACCCCGACCGTAGCGCGTAACAAAAGGCCGATCGGAAATGTATCACTTGTAGCGATCATATACCATTGTTTCTATGAGCTGGTAATTTAAGTGTGGCACAGTTTCAAGTTTCTTAGACCAACCATTAAGAGTTTATACTTACTAGTCCTTCCCTTTTATCAATTAAGCAAATTAATATCTCAAAACAACAGCAATGATTCAAGTGAAGCAGTTTAGTGATCTACAAGACCATGCAAAAAAAATCACTATACCAACTACCACATAAGCATTTATATTCTCAACCAAGCACATATATATGAGAACCACCTAAGTACAAAAGATAACAGCTCTGAACAAGAGATGCGTCAAAACAAAGGCTAAACGCAGTACTAGCAAAAAGTGAACACTCATAGAACAATAAGAATGAAAACTAGAGTGTTCTAACCAATGAAAATGGAGTGTGTCTCTCTCCCACACAAGTATGATAAGTAACAACCATTTATTACAGCAAAGAAAACTAAACAAACTGAAAGCAAAAATAAAAGACGCTCCAAGTAAAGCACATAAGATGTGACCGAATAAAAATATAGTTTCACTAGAAGTGACCTGATAATTTGTTGATGAAGAAGGGGATGCCCAAGGCATCCCCAAGATTAGATGCTTGAGTATTCTTGGAATTTGCTGGGATGTACCTCTGGGGCATCCGAAAGCTTAGGCTCTTCACTCTTCTTGATCACGGCATATCATCCTCTTCTCTTGACCCTTGAAAACTTCCTTCACACCAAACTTCTCACAATCTTCAATAGCAACGTTAGTGCAATCGAAATAATAAATTCACATAGTTCAGTTTCAACACAATTCTAACACTAATAAAAACATTAGCTACTGTCACAACTTCTTTCAAAACTCTTTTTCTCAAAAGAACACCAAAAGAAAGAGAATAAGATGCAAATGTGATAAATGGCAGAAATCTGTCAAAACAGAACAGCAGGTAAAGATCGTTTTTTTTTTAAAAAAATCTTCTGTTGCTCAAATCAAAAAGTGGTCTTCTAAGAAAAGTTGTGTATATAACTCAGGATTAAGCACAAAAAAGCTCGGGTAATTTTGTTTTCTCTGTGATATTTAACGGAATTAACAGTGGACAGCAGAAATCTGTTTCCTGCACAGAAATCCGAAATATAGCCTCAAGTTTCCACTATAGGCTTTACTTGGCTCAACATGAACACAAAACAAAAGATACATCAGGGTTGCTAAGGAAATAGACAACATCCAGGTGCAAAGCACACAAAAGAAAACAGAGGAAAACGGGTTGAAAACAGAGAAATAAAACAGGTTGTCTCCCGATAGCGCTTTTCTTTAACTGCCTTTCAACTAGGCACAATGATTTTTAAAAGATGCTGACATAAGAATAAGAGTTGAAGCACAATAAGAGAGCATCAAGAAGTAAATATAAAACACATTTAAGTCTAACCCACTTCCTATGAAAAAGAATCTTGTAGAAAAACAAGTCAATAAATCACAAAGTGGCTAGCATAGGAAAGCAAAGCAAGTGCAACTTCAAAATTTTCAACATAAAGAGAGGAAACTTGATATTGTTGAGATGCATAAAACCATGTTTCCCTCTCTCATAATAACTTTCAGTAGCATCATGAATAAAATTAACAATATAAATATCACATAAAACATTCTTATCATGAGCCACATGCATAAAAAAAATAGATACTCTCCACATAAGCCTAGTCATACTTAATAGCAATGGGAGTAGGATTATCATAAATAACTCGAACATGATAGACAAGTTGCATATTAAAGAGATGGTTTTGGGTTTTCCCACCATAATTATGGCAAGTTTCATGAGGATGATTGTAATTACAGCCTATGTTATAACTTTCTTTATAATAATTATCAAAGAGTGGAGGCATATTGAAATCATAATTAATTTTCTCCTCAATGGTAGGTGGACTAATAATATCATATTTATCATTGCAATCATCATCTATTGGAGGCTTAGTATCATCACAAGCAATAAAATAGTTGTCTTCCAAAATGCGTTCATTTGTAAACATATCATCATTTGTAAGCATATAATCATTGATAGCAAAGGGATTTTCAAACACATCATCCACAAGTTTAGAGCTTTCTATATCATCATTGGAAGCAACTTGGATGGTACTAATAGTATAGCAGTTATAATCATCATTTTCAGAATTGGTACCAAACAAATTTTCAATATCAAAAGTAGTGCGTTTCTCCCAATCATGATCACTTTCATGAATAACAGGCATAGGAAAATCATCGAGTTCAGACTCATCAGCAAAAGCTGTAATATGAGCAACATGCTTAGGGGGAGATATCGTTACCTCTCTCTTTTTACTCCTCCTCTTCTTCTTCCTCCTCTTCTTCCCCTCTTTAGGAGGGAGAGGCTTAAAAGGGAGCTTCTCCACATACACTGGTTTATTATCAGAAACAATAGAAAGAACTTTGGAGGATTTCTCCTCTTCATTAATAAAAACAAAACACATATTAGTCCTATCATATTTTGGTAAAGTCTCCTCTTATATAATATTTTGTATGTAAGTATTTGCATGGCAATTATCAACACAATAAAGATGGCATCCATGCAAGACACTATTCATATCAAAAGCACTCATATCTATCAAAGAAGTTTTTCTTAATAACTCTTCACACCCCAAAAATAATGTAAGTTCATCATGCTCATTAGGGGTGATCATGTCATCACAATACAAACTTGCAGTACTCATAGGATTTGAAACTCTACTATCATGGCCTGAGCATTGGAAATTAAAATGACCCACTTCATAGCAAAGTTCACAAATAAAAGAATAGAGGGCACAAACTTTTTCACCAAGATCATTTAGAGACCTATCCCACTTTATGGTTTTTTCATTCCTATGATGGATGCAATATTATTCTACAGTTTGATTCTTTTCACAAGGTCTAAGTGCTCCACAAAAATTAACATGCTTATAAGAAATAGTACTTTCAGAAGTTTGAGCATGTCCATTGCAATCATTAATAAAATTTTCATTTTTCATGCAAGTGTCTTTAAAAGTTTCATGATATATGTCCCCATTTGATTTAGGAACAATAATATAAGAATCAAAGGATCTATACCAACCAATAATCATTTGAGGATCAAGACCATATTTAGCACTAAGCTCTTGAAAATCAGCTGTTTCAGCGAAAGACTTAATGCAATCATACTCATAGTTTATACCTGATTCTTTACCTTTGTCATCATTCCAACCTTCACTATTGGTTTCAATTGTTTTAAGAAGATCCCATTTCGCTTCAACCTTCTTACTTGAGAAAGAACCCTCTGAACATGCATCTAGATAATCCATGTAATGTCCTGAAAGCCTTGCATAAAAATTAGTAACAATTATTTCCTTAGGAAGCTCATGGTTAAGACATTTAAGTATTAATGTTTTCAGTCTTCCCCAAGCTTGATCAATGCTTTCTCCATCACGAGGCCAAAAAATTATAAATGTAATTCCTATCTAAATACAGTTCATGACAAGAATAACATTTAGAATGAAATAGAGATTCGATCTCCTTCCACTCCAAATGATGAGGACCATCTAGAAGCTCATACCACTTCCTTGCTTTGTCCTTAAGAGACAAAGAGAATGACCTCTTCTTAACTTGGTCCATTGAAATACATGCACACTTGAACAACCCGCGTAATTCATGTATAAATAGGAAATGATCACGAGGATGGACAGGTCAATCTCCAAAATAACAGTTATCCATGACAAGTTCAACAATTTTCTTGGGTATTTTAAAAGGAATGCTTTTAGTAGGAGGATTTAGAATATCACAAGCATCATTGGGTTTATCACATATGGGTGATAAAGTATCATCAGAGCAAATTTTCTCCTCTAAAGCTGGAAAACTAAAAAGTTTGTAAAAACTAGCTTCCCCAAGCTTAGAATTTTCCATAGTACTAGAAATAATGGTATCCAAATAATTAATGCTAATAACATTTCTATCACTATTATGCAAACAAACTTCCATAGGTTTTCTAATTTTCTCTTCAAAAGCATCCTGTCCTAATTCAAGAAAAATATTATAAAGTTCTATCATATTTTTGTTGTTTTCCATTAATACTACTAGTAAAAATAAAACAAGGAATAAGTAAAAATAAGCCTAACTAGCGAAAACAAGAAACAAAAAGATACAATTGCATAATCTAAAGGAAATAACTTCGAGCACTCACACCCGAGGATGTGAGAAACTTTTACCTTACTCCTCGGCAACGGCGCCAGAAAATAGCTTGATGTCAGCGCACGCTTCTATTCTTGTAGACAATGTTGGTCCTCCAAGTGCAGAGGTTTGTAGAAGAGCAGCAAGTTTCTCTTAAGTGGATCACCCAAGGTTTATCGAACTCAGGGAGGTAGAGGTCAAAGATATCCCTCTCAAGCAACCCTGCAATTAAGATACAAGAAGTTTCTTGTGTCCCCAACACACTAATACAATTGTCAGTTGTATAGGTGCACTAGGTCGGCGAAGAGAGAGTAAAATTCAAGTAATATGGATGATTATAAGTGATAATAACAATCTGAAATAAATATGGCAGCAAGCAAACATGTAGCAGAATAGGCGGAAAACGGTGTTTCAATGCTTGGAAATAAGGACTAGGGATCCTACTTTCACTAGAGGACACTCTCAACAATGCTCACATAATTGAATGCATAAATATCATTTCTTCACTATGCTACTCCGAACCACTCTCCGGTCGAATAACGAACACTAATCATTGCGTAGGGCTTTAACAACACTCCTCAAGTCTATATTCCCTCTCTAGGGAACCCCAATGTCACTACGAGCACCATAAATTAGTACTAAACAAACGCCACAATTTCATAGGTTCACCTTCCAACACAAGATATAAATATCATGCTAAGCCACATGGAGCACACACTGTCACCTTTACCCCGTGATCAAAGTGTTTACGGAGACAACAAAACCACTTGAGTAGCATAACAGATGAAGATCAGTCTACATATTCAACTAGATTACAAAGCTCATGATCATATAAAGATCACACCATGGGAGAGAGAGATGACCCACATAGCTATCGGTAGAGCCCTCAGCCCCGGGGGAGAACTACTCCCTCCTCATCATAGGAGACAAAACGGCAATGGAGAGGTGGAGTCAATGGAGATGACTTCCGGGGGCACTTCCCCGTCCCGGCAGGGTGCAAGAACAGAGAATTGTCCCCTGAAACTTGTCGGCGGCGGCGACGGAGCTACAGATGTATTTTTGGGAAAACGCCAATTCCTCTAGGGTTTATGCCTCGGGGAGTATATATGGGCGAAAGGGCGATGTCGGGAGGTGGCCAGGGGGCCCACACCCGTAGTCTGTTCCGAGCACAATCGCATGTGTACTGTAGTCACCGCAGTGCAATCCATCAGACAAGCAGGAGTAGGGTTTTACACCATCACGGTGGCCTAAACCTGGGTATACTCTCCATGTCTCCATTGTTTTCCTTCAAGAGCTCCCATCCCGAAGCCATCCGAGGTGCGACAGAACGTGGTCAGCCCCCGGTGTTTGAATCTTTGAGTGCTACCCTGTCGTTGACAGAATAGCCTCTCCGACATTTGGCGCGCCAGGTAGGGGGCTAAGGCATTTTCTCGCACCTTCGTCGCCATGGTCACCTCCCGCACCGATTCGACCGGCCGCAGGGCGTGGTCCTGGAAGCAGAACGACATTGGCGGCCTCGTCACCGGCTTCTCCAACATCAAACTCTCTCACTCCCGCTCCCCCGCGGAATGCCGCGCGCGTGACACGACGCCCGTTGGTGAGTTCCTCGCAGAGCCGACACGGTTCTTGCAGTCTCCTGCGCAGGCGACGCTCGCCCTGCAGCCATCGGCTCTGCACACGCACAGTCGACAATGCTTGCAGGAAGCCCCGCCGGGAGCACATGGACCGTCGCGTTGTCTGCTCGAGCCTGGCGCCGGTGATTCTCGGTTGGTGCACACCGCCGAGGTCACCCCAGCACCATCGGCTAACTAGGAGCAGGCCGTCTCCACCGCGGCAACCACGCTTGTGGCCGGGCCGGCGGAGCCCTACGCGCGCAGGGCTCGGCGCCCTCGGATGCGCGGCACGGCATCCTTTGTCCCGGGAAATGCCACCACCGACTCAGAGTGGCCTAGCTACCGAGAGCGGCGGGTGAGCGCCCGAGCAGGGTACTGCTACGCGTTCAACGGGGACCTGTGGGAGGCAAGGTGGCCTTCAGCATTCCTGTTGTGGGATAATCACGGCAGACGTTACCGGGGGTAACTTATCTTGGGGCAATTCGACTCTGGTGTTTGGGAGAGGGTTTAGCTCAAGGGAAACCATGTTATCAATCGATCTGGTAGCTCTGGCGATCAAGTCGCCGAGTCTCCGATCTAGGGTTACAATCTCAACTCTCGTATTACAGGGAAACTCGAATATCTGGTAAAGCTCATCCCGTTTCTAAGCCTAGGAGCCGGTTTATATCTTACCTGGCCCCCTGGCTTCCTATCCAAGGCATACTCGGAGTCCTACCCGGTCACCGCACGCAAACCCTAGGTTTCCTTATCGTAACCCACAAGCCGGGTTACGAGGCCTTCACTACTCCTTGGGCCTTCTGGAAGCTCCTGTTCCTTGAGCCGGGTCTTGCGCGGCTCCCTTTGGGCCGAGTTACACCTTGGCATTGGCCTACCAGGTTATCATCCCTCCATCAGTAGTCCCCAGAATAGCTTGGGCTTCGCGGGATCAACCATGAAGCACACGCTATTCCCTGCAAAATAATAAACATACAAGTTCACAAAATACCGGGTTAGAATGCTTTGATAATAGCTAGGCCTAACTCTGCGGGTGGTCCATATTGTAACCCGGCTTTCCCTGAATCTAGCACTGTTTTCCCGGGTTAACACTCCGATAAAACATACAAGACCTGGCTCGCACCACTTGCCAGTCAGTCCGAATATCTCGCTCGTAATCCGTTCCAATCATTTCCGTATTTCCCGTAACGGGAGCCTTTAATGCCTATCCCAAAAAATCCGGTTAGGTATCTTTTTCCGAAATTTGGGCTCCCGCCGCTTGGACCTAGGGCACCTTCCACCCCGCGCTTATAAATAGGTGTTCAGGGGTAACCCTAGACCCCGCACTCCATTTCCCCTATCTCTTCATCTCCAATCCCTTCCGGCGCCCTCTCGCTCGAGCTCTAGACCGCACCGCCACGGCGTCCATGGGCGCGTCACCGGAGACGAGCCGCCGCCGTCTGCGCAGTGCACGAGCCCCCGCAGCGCCGCCGTTGACCTCCGCCGCCGTGCCTCGAGCTGCTCACCGGAAGGCCCAAAGGACCACCGCGACTGCGCCATCTGCCGCCGCCGCGCTCTCCTCCAGATCCCACCGGTAAATCAACTTGCTCCATGGATTTCACCTTCAATTTCCCTTGAATAGATTGGATCTAGTTCCGCCCGTGGATGCCTTCCTTGCTTCTTGTTGGTTGAATTACTTCACACCCCGTAATCCCACAATCTGCACTAGTTATAGATTCAATTGTACCCCTCACAATGTATCTTCAACTTTTGTAGCCACAAGTTTCTTCATAAAATTTTCCGCCTAGATCCAATCTGCAAAAAATTTCCGCAAGTGTTCCTCAATGAGTCGGACAGTGACCATTTTCGGGTCTTAGTTGCTTACACCCTGCACATTTCCGGGTCTTAACTGCTTATGCCCTGCACATTTCCGGGTCTTAACTGCTTACACCCTGCACTCTGTCTTCTTTTTAGGTTAAGCCCATGGCGCCTAAGGCCAGCGCGAAGGTGAAGGGTAAACAGCCGGCCAAGGCGAAGCCGAGTCAGTCTATCTCTACCAATTGGGCGAGGTCCACTGTGACCAAGGCCAAATTGGACGAGCTCGCTGAGTCGGGCGACCTCCCCGCCCGGGAAGAAATCCACTGGCGAGTTCCTGGAGACGAGACTCGGCCCTCTCCAGCTATCGACGAGGTAATAGTCTTTGTAGAGCACGTGATCCGGGGTTTCCGCCCCCCGGGTCACCCTTTCTTCCGTGAGTTGCTGAACCACTATGGTCTCCGAGTATTTGACATAGGACCCAATTCCATGCTCAACATCACGTATTTCATAGTCTTGTGCGAGTCATACCTTTGCATCCCTCCAAACCTCGCTCTCTTTCTAGAATTATTCCAGTGTAAGCCGTGCCGCGAGAGCGGCGACGGGGCCCTCCTGGTTTGCGGGGGGGTTTCCATCCAAAGAAGAAAGAATTCCCTGATGCCGACTTTAAGCCTTAACTTCCACGTCAAACACTGGCAAAAGACATATTTCTATTGCCAAGACACCTCCTCACCCGGCGAAAAGTCATTGCCGGGTTTCTCCGAAAACCTGCTCACGCTTTCCGATAACATTAGCTCTTATGCCTCTGAGTTGGATCAGAAATCTATTCAACCCCTCCTCGCCAAACTCGCTGTACTCTCGGCTCAAGGCTTCCTTGGGCTTAACTTAGTCAAAACCTGGGTAACCTTCCGGGTCCAGCCCAATGCTGTGCGGCCCAAGCTCATGTGCGAATACTCGGGGCACACCACGGATTCCCTCCGTTACTCGATGAGGAATTACCCGGCCGCGGATGTGAACAAGATAATCAAGAATTTCCTGACCGAGAAGATGGAGGTGATCCGGACTATAGCTGGCCTGGACCCCTACACGCGGGATAACTCGGCTCCAGCGGTAAAATCTGGCTCTTACTTTTTATCCAACTTGCCATTTCTCTAATATAACCACTAACTTTTATCATTGTACTTTTACCTCAGGAGGATAGCCCTTTCTGGAAGATCGAGACCCCGCCTCCTTCCGAGAACTCAGAGGAGGATGAGGAGCCGGCTGACACAGACGAAGGTAATACCCGAGTTTCACTTATTTCCATCTCTATTGGCTTTACTTTTCCACCTTATTTTCCTTTTCCAACAACATGCTATGCTTTCCAGGGTTAGAGGATGAGGAGGAGACTCAGTCGGACGAGAGTGAGGCTGAGTCGGACGTTGAAGTTGGAGCTAAGAGGAAGCCCCGAAGGGTGGTATTCAAGGTTTTGTATTCCACTATCACCTCGAAACCATATTCTTTCGCTAACATGTGCGAGCTTAACCAACGCTTGTCCGATTCGCCACACTTGAAGGAACCCGCTCCAGTCAAGCGCAGGGTAACCCAGAACTCCCCGGGTGATGACCCTCTCAACCCGGGTATCCCTTCGTCCCCAGCTCGCCGTGCTGGTATTCCCCAGACCCATCCTTCCGATTCTCCTCGAAAACATCCTTCTCCCAATCATCTACTAGCTGGACAATTCCGGGTCTCACTTTCGGACCCCTTGACAGCCTCCTCCGGGTCTAGCAACGATCTTCCGGCGGATTTCTTCGTGAACACTGGGTAAACTACCTCTCTTGCTATTTGGTACGCCAACGCTTCGCATAAGTTTCATTCATCATATGCTAACTGCTCCTTTTATTTTCCTTAGAGCCAAGGTCACTACAAGTGACCCGGACAACATGGACGTGGATAACCCGTCACTGGAAGAGCCGGTAGATACTGTGAAGGCCACGGCTGGCGGCGCTGAAGAAGAAGAAGGAGAAGACCTGCTGAAAGACTTGGCCGATCAGGAGGACGAGTATCCCATTCCCTTGCATGGATCCGGGGGTGATGATGTCGAGGTCCTGGGTGCGAGGATGGGTGACCCCACTCCTGAGACCCAAGCGACCCGGGTGTCCCCCCTCAAGCAGGAAAGGACTCCTCCTCCGAGTAACCAGGCCCCCAGCTCTTCCGGGATGAAGCTTGATGAACTGAGCTTTGATGAGATGCTAAGTTGTCTCTACACCTTGAAAACCGATGAAAAGGGGATTTTGGAAGCCATGGCGAAAAAGCACCAGGTTAGTGAACCAGTACTGCTTACATACTCACCTAGTCCCCAAGTTCCGAGTGAACTATGTATAGTTTACTTGGTACTTTATAACGCTATAGTTTGTCACACCCGGATTTATCTTTTGTTCCGACTTATATTCCCTTTTCTCTTTTCGCAGGCTTACGTGGCCCAATCTGAGGAGGTGTTGGCTAAAACCAACAAACTCCTCGAGACGGAGACAAAGCTGCATGAAGCGCTGGAAGCTGATGTTGAAAAACATGATAAAAATGTGAAAAAGTATAAGAAGAGGTCCCAACTTGCTGAGGTTGAACTGAAGAAACTGTCGGCCCAGATTGCCGATACTTATCACACGCTGCTTGGTAATAACTTCTAACCGATTAACTTATAACCCGGATTTCTTGTTCCGTAAAAACTCGGAATTTCTTGCTTTAACCTCTCTGTTACTCTGCAGGGCCGGGTGAGGCAATGCCAAACGAAGATGATATCGAGAAGTTGAAGACCTTGAAGGCCATGATCCGGCAACTCTGTGCCGGCACCAAATGGATTTTACAAGCTATCAAGTGGCCGGGCACCGGGTATGGTGATTTGAACACTTTGCTTGACGCGTGTTCCACCATTCCCGAGTGGATCGACCACTGGAAGCGCTCTTCGTGCCGGGTTGGAGTAACCCGGGGGCTCGCTCTGGCCAAGGCCTACTTTCCCAAGCTTGAGCCGGCAAAACTCGTTGGCGGGTTTCCCGAATTCAACAATGACGGCTCCAAATTTTCTAGTAAGAACTTCAAGGCTATCAATACTGAGGTGCGTCACTCGGCGAGCTTGATCGCCGACAGTCTGGATTTGAGCAACATCGTTCCGCCTTACGATGCCAAGGACAAGCCCATTAAGTCGGATTTGCCTAAGCCTTATGACATGCTGGCACGGTGGAAGGCGAAAGCTGCCAAGAGGAAGGAAGAAGCTGCGAAGAAGAAGGCTGAGGCCGATACTGCGCCTGCCACCTCTACGCCGGTTGTCCCTCCTCCAGCGTGCGCTGGTACTGCTGTTGATCCGGATGCAGGAACCGGGAAACCCATCAGCGAGCAAGTCGAAGAGACGGCTGCCAAGGATAACGTTGAAGACTCGGCGCAGGATGTCGAGTGAAGTTTCACTTTTCGCTGCCTCAAACACTCTATTCGGCCAATGGGCATCTAAAACAATTATTCTTTTAATAGTGCGCCTGTGCACTTTTCGATATTACTCCCTCGGTTTGTAATACATTAAAACCTTAATAGCTTTCGTGGCCCTTCTGGCCTTTTGCATGGATTTGATATTTACTAGCTTTAAACTTTTCGTTGCTGGTTTTCCGACTTTCGCTATTTTTCCTTTTGTGAGACTCGGTTTCCGGGTCTCGGGGGTTTTGACAAGTGGATTTTTTTTAAGTCCCCAAGACTCGGATGTTTGGGTTTTGAAGCTTAATAGCTAGACAATTTGTTACTTTTTTCGAATTCCCAAGTCCCCAAGGCCCGAATTTCTGAGTCTGGGGGTTTGGAGTTTTCGAAAGGGCAAACTGTTTCTGCCAAGGCCCAAATCCTAGAGTTACTCACAGAGGTTTGAAGTTATGCTTGATATATTGCGAGTTTCCGGCTGTTAATGTAGAGGCCCCAGACCGGTAGGTCCAGAACCCCTCATATGCATTCATTCACGATCCCAGAAGAACCAGTCGTGAACAACATACGTAGTTGGCATACAGAATACATCATCCATTACACGAATATAGAGTCTTACATAAATGGTCACATGACCAAGTTCTTGATAACTGCCACGCAGGACAGACATTCAAAGTAAACACAGCGGAAGACGATAAGCATAGCGTAGTAGAACCCGAGTCACGCCTCATCCTACAGGCTGCTGACTGGGAGACGATCCTAACTCGCAGGGCCATCAGCGTAGAACTCCTCCTCATAGTACTCCTCCTGAGGTGGCTCCTCGTAGTCTGATAAGTAGATACCAGGGGCGAAACCAAATGAGTACATTTGAATGTACTCAACAAGACATCCTTTATTAGCTTACAATAATGCATACATGCTTACTTTCTGGAGTGGGTAGGCCATACATATGGTTCAGCTACCCATGACAGATAAAAGATTTGCCATGGTTGATTCTTCAAGTTTACCTCTTTGTAAACAAAATCATTTAAAATAATGTAGTTTTGCTCTCGTAGATATCACATATCTTGGAGGTTTTATAATTCTTTTGGAAAAGAAAGTTTTTCTTTTCAGAAACTTTTAGTGATAGTTTCTTTCTCATCGGTATCTCACAGATACCAAGTCATTCCTCCATGGTGCCTCTCAGGTACCAAAGCCTTCCTTCAAAAACCTCTTTTGAAAAGTTGACACAATACTAGCTACATGGCCATTCAACCGTCCATATCCGAGGACGCGGCTATCTCGAAATAGTTTTACTCTGCAGAGGTGTACACATTTCCACTAGATCCAGAGTCCGCCATGAAACAACCATGGACTGTTCCCAACCTATGAGAACATCAGATAACTGGTCTTGACTATCCACTCTGTACAAGCTAGTACATGACTATCTCTTCAATTGGGGTTCCCCTCCCTGGCAAGCCATGTCCCACACCGCCCAAACAGGAGACCCAACTGCTGCATCCGGAGGGAAAATTAATCCCACACTTTAGATGTCCCGTATACTCACTCCTAGCGACATTTCGGTTCGGAGGATCCAATCCCCTATAGCCTTTGAGATAGCACATATACTAACCCTAACAAGTTTTTAATCAAGCCCCTACCCATATTGGGGTAAAGTGGCAGTACGATAATGGTTGTCCAGCGAAGACTAGGTTATGTGTCTTTTGTAAACATTTCTCATAAAATTTCCCATCATAACAATCCTTCCGGCAGACAGGGTCTCACCCTTCCTCCGGGATTTTCCTTCCATAAGGCATTTGTTTACAAAAACACATTTTATTTAGTTCATTTAAGAACTCAAGTTTTAAGTAGGTGTATGGTATGTATATACCATTTAGTGTCTAAGGGCTTGGTAATACCAAGTTGACTATTATTATGAGTCCTTATACTAGTAGTATTAATAGTAGTAGTAGGATTCACCCAAAAATAGTTTTTGAAGGCATAGTTTTGTAAACTTCAGAAGTGAAAAGCATGCATGATAGATAATGATAAGTAGTTATACAGCAAGCATTAGGATGGCTTGCCTTGGTACAAGTGATGGTCCTGATCCTGAAAGTAACAGGAGTTGCAATACCCTTCCTCAGCAATTCCTTCCTCCTCGTTTTCTAACGTCGTAAAAAGGAATAAAGACACACTTTCAGAACCAAATAAGACAAACAAGGCTACAAGCAATATATACAGCAAGCAATCAAGAAGTACCACCCAAGGTTCTCAATTTTTCCCTTAAGAAAAATTTGCAAAAAAAAAAAAATAGTTGGAAAAATCTGCTTTTTCCTAGTGCTCATGTGTGGCCAAAACAATGATTCTTGGTTAAGAACATTATGGACCAGTGGGGTAAAGCACATGTTTCTAGACAGTAGGGTGTCATATAAAACACAATTTGATGTCTAGAAAAATTTCCACAACAATCTCTATGGCTAGCACCTATAATTTGCTAAACTACTCAAGTGGTGAAATAAGCTCATGACAACTAGTCAAGCCTGTTTTCCACCATGAGGCAAACATACCAGTGGGTGCTCCACTAGCAAAACTGCTCACCAAGAGTTTAATAAGCCTCTGGTCACTTTTATAAAAGTGCTCAAAACAAACAAACAAGCACCCAAAAACTCCTACTCATACTAGTAGAAAATTTAGGGAAACTACTAGACTATTTTAGGCTATACTAGCTAACTTTATGCACAAGTGTGCAAGCTTTCAGAGGCAAAATACCCCTCTAACCAGTACCATAAATGCTACTGGATCTCACAAAAATATCATAAAAACATAGCTAGGAAACAAGGAAAAACTATGCTTAAAAAGCTACACAAGTGAGGAGATTAATTCCTAGTCATCCAAGTGCTACTCATGCTTTTGTGCTACTTAAAAGGAAAATTATCAGAGGTGAAAACCCTAAGGTAATAATGCCACAAGGACATTCCATCCTCTGGTTTTCAACACCAAGGATCCATATTTTTCCCTAAGGGAAAAATAAGACAAAAAGCATACATGAATATCCTAGTGTGAAATCTAGTCCTTAAACAATTCTATTTTAAACCTATTTCAAACACAAGCACCAAGAATCCAGAGTTGCTATGACCAAAATAACAGTACCTAAATGGTACTGGTTTCATGAGAATTAATCTAGCAACAAGCCTAATAATCAATTAAAGATCTACTCAAAACATACATAAAAATCTAGCTATTAGCAAGACCTATGCATAAAAAAAAGTTCTAAAATGCTATCACTCAAACCAATTATGCTAACATGTTCATGTAACTTGTAAACATCATAACCACAATGGAAAACAACCTCACAAGCAAGAACACAACATTTGCACTTCACAAACTTAACATAAAAAGCAAGATCTAGAATTAAAAATTAGACAGAAAGTAACCAAAACTTGTTCTGTCTCTCTAAATTTTTCTGTGGCTCCAAAAAGTAAATCCTTCTAGGATGTGATAGTCCTTATCACTACAAAGCCTCTCCAACTTGCCTCACTCAAAAATAATATCCCAAACTCCCTCTAAAATTCATGGAATAGCCCACTGATGTTTTACCAAAATGGATGGCATTTCCAAATGGTAACTCACCTTGATGTAAGCTAAAATCCTACTGGTAGGTATTGAAAAGGGCTTTCCAAAACAGTTGAGTTTGCTCAAAAATGTTCTGTATTTTTGAAGTTCTATTCATTTCAATTTTTAGGGTACTGTCTGGCATATGATTTTTAGAAAAATCATAAAAACTCAAAACAAGTTTCTGCCAGTGGGATATGGTTGCAATTTTGTATGGCTAGTAGCATAAAAATTAGCATGGTTAAATAAATTCATATGCTACCTTTTCTAAGCCTAAAGCTAGGACCTAGTCAATCTGCCAGAAAAAAAACTAATTGGCTTTTTAACCGAAACATGCCCAGATGGGCCAGATCTACCGCGCTGGCCCAACAAGCACGCAGCACAGCCCGCCTGCGCGCGCGCGCGCGCGCGCGAAACGCTGCGTTCAAAGGGGGCCGTCGATTCGCAGATCGACGGCTCCTGCGCGTTCTTCCTCCCCGCGCCCCTCTCCTCTCTCTCTCTCTCGACCCGCGGACGAACACGTCACGGGCTAGTGGCTCACCTAGGGGTGCTGTGGCGCGGTGGGTGACGGCGGTGGTGCTGTGGGGTGCCGGTGGCGCGGTGTCGGCGAGGATGGAGCTCTCCACGTCCGTCTCCTCTCTGCGACGGCGAGGCGGGCACGGCGACGACGGCGCGGGCCAACCTGCAAACGAGGGAGGGCCAAAAGATGTCAGGGAGGTAGGCTAGCTCCAGGGGGTCGCAAAGGAGGAGAAAAGGGGTCGGGAGGGCAGTGATATCGACGCCGTGATCCACCTCGAACACGCACGGGTCTGCGGCTGGGCGCGGCTCGCCTCGCTCGCACAGAGCGAACGAGCAACCGAGAGGGCGATGGGGTGGGTGAGTGTGGCGAGGTGAGTGCTGTGGCGAGAGGGTTTGGCCACTAGGGCTATGTAGGCACGAGGCCAAGGTGGGGGTGCTCGGGTACCATTGGCATGGGCATGCCCTTGCCCTTTGGGGTTTCTCCACAGGTGGCCTTTGTTCTAACTGGTGCCTAGGGGTCAAGCCAGTACAATTTGGTGAGCTAAGCCACAGCAAGGGCCAAGGGATGGGTAAAAGGAAGAAAAACCACTATTTCAACCACTATTGTGACCTCACTCATTAGTCAAATGCCACCTCATATTTCTCCCTCCCTGGTCAGCCAAAGTAGGATCCAATGCCACCTTCTAGAAGTTTATAAACTAGGTTTTTCGAATAGGCAAGGTGGCCTGGCTTGGATCAGTACACACAAGCTAAAAACATCAAGTCCAAAGGTGTAATCACTGTTCTGTCAGAAAAATTCAGTTAGGCAGTGTTTCTGAATTTTTCTAAGTGCTGGAAAAACAGACAGAGATAGCAAAAGTTGGGCTTGTTTTCACCAAGCAAACAAGCTCTAAAATGAGTGATTTAAAAAGCTAATCAGAGAGCAACTATCCAAGTTTCATAACCAACCATTTGATTTGAAAAAGGATAGGTTTATGGCTCTGAAAATAAATGGCAAAGTAGGTACATTCTCTGTTTTTAAAATGCTCAATTTTCTGTCTTAACAAGATGGCTCAAAAACCATCATGGCATTGTGTGTTAATTTTCTTTGCAGGTTTTTCCAAGAGTGTAGATTTGTTGTACTCATAACAGAGAGTAGTTTTGATCAAAGAAAATCCATAATTGGATAATCCTTGTGATGGAAAACAAGGGTTGAAAACAGCTACTTGGCTGTTTTTCAGGGCAAAAATTATATTGGAAAATCTAATGAAATCTTTTCCAATTATTCTTATTTCAAGTTCAAGTTGATTCCTAATCATTAATAACACATTTTCAAGTTGAAACAAAGGGTCACCTCAAGTCTTGAAAAATAATCTCATAAGAGCCTTAGTGGAAAACATAGGAAAACAATTATAAAGCAATGTGTTTCTTAGGAGAAAAACTCCTCAAGTGAGTGAAAAGAAACACACCATTAATATTGCATAGATAAACATCACTACACAACATGTTGTCCACTTAATTGCATTACAAAAGTCTTAAGAGGCTTGCTAAAATACTATTATACCAGTGCTTAAAAAACAGGGGTGTGACAGTTAACCTTGTACTCTGCATAACTTGTGGTTTGGATGACCCTTTTGATCCTCTTTGCTGTAAGCCGGCTTTCGCATGGATAATCAATGCTGCTATACCTGTATAAAAACAGGGTCAGGCAAGTTCCCATGGGCATCATGGCTGATTGTAATTACACGCTAGCAAAGCATGCCACGTTCTTGCGAGTCACATCAAGCTTAAGCACGAGAAATCAAGAGAATTTGGCTCTATTGTCCGGTTATAAGATTGTAACCGTACTTATTCTAAGTAATCGGTCCTTATAACTTAATGGCATCGTGGCCGGGTCTTTGAGTTTGCAACTGTGCTATTCAAGCAATCAGCCCCCAAGACCTGTATGTGTAATCTTTAGAAAACTATTGTACTTATAAAATAAAGGACTAATACTTACCTGAAAACAGAAAACAAAAACAGGAACATGAAAAACTTAACAAAAAACGCATAAGAAAGAAACAACATCGTAGTTTAACCATCTCTTTATTGATACGAGAAAAGTTAGGTCAGCAAGCCGCCTCATTAAAAACCCTCCAGTCCCCTTAGGTACCCTGGATAGTAAAAGAGTGCGTCTGAAACCTGCTGCCTGTTACATCGTGTAGTTCCACTTGTAAGCCTAGTCTAGTCTAGGTGTAGTAGGGACGTAGCTGAGCCACGTTCCATGGTCTTTCCCTCTCTTGCATAGATGAAGTGGTATGAGTGGTGTCATTGACAGTATCCAACTCTTCCCTTGCATCTACCGAGTAATATGATCCATTGTGCAAATTCCGCCTTACGATGAACGGTCCTTCCCATGGTGGAGATAGCTTATGTTTTCCTTCCTTTGACTGTACCAGACGTAACACCAGGTCTCCTTCCTGGAAGACCCGGGTTTTGACTCGCCGGCTGTGATACCTCCTTAGATCCTGCTGATATATGGCTGATCTCTCCAAAGCTTGTTCTCTGTGTTCTTCTAGCATATCCACAGCGTCCTGCCGGGTCTTCTCGTTCTCTACCTCGACGTAAGCCGACACTCGGAGCGAGTCGTGAATAATATCACTCGGCAACACTGCTTCTGCGCCATAAACCATAAAAAACGGGGTCATCTGAGTAGATCTGTTGGGTGTGGTGTTAATTCCCCAAACCACTGACGGTAACTCTTCTACCCATGCTCCAGCAGCTCTGATGCATGGAACCCGCAGCCGTGGCTTTAACCCACGAAGTAATTCCTGGTTTGCCCTTTCCACTTGTCCATTAGCTTGTGGATGGGCTACTGAAGCTATGTCAAGCCGGATTCCATTGTTCCCACAGAATTTTTCCATCTCACCAAGTGACATTTTGGTTCCATTGTCTGTTATTATGCTGTGAGGATACCCAAACCTGTAGATGATTCTTTTTAAGAACTTGACTGCTGTGATTGCTTCGCAATTGGTAACTGGCATAACTTCAACCCACTTTGTAAATTTATCGATAGCTACCAAGAGATGGGTCTTTTTGCAGGGTGACATGTGGAAGGGGCCCACCATGTCCATGCCCCAAACAGCGAACGGCCAGGTTAGTGGGATTGTTTGCAACTCCATAGCCGGCACATGGATTTGGCGAGCGTACCTTTGACATCCGTCGCACCTTGCCACCAAGCGCTCCGCGTCTGCTAAGGCTGTGAGCCAAAAGAAACCGTGTCGATATGCTTTGGCCACAAGGGATCTTGTGGACGCATGATGCCCACAGTCGCCTTCATGGATCTCTTTCAGAATCTGCCGGCCTTCTTCTGGTGCTACACAGCGCAAAAAGACTCCTGCTGCACTCCTTTTACATAACTTGCCATTGATGATGGAATAGCCCTTTGCTCGTCTCAGAATTTGCCTTGCTAAAACTTCCTGTGGTGGTAACTCGCCCCGTGATAAATAAGCTAAAAACGGCTCTGTCCACTCGGGAACAGCACGTACCGTGGCCACGAGCTCTAAATTAGGGTCTTGGTTAGCCACCTCTTCCTCAGACTCGGTTTTAACAGATGGCCACCATAACTCGTCCAGGAAAACATTGGGTGGAACCGGCTCTCTGCGCGAGCCGAGTCTTGCGAGTGCATCTGCTGCCTCGTTTTTCGCCTGTCAATATGCTCCACCTCATACCCGGAAAAACACCCGGCGACCCTGTCCACCTCTCTGCGATATGCTGCCATAGTTGCATCCTTCCTATCCCAGGTTCCTGAGACCTGCTGCACCACAAGATCCGAATCTCCATAGCATCGTATCCGCCTGATGTTCATCTCCTTGGCTATTCTCAATCCGTGTAATAATGCCTCATACTCGGCCATGTTGTTGGAGCAATCAAAGTGAATTTACAACACGTAGCTCAGTTTATCTCCTTTGGGTGATGTAAGTACAACCCCAGCTGCTGATCCCTCGTACTGCTTAGAACCATCAAAGTGCATCACCCAAGACTCGGAACTTGGTGTCATTGTTGGCATACTTGTGTGAGTCCAATCATTGATGAAATCGACTAAAGATTGGGATTTGATTGCTGACCTGGGCTCGTAGTTGATGTGATAATCTCCCATCTCAATGGCCCATTTGGCTATTCTACCTGTTGCATCTGAGTTTCTGATAATATCCGACATTGGTATAGAGCTAACCACTGTTATGGGGTGTTCCTGAAAATATGGTTTCAATTTCCGGCTGGCCATGAAGACCCCGAAAACCAACTTCTGCCAATGCGGGTAACGCTACTTTGCTTCCGATAATACCTCGCTTACGTAATAAACCGGCCTCTGTACCGGGTGATCTTTTCCATCCTCTTTACGCTCAACAACAACCACTACGCTAACCGCCCGGGGCCCAGCCGCAATATATAGTAACATGGGCTCCTTAGGACCCGGAGCTGCTAAGACTGGTGCCTCAGATAATTGCTTCTTTAGTGCCTCGAACGCCTCATCCGCCTCTTGGTCCCAAACGAACTTGTCGGATTTCCTCAAGAGCCGGTATAAGGGAATTGCCTTCTCCCCGAGTCTGGATATGAACCGGCTTAATGCTGCTACGCATCCTGTAAGTTTTTGAACATGCTTCAGATTTTCCGGTTTTTTCAGACTCTGGATAGCTTTGATCTTGTCCGGGTTTGCCTCGATTCCTCTCTCGGAAACAATGAATCCGAGTAATTTTCCTGCTGGAACTCCAAACACGCACTTTGTAGGGTTGGGTTTCATCTGATACCTTCTCAAATTCTTGAATGTTTCCTTTAGATCATCAATAAATGTTTCCGCTTTCCTGTTCTTTATTACCACGTCATCCACATAGGCATGAACGTTGCATCCAATCTGATCCTCAAAGCACTTCTGGATGCATCTCTGGTAAGTTGCGCCAGCATTCTTTAGCCCAAAAGTCATGGTTTTGTAACAGAAAGCCCCAAAGGGGGTTATGAACGATGTTTTCTCCCAATCTTCCTTCTTGAGCTTGATCTGATGATACCCGGAATACGCGTCCAGGAAACATAATAGGTCGCTTCCAGCCACTGCATCTATAATCTGATCTATCCTCGGAAGGGAAAATGGATCCTTTGGGCAGTGCTTGTTGAGACTCGTGTAATCTATGCACATCCTCCACTTGTTACTCTTTTTTAGTACTAGAACCGGATTTGTCAACCAATCCAGGTGGAATACCTCCATGATAAAGCCGGCTGCCAATAGCCAGGCAATTTCTTCTCCTATAGTTTTTCTTCTCTCCTCATTCATTTTTCTCAGGCCCTGCTTCACAGGCCGGGACTTAGGATCAACATGCAAACTGTGCTCAGCTAACTCAGTCGGGATACCTGGCATATCACTGGGCGTCCAAGCGAAAACATCTTGATTTCCGCGAATAAATTCAATGAGCGCCTCTTCTTGCTTACTGTCTAGGTTAGATCCTATAGCAAATTGCTTGGAGGGATCACCTTCAACGAAAGCCACCATCTTAGTGTCCTGTGCTGCTTTGAACTTTGCTCTCTTGTCCTCCGTATTTGGCCTCTTTAACGTTGTTCTGTCATCCGGGTCTACTTGAGACCGGTAATACTTGAGCTCTTCCTTTCTACAAGCTTGTTCCGCCATTGTCGCGTCTCCTTCGTCACACTCAGCTGCTATAACCCGGCTCCCATGTATGGTGATGGTTTGCTTGGGACCCGGGATCTTTAGTTGTAGGTATACGTAACACGGCCTGACCATGAATTTGGCATAAGCCGGCCTTCCAAACAGCGCGTGATAGGGGTTGCGCAACTTTACCACCTCGAACGTGAGCCACTCCACTCGGAAATTATCCTTTGATTCTCCAAAAGCGACCTCCAATGTAATCTTACCCTCGGGGCACGCCGAGTGACCCGGCACGATCCCGTGAAAAACTGTAGAACTTTTCTGTAGCTAGGACTCCTTGAGGCCCATGCGTAGGAAAGTTTCCCAATATAGGATATTAATGCTGCTTCCGCCATCCATTAGCACCTTTTTCAACTCATAACCATTAACCTGTGGTGCAACCACCAACGCTAAGACACCCGGATGTTCTATTCTTTCCGGGTGATCCCTTCTGCTCCATGTTACCTCTTGATCCGACCATCTCAGGTATCTCGGGACAGCCGAGGAAACCGAGTTTACTGCCTTTTTGAGTATCTTTCTATCCTTGTTAGAAGTTCCTGTGGTGTGAACGTGGTACTGCCCCAATTGCTTGGAGTTGGCCTGGAAACCTCCGGCTCCTCCCTGATTATTACCCGGATTACCACCTCCTGGGTTGCCTGCTGGGGGTGGGCCGTTGCCCGGGTTACCACCCAGACCCGGTCCTGCTCCCCAGCCTGCACCTCGCATTGCCTTCTGTATTTCCTCATTCTTCCATCTCTGCAAATCCACGCACTGCTCCAGTGAATGATTAGCCGGCCTGCCGTTCCTTCTATGACGCGGACAGGGCATCCTGAAGGCCTCTATATGGTTATCCGGCCTTGGCGGTCCTTGGTAATTTCCTCCATTAAAGTTTCCTCCGTTGAAATTTCCTTCTGCTCTGGGTCTTGCAAACCCGGCCTCTGTGTTGGCGACAAACTCGGAACTTCCCTCATACGGGCGCTTATTCTGGTTGTTCCCATTATTTCCTCCATTGTTACCCGGCGCAGATCCATTGCCGGGTCTTCCATTGTTGCTTGCGTTGGCTTTGGCTTTCTTGTCATCAACATCCTCCTCTGTGGTATCCGTGGCGGCGTGCTTGTTGCACGCGTCCATCAACTCTCCCATAGTAACCTCCGAAGCATTCCGACTAGATTTCATGCGTGTTAACTTTTGCACTAGGGGTGTGTACTTGCATGTTTTTGCCATAGCCTGTAGCGCATCCTTTGGCTGAATATCTGTGGACGAGTGAAGTATTTCCATAACCCGGCGCACACAACTGCGCGCCGACTCACCCTTCTTCTGGACACATCGTTCTAAATCATCGATTGTGAATAACTTCCTGCACGTCCCATGGAAGTGCTTGACAAATGCAACTTTCAGCTCACTCCACGAACTGATAGATTTTTTCGGTAAATTGTTGAACCATAACTTTGCTGCCCCCTCTGACATCATCAGGTACATAAACTTGGCTTGCAGATTTTCAGATGCATTGCGAATCGACATGGCCATCTCATAACTACTCAGCCAGGTTTCTAGATCCATGGTCGGCTCGTAATTGACTACTTTACTCGGTTCCTTGAACTTATCCGGGTAAGGCTTGGCTCTGATGACGTCTGACAAACACTTGGGCCCAGCTAAGACTGTCGGTACTAGCCTTACCCGGGAATCATGTGATCCGGCGGCAGGTACGGCGGGGGGTGCAACCGCTACCGGCCCTCGTGCTGCAGACCCGGCTGCTGCGCGCCTGGCTCGAGAACTGTCCATGATAGCTTGTGCCGCTGATACTGCAGGTGTTGCTGGTCTACGGGGAGGAGGCGGCATTTGCTGCTGCTCTGCCCTCCGCCGTGCTGAGCTTGTCTGAATATTGCCGGTGTTTCCGTTATGCCGGCTAACATACGGCGTTCCATGCATTCCGCTCCTGTTATCCGGGTAATTGGCTTGCTGAGCCACTGATGTGCGCAATAGATCTATCGCCCGCCGGGTCTCCTCCGCATGGGGTGACTCTCTTACGGGGATGCGATCCAATGCCAATGTTGCTGCATACACATTGTCCATGGGATTATTGAAGTGACTTGGTGGAGTGTGAAATCGTGGCGGTGGTGGTGGCGGTGCTGTATTGCCAGTTACGATCCCTGTTTGCAATGTTGGTAACCCGGCTTGTACGTTTTCCGGCTGTCCTCCCAGGGTTGCAGGCTGATGTATGGTTTCCTGATTCACAGCTGGAATAGGTTGGTCCTGAGGTGTAATAAACAGCGCGGCCGGGTTTAAAGTTCCTCCCGTTGCCGGTAATCTCGTTTGGTATCTCTGGTTGTGCATCCGGGTCGACTGAACCTGGAGTCGGTTCTCCAATGCCTCCAACTCGCGCCTGCGCGCTGCTATCCCTTGCCTCTCGGCTTCTACATCTCTCCTCTGTTGGTCCAATGCACGGCGGGCCACATCCAGATCCGCAGCGCGTGCTGCCGCGTTTTCCGGGGTTATCACCGTTGCTAGCACCGTAGGATCCAAGATCAGGTTATTGTTGAATAGAGCCGGATTTCGCGGATTCGAGGGCCCCGCTCCTGGCATTCTGTTCCTCATAAACCCAAACATGCTTCTTTGCAATTCACTTTCCGGGGTATTGTTGGTGACTGAAGCCGACTCTCCGTCAACTCGGGCAATGACCGGGTTTCCATCAACCGGATTTTGTTGCTGAGCCAGCGCTCGCGCCGCTCCGACCGCGGCCGTAGTCACGTCCCCCTGATTAAGATTGGTTGCAGGGGCCATGTAGACCGCGACCTGGCGCGCGATGCCTGGTGCGGATTCATACTCTTCCTCATCGCAGCTATCCTCTTCGTACCGATCCTCCAGCAGGTGCAGGATAGACTCGGTATCTTCTTCCCTCGTGACCCGGCCACGCGGGGTCCATGCCGGCTCCTCCGGCTGTTCCCTCTTCGTGGCGGGCTCTTCTATCGGGTCGATCGTCCCAACCAACTCTTCCCCGTCCGACTGAACGCAAGTCGCTCCTCCTGACATGGAATCATATTCAACATTATCAGGAATTGAACCGGACGTACGTACCATGCTGACGAAGACGTTGACCCGGCCGATTGTGACGATAGATCCGGCATCCAGCAAATCTGACTCTTGCCCCCAGCCAAAATCGTCCACCAACTTCTCTCCTTCGGGGTTGGTGTAGATCTCACTGATGACGAGGTTCCTCATGCTCTCCCGAGCTTCTCCCGTGATGTAAACACCCTTGGACGCAGGCCCCACGGTAGGCGCCAACTGTCGTGGGATAATCACGGCAGACGTTACCGGGGGTAACTTATCTTGGGGCAATTCGACTCTGGTGTTTGGGAGAGAGTTTAGCTCAAAGGAAACCATGTTATCAATCGATCTGGTAGCTCTGGCGATCAAGTCGCCGAGTCTCCGATCTAGGGTTACAATCTCAACTCTCGTATTACAGGGAAACTCAAATATCTGGTAAAGCTCGTCCCATTTCTAAGCCTAGGAGCCGGTTTATATCTTACCCGGCCCCCTGGCTTCCTATCCAAGGCATACTCGGATTCCTACCCGGTCACCGCACGCAAACCCTAGGTTTCCTTATCGTAACCCACAAGTCGGGTTACGAGGCCTTCACTACTCCTTGGGCCTTCTGGAAGCGCCTATTCCTTGAGCCGGGTCTTGCGCGGCTCCCTTTGGGCCGAGTTACACCTTGGGATTGGCCTACCGGGTTATCATCCCTCCATCAATTCCGGCCTCGCCTCCCGCCTCGCTACACCGGCGACATCCCCCCATTGGACTTTCTGCGGAAGTATGAGGCGTGAGTCAGGGTTGCCGGGGGAGGCAACCGGTGCCTCTTGAGGTCCTTCGCCCTGGATCTCCGCGGCCCCACGCTCGCATGGCTTCTAAATCTCCCTGGCAGATCCGTGAGCTCGTGGGAGGACCTGCGCACGCAGTTCCTCCAACGCTTCCGCCACTACGGCCGTCTTCCCTGCGGCGAGCCCGAGGGTCACGTGACTCTCTGGCGCTTCGCCGTGGGACGCGGCGGTCCCAGCTCGTCGGAGGCGCACGACACAACTCGCCACGCTGCATGCATCGTCGGCGGGTCCCTCGCCCCGCCCTCCGGGCGCCACCTCAAGCGGGCCTCGCGGTAGTTCAACGCCGCCCACCGCGGGGGCGAGCCAGCCCCGCCGCCCCTCAAGTGGTCACAACAGTAGATCTCCTTCGACGTCGCCGATCACCCCAAAGTCGTCGGCTCGGTGGGAGCCATCCCGCTGGTGTGCACTCCCACAATAAACCACGTCGCCATCTCGAAGACGCTCGTGGATGGAGGCGCTGGCCTCAACGTGATCTCTCTCGAGACCTTCGAGAAGCTGCGATCCCGAGTGACCGCCTCAAGGCCACCGGGCCCTTCACTGGAGTAACCAGCGGCACAACCGTACCACTGGGAAGGGTTCGGCTGGCAGTCACGTTTGGCACTCGTCATAACTACTGCATCAAGGAAATCGACTTTGACTTCGCCCTCATCGGGCTGCCCTACAACGTTATCCTCGGCTAACCCGCGCTAGCCAAGTTCATGGTTGTCACGCACCACGCGTACAACATGGTCAAGATGCCTAGGAGCAGAGGGCTCCTCCCTGTTCACAGGGGCATGAAGGATGCGGTGCGTTCCATGGAGGATTCCTACAAGGAGGCGGCAGCATCACACCCCATCGACGAGTGCAACCTCGGGGATGTTGTCGAGCCTCCGAAGAAGAAGCAGTTGTTCTCTCACGAGAGGGCAGATACAAAGAAGGTTTCCATGAACACCGACGGCACGGGGCCCTCACTCACCATCGGAGCCGGGTTGCCTCCCAAACAGGAAAGCGCGCTCGTCGCCTTTTTTTTGGCAAACGCGGACATGTTCGCACGAACAGCGTCCGATATGCCCGGTATACCGAGGGAGGTGATCGAGCACCATCTGGCGGTGTGCCCAGGCGCACGCCCGGTCAAGCAAAAGGCCCGTCGCCAGGGCCCAGAAAAGCATGAATTCATCGTTCGAGAAGTGGAGAAGCTTTTGGACGCCAAGATCATCCGCGAGATTATCCATGCCGAGTGGATCTCCAACCCCGTCGTGGTCTCCAAGCACATGGGCGGAGGAAGGCTCTGCGTGGACTTCACCGACCTCAAGAAGGCCTACCCCAGGGATATGTATCGTCTCCCAAGGATCGATCAAATAGTGGACTCCACCGCCGGGTGTGACCTCCTCTGTTTCCTGGACGCCTTCTTAGGCTATCATCAGATCAAGATGGCCAAGGAGGACGAAGAGAAGACCGCCTTCATGACACCTTGCGGGGTGTTCTGCTATGTCTGCATGCCCTTCGGTCTGAAGAATGCGGGGGCCACCTTCCAGCGGCTCATGCGTATCTCCCCGGAGACGCAGGTAGGGAAGAACGTGAAAGCCTAGATCAACGACATCATCGTCAAGACTCGCGAAGAGCGCACACTCATCGATGAACTCGCGGAGATGTTCCTGAACATCTGTAGGGTCAACATCATGCTGAACCTCGACAAATGTGTATTCGGGGTTGCGGCAAGGAAGCTGCTGGGCTTCCTGGTGTCCCATCGGGGCATCGAGGCCAACCCCGACAAGATTAAGGACATTGAAGAAATGCAACCTCCACGACAACTGAAGGATATGCAACGCCTCGCGGGATGTGTGGCGGCGCTGGGGCGCTTCATCTCTAGGTTCGGCGAGAAGGCTCTGCCATTCTTTAAACTTCTGAAGCGTTCGGGTCCATTCAAATGGACTGTCGAGGCAGCTGCTGCATTTGAGGAGCTCAAGAGGTATCTGGCAAGCCCTCCTATACTCGCCGCGCCTTGACCGAGGGAGCCGTTGCGCCTGTACCTTGCGGCCACTCATCAGACAGTAATCGCTGCTCTCGTAGATGAAAGGCCAACTGGCAAGAAAAGAGCGGCCCTGCCCGACCTGGAGCCCATGCCCGCTTCTCCCTGAGAGGATCCCGTTGCACGACAAGACCTCCACAGGGAGGATACCCTCATGCGGCCTCAGGAGAGCCCCAATGCGTCAGGACAACTCATTGTCGGGACCCCTCGAGTCACTCTCGTCGAATACTCTGTCTACTTTGTTAGCACTGTGCTTCGAGATACCTGCGAGAGGTACCCCGTGCAGCAGAAGCTCATGTACACGCTCCTTGTAGCTTCGAGGGACACCCCATCACCGTGGTGTCAACCTTCCCCCTCGAGCAGATCCTTTGAAATTCCAACACCACGGGGCGTGTCGCCGAGTGGGTGATGACCCACAAGTATAGGGGATCGCAACAGTCTTCGAGGGAAGTAAAACCCAAATTTATTGATTCGACACAAGGGGAGCCAAAGAATATTTGTGAGCCTTAACAAGTGAGTTGTCAATACACATGCACCTGAAAGTACTTTTGTTCGCAGTGGTTTAGCAGTAGTAACAGTTTTATAGTAGCAGCAGTAGTGAAATAATAGCACCAGTGGAATGAAAACAGCAGCAGTAGTGTTTGAAGTAAACAACGGAATTAAATACTACAGGCATAGGGATGGATGAACGGGCATTGCATGGATAAGATAGTTCAAATGAGGATAAAGTCATGGGCATTACAGATAAATATGATAAAGCATCCAAGCACTAAGTAACCATAGGCATGTGTTCCGTAAATAGTCGTACGTGCTCGCAATGATAACTTGCACAACATATCTTGTCCTACCAGCCCGTTTTCAGCGGGGCCTCAAGGGAACTACTGGTAATTAAGGTGTTCCTTTTAATAGAACACCGGAGCAAAGCATTAACACTCCGTGAACACATGTGATCCTCACATCACAACCATCCCCTCCGGTTGTCCCAATTTCTGTCACTTCGGGCCCTCTGGTTCCGGACAACAATGTGTGTAAACAACTTGCAGGTATGATCAAGAAACAATAATTATCATCGTGATTAAATAACAGAGCGCACTGTCACGGGGGTTCTATATGTCCGAAAAAAGGAGACGAGGAACCTTTGCTGATGCCGGGATCGGAGAAAACGGCCGGCGGCAACGGTGGAGCTCCGACAAGCAATCAGATCGGCCTGGGGGCACGATTTACAGAGGGAGGTGAGGGGAAATTGAGAGGAGATGCGGGGCTTTAAGGAGGAGCAGACGAGGGTTTTAATTGGGGCTTTAATCGCACGAATTCATGTGCGAAATCAAGAGGTAGTAACGGGTGTTCTTCCGTTACAGAGAATGAAGACGATGCTGACGTCAGCATGACGTCAGCAAGTTTTTTTTCTGTTTTTAATAACTTTTAATTTATCAGTACAAATGACCTCAAATTAACTACAAAAATATTCTAAAAATAAATTCTTTCTGTTTAGAACATTTTTATAAACTTTTCAACACATTTCACTTTTCATATTTTTGAAAATATAAATAATTCACTAATCTCTACCTAATAATAAAGAGAGAAAGGTTTCTTCCGGTCCATCTAACATTTTACCGTTTTGCCCTCCCACAAAATTACATAATACTGCAAATTGCCACGGTACCTCTTCGTTTATTTTCTTCTCGCCATCCCTGAACTAACCTGCCTCCTATCCGCTACCCACATGCGGCTGCTACCACATCGATCTCCGGCCACCGGCCACCTCCACCTCCCTAGCCGGTGGAACTGGGCCTCTTTGGGCAAAAACCTCCGCGCTCCCGATATCTAGGTCTGTGAGGCGTGCTCTGACAAATCCGTGCCCTTTCCGACACGATGGCCACTATTGGGAAGCTCACCGCGCGGGCAAGGCCACAACGCAGCAAGGTAGCGGCGCAGGATTACAGACATCAGGCCTGGAGCGTGAAGCGTTAGAGTCCAGGCATGCAGGGGGTCGGAGACGGAGGCCGCCTTCTGAGGTGGAGTAGGGGAGATTGCTGCGCTCAGTACGGTCGGCGGGGTGACCCGCAGGAGCTCGGAGCATGAGTTTGGGACCTCCCGGCCGCGTGATGCGGTGGGCTGAGCGACCAGGGACGGCGCACATGAAAGATCTCGGGGCTGTATGCTGTACCAAGCGAGGAAGTGAATCCAGGTCAGACATCGCTCTGCCTCAGTTCAACGGTTCAGCAATCAGCATGAGATGCGTTTGAAGAACTCAATTTATGTCCAATTCAGCAATAGGTTACTCCAAAAGAAAAATGAAGTATTTGGTGCATCCACATGGTTGCGTCTACAGCTGCTCACCGGTGCGGTCACTCCACCAGGGTTCCTTTTTATGCTTACCCCTGACCGCTCTTTCATGGTGAACCTCAACCCTTACACCGAGTCCAAGAGAGCCACAGGAAAAGTAGTAGCAATTCCATGAGACTTGTAAATGGCACAAATTTTTTCTTTGAACATATAAGAGCCACCATGAGTGTCTGGATTATATCAATTAGGATGATAATGATTTCAGGTACAACTCACAGAGGTATACATTGTGGCGAACCCCTGATCATTGTGCAATTTTATTTGAAGAAACATACAGTATAGGAAGATTGCTCAGTGTTCAAGACGTTTGTGTAACTACCGAACTGCTGATTCTCCATCGGTAAGTGAGTTGGGATTCAGTCAAACCAACTCTGATCATGGTGCAGGTAAAAAAAAACTCTGATCATGGTGTTGACTTTTCCATGTTTATCCGTCTCTGGTAGAAATGATGTCGAGTGCCTCAAGTGATCCCTAACCATGAACTTGTTATAGTACCTGAAATGTATGGGGTAAGTTGCAGATAACTCTATAAGAGCATGTCTAACAGACCCCCTAAAGCACGGGCACCCCGTATAATTCCGGCGGCATACGGGGTGCGGGCCAAAATGGCCATCTAGCAGCCCCCGTATGCGGCCTGGCCCGTACGGGAAATTTAGGGGGCCTGCGAAATCGCCCCCGCCGCCCCCTACAAGTAGCGGGTGAGGGTCGGGGTGGGGGTCCAACCCCCCACCCGCAACCCTAGCTCCGCCGCGCGCCGCCCTAGCTCCGGCGAGCAATCCCGCCTCCCACGCCGCCGTATTTCTTCTCCTCTGCGTTTCCAAGCCTCCGCCCCTAAAGCCTCCACCTCCCGGCGATGAGTTCTCCCCGCGGATCGAGCTCCTCCACCGCCGGTTCGAAGCGCCGCCACGAGCCGGAGACGCTCGAGGAGGCGTGGCGCATCCACTGCAAGCACTCCTTCGCCGGGAGTCGCCGCGCCGCGTGGAGGTACGCCGCGTTCCCCGAGACGATGCCGCCGTCGCTGGTCGACTACGCGGAGGGCGGCCGGTACTACGCGGTCGACCCGCCGCCGAGGCCGATGCGCGGCCCCCAGTTCGAGAGGTGGCGCGCCGATTGGGAGCTGTTGCAGCAGTCCAAGAGCAGTCGCGGCAGTGGAAGCGGCGCAGTAGAGGTGGCGGCGCCAGCGGACGAGGACGTCGCGTTCGCCGCAGCCGTGGAGCTGTCCAAGAAGGCCGCCGAGGAAGCGGCGCGCGCGGAAGCGGAGGAGGAGGCGTAGGCCATCGCTGACGTCGAGGCGTTCAAGGCGATGGAGGCCGCCGGCGTCGTCTTCATCGATTAGGCATTAGGTAGTAGATTTTAGGCAGTAGCTAGATGGACGAGCTCGAGCAATGTAGCAACAATGGTGATGATCAAATGAAATCGAGCAATGTTTTCTCCCGGGAAGTTTCAATTCAAATATACAGGCCGGCTATAGGGGGTCTGCTAGATGGACGAGTTCATTCGAGCAAAAAATTTGCTCGATTTCGTGTGCAGGGCCCTCTACACGCGTTTTAGGGGGCGAAAACGTAAGGGGTCTGTTAGACATGCTCTAAGTATTGGAAGAAAATTGACCAGAAGGTAAAATAGCATAGAAAGATGTAAGTGGCACAATGCTTGCTATATCAGGCCTTCCAATCTACAACTATAGTATAACCATTTCAATTAAAGTCTTAAACAAACTTCCAATTGTAGCCATGATAATCTTACATGGATTTTGGGATCTGATTTTGTTTGCGGGTATATTGAGGTCTAGCATTTACACAGGTGTTATTTTTACGAAATAGGTGAAATGGAGTGGTCCTTATGCTCTGCTCGAAATTTAATTGCACATAGCTCAGTTTAGTGAATCAATCCATGCATTTGCTAAAAACTTGAGCCCTGCGTGTGACTATTGTTTGAGAAGATCATGTAAGCTTATTTTTCCTTGGGAATCCAAAATATGTCATTCTATTTTAGATTTGGTTCAGTTCTAATATTATATTATTTTTAGGAACCACGCCAGCAATTTTTACCCATCGCTACGATATTTATCATCGCGCCTAGCGTCATGTAACGCAATGCCCTCATCAAGCCAGTGAGAACATCTTTGGCGTCTATGGCGGCCACAATTCTTTTTGCCCATTGCAATGCACGGGCATGTTTACTATTCCTCTCATATGGCAGGTTGTATTACAGGATGTGAGAGCATGAGAGATTTTCCTACTTCACAGCGTATAAACACATCTATTATTTATTTGTGCAGTTTCTTTTATTTGCTATCCATGTATTTGACATTGGTCTCAAGTATGGTTTTCAATACTTAAGGTGAGAAGATCTCACGACAGGGATAAAAGAAGTAGAACATGAGTCTACAACATGGTTAGAAGCATGTGCTTTGGAGGTAGAAGTCAGAAAAGTTGCCATGAAAGCAGGTATTCCAAGAGAAATAAGTTCAGACTAAGCTTCACTAAAATGGTCCTTTTGAGGTCATGAGATGTGCTTCCCAGACTGATAAATGACAATTGAGCATAATGCCTTTTGATAATTGATGGTATGTACATTCAAATTTATCAAACACAAAATTTAAAGGAGTTGAGTATTAAAATTTTCCGTGAAATAAAAAATCAACCCGTAGCAACGCACGGGCAATTTTGCTAGTAGTGATAAATGTACATTTTAAATTAGAAAAATATTAAAATGTTGTTTTTTTATTAAATAATTTTTTTAGAGATATTTAACATGTCAAATATTATTTTCCAAAACCAATTCAAAGTGTTTTCATCTTTTATAATTTTAAAATATGATGAAAACATGAATAGTTACTATATGTAAAAAGAGGGTTAATTATAGAAATATGATTTAAATGATTTTAGAAAATATTTCTATGATTTAAAATATTGTTTTCTAGGACCTTTTAAAATATTTTCAACATATGAGCAAGTCACAAATAGTAACTAAGTGCTTTTCTATTTAGAACATAAATGATACTTTGAAATGGGGTTTATTATTATTCAGAGGAGAGTCAAAAATGTCAATATTGTTTTCCATGGTTCTTTACTTGTTTTAATAAACAAAATAACTTATATAAACACTTTATGGTTAAATAATTGGTATGATATTTGGGGAAAACAAAATCAAAAACAACTTCTTTGTGAAAACCAATTTATATTTTTAAGGTTTGCAAATAGGGACAATAGTTTTCTTTGGATAGTTATTTGTTTTGAGGATTTAGGTTTTTGGAAAACAGAGGTATTTGGATTATCAATTCCAATAGCATTGGAAAAACAATTAATGTTTACTTTGTGTTTGAATTTTATTTGGTTTTTGATGGCTTGCTTTAATAGAAAAAAAAGTTTTAAATTTTTGTGATTTTTGCATTTTCCAAAAACCAGGGATGTTACAACAACTGAGTGCGATAAAAGACTTTTACGAACACATTTGTTTCATATGATGTAAACACACTCAATATATGATCAAATACTTAATTATGCTCATGATAAGATACATGCAAGATACTGTCACTTAATAGCTATGCAAACCATGAGAAGATAACAACATATTAATAGTAAACAACATGAAGCATAACTATTTGTAAGATTGAAGTATTCATAATAGGATATGATAAAGTGGTATCTCGCTGGCCCTTAAGTGTGGGGCAAAACATAAATGTCAGGGCACCTCTGAAGTTCAAGGGAAGAATAGAAGTAAAGATATCAAAGATACAAGTATAAAAATTATACCACAATCAACCGTACTTTGGGACAAACACATCACACTAAGAATGACCATTGTGCTCTCAAGAAAGTGATCAAGGAATATTGCAGAGACTCAACATAATAGTAAAAGAAAGGCCCTTCGTAGAGGGAAGCATGGATCACTCATGTGCTAGAGCTTTTTATTTTATTAAATAGAGGTATTGAAAACATTTTGAGAGAGGTGTATGCTTATGTCAACGAATGGTAAACAGACAATATAGTACGTCACAAGCCGACTGGATTCACAAGAGCGGTTCCCATGTGAAGGACGCATCTGGGTAGAAGGTCATCCCTCTTTCTCTTTTGTTTACACAATTATGCTTTGACTGATAAATCAGGGGCAAAAGGAGTGAAGAGACTTTGTGTGTATTAATTTGGGGCTGGGCACCCCGCTGCCAGCTCTTCTATCATTTGGATAAGAGGATGAAGCCACTAGTCTAGGGTGTGAAATCCAATCAACAAGTGGGATAAAGATTCTCTATTTACGTCCTCATGAGCTAAAACAGGGGCACAAAACAGGAATAATTTTTAGCAGGTTTTAAAGGTAGCACATGAGCAATTTACTTGGAGTGACGGTTAAATACCACATATAGGTAGGTATGGTGGACGCATTTGGCAAACTTTGGTTTTTTGTGAGTTCTATGCACGAGTAGAGCTCATACTCAGTACAGGTGAAGGCTAACAAATAGACAGGGAGCAACAATCAAGAGAGCAACAGCTATCATAATCATGTTTGCGACAAAGTAAAATTAACTGAGGCATAAAATTGATACTAGAACTCTGAGGCAAAATAAATCATCGAGGATTATTGACTTTTTGTTTTCAGTCTTAGCATGCGTGAGCATGTGCCAAGTCGATTCAAATGAAACAGTGAGAGGTGGCTACCATAATATCATGTCCTTCTACGAATAGAACAATGCGAACAAAGACTTATATGACATGTCATTTACCATTAATAAATTGGAACAAAACATGAGAGAGCATGAACTATTAAGCAACCATTAAGTCACATATATCTTATACGAACAAACTAAGCATGCTCACATAGATGGATATATGTACAAAAATGAAAGCAAATAGAGTTCATACCAGCCGCTCACCACAACTTGAATTGTCGTGGATCGTCATTATTGCTCTTCACTTGTGGCTCGAATAATATATAATGAAAACTAAGCTCCAATGGAATCACGGACGACTGTTGAACTCTGCAACAAACTTTACAAAACCAAAGTAGAACAACAAATATTTTTGGGTTTTTCAATTAAAGCACTAACAGAAAGAGAGCAAGCAAACAAAGCAAAATCTTTTGTTTTTTCGAAATGAAACAGGAACAAAAGAAAGCACACAAACAAACCAAACAAAATATTTTTGGGTTTTTGAATACTAAACTAAAATGAGAAAAGAAAGCAAGCCAAATAAAGAAACAAATAGAGAGAAACAACAGAAATATTTTTGGTCCTTTTGTGTTTTCAAAAACAAGAACAAAACAATAAAAACAAAGGAAATGAAAGAAGCGAAAATAAATGAAAGAAAAGAAAAAGCACGGATATACAAAGAACTGACCGAACATGATATTTAAATGAGTGTGATGTCGGTATACCTCCCCCCAAGCTTAGGCTTTTGGCCTAAGTGGAGATCAATCAAAGCGTGGGAAATATGCCCACTTCGGTGGGTCATCCCTCGCATGGTCGTACTCGGGCGCATAAGAGGAAGATGATGCAGCTGGCGCATAGTCATATCCGGGGTGCTGGTGTGGAATCCCCGTGGCGTCGTAGGGCTGGACGAAATCACCATCGTCCCCCTCGTCTTCATCTTCCCCTTGCTGGGGGTGATGCTCAAGGTATGTGTCCAGCTCACTCTCAGAAAGCTCCCATCCTTGCTTGTTATTAAGATTAAACAAAAGAGGTGCAGGCAAAAGTACTTCCCTAACAGTTTTAACAACTCTCCACCCGGATCGTTTGGAGAAAGTTAATTCAAAAGATAAATTATATAAGTGAGCATGGGTAGAAAGAAACTTATGTTGAACCATGGAAACAAGATTAAGCCTCTCTATAGGGAACTGAAAGTCTAGAGGGTGTGGCTCCAAACCATGCAAAGCTAGCAAGCGCGAGGCAGTAAGACCTCCACAAACTCCGGCCATCTCACGGTTATGTGAGATAAGGTAAGCAATCAAGGCGCCAAAATTGTAAGACCTATGACATCTTAAAGCAGTGGCAATAAACGCCAAATCATAGACAGATAACTTGCTAGCAGTTTTCCTAGCTAACACACATTTAGAAATAAAGTAGGCAAAGTATTGAATGTTAGGGAGTTCAATTTCACGAATTTTACCACTCTCCCCTATGAAGCTTATGCCTTGGCAAATCTCTCCATATAAATCCAGTAGTGGTTTGGGCTGCCCA
This sequence comes from Alopecurus myosuroides, assembly GCA_028641055.1. Taxonomy (NCBI): domain Eukaryota; kingdom Viridiplantae; phylum Streptophyta; class Magnoliopsida; order Poales; family Poaceae; genus Alopecurus; species Alopecurus myosuroides. The sequence continues at coordinate 288,473,801 of CM054059.1, forward strand.
CTTATTTTCTCACAAGACCCCCACTCAGGTACCTTAATAGCTGCATAGAAAACACTAAAAGGCAGGCTCACAGCTTTATTATAAATTTTATAGTCGACCATTGGGTTAGTTGGAGACCATTTAAAACGAAAAACATGCACCACAGATATAGTTAGTTTCACATATTGGATAGGCTCATCCTCAATGAAATGATCCAAACCCGCATTATGCACTAGAGTGTTAAAATCCTACAGAATTCCTGTAACTTGCATAAATTCCCGACACAGATAGATTGATGGGAACACCCTCTCTTCACGGTGCACGAGCATAACCTCATGCAACTCCAACTCATGCTGGTTTAGTTGATAAGCATCGTGCTCCATCTCTGAAATTTTTCAACAATCATCATAAAAATTAATTTCAAGCAACTATAAGGTGGAGACTACCATAGGGACTTATATGAGAGCTAAACATACATCAAAACTATATTATTTATACTAAAATGAAGCATGAAAACTCACATAAGCTGTCACCTACTATGGCAAAATAATCAAAAAAATACTTCACTAAACAAAAATCTACTTGGATCATCGGAGGAGTCACATACCGGAGATCAAACACACAAAAAATCAGCACAAATGATGGGCTAAAGAAGGAGATCGAAAATCCAGAGAAAGAACACCAAGAACAAGGGATCCAGGAAATGTTTTCAGTTTGCGAGGTGAGAGAGAAGACTTGGGCAGTGGAGAGAGTAAGTGGAGGGCCAGGGGGCTAGCCGCACCACCCTGGGGTGTGCCTGACTTGTGGGTCCCCCTGGGGTCTCCCAGGTGGCTTTCTGCCTCATTTTTTATGTAAAAAATTATTATATTTTTTCTGGAATTTTTCGAGAAACTTTATTTTTGAGGTATTTCCAGAATTCTAATAATTAATAAAACCGGGAAAACGAAAGTAAAAACGTGGAAAACAAAACCAAAACCAGCACTACAGAGGTTCTATGACACTCCAATGAAAGAATATCCAAGGAAAACAAAGGTGGTAGTGGTGAAAAGAAAAGTATTGGTGGTGAAAACATGCATAACTTCAGTAATCAGGGTGAAAACATCAGGAAACCATGCATAAGGATGGTGGAAAACATGATTGTACTCAAGTAATAATGTGATAACAAAAGTAAACATGGTTAAAACATAATGGGGAAGGTGAAAACATAGTGAAACATTGCCCATTTCATTTAAAATCATTTTGTTAACAAGGGTGATCAAGTCTTGCTACCAAAATAATTTTCTATGAAACAAAACTTTGTTTCTCGCTAAATACTCATGTTACCTCAACCTTGATAGACATAGTCCTAACCATAATAATTTCATATTCTTTGGGTGGCTTTCGAATAGGACAATAAAATTCTCCAATCTTGATGGTCTCAATATTTTCAATGGAATTTAGACCATATTTTCTATCAATCTTCTTGGGAAAATAAACAGTGTGCTCTTTATCATTAACATTAAAAGTAACTTTTCCTTGATTTCAATCAATAACAGCCCCTGCAGTATTAAGAAAAGGTCTTCCAAGAATAATAGACATATTATCATCTTTAGGCATTTCCAACACAACAAAGTCAGTTAATATCAGACAATTATTAGCAACTTGAACAGGAACATCCTCACATATACCCACAGGAATAGCAGTACACTTATCAGCCATTTGCAAAGATATATCAGTTGGTATCAATTTTTCCAGGAGGAGTCTTTTATAGAGAGTAAAAGGCATGACACTAACTCTAGCTCCCAAATCACACAAAGCAGTTCTAACATAATTATTTTTAACAGAACGGGGAATAGTAGGTATGCCAGGATCTCCAAGCTTCTCAGGAACCTTGCCATCAAAAGAGTAATTAGCAAGCATGGTGGAGATTTCCTCATTAGGAATCTTCCTTTTGTTAGAGACAATATCTTTCATATATTTTGCATAAGGAGGCAATTTAATAGCATCAGTAAAAGGAATTTGCAAGAACAAAGGTTTCATCCATTCACAAAACTTGTTATAATGTTCTTTTTCCTTAGATTTATGTTTCTTATTAGGAAAAGGCATTGGTTTTTGTACCCAATGTTCTCTCTCATTACCACGTTTATTGGCAATGAAATCTTCCTTAGTATACTTTGCAGTTTTAGTTTGCTTTTCAGGTTCAACCACAGGTTCTTATTTATCAGAAGCATCATTCTTTTCATTACCACTTTCATTTTCAGCATCAGAGATAGATATACTATTAGGATCTTTAGCAAGTTCAGAGGATTCTACAACGGTTTTATGTTTCTTCTTCTTTTTATTCCTAGTATGAATAACCTTATCATTAGTTTGTTGAAAATCTTGTTCAATTCTTTTAGGATGTCCCTCAGGATATAAAGGATCTTGTGTAGCAATACCACTTCTAGTTCTTATTTCATAAGCATGTTTTTCTTTAGAAGCATTAACTAGCAAATATTTTTGCACTTTAGCGAGTTGATCAATTTGAGTTTGAACCATTTGAAAATGTTTAACAAGCATTTTAACATCATTAGAGGTTCTTTCTATAATACCATGCAAATTATCAATAGCTCTAGAGTTTTCCATTAGGTGATTTTGCACTCTCATATTAAAATTATCTTGCTTGATAACATAATTATCAAATTCATCTAAACATTGATCAGGAGGTTTATTATAGGGAATATCTCTACTATCAAAATATTGGAGAGAGTGTACCTCAATGGTGGATGTGTGATGGATTGGCTTACATAATTCTTCTATAGGTGGAAGATTCTTCACATCTTCAGATTTAATACCCATCTCTTTAAGAGATTTCTTGGTTTCTCTCATCACTTCATCATTTAATTCAATCATTCCCCTCTTCTTGGGTGTTGGTGTTGGTGTTGATACTGGAGTAGGAGTAGGCTCAGGCTCAGCCATAGTCCAATCATCATGATTTTGGCTTATTTTAGCCATTAATTCCTCAACTTCTTCTGGAGTTCTTTGCCTGAAAACACAACCAACATAACTATCCAGGTATGTCCTAGATTCAACAGTTAGTCCATTATAGAACATATCAAGAAGTTTATTATTTTCTAGGTTATGCCCAGGTGTAGCCCTAACTAAAGAGCAGAACCTTGCCCAAGATACAGGCAATTTCTCTTCTTCTAATTGCATGAAATTAAATATATTTTGTAAAGCAGCATGTTGAGCACTAGCAGGAAAATATTTCTGAAAGAAAGCATTAACCAAACCAATAGGACTATCAATAGATCCAGGAGACAAATTGTTAAACCAAGTTTTAGCTTCATCTTTTAATGGGAAAGGGAATATTTTGGTAACAAAATAGCTACGTTTCTTAAGATCACCAGAGAACAAACTACTCAGAGAGGATAGCTCATTCATATGTTTCATAGCACTTTCATTTTCAGTACCACAAAAAGGTCTTTCTCAACAATAGATATATAAGATAAATCAAGAGAGAAATCATAATCCTTGTCCCTAATATTAATGGGAGAAGCGGCAAACTTAGCATCAGGAGATAATTTATATTTAACAGCACGACTTTCAATAAGTCTCATAACAACATCATTATCCTTCATAGTATATATTTCATCAATAAGATCATCATTAAGATCAATATAGGCATCATCTAAATCATCACTAGGGTTATCTACAAGCTCAGGTGAAACGGCAGGAGTAACAGGATTTTTATTAGTAGTTTCAGTGTTTGCAATATTTTAGCTTTAGCAATAGTAGCATCTAAGAAAGGACCAAGAGAAACACTCTCATCAAGCACAGTAGAACCATTATCAAAAGTATCAGAAGTATTTTCAGATTCAGATAAAATTGCATGTGTAGCATGTGGTGGTGTAAGCAGCTTACTCATAACAGCCGGTGAATCAACAGCAACAGAGGTGTTCATAGTTGTAATCTTCTTGTAGTGGATGGTAATATAGAAAACTTTCCATCATGAGTCTTACCCATGATGAATGATGGCAGTAGATAATAATACTCTCCGGTGAGCTCGCAGATAAAGCTATGCTCCCCGACGACGGTGCCAGAAAATAGTCTTGATGACCCACAAGTATAGGGGATCGCAACAGTCTTTGAGGGAAGTAAAACCCAAATTTATTGATTCGACACAAAGGGAGCCAAAGAATATTTGTGAGCCTTAACAAGTGAGTTTTCAATTCACCCGCACCTCAAAGTACTTTTGTTCGTAGTGGTTTATCAGTAGTAACAGTTTTATAGTAGAAGCAGTAGTGAAATAATAGCAGCAGTGGAATGAAAACAGCATGAGTAGTGTTTGAAGTAAACATCGGAATTAAATATTGTAGGCATAGGGATGGACGAACGGGCGTTGCATGGATAAGATAGTTCAAATAATGATCAATTCATGGGCATTGCAGATAAATATGATAAAGCATCCAAGCACTAAGTAACCATAGGCATGTGTTCCGTAAATAGTCGTACGTGCTCGCAATGAGAACTTGCACAACATCTTTTGTCCTACCAGCCCGTTTTCAGCGGGGCCTCAAGGGAACTACTGGTAATTAAGGTGTTCCTTTTCAATAGAACACTGGAGCAAAGCATTAACACTCCGTGAACACATGTGATACTCACATCACAACCATCTCCTCCGGTTGTCCCAATTTCTGTCACTTCGGGGCCTCGGGTTCCGGACAACAATGTGTGTAAACAACTTGCAGGTATGATCAAGAAACAATAATTATCATCATGATTCGATAACATGTTCAGATCTGAGATCATGGCACTCGGGCCCAAAGTGGCAAGCATTAAGCATAACAAGTTGCAACAATGTCAATAGCACTAATAGAGGATACTAGTCATTATGACCTAACAATCACGGCATTATTACATGAATGATCTCATCTAATCCCTACCACCCCTTCAGCCTACAACGGGGAATTACTCACACATGGATGAGGAAACATGGATGCTCGATGGAGAGGCATTGGTGATGACGATGGCGATGATCTCCTCCACTTCCCGTCCCGGCAGAGCGCTAGAACAGGAATATACCCGGCAATCGGGTCGGGTTTGAACGGGTCCACCAATCTTAGACCCATACCCGATTATCAAATGGGCACAGGTCTTGACCCATGACCCGACCCATGGGTATAAAAACAGACCCATGCCCGAACCCATCGGGTCACCCGACCTAATCGGGCACCCATCGGGCATAGGCATCTTTGGCAATTTTCTGTTTTGCATGCAGCGCGACCTGCTAATTTATAGCTTCGATGGGCATGCTTGATCGCTAGCTAGGCGAGGTGGTACTATTTTACGTGCGTGCAGTGAGTGAGATGCGTATCGAGCTTCTTGTGTGTTATGTTCCATGGGCCGCTGGCTAAATTTGTGGGCCTTGGAACTCTTGGACGAGAGAAAGGGAGCAGCAAAGTCCTACTACTACACCACTAGCGTAGACTCACCCTCTCAAATAATACTACATGGTCACGTGGCCTACTGCTCTTTTAGCTCTTTTATTTTATGAAGTAGTGGTACTGCTCTTCGCGTTCGTGTTATTAGCTTGGGCCATGGAGCACCAAAGTGGCCTTTTAGTACAAGAGATTCCACGTGTTTGCTAATCGGGCGACGCAATGGGCGACCCATGGGTAAGCATCCGTGCCCAGACCCTACCCATGACTAATCGGGTTACCCATGGGCAAGACCCACGGGCGAAGATGGTGACCCATACCCTACCCATTAGGGTCGGGTGCCCATGGGCGGACAGACCCATGGGTCAAATTGCCGGGCTGAAACAGGAACTTCTGATCCCCGAATCGAGGTTCAGGATGGCGGCGGCACTCTGTTGTGTTTCTGTGGAATATGATGAACCCCCTCGGGTTTTAGGGTTGGAGGCTACTTGTAGTTGAAAGGGGAGTCCGAGGGGGGCTCTAGGGGGCCCACACCCTATGATGGCGCGACCAAGGGAGGACCCGCGCTAGGGGGGATGTGGCCACCCTGTGGCTCCTCTCCTGGCCCCCTTCTGGCTCTCGGGGTCATCCGGAGTAAAAACACCAATGGGGTCTTTTCTGGGCAATTTCCTGAAAGCTGATTTTTCTGCACAAAAACAAGACACCAAAGTAATTCTGCTAAAAACAGCATTAGTCCGTGTTAGTTGTATTCAAAACACACAAGTTTAGAGGAAAACAATAAAAAAAGTATTCGGAAAAGGAGATACGTTTTCGACGTATCAGTGGGCTGTTGATCTCCAATACTTCAAGCTCCAATTCCTCACGACCAAGGCAATCAAGGGAGGAGTTCTAGCGCAGTTCAACGCAGAGTGGACAAACCCACCTCCAGAACAAGACCCTAAAGAGAAGACAGCCATCCCCAGCAAGCTGGCTCCCGGCGAATGGACCATGCGCTTCGATGGCGCCTTCTCCTCCAGGGGCTCGGGGGCTAGCGTCGTGCTTACGTCGCCAACCGGCGACATGCTCTACTACGCCGTCCAGCTCCATTTCGGCCACAAGGACAAAGTCTCCAACAACATCACCGAGTACGAGGGACTCCTCGCCGGCATCAGGTTCACCATAGCCCTAGGCGTCAAGCGCCTCGTCATCAAGGGAGACTCCCAGCTCTTGGTAAACTTCTCCAACAAGAGATACGTCGCCAGGGACAAGCACATGGCTCTGTACCTTGAGGAGGTTCGCAAGCTCGAGAAGCGCTTCCTCGGGCTGGAGTTGCAGCATATCCCGCACGGGAACAACCAAGAAGCACACAACCTCGCCAAGCGAGCGTCAAGAAACTGGGCGCAGGCCCCATGCGCCTTTGAAGAGAAGCTCGCCAAGCCATCCATCATACCTCCAATCGACGACTAAGAGACACAAGGCCACCAGCACCTCGAGGAGGAGCTCCCACCCGCTCCCTCCCAAGGCGCACCGGACTGCGGAATTCCATCGGGAAACTGCCTAGTGCTTGCCTTCACTCACAAGGAATCATGCTGGAACAAGAGTATGGTCGACTACCTCCAGAAGGGCGACTTCCCCGAAGATGAAGCAGAGGTTGAGCAGGTCGCCCGTAGAGCCAAGATGTACCGCATCATCGACTTCAAGCTGTACCAGAGGCGCCCCAACAGCGTGGCACTGCTGTGCGTCCCCCGACAATGGCGTGGAGCTCCTCGAGGACATCCACCAAGTTGACTGCGGTCACCACTCTTCATCGTGAACCTTCGTCGGCAAAGCCTTCAGGTACGGCTTCTATTGTTCTACGACTCTCAAGGACGCCACCGAGCTCGTCAAGGCTTGTGAGGAATGCCAGTTCCACAGCAAGCAGACGCACCAGCCCGCGCAAGGACTCCAGACCATTCCCCTCTCATGGTCGTTCTCGGTCTGGGGGCTGGATATCCTGAGACCTTTCCTTCGAGCGCTCGGGGGCTACCGCTACCTCTACGTCGCCGTCAACAAATTCACCAAGTGGGCGGAGGTAGAAGCTGTACAGGACATCCCGGCAAGGACGGCGGTGAAGTTCATCAAGGGATTGGTCTGCCGCTTTAGCATACCCAATCGCATCATCACCGACAACGGCACGCAGTTCCCAAGCGGCCTCTTCAAGTCCTACTGCGCCAACCGGCATCAAGATCTGCTACGCCTCCGTCGCGCACCCACGCAATAACGGCCAGACGGAGCTCTCTAACACCGAGGTCCTCAAGGGACTCAAGACACGGAGCTTCAACAAGATCAAGGATCACGGTAAGAAGCGGATCGACGAGCTCCCGCTGGTCATGTGGTCAATCCGCACCACCGCAACCAAGCCCACGGGGGCAACGCCTTTCTCCCTAGTCTATGGGGCCGAGGCCATTCTCCCTGTCGAACTCAAGCTTGGCTCTCCCCGAGCCATGGCCTTCAGCGAGGATAGGCAAGGGAACTCCACACCGAGGACTTGCTGCTTCTCAAGGAGGCAAGAACCTGAGCTTCCACCTGCGCCACTCGGTACCAGCAGGGCCTCCGGTGCTACCAAAGCAACACCATCAGGCCACGCACACTGGAGGTGGGCGAACTGGTCCTGAGGACGATTCTCTCCCGAGTGGGCTTACACAAGCTCTCTCCCATGTGGGAGGGGCCGTACCGGGTAATGCACGTCGTGAGACCTGGTACGGCACGACTAGAGACTGAAGACGGCACGCCTGTGCCAAATCCGTGGAACATCCAGCATCTGCGGAAGTTCTACCCTTAGCTCTTGCTCGCTCCACGTGCCTATCCTAGGCCGTGGTGACGCACCCTTGAGGGGACCCCGTGACGCCACGGTAAAAACGACGCCAGGACCTCTCTCCGTGAGGGTCTCAGGGGGCATCTCATCAGGCAGCCGCCTGGCCGCGAGAGCCTCTACCAACACAAGTGGGAAACCGCATGGCAAACCTTTGCACCTGAGATCGTGCGAGTCTCAGTCCCATGACGATGGGAGTCCCTTGTCCGCACGGGGCGTCAAGTGCTTCTTGGGGGACCGCAGGGTCATGACATCCCCAAGCATGTAATGTAGAGCCTCACCCTCGCAGTAAAAATCCTTTTTGCTAACAAAATTTGTCTCTCGACAAGCCCCTCTTCCTTTCTTCGGGAACACGCATCTGTTACTCCTTCTCGAGGACACCTCGCGAGCGGGGGTTGGGATCGGTACCTGTGCACGGGTGAGACCCAATAAGAATAAACCCAAGTGGCAGAGCTCTGTCTAAACAGGTCGCTAACGTGCACGACACCTCATCTAAGTCCGTGGTGCTGACTCCCCCCCGAGGTATCCACGAGAAGAGCACCAGACACATACTTTCGTTCACTGCAGAGACACACACCTGCCTCCCGAAGAAACAAAGCAGGGATTTGCACAAGGAAGGGGAGAATTCCTCGGGAAGGGCAACGACAAGGAAACTCGCATGCGCAACTCACCGCGCCAAGGACACCAAAACTCATATATCTAAGTCTAAACTTGTCCTCGCTAACTCTCCAAAGAATTCATTCACAAAAATGATAGGCAAAAGAACACATTTCCTTCATATTTCATGCATGAGATACATTCGAGTACATCAAAATGTTGCAGAGCTATCACGAAGACAAAAAGGGGCTAAGACCCGGAAGGAGCTATTCCCCTTCCACGGCTATCAAAGAAAGAAAACTGCGACCAACCTCGGTCGAACCTGTCTTCGCCACAGTTACGAGACAAGATCGGCCGAGGAAGAGGGATGGAGGCACCGAGGAGAAGGAGGAAGAAGTGGAGACCAGACAAAGACTGGCTGATGAGGATCGTCATGCCCTTCATCTGGACGAAGGCACCCAAAGGCCCTCAATCGTCCGCCGAGTTCAAATCATCCCTCTCCTCCTTGACGGTCGATGGATCTTCCTCGTCCTCCTATTCATCTTCATCATCGTCGTCGCTCTCGTTGCTGCTCCCGCTCTCGATGAAGCACTCCACACGCTTGCCGCGACGCTCGAATATCTTCACAAAGAGGCGGTCCACTCCATCGAAGCGAAAGTGGAGGACCTGGCTCTCCCCCAGCCTCTGGGCGTGGGCGAAGGTCTTCCACCCCCTCGCCAACGACAGGTGACCGGCGGAGCAAAACTCCGCCGACGCCCACCAAGGCACGTTGATGCAGCCCACCACCTGAAGCTAGAATCCGCGGGGCGGATTGCGATCGACGGATCCGACGAAGGCATCAGAAAGCCTCATGCGACTACGGAGGCGAGCGCATAGGGCCACCAGGAACTCGTGCTCCGGAACGCGAGTGTCCTCCGCCAATAGGGAAGGGAGTTCCCCATCGTGCCGCAACCAGAAGGAGAACGACCGCCCCGGCCGCGCTAGCTCCGCGCGCTCGCTCCAGCCCTAGCATAGGATCCCTCCGGCTCGTTCACGACAACCACGGCGCACCTTGCACTTTGCCGGGAGGCAACGCCGGAGCTCAAAGACGAACCTATGCTTCGCCCTCCGCGATCCATACTTTGTTTTTCTCTCTCTGCAGGTAAAGAATGGGGAGAAGAAGGGGGCGAAGACGATGTTGGAATGGGAGAGGGGTCACCCCATCCTATTTATGCTGAGCCGGAGAGACGGCACTGCGCCTGTTCAGTCTCCTCGCCGGCTCAACCACCGAGTCAGAGGGGGCCACGTCCCGAGGGGGGACGTGACCAGACGCTAAGGGACTTGCTGCTCTGCACCGCCCAACCAGAGCAGTAATTGCAACAAGACGTTTCTGCCACGCGGAAAGATCGTGGGTTCTCCCACGAACCGTCGCGCCACGTGGAAAGGCTGGCCCCGCAGCTTGAGGACCCACGCCGCTTCGCCTTCCCTCGACGCATGCACGTCATGGGCCCAGGGGCTACTGTCGGACCCGCGGATAGTAGGGTATCCTGGGCCGCCTGCTGCTGGCCCAGCCCATCATGTACAGAAGGAGTCCGTACCAATCTACCACTAGTAAAGGGAACCCCCAACGGTTTCCCGCCAAGGTCAACCCCTTGAAGCGGAGTCTTCATCGAGAACTACATCGCGTATCGCTGGGAAGGAGCGCTGCTCTACCCTCGCTCCTTCCTGGAAGGAACCTCACCCGTTGGGAGACAACCCATGTGAGGGTGATTTCCTGACCCCTGCGCGGATGACAGAGGCACCGCACGGGACAGAGTGGCTTTGGCCACAGTTGCCGTTCTCGTGTATAAAGTGCGGAGCACCACTACGCGCACCAAAGCCCGGTCTGATGTTTTCCTCTTTGGTGCAAGAAGACCGGTCCGCCGGTACAAGACGGAGGGAGCGTGACTGGAGCCCCTACCAACCTGCCATGGACGGTGGCAAGCGTTCTTGACGACCGGTTAAAGCCTGCGGGGCAGAGCGCTGCGGTGTACTCCTTTGACACCATGTGGTAGCCCTTTCCCGCCCAATGAGAGGGAAAGAGGTCCAAACGCCAGCGCCACCAGCCCTTGTAGAGGGAGAGATCAAACCATCGTAGAGCGCAAGTAGCCTATTCCGAGCACAAGCTCGCATTTATACTGTAGTCACCTCAGTGCAATCCATCAGACAAGCAGGAGTATGGTTTTACACCATCACGGTGGCCTAAACCTGGGTAAACTCTCCGTGTCTCCAATATTTTCTTTTGAGAGCTCCCCTCCCGAAGCCATCCGAGGTGCGACAGAACGTGGTTAGCCACCAGTGTTCAAACCTTTGAGTGCTCTCGTGTCATTGACAGAACAACCTCTCCGACAGATGCCCCCCTTCTTCTTCTGATCTTGTGAAATAGGGTATCTTGATGGTGCTTTTTCCATCAGATTTCTGGTCGCGGTGATTATTCTCCAATAATTATCAAATGTGCAAAATATGATAAAATAACATAAGTAATGCATCATAACATGAAATATATTGATGAACAATAGCTCGGAATAGGCTACTTGCGCTCTACGATGGTTTGAGCTCTCCCTCTACAAGGGAGTGCTATTGTTCCCAAAGGCCGAACTGCTTTTCCGGGTACAATCCCATGGAATGAGTTTTCTGACTGCCTCAAGTTGTTCACTAGTATGTTCATTTGCTTCTGATTCCACTTCTTCCATTCATAAAAATACGGCTGAGGTCATAGCCCCCAATTTGGGCTTCGGATACTAGCACAGCCTTCCCTGGGTAGGGGACTCGAGGCGGGTAGTCAGCCCTGGAGAATGTGATGCTTGCATCTGACCAATTCAGGAACTCGGGTATTACGGAGGGTGATGTCTCAGCCAAATTCACATGCTTGGTGATGAGTTTCTGGCTTCTCTTAGATGGTGCATCTTTCTGTATCACTTACAACTCTCCCTTTCGCTCTGGGTACCTATCCTCTTCCGGGTAACCCACTGATGAACCACAAGTATAGGGGGTGTATCGTAGTACTTTTGATAAATAAGAGTGTCGAACCCAACGAGGAGCAGGAGGTGTTGACAAGCAGTTTCGATGAAGGAATAATTGTATATACTGAAAGATAGATTTGTAGGGGGTTTTGATATTGCAGATAAATAAAGTGCGAATAAATAAAATGCAGTGATAATAATTGCAGCAAATGACCCAATCCTTTCTTCAGCAAAGGACAAGTCGGTGGGTGTAACAGAGATGTCCCACTTCTTCTTCTGACCTTCTGAAATATGGTATCTCGACGGTGTTTTTTCCATCAGATTTCTGGTCCCGGTGTTTATTCTCCAAAAAATTATGAAACATGCAAAATAAGATAAAATAACATAAGGGATGCATCATCACATGAAATATATCGATGAATAACAGAAAATTATGATATAAAATAGTGATGCAAAATGGACGTATCAACTTCCCCCAAGCTTAGACCTTGCTTGTCCCCAAGCGAAACTGAACTCAGTAAACATGACCACAGGTTTATGGAGTGAAGAGTCGATAAATAAAATACGGACAAGAAGCATCACATTTATCTATGCACCAATCATTATAGACAACAACTTCCTCTCAAATAACTTAACTTGAAGCGAGTAATGGGAGTCACAAACAAAGATGCAAAAGAGAGAATCAAAATTGGTGATGGCAAACTTTGTTCTTGGTCAGAGAACATTTAATGATATCATACTTATCTTAGGTGAAGTCTTTATAACAAGGTTTATATTGTAGAGCTTAACATGTTTAATTATAACAACTCTTTTACAGTGATTCATAGCTTTCAAAGTAATATTCATTCAGATAATAAAGCATGTGCTAAACAAATAAGGATAGAAAACATGATTGAATAAATCAACATATAGATGGTGTGATCACAACAACTCAAATGCTTGCCGGAGACAGAAAGAAATAGGTTTACTGACTCAACATAAAAGTAAAAGATAGGCCCTTCGCAGAGGGAAGCATTGGTCACTCATGTGCTAGAGGTTTTATCTATTACATATTAAAAGTACATTACGGGCTACCAGAATTAAGAGAATTAGCCTAGAAAATCCCACAAAAATCAGAAACATCTGGCCATTTATTAGGCTAAATAGCAGATCGCAGCCGTAGAACTAGCCTCTTCACATCAAGGTTTAGAAAAATTACCCACCAATGCCATTAAGTAATTTCCCTTCAACATCTACCTAAAAAATATAACAAAGCCGAAAGGTTAAGAGTCACCTATGAAAAGAGCCCGTCCCCAAACGCACTGCAGCCGCCGGCCATATTACGATCGCCTTGCATATACTCAGGTACGCTGCTGTGGAGGCTGCCGCCACACTCGCCAGGTGCTCCGTCTGTTTCTCCTCTCTGTACAGACATGCATGCAGACCGTCATCAATTTCAATCGTGCAGCACACATGCATGTCGCGTGTAGTGGTGCAAGCAAAACATATATCAATCAGCGATTGGGGGCCCTCCTTTCCCGTCAGCAGCTCAATATCCCAACCCTGCATTTGTGCTGTTGCCGTTCTTCTTTTGTCCTGCCATCGATTTATCCGGTCGTAACCAAACCTTGGTTCACTTTTAAAGAACTAATGGTTTTGCGGGTCTTTTCTTTCCTGTAGGCACTTTAACTCAAAATTTGCATAGTCCCTCTGATTTCACTCCATTGCATTCAGATAGTTGTTGATATGTTTTCTGCTGATGAACATACAGTTTACCCTTAGCGTCGATGAATGTTCAAATACGTAAGAGATAGTTTCAGCGAGAATGGAATTGCACCATTCAGACTTCAGATAATAGCATGGACTTCTCTATTGGAGAGGCTGCTGCAAGGTACTTCTGTATTGGAAATAACTATTTTTCCTTTTGCTAATAAATCAGGTATTTTTGTGATTCCTTTTACCATCTTAAAGATCCCATATCTTCCTTTTCCTCTAAATTATTTGTAGAATGCTTAGTTTAAATATGATTGTTTTTGTTTATGATCTCATCACGCTGACTGCTCTCTGGCCTATAAATAGTCGGTAAGTTAATTATATTTCTCTGTCTCACCCTATATATAATATTTGTTGCGCTAGGTCTATTGTTAATTTTTTGCCATGGTATATCTTCAGAGTGAATATTATTACACTGAAAATTTGTCCCGTGGAGTGGATGTCACGGATACTAAACATTCCTCATATGTGTGAAACTTTCACGTGATTTTACTTTTTCTGAAATATTGTTCGATAGCATGTTAACAGAGGAGCGCAAGCCTTCTAGCAAATCGGATATTTGTTAGGAGCATGTCACTTGTACTCCAATTCATAATTCATCTAACGATGAACGGAGTGCTAAACAAAAATTAGCAATAGCCAATCCAACACACTTCCTGCTGGAAAACGGTCAAAAAGGTGTTGATTCAGGAAAACACAAATGGAGTCCGATCTGTACATAGCCCTTGATTATTGCAAAATACAAAAGACTCATATTTTAAAGTTAAAAAAAACTGAAAAATCCCAGATGTAGACAACAGTGCATTCTGCCAACTTGTAAAATCTCAACACAAAATAATTTACATAATGTGCTACACAAAAATAAAAAAAATTGACGGATATCGGAGAGTTGAAATTTACACTGTTCACTACAGATTTAGATTTTATCATATTTGCACCACTCAAAATACAACGTATTTCTATTTGATATTTTTACATGTTAGTAGAAGATAATATTATGTACATCTAGGATATTTTTCAGACTTTTTTAAAACTCCAGGATATGAATTTTGTCTTTTTTTAAATATGGAGCTATGTGTAGCTGGGGCTCCAAATGTCCGCTTTGGACTTTATTGACCTTACCGTCCACATATAGCATGTGTTCACAAAAAACAGAGGATTCCGCTCCATCCAAGTTTACTGACATCCATAGATTGTTATCTTGAGCAAGGTAGCATCTATGGAGCTGAAGCAAGGCCACCAGTCTACCAGGCATGAGCACTGATCCGAGGAGAAAATGCTGACACAGTTTTCATCAATAATGACTGCAAATCATGTCCTAATTAAGCTCGATAAACGGAAATCCAGTACACGATAGAGAGGCGAAATTTTGTTTCACGAATATTACACAAGATCCATAATGAAAGGTATTCTAGGCTGTTTTTTGTAAAGTACGACGAGGCTACTGTCTTTTGATCAGATGATGTATTTTTTATCAAATAGTTCATATATATTTACTTTCTATTTACTAAGATAAGTAGTTGATAATTTTGGTGAGTATAATCCGATGATCTTGATTTTGATTCTTCATTGAGGTACAATATTAAGTGGTGGTAATAATGGTATGTCCAGTTCAAAGAAAATGAAATAATGGTCTCTCCATGGCTGCTACGATGAGATGGATATCTAGAGTAGTGCTCGGCCAACAAACATGATGAAGATTCATGGCCTAGCAATGGCAACCATAAGACCTCCTCAAAACATTGCGGCTTTTGAATCCACTTATGTTATATTTAGTTGTGAAACAAAATATTGTATTTGTCTTGCAAACTCCACTAAGATTAACTGAGTACAAAGAATCTATATTTCTTTGCAAAATCAAATGCCTCTTAACTAAACTTGTACACCATTCATTTTAAATCTATAATAATTAATTTGTTTTGTAAATGGTACACATGTCTCACAATTTTGCATTGTCGATTGGAATGTAAAGTTTGTCACAAAGATATTGGATTGGCAACCACCCGGTGGATAAAATATATGCATCCATTATTTGCATACTGTAATCCCGTATAATTTTAGATATACACGTGATCAAACTTGGATAGTCATGCACATTTCAACTAAAATCTTTCCAATGGTAAAATCATAACAAACACAAACTATGTAAAGAAAATTAGTATTTAGATGTTTTATTTTCTTATGAACATTTTATGAAGCATAATGTTATCAATAACTTTCAGAAAATTTGTGATATAAATAATTATCATCAAGCATATCACATAATTATTATTTACATCTTAAAAACATATGGACATATTGCCCGCGCAGGCGCGCGGGCCACTTTGCTAGTTTTAATAAACAGAGGTATAAAATGCATGACACTCCTCCCATCCATCTTACACAAACCATGGCTAACCGAATCCTCGGGTACCTTCCAACAATCACAAACCGTGGAGGAGTGTCTAAATTTTGAGACAGGTGTATGCTTATGTCAACAAATGACAAACAGAAAATACAGTACGTCACAAGCCAACTAGACTCACAAGAGAGGCTCCCATAGAAGGACACAGCTGGTATAGAAGGTCATCCCTCTTTCTCCTTTGTTTACACAATTATGCTTTGACTGATAAATCAGGGGAAAAAAGAGTGAAGAGAATTTGTATTATTATTTGGGGATGGGAACCCTGCTGCCAGATCTTCTAGCATTCGGATAAGCGGATGAAGCCACTAGTCCAGGTGTGTGAGTCCAATCAACAAGTAAGATAAATATTCTCTATTTGCGTCCTCATGAGCTAAAACAAGAACACAAAACAGGAGTAATTTGAAATTTTTAAAGGTAGCACATGAGCAATTTACTTGGAGTGGTGATACGTCTCCAACGTATCAATAATTTTTGATGCTCCATGATCATATTTTGCCAATTCCTACTTGTTTTATCCCTTATTTATAGCATTTTTATACGTTTTCCGGACTAACCTATTAACAAGATGCCAAGTGCTAGTTCCCTGTTTTCTGCTGTTTTTGGTTTTAGAAAAATTGTTCTGGAAACATTCTCGGAATTGGACCCCACAAAGCCCGAAGTGCCTATTTTCCCCGGAAGCATCCAGAACACCGAAGAGGAGTCGAAGACGGGCACCAGAGGGGCCACACCATAGGGTGGCGTGGCCCCCTGGTCGCGCCAGCTATGGGTGTGGGGCCCCTGGAGCTCCACTGCCTTTGCCCTTTCGCCTATTTAACACCCCAGATGGAAAACCCTAGGCACCGGATCAAAAATCCCCAAAAAGTTCCGCAGCCGCCGTCACCGTCAACCCTAGATCAGGGGGGTTCTGAAGGTGTTTCCGGCACCCTGCCGGAGATGAGATCATCACCGGAGGCTTCTACATCACCATGCCTGCCTCCGGAGTGATGCGTGAGTAGTTCATACTTGGACTACGGGTTCGTAGTTGTAGCTAGATGGTTGTATTCTCCTCATATGCCTCCATGTTTAGATCTCGTGAGCTGCCTAACACGATCGAGATTGATCTTATGTAATTCTATATGTTGTGTTTGCTGGGATCCGATGAATATTGACCTTATGCCAAGTTGATTGTAGTATTTATTTTCTTATGCTATTTGTGATCTTGCATGCTTTCCGTTGCTAGTGGTTGCTCTAGCCAAGTAGTTGCTAGTGACTCCACGAAGGAGTATTTATGCTTGATAGTGGGTTCATGCCTCCTCACCACCTTGCTCGAGTGACAGAAACATGAAGGGGGAGGATGTGTTGTTGCCATTAGGGAGAAAACAGCGGTGAGAGTGCCCGCATGCATAATCATTGCTTACATTACACACTTTGTTTAATGTAGTTATCTATTGCTTGCAACTTAATACCTAAGGGGGTTCGGATGATAACCTAAGGGTGGATTATTAGTCATAGATGCAGATGGATTTCGGTCTATGTATATTGTTGTAATGCCCGCACTAAATATCATAGTAATCATCATTTTATATTGTGCACTATGGTGCAACCTCTATTTGCCAATTGCCCAGCTGTAATTTGTTCACCCAACATGCTATCTTTTATGGAGAGACACCACTAGTGAACCTATGGACCCCGGTCCATTTTTTCACACTGTTGAACAAACCACAACTATTTACTGCTTTCTTTACTTACTGCAAGCATACATCATTTTCCACACAATACGTATAATCTTTGTTTTCAGCAAGACCAGTGAGATTGACAACCTCACTGTACCGTTGGGACAAAGTATTTTGGTTGTGTTGTGTGCAGGTTCCACGTTGTTGCTGACACCGGTGAAGTGCCAGCACCACCGTCAGTGGCATCAACCTTCCTGAGATCCGCTTCCTCCTACTGGATTGATAACCTTGGTTCTTAACTGAGGGAAATTCTAGCCACTTGCTCATCACACCCTCCTCTTGGGGTTTCCAACACACAATCAACGTTTGCAATCAAGGATTTTCTGGCGCCGTTGCCGGGGAGGAAGAAGTCTTCTGGCAAGGGGAGTCTCTCACTCTCAACCTCTTTATTTTGTTTATTATCTTGTTTTTATTTTTGTCTTGTTTTGCTTCTCTATATTAAAAACACAAAAAAATTAGTTTACTTCATAGTTGTTATTTATTTGCTTGCTTTTATCCTACTGAAATGAGTTCCTCTGAGAATACTAAGTTGTGTGACTTCACTAGCACTAACAACAATGATTTTATTTGTACACCTATTGCTCCACCTGCTCCTACTGCTGCTTTCGATGAGATTAAACCTGCTTTATTAAATCTTGTGATGAAAGAGCAATTTTCTGGTATTAGTACTGATTATGTTGTTGCCCACCTTAATAATTTTGTTGAACTATGTGAGATGCAAAAATATAAAGATGTGGATGGAGATATTGTTAAACTGGAATTATTTCCTTTCTCTTTGAGAGGAACAACTAAAGAATGGTTGCTATCTTTGCCTAGAAATAGTATTGATTCATGGACTAAGTGTAAATATGCTTTCATTGGACAATGTTAACCTCCTGCTAAGATTATATCCCTGAGAAGTGACATAATGAATTTTAAACAATTTTATACTGAACATGTTGCTAAAGCTTGGGAAACAATGAAAACTATGGTGAAGAATTGTCCCACTCATGGACTGACTACTTGGATGATTATACAAACTTTTTATGCAGGACTGAATTTCTCCTCAAGGAACCTATTGGATTCAGCTGCTGGAGGTACTTTTATGTCCATCACTTTGGGTAATGAAACAAAGCTTCTTGATGATATGATGATAAATTATTCATAGTGGCACACTGAGAGAGCTCCACAAGGTAAGAAGGTAAATTTTGTTGAGGAAACCTCCTCTTTAAGTGAAAGGCTTGATGCTATTATGTCTATGCTTGTTAATGGTAAAGCTCAAGTTGATCCTAATAATGTTCCTTTAGCCTACTTGGTTGCTCAAGAAGAGAATGTTGATGTAAAATTTATTAGAAATAATAATTTTAACAACAATTCTTATAGAAATAATTTTGGTGGAAACAATTATAATCCCTATCCTCCTAATAGTGGTAGTGGCTATTTTATGGTAGATCTGGAATGCCTAGTGAGGAAAGAATTGTAGAAGTTGAAAAAGCAACTAGGAACTTTATGCAAATGCAATATGAACAAAATAAGTTGTTTACTAAAACTATGGAAGAACAATCTGCTATGTTGAGAACTATTAGCCAACAAATTGGAAATTTGAATATCAAAATATCTAGTTTGCAAGGTAAAATTTCAAGTGTTGAGATTAGTATTTAGGCCCCGTCAGAGGCACAATTTTCTTTGATCAATAAAATGGTTGCTAAAATTGAAACCATTGAAGATAATCCTTTTGCTACAACCAGTCCCATTCAAGTTCGAACTGATGACAATGATAGGTTGAAGGCCGAATTACGTGCTAGGTGGGAAAGAAAAGATGAATTGGCTAGAAAGAATAATATTGCTAGAGTTTGCACTATCACAACCACTAGTAAAACTGAAGCTTCAAGTGCTAGTACACCTCCTACTATCAATGGTAAAGTAGTCGGTGTTAATAAAGTCCCTACTCCTTTGGTGAAACATGCTAAATTGCCTCAAACTTCTGAAATTGCTCCTGATAAAAGTGCTGAATTTTTTAGAGATGTGGGAGATAATGGTCCCATTACTTTTGATGATAATAATATTGATTTGGATGATTGCAATATCTCTGAACTTATTATGTTCGTACAAAATATTGCTAGAAGTCCCAATGCTAGTGCCATGAATATGGCCTTTACTAAACATATTACCAATGCTCTCATGAAAGTTAGGGAAGAAAAGTTGAAACTTGAGACATCTATCCCTAGAAAATTAGATGATGGTTGGGAGCCTATTATTAAGATAAAAGTAAATGATTTTGATTGCAATGCTTTGTGTGATATTGGTGCTAGTATCTCTGTTATGCCTCAAAAGCTTTATGACATGCTTGATCTACCACCGCTGGAACACTGTTATTTGGATGTTCATCTTGCTAATAATGCTAAGAAGAAACCTCTTGGTAGAATTGATGATGTTCTTATTATGGTTAACAATAACCTTGCCCCTGTTGATTTTGTTGTTATGAACATTGAATGCAATGCTTCTTGTCTATTTTTTTTTGGAAGACCTTTTCTTAGAACTGTTGGTGCTATTATTGATATGAAAGAGGGGAGTATTAAATATCAATTCCCTCTCAAGGAAGGTTTGGAACACTTTCCTAGAAATAAGATGAATCTACCTTTTGACTCTATTATTAGATCAAGATATGATGTTTATGCTTCTTCACTTGAAAATACTTGAGTTTCCCTTTTATGCCTAGCTGAAAGGTGTTAAAGAAAAGCGCTACCGGGAGACAACCCGTTTTCTTTCGTTTTCTTTGGTGTGCTTTGCACCTGGATGTTGTCTATTTCCCTAGAAACCCCGCTATATCTTTTATTTTGAGTTTTTTTGAGCCAAGTAAAGCCTCTAGTGGAAAGTTGAGACTATATTTCGGATTTCTGCGCAGGAAACAGATTTCTGCTGTCCACTGTTAATTCCGTAAAAAATCACAGAAAACTCAAAATGACCTGAGTTTTTTGTGCTTAATCCTGAGTTATATATGCAAATTTTATTAGTTGACCACTTTTTGATTTGAGCAACATAAGATTTTTGAAAAAAATCGATCTTTACTTGCTGTTCTGTTTTGACAGATTTCTGCCATTTATTGCATTTGCATCTTAATCTCTTTCTTTTGGTGTTCTTTTGAGAAAAAGAGTTTTAAAGAAGTTGTGACAGTAGCTAATGTGTTTTTGAGTGTTATACTTGTGTTGAAACTGAACAATGTGGATTTATTATTTCAATTGCACTAAAGTTGCTAATGAAGATTGTGAGAAGTTTGGTGTGAAGGAAGTTTTCAAGGGTCAAGAGAAGAGGATGATATGATGTGATCAAGAAGAATGAAAAGCCTAAGCTTGGGGATGCCCCGGTGGTACATCCCAGCAAATTCCAAGAAGACTCAAGCGTCTAATCTTGGGGATGCCCAAGGCACCCCCTTGTTCATCAACAAATTATCAGGTCAGTTCTAGTGAAACTATATTTTTATTCGGTCGCATCTTATGTGCTTTACTTGGAGCGTCTTTTGTTTTTGTTTTCAGTTTGTTTTTGTTTTTTTCTTTCAGTTTGTTTTTAATTTTTCAATAAGCTTGGTTGGACCCCAGCATTCTTTTATTGTAGAGTAACACGCTCCGCTTTTTTCATGAGAATACTTTGTATTCTTAATCTCTGTCTAGCTGTTGTATTTATTTAGCTCCTGTTTTGCATGCATCTCTTATTAGAGTTGTTAGTTTTAGTAGTTGTCACATCCCAATTTTTGAATACCTGTTAACACAGTTGTTTTGCTAATTGCTTGACAATTAAACTTTGATTGTGACAATTAAACTTTGATTGTATTTGTTTGAGTGCAACTAAACAAACTAATTATATAAACTTACATGGCTAAGAAATTGAAAACAAAATATTCAACATATTGTTCCAATGACTTTGACAATATTTTCTGAAGTAAATATTGATCAAAGAGTTTTCCAAAAACATCTTATGAATCCAATACTTGCTGAATATTATTCCAAGACCTAAATTAAGAAAGAGGAAACACTTAATAAAATTTCCCTAAAAGATTATCAGAAAAAGAGGCATTCTTAAATGCTTCACCAAAACATTATCAAATGTTTTTCCAACCTTGCAAGCTTAAAAACAAAGTAATTGGATAGCATTGACTTGCTATCTCTAGTCACATAAATATTTTGGCAAAGCATTGTTAAAGAAAAGCCAAGTGCCTTATTAAATAGAAATTCCAATATTTCCAGAGATAGAAAACTAAAACAAGTTACTATTGGAAACTTTCTTAAAATGATTTGAAATTCATACCATTGCTTCCTTATATAAAATAAGGAACACACACAATAGGAGACCAAAAATTGAATCCATTAAAGCCCTGAAAACATGGTTTTTCTCCACAGCAACATTTGGGATTTTGAACAAGTTTGTTCTACAAACTTTTTCCAAATGCCGTGAAATAAATACCACATGCTCTATATTATGAATAAGGATGAAAACCAAAAGGGCACAAGTTTTTGAATAATTTAAGTTGCCAAAAACCCCTGTTTTCTTGACAGCACCTTTTTGAAATTTGAACAAGTTTGTTCTATGAAGTAACTCAAAATGACTTGAATTTTCTACCACATAAGGAACACACCAAATAAGGAATGTGTGCCAAAAATTATCATTTTTGGAAGCTCCTAAGTAGGTTAATAAATTCAATGTCCATTTATGTAAGAATTCAAATTTGAACAACTTTGAATTACCAAGTTTATCCATTTGAGCCAATTTTCACATATGTTGTACATCTCAACTAATAAGAATTTTGGGCAAAAGGAAATTAAATGTTGACTTTGTTTGCTTGGTGAAAATCACATTTTACAGAGTAAGAAAGGACCTATTTGTAAAATTGCAGGGACCTAAAAGTAAGATGAGTCATCTTCAACCTCTAGCTCTCTGTAGCAAACAGAAGACCTACACCATTGCTTCGAGTGGAAGGAATTCGGGAGGATAAAGAGGCCCCCCCATGTGCCTTGTCTCCCCCAGGCCCCCCCTCTATCTCTCCCCCCCTCGAGCTCTCTCTCTATGCTCAAAGAATCCCAAACCGAACCCTAGCTTTTTCGGCCGCCGTCGATTCGGCCGATAGAGGGCTTGCCGCCGGCCGCCGAGTAGCCCTTCCTCTCCGCCTCGTCGAGTGTGACCTCCCTGCAGTAGGAATCGAAGCTAAACGCAGTGTGGTGCCCGCGCCGTCCAAGTTCGTCTTCGAGCGCGACGAACTCCGGCGAGCCATCACCGTCCCGTCGATCCTTCTCCACCCTAGCCGAGCATCCCAGCGTGTTCACGGTGAGCAAGGCAATCTCCGCCGACTTTTTTCCCCTTCCCTCTAGCTCTCTAACGTGGCCGCGCCGTCCTCGGGTCCGGCCGCCGCCGCGTTGCCGTCGCCGCTGCTTTCCGGCTGCTTCCGGGAAGCGAGGAGGCGACTAGATGTTTCCCCGTGTCATTAGCATCATGTAGGTACCGTCAATTCGCAAATTGGTGACCGAACGCGCCGGAATTTGCTCGCCGGAGACAGCTCCCGCCGGCGGTGACGTCGTGGCGACGTCACGCTGACGCGAGCTGCTGCCTTGACCGCGCGCGTGGACTTTGAACCGGATGGTGGCCCCCGTGCTTGCTTGCGTGGCTGCCACCGTGGCACAGGCCCGCGGGTCAGCGTCTGTGGGTAGATATCCTCGCGGTGCGGATAGATCTGGCCGGCCCAACAACTGGATCTGGCCCATCCCTAGTTCTTTTTCCAAATTAATTTTTACAGAAACATTGCAGTTTACTTTTGGCTTTAAAAGGCAACCTAAAAGATGATTTTGACCAAACAAAAATTCACAGTGGTACCTCAACTAATTCTAAACCATCTCCAACTTCTAGATCTACATTTGGATGAATAATTGTGAAATGAAAAATGATTTGGCAACAGGTACCAGAAACACCAAAATGAGCACCATTTTTATTTTACAACTCAGAATGAAGTGAGGCCAATTGCATTGGAAAGCCCTTGAAATTTACTAAAAGGAGCATTTAACCTCGTTTCCAAATTCATTGTATTTTTGAAATGGAATGCAATTTGGTAAAACACCAGAGAGCACTTTGGTGATTTTTATAAAATTATTAAAAATGATTTTTGATGCAAACTAAACTGGATGGTCTTGTATATGTTTAGGGATATCCAAACCTAGCTGGGTTTAATTTTTAGAGCATCCTAGAAAATTTGGTGGACAGATCTTTGATTTGCTTATTTCTGCCATTTTGGCATTTTAAGTAATTAAATTGTGAGGGTATATTTTTATGTTGCAATATTGTTTTCTAGCATGTATAAGTTGTGTGAACTTGCTTTCTCAGTATTACTTAGCTATTTTAGCATGTTATATTGTGTGGACTTGAGTGGAGAAGAAATAGGATTTATATTAGTAGCATATGTTTTATCTCTAGTTTATTACTTGCATATAATTTTTGATTGATTAATTTGTGTGCAAGTGATTGAATTGTTGTGTTGGGATATTAGATTCAGTACTATGTTGGTACTTATATTTTGTTAGTATCACCTCTGCTAGATTGCATTTGAGTTGGTAGAGAAGCATGAGTAATTTAGTCATTACTATGAGAATGTTATGGAAAAATTCCCTCATGTGTGGAATTTTTGACATAATCATTTGTGGTTGAGTAGCCACATATTTTTGGGTTGTATTCATAGGACCAGTAGCATTTTGATGAGGTTGTTAGGAGTACTTGAACCCTAAAGTTTTCACTTGTGTGGAAATAATAGCATGAGTAGCATTGCCTTGCTTATTTTTGCACCCTATTATTTTCTACTAGTATGGTTATTGCACTAGATGTTAGTTTAGTCTTTTGTTAATTTTTTAACAAGTGGACCAGAGGCTTTGTGACCTCTTAATGCTTTGATATGCTAGTGGAACACCCACTGGTTTCATTGCATTTTTGGTGGAAACATTATTTCCCCAACACTAGATGCATTTCTTTTATATAGTTATCTAACTATTGAGTGCCTTGTATTTTTGCTTGGGATCTTAAGTGCTAAATGAAAATGGGTATGCTTCTGTTTGTAAGTGGTTATAATCATGTGTGGCTTGCTAGGAAAAATCCATTCTTGGAGTGTTGTTTGATTCCTCTAGTAATGCCCTTTTTATTACCACTAGTATGTAGGAGTTGCCCTGCAAATTGATACCTTGTTTTATCAAATGGGATATTTTTGTTATAGCAAGTATAGATGTTTTTCACTCCTGTTTTTATGACATGGACCCTCTGGTTGCATTTCAATTACTTGATTGAAGTTCATCCATTGATTCTTCATGTTTAAGTAATACTAGTTTCCTTAGCAGTTTTTGTATTGAATTATTTTTCTGCCAACTTGTGTTTGGTAGATAATTGTGTATCCTTGCATGAGGACATGTTTTCATTCCCATTATGATAACATGGTTCCTTGTTTGAATTTTAGTACTTTACTTATTATGCTTGCTTGCATAGCAAACTTTTAGTAGAAACATGTCACTAGGATTCCTCCTTTTTAGTCATTGTTTCTATTGTTCTCACTATGAGAAATTGTGTGTTTTGTGATGAGTCTATTACCTTGTTACACTTATGTAGGCTCACTGATTTGTAAAAGTAACTTTTGCAAATCATGTGTATTATTTATTCTTGTTGTGAATTTAGGCTTAGCAGAGTAGCTACCTTATTCTTTTTGTGGTGTGGTTGATAAACCCATTTCCATGATTATTCTTGTGCATGTTTTATACACTTTTAGTAGTCTCACCCTTGTGAAACTAAGTGTATTTTGGGCTTATTAATATCTTGGTATGAGAGTGGCACACCCACTGAATCCATGATATTAAGGTTGTGAGATATGTTCCTCCAACCTTAAGTTGTCTTATTAAATGGCATTTCTGCCAAGTAGTTTTGTTTGATTGTTTGCCTCAATAAATAATTGAGTGATTTTTTTATTATTAGATTTCCTTGCTGTATGTATTGTTATGTATGGTTGCTTGCCTTGATTGGTTCTGAATGTGTGTCCTTTATTCCTTTTTACGACGTTAGAAAACGAAGAGGAAGGAAGTGTCGTGAAGCTCAGTTTCAAGTTCCAGTCACTCCAAAACCAGGGACACAAGGAGATACCAGGCAAGCCATCCTGATGCTTGCTGATACAATACTTATCATTATCTATCATGCATGTTTTACCTCTGAAGTTTTACAAAAACTTGATTATCAAAACTATTTTTGATGTGGAATTTACTACTATACTATATTATAGGTTACTATCATGCCAGTAGTTAAACTTGGTAATACCAAGCCCATAAGCCACCCTATGGTATTTATTACCATCAAACATACTAGTCCCTAAGTGGACACCCTAAAATTGTGATTCTACAAAACAAAGGCTTTACGGAAAAACCCGGAGAAAAGGCGGATCCTTGTTCTCCGGAGGAATGTGGAAGTGGTCATTTTTGAGAAAGTGGTGTTTTCAAAAATGACACATAACCTAGTCTTCGCCGGACAACCTTTACCGTACTGCCACCCTACCCCAACATGGGAAAGGGGCTTAACTTGAAGTTTGTTCTTATTAGTGTGTGCTATCTCAATGTGCTATAGGGGATGCGATCCTCTGAACCGAATGTCGTGGAGACATATAAAGTGTGGGATTAATTTTCCCTCCGGATGCATCAGTTGAGGCATCCTGGCTTGGCGGGGATTAGCTCGGTGCCGGGGATGTGGTAAAACTCAACTGAGAGATAGGCATATTCTAGCTTGAACATAGTGGATGGTTATGATCAGATACCTGATGTTTACATACTGTTGTTACAGTCCGTGATTGTTCACGGGAGGTGTACTGGATCTGGTGGATGTTGAAAGTATAGTATGGGCACCTAGAGGGGGGGGTGAATAGGTGCTACGGCAAATTTTAATTTTTCTCAAATTTAGGCTTGACAAGAAAGGTAAATTCTCTAGATAGTGCAACTAGTGAGGAATTTACCTATATGACAAGACAAGTAATCAATGCAACAAGTACAAGTAAGTAAAGAGAGGGAGGAACGAGTTAACCGATGGAAGCACACGGAGACACGATGTATTTCCGAGTTCCTCCTTTTTAGGGGAGTACGTCTCGTTGGAGGGGTGTGAGCTCGCCACAAAGGCCTACTCAACGCCACTAAGGCTTCACCCTATTCTCCGATGAACTTCGCCACAAAGGCCTAGTTCACCTTCCACTATAGAACCCCTTTGAGGCGGGGATCAAATCCTTTACAAACACCTTGGGGCACACACCCACAACTTAATTGGGGGCTCCCAACAACTCTTGAATCACCAACTAGAAACAAGATGCCTAGGTTCTCCACAAGAGGAAACCCTAGTCAAGATCCCTCGAGCTAGAGAGGGGGAAATGAAGAACGGGTTGGTGAAGATGTAGATCGGGGCCTTCTCCTTCAATCCTCCAAAGATCTTCAAGATTGGGTGGAGGGATTGGGAGTTATGAGGAATTTGGTGAGTTCTTAAATGCTCATCAATGCTAAGAGGAAGAACTAGATCTTGAGGAAGAGGAGGAGGGCTATTTATAGTCCCTCCTCACAACTAGCCGTTGTGCAGGGAAAAAGGTACCGGAATATCCGGTTCAAGTTTGGACCGGAATATCCGGTAAGCTTGCTCCGCGCTGAACTGCAGTGCTGGACCGGATTATCCGGTTGATTTGAAATAATCCGGTACAAATAATCCGGTAGATGCCAGTACGCAAATCTTCTAGTCCTTAGCCAATTTTCCACTTCCTCAACTGCAACCGGAATATCCGGTATATATATGAAATATCCGGTACAAATAATCCGGTTGACTCCAGTAGCTCAAAACTTCCAGTCCTTAGCAGTTTTTCCGCAGCAACCGGAATATCCGGTCCGGAATGAATAATCCGGTCCAAATAATCCGGTTGACTCCAGTAGCTCAAAACTTCAGTCCTTAGCAGTTTTTCGCAGTAACCGGAATATCCGGTCCAGGATGAAATATCCGGTCCGAATAATCCGGTTGGTTCCAGTATGCAAGATCCTCAGTCCTTAGCCATTCTTGAGCTCCTTTCTCAACAACCGGAATATCCGGTCCAGGATGAATAATCCGGTCCGAATAATCCGGTTGAGTTCTGTCCCAAAAACCTCAGGCCAAACTTCACCGACTTTTCAGTGCTCGATGCCGATGTTAAGTATAACACCTGCACACTAAACACCTTGATAAATAATGTACTTAGTATTGTTAACTAACACACAAAACACTGGGAAAACGAAATGCACTTTCAATCTCCCCCTTTTTGGTGTTAGATGACAATACTAAGATTTGCAATAAACCTTGACGGTAACCATGCTTGAAACAAGATGAAAATCTCTCCCCCTATCTCTATGCATATCTTTTGTTTGCCTCAAACGCAAATGGATGCAATGATGTATAGGAAGAGATTTTCAACAAGTAGCAAACATGACAATGAGACAACATCACCGATATGTTGAGTGTAAAGAAGTATATACCTTGTGCGAGAACAATATATCCAAGAATAACCAAGCACAATCATAGATAATCTCCTCAACATATCCGATAGATAACCAACACACCATAAAATAGATAACCATGATAGTATCCAGATAACCAATAGTCACACACATAAGCACACATAGTTTTAAACGACAATAAACGACAAGTTCACAAGCACGATAAATGAAGATAAAATGGACACAAGCGCTCAAAGGAAGGATAAAAGCAAATGCATGTGCCCGAACCCATGCAAATCCCGTAGTCTATAATAGCTACTTCTCCCCCTTTGGCATCGAGACACCAAAAAGGAGGGAAATAGCTAACTAACGCCCCAGACACGGTCTAAGCATCCGACTCGTCTCCAGATCCCTGCTCATCATCAGACTCCTCCTCATCAGCAGCAACATCATGAGCACGTGCAGCAGTCTCCCGAGAAGACCTGAGGGCCGCCTCAATGCTCTCCCAAGGGGTGGAATCCTCAGCAGACCAAGCAGAGTAGGACTGAGCATCCAGTGGAGCAGGAACATCACCAGTGCCACCACTCACGTGATGGAGAATCTGACGCTGCGAGCTGGCCAGATCAGTGTCCCTGCGATATGCCCTGTACTGTTCCTTGTGAATGTCCAGCTTCATGCAGAGCACGTTGCGCTGAAACCAGGATAGCTTCCTGACGTTGCGCAAAGTGGTGAGATCAGACACAGGCACCCTGGGAGCAGACTGAGAGCTAGAAGGGCCACCCATAGAGGAACCACCCTCAAACGGAGCACTCCGAGAAGCAGCCGCAGTCTTCACCTTCCTCTTGACATACAGCTTCCTCACCTTGTGCTCTACCATGGGAAGCTCGGTGTACTCCTTCCTCATCTCATACTTGATAAGCATCATGATATAGGGAGCATAGGGAATGGTGAAGCCACCAATCATAGCAGCAAAGAGCTCGTGAAAGATGATGTCCATCACATCCACAGTATATGAGACAGCCGGGTCCTCTTCGTCCATACACTCCTTAGCCAGAATCAGAAGGTTGCACAGAGGAGTGGTGAGAGCATCGTTGTTACCTCCACTTGGCACCAGAAAAGCTCTGAAGATACGCACCAGCTGATCATAAAGAGGAAGCAGTCCCTCAAGCCCCCCAACATCGAAACCAGGGGCATAGAGCTCAGCCATGGACACCTCCCTCCTCGGCCTATCAACCTCATGGACACGGTGACCAAGGGGAGGGTGCTCGCTGTAAGAGTAGCCAAGACGCCGAGCAAACCTCTCAAAGGATGCCTCACAGGGTGTATCTCCAGACATCCACTTCAGACGGGTCACAATATCACCAGTGGAGTACACGAGGGTGGACATAAACTGCATCACCAGCTGCGTGTTGTAGTTGCACTGGGTCTCCATCAGCTTCACCAAACCAAAGCGCTCAACAATACTGGCAGCATCAGCAAACTCATCCTTGGCCTTGAGAGCGGCATGGTCATATGGATGCATAGGGCGGCATGGATGGCGGTAGTCACAATAGATGTCAGTGTAAATGTAAGACTGCTCCAGATTCCAGAAACGAGCATCAATGTTGCCAACCCTCGGAGACAGATAAGCATCCTTCTTTCTGAGCTCATTGAACTCCTGAATCGGAATATCGGTCTTATAGTTGGGCCGAGGTTTCCTCTTGTTACGGGTAGAGACAAGCTTCTTGCGCTTTGGAACGCTTCGATCGTGGTCACCATCTGTGAAACAAGATATAGAGGAAAAGCACAAGATAAGTACACTAGTGTCATACAACGGATACAAACATACATAGAAAACATAGAGAAGATGACAGGAAACAATCGATATGGAAATCTGGGAAAGATTCATTTGGGGCTGCCCTTAAAAACGTTCTGGACTCAGCCGGATATTCCGGTTCAAAACTGAACCGGATATTCCGGTTACCCGGATATTCCGGTTCAGTCGTGGACCGGATATTCCGGTAAATTTCAGAACAGCACAAAATTAACCTAGATCTCAGATTTCCGCAAGGATTGTTAACAAGTGATCTATTCTATGAGTTCTAGCATGTATGGGGAGTCCTCTTCGGAACGAAATCTACCAAGCAAGCTAGCAAAAACACACATCCATGGAAGGTGAGGTTATAGCACCAAGATTCAAGAGATTTGAACTATACCGGGATCCATGGAGAGAAAAGCTTGGGTAGAAACGATCCAAAACGCGAGGAGAACAAGATCCGGGTCAAATCTCCAAGATCTTGCGGAGGAAACGGCCCGGGAGGCCAAGAACCACGGCGGCGGCGATTTGGTGGGGAGGAGCGGACGGGAAATAGGGCAAGAACTGCCCATCCCCGTCGGGCTCCAGTTTATATGGATTTCGCCGAACCGGATATTCCGGTTCAAGTTTGAACCGGATATTCCGGTACAGCCGGATATTCCGGTTCAAAACTGAACCGGAAAATCCGACTTCCTCCAGATTCGAAATTTCCTCGTTTTCAACGGACGACACTAGTGCTTAGAAAGAAGGCTTTTTGAGAGAAAGGCTTAGGATAGAATTACCAAACTGAGACTAGTACTTATCCCTCTCAAGAGCAAGAAACAACCAACAAAAAAAAATTGAGTGGGATTTTCCTAGGAAGAAACACTTAGCCGGGAAAAACACACGAATTTCAATCAAATGACAAATAGACAAACCCAACTAAGATCCAACTCTTCGCAATGAAGAGGTCGGTGGCCGAAGCCACCATGTAAGAGTTCTTGGTATGCAACCGCGAAGATATATCTTGGGGGCATTGCCAAAACTCAACATTGAAGCTCACAATTCAACATTAGAAAAAGAGATTACAATGAATTTTTTTTTTTTACTATGGGCATAATGGGGGGAGGAAGAACCCAATGCGTTAGGATAGTACTCCCCCTATGTCCATGCCTACATCTAAGTTCGAACACGTTTCATCTATAGGGGTGTGCGCAAGATAGTCAAGCCAAACTCCTTGAATCAATCACATTTAGCTCATTCCTCAAGAACATGAATCTTGCATCATCAAGTGGCTTCGTGAAAATATCCGCAAGATTGTCCTTGGTGGGCACATATCCAAGTGCAATGTCTCCTCTCGCCACGTGATCACGGATGAAGTGGTGGCGAATCTCAATGTGCTTCGTCCTTGTGTGTTGCACCGGATTGTAAGCAATCTTGATAGCACTTTCATTGTCACATAGAAGAGGTACTTTGTCCAAATGAACACCATATTCCTTGAGAGTTTGCCTCATCCATAGCAATTGGGTGCATGCACTCGCGGCG
The DNA here is from genome assembly GCA_028641055.1 of Alopecurus myosuroides. Classification (NCBI taxonomy): domain Eukaryota; kingdom Viridiplantae; phylum Streptophyta; class Magnoliopsida; order Poales; family Poaceae; genus Alopecurus; species Alopecurus myosuroides. The sequence goes on from CM054059.1 coordinate 288,505,246, forward strand.
GCAACATATTCCGCTTCGGCGGTGGAGAGAGAGATGCAATTTTGTTTCTTCGAGGACCAACTTACAAGGGACCTACCAAGGAATTGGCAAGCCCCCGAAGTTGACTTCCTATCATCTTGATCACCCGCCCAATCGGAATCCGTATATCCATTGAGAGTAAATTGTGCCCCCTTTGGGTACCACAAACCAAATCTTGAGGTATGAACCAAATAACGAAAGATTCTATGAACCGCCATTAGATGGCAATCCTTAGGAGCCGCTTGATACCTTGCACACACACCTACACTCAAAACGATATCGGGCCTAGATGCACAAAGATAGAGCAAAGAACCAATCATAGAACGATAGAGCTTTTGGTCCACATCCTTACTCCCTTTTGGATTGCGTGATAGATGACACTTGACTTGCATAGGAGTGGTTTTGATCTTTGCCTCTTGGAAGTTAAACCTCTTGAGCATGTCTTGAGTATACTTGGCCTGAGAAATGAAGGTACCACGGGCCAATTGCTTGATCTCAAAGCCAAGGAAGAATTTAAGCTCACCCATCATAGACATCTCGAACCTGTCAGTCATAAGCTTAGAGAACTCATTATTGAAAGCTTGGTTAGTTGAGCCAAAGATGATATCGTCCACATAGAGTTGGCATATGAAAAGCTCTCCCTTTACTCTCTTGGTGAAGAGAGTGGGGTCAATCTTCCCAACTTCGAAACCACGATCATCTAACAACTCCCGAAGGTGCTCATACCAAGCACGGGGTGCTTGTTTGAGACCATAGAGAGCCTTGTCAAGTTTGTAAACGTGGTTGGGAAAGTTGAGATTCTCGAACCCCGGAGGTTGCTTAACATATACCTCCTCTTTTAGTGGACCATTCAAGAAAGCACTTTTCACATCCATTTGTTGCAACTTGAAATTATGTGAGGAAGCATAAGCAAGGAGGATACGGATGGATTCAAGGCGAGCCACGGGCGCATAGGTTTCATCAAAGTCAATGCCTTCAACTTGGGTGTAACCTTGAGCGACCAATCTTGCCTTGTTCCTAATGACAATGCCATTCTCATCTTGCTTGTTCTTGAATATCCACTTGGTGCCAATAACATTGTGGCAATCCTTGGGTTTCTCAACCAATCTCCAAACCTTGTTGCGCTCAAAGTTATTGAGCTCATCATGCATAGCTTCAACCCAATCGGAGTCCTCAAGAGCTTCATACACTTTCTTAGGCTCCACCATAGAGATATGAGCTTGATGCTCACAAAAATGAGCCAATTGCCTTCTAGTGGATCTTCTAGCTTGAACATCCTCCAAGACCTTGTTGTCTTGGGCATCAATTTGCTTCAAAGCTCTTCTTATCCTTTTGATGCGACGGGCTTCGATCTCCTCATTATTGCGAGGAGGGATCACTTGATCATCTTGATCATTTGGGTCCCCATCTTGACCAATATGGCCTTGATCATCAACATTGTCGTCAACAATATCTTCAACACTAGCTTCAACTTGAGAAGAGGATGACGAGGAAGAAGGATCTTGGCCTTGATCTTGACTCGCATTAGTGAGAGGAGTGGGTACGACTTGCGGAGTCACTTGATCAATGAGAGGAGGGTCTTGAATATGTTCTCGGTTAGGTGTAGAAGGTGGCTCCTTGGCTTGATCTTCAAATGTAGAGGAGGGCTCCACTTGGGTAGAGCATAGTCCTTCTCGAGTCGCCACAAGGTGTCCCTCGATGGGGCGGAAGAATCCCACGCCCATCCTTCCTATGGCTTCTTGAGGCATTTCAACATCTACATTTGAAACATGAAATTGCGCCACTTGGGAGCCGTCATTTTCCTCGAAAACCACACTACAAGATTCTATGACAATCCGTGAGGCTTTGTCATAGACTCTATAAGTGTGGGATTCGGCACCGTAACCAACAAAGATACCCTCAATAGTTTTGGATTGAAATTTCGACAACCTAATACCCTTGATCAAATAGAAGCACTTACAACCGAATACACGGAAGTAGGATACGTTGGGCTTGTTGCCGGTGAGGATCTCATATGGGGTCTTGCACAAGCCTTTGCGGATGTAGAGGCGGTTGGAGGAGTGGCATGCGGTGGATACGGCCTCGGCCCATAAATATTGGGGAGAAGAGTACTCCGCCAACATGGTCCTTGCCATATCCAAGAGAGTGCGATTCTTCCTTTCGGCAACACCATTTTGTTGAGGAGTGTAAGTGGCGGAGTATTGGTGACGAATGCCTTCTTCACTAAGAAATTCATTCAATGTATAGTTCTTGAACTCCGACCCATTATCACTCCTAATAGCCATGATTTGCACATTGTGTTGACGTTGCACTTCGTTGGAGAAGTCGATGATGGTTTGTTGAGTCTCACTCTTGCACTTGAAGAAATAAACCCAAGTGTATCTTGAATAATCATCGACAATCACCAAGCAATACTTCTTGCCGCCAAGACTTGCCTCGGGCACGGCACCAAAGAGATCAACATGGAGAAGCTCCAAGATCCTCTTTGATGAGATAATAGTCTTGGTTTTGTGCACAATATCATGCATCTTCCCTTCAACACACGACCTACAAACGCGATCCTTTGCAAAGGAAACATTTTCTTTTAGTCCGACAATAAGGCCACTTTTGTGAAGACTTTGCAAAGTTCTCATGTTGACATGGGATAGGCGGCGGTGCCACAACCATCCCAAGTCCGCCTTCCCGAAAAGACACATTGCTTGAGTGTTGGTTGACTTCGAAAAGTCCACCACATACAACTCATTTTCAACATGTCCCACGTGAACGACGTCAAGAGTCTTGCTCCTCAAAAGGACCACAATATCACCATCAAAGAAGACGGAAAGACCCATCTTACTAAGAGAACGGACGGAAAGTAAATTGTAACCAAGGGATTCGACAAGCATGACGTTCACGATAGTGATATCGGGAGCCACCACAACCTTGCCAAATCCGGATACCTTAGACTTGGACGAGTCCCCATAGGTGACGGTTGCTTGGATATCATTTGGTTGCAACTCCGTCACAAGTTCTTTGCTTCCGGTCATATGATTAGTGCATCCACTATCAAGAATCCATTTAGCCCCACCGGAAGCATAGTCCTGCAAGAGATCATTGACTAGAGTTAGGACCCGAGTTGGGTCCCTTCATGTTAGCAACAAGGGTCTTTGGAACCCATATAGTGTAGTCAATAAAACCCTCAATAGGACCAACATATTTTGCTTGCACAACACCATAATAATCAACATATAAGAAATGGTGTGGGTTGTTAGTTCCCGCGGAGGAGCTACGAGTAGTGTTGTCCCTCATGACAATACCACCCGAAGCGCCATGTTTGTTCTTCTTCTTGTTCTTCTTCTTCTTGTTCCTTTTCTTGGCCACATAGCCAAGACCTTGCTTGCCCACTTGTTGCCTTGGAGCACTCACTTGTGGTCTAGAAATGACCGCATTAGTGCTTGAGGCAACCACTTGTGGGGTGGCAAGCACCACCTTTTCAACTTGAGTGCTTTTACCCTTGAGCCTTGCAAGTTCATCCTTCAACCTAGCATTTTCTTCAATAACATTTGCATGATCACAAGAAGAAGTAGAAGTGCTAGGATGGTTAGCTTGAGTAAGTTGAGTTTGAAGTTGTTCATGCAACTCTTTGAGGGATGAGTGTTGGCTTTCCAAAGCTTTGTGAGCAATGGTTAGCTTTTCAAACTCCTCGGTTAGTTTACCATGACCAACCCCAAACTCTACTTTATCCTTTTTAGCCTTTTTATATTTAGCAATAGCAAGATCACGTTCCTTAATGATTTTAGAGACAAGTTCATTGTGAGTGGTTTCAATAGTCTCAAGTTCATCCTCTAGAGAAACTCTACCATCATGCTCTTCTTCAAGAGTCATTGAGAGAGATGCAATTTCATCCGCATCCCTTCTCTCAATCTCACCTTTCTTCTCAAGGGCCTCTTGGGCCTCTCCCAATTGCCTCATGAGATGCTCAAAGTACTTCTTGGTCTCCCCTTGCATGTTAGACATAAAACGATCCAAGGAGGCTCTTTCCTCTTCCTCTCTAAGACAAGCAATATGTTCTAGTTCACTAGGGGTCTTAGAGTTGGGAGAAGATGATACCTCCGTGGCCTTAGCCATGAAGCACTTGGCATCGCGTTGAGGAAGATTTTCATTGGGAGATTCAAAGAGGAATGACGAAGATGGAGTGGAAGCAATAGCTAGAGCGGCTACTTCACTTGTTGTTTCTTCTTCTTCATCACTCCCGGAATCATACTCCTCTTGAGTCAAGAGCACAAACTTGGTAGGAGTCTTCTTGTTGAAAGGTTTCTTCTTGAAATGAGGTTTCTTGTATTCAACCTTGGACTTGTCCTTGCGGATGAGCTTGCCACTATGGTTTTCTCTATTCTCATATGGGCATTCCGCGATGAAGTGGTACTTGTCTTGGCAATTGAAGCAAGATCTCACTCTTTGAGCCCCATCATTACCATAACGAGACTTGGTCTTCTCCTCAACAAACTTCTTGCCTTTAGGGGGATTGTTCCAAAACTTTTGCACGGTGAGAGCTATTAGATCCTTTAGAACGGGATCATATTCTTGTTCCTTCAATGGAGGCAATGCTTCTTCACCATCTTCATCATTCTCAACTTCTCTTGTCAACACCTTGGCCTTCAAAGCAACGGAAGCTCCTTGATGCATTCCAATGGCCCTAGCCCGGTTGTCAAGAGCATTCTTGGTTTGCACTTTGTAGGAGCTCAACTCTTGCATGACTTGGGTAGAGGTCATGGTGGAGAAATCATGTCTCCCTTGAATGCTCTTCATATCCGTGCCCTCGAAAGGCATCACGGCAATTATGAACTTCCTCTTGATCCAAGCATCATCAATATGTGTTGCACCCGCATTAGAGAAGGCGGTGGCAAGAGACTTGAGCCTCCGATACATGTCAACGTGATCTTCTCCATCACGCATGAAGAATCCTTCGGCCTCATTGGTCAAGGTGTCATAGCGATTTCTTTGCATGCTTTCATTCCCAACAAACATGACGACAAGGGCATCCCATGTCTCTTTGGCGGTGGAGAAGTGTTGAAGATGTGGCATGTGATTGGGGCCCACGGCTTGATGAAGGATGGACAAAGCGGTGTAATTGAGTTGGCAATCTACAACCTCTCTTCTTGTGAGATTCTTGGGGTCATATGGCTTGTATCCATCACGAGTGATTCTCCAAAGATCTATACAAGAAGAGTTCAAGTGAGTCTCCATGTAGTATTGCCATTCACGAAAAGAATATGCATCAATTTTAGGTGGATCTCCCCTAGGAATTATATGAGGAAAAGGGATGGGAGGATCGGGAGAATATGAGCCTTCTACGGCATTATATCCTTCCTTTCCACTCGCACCCTTCTTAGAGGATTGTTCGGCGGAAGCAGTTTTAGGTAGTTCACCATCAACCCCAATCTTGGCACCCTCCGTTTCCGGAGGGGATGAGTCGACCACCTCCGGTTCCTTGGTTTTGAGGAGTGTTGTCATGAGTAGACGCAACTCCTCAAATTTAGTGTCTATGGATGAGGTCAATGATTCTCTCAAAGCATTGAGATCATTCATGGACACATTTACTTCGGACGGAGCGTCATCCTCATCACCCATACTTAAACTCTTAGGCGGTTAAGCCCGATAGAAGAGCCGATGCTCTGATACCAATTGAAAGTATAGTATGGGCACCTAGAGGGGGGGGTGAATAGGTGCTACGGCAAATTTTAATTTTTCTCAAATTTAGGCTTGACAAGAAAGGTAAATTCTCTAGATAGTGCAACTAGTGAGGAATTTACCTATATGACAAGACAAGTAATCAATGCAACAAGTACAAGTAAGTAAAGAGAGGGAGGAACGAGTTAACCGATGGAAGCACACGGAGACACGATGTATTTCCGAGTTCCTCCTTTTTAGGGGAGTACGTCTCGTTGGAGGGGTGTGAGCTCGCCACAAAGGCCTACTCAACGCCACTAAGGCTTCACCCTATTCTCCGATGAACTTCGCCACAAAGGCCTAGTTCACCTTCCACTATAGAACCCCTTTGAGGCGGGGATCAAATCCTTTACAAACACCTTGGGGCACACACCCACAACTTAATTGGGGGCTCCCAACAACTCTTGAATCACCAACTAGAAACAAGATGCCTAGGTTCTCCACAAGAGGAAACCCTAGTCAAGATCCCTCGAGCTAGAGAGGGGGAAATGAAGAACGGGTTGGTGAAGATGTAGATCGGGGCCTTCTCCTTCAATCCTCCAAAGATCTTCAAGATTGGGTGGAGGGATTGGGAGTTATGAGGAATTTGGTGAGTTCTTAAATGCTCATCAATGCTAAGAGGAAGAACTAGATCTTGAGGAAGAGGAGGAGGGCTATTTATAGTCCCTCCTCACAACTAGCCGTTGTGCAGGGAAAAAGGTACCGGAATATCCGGTTCAAGTTTGGACCGGAATATCCGGTAAGCTTGCTCCGCGCTGAACTGCAGTGCTGGACCGGATTATCCGGTTGATTTGAAATAATCCGGTACAAATAATCCGGTAGATGCCAGTACGCAAATCTTCTAGTCCTTAGCCAATTTTCCACTTCCTCAACTGCAACCGGAATATCCGGTATATATATGAAATATCCGGTACAAATAATCCGGTTGACTCCAGTAGCTCAAAACTTCCAGTCCTTAGCAGTTTTTCCGCAGCAACCGGAATATCCGGTCCGGAATGAATAATCCGGTCCAAATAATCCGGTTGACTCCAGTAGCTCAAAACTTCAGTCCTTAGCAGTTTTTCGCAGTAACCGGAATATCCGGTCCAGGATGAAATATCCGGTCCGAATAATCCGGTTGGTTCCAGTATGCAAGATCCTCAGTCCTTAGCCATTCTTGAGCTCCTTTCTCAACAACCGGAATATCCGGTCCAGGATGAATAATCCGGTCCGAATAATCCGGTTGAGTTCTGTCCCAAAAACCTCAGGCCAAACTTCACCGACTTTTCAGTGCTCGATGCCGATGTTAAGTATAACACCTGCACACTAAACACCTTGATAAATAATGTACTTAGTATTGTTAACTAACACACAAAACACTGGGAAAACGAAATGCACTTTCAGATGTGTACACCTCTGCAGAGTACAACTTTTTCGAAGAAGCCGCGTCCTCGGATATGGACAGTTGAATGGCCATGTAGTTAGCATTGTGTCAATGTTTTCAAAAGAGGAAGTTTTTGAAAAGGGAATTTTGGAAAGGAAGTGTTGAACTTGTGAAGTTCGGAAAGGAATGGAAACTTATACCGTGGAGGTATAGTCGATGATGGAAAGCCAGATGCTGATATACAAAACAAAATGTTTTGCAAAGAAAACCTTTTCTACTCTAAGCAAGAATTCTGGAAACTGATTCCAAGAAGTTTTGCAAAGAGAAAATATTCTTTAACAAAGTTTTACAAAACCTCTTGTACATGTGATATCTACAAGAGAAATAAAACTATATTATTTTCTTCTGAAGTATCTTCTTCAGCGAAGATACAGATTAACCTGAGTGCAACTGTGGTGTCATCACATATGAACACCATTGGTAGTGAACCCTATTTATAGCCTACCTATTCCACCATATAAGCATACTTGCATGTTGGTAAGTGATATGATGGATGTCTTGCTGAGTACATTCAAATGTACTCATTATGGTTTCGCCCCTGGTATCTACTTATCAGATTTGGAGAAGGAGCCTCCAAAGGATATCTATGAAGAGAAGTACGGAGTTGACGGCTTTGCGAACTAGGATCGTCTCCGGGTCAGCAGCCTGTAGGTTAAGGCGTGCCTTGGGCTCAACTACGTTGTGTTTTAATTGTCTTCCGCTGTGTTTGATAAGTTGCCTGCCCCATGTGGCAGTTGCGTTAAACTTGATCATGTGATATTTGTGTAATACCTTTATGTATGCGTGTAATGGATGATGTATTTCTGTGTGCCAACTGTGTATGTTGTTCACGACTGATCTTTCTGGGATCGTGAATGTATGCATACGTAGGGTTTCAGACTGCCGGTCTGGGGTCCTTACAGAGTTGGTATCAGAGCCAGGTTGACCTTAGGAGACCTTAGTTAGCATGGACGTCAGATAGGAAAGAAAATTATTTTTGAGTAAAAACCTATTTACTATCTAAATTATTTTTATCTAAGGGAATTTTAGTATATTTTCCCTCCTTTATATCTTTTCAAAAGATTCTAAATGCATATCAAGGGCGTCCTTGAACAGTGGTTCGAAGGGCGGGCCTTACAGAGTTAGTATCTCTCTCGGTTATGTAGCATCCCAACTTTTAATAAAGATGGAATACCTGTGTTATTGTGCTAGTCCCTGGATCAATTGCTAGCACCACAGTACAAAATGAATTATCATGCAAATGCATCAAATTCTATTACAACGCATGATCCAGTCTTTACAAAATAGGATTACAACTTGCATAGTCTTAGAAGACTAGCAGAAAACAAAGAATTACAGCGGAAAACATAGTACAACATTAAGCCCATCTTCTTCATGTGCCACAGGCAAAACATGTTGGCGATAGTCTCGAGATCCTAAACGAAATCCTCACTCGTCTTCAGAAACATCTGCAATGTGGAATATGCAGCCACAAGGGAGTCAATACAATTTTAATGTATTGGCAAGTAACACTATGGTGGATATAAATGGCAAGACTAATACTACATGCTTATTTGGCTGAGTGGAGTTTTGGCTAAGTTTGCATAAAGCCCGTTTTGTCCTATCTTTTGTAAAACAAACTTTTCTTTTCAAAGGGGTGGCAACATTGGATTTAGATCCAAGCACCACAATACTCTTCACTTGGTCAAAATTTTACTTATTGAAATTGGTGATGAGATTCTTCCGTCAATCCTTGTCCAGCTGCTCATAGTTGTCCATAACCGGGGACACGGCTAAGATCTTAGTTTGTTGACTCTGCAGAGGTTGTGCACTTTCACCCTTTGTCTTCAATTAGCCCAAACATCCTATACACCCGGAGTGCATCATGGAAAGGAGAGAATTGAGACGAGATCTTTCAGAAGAAGAAGTCCAAACCCACCGGCAAGACCCGTTCCACCTATAATTTTGCTACATCTGCTTGTCAAGCCTGGGCTGAACCCTCACAACTTAATTGATCAAGACAGAGCCCATATTGTCAAAAGGCTGCACGGGAAGCTACTAAACTTAGAAGGACATAGTAATCTCTTTGTTCCTGGGTGGCCATCCGCAAGTGACAACCTCAAGTGGAATAACCCTTAGATAAGGGCCCTGAGGAAACACTCAACATAACCCAGTCTTGCCACTTCCACCCAGGTGGTTCATTCATTAGTTATACTTAGGATTTTTCCTCAACATCTAGTAAAACAATTTGTAACATTGCATAGCACTTAGTAAATTCTAAGGCTATCAAAATAACCAGGTAAAAGGGATGGCTACACACTACTAGGATAATAGCATAGCATAGTATAACTTTGTAAAATTTCCTATCATGCATACTACTAAAAATCAACTAATGCATATAGAAAATAATGGGTAGTTGATGGTGTGTTACTTGCCTTGTTGTAGTTGGTGAAGATATCACACTCTCTTCACAAAAGATCGTTGCTCTCCGTACAATCTATTCATTGAAAACACAAAACCAAATAAACAAACATTCTACCAAACAATCATACAAGTGAAGAAACATACAAAGCAACAACCATGGAAAAAGGGATATAACCAAGTTGGCTAGGACAGGGTCAAGGTTTGAGTTTTGAAAGATTCATTTCATAATGGTTCAACACATTGTTAAGGAGTTTCCCAAGGTTTACTTGGGAAAGGACTAGGTTGAGTTTGATGTGATCTAACTTTATTATAACCATACTTGTCGAGGAAGTTCCAAGAGTTCACTAAGAATAAACATATTACCTTTTCAACTAAAGTAATACATGCAAGCACTTGGTTATATTCACCTTCAAAATATTTGAGTGGCTATGTTAGTATTTTCCATTTTGGTTAGGGTAGGTCTACTAACTTCATCATCAAAGGGAAAATATTACTAAGTCTTGGGTTTTCCATTTGGGTCAATGGTTGGACAAAAATAACTTGTTATTCTTCAACTTGTATGGATTTGCTTCTAGTCTTCACATGCTTGTCTTCTTGAAGTTCATCTTCATGTTTCTATTATAGTTTCCTCCTTGTTGTGAAGCTTCTCTTGTACTTGATAAATCTTCATGATCTTCACTACTTGGTTTAGGTATGGGATGGGCACAAATACCACTAAGTTAATTTGAAAGAAAATTTAAGAAGAAGGATAGAAAGAGAGAGGGAGATGCTTTCTTCTGAATTTCTTCACACTTGTATTTCCTTGAGTTTCTTCTAGGTGTGGACTCCAAGTATTTTCTTCAAAACTTCTTCATTGATCTTCCTTGTAGCTCTTCATGTTGCCACCAAGTTGATATTGAAGTTTCATTCTTGTGCTTGAGTCTTGATCTCCATTTTGCTGACTTGGTGAAATCTTGAAGCAAGAATAGGGGGATGGAGGAGTAGATAGAACACTATAGTAATAGTGTTTGAGGTTCACTACTTGGTACTATATGTGATTTGCACATTCTAAGGACATGGCTTGGCTCCAATTGGACATACCATCAAATAATAACAGTTGAAAACAATTCCTAAGTCATGGTGAAAATGGATGTATCACTATGTTGGGTTTTTGGTCAAAACACATGGTGATGGTCCAAGGGTGTCCAAAATGGTTGGGTATAATGTCTATGGTTCAAGGTTACCAAATGGAGCAATTTTGCAAAAGGAACTATATTGAAAATATTTATAGAAAATAATCTATGTCAAAAATACTCAAGTAGATAACTTAATTCTAAATTCAATTTTAATTTCTTCAAATATTATTTTGGGACAGAGGATATGAAAGTACACATCCTAAGGTTTCCAAATATATTTTATTAACAATTTTTGGATTTGTAGAATTTGAATTATGCCAAATTTCATCAAACAAGCATATTTGAATTTGAATAAATTTAAGTTTGTCAAATTTGAATTTGGCCAGTGCCAAAAATTTCTATATGTCAAGGGCTTTTCAAAAAGTCCAAGATTGCTAAATTTGGCTAAGTGGTTGAAAAGATATGATGATTTGAAGTTGTAGGGACTTTTCTGCAAATCTGCCATTTAATTTTATTCCGGGAGAAAATCGAATTTTCCTGCGGATAAGGTTGCGCTGACGTGGCCGTTTCCTATTGGCTGATACCGGTTCGATTAAATGATTTAAACAGGGCCCCTAGATCTAGATCTAACGGCCACGGATAGATTGGGGCTAGGGTTACCTCGGGTGGCCGGAGAAGTGGCCGGAGATGGCCTCGCGGTGGCGCAGTTGCTCGGAAAATGACGGGGTAGCTCCTCCGGTGGTCCTCCAGGCTATGGATGATGACAGGGACGCGCGGCTCGGCACGCTGGAGTTGGTGGTGACCACGGCACACTCTCAGGGGCTCCGTGCGACGTCGTGGTGAAGCTCCGCGTCGGCCGTCTCGGGTTCTCTCCGGTGAGCGCCGTTTCTGCAAGGAAAAATTCGATGGAAGGTCCTATGAGGGGCGCCAGGATAAGAGGAATGGAAAGGAGGGGGTATTGGGCTCTGGAGCTTGCTCACCGTGTCGGAAAACAAGGGAGAACGGCGGCGGGTGGACGAACTCCGGCGAGCGATTAACGGCGATTTCGGAAACGATTTGAGGGGGCAAGAGATGGTAAATGGAGAGGAAATGCAGGGGATTTATGGGGTGGAAACGAGCCATTAGTTCGGTGCTTTAATCGCGAGGAATCAAAGCAATTGAAAACGGCGGTTTCGGTGTTCTTCAGTTACTAGAGGAAGAAGAAACAGTGACGTCATTGATGACGTCATCAATGATTTTTTCTTTTTAATTTCTGTTTTCTCATTTATTTTATATCTTCTGTTTTATGAATCCAATTAACATGAAACCAAGTTCTAAAATCATATTATTTCAAATACTTTCTAACAGTACCATTTTTGTAAACTTTCAAAATACTTTTATTTTTGAATTTTGAAAATTGAAAATAATTCCTTAATAGAGCTTAATATGATTTTTAATTTGGAAAATTATAAAATACAATTATTAGTCAAATATAATTTCAGTGGCTTTATAAAGATCAAATACCATTTTCCAAAACCATTTCAAAGAGTTTTCATCTCTTTTATGTTTTGAAAATATAATTAATTTACTAATGGTACTTAATACCATTTTAAAATAGAAAATAGTAAAATGGGGTTTTTGATTAAATAAATTTTTAGAGACATTAAACGTATCAAATACCATTTTTGAAAGTCATTTCACATCACTTTTATATTTTATAAATTTAAGATTTCAGTGATTTACTAATAGTAACTTTATTCCATTTTAAAATTTAGAAAATAATAAATTGATGTTATTATCTAAATAAAATTTCAAAGACATTTTACATGTCATATATTAATTTTGGAGAGTCATTTTTAAACCATTCTCACATTTTATAATTTTAGGATATGAAGGATTTACTAATAGTAACTTAATGTTATTTAATTAGTTTATATCAAATAGTTAATATTGTTGATCAATAAAATTTAGAATAAAACTACAAGTCATGATATTGTTTTCCAAAACCCTCTTTTATGTTATTATCAAACAATGCATTTTATTTTCACACCTTTATGTTTAAAACTTGGAATAACAACTAAAGGTTATTATTAATAATTTTATTCTCCTCAAATACTTTTAAGGCCTAGAACTTTATTAAGGGTTATAAATAATTGAGTAATGTTGCCATAAACTATTTTCAAAGTAATATTACTTGTTTTCATAAACAATTTATTTCTATAGCACTATATTATTTTGTTGATTGACATAACACTTGGAAAACAAGGATCCAACTTATATCTATTTTGGGGTTTTCAATAATAGTGAAACCCTTTTTAGAGATAAGAAGAAAATATTAGAGATAACAATTCTCTATATTTTATATATCAAAAATATTTTCAAGATCATAATTGGGTTGAAAACATGTTTGGTGTAAGGGTTTGCTTAAGAAGAAATATTTTCTTTATGTAGAAATATTTAATTTGAAATGACTTTAGGGGTTTATGGAATAGAGGTATATTGGATTTTCATTTCCAAAACATTAGAACATGCATTGTTTTCTTTTGTTTCTTGCATCTCATTTGATTTTTGGTGACTTACTAAACATGAAAACAAAAGTTTCAAATTTTTGTGATTTTTGAGTTTTTCCAAAAATCAGGGATGTTACAGACTACCACCCTTAAAAGAAATCTCGTCCCGAGATTTGGGAAGGTTATAAAGAAAGATTAGGTTTGGGTAAGTGGGTTCCAAGACAACTGGGTTCCAGAACAACTAGGTGGGCTACCACCCTTAAAAGAAGCTTTGGTGGGTAGTCTATTTTCATTAGATTGGAGTGTAGATTGATTCTAGATTAGCTTGAGTAGATCTTTCCTTTGTGGTAGAGGTGTAGACCAACATAGGTATGTTGGACTACCTTTGACACTGAGGGGTCACTCTTTGGGTCAATCAAAAGCCTTTGGTTCACTCTCAACTTGGTCTTTTGATATCCTTGACAATCTTCCATCTTGTTGTTGTCATCCTTGAAGGCAAACGTCATGCTATTTCTAAACAAACTCTCATGTAACACAAACTGGGTAGTTGTGTTTCTTCATTACTTCTTCTCTTGGTGTAGTTGGCTCTGAAATCTTCATAGCTCATGCAACTTGGGGTTCACTTGTCTTTCTTCACTTGTTGATTGGCTTGATATTCCTTATTAGGCAGTTGACATTGATCAGGGATGTGATTGTTCCTTCACACAGAAGAAGGAAATTTGATACTAGCATTCCTCAAATGGGATGGCTTGTGTATCAATAGGGTAAGGTTGTATGATTCCAAATGGTTCTCACTATGGTTGGTGAATGAGTATGGTGTTGGGTTTGTTCTAGTAGGGATGAGTAGATATTTAGAAAGAGATTGAAGAAATTTCTAGCCCAACACATCAGATCAAGGAAACTCATCTTGAAAACAACACATAACAAACACATAGCAACAGATTCATCACACCAAACAACATGGTTTTTAGAAAACACTAATATTGTCATACCACACTCATCAGTATGATCAATATACTAACACGTTAACGTTGTTCTAACAAACTAGATTGGTGGTCTCATCTATATCTTCTTGGGTTCTTCAAATTCTTCTCTCCATTTCCTAAGGTCTTCTTGATTGTGGTGAAGTCTAAGTTTTTCTTCAAGTTCTTCAATAATCTTGAATGTAGGTCTTCATGTGGTGAAACACTTCTTGTACTTCTTGGTATGGTCATCAACATTCTTGTCTTGATGGTATTGAGGAGGAGGTTATCTAGGGAAATTTTTAAGGTGAATAATAGATGAGAAGATATGAGAAGATTAAGATGAGATGTTTTTCTTCTAGAAAGTTTGAACATAGATTTTTTTTTTCAATCCTAGGGTCTTTTCCAAACTTAGGGTCTCGAATCCTACAGGCAACACAATGCTCTGATACCATTTTGTAGCATCCCAACTTTTAATAAAGATGGAATACCTGTGTTATTGTGCTAGTCCCTGGATCAATTGCTAGCACCACAGTACAAAATGAATTATCATGCAAATGCATCAAATTCTATTACAACGCATGATCCAGTCTTTACAAAATAGGATTACAACTTGCATAGTCTTAGAAGACTAGCAGAAAACAAAGAATTACAGCGGAAAACATAGTACAACATTAAGCCCATCTTCTTCATGTGCCACAGGCAAAACATGTTGGCGATAGTCTCGAGATCCTAAACGAAATCCTCACTCGTCTTCAGAAACATCTGCAATGTGGAATATGAAGCCACAAGGGAGTCAATACAATTTTAATGTATTGGCAAGTAACACTATGGTGGATATAAATGGCAAGACTAATACTACATGCTTATTTGGCTGAGTGGAGTTTTGGCTAAGTTTGCATAAAGCCCGTTTTGTCCTATCTTTTGTAAAACAAACTTTTCTTTTCAAAGGGGTGGCAACATTGGATTTAGATCCAAGCACCACAATACTCTTCACTTGGTCAAAATTTTACTTATTGAAATTGGTGATGAGATTCTTCCGTCAATCCTTGTCCAGCTGCTCATAGTTGTCCATAACCGGGGACACGGCTAAGATCTTAGTTTGTTGACTCTGCAGAGGTTGTGCACTTTCACCCTTTGTCTTCAATTAGCCCAAACATCCTATACACCCGGAGTGCATCATGGAAAGGAGAGAATTGAGACGAGATCTTTCAGAAGAAGAAGTCCAAACCCACCGGCAAGACCCGTTCCACCTATAATTTTGCTACATCTGCTTGTCAAGCCTGGGCTGAACCCTCACAACTTAATTGATCAAGACAGAGCCCATATTGTCAAAAGGCTGCACGGGAAGCTACTAAACTTAGAAGGACATAGTAATCTCTTTGTTCCTGGGTGGCCATCCGCAAGTGACAACCTCAAGTGGAATAACCCTTAGATAAGGGCCCTAAGGAAACACTCAACATAACCCAGTCTTGCCACTTCCACCCAGGTGGTTCATTCATTAGTTATACTTAGGATTTTTCCTCAACATCTAGTAAAACAATTTGTAACATTGCATAGCACCTAGTAAATTCTAAGGCTATCAAAATAACCAGGTAAAAGGGATGGCTACACACTACTAGGATAATAGCATAGCATAGTATAACTTAGTAAAATTTCCTATCATGCATACTACTAAAAATCAACTAATGCATATAGAAAATAATGGGTAGTTGATGGTGTGTTACTTGCCTTGTTGTAGTTGGTGAAGATATCACACTCTCTTCACAAAAGATCGTTGCTCTCCGTACAATCTATTCATTGAAAACACAAAACCAAATAAACAAACATTCTACCAAACAATCATACAAGTGAAGAAACATACAAAGCAACAACCATGGAAAAAGGGATATAACCAAGTTGGCTAGGACAGGGTCAAGGTTTGAGTTTTGAAAGATTCATTTCATAATGGTTCAACACATTGTTAAGGAGTTTCCCAAGGTTTACTTGGGAAAGGACTAGGTTGAGTTTGATGTGATCTAACTTTATTATAACCATACTTGTCGAGGAAGTTCCAAGAGTTCACTAAGAATAAACATATTACCTTTTCAACTAAAGTAATACATGCAAGCACTTGGTTATATTCACCTTCAAAATATTTGAGTGGCTATGTTAGTATTTTCCATTTTGGTTAGGGTAGGTCTACTAACTTCATCATCAAAGGGAAAATATTACTAAGTCTTGGGTTTTCCATTTGGGTCAATGGTTGGACAAAAATAACTTGTTATTCTTCAACTTGTATGGATTTGCTTCTAGTCTTCACATGCTTGTCTTCTTGAAGTTCATCTTCATGTTTCTATTATAGTTTCCTCCTTGTTGTGAAGCTTCTCTTGTACTTGATAAATCTTCATGATCTTCACTACTTGGTTTAGGTATGGGATGGGCACAAATACCACTAAGTTAATTTGAAAGAAAATTTAAGAAGAAGGATAGAAAGAGAGAGGGAGATGCTTTCTTCTGAATTTCTTCACACTTGTATTTCCTTGAGTTTCTTCTAGGTGTGGACTCCAAGTATTTTCTTCAAAACTTCTTCATTGATCTTCCTTGTAGCTCTTCATGTTGCCACCAAGTTGATATTGAAGTTTCATTCTTGTGCTTGAGTCTTGATCTCCATTTTGCTGACTTGGTGAAATCTTGAAGCAAGAATGGGGGGTGGAGAAGTAGATAGAACACTATAGTAATAGTGTTTGAGGTTCACTACTTGGTACTATATGTGATTTGCACATTCTAAGGACATGGCTTGGCTCCAAATGGACATACCATCAAATAATAACAGTTTAAAACAATTCCTAAGTCATGGTGAAAATGGATGTATCAATATGTTGGGTTTTTGGTCAAAACACATGGTCATGGTCCAAGGGTGTCCAAAATGGTTGGGCATAATGTCTATGGTTCAAGGTTACCAAATGGAGCAATTTTGCAAAAGGAACTATATTGAAAATATTTATAGAAATTAATCTATGTCAAAAATACTCTAGTAGACAAGTTAATTCTAAATTCAATTTTAATTTGTTCAAATATTATTTTGGGACATAGGATATGAAAGTACACATCCTAAGGTTTCCAAATATATTTTATTTACAATTTTTGGATTTGTAGAATTTGAATTATGCCAAATTTCATCAAACAAGCATATTTGAATTTGAATAAATTTAAGTTTGTCAAATTTGAATTTTGCCAGTGCCAAAAGTTTCTATATGTCCAGGGCTTTTCAAAAAGTCCAAGATTGCTAAATTTGGCTAAGTGGTTGAAAAGATATGATGATTTGAAGTTGTAGGGACTTTTCTGCAAATCTGCCATTTAATTTTATTCCGGGAGAAAATCGAATTTTCCTGCGGATAAGGTTGCGCTGACGTGGCCGTTTCCTATTGGCTGATACCGGTTCGATTAAATGATTTAAACAGGGCCCCTAGATCTAGATCTAACGGCCACGGATAGATTGGGGCTAGGGTTACCTCGGGTGGCCGGAGAAGTGGCCGGAGATGGCCTCGCGGTGGCGCAGTTGCTCGGAAAATGACGGGGTAGCTCCTCCGGTGGTCCTCCAGGCTATGGATGATGACAGGGACGCGCGGCTCGGCACGCTGGAGTTGGTGGTGACCACGGCACACTCTCAGGGGCTCCGTGCGACGTCGTGGTGAAGCTCCGCGTCGGCCGTCTCGGGTTCTCTCCGGTGAGCGCCGTTTCTGCAAGGAAAAATTCGATGGAAGGTCCTATGAGGGGCGCCAGGATAAGAGGAATGGAAAGGAGGGGGTATTGGGCTCTGGAGCTTGCTCACCGTGTCGGAAAACAAGGGAGAACGGCGGCGGGTGGACGAACTCCGGCGAGCGATTAACGGCGATTTCGGAAACGATTTGAGGGGGCAAGAGATGGTAAATGGAGAGGAAATGCAGGGGATTTATGGGGTGGAAACGAGCCATTAGTTCGGTGCTTTAATCGCGAGGAATCAAAGCAATTGAAAACGGCGGTTTCGGTGTTCTTCAGTTACTAGAGGAAGAAGAAACAGTGACGTCATTGATGACGTCATCAATGATTTTTTCTTTTTAATTTCTGTTTTCTCATTTATTTTATATCTTCTGTTTTATGAATCCAATTAACATGAAACCAATTTCTAAAATCATATTATTTCAAATACTTTCTAACAGTACCATTTTTGTAAACTTTCAAAATACTTTTATTTTTGAATTTTGAAAATTGAAAATAATTCCTTAATAGAGCTTAATATGATTTTTAATTTGGAAAATTATAAAATACAATTATTAGTCAAATATAATTTCAGTGGCTTTATAAAGATCAAATACCATTTTCCAAAACCATTTCAAAGAGTTTTCATCTCTTTTATGTTTTGAAAATATAATTAATTTACTAATGGTACTTAATACCATTTTAAAATAGAAAATAGTAAAATGGGGTTTTTGATTAAATAAATTTTTAGAGACATTAAACGTATCAAATACCATTTTTGAAAGTCATTTCACATCACTTTTATATTTTATAAATTTAAGATTTCAGTGATTTACTAATAGTAACTTTATTCCATTTTAAAATTTAGAAAATAATAAATTGATGTTATTATCTAAATAAAATTTCAAAGACATTTTACATGTCATATATTAATTTTGGAGAGTCATTTTTAAACCATTCTCACATTTTATAATTTTAGGATATGAAGGATTTACTAATAGTAACTTAATGTTATTTAATTAGTTTATATCAAATAGTTAATATTGTTGATCAATAAAATTTAGAATAAAACTACAAGTCATGATATTGTTTTCCAAAACCCTCTTTTATGTTATTATCAAACAATGCATTTTATTTTCACACCTTTATGTTTAAAACTTGGAATAACAACTAAAGGTTATTATTAATAATTTTATTCTCCTCAAATACTTTTAAGGCCTAGAACTTTATTAAGGGTTATAAATAATTGAGTAATGTTGCCATAAACTATTTTCAAAGTAATATTACTTGTTTTCATAAACAATTTATTTCTATAGCACTATATTATTTTGTTGATTGACATAACACTTGGAAAACAAGGATCCAACTTATATCTATTTTGGGGTTTTCAATAATAGTGAAACCCTTTTTAGAGATAAGAAGAAAATATTAGAGATAACAATTCTCTATATTTTATATATCAAAAATATTTTCAAGATCATAATTGGGTTGAAAACATGTTTGGTGTAAGGGTTTGCTTAAGAAGAAATATTTTCTTTATGTAGAAATATTTAATTTGAAATGACTTTAGGGGTTTATGGAATAGAGGTATATTGGATTTTCATTTCCAAAACATTAGAACATGCATTGTTTTCTTTTGTTTCTTGCATCTCATTTGGTTTTTGGTGACTTACTAAACATGAAAACAAAAGTTTCAAATTTTTGTGATTTTTGAGTTTTTCCAAAAATCAGGGATGTTACAGGTTAAGAGTTTGTTTCTTACTTGTTTACAACTGCTCCGCTCTGTTTTTGAAACATCTCTCGTATTTGAAGTTTTCTGTCCAGAAAATAGTTGGAGTTTCAAAAACAGATTGTTGCATAAAGTTTTATCAAAACTTTACTTCTATTATCTTGTTTCCATACAAAAAACTTTTATACTTGCCGATGTCCCGAGAAGACCAAAATAATTGCCTAGCTCTACAGTGATGATGGTCAGAAGTAGATATAGTTCTTCAGCCACTTCTAGGATTTTTGGATCATCCCCCGACGTAGCTCCAATGGAGCCTTGCTTGTGTGTTTTGGCTTGTTTATGTGTGTCCGTAGGACTTTGTGCTATTGTGTGGTGTAGAATTTTGGTTCATCTAGGCTTCTATATGTTTGTGGGGTGCTCAAAATTTGCAGATTTATGCTTGCCCCGCTCTTGTTTTTGAATCGCCTCGTGTTAAATTTTTGCAAGCAAAAATGTTTGTATAGCATTCAAAAACAAGAATTTGTTGCTTAGACTTATACTTGTTTTCGCTTCATAATGCGACCCGTCGTGAACCACCACCATCCCCCTCACAATCAATGAAAGCACCGTTGGGCCTATATAGAGGACCATCAAGCCACACGAGCTGCTAGCGTTGCTAACAATGCTGCACTCCAACAGATAAATCTCCAACAACGACACCCCTCAAAGAAGAAAGGCGTGAAGAAAACCAACCAATACTGACCAAAAACCCCTGTGTTTGTTCTGTTTGCAAAAGACTCTTTTTACCTTGTTGGCTAGATGTCGCACTTTTTTTTTGTTATGTTCCCTTTTAAAAGCCCAAATAAGAGAAATCCCCTTTTAAAAGTTATATACCTCCCTCCTCTGGAGAAAAGTGCAAAAGAAGATTTCACCTGCCATGATGCGCAACCCCCTCAAAAAGCCAATCAAAAGAGCACAATTCAATATTCAACGTATGACGCTAGTCGTATCTTGTCGGACAAACATGATTATATAGAAAGTTAACAAGACTAACATGCCTTGTCTAATCTTAGGTTGACACCTAACCAAAGCATGCAAACTACTGACAACTCTCTCTAAACCAAGAAATTAAGTGACTTAAGACACCTTTTAGTCTACTTGGTAAAAAGAAGAAGTCACGAAAAAATAAAATAATGACCTATTCGTTTACTAGTCAATAGGATATCGGGTGTATCTATTTTGGAAACCAAATTTTAGTAGACATTGTAGGTACTATGAAATTCGGGGTTTATAAATTAAGTGAACGATGGAATGGTTATGATAGATCTAGAAAACATCAGTTTTCCTGTTGTTGTTTCTTTGTGTGCTCTTGATTGAAATAAATTTGTGTTTTATTCAATCTTGCTTCCTAACTTATATGGAGTTGTTAGGACTCGTTATTATGTTGATCTCTTACAATAAATCTACCCTAGAAAGTGTGTGCATGATTGGAAACTTGAATAAAAAAAAATGAAATAGCATTTGTTACCTTCTAGTTTATTATTTGGGATTATTGTGAGAACTAGATCTTTGTGTGAATGCTTTGATAAATTTTTGTGCTATGTATCTTTGAGCCAGTACCATTTAGGTACTGTTATTTTGATGCTTGTACCTATGTTAGCTTACATGTCTTTTAATATTAAAGCATGTGTAAGAATTGCTATCATTATGCACTAGTATTGCTTCACTAGATTAAATAGCCTTATATTTTTATCTTGTATGCAAAGTTTTTCATGAGTAACCAGAGGTTTAGTACCTATTTTGCCTTGGTATTAGTAGTCCATAGCCCACTGGTCCCATTGCATTTTGGCTTGAGGATAAAAATCCCCAACCATACACATGTGTGAAAATAGCATGTTTCACTATATGATTGATTTCTATTTTCCACTATGGGAAATATAATTGTTTCTTTTCACTTATGCAAGTGAGAAGTTTATTTCTTATTAGTAAATACTAAAATGTTAAGGTGTGATCTTTTTGTTAGCATAATATTCCTTAGGGGTATCATGTTAAGAAATGTTCCACTATCGTGTGCTAAAATTAAATTGTTCGCAAATACAATAAATTCCTCTTGATTGGTAGATTGTCTGTGAATAATTTTAAATTGAGTGTATGGTTTTTTTTTAAAAGTTTTAGATAACTTTTCATTAATTGCATAGCTACTGGTTGTGTGAGTTATACCTTGCTTGTTTGCTAGTAATTGGTTAAAGAAAAACAGAAATTGCTAGCAGAAATTTCTGCATGCTTAGTGGTTGATTCATAAAATTACTCTGGTGTTTGTGCTTACTAACATGAGTAAGTTTTGTGTGCTGTTATTAGGTACACTTATATTCAGGACTTGCTTGTTTAAGTTTAAACATCATGAGAGCATTGTTTGCTTCTCTAGAGTGAAACTAGTTTCACCACTAGAAGATGGTGAATTTTTCTCTAGTATTACCCTCTTTTATTTTATGGGTATATGTGTTGTTATAGCATGTTTAGGAAGTTATCACTTCTGTTATCATGCCATGAATTATTTAGATGCATGTTCTATGGTTATAGGATATGATTATCTCTTATAGCATGCTGGTGTAGATTTTTCATACTAGTGTGTTATTTGTGCAGTCCTATTTTTTTTTATGCCTATGTAATAGGAGTTTTTATCTTGTGTGAAGATGGTATTTTAGAGTATCTTTATGATTGAATTCATTGTTTTTTTTAGCTACTGGTTGTTTGCTAATTGTTCATGATTGATGGATTCCAAAACCTCTAATAAGCAATAACCTAGTGAATAAATAGTCTATTCATCTGTGGTGTTGTTTGCTTGCTTATTGGATTTTGTTTAAATGTTTTACCTTAGCATGAGTTTATACTTGTGTTATGATTGTGATTAAGAGTATCTTATGAAACTAAAACATCCAACTAAAATCATGAACATATTAAGTGATAGTTGCTTGTGGGGAGTAACACCCACTACAGTGGCTATTATTCTGTCTGTTTATTTTACCTTAGCAACCTAACCTTTGCACCCACAAGCTATTTTGTTAGCTTCTTATATACCTTGTTATGAGAGTGGTAGACCACTCCATATGTGGTATGTAATATGTGGGATATAGCTAAGAACTCATGTAATAATTGACGGTACGTTTCCAGGTAGTTCTGCACTAACCTTAATTTTGTTCGTTTCTAAATCGTCCAAGACTCAAGGTTAAACTAGGAAACAAAAGTTTTGGACCTAAAACACTACTGGTGTATTTTTTAGAAAGAATTTGCTAATTTAGGGGAATATCCCGCCTCCCAAGAAAAGTCAAAGGGGGGAAGCACCGGCACTCCAACACTAACATTGTGTTTGTTGGCCCTCCCTTAGTCCTCGCTTGTGAATCTCGGGGACAAGATTCTTTTTAAGGGGGGAAGACTTGTCACATCCCAATTTTGGAATACCTGTTAACACAGTTGTTTTGCTAATTGCTTGACAATTAAACTTTGATTGTGACAATTAAACTTTGATTGTATTTGTTTGAGTGCAACTAAACAAACTAATTATATAAACTTACATGGCTAAGAAATTGAAAACAAAATATTCAACATATTGTTCCAATGACTTTGACAATATTTTCTGAAGTAAATATTGATCAAAGAGTTTTCCAAAAACATCTTATGAATCCAATACTTGCTGAATATTATTCCAAGACCTAAATTAAGAAAGAGGAAACACTTAATAAAATTTCCCTAAAAGATTATCAGAAAAAGAGGCATTCTTAAATGCTTCACCAAAACATTATCAAATGTTTTTCCAACCTTGCAAGCTTAAAAACAAAGGAATTGGATAGCATTGACTTGCTATCTCTAGTCACATAAATATTTTGGCAAAGCATTGTTAAAGAAAAGCCAAGTGCCTTATTAAATAGAAATTCCAATATTTCCAGAGATAGAAAACTAAAACAAGTTACTATTGGAAACTTTCTTAAAATGATTTGAAATTCATACCATTGCTTCCTTATATAAAATAAGGAACACACACAATAGGAGACCAAAAATTGAATCCATTAAAGCCCTGAAAACATGGTTTTTCTCCACAGCAACATTTGGGATTTTGAACAAGTTTGTTCTACAAACTTTTTCCAAATGCCGTGAAATAAATACCACATGCTCTATATCATAAATAAGGATGAAAACCAAAAGGGCACAAGTTTTTGAATAATTTAAGTTGCCAAAAACCCCTGTTTTCTTGACAGCACCTTTTTGAAATTTGAACAAGTTTGTTCTATGAAGTAACTCAAAATGACTTGAATTTTCTACCACATAAGGAACACACCAAATAAGGAATGTGTGCCAAAAATTATCATTTTTGGAAGCTCCTAAGTAGGTTAATAAATTCAATGTCCATTTATGTAAGAATTCAAATTTGAACAACTTTGAATTACCAAGTTTATCCATTTGAGCCAATTTTCACATATGTTGTACATCTCAACTTATAAGAATTTTGGGCAAAAGGAAATTAAATGTTGACTTTGTTTGCTTGGTGAAAATCACATTTTACAGAGTAAGAAAGGACCTATTTGTAAAATTGCAGGGACCTAAAAGTAAGATGAGTCATCTTCAACCTCTAGCTCTCTGTAGCAAACAGAAGACCTACACCATTGCTTCGAGTGGAAGGAATTCGGGAGGATAAAGAGGCCCCCCATGTGCCTTGTCTCCCCCAGGCCCCCCCTCTATCTCTCCCCCCCTCGAGCTCTCTCTCTGTGCTCAAAGAATCCCAAACCGAACCCTAGCTTTTTCGGCCGCCGTCGATTCGGCCGATAGAGGGCTTGCCGCCGGCCGCCGAGTAGCCCTTCCTCTCCGCCTCGTCGAGTGTGACCTCCCTGCAGTAGGAATCGAAGCTAAACGCAGTGTGGTGCCCGCGCCGTCCAAGTTCGTCTTCGAGCGCGACGAACTCCGGCGAGCCATCACCGTCCCGTCGATCCTTCTCCACCCTAGCCGAGCATCCCAGCGTGTTCACGGTGAGCAAGGCAATCTCCGCCGCCTTTTTTCCCCTTCCCTCTAGCTCTCTAACGTGGCCGCGCCGTCCTCGGGTCCGGCCGCCGCCGCGTTGCCGTCGCCGCTGCTTTCCGGCTGCTTCCGGGAAGCGAGGAGGCGACTAGATGTTTCCCCGTGTCATTAGCATCATGTAGGTACCGTCAATTCGCAAATTGGTGACCGAACGCGCCGGAATTTGCTCGCCGGAGACAGCTCCCGCCGGCGGTGACGTCGTGGCGACGTCACGCTGACGCGAGCTGCTGCCTTGACCGCGCGCGTGGACTTTGAACCGGATGGTGGCCCCCGTGCTTGCTTGCGTGGCTGCCACCGTGGCACAGGCCCGCGGGTCAGCGTCTATGGGTAGATATCCTCGCGGTGCGGATAGATCTGGCCGGCCCAACAACTGGATCTGGCCCATCCCTAGTTCTTTTTCCAAATTAATTTTTACAGAAACATTGCAGTTTACTTTTGGCTTTAAAAGGCAACCTAAAAGATGATTTTGACCAAACAAAAATTCACAGTGGTACCTCAACTAATTCTAAACCACCTCCAACTTCTAGATCTACATTTGGATGAATAATTTTGAAATGAAAAATGATTTAGCAACAGGTACCAGAAACACCAAAATGAGCACCATTTTTATTTTACAACTCAGAATGAAGTGAGGCCAATTGCATTGGAAAGCCCTTGAAATTTCCAAACAGGAGCATTTAACCTCATTTCCAAATTCATTGTATTGTTGAAATGGCATGCAATTTGGTTAAACACCAGAGAGCACTTTGGTGATTTTTATAAAATTATTAAAAATGATTTTTGATGCAAACTCAACTGGATGGTCTTGTATATGTTTAGGGATATCCAAACCTAGCTGGGTTTAATTTTTAGAGCATCCTAGAAAATTTGGTGGACAGATCTTTGATTTGCTTATTTCTGCCATTTTGGCATTTTAAGTAATTAAATTGTGAGGGTATATTTTTATGTTGCAATATTGTTTTCTAGCATGTATAAGTTGTGTGAACTTGCTTTCTCAGTATTACTTAGCTATTTTATCATGTTATATTATGTGGACTTGAGTGGAGAAGAAATAGGATTTATATTAGTAGCATATGTTTTATCTCTAGTTTATTACTTGCATATAATTTTTGATTGATTAATTTGTGTGCAAGTGATTGAATTGTTGTGTTGGGATATTAGATTCAGTACTATGTTGGTACTTATATTTTGTTAGTATCACCTCTGCTAGATTGCATTTGAGTTGGTAGAGAAGCATGAGTAATTTAGTCATTACTATGAGAATGTTATGGAAAAATTCCCTCATGTGTGGAATTTTTGACATAATCATTTGTGGTTGAGTAGCCACATATTTTTGGGTTGTATTCATAGGACCAGTAGCATTTTGATGAGGTTGTTAGGAGTACTTGAACCCTAAAGTTTTCACTTGTGTGGAAATAATAGCATGAGTAGCATTGCCTTGCTTATTTTTGCACCCTATTATTTTCTACTAGTATGGTTATTGCACTAGATGTTAGTTTAGTCTTTTGTTAATTTTTTAACAAGTGGACCAGAGGCTTTGTGACCTCTTAATGCTTTGATATGCTAGTGGAACACCCACTGGTTTCATTGCATTTTTGGTGGAAACATTATTTCCCCAACACTAGATGCATTTCTTTTATATAGTTATCTAACTATTGAGTGCCTTGTATTTTTGCTTGGGATCTTAAGTGCTAAATGAAAATGGGTATGCTTCTGTTTGTAAGTGGTTATAATCATGTGTGGATTGCTAGGAAAAATCCATTCTTGGAGTGTTGTTTGATTCCTCTAGTAATGCCCTTTTTATTACCACTAGTATGTAGGAGTTGCCCTGCAAATTGATACCTTGTTTTATCAAATGGGATATTTTTTTATAGCAAGTATAGATGTTTTTCACTCCTGTTTTTATGACATGGACCCTCTGGTTGCATTTCAATTACTTGATTGAAGTTCATCCATTGATTCTTCATGTTTAAGTAATACTAGTTTCCTTAGCAGTTTTTGTATTGAATTATTTTTCTGCCAACTTGTGTTTGGTAGATAATTGTGTATCCTTGCATGAGGACATGTTTTCATTCCCATTATGATAACATGGTTCCTTGTTTGAATTTTAGTACTTTACTTATTATTCTTGCTTGCATAGCAAACTTTTAGTAGAAACATGTCACTAGGATTCCTCCTTTTTAGTCATTGTTTCTATTGTTCTCACTATGAGAAATTGTGTGTTTTGTGATGAGTCTATTACCTTGTTACACTTATGTAGGCTCACTGATTTGTAAAAGTAACTTTTGCAAATCATGTGTATTATTTATTCTTGTTGTGAATTTAGGCTTAGCAGAGTAGCTACCTTATTCTTTTTGTGGTGTGGTTGATAAACCCATTTCCATGATTATTCTTGTGCATGTTTTATACACTTTTAGTAGTCTCACCCTTGTGAAACTAAGTGTATTTTGGGCTTATTAATATCTTGGTATGAGAGTGGCACACCCACTGAATCCATGATATTAAGGTTGTGAGATATGTTCCTCCAACCTTAAGCTGTCTTATTAAATGGCATTTCTGCCAAGTAGTTTTGTTTGATTGTTTGCCTCAATAAATAATTGAGTGATTTTGTTATTATTAGATTTCCTTGCTGTATGTATTGTTATGTATGGTTGCTTTCCTTGATTGGTTCTGAATGTGTGTCCTTTATTCCTTTTTACGACGTTAGAAAACGAAGAGGAAGGAAGTGTCGTGAAGCTCAGTTTCAAGTTCCAGTCACTCCAAAACCAGGGACACAAGGAGATACCAGGCAAGCCATCCTGATGCTTGCTGATACAATACTTATCATTATCTATCATGCATGTTTTACCTCTGAAGTTTTACAAAAACTTGATTATCAAAACTATTTTTGATGTGGAATTTACTACTATACTATATTATAGGTTACTATCATGCCAGTAGTTAAACTTGGTAATACCAAGCCCATAAGCCACCCTATGGTATTTATTACCATCAAACATACAAGTCCCTAAGTGGACACCCTAAAATTGTGATTCTACAAAACAAAGGCTTTACGGAAAAACCCGGAGAAAAGGCGGATCCTTGTTCTCCGGAGGAATGTGGAAGTGGTCATTTTTGAGAAAGTGGTGTTTTCAAAAATGACACATAACCTAGTCTTCGCCGGACAACCTTTACCGTACTGCCACCCTACCCCAACATGGGCAAGGGGCTTAACTTGAAGTTTGTTCTTATTAGTGTGTGCTATCTCAATGTGCTATAGGGGATGCGATCCTCTGAACCGAATGTCGCGGAGACATATAAAGTGTGGGATTAATTTTCCCTCCGGATGCATCAGTTGAGGCATCCTGGCTTGGCGGGGATTAGCTCGGTGCCGGGGATGTGGTAAAACTCAACTGAGAGATAGGCATATTCTAGCTTGAACATAGTGGATGGTTATGATCAGATACCTGATGTTTACATACTGTTGTTACAGTCCGTGATTGTTCACGGGAGGTGTACTGGATCTGGTGGATGTGTACACCTCTGCAGAGTACAACTTTTTCGAAGAAGCCGCGTCCTCGGATATGGACAGTTGAATGGCCATGTAGCTAGCATTGTGTCAATGTTTTCAAAAGAGGAAGTTTTTGAAAAGGGAATTTTGGAAAGGAAGTGTTGAACTTGTGAAGTTCGGAAAGGAATGGAAACTTATACCGTGGAGGTATAGTCGATGATGGAAAGCCAGATGCTGATATACAAAACAAAATGTTTTGCAAAGAAAACCTTTTCTACTCTAAGCAAGAATTCTGGAAACTGATTCCAAGAAGTTTTGCAAAGAGAAAATATTCTTTAACAAAGTTTTACAAAACCTCTTGTACATGTGATATCTACAAGAGAAATAAAACTATATTATTTTCTTCTGAAGTATCTTCTTCAGCGAAGATACAGATTAACCTGAGTGCAACTGTGGTGTCATCACATATGAACACCATTGGTAGTGAACCCTATTTATAGCCTACCTATTCCACCATATAAGCATACTTGCATGTTGGTAAGTGATATGATGGATGTCTTGCTGAGTACATTCAAATGTACTCATTATGGTTTCGCCCCTGGTATCTACTTATCAGATTTGGAGAAGGAGCCTCCAAAGGATATCTATGAAGAGAAGTACGGAGTTGACGGCTTTGCGAACTAGGATCGTCTCCGGGTCAGCAGCCTGTAGGTTAAGGCGTGCCTTGGGCTCAACTACGTTGTGTTTTAATTGTCTTCCGCTGTGTTTGATAAGTTGCCTGCCCCATGTGGCAGTTGCGTTAAACTTGATCATGTGATATTTGTGTAATACCTTTATGTATGCGTGTAATGGATGATGTATTTCTGTGTGCCAACTGTGTATGTTGTTCACGACTGATCTTTCTGGGATCGTGAATGTATGCATACGTAGGGTTTCAGACTGCCGGTCTGGGGTCCTTACAGTAGTGTTATGTGAGTACTCTCGTGTTTGCTTGTTGTATCATAAAGAGTATTTTTGTTAAAGCATGTTTTGTATGGTGCTTGTTGGGAGAAAGAAAACTGTTGCTTGAAGTAGAATTTATAACAGTGCTAGTAGAAGCTTGTATAGACTGTGGATAGAACCTTTTCATGTCATGCTAAATGTTATTTTAGTTTTAAAGCCTTGTGGTTATTGAGTAGCATGATTATCCTCAAATATCTGAGAGTGTTTAATATGTCTTGAAAGATTCATGAGTTGTTCTTGTCATAGTAAAGCATCAATACATGGTATTCTCTTTCGAATGTTTTATTTGGTTGACTTGCCGCATGCTCACACCATGTTTATGACTACAAACCAGTCACGAATAGCCTCCATGACCACTTAGTTTTTGAACTTGTGATACTTCTTATGCTTTAATTAATGATGCTTATGTCGCTATGTATGATTATGGCTCTTATGCTCTCTTGATTTGCCGCTCACAGTCTTTTGCTAGCCTCCACCTGTACTGAGTATGAGCTCTACTCGTGCATCCAAACTCCCTTAAACCAAAAAAAATCCCATTGTGTACACCATACCTACCTACATGTGGTATTTAACTGCCACTCCTAGTAAATTGCTCATGTGTTACCTTTAAAACCATCAAAATTACTCCTGCTTTGTGTTCCTGTTTTTGGTCATGAGGACGTCAATAGAGAATCTTTATCTCGCTTGCTGATTGATTTAACACCCTGGACTAGTGGCTTCATTCGCTTATCCAAATGATGGAAGAGCTGGAAGCGGGGTTCCTAGCCCCAAATTAATGCAAACAAATTCTCTTCACTATTTTTGCCCCTGATTTATCAGTCAAAGCATAATTGTGTAAACAAAAGAGAAAGAGGGATGACCTTCTACACCAGTTGCTTCCTTCACCATGGGAGCCGCTCTTGTGAATCCAGTTGGCTTGTGACGTACTGTATTTTCTGTTTACCATTCGTTGACATTAGCATACATCTCCCAGAATATAGACACTCCTCCATGGTATGTGATTGTTCGCAGGCACCCGAGGATTCGGTTAGCCATGGTTTGTGAAAGATGGATGGGAGGAGTGTCAAACTTTTAATACCTCTGTTTAATAAAATAAAAGGTCTAGCACATGAGTGATCTCTGCTTCCCTCCGCGAAGGGTCTTTCTTTTACTTTTATGTTGAGTCTCCATCTTCTAACTTTATGCACAGTTGAGAGAGCATTTTTGCCATTCTGAATTCTATGTGCATTTTTCCCATAAACATCAATAATTACTTCATGATGTGGTATTATTTTTTCGTAAATTATTTGTTCTAGTCTTCCTCGTGAACTTTGAAGGTGTCATGGCATTTATGTTTTCCCCCACCCTTAAGGACTAGCGAAATATCACTTTTCCATGCTTTCTCTATACCTCAAACAAACGTCTACCTTTCTTTGCATTATTATTCATGATCCTTTATTTGAGTTACTCTTCGTGATGCAAAGTAATTGCTATGCTTTATTATTAAAGTTCTATTATCATGTTTGTGTTTGAAGTTTTATGATCTCAGCGTGCATATGCTTTTACATTAGATTGATCAAGTTTATGTTAGTAGCATGTCACCTCAAAAATTATTGTGTTTTATCGTTTACCTACTCGAGGACGAGTAGGAACTAAGCTTGGGGATGCTTGCTATGTCTCCAACGTATCTATAATTTCTGATGCTCCATGATCATATGTTGCCAACCGCTACTTTTTTTCTCCCTTATTTGTAACATTTTTATACGTTTTCCGGGACTAACCTAGTAACAAGATGCCAAGTGCCAGTTCCATGTTTTCTGCTGTTTTTGGTTTTAGAAAAGTTGTTCTGGAAACATTCTCGGAATTGGACCCCACAAAGCCCGAAGTGCCTATTTTCCCCAGAAGCATCCAGAACACGAAAGAGGAGTCGAAGACGGGCACCAGGGGGGCCACACCATAGGGTGGTGCGACCCCCCTGGCCACGCCAGCTACGGGTGTGTGTCCCCTGGAGCTCCACCGCCTTTGCCCTCTTGCCTATTTAATCCCCCGGATGGAAAACCCTAGGCACCGGATCAAAAATCCCCGAAAAGTTCCGCAACCATCGTCACCGTCAACCCTAGATCAGGGGGGTTCTGAAGCTATTTCCGGCACCCTGCCGGAGATGATATCATCACCGGAGGCTTCTACATCACCATGCCTGCCTCCGGAGTGATGCGTGAGTAGTTCATCCTTGGACTACGGGTTCGTAGTTGTAGCTAGATGGTTGTATTCTCCTTTATGCCTCCATGTTTAGATCTCATGAGCTGCCTAACATGATCGAGATTGATCTTATGTAATTCTATATGTTGTGTTTGCTGGGATCCGATGAATATTGACCTTATGCCAAGTTGATTATAGTCTTTATTTGCTTATGCTATTTGTGATCTTGCATGCTTTCTGTTGCTAGTGGTTGCTCTGGCCAAGTAGTTGCTAGTGACTCCAAGAGGGAGCATTTATGCTTGATAGTGGGTTCATTCCTCCTCACCACCTTGCTCGAGTGACAGAAACTTGAAGGGGGAGGATGTGTTGTTGCCATTAGGGAGAAAACATCGGTGAGAGTGTACACACTTTGTTTAGTGCAGCTATCTGTTGCTTGCAACTTAATACCTAAGGGGGTTCGGATGATAACCTGAGGGTGGATTATTAGTCATAGATGCAGATGGATTTCGGTCTATGTATATTGTTGTAATGCCCGCACTAAATATCATAGTAATCATCATGTTATATTGTGCACTATGGTGCGACCTCTATTTGTCAATTGCCCAGATGTAATTAGTTCACCCAGCATGCTATCTTTTATGGAGAGACACCACTAGTGAACCTATGAACCTCGGTCCATTTTTCCACACTATTAAACAAACCACAACTATTTACTGCTTTCTTTACTTACTATAAGCATACATCACTTTCCACACTATATGTCTAATCTTTGTTTTCAGCAAGACCAGTGAGATTGACAACCTCACTGTACCATTGGGACAAAGTATTTTGGTTGTGTTGTGTGCAGGTTCCACGTTGTTGCTGACACCGGTGAAGTGCCAACACCACCGTCAGTGGCATCAATCTTCCTGAGATCCTCTTCCTCCTACTGGATTGATAACCTTGGTTCTTAACTAGGGGAAGTTCTTGCCACTTGCTCATCACACCCTCCTCTTGGGGTTTCCAACACACAATCAACGTTTGCAATCAAGTGGCGGTGAAATACCACATGTAGGAAGGTATGGTAGACACGAATGGCAAGGTTTTGGGGTTTATGGTTTGGATGCACAAGAATCATTCCCTCTCAGTAAGGATTTTTGGCTAGCAAGGCTGGGTAGCAAGCATACGAGTTGAGGGAAAACAAACAAATATACATATGATGAAACCAATCATGCAATCTTCATTGAAATCCCAAGCGATCTTAACTTGTGAATACTAAGTTTATGAGCTAATAGGCAAATTCCTCTTTCTTATACTAGCATCTCAAATTATTATTTCTACTGACCCAAGCTAAGTTTGCCAAAACCAACTAGATTAACTTGATGATCTCCAGAGTGATACCAAATACTAACAACAATCTCAACCATATGACAGAAGTTGAAAACTAAAATAACATGTGCATAAAGTAAATGATGAAACTTCTCATTAATATTTCAAACCGGTAACTCACACCAACGGATACAACGATAACCAACTAAGGAGAGACACTTCCATACTGCAAACCATCCTATATGATAACCTCTATACTCATGATATGACTCTAATGAAACGTAAAAAGATGAAAGATAGTGATGTGATACCGCGGCACTCCCCCCAAGCTTGGAACAAGCCGAGGGGATGCCAATACCAATGACGAATCAATTCTTCGGTGGTGGTGGTGAATCCTTCTCGATGAGTTTATCAATGGATTTCTTCACATCTTCAATCGCGAACATAAGCATACGCATCACCTCCGTATTGCGATCAATACAGTTTGCATGCCTGTCAGACTGTGAATCCCAGCCACCAAGATTCCCCCCCACTCTTCCTTAGGTTGAGAGCTTCCTTCATCTGCACGGTTAGAACGATTCATATCCCACATGGAGGGCAAATCCCTATGGGGCACCTTTTTGTACCAATAATCATGAATTAATGTGTGGAAGTAGTTCTTGACGCCCGCAGCAGGTGTCCTCGAAGCTAGGGAGTGACGTGGAACCTTCCCTCTGGTGCTCATCCGCGCGCCTCTCTTGAGCTTCAAGGTATTAGCCACCACTCTAAAGCTTGCGACGGTGGCGCGTGGACGCACTCGTGGGTTTTCTTCTACATCTCCTTCAGCTCCACTCTCGATCACATCCTCCGGCTCTAGGTCTTGGATATCATCTTCCTTTGGTCCCTTCCCCTTGTTGTCGTTGGCAGAGACCATGATGCTTCTAAAACCGAAAACAGATCCTGGCAGAAACAGCTCGAAATAGAAACACGACGAGAAAACGATATACAAACCTCGAGGGATCTGGGGGATTATAAAGCAAAAAAATTCATAACGAAAGGGAAGTCCATGTCGAAAATGAGTCAGAGAGGGGCTCCAGAGCGCCCATACCATGGGCTGGCACGGCCAAGGGTGGGCCCGCGCCACCCCACGGTGTGGAGCCTTCGGGCTCCGTCTCCGCCTTGTTTCCGGCTCATAATTTTTCATATTTTCCAAAAAACAGTAAAAATAAAAGTTGAAAGATGTTTCGCGAAAGTTTTCTTACCAAAACTGATACCTATTCGAAAACTGACTCTGTAGTTTCTGAAATATGCTTCTTAATAAATTCCTCCGGGATCATGGCTCGAATATAATCAACATTTTCATTATAAGGATCTCCGGAAATATAATGCTTGAGTATTTGGCCATTCACCACTTGTGAAGAGTTGTCTTCGAGGGAAACAATTTTAATTGCCCTCGGGCGATATACCTCTTCGATAACAAAAGGTCCCTCCCATCTCGAGAGTAATTTTCCTGCAAAGAATCTCAGACGGGACCTATACAATAGCACTTTCTCACCAACATGAAATTCTCTTTTAATAATTCTCTTATCGTGCCACCTTAACTTTCTCTTTAAAGAGCTTAGCATTTTCATATGCTTCACTCCTCCATTCATCTAAAGAACCTAAATCAAGCAACCTTTTCTCACCAGCAAGTTTAAAATCTCTGTTTAGGTCTCTCACTGGCCAATAAGCTTTGTGTTCTAATTCTAAGGGAAAGTTACAAGCTTTTCCATAAACCATTTTATAAGGAGACATGCCCATGGGATTTTTATAAGAAGTTCTATAAGCCCACAGAGCATCATTTAATTTCTTAGACCAATTTTTTCTAGATTTGTTAACAGTCTTTTGCAAGATAGATTTGATCTCTCTATTTGATAATTCTACTTGCCCACTAGTTTGAGGATGATAGGGTGAGGCAATTCTATGATTAACATCATATTTAGCAAGAGTCTTTCTAAAACCACCATGAATAAAATGAGAACACCCATCAGTCATAAGATATCTAGGCACACCAAACCTAGCGAAAATAATATCTTAAAGCATTTTTAATGAGGTTTCACCATCAACACTTTTAGTAGGTATAGCTTCTACCCATTTAGTAACATAATCAACAGCAACAAGAATATGAGTGTAGCCTTTTGAAGGAGGGAAAGGGCCCATAAAGTTAAAACCCCAACAATCAAACGGTTCAATAACAAGAGAATAATTCATAGGCATTTCATTACATCTAGAAATATTTCCAACCCTTTGAGATTGATCACAAGATAAAACAAACTTTCTAGCATCTTTAAAGAGAGTAGGCCAATAAAAACCTGATTGTAGTACCTTATGTGCAGTTCTATATCCAGCGTGATGTCCTCCATAAGCACTACTATGACATTTTCTCAATATTTCTTGTTGTTCATTTTCAGGAACACATCTTCGCATAATACCATCAACACCTTCTTTATATAAGTGTGGGTCATCCCAAAAATAATGCCTCAAATCATAGAAGAATTTTCTTCTTTGCTGAGCTGTAAAGGTAGGAGGCAAATACTTGGAAACAATAAAGTTAGCATAATCCGCATACCATGGACTCTCTTGAGAGGTCACTTTTATTGCAGCCAACTGTTCATTAGGAAAACTATCATTAACAGGAATAGGGTCATCAGAGATATTTTCTAATCTAGACAAATTATGAGCAACAGGATTTTCAGCACCCTTCGTATCCACAATATGTAAATCAAACTCTTGTAAGAGAAGCACCCATCTAATAAGCCTAGGAGTATCATATTTCTTTTCCATAAGGTACTTAATAGCAGCATGATCGGTATGAATAGTAACTTTAGAATTCACAATATACTGCCTAAATTTATCACAAGCAAAAACTACAGCTAGGAACTCTTTCTCAGTGGTAGCATAATTATTTTGAGCAACATCAAGAGTTTTACTAGCATAATGAATAACATTTAACTTCTTATCTATCCGCTGTCCAAGAACAACACCTACATCATAATCACTAGCATCACACATAATTTAAAACGGTAAATTCCAATCAGGGGGTTGAACAATAGGGGCATATATTAAAGCCTTCTTTAAAATTTCAAAAGCTTCTTTACAATCTTCATCAAAAACAAAAGGTACATCTTTTTCAAGAAGATTAGTAAGAGGTTTTGATATTTTAGAGAAATCTTTAATAGACCTTCTATAGAAACCAGCATGACCAAGAATACTACGAATACCTTTGACATCCCTAGGACATGGCATTTTCTCAATAGCTTCAACTTTAGCTCTATCAACTTCAATACCTCATTCAGAAATTTTATGTCCAAGAACAATTCCTTCATTAACCATAAAATGGCATTTCTCCCAATTAAGAACAAGATTAGTCTCTTCACATCTCTGCAAAACTTTATCAAGATTTTGCAAACAATTATGAAAAGAAGTTCCATAGACGGAGAAATCGTCCATGAAGACTTCCGCAATTTCTTCACAAAAACCATGAAAGATAGCAGACATGCATCTTTCAAAAGTAGTAGGAGCATTACATAAACCAAAAGGCATACGTCTATAAGCATAGGTTCAAAAAGGACGAGTGAAAGTTGTTTTCTCTTGATCAGGCTTCCTAACAGCAATTTGAGAGAACCCAGAATAACCATCAAGAAAGCAGAAATGAGTTTTCTTAGACAACCTTTCTAACATTTGGTCAATAAAAGGCAAAGGATAATGATCTTTCTTAGTAACCTTGTTAAATTTCCTAAAATCAATACACATCCTATAACCAACCACAACTCTTTGAGGAATAAGTTCATTATTTTCATTTGGCACAACAATCATCCCTCCTTTCTTAGGGACACAATGCATAGGACTAACCCATCTACAATCAGCAATAGGATAAATAATACCAGCATCAAGGAGTTTCAATACCTCATTTCTTACCACATCCTTCATCTTAGGATTTAAACGGCGTTGATGCTCAACAAATGTCTTTGCATCAGGTTCAATATTAATAGCATGCTGACATATAGTAGGAGAAATCCCCTTCAAATCATCAAGAGTATAACCAATAGCACCTATGTGTTTCTTCAATATTCCCAATAATCTCTCCTCTTCTTTACCAGAAAGTTTAGAACTAATAATAATAGGATATAATTTCTTATCATCAATATGAGCATATTTAAGATTGTCGGGCAAAGGCTTTAAATCAAAAACAGGATCCTCCTTGGGTGGTAATGTGGTACCCAAGTCTTCCATCGGTAAATTATGTTTCAACATCATTGGCTGATGTAAGAAAATCTCGTCAATTTCATTCCTTTCTTCCCTAAATACATCACTTTCGTGGTCTTCCATGTATTGCTGCAAAGGATTGTTAGGAGCAAGAGCAATAGCAGCCAATTGTTCAACTCTATAGTTCTCATTAGGTAATTCAGCTTCATAAGGCGTTTTAGCAAATTTGGAGAAATTAAATTCATAAGACTCTCCATCAAACTTTGTAAGAATTTTCTGCTTTTTACAATCAATAACAACACCACATGTATTTAAGAAAGGTCTACCAAATATAATAGGACAAGTCTCACTAGGAGAAGTGCCTAGTACTAGAAATCAGCAGGATATTTAGTTCTACCACATAAGACCTCCACATCTCTAACAATACCAATTGGAGAAATAGTTTCCTTATTAGCAAGTTGAATAATTACATCAATGTCTTCAAGTTCACAAAAACCAATTTCATGCATGATTTCTTTATAAAGCTCGTAAGGAATAGCACTAGAACTAGCACCAATATCACACAAACCATAATAGCAATGATCACCTATCCTCACAGATAACACAGTAACACTAGGTTTCCTAGATTTACCAGGATGAGAGACAATATTAAAAGCATCTTCACAAAATATAATATGTCCCTCTTCTACATTTTCAGAAACAATGTCCTTTACTATTGCTACTGTAGGTTCTACAGTTATTTGTTCCTCAGGTTCTACAGGTTTCCTTGCACTTTTATTAACCACACTAGCTAACATAGAATGTTCTTTTACCTTACCAGGGAAAGGCATTTTCTCAATATAAGGTTCATGCACAATAGAATAAACAGTATGAACTTCTATATCTCTAGCAGGAACACAATTAACAGTATCTTTATAAGGAGCATGGTACTTGTCCCATTCCTTTTTAGGAATATCAAAATAAGAAGCAAAAGCCTTATATAAGTTTGCAACAACTTGAGAATAAAGACCATAAACAATACTAACATTATGAAAATCATGGATGACATAAAAGTTTTCATGCATTCATAATCATAGTTTATACCTGACTTTCTACCTTTGTCATTCTCCCATCCTTCAGTGTTTTCTTGAATACGGTCAAGAAGATCCCATTTAGCTTCATCCTTCATACGTTTAAATGATCTAGAACAAGAAGCATCCAACAAATCCTTATCATGAAGATAAAGCCTTGCATAGAAATTATTAATAACAATATTACTGGGGAGCTCATGAATGGGGCATTTGAGCATTAGTAACTTCAACCTCCCCCATGCTTGGGAAATACTCTCTCCGTCATGAGGCCAAAAATTATATATATAAGATCCGATCTCTATGAATTTCACTGGGAGGATATAATTTAGAATAAAAGAGAGGCACAATTTCCTCCCATCCAATAGTCTGGCTATTTTTCAGAAGTTTGAATCATTCAGCGGCTCGGCCTGTCAATGATATAGAGAATAATTTCCTCTTCACTTGGCTCATTGTAATACCTGCACACTTTAACAACTCGCATAATTCATGTAAAAAGAGCAAATGATCACCAGGATGGACAGTTCCATCACCTGAATAGTAGTTATTCTGAACATGTTTAACAATCTTTATAGGTATTTTATAAGGATCCAAATCATCATGCGGTGGTTCACTTACTACCCTAGCGGTGGCAGCAGTGCCCGCAAATAAGGACTCAAAAGGAGATCCAAACATAGTGTAATAAAGCAGTAGACAGTAATAAAAACAACACTTACAGCAGAAGCTTCCTTTATCAATTCCACTTCCCAATAGCGCTTCACTCCCTGGCAACGACGCCAGAAAATAGTCTTGATGACCCACAAGTATAGGGGGTGTATCGTAGTACTTTCGATAAATAAGAGTGTCGGCCCCAACAAGAGCAGAAGGTGTCGACAAGCAGTTTCGATGAAGGAATAACTATAAATACTGAAAGATAGATTTGTAGGGGTTTTTGATATTTCAGATAAATAAAGTGCGAGTAAATAAAAAGCAGTGGTAATAATTGCAGCAAATGGCCCAATCCTTTCTTTAGCAAAGGACAAGCCGGTGGGTTCACTTATGATTAACAAACGTTCTTGAGGACACACGGGAGGTTTCTGTCAAGTGCTTTTGTTCCATGCAGCTGGATAATCTTAGGTGTTTTGATAAGTGTTGTGTGGGTGAACCTATGATAATGTACCGCCCCATCCAAGACTAATACATACTTGTGATTATACCCCTTGCAAGCATCCGCAACTACAAGAAAGTAATTAAGAAATAAATCTAACCACAACTTTAAACTCCGGGATCCTACGCTCCCTCGTGTAATGGTTTCCTAACGGGGGTTTAGGTTTCTGTCACTCTGGCAACCCCACAATTAGTAGCCAGATACATGATGCATTCCCCTAGGCCCATAAATGGTGAAGTATCATGTAGTCGACGTTCACATGACACCACTAGGAGAATAACACCACAACTTAAATATCAAACATTAAATATTATTCAACATTACTTCACTACTAACAACTTGACTTCTCCCATGTCCTCAAGAACAACACAAACTACTCACAAGATATCATATGGATCATAATCATAGGTGATATAATGGATGATAACAATCTGGTCATAAAGTGCAACACCGATAAATCTCACAAACATCAACTACTAACAAGTAATCCACACCGGGAGAGAGATCTAATGTAAAACAACGATAGAGGCCCCTAATTGTTACAGCGGGATGACGGTGGATGATGAGGGTGATGGTGATGATGATGATGATGACGATCTTGATGATGCCCGGAGTGATGACGGTGATGATGGCGGTGATTTCCCCTCTTCGGAGAGGAATTTCCCCGACAGATTTTTTCCCTGCTAGAGAGCTTTTCTCTCTCGGGTGTTTTCCCGCCCCGAGGCGGCGGCGGAATAATTCTTCAACGATGGTATGAGGCTTAGGGTTCCCTCGGGGCCAAGTACGCCAAAAATATCCACCAGTGGTGGGCCAGGGTGGCCACACCACCTGGTGGCGCGGCCAGGGGGCGCGCCACCTGATGGTGTGGGCCCCTGATGGCCCCCCTCTGGCTCTCCATCTGGCTGGACTCCTCCTCTGGACTTCTAAGACACCCCAGATGTCCCCCTTCTTCTTCTGATCTTCTGAAATATGGTATATCGACGGTGCTTTTTCCATCAGATTTATGGCCCTAGTGTTTATTCTCCAAAATTATGAAACGTGCAAAATAAGATAAAATAACATAAGGCATGCATCGTAACATGAAATATATCAATGAATAACAGAAAAAATAATGATATAAAATAGTGATGCAAAATGGACGTATCACCCACTCTATGCAGGTGCTGCACTACTGTGGCCTGCTGTGCCCTGGGTGCTGGTTGTGCTGGAGGTGGTGCAATGATACGTCTCCAACGTATCTATAATTTATGATGTTCCATGTTGATATTATGCCAATTACTACATGTTTTCTCCCTTCTTTATAGCATTTTTTTACATATTTTCCGGGACTAACCTATTAACAAGATGCCAAGTGCCAGTTCCCTGTTTTCTGCTGTTTTTTATTTCAGAAAAGTTGTTCTAGAAATATTCTTGGAATTGGACCCCACGAATCCTGAAGTTCCTATTTTCCCCGGAAGCATCCAGAAGTCCCGGAGGGGGCCATAGAGTGGCCACACCATAGGGTGGCGCAAGGTCCTCCCTGGCCACGCCACCTGGTGGTGTGGGCCCTCTGGCCACCCCCCCGGCATCGCCCTTTCGCCTATTTATACTCCCCCGAGGGAAAACCCTAAAAGAATCGACCTTTTCCACAAAATACATCCGGAGCTCCGCCGCCGCCGCCGACAAGTTTCGGGGGACATATCTCTGTTCCGGCACCCTGCCGGGACGGGGAAGTGCCCCTGGAACCATCTCCATCGACTCCACCGCCATCTCCATCGCCGTTGTTGTCTCCTATGATGAGGAGGGACTAGTTCTCTCCCGAGGCTGAGGGCTCTACCGATAGCTATGTGGTTCATCTCTCTCTCCGACTGTGTGATCTATATGTGATCGTGAGCTTTGTAATCTAGTTGAATAAGTAGATGTTACTCTTCATCTTGTGCTACTCAAGTGTTTTATTAATATGAAATTTGGAGTCACCTTTTCTCGCAGTGTGAAGGTGATAGTGTGCACATCGTGTGTCTCTCCTCTATGAATTGTGCTGTTTGTCTAGTACCTTCTAGGGCGCTCATAGTGACGGCGTGGGGTTAACTAGACATGGGAATGCTTACTTTAAGGAATGCTTTTTGCAGCCCTACGCAATGATTAGTGTTCGTTATCCATTCGGAGAGGGTTAAGAGTAGCATAGTGAAGAGAAGATATTTAGTTATTCAATTATGTGATCATTGTTGAGAGTGTCCACTGGTGAAAGTAGGATCCCTAGGCCTTGTTTCCAAGCATTGAAACACCGTTTTCCTGCCTGTTCAGCTACATGTTTGCTTGCTGCCATATTTATTTCAGATTGCTATTATTACTTATAGCCATCCATATTACTCGCATTTCACTATCTCTTCGCCGAACTAGTGCACCTATATACCTGACAAGTATATTTGGTGTGTTTGGGACACAAGAGACTTCTTGTATCTTAATTGCATGGTTGCTTGAGAGGGATATCTTTGACCTCTACCTCCCTGAGTTCGATAAACCTTGGGTGATCCACTTAAGGGAAACCTTTTGTTGTTCTACAAACCTCTGCACTGGAGGCCCAACACTGTCTACAAGAATAGAAGCGTGCATAGACATCAAGCTCTTTTCTGGCGCTGTTGCCGGGGAGGTAAGGTAAAAGGTACTCACATCCTCGGGTGTGAGTGCTCGGAGTTATTTCCTTTAGATTCTGCAATTAAATCTTTTTGTTTCCTGTTTTCACTAGTTAGGCTTAATGGAAAAAAAATGAGTGAGCTTTATAATATTTATCTTGAGTTAGGACATGAAGTGTTTGAAGAGAAGATTAAAAAAACCTATGGAGCTTTATTTGCATGCTAATAGCAATGTTATTAGTATGAATTCTTTGAACACCATTATAGCTAGTTTATATGAAAATGATCTTTTTAGTTCCCCAAGCACGGAGGAGAAATTTTTCTTTGATGATGAGCCTATGCCTGTTACATATAGTAGTGATCATGATTGGGAAAAGCACACTACTTTTGATATTGAAAATGATGATATAGAAAGCTCTAAACTTGTGGATGATGTGTTTAAAAATCCTTTTGCTACTGATGATTATATGCTTCATACACATCCTCCTAGTAAAAAATTATGATATGTTTACAAATGAACACATTTTGGAGGATAACTATTCTATTGCTTATGATGATATTATTCTTCCTATATATGATGATTACGATGATGAATATGATATTTTCAGTCCACCTACTATTGAGGAGAAAATTTATTTTGATGATACTATGCCTCCTATATTTGATGATTATGGTGATGAGAATAATAATGATAGCTATTTTGTTGAATTTGCTCCCACTACTATTAATAAGAATGACTATGCTTATGTGGAGAGTATTAATTCTTTTATGCATGTGGCTCGTGATAAGAATGTTTTATGTGATAGCTATATTGTTAATTTTATTCATGATGCTACTAAAAGTTATTTTAAGAGAGGGAAACATGGTTTTATGCATCTCAACAATATTCAGTTTCCCCTCTTTATGTTGAATTTTTTGAAGTTGCACTTATTCTGTCTTCCTATGCTAGTCACTTTGTGCTTCGTTGACTTGTTTTTCTACAAGATTCTTTTTCATAGGATGTGGTTTAGACTTAAATGTGTTCTACATTTTCTTATTGATGCTCTCTTACTGTGCTTCAACTCTTATTCTTATGTGAGCATCTTTTAAAAATCATTGTGCCTAGCTGAAAGGCGTTAAAAGAAAAGCGCTTCCGGAAGACAACCCGTTTTATTTCTCCGTTTTCAACACATTTTCCGTCATTTATTTTTGTTTTATTTGCACCTGGGTGTTTTCTATTTCCTTAGCAACCCTGCTGTATCTTTTCTTTTGTGTCTTTGTTGAGCCAAGTAAAGCCTCTAGTGGAAAGTTGAGACTAGATTTCGGATTTCTGCTGTCCACTGTTAAAATCGTATAAAATCACAGAAAATACAAAATGACCTGATAGTTTTCGTGCGTAATCCTGGGCTATATACGCAACTTTTCTTAGTTGAACACTTTTTGATTTGAGCAACAGAAGATTTTCGAAAAAAATCATCTTTACATGCTGTCCTATTTTGACAGATTTATGCTAATAATTGCATTTGCCTCTTAATCTCTTTCTTTTGGTAGTCCTTTTGAGAAAAAGAGTTCTAAAAGAATTTTTGACAGTAGCTAATGTGTTTATGAGTTTTAGGATTGTTTTTAAACTTAACCATATGAATTTATTATTTCGATTTGCACTAACGTTGCTAATGAAGATTGTGAGAAGTTTGGTGCGAAGGAAGTTTTCAAGGGTCAAGAGAAGAGGATGATATGACGTGATCAAGAAGAGTGAAGAGCCTAATCTTGGGTATGCCCTGGAGGTACATCCCAACAATTTCCAAGAAGACTCAAGCATCTAAGCTTGGGGATTCCCAAGGCATCCCCTTATTCATCGACAAATTATCAGGTCACTTCTAGTGAAACTATATTTTTATTCGGTCACATCTTATGTTCTTTATTTGGAGCGTCTTTTATTTTTTGCTTTCAGTTTTTTTATTTTTGTAATAAGCTTGGTTGGACCCAAGCATTCTTTTGTTGTATAGTGACACGCTCCGCTTTTTCATGGGAATACTTTGTATTCTTAATCTTTGTCTGGCTGCTACATTTATTTAGCTCCTATTTTGCATTCATCTCTTATTTAGATTTGTTAGTACTATCTAGTTTTCATTGCTATATGCTTAGAGAGAGTTTTTGTGGTTCTCATATGCGTGTTTTCTTGGAAATAGGAATGCTATTGTGATAGTTGGTATAGTGGAAAAGATTGCATGGTCTTGTAGATCACTAAACTGCTTCACTTGAATCATTGATGTTGTTTTGAGATATTAATTTGCTTAATGGATAGACGGGAAGGACTAGTAAGTATAAACTTTTAATGGTTGGTCTAAGAAACTTGAAACTGTGCTACACTTAAATTACCAACTGATAGAAACAATGGTGTATGATTGCTACGAGTGATACATTTCTGATCGGCCTTCTATTACGCGCTACGGTCGGGGTAGCTACCAGTGACTTGTCACTGCCACAGACCCTCTTGGAGTGATTTGCATTGTGCCTTCTAAGATGATTTGCTTGCTGTAATCTTTTAACTCGTGAGTCTATGTTGAGGTTCCTGACACTTCCACCATCCATATTTGCTAGCCTCTTCGGTACTATGGATTGCCCTTTCTCACATTGAGAGTTGGTGCAAACTTCGCCAGAGCATCAAAATCCCGTGGGAGGATTTTGTTCTCCTACACATAAGACCATATATTCTTCCTCAAAACAACCACCATA
The DNA here is from genome assembly GCA_028641055.1 of Alopecurus myosuroides. Lineage (NCBI taxonomy): Eukaryota > Viridiplantae > Streptophyta > Magnoliopsida > Poales > Poaceae > Alopecurus > Alopecurus myosuroides. The sequence continues at coordinate 288,549,603 of CM054059.1, forward strand.
CCTACCTATCATGGCATTTCCATAGCCATTCCGAGTTACTTGATGATGAGCTTCATGGTTATTTATGCATACTGCTACACTGGCAGGAGCATGCAGTTAAAGACATCAGAGATATTTCTTTATGAGTTATGAGTACTAAAAGTGTGATGATTCATTGTAATATAGGATGTTGCCCCTACCAGTGAGGATTTTTTTTTTTGAAAAGCCCCCCCCCCCCCAAAAAAGGGCCAAAGAGAGAATAAAGAGAGAGGGGGCGCATCACTATCCTTTATATACCACACTTGTGCTTCATGTTTAGCACCAATACTTCAGTTTGGAGAAAGTTTTCATATTATCATTCATTCATAACTATATGGGGAACTTTACATTATAGAACTTGGCTTGTATATTCCAATGACGAGCCTCCTCAAATGAGCTCTAGATCTTCGTGAGCAAGCAAGTTGGATGCACCCCTACTAGTTCCATTGGAGAGCTTTCATACACTTATAGCTCTATGTGCATCTGTTGTGTGGCAATCCCTAGTCCTTGCATAGCTTCGGTTGTAAGACTTTCTCTTGTCTAATGACCATTTTCGTCTTTGTGAGCCTTTCTTCCACTGACCTTCCAAACCCCCCATAATGTTCTGTTTGCCATAACATCCCGGTGCCAGGGACCAACACAGAACACTTTCTTGTTTTTAGTGCGCAAATAGTTTAAGATTCAAGCATTGCATCGTGTGGAAATCTTGACTTGATCCTAACAGGGGTTGTGAAGATCTTTTGACATGCATGATATTGTTGTTCTTAAAAGCTTAAATCATCTCTAATAAACTTTGCACGGTTGATAGTCTTTTAGTATTGATTCATTAAAAGTTTTGCCTGTTTCTTCTTATTTGTTTATGCATTACTTGTTGGTATCAAATATAGATCACAACTTTAGTTCATTTGATCCTAGTTTACATGCTCTGCTTTACATATTATGATAAAGATTGTGTCGGGGGGTTACCCCCGAGTAGGGTAAAGACAAGTGGTAAAAGCAACTATCAGAAGAGAGGTTTGGTCGAGTAGCCGCCTACCCGGTACCCGCTACCCGGTCGACTGCTACTCGGTCTCACCTCAAGATGACCAGAAGGAAGAATCAATCAAGTTCTGTCTATTCGAGTAGAAGAGTTGGCCCGAGTAAAATTGGCGGGAACCTACTCGGGCCAGGAAGTCAAAGGAGCCGTTCTGACACAGGATCCCGCGTATCCCGGGTCCGTACTTGGCACTATTCGAACTACTGTTCACCTGGGACCGGCCTGCCTGACAGTGACAGCATGGAAGCAGGCGGTCGCAGGATAAGGGGGCCCCAGTCTGTGTTTGGCACAGTGATACCAGTCTGTCCCCTTGGTTTTTCCCAACGACTTTCCGGATGCAGCCAAGGTTAGGAACCAAAGCTGTCAGCGGGAACCCGGAAGAAGGACGATGTGCACACTATGTCGACACTTGTCCATGTTTGGACGTATCCGGCTGGGCACCGTGTATATAAGGTGCCCCGCCGCCTCCTGCGTGAGGGATCGCAAGCAGGATCGCATGCTAGAACACTTGGTGACCTAATTCTTGACCTAGTTCATCACGTAGAGAGGAGAGTGGCTACTCGGTAGCAAGAACATTGTACTGTGGCTACTCGGTGAGACACCAGAATACATAGAGAAAGGCAGGAGTAGGGGTTTTACCTCCTCACGAGGGCCCTGAACCTGGGTAGATCGTGTTGTTTGCAGTGTTTACTTCGTACCTCACGCGGCTACTCGTCGCGTGATCCCTCCCCGAGCACCTCCAGCGTCCTTCGTCCCCACATCTTTAGCCATCCCATGGCATCTGCCGTGACACCACCACGACAGTTGGCGCCCACCGTGGGGCAACAGCGGCGCTGGTTGGAGTTTCTGTTCGGACGGGATCTTCTTCAGCGGAGCGCGTGGTCTGTGGCCTTGTCCACAGATTCGGCTCCTTCGACTTCGTCACAGACAACGCCGGCGATTTCGGCGGCAGGCCATGCCGGAGGGCGGCTCGGTGATCTCCTTCGGCTCTCACCTCGTCTACGTCGCCACCGTCGCCAACCGCGCGTACCCCGAGCTGGTGCATGACGCGGAGGATCCTCATGCGGTGATCGCTGCTCGCGGAAGGCCCGCGTGCCGTTCTGCGAACTGCGCTGAGGTGACGGTGACTGGCCTGGCGGCAAACGCTGGCGCAGCCGCTACTGGCGCTGCGGCCGTCGTCGAGGATCTTGCTGCACCGAGCACTGGTGGCAGGACTCACCGGCCCTACGAGAAGGAGTGCAACTTGCCGCCTTCCACTACTACGACTATTCCCGCGTCGGCTGCGCGACCCGGCATGCCGACTCCCACCGACATCGAGCTTCTAGCCATGAGGGAGCAGCTCGAGCGGCAACGCCTGGAGCTGCTTGCCGAGCAGGCGGAGTTGGATAAGGTGAGGTTGGAGTTGAGTCTAGATCAGCTCGAGTACAACAAGGCTCACGGCTTCACGCCAGTTGCTAGGAGGGCTAGCAGAGTAGGCGCCACTCGACGCAACCTTGGTGCCGAGATGGCGACAGTTGTAGAGGTTCCTGCTCAGTCCGCCACCGCAAACACCTCCACCCGGCCTAGATATAGCACGCCCGCCAAGACACTTAGAGCTGCAGAGGCTGTAGCTGCCGAGTTGCCTCGTCTAGACGGCGACGCGCGCGTTAGGCAGCAGGAAAGGCTCAACGAGTTGGTGTTGGAGGCCGCTAGGCAGAATGAGGAGTTCCGGAAGGCCAACCCGGGTGCTGGAGCTTCGCAGGTGGTGCACTCGCACGCGGCTAGATCTAACGATCAGGCCTCGTCTCCGCATCCCAGCCGCGAGAAGAGCCGCAGCGGGCGTTCGGCCAGAGATAGGCAAATGCAGGTGTACGACCCGGCTGCTGCCGCGAGACAGCTTGCTGTGCCGCAGCAGCCCGGGCAGGAACACAACACTGCAAGAGCAGGCTCTCAAGCCCATCAAGCTCAAAGCCGGGCCCGAGATGAAGCGCGTCCAGGTCCTTCTCGGCGTCCCGCTGCTCCGCCTACTCGGCAGAGGCAGCAGCCGCGAGTAGTGGCGCTAGTCGCCAACCCGGTGGAGCAGCCTGCAGCTGTGCAGGTGGACAGATATGATGATGGCTACTCGGCCATGGAGATGGCTGGCTATGATGTACATGATCGTGTTGGCGAGCGCATGCTGGCGCCTGGGGATGCGAGGCATCAGTTGGACCGGATCAGCTTGTCGGCGCGGCTGGAGAACACGGGTCCTCCTGGCCCCGAGTGCTTTGGCCCGCGCATCATGAACGAGCCGTCCGTGAAGAACTTCCAGCTCGCAAGGGGCACCAAGAGCTACAATGGCAGCACCAAGCCCGAAGACTGGCTCAATGACTATGTCACCGCGGTCCATATCGCAAACGGCAACAGAAGATGGGCGGTGCGCTATGTTCCGCAGATGCTAGAGGGTCCAGCTCGCACTTGGCTCAACAACTTGCCCAAGAACAGCATCAACTGCTGGCTGGACTTCTCGGACGCCTTCATCAGCAACTTCACGAGCACATACAAGAGGCCGAATAGGCCACAGCAGCTGTCCGCTTGCAGGCAGCGAGAAGACGAGACAGACCGCGAGTATCTTACTCGGTGGAGTACGTTGAGGAACACCTGTGAGGGTGTGAATGAAGCCCAGGCCATCACTTGGTTTGCGCAGGGATGCAGGCATGGCAGCATGTTGTGGCAGAGACTGCAGAGGGAGATGCCGAACACTCTGGCGGAGACCATCAAGATTGCGGATCAGTACGCACTTGGTGATCCTACTCAGCCACTGATGGACTCCTCTGAGCCGAGAAGAAACTTCAGCAACAGCAAGCACAACGAGTTCCGCAACAAGCGCCGAGTAGATACTCGGTATAATCCTGAAGAGGTGAATGCAGTGACTGTTGGAGCTGGTGGCATCCAAAGGCAGAAACCTGTTGGAGCCTACGGGCAGAACCAGAACCAGGGCCAAGGCAACAAGAAGCCATTTCGCACTTCTCAGTCGGGTAGCGGAAACTCCGAGCAGCCAAAGAAGTTTGTCTTTGATGACATGAAGGATGGCCCATGCAGTTTTCACACTCACCACCCCTCGAGGCCTGCTAACCATACTACTCGGTAGTGCGAATGGTGGGATGTGATCAAGAGTGATGGCTTGCCTCCTCCGCCTCCTCTGCTAGCGGCCAATGCCAATGTGCAGCCTACTCGCGCACCCGCAGCTCGGCCGCCAGTGTACCCAAGAAGAGAGAATGTGAACCAGGTGGCTTTAGGAGCCAACCGTAACTTCAACAATGAGAGATACCGCAACAACAACAACAACTACAACCGCAACAACAACAACAGGGGCAACAACAACAACTACCAGGGCAACAACAACAACGGCAACAATGGGTGCGGAGGCTCCAATCAGTACCAAGAGCACCACGAGAGCTACATGATCTTTACTTCTGAGCCAGTCGACAAGCAATCACAGCACAGGCGGGCCATGGAGGTCAATGTAGTGATTCCTGCTGTCCCTCACTACATGTATTGGTGTGACCAGGAGATCAGGTGGTCCCGAGTAGATCATCCCAAGGTGATGCCCAATCCGGGTAGCTATGCCTTGGTGCTGGATCCTACCTTCCTGGGTCCCGAGAAGAATGTGAGGTTCAGCAAGGTGCTAATCGACAACGGCAGCAGCATCAACATCGTGTACAAAGACACGCTCGAGAAGCTTGGCCTGGCCGAGAACATGATGCTGCCCAGCAAGACCACCTTCCATGGTATTGTGCCCGGGATCTCGTGCAACCCGATTGGCCGAGTGTGGATCGATGTGCTATTCGGCACCCGGGATAACTGCAGCACAGAGCGCCTGCAGTTCGAGGTGGTTGATCATCAGAGTCCTTACCATGCTCTACTCGGCAGGCCTGCTTTGAGCAAGTTCATGGCCTCTACCCATGTTGCATATCTGAAGATGAAGATCCCTGGGCCCAATGGCATAATTACTATCTCTGGTGATTACAAGAAGTCCATGGAGTGTGCCTCTGCTGGTTCCCAGTTGGCGGAGTCGATGGTGATTGCTGCCGAGAAGAAGAAGATGTATGAGGTGGTAGCTATGTGAAAGAGCATGGTTCCCCCATGTGTGGTTTTGGTAATTGATGACAATCACTATGGACCTATGGTTGCATTGAGTTATACTTGTAGAGTTTCTCCATAGGCAATACTTGATGTCCATGTGTTGGATTCAAGATAATCAAGTGGTGACCAAGGTGCTATTCATGTGAATATCCCAAGTTTGGTCATGAGAGAGTTGAGCATATTGCAAGTATGTCTTGAAGAAGAATATTGTGTGAACATTCATCTTTACCTTCAAGACATCATTATTATGAAGAGATAAGAAAAGATAAAAGGTTCATCAAGTATGTCTTGAAGAAGAATATTGTGTGAACATTCATCTTTACCTTCAAGACATCATTATTATGAAGAGAGAAGAAAAGATAAAAGGTTGATCAAGGCAAAGTGCTAAGCGATGGTTAATAGTGATCAACTCACAAAGCAAGAAGATGTACCATGTGGTATCATGGTATCGTAAGTAATTGTTCATATAGCTTTGTGCTCTAACCCATTATATGTGTGTATGGTATATCTATATGGGGTTAGGCATCTTTCCATGGGCTTGCATCAAAAGGAAGATTTCATATAGTCCATGGTGGATGACGTCAAGTTGTGATCGTCATCAAGTTCGAGAAGTGCAAGTTCAAGGGAAGCATATCGAAGAGATCACATTCTTGAAGCTTGCCACTCTTTTGGAGATAATGTTAAAGTAAATATATACTTAAAAGAGCCTCTCCCATAGTTGCATATGGGGGGAGCATCTTTGTGTCTTCACCAAGCAAAAAGAAATCAAGAAAGGTGTTCCATCTTGAGGAGGTCGAGATCGTCATATTATATCTCAAGTGGAATGCTCAAGGCAAAGGTATGATCTTGATAGGTTTTCTATTTTACCGGTCTCATAGCATTAGGAGGGAGACCGGATTATAGGATAGATAACTGTACTATCAAGAGGGGCTCTCATATTAGCAACTTGATCGCATCACTCGGAGAGAGCTCAAACCTTTGCATACTTGGCATAACATTTCTTGGTTCTTATTTGTGTTTTCTCCATGTGTGGCTTTTGAGCTTTTCATGTGCTTCAATACAAGCTCAAGTTCATCAAAAACGGGTTTCGCATGAAAAACTTATTGCGTTTTTGATATTGGAGGTTTTACCGATTGTTCCTTTATAGAGAGGTAATAACTTTCATCATTTGGTTTTATCATCCAATTATGGACTATGATGTTTCTTTGCATAATCTTGTAGTGCTCGTTCTTACGATTTCAACGAGCCCAAGATCATCGAAAACGGAGTCCGGATGCAAAAGATATCGCGTTTTTAGTGAAGGAGGTTTTCTGAAAACTGGTAGGCCGGCCCCAGGCCGGGGTGGGCTCCCGTAGGCCGGACCCCTACCCGAACTGTCCGGCCTGGAGGGCGGCCTGGCCGGCCCGGGAGGCCGGGGTGGGGCAGAATGACCCCAACGGGCTGATTTTGGGGGCCTATAAAAGGGGCCTTCTTCCCCATTGGTTCCCCAACCTTTTTGCAAGTTTTCCCCCACCATTGTTGACATTTTGGAGCTTGCTTTCTCTCTATTCCTCCATGATTCTTGCCTCCAATTAGTGGGAAAAGAGAGAGGAGATCTAGATCTATTATTCCACCAATCCATCTCTCCTCTTAGTGAGGGGAAAGTCTTTGGATCTAGATCTTGTGGATTCATTTGTTGAGTTCTTCATTGTTCTTCCTCTCTTCTCCCCCCATAGCATTTGTTGCTTTGGTGGGATTTGAGAGTGAAGGATTTGAGCACTTCTTGTGTTCTTGCCATTGCATAGGTTGCATCGGTTTGAGTTCTCTACGAGGATTCGTTCGAGTGAAAGGTTGAGAAGCTTGTTACTTTTGGGTTCTTGGAGTGCCCTTGAGCTTGTCCTCTTCGGTACTTGGAGTGCCCTAGACGGTTGTTGTTGTCTCGGAGTTTTGGTAGCTCCGGACCTTGTTGCTATCTCGGAGTTTTGGTGGCTCGCGGGATATTGTTGGGAGCCTCCAATTGAGTTGTGGAGATTGCCCCAACCTTGTACGGGATCGGTGACCGCCCTCAAAGGTCCCATAGTGGATCGTGGCACTCCGCATTGGTGGAGGCACGAGGAGAATAAGGTGAGCCATTGGGCGCTTGGAGTCATTGTGACTCCACACCTCTCCAACGGAGATTAGCTTCCATTGGGAAGTGAACTTCGGGATAAATCATCGTCTCCTCGTCTCTCGGTTATTTCTATACCCGAACTCTTTACTTATGCAATTTACTTTGTGATAGCCATCGAGCTTGAAGTAACATATCTTGCTATCACATAGTTGTTTGAATTGTTTAGCATAAGTTGTTGGTGCACATAGGTGAACCTAGTTTGTTTAGGTTTTGGCTTGATAAATTAAACGCTAGTTTTATTCCGCATTTATTCAAGCCTTAACCGTAATTATTTTTAAACGCCTATTCACCCCCCTCTAGGCGACATCCGTGTCCTTTCAATTGGTATCAGAGCCGGGTCTCTCTTCATAGGGTTTCACAACCTAGAGAGTAAAGATGTCGGCTAGGGGATTAGTGCATAATGACACTTTTATATTCGATGGCACAAATTATAATACTTGGAAAATAAGTATGCTTAATATTTTTAAGGACATGGGTCCAAATATAGAGAAAATTGTAGATATGGGTTTTTCTACTCCAACGGGCATTGATTGCTCTTTAGAGGATGAGAAAAACTTATATCTCAATACTCAAGCTACTAATGTGTTTTTCAAATATTTGAGTATTGTAGTTCTTGAGTCAATTAGGCCATCTTGGAAAGCTCATGATATTTGGATCAAGCTTCAAGATAAATATGATGTGTCCAAAAGTTGTGGTGATGATTATACTCCCTCCACCTCCGGGCGTGATGAGTTCTCAACTTCTTCTACCTCACCAACATGTGTCAAGGCACAACATAATGATACGGTGAGTAGTGACAAAAATTGCAATCTTGATAGTATGCTTATTGTTGATGATTCTTCATCTCTATCTTATTGCAATACTTTGTCTATGGACTTAAACACACCTAGCACCCAAAATGATTTACATGCTTGCGTTGATAGTTCATGCATATCATGTAAAAATTCCTTGACTAAATCTTATAATGATATGCTTGATACATCTTGTTTCCATAGTAAAAATGGTTGTATTTCCTCTAGTACTTGTGTTACTAACCATGTAGAAGAAACTCAACATTCCATGGAACAAGATGTCGATTTAAGTGGCGCTTCAAGTAATGGTTCATCATCATCTACCATATCTCACTTTTGCCTTATGGCTAAAGGTTCAAAGGTAGCTCCTACTTTGAACACCAATGTATCTAGTGATGATGATGATGATGATTATGATGGTGATGAGGATGATGCTGATGATGATGACGATGATAATGACAATGATTCGTTAATGGAGAAAGGTAAAATGATTCACAATATCCTTTATGAGGATAAAGATGCTTGTGCCAATTTCCTATAAATCATTAGAGCATTTGATAGGCGCAATATCACCATTAAGGATTTGGAAGCATGCAATGACGCGTGTTATAGCCGCGAGCGTGATTATTCCAATGAAATTGCAAAACTAGAGGAATCTCTTGTAGAAGAACAAACTATCAATGAATCTCTTGAAGAGACTTTTACTCTAGAGTTATCAAAATTAAAGGACTCTCATAATAGAAATCTTGAGGTGGTTAATTGTCTTAAAACTAAAAATGATGAGCTAAAAGTCGAACATACTCAACTTAAAGCTTCATATTCAAAAGGACTTGCCAATTTGCCTTCTCCTATTTCTATTAATTATGATGCTTGTGATACTAATTCTATTTCTCGTGAAGCATCTACATTGAAGGAGAATGTTGAGCTAAGGTCTCAACTTGAGTTGCTAACTAGCAATTATGGGAAATTGGAAGAAAGTCATGAAAAGCTCTTAGGCTCTCATGAGGATCTTTTAGTCTCACATGATAAGCTAAAGTTAGCTCATGAGGCTATTACTACCAAGGTGATATCTTGTGAGCCTCATGTGTACATTAGCACAAACTCTACTCAAAATTCTATTTTTCCTCGTGCTAGTCCTATTAATTCATTCACTCATAATATCGCTACATCTTGTGATGAATTGCTTTCCATGCCTTGTTCCTCTAACAATGAATCATCTACTTCCTCTATTACTTGTGTTGCTACTAACCATGTAGAGGAAATAAAAGAGCTCAAGGTCCAAGTCGCTTCTTTGAAGAAAGACTTGGAAAAGCGTCATGGGAAGTCCGCACTTGACAACATGTTGAGTGTACAAAGATTACCCAATGACAAGAGTGGACTTGAATTCAACTCCAATAATAACAAGAAGTCCAATATAAAGAAGAGTCATATAATCAACAAGAACAAGAGCCAAGAACAAGTCAACAATTCGTCCAAGATTGTTTGCTTCAAGTGCAATGTTGAAGGGCACCATGTTAGGTCTTGCCCATTAAAGAAGAAGCCTCTTAGTGAGAAGCAACAAGGGAAGCGGCCACAAGTTCAATCTCATGCTCAACCTCAATATGAAGAAAGGCTTCTTCCCAAGAAGAATCAAGTTATAACTCCTCAAGTTGAGAAATCAACTAAGAAGAAAGGAGGAATCCGATGTTGCTACTTATGCCGTGAAAAGGGCCACCTTGCTTCCTCATGCACTAATGGTACCTTATCCAACCCTATCATTATTTATGATGTTTATTCCCTTCGGAAGGATAAGGTTGGCAATGTGTTTGCCAAATATGTCGGCACTCAAAGTGGTGTCAAGAAACGAACCATTTGGGTTGCCAAGCCTATTGTGACTAACCTCTTAGGACCCAACTTGGTTGGGGACCAACAAGCTAAAACTTGATCAATAGGTGTTGTTGGAGGGCATTGGAGACTTGGCTATCTTATGAAGAATTAAGGGATCTTCATAAATTATATTTACTCAAGCCAAGTCATTTGTATCATCATATATCTATCTCCTATCCAATGTGTCTCCTTGCGGTAACTTGTCTTTAAATTATATACATTAAAAGTTGCTTGCCCTTGCATGTGTTAGTTTTGTGTCTAGCATGTGATTGTATATGATGTGCTTACTAATTACCTATCTTGAGTAATCTAGTATGTGTTTGTTGGTTTGCACTCCATATAATTGTTTGTTTTGTGTTGAGCCTTTATTGCAATTTATGATTAATTTAAGTTGCCTCTCTTGAGAGATTAATGAACTATCTCATTTTGGGGGAGTGGTGTGCTTCCCACCTCACAATCCTAAAATATGTGTACATGAGGTATATCACTTATTATTAACGTGACAAGATTATATATCTCCATGTGGTATTTCATTCTCATGAGAAATTCGAATTTCACAATGTTCATTAATTATCTCTTATTTTATTTCACTTGCCTCTTGTTGAAAAGAAATGGATTATCACATTATGGGGGAGTAATAAGCTATGTGCATATTACAATCCTAGAAAATGTGAACATGTGAGGTAATGCCACTTAGAATTGATATTCTAAATTATCTTGTTACTACGTGGCATGATTAGCTCAAACAAGTTCCATACTTGCTTAAATGAGTTTTTTTGTATCTCATATTTTGGTTTGTTGAATTTGAGAGAGTTTCTTCGTGCGGTGTTCCTCAAATGTGCACTAGTATTTATTGTTTGAGAAACCGGTTGCTTCAATATATATTAAGAATTGCTTTGCATGATAATTTTACTAGTTGAAGCTTGGTAATTAACTCATATCATTTTCCATAAACTTTTGTGTTTCAACATGATCACGAATATTTTTGCAACATACCACCTAAAATTAACACCATACCCTCCTTTCCCTTGGACAAGTGACAACCATATTTGTGGTAGAAGTTATTGATCATATTTACATTATGCTTTGCTTCCATTTGTATTATCGACGAGAAATTGTTTTGTATGAACTCACATTGTCTTCCTTGACTCTTGAATATCTATGTGTTATAATCAAACAAAATTCTAGTGTAATGGTTGTAAGAAAAGCGAGGATCCCCTTATAGTGCTTTTGTATTAAAATGCAAACATCTATATAATGCATAAGTCATGGGAGAGCTATATTACTTCCTTTAGAACACTATATTTTCAACTGGATCTCTTGCCACTTAATGAAAGTTTCTATTGTATGCATGCGAGGAGGGATGATCCCATTTGAGTGAAAAATTCAAAAATCATGCATAAATCATGGGGGAGCTATCATAGGTTCCTTTTGAACACTAGTTATCATCAATTGATATTAGATCTTTTTAAATTGGTAATTTTATCAATATCTTGTGAATTTGTGGAAGGCACAACTCTTATTTTTTTATTACTTTGTGCCATCATAAAAAGTGTAGAGGGCTTGGTTATCTCATTCCTTGTTGTGCATTCTATTGTTTTGAATGAGATAAGTCTTTGATCATATTTTACATAGACATCCTCTATGCTCATTTGTTTTGCTTTGATGCCCTTAATTGCTATTTATTTGGAGTTTGATATCTCACTCATAGATATTTGCTTCAATTGAAATCTCTTGGAATTTGACATGGTTCATTTGATGTCTATTGGGATCTCAATATTTTACTCCTTGATGCATTTTTATTTAGTATCCCCCAAGTGATAAGTATTTCCTTTGGTATTTTATTTTTATTTTTACAATGATATATTTTCTAATTGGTATCTTATCAATCATGAGTTGATTGACATGTTCCTAAATCCTATTTAAAGTGTTTGATCACAACATATGGAAGGACTAACGTGTTCCCTAAGTTTACTCAGAAAATATCATGGATAAAGTGCAACCATATCTACCCGTAAACCACATGCAAGTTGCAGCAATAAGAGAGAAAAGTCTACGGAAAAAGATGTGGAAGAAAAAAGAAGAAACGAAGAAGAAAGGAGAAAGAGAGAAGGAGAAAGGGGGTGGCCGGCCTGGCCGGGCTCTAGGCCGGGCTAGTGGCTGCCTGGCCGGCCTTGCCACGCCCCACGCCGGCCCCAGGCCGGGTGCCAGGCCGGGCTGTTCGGGTGGGGGTCCGGCCTCACTCGTTGCCCCCGCCGGCCCCAGGCCGGGTGCTAGGCTGGGCTGCCCGGGTGGGTGGCCGTCCCCGCCCTGCCCCCACGCCGGCCCCAGGCCGGGCTGCTGGCTGGTGGACGCCCCCACGCCGGCCTCCCTCTCCTTCCACGCCGGCCTCAGGCTGGGTGCCAGGCCGGGGTGGCATTGTGCCCGGCCCTGGCTGCCCCAGGCCGGCCTGGCCAGCCCCCTTGGCCGGGTTGGGCGTTGCAGAGTGGGGGAACCCCCCAACGACCATTTTCTCTCTCCCGGTATAAAATGAAATGTTTCTTCTACCTTTAGATTGCATGCATGATTATTAGTGTATATGTTATGGCATGTTTATTTTCCTTGATCCAATATTTATATAGAATAATATCCATAAATCCTAAATTGGCTAAGATGTTCATGATATTCAATTTCTTATCTATATGCCTATATTCATATGGATTGAATCCTATATATTGTAGTTTGTGTAACTACTTTGGACCCAATGAGTTTGGGGACCATTTTTGTACTTAAATATGTTTTAGGTACATTTCATATGCGTTGGATGCTTGCCTCATTCACAAAGAAGGTGTTATCAATACATGCTTATTGGAGTCAAGCTATGATAATGGATGAATTCTTATATAGTACAACATCACCAATGCTACCTCGGTAACAAGTATCTATCTCATGCATATACTCTAACATTTCAACCTTTTGTAGGTTGTATCATGGCATGAAACATATTTACTCCTTGTGATATTTTTTGCTTTTATCAAAACGTCCCAACTATCTCTTTTTCCCTTATTGATGTTTGTGACGTCTTTGATGTGTTTTTGTTGGAAGGACATTCCTATCCTCTAAAAAAAATGCTTTCAAGCAAAGATCTTATTATCATATTTATGTCTTAGAATTGGATATCTCGCTCTTTCTCTTTGTAACTATATTGTATGTACATGTTTCTTTATGGATGTACATCATCATGATTGTGTTCTATTTAAGAAACTTATACACATGATAAGAATTACATGTCTTATTGTATCCTAATGGTTCGGTGTCCATCCTTTTATTGGTAACTTCTCTTATGGCTTAACCATCTCTTACTCCAAGTGATATGCCTTATTTTATTTTATGATCACTTGCACTTGCTTTGAGTTTTGAACAACAGTGGGGGAGTTATGATTCCATTTTTGTGCCCTTTGCGTTCAAAATGCAATATTTCTAAATCATGCACAAATATTGGGGAGCTCCTCTATTTTCTTTAAAAACACTCATTTTCTCAAACCATAATATACCTTGTTCGTTTGGTTTGTTGGATCTCTTGATTGCTTGCTTCTCTTTAGGAGAATATTAGATTTGTATACCATCTTATTTGCAATCTTTGGATCCTTGGTATAGTTCCTCCCATTATTCATCATTGGATAAGTGTATTTGATTTCACTCATATTATGAGAAGTGCATAGCCTACGGAGGAACCCTTACTATATTGGGCATCTAAAATTTCTATGATCCCATTTTGGAAATGGATGCCAATGGGGGAGAAAGTTTTGAGGGTTTAAGAAATTTTGGTTTTGTTCTTAAACATTTTCCTTTCATGCTCATGCAACCTTGCTTGTCTATTTGCATGGTAGGTAAAATTCATTATATAAACCCTCGTAAAAGAGTTTGTCATCAATTACCAAAATGGGGGAGATTGAAAGAGCATGGTCCCCCCATGTGTGGTTTTGGTAATTGATGACAATCACTATGGACCTATGGTTGCATTGAGTTATACTTGTAGAGTTCCTCCATAGGCAATACTTGATGTCCATGTGTTGGATTCAAGATAATCAAGTGGTGACCAAGGTGCTATTCATGTGAATATCCCAAGTTTGGTCATGAGAGAGTTGAGCATATTGCAAGTATGTCTTGAAGAAGAATATTGTGTGAACATTCATCTTTACCTTCAAGACATCATTATTATGAAGAGATAAGAAAAGATAAAAGGTTCATCAAGTATGTCTTGAAGAAGAATATTGTGTGAACATTCATCTTTACCTTCAAGACATCATTATTATGAAGAGAGAAGAAAAGATAAAAGGTTGATCAAGGCAAAGTGCTAAGCGATGGTTAATAGTGATCAACTCACAAAGCAAGAAGATGTACCATGTGGTATCATGGTATCGTAAGTAATTGTTCATATAGCTTTGTGCTCTAACCCATTATATGTGTGTATGGTATATCTATATGGGGTTAGGCATCTTTCCATGGGCTTGCATCAAAAGGAAGATTTCATATAGTCCATGGTGGATGACGTCAAGTTGTGATCGTCATCAAGTTCGAGAAGTGCAAGTTCAAGGGAAGCATATCGAAGAGATCACATTCTTGAAGCTTGCCACTCTTTTGGAGATAATGTTAAAGTAAATATATACTTAAAAGAGCCTCTCCCATAGTTGCATATGGGGGGAGCATCTTTGTGTCTTCACCAAGCAAAAAGAAATCAAGAAAGGTGTTCCATCTTGAGGAGGTCGAGATCGTCATATTATATCTCAAGTGGAATGCTCAAGGCAAAGGTATGATCTTGATAGGTTTTCTATTTTACCGGTCTCATAGCATTAGGAGGGAGACCGGATTATAGGATAGATAACCGTACTATCAAGAGGGGCTCTCATATTAGCAACTTGATCGCATCACTCGGAGAGAGCTCAAACCTTTGCATACTTGGCATAACATTTCTTGGTTCTTATTTGTGTTTTCTCCATGTGTGGCTTTTGAGCTTTTCATGTGCTTCAATACAAGCTCAAGTTCATCAAAAACGGGTTTCGCATGAAAAACTTATTGCGTTTTTGATATTGGAGGTTTTACCGATTGTTCCTTTATAGAGAGGTAATAACTTTCATCATTTGGTTTTATCATCCAATTATGGACTATGATGTTTCTTTGCATAATCTTGTAGTGCTCGTTCTTACGATTTCAACGAGCCCAAGATCATCGAAAACGGAGTCCGGATGCAAAAGATATCGCGTTTTTAGTGAAGGAGGTTTTCTGAAAACTGGTAGGCCGGCCCCAGGCCGGGGTGGGCTCCCGTAGGCCGGACCCCTACCCGAACTGTCCGGCCTGGAGGGCGGCCTGGCCGGCCCGGGAGGCCGGGGTGGGGCAGAATGACCCCAACGGGCTGATTTTGGGGGCCTATAAAAGGGGCCTTCTTCCCCATTGGTTCCCCAACCTTTTTGCAAGTTTTCCCCCACCATTGTTGACATTTTGGAGCTTGCTTTCTCTCTATTCCTCCATGATTCTTGCCTCCAATTAGTGGGAAAAGAGAGAGGAGATCTAGATCTATTATTCCACCAATCCATCTCTCCTCTTAGTGAGGGGAAAGTCTTTGGATCTAGATCTTGTGGATTCATTTGTTGAGTTCTTCATTGTTCTTCCTCTCTTCTCCCCCCATAGCATTTGTTGCTTTGGTGGGATTTGAGAGTGAAGGATTTGAGCACTTCTTGTGTTCTTGCCATTGCATAGGTTGCATCGGTTTGAGTTCTCTACGAGGATTCGTTCGAGTGAAAGGTTGAGAAGCTTGTTACTCTTGGGTTCTTGGAGTGCGCTTGAGCTTGTCCTCTTCGGTACTTGGAGTGCCCTAGACGGTTGTTGTTGTCTCGGAGTTTTGGTAGCTCCGGACCTTGTTGCTATCTCGGAGTTTTGGTGGCTCGCGGGATATTGTTGGGAGCCTCCAATTGAGTTGTGGAGATTGCCCCAACCTTGTACGGGATCGGTGACCGCCCTCAAAGGTCCCATAGTGGATCGTGGCACTCCGCATTGGTGGAGGCACGAGGAGAATAAGGTGAGCCATTGGGCGCTTGGAGTCATTGTGACTCCACACCTCTCCAACGGAGATTAGCTTCCATTGGGAAGTGAACTTCGGGATAAATCATCGTCTCCTCGTCTCTCGGTTATTTCTATACCCGAACTCTTTACTTATGCAATTTACTTTGTGATAGCCATCGAGCTTGAAGTAACATATCTTGCTATCACATAGTTGTTTGAATTGTTTAGCATAAGTTGTTGGTGCACATAGGTGAACCTAGTTTGTTTAGGTTTTGGCTTGATAAATTAAACGCTAGTTTTATTCCGCATTTATTCAAGCCTTAACCGTAATTATTTTTAAACGCCTATTCACCCCCCTCTAGGCGACATCCGTGTCCTTTCACTATGGCGCAATCCGCGCAAGCTGGCGCGCAAGGCGTGCCGAGTACCCAGCATGGAACCGCATTCTAGGCATCTCAGGAGACCAAGAAGGTCCAGGTCGACCCCGAGTTCCCCGACCGTGTAGCCATCATTGGCTCCGGGTTGGCGGAGAAATAGGAAAGCGAGCTCATCCACTTCCTCCGTGAGAATCGGGATGTATTCGCCTGGTCCAATGAGGATCTACCAGGAGTCCCGAGGGAGTTGGTTGAGCACTCATTACATGTGCGTCCTGACGCCAAGCCAGTGAAGTAGGCTATGCGCCGCTTCGGAGATGAGAGAAGGAAGGCCATTGGTGACCAGATCACCAAGTTACTGATAAGCAATTTCATCATGGAGGTGCTGCATCCGGATTGGCTAGCCAACCCGGTCATGGTCGAGAAGAAGAAGGAGGATCCCAAGGCTGCCACTGCATGGCGCATGTGTGTCGACTACACCGACTTGAACAAGGCATGCCCCAAGGATCCTTTCCCGCTACCTCGCATCGATCAGGTGATCGATTCCACTGCTGGTTGTGAACTGTTGTCTTTCATAGATGCCTACTCCGGTTTTCACAAGATTGCACTCAACCCTGCTGATCAAATAAAGACTGCTTTCATTACCCCGTACGGGGCTTATTGCTATCGTGTCATGTGTTTTGGCTTGAGGAATGCGGGTGCAACCTATCAGAGATGCATGCAGAAATGCTTGCACGACCAGCTCGGCAAGAATGTGCAGGTGTACGTAGATGACATTGTCATCAAAACGAATAAAACACATACTCTGCTTGCCGACCTGGAGGAAACCTTTGCTAACCTACGCAAGTACAAAATGAAGCTGAATCCGAGTAAATGCACCTTTGGTGTCCCGGCTGGCAAGCTACTCGGCTTCCTGGTGTCTAGTCGGGGCATTGAAGCTAATCCTTCAAAGATAAAAGCTATTGAGAGCATGTCTTTGCCGAGATCCCTGAAGGATGTGCAGAAATTCACTGGTTGCTTGGCATCTCTGAGCCGTTTCCTGGGCCGAATGGGCGAGAAGGCCCTGCCTTTGTACCAATTGATGAAGAAAAGTGACAAGTTTGTCTGGACTCCGCAAGCGGATGTGGCATTCAACGAGCTGAAAGCAATGCTGGCCAGTGCTCCCATCTTGGCTAGTCCGCTACCCAAGGAGCCTATGCTGCTGTACATTGCTGCGACTAACCGAGTAGTCAGTGTGGTGATTGTGGTGGAACGAGAAGAAGAAGGAAAGAGTGTGCAGCGCCCAGTGTACTATCTCAGTGAAGTGCTGTCCAGTTCCAAGCAAAACTACCCGCACTACGAGAAGATGACCTACGGCGTGTACCTGGGCGCCAAGAAGTTGAAGCACTATTTCCAGGAGCATCCCATCACGGTTGTGAGCTCTGCTCCCATTTCGGATATCATGGGCAACAAAGAGGCGAGTGGCAGAGTAGCCAAGTGGGCAATCGAGCTGGCCGCGTATGCACCCGCGTATGCGAGAAGAGAAGCCATCAAGTCTCAGATTCTGGCGGAATTCCTGGTGGACTGGGCCGAGGTGCAGTATGAACCTCCTGCTCCAGTTTCTAACTACTGGAAGATGCACTTTGATGGCTCGAAGGTGAAGGAAGGCCTTGGTGCTGGCGTGGTGCTTACGTCACCCAAGCGAGATCAACTCAAGTACGTGCTGCAAATCCACTTCAAGGCGTCCAACAATGTTGCAGAGTATGAGGCAGTAGTGCATGGCTTGCGAGTAGCCAAGGAGGTTGGCGTGCAGCGTATTATATGCTATGGCGATTCAGATCTGGTGGTGCAGCAGGTCTTGGGCACTTGGGACGCTCTAGATGCCAACATGGCATCATATCGCTTCCTGGTGCAGTCTATGACTGGGTTCTTCGAAGGCTGTGAGTTCCAGCACATTCACCGAGCAGAGAACGAAGCAGCAGATGAGTTATCCAAGTTGGGATCTTCTCGGCAATCCATCCCGGCAGGAGTCGCCTTGGAACATTTGAGGAAGCCATCCATCAAGCCTTCTCCCAACTCGGAGTCCATATTTGTTCCTTCTCTGCCAAGTGAGGAATCTGATCCCATGGAGATTGACTGGGAGAATGCTACAGGAAACCCGGGGACTGACGTCCTCTACTCGGGGACTGCCACTCCCTACTCGGGGACTGCCACTCCTTACTCGGGGACTGCCACTCCTTACTCGGGGACTGCCATTCCTTACTCGGGGACTGCCATTCCTTACTCGGGGACTGCCACTCCCTACTCGGGGACTGCCACTCCTTACTCGGGGACTGCCACTCCTTACTCGGGGACTGCTGTCCTTAACCCGGGGACTGTCGCATTCATTGAGGAAGTCCTTGCTAATCGGTCTGGGCTTCAGAGAAGTGCTCCCACCCCTAAAGAGCAACTAGAGGTACCCGTCCCAATGGAAGTGGACGAACCAGTGTTTCCCACACGGGAGACACCGAGTTGGGCTATGCCCATATTATCCTTTCTAAGGGACGGTACTCTACCAGAAGATGAGGTGGCCGCAAGACAGATTCAGAGAAGATCCAAGGGCTACACTATAATCCGAGATGTGCTGCACAAGAGAAGTGCCACTGGCGTACTGCAACGTTGTGTGGATCCAGCAGAAGGAGAAGAAATCCTGGTAGAGATACACCAAGGAGAATGCGGGCACCATGCCTCTTCTCGGGCACTAGTACAGAAAGCTTTTCGGCATGGCTTCTACTGGCTCACAGCTCTGCAGCAAGCTGAAGATATTGTGAGGAAGTGCAATGGCTGCCAGATGTTCGCAAGTAAGATTCACATGCCTGCTTCCGAGTTGAATACAATTCCTATCACTTGGCCATTTGCTGTTTGGTGTTTGGACATGGTCGGACCCTTTCAGCCGGCTAGAGGCAACATGACTCACATCTTGGTCATGGTGGACAAGTTCACCAAGTGGATCGAGGTAAAGCCTATTCGGAGGTGCGATGGGGCCACAGCTGTGAAATTCGTGAAGGATGTGATCCTGAGATATGGCTACCCGCACAGCATCATCACCGACAACGGCACAAATTTTGCTGAGGGAGCAATGGTGCGGTTCTGCAGAGATAAGCATATCCGACTAGACGTTGCGTCAGTCGCGCATCCCGCTTCCAATGGGCAAGTTGAAAGAGCAAATGGCATGGTACTGGCAGGCATAAAGCCAAGACTGATGGAGCCACTGCTGAAAACACCTGGGTGTTGGTTAGACGAGTTGCCAGCGGTGTTGTGGAGTCTAAGGACTACCCCTAACCGGTCAACCGGCTACACGCCATTCTTCTTGGTATACGGGGCTGAGGCCGTGTTGCCAATAGACCTAGAGCATGACTCCCCCCGAGTAACCCTCTACACTGAGGTGGAGGCGAGAGAAGCTCGAGAAGACGACGTTGACCTGCTTGAAGAAGCAAGAGAGCTGACTCTGTCACGTTCGGCTATCTACCAGCAAAGCCTGCGGCGTTATCATAGCCGAAAGGTGAACCCAAGGGTTTTCCGAGAAGGAGACATGGTCCTTAGGCTTGTGCAGCGCACAGCCGGGATGCACAAGTTGTCTCCTCCATGGGAAGGGCCTTTCATTGTGAGCAAAGCGCTGCACAACGATGCTTACTATCTTGTAGATGTGCGCCCACCACAGGCGAACAGGGCAGATAAATCTGGAGAGGAAACCAAGCGCCCTTGGAATGTAGCTCTACTCCGTCGTTTTCATTCGTGAGAAAAGATGTGTATGTACCCTCTTATCCGAGTTGAAATTCTACTCTGCAATATGAAATTGATCTCGGGGACTGCCCTCGTCCAAAATTGCTCTAAGTGTTTTTATTCGGCTTTACCTTTTGCCTATTCGGTTGCTCTACTTCAAAATTCAAAGGTACATTGAGTATTGTGTTTAAACCTACATGCCAACTCTTCGACTTTGCTGTTGTCCGAAACCCGGCTTCATGGCAAGCAAGAGAACAAGCAAAAGGTCCATGTGAAGGGGAACGTAGCATAGAAAACAAAAATTTTCCTACGCGAGAGATACCCGAAAGGCCAAGATCTAATCTAGGAGACGAAGTGCAACGGGCAACAAGAGGGTTAAGGAGAACACATACCCTCGAAGACTCAAAGTGGTACGAGATCAAATCTCGTTGTTGGCGTAGTCGTACTCACACCGATCCCGATAGCGAGAAGATGGCACCGCAATCCGGCGGTGCATCCGTGATCGGTCACACGTACGGTTGATGACGACCTCCGTTCCCTCGTTCCAGCGGGGCGCGGAAGTAGAGGATCCCTCGGAACTCCAGCAGCACGACGACGTGGTGGTGGTGAAGAATCCCACGGTCAGGGCTTCGCCAAGCCGGAGACCATGAAATGGAGCAGCGGGTGGAGGGAAAGGGAAGTGGCCAAGTGTGTGGAGGAGGGAGAGCTCTCATCCTCCTTTTATAGGAGAGGGGGGAGGCAGCCCAAGGGGGGTGCGGCCAGCCCATGGGGGTGCCCCCACCTCTTCCCTCTTCATGTGAGTGGAAGCTCCACTCACACCCACTCATGCTCCCATAATTTCCCACTTGGAAAATCCAAAGGTTTTCTTTTAATAAATAAATAAAACCTTTTTATTTCTTTATTTCAGCATTTGTTAATTCTATTAACAAACTTTTGCATATAGCACCTCGAATCATTTGTTAATTCTATTAACAACCATTTGACGAAAAACCCCTTGAACTATTTCAATTTTCCCCGAAACAATTTCGGTGCTGTCCAAAATATTCTTCGATATTCCGTATCCTCTCAAATGCGTCATCGAACCTTAAGTGTGTCACCCTACGGTTCGCGAATAAGATAGACATGATCGAGACTCCTCTCCGATCAATAATCAACAGCGGGATCTGGAGATCCGTGATGACTCCTATATATTCAACGATGACTCTCGTGATCGTGTGAACCAACAACGCCGTGAACTATTCCCTTTGTCTCGCGATATTTTACTTGTCCGAGATTCGATCATTGGTATCAACCATACCTTGTTCAATCTCGTTACCGACAAGTACTCTTTTCTCGTTCCCGTGATATAACATCCTTGTGATCATATCACGTGCTTGCAAGCGGTTTCGATGTGATATCACCGAGAGGGCCCAGAGTATATCTCTCCGTCATTTGGATGGACAAATCCCACTCTTGATCCATGATCCTCAACTAATACTTTCCGAATACTCAATGACACCTTTATAGTCACCCTGTTACGGTGTGACGTTTGATGCCATCAAAGCACTCTTCCGGTATCAGTGATTGACATGACCTCATGGTATAAGGAATAAGTTACTTCGTGTGTTTGATATAACAATGTAAACTAAATGACTTGATCGCATTGCTATATTCTCTTTGGGTATATGTTCATCACATCATTCTTCTAATGACATGACCCCGTTATTAATAACATCCGATGTTCATGATCAGGAAACCTTGATCATCTATTAATCAACGAGCTAGTTAAAAGAGAGGCTTTACTAGGAACCATTGTTTGTTTATTAAGCACACATGTATCAACGTTTCCGGTTAATACAATTCTAGCATGAGAAATAAACATTCATCATAAACAAGGAATAAGATAATAACCATTTTATTATTGCCTCTCGGGCATATTCCCTTCAGTCTCCCACTTGCACTAGAGTCAATAATCTAGTCTGTAAGCACTTAACACATATGGCGTACCAGTGTTATTACCATGCTTCGCATGTGGTAAACATTATCAAAAAGATCTGAACTGTTCAGGTCCTATTGTATTTGCATGTTCTTTGCGTCTACACGCATCACTCATTCTCTAATGAGATGGCTTTGTATATATATGGTCAATTGGTGAAAACTTAATTCCTCAGCTTAAACTGATGTCACTAACATTGTGAAAATGTAGCTTCATAGTGTTAGCATTCTTGGAAACTCACCAAGTTCCGGTGATACCTTAATTCCTCAGCTTAAACTGATGTTACTAACATTGTGAAAATGTAGCTTCATAGTTTCAGCATTCTTGGAAATTCACCAAGTTCAATAAAGAACTCCTTGACACAAAATACGCTTATAATCAGTTGTCAACACAACGATATACTTTAGCCTTTGTTGTAGTATCTGTCACAATATTTTAATTTTGAAACTCTTTCAAATCCAGCATGGAACTTTCTTCCATCCTATTGTGCTACCGTTCATCACATATTTTAATTGAGATAAAATTACTTGAATAAATGACAAGACTATTAGTGTAACATATTACAACTAATATTTTGTCATTACTATATAGGAAAACATATCCTTAGCATTTCTAAAATGACACAAGGATCTCTCCCACTGTCGTCTAATCATCATATGAATTATCCTACTATAACATTTTATAGCATAGGACTCATCTGGTTGTGTACATAGCATGGAAACATGACTTAGAAATCTCAATTTCAATGATGCTCATCATGTGTCAAAACACATGAATCTTGCTCAATTATTTTCCATGTGACAAGAACTCCTTCTTATCAATCTTATATTGACATACTTCAATATTTCATCTATGTAATTTGGCTTCAATCATATCAGGTGCTTCAATCCATGTTTTATAGATATCGATGCCCAATATCTTCTAAGCCTTTCATCAATATGAAAATCTTAACCGTGTTAATTTAAAATACATATTTTCCAATCAACCATATGTCATCTACATAAAGTATTGGAAATATGTCATAGCGCTCCCACTTAATTTCTTGTAACTTTACAAGCATCTTTATCGTTCATGATGGAATCAAACTCTTTTGATAACTTCATTAAGGTAAAGATTTCAACTTCGTTATGCTCACTTCAACCATTGAAGTGTGCATACCTTTCTAGCAACCTTTTTGAATTTTACAAAACTCTCAGACTGTGTCAAGTACACATCCTTGATAAAACTTCCTTGAGAGGAGAGTTGGTTTTGTTATTCAACTACCATATCATAATATGTAACTTTGCTAGAACTATCTGCAAAGACTAAGAATCACTACGGAAGATCAAAATCTTGTAGTAGTGAACTCTTTGAACTTCGTCGAAAACAACTTTTCGATAAGTACAACTTTCAAAGGATGTAAAATCCATGTCTTTGTCGCTATATAGACCCTTTTGCTATCGTTAGGCATCATGCCTATCGAAAGGACTACCAAGTCACATACTTGATATTCATACAAGGATACTATGGCGGATATAATGACTCATAGTCAATTTTACGAAGCCAGGGCCCATCATTTGCTTCCTTTATAAGGTCCAGGTCCTTTGTTGTCAAAACAACACTTTACACTTAAACCACAAGTTGTTCTAAGTACAAAGTTTTTGGACTTTTCTGGTACAGTTCGCAAACTCATTTGAAGTTTCTACAACATTTGTAATGTCTTCTACTTAGTCAAAATAGTAAACCCCGGAACAACTTCCAGTGCTGCGCTACTCTTGACATGATAACGAAGATTCTCTAATCTCGTTGAGTTTGTACTGTGCTCCCACTCACTTGTTTCGCAAGAACTACTTTCTCGAGAAATCAACCCTTTCCGACA
Organism: Alopecurus myosuroides; assembly: GCA_028641055.1. NCBI lineage: Eukaryota > Viridiplantae > Streptophyta > Magnoliopsida > Poales > Poaceae > Alopecurus > Alopecurus myosuroides. Next base: position 288,573,551 of record CM054059.1, read on the forward strand.
AACAACATTTGTCTTTTGGTTCGGTGATAGGAGAAATACCCAATGTTTTATTTGGGATAACCTTATAAACATATATTTATCCTATTTTGGTTGTAAACATTTTACACATGCTATGCATACCAAAACTTAAGAAAAATGACAATTCGGGTCATTACCCAAACCATATCTTATATGTTGTCAATTTCAACAGATCATGATGGTGCTCTTTTCAGTGTAAAAGCGGTTGTCCTTAATGTATAAACTACAAAATTATAATGGCAATTTTATTAATCTTACCATGTCAAACAGGGTTTGATTTTGTCTTTTGAATACTCCAATCTAATGTGGGGTATTCGAGAAGTATAAGTTGTAGAACAATTCTGCAACTTCTCAGATGTTTTGCTAAACTTGTAACTCAAACTTTATCCTTTATGATCCAATCATAAATACTTGATTATCTTGTTACAATGATTTTAACTTCATATTAACAACCTTTTGAACCAATTCAAAATGTCAAACTCCGTTTTCTTTAAATAGATATACTCACATATCTACTTAAATCATCGACAGAATTTTATGAAGGAAAAATTAATCCACCATACATGACTACACATAATGGACTATATACATCAATATGTATAATCTCCACTAAATTAGTCGTCCATTCTACTTTGGCCTAAGAACGGAATTCTAGTCATCTTTTGGAAGAGGTCTCACAAGTGTCAATAAAATGACTCCGGAAGTCCATCAATATGGAGTTCCTTCATGTTTTCCTTTCCGATATGAACTAAAATGGTGGTGTCACAATTTAAGTGAAACACTTCAACGTCTTGCAACGTTTAGCATTTAGTCTTATAGATGTTTACTTTACCAACATGATTTATATTAACATATCCATCAATTATGGAATATGATCATAGTTTGAACAATCTCATTTGTTCTCACAAAAGACTAGAACAAAATAACAAATTATTAAGTTCTTCAAATAAATCTTGACTGGTTGGTTCGATACGACAATGAACACAATAACACTTTATTTATGTTCTTGTCATAATCGATTCCACATCTATTACTAGTTCCTTTTAGGCCCTTGTATTTCTTTTATTGCGTTGCTTTGTATGACAACTCATACCAACCAATGTGGTATCAAAATACCAAAAATACTTTGTTAACTAGTAATACATCTATATCTTGTATATCAAGTATATACTCCTGAGCTGGACTTTTCCAGTTATCTTCTTTTCTGCCATATATCTATTTGTAATTCTATTTTCAATATTCCCTTTCCTTTATAGAAGAATCATTCAACATCAAACAATGCTAGTCTTACTAGCTCATTTTCTTTGGCGTGTTAGTCATATACTATCACCCATTGAGTCATACTTTGAGTTTGATTGTTCTACTAATATCACCATATTAATAGCATTCTTCTAGATTCCACTCTTAGCAATTTCCAAGTAAGGTAAACTACTTTACCCATACTTCTAATCCATCCCATCATAACAATTTTATGATTAAGCTACTATAGCTCGAAGGAAGGAATTTAGAGGATAATTTTTAGCATCCAATTTCTTGGAATATTCAAACGCCTAGCGTCTTCAATCATTGCATATATTCAGATAATATAAGCAAACATTGTCACGCTAAATTTGCGTATATTCAGATAATATAAGCAAACATTGTCACGCTAAATTATACTCAGTCATGTTGCCACAAATAAGTTTCTAGATATCAATATATCTTTCACTTGATTGTTTCTGAAAACAACTCTTTTCAGTTCCTAAATCACCTTGATCAACAAAACATTCTTTTGAAGATAAAGTAATACGGAAGCAACCATGACTCTGGATTCTAAGTAGGAATTATTTGCTCTCTAGATTAATCAATCATTAACCACATCGAGCTAGGTAGGAAATACCAAAAATCTACAATAGGACTCAATTTTAAATTTCACTAATACGGTACCAATCTTAAATGGTATTTACCAGATCATAACAGTTATATCTCAAATAACAATCTAAGTGTAAGGTAATTATAGATGCCAATGAATACTACAATTTGTGCAAATTCACTTTGATTTGTTGTTCATGATAAATAAGTTCAAGTTAATTCAAAAATTAAACCATGAACTCCCACTCAAAAACAACATCCCTCTTAGTCGTCTTTAGTGATTACACGAACCAAATTCACTACACCAAAACCGATCATCACGTGAGATGATGTAGCTTCAAAGGCGAACATTGACATGTTCATCATATCATCCATATGACTCATGCTTTACCTTTCGGTTACGTGTTCCGAGGCCATGTCTGTACATGCTAGGCTCGCCAAGTAGAACCGTAGTATTGCGTGTGTTTCAAGGCCATGTCTGTACATGCTAGGCTTGAAAACACCCGTTGTATGCGAACGTTGAGTCTATCACACCCGATCATCACGTGGTGTCTCGAAACGACGAACTTTCTTAACGGTGCATACTTAAGGAAGAACACATTATTATCTTGATATTAAGTGAGAGGGATCATCTTATAATGCTATCGTCGCTATCTAAGCAAAACAAGATGCATAAAAGGATTAACATCACAAACATCACATGAAAGGATAACGTGATATGATATGGTCCTTCTTGCACTTGATCTCCATCATGTGCATTATGGTATGATCTCAATCATTCCACCGGCGTGGTACCAAGTACCACGGTACCCCAAACTTGATTGTCCATCAATAAGAAGACAACCATATGGATACCTTCCGGTACATCAATAATTTACAAAATAGATCATCTCATAATCAAATTTGTAATATTGACCATATCAATTCACATGCCCAGCAAAAACTAGTTAGACGCTTCTAATTTATTTTTGCATATTTTACGTGGCTTAGGGCTTTCGAGGATAGAACCGTTCATACCTACGAACATCAACCACAACGTTGATAAACACATTTTTAACAACCCTTCATAGATTAGATCTTAACTATAGTAGGAGAAACAGACACCCGCAAGCCACTTATGCAATACAAGTTGCATGTCAGTTGTGGAACAAGTCTCATGTACGTGGACATGTAAGGTTAGTCCGGGCCGCTTCATCCCACTATGCCACTAAGATCATAAAATAGTCAAGGAGGTAATAACATGATCATCAACGCCCACATACACCTATGTGTTCTACCCGTACAAAACATCTACGCATAGATCCGGCTCTGATACCACTGAAGGGGAACGTAGCATAGAAAACAAAAATTTTCCTACGCGAGAGATACCCGAAAGGCCAAGATCTAATCTAGGAGACGAAGTGCAACGGGCAACAAGAGGGTTAAGGAGAACACATACCCTCGAAGACTCAAAGTGGTACGAGATCAAATCTCGTTGTTGGCGTAGTCGTACTCACACCGATCCCGATAGCGAGAAGATGGCACCGCAATCCGGCGGTGCATCCGTGATCGGTCACACGTACGGTTGATGACGACCTCCGTTCCCTCGTTCCAGCGGGGCGCGGAAGTAGAGGATCCCTCGGAACTCCAGCAGCACGACGACGTGGTGGTGGTGAAGAATCCCACGGTCAGGGCTTCGCCAAGCCGGAGACCATGAAATGGAGCAGCGGGTGGAGGGAAAGGGAAGTGGCCAAGTGTGTGGAGGAGGGAGAGCTCTCATCCTCCTTTTATAGGAGAGGGGGGAGGCAGCCCAAGGGGGGTGCGGCCAGCCCATGGGGGTGCCCCCACCTCTTCCCTCTTCATGTGAGTGGAAGCTCCACTCACACCCACTCATGCTCCCATAATTTCCCACTTGGAAAATCCAAAGGTTTTCTTTTAATAAATAAATAAAACCTTTTTATTTCTTTATTTCAGCATTTGTTAATTCTATTAACAAACTTTTGCATATAGCACCTCGAATCATTTGTTAATTCTATTAACAACCATTCGACGAAAAACCCCTTGAACTATTTCAATTTTCCCCGAAACAATTTCGGTGCTGTCCAAAATATTCTTCGATATTCCGTATCCTCTCAAATGCGTCATCGAACCTTAAGTGTGTCACCCTACGGTTCGCGAATAAGATAGACATGATCGAGACTCCTCTCCGATCAATAATCAACAGCGGGATCTGGAGATCCGTGATGACTCCTATATATTCAACGATGACTCTCGTGATCGTGTGAACCAACAACGCCGTGAACTATTCCCTTTGTCTCGCGATATTTTACTTGTCCGAGATTCGATCATTGGTATCAACCATACCTTGTTCAATCTCGTTACCGACAAGTACTCTTTTCTCGTTCCCGTGATATAACATCCTTGTGATCATATCACGTGCTTGCAAGCGGTTTCGATGTGATATCACCGAGAGGGCCCAGAGTATATCTCTCCGTCATTTGGATGGACAAATCCCACTCTTGATCCATGATCCTCAACTAATACTTTCCGAATACTCAATGACACCTTTATAGTCACCCTGTTACGGTGTGACGTTTGATGCCATCAAAGCACTCTTCCGGTATCAGTGATTGACATGACCTCATGGTATAAGGAATAAGTTACTTCGTGTGTTTGATATAACAATGTAAACTAAATGACTTGATCGCATTGCTATATTCTCTTTGGGTATATGTTCATCACATCATTCTTCTAATGACATGACCCCGTTATTAATAACATCCGATGTTCATGATCAGGAAACCTTGATCATCTATTAATCAACGAGCTAGTTAAAAGAGAGGCTTTACTAGGAACCATTGTTTGTTTATTAAGCACACATGTATCAACGTTTCCGGTTAATACAATTCTAGCATGAGAAATAAACATTCATCATAAACAAGGAATAAGATAATAACCATTTTATTATTGCCTCTCGGGCATATTCCCTTCACCATGAGCACAAGAAAAATTACTAAGGAAAAGAAGAGTGCAGGAACCGAGTAGGGTGCTTTTGTTACCGTTCTGTGTCTTGTCTTTTTGGCTAAGTGGTGGGTTGCGTTGATTGTTTCTAAGCGGCTAAGTATTTGCAGCTCTACTCTTTAACTCTTGTGACTCGAATACCAAAAAAGCAACAAGTTGCGGGTAGAGCTGAGACGAAAAGGGAGAGTGAATAAGAAATGCAACTCGGGGACTCGTATACTAACGCAACTCGGCATCCAGCCCAGGTTGAACAAATTGATTAAGTTGAAAATAACAAGTGGGAATAAAAATGAGTAGCAACGGAATAAAATAGTCTGATACATTTGCTCCCGGCATTCCGGGGATCTGATAAGTGTTTGAGTAAACAGTTTGCAGGATAAAAATCAAATTCAGGTCGACGGGGTGTTCTCGGTGCTCGCCTTGGTTGCTTCGTCTTCCTCAGTGGCCTTGGTGGCATCCGCCTCTATGCTGGCATCAACAGTCCTCCCTTGCTCGGCGTCAGGCTCGGTGGTGAGCTGCTCAGAAGTTGCAGTGGCCACCGAGATGGGTGTTGTCGCGGAGGCGGAGCCGGTCTCGGGGGCGTGGGGGCGTACCGTGTCGTCGAGGGCGGCTCCTGATGAGGTGCCGAACTCGAGGGCGGCTGTGTCGATCTCCTCGGCCTCTTCATCGCTACTCGCGACCACCGCGGCCTTCCCTTTGCCCCTGGGTGAATCGAAGAAGCCCAACTCGGGATCTGATTCTTCGTCCTCCTCCTCGTCCTCCTCCACCTCGGTGTCGGGTTCAGTGAGGCCATCGATGAAGGTTGCCGTGTCAGCACACTCCGCAACCTCATGCGCAATCAGCTTGCGCATGGTCACGCAGCTGGGATCCATCTCCCACTTGGAATTGGCACGCTTCCCGCGGATGACCTGCATGTTCAAGTTCTCATACCATGAGGCGACGCAGAGCAGCATCAGATCAGCACCCGCCCGAGCTCCCGAGGCGCGCCACTTCTTCAATTCGGCCTTCACGTTGCGCAGCTTCAGAGCAAGGCCACAAATAGTTGTTGGCGCAGGGTCCTCAGGCCAGAAGAGCTTGTGGAGCTGGAAGGCGGTGCGCACCAGGTCAGTGCCCACGCCGGCTAGGAGTTCGAACTGCCCTCGCATCACCAGCAGGCTATCCTCGATCTCGGCTCTGGTGTCTGCAGCCTCGCCCTTCTCAATACGAGCTGCTTGGGCCTTGGCCAAAGCAGGCGCGCAAGAGGACACGATGTCAGGGAAGATTTCTGCAAGATGCAAGTGAGAAATTCAGTAACAGAGTTAGAGAGGAGGTAGGACCGAGAAGGAGAGATGTAGAAAGAAGAAAACTTACGATTCAACTCGTGGCGCAGCCCCTGCAGCTAGTTCTTCCATGCTTCTTCATTGGATACATGCTTCTCCTCGAGCAAGCGGAGCCCCTCCAGCTGAGTAAAGAGCCCAGCATTGGCTTTTGTCAGCACCTCGCATTCCTGCTTGAGGGCTTTCACCTTGGCATTGGCTGTTGCCTCGGCCTTGGCCTTCTCGGCAATGACCCTGTCCCTCTCGGCACCAAGCTTGACAGCATCCTGGAGTGCCTTCTGCAGCTGGAGTTGCAGTTTCTCCATCTCGGTAGCGTGCTCGCTCTGCAGAGCAGCAGATTGGCTTGCCAGTTGCACCTGCACCTCAGCCGGTTTGAGGCAATCCTGATGTTCTACAACAAACTTCTTATGATCTTCTGAAAAGAGCAAAGCACGGTTAGCAGAGAAGCGAAAGAGAGAAACAGACACAAGGGCAAACCGAGTAGACAGTGGTTTACCTTCAAGCTTCTTGATGGTGGCCTCGCCATTCTCAACGAAGGCACGGCAGTTCGAGTGCTCGTCAACCAGGGCTTTCAGTTTCCCTGCGGAGTAGAAATGGTTAACGCAAAAAAGCAGAAGCGGGCGTAAACAAAAAATGCAAGAACCGCGTAGCGAGAAGCGTACCTTCCACCTCAGACAGCCTCATGGTACTGTTCATAACTTCCTTGTCGGCTTCCTCGGCGCTCACCTTCTCCTTCTCAAGGGCGGCAATACGCCTCTTGGCAATGGCATGATTCCAGAGAAGTTGACGATGCAAGTTAGTCCGCTTCAGTACGCTGTTCTGAAAAGAGAAAAGAAACAAGAATCAGGCAAGGTAATTGAGATTCAACCCGAGAAGGCGGCTACTCGGGAGAGTGTCCGTCTACTCGGCCAGAATCTCGGGGACTGGGTGATGGATAAGGAAAAGAGGAAGAGTAGAAAAGAACTGAAGATGCAACTCGGAAAGGATAAGTTAAGGCTTACCGCGTAAGACTGCTCGAGATCTTCTGCGTTCTTGCGGTGCACGAACATCTTGGCAGCCAGAGTAGCAGAGGTGGTCGAGACGGTCATGGGTTTGCAACCCAAGTCCACCTTGTTCCAGTCCTGACGCATATGGTCGATGTCGCCCAGATCGATGCCGTTCCAGTTGGGGTTGCCGAGAACCTTGCTGTCCCACTTGGCGTCGATGAAGCCAATCAGGTCGAGTACTTGCTCGAGGCTCTGGGATGTTATCGCCTGATCTTGAGCTCCCCGAGAAGCGATGGAGACAGACCTGTCTTGATTTGGGGCCGGGGGCCTGGAGTCCACTGCCACGGCTTTCCTCCCTTTCTGAATAGCAAGAGTCCGGTCTGTGGGGGAGAAGCCGACCTGGTGCTGTTGGCTGACCTTCACCATGTAATCAGGGTAGAGGGGCTGATCAGCTATAGTAGCGGCGGCAGGAACCGCACTGGGATTGCGGATAACCAGCTGCCTGGACTGGCCAGCTGATGTCGGCGGCGGCTTGTCTGCAGCATTCTTCTTTGCTTTCTCTTTCTGAGCAGTTGGCTTCTCGGAGATTGGCTTCTCGGCCTTCTTCTTCTCGGTCTCCTTCTTCTCAGCCTTCTCCTTCTCAGCTCTCTCCTTCTCGGCTGCCTCCTTCTCGGAAGCATCTTGGACACTCTTTCTTGTAACCGGCTTGGCTGAAGGGCCGGTTGCAGCTGTGGGTTGCGGCGCCAGGGAAGAGTCTGGCTGAGCGTCACCTTGGTCAGTTGGTGGCGCCAGGGGCGTGCTGTCTGATGCGCCATCTGGTTGGGCGCTACTCTGCGCGGCGTCTGGTTGCACGTCGCTCAGAGGGTAACGCCCAGTCGCGTCCTCTACCCGCTGTTCAGCAGCGGGATCTGGCTGGGAGATATCCATTGCCTCCACCCGCGCCTGGGACGCAGGATCTTCTCGCGCAGCGCTCCCTGTGGCTGGTTGTTCCTGTTCGGCTTCTGGCCGCTCAACGGCGGCGTCGTGGTGCATCTCTGTATCTTGATCTTGGTTCCCCTCGGCGGTGTCGGCCGGAGGGGAAGGTGGTTTCTCCTGATGAGCAGCATCCTGCGCCTCCTGCTCGGCGCGGAACTGCGGCTCTGGCTCGGCGTTCTGGGCATCAATGCCCTCTGTTGATGCATTGGCGGCATTGTTCTCGTCGCCATCGAGGTCGATTAGATTGTCGACATCGATGGCAGCTTTCTTCTGGGTCTCGGTGGATGCAAGAGCAGCACTCGCATCTAAGGGAGCTCTGATAAGGGAGGTAAAAATCGGAAATTAGAAAAGGGCAGAGGAAATCAAGAGAAAACAGTGAAGCAAAAGGATTGGGAGTCAACCGAGAAGAACAAGGTAAACTGAAACATGCAACCGAGAAGAAACTTACGCTGTGGTGGAGGGAATTGTTCGCCTTGTTCTCTTCACGACCTTCTTGGTCGCCTTCTCGGTCGCCTTCTTCTTTTTGGCGGGGGGCTCTAGGGCGCCGCTGCCGGTCCGCTTGCGGGTAGCAGGTGCAGCAACTGATAGAGGATTGGCCTCAAGGGCTCTCTCGTCCTCATCCTCGTCATCATCCTCAGCATTTGCGGCATCTGTGAAATAAAGAGGAAGAAAAACACTTCAGAAACAGAAGGCAAAGGGCTAGTGTTTCTCGCAGAAAGAAAGCGTGGATTCAGTTACCTTCTAACTCGTCATCAGACCAATCGCGGAGAGACGTTTCGGCATGCTGCTTCTCTGTTGAAGGGGAATGAGGAAGATTGATCTGATCCGCGGTCTCGAGGGAGGCCTGGTCATCTTCTTCTCGGTCGTCTGACCAATTGCCCTCGAAACGCTCACAGCTTTCAGATAGCTGGCGGTCAAGGACCTGAAAGACAGAGAAACGCCGCAAATTAGCCGAGTAGCGAGAAGGCATTCTACCCGGATGGGCGTGCAAACACAAAGCACACTGAGCCTAGGGAAATTTGCTAAGTGTCCTACTCGGCAAGGCGTACAAACAACAAGCATATTAAGCCTAAGTATTTCTCCTAAGTATGCTACACGGCAAGGCGTGCAAACACCAAGCATACTAAGCCTAGGCAGTTCTGCAGAGCGCTCTACTCGGCGCGGAATGCAATTGCTAGTCGCGACAAGGGAAGAAGGCTACCTACTCGGAGTACATGTGTACGGGAGGCGGAGTAAGGAGAACGTACCCGGGGAATCGGCTTCGTGCGGCTGAAGGGGATGAATCCATACTGCCAGTTATCTCGGAGGCCCGTGGTCAGGATGGACCTCGCGTGCTCGGCGACCTCCGCGTTGCTGAGCTCGAACGTGGTCGTTCGAGTGCAATCGCGGGGGCCTCCCAGATAGCACATTGGATGGACGCGCTGCTGCAGAGGCAGCACCCGGTTCCGGATCCAGCAAGCGACGGGGTCGTCGCTCTTGAGGCCCTCTCCGATTAGCGCAGCGAGCCGCTCCTCCATCTGCACGGCGTTGCGGTCGTTGGAGGGCTTCGTCTTCCAGTTCTGCCCGGACGGAGCTCGGTTGCTCCAGGCGGGCAGGTTGATGCGGTCCGTCACTGGTCCCCCCTTCGTGGCGGGGATGTTCTTCACATAAAGGAAGGATTTCTGCCACATACGGACGGAATCCAACCCCTTGATGCGAGGATGGTTGGTTCCTGCCCGCTGCAGCATCATGGCGCTGCCGGTGTCGGTTACCCGACTGCCAGTGGCCGCGCCCTCCTTCTTCCCCTTGCTCTGCAGACGAAGATGGAAGTACTTCAGCCATGTCTGTACCGTGGGGCGGACGCCGAGAAAGGCCTCGCACACCACGGTATGATAGGAGAGGAAGACGACCGCTTTCGGGGGAAGGTGATGCATCTGGAGCCCGAAGTGATCCAGGAAGGAACGGAGAAAATCGGACGCTGGCAGGCCGAATCCTCGCGCGAAGTGCGCGAGGAAGACGACATGCTCGCCCTCCCGCGGGGCCGGAACGAGTTCGCCGTCGGACGGCCGACACTGGACACCGGGAGGAACCCTCCGGGTGTTCACGAGCCAGGAACAGTCATCGACGGTAACATCGGAACCAGCCCAGCCGGCGCGAGCAGCCATGGCAGCGAGCGAGAAGGTGGTGGAAGTTGGAAGAATTGGGTGGAGAGAACGAATCCGCAGCGGCGGAGAGGAAACAGGGCAGAGAAAAAGGAAAGTGCGGAGGAGGAAGAAGGGGAAGTTACCGGTGGGGGTATTTATACCCTCGCCTCAGGCTACCGTTACCATCGGGGTAGTGGGATCGATAGTGGCCATAACACTCGTGTGGTGGGGCCTGTGGCCGGATAGAAACGCACGCAAGCGCGGAACGCGCGCGTAACGGCCACAGTTGATCCCACGACCAGATCGTGGGATATTACTGCGCTTGATGGGACATGACGAGCCGGTGGGCCCGCTCCGTGAAAACTGGGCGCGTGGCACGTCGTGTCCTGGGCAGCGAGACGTCGGGGTCGCGGATGCTTGACACGTGTCCAGTTGCGACACGGAAGGCTGGATTGTGCTCTGCGCTGCAGAGACGCCAGAGGAGAAATTCTCTAAGTCTTTTTACTCGGTCACAGAGTAGAAAGCAGGTGCTATTCGGAAGACAGGAAACTCAAGGTACTTTCTAGAGTACTACTCGGAGGTTCTTACTCGGCATCTTGAGGTTCAAGGGCTGTGTTGCAAAGGTTGGTTTTAAGCTGGCAGAGCCTAGTGAACGAGTTCGCAAGATTCTACCAGCTTCGGGGACTGCTGTCGGGGGGTTACCCCCGAGTAGGGTAAAGACAAGTGGTAAAAGCAACTATCAGAAGAGAGGTTTGGTCGAGTAGCCGCCTACTCGGCACCCGCTACCCGGTCGACTGCTACTCGGTCTCACCTCAAGATGACCAGAAGGAAGAATAAATCAAGTTCTGTCTATTCGAGTAGAAGAGTTGGCCCGAGTAAAATTGGCGGGAACCTACTCGGGCCAGGAAGTCAAAGGAGCCGTTCTGACACAGGATCCCGCGCATCCCGGGTCCGTACTTGGCACTATTCGAACTACTGTTCACCTGGGACCGGCCTGCCTGACAGTGACAGCATGGAAGCAGGCGGTCGCAGGATAAGGGGGCCCCGGTCTGTGTTTGGCAAAGTGATACCAGTCTGTCCCCTTGGTTTTGCCCAACGACTTTCCGGATGCAGCCAAGGTTAGGAACCAAAGCTGTCAGCGGGAACCCGGAAGAAGGACGATGTGCACACTATGTCGACACTTGTCCATGTTTGGACGTATCCGGCTGGGCACCGTGTATATAAGGTGCCCCGCCGCCTCCTGCGTGAGGGATCGCAAGCAGGATCGCATGCTAGAACACTTGGTGACCTAATTCTTGACCTAGTTCATCACGTAGAGAGGAGAGTGGCTACTCGGTAGCAAGAACATTGTACTGTGGCTACTCGGTGAGACACCAGAATACATAGAGAAAGGCAGGAGTAGGGGTTTTACCTCCTCACGAGGGCCCTGAACCTGGGTATATCGTGTTGTTTGCAGTGTTTACTTCGTACCTCACGCGGCTACTCGTCGCGTGATCCCTCCCCGAGCACCTCCAGCGTCCTTCGTCCCCACATCTTTAGCCATCCCATGGCATCTGCCGTGACACCACCGCGACAGATTGTGTGGTAGCATGTCACCTTAGAAGTTATTTTGTTTTATCGTTTACCTACTCGAGGACGAGTAGGAACTAAGCTTGGGGATGCTTGATACGTATCCAACGTATCTATAATTTCTGATGTTCCATGTTGATATTATGCCAATTGCTACATGTTTTCTCCATTCTTTATAGCATTTTTACACGTTTTCCGGGACTAACCTATTAACAAGAAGCCAAGTGCCAGTTCCCTGTTTTCTGCTATTTTTTATTTCAGAAAAGTTGTTCAGGAAATATTCTCGGAATTGGACCCCATGAATCCCGAAGTTCCTATTTTCCCCGGAAGCATCCAGAATTCCCGAAGAGCCCCGGAGGGGGGCCACAGGGTGGCCACACCATAGGGTGGCGCGCCCCCCCGGCCGTGCCACCTGGTGGTGTGGGCCCCCTGGCCACACCCCCCCGACATCGCCCTTTCCCCTATTTATACTCCCTTGAGGGAAAACCCTAAAAGAATCGACCTTTTCCACAAAATACATCCGTAGCTCCGCCGCCGCCGCCGATAAGTTTCGGGGGACAGATCTCTGTTCTGGCACCCTGCCGGGACGGGGAAGTGCCCCCGGAACCATCTCCATCGACTCCACCGCCATCTCCATCGCCGTTGTTGTCTCCTATGACGAGGAGGGAGTAGTTCTCCCCTGAGGCTGAGGGATCTACCGGTAGCTATGTGGTTCATCTCTCTCACCCATGGTGTGATCTATATGTGATCGTGAGCTTTGTAATCTAGTTGAATAAGTAGATGTTACTCTTCATCGTGTGCTACTCAAGTGTTTTATTAATATGAACTTTGGAGTCACCTTGTCCCGCGGTGTGAAGGTGACAGTGTGCACATCGTGTGTGTCTCCTCTATGAATTGTGGTGTTTGTCTAGTACCTTCTAGGGCTCTCATAGTGACAGCGTGAGGTTAACTAGACATGGGAATGCTTACTTTAAGGAATGCTTTTTGCAGCCCTACGCAATGATTAGTGTTCGTTATCCAACCGGAGATGGTTAAGAGTAGCATAGTGAAGAGAAGATATTTAGTTATTCAATTATGTGATCATTGTTGAGAGTGTTCACTAGTGAAATTAGGATCCCTGGGCCTTGTTTCCAAGCATTGAAACACCATTTTCCACTTGTTCTGCTACATGTTTGCTTGCTACCATATTTATTTCAGATTGCTATTATTACTTATAACCATCCATATTACTCGCATTTCACTATATCTTCGCCGAACTAGTGCACCTATATACCTGACAAGTATATTGGGTGTGTTGGGGACACAAGAGACTTCTTGTATCTTAATTGCAGGGTTGCTTGAGAGGGATAACTTTGACCTCTACCTCCCTGAGTTCGATAAACCTTGGGTGATCCACTTAAGGGAAACTTGTTGTTGTTCTACAAACCTCTGCACTTGGAGGCCCAACACTGTCTACAAGAATAGAAGCGTGCGTAGACATCATGCACCTATTTCCACCCGAGGTAGTGGTGGCGCACCTACTGCTAATTCTCCTGGCACAACGGGGAAGCCTGCCTGCCGAGTCTCTCTGTTTCCTCTATGATGCTTCCATGAGAAGTTGGAATCTGTGGCAGTTCCTTTTTCCTCTTGTTTAGATTTTTTCCCCAGTCTACTCAACATGTAGCGATAAGCTTCCCACTCTTCCGAGGTGGCATCCTTTGGGAGAGGGTGGCCTTGTTCAACTAGGGTCGTGACCAACTCCATTGTATCGGCTGACACGTGCACCGTAGAGTGGCCCTCCTTGATTTTCCTGTTTTGGCCGCAGACCCAAAGTCGATAGACCGGGAAGGTCCGTTGAGTCCGCCACCGTCATCGTTTGGGTCCTTATCCTCGGGTGGCGGGGACTTTGGCGGATCTTCTTTGAGTTGCTCGCTTTCTCCAACCGTCTCGTTGTTGGTTGCGTCCACTATTTTGGTTGGATAAGTCAGGTCCTCACCATCGCCCTGTCTGAGCTAGAGGGCTTGTATCGTCTAACCATCGCGATGAAGTGGAGGGGGTGGCCAACTGATGAGGATGGACCTAAGGACATTGTTATCACAAGCATGAGTGAAGAGTTGATAGAAGATATCAAGATCATGGTGAAAACAATAATTCAAGAAGTGGAAAACAAAAGAAGAATCAATTCATAACAATTGTTATTCAATAGAAACAATTGTTATTCATCAATATCAACAAGGGGATGAGTGCCTCCACAAGGTTAAATGCACTCTATGATGGACAACCAAGAAGGAGGGCCCACATGGAAGCACAATGCGCCCAAGATATGTCCTAGTTGTGTTAGGATTGGTTTGTATACCAATTGTGGCCGCACCCCTTTGTGTGTGGGGTCGGTTTGTATCCTACCTTAGTTGTGTTAGGTTTCCTAGTCCTAGTAGGAGTTGTGCTTGCGCAAGGAGACCCTTGTGGCCGCACCCCTCCTCCCATATAAGCCCATGGGGCGCATAGCAATAGAGGAGAACAAGTTTAGACCAAAAACCAGAAACCCTAGCCTCTAGATTGTATTGCTTGTAAAGCATTCATCTTGAAGTTTACCCATTGCAAAGCAGCGTGATATCTTGTTATTCCATCTGGGAATAAAGGGATACAGCACCACTTGTGATCTTTGATCATTTGTGCAAGAGTGTGTAGTTGAGAATATCTAAGGAGCTTGATTGTTGTTGCATTGGCAACGGGGATTAGCTGTGAGAGGTCTCAGTGTAGCACTAGTTATCCAAGTTATCAGAAAATACAAAAAGAGAGAGTTAGTTCATCGAGAAGATCGGGCCACCCCTTATCATCTTGGTATCAGATTCTCCAGGTTGCCTCGGTGAGCAAAGTTATCTTTAGTTTTACTGTTTTTATTCCTATCCAGAAAAAGCCACACAAAAATTTTAGGTCTAGTTGTTGCCAGAGCCTTAGATATCACCATAGTAGTTTTACTTTTGCTGTCATTGTGTTAGATTTTGTGTTCCTTTTTCTTGTTTTTAGTTACCTTTGTGTCGGCCAAGATCTAGGTTCTTTGTTTGTTCTTGGCGAAAAACCTCAAAAATCCCAAAAACAATCCGCAGCATACCACCTATCCACCACCAATCCGCTCTACCCTAGCTCATACCCGCAAAATCACCCATATACCCACCAATCCGAGTCCATCTAGGGTTCCTATCCGTGCCATCATACCACCGCACCACACCCCTTACCATACTCGGAAACATCCACCAAAACCCGCAGCACACCTTCCATACTTGCCCCATATACGCGCACACACCATCGATTCCATAGCCTACTCGCACTCGGATCCACACCCCACCGCTGCCGTGTTCTAGTCAGGTTCGGATTCGCGCGTAACATCCTTACAAAACCGCCCCCGAGCCCCGTCTCAGCCTTACCGAACCGCATCGCTGTGTGCTGCCGCGGCACAAAAAGTCACCGTTTCTCTGCCGCCAGCTGCTGTAACGCGCGCACTAGAAAAACCACCGCATCACCTTTACCAAACTGTGTAACACGAGTGTTTGCGCTGCCGCGGTACAGAATTTCGCAGTTTTCCTGCCGTGAGCGCCTGAGTTCTGCCGCGGTACAAAAAATCGCAGTTTTGCTGCCGTATTGTTCTGCCGTGGTACCAATTCATCCTGTTTTGCTGCCGTGGGTATAAATCTCTGCCGTGAGCTGTTAGACATCCAAATTCTCATAGAATCTTTTGTGTTTCTTTTTATTTCTTGTTTTTCATCCCTAGGACTTTCCCCTCTATACTTTGTGAACCATAGACACAGCCTTTCTACAGCATCTTTATAGGAACTTGCCCACAAGTATAGCTATTTTGTGCTCTGACAGGTTGCTCTAAAATCATCACCATCATTGTGTTCACTCATATTTGGTTCATTGTTGCTCCTAGCTTAGTGTAAGGCCATTGAAAAATTCAAAAAAAAATAGAAAAAGCAAAAAGTATAAAAAAAAAAAAGAAAAGAGAAAAGAGAAAAGAGAAAGTGCAAAGAGGCCATATTATTACTATTGTTTACTAGTTGAGCTTGCCATTGTGACACTTGGTTTTTCATTGAGCAATCTTGTGCCTGTCAATAAGAGCCTAGCTAGTGACTTTCTATTGCATTGCAAAATTCCTCCATATATTGCATTGCCACATTTGTCTCCATATTGTGTGAGTTTCCTTGGATCTTTTATATCTTCACAAGAACAGCAAATAGGATTATTACTTTGGTGATTGTTAGGTATCCATACCAAGCCCCACCATAAGCCCTGTTTGCATTGTGATACTTGATAGCTCGGTTATTCTCTTCTCACACCAAAGCACATTGATCATTGCTCCTTGTTGGTAAGTTGATCTTTTTCTCTCTTGGAACATCAAGTGAAGCTATTTGCTTGGTTTTGAGTGAGTTGAGAGAGGCACCACAAACCCATTGTTTATTTTGTTACTAACAAATTAATCATGAGTTCTTCTAGTGATGTTGATGTGCAGGCAAAGAAGAAACCCGAGGAGATTGTCCAATGGAATGAGTATGAAGCATTGAGAGATCACTTGTCCAGAAAAATCAAGAATGATATTGAAAGAAGTGATGACCAATTGAGAGAAGATTTGAATGTGATTGATTTGAAGATAAGGGAGTGTGCATCTCAAGATTCTGTTAATGAGATCAAGGAAGCTATAAGGACTATGCAACTCCAAATGACTACAATCACCAATACATTGCAACAACTTCAACAAGCACCACAAGCCATTGCTCCAATTGATGATGGGAGAAGAAATTTCAATGATGGCCGTGGGCATATTGCAAGGAGAGTTCCTTTGGAAAATAATAGAGAGAATGATGGCTTGGGAAAACCTAAATTCTCTATGCCTAATCTTTCTTGTGACTCTGAAGATGTGGAAGAGTACTTGATGTGGGAGCTAAAAATTGAAAAATTATGGAGATTACATGATTATCCCGAGGAGAGAAAGGTGAACCTTGCATCTTCTTCTTTTGATGGCTATGCTCTTTTGTGGTGGGATGGCATTACAAAGGATAGAGAGGAGAAAGAAGAGGAAGAGGTGAACACATGGAGAGAGATGAAGCAATTGTTAAGAGATAGATTTGTTCCCAAGAATTATATTAGAACTCTCTATGACAAATTGCAACAATTGAAGCAAGGATCCAAGACAGTTGATGCCTATTACAAGGAGATGGAGTTGATTATTCAAAGGGCTAGAATTAGAGAGGCTCCTGAACAAACAATGCAAAGATTCTTGAGTGGATTGCAATTCAAAATAAGAAGCATTGTGAGGCATGTTACTTACAACAATATGAGTGAATTACTACATCAAGCAAGGGAGGCCGAAAAGAGATTGCAAGAGGAGCTTCAAGTGAGTGCAAGGAGAAATTTTTCTTCTCAACAATCCAATTTTGCAACCCCTACACCTCCAACCCGTGGACTTCCTAGTACCAAACCCGAGCCAACTACATCAATTTCAAAGAAGCCCATTGCTTCTACTTCGGGTTCTAGTGGTGCTACACATCCTCCAAGGAATAGAGACATGACATGCCACACATGTGGAGGAAAAGGACACTTTAAGAAGGATTGCCCCAACAAGAAAGTTATGCTCCTTAATGCTAATGATGAGTATGAGACTGGAGATGATGTTGATCCTAATGATGAGGATGCATATGATGATAATGATGATGATGGTCCTATTGATGCCTTTGCTACAAATTATCCAACTATTGTGTGCACCAAAGCATTGACTATTGTTCCTAGCAAAGATGAGAGCCAAAGGTGCAATTTATTTCAAACCAAAGCAATTGTTGGACCTAGTATGGCTTGCAAGGTGATCATAGATGGAGGAAGTTGTAGAAATCTAGCAAGTAAAGAATTATGTGCAAAGCTAAGGTTGAAATATATTCCCCACCCCAATCCATACTATATTCAATGGATCACTGACAAAGAGGAGATGAAGGTATGTCATATGGTGAGAGTGGAATTCCAAATTGGACCATACAAGGATACAATTGAGTGTGATGTTGTTCCCATGTCGGTTTGCCACCTATTACTTGGAAGACCATGGCAATTTGATAGAAAGGTGCTACATGATGGGAGAGCAAACACCTACCACTTGAATTGGAACAATAAGGATATCATATTGAGGCCTATGTCACCCCAACAAATCATGCATGAATCAAGGCAAAAGTTTGAAGTGATAGAGAAGGGGAGTGAAAACAACAAATCCATGGAGGAAGACAAGCCTAGGCCGAGTGGAAAAAGTCTTTTAACTAATGCCATAATTTTTCCTAGTGATGTTTCTTATGTACAGGTTTCTCTTGAAGAAAGGGAGGGCAAGGAAACATTACAATCATCACATAAATTGGAGGATACAAGAAAGCTAGCTTGTGATATGAAGGTTATTTTTGAAGAAAGGGAGCTACAACCTTCAAATTCACAAGATATTGAGGAGATCATACCTACTACACATGAGGAGGTTAGTAATGATAATGGTATAGATTTCGGGTTGGTACCTAGTAGTAATGAATTATGTGATAATTTTCAACCATACAAACCTATGAATTCGAAATTTCACAACATGGTTTTGATTACACATAAAGAAGTACTTGCTATGATACCTTCTAGTGATATTATTTATGATGACATGCTTAAAGAACCAATTGATATACAATGTGCTATGGATAAATTTGTTTGTGATAATGTTAGCACATATGATACTAGTTTCAAATTTTATTTGATTGGTGACTATAATTTGGATAAAATTTTCATGATACATCATATATGTGTTACATATAATGAAGTGGCCGAAATAAATAATGTGTTATTTGGGATAAATATTGATAAACATGATGAAGTAGCCGAAACACATATGTTTAGTTCACCACATTATTTGTTGGATACATGTTCTATTAAATCAAACTATACTTATATTTGCAATTTTGATTGCTATGAGATGAAAGAATATGACTATTATGTGTTGTTTGCATACAAATTTCGTGATCATATGATATATTCACTATATTGTGTTTTGCTAACAACTAATGAGTACCAATATATCTATATATATGGTGCATACACTTTGTTTTTCTTGTTTATTCCACTTTCAGATAATCACAAGACGAGGACGTCTTGTCTTGAAGAAAGGGAGGATGATGAGGATGGACCTAAGGACATTGTTATCACAAGCATGAGTGAAGAGTTGATAGAAGATATCAAGATCATGGTGAAAACAATAATTCAAGAAGTGGAAAACAAAAGAAGAATCAATTCATAACAATTGTTATTCAATAGAAACAATTGTTATTCATCAATATCAACAAGGGGATGAGTGCCTCCACAAGGTTAAATGCACTCTATGATGGACAACCAAGAAGGAGGGCCCACATGGAAGCACAATGCGCCCAAGATATGTCCTAGTTGTGTTAGGATTGGTTTGTATACCAATTGTGGCCGCACCCCTTTGTGTGTGGGGTCGGTTTGTATCCTACCTTAGTTGTGTTAGGTTTCCTAGTCCTAGTAGGAGTTGTGCTTGCGCAAGGAGACCCTTGTGGCCG
Source organism: Alopecurus myosuroides (assembly GCA_028641055.1). Lineage (NCBI taxonomy): Eukaryota > Viridiplantae > Streptophyta > Magnoliopsida > Poales > Poaceae > Alopecurus > Alopecurus myosuroides. Next base: position 288,592,945 of record CM054059.1, read on the forward strand.
CACCCCTCCTCCCATATAAGCCCATGGGGCGCATAGCAATAGAGGAGAACAAGTTTAGACCAAAAACCAGAAACCCTAGCCTCTAGATTGTATTGCTTGTAAAGCATTCATCTTGAAGTTTACCCATTGCAAAGCAGCGTGATATCTTGTTATTCCATCTGGGAATAAAGGGATACAGCACCACTTGTGATCTTTGATCATTTGTGCAAGAGTGTGTAGTTGAGAATATCTAAGGAGCTTGATTGTTGTTGCATTGGCAACGGGGATTAGCTGTGAGAGGTCTCAGTGTAGCACTAGTTATCCAAGTTATCAGAAAATACAAAAAGAGAGAGTTAGTTCATCGAGAAGATCGGGCCACCCCTTATCACCAACAATGTAGGGGTGCCCGAAATTTGCCTCCCCTCGAGTTGCGGTGGTGAAATCCTTGCCGCATTCGACTTTATCTCTTGAAGGCGAGGGGAGTCCTGCAGGCGTAGTACTCCCATGCGACTCGCACGAAAGTTCATGTCGCTAAACATGAGGTTGATGCTTCTGTTGATGGAGTCGATCGCCGGGCGTGATGCCGGTGAGGCTTGGTGAAGTCAACAGACCCGAAACGGATCGAGTCCGCCCAGATCGACGAATCGCCGCTTGCCTAAAGTGAGGCCGAAGAAGCCTCAAGTCCAGCACCCCAGATTCCCATAGATGACGCCAATGAAGAGAATGGTACCTCAACAATCCCCATGGTGAGGGACCTGGGGTTTCGTAAAGGAAAAGGCGCTTGTGGACTACTCGGGTAGACGGGTTACTACCTGCCTGGATGTTTATTTCGATGGGGTGAAACAGATTACAGGGTATCACACGTATTGGATCTGGTGCTGCTATGATCTAGGGTTACTTGTCCGTTTTATGAACCCCTCATGTCCTTTATATAGGTGGCCATGTCTCAGGGGCCGTACATGACTAGTTCTCGGTTCTGGGTCGGTTCTGATCTTTCCTAACTTCTTAGGCAAGCCTTTCCTTGCGCCTGCTTCGTCTTGGACTCCGTAGTGGGCTCTGGTGCGGCTGCCCAAAGGCCATCCTAAGGTGTCCCCTGATGGGCCGCACCCGGTAGGCCCACCGTGGGATCTCTCGAGTACCCCCACGTCAGTGTGCGAGCTCTCATAGGGGTAACACGTGATACCCTCACTCTGTTGGATCTAGAAGCTGGGATACAGGGAATCGGCAACAGTCCCACTACTAGGCTTAGCCGTGGGACTCTTCATCAGGCATCACCGACTTCGTCATAGACACTACTTCCGCGCTTCATGTCGGTAACAAATCAGATCTATCCATGCCTTTAGCTGCATAGTAGATCTTGTGTGTTATGCAGGACGGTAATTTTTAAATTATGCTACGTACACCAATACCATCATCATGAGCCGGTCCTATTGTTCTATCTTCTCATCCTTCCTTATTTTCATCTCACGAGTGAGCTTTTGATCTTCGAAGTTACATCTCTTCTCCCATTTCTTATCTTTTTGTTGATTCTTCTTCCCGGGCAAGGCCACATTTGTCTCCAAGTGGTTCTCCACAAGTGCCTATTTTGCCCTCATCATTTTAGCAATTTGGTCCCTCAAACTTGAGGCCTCAATCGATCTCTTTGCTTGATTTTTAGACATCCTTCTTCCATATGGCTTGCTCTTTTTTCTTCCTCCTCTTGGTGCATCATCACTATCTTCATTGTCTTCCATCTTACAAAGAGCACCTCTTTTGGTTGGAGCTTCTTTATCACTCAACCTCCGGTTCTCGCTATGCTCAAGAACCTTCCAACAATATTAGAACACGAAAGGTTTGCGGTTGTAGGTCTACATTTTCTTGAACCTCTCATTAGCAATAGATACCTACATGTGCAAAATAAGTAATTCATGAGATCACTTGGCATCAACCTAAAACCCTAAAAAGAACACAATTGTGCGCAAGGAAATTTACATATTCATCAACTGTGGTACAACTAGGAGACCAGTTCCTCACTTGCTCTAAGCAACCACTCAAACGGGAACAGGTTTGCTTGATGACATCCATCCGGCCTTGTAGTGATCTCAATGAATAGGGTGAAGGGAGTCCATTCTCGGTCATCATCTTGTGGTAGGCGTCTACGATGCATTGCCAATATCTTGCTCTCGTTTGTGCATTGCCGTTGATAGCATCAAGTGACACACTCTCCCATGCTTGACAAAAGGTAACATCCTCCAACTCCGTGTAGTTGACACTTCGTTTGCCAAATATTTGTTGGCTTGCGTCGTACACCTCCTCCCCAATTTCCTCAAGATCAATGTCGGCAACCCCATCTTCCCTGTCCCCTCCCGCCTCTCCCTCCTGTTCGAACTCCGATGACACCTCCGAATCGAAAGCATCAAGTGGCTCCCCATTGATATCCACCGAGTTCTCATCCAATATGTGCATGTATGATGCATGATCGGGAATTCGGGATATCTACACAATCATGACATGCGAACTAGTAAGCAAATTGATCGAATTCGGCAATCTTCGGAACATAGGGATGAAATTCACCTGAGTTGCGTATCGTCGAACACGTTGTGCGTGGAGGTGACAGTGGTGCCAACATCCAGAGCGGCTTGATGAGGTGGACGTTCTCGAACAGGCGGAACTTTTCTCTTCTTCAGGTCGGCGACGCACGATTTCACTCGCCCATTGGAAGCCGTGCCGAGCACCGCGACGGTGTAGCCATATGCAGGATTTAAGGTTCGAGGCGACGGGAGGACGGGCCCTACCTCCGTCTCTAAACGACGTAGCTTCCCTGGCGGTTGCGCTTCTGGCCAACGACGGGCGCCATCGGCACGACGATGCAGAGACCAAAGTGGCGAACGGGAGGCTGAGGTGAAAACCGTGGGGCCGACGAGTGGACGAACCCGTCGGGCGGGAGCTGCCCGAGTTCCATGTCGGCAAATCGGTGGGGAGGCGACACGAGAGGGCTGTTCGCCGGAGAAATCAACGACGACGTGGGAGCTTCAGGCGGGAAGCACACGCTGGAATTTCAGCTCCCGCTCACTCACATCAAGGATGGGGAAACACGAAAAAGAGCCGTCAATCCCCAACATATAGCTAACTCGGTGGAAATATCTCGCATCCTCGAATTTTTTTCGGGAACGCCCCGGTGTGCGGTGTGTGGTTTGACCAAATATTTTTAGGGAACCGAAAAAACTGTTATTTTACTCAACAAGTCATGTATAGTGTGATGAGGGCATCTATAGTGTTGCCAAAGCTAAATTTGCCACATATATTTATTTGGCATAAGTGTTAAGTTTGCTATACTATCTACAATGTGGCAAAGCCAAAACCAAATGTCAAAATCACTAAACATGTGGCCCACTAAGTACAAAGTAATAATAAAATATTTTAGCCTGCTCAATTCTCTCTAGTCCCACTCCTCAATCTTATTATTTTATTCATTCACTTAAATAAATTTGGCATTTAATCTGGTTGCTCTTACGCTAAATTATTTGACTTTGTCATCTCTACAAATGTAGTGAACCGAATGGAAAAAGACAAATATGGTATTTGGCGGCCGGACTCTGAGAGAAACCAGTCCCAGCCCATGGGCCTCAGTCGTCGCGTCCTAGGGTTTGTGCGTCCACTATATAAACTCCGCGCCTCCCTCCTGTCAACTCATCCTCCCGAGTTCCGCTGCTGCATCTCATGCCTTTCCTGCGCCGTCTCACATCGATCCGATTATTCTTTCTCCCTATTGTATTTTTTCACTTTGCCTTTGATTCTTCGTCTCATTCATAGTTTGATTACGAGAGCGCTGTCCCAATATCCTGCCGCCGCTCTCTCGGTGGATCTGAATTTACAACGCTCCCGAGAGCTATTCTGGTGGCGCTTAGAGCACATATCCGTGTGATGGATCTTGGGTTACGCTCGCCTCCAAATTCATTTTCAATCTTTGCCTCTCTTTTGCTTTAGACTCGTTTATAATCTACCGATTACAATATTTTCTACTGGATGGCTGTAATAGTTATTTGAGCAATCGGTTTTTGTTTTGGTGGTGCAGTGATTATAAAACATTCCTCGTACTGATGGGAGATCCCCCAAGAACGACACCTTACACCCATAGAATCTGAGCACCAACATACCATCTATGCCTTGTTCATTCTGCCCTTTTTGCTTTCGTTTTTTATTTTATTTTTTGCATTTATTTGTCGGCTGCTTGTTGCTTGTTTTGCTTAACGAGTTGAGTGATTGAACCTTGGTTATTATGGTGGTGCAGTGATTATAAAACATTCCTCGTACTGATGGGAGATCCCCCAAGAACGACACCTTACACCCATAGAATCTGAGCACCAACATACCATCTATGCCTTGTTCATTCTGCTCTTCTTTAGTTTTTATTTTTATTTTTTTGCATTTATTTGTCAGTTGCTTGTTGCTTGTTTTGCTTAACGAGTTGAGTGATTGAACCTTGGTTATCATGGTGGTGCAGTGATTATAAAACATTCCTCGTACTGACGGGAGATCCCCTAAGAACGACACCTATACACCCATAGAATCTGAGCACCAACAAGCCATCGGCCATTTGTTCAATCTGCACTTGGTTAATTAAAATTTTTGTTTATTGATTCTTTTGGATTCTGTTTATAATTGACATTATGTTCCGGAAAATTTCCTTGAAATTCTATTCGAGTATCAGTTTTTGAAAGCGAAGGAAAAGATACATTCTACATCAGAATCGGAAACCAAGATTCAAGATCTTTGGCATGTGTAGGCATTAGTATCCAACGAAGCTCGGGAGCTGCCACTGACAGACACATTTGAAGCTCAGGATTAAAGTGGACACAAATCTGATTACAGTACACCGCAACACTGCACCTTTAGTGAATTTGTGCACTGTGGTCTACAGTTCACTATTTATTATGGACTGTTACGATTTCACTATTGATTATTTATTTTTAAAAGAAGCCTACATACTGATAGAAAAACACCCTCCCTGCTTTCTGGCCAAATTGATATGTGACCTATCTTATTATCAGCACAGAAGCCACAATTCGATATGTGTGCGACCTATTCAGCGCAAAGAATAACAATTTGTTATTTGCGCTTGTGACGTTTTTGGCTGATTTTTTTCTGTCCTAAACTAGGCTTGAACTAATCTATTAAGCGCATGCTAGCACGCCCTTACCCTTTATGGTGACATTTGTTAGAAACTAGAAACTAGAGAAGCTCATGGCTTCTTTTACTGCAAATTGAAGGAAGCATTTGGCAAATTGGCTGAACTAGAGAAGTTCATTTAGGGTGTCTTATTGGTTAGACAAGAACTCTACAGATTGTGGCAGCTAAGGGCATCTCTAGCTGTTTCGCCCCAGCTAAGGGCATCTCTACAGATTGTGGCAGCTAAGGTCATCTCTAGCGGGGCTGCTCAAATGCGGACCAATTTGGTCCGCATTTTGTCTGTTTGAGCAGCCGTCCGGGGCCGTGTCCGCGCGGATTTGGGCCGTGCACCCAGCGGGGCTGCTCATTTGCTGGCCACGGTTCGAAAAAAAGTACCAAAATGCCCTAGATAATAACAAATAATATCGGCGCATGCAAAAAGGGCCACGTCAGGCCATGCCGGCCACGGTTCGGGCAAGGTTCAGGCGGCCAGGTGAGGCCATGCCAGCCCAGGGCCAGAATGTACAAAAGCGACGCCGGCCGCGTGTTCAGGCCGTCGCCGGGCACGATCGGGGCGTGGCGCGATCACTCCTCGCGCTGCATGTACCGCTGCTGCTTCTTCTCGAAGTAGGCCTTCTTCCTCGGGGTCAGGCAGCTCAGGTCCATGGCCATGATCTGCGCCTCCTGGGCGGCCAGAGCGATCTCGACCTCCTTCCTCTTGTTCTCGGCCTCCATGGCCCTGGTCGAGGCCTCCATGGCCCTGGTCTTGGCGTTCTCCTCCTCGATCTCGAGTTTCTTCGTTTGCACGATGAAGTAGTTCTTCGTGATCTCCTCGCGCTCCCGCCGCTTCTTCTCCCTCTCGTCCTTCTTGTCGCTCACCTTGTACTTCTGCGAGATGAACCCTTGGAGGGTCTCTTGCAACGCGATGGTCGTGGCGTCGCGCTTGTTGTCCAGCTTGGAGTTGCTCCGGCCCCTTGGTCGTTCAGTTGTCGCGCCTTCGGCCGGCTGGCCCGTGGCCATTGGCGGCACCCCGTCCGGCATGACCTGGCCTTTCTTGATGGCGTTGTGGAGCTCCTTCCACTTTTGGTTGTCCTTCATCTTCTTGTAGCAATGGGCGAAGTTGAAGGACTTGCCACCATGCTCGGCCTTGTACAAGGTCAGCGCTTGGAAGACCTGCACGCACTCGACGGTTGGACACGGGGGCAATGCATATGAAGGACAGGGACGTGTGGCCACTCACCAGGTCGCCGAGGGTGGCGCCGCTTTGAGGCCGGGCCATGGCGTGCTCGAAGGAGCCGGTGAACTTGCTGCACTCGGACGAGATGAGCCCGAACCTCTTTTGGATGGATAGCTCGCTCCGGGTGGTGACCATGGAGTACGGTGGCAGGACGGCCCGCTCTTGGTAGTTCCGGTGCATCATCCTCCAATAGGCGTTGCCCTTCATCTCGGCCCCGGTAATGGTGTTCTGCCCCACCTCCATCCATGTGTCGCAAAGGCACTCGTCCTCCGCCTCCGTGAACCCAATGCCCCGCTTCACGGTCCTCTTGGCGGCCTTGGCCTGCTGGGTCAGCTCGTCCATGAACATGGGCATGTCGTCGATGTGGGGCACGTCGTCGACGGGGACCTCCTCTTCCTCGTACAGCTCGTCCCCGGGGTGGACGTACCTCGCCTGTCCGTCCTCGCCTATCATGTTCGACATGAGCCCCTCGACCTCCTCCGTTGTCATCTCCGTGGGCTGCGTCTCCATGTCCTGCATTTCCTCGAACAGGTTGCGGGGCACCGGGCGAACGGACGGCGGGGGGCGCCCAGCGGCTTTGCTCGACGGGGCAGTCGACAAGCAGGACATGGGCGCCGTGTTCAGGTCGATGGAGACCCTGGCCGGCGAGGAGTCCTCCATGTCCACCGAGAAGAAGGGAGGCGGCGTCGGGTCACGGCCTGGCAAGAAGCCGTATGCCAGCGCGGGCGATCCCGTCGTCGGCCGCTCGCTCTGGAGGCTGCTCCGCGGCCGGGCCGCCGATGCATTCGAGCTGCAGGCTTGCGCCGGAGTCGCGTTCATGGTGGGTGCCGGCTGCAGGCTTAGCATGATTATGGCCGCCTGCGCCGCCATCTGGGCGAGCTTTTTCTGCTCGTCCTCCATCGGGTGCGGCGGCGCCTCCTTCGCCCTCCTCCTCCGGTCCGCTCTCTTCGCCGATTGCTCCGCCGTCCGCGCCAGCTCGGCCGCGTCCTTCGTCTTCTTCACCTTCGGCTTCTGCGGCGGCAGCGCGGGCCTGGTTCGGGCCGGGACCAGCTGGTCCAGGGTCACGGAGGTGTAGGTGGCGGTGGCGGTGGTGGTGGCGGCGGCGGCTTCTTCTTCGTCGGCCATGGCTAGGGCAGCGGGAGTGGATGAGGGGTGGGAGGGGAAAGGGCAAATGTTCTCAGCTTTTGTGTGGGCCACGACGGGGGGTTCGGGACACAAATTGTTGTCCCAACGTGTCCGGAGGCTGCTCAAAACTGGACCAAATTTGGGTCAGATTTGAGCATCCGCGGACAAAAAAACGGACCGCGGTCCGTATGAGCAGCGCCGCTGGGGCCTGGTTTTGGCCCAGGCTGCTCAAATCAGGCCGGTCCGGGCCAAATGAGCAGCCCCGCTGGAGATGTCCTAAGGGCATCTCTAGCTGTTCGCCACAATTCGATATGTGTGCGACCTATTCAGCGCAAAGAATCACAATTTGTTATTTGCGCTTGTGACGTTTTTGGCTGATTTTTTTCTGTCCTAAACTAGGCTTGAACTAATCTATTAAGCGCATGCTAGCAAGCCCTTACCCTTTATGGTGACATTTGTTAGAAACTAGAGAAGCTCATGGCTTCTTTTACTGCAAATTGAAGGAAGCATTTGGCAAATTGGCTGAACTAGAGAAGTTCATTTATGGTGTCTTATTGGTTAGACAAGAACTCTACAGATTGTGGCAGCTAAGGGCATCTCTAGCTGTTCGGCCCCAGCTAAGGGCGTCTCTACAGATTGTGGCAGCTAAGGGCATCTCTAGCTGTTCCGCCACAATTCGATATGTGTGCGACCTATTCAGCGCAAAGAATCACAATTTGTTATTTGCGCTTGTGACGTTTTTGGCTGATTTTTTTTCTGTCCTTAACTAGGCTTGAACTAATCTATTAAGCGCATGCTAGCAAGCCCTTACCCTTTATGGTGACATTTGTTGGAAACTAGAGAAGCTCATTTAGGGTGGCTTCTTTTACTGCAAATTGAAGGAAGCATTTGGCAAATTTGCTGAACTAGAGAAGTTCATTTAGGGTGTCTTATTGGTTAGACAAGAACTCTACAGATTGTGGCAGCTATGGCAGCTAAGAGCAAGTTCAATAGAAGAGTCAGCAGCCGGCTATAACAAATTGCCATGTCATCTATAGCCAACATAGAGCCAACAAGTACAATAGTTAGCAATAGAGCTATCTTACTTTTTATCAAGATATGACCCACCTTCCATCCTCACAAAGTGCCTAGGAGCACGTGCTGCAGCTGATTCTTGCATGAGGGCATCTCCAATGTTTAGTTTCAATTGAGGCCATAATCTGGGACCCACGACATATCTTATAGCACACTAAAAAGCTCACAATGTTTAAGATCCAACTAGACCTTAAGGTGGAGCCCACATAGGAGAACCTTTGACCAATTGCTAAATACAAAGAGTGTAAAGTAGGCGAGAGAAACATTACTTTCCTTTATTAAATTCCATATGGCAAGGCCATAGTGGTATGGGTGGGTCTTAAGAATTTAAACTTAAGGTCTAGTCTCACAATGTATAAGGGTGGGTCTTAAGACCACTTTTTGGCTTAAGGCCTCTCCTTATTTCTACATTGGAGATGCCCTGAGAGCCCACTCCTCTTCTCTCTCTTCTTCTCTCTCCTCCATGTTATCACAATAATATTATTTTAGTTCTTACAGCCTGCTGACTGTACCTTATTGTGCTTGCTCTAAGGGCATCTCTAGCTGTTCGGCCCCCTAGGAGGCGACCCATTTTTTTCCTCCGCACGCGAAACGACGTATAAGGGGGGCGCGTTTCCCAGCCGTGAAACCAATAAATGGAGTTGTGCCACACAAATAAATAGAGTTTTGCTACACAAATAAATAGCTCAACAATTTAAACAAAAAAATGAATGCCAAATCCATAGATTGTACGAGAACCACCGAGCACTCCTTCCTTTCCCTTCCCGACGTTAGATTTTTTTTTTTTTGAAATTTAAGAAGTACATTCCCTGCGAGTCAAATGGACAGTTTTTCCATGCCCAATGCATACAGTCGATACTGCCAAGCATTCCAGGAAAGCCTCTTGCTTCATTCTTTGCGAGGAGACGAGCAGTGTCTTGTGTATTGGGTGATTGCAGGTATGTTGGGCCAAAAACTGCAACCACTGCCCGACAGAACTTGTTTAAGCACTCAAGGGCCGTGGATTCGCTCATGGGCAGGTAGTCATCTTGTGCATCTACGGGAGCATCGTATGCAAGCAACCTCATGGCCATCGTGCACTTCTGAATAGAGGTAAAACTTACCGTGCCGGTGCAGTCCTTCAATTTGAAGTAGATGTTGAACTCCCGGATGGCATGCATTATCTTGAGGAAAAGCTTGCGTTTCATCCTGAAACGACGCCGGAACACCTTCTCGTCGTTGGTGCGATCCTCGGTGAAGTAGTAGGAGTAGAGGATGCAGTAGCCCTCGTACTGCTGCCTCGGCTTGCACTTGCGGCGACCGGGCCTCGATCCAGCACGCCGCGGCTGGGCGGCCTGGCCTTGCAAGCCGGCCAGGCAGCTCAGGACTAGCAAGTGTTCCTCGTCGTCGATGGCGGCCTTCTCTTCCTTGTCGAAAAGCTCGGCGAGCATCTCCTCGTCGTTGGAGTCCATGGGGACAGAACGTCGAACACGTTGCGGGCCGGTGGACGCGTTTCGCCGGGCACAACCTCCCTCGTGGCGGAGGCACGAACAAACGGCGACGGCGGCGTGGTGGAGCTAGACGGCGGTGGTTCGGCTCGTTGCTCGTGTGTGGTGGTGGCCGACGGCGGCGACGTGGGGGTGGCCGACGGGGTGGCGACGGCGAGTCGAGCGAGAGGAAAAGGCGAGTCGGGGTGGGGAAAGTGGGGGGAAATGGTATCGCCTCGCCGATAGTGCTGGGCCACGCGCGCTTTTCCTTCCGCCGCCCTCAAGCCGAACCCAACGGGCTGGGTTCCGCCTGGGTGGGACGGCGCTAATTTCCGCCGAAACGGCGCTATTCGGGGTTCTGGGTGGGGTGGGGGGGTGGGGGGCGGTTGGTAGAAAAACGAGGCTTTTGGAGGAAAATGGCGCTAATTCGCGTCCTGGGGGGGGGGGGGGGGGGCGCTGGGGGACGGCTGGAGATGCCCTAATTTCCACCGTGAAATTTGTGAATGAAGTGAGAAACTGCTCCGGACCAGTTTAGTCAAGTTGGCAGTTTTCCCCATGGGGATGGGTACCCATTGGTATTTATCCGATAGGAATTGGGGATGGGGTGAATTCGCCCCATATGGGGATAATGGGGTGGGTACCTGAGAGAATAACGGGGTGGGTATGGGGAGGAAAAACCGCCCATGGAGGCTCCATGGGGCCGGGACCTCACATGGCAGTGTAATAAAAACATGATCGCATCCAAATTCTACCTTCCGTACCAGATCCATGTTCCTCACCCTCACGTAGCCACCATCGCACCACGCAAGGAGACCAGGACTCGCGCTCGCTCTCCCTTTTCCCGAAGTGAAAGTCTCACATGGCTCCATGACTCGCACCGGCGGTGGCCACCATCTTATCTCCTTCCGTCCGCCCCTCCTGTCCATCATGAGGAACAGGAGAGCCGGGAGAGTCTTGCTACTCTGCTCCTTGCCTTCTCCTGTAGACCGCAAGGCGTGCGGCAACGGACAAGAGGAGCTCGTCACCTTTTGCAACGGGGAGTTCGTCGGCGAGAAGCTCGTCATCGACGACCTCTTTTGTGCCCTAATCTTCTTCGCTCTTGCGACCGCCATCACCTAGATCGTCGGCGTTGAGGTCCTCATGGATACTAGGTGGGTGTCGGGTACCCGACGGTGACGAGGGATGGGGGCCGTTTCTCTCCCGGTAGCTTCACGGGGACGGGGAATGGCGAGGATCGGGGCTGGGACGGTGCAGTCATACCCGACCATCCTCGTCCTCGTTGCTATCTTGAGTTTCTAGGCAGTTTCTTCTTCGAAGCTGTACACGTATTTGCCCCTTTGATCCTATTTATAAGTGTGCCACCATAAAAAAATAAAGTGAGAAGCTGCTTCGAACCAGTTTCTAGCAGTTTCCCGGGCTTCTCTGAAGCTACCCTCTTCTTTCATCCTATTTATAAATGTGCCACCATAAAAAATAAAAAACCTGCATCTTGCCTCGGACGGAAACCCCAATGGCTGACGTTGTTTTATCATGCCGCTAGAGACTGAAAGCTTCGCCCTCGGCAGCTGTTCGTTGCGACGGACCGTACCGCCAGAATCAGGGATCCTTCTCCAACTCCAGTTGGAGCAACACCTCCACGAATTGCCGCCACCATGTCTCCTCCGATAGCCTCGCACCCTCCTTTGGGCTTAGAGTGAGCTCTTGGTCCTTATGGACCTCTCTCCTTTCCGTCTCATGTCTGCTTTGGCCGAGCCCAGCTCCTCCGCCGACCACTGTGGAAATGGTTGCCGTGGTCTTCTTCGGTGACCATTTGGTCTTCTGCCGCCACCAAATGGCGCGGGGTGAATCCCTGCTCCGGATCCACTCGTCTTGGGCCTCTAGCACGGGAACGTACGTCGGTTACGTCGTCGACCATGCTCTGGCGGTTCCATTGTCACATAGGAGCCAAGTGGGACCAAATTCCCAACGATTTTATCATTTTTAGAACATGGAACTACAAAAGCCCAAAAGAAAAGAAGTCTACAGAACAACTTCTACCCACAACGGTTTTCCGCCACCACAATCTATAAACGTGCTCATTTTAATTTACTCCTCTCTTGTATGTTCGTGTTTGTGTTGGTTCATCCTTCTATCTCTAGCCTATGGAAGCCATGGATGTGAAGTCGTAGCGGCGTGCAGCGAACTTCAACCAATGGTCTAGGATTTCTTCCCCATCTTTTTTGTCTTCCTCGCTACCCTCTGATGGTGCAGATCTTGCACTCGTTCGGATATCCCAAGACGAGGGTGTGATGAGCACAGCGATAAGAGTTTTCCCCTTAGTTAGGAACCAAGGTTATCGATCAAGTAGGAGAAGGAGGACCTTCGGAAGGTTGATGCCACTGACGGTGGTGCTGGCGCTTCACCAATGTCAGCAACAACGTGGAACCTGCACACAACACAACCAAAATACTTTGCCCCAATGGTACAGTGAGCTTGTCAATCTCATCGGTCTTGCCGAAAAAAAAGATTAGACGTATAGTGTGAAAAAACAGAGTATACTTTCAGTAAGTAAATAAATCAGGAAATTGTTGTGGTTTGTTTAACAGTGTGGAAAAATGGACCGGGGTTCATAGGTTCACTAGTGGCGTCTCTCCATAAAAGATAGCATGCTGGGTGAACAAATTACAGCTGGACACGACAAATAGAGGTTGCACCGTAGTGCACAATATGACATGAACATTACTATGATATTTAGTGCGGGCATTACTACAAAATACATAGACCGACATCCATCTGCATCTATGACTAATAATCCAACCTCAGGTTATCATCCGAACCCACTTAGGTATTAAGTTGCAAGCAACATATAATTGCATTAAACAAAGTGTGTAATGTAAGCAATGATTATGCACGCGGGCACTCTCACCGCTGTTTTCTCCTTAATGGCAACATCACATCCTCCCCTTCACGTTTCTGTCACTCGAGCAAGGCAACAGGGAGGCATGAACCCACTATCAAGCATAAATACTCCCTCTTGGAGTCACTAGCAACTACTTGGCCAGAATAACCACTAGCAACGAAAATCATGCAAGATCACAAATAACATATGCAATAAAGACTATAATCAACTTGGCATAAGGTCAATATTCATCGGATCCCAGAAAACACAACATATAGAATTACATAAGATCAATCTCGATCATGATAGGCAGCTCACGAGATCTAAATATGGAGGCATATGAGGAGAAGACAACCATCTAGCTACAGTTACGAACCGTAGTCCAAGGATGAACTACTCACGCATCACTCCGGAGGCAGACATGGTGATGTAGAAGCCTCCGGTGATGATCTCTTCTCCGACTGGGTGCCGGAAACACCTTCAGAACCCCCTGATCTGGGGTTGACGGTGACGGCGGCTGCGGATTTTTTTTTGGGATTTTGATCAAGTGCCTAGGGTTTTCCATCCGGGGGGCTTAAATAGGCGAAAGGGCAAAGGCGGTGGAGCTCCAGGGGCCCCAAACCTATAGGTGGCGCGGCCGGGGGGGGGGGGGCGCCACCCTATGGTGTGCCCCCTGTTGCCCCTATTAGACTCCTCTTCGGTCTTCTGGATGCTTCCGGGCAAAATAGGACTTCCGGGCTTCGAACTTTCCAATTCCGAGAATATTTCTAGAACAAGTTTTCTGAAACTAAAAACAGCAGAAAATAGAGAACTCACTATGTGACATCTTGTCAATAGGTTAGTCCGGAAAATCGATAAAAATGACATAAAGAAGTAAGAAAACATGTAGCAATTGGCATAATATCATCATGGGGCATAAGAAATTAGGGATACGTTTATGACGTATCAAGCATCCCCAAGCTTAGTTCCTACTCGTCCTCGAGTAGGTAAACGATAAAACAATAATTTCTGAGGTGACATGCTACTAACATAAACTTGATCAATCTAATGTAAAAGCATATGCACGCTGAGATCATAAAACTTTAAACACAGGCATGATAAATAAAACTTTAATAATAAAGCATAGAAATTACTTTGAATCACGAAGAGTAACTCAAATAAAGGATCATGAATAATAATGCAAAGAAAGATAAACGTTTGTTTCAGGTATAGAGAAAGCATGGCAAACTGATATTTCGATAGTCCTTAAGAGTGGGGCAAAACATAAATGCCAGGACACCTCCAAAGTTCAAGAGGAAGACTAGAAAAAATAATTTAAGAACAAATAATAGCACATCATGAAGTAATTATTGATGCTTATGAGACAAATGCACATAGAACTCAGAATGGCAAAAATGCTCTCTCAACTGTGCATAAAGTTAGAAAATGGATACTCAACATAAAGGTAAAATAAAGGCCCTTCGTAGAGGGAAGCATGGATCACTCATGTGCTAGAGTTTTTATTTTATTAAACAGAGGTATTAAAAGTTAAAGACTCCTCCCATCCATATTTCACAAACCATGGCTAACCGAATCCTCGGGTGCCTGCCAACAATCACATACTGTGGAGGAGTGTCTATATTTTGGGAGATTTATGCTAATATCAACGAATGGTAAACAGAAAATACAGTACGTCACAAGTCAACTAGTTTCACAGGAGCGCCTCCCATGGTGAAGGACGCAACTGGTGTACAAATTCATCCCTCCTTCTCTTTTGTTTACACAATTATGCTTTGACTGATAAATCTGGGGAAAAAATAGTGAAGAGAATTTGTTTGCATTAATTTGGGGCTGGGCACCCCGCTTCCAGCTCTTCTATCATTTGGATAGGCGGATGAAGCCACTAGTCCAGGGTGTGAAATCCAATCAACAAGTGAGATAAAGATTCTCTATTTACGTCCTCATGAGCAAAAATAGGAACATAAAGTAGGAGTAATTTTGAAGGTTTTAAAGGTAACACATGAACAATTTACTTGGAATGGTAGTTAAATACCACATGTAGGTAGGTATGGTGTACACAATGGGAAAAACTTTGGTTTAAGGGAGTTAGGATGCACGAGTAGAGCTCATACTCAGTACAGGTGGAGACTAGCAAAAGACTGAGAGCGATAAATCAAGAGAGCATAAGAGCCATAATCATGCATAGCGACATAAGCATCATTAATCAAAACATAAGCAATATCACAAGTTCAAAAACTAAGTGGTCATGGAGGCTATTCGTGACTGGTTTGTAGTCATAAACATGGTGTGAGCATGCACCAAGTCAACCAAATAAATCATTCGAAAGAGAATACCATATATTGATGTTTTACTATGACAAGAACAACTCATGAATCTTTCAATACATATTAAACACTCTTAGATATTTGAGGCTAATCATGCTACTCAATAACCACAAGTCTTTAGAACTAAAATAACATTTAACATGGCATGAAAAAGTCCTAGCCACAGTCTATACAAGGTCCTACTAGTACAGTTATAAATTCTACTTCAAGCAACAGTTTTCTTTCTCCCAACAAGCACCATACAAAACATGCTTTAACAAAAATACTATTTATGATACAGCACGCAAACATGTGAGTACTCACATAACACTACTAAAACTAACAGCTCTAATAAGAGATGTATGCAAAACATGAGCTAAATAAATGCAGCAGCTAGACAGAGATTAAGAATACAACGTATTCTCATGAAAAAGCGGAGCGTGTCACTCTCCAATAAAAGAATGGTGTGGTCCAACAAAGCTTATTGAAAAAGTAAAAGCAAACTGAAAGCAAAAACAAAAACAAACTGAAAAAAATAAAAGACGCTCCAAGTAAAGCACATAAGATGTGACCGAATAAAAATATAGTTTCACTAGAAGTGACCTGATAATTTGTTGATGAAGAAGGGGATGCCTTGGGCATCCCCAAGCTTAGACGCTTGAGTCTGCTTGGAATCTTCTTGGATGTACCACCGGGGCATCCCCAAGCTTAGGATTTTCACTCTTCTTGATCACATCATATCATCCTCTTCTCTTGACCCTTGAAAACTTCCTTCACATCAAAATTCTCACAATCTTCATTAGCAACATTAGTGCAATTGAAATAATAAATTCACATGGTTTAGTTTAAACACAAGTCAAACACTCAAAAACACATTAGCTACTTTCACAACTTCTTTCAAAACTCTTTTTCAAAAAATAACACCAAAAGAAAGAGATTAAGATGCAAATGCGATAAATGGCAGAAATCTGTCAAAAACAAAAAAGCAGGTAAAGATCGATTTTTTCAAAAATCTTATGTTGCTCAAATAAAAAAGTGCTCTTCTAAGAAAAGTTGCGTATATAACTCAGGATTTTCCGTGATTTTTAACGGAATTAACAGTGGACAGAAAAAATCTGTTTCCTGCGCAGAAATCCGAAATATAGGCTCAACTTTCCACTAGAGGCTTTACTTCGCTCAACAAAAACTCAAAATAAAAGATACAGCGTGGTTGCTAAAGAAATAGACAACATCCAGGTGAAAAGCACACCAAAGAAAATGAATCAAAACAGGTTGAAAACAGCGAAATAAAACGGGTTGTCTCCCGGTAGCGCTTTTCTTTAACGCCTTTCAGCTAGGCAAAGAAAGGTGGAATCACGTGGATGCTCACATAAGAAATATGAATTGAAGCAAAATAGAGCATCATGAAGAAAATGTAAAACAAATTTAAGTCTAACCTACTTCCTATGCATAGGAATCTTGTAAAGAAATAAATTAAAGGAGCTCAAACTAGAAATCATGCGAAGGTAGAACAAGAGCAACTTCAAAACTTTCAACAGAAAGAGAGGTGTTTTAGTAACATGAAAATTCCTACAACCATATTTTCCTCTCTCATAATAATTTCAGCAGCATCATGAACAAACTCAACAACATAATTATCACATAAAGCATGTTTGTCACGGTCTAAAAGCACACAATTCATATCAAGCTCAAAAACAGTGGGATCCAAATTAAAAGTAAATACCTCTTCTTTCCCACTTTTAGCTATAGCAAAACAAAATGATTGGTCACTCTTAAAAGGCATAGGACACGTTATAGCAATCCTATTTTCAGTAGAATTATAATTTATAACATCAAGTAACATAGGACCATCATCAAAAGCATTATCATAAGATTTATCCAAGTAGCATGGATTATCACACATAATAGTAGAAATATCATTCTCACAAGTTTCAGTCATAGTAGTATCAAGGTCACAAGTATAGCAAGTATCAATTACATAAAATAAAGAGTTACTATCATTGGGAGGTAGACATGGGTTCCATTCTTCCTCCTCTTGATCATCACTCTCCTCCTCTTTTTGATCCAATGAGCTTCCAGATTCAGCAGTTTCTTCTTCCATAGGTTCCTGCAAGGCATTAGTTACTTCCTTAGGTTGAGAGCATTTATTAAGGTATTCCATTATGTAGTAATTACAATCATTGTAATTATCAAAGCAATATTCAAGTATAGCATAAATCTCATATTTATAAGTTGCATCATCACTACTTTCAAGCAAATAGGCAATTTCGAATGCACCCTTCCAAGCACTAAATTCTTAAATTTGTTACACATCATATAATTCATAATTTACCTTAACATAATAAGATGTGGTAACATTATCATTATACTCACAAGATTTATCAAAGCAATAAGTAACATCATAAGTAGAACACAAGTTTTTAGCATAGTCATGCAATTTATTAATTTGCTCCCATAAGTGTATCCCTTTTTGTGACAAGTGGTGTTCCTTATAATGTTTTTGTTGTTCATACGTGAACCCACCTTGTCTAAAAGATCTAGTTTCAAAGACATCAAACATTGATAGCAAGCATGATAAAGCAGAAATAACAACTAGAATAAGAACTAATTTTTTTTTGTGTTTTTTTTGATAAAGAGAAGCAAAACAACAGAAAAATAAAAACAAGACAATAAACAAAATAAAGAGGTTGAGAGTGAGAGACTCCCCTTGCTAGAAGACTTCCTTCTCCCCGGCAACAGCGCCAGAAAAAGTCCTTGATGGTGCAGATCTTGCACTCGCTGGGATACCCCAAGAGGAGGGTGTGATGAGCATAGAGGTAGGAGTTTTCCCCTTAGTTAAGAACCAAGGTTATCAATCCAGTAGGAGAAGGAGGACCTTCAAAAGGTTGATGCCACTGACGCTGGTGCTGGCGCTTCACCGATGTCAGTAACAACATGGAACCTGCACACAACACAACCAAAATACTTTGCCCCAACGGTACAGTGAGGCTGTCAATCTCACCGGTCTTGCTAAAAACAAAGATTAGACGTATAGTGTGGAAAAACAGAGTATGCTTGCAGTAAGTAAAGAAATCATGAATTTTTTGTGGTTTGTTTAACAGTGTGGAAAAATGGACCGGGGTTCATAGGTTCACTAGTGGTGTCTCTCCATAAAACATAGCATGCTGGGTGAACAAATTACAACTGGGCAATTGACAAATAGAGGTTCCACCGTAGTGCACAATATGACATGAAGATTACTATGATATTTAGTGCGGGCATTATAACAAGATACATAGACCGACATCCATCTCCATCTATGACTAATAATCCACCCTCAGGTTATCATCCGAACCCCCTTAGGTATTAAGTTGCAAGCAACAGATAATTCCATTAAACAAAGTGTGTAATGTAAGCAATGATTATGCATGCGGGCACTCTCACCGTTGTTTTCTCCCTAATGGCAACAACACATCCTCCCCCTCCACGTTTCTGTCACTCGAGCAAGGCAACAAGGAGGCATGAACCCACTATCAAGCATAAATACTCCCTCTTGGAGTCACTAGCAACTACTTGGCCAGAATAACCACTAGCAATGGAAAGCATGCAAGATCACCAATAACATATGCAATTCCGAGAAAATAGGACTTCTGTTTCCCCTCTTCGACCCCTTTTCGGTCTTCTGGATGCTTCCGGGGAAAATAGGACTTCTGGGCTTCGAACTTTCCAATTCCAAGAATATTTCCAGAACAACTTTTCTGAAACTAAAAACAGCAGAAAACAGGAAACTGGCTCTGTGGCATCTTGTCAATATGTTAGTCCGAAAAATCGATAAAAATGACATAAAGAAGGGAGAAAACATGTAGAAATTAGCATAATATCATCATGGAGCATCAAAAATTAGGGATACGTTTATGACGTATCACCCTCACACCACATGCATCCACGCAACGTTGACTCAACAAGGTGCCTCCGACCTTGGCTAACAATCGGATGGTACGCTAGTATGGCATGGAGGATGGCGACGAGATCTCGGTGGCCACGACATCGTGTCATGAGATAGGCATATCTCCGGCCCGTTCATCATACGAACTCTTGGAGCATGTCCACTGCACCCCCAAAGCACCCAAAGGTCCATTGGGGCGCCGGATGGAAAATCGCGCCACAACGGCACCCCCAATGGTGGGTCCTGCACGATTTTCAGTCCGGCTTCCCCCAATGGGCCTCCAACCTTGGGGACGGACCGGGCGATGCCGAACAACATGTGGACAACTTCTCCAACAGGCAGGGTTGGCTCGTCATAGAGACATAATAACACATGCATATGCCATTTTCGTCATTCCACCACCGTCCGTTGTCGGCCGTATATTGTTGGCGCAGAACCACCAACAGCCCCTCTTGTTGCCACCGCCATCGGCCCCGCCTCCGGTTGTCGTTCTTCGCCGATAGAAGGATCTTCCCACCGGTACGGCCAATTTTCCACTCATGCCCGTCCGCTAGGTGTTCGGATGTTTGCCAACATGTCACGTGCTTTGGTTTTTTATTCATAGGCAAAGAATATCGACGGCGAGTTCATGTTTCACATGATAAAGGTGGAACATGCCCTCTTAGCCGACGACAAAGAGAATCAGATGGTACTCGCCATCCTGCTAGCCGCGTAGGTCGAGTTTGATCATAATCACAAACGAGGAGGGTCGAGGATTGGACGGCGGGCCAACAAAAACCGGTTCAGGACGACGAGATATTTGTTGCTTTACACTGATTATTTCTCCTCCAACCCGGCAAACAATGATAATGATTTTCTCCAGCGGTTTAGGATGTAGAGGAGTGTGTTCAAGGACACTGTGCATGGAATTCGAGAATATGATGACTACTTAGAGCCGAAGAAAGATTGCACTGGCCTGATAGGATTCTCATCAATTCATAAGTGCACTGCTGCTATACGGTGTTTAGCATATGGAGCTCCCGCAGATTCTTTCGATGACTCCCTCCGTATGTATGAAACCATAACTATCGAAGTCACATAGAGCAAAGCAGCGAATGCAGTGTTTGGAGCAACCTATTTGTGGCAACCAAATGCAGAAGACACAACTCGTCTCATGGAACAAGATGAAGCAAGAGGATTTTTGAAAATTCTTGGGAGCATAGACCGCATGCATTGAAGATGGAAGAATTGTCCATTCGGTTGACATCGTATGTACACAAGAGGACATCTTGGTCAACCTGACAATGGTGCGGGTGCAGTTGGGCATTTCGGTGCAGATTTTGCTTCACTCACGGTTGGGTCGGGTTGAAATTGGTGGTACAAAAAAATGTGTTGGATCGGTGAGAGATGACCATCACATCGGACCGGAGCGATGCGTTTTGGAGCGAAACACGAAAAAGCTAAAACGAGTCATACCCGCAGTTTCAACCCGCATGAGCTGTTCGGGGCCATCTTGACGCCACGCGACCCCCAACCATTGAATCCCCTCCTTTCTCGTCTCCATGGACGACGGCCATCTACAAACTTCCCTTACTTCACCCTTGCCCCCTTAAACCGCTACCAGTCAACCTCCATCGTTGCCCAGCAGCACCGCCGACCCTCAGGCCTCATCGCGACCTTGCATCGTTAATGTCTCCGCCATCTGCTCTTCTGACCTAATACAACAAGGCAACAAGCTCACGTCATGGTCCTCTACACCGGTAAGACGACAAAGTCACCATACCTATCGGGCTTCATTCATTGTCATCGCCTTGCCTACATCATCGACGATGACCTCCTCCTTGTTCTCTACTCGGACCTACGCGCTGATACGTCCATTTTTTGCATCACTATTTTATATTGTTATTTTCTGTTATTCATCGATATATTTCATGTTATGATGCATTACTTATGTGATTTCAGCTTATTTTGCATGTTTCATAATTTTTGGAGAATAAACATCGGGACGAGAAATCTGATGGAAAAAGCATCGTCAAGATACCCTATTTCAGAAGATCAGAAGAAGGGGGGCATCGGGGATGTCTTAGAGTCCAGAAGAGGGGTTTAGCCATGAAGAGGCCCGGAGGGGGCCACATGGGGCCCACACCATGGGGTGGCGCGCCCCCTGGCCACGCCGCCAGGTGGTGTGGCCACCCTGCCCACCTCTGGTCGCCCCCTTTCATGTACTTGACCCCCCGGGAACCCTAAGACTCAGAACATCATCGAGGAAATATTCCGCCGCCTCCTCGGGGTGGAAAACAACAGAGATAGAAAATCTCTCCAGCATTGAGAAATCTGTCGGGGAAATTCCACCCCGGAGAGGTGCAATCACCGCCATCGTCACCGTCATCGCTCCGGGCATCATCAAGATCGTCATCGTCATCATCATCACCAGCACCATCACCCTCACCATCCATATCCATCCCTCTGTAACGATTAGGGTTCTATATTGTTGTTTTCCACTAGATCTCTCTCCTGGTGAGGATTACTTGTTAGTAGTTGATGCTTGTGAGATTTATCGGTATTTACACTTTATGACCAGATTGTTATTCATCATTATATCACCTCTGATCATGATCCATATGATGTCTTGTGAGTAGTTCGTTTAGTTCTTGAGGACATGGGAGAAGTCAAGATGTTAGTAGTGGAATTGTGTTAAAGTAATATCTAGTGGTTTGATATTTAAGTTGTGGTGTTATTCTTCTAGTGGTTTCATGTGAACGTAGACTACATGACACTTCACCTTTAGGGGCCTAGGAGGATACATTGTGTATTTGGCTACTAATTGTGGGGTTGCCGGAATGACAGAAACCTAAACCCCCGTTAGGAAACCGATGCACGAGGGAGTGTAGGATCCCGGAGTTTTAAAGTTGTGGTTAGATTTATCTTCATTACTTTCTTGTATTTGCGGATGCTTGCAAGGGGTTTAATCACAAGTATGTATTAGTCCTAGTTGGGCGGTGCATTAGCATAGGTTCACCCACACAACACCTATCAAAACAATAAATATTAATCAACTGTATGAAGCGAAAGCACTTGACAAAATTACCATGTGTCTTTGAGAACGTTTGGTAATCATAAGTAGACCAACCGGCTTGTACTTTGCTCTCAAAAGTACTGGGCCACTCGCTGCATTTATATTTATTTTCTTTTATTTACTCGCACATTATTTATCCGCTATATCAAAAACCACCAAAAACCCGTTTGCTAGTGTTTATAGTGAATCCTCTATCCAACCTTCTTGTCAACACCTTCTGCTCCTCGTTGGGTTCGACACTCTTATTTATCAAAAGTAATACGATACACCCCCTATACTTGTGGGTCATCAAGACTATTTTCTGGCGCCGTTTCCCGGGAAGTGAAGCGCTATTGGTGAGTGGAATTGGTAAGAGAAACTTTAACTATGAGTGTTGTTTTTATTTTTGTCTGGTGTTTTATTTCACTATGGATAGTCCTTATTGTTCTTTATTTAGGGGTACAACTACTGTTGCTGCTAGGGTAGTAGGTGACCCATTATCTATTGAATTGGATCCTTATAAAATACCTATGAAAATTGTTGGACGTGTTATGGATAACTGCTATTATGGAGATGGAACTGTCCATCCCGGTGATCATTTGCTCTTTATACATGAATTATGCGAGTTATTTAGGTGTGCAGGTATTACAATGGATCAAGTTAAAAGGAAATTATTCTCTTTATTGCTGAAAGGTAGAGCTGCTAAATGGTTTAAATTACTGAAGAATGGTGAATCTATTGGATGGGAGGAAATTGTACCTCTCTTTTATTCTAAAATCTATCCTCCTAGTGAGATTCATAAAGACCGAAATCAAATATATAAATTTTGGCCTCATGATGGAGAGAGTATTGCCCAAGCTTGGGGGATAATGAAGTTATTAATGCTTAAATGTCCCGTTCATGAGCCACCGAGTAATATTGTTATCAATAATTTTTATGCAAGATTTTCTCTTCATGATAAGGATTTATTGGATGCTTGTTGTTCTGGATCATTCACACGTATGAAGGAAGAAGCTAAATGGGATCTTCTTGACCGTATTCAAGAAAACACTGAAGGATGGGAGAATGACAAAGGTAGAAAGTCAGGTATATATTATGATTATGAATGCATTAAAGCTTTAATTGGAAATGATGATTTCTATAATGTTAGTGATGTTAGTGATCTTGATTCTCAAATCTTTGCAAATTGTCTTAAAGTCTTTGCCTCCTATCTTGATATTTCCAAAAAGGAGTTGAGAAAGTATCATGCACCTTATAAAGATATTGTTCCTGCTAAAAATATAGAAGTGCATGTTGTTAATCCTGTTGTGCTTGAGCCTTATATTGATAAAATGCCTTTCCCTGCTAAGGTAAAAGAACACTCTATTATAGCTAGTGTGGTTAACAAAAGTATAAAGAAATCTATTGAACCTGATGAACAAATAACCGTTGAACCTAGAGTAGCAATAGTAAAAGACCTTGTCTGTGGAAATGTAGAGGATGAACATATTGTCTTCTGTGAGGATGCTTCTAATATTGTTTCACATCCAAATAGACCTAAGAAAACTAATGTTCCCGTGCTTTCTGTTAAGATTGGTGATCATTTCTATTATGGTTTGTGTGAGATTGGTGCAAGTTCTAGTGCCATTCCTTATGAGCTTTATAAAGATATCATGCATGAAATCGGTTCTTGTGAACTTGAAGATATTGATGCGGTTATTCAACTTGCTAATAGAGAAACTGTCTTTCCGATTGGTATTGCTAGGGATGTGGAAGTTTTATGTGGTAAAACTAAATATCCTGCTGATTTTCTAGTGCTGGGTAAAGCTGCTAGTAAACTTGTGGTGCTAAATATCCTACTGATTTTCTACTCATTTTTGGTAGACCTTTCTTGAAAACTTGTGGTGCTATTATAGACTGTAAGAAGGAGAAAATATTGACTAAATTTGATGGAAAATATTATGAGTTTAATTTCTCCAAATTTGCTAGAGCTCCTTATGAATCTGAATTGCCTAATGAAAATTTATAGTTGAATAGCTTGCCTCTATTTCTCTTCCTCCTAACAATGCTTTGCAGCAATATATGGAGGACCACGAAAGTGAGGTCTTAATGGAAGAAAGAAATGAGATTGAGTATGTTCTTCTTCGTCAACCGGTGATACTGAAACATAATTTACCTATGGAGGACTTGGGTACCACATTACCACCCAAGGAGGATCCTGTTTTTGATTAAAAACCTTTACCTGATGATCTTAAATATGCCTATATTGATGATAAGAAAGTATATCCTATTATTATTAGTTCTAAACTTTCAGGTGAAGAAGAGGAAAGATTATTGAGAATATTGAAGAAACACCATGGAGCTATTGGATATACTCTTGATGATTTGAAAGAGATTTATCCCTCTATATGTCAGCATGGTATTAATATTAAACCTGATGCAAAGCCAGTAGTTGAACATCAACGTTGTTTAATTCCTAAGATGAAGGAAGTGGTAAGGAATGGAGTATTAAAACTCCTTGATGCTGGTATTATTTTTCCTATTGCTGATAGTAGATGGGTGAGCCCAGTGCATTGTGTCCCTAACAAGGGAGGAATGATTGTTGTGCCTGATACGTCATAAACATATCCTTAATTTCTGATGTTCCATGTTGTTTTCTTATTGTTTCCCGCATGTTTGCTATACACTTTATGTCATTTTTATCGATTTTCCGGACTAACCTATTGACAAGATGCCACAGAGCCAGTTCCCTGTTTTCTGTTGTTTTTGGTTTTAGAAAATTTGTTCTAGAAATATTCTCGGAATTGGATAATTCGAAGCTCGAAAGTCTTCGAAATCCAGGAATTGGAATATTCCCTGTTTTTATGTAATGCTACATGTTGTGTTTGCTGGGATCTAATGAATGTTGAATGCTATGTCTTCTGATTATCAATCTATCATGTTATCTTCATGCTTATGTTATTTATGATCTTGCATAATCTCCGTTATTAGTAGATGCTATGGCCAAGTAGATGCTAGTAACTCCAAGAGGGAGTATTTATGCTCGATAGTGGGTCATGCCTCCTTTTCATGTGTGCTCGAGTGACAGAAACGTGACGGATGGAGGATGTGTTGTTGCCATTAGGGAGAAAACAACATTGCTTTGTCTAAGGATGATGTTATTGTTTACATTACACACTTTGCTTACTACGATTATCTGTTGCTTGCAACTTAATACCCAACGTTTGTTCGGATGATATTCAGAGGGTGGATTTTTAGTCATAGATGCAATTGGATAACGTTCTATGTATTTTGTTGTAATGCCCTCATGAATCACGTAGTAATCTTTATGTCTTGCATATGCACTACGGTGCAGCCTTCATTTCTGTCAATTGCCCTGCTGTAATTTATTCACCACATATGTTATTTATCTTTCTCGGAGAGACACCACTAGTGAACTATGGACCCCGGTCTTTTTTCCTCATACTGATAAAACACCTACTGCTTTCATACCGCTCTCATACTGTTTCTAAATTTTTCCACACCATACGTTTAACCTTTTTGTGTTCAGCAAAACCGGTGAGATTGACAACCTCACTGCCTCGTTGGGACATAGTGATTTGATTGTGTTGTGTAGGTTCCACGTTGCTGCTGAACCGGTAGTGCACCCTGCCATCTCAGCTGCTTCACCTTCTGAAGTTACTCCTTCCTCCTACTGGTCGATTCAACCTTGGTTTTTTTCCGAGGGAAAACTCGCCGCTGCACTCTTCACACCTTGCGCTTGGGGTCTCCCAACGAGCGTGTGTCTACACTCCATCAAGATTTTCTGGCGCCGTTGCCGGGGAGGAAGAGAATTTCTGCAAGGGGAGTCTCTCACTTCCAATCTCTTTACTTTGTTTTTGTTTTGCTTAGTTTATTTTATTTTGTCTTGTTTGCTTCTCTTTATCAAAAATACAAAAAAATTAGTTCTTATTCTAGTTGTTATTTTTGTCACTTCATCATGTTGTTCCCTAAGTTTACACTGAAAGATTTGCCGGTAGGAAGTGGTTCTATACTTGGAAAAGACACTACTAAAGAATTCTTTGATCATGTTAGTAAGCCTTATATTTTTGAGGAAAAATCCATAGTAGAACTTGCTCCCAATTATGAGACCGCTGCAACTTCTTTAGTTCACATGTTAGAAGCTAGGTTTTTAAATCTCCATCCCATATTACAACACATGTTCCTCAATTTGAATAACATTGAAGATGTTGAGAAAAGAAACTTTATCTTAAAACATATGCTTAAAGAATTTGGAGATGTTGCTGTAGAAGCTAGAAAAGTCTTTGATCGTTTCAATATGCTTGGCTCATGGGTAGACATTGTTGGTGCTGTTGAAAAAACTGAATCTAATAATGAAAAGGAGGATAAAATACCAATCCCCTTTAAAATGATAGCGCTGCATGAAGCCCAAGAAAAGAATTTTGATTGGATTGTTCCTGAGAATTTATTTCATGAAAATAGTAAGCCTAAAAGTTCTAAGAGAGGAACCTCGGAAACTCACTTAGATATATAATGCATTATTAAGGAATTTCCAAATCTTGATTCGAATGCCCCTCCATTTGAAAATACTTGATTCCACTTTTCTGGGCCTAGCTAAAAGGCGTTAAAGAAAAACACTTCTTGGGAGATAACCCATGGTTTTATTTTTTGCTTTGTTTTTTCTCTTTTTTTCTTTGAGTCAAGGGGTTGTATAC
Source organism: Alopecurus myosuroides (assembly GCA_028641055.1). Taxonomy (NCBI): domain Eukaryota; kingdom Viridiplantae; phylum Streptophyta; class Magnoliopsida; order Poales; family Poaceae; genus Alopecurus; species Alopecurus myosuroides. The sequence continues at coordinate 288,619,808 of CM054059.1, forward strand.
TTATGTAGCAACTCCTTTGTATCTTTATTTCAATGTTTTAGTAGTGCCAACTAAGGTTTCTGACGAGAGTTGAAGTTGGTTTTCGGATTTCTGCGCAGGAAACAGATTTCTTCTGTCCACCATAAAAAAATCGTATAAAATCCTGGAAGCTCAGAATGATATTTTTTTTTGCTTATTCCTCAGCTAATTACGCAACTTTTTAGTTCTTTAAGTTTTTAGATCTGAGCAACGTAAGTGCCTTGAAAAAATTCGTCTTTATAGGCAGTTCTGGTTTAGACAGATTCTGCCATTTTTCTTGCATTTGCTCTTTTGCGATGTCAAGTGGATTTCTTTGCTTCACGAAACATCAGTGGCTGTAGCTAATGTTTAAAAGTATCAATAGCACTTGTGCAAAACAGAACCAATGGATTTTTATTTGTTGCACTAACCCTCTAATGCGAATTACTTTTTGAGTGTGGTGTGAAGGAAGTTTTCAAGTGTCAAGAGAAGAGGTGATATATATGATTGATACATCTCCAACGTATCTATAATTTCTGATGCTCCATGATAATATTATGCAAATTGCTACATGTTTTCTCCCTTCTTTATAGCATTTTTACACGTTATCTGGGACTAACCTATTAACAAGATGCCAAGTGTCAGTTCCCTGTTTTCTGCTGTTTTTTATTTCAGAAAAGTTATTCTGGAAATATTCTCGGAATTGGACCCCACAAAGCCCGAAGTGCCTATTTTCCCCGGAAGCATCCAGAAGACCGAAGAGGAGACGAAGAGGGGCATCAGGGGCCCACACTATGGGGTGTCCGGCCCCCTATGGCCGCGCCAGGGGGTGGTGTGGCCCCCTCGAGGGCTCCACCGCCTCTGCACTTTCGCCTATTTATTCCCCCCGGATGGAAAACCTTAAAGATCTCATCAGAAATCCCTGAAAAGTTTCCTAACTGCCGTCACCGTCAACCATAGATCAGGGGGATTCTGAAGCTGTCTCCGGCACCCTGCCGGAGAGGAAATCATCACCGGAGGCCTCTACATCACCATGCCTGCCTCCGGAGTGATGCGTGAGTAGTTCATCCTTGGACTACGGGTCCATAGCAGTAGCTAGATGGTTGTCTCCTCCTCATATGCCTCCATGTTTAGATCTCGTGAGCTGCCTAACATGATCGAGATTGATCTTATGTAACTCTATGTGCTGTGTTTGCTGGGATCCGATGAATACTGAACTTATGCCAAGTTGATTATAGTCTTTATTTGCATATGTTATTTGTGATCTTGCATGCTTTCCGTTGCTAGTGGTTGCTATGGCCAAGTAGTTGCTAGTGACTCCAAGAGGGAGTATTTATGGTCGATAGTGGGTTCATGCCTCCTTTTTGCCTGTGCTCGAGTGACAGAAACGTGACGGGGGAGGATGTGCTGTTGCCACTAGGGAGAAAACAGCGGTATGAGTGCCCGCGTGTACAATCATTGCTTATATTACACACTTTGTTTAATGCAGTTATCTGTTGCTTGCAACTTAATACCTAAGGCCTTGTTTGGTACGGGTGTATATTTAGGGATTGGTGGGGATTATCCCGGTCTAATCCCAAACCCCCAAAAATCCCCGAAAACTCGTTTGGTACAAGTGTATTAGCAGGGTTTATCCCCACTTTTCCCCAAAATTCCCCCAACCTATAGTGTATTTTTCTCCATATCAAATCCACTCCCTATAGCAAGTGGATTGGGGGGGGGGGGGAGGGATTTGAGGGGATTGGGTGGAGGTGGGGGTTTCACCCAAACCCTCTAGGGATTATCCCCACTAATCCCCTAAAATACTAGTCACCCAAACAAGGCATAAGGGGGTTCGGATGATAACCTGAGGGTGGTATATTAGTCATAGATGCAGATGGATGTCGGTCTATGTATATTGTTGTAATGCCTGCACTAAATGTCATAGTAGTCATCATGTCATGAATGTGCACTACGGTGCAACCTTTATTTGTCAATTGCCCAGCTGTAATTTGTTCACCCAGCATGCTATCTTTTATGGAGAGACACCACTAGTGAACCTATGAACCCCGGTCCATTTTATTACACTTTTTAAACAAACCTCTACAATTTCCTGCTTTCTTTACTTACTGCAAGAATACATTATTTTCCACACTATACGTCTAATCTTTGTTTTCAGCAAGACCGGTGAGATTGACAACCTCACTGTACCGTTGGGACAAAGTATTTTGGTTGTGTTGTGTGCAGGTTCCACGTTGTTGCTGACACCTGTGAGCCATCACCACCATCAGTGGCATCAACCTTCCGAAGGTCCCGTTTCTCCTACTGGATTGATAACCTTGGCTCTTAATTAAGGGGAAAACTCCTACCGCTGTGCTCATCACACCCTCCTCCTGGGGTATCCCAACGAGTGCAAGATCTACACCATCAATGATCAAGAAGAGTGCAAGGTCAAAGCTTGGGGATGCCCCCGTGGTTCATCCAAGCATATTTTTTAGAAGACTCAAGCATCTAAGCTTGGGGATTCCCAAGGCATCCTCTTCTTCATCAACTATCTATCAGGTCACTTCTCATGAAACTATATTTTTATTCGGTCACATCATATGAAGTTTACTTGGAGCGTCTATTTGTTTTTCTTTCGTTTTCCTTTGTTTTCCTTGCTGAAATAATATAGTTGGATCCTAGCATTCTTTGTTTGGGAGAGAGACACGCTTCGCTTTTTCGTTTGAATACTTGCTATGCTCGTATTCTTAGTTTTCTTCTAGCTGCTGCAAAAATTCCTGTTTAGCTCTCGTTTTCATTGCATCTCTTATTCAGAGCTGTTAGTTTTAGTAGTGTTATGTGAGTCCTCTTGATACGTCATAAACGTATCCCTAATTTCTGATGCTCCATGATCATATTATGCCAATTGCTACATGTTTTATCCCTTCTTTATGCCATTTTTATCGATTTTCCGGACTAACCTATTAACAAGATGCCACAGAGCCAGTTCCCTGTTTTCTGCTATTTTTAGTTTCAGAAAAGTTGTTCTGGAAATATTCCCGGAATTGGAAAATTCGAAGCCCGGAAGTCCTATTTTCCCCGGAAGAATCCAGAAGACCGAAGAGGAGTCGAAGAGGGGCAGAAAGGGGGCCACACCATAGGGTGGCGCGGCCCCCCTTGCCGCGCCAGCTATAGGTGTGGCCCCCCTGGAGCCCTTTCGCCTATTTAAGCCCCCCGGATGGGAAACCGTAGGCACCTGATCAAAATTCCCGAAAAAGTTCCGCAGCCGCCGTCACCGTCAACCCTAGATCAGGGGGGTTCTGAAGCTGTTTCCGGCACCCTGCCGGAGAGGAGATCATCACCGGAGTCTTCTACATCACCATGCCTGCCTCCGGAGTGATACATGAGTAGTTCATCCTTGGACTACGGTTTCGTAGCTGTAGCTAGATGGTTGTCTTCTCCTCTTAGGCCTCCTTGTTTAGATCTCGTGATCTGCCTATCATGATCGATATTGATCTTATGTAATTCAATGTGCTGTGTTTGCTGGGATCCGATGAATATTGACCTTATGCCAAGTTGATTATAGTCTTTATTTGCATATGTTATTTGTGATCTTGCATGCTCTCCATTGCTAGTGGTTATTCTGGCCAAGTAGTTGCTAGTGACTCCAAGAGGGAGTATTTATGCTCGATAGTGGGTGCATGCCTCCTTGTTGCCTTGCTCGAGTGACAGAAACGTGAAGGGGGAGGATGTGTTGTTGCCATCAGGGAGAAAACAACGGTGAGAGTGCCCACGTGCATAATCATTGCTTACATTACACACTTTGTTTAATGCAATTATTTGTTGCTTGCAACTTAATACCTAAGGGGGTTCAGATGATAACCTGAGGGTGGATTATTAGTCATAGATGCAGATGGATGTCGATCTATATATCTTGTTGTAACGCCCGCACTAAATAGCATAGTAATGTTCATGTCATATTGTGCACTACGGTGCAACCTCTATTTGTCAATTGCCCAGCTGTAATTTGTTCACCCAGCATGCTATGTTTTATGGAGAGACACCACTAGTGAAACTATGAACCTCGGTCCATTTTTCCACACTGTTAAACAAACCACAACAATTTCCTGCTTTCTTTACTTACTGAAAGCATACACAGTTTTTCCACACTATATGTCTAATCTTGTTCAGCAAGAGCGGTGAGATTGACAACCTCACTGTACCGTTGGGGCAAAGTATTTTGGTTGTGTTGTGTGCAGGTTCCACGTTGCTGCTGACACCGGTGAAGCGCCAGCACCACCGTCAGTGGCATCAACCTTCCGAAGGTCCTCCTTCTCCTACTGGATCGATAACCTTGGTTCTTAACGAAGGGGAAAACTCCTACCGCTGTGCTCATCACACCCTCCACTTGGGGTATCCCAACGAGTGCAAGATCGGCACCATCACCTCTCATGTTTGCTTGTTGTAGAATTTAGAGAGTTTTTGTTAAAGCATTATTTGTATGGTGCTTGTTGGGAAAATAAACTGCTGCTTGAGGTAGAATTTTTAACGGTGCAAGTAGAAGCTTGTATAGACCGTGGCTAGAACTTTTTCATATCATGCTAGATGTTATTTTAGTTTTAAAGCCTTGTGGTTATTGAGTAGAATGATTAGCCTCAAATAGCTGAGAGTGTTTAATGTTCCATTGAAAGAATCATGAGTTGTTCTTGTCAAATTGAAGCATAAATTTGTGGTGTTCTTCTTTGGATTTTTTATTTGGTTGACTTGGCTCGTTCTCACACCATGTTTATGACTATGAACCCGTCATGAATAGCCTCCATGATTATTTAGTTTTTGAACTTGTGGTACCACTTATGCTTTGATTAATGATTTTTATGTCGCTATGCATGATTATGGCTCTTATGCTCTCTTGATTTGTCGCTCCGAGTCATTTGCTAGCCTCCACCTGTACTGAGTATGAGCTCTACTCGTGCATCCAACTCCCAAAAACCAAAGTTTTCCCATTGTGTCCACCATACCTACCTACATGTGGTATTTAACCGCCACTCCAAAGTAAATTGCTCATGTGTTACCTTTAAAACTTTCAAAATTACTCCTGTTTTGTGCTCCTATTTTAGCTCATGAGGACGTAAATAGAGAATCTTTATCTCACTTGTTGATTGGACTTTCACACCCTGGACTAGTGTCTTCATCCGCTTATCCAATGATAGAAGAGCTGGCAGCAGGGTGCATAGCCCCAAATTAATAACACAAATTCTCTTCATTATTTTTGCCCCTGATTTATCAGTCAAAGCATAATTGTGTAAACAAACGAGAAAGAGAAGTTGACCTTCTACCCAGATGTGTCCTTCTATGGGATCCGCTCTTGTGAAAGTCTAGTTGGCTTGTGACGTACTGTATTTTCTGTTTACCATTCGTTGACATAAGCATACACCTCTCTTAAAATATAGACACTCCTCCACGGTATGTGATTGTTGGCAGGCACTCGAGGATTCGGTTAGCCATGGTTTGTGAAAGATGGTTGGGAGGAGTGTCAAGTTTTTATACCTCTATTTAATAAAATAAAAGCTCTAGCACATGAGTGATCCATGCTTCCCTATGTGAAGGGCCTTTCTTTTACTTTTATGTTGAGTCTCCATCTTCTAACTTTATGCATAGTTGAGAGAGCATTTTTGCCATTCTGAGTTTTATGTGCATTTGTCCCAGAAACATTATTAATTGATTCATGATGTGTTATTGCTTGTTCTCTAACTATTTGTTCTAGTCTTCCTCATGAACTTTGAAGGTGTCCTCGCATTTATGTTTTGCCCCACTCTTAAGGACTAGCGAAATATCACTTTGACATGCTTTCTCAATACTTGAAACAAAAGTATATATTTCTTTGCATTGTTATTCATGATCTTTTATTTGAGTTACTTCTCATGATGCAAATTGATTACTATGCTTTATTATTAAAGTTTTATTTATCATGTTTGTGTTTAAGTTCTATGATCTCAGCTTACTTATGCTTTTTACATCATTGATGATCAAGTTTATGTTGGTGGCATGTCACCTTAGAAAATATCGTGTTTTTACCGTTTACCTACTCGAGGACGAGCAGGAACTAAGCTTGGGGATGTTGATACGTCATAAACGTATCCTTAATTTATGATGTTCCATGTTGTTTTCTTATTGTTTCCCACATGTTTGCTATACACTTTATGTCATTTTTATCAATTTTCTGGACTAACCTATTGACAAGATGCCACATAGCCAGTTCCCCGTTTTCAGTTGTTTTTGGTTTCAGAAAAGTTGTTGTGAAAATATTCTCGGAATCGGAAAATTCGAAGCCCAGAAGTATTAGAAATCCCGGAGGTTCCACGGAGTCCCGAAGAGACCCGGAGGGGTGCCTCAGGGGGCCCACACCATAGGGTGGCGCGCCCCTGGCTGCGCCAGGGGGTGGTGTGGGGCTCCTAAGCCTCCACTGCCTCTGCCCTTTCGCCTATATAACCCCCCGAGACATAAACCCTAAAGATATACCACTTTTTCCCGAGAAACACCCGAGGCCGCCGTCACCGTCATCCCGAGATCGGGAGGGTTCTGGAGCTCTCCCCGGCACCCTGCCGGAGGGGGGAAATCAACATCGGAGGGGTCTACACCACCATGCCCTCCTCCGAAGTGATGCGTGAGTAGTTCATCCCCGGACTACGGGTCCATAGCAGTAGCTAGATGGTTGTTCTCTGCAGTCTGTACCTCATGTTTAGATCTTGTGAGATTCCTAACATGATCAATATCATCTTTATGTAATGCTACATGTTGTGTTTGCTGGGATCTGATGAATGTTGAATGCTATGTCTTCTGATTATCAATCTATCATGTTATCTTCATGCTTATGTTATTTATGATCTTGCATGATCTCCGTTATTACTAGATGATCTTGCCAAGTAGATGCTAGTAACTCCAAGAGGGAGTATTTATGCTCGATAGTGGGTTCATACCTCCTTTTCATCCGTGCTCGAGTGACAGAAACGTCACGGATGGAGGATGTGTTGTTGCCATTAGGGAGAAAACAATAATGCTTTGTCTAAGGATGATGTTATTGTTTACATTACACATTTTTCTTACTGCGATTATCTGTTGCTTACAACTTAATACCCAACGTTTGTTCGGATGATATTCGGAGGGTGGATTGTCGTGGTGGTGTCACGGCAGATGCCATAGGATGGCTAAAGATGTGGGAACGATGGACGCTGGAGGTATTCGGGGAGGGATTACGCGACGAATAGCCGCGTGAGGTAAGATCCACACAACACAAACAACACGATGTACCCAGGTTCAGGGCCCTCGTGAGGAGGTAAAACCCCTACTCCTGCCTTTCTCTATGTATTACGAAGTCTCTCCGAGTAGCCACAGTACAAATGGTATCTCTACCGAGTAGCCCCTCTCTCCTCTCCGAGTAGAGCTAGGTCAAGAACTTAGGGTTTCTAGGACTCCAAAATGAACGTGGAGCCAGATCCCTCTCCGAGTAGAGCTAGGTCAAGAACTTAGGGTTTCTAGGGCTCCAAAATGAACGTGGAGCAAGATCCCTCTCCGAGTAGAGCTAGGTCAAGAACTTAGGGTTTCTAGGGCTCCAAAATGAACGTGGAGCAAGATCCCTCGCGCAGGAGGCGGCGGGGCACCTTATATACACGGTGCCCAGCCGGATACGTCCAAATACGAACAAGTGTCGACATAATGTGCACATCGTCCTTTCTCCGAGTACCCGCTGACAGCTTTGGTTCCTAATCTTGGCTGCTTCCGTAAAGTCGTTGGGCAAAACTAGGGGACAGACTGGTATCACTGTACCTAGGCACAGAGTAGGCCCCCCTTATCCTGCCACGGCCTGCTTCCATGCTGTCACAGTCAGGCAGGCAGGCCCCATATGAACAGTAGTTCGAATGCTGCCAAGTACGGACCCAGGATACGTGGGATCCTGTGTCAGAACGGCTCCTTTGACTTTCTGGCCCGAGTAGGTTCCCGCCAATTGTTCCCGCCAATTGCACTCGGGCCAACCCTTCTACTCGAAAGGATAGAACTTGATTGATATCTCCTTCTGGTCATCTTGAGGTGAGACCGAGTAGCAGTCGACCGGGTAGCGAGTACCAGGTAGTCGGCTACTCGACCAAACCTCTCTTCGGTAAGCCGCCTTTACCACTTGCCTTTACCCTACTCGGGGGTAACCCCCCGACAGCAGTCCCCGAAGCTGGTTGAGTCTTGCGAACTCGTTCACTAGGCTCTGCCAGCTTAAAACCAATTTCTTACCTCTTAGCCCTTGAACCTCAAGATGCCGAGTAGGACCTCCGAGTAGCTATCTGGAAAGTACCTTGAGTTTCCTCTCTTCCGAGTAGCACTTGCTTTCTACTCTGTAACCGAGTAAAAAGACTTAGATAAATTTCTTAGATTGAGTCTCTGCAGCGCAGAGCACAATCCAGCCCTTCGCGCAGCAACTGCACACGTGTCAAGCATCCACAACCTCGTCGTTTCGTTGCCCAGGACATGACCTGCCACGCGTCCAGTTTTCACGCAGTGGGCCCACCGGCCGTCATGTCCCATCAAGTGTAGTTATAGGCCACGATTCGGTGGTGGGATCAACTGTGGCCATTACGCGCGCAACCGGCGCTTGTGTGCGTTTCTAGCCGGCCACAGGATCCACCACACGCCACAATCGATCCCACTTCCACGACGGTAACGGTAAACTCGCGGAGGAGATATAAATACCCCCGCCGGTAACTTCCTTTTCCCCTTCCCTTGCACTATTCCTTCTTCGTCTTCTGCCCTTCTCCGCCACCAAGCTCTCCGCCGCCGCGCACGCTCTTGCGCCGCCGCGGACTCAATCCACCGCCCAATTCCCCTCGAAATCTTCCACTCCTTCCACCCGCAGCAATGGCCAAAGCTGGCTGGGCCGGCTCCTCCGTCACCGCCGAAGATTGCGCCTGGCTCGTCAATACCAGGCGAGTTCCTCCCGGCGTGGAGTGCCGGGCGCCAGACGGTGAAATCGTGCCATCCCCGCGGGAGGGTGAGCGCGTGGTCTTCATGTCGCATTTCGAGCGCGGCTTCGGATTGCCGGCCTCTGATTTCCTCCGGAAGTTCCTCAATCACTTCGGCATCCAGATGCATCATCTGCCCCCCAATGCCGTCGTCTTCCTCGCCTACCACGCCGTGGTCTGCGAGGCCTTCCTCGGCATCCGGCCCACGTGGGAGACGTGGCTCAGGTACTTCCACTTGCGCCAGCAATCCACCGGGAAGAAAGACTCCGCGGGCGTCGCCCGCGCCACCGCCACCGGCTGCGCCATGATGGTGCAGCGGTCCGGGACGAACCACCCCCGCATCAAGGGGCTGGACTCCGTCAAGCTGTGGCAGAAGACGTTCCTCTACGTCAAGAACGTTGCCGCCGCGGAAGGAGCCCAGGTGGACGATCGAATCAACTTGCCCGTTTGGAGCAATCGTGCTCCGATCGGGATGTACTGGAAGGAGAAGCCTGCCAATGACGAGGACGCCATCGAGATGGAGAATAGACTTGGCTGGCTGAAGGCGCAGGGCCTCAAGAATGACGATCCGGTGGCTTGCTGGATCCAGCGCCGAGTGCTGCCCTTGCAGGAGCGCTGCCATCTCATGTGTTACATGGGAGGCTCCCGCGACTGCACCAGGACAACCACCATCGAGATCGACAACATCGATGTTCCCTGGCACGCAAGGAACATCTTGACGACAAATCTTGGCGACAACTGGCAATACGGGTTCGTCCCGTACAGCCGTACAAAGCCAATTGAGCGGGTACGCCTTTCTCACTTTGCTCTCTGCATTCATTTTCCGAGTAGATAATTCCTCCTCCTGCCGCGAGTAGCGATCGTCTTCTGCACCGAGTAGGGTGCCTAGCCGAATTGCGTAGGCTTAATGTGCTTCGTGCTTGCACGCCTTGCCGGATAGCCTACTCGAGAACAACTCTTAGGCTCGATGTGCTTTATACCTGCACGCCCTTCCGAGTAATACCTTCCAGCAAACATGCTTAGGCTTAGTATGCTTTGTGTTTGCACGCCTATCCGGGTAGAATGCTTAGTAAACTGCCTAGGCTTTGTGTGCTTTGTACCTGCACGCCTATCCGAGTAGAATTCCTTCCTGGTACTCGGCTAGTCTGTGATCCTTCTCTGTTTTTCAGGTTCTCACTCGCCAGATAATCGAGAGCTGCGAGGTTTTTGAGGGCAACTGGTCTCCTGATCGTGAGGAGGACGATGTGCCCTCTCTCGATGCCGCGGAGCAGTCCAACCTCTCTCGCTCCCCCACTACTGACAAGCGCGACGCTCTCCGCACCTGGTCTGATGAAGACTTTGACGGTAACTACACTTTCATTTTGTTTGTTTCCGAGAAGCACCAGTCCCTCGTTTGCTGTTTCTGATTCTTTCCTCTTTTCTCTTGGATTCTCAGATGAAGTTGCCGCGGAAAAGGACGACGAGGACGAAGACGAGAACGAGGGCGATGCGCCCCTAGTCGTCAAACCTCTGTCCGTCGCCGCTCCTGAGACCCGCAAACGGACTGGTAGCGGAGCACCAGCGCCTCCTGCCAAGAGGAAGAAGCCCGCCGAGAAGAAGGTGGTCGTGAAGAGGTCCAGACGAGAGCTCAAGTCCACCACCGCGTAAGCCCTCTTCTCGGTCGTTTCCCTTCTCGCGCTGTGCTATTCTCCCCAAATTCCTTCTAATTTCTGGTTTCTTCCTTCTCTACAGACCTCCCATGGATGCGAGCGCAGCTCTCGCGTCCGACCAAGCTAAGGAATCATCAGTACCTCTGATCAACATTGATGATGATGAGGACCACACCGCCAACGCTGCTGCTGCCAATCCACAGACCGCCGATGCACAAGGAGCAGCGTCAGAGCCAGCGGCGCAGGACACTACCGTCCACCATGAGAGACCCCCTTCTCCTCCGGCTAGCAATGCCGAGGAGAACCAAGATCAAGAGATGCAAGACAACACCGCCGACGAGCGGCCAGAAGCAGAGCAAGAGCAGCCCACCACGGGGGCTGCTGCACAAGAGAATCTCGCTACCGAGCAGCGAGTAGAAGACACCACCGCCACAGATGCCACCACAAGAGATGCTTATCCATTGAGCAGCGTGCAGCCGGGCGACGCACCAAGTAGCGCCCAGCCAGGAGCTGCAGCAGGCGACGGATCCGTGGCGCCACCCACTGCGCAAGGCCCTACACCGTCGAACTCCTCCTTGCCGCCGCAGACCAAGGATACATCCAGCCCTCCTGCCGGGCGAGTAACCAGGCAGCGAGCCCTGGATGCTCTGAAGGATGAGGTTGACAGAAGGGCAGCCGAGAAGGAAGCTGCTGAGAAGGCCAAGGCCGAGAAGGAAGCTGCTGAGAAGGCCAAGGCCGAGAAGGAAGCTGCTGAGAAGGCCAAGGCCGAGAAGGAAGCTGCGTAGAAGGCCAAGGCCGAGAAGGAAGCCGCCGAGAAGGCGAAGGCCAAAGCTGACGGGAAGAAAACTGAAGATCCCGAGAAAGAAAGGACGAAGAAGCGGTCCAGAGACCAAGTGCCGCTACCAGCCTCAGGTGGAGCACTCGTGATCCGCGAGTCTGGCCCGATTCCCGCCGCGCTCTCAGCTGATGCTCGCGCTGCTGGCCAGCCTTGCTACCCGGAGTACATGATTGAGGTTAGCCATCAGCACTCAATCGGCTTCCCTCCCAAGGACAAAGCTTTAGCTATCCAGAGGGGAAGGAAGGTTGTAGCCATGAACTCCCCTCCTCCAGATCCAAGCCAACACCAGCCTGTCAACATTGCTTCTCGTGGAGTCCAAGACAAACCAATAACTTCAAAAGGCCTTGAGCAGGTACTGGACACCATTGGCTTCATCGACGCCAAATGGGATAGCAAGGTTCTCGGCATGGAGAAGTGGCACGGTCTTAGCCTTGGCGGCATCGACCACATGCGCGTGGACTGGAACAAGGTCGACCTGGGACACCAGCCCATGTCCGTCTCCACCGAGACCGCGACACTCGCAGCCAAGATGTTCCTGCATCGCAAGAATGCCGAGGACATCGAGCAGGCCTACGCAGTAAGTTTTCCTTATCTTTTCCGAGTTGAATTTTCTTCTCTTCTATTCGCCTTTCTGCTCCTTTCCATCACTCCCAGTCCCCGAGATTCTAGCCGAGTAGGTGGATACTCTCCGAGTAGCCTCCTACTCGGGTTGAATCTACTCTGCCTTTTCTAACTTGCTTCTTCTCGCTTCTCAGGATAGCGTCCTGAAGCGGACCAACCTATACCGCCATCTTCTCTGGAACCATTCTATCGCCAGGAGGCGAATTGCTGCTTTAGAGAAGGAAAAGGCAGTTGCGGAGGCAGCCAGCAAGAACGCCAACGACAGCACCCAGCAGCTGGCTGAAGTGCAAGGTACGCTTTTAGCTGTGCGATTCATGCGTTTTTTGTTTACGCTCGCTTATGCTTTCTTTTGCGCTAACCTTTTCTACTCTGCAGAGAAATTGAAGAGCCTAGCCGAAGAGCACGAGAAATGCCGCGCTTTCGTGAAGAACGCCGAAGTCACCATCAAAAGGCTGGAGGGTGAGTTTGTTGTTTACTCGGTTTGATCTTGAATCTGTTCCTTCGCTGCTTCTCTATTGACCTTGTCTGGCTCTTCGCAGAAGATCACAAGTTGTTTGCTGAGGCACACCAAGATTGTGTCAAACCAGCAGAGGTGCAGAACCAACTGTCCAACCAGGCCGCTGTGTTGCTGAAGGATCATGCCACCGAGACCGAGAAGCTGCAACTCCAGTTGCAAAAGGCACTCCAGGATGCCATCAACATTGGCGCCGAGAGGGACAGAGCAAACGCCGAAAAGGCCAAGGCCGAGACCACTTTCAGAGCCAAGGAGAGGGCCCTTGAGCAGGAATGCGAAACTTTAAAGAAGACCAACGCTGATCTCTTCGCTCAGATGGATAGCTTGCGCCTGATCCAAGAAAAGCACATTTCTAACGAGGAGTCCTGGAAGACCCAGCTGCAGCGGCTGCGCAACGAACTGTCCGGTAAGTCTTTTCTTCGCTGCTTCTTTTCTTCTCGGTCGCATTTCTTCTCGGTTTTCCTCTACTCGGTTCTTCTCTTCTCGGTTCTGAAGTTACCACATGCTATTTCAGAGATCTGGCCTCATCTTGACTCCCCTTCTGCGCCTACGGTGGCCAAGGCCAAAGCAGCTCGCCTTGCGAAAGGTGAGGCAGCAGATACCAGAGCCGAGATCGAGGACAGCTTGCTGGTGCTCAAAGGCTATTTCGAACAGCTGGCTGGCGTCGGAACTGACTTGGTGCACGAGGGCTTTGAGCTCCACAGGCTGTTTTGGCCTCATGATCTTCAGCCAACCACCATGAAGGGCCTAGCCTTCAAGCTGAAGAATGTGAAGAAAGAGTTGAAGAAGTGGCGTGCTTCGGGAGCCTGGGCCGGTGCGGACGTGATGCTTCTCTGCATAGCATCCTGGTATGAAAACCTCAACATGCAGCTCATCCGCGGGAAGCGCAATAATTCCAAGTGGGAGGTAGATCCCGACTGCGTGGCCACACGCAAGCAGATCGCCTACGAGGTCGCGGAGTGCGCTGAGACGGAGACCTTCATCGAGGGCCTCCCCGAGCCCGACACCGAGTACGAGGAGGAAGAGGAAGAGGACGACGAAGTAGAATCCGACTTGGAAGGCCTCTTCGAATCTCCTAAGGGCAAGGCCGGGAAGGGGAAGAACGTCGCCGTCGTGAGTAGCGATGAGGACGAGTACGCCCACATCGACACCGCCGCACTCGACTTTGGCACCTCCTCAGGTGCTGCTCTCGACGACACGGTGCCCCCTCCTGGCCACGCTTCAGGCTCCTCTTCGGCTCCAGGACTCGTCTCGGTGGCCATGGCCACTTCTGAGCAGGCGGCCACCCAGCATGATGCCGAGATGAAGGAATCCGCCACCGTCCAGACGGAAGCGGATGCCACCCATGCCAGCACCGAAGAAACAGCTGCCACGACCGCCACCGAAGGAGTTGCTGCCAAGACCACCGCCGAAGAAACAGCAGCCAAGGCCAGCGCCGAGAACACTGCCTCCTCGTCTTGAAGCAACCTGCAATCTCTTTCAACTCGAACACTTATCAGATCCCCGGGATGCCGGGAGCAGATGTAATAGACTATCTTTGTTTTGCTTGCTACACAGTTTTTATGCCCACTCTGTTTATTTCGACATTAATCAATTTGAACGACGCTGGCTTAATGCCGAGTTGCGTTTCCATGCGAGTCCCCGAGTTGCATTTCTTATTCACCCTATCTTTTCATCTCTGCTCTACCCGCGACTTGTCGCTTTTTGGTATTCGAGTCACAAGAATCAAGTAGTAGGGCTGCAAATACTTAGCCGCTAGAAACAATCATGGTAACGCAGCCCACCACTTAGCCGAGAAGACGGAAGCAGGGAACAAAAGTAACAAGCAATCTACTCGGTTCCTGCACTCTTTCTTCCTTAGCGATTTTCGTGTGCTCATTGACCTTTTGCTTGTTCTCTTGCTTGCCATGAAGCCGGGTTTCGGACAGCAGCAGAGTCGAAGAGTTGGCATATAGGTTTAAACACAGTACTCAATGCACTTGTGAGTTTTGAAGTGGAGCAACCGAATAGACAAAGGATCAAGCCGAGTAAAAACACTTAGAGCAATTTTGGACGAGGGCAGTCCCCGAGAACAATTTCAGATTGCAGAGTAGAATTTCAACTCGGATAAGAGGGTACATACACATCTTTGCTTACGAATGAAAACGACGAAGTAGAGCTACATTCCAAGGGCGCTTGGTTTCCTCTCCAGCTTTATCAGCCCTGTTCGCCTGCGATGGGCGCACATCTACAAGGTAGTATGCATCATTGTGCAATGCTTTGCTCACGATAAAAGGCCCTTCCCATGGAGGAGACAACTTGTGCATCCCGGCTGTGCGCTGCACAAGCCTAAGGACCATGTCTCCTTCTCGGAAAACCCTTGGGTTCACCTTTCGGCTATGATAGCGCCGCAGGTTTTGCTGGTAGATAGCCGATCGTGACAGAGTCAGCTCTCTTGCTTCTTCAAGCAGGTCAACGTCGTCTTCTCGAGCTTCTCTCGCCTCCACCTCAGTATAGAGGGCTACTCGGGGGGAGTCATGCTCTAAGTCTATTGGCAACACGGCCTCAGCCCCGTATACCAAGAAGAATGGCGTGTAGCCGGTTGACCGGTTAGGGGTAGTCCTTAGACTCCACAACACCGCTGGCAACTCTTCTAGCCAACACCCAGGTGTTTTCAGCAATGGCTCAATCAGCCTTGGCTTTATGCCTGCCAGTACCATCCCATTTTCTCTCTCAACTTGCCCATTGGATGCAGGGTGCGCGACTGACGCAACGTCTAGTCGGATATGCTTATCTCTGCAGAATCGCACCATTGCCCCCTCTGCAAAGTTGGTGCCGTTGTCGGTGATGATACTGTGCGGGTAGCCGTATCTCATGATCACATCCTTCACAAACTTCACAGCTGTGACCCCATCGCACTTCCGAATAGGTTTCACCTCAATCCACTTGGTGAACTTGTCCACCATGACCAAAATATGTGTCATATTGCCTTTAGCCGGCTTGAAAGGACCAACCATATCCAAGCACCAAACAGCAAATGGCCATGTGATAGGAATTGTTTTCAACTCGGAAGCAAGCATGTGAATCTTACTTGCGAACATCTGGCAGCCGTTGCACTTCCTCACGATATCTTCGGCTTGTTGCAGTGCGGTGAGCCAGTAGAAGCCATGCCGAAAAGCTTTCTTGACCAAAGCCCGAGATGAGGCGTGATGCCCACATTCCCCTTGATGTATCTCCACCAGGATTTCTTCTCCCTCTTCCGGGCTCACACAACGTTGCAACACACCAGTGGCACTTCTCTTGTGCAGCACATCTCGGACTATAGTGTAGCCCTTGGACCTTCTCTGAATCTGCCTCGCAGTCACCTCATCTTCAGGTAAAGTACCGTCCCTTAGAAAGGATAATATGGGCATTGCCCAACTCGGTGTCTCCCGCATGGGAAACACTGGTTCGTCCATTTCCATTGGGGCAGGCTCTTGTGGTTGCACAGGAGGAGTAGGAGCGCTTCTTTGCAGCCCAGACCGATTGGCGAGAACTTCTTCAATGAATGCAACAGCTTCTGGGTTGAGGGCGGCAGTCCCCGAGTACGGAGCGGCAGTCCCCGAGTAAGCAGTGGCAGTCCCGGAGTAAGGAGTGGCAGTCCCCGAGTAAGGAGTGGCAGTCCCCGAGTAAGGAGTGGCAGTCCCCGAGTAGAGAATGGCAGTCCCCGAGTAGGGAGTGGCAGTCCCCGAGTAGGGAGTGGCAGTCCCCGGGTTCCCTGCAGCACTCTCCCAATCGATCTCCATTGGGTCAGATTCTTCACTTGGCAGAGAAGGAACAAAGATGGATTCCGAGTTGGGGGAAGGCTTGATGGATGGCTTCCTCAAATGCTCCAAGGCAATCCCTGCCGGGATGGACTGCCGAGAAGATCCCAACTTGGATAGCTCGTCTGCTGCTTCGTTCTCTGCTCGGTGAATGTGCTGGAACTCACAGCCTTCGAAAAACCCAGTCATTGACTGCACCAGGAAGCGATACGATGCCATGTTGGCATCCAAAGCATCCCAGGTACCTGAGACTTGCTGCACCACCAGATCTGAATCACCATAGCATATAATGCGCTGCACACCAACCTCCTTTGCTACTCGCAAACCATGCACCACTGCCTCGTACTCGGCTACATTGTTGGATGCCTTGAAATGAATCTGCAACACATACTTGAGTTGATCCCGCTTGGGCGACGTGAGCACGACACCAGCACCAAGGCCTTCCTTCACTTTCGAGCCATCGAAATGCATCCTCCAATAATTGGAAACTGGAGCAGGAGGTTCGTACTGCATCTCGGCCCAGTCCACAAGAAACTCTGCCAGGACCTGAGACTTGATTGCTTCTCTTCTCGCGTACGCGGGAGCGTACGCGGCTAGCTCAATCGCCCACTTGGCTACCCTGCCACTCGCCTCCTTGTTACCCATGATATCCGAGATGGGAGCAGAACTCACAACAGTGATGGGGTGCTCCTGGAAATAATGTTTCAGCTTCCTGGCGCCCAGGTACACACCATATGTCATCTTCTGGTAGTGCGGATAGTTTTGCTTGGAACTGGACAGCACTTCACTGAGATAGTAAACAGGGCGCTGCACACTCTTGCCTTCTTCTTCTCGCTCCACCACTATCACCACGCTGACTACTCGGTTAGTCGCAGCAATGTACAGCAGCATAGGCTCCTTGGGTAGCGGACTAGCCAAGACGGGAGCGCTAGCCAGCATTGCTTTCAGCTCACTGAATGCCACATCTGCCTGCGGAGTCCAGACGAACTTGTCACTTTTCTTCATCAGCTGGTACAGAGGCAAGGCCTTCTCGCCCATTCGGCCCAGAAAACGGCTCAGAGATGCCAGACAACCCGTGAACTTCTGCACATCTTTCAGTGATCTCGGTAAAGACATGCTCTCAATAGCTTTTATCTTAGAAGGATTGGCTTCAATGCCCCGACTAGAAACCAGAAAACCGAGTAGCTTTCCAGCCGGTACGCCAAAGGTGCACTTACTCGGATTCAGTTTCATTTTGTACCTGCGTAGGTTAGCAAAGGTTTCCTCCAGGTCGGCAAGCAGAGTATGTGTTTTATTCGTTTTGATGACAATGTCATCTACGTACACCTGCACATTCTTGCCGAGCTGGTCATGCAAGCATTTCTGCATGCATCTCTGATAGGTTGCACCCGCATTCCTCAAGCCAAAACACATGACACGATAGCAATAAGCCCCGTACGGGGTAATGAAAGCAGTCTTTATTTGATCAGCAGGGTTGAGTGCAATCTGGTGGAAACCAGAGTAGGCATCTATGAAAGACAACAGTTCACAACCAGCAGTGGAATCGATCACCTGATCGATGCGGGGTAGCGGGAAAGGATCCTTGGGGCATGCCTTGTTCAAGTCGGTGTAGTCGACGCACATGCGCCATGCAGTGGCAGCCTTGGGATCTTCCTTTTTCTTCTCGACCATGACCGGGTTGGCTAACCAATCCGGATGCAGCACTTCCATGATGAAGTTACTTATCAGCAGCTTGGTGATCTGATCACCGATGGCCTTCCTTCTCTCATCTCCGAAGCGGCGCATAGCCTGCTTCACTGGCTTGGCGTCAGGACGCACATGCAAAGAGTGCTCAACCAACTCCCTCGGGACTCCTGGTAGATCTTCATTGGTCCAGGCGAACACATACCGATTCTCACGGAGGAAGTGGATGAGCGCGCTTTCCTATTTCTCCGCCAACCCGGAACCAATGATGGCCACGCGCTCCGGGAACTCGGGGTCAACCTGGACTGTCTTGGTCTCCTTGGCAGCTTGGAAAGCAGTACCATGCTGGGTACTCGGCACACCTTGTGCGTCAGCTTGTGCGGACTGAGCCATGGCCACCACCTCGTACATCTTCTTCTTCTCGGCAGCAATCACCATTGATTCCGCCAGCTGGGAGCTAGCAGAGGCACACTCCATGGACTTCTTGTAATCTCCCGAGATGGTGATGATGCCATTGGGACCAGGGATCTTCATCTTCAGATAAGCCACATGGGTAGAGGCCATGAACTTGCTCAGAGCAGGCCTGCCGAGTAGAGCATGATAGGGGCTCTGATGATCCACCACTTCAAACTGCAGGCGCTCCGTGCGGCAGTTCTCCCGGGTACCGAATAGCACATCAATCCACACTCGGCCAATCGGGTTGCATGAGATCCCGGGCACAATGCCATGGAAGGTGGTCTTGCTGGGCAGCATCATGTTCTCGGCTAGGCCAAGCTTCTCGAGTGTGTCCTTGTACGCAATGTTGATGCTGCTGCCGTTGTCGATCAGCACCTTGCTGAACCTCACATTCTTCTCTGGACCCAGGAAGGTAGGATCCAGCACCAAGGCATAGGTACCCGGGTTGGGCATCACCTTGGGATGATCCGCTCGAGTCCACCTGATTTCCTGGTCGCACCAGTACATGTAGTGAGGGACAGCAGGAATCACTGCGTTGACCTCCATGGCCCGCCTGTGCTGTGACTGCTTGTCGGCTGCCTCGGAAGTGAAGATCATATAGCTCTCATGGTGCTCTTGGTACTGGTTGGAGCCATTGCCCCCATTGTTGCCATTGTTGTTGTTGTTGCCCTGATAGTTGTTGTTGCCTCTGTTGTTGTTGTTGCGGTTGTAGTTGTTGTTGTTGTTGCGGTATCTCTCATTGTTGAAGTTCTGGTTGGCTCCTAAAGCCACTTGGTTGACATTCTCTCTTCTCGGGTATACTGGCGGCCGAGCTGCAGGTGCGCGAGTAGGCTGAACAGTAGCATTGGCGGCTGGCAGAGGAGGAGGAGGAGGCAAGCCATCACTCTTGATCACATCCCACCATTCGCATTGCCGAGTAGTGTGGTTAGCGGGCCTCGAGGGATGATGAGTGTGAAAGCTGCATGGGCCATCCTTCATGTCATCGAAGACAAACTTCTTCGGCTGCTCGGAGTTCCCGCTACCCGACTGAGAGGCGCGAAATGGCTTCTTGTTGCCTTGGCCCTGGTTCTGGTTCTGCCCGTAGGCTCCAGCAGGTTTCTGCCTTTGGCCACCACCGCCTCCAACATTCACTGCATTCACCTCCTCAGGGTCATACCGAGTATCTACTCGGCGCTTGTTGCGGAACTCGTTGCGCTTGCTGCTGTTGAAATTTCTTCTCGGCTCAGAGGAGTCCATCAGTGGCTGAGTAGGATCACCGAGTGCGTACTGATCCGCAATCTTGATGGTCTCGGCCAGGGTGTTCGGCATCTCTCTCTGCAATCTCTGCCAAAGCATGCTGCCATGTCGGCAACCCTGCGCAAACCAAGTGATGGCCTGTGCTTCATTCACACCCTCACAAGTGTTCCTCAAGGTGCTCCACCGAGTAAGGTACTCGCGGTCCGTCTCGTCTTCTCGCTGCCTGCAAGCTGACAGCTGCTGTGGCCTATTCGGCCTCTTGTATGTACTCGTGAAGTTGCTGATGAAGGCATCCGAGAAGTCCAGCCAACAGTTAATGCTGTTCTTGGGCAAGTTGTTGAGCCAAGTGCGAGCTGGACCCTCTAGCATCTGCGGCACATAGCGTACCGCCCATCTCCTGTTGCCATTCGCGATATGGACCGCGGTGACGTAGTCATTGAGCCAATCTTCAGGCTTGGTGCTGCCATTGTAGCTCTTGGTGCCTCTTGCAAGCTGGAAGCCCTTCACGGAAGGTTCGTTCATGATGCGCGGGCCAAAACACTCGGGGCCAGGAGGACCCGTGCTCTCAAGCCGCGCCGACAAGCTGATACGGTCCAACTGATGCCTTGCATCTCCAGGCGCCAACACGCGCTCACCAACACGGTCATGAATGTCATAACCAGCCATCTCCATAGCCGAGTAGCCATCATCATACCTATCCACCTGCATAGCTGCGGGCTGCTCCACCGGGTTGGCGACTGGTGCCGCTGGGCGCGGCTGCTGCCTCTGCCGAGTAGGCTGAGCTGCGGGTTGCCGACAGGTACCCGGACGCGCGGCTTCTCGGGCACGGCTTTGAGCTTGATGGGCTTGAGAGCCTGCTCTTGCAGCGTTGTGTTCCTGCCCGGGCTGCTGCGGCACAGCAACCTGTTTCGCGGCAGCAGCCGGGTCATACACCTGCATTTGCCTGTCTCTACCCGAACGCCCGCTGCGGCTCTTCTCGCGGCTAGGATGCGGAGACGAGGCCTGATCGTTAGATCTAGCCGCGTGCGAGTGAACCACCTGCGAAGCTCCAGCTCCCGGGTTGGCCTTCCGGAACTCCTCGTTCTGCCTAGCGGCCTCCAACACCAACTCGTTGAGCCTCTCCTGCTGCCTGAGACGCGCCTCTCCATCCAGGCGCGGCAACTCGGCAGCCACGGCCTGTGCAGCTCTGAGCGTCTTGGCGGGTGTGCTGTACCTTGGCCTTGTGAAAGTGTTCGCGGTGGCGGACTGCGCGGGCACCTCCGCAACTGTCGCCATCTCGGCACCCAGGTTACGCCGTGTAGCGCCTACTCTGCTGGGCCTCCTGGCGACTGGCGTGAAGCCGTGAGCCTTGTTGTACTCGAGCTGGTCTAAACTCAGCTCAAGCCTGATCTTCTCCAACTCCGCCTGCTCGGCAAGCAGCTCCTGGCGTTGCCGCTCGAGCTGCTCCCTCGCGGCTAGGAGCTCGATGTCGGTGGGAGTGGGCATACCGGTTCGCGCAGCAGACGCGGGGATGACCGTAGACGTGGAAGGTGGCAAGTTGCTCTCCTTCTCGTAGGGCCGGTGATTCCTGCCACCAGCAGGCGGGTCGTCAACCTCCTCGACGACGGCCGCAGCGCCAGTAGCAGCTGCGCCAGTGTTTGCCGCCAAACCCGTCACCATCACCTCAGCACAGCTTGCAGAGCTGCATGCGGGCCTTCCGCGAGCAGCAATCACCGCGGGAGGATCCTCCGCGTCATGCACCAGCTCGGGGTAGGCGCTGTTGGCGATGGTGGCGACGTAGACGAGGTGAGAGCCAAAGGAGATCACCGAGCCGCCCTCGGGCATGGCCATGCCGCCGAAACAGCCGGCGTTGTCGGTGACGAAGTCGAAGGAGCCGAATCTGTGGACAAGGCCACAAACTACGCGCTCCGCTGATGAAGATCCCGTCCGAACAGAAACTCCAGCCAGCGCCGCTGGTTGCCCCACGGTGGGCGCCAACTGTCGTGGTGGTGTCACAGCAGATGCCATAGGATGGCTAAAGATGTGGGAACGATGGACGCTGGAGGTATTCGGGGAGGGATTACGCGACGAATAGCCGCGTGAGGTAAGATCCACACAACACAAACAACACGATGTACCCAGGTTCAGGGCCCTCGTGAGGAGGTAAAACCCCTACTCCTGCCTTTCTCTATGTATTACGAAGTCTCTCCGAGTAGCCACAGTACAAATGGTATCTCTACCGAGTAGCCCCTCTCTCCTCTCCGAGTAGAGCTAGGTCAAGAACTTAGGGTTTCTAGGACTCCAAAATGAACGTGGAGCCAGATCCCTCTCCGAGTAGAGCTAGGTCAAGAACTTAGGGTTTCTAGGGCTCCAAAATGAACGTGGAGCAAGATCCCTCTCCGAGTAGAGCTAGGTCAAGAACTTAGGGTTTCTAGGGCTCCAAAATGAACGTGGAGCAAGATCCCTCGCGCAGGAGGCGGCGGGGCACCTTATATACACGGTGCCCAGCCGGATACGTCCAAATACGAACAAGTGTCGACATAATGTGCACATCGTCCTTTCTCCGAGTACCCGCTGACAGCTTTGGTTCCTAATCTTGGCTGCTTCCGTAAAGTCGTTGGGCAAAACTAGGGGACAGACTGGTATCACTGTACCTAGGCACAGAGTAGGCCCCCCTTATCCTGCCACGGCCTGCTTCCATGCTGTCACTGTCAGGCAGGCCGGCCCCATATGAACAGTAGTTCGAATGCTGCCAAGTACGGACCCAGGATACGTGGGATCCTGTGTCAGAACGGCTCCTTTGACTTTCTGGCCCGAGTAGGTTCCCGCCAATTGTTCCCGCCAATTGCACTCGGGCCAACCCTTCTACTCGAAAGGATAGAACTTGATTGATATCTCCTTCTGGTCATCTTGAGGTGAGACCGAGTAGCAGTCGACCGGGTAGCGAGTACCAGGTAGTCGGCTACTCGACCAAACCTCTCTTCGGTAAGCCGCCTTTACCACTTGCCTTTACCCTACTCGGGGGTAACCCCCCGACATGGATTTTTAGTCATAGATGCAGTTGGATAACGGTCTATGTATTTTTTGTAATGCCCGCATGAATCACATAGTAATCTTTATGTCTTGCATATGCACTACGGTGCAGCCTTCATTTCTGTCAATTGCCCAGCTGTAATTTGTTCACCACACATGTTACTTATCTTTCTCGGAGAGACACCACTAGTGAACTGTGGACCCCGGTCCTGTTTCCTCATACTGATAAAACACCTAGTGCTTTCATACTGCTCTCATACTGTTTCTACTCTTTTCCACACCATACGTTTAATCTCTTTCTGTTCAGAAAAACTGGTGAGATTGATACCTCACTGCTTCGTTGGGACAGAGTGATTTGATTGTGTTGTGTAGGTTCCACGTTGCTGCTGAACCGGTAGTGCGCCTTGCCATCTGAGCTGCTTTACCTTCTGAAGTTAATCCTTCCTCCTACTGATCGATTCAACCTTGGTTTATTTTCTAAGGGAAAACTTGCTGCTGCACTCTTCACACCTTGCGCTTGGGGTCTCCCAACGAGCGTGTGTCTACACTCCATCAGTGCCTAATGAAAATAACGAGTAGTTGGTTATAGAATGTGCATTGATTTTTGGAAAGTTAACAAGGTTACTAAGAAAGATCATTATCCTTTGCATTTTATTGATCATATGCTACAGGTTGTCTAAGAAAACTCATTTTTGCTTCCTTGATGGTTATTCTAGGTTTTCTCAAATTGCTGTTAGGACAACTGATCAAGAGAAAACAACCTTTACTTGTCCTTATGGTACTTATGCTTATAGGCGTATGCCTTTTGGTTTGTGCAGTGCTCCTGCTACGTTTCAAAGATGCATGTCTGCTATTTTTCATGGTTTTTCTGAAGAAATTGTGGAAGTATTCATGGACGATTTCTCCATCTATGGAACTTCTTTCGACAACTTCTTGCACAACCTTGATAAAGTTTTGCATAGATGTGAGGAAACTAATTTTGGTCTTAATTGGGAGAAATGGCATTTTCTGGTGAATGAAGGAATTGTTCTTGGACATAAAATTTCTGAAAGAGGTATTGAAGTTGACAGAGCTAAAGTGGAAGCAATAGAGAAAATACCCTGTCCCAGGGATGTTAAGGGTGTTTGTTGTGTTCTTGGTCATATTGGTTTTTATAGGAGGTTTATTAAAGATTTCTCTAAAATATCAAAGCCTCTTACTAATATTCTTCAAAAAGACGTACCTTTTGTTTTTGATGATGATTGTAAGGAAGCTTTTGAAACTTCAAAGAAGGCTTTAACTACTACTCCTATTGTTCAACCACCTGATTGGAATTTACCTTTTGAAATTATGTGTGATGCTAGTGATTTTGCTGTAGGGGCTATTCTTGGACAACGAGTAGATAAGAAATTGAATGTTATTCATTATGCTAGTAAGACTCTTGATGCTGCTCAAAAGAATTATGCTACCACTGAAAATGAGTTCTTAGCTATAGTTTTTGCTTGTGATAAGTTTAGACCTTATATTGTTGATTCAAAAGTTACTATTCATACTGATCATGCTTCTATTAGATACCTTATGGGAAATGAAGATGCTAAGCCTAGGCTTGTTAGATGGGTGCTGCTTTTATAAGAGTTTGATTTGCATATTGTGGATAGGAATGGTGCTGAAAATCCCATTGCTGATAACTTGTCTAGATTGGAAAACATTGCGTATTACCCTATTCTTGTTAATGTTGGTTTTCCAAATGAACAGTTGGCTGCAATAAAGGTAAACTCTCAAGATACTCAATGGTATGCAGATTATGCTAACTTTATTGTTTCCAAGTATTTGCCTCCAACATTTACATCTCAACAAAGAAGGAAATTCTTTTTTGATTTGAGGCATTATTTTTGGGATCACCCACACTTATATAAAGAAGGAGTAGACGGTCTTATGATAAGATGTGTTCCAGATCATGAACAATGTGAAATATTGAGAAGGTGCCATGGTAGTGCTTATGGAGGACATCACAATGGAGATAGAACCGCACAGAAGGTTCTACAATCAGGTTTCTATTGGCATACTCTCTTTAAAGATGCATGTAAATTTGTTTTATCTTGTGATGAATGTCAAAGAGTTGGTAATATTTTCTAGACGTAATGAAATTCCTATGAGTTATTCTCTTGTTATTGGACCTTTTGATTGTTGGGGATTTGACTTTATGGGTCTGTTTCCTCCTTCGAATGGTTACACTCACATTCTTGTTGCTGTTGATTATGTTACTAAATGGGTAGAAGCTATACCTACAAAAAGTGCTGATGGTGAGACATCGTTAAAAATGCTTAAAGATGTTATTTTCCCTAGGTTTGGTGTGCCTAGATATCTTATGACTGATGGAGGTTCTCACTTTATTCATGGTGGATTTAGAAAGACCCTTGCTAAATATGATGTTAATCATAGAATTGCCTCATCTTATCATCCTCAAACTAGTGGGCAAGTAGAATTATCAAATAGAGAAATTAAATCTATCTTGCAAACGACTATTAATAAATCTAGGAAAAATTGATCTGATAAGTTGAATGGTGCTTTATGGGCTTATAGAACTGATTATAAAAATCCTATGGGTATGTCTCCTTATAAAATGGTATATGGAAAAGATTGTCACTTGCCTTTAGAATTGGAACACAAAGCTTATTGCGCAGTGAAAGAACTTAATAAAGATTTTAAACTTGCTGGTAAGAAAAGAATGCTTGATTTGAGTTCTCTAGATGAATGGAGATGTGAAGCTTATGAACATGCTAGGATCTTTAAAGAGAAAGTTAAACAATGGCATAATAGGAGAATTCTTAAAAGAGAATTTCATGTTGGTGAGAAAGTTCTATTGTATAGGTCTCGTCTCAAAAAATTTGCAGGAAAATTACTCTCGAGATGGGAAGGACCTTATGTTATTGAAGAAGTGTATCGTTCGGGTGCAATCAAATTGCTTCCCTAAAGGATAACACGACACAAGTGGTAAATGGGCAAAGACTCAAATATTATATTTCTGAGGATTCTTATGATGAAGATGCCGATATTATTCAAGTAATGACTCCAGAGAAGTTTATTTGAGGGAAGATTCCAGAATCTGTAGAGTCCGTTTTTGAATAGGTAACAGTTATGTTAAGAAAAAGTTCGCGGATTACTTTCCAAGTTATAAATTATTCGCATATGGAAAATATAAAAAATATTGAGCCGAAGAGGGGTAGAAGACGGTGCCCGAGGGCACCACACCACCAGGCGGCGCGGGCCCACCCCTGGATGCGCCACCCTATGGTGTGGGCGCCCCGGAGCCCCTCTCCGACCCGTTTTCGACTTGCACTTTTCTTTCATTACGTATGTTTCTGCTATTTAACCCACCGTACCCCCCGAGGTCTGTATATCGTTTTCTTGTCGTGTTTTTGTTTCAATCTGTTTCTGCCAGGTTACATCTTCAGATTTAGATCCACAATGTCATGTTCTGGGCCTCCCAAAGACAGTTTCTTTGTGAAAATCGTCAACCCATACATGAACGAGTTGAAGATGCATTCCAAGGAGTTGCTGCTCAAGGATGGTGTGGTGCAGAAAGAAGATGTTCGGGGCCCTAAAGGAGAAGGCAGTATGGAAGGTAGGATGGAAGAGCTGGAGCAAGAAGTATTTAGGTACAAGAAGATGGAGGAGCGTGAAGTGGACATCATCCACAAAATAAAGACTGAAGTGATTGTCGTGCACAAGAAGGAGATTTTTAAAGCTTTGGGGGGAGATCTTCTCACTCACCGAGACCACCAACAAATTAGAAGCACAACCCTACGATGTGCAGAATCATAACTGTGAGTATGAGAACATGTTTAAACGTATAAGTTCTACTGCTAGTTTCAGGATATTGGAGACCAAGTCATGATTTTTTGATGGAGAGCCTTTACCTTGGAAGTCTGATGATGGGAAGGATTCATCACCACCACTGAAGAAATAATCCGTCATTGGTATTGGCACCCCCTTGGCTTGTTCCAAGCTTGAGGGAGTGCCGCGGTATCACACCTTTATGTTTCACCTTTTTACCTTTTAGTAGAGTCATATCATGAGTATAGAAAATATCATATAGGATGGTTTGCAGCATGGAAGTATCACTCTTTAGTTGGTTATCGTTGTATCCCTTGGTTTGAGTTGCCATAATGGAATATTAATAAGAAGTTCCATCATTTAATTTCTACACTTTATTTTAGTTTGCAATTTTTGTTATATGGTTGATCTTCTTATTAGTATTGGTATCAATATTGGAGCATCAAGTTAATCTAGTTGGTTTTGGCAAACTTAGCATCGGTCAGTAGCAACAATACGTTGAGACTTAAGTAAAAAAGAGGGAGTTGTATGTAGATATATTATTCCATGATCTTTCTTTCTTGTTAGCTCATAAGCTTAGTATTCTCAATTAAGATTGTTTGTACCTCCAAGAAAGATTGCATGATTGGTTTTATCATATGTATATTTGTTTGTTTTCCCTAACTCTTATGCTTGCTACCCAGCCTTGCTAGCCAAAAACCTGTACTGAGAGGGAATGCTTCTCGTGCATCCAAACCTTGAGCCCCAAACCATTCCATTTGTGTCCACCATACCTACCTATATGTGGTATTTAACCGCCACTCCAAGTAAATTGCTTGTGTGCTACCTTTAAAACTTTCAAAATTACACCTATTTTGTGCCTCTGTTTTACCTCATGAGGACGCAAATAGAGAATCTTTATCTCACTTGTTGATTGGACTTTACACACCTGGACTAGTGGCTTCATACGCTTATCCAAATGATAGAAGAGCTGGCAGTGGGGTACCCAGCCCCAAACTTAATAATACAAATTTTCTTCACTATTTTTACCCCTGATTTATCAGTCAAAGAATAATTGTGTAAACAAAATAGAAAGAGGGATGACCTTCTATACCATTTGTGTCCTTCAATGGGAGCCGCTCTTGTGAAGTCTAGTTTGCTTGTGACGTACTGTATTTTCTGTTTGTCATTCGTTGACATAAACATACACCACTCTCAAAATTGTTTTCAACACTTCTGTTTATCAAATGAAAAGCTCTAGTACATGAGTTAATCCCTGCTTCCCTCTGCGAAGTGCCTATCTTTTACCTTTATGTTGAGTCAGTAAACCTACTCTCTTCTTCCTTAAGAAAGCATTTGAGTTGTTGTGATCCATCCATCTATATGTTGATTTACTCAATCATGTCCTTTATTCTTCCTTGTTTAGTACAAGTGCTTTTATCTGATTGAATACCACTTTGAAAGTTACCAATGACTGCAAAGAGACTGTTATTGTCACGCTCCGAGACCGGGCCTCAGAGAATGACAGCCGCCGCGCGTCTATGGACCAGAGGCCTATACACGCGCAAGGCGTATAAAACGAAAGAAACCAGCACAGTGGGTCTCAAATAGCTCACTTAATCAATTTACAAGATTATTACAATTACAAGTGTAAATTCTCTAGCGTCTTCCCACACAACTGCTCCAGCCTACTCCTCGAACAACGAAGTATTCCGCTGCGAACTCTGATTACTGCATCTAAAAACATAGGGGAGCAAGGGTGAGTACAAACAAGTCGTACTTAGCAAACCATTCATACACTTTCATATACGTTGTAAAATAAACTATGTTTTAAAAATACAGTAAAACATTGTGTTGTTAAGTAATTAAGCAATTTAAAACACATGGTGCCACACATGAAGGCAAGGTTCCCTACCCAGGACTCACATGGGTGAAATTCACACTTTTATACTCTTAAGAGGGGTACTCCGACATCGACAATCTCAACCAGAACCACACAGGATCTAGAAGAGCAGAGCTCTTTGAACCGCTCAGACACCAGACACATTAATCTACTCATGTCGGTCGCTCCTACGGATCCATCACCGACACTTTCCCAAACAAGGGCCGCCCCTCACAGAGAACTCAGTCAGTCCCATACCTGAACCGTGACTGTACAATATGATCACCTTCGTAACACCAAGTTTTCCTTTATAAAAACACCAGTTCATTGTCCATGCGAATACACGTGCTAAGCCCGGTTCGTATTAGTGGCTCCTACGGATCCATCACCGCATACCGACACCAGCGCAATAGCCCCGATATATCCACACATCTCTCGTACCAATACGGTATCATGCAATTTAGCAGCAAAGCCTACTTCACAAAATATACGAGAGATGTAGTAAGAGCTTGCCTGAATTGACAATAATACGACCAATGATAATCTCCAACAGAAAACCAGCAATCAAATAATATTAGCGACGGTATCCGAGACCACTCCAAATACACGCTAGGCTCGGCATATGATCTCATGCGTCGGTACCATACATAGCCGCAACCAGAATACCACCAACAAGGTGGTGCGCCAAACCCTCCTCCACTCGCCGGCTATTCATGTAAGCGAGCTCTGCCGCCGTCGCAAATTCTCTGTATTTTCTCTCCTCCTTATCATATGCACCTATGTATTTTCTTGGCTGGACTCACTCTCTCTGTCAGCGTAACCTCTTAATTCTCTCGCACTTTAGGCCATGCTCCGAGGCAGCAGCAACTCGTCTATTTATAGGAGAGTTGGCAACGAGTGAAGAAACTAAATATCTGACCGCTTGCCGCTTGGTTCGACGGTCGACTGATCCGTTGTCTGACCTGCTGGACAACATGCAGGTGCACACCTAGGCAAGCTGCCGACAGAACACTGCCAGCATATTCTGACTGCCTATAGAACTTTGCCACGTTGCACACAATGATTGCCTGCATTTATACCTGCCCTCTAATAGCTATCCACGTAGCACTCTCATAAAGCCACTGAGCAGCACATGAAAATATCTACCGTGTGATCCAAAGAAAAGAAGAGCGATTCACTCTATTTTTATGCATTAAACAACAGCCTAGGCAAACAGCATGCTACATCAGCTGCTCCATCGATCCATGCATAGAAGAGTACCCGTGAGTGTACCAAAATATCAAGTACTCCCCCCATTCCATATTAGATGACTCTCAAATAGATTTATCTAGTGCTAAAATATGTCTAGATACATCTATGTGCGAGTCATCTAATATGGAACGGAGCGAGTACTAGTTCAACTACCTATTTCTAATGACTAGATGACCCGTCACGCCCGCTTGGCGCAAACATCAGATTTATGCTATAATTTTATTACATAAGAAAATAATTATTGACCTATATGTTGCTCCCCAGTCACGTCCCAATCAATGTTCTAAACTTTTAAGATCACAATGTTTCATCGAAGCTTTAATAGCACATTTAAGTTTCACCCAAGCTACTGAAAATCTCACAATCTAGCATCCAGCCCAGGATCACTGGCCGCCTTGATCCTGCCTGCCATAGCTGTTACATTCACAAAAGAACAAATCCTAATCCTGGATCGTCACTATGATGCGCGGAAAAGGGGTGGGTAACATTATCAAACAAGCTCGGTATACCCTGATCATCTGATGATAATAAACAAAACTGACAGAAGCAAAGGAAATGACACCTAAGACATGCTGCAAAACATGAGTAGTGTATTCAGAAGCACATGACTGTTATAATCCCATTACGCAGATTGAATTACACATTAGAAATATCAGTCCCTTGGACATGCGATGGCCATGTACCTCGAGGAATGAGAAGCCTCAAAATCTAGCATCTCACAAGCTTCAACTTGCCATCTAAAATGTTCATAATCAAAATCTGCTTATGTGATTTCATCTTATTTTGTATGTTTAATAAGTTTTGGAGAATAAACACCGGGACCAGAAATCTGATGGAAAAGGCATCACCAAGATACCCTATTTCAGAAGATCAGAAGAAGAGGAGGGGCATCGAGGATGTCTTAGAAGTCCATAAAAGGGAGCTAGCCATGAGGAGGCCCGAAGGGGGAGCACAGGGGGCCCACACCATGGGGTGGCACGCCCCCTGGCCACGCCGCAGGGTGGTGTGGCCACCCTGGCCCACCTCTGGTCGCCCCCTTTCGCGTACTTGACCCCCCGGGAACCCTAAGCCTCAGAACATCATCGAGGAAATATTCCTCCGCCTCCCCGGGGCAGAAAACAACAGAGAGAGAAAAGCCCTCCGGCAGTGAGAAACTTGCGAGGGAAATTCCTCCCCGGAGAGGAGAAATCGTCGCCATCGTCACCATCATCGCTCCGGGCATCATCAAGATCGTCATCATCATCATGACCAGCACCATTACTGTAGTGTTCCCACATTTAAATAATGTAAGAACATCTGTGTTATTGTGCTAGTGTGATGACCCAGCACACCACTACATGTGTAGTGCGCAAGTCGATGACATAATACTCACAGAAGGACTTACCTGTGAATATTACATCCCTCAGAGTAGTACAACAGAAACACAGCGGGACCAGGCAAAACTATAGGATACAAACTTCATTACAAAATCTTGAGAATCTCTTTGATGAATCAAGAAGATCTCATACAAATGATACATCAGAAGAAGCAATCCGAAGATCCAAGCTGGAGAAGAACTCTAGATCAGAACTAAATCTACTATGGCTGGTGTCAGCCCTAATCTATGGCCTGGACAACTAAGTCCGAGAATGGACTCCACCTACACCTTGATAGCTTCTCCTCCATCAGCGTTGTTGATGACGATGCTTTCCTGACTAAGTAAGCGATGACTCCACCTGGCTTCAAGAGGTAGTGATGGCTTTACGATGATGACTTCCCTTAGGCTTCAACTCTAAGCAGGGGTCAAACGGGATAGAATGAGTAACGAGCGTTACTCAACAAGTTCATGATATATAGTGGGTAGTTTGATGCACTAACTACAGCTTTAGAATCGAAAGAGTCATAAGCTAATGCAAGGTTTTGTCAAACTTTCTTCAAGAGGTTGTTTTTAATTCTGAAAACTATGCCCGCCAGATCTTCACAGGATTAGAACTTTCATGGAGTTGCCTTTCCTGCGGCGTTCGCAGCTCCTTCCCGGAACAAGGGGTAACATGCCACATCCTTTTACACTCTGCAGAGGTGCGTTACTTTACCCATGGACGACCAAGACCATGTTGCACAACCAGGTGTACATTCCTGTCCACTCCCACTCAGGTGTGGGGCCCGGTTGTTGGTCCAAGCCAAACCGTGCTTCTCCGCACAACGCATGCCCACCCATTTCTGCCAGCAGGTTGAACGCCTGATTCCACCCCTCACGATGGAGATCTACGCGCCCCTGGCAGACACTCATAGACCCCAGAGCCCGTGGGACGTAAGGGCTCCCACCCATGTGCATGTAGTCCCGCAAGACCTACAGCGTACGTCTCTGGTAGTCCGTTGACATGCGAACGAGAAAAGTATCACGGCTGACTTACTCCCCCCATAGAAGATCCATGGTCAACGCGAATTTACGGCGCAAGAATCCTGACGGCAGTTGTGATTAATTCCTAGGTAATACGTTCCCGTGCAGATGGAACCTTCCTTTGACCTATTCATCTTACCATGGTTCCATCCGCCCACCAAACAGAACACTACCACTCGGGTAGTCATTCAATTAGTCATATTATTATAAAAATAGGATCATGCATTCTTTTGAGCACAGGTGGTAATACGATAGGGTTTTTGCAAATAGTTTGTTATGAAGTACCGCAAAGGATATGAGCAAGTGATGAACTTGCCTGAGATTGAAATGACCATAATATTCCATGTCTTCGGGGTCAAGGGTCACGTAGAACATCCTGACGTCTGAAAGATAGCAAAGTAGTCCCGGTAAGGACTACAGAATTACTGGCAACATGATACATGCATAGTAATGAGATGCATCGTGAAATACCCTGGAAAATACCCCAGCTTACAAGTGTAAGCCATGTTTGAAACGATAACGTATTCACACAATTGTTAGGTGACTTAGAGTTGTTTCATTACTTGTCGTGATGTTGTTATTTCTTCTTTTAGACTTACATATGTTTCACTTTTATTTAGCAAACAATGGTTATCTTGTTTAGGTAAAAGTGTTTATTACTTGATAAACAACAAAACAACAAAACAACAAAACAACAATTCATGGGAAATAATTATTGAACAGATAATAGACACATTTTATTTTATGTTCGAAAGTGTAGAGCTAATGTCAATGAGTTTAGTTGAAAATGATGAACTAATAAAACTACTCTATATTCATACAACTTGTTAGTGACAAGTGATGATAAGTTTTAGTAGGTGTGAAAACACTAGGGTTTAATTAATAAATGAAATAATGTTGTGGTAATTGTTTTCTGGTTGTAATGGAACACTATCGAATTTCACTAAGCTTTTAGAATCAAGTTTATAACTTCAACAAAAGGTTTTATGTTTGTCATATTTTAATTGGAAATGCTTTCCTTTTCAATTTGACATAACATTTTATGTTTTTCTGAAAATATTAGAATAAGTTATTTTTTTATGAATTAATTGATTAGGAAAAACATTACACATCTAAAACTTGATCAAATTACTTTTACACATCATAGATGAGTTGCATTTATCATTTGGAGCATTTTGATATATAACTTGTATTTTTCTGATTTAATGAATTATTTATTATTTTTCCAATATTCATTGTTATTCTTATAACTTATTTGATTGTTTTCACAGAAAACATTTGTTAGGGAGTATTTTGAAATGCTCAAAATATCTAATTAATGTTGAAAGAATAATTTACATTTGATTAAATAGTTTTGAATATTTCTTAACCTTATTATCAAAGTTTTATTATTAAAATATTATTTTGTATCCATAATTTTAAGACTATAAGCATTATTGGATTATTTTTCTTAATCTTAATATTCAACCATTTTACTAGATTAAGAATTAGTTGTATTTGTAAAGGTTTGAAATTTTGTAGAATTTTATTTATTGTTTTCTATTATCTTTCTAATTCTTTTATTTAAGATTTTAAGCAATTACTAAACTGCCCCTAGGTTGACAGGTGGGCCAACCCACCAGTGGGTTGGGTCAAACCCACTGGTCTGGTCGGGCCGGACCAGACCAGCCACACCCGCACCCACCCCGCAACCTTATCCCCTCTCCTCTCCTCGCGAGGCGATGCAGAGGCGACGCGATCCATCGCCTCCTCCGGCGATTTCCTCCGGCCTCCTCCGTACACCACCGCCACCGTGACCTAGCGCCACCCTAGCTCCTCTCTGTCCGCCACCACGCCTTCCCCTCCGATCTGCTTCCCTCCCCGTGTGGCTCCCGTGGGGATCTTCAAACCCTAACCCTAGGGTTAGGTTCCCGGGTGCTCCTCCACCTCTCCGGTGGCCGTGGCTCCACGACGAGGCTCCTGGAGACTCCTGGAGTTGTGGTGCTGATGCTGGTGCTCTGTGGCTCCGTTTTCGAGGACGTTGCCGCCGGGATGGTCTTCGGGCAACCGCGGCTCGCCGCCGTGCTTCTCTCTCCATCCGGATGTGGTCACCACGATGGTGACCACATGTAAGTTGATCTCCTCTCCCTCTGCCCTCCAATCTCTCTCTCTCTCTCTCTCTCTCTCTCTCTCACGGATGCTTCCTTCCCCCTTGCTCTGGAGTCTAGCCATCGAGCTAGCTTGTGCTGTGCCTCCCTGTGATGCTTTTTGTGCCCTAGGACTTGATTGACAGCATTGGGTGGTTTCCAGATGCTTTACTTGATGAGTGATGCATGAAATCCATGCTATGATCGGTGATGGATGGGGAATTTTTATTATGCCCTAACTTATCCTCTGTTGCTATGTGCTGTGAGATGATAATTGGGGTGGAGATGTTGCTGTTAGTGGTAAATCATTTTGGAATTGCTTCCAGCTTGGCTTCTGTGTACTGATACCCTTAGGGTTTGCTCCAAGTGATGGATTCCTGATACTGGTTATTGAATAACCATTCTTATTACTAAGTATATAATTCCTAGTGCTCAAGGGTGTGTTAAATGACTAAGAGGTGTTACTCTGAATTTTATTCAGAGAATATGCCCTTAATAATTGTTTCCAACTTATTGTTTTTATGTCAACTGAAGAATGCCCTGTTCCTATATTTCAGTTATTTCTAAATCTTTATACAACCTGATGGGTAGTTGTTGTGTTGAGGTGCTCATCCGGTTGGTTAGTGCCCAGCAACAACCTATTGGATGTCCTTGTGAGCTAGCTAATTTTATTGGTCCATTTGCTTGTGGATTGTGGTACTGGTAGCCTTTTACCCAGATAAGAACAGTTGTATACTTGATCTTGGTGCCCCTAGCCTGTGATGCAAAAGTCTGAGGCCCTAGTTTTATTTAAGAACAGATACTGTGCTTGAGCTAAATGCTAATCTGTGATGTTGGTTAATTATTGGCATCTCTATATGCCAACTGGTGGGTGCTACTCTGAACCTTAGGGTTCAGAGGATGTGCCACCATGTCCCTCTCATGTTTCTAAGGAATATTTGACTTGGTGAGTTGTGTTTGAGGTACCAATCTTGATGGTTCTGGTGCTCAGCAACTATACTATGGATTGTTTGGTTATTATATCTGATAAGAACAGATTAATGCTTGCTGGTTTGCCCTTAGGCCAATGATGTTGTTCTGAGGCAATTATCTTAAGATAAGAACATTTATTATACTTGTGTTTAAACCCCTGTGATGGGATTATCATAGCAATTCTATGCTAGACTGAGGGAAACAAATCCCAGCCCCCTATCTGTGCATAACTTAGCAAGATCCCTTGTTAGGATGTGTGTAGATATCACCTTTTGGTGTTACTGTTGTGGCTGTGATTTCCTGATGGATCTTGGCTTCTTGATCCACTCCCCCTTGAGCTATTGCCCCTGCTCAGCTTGTGATCTTGTTGCTGTTGTGTTCCAGGCCTGCTACTCCAGCTCCTAACTTGGCCTTGTTGTGATCTAGCTGAATGTATTACCTGTTGATCAATTCCCAGTAGGGATTTGGGTGGTTTGGTTTGTGGTTCTATCTGTGTTGCTGGAGCTGTGTAGCTCGAGCAGTGAATAGGGGAAAGTGAGCTTGGTCTCCCCTCTCTTCCGGATGATGTGGTATTTATACCACATCAGAGGTCTTGACAGCACCAAGATGTGCTGGTGAGTGTGCTGTGTGCTTGTGTACTGGCTGAGGAGATATTTCCTGGGAGATAGGCTCGGTTTGCCCTTGGTCTTATCCTGGTATTGTACTTAATTTTGGCTTGCCACTTGTATTACCTGATACTTGCCCATGAGGTTACACTGAGATATTTTTCTGATTTGAACAGATGCTTAACTTGTCTAAGCCTAGACTCGATGATGCGATTAGCAGTGCACCTCACTGGCAAGCTGAGAGTACTAACCCTCACTATTATTATCTTTTTTTTTCTTTTTTTTCTTGTTTATTTTGCAGGATCCAAAGGATATCAATTGAAGACTTTTAAGCAAGAATTAGTATAGGAATTTTATTTTGTAAATGTCAACATGTAATTTTCTATTTGTTGAATCATGTAATAACTCTGTATTATTATTTGATTATCAATAAAGTTTATTCTTTTATAATTTCCTTTTATTGTAAATATGTTTATAAAAACCATGTATTATTGTTTTAAATTTATAAAGTCTTTATTTTTGTTTGATTAACTCCTTGGATTGTGTTTTATCCAATAAAGACTTGAATTAATGGATGACTATCCTCTATTTTCTTATTCTGTTATTTCATAACTTTAAATATTTAGTTTGAATTCAAATTCAATTCCATGTCATTAAAAGTAAGAAGTCATATCTCTCGACGATTCACCACTTAGGTCATGTCCAAATTCACCCACCTCCACTTATCTAATCCAAACCCTAAGTTAGGAAAAGATCATGTCGATATCCTTCCACTTTCCCTCTTCGACTCTAAACCCTAAGTCAGATAGTCGACGAATCTCTGATTACTCAAGGGTTAAGGATTTGCAAACATATCACGAGTTGCCACTTCCATTATGATATTGATTTCGAGTCAATTACCAATTTGTTCTTGTATAAGTTAACCTACTGAAACTCAAGTGTTTAATGCCCTCAGAAATAATCTGCTTACAAGATTGATCAGGTCCTGTACTCAAATTACTCTTGTATGACACCAAACACCAGGATTCCACCCCCTCGGTTGATTTCTTCTTATCTAGGATCCCTCCTGGTTTGCTTCTCTTGTATCCTTGGCGATGTAGAAACGTAGACAAGAGTTTGGAAAGATCACAGACAGTGATCAAGGTTTAGTATGGGTTTAAGGGGTTTGTTTCCTCGTTCAGATTCATCCTTCAGAACTGATGAGATCATCCAGTTATACATGGCTAACTTGTAGAAGTAAGGTCATCATCTGTGTTATTTGGATACTCACCCCTCTTCAAGTTCGGGATACCTAGTTGATTTCTCTCAAATCACTTACAGACTTGAGGTTAGACTTGTTGGGAGTTAGTGTTGGCCACAACCAATTATGGTTTGTGTAACCAGATGATTTGGTTTCTAAAGGTACTTCTTATAAAGATCACTCCAAATGTACTCTTGTCCAGATGATCTAGTCCTATTTCATCATGTCAAGTGAAACATTGGTCACTTTGGTTTGTTTAAACTTTCGCGCCAAAATTTCCCGTACTTTTAGATGCATGCTTTGCAAATGCACATATTAAATTTAGATCCTTATAACCTCCCAACACTGGGATGTTACAGCTAGTCCCTGGATCAATTGCTAGCACCACAGTACAAAATGAAATATCATGCAAATGCATCAAATTCTATTGCATCGCATGATCCAGACTTTACAAAATAGGAATTACAACTTGCATAGTCTTAGAAGACTAGCAGAAAACAAAGAAATACAGCGGAAAACATAGACAACATTGAGCCCATCTTCTTCATGTGCCACAAGCAAAAACATGTTGGCGATAGTCTCGAGATCCTAAACGAAATCCTCACTCGTCTTCAGAAACATCTGCAATATGGAATATGCAGCCACAAGGGAGTCAATACAATTTAATGTATTGGCAAGTAACGCTATGGTGGATATAAATGGCAAGACTAATACTACATGCTTATTTGGCTGAGTGGAGTTTTGGCTAAGTTTTCATAAAGCCAGTTTTCTCCTATCACTTTTGTAAAACAACTTTTGTTTTCAAAGGGTGGCAACATTGGATTAAGATCCAAGCACCACAATACTGTTTACTTGGTCAAAATTTTACTTATTGAAATTGGTGATGAGATTGTTCCGTCAATCCTTGTCCAGCTGCTCATAGTTGTCCATAACCGGGGACACGGCTAAGATCTTAGTTTGTTGACTCTGCAGAGGTTGTGCACTTTCACCCTTTGTCTTCAATTAGCCCAAACATCCCATACACCCGGAGTGCATCATGGAAAGGAGAGAATTGAGACGAGATATTTCAAAAGAAGAAGTCCAAACCCACCGGCAAGACCGTTCCACCTATAATTTTGCTACATCTGCTAGTCAAGCCTGGGCTGAACCCTCACAACTTAGTTGATCAAGACAGAGCCCATATGTCAAAAGGCTGCACGGAAAGCTACTAAACTTAGAAGGACATAGTAATCTCTTTGTTCCTGGGTGGCCATCCGCAAGTGACAACCTCAAGTGGAATAACCCTTAGACAAGGGCCCTGAGGAAACACTCAACATAATCCAGTCTTACCACTTCCACCCAAGTGGTTCATTCATTAGTTATACTTAGGATTTTTCCTCAACATCTAGTAAAACAATATGTAACATTTCATAGCATCTAATAAATTCTAAGGCTATCAAAATAACAAGGTAAAAGGGATGGCTACACACTACTAGGATAATAGCATAGCATAATATAACTTAGTAAAAATTCCATTCATGCATACTACTAAAAACTCTAATGATGCATATAGAAAATAATGGGTAGTTGATGATGTGTTACTTGCCTTGTTGAAGTTGGTGAAGAATTCACACTCTCTTCACAAAAGATCGTTGCTCTCCGTACAATCTATTCATTGAAACACAATAACAAAATAAACAAACATTCTACCAAACAATCATACAAGTGAAGAAAACATACAGAGAAATTCACATATCAAAAAGGGGTTTAACCAAGTTGGCTAGGACAAGGTCAAGGTTTGGTTTGAAAGATTCATTCCCTAAATGTTCAACACTTGTTAAGGGGTTTCC
The DNA here is from genome assembly GCA_028641055.1 of Alopecurus myosuroides. NCBI lineage: Eukaryota > Viridiplantae > Streptophyta > Magnoliopsida > Poales > Poaceae > Alopecurus > Alopecurus myosuroides. The sequence continues at coordinate 288,658,642 of CM054059.1, forward strand.
AAGAGTTAAATAAGGATGTCTAGGTTGAGTTTGTAGTGATCAAACTTTATTGGAAACATATTTATCTAATAAGTTCCAATAGTTACCAAGGTGATCTCACTATTTCAACTAAACTATCACAATACAAAGTGTAACACTTAGTTGTTTTCATCAATACTTTTAAGTGATCTAAGTTAATATAACAAGTTAAAGTCTTGGTATTTTCCATTTGAGTCAAGGGCTGGACAGAAACAACTTGTTATTCTTCAACTTGTGTGGATGGCTCCAAGTCTTCACATGCTTGTCTTCTTGAAGATTATCTTCATGCTTCTATTGTAGTCTTTTCCTTGGATGGATTCTTCTCTTGATCTTGATAAATTCTTCATGGCTTTCACTTCACTAATTTGGTTTGGGTATGGGATGGGTACAAAATACCACTAAGTCAAGAGAAAGAAAATGAAGAAAGATAGAAAGAGAGAGGGAGATGTTTTCTTCTGGATTTCTTCACACTTGTACTTCCTTGAGTTACTTCTAGTGGTGGAGTCTTTTATTCAAAATTTCTTCATTGATCCTCCTTGTAGCTCTTCATGATGCCACCAAGTTGAAAGTGAAGAGCCTTCTATTGCTTGAGTCTTGATTTCCATTTGCTAACTTGATGGATTCTTGAGCAAGAATAGGGGGATGGAGGAGTAGATAGAAAACTATGGTACTAGTGTTTGAGGTTCACTACTTGGTATCTTATATGGTTTACATACTAGGGACTTGGTCTTGGATTCAAAATGGCCACAACAAACAATGGTAGAAAGAATAGAAACAAAATCCAAGGCATGATCAACTAGTGGTTCACTTTGGTCCAACTTACAAGTAAATGGTTCAAGGTTGTCCAAAAGGCTTAGGTACTGATTTCTCTGGTTCAAGGTTACCAAAAGGAGCAAATTTGCTCAAGGGAACATATTCTAATTAATTATAGAATTAAATCTATGTCAAAAAAAAATACTCAAATAGACAACTTAATGCCAAATTCAATTTTAATTTGTTCAAATATTATTTTGGAACATATGTTATGAAAGTACACATCCTAAGGTTTCCAAATATATTTTATTTGCAATTTTTGGATTTGTAGAATTTGAATTATGCCAAAATTCATCAAACAAGCATATTTGAATTTGAACCAATTTAAGTTTATCAAATTTGAATTTTAACAGTGATAAAAGATTCTACAGATCCAGGGGATTTCAAAAAGTCCAAGTTTGCTAAATTTGGGCTTATGGTTAAAAAGATATGATGTTTCTAAGTTCTAGGGACTATTCTGCAAATATTACTATTTATTTTCTATTCCGGGAGAAAAACAGAGATTGGGCTGCTATGCGCTGCACCGGGCGACGGATAACAGTTGGGCTTGGGCCGTCTACGCGCTGCACCGAGCGACGAATAAAGAACTTAACGCGCGCCAGACGTGGCGCTCTGTGATTCGTTGATACCTCTTCGGTAAGTGTTCTAACTTGGGCGCTCCGATCTAAATCTAACGGCCTGGGATTGGTCGGGATCTCACCTCGCCGGCGGGCTGCCGGGATGACACCGGAAACAGAGGGGACGGCGGAGCTGCTCTCGGGCTCGGACAGCGGGGCTTCTCCGGTGGTGTTTGAGCTCGATGGAGACCATGGGGAGGTGCTCCACGACGAGGCAGAGAGGTTGGTGGCCACGGCTTGCTCGGAGACGGCGGCTATCGACGGCGCGGTGCAGTTGGCGGCGTCGGGGCTCCGGTGAGCTCGTACTCGTCGCTTCACTGCACCAAAAGGACGAGAAGGTGCATCAAAACGTGCGCAAGGACACGGGGAAGCAATATGGGGGCAGAGGGTGGTTACATTGGTCGGAGATGACGAAGTACGACGGCGGCTGAGAGGAACTCCGGCGAGCGATTGGGAGAATCTCGGGGCACGATCCAAATAGGTTCCAGAGGGAAAATGGAGAGGAGGGGGAGGAGATTTAAGGGGCAGGCTTTACGGCCATCAATCGGGCCTGTAACCGACGAATTCATGGAGATTGAATTCAACCAAAATGGAAACGGCTAGGGCTTGATGACGCTGACGTCATCATGACATCACCCAACCATTTTCTTTTCTTTTTATTTCTGTTTTCTCATTTATTTTATATCTTCTAATTAACATGAAACAAAATTCTAACATCATATTATTTCAAATATTTTCTAACAGTACCATTTTTGTAAACTTTTAAACACATTTTTATTTTTGAATTTGGAATTTTGAATAATTCCCTAATAGTAACTTAATGTGATTTTTAATTTAGAAAATTATAAAATATGATTATTAGTCAAATAAAATGTCAGTGGCTTTATAAAGATCAAATACTATTTTCCAAAACCATTTCAAAGTTTTTTCATCTCTTTTATGTCTTGAAATTATAATTAATTCACTAATAGTACTTACTACAATTTTAAAATAGAAAAATAATAAAATGAGGTTTTTTATTAAATAAAATTTTAGAGACACTATACATGTAAAATAATAAGTTTGGAAGTCATTTTTAAACCATTTTCATATTTCATAATTTTAGGATATGAAGGATTTACTAATAGTAACTTAATGATATTTTTAAAATAGAAAATTCAATAATTATCAAAGTGGCTTAGAAAAATTCCACAACCCATAATATTGTTTTCAAAGTCCTCTTTTATGTTGTTTCAAATCAAAACATTTTATGACTATCACTTTATGTTTGAAACTTGGAATAACAACTAAAAGTTTTTATTAAAATATTTTATTCTCATCATATATTTTTGAGGCTTGGAAGTTTATTAAGGGTTATAAATCTTTTATTTTTGTTGCCATAAAACATCTTCAAAGTAATATTGGAGTTGTAAATATTTTAGGTAAAGGTTTGTTAATAAAAAGATATTCCCTTTATATAAAGAAACTTATTTTTGAATAAGGTTTTAGGGTTTAAGTAACAAAGGCATAATGGATTCTTAATATCAATTTTCATTGAGTTATGTATTGTTTCCTTTTTATTTCTTGCATCTCATTGGTTTTTGGTGACTTGCATAACATGAAAACAAAAAGTTTCAATTTTTAGTGATTTTTGGACTTTGCTAAAATCAGGGATGTTACAATTACCCTCACCATCCATCTCCATCCCTCTGTAACGATTAGGGTTCTATATCATTGTTTTCCACTAGATCTCTCTCCTGGTGTGGATTACTTATTAGTAGTTGATGTTTGTGAGATTTATCGGTGTTTACACTTTATGACCAGATTGTTATTCATCATTATATCACCTCTGATCATGATCCATATGATTTCTTGTGAGTAGTTCATTTAGTTCTTGAGGACATGGGAGAAGTCAAGATGTTAGTAGTGGATTTGTGTTGAAGTAATATCTAGTGGTTTGGTATTTAAGTTGTGGTGTTATTCTTCTAGTGGTGTCATGTGAACGTGGACTGCATGACACTTCACCTTTGTGGGCCTAGGAGGATGCATTGTGTATTTGGCTACTAATTGTGGGGTTGCCGGAGTGACAAAAACATAAAACCCTGTTAGGAAACCGATGCACGAGGGAGTGTAAGATCCCGAAGTTTTAACGCTATGGTTAGATTTATCTTAATTACTTTCTTCTATCCGCGGATGCTTGCAAGAGGTTTAATCACCAATATGTATTAGTCCTAGTTGGACGGTGCATTAGCATAGGTTGACCCACACAACACCTATCAAAACAATAAAAACTACTGAACTGTATGAAGCGAAAGCACTTGACAAAATTCCCATGTGTCCTCGAGAACGTTTGATAATCATAAGTAGACCAACCGGCTTGTCCTTTTTTCTCAACATGATTGGGCCACTAGCTGCAATTATATTTATTGTATTTTATTCACTCTCACTTTATTTATCCGCTATATCGAAAACCACCAAAAACCCATTTGCTAGTGTTTACAGTGAATACTCTATCCAACCTGCTTGTCAACACCTTCTTCTTCTCGTTGGGTTCGACACTCTTATTTATCGAAAGTACTAAGATACACCCCCTATACTTGTGGGTCATCACGCGCCATAAAGGAGGGCTCCGGGTGGCTCTCGGCTACGACACCCACACGTCGTCGTGTACGGTCTGCTCACCCAAGCCGACCACGGGCACATGCAGCGTGACAAGTTCTCCATCTCGCCGTGCAGGAGGAATGGAACCTCAAACGCATGGTATGGTTTCTCTCGAAAAAAGATAGGTGGGAGAACATGGAGGTCCCTCCGCGCAAACTCCCATCTGGATCTCGTCCCCCCAATTTCGAGTTTTGGCCGTGAATTGGTTTTAAACCGCAACACAACCTGCATGTTGGTACGGTTTGGGGAAATTTGATTGTGGGCTGGTGCGGATTGATCGCTGAAGATTAATTACCGATCTAAGTTGGCGTCGGGATGAAAACATTTTCTCTGTGAGTTGATGCGGATTTGAATCAGATTTTTGGCCCCATTGTCAGCCTGGGCATCTTGGAGCGTGTAGTGTTGTTCTTGAGGCTGTGGCAGTTTATGATCTTTGGATTTGGCATTTTTTTTGGCATGGATGGTTCTCATAATGATATCAATGTGATGCAACGGTGACCGGTGTTTTCGAGACTTGCTAATGGCCAATCTACGGAGTGCAACTATGTGATGAACAACAGTGAGTGCAATGAGAGATACTACCTACCAGATGTCAGTTATCCTCATTGGTTAGCATTTGTCAAAACAATCCGCAACCTAGTTGGTGAGGAAAATGGTCACTTTGCATCCAAACAAGAAAGTACCGACAAAGATGTGGAACGAGCTTTTGGTATGCTCCAAGCCAGGTTCGCGATTATCAAGTACCCTTATCTATCTTGGCCGCTTGAGCAGATATGGGGGATTATGAATCAATGCGTTATTATGCACAAAATGATCATCGAGAGTGAGCGTGATTGTAACTTGGTGTTCATTTGTCGCACCCTGGGTTTCTAGAGGATACTCTCCGCACGAACTGGAAGTCAGGTGCTTGGATTATGGGGCAAACATGCTCCCACGTCCCAGCTTCCTGGTAGGCCTGCGCTTATGCGCGACAACACAAGCCCTGCTTCCACCGTCGAAGTAAACTATCCGCTAGGAACCTAAAGGCACTACTGTCGACGTACTTCATAATCAAACACGCACGGTACGTCAACAGTTTGGTACGAATGATAACACAGAATGTCTCTAAGACACAAAAGAATGAAATAAGGGCAACTGGCCTTCACTAAGGCAGAAAATATCGAATACAGTCATCCAGAGGACACATGTCCCAACATATCATTCATTACAACAGCGGAAGCAGACAAAGGGGTCTGAGTACAGACAAATCCATGGCTTAAGAAGCCTGAGAACATAAAGGAAAAACGAAGCCCATCCACGTAGGTCTGGATCCTGCCCTGGTCCAGCTAACTACTCGTCTGCAGCGTCATCGAACTCCACAAAGTAGCCATCCTGGGAAGCATCGTAGTCGTAGTAGAACTCTGCGTAAACCACAGCCCCAACGGGGTCAGTACATCCAAGTACTGGCAAGCAAGACTCACAGTTCATCAAGGAGTTACCCGTCAACACAAGCATAGATGCTCGGTATCAACGGAAGAAAGGGGTGATATAAAAGTTGCTGCTGGCTGCTCTAACCAACTACAGAATATAACTACAAGTTCCGGCTAACAGAAAAGATAAGATCGAGGATTGTAACCAACTGAAAGATAACTTCAACCAAACCCATCCTGGATCTCGCCCCTTATCCAAAGAAGCAATCCGAGGATAACTCACACAGTTGTGATAAGGTGAATCCAGTTATTGTGTGAATAACCTATTACTAGTCAGGTTATTAATCATTGGGTGAAACATGATTGATCATTATGTTGAAGTTGTCCTGAGTACTTGTTAGCCAGTACTTTCACCAAGTAATCCATAACCGCGGAAAACACGGCTTCTCGAGAAGATTATCCCTGCAGGGTTGCACCAATTTGGCCGTACACTCATGAATATCCCGCCAGATGGGATGCCTCCCACCAAGCGGGGCACTCAACACAACCGACCATTCCTCGCATCAAGCCCAAAGAACCTTGGGCGCACGGCTAATCAAGCCCAGAAGAAAATGGACCATCATAGCACTCTAAGACCGTGTCCCCCTATATGCCGACTACGAAAGTTCCACCCTGCGCTGGGCTCGCAAAAACATGCATGCGGCAAATGGAAAACACGAACTAAATGAGGCGATTTGGACGAGATGCGAATCAGGTCAAGTTGAGGGGGGCGCCCATACTCGCTTCCCAAATGCGGGTAGTGCGCTCATCATGGATCAGTAGACAAGACCCTTTTCCTATTAGGGTCGACACTAGCAGGCTCCAAAACCACTCATGGGCCTCCTGCCGGTGCCTTATCATCAAATTATTATTACCATTAGCAATTAACAGGATTGATTGATTAATAACGAGCCCCGGTACAAGATAATAAGATAGTAACAGTAGTAACCGACAACAGACTCGAGTAAAAGCAACCCTAAGCATACTAGGTAAGAACAGGCACAAGCAATGGCTGTGGGTATGGAGATGCTGGCAATATCATGGCTCAAGGTAGCATGTGATGGGTTCGGAGAACAAGCATCGATTCATAGGGCTAGCAATAATAGACAACAGATAACATCGACAACAAGTGTGGATGGAAAACTCGATGATTCATGTGAGTGATAACTTGCCTGGCAGCTCAGTCTCGTACTGGGCTAGGTCCTGAGTAGTGGTGTCGTAAGGCTCGTCGGTACCAACGTCGTCGTCTACTCGAGAAGAAGCAAAAACAACAACGAAGGAAGACAGGCAATCAATACATGGCATAAGTGCACAAACATTGGATGATGCATGTCATGTTTTATAGATGCATCAAAATAACTTGCTTGACATGAAACACAAAATTTAAATGGATTCCGTATGCAAAAGGATGCATATGGAAGCCCATGCTTGGAGTTGAATTAATTGTTCTATCACTAAGCATTAGGTGTAGTTGAATTAGTATGATGCATGCATGATGAAGAACAATAACATAACACTTTAAATGCAATTAGAATGATAATTAACAATTTAGAAAGGCATTTATCAAATTTGGGATTTTGTTACTTAACATGGCACACAAGTAGATGTTGTTATCATCAAGTTAAAGTGTGCAAAACAAATTACAAATTTTATATTTGAAAAGTTTATCAATTTTTAGTTGGATTACATGTTTCACAATTTGAAATTGGACTTTGGATTAATTATTTATGAATTAAACAATATTAAACAATTTTTAATTGAATTATACAAGAATTAAATAGTTTAGGCAATTTAAATTGTTCAAACCAGAAAACAAAATTTATATTTGAATAGAGCATTCAAAATGGTGTGAAAAACATATTTTAGTTGAATTATTTGAAACCAGCATGAATTAGTTATGAATAATTTCAAATTGCATTTGAATTATTTGGATTTGAATTTAAATTGCATTTTGAAAATTCAAAACAGAACACAAATTGCATATTTGGATAGATTATAAAATTTAGATCAAGTTTCATATAAAGTTTGAATTTATTGGACTTATAAAATAAAAGATATGGAATTTTGAAGTTTCTATTCAAATCTGATATTTAAAAAGAATTTGGATTTTCTGGAATACGCAGAAACACTTTGTTACTCAGGTTCACCTCACCCCCTGTCACTGCGCAGTGGGCCACAGGGGCCAGCGTGGCGCACACGCTTGCGTGGCTTCCAGTGCCACTGTCTGGTGGGCCTCTGCGCGTGGGAGAAAAGCGAGCAAAAAGGGATTGCGCCCGCGGGGATCGAACCCGGGTCGCTGCGCTGCGCTGCACTGCACTGAACCAATGCGCTGCTGTTCGATTCGTGACAGCAAACACAGCGCAGGGAGGATATCGTTGCTGGTTCAGGTGGTAACTGAAACTCGCGCGCGCTCGCACTGAACCTGACAGTGATCGAGTCGCCGGCGGCGATCGCCGTGCTTGTGCGCTAGCGGGTGGATCTGGATGGTGCAGAGACGTGGGACGTGCGTGCGCAAGCAGGGGGAGCAGGGAGGGGATGGACGGGGGGTGCGCTCACAGCAGGGTGTCGAGGAAGCGGTGGTCGACGGCGAGCTGGGGCCGCGGCGGTGACGATGACGATGTCGTCGATCCCGTGTCCCTCCGTGCTCGATCTGGTGTCCAGGACGTAGAGGAGGAAGAGGTGGTGCTAGCCCAGCGGTCAATCGTCGTCGAGAGGCTCTGCAACGAGGATGAGCACCTCGAGTTCAGAAAAAAAATGGCACGGTGGCCGGAAGGGAAAACGAGGACGGCGTCGACGATCTGGGGCTTACCAGAGGGAAACCCGGGGTCCAGCAGCGAGAGGAGAGAGAGGCGAAGCGATGGCAGGTGGTGGGTGGCTAGGTGGGGCTGACACGCGACGGCGCCATGTCGATCTTCAGAAACTCGCCGGCGGGAAGAACAACGAGGTGGAGCTCGAGGAAGGGGGAGATGGCGGCGCGGCGCGGAGCGCGAGGAACCCTAGAAGCTTAGGGCACAGCTAGGGGGGCCAGGGCGTGCTTTTATAGGGCGCGGGTCTGCTCCTGGCCGCCGGAGTCGCGCGGGGCCGCCGTGGCTCCGCTGGATGCGCGCCGTACAGGTTGAAGACGCGCTCGGATGCGTTGCACGGATCTTGAAGCAGGAGCGAAACGGTAAGTGAGGGGGGTGCGCGGGCTGGGCTGTTGCTTGCGCGTAGGGCTTAGGTTGGGCTGGGCCAAAAGCTTATCTGCCGCGCGCGTTTTGCTTTTTATTCTTTTCTGGTTTTTATTTTTTTTTTGTATTTGCTTTTGGAACAAATTTGTTAAGGTTTTAATTGAGGAAAAAACTAGAAGAATTAGGTTAAGCTTTTTAGTTAAATAGAAACCACATTATCAACTTGGATTTCAAAAATGAAATTTTAAAATCATAGTTAGTGTTTGAAATCAAATTTGGGGTATTTTCATATTAAATTTAGTTATTGAAAATAACCATTTGAATAGGGTTACCCCTAGGTTGTTTAAACATGATTTTACAATTTCAAAGTGTGGTGAAATTGATGGATTCAAAACAAGTACTGATTTGAAACTTGGTTGAAATTTAAAAGGTGATTTGAGAATTATTGTTTGAAATATTGGTTGGATTTAAAGCAACAATTTAATAAGTGAGAAAAGGAATAACATGGTTGTTTTTTAGTTGTTATTTTTATTCCAAAATTGTAACATAACAAGTATGAAAGCAATGTTTGAAAAAGATTTGAATTTGAGTTGTGAAAACAAGATAAAACAGGTAGAAACAAATGCAAACAATAAGTAAACATGATGACATGATGCATTGCTTGAAATAAAACAAGGAACAAAGCATTCTAGGGGTATTTTCATACTTGGGATGTTACAAAACGCCCCCCCTTGAAGGAATCGCGCCCCGAGATTCCCTACTGAGAAATGAACAGGTCCGGATACTTCTTGCGAAGATCCTCTTCGGTCTCCCACGTTGCCTCTTTATCAGAATGATGCGACCATTGGACTTTCAAGAACTTGGTGCTCTTGTTGCGAGTCTTACGCTCGGTCTCATCGAGAATACGAATAGGGTGCTCCTCATAAGATAGATCATCTTGCAGCTCAATGGAATCATGATCAACTGCACGATCTGGATCTTTGAAACACTTCTTGAGTTGTGACACGTGGAACACATCGTGCACTTTGGAAAGTTTTTCTGGAAGTTCAAGACGATAAGCATTCTCTGCACGTCTTGAGAGGATGTTGAAAGGGCCAATGTATCTTGGTGCAAGCTTTCCTTTCACACCAAAACGATGAGTGCCTCTGAGGGGAGTTACACGGAGATATGCCTTATCACCAGGTGCATAGACCATATCCCTGTGCTTGCTATCATAATAGCTCTTCTGACGAGACTGAGCAATCCTGAGATTGTCACGAATGATACGAACTTTCTCCTCGGCTTCCTTAACAATGTCAGGGCCTAAAAGTGAACGTTCACCAGCTCCAGACCAATTGATTGGACTCCTGCATCTGCGACCATACAGTGCCTCAAATGGTGCCATGCCTAGGCTTGCCTGGTAGCTGTTGTTGTAGGAGAATTCAGCATATGGAAGGCAATCCTCCCATTTCATGCCAAAGGAGAGACCACATGCTCTGAGCATATCCTCGAGAATCTGATTGACTCTTTCGACTTGCCCCTGAGACTGAGGGTGATAAGCTGTGCTGAACAGAAGTTTAGTGCCCAAAGCTTCTTGAAAGCTCTTCCAGAAATGAGAAGTGAAGATACTTCCACGGTCTGAGCTTATTTCCAATGGAACACCATGAAGGGGAACAACCTTTGCTGTGTAGAGCTCTGCTAACTGGCTAGCTGAGATAGTTTCCTTTACAGCATAGAAGTGAGCAACCTTAGTGAGACGATCAATAACAACGAAGATTGCATCGTTGCCCTTTTTGGACTTTGGAAACCCAGTAACGAAGTCCATTTCAATCATGTCCCACTTCCACTCAGGAATTTTCAGAGGTTGGAGTAGACCTGCTGTCTTCTGATGGACTGCCTTAACACGTTGACAAACGTCGCATTCAGAAACGTATTGAGCAATTTCACGTTTCATGCCAGGCCACCAATACAGAGTCTTGAGATCCTGGTACATCTTTGTACTTCCAGGGTGAATGGATAGAGGAGTTTCATGAGCCTCCTTGAGAATGATATCCTTGAGACTTTGAATCTGAGGGACTGCAATGCGTCCTTCGAAGAACACAGTTCCCTTGTCATCAATTGAGAAGGACTTGAACTTATCATTGCCTTCCTTGATGTGATCCACAATCTTCTTGATTTCATTATCACGAAGTTGTTCAGAACGAATCTTGTCCTCGAGAGTTGGGCTGGCTGTCAAGCTAGCAAGGTATCCTTCAGGAACAAGACCAAGGTTCAGCTTCTGGAATTCTTCATGAAGTGGAGGTTGGCTCTCCATGATCATGAGATTATTGCAATAGGATTTGCGACTGAGAGCATCGGCCATAACATTAGCCTTGCCTGGAGTGTAAGAAATGGTGAGATCAAAGTCTTTAATCTTCTCAATCCATCTCCTTTGCCTGAGGTTCAGATCTGGCTGAGTGAAGATGTATTTCAGACTCTTGTGATCGGAAAAGATTTCAGTTTTGTTACCCAACAAGTATTGTCTCCATTTCTTGAGGGCAAACACAACTGCTGCAAGTTCAAGATCATGAGTGGGATAGTTTTGCTCATGTGGGTTCAACTGACGTGAAGCATAAGCGACAACTTGACGTTCTTGCATAAGAACTGCTCCTAGGCCTTGGAGAGATGCATCACAGAATATCTGGAAAGGTTTGGTGGTGTCGGGGCCAACTAGAACAGGTGTGGAAGTGAGTTTAGTCTTCAGGAGGTTGAAACTCTCATCACATTGTGGAGTCCAAACGAACTTTTTGTCCTTCTTTGTGAGATCAGTGAGAGGTTTAGCAATCTTGGAAAAGTTTTGGACGAAACGACGGCAATAGCTAGCCAAGCCAAGAAAGCTTCTAACTTGTTTCACCGTCTTAGGGGGTTTCCAATCAACAATTGCCTTAACCTTTTCAGGATCAATGGCAATGCCTTTGGCAGAGATGATATGACCAAGATATGCAACTTCTGGAATCCAGAACTCACATTTGGAAAACTTGGCATACAAACGATGCTCGCGAAGTTTCATGAGAGTGAGACGAAGGTGTTCTCCATGCTCTTCCTCGGATTTTGAGTAGACTAGAATGTCATCAAGATATACCACAACGAACTTGTCGAGGTATTCATGGAAGACAGAATTCATGAGTCTTGAGAAGGTCGCCGGTGCATTGGTGAGACCAAAGGACATGACGGTGTATTCATATAGACCGTACCTTGTGGTGAAAGCTGTCTTAGGAATATCTTCCTTTCTGATCTTTATCTGATGGTAACCCATCCTCAAGTCCAACTTTGAGAATATTGAGGCTCCAGCAAGTTGATCAAAAAGATCATCGATACGAGGAAGTGGATACTTGTTCTTGATGGTTTTCTCGTTGAGAGGACGATAGTCAACCACGAGTCTCTTAGTTTGATCCTTCTTGGCAACAAACAGAGTTGGGCAACCCCAAGCGGAGGAACTAGGCTGAATGAAACCTTTGTCCATATACATATCGATTTGCTCCTTCAACAATTTCAGTTCAGGAGGAGCTATCTTGTATGGATGCTTAGAGATTGGAGCAGTACCTGGCTCAAGCTCGATCACGAACTCAACTGCTCTGTCCGGAGGCATCCCTGGCAACTCTTCTGGAAAGACGTCAGGGAATTCACAAACCACCGGAACATTTTCAATTGCCGGAAGGGGTTTGGCATCGAGGCTGAACAGCTGAGCAGAAGTTGTTCCATATGGAGAATAGACTATCTGGCCTGAAGTGTGGGAGAGAGTTATTGACTTTTGAGCACAGTCAATTTTAGCTTTGTGGGTCTTCAACCAATCCATACCCAGAATGACATCAATGTCTGAATTTCCCAGCAACATGAGTGAAGCAAGGAATACACGACCTCCAATTAGGATCTGATTGTCCATGCTTATCTTGGAAGTAATCATTTTAGTTCCCGGAGAGTGCACATAGATTTGATTGCTTAGCGGAACCAGAGCTAAATTGTACGTTGTAGCAAAGATCTTTGACACAAACGAATGCGATGCTCCAGTATCAAACAACACTTTAGCTGGAATAGAGTTTACGGGTAATATACCGAGAACGACGTCAGCAGCCTCTTCGGCTTTGTCGGCCTTGATATGGTTCACCCTCGCGTTCCTCCCGACAGGCCTATTGTTGGAGTTGAAGGCTTTAGCCGGAGGAGCACGAACCATAGCCTGGTTGGTGTTGGGGCGAGGAGGTAGGGGTAGCTGCTTCTGAGTGCACTTATCAGCATAATGTCCAGTCTCCTTGCACTTGTAGCAAGTGACGACACGAGAAGGACCCGGCCTTGGCTGCCCCATCGGGAACCTCTGACCCTGCATCTGAGATGGGTTGGGTGGGCGGGGACCAAAGCCTGGAGAAGCTTGGGCATTTGGAGCCCGAGTGACAGCACCATTTGGCACCCAGATGCGGCGCTTCTGCGGAGGGGTGGTCATGTTGGAGGAGGAACCACCCTCACGCGAGTGCTTGCGCGACTCCTCGAACGCCTTGCGCCCATTCTCCTCATTGAGCGCAGTGTTCACAAGCTCGACGAAGTCCTTGCACTTGATGTTTGTGAGAGCGTACTTCAGTTCCGGGTTAAAACCTCGGCGGAACCTTGCCATCTTCTTGGCTTCGGTGGACACTTCGTCACCAGCGTACCGAGCGAGACGATTGAATTCGTTCTGGTAGCCGAGAACGTCCAGCTTGCCCTGTCTGAGAGAGCAGAATTCCTCACGCATCTTTTCCATGAGACCATCCGGGATGTGGTGCTTCAGGAAGGCATCTCTGAAACATCCCCAGTTGATAGGAAAGCCAGCCCTCATGGCCTGGTAGTTCTCCCACCAAGTAGCTGCCTGACCCTTCAGTAGGTAGGTGGCGTACTTGACCTTATCCTCTTCAGCAACATGAGCTATCTCCAGAGCTCTTGCCACGTCACGGATCCAGTCATCAGCATCCAGGGGCTCACGTGTTGCCACGAAAGCTTTTGGGCCCAAGCTGAGGAAGTCCTTGATGGTGACCCTTGGAGCATTCTGGTTGTGTTGCTGGTTAGCCTGGATCTGGGCCATCTGTGTCACCACTTGGGTCATCTGAGCCAACAGCTCCCCCATTGGTGGTGGCGGTGGCGGGTTGTTCCTGGTTGGAGGCATCCTGAACAGAAATTCATTTTAGCACAACAACAGAAAAGGATAGACTTGGTAACCGAAAGATAGACTATTCCGACGCATGAATAGATAACCAACAGGTACATCATCACATGTTCAAATACATCAGAATATCCAACAGACCAATACATGGTTCGAAAACGAAAGGATAAACTAGACACAGCTAGTAATGGATACAACGGTACTCCCATGCTCATCACGCAGGACGGCGGTGAGTAGTACGACGAGAGATACGGTGAGGAGGAATCCCACGGAAATAGGTATCACGACGATCCATGTAGATAGGAACTGCTCTGAGAGGAACTCTCGGTGTCGTGAAGTGGAAAGCGTCGTATCCCTGTGCTCCATAGCGGGGAATCCCTGTGTAACCAGCTCCGAGATCGAGAAGTGGACCTCTGATCGGCTCATAACCTCCAGCATCTGGCAACGGAAGACCAGCTGGCTGAACGACACGTGCGAAGCGCTCGTCTCCAACGAAGTCTGTGGTGTACGTCGCCAGACGAGTGAGAGCAAGGCGGAGCTGCTCCCTGACTGAGGCTAACTCCTGAGAAAGTGCGGAAGCAACGGCATCACTGTGACTAGCGAACTGGGCAGTGACCTGGAGCCTGGAGCTATCAGTCTCGTAGGTATCCATGTCACGGTGGATAGTGAAGTGAGCTCCTGCTGCCGTGATGTAACCACGGGGAATGTGACGAAAACTGGACTTATCAAACCCCCAGTAGTCAGCACGGAGAACGGTGACACTCACGTACGCTGCCTGCTGCACTGCCATATCCACTGTGGACCCTACTGCCTCGTACTGGTGTGCAATGTTCCTGCCATCATCCGACAGAATGTAGACGATAGCCCGGTAGCAAGTCTGGTCACACTCTCGCTGGTGCTCGTAGACCCGGTACTCTGGTGCCCAATGGAACCCCAGAAAGGTAACCATGTCTCTCAGCAACTCCGGAAAACCGGCGGTGCTCTCACAGCGAGTCATACGAACCACCTGCGGATAGTAGTTGAGACCCATCTGCAGATTATTTGGAAGGTTTTGATTAGACTCCGGTAGATGAAAAAGGATGTGGAAAACAACAACAAGGTTGAACGGACGAAAAGGATGTTGAAAAGAACATGATATCGAAGCAACATCGGGAAAACGAGACCAAAAGTCCTGAGGTACTACAGAGAACCCAAAACACGTGAAATCCTAACTTGAAAGTTTAGGTGAGAACAGAAAACAACGTTGCACTTCCTTACCAGAAAAGGGTGGGTGGGTGGGGAAAGAAGAAAAATGGCAGAATTCCTACTCTCACGTTTCATTTTTCTCCTATATAGCTACAAAATAGTTTCTAGACTCAACTGCGACCAGTAAAAAGGGATCCTACAGGCAGACAGGCTCTGATACCATTTGTCGCACCCTGGGTTTCTAGAGGATACTCTCCGCACGAACTGGAAGTCAGGTGCTTGGATTATGGGGCAAACATGCTCCCACGTCCCAGCTTCCTGGTAGGCCTGCGCTTATGCGCGACAACACAAGCCCTGCTTCCACCGTCGAAGTAAACTATCCGCTAGGAACCTAAAGGCACTACTGTCGACGTACTTCATAATCAAACACGCACGGTACGTCAACAGTTTGGTACGAATGATAACACAGAATGTCTCTAAGACACAAAAGAATGAAATAAGGGCAACTGGCCTTCACTAAGGCAGAAAATATCGAATACAGTCATCCAGAGGACACATGTCCCAACATATCATTCATTACAACAGCGGAAGCAGACAAAGGGGTCTGAGTACAGACAAATCCATGGCTTAAGAAGCCTGAGAACATAAAGGAAAAACGAAGCCCATCCACGTAGGTCTGGATCCTGCCCTGGTCCAGCTAACTACTCGTCTGCAGCGTCATCGAACTCCACAAAGTAGCCATCCTGGGAAGCATCGTAGTCGTAGTAGAACTCTGCGTAAACCACAGCCCCAACGGGGTCAGTACATCCAAGTACTGGCAAGCAAGACTCACAGTTCATCAAGGAGTTACCCGTCAACACAAGCATAGATGCTCGGTATCAACGGAAGAAAGGGGTGATATAAAAGTTGCTGCCGGCTGCTCTAACCAACTACAGAATATAACTACAAGTTCCGGCTAACAGAAAAGATAAGATCGAGGATTGTAACCAACTGAAAGATAACTTCAACCAAACCCATCCTGGATCTCGCCCCTTATCCAAAGAAGCAATCCGAGGATAACTCACACAGTTGTGATAAGGTGAATCCAGTTATTGTGTGAATAACCTATTACTAGTCAGGTTATTAATCATTGGGTGAAACATGATTGATCATTATGTTGAAGTTGTCCTGAGTACTTGTTAGCCAGTACTTTCACCAAGTAATCCATAACCGCGGAAAACACGGCTTCTCGAGAAGATTATCCCTGCAGGGTTGCACCAATTTGGCCGTACACTCATGAATATCCCGCCAGATGGGATGCCTCCCACCAAGCGGGGCACTCAACACAACCGACCATTCCTCGCATCAAGCCCAAAGAACCTTGGGCGCACGGCTAATCAAGCCCAGAAGAAAATGGACCATCATAGCACTCTAAGACCGTGTCCCCCTATATGCCGACTACGAAAGTTCCACCCTGCGCTGGGCTCGCAAAAACATGCATGCGGCAAATGGAAAACACGAACTAAATGAGGCGATTTGGACGAGATGCGAATCAGGTCAAGTTGAGGGGGGCGCCCATACTCGCTTCCCAAATGCGGGTAGTGCGCTCATCATGGATCAGTAGACAAGACCCTTTTCCTATTAGGGTCGACACTAGCAGGCTCCAAAACCACTCATGGGCCTCCTGCCGGTGCCTTATCATCAAATTATTATTACCATTAGCAATTAACAGGATTGATTGATTAATAACGAGCCCCGGTACAAGATAATAAGATAGTAACAGTAGTAACCGACAACAGACTCGAGTAAAAGCAACCCTAAGCATACTAGGTAAGAACAGGCACAAGCAATGGCTGTGGGTATGGAGATGCTGGCAATATCATGGCTCAAGGTAGCATGTGATGGGTTCGGAGAACAAGCATCGATTCATAGGGCTAGCAATAATAGACAACAGATAACATCGACAACAAGTGTGGATGGAAAACTCGATGATTCATGTGAGTGATAACTTGCCTGGCAGCTCAGTCTCGTACTGGGCTAGGTCCTGAGTAGTGGTGTCGTAAGGCTCGTCGGTACCAACGTCGTCGTCTACTCGAGAAGAAGCAAAAACAACAACGAAGGAAGACAGGCAATCAATACATGGCATAAGTGCACAAACATTGGATGATGCATGTCATGTTTTATAGATGCATCAAAATAACTTGCTTGACATGAAACACAAAATTTAAATGGATTCCGTATGCAAAAGGATGCATATGGAAGCCCATGCTTGGAGTTGAATTAATTGTTCTATCACTAAGCATTAGGTGTAGTTGAATTAGTATGATGCATGCATGATGAAGAACAATAACATAACACTTTAAATGCAATTAGAATGATAATTAACAATTTAGAAAGGCATTTATCAAATTTGGGATTTTGTTACTTAACATGGCACACAAGTAGATGTTGTTATCATCAAGTTAAAGTGTGCAAAACAAATTACAAATTTTATATTTGAAAAGTTTATCAATTTTTAGTTGGATTACATGTTTCACAATTTGAAATTGGACTTTGGATTAATTATTTATGAATTAAACAATATTAAACAATTTTTAATTGAATTATACAAGAATTAAATAGTTTAGGCAATTTAAATTGTTCAAACCAGAAAACAAAATTTATATTTGAATAGAGCATTCAAAATGGTGTGAAAAACATATTTTAGTTGAATTATTTGAAACCAGCATGAATTAGTTATGAATAATTTCAAATTGCATTTGAATTATTTGGATTTGAATTTAAATTGCATTTTGAAAATTCAAAACAGAACACAAATTGCATATTTGGATAGATTATAAAATTTAGATCAAGTTTCATATAAAGTTTGAATTTATTGGACTTATAAAATAAAAGATATGGAATTTTGAAGTTTCTATTCAAATCTGATATTTAAAAAGAATTTGGATTTTCTGGAATACGCAGAAACACTTTGTTACTCAGGTTCACCTCACCCCCTGTCACTGCGCAGTGGGCCACAGGGGCCAGCGTGGCGCACACGCTTGCGTGGCTTCCAGTGCCACTGTCTGGTGGGCCTCTGCGCGTGGGAGAAAAGCGAGCAAAAAGGGATTGCGCCCGCGGGGATCGAACCCGGGTCGCTGCGCTGCGCTGCACTGCACTGAACCAATGCGCTGCTGTTCGATTCGTGACAGCAAACACAGCGCAGGGAGGATATCGTTGCTGGTTCAGGTGGTAACTGAAACTCGCGCGCGCTCGCACTGAACCTGACAGTGATCGAGTCGCCGGCGGCGATCGCCGTGCTTGTGCGCTAGCGGGTGGATCTGGATGGTGCAGAGACGTGGGACGTGCGTGCGCAAGCAGGGGGAGCAGGGAGGGGATGGACGGGGGGTGCGCTCACAGCAGGGTGTCGAGGAAGCGGTGGTCGACGGCGAGCTGGGGCCGCGGCGGTGACGATGACGATGTCGTCGATCCCGTGTCCCTCCGTGCTCGATCTGGTGTCCAGGACGTAGAGGAGGAAGAGGTGGTGCTAGCCCAGCGGTCAATCGTCGTCGAGAGGCTCTGCAACGAGGATGAGCACCTCGAGTTCAGAAAAAAAATGGCACGGTGGCCGGAAGGGAAAACGAGGACGGCGTCGACGATCTGGGGCTTACCAGAGGGAAACCCGGGGTCCAGCAGCGAGAGGAGAGAGAGGCGAAGCGATGGCAGGTGGTGGGTGGCTAGGTGGGGCTGACACGCGACGGCGCCATGTCGATCTTCAGAAACTCGCCGGCGGGAAGAACAACGAGGTGGAGCTCGAGGAAGGGGGAGATGGCGGCGCGGCGCGGAGCGCGAGGAACCCTAGAAGCTTAGGGCACAGCTAGGGGGGCCAGGGCGTGCTTTTATAGGGCGCGGGTCTGCTCCTGGCCGCCGGAGTCGCGCGGGGCCGCCGTGGCTCCGCTGGATGCGCGCCGTACAGGTTGAAGACGCGCTCGGATGCGTTGCACGGATCTTGAAGCAGGAGCGAAACGGTAAGTGAGGGGGGTGCGCGGGCTGGGCTGTTGCTTGCGCGTAGGGCTTAGGTTGGGCTGGGCCAAAAGCTTATCTGCCGCGCGCGTTTTGCTTTTTATTCTTTTCTGGTTTTTATTTTTTTTTTGTATTTGCTTTTGGAACAAATTTGTTAAGGTTTTAATTGAGGAAAAAACTAGAAGAATTAGGTTAAGCTTTTTAGTTAAATAGAAACCACATTATCAACTTGGATTTCAAAAATGAAATTTTAAAATCATAGTTAGTGTTTGAAATCAAATTTGGGGTATTTTCATATTAAATTTAGTTATTGAAAATAACCATTTGAATAGGGTTACCCCTAGGTTGTTTAAACATGATTTTACAATTTCAAAGTGTGGTGAAATTGATGGATTCAAAACAAGTACTGATTTGAAACTTGGTTGAAATTTAAAAGGTGATTTGAGAATTATTGTTTGAAATATTGGTTGGATTTAAAGCAACAATTTAATAAGTGAGAAAAGGAATAACATGGTTGTTTTTTAGTTGTTATTTTTATTCCAAAATTGTAACATAACAAGTATGAAAGCAATGTTTGAAAAAGATTTGAATTTGAGTTGTGAAAACAAGATAAAACAGGTAGAAACAAATGCAAACAATAAGTAAACATGATGACATGATGCATTGCTTGAAATAAAACAAGGAACAAAGCATTCTAGGGGTATTTTCATACTTGGGATGTTACATCATTGAGCCGTATGAGTACCAAACCCCCCTTGTCGAGCCACAACCGGCCATGTTATCCGAATTCACTGAGTTCCTCGCCACGCATAATCAAATTAGTAATGAAATCACTTGTACGAACTTGCAGAATGATCTAGTCGCTCATTCGTGGACTCGTCGAGCAAATAAGCCTTCTGTTTTGTGAAAACTTGTCGTCGTATTTGGATTGATCAGAATTTATAGTGTCTATTCAAATTTTTGTAAACTATATTGTTGTTGAACTTTCAATTTTTGGATATACGATGAACAAATTTCGACTGGAGCCGGTCAATGTATTAACTTATTCCCATAAGTGTATTCCTTTTTGTGACAAGTGGTGTTCCTTATAATATTTTTGTTGTTCCTCCGTGAACCCACCTTGCCAATAAGATCTAGTTTCAAAGAAATCAACCATTGAAAGCAAGCATGATAAAGCAAGACAATAACAAAGTAAAGGGATTGGAAGTGAGAGACTCTCCTTGCAAAAATACTCTTCCTCCCGACAACGACACCAGAAAAAGAGCTTGATGGCGTGTAGACACACGTTCGTTGGGAGACCCCAAGAGGAAGGTATGATGAGTACATCAGCTAGTTTTCCCTCAGTAAGAAACCAAGGTTTAATTGGACCAGTAGGAGAAACAAATCATTTCTGAAGATTGTTGACAGCTGATGTTGGCAGGGCGCACTACCAGGCTCATCAGCAATGTGGAATCCGCACACAACACAACCAAGATACTTTGCCCCAACAAATTAGTGAGGTTGTCAATCTCACCGGTTTTGCTGAACACAAAGGATTAGACGTATAGTGTGGAAAATGATGTTTATTTGCAGTGAATGAATATGAGAACAGTGTTTGCAGTAAAAGAGAACAGTGCTTGCAGTAGGTTGTATTATCAGTGTAAAAGAATGGACCGGGGTCCAGAATTCACTAGTGGTGTTTCTCCAAAACAGATAAATAACATGCTGGGTAAACAAATTACAACTGGGCAATTTACAGAGACAGAGGCTGCACCGCAGTGCATAAGCAAGACATGATGATTACTATGGTATTTATTTGGGCATTACAACATGATACATAGACCGTAATCCAACTGCATCTATGACTAATAATCCACCCTCAGTACGTCATCGAAGCAAACTTTAAGTGTTAAGTTGCAAGAACCAGATTATTGTATTAAGTAAAGTACGTAATGTAAACAATTGAATTTTGCTTATACAAATCATTGTTGTTTTATCCCTAGTGGCAATCGCACATCCACAATCTTACAAGTTGTTGTCACTCTCCCAGATTACTAGAGGCATGAACCCACTATCGAGGATAACTACTCCCTCTTGGAGTTACAAGCATCAACTTGACCAGAACATCTACTAGTAACGGAGAGCATGCAAGATAAAAAATAACATATAAAAGATAGATCTATAATCAACTTGACATAACATTCAATATTCATCGGATCCCAGCAAACACAACATGTAGCATTACAACAAGATGATCTCGATAATGTGAGGCAGCTCACAAGATCTAAACATGATGACACAAATGGAGGAGAAGACAACCATCTAGATACTGCTATGGACCCGTAGTCCAAGGATGAACTACTCACGCATCACTCCCGAGGCAGGCATGGTGATGTAGAGCCCTCCGGTGATGATTTCCCCTCTCGATAGGGTGCTGGGGAGAGCTTCAGAACCCTCCCGAACTAGGGTTGACGATGACGGCGGTTGCAGAAATTTTCGTGGATGGAGGCTCGGGTGTTTAGGGTTTCCGCGAGAATATCAATATATAGGCGAAAGGGCGATGTCGGTGGGAATCCGAGGGGCCCACACCACCTGGTGGCGCGGCCAGGGGGCGCGCCACCATATGGTGTGGCCGCCTCGGAGCCCCCCTTTGGGTCTCCTCCGGACTCCGGGTACGTGACAGAAAAATAGGACCCTGGGTTTTTGTTTCGTCCAATTCCGAGAATATTCCCAAAACAACTTTTCGGAAACCAAAAACAACATAAAACAGGAACTCGCGCTGTGGCATCTTATTAATAGGTTAGTCCCAGAAAATCCATAAAAATGATATAAAGTGTACAAAAAACATGTAGCAAATGTCATAATATCAATCATGGAACATCAGAAATTATAGATACGTTGGATACGTATCAAAGGCCCCGGGTCCCGATGGCATGCCTCCCGTTTTTTATAAGCGCTTTTGGGACCTTGTGGGGAGAAAGGTCCAGGAGGAGATCCTCGGAGTGTTGAATGGCGGACAAATACCAGTGGATTGGAACGAAACCGTTATTGTCCTGATACCCAAAGTACGAAATCCAACTCGGCTTAAAGAGCTGAGACCAATCAGCCTTTGCAACACGGTGTTTAAGATTGTCATGAAGTGATCACATCTAGATTGAAGGAGATTCTTGACGATATCATCTCTCCCAGCCAAAGTGCCTTACTTCCGGGGAGGCTGATAACTGACAACATCTTGATTTCCTACAAGACGACTCACTACATGCACCTTAGGAAGGGGGCAGAGATGGGTTGGTTGCCTTAAAGCTTGATATGAGCAAGGCCTTTGACCGGGTGGAAGGGTCTTTCCTTGAGAAGATTATGCTAAAGTTGGGCTTCCTTTCAAAAGCTGGGTGGATTTGGTGATGCGCCGCGTGACGACCGTCACCTGCAGGGTAAAAATGCACAAAAGCCTCTCCGAGGTGGTGGTGCTTCAACGGGGTCTGAGGCAGGGATGTCCCTTTTCTCCGTTCCTTTTCATCCTTTGTGCTGAGGGGCAGTCTACTCTTATTCAGAAGGCCGAAGAAGAGGGTTCTCTCCAAGGGGTGCAAATCTGCCCTTCAGCGCCAAGAATTAATCATATTTTTTTTGCCGACGACTCCCTGGTTTTCATGAAGGTTAATGAGCAGAGTGCTTGGAAGCTACAAGAGATTCTCGAATTGTACAAAGATGCACCAGGTCAGATGATAAACAAGGATAAATCTGCTGTTATGTTCAGCAAAGGGATCTCTTAGCTCGTAAAGAGGAACTTTCAGCATTGTCTCCAAATCCAAGACGAAGCCTACAATGAGCGCCATCTTGGCTTCCTATCTACTTGGGGAAATCAAAAGCAAAGGCCTTTGGCTACTTAAAAGAGAAGATTTGGACAAAGATCCAAGGCTAGAAAGAGAGACTTATGTCCAAGGCTGGAAAAGAAATATTGGTAAAGGCGGTGGCACAAGCAATCCCCATTTATGCCATGTCCAGTTTTGACATTACTAAATCTTTTTGTGATGAAATGAGCTCCATGGTTTGTATTTATTGGTGGAACAACCAAGAGGAGGAAAGACACCACTGGCTGGGTTGGAAATGCCTTACTAAATCAAAAGGCGAGGGTGGTCTGGGATTCAGAGAATTGCACATTTTTAACTTAGCTATGCTCGCTCGCTAGGGTTGGAGGCTTCTGCAGAATCCTGATTCACTTCGTGGGAAGGTGTTGCAAGGAAAACATTTCCCCGAGGGAAACATCCTTGAGGCTACTCATGTCCCTGGAATTTCTTACACTTGGCTCAACATCTTGAGAGGCGTTGCACTTCTGAAAGAGGGGCTCATCTGGAGAGTGGGCGACGGGACAAACATAAAGGTGTGGGAGGACCCCTGGATCCCAGCGGGTGTCACAAGAAAGCCAAGATCACTCTAGGGGCACTCAACAGCTACTCGGGTGGCCGACCTTTTAAATCCTATCACTAGCGGATGGGACACTGTCATGGTCCGTGATCTTTTCCAGGCTGAAGATGCAAAGGCTATCCTTTCCATAAACATTTATGATGGTTTCGATGACAACCACACATGGAACTTTGACCCTCGTGGGCTGTTCTCTGTCAAATTAGCTTACAAAGTGGGTGTTATGCTCCGGGACAAAAATCTGGGCAATGATGCTGCAAGCTCCAACCTCTCCTATGCAAACAACAATTTTCAGTTTGGCTGGAACCACATCTGGTCCCTCAAAACTCTAGCAAGATCAAGATGTTTGTGCGGCGTCTTGCCCACAAAAGTCTCGCAAACCGAATGAAAATTCATAGGCTTGGGGTGGATCTGGACAGAAGGTTCCTAGTCTATACCTACTAATAAAAGCACTAAGGCTTCTTGCGGTTTTTTCGTCCGTTCTGGCTTTGCCCCTGTTTCTTATTGCAATTACATCAACTGCCACCGCAAGGCAAAGTAAAAAAAAAACGGTTCGTTAAAAGAAAAGCACCGCCGCCTCTGTTTTCTCCTCCACCTCGCCGCGGAACTCCACTTTGCCGCCACAGGAAGTCCACCTCCATCATCCAGTGGGTCCGGCGCTGCCCGAACCATGGGCCGCCGGGAGTACATCTCGCGCCAGCCAGAAATCGAGGAGACTCCTGGCCCCGGCATATGCAGACCACGTGAGCTCCGTACCTCTGCGGTTCAACTAACGAGAGCTCCTCATGGAGAAAATTGAGCAGCAGCTTCGGCGTGACATTCGCGTCCATAGCAGGGACGCATAGGGATTCCACCATCGGGTCATACCTCCCCGATTCGGCTCCATCCTGTAGATCCTCTCCAGCACCGGCAAGAAAGAGGGGCAGATGGAGGGAATGTGAGGAAGGGAGGACAAGTAGTGTTGGGGTGCAGCATGCAGGGAAGGGTGGAGATTCTAGCGCCGGAGAAGGGGATGAGTAGGTCAGGGCTGGCAGATGGGAAGGGAGAGCGGAAAGGAGCCCCCGGTCCGTTCAGATGGATGCGAGAGTTTGTTGATTCAGTCGGAGTCGGAGAGGTCTGTAGGCATCCGCACGGTAAAGTCTTCTGAGGGGAACGCACAGACCCAACCTCCTGATGAGACTATCATGGCAGCCGATGAGCGCCCCCGTCCTCCTCCAATCCGGCGAGAAGTGCCCCCGCGCAGGCCACGCATGACGACGGAGCCGCACACGCACCCAAGTAGCAGCGTTTGGGAGCGCCATTAGATGCGGCTTCGCGGTTCCGCTGGTTAGCTCGCGATGGACACCTCACTGGACATCCGGTGCGCCGGTGCCCACGCCTGGACTAAGTTTCTGAAGAGAATTGCTTCTGTCTCTGGGCGGCCGCCTTGGACCGTCGAGATGCATCTTCTGGTCGGGGCAGTCCTTGCTGCATAAGGGCGTGTCACCTTTGTAAATGAAGAACTCGCTGTCGTGGGGCAACTTCTTGGTATGTAGAGCCTGCATACTTCACGGTCATCCTGGGCTCGCCGAGCGGCTCGGCGTTGAAGAAGCAGGCGCTGGCCAGTGTTGCCTCCATTGTAAAGTTTCTCGGAAGACAGGGCATGAGCATCAGCTTGCTGTAGTATGTATGGCCCTTCCAGCGTGGGCCGGTGTGGCGAAGAAAATGACGAGTATATCATTTACTCTATCCATGATTTTTTTTCTCATAGATTTTGTTTCATGACATATATTGGTCAAACGGAGCTTGATGCGTTCCGAGAAAAATAATCTACCGGAATATTACTTTGCGTTCCACTCTCTATAAATACGACATATTGAAAAAAAAATTGATAAAAATATCGCCACCGACATATTTTGATAAATTGTTATTTGTCTGATTGGTCATGCATAAGGATCAAACATCCAACAATTTTTTTTTAATTTTTGGTTTTCATGTTTTTTTTAAATCTCTCCCTTCCAAATAGTGATATTCTGAACGGGTTATTAAAATAATGTTTCTTTCAAACTTGCTCGACATTGCTACGCCCAAAAGAGTCCAATCTCACCATTGAGTCGACTTTCCCAAAATTTTGTCTATGTTCCATCCATTACGCAGTTCAGTTCCTACAAATGTTGAATGGCATAACTCATTCATTCATTCTATTGGCTTGGCACCTGACTTACTTTAGTTTGGGCTCAGGATTTTTCTAATTTCAAAATCAACTTTCATGCATTCATGCACCATATCTAGATAAGGTCAAAAGGTATTGATGCAACATCGTTACAAGTATCACCAACGAGTGGCAGCAACGACAATGGTTGATCTGAGACTAGGGTCTGTGATATTACAAGTTGGTGCATGTAGGGTTCATGAAAGCGTGTTCTAGAGTGTGACAACCGAGCTCATCGCCTTGAATCGATCACGTTCACCATGACTAGGTGGACAATGTTACCATTATATCGATGATAGTGACGAAGATGAGTAGTGACAATATGGATTTGTTGCTAGGAAGTGCGAGAATTTATTCACCGTTGCAACGCACGGGCACATTTGCTAGTGTTTCAAAAAGATTGGACGAGGATGGTGGGCACTCTTTCCTCAAATGCAAGAAGGCCGAGGAGTGTTGGGGCATTTTGGATTTGGTTGAGACCAGGGAGAAGCACCTCTCCTGCACGTCGGCGCAAAGCATGCTCTAGGGGATATGGAAGTGCAATGAGGAAATTCAGTTGAAGGCAGTGACCCTCATGTGGGAATGGTGGAATGTACGAAACAAAGCAAACGCAGGCGAGACGACCCCCATCCCCCCTGTTGTGTGTCACCGAATTGAGAAGCTGCTGGTGGAGCAACTCTGTGTAAAAATGACGAAGAAGCCAACGAAGCCCCCTGATATTCACCAATGGATTAAGCCTTTTGTTAATCATGTGAAAGTGAATCTTGATGGGGCTTTTGACCCAGGTTCTAACTCTGGTGGTTGGGGCTATGTTATTCGTGACCAGGCTAGTGATTTTATCGCTGCCGGTGCGGGTAAGTCTGACCATCTCCGGGATGCTCTTCAATCTGAAGTAGTTGCCTGTCTTGCTGCCATTGAAGGGGCCAACCAGGTGGGGGAAACCGAATTATCTTTGAATCAGATTCTTCAACCCTTGTGAAGGCCCTCAAGAGCAATCATTAAGACAAGATTGGCGTGCTAGTGAAGGAAGCTAAAAGTATTTGCACTTTAAATTTTGTTAGTTTTCAGTTTTCTTTCAGCCGACGCACCTGTAACTGTAGCCCATGAGCTTGCAAAGCTGGGGCTAGTTCTGAGCCTTTTGACTCATGCCTCCTCGCCTCCAAATCCCACCACCAACTCCACTCCGTTGGAGAGATCCTTGGGGGAGCGGCGAGCGCCGACAATGCGAGTGGCCGGCTGTGCTGCTCGATGTGAGAGAGCGCACGTGCGGCGGCGGCGTGAGGTAGCGAGACGGGGGAGGAGAAAGGGCGCGAGAGCGAGGCGGCGGGATTGGAGGAGAAGAGAGACGCGAGGAGATTGGGGGAGGCTAGGGTTTTCTTCCGCCGTGGGCGCGGCTTTTATATGACGCGGAGTCGGGCAGTAAATTCTTTTTTACCATCACGCGAATGGCTAACACGTACTCGTATAGGCTCGATCCGATGGCCAAAACTGCCAAACGTCGTGAGAAGCCTCGTGTAACACCCAAGGATGTTATCTTTAGATTCTGTGAGGCCAAAAGGAGCCACGCACAAAAACAAAAGGAGGAAAATGGCGTTCGACGCCCAACCACATGGACAGACCAGCTTCCCGTCCCCAACCTCCCAGGATTGCGCCGCCGCCATATCCAAGCCACTGCCGCCCGCCGGATTTCCTCTTCGCCGCCCTACCTCTCCTCCGCCGGTGGATCTCTTCTCTTCCGGCCTACGCCCGACGCCTCCGCCCGACCTCTTACCCGCCAGAGCTCGTCTCGGCAGCTTCCGGGCGCCGTCCCTGACCGGAGCTAATCCCAGCAGATGCCGGCCGCTGTCTCGGACCGGAGCTCGTCCCGGCAGATGCCGGCCGCCGTCCCCTTCCTACGCCCTTTGATTGCTGAGTTCTAACGCCCGACCTCGTTTCCCTGCTAGTGATAGAATTTGGATGCTAGTGATGGCCTTTCGATAGTACTAGACGCTAGTTATGTTTGTTTCCCTGCAAGTTGTTTCGGCTGCGCGCAGTATAGATAGAACGATTGTACTTGCTGTCTCTTTTCTGGTGCTCATATGCAGGAACTTATTTTTGGTTGATTGTTGTGATGATCATAGTTGCTGCCACTCCATATACATGAAAAACTTTGTTATGTTTTTTGTTAAAATTCTTTATGTACTAATTGTGTAGTTCCTGTTTGTGTTATAGGTTGATATTAATTTGCAATGAAGAAGCTTGTTTGGGATACGCTTCTCCACTTGAGTGATAAATTTGCCGAGAAAAAAGATAAAATCTTAACAATACAAGTTTTCGTGGTTGTAAGGGTGTTTCACACAATTCCTCGTTGACAACCAACTTGGTTGCCAAAAACTAAGAGCATCTCCATCCGTCCCTAGGGACACCCCAGGAGACATTTTTTATGCGTCGGCGTGCCGTTTTTCGCCCAGTCACGCCTCACGACGCGAAATAGCGCCGGTTTGGGCCAATTATTGCCCAACACACCCAGGCCGAACCTAGCGCACCGGGAAGCTCCTGGGGGCTGCGGCGGAAGCGAAAACATGTTTGTGGGCTAGCATAGTCAGACGATGATGACTTTTCCACGCCTTAGTTTTCCCTCCCGCGCCGCATACCGCCCATTCCCGTTCTCTTCTATGCCGATGTCGGCGACACCCCTCCACCCGCTGTCGTCGTGCCGCCGCTAGACAACCATTATGTCGTCGTAACTACCAGCCGTAGCCACGCCAACCTCCCTCCCCCTCTGGCCGAGCTTGCCGCTTCCAGACGAGGCCACAAGCAGCCCACGCTCCGCCTCGCCCGTGAGGTGTTCGGTGTTTTGCCGGTTCGGCAATGGACTCCGACAATGAGGAGATGTTCGCCGCTCTGATGGACGAGGAAGCCGAGGAAGCCATCGACGACTATGAGCACCTCATGGTCCTCGCCGCTCTGGCCACCCTGTTCGCGCAGAACGTGTTGCCCCGGCGACGTGGCTCGGCGTATGGTCGTCGGAAGAGCAAGCCGAGGCAGCGGATAGAGGGCTACTGCATTCTCTACGTCGACTACTTCACGGATGCTTCGTTGCACGGTGAGAAAGTGTTTCAGCGCCGTTTCTGGATGAGCCGGAAGCTCTTTCTCACCATTGTGCATGTCATTCGGGAGTTTGACAGCTATTTCATCTGCAAGAAGGATTGCACCAGCATAGTTGGATTCACCTCAATCTAGAAGTGCATGGTGGCTATGAGGATGCTAGCATACAATGCTCTCGGCGATACACAAGATTACTACATGCACATGGCCGAGTCCACCACCTTTGATTGCTTGAAGAGATTCTTCAAAGCAGTGGTGGTAGTGTTTAGACCAAAGTACTTGAGATCACCAAATGCTGAAGACACTGCTCGGATCCTAACACAAGATAAAGAAAGAGGATTTTCGGGGATGCTTGGCATTGACTGTATGCATTGGGGATGGAAGAACTACACGTTTGCTTGACAGGGGATGTACAAAGGCGCGAAAGTAGATTGCAGTGTGGTGCTTGAGGCAGTGGCTACAGAGAATCTCTGGATTTGGCACGCCTTCTTTGGCATGCCAGGAACTCACAATGACATCAACGTCCTGTAGTGCTCCAAATTCTTTGGCAAGCTTGTTGAAGGCCATGCCCCTCCGGTGAACTTTCAGGTCAACGGCCACCAGTACAACCGTCGAGACTTCATAGTTAGGATCATGGACTGGGGTGGGGGGGCATAAGCCTACTGGTAGAACCGTGGGGGAACGTGGGAGTACTGGAAATATGGACACGGTTTACCCAGGTTCGGTACGTCGCAAGTTGGCGGCGTTCCTACTCCTGCAATCTCACTAAAATCAGGGCTGAAGCCTGAAGTATACAAAGTACAGTTGTGAGTATGGTTTCACTAACTCGACAAGGAGAAACTTCTCGGCGTGTTGGCTTCTAGCTATTGTCTTTTTGTTCTCTTGCTCCCGTCCGGCTTTATATAGATAGCCGGACTAGGGCTTACAGGAAAGAAAACCTAGAAGACTACGGAAACTAATCCTATACTTGGAAAGTAAGGCATCCAGATTCTTATCCAAGCCGAACCACGTAGTGGGCTATGGTCCGGGTTCTTATAGAATCCGGAGTCCTGCGCGTCAGCTTACTAGGCCGCCCTGGACCTTACTCCATTACCTGCGGGCCACGCGAGTAATCCGACATTTGGCCAATGCCGGAAATACCCCTAGATGGCATATATCCGACAGTATTCCCCAAGGAGAATTAAGACTTCATCCTGCCGTCTTTTGTTGATTTGAATTCTTCTTAGAAAAGTCGTGTTTTATCTTGAATCTTCTTTTATTGAAAACTCCTAATGCCAAACTCGGATTTCCCGAAATTAGGCATTTCTACCATGAATCTTCGCAGAGAAGGAACATGTGGCGTGAGCGATAAAATCGTTCTTACGTCACGAACGTTTGGTTTCAGTCAAAAGACTGAAACCGTATCTCTGACAGATTTTTGCGCGAGAAACGAGGAGATAGACATTATCACCCCGTCTCCTCGTATCCCTAGTTTTTCGTCATGACACGCGTCAATCATCCAACGACTAAAATAGCCGTTGGGACGAATCTCGACGAAAATGGCTATAAATAGCCTGCCTCGAGCCCTCTGGTTCTTCTTCTTCCTCACTCTTCCCTCGAACAGTCCATAGAACAAGCGCACGAGCGATTTTGAGAGAGAAAGGAAACGACCGATCAAGACCTCACCGGAGTTCCCAGTCATCGGTGGCTGGAGTTCCATTCCGCGACTGCGCCGCCAAGAAATGGCAACCGACAACACTTCGCATATGCCCGAGACCTAGATGGACCCCGAGCCGGCGGCGGAAAATATTTCCTCGTCTGCTCCGCCAGTTCCCCCGAGCACTTCCCCGAGCGCGCCGGAGACTCCCCCGAGCGCGTCGGCCGATGGAGTCCCTAGCTCCGTGGCCATCCTCCGTTCCGCCTCCTCCTCCTCCTCATTCCTTCTCTGAATCAGGAGAATGGAATATTCTGCCCGCGCTGGTGAATCCACGGTGGCCGTTGTCGCCACCGGAAGGGATGAAGACGAAGGCGGGGAATCCGGCAATTGGAGTCAGTGCAACACTGCACCAACTATGATGAGGAGTCTGGAGAATGACAGATTTTTTGCCAAAGACAAATGGCGGATCGACGGTGACGATATGGAGCTGTCGCCGAAGGACGGAGAAAGAGTCGTCCTTGCCTCCCATGTTCTTAGAGTTATGGGTTTCCCACCTTCCATCTTTTTCCTCCAAGTTCGGAATCATTATGGGGTTCAACCCCATAATCTCCCTCCCAATTCCATCCTCTATATCACCGAGTTTCAGGCTCTCTTTGAGGGATACTTAGGCATAGAACCCAGGCTTGATTTTTTTCCAATATTGCTTCAACGTGAAGCGAAACACCTCAGATGGTGTTCTCCCCACCTGCGGGACCATCTCCTTTAACCTACGTAGGTTCAGGGAAGTTTGGTTCCCGAAAATCAGAACATATGAATCCTTCAAATTCTGGACGGGTTCGTTCTTCCATCACCCGTATGTTCCATTTCCTGAAAACGGCTTCCCTGCCTGGCAATTGAAACATCGTTCCACCTTTCGAGAATTCTGCCGCCACTCCCAGGGACAACTAGGCGTTGGACGCAGTCCAAGTTCTTCCTTCGGACCTTCTGCGGATCAAAAGGCGAATCTCGAAGCTCGTCGTTTCTTCCCCTCCTCTGACCGGCATGGACATAGTCCTTTGCTGGCTCGGAAGGAGGATTCAACCCCTCGTATTTCATGGCGGCCGTCTCCTCTGCGTGTATACGGGGCCGGACGGCACGATGAGGGTAACCAAGACGGCTTTGTCCAAGAAAGAATTCAAAAAGCGCGTCAATCACTTGGTGACTACTCGTGACCAATACGAGGAAAGCATGCCAATTTTTAACACCGATAACCCTCCTTCCTAGGTATGCTTTTTACTACTGTCTTTTGGGAAGGTTTTCACATTTTTCCTTTGACGGATGTTTTTCTTAACAACTTATTCGAGTTTTTATTTGGCAGCTTGAGACTCTCGCAGAGGACCAGCTTGTCTCTGCGGCGGAGGAAGCAGAGCTAAAAGCCCGCTTTTCTGCAACCGGGGGACGCAAACGCAAGAAAATTCCTGCGTCCTCTGAGGTGATCGATCTTGACAGAGTTGCCGTCGCCACTTCCAGGTAAAAATCAAACTTTTCTTTGCATACTTTCCTCTTTTCTGCACGAGCTTTTTTTCGGATTTTTACTCTCGGATTTTCTTTCTTTTTACCATTTCTCCCGTCCCTTTGAAGGGAAAAGGCCGAAAGAAACACAAAGTTGCTGCTCTTAGGTGGCCTAAACCTTCCCCTACTACGGCCCCAGTCACACCAGTGGCAAGTGGTGAAGAACACTCAGCTCCTCAAGAAGAGTCCGAGTTTCCCTTCCCAAGCCAGCCCGATGCGCCTAATACGGACGCGTGGGAAAGGGCAGAAACCGCTTAAGAAGGAGGGCCTTCCCTCATCCAACCAATCAAGGAGATTCCTCGGTTTGACGAGAAGTTTAAGGTAAAGCAAGAAGTTTTCTTTGATGAACATGGTTATATGCATCCGTGGGCAAAAAGCAGTTTGTCCGAGCCCCCCTGATTCGTCCTTGGCCAAAAGGTGGATTAGTTGTGCGGAATAATTACACTTTCTCGCCTCGGCAGGTTATCCAAACGGAATCCACCATATGGGGATTTCTTTCTCGGAATACTCCAAGGAGTTCACCGAGATGCTCGATGGGCTGAAAAGGATTAGCCCGGTATATCTCTAGCCCCCAAGTATTAATACGGAAGCATTCTTTTTGTTTTAATACTTTTCAACTTTGCCTTCTTATTTTTCTAACAAGCCTTTTCCTTTGTATGATTTCAGCAAACTGCCGAGAGCATCAACGTGGAAGTTTTCAAGAAACTCACTATAATGAACCAAGAAGTGAAATCCCTCCTTGGTATTCTCAATGAGAAGGACTCGGAACTTGCCGAGATTCAAAACCAATACAAGGAGAATGTTGGTAAGATATCTCATGTCGCACCTGGCTTCTAAGGGATACTCATCGTACGAACTGGATAGCAGGTGCTTGGATTATGGGGCATAACTGCTCCCACGTCCCAGCTTCCTGGTAGGCCTGCGCTTATGCGCGACAACACAAGCCCTGCTATTCCACCGCCGATGTAAACTATCCACTAGAAGTCATAGGCACTACTGTCGACATACTTCATATCAATCACGCATGGTACGTCAACAGCTTTGAACGAATGATGATCACAACATATCTCTAAGACACAAAAGATTGAAATAAGGTTGCAACTGGCCTTCACTAAGGCAGAGATAGAAAATACAATCATCCAGAGGACACATGTCCCAACATAGCATTCATTACATCAGCGGAAGCAATCAAAGGTGTCTGAGTACAGACAAATCCAGCAGGCTTAAGAAGCCGGAGAAAATAAAGAAGACGAAGCCCATCCACGTAGGTTCTGGATCCTGCCCTGGTCCAGCTAACTACTCGTCTACAGTCTCGTCAAACTCCACGAAGTAGCCATCCTGGTGGTCATCGTAGCCGTAGTCGTAGTCTGCGTAAACCACAGCCCCAACGGGGTCAATACATCCAAGTACTGGCAAGCAAGACTCACAGTTCACCAAAGTATAGCCCGTCAACACAAGCACAGATGACTTGGGTTCAACGGAAAGAAGGGGTATATAAGATGCTGCAACTGGCTGCACTAACCAACTACAGAGATTCTAACACTTCCAACTATCAGAAAGGGGATAAGATCGAGGTTTGTAACCAACTGAAAGATAACCTCAAACAAACCCATCCTGGATCTCGCCCCTTATCCAAAGAAGCAATCCGAGGATAACTCACACAGTTGGGTTAAAGGTGAATCAAGTTATTGTGGCCATAATCCTATTACTAGTCAAATTGTTAATCATGGGGTGTGAGATAGTGAAACATTAGGCGCACGGCTAATCGAGCCCAGAAGAAAATGGACCCTCATAGCACTCTAAGAACGTGCCCCCCTATATGCCGACTACAAAAGTTCCACCCTGCGCTGGGCTCGCAAAAACATGCATGCGGCAAATAGAAAGCACGAACTAAATGAGATGATTTGGACGAGATGCGAATCGAATCAAATTGAGGGGGGCGCCCATACTCGCTTCCCACATGCGGGTAGTGCGCTCATCATGGATCAGTAGACAAGACCCTTTTCCTATTAGGGTCGACACTAGCAGGCCTCAAAACCACACAGGGCCTCCTGCCGGTGCCTTATCATCAAATTATTATTAGCAGTAATAACATTAGCATGATTGATTGATTGATTAAACATCGAGCCCCCAGAACATAATAAAGATATAGTAACTGAAAAGTAACGGGTAACAGACTCGAGCAAAACAACCTAAGCATGCTAGTAAGACACTGGCTCAATCAATGGGTTGTAGGAGGGGTGATGAGGCAATATCAGGGTTAAAGGATTCATGTGATAGGTTCGTAACAGAAACATCTACCACTAAGGCTAGCAAGTATAGACAACGGAAAGTATCGGTAACCAGGGTTGAAAGGAACACAATGGTTCATGTGAGTGATAACTTGCCTGCAAACTCAACAGCCGGGTACTGAGCTAGATCCTCAGAAGGGGTGCTGTAAAGGTCGTCTGCCTCAACGTCGTCGTCTATTCGAGAAGAAGCAAACAAACACAACAGGAATGTAAACAATCATTGCCATGGCATTGTGCACAATCAAGATGATGCATGACAAGTTAATAGTTGCATCAAAATAAACTGACTAACATGATAGCACAAATTAAATGGACCCATATGCAAGGGTTGCATATGGAAAAGGATCCATTGAAATAAGTGGAACAAATGATTTACAATCATTTATTATGTGATAGTTGTTATCATGATGCATGCATGATGATGATGACGAGATAACAACAGATAACAATAAATAACAATGATAGATGCAAAGGAAAAGGAATAAAACAATTTTAGAACTTATTTATTAAGTTTGGAAAATTTTGGTTACTTAAACATGCCACACATACAATTATTGTTTTCACCAATTTAAAGTGTGCAAAACAATTAACAAAATTTATATTTGAAAAGAACATCAAATTTTAGTTGGATTACATGTTTCAAATATTGAAATTTGAATTAGGATGAATTTATTATGAATTAAACAATATTAAACAAGTTTTAATTGAATTTAAAACAAGCTTAAATATTATTTTAATTTTATTTGTTCAAATCATAAATTCAAATTCACATTTGAAAAGTTCATACTTTGGTGGTTTGAAAACATATTTTGCATGTTTAAAGATATTTTATATTAAGCAAGTTATGATTTTATCCAATTTAATTGAATTAAACAAGTATTAAATTATTTAGGCAATTTAAATTATTCAAACAATGAAACAAATTTTATATTTGAATAGGACATTCAAAATGGTACGAAAAACATATTTTATTTGCCTTATTTGGAATTAGCATGAATTATTTATGAATTATTGCAAATTACATTTAAATTATTCGAATTTGAATTTTAAATGTATTTTGAAAACTCAAAACAGAACACAAATTGATTATTTGGAAAGATTAGGAAATTTGGATCAGAATTCATATAAAACTTGCATTAATTGGAAATACAGAATAAAAGTTATTAACTTTTGAAGTTTTGTTTTAATTCTGCTAATTAAAATGAATTTGTAATTTCAGAAATTCGCAGAAAAACTTTTGTTACTCAGTTGCCCTCTACCCTAGCCACTGTCCAGTGGACCCCCTAGCCAGCGTGGCGCGCGCGCGCACGCGTGGCAGAGGAGGACAATGACCTGTGGGCCTCCTGCGCGCTGAAGCAAAAATGGCCAAAAAGGTTTGCGCGCTGCGGGGATCGACCCCGCGACCAAACGCTTGCGCGCACGGTTCAGAACCACTGCGTTAACTGAATCTGTTTGACAGTATAGCGAACGCAGTGAGGTTAACACATACTTAGTAGCGTTATCTGAAACTGAACCGACGAACGAATGTTTCCGCGTCTGACAGAAACAAGCCTCGCCGGCGACGATCAACGACTACGTGCTCGGGCTGATTGGTTGCTGTGCTGCTGATGGACGCGAGCGGATGCAGCAGAGGGAGGGATTGGAGATGGTGGAGCTCACCGTGGTGTCGTGGATGCAGAGGACCGTGACGAGCTCGACGGCGGCCAAGCCCTGGACGGCGGTGAGGATGTGGTGGCTCTGCGGCGTGGCTCCGGTGTCCAGAACGTGGAGGAGGAAGAGGTGGTCTGATTCCAGCAAGCGATCGTGGTCGATGAGCTCTGCAACGGCGACGGGAAGCTCGGGTTCAGAAACATGGCACGGTGGCCGGAGAGGAAGAAGGATCGAGGCGGCGAAACATCGGCTTACCCGTGGCGGTTAGGTGTCCAGCAGGTAGAGGAAGGATAGGCGACTCGATTGCAGCTCCTAGGTGGGAGCGTGGGTGTCCATGGCGATGGCGGCGTGCAGGATTACAGACGGCGGCTCCGGTGAGGTGGTGGCAGAGAGAAAAAATCCGGCGAAGGAGGAGGAATCGGCGGCGGACACGAGGTGGAGGAGGAACCCTAGCAGCTAGGGCAACCTGCCAGGGGCTAGGGGGCTTCTTATAGGCACGGGAGAGCGACGGGGGCCGCCGGAGTCGCGCGCGGGGGTGCGGTGGCGCTCGGGGATGCTGCCGTACTTCAGAAAGAAGGGGGGGCACGAATCTCCAAGCGGTACGGGGGAGTTTAGCTGGGCTGGGCTGGCGCGCGCGGTAGATAGGTGGGTTGGGCTCGCTTAGTTGCCGCGCGCGCGCTGGTTTCCTTTCTTTTTATTTTTCTGTTATTATTTTTTTTGTAGTTTTGCTTTTGGAAGAAATAGATAGGTTTTAGTTTAAGAAAAATTCCAGAAAAATTTAGTTAAGCTATTTAGGTAATTAGAAACCATATTCCAAGATTGGATTTCAAAAATGGACATTTTAAAATAATGTTTGTATTTGAAATCAAATTGGATGAATTTTTAATATTAATAAACCCTTATTTAAAACAACACTTTTAATAGGGTTATCCCTAAGTTTTAAAGTGATTTAAAGAGTACAAATGTGTGGGGAATTTTATGGTTTCAAAAGAGTACTGATTTGAAACTTGGTTTGAATTTAAAAGATGATTTAGGAATTATTGATTGAATTGGTTGATTGATTTAAGCAACAATTTAATAGATGAAATATAATGGATTGTTTGGAAACAAATGAGGCTTTTGATTTGCAATTCTTTATTTGAAAAGATTGTAATAGACAAGTATGAAAACAACTGTTGATTAAAGATTGAATTTCATTAAGAAAACAATGCAACAGAACATAAGATGAGGATGATGCCATGATGCATTGCATAAATTAAACAAGGAACAGAAACACTAGGTAGTTTTCATACTTGGATGTTACAAAACGCCCCCCTTGAAGGAATCGCGCCCCGAGATTCCTTACTGAGATGTGAAAAGGTCCGGATACTTCTTGCGAAGATCCTCTTCGGTCTCCCACGTTGCCTCTTTATCGGAATGATGCGACCATTGGACTTTCAAGAACTTTGTGCTCTTGTTGCGAGTCTTACGCTCGGTCTCATCGAGAATACGAATAGGGTGCTCCTCATAAGAGAGATCATCTTGCAGTTCAATGGAATCATGATCAACTGCACGATCTGGATCTTTGAAACACTTCTTGAGTTGTGACACGTGGAACACATCGTGCACCTTGGATAGTTTTTCTGGAAGTTCAAGACGATAAGCATTTTCTGCACGTCTTGAGAGGATGTTGAAAGGACCAATGTATCTTGGTGCAAGCTTTCCTTTCACACCAAAACGATGAGTGCCTCTGAGGGGAGTTACACGGAGATATGCCTTATCACCAGGTGCATAGATCATATCTCTGTTCTTGCTATCATAATAGCTTTTCTGACGAGACTGAGCAATCCTGAGATTGTCACGAATGATACGAACTTTCTCCTCGGCTTCCTTAACAATGTCAGGGCCTAAAAGTGAACGTTCACCAGCTCCAGACCAATTGATTGGAATCCTGCATCTGCGACCATACAGTGCCTCAAATGGTGCCATGCCTAGGCTTGCCTGGTAGCTGTTGTTGTAGGAGAATTCAGCATATGGAAGGCAATCCTCCCATTTCATGCCAAAGGAGAGACCACATGCTCTGAGCATATCCTCGAGAATCTGATTGACTCTTTCGACTTGCCCCTGAGACTGAGGGTGATAAGCTGTGCTGAACAGAAGTTTGGTGCCCAATGCTTCTTGAAAACTCTTCCAGAAATGAGAAGTGAAAATACTTCCACGGTCTGAGCTTATTTCCAATGGAACACCATGAAGAGGAACAACCTTTGCTGTGTAGAGCTCTGCTAACTGGCTAGCTGAGATAGTTTCCTTTACAGCATAGAAGTGAGCTACCTTAGTGAGACGATCAATAACAACGAAGATTGCATCGTTGCCCTTCTTGGACTTTGGAAACCCAGTAACGAAGTCCATTTCAATCATGTCCCACTTCCACTCAGGAATTTTCAGAGGTTGGAGTAGACCGGCTGTTTTCTGATGGACTGCCTTAACACGTTGACAAACGTCGCATTCAGAAACGTATTGAGCAATTTCACGTTTCATGCCAGGCCACCAATACAGAGTCTTGAGATCCTGGTACATCTTTGTGCTTCCAGGGTGGATGGATAGAGGAGTTTCATGAGCCTCCTTGAGAATGATATCCTTGAGACTTTGAATCTGAGGAACTGCAATGCGTCCTTCGAAGAACACAGTTCCCTTGTCATCAATTGAGAAGGACTTGAACTTATCACTGCCTTCCTTGATGTGCTCTACAATCTTCTTGATTTCATTATCACGAAGTTGTTCAGAACGAATCTTGTCCTCGAGAGTTGGACTGGCTGTCAAGCTAGCAAGGTATCCTTCAGGGACAAGACCAAGGTTCAGCTTCTGGAATTCCTCATGAAGTGGAGGTTGGCTTTCCATGATCATGAGATTATTGCAATATGACTTGCGACTGAGAGCGTCGGCCATAACATTAGCCTTGCCTGGAGTGTAAGAAATGGTGAGATCAAAGTCTTTAATCTTCTCAATCCATCTCCTTTGCCTGAGGTTCAGATCTGGCTGAGTGAAGATGTATTTCAGACTCTTATGATCGGAAAAGATTTCAGTTTTGTTACCCAACAAGTATTGTCTCCATTTCTTGAGGGCAAACACAACTGCTGCAAATTCAAGATCATGAGTGGGATAGTTTTGCTCATGTGGGTTCAACTGACGTGAAGCATAAGCCACAACTTGACGTTCTTCCATAAGAACTGCTCCTAGGCCTTGGAGAGATGCGTCGCAGAATATCTGGAAAGGTTTGGTAGTATCTGGGCCAACCAGAACAGGTGTGGAAGTGAGTTTAGTCTTCAGGAGGTTGAAACTCTCATCACATTGTGGAGTCCAAACGAACTTTTTGTCCTTCTTTGTGAGACCAGTGAGAGGTTTAGCAATCTTAGAAAAGTTTTGGACGAAACGACGGCAATAGCTAGCCAAGCCAAGAAAACTTCTGACTTGCTTCACCGTCTTAGGGGGTTTCCAATCAACAATTGCCTTAACCTTTTCCGGGTCAATGGCTATGCCCTTGGCAGAGATGATATGACCAAGATATGCAACTTCTGGAATCTAGAACTCACATTTGGAGAACTTGGCATATAGACGATGCTCGCGAAGTTTCATGAGAGTGAGACGAAGGTGTTCTCCATGCTCTTCCTCGGATTTTGAGTAGACCAGAATGTCATCGAGATATACCACAACGAACTTGTCGAGGTATTCATGGAAGACAGAATTCATGAGTCTTGAGAACGTTGCCGGTGCATTGGTGAGACCAAAGGACATGACGGTGTATTCATATAGACCGTAACGAGTGGTGAAAGCTGTCTTAGGAATATCTTCCTTTCTGATCTTTATCTGATGGTAACCCATCCTCAAGTCCAACTTTGAGAATATTGAGGCTCCAGCAAGTTGATCAAAAAGATCATCGATACGAGGAATTGGATACTTGTTCTTGATGGTTTTCTCGTTGAGAGGACGATAGTCAACCACGAGTCTTTTTGTTTGATCCTTCTTGGCAACAAACAGAGTTGGGCAACCCCAAGCGGAGGAACTAGGCTGAATGTAACCTTTCTCCATGTACATATCGATTTGCTCCTTCAACAATTTCAGTTCAGGAGGAGCTATCTTGTATGGATGCTTAGAGATTGGAGCAGTACCTGGCTCAAGCTCGATCACGAACTCAACTGCTCTGTCCGGGGGCATCCCTGGCAATTCTTCTGGAAAGACGTCAGGGAATTCACAAACCACCGGAACATTTTCAATTGCAGGAAGGGGTTTGGCATCGAGGTTGAACAGCTGAACAGAACTTGATCCATACGGAGAATAGACTATCTGGCCTGAAGTGTGGGAGAGAGTTATTGACTTTTGAGCACAGTCAATTTTAGCTTTGTGGGTCTTCAACCAATCCATACCCAGAATGACATCAATGTCAGAATTTCCCAGCAACATGAGTGAAGCAAGGAATATGCGACCTCCAATTAGGATCTCATTGTCCATGCTTATCTTGGAAGTCAACATTTGCGGTCCCGGAGAGTGAACAGTCATTTGATTGCTTAGCGGAACCAGAACTAGGTTGTATGCTTTTGCAAAAATCTTTGACACAAAGGAATGCGATGCTCCAGTATCAAACAACACTTTAGCTGGAATAGAGTTTACGGGTAATATACCGAGAACGACGTCAGCAGCTTCCTCAGCTTTGTCGGCCTTGATATGGTTCACCCTCGCGGTCCTCCCGACATGCCTGTTGTTGGAGTTGAAGGCTTTAGCCGGGGGAGCACGAACCATTGCCTGGTTGGTGTTGGGGCGAGGAGGTAGGGGTAGCTGCTTCTGAGTGCACTTATCAGCATAGTGTCCAGTATCCTTGCACTTGTAGCAAGTGACGACACGAGAAGGACCTGGCCTTGGCTGCCCCATTGGAATCCTCTGACCCTGCATCTAAGATGGGTTGGGTGGGCGGGGACCAAAGCCTGGAGAAGCTTGGGCATTTGGAGCCCGAGTGACAGCACCATTTGGCACCCAGATGCGGCGCTTCTGCGGAGGGGTGGTCATGTTGGAGGAGGAACCACCCTCACGCGAGTGCTTATGGGACTCTTCGAACGCCTTGAGCCCATTCTCCTCATTGAGCGCGGTGTTCACGAGCTCCACGAAGTCCTTGCACTTGATGTTGGTCAGAGCGTACTTCAGTTCCGGGTTAAAACCTCGGCGGAACCTTGCCATCTTCTTGGCTTCAGTGGACACTTCGTCACCAGCGTACCGAGCGAGACGATTGAACTCGTTCTGGTAGCCGAGGACGTCCAGCTTGCCCTGTCTGAGAGAGCAGAATTCCTCACGCATCCTTTCCATGAGACCATCCGGGATGTGGTGCTTCAGGAAGGCATCCTTGAAACATCCCCAGGTGATAGGATAGCCAGCTCTCATGGTCTGGTAGTTCTCCCACCAAGTAGCTGCCTGACCCTTCAGTAGGTAGGTGGCATACTTGACCTTATCTTCCTCAGCAACATGAGCTATCTCCAGAGCCCTGTTGATCTCCCTGATCCAGTCATCCGCATCCAGAGGCTCACGTGTTGCCACGAAAGCTCTCGGCCCCACGCTCAGAAACTCCTTAATGCTGACTCGAGGAGCATTCTGGTTGTGGTGCTGGTTAGTCTGGATCTGGGCCATCTGTGTCACCACTTGGGTCATCTGAGCTAACAGTTCCCCCATTGGTGGTGGCGGAGGCGGGTTGTTCCTGGTTGGAGGCATCCTGAACAGAAATTCATTTTAGCACAACAACAGAAAAGGATAGACTTGGTAACCGAAAGATAGATTATTCCGACGCATGAATAGATAACCAACAGGTACATCATCACATGTTCAAATACATCAGAATATCTAACAGACCAACACATGGTTCGAAAGACAAGGATAACTAAACATAGCTAGGAATGGATACATCGGTACTCCCATGCTCATCACGCAGGACGGCGGTGAGTAGTACGACGAGAGATACGGTGCGGAGGAATCCCACGGAAGTAGGTATGACGACGATCCACGTAGAGCGGGACTGCCCTGAGAGCAACTCTCGGTGTGGTGAAGTAGAAAGCGTCGTCTCCCTGTGCTCCATAGCGGGGAATCCCTGTGTAACCAGCTCCGAGGTCGAGAAGTGGGCCTCTGATCGGCTCGTAACCTCCAGCATCTGGCAGCGGTAACCCAGCTGTCTGAATGATACGTGCAAAGCGCTCATCTCGAACAAAGTCTGTGGTGTACGTCGCCAGACGGGTGAGAGCAAGGTGGAGCTGCTCCCTGACTGAGGCTAACTCCTGAGATAGTGCGGAAGCAACTGCGTCACTGTACCTCACGAACTGGGCAGTGGTGTGCAGCCTGGAGCTATCAGACTCGTAGGTATCCAGGTCGCGGTGGACAGTGAAGTGAACTCCCGCTGCCGTGATGTAACCACGGGGGATGTGACGATAGATGGAATCATCAAACCCCCAGTAGTCAGCACGGAGAACGGTGAGACTCACGTACGCTGCCTGCTGCACGGCCATATCCACTGTGGAACCTACTGCCTCGTAGCGGTGGGCAATGCTCCTGCCATCATCCGACAGAATGTAGACGATAGCCCGGTAGCAGGTCTGGTCAAACTCTCGCTGCTGCTCGTAGACCTGGTACTCTGGTGCCCAATGGAACCCCAGATAGGTAACCATGTCTCTCAGCATCTCCGGATATCCGGCGGTGCCCTCACAGCGAGTCATCCGAACCACCTGCGGGTAGAACCTGAGATCCATCTGCAGATGATCGGGGAAGTTTTGATTAGACTCCGGTAGAAGAACAAGGATGTGGAAAACAACAACAAGGTTCAACGGACGATTAGGATGTTGAAAAGAACAGGATATCGAAGCAACATCGGGAAACTCGAGACCAAAAACTCCTGAGGTACTACAGAGAACCCAAAACACGTGAAATCCTAAGTTGAAAGTTTAGGTGAGAACAGAAAACATCGTTGCACTTCCTTACCAGAAAAGGGTGGGTGGGTGGGGAAAGAAGAAAAAAATGGCAGAATTCCTACTCTCACGTTTCATTTTTCCTATATAGCTACAAAATAGTTTCTAGACTCAACTGCGACCAGTAAAAAGGGATCCTACAGGCAGACAGGCTCTGATACCATTTGTCGCACCCTGGCTTCTAAGGGATACTCATCGTACGAACTGGATAGCAGGTGCTTGGATTATGGGGCATAACTGCTCCCACGTCCCAGCTTCCTGGTAGGCCTGCGCTTATGCGCGACAACACAAGCCCTGCTATTCCACCGCCGATGTAAACTATCCACTAGAAGTCATAGGCACTACTGTCGACGTACTTCATATCAATCACGCACGGTACGTCAACAGCTTTGAACGAATGATGATCACAACATATCTCTAAGACACAAAAGATTGAAATAAGGTTGCAACTGGCCTTCACTAAGGCAGAGATAGCAAATACAATCATCCAGAGGACACATGTCCCAACATAGCATTCATTACATCAGCGGAAGCAATCAAAGGTGTCTGAGTACAGACAAATCCAGCAGGCTTAAGAAGCCGGAGAAAATAAAGAAGACGAAGCCCATCCACGTAGGTTCTGGATCCTGCCCTGGTCCAGCTAACTACTCGTCTGCAGTCTCGTCAAACTCCACGAAGTAGCCATCCTGGTGGTCATCGTAGCCGTAGTCGTAGTCTGCGTAAACCACAGCCCCAACGGGGTCCGTACATCCAAGTACTGGCAAGCAAGACTCACAGTTCACCAAAGTATAGCCCGTCAACACAAGCACAGATGACTTGGGTTCAACGGAAAGAAGGGGTATATAAGATGCTGCAACTGGCTGCACTAACCAACTACAGAGATTCTAACACTTCCAACTATCAGAAAGGGGATAAGATCGAGGTTTGTAACCAACTGAAAGATAACCTCAAACAAACCCATCCTGGATCTCGCCCCTTATCCAAAGAAGCAATCCGAGGATAACTCACACAGTTGGGTTAAAGGTGAATCAAGTTATTGTGGCCATAATCCTATTGCTAGTCAAATTGTTAATCATGGGGTGTGAGATAGTGAAACATTAGGTTTAAGTTGTCCTGAGTACTTGTTAGCCAGTACTTTCACCAAGTAATCCATAACCGCGGAAAACACGGCTTCTCGAGAAGATTATCCCTGCAGGGTTGCACCAATTTGGCCGTACACGTATGAATAACCCGCCAGATGGGATGCCTCCCACCAAGCGGGGCACTCAACACAACTCAACTCTTCTCCGCATCAAGCCCAAAGCACCTTGGGCGCACGGCTAATCGATCCCAGAAGAAAATGGACCCTCATAGCACTCTAAGAACGTGTCCCCCTATATGCCGACTACAAAAGTTCCACCCTGCGCTGGGCTCGCAAAAACATGCATGCGGCAAATAGAAAGCACGAACTAAATGAGATGATTTGGACGAGATGCGAATCGAATCAAATTGAGGGGGGCGCCCATACTCGCTTCCCACATGCGGGTAGTGCGCTCATCATGGATCAGTAGACAAGACCCTTTTCCTATTAGGGTCGACACTAGCAGGCCTCAAAACCACACAGGGCCTCCTGCCGGTGCCTTATCATCAAATTATTATTAGCAGTAATAACATTAGCATGATTGATTGATTGATTAAACATCGAGCCCCCAGAACATAATAAAGATATAGTAACTGAAAAGTAACGGGTAACAGACTCGAGCAAAACAACCTAAGCATGCTAGTAAGACACTGGCTCAATCAATGGGTTGTAGGAGGGGTGATGAGGCAATATCAGGGTTAAAGGATTCATGTGATAGGTTCGTAACAGAAACATCTACCACTAAGGCTAGCAAGTATAGACAACGGAAAGTATCGGTAACCAGGGTTGAAAG
This sequence comes from Alopecurus myosuroides, assembly GCA_028641055.1. Classification (NCBI taxonomy): domain Eukaryota; kingdom Viridiplantae; phylum Streptophyta; class Magnoliopsida; order Poales; family Poaceae; genus Alopecurus; species Alopecurus myosuroides. Next base: position 288,703,342 of record CM054059.1, read on the forward strand.
GAACACAATGGTTCATGTGAGTGATAACTTGCCTGCAAACTCAAACAGCCGGGTACTGAGCTAGATCCTCAGAAGGGGTGCTGTAAAGGTCGTCTGCCTCAACGTCGTCGTCTATTCGAGAAGAAGCAAACAAACACAACAGGAATGTAAACAATCATTGCCATGGCATTGTGCACAATCAATATGATGCATGACAAGTTAATAGTTGCATCAAAATAAACTGACTAACATGATAGCACAAATTAAATGGACCCATATGCAAGGGTTGCATATGGAAAAGGATCCAGTGAAATAAGTGGAACAAATATTTACAATCATTTATTATGTGATAGTTGTTATCATGATGCATGCATGATGATGATGACGAGATAACACCAGATAACAATAAATAACAATGATAGATGCAAAGGAAAAGGAATAAAACAATTTTAGAACTTATTTATTAAGTTTGGAAAATTTTGGTTACTTAAACATGCCACACATACAATTATTGTTTTCACCAATTTAAAGTGTGCAAAACAATTAACAAAATTTATATTTGAAAAGAACATCAAATTTTAGTTGGATTACGTGTTTCAAATATTGAAATTTGAATTAGGATGAATTTATTATGAATTAAACAATATTAAACAAGTTTTAATTGAATTTAAAACAAGCTTAAATATTATTTGAATTTTATTTGTTCAAATCATAAATTCAAATTCACATTTGAAAAGTTCATACTTTGGTTGTTTGAAAACATATTTTGCATGTTTAAAGATATTTTATATTAAGCAAGTTATGATTTTATCCAATTTAATTGAATTAAACAAGTATTAAATTATTTAGGCAATTTAAATTATTCAAACAATGAAACAAATTTTATATTTGAATAGGACATTCAAAATGGTATGAAAAACATATTTTATTTGCCTTATTTGGAATTAGCATGAATTATTTATGAATTATTGCAAATTACATTTGAATTATTCGAATTTGAATTTTAAATGTATTTTGAAAACTCAAAACAGAACACAAATTGATTATTTGGAAAGATTAGGAAATTTGGATCAGAATTCATATAAAACTTGCATTAATTGGAAATACAGAATAAAAGTTATTAACTTTTGAAGTTTTGTTTTAATTCTGCTAATTAAAATGAATTTGTAATTTCAGAAATTCGCAGAAAAACTTTTGTTACTCAGTTGCCCTCTACCCTAGCCACTGTCCAGTGGACCCCCTAGCCAGCGTGGCGCGCGCGCGCACGCGTGGCAGAGGAGGACAATGACCTGTGGGCCTCCTGCGCGCTGAAGCAAAAATGGCCAAAAAGGTTTGCGCGCTGCGGGGATCGACCCCGCGACCAAACGCTTGCGCGCACGGTTCAGAACCACTGCGTTAACTGAATCTGTTTGACAGTATAGCGAACGCAGTGAGGTTAACACATACTTAGTAGCGTTATCTGAAACTGAACTGACGAACGAATGTTTCCGCGTCTGACAGAAACAAGTCTCGCCGGCGACGATCAACGACTACGTGCTCGGGCTGATTGGTTGCTGTGCTGCTGATGGACGCGGGCGGATGCAGCAGAGGGAGGGATTGGAGATGGTGGAGCTCACCGTGGTGTCGTGGATGCAGAGGACCGTGACGAGCTCGACGGCGGCCAAGCCCTGGACGGCGGTGAGGATGTGGTGGCTCTGCGGCGTGGCTCCGGTGTCCAGAACGTGGAGGAGGAAGAGGTGGTCTGATTCCAGCAAGCGATCGTGGTCGATGAGCTCTGCAACGGCGACGGGAAGCTCGGGTTCAGAAACATGGCACGGTGGCCGGAGAGGAAGAAGGATCGCGGCGGCAAAACATCGGCTTACCCGTGGCGGTTAGGTGTCCAGCACGTAGAGGAAGGATAGGCGACTCGATTGCAGCTCCTAGGTGGGAGCGTGGGTGTCCATGGCGACGGCGGCGTGCAGGATTACAGACGGCGGCTCCGGTGAGGTGGTGGCAGAGAGAAAAAATCCGGCGAAGGAGGAGGAATCGGCGGCGGACACGAGGTGGAGGAGGAACCCTAGCAGCTAGGGCAACCTGCCAGGGGCTAGGGGGCTTCTTATAGGCACGGGAGAGCGACGGGGGCCGCCGGAGTCGCGCGCGGGGGTGCGGTGGCGCTCGGGGATGCTGCCGTACTTCAGAAAGAAGGGGGGGCACGAATCTCCAAGCGGTACGGGGGAGTTTAGCTGGGCTGGGCTGGCGCGCGCGGTAGATAGGTGGGTTGGGCTCGCTTAGTTGCCGCGCGCGCGCGCTGGTTTCCTTTCTTTTTATTTTTCTGTTATTATTTTTTTTGTAGTTTTGCTTTTGGAAGAAATAGATAGGTTTTAGTTTAAGAAAAATTCCAGAAAAATTTAGTTAAGCTATTTAGGTAATTAGAAACCATATTCCAAGATTGGATTTCAAAAATTGACATTTTAAAATAATGTTTGTATTTGAAATCAAATTGGATGAATTTTTAATATTAATAAACCCTTATTTAAAACAACACTTTTAATAGGGTTATCCCTAAGTTTTAAAGTGATTTAAAGAGTACAAATGTGTGGGGAATTTTATGGTTTCAAAAGAGTACTGATTTGAAACTTGGTTTGAATTTAAAAGATGATTTAGGAATTATTGATTGAATTGGTTGATTGATTTAAGCAACAATTTAATAGATGAAATATAATGGATTGTTTGGAAACAAATGAGGCTTTTGATTTGCAATTCTTTATTTGAAAAGATTGTAATAGACAAGTATGAAAACAACTGTTGATTAAAGATTGAATGTCATTAAGAAAACAATGCAACAGAACATAAGATGAGGATGATGCCATGATGCATTGCATAAATTAAACAAGGAACAGAAACACTAGGTAGTTTTCATACTTGGATGTTACATCTCATACATTCCTTACTTTTTGGTTTTGATCTTGCGAGTTTTTCTCGCGCTAAAACACTTTTGCCTTCTTTTCTTTTCAACCTTGTTGGCTGAAGCTCGGCAACTTGCTGCGGATGTTGGGAATGCCCAAAACCTCCGCAACGAAAATCTGGAGCTTCACAAGATCAATATAAAGCTGCAGAAGGATTTTGAAGCAAGCCAGCTGGCCCTGGGTTTGTCCAAGTCCCGGCATTCTTCGCAGCCGAGAAAGACAAGAGGTCTATCCAGGACTTGGAAGCTTCTCATCATCTCCGTCTTGAGGAGTTCGCCGAGATGGACAAAATTCTTGATAAGCTTCCGACTTTTACCGGTCTTCTGAGTGTCTATCTCACCCATTATTTTCTGTTTTTTGCAAAAGAAGGGAAACCTTTAATCTCTCGGATTGACCGCATCCGGTCTCTCGGAATCTTCATCACCGAGCTGAAGAATGACGGAATGCAACTTATTAGTAAGTGCAACTTATCAGTAAGTGCATTCCGGACAAAATAGATGAGTTCTCAGAAGCTAGCCAACTCCCGGAAGCATTCATAGAGGTTATCGACAAACACAAAAGTTGGCTGAAGTCTGCCGCCCGCGGTGGAGTGCGCATGGCCTTAGGGCTTATGAAAAGGCACTACACCACCACCAAGTCCTGGTGCATCGCCACAGGCATTCCTCAGGGATATACCAAGGCGTAGAGGGCAGAAATCTTCAACTTCATCAAGGGACATGCTTCAAAAATAGCTCGGATGGTCTCTACCTGAACTTTCTACTCGGAGGAAGAAATCCCTTCCACTCCGGAGAATCCGAGTGAGAGCGACATTGATGAAGACGACGATGAAGACTTCCTTGATGCCGCCTAAGCCCTACGAAGCTAGAAACCCATGGAATGCATAATTACTCTTATGATGTAATATTCATGTGTAATGCGTTCTGTATTTTGTATAAACAATGCTATCCGTTTGCAGTAATGATTCAACTTTGAAAGTTTTGAAATTTTAAGTCCTTTTCTTCTAAGTTCTCTGGTTTGTATGTTTAAGTGATTCCGAATGTATGCAATCTTCACGCCAAATGACCGGGTTAAGTAACCAATCGGTCGAAACTCGAAATCATGGATTATACTTGGCACTTTACTTACTAGATCAAGTGACCCAACAAAACAAACAATTAGATAATACTTAGGAATGATAACGAGTTTGAAAATATGAACTCCAGGCACACACGCAGAATCCGGTGTTCTGTAGCCTACTTAGGCCAAAAGCATTCAGTTTTATAACTCCAAGCTCGCAGGCACAATTAGGGTTAACATTGAAGCAAATTGAAAGATCATTTGGAAATAAAAAAGACTGAACATTCTCTGAACAATAAAAGACAGAAAAACAATTTTCATCCATTTTCGATAACTTTATTTCATGATCTAATGTTTACATAGAATTGAACGAAGTATAGAAGGGACGGAACTGCTTGATGCTCCAAGGCATGTTTGTCTCTCCTAGTTCTACATCTATGCTTCTTTTCCTCTTGCGATTCGAATTTTTTGGGTCATCTTCCGTATCCTGAATATCTACAAGGTAGTATGACCCATTTTTCATAGCTTTGCTAATAACGAATGGTCCTTCCCAGATTGTGGCTAGCTTGTGCTTTCTATCCTGTACCAATCTTAACACTAAATCACCTTCTTTAAAAGATCGATGTTTGATTTTCCGTCTATGATATTGCCGTAAACCTTGGTGATAAATGGCGGATCTTTGCAAGACAAGTTCTCGCTCTTCTTCTAAAAGATAAACGACATCCTGACGTGCACTTTTGGCATCCGACTCATCCTATGCCTGCACTCTTGGGCTATCATGGATCATGTCCGTTGGAAACATGTTTCTGCACCATACACCAAGAAAAAAGGCGTTTGCCCTGTTGATCTATTCGGCGTCGTTCGAATACTCCAAAGCACGGAAGGCAATTATTCTACCCATGCTCCAGATTCTTGATACGTCATAAACGTATCCTTAATTCCGATGTTCCATGTTGTTTTCACGTTGTTTCCCACATGTTTGCTATACACTTTATGTCATTTTTATCGATTTTTTGGACTAACCTATTGACAAGATGCCACAGAGCCAGTTCCCTGTTTTCTTCTGTTTTTAGTTTCAGAAAAGTTGTTCTGGAAATATTCCCGGAATTGGAAAATTCAAAGTCCGTAAGTCCTAGAATTCCCGAATTCCACGCAGTCCCGAAGAGACCCGGATGGGGGCCACAGGGGGCGCACACAATAGGGCGGTGCGCCCCCTGACCGCGCCATGGGGTGGTGTGGGCCCCCAGGCCTCCACCGCCTTTGCCCTTTCTCCTATTTATAGCCCCCGAGGCGTAAACCCTAAATATATACCACATCGTCCCGAAAAACACCCGAGCCGCCGTCATTGTCATCCCGAGATCGGGAGGGTTCTGGAGCTCTCCCTGGCAGCCTGCCGGGAAGGGAATTCATCACCGGAGGGGTCTACACCACCATGCCCTCCTCCGAAGTGATGTGTGAGTAGTTCATTCCTGGATTATGGGTCCAGATAAGTAGCTAGATGGTTGTTCTCTCCACTTTGTACCTCATGTTTAGATCTCATGAGCCGCCTCACATGATCGAGATCATCTTTATGTAATGCTACATGTTGTGTTTGCTGGGATCTGATGAATTTTAAATGCTATGTCTTCTGATTATCAATCTACCATGTTATCTTCATGCTTACGTTATTTATGATCTTGCAGGCTCTCCGTTATTAGTAGATGCTCTGGCCAAGTAGATGCTAGTAACTCCAAGAGGGAGTATTTATGCTCGATAGTGGTTTCATGCCTCCTTTGCATCTATGCTCGAGTGACAGAAACGTGAAAGATGGAGGATGTGCTGTTGCCATTAGGGATAAAACAACGAAGTTTACCTAGTTTACATTGTTTACATTACACACTTTTCTTACGGCGATAATCTGTTGCTAGCAACTTAATACCCAACGTTTGTTCGGATGATATTCGGAGGGTGGATTATTAGACATGGATGCAGTTGGATGATGGTCTTTGTATTTTGTTGTAATGCCCACATGAATCACATAGTAATGTTTATGTCTTGCATATGAACTATTGTGCTACCTTCATTTTTTTCAATTTCCCAGCTGTAATTTGTTCACCACGCATGTTATTTTTCTTTCACAGAGAGACACCACTAGTGAACTGTGGACCCCGGTCCTTTTTCCTCATACTAATAAAACACCTACTGCTTTCATACTGCCTTCATACTGTTACTACTGATTTCAAACTTTTTTCCTACTGTTTTCCACACCATACGTTTAACCTCTTTGTGTTCAGCAAAACCGGTGAGATTGACAACATCACTGCTTCGTTGGGGCAAAGTGATTTGATTGTGTTGTGTAGATTCCACGTTTCTGCTGAACCGGTAGTGCGCCCTGCCACCTCAGCTGCATCAACCTTCAGAGATTGCTTGTCCTTCTACCGATCGATTCAACCTTGGTTTCTATTCTGAGGGAAAACTTGCCGCTGCACTCTTCACAACCTTTCTCTTGGGGTTTACCAACGGAAGCAAGCATCCTCCCATCAAGTTCTCTGGCGCTGTTGCCAGGGAGGAAGAGAATTTCTGCAAGGGGAGCCTCTCACTTCCAATCTCTTTACTTTGTTTTTTTTTGCTTAGTTTATTTTATTTTTTCTTGTTTGCTTTTCTTTATAAAAAACATAAAAAATTAGTTCTTATTCTACATGTAGTTTTATTTCTATTTTTAGTCTTGTTAAAATGACTACTCCTGAGAACACTAAGTTGTGTGACTTCATTAGCACTGTCGGGGGGCTACCCCCGAGTAGGGGCAAGGTTAGTGAGAAATAATGTTTGAGGTACTGACTACCGAGTTGGGCCGTACCGAGTTGGTACGTGTCGGATAGAAAGATACCAAGTTGGACTACTGCCGAGATGGAGCTATCTCGGTAGGAAAGACAAGAAGCCAAGATGAAGATATGAGTATTAGCCGGGCTGACCTAGTAGCTCTTGGTGAGTCTGGATTGCCCTGGGTCTTATTCCTACTCGGAGGGAAAGTCAATGGAGCCGTAGAGGAGATCCTATATATCCAGGGAGAGTACAGGCGTGCGGTTCAACTTACTAGGCGTGATGATGTGTATGCATACACGGGTACAGTACGCGGTATGGGTGAGGCCACGTCCTGTCTCTGACAAGGGGGACATGACATGTCAGCGACTGGACCGCGGAGACTTTCGGCCACTGTCAGCGGAGAAGCGGAGGCGTGCGGTGGTGCACAGTGTGTAGTCACCTACTCTGTACTTGTAGTTGGTGACCACCAGTATATAAGGTGGCCTCCCCCTCCTGCGTGAGGGTCAATTCTTTGGTGGTTCATTATGTAAGAGCAGAGGTGCTGCTAGTTGGAGTATAGAAAGAGAGATAGCAGAGAGGTTCTTCATCCTCTAGCTCCTTGAGCGTGAGGAGTTCTGTAACATCCCTGATTTTCGCAAAGTGCAAAAATCACAGAAATTTAAATTTTTTGTTTTCATATAATGCAAGTCACCAAAAACCAAATGAGATGCAAGAAACCAAAGGAAACAATACATATTTCAATGAAACTGGAATTACCAATCCAATTATTACCTTTCTATGCCTCAAAATTATTTTATGAGAATAACAACTATTTATATTGATATCCAAATGTCATTCCAAGTTTTATACATAAAGTGGTATTCATAAAATGTTTTGATTTGAAAATAACATAAAATAGGATTGAAAACAATATTAAAGCTTGAGGAGTTTTCTAAAATTTATTTAAGCCACTTTTATATTTATTTAATTTTCTATTTTAAAAAATGGAATTAAGTTACTATTAATAAATCACTAAAATGTTAAATTTATAAAATATGAAAGTGAGGTAAAATGACTTTCAAAAATAGTATTTGACATGTTTTTTGTCTCTGAAATTTTATTTAATCAAAACCTCATTTTATTATTTTTCTAATTAAAAAATATACATTAGGTACTTTTAGTAATTAATTATATTTTTTAAAATATAAAAAGTGAAATGTGTTCAAATGTTTATAAAAATGTTCTAAACAGAAAGATATTAATACTACCATTTTTTTGAAATTAATTTGAGGTCCATTGGTTTATTAAAACTAAAGATATTAAAAACAGGAAAAAAAGAAAAAAAAATGATCACGTCATCATCATCAAGCTCAGGCCGTTACCTCTCTCTTCCGTTTCTTCCCGAAAATGAATCTGGTGTTTACTCGCATTTAAGTGCACATTTGATTCCCTCCTTACCCTCCCCTTAAAGCCCCCGATCCCTTCTTCCTTTCCCCTCTGACTATTTCCCTAATAGTGCCCCGAGGCCAAAGAAATAGCTCACCGGAGATGTCCTTTGCCACGGCCGTGTTCCTCCAATTCCGGCATAGTCAGAGGTCATCGCCACCTCATTTTGGCTCCTCCCTCTTCCCCTTGTCCCCGCGCATCCTCTCATGCATCTCCTTGTTTTTTTGGTGCATCCAGGAGTCAAGTTCGAGCACACCGGAGGAGCACCGGTGCCCGAACCATCTCCGGTCACCTGTTGTCGCCAATATCAGAAGCGCAGCGCATCCTCGACCCCGCCTTCATCTCCGTAGTGACGCCCCGCTGCTCGTCGTGCCCCTCTCGTGCCTAAGGGGCCACAGGAACGCCACCGTCGTGCAAGACTCAAAGGTCATCGGCGCCCGCGCGTCTCCGGCCACTTACCGTCGTCGTTATCGAAAGCGAGGAAGTGCTCCACCATCACCATCTTCTTTGGTGTCGTCTCCTGAGTCGGGTCGTCATCACCGTTGGGCAAGAAGGCCACTGGAACGCCACCTCCGTCCAGCGCTGCGCCGCCGGCCACCGTGGTGCCATATTCCGGCCAGCACCGCCGCCAGGTGAGCTTCTCTTTGATCCCTCGCCGTTAGATCTGATAGGTACGGCCGTGATCAAATCACTTAATCGAAGGGGTATCCGCCAATAGCAGAGCGCCGCGTGGCGCCCAATCAGCCGCGCGCCGATAGCTTATCCACCGCTCGGCGCAGCGTGACACCGGCCCAAGCCCAATACCTAGCTGTCACCCTGCGCGACAGATAAGACCTTTTCGGCTCAGCCTGTCTCTGGATTTAATTCCGAATAAAAATAGATTTGTAAATTTGTAGAATAGTCCCTAGAACTTAGAAACATCATATCTTTTTAACCATAAGGCCAAATTTAGCAAACTTGGACTTTTTGGAATCACCAGAACATGTATAATATTTTAGCACTGTTTAATTTCAAAATTTACAAACTTAAATTGGTTCAAATTTAAATATGCTTGTTTGATGAATTTTGGCATAATTCAAATTCTACAAATCCAAAAATTGCAAATAAAATATATTTGGAAACCTTAGGATGTGTACTTTCATATCCTCTATTCCAAAATAATTTTTGAACAAATTACAATTGAATTTAAAATTAATTGGTATATTTGAGTATTTTGACTTAGATTTAAGTCTATAAATAATTGGAAAATCTTTTCTTAAGCAAAGTTGCTCCATTTGGTAAACTTGAACCAGAGACATCAGTAACTAAACCTTTTGCACAACCTTAAACCATTTCCTTGTAAGTTAGACCAAAAATCCATCTTAGTGCACCACTAGTAAATCATGCCTTAGATTTTGTTTCTATTCATTCTACCATTGTTTCTTGTGGCCATTTTGAATCCAAGACCAAGTCCCTAGTATGTAAACCATATAAGAGACCAAGTAGTGAACCTCAAACACTAGTATCCCCTATTCTTGCTTCAAGAATCCATCAAGTTAGCAAATGGAAAACAAGACTCAAGCAATAGAAGGCTCTTCACTTTCAACTTGGTGGCAACATGAAGAGCTACAAGGAGGATCAATGAAGAAATTTTGAAGAAAAGACTCCACCACTAGAAGAAACTCAAGGAAGTACAAGTGTGATGAAATCCAGAAGAAAACATCTCCCTCTCTCTTTCTATCTCTCTTCTTATTTTCTTTCTCTTGACTTAGTGGTATTTTGTGCCCATTCCATACCCAAACCAAATTAGTGAAGTGAAAGCCATGAAGAAATCTATAAAGATCAAGAGAAGAATCCATCCAAGGAAAAGACTACAATAGAAGCATGAAGATGATCTTCAAGAAGACAAGCATGTGAAGACTTGGAGCCATCCACACAAGTTGAAGAATAACAAGTTGTTTTTGTCCAGCCCTTGACCCAAATGGAAAACACCAAGACTTTAACTTGTTATATCCTTTGTTATGAAGTTAGTTGAACCTAGACCTAGCCTAAACCAAAATGGAAGGACTAACTTAGATCACTCAAATGTTTTGATGAAAATAACTAAGTGTTACACTTTGTATTGTGATACTTTAGTTAAAATAGTGAGATCACCTTGGTGAACTCTTGGAAACTTCTTAGATAAATATGTTTTCAATAAAGTTTGATCACTACAAACTCAACCTAGACATCCTTAGTTAACTCTTGGAAACCCCTTAACAAGTGTTGAACAATTAGGGAATGAATCTTTCAAACTCAAACATTGAACTTGTCCTAGCCAACTTGGTCCAACTTCTTTGTTATGTTATTTGCTCTGTTTGCTTTATCCACTTATGTGTTTGATTGCTAGGATGCTTGTTTATTTTGTTATTGTGTTTTCAATGAATAGATTGTACGGAGAGCAACGATCTTTTGTGAAGAGAGTGTGAATTCTTCACCAACTTCAACAAGGCAAGTAACACACCATCAACTACCCATTATTTTCTATATGCATTAGTTGATTTTGAGTAGTATGCATGATAGGAGATTTTAATAAGTTATATTATGTTATGCTATTATCCTAGTAGTGTGTAGCCATCTCTTTTACCCTTGTTATTTTTATATCCTTAGAACTTAGTAGATGCTATGCAATATTACAGATTGTTTTACTAGATGTTGAGGAAAAATTCTAAGTATAACTAATAAATGAACCACCTGGGTGGAAGTGGTAAGACTGGTTTATGTTGAGTGTTGCCTCAGGGCCCTTATCTAAGGGTTATTCCACTTGAGGTTGTCACTTGCAGATGGCCACCCAGGAACAAAGAGATTACTATGTCCCTCTAAATCTAGTAGCTTCCCGTGCAACCTTTTGACAATATGGGCTCTGTCTTGATCAATTAAGTTGTGAGGGTTCAGCCCAGGCTTGACAAGCAGATGTAGCATAATTATAGGTGAAACGGGTCTTGCCGCTGGGTTGAATTCCTTTTTCTGAAAGATCTCATCTCAAGTCTCTCCTTTCCATGATGCACTCCGGGTGTATAGGATGTTTGGGCTAATTGAAGACAAAGGGTGAAAGTGCACAACCTCTGCAGAGATAACAAACTAAGATCTTAGCCGTGTCCCCGGTTATGGATAACTATGAGCCGCTGGACAAGGATTGACGGAAGAATCTCATCACCATTTTCAATAAGTAAAATTTTGACCAAGTGAACAGTAGTTGTGGTGCTTGGATGTCAATCCAATGATGCCACCCCTTTGAAAAGAAAAGTTTGTTTTACAAAAGAGATAGGACAAAAACTGGCTTTATGCAAACTTAGCCTAAACTCCACTCAGCCAAATAAGCATGTAGTATTAGTCTTGCCATTTATATCCACCATAGTGTTACTTGCCAATACATTAAATTGTATTGACTCCCTTGTTTAGGATCTCGAGACTATCGCCAACATGTTTTGCATGTGGCACATGAAGAAGATGGGCTCAATGCAGTACTATGTTTTCCGCTGTAATTCTTTGTTTTCTGCTAGTCTTCTAAGACTATGCAAGTTGTAATCCTATTTTATAAAGACTGGATCATGCGATGAAATAGAATTTGATGCATTTGCATGATATTTCATTTTGTACCGTGGTGCTAGCAATTGATCCAGGGACTAGCACAATAACACAGATGTTCTTACATTATTTAAACTAGAAGAATACCCCTTGCTTTGCAGCGGGTATCTCTTTAAAAAATATTTTGTAAAACAAAATTGGTATAAGACACATGAAATATTCCATTATCAAGATTCAGTTGATCACAATAATTGGAATACTAAATTTTATTCCTGTGAGACTGTTGTATATTTTGAGAAATAAATATTTGAGACGTGGATGATTATATGGATAAAAAAGATTGTATGGTTATGTTGCATGAATGATGTAATATTATTAGTTATTGTTAGTAGGGATGACATGGACAATTGATTGGCTAAGATAGTGGGTGATGTGGATAGTTTGCATGTTAAGATAGAAAAATCATAAATGTATCTTAGTGGGGTTTTGTCTTATAAGAGATATAGACGTGGGAACGCTACAAGTTCTTGTACTCGGCATACACTTGTACAGAGAGAGAGGCAGGAGTAGGGGTGTTACCTCTACACGAGGGCCCCGAACCTGGGTAGATTTGTGTGTTTGTAGTGTAGAGAACGCGCCAGCTAGGCTTGTGATCCCTCCCCGGATACCCACAACGTCCATCGACCCCAAACTTAAGCCATCCTATGGCATCTGTCTTCTCCATACCACGACAGTTGGCGCCCACCGTGGGGCCAGCAGCGGTGCTGGCTGAGGTTTCTACCTGGACGGGACCCGTTTCTCGTTCGGGGGAGCGCGTGGTTTGTGGCCTTGTCCATAGATTCGGCTCCTTCGACTTCGTCACCGACAACGCGGGTGATTTCTGCGGCAGGACCGTGCCCGCAGGCGGCTCCGTCATCAGCTTCGGCGCGCACTTGGTGTACGTCACCACCACCGTCATCTGTGAGTACCCCGAGGTGGTGATCGTTGCTGCTGACCCTCCTGCCATTCTAGCCGTCCGCGGGCAGCCAATCGGCGGCTCTACGGGCAGTGTGGAGGTGGTGATGACCGGTTCGGCTCCTGCTGCCGAGAAGGGGGCGCCCGCTGCGCCCGAAGTTGTTGGCAAGTCGTCTCGGCCGAGCCACAAGCCATATAACAAGCCTGAGAATCAACGGGGCTTCAGGGCTCCTACTACATCGACTGCGATATCGGCTCCTCTTGCCGGTGTCATTTAGAAGCTGGGCATGCCCTTAGCCGCGGATACGGATCCAGCAGTGTTGCGGGCGCGGCTCGAGGAGAAGCGCCAGGCCATGCTCCTGGAGGCCTGATACGTCTCAAACGTATCTATCATTTCTGATGTTCCATGTTGATATTATGCCAATTTCTACATGTTTTCCGTATGTTTTCCTACGTTTTCTTATGTTTTCCGGGACTAACCTATTAACAAGATGCCACCGAGCCAGTTCCCTGTTTTCTGCTGTTTTTAGTTTCAGAAAAGTTGTTCTCAAAATATTTTCGGAATTGGAAAATTCGAAAGTCATAAGTCCTAAAAGTCCCGGAAGCATCCAGAAGTCTCGAAGAGCCCCAGAGGGGGGCCACATGGTGGCCACACCATGGAGTGGCGCGGGCCCCCCATGGCCGTTCCACCTAGGGGCGTGGGCCCCCTTGCCACCTTCCGGCATCACCCTTTCGCCCATATATACTCCCCGAGACATAAACCCTAAAACAATCAACCTTTTCCGCAAAATACATCCGTAGCTCCGCCGCCGCCACCGACAAGTTTCTGGGGACATATCTCTGTTCTAGCACCCTGCCATGACGGGGAAGTGCCCCTGGAAGCCATCTCCTTCGACTCCACCGCCATCTCCATCACCGTTGATGTCTCCTATGATGAGGAGGGAGTAGTTCTCCCCCAGGGCTAAGGGTTCTACCGGTAGCTATGTGGTTCATCTCTCTCTCCCATGGTGTGATATTTATGTGATCATGAGCTTTGTAATCTAGTTGAATAAGTAGATTGATCTTCATCTGTTATGCTACTCAAGTGGTTTTGTTATCTCCGTAAACACTTTGATCACGGGGTAAAGGTGATAGTGTGTGCACTGTGTGGTTTAGCATGATATTTATATCTTGTGTTGGAAGGTGAACCTATGAAATTGTGGCGTCTGTTTACTAATTTATGGCGCTTGTAGTGACACTGGGGTGCCCTAGACAGGGAAGATAGACTTGAGGAGTGTTGTTTAAGCCCTACACAACGATTAGTGTTCGTTATTCGACCAGAGAGTGGTTCAGAGTAGCATAGTGAAGAAAAGATATTTACGCATTCAATTATGAGATCATTGTTGAGAGTGTCTACTAGTGAAAGTAGGAGCCCTAGGCCTTATTTCCAAGCATTGAAACATCATTTTCCGCCTGTTCTGCTACATGTTTGCTTTCTGCCATTTTATTTCAGATTGCTATTAACACTTATTATCATCCATATTACTTGTATTTTACTCTCTCTTCGCCGAACTAGTGCACCTATATAACTGACAAGTATATTGGGTGTGTTGGGGACACAAGAGACTTCTTGTATATTGATTGCAGGGTTGCTTGAAAGGGATATCTTTCACCTCTACCTCCCTGAGTTCGATAAACCTTGGGTGATCCACTTAAGGGAAACTTGCCGCTGTTCTACAAACCTCTGCACTTGGAGGCCCAACACTGTCTACAAGAATAGAAGCGTGCGTAGACATCAAGCTCTTTTCTCGCACCGTTGACGGGGAGGTAAGGTAAAAGGTTCTCACATCCTCGGGTGTGAGTTCTCGAAGTTATTTCTTTAGATTCTGCAATTATATCTTTTTGTTTCTTGTTTTCACTAGTTAGTCTTATTTTTAGTCGCTTCTTGTTTTTATGTTTACTAGTAGTCTTAATGGAAAACAACAAAAATATGATAGAGCTTTATAATCTTTATCTTGAGTTAGGACATGAAGTGTTTGAAGCGAAAATTAAAAAACCTATGGAGCTTTATTTGCATGCTAGTAGCAATGTTATTAGTATGAATCCTTTGAACACCATTATTGCTAATGCTATGGAAAATTCTAAGCTTAGGGAAGCTAGTTTTGATGGATATGATATTTTTAGTCACCCAAGTTTTGAGGAGGAAATTTTCTTTGATGGTACCTTGCCTCCAATATATGATGATTATAATGATTGTGGTATTCTAGTTCCACCTCTTTACAATGATGAACATGATATTTTCAGTCCACCTACTATTGAGGAAAAAATTAATTATGATTACAATATGCCTCCTATATTTAATTATTATGGTGATGAGAATAATAATGATAGCTATTTTGTTGAATTTGCTCCCACTGCTATTAATAAAAATGACTATGCTTATGTGGAGAGTATTAATTCTTGAATGCATGTGGCTCATGATAAGAATGTTTCTTGTGATAGTTATATTGTTAATTTAATTCATGATATCACTGAAAGTTGTTATGAGAGAGGGAAACATGGTTTATGCATCTCAACAATATTAAGTTTCCCCTCTTTATGTTGAAATGTTTGAAGTTGCACTTATTTTGTCTTCCTACGCTAGTCACTTTGTGCTTCATTGACTTGTTTTTCTACAAGATTCTTTTTCATAGGAAGTGGGTTAGACGTAAATGTGTTTTATATTTTCTTCTTCATGCTCTCTTATTGTGCTTAAACTCTTATTCTTATGTGAGCATCTTTTAAAAATCACTATGCCTAGCTGAAAGGCGTTAAAGAAAAGCGCTACCGGGAGACAACCCGTTTTATTTGCTCTTTTCAACCCATTTTCCTTTGTTTTCTTTGGTGTGCTTTGCACCTGGGTGTTGTCTATTTCCTTAGAAAACCTGTTGTATATTTTCTTTTGTGTTTTTGTTGAGCCAAGTAAAGCCTCTAGTGGAAAGTTGAGCCTATATTTCGGATTTCTGGGCACAAAACAGATTTCTGATGTCCACTGTTTATTTCGTTAGAAATCACAGAAAATTCAGAATGACCTGAGCTTTTTTATTCTTAATCCTGAGTTATATACGCAACTTTTCTTAGCATACCACTTTTTTATTTGAGCAACAGAATATTTTTTTTAAAAATCGATCTTTACCTCCTGTTCTGTTTTGACAGATTTCTGCCATTTATCACATTTGCATCTTAATCTCTTTATTTTCGTGATCTTTTGAGAAAAAGAGTTTTGAAATAAGTTGTGACAGTAGCTAATGTGTTTTTAAGTTTTAGACTTGTGTTGAAACTGAACCATGTGAATTTATTATTTCAATTGCACTAACGTTGCTAATGAAGATTGTGAGAATTTTGATGCGAAGGAAATTTTCAAGGGTCAAGAGAAGAGGATGATATGATGTGATCAGGAAGAGCAAAAAGCCTAATCTTGGGGATGCCCCAGTGGTACATCCAAGCAAAATCCAAGAATACTCAAGCATCTAAGCTTGGGTATGCCCTAGGCATCCCCTTCTTCATCAACAAATTATCAGGTCACTTCTAGTGAAACTATATTTTTATTCGGTCACATCTTATGTGCTTTACTTGGAGCGTCTTTTATTTTTGTTTTCAGTTTGTTTGGTTTTCTTTGCTGTAATAAATGGTTGGATCTTATCATACTTGTGTGGGAGATAGACACACTCCGTTATCATTGCTTAGAACACTCTAGTTTTCATTCTGATTGTTTTGTGAGTGTTCACTTTTTGCTAGTATTGCGTTTAGCCTTTGTTTTCATGCATCTCTTATTCGGAGATGTTAGCTTTTGTAGTTAGGTGGTTCTCATATATGTGGTTGGCTGGGAATAGAAATGCTTATGTGATAGTTGGTATAGTGGAAAAATTCGCATGGTCTTGTAGATCACTAATATGCTTCACTTGAATCACTACTGTTGTTTTGAGATATTAATTTGCTTAATGGATAAACGGGAAGGACTAGTAAGTATAAACTTTTAATGGTTGGTCTAGGGAACTTGAAACTATGCCACACTTAAATTACCAGCTGATAGAAACAATGGTATATGATTGCTACGAGTGATACATTTCTGATCGGCCTTTTGTTACGCGCTACGGTCGGGGTAGCTAACAGTGACTTTTCACTGCCACAGACCCTCTTGGAGTGATTTGCACTTTGCCTTGTAAGATGATTTGCTTGCTGCAATCTTTTAACTTGTGAGTCTATGTTGTGGTTCTTGGCACTTCCGCCATCCATATTTGCTAGCCTCTTCGATACTGTGCATTGCCCTTTCTCACATTGAGAGTTGGTGCAAACTTCGCCAGTGCATCCAAATCCCGTGGGAGGACTTTGTTATCCTACACATAAGCCCATATATTCTTCCTCAAAACAGCCATCATACCTACGGCATTTCCATAGCCATTCCGAGATATATTGCTGCACAACATCCACCTCCATTATGTTACTTGATGATGAGCTTCATGGTTATTTATGCATACTGCTACACTGGCAGGAGCATGCAGTTAGAGACATCAGAGATATTTCTTTATAAGTTATGAGTACTAAAAGTGTGATGATTCATTATAATATAGGATGTTGCCCCTACCGGTGAGGATATATACAAAAATAAAAAAATAAATGAAAAAGCCCAAAAAGAAAAAAAGGGGCCAAAGAGAGAATAAAGAGAGAAGGGGCGCATCACTATCCTTTATACCACACTTTTTCTTCATGTTTAGCACCAATACTTCAGTTTGGAGAGAGTTTTCATATTATTATCATTCATAACTATGTGGGGAACTTTACATTATAGAACTTGGCTTGTATATTCCAATGACGAGCCTCCTCAAATGAGCTCTAGGTCTTCATGATCAAGCAAGTTGGATGCACCCCACTAGTTCCATTGGAGAGCTTTCATACACTTATGGATCTATGTGCATCCGTTGTGTGGCAATCCCTACTCCTTGCATAGCTTCGGTTGTAAGACTTTTGCTTGTCTAATGAACACTTTCAGCTTTGTGAGCCTTTCTTCCATTGACCTTCCAAACCCCCCATAATGTTCTCTTAGCCATAACATCCTGGTGCCAGGGACCAACGCAGGACACTTCCTTGTTTTTAGTGTGCAAATAGTTTAAGATTCAAGCATTGCATCGTGTGGAAAGCTTGACTTGATCCTAATAGGGATTGTGAAGATAGTTTGACGTGCATGATATTGCTGTTCTTGAAAGCTTAAATCATCTCTAATAAACTTTGCACGGTTGATAGTATTTTAGTATTGATTCATTAAAAGTTTTGCTTCTTTCTTCTTATTTGTTTATGCATTACTTGTTGATGTCAAATATAGATCACAACTTTAGTTCATTTGATCCTCGTTTACATGTTTTACTTTACATATTATGATCATGATTGTGTGGTAGCATGTCACCTCAGAAATTATTTTGTTTTATCGTTTACCTACTCGAGGACGAGTAGGACCTAAGCTTAGGGATGCTTGATACGTCCCAAACATATCTATAATTTCTGATGTTCCATGTTGATATTATGCCAGTTGCTACATGTTTTCCGTATGTTTTCCTATGTTTTCTTATGTTTTCTGGGACTAACCTATTAACAAGATGCCACAGAGCCAGTTCCTTGTTTTTTGTTGTTTTTAGTTTTAGAAAAGTTGTTCTGGAAATATTTTTGGAATTGGAAAATTCGAAAGCCAGAAGTCCTAAAAGTCCTGGAAGCATTCAGAAGTCCCGAAGAGCCCCCCAGGGGGGCCACAGGGTGGCCACACCATGGGGTGGCGCGGGTCCCCCTGCCGCGCAACCTAGGGGTGTGGGACCCCTGGCCACCTCCCGGCGTCGCCCTTTCGCCCATATATACTCCCCGAGGCATAAACCCTAAAACAATCGACCTTTTCCGCAAAATACATCAGTAGCTCCGCCGCCGCCACCGACAAGTTTCGGGGGACAGATCTCTGTTCTAGCACCCTGCCGGGACGGGGAAGTGCCCCCGGAAGCCATCTCCTTCGACTCCACCACCATCTCCATCGCTGTTGTTGTCTCCTATGATGAGGAGGGAGTAGTTATCCCCCGGGGCTGAGGGCTCTACCGGTATCTATGTGGTCCATCTCTCTCTCCCATTGTGTGATCTTTATGTGATCATGAGCTTTGTAATCTAGTTGAATAACTAGATTGATATTCATCTGTTATGCTACTCAAGTGGTTTTGTTATCTCCATAAACACTTTGATCACGGGGTAAAGGTGATAGTGTGTGCACCATGTGGTTTAGCATGATATTTATATCTTGTGTTTGAAGGTGAACCTATAAAATTGTGGCGTTTGTTTACTAATTTATGGCACTCGTAGTGACATTGGGGTGCCCTAGAGAGGGAAGATAGACTTGAGGAGTGCTGTTTAAGCCCTACGCAATGATTAATGTTCGTTATTCGACCGGAGAGTGGTTCGGAGTAGCATAGTGAAGAAATGATATTTACGCATTCAATTATGAGATCATTGTTGAGAGTGTCCAGTAGTGAAAGCAGGAGCCCTAGGCCTTATTTCCAAGCATTGAAACACCGTTTTCCGCCTGTTCTGCTACATGTTTGCTTGCTGCCATTTTTGTTTCAGATTTCTATTATCAATTCTTATCATCCATATTACTTGCATTTTACTCTCTCTTCACCGAACTAGTGCACCTATATACCTGACAAGTATATTGGGTGTGTTGGGGACACAAGAAAATTCTTGTATCTTGATTGCAGGGTTGCTTGAGAGGGATATGTTTGACCTCTACCTCCCTGAGTTCGATAAACCTTGGGTGATCTACTTAAGGGAAACTTGCTGCTGTTCTACAAAGCTCTGCACTTGGAGGCCCAACACTGTCTACAAGAATAGAAGCATGCGTAGACATTAAGGCCAACGAGATGGCAAAGGTCAGGCTCAAATTTGATCTTGACCAGAATGAGTATAATAGGTCTCATGGTTTTACTCCGGTTGCAGAGAACCCTAGTCGGATAGGAGTTATCCGCCGCAACCTTGGTGCCGAGTTGGCTAGGGATGGTAGAGCTGCTAGCAAGTTCGCTAGTATGAACTTGGCCGGTAGGCCTAAATACAGTACCCCTTTTAAAACGCTTAGGGCGGCAGAAGCAGTTGCTACCGAGTTGCCACATCTAACCGGTGAAGCTCGCATTAGGCAGCAAGACCGGCTCAATGAGCTTGTTCTTGAAGCTGGCAGGCAGAATGAGGCTTTTCGGAAGGCGAACCGGGGAGCTGGTGCCTCTCATGTTATTCATTCGCATGGGCTAAATCCGGAGGCCAGGCCTCCTCACCTCTTCCCGGTGGTGGGAGATCTCGGAGTGTGAACTCCGGGAAGCACAAGCAGATCCAAGTGTACGACCCGGCTGTCGCCAGAAAACAGCCCGCTTAGGCCAAAATCATTCGGTTTTATAACTCCAAGCTCGCAGGCACAATTCGGGTTAACATTGAAGCAAATTGAAAGATCATTTGCAAATAAAAAAGACGGAACATGCTCTGAACAATAAAAGACAGAAAAACAATTTTCATGCATTTTCGACAAGTTTATATCATGATCTCAATAATGTTTACATAGAATTGAACTAAGTACAGAAGGGATGGAACTGCTGGATGCTCCAAGGCATGTTTGTCTCTCCTAGTTCTACATCTATGCTTCTTTTCATCTTGCGATTCGAATTTTTTGGGTCGTCTTCCGTATCCCGAATATCTACAAGGTAGTATGACCCAATTTTCATAGCTTTGCTAATAACGAATGGTCCTTCCCAGATTGGGGCTAGCTTGTGCTTTCTATCCTGTACCAATCTTAACACTAAATCACCTTCTTTAAAAGATTGATGTTTGATTTTCCAGCTATGATATCGCCGTAAAACCTGCTGATAAATGGCGGATCTTTGCAACACAAGTTCTCGCTCTTCTTCTAAAAGATAAATGACATCCTGATGTGCGCTTTTGGCATCCGAATCTTCCTATGCCTGCACTCTTGGTCTATCCTGGATCATGTCCGTTGGAAACACTTCTTCTGCACCATAGACCAAGAAAAAAGGCGTTTTCCCTGTGGATCTATTCGGCGTTGTTCGAATACTCCAAAGCACGGAAGGCAAATCTTCTACCCATGCTCCAGCTGCTTGATACGTCATAAAAGTATCCTTAATTTATGATGTTCCATGTTGTTTCCCACATGTTTGCTATACACTTTATGTCATTTTTATCGATTTTTCGGACTAACCTATTGACAAGATGCCACAGAGCCAGTTCACTGTTTTCTGTTGTTTTTAGTTTCAAAAAAGTTGTTCTGGAAATATTCTCGTAATTGGAAAATTTGAAGTCCGTAAGTCCTAGAATTCCCAAATTCCACGCAGTCCCGAAGAGACCCGGAGGGGGGCCACACCATAGAGCGGTGCGCCCACTCACCGCGCCATGGGGTGGTGTGGGGCCCCCAGGCCTCCACCGCCTCTGCCCTTTCGCCTATTTATTACCCCCGAGGCATAAACCCTAAAGATATACCACTTCTTCCCGAAAACACCCGAGACCGCCGTCATCATCATCCTGAGATCGGGAGGGTTCTGGAGCTCTCCCACGCACCCTGCCGGGAGGGGAATTCATCACCGGAGGGGCTACACCACCATGCCCTTCTCAGAAATGATGCGTGAGTAGTTCATCCCTGGATTATGGGTCCAGAGAAGTAGCTAGATGGTTGTTCTTTCCACTTTGTACCTCATGTTTAGATCTCATGAGCTGCCTCACATGATCGAGATCATCTTTATGTTATGCTACATGTTGTGTTTGATGGGATCTGATGAATGTTAAATGCTATGTCTTCTGATTATCAATCTATCATGTTATCTTCATGCTTATGTTATTTAGGATCTTGCAGGATCTCCGTTATTAGTAGATGCTCTGGCCAAGTAGATGCTAGTAACTCCAAAAGGGAGTATTTATGCTCGATAGTGGGTTCATGCATCCTTTGCATCTGTGCTCGAGTGAAAGAAATGTGACGGATGGAGGATGTGATGTTGCCATTAGGGAGAAAACAACGGTGTTTACCTAGTTTACATTACACACTTTGCTTACGGAATCTGTTGCAAGCAACTTAATACCCAACATTTGTTCGGATGATATTCGGAGGGTGGATTATTAGACATGGATGCAGTTGGAGGACGGTCTATGTATTTTGTTGTAATGCCCACATGAATCACATAGTAATCTTTATGTTTTGCATATGCACTATGGTGCATCCTTCATTTTCGTCAATTGCCCAGCAGTAATTTGTTCACCACGCATGTTTTTTGTCTTTCACGGAGAGACACCACTAGTGAACTGTGGACCTCAGTCCTTTTTCCTCATAATGATAAAACACCTACTGCTTTCATATTGCCTTCATACTGTTACTGCTGCTTTCATACTGCCTTCATATTGTTACTACTACTTTCATACTATTTTCCACACCATATGTTTAACCTCTTTGTGTTCAGCAAAACCGGTGAGATTGACAACCTCACTACTTCGTTGGGGACAAAGTGATTTGATTGTGTTCTGTAGGTTCCACGTTGCTGCTGAACCGGTAGTGTGCCCTACCACCTCAGCTACATTAACCTTCAGAGATTTCTTGTCCTTCTACTGGTCGATTAAACCTTGGTTTCTTTTCTGAGGGAAAACTTGCCGCTGCACTCTTCACAACCTTTCTCTTGGGGTTTACCAACGGGAGCAAGCATCCTCCCATCAAGTTCTCTGGCGCCGTTGCCGAGGAGGAAGAGAATTTCTGCAAGGATAGTCTCTTACTTCCAATCTCTTTACTTTGTTTTTTCTTTGCTTAGTTTATTTTATTTTGTCTTGTTTGCTTCTCTTTATCAAAAATACATAAAATTAGTTCTTATTCTAGCTGTAGTTTTATTCATGTTGTTAGTCTTGTTAAAATGACTACTCGTGAGAACACTAAGTTGTGTGACTTCACTAGCACCAACAACAATGATTTCGTTAGTACACCTATTGCTCCACCTGTTCCTACTGCTGGTTTTTATGAGATAAAACCTGCCCTGTTAAACCTTCTTATGAGAGAGCAATTTTTAGGTGTTAGTACTGATGATGATGCTGCCCATCTTAATAATTTTTTTCAACTATGTGAGATTCAAAAACATAAAGAAGTAGATGAAGATATTATTAAACTGAAATTGTTTCCTTTCTCTTTGAGAAGAAGAGCTAAAGAATGGTTGTTGTCTTTGCCTAGAGATAGTATTGATTCTTTGACTAAGTGTAAAGATGGTTTCATTGGAAAATATTATCCTCCTGCTAAGATTATATCTTTAAGAAGTAGCATTATGAATTTTAATCAACTTGATAATGAGCATGTTGCTAAAGCTTGGGAAAGAATGAAATCTTTAGTAAAGAATTGTCCCACTCATGTACTGACTACTTGGATGGTCATCCAAACCTTTTATGCAGGTCTGAATTTTTCTTCAAGAAACCTTCTGGATTTAGCTACTGGAGGAACCTTTATGTCCATTACCTTGGGGTCAGCAACAAAGCTTCTTGATGATATGATGTAAAATTATTTTGAGTGGCACACTGATAGAGCTACAACTGGTAAGAAGGTAAATTCTGTTGAAGAAACCTCCTCTTTTAATGAAAGACTAGATGCTATTATGTCTATGATTGTGAATGGCCTTGCTCCTATTGATCCAAATAATGTTCCTTTAGGCTCTTTGGTTGCTCAAGAAGAGCATGTTGATGTGAAGCTCATTAAAAATAATAATTTCAACACTAATGCTTATAGGAATAATTTTGGTAGCAACAATTATAGGCCATATACTTCTAATAATAGTAATGCTTATGGTAATTCTTATGGTAACTCCTACAACAACAATAAAATTGTACCCTCTGATCTTGAGAACATGCTTATGAATTTTACGAGTACACAAACTGCTTTTAATAAATCCGTTGAGGAAAATTTTGGCAAAATTGATGTTCTTGCTTCTAAAGTTGATAGCCTTGCTCTTGATGTTGATTTTCTAAAACTAAAGGTTATGCCTCATGATGTTAAACAAATTAAAACTTTTAATGCCATCCAAATTTGAATTGATGATAATGTTAGGATGTTAGCTGAATTGCATGCTAGATGGGAAAGAGAAGATGAAGTAGCTAGAAAGAATAATATAGCTTATGCTTGCACCATTACCACCACTAGTAAAACTGAAGCTTCTCATGCTAGAAAACCTTCTACTATCAATGGTAAAGTAATTGGTGTTGAAAACACTCCCACTTCTGCTATTATAAATGCAAAACTGCCTGAAACTGCTAAAAATGTTCCTGATAAAAGTGCTGAAATTTTTAGAAATATGGGAGACAATGGTCCCATTACCTTTGATAAAAATGATCTTGACTTTGATGACTGGAACATAACTGAAGCGATTAAGTTCTTGCAAAAGCTTGCAAGTTGTCCTAATGCTAGTGCTATTAATATGGCTTTCACAAAACATATTACAAATGCTCTCATGCAAATTAGAGAGGATGAATTAAGATGTGAAGCCTCTATCCCTAGGAAGCTAGATGATGGTTGGGAACCTATTATTAAAATGAAAGTTCATGATTTTTATTGCAATGCTCTATGTGATCTTGGTGCTAGTATCTCTGTTATGCCCAAGAAACTCTATGATATTCTTGATTTACCACCATTGGAATGTCGCACCCGGACTTCTAGGGGATACTCACAGTCCGTCAAACAGTAGATAAATGGCTTACGGGGCATACCGGCACCCGCATCTCAATATGAGCAGGCCAACACGTGAACGTGTGACAACCATTATCTTACTATTCATCGTCTGCGCAAACCATCCCGTAGAAATCCAGATACTTCCATTGACGTACTTCAAACATACACACATTGTACGTCAACGGCGTTTGAACAAGTGATATCACAACAGATCTCTACGACACAAAAGATTGAAATAAGTTGCAACTGGCCCTCACTAGGGCAGAGAATAGCAAATACAACCATTCAGAGGGCACATGCCCCAACATATCATCATTACATCACAGCGGAAGCATTCAACATGTCTGAGTACAGACAAGATCCAAATAGGCCTAAGAGGCCGGAAACGAAAAGACGGAGCCCATCCACGAAGTCTCGGATCCTGCCCGGGTCCGCTATCTACTCGTCAGCAGTCTCGTCGTCATACTCCACGTAGTAGCCACCATGTAGATCCTCGGAAACGTCGTCTGCGTAAACCACAGCCCCAAAGGGGTCAGTACATAAACGTACTGGCAAGCAAGACTCACAGTTCACCAAAGTGTAACCCGTCAACACCAAGCACAGATGCTTTGGGTTCAACGGAAGGAAAGGGGATATAAAAGATGCTGCAACTGGATGCGCTAACCAACTACAGAGATTCTACCACTTCCGGCTAACGGAAAGGAGATAAGATCGAGGATTGTAACCAACTGAAAGATAACTTCAAACAAACCCATCCTAGATCTCGCCCCTTATCCAAAGAAGCAATCCGAGGATAACTCACGCAGTTGTATTAAAAGTGAATCAAGTTATTATGTCATCAACCTATTACTAGTCAAGTTATTAATCATTGCGTGTAACATGTTTGATCATTATGTTTAAGTTGTCCTGAGTACTTGTTAGCCAGTACTTTCACCAAGTAATCCATAACCGCGGAAAACACGGCTTCTCGAGAAGATTATCCCTGCAGGGTTGCACCAATTTAGCCGTACACGCAAGAATAACCCGCCAGATGGGGAGCTAACCCACCAAGCGAGGTACTCTACACAACTCAACTCTTCTTCGCATCAAGCCCAAAGAACCTTGGGAGCACGGCTAATCGAGCCCAGAAGAAAATGGACCCTCATAGCACTCTAAGAACGTGTCCCCCTATATGCCGACTACGAAAGTTCCACCCGGGTACCAAGGGCTCGCAAGATCATGCATGCAGCAAATGGAAAACCCGAACTAAATGAGGCGATTTGGACGAGATGCGAATCGAGTCAAATTGAGGGGGGCGCCCATACTCGCTTCCCACATGCGGGTAGTGCGCTCATCATGGATCAGTAGACAAGACCCTTTTCCTATTAGGGTCGACACTAGCAGGCCTCAAAACCACAAAGGGCCTCCTGCCGGTGCCTTATCAGCAAATTATTATTTAGTCATATCATTAGCATGATTGATTGATTAAACATCGAGCCCCCACAACGTAACAGAAATAGTAACAGAACGTAACGGGTAATAGACTCGAGCACAACAACCTAAGCATGCTAGTAAGACACTGGCTCAAACAATGGGTTGTAGGAAGGGAGATGAGGCAATGTCAGGTTTAAGGGATTCATGTGATAGGTTCGTAACAGAACAACTACTACTAAGGCTAGCAGAAAAGAACAACGGAAAGTATCGGTAACCAATGTTGAAAGGAACACAGTGGTTCATGTGAGTGATAACTTGCCTGCAAACCCAGTAGCCTGGTACTGAGCTAACTCCTTAGAAGGGGTGTCGTAAGGATCGTCGGTCTCAACGTCGTCGTTTATCCGAGAAGAAGCAAACAAACAAGGCAGAAATATAAACAATCATTATCATGGCATTGTGCACAATCAAAGATGATGCATGTCAAGTTAATGGTTGCATCAAAATAAACTAGTTGACAAGATAGAAACAGGATTAAATGGACCCATATGCAATTGGATTGCATCTGGAAAGCCCATGAATTATGGTGGAATTAATTGTTTTACAACTAATCATTATATGAAAGTGGATTAGCATGATGCATGGATGAGGAAAACAGAAAAATAACAACAATAGAACCAAATGGAAATATGGTTTAACAAGTTTAGAAATTCATTTATTGATTTAGGAAATTTTGGTTACTTAAAGGTGTCACTCAAGCATTTGTTGTTTTCATCAAGTTAAATTGTTCAAAACAGATAACAAAGTTCATATTTGGAAATAACACACAATTTTAGGTGGAATACATGTTTCACTTGTTGAAAAAGGATTTCAGATGAATTACTTATGAATTAAACAACTTAAACAAGATTTAAATGAATTTAATTCAAACATGAACTTATTTGAATTTTTATTTGTTCAAAGCATTAAACCAAATTCATATTTGAAAAGTTTATACTTTTAGGGTTGGAAAACATATTTTATATGTCCCAAAAGAATTTGTTTTGATCAAGTTATGAAATTACCAATTTTAAATGAATTAAACAAGGTTTAAATTATTTAACCAATTTTAATTATTCAAAACAGAAAACAAAGTTTATATTTGGAAAGAGGGTTTAATTTTGCATGGAAAACATATTTCATTTGTGGAAATTGGATTTAAAATGAGCAAGTTATTATTTTGGCAATTTTAATTGCAATAAACAAGAAACAGTTGTTTTCAGCAATTTAAATTATTCAAAACAGCAAACAAAATTTATATTTGGAAAGTACATGAAAAATTGATTGGAAAACATATTTGGTTTGTGAAATTTGGAATTTTTATGAACAAGTTATGAATTTTGCAATTTTTAAGTGAATTTGACAAGTTTCAAATTTTGCACCAATTTAAAATATTCAAAACAGTAAACAAATTTTATATTTGGATAGATCATTTAATTTGGTATTGAAAACATATTAAAAATGTTGAATTTGGAGTTAGGATGATTTATTTATGCAATTTCCAAAATTGGGTGCAAATCTGCCATTTTTACTGCACTAGGGACTTGGAAATTATTTTCCAGGGGCTAGAAATAAGTGCCAGGGGCCTAGTTGTGATTTCCTATAAGTTATGTGACCAAAACATTGCAAAACAAAAATGTTTTTAATTGTGCAGGGGGTGGGATTTGATCCCTGCACCTCCTGCTACGCTGGGGGAACCAAACCAGTGGGGTGTTGTTGTGCTGTTGTAACAGAAGGGGATACAGGGGGGTAAGAGGTGTTGGTCTCGGGTATTCTCTCTGAAACTGAACCTGCAACCGAACAGCTACAGCAGATCGACAGGGCCATGGCCATCGGCCTGCTACTCGCCGGAGGGAACTAGGGGGCGCCGTGGGGTGCGGCTAGAGGAGGAGGGAAAGGAGGCGAGTGGGGAAAAGAGACCGGAGGCCTCACCTTGGGGCGGTTGGAGGCGATCGGAGGCGGACAGGTTCGAGGCAGGGAGATGCAGGTCGGGGTGGATGGTGGCCGGCGACGATGAACTGGACGGCGGCGGCGCCTCGCTGCAACCCAGCCCAAGCCGAGGGGGGGAGAGAAAGCCCATGGTGGGGGCTTTCCATTCCCACCCTCGCGGCGGCCGGAGGGGAGCTCGCTGGCCGGCGATCGCCGGAGCCAAAAGGGCCAATTTTCGGTGCAGTTTAGGTTCAGAACAGAGAGGATACAGGGAGAAAGAGAGAAGAAGGGATGGCGGCTTGAGGGAAAAGAGAGGGAGCTAGGGTTTAGGGTTGGGAGAGGGGGAAGGTGAGCTATAAAGGAGAAGGGCCATGGTACGGCAGGCCATCCAGGGGGGGTGGAGATGATCATACGATGTTCCTTCTGTTCGTACTGTTGACGTCAGCCAGAGGAGGGAGAAAGGGGACAACGTGGAAGGGGTACTGGGCCAATGTGGGAAAGGAGTGGGCTGGGGAAGAAAAGAGGGAAGGGTTGGGCTTGGCCAGGGAGAAAGTTGGGCCCCTCTCCTTCTCTCCCTCCTAGCTTTTAAAGTTTTTGTTCTAGTTATTTTTTTTTGCTGCCATGAGTTAGGAAGAGGATGAGGGAATGGGAGTTTAGGGAAAATTTTCAGAGAAAAAAAATGTGTGGGCTGATTAGGTAAAAACAACCAATTGCCAACTTTGTTTTCTCACAATTTCAAATTCAAAATTGTTGTTTGAAATTGATTGCCTTTGGATGAATTTTTGGTTATCAAATGGTTATTAAAACAAGATTTTAACATAGGGCTATCAGATCATTTTATTTGGAAACAAAAGGGTATATGGTTTTGGTATTTTTCATGATTTAAAATTGGGTGCTGTTTGATGTTTTTGACTTGACTTAGAATGCAATTTGGAATTAATGAAATGATTTAAGCCACTATTTTAGAAGTTGATCATTATGGAATAATTGGAAACAAATGATTGATTTGTTTTGCAATTTTTCATAACTTTCAAAAGGGTTGTTGATTGGGAAAATAATTGAATTTGAAAAGGGTTTGGTTATTGGATGCATTTTTTATAGAAATAAAACAATAGTTTGGAATCACACTTTAATGGAAACAATTGATTGTTTTATTTTGAAATATCATTTGGAAATTGTAACATCACAAGGATGAAACAAAAGGTTTGAATTTTGGTTTGAAATTCAAATAGAAAACAAAGGAAAACAAATGAAAACAGTTGGAAAACAAAGCAAAACAGAGAATAACAAATGGAAAACAAACAAAACAAATGCAATCAACATGATGCCATGATGCAAAACATAAAATAACAGAGAGCAAACATTCTAGTGGCTATTTTTCAGACTTGGGATGTTACAAAACGCCCCCCTTGAAGGAATCGCGCCCCGAGATTCCTACTGAGAAAAGAAAAGGTCCGGATACTTCTTGGGAAGATCTTCTTGAGTTGTGACACGTGAAACACATCGTGCACATTGGATAGACGTCAGGGAATTTGGAAACCACCGGAACATTTTCAAGTAAAGGTTGAGGTTTTTGTATCGATGGTGTATAGCTGGATAAAACTTGATTCATTTGGAGAATAGACTATCTGTAATAAGGTTGGAACAGAGTTATTGACATCAATGGAACACCAAGGATGACATCAATGTCAGAATCAGCAACATGAGAGTAACGAGGAATATGTGGCCTCTCATTAGAATTGGATTGTTCTTACTTATCTTGGAAGTCAACATTTGAGATCCCGGGGAGTGAACAGAGTTTTGATTGCTTAGTGGAACCAGAATTGGGTTGTATGTTGTGGAAAAGATTGTTGACACAAAGGAATGTGATGCTCCGGTATCAAATAACACTTTTGGCTGGAATAGAGTTTAGCAAATGAACGTGCAATCTTTGATTAGACGCCGGTAGAATAATTGAAGTGGAAAACAACAACAAGATTTCAATAGACGAAAAGGATGTTGAGAAGAACAGGATATCAACATCGGGGAAAACGAGAACAAAACTCCTGAGGTACTACGGAAAAACCCATCCGGGCTTCTAAAGGATCAATATCTACTGCTTAAGGAATAGAGAATCTGCTTCCGGGGCTTACACGCCTCCGTTCTCAATCGTGAGTAGGCAACATGATAAATCATGTCACAACCACCTCCATTCCTATGGTCTAGTAGATATAACCATCCTAAAGAAACCAGAATACGTGAAATCCTAACTTGAAAGTTTAGATGAGAAGGGAAAACAACGTTGCACTTCCTTACCAGAAAAGGGAGGGTGGGTGGGGAAAGAAGAAAAAGAACAGAATTCCTACTCTCACGTTTCATTTTTCCTATATAGCTACAAAATAGTTTCTAGACTCAACTGCGACCAGTAAAAAGGGATCCTACAGGCAGACAAGCTCTGATACCATTTGTCGCACCCGGACTTCTAGGGGATACTCACAGTCCGTCAAACAGTAGATAAATGGCTTACGGGGCATACCGGCACCCGCATCTCAATATGAGCAGGCCAACACGTGAACGTGTGACAACCATTATCTTACTATTCATCGTCTGCGCAAACCATCCCGTAGAAATCCAGATACTTCCATTGACGTACTTCAAACATACACACATTGTACGTCAACGGCGTTTGAACAAGTGATATCACAACAGATCTCTACGACACAAAAGATTGAAATAAGTTGCAACTGGCCCTCACTAGGGCAGAGAATAGCAAATACAACCATTCAGAGGGCACATGCCCCAACATATCATCATTACATCACAGCGGAAGCATTCAACATGTCTGAGTACAGACAAGATCCAAATAGGCCTAAGAGGCCGAAAACGAAAAGACGGAGCCCATCCACGAAGTCTCGGATCCTGCCCGGGTCCGCTATCTACTCGTCAGCAGTCTCGTCGTCATACTCCACGTAGTAGCCACCATGTAGATCCTCGGAAACGTCGTCTGCGTAAACCACAGCCCCAAAGGGGTCAGTACATAAACGTACTGGCAAGCAAGACTCACAGTTCACCAAAGTGTAACCCGTCAACACCAAGCACAGATGCTTTGGGTTCAACGGAAGGAAAGGGGATATAAAAGATGCTGCAACTGGATGCGCTAACCAACTACAGAGATTCTACCACTTCCGGCTAACGGAAAGGAGATAAGATCGAGGATTGTAACCAACTGAAAGATAACTTCAAACAAACCCATCCTGGATCTCGCCCCTTATCCAAAGAAGCAATCCGAGGATAACTCACGCAGTTGTATTAAAAGTGAATCAAGTTATTATGTCATCAACCTATTACTAGTCAAGTTATTAATCATTGCGTGTAACATGTTTGATCATTATGTTTAAGTTGTCCTGAGTACTTGTTAGCCAGTACTTTCACCAAGTAATCCATAACCGCGGAAAACACGGCTTCTCGAGAAGATTATCCCTGCAGGGTTGCACCAATTTAGCCGTACACGCAAGAATAACCCGCCAGATGGGGAGCTAACCCACCAAGCGAGGTACTCTACACAACTCAACTCTTCTTTGCATCAAGCCCAAAGAACCTTGGGCGCACGGCTAATCGAGCCCAGAAGAAAATGGACCCTCATAGCACTCTAAGAACGTGTCCCCCTATATGCCGACTACGAAAGTTCCACCCGGGTACCAAGGGCTCGCAAGATCATGCATGCAGCAAATGGAAAACCCGAACTAAATGAGGCGATTTGGACGAGATGCGAATCGAGTCAAATTGAGGGGGGCGCCCATACTCGCTTCCCACATGCGGGTAGTGCGCTCATCATGGATCAGTAGACAAGACCCTTTTCCTATTAGGGTCGACACTAGCAGGCCTCAAAACCACAAAGGGCCTCCTGCCGGTGCCTTATCAGCAAATTATTATTTAGTCATATCATTAGCATGATTGATTGATTAAACATCGAGCCCCCACAACGTAACAGAAATAGTAACAGAACGTAACGGGTAATAGACTCGAGCACAACAACCTAAGCATGCTAGTAAGACACTGGCTCAAACAATGGGTTGTAGGAAGGGAGATGAGGCAATGTCAGGTTTAAGGGATTCATGTGATAGGTTCGTAACAGAACAACTACTACTAAGGCTAGCAGAAAAGAACAACGGAAAGTATCGGTAACCAATGTTGAAAGGAACACAGTGGTTCATGTGAGTGATAACTTGCCTGCAAACCCAGTAGCCTGGTACTGAGCTAACTCCTTAGAAGGGGTGTCGTAAGGATCGTCGGTCTCAACGTCGTCGTTTATCCGAGAAGAAGCAAACAAACAAGGCAGAAATATAAACAATCATTATCATGGCATTGTGCACAATCAAAGATGATGCATGTCAAGTTAATGGTTGCATCAAAATAAACTAGTTGACAAGATAGAAACAGGATTAAATGGACCCATATGCAATTGGATTGCATCTGGAAAGCCCATGAATTATGGTGGAATTAATTGTTTTACAACTAATCATTATATGAAAGTGGATTAGCATGATGCATGGATGAGGAAAACAGAAAAATAACAACAATAGAACCAAATGGAAATATGGTTTAACAAGTTTAGAAATTCATTTATTGATTTAGGAAATTTTGGTTACTTAAAGGTGTCACTCAAGCATTTGTTGTTTTCATCAAGTTAAATTGTTCAAAACAGATAACAAAGTTCATATTTGGAAATAACACACAATTTTAGGTGGAATACATGTTTCACTTGTTGAAAAAGGATTTCAGATGAATTACTTATGAATTAAACAACTTAAACAAGATTTAAATGAATTTAATTCAAACATGAACTTATTTGAATTTTTATTTGTTCAAAGCATTAAACCAAATTCATATTTGAAAAGTTTATACTTTTAGGGTTGGAAAACATATTTTATATGTCCCAAAAGAATTTGTTTTGATCAAGTTATGAAATTACCAATTTTAAATGAATTAAACAAGGTTTAAATTATTTAACCAATTTTAATTATTCAAAACAGAAAACAAAGTTTATATTTGGAAAGAGGGTTTAATTTTGCATGGAAAACATATTTCATTTGTGGAAATTGGATTTAAAATGAGCAAGTTATTATTTTGGCAATTTTAATTGCAATAAACAAGAAACAGTTGTTTTCAGCAATTTAAATTATTCAAAACAGCAAACAAAATTTATATTTGGAAAGTACATGAAAAATTGATTGGAAAACATATTTGGTTTGTGAAATTTGGAATTTTTATGAACAAGTTATGAATTTTGCAATTTTTAAGTGAATTTGACAAGTTTCAAATTTTGCACCAATTTAAAATATTCAAAAAAGTAAACAAATTTTATATTTGGATAGATCATTTAATTTGGTATTGAAAACATATTAAAAATGTTGAATTTGGAGTTAGGATGATTTATTTATGCAATTTCCAAAATTGGGTGCAAATCTGCCATTTTTACTGCACTAGGGACTTGGAAATTATTTTCCAGGGGCTAGAAATAAGTGCCAGGGGCCTAGTTGTGATTTCCTATAAGTTATGTGACAAAACATTGCAAAACAAAAATGTTTTTAATTGTGCAGGGGGTGGGATTTGATCCCTGCACCTCCTGCTACGCTGGGGGAACCAAACCAGTGGGGTGTTGTTGTGTTGTTGTAACAGAAGGGGATACAGGGGGGTAAGAGGTGTTGGTCTCGGGTATTCTCTCTGAAACTGAACCTGCAACCGAACAGATACAGCAGATCGACAGGGCCATGGCCATCGGCCTGCTACTCGCCGGAGGGAACTAGGGGGCACCGTGGGGTGCGGCTAGAGGAGGAGGGAAAGGAGGCGAGTGGGGAAAAGAGACCGGAGGCCTCACCTTGGGGCGGTTGGAGGCGATCGGAGGCGGACAGGTTCGAGGCAGGGAGATGCAGGTCGGGGTGGATGGTGGCCGGCGACGATGAACTGGACGGCGGCGGCGCCTCGCTGCAACCCAGCCCAAGCCGAGGGGGGAAGAGAAAGCCCATGGTGGGGGCTTTCCATTCCCACCCTCGCGGCGGCCGGAGGGGAGCTCGCTGGCCGGCGATCGCCGGAGCCAAAAGGGCCAATTTTCGGTGCAGTTTAGGTTCAGAACAGAGAGGATACAGGGAGAAAGAGAGAAGAAGGGATGGCGGCTTGAGGGAAAAGAGAGGGAGCTAGGGTTTAGGGTTGGGAGAGGGGGAAGGTGAGCTATAAAGGAGAAGGGCCATGGTACGGCAGGCCATCCAGGGGGGGTGGAGATGATCATACGGTGTTCCTTCTGTTCGTACTGTTGACGTCAGCCAGAGGAGGGAGAAAGGGGACAACGTGGAAGGGGTACTGGGCCAATGTGGGAAAGGAGTGGGCTGGGGAAGAAAAGAGGGAAGGGTTGGGCCCCTCTCCTTCTCTCCCTCCTAGCTTTTAAAGTTTTTGTTCTAGTTTTTTTTTTTTGCTGCCATGAGTTAGGAAGAGGATGAGGGATTGGGAGTTTAGGGAAAATTTTGAGAGAAAAAAAATGTGTGGGCTGATTAGGTAAAAACAACCAATTGCCAACTTTGTTTTCTCACAATTTCAAATTCAAAATTGTTGTTTGAAATTGATTGCCTTTGGATGAATTTTTGGTTATCAAATGGTTATTAAAACAAGATTTTAACATAGGGTTATCAGATCATTTTATTTGGAAACAAAAGGGTATATGGTTTTGGTATTTTTCATGATTTAAAATTGGGTGCTGTTTGATGTTTTTGACTTGACTAAGAATGCAATTTGGAATTAATGAATTGATTTAAGCCACTATTTTAGAAGTTGATCATTATGGAATAATTGGAAACAAATGATTGATTTGTTTTGCAATTTTTCATAACTTTCAAAAGGGTTGTTGATTGGGAAAATAATTGAATTTGAAAAGGGTTTGGTTATTGGATGCATTTTTTTATAGAAATAAAACAATAGTTTGGAATCACACTTTAATGGAAACAATTGATTGTTTTATTTTGAAATATCATTTGGAAATTGTAACATCACAAGGATGAAACAAAAGGTTTGAATTTTGGTTTGAAATTCAAATAGAAAACAAAGGAAAACAAATGAAAACAGTTGGAAAACAAAGCAAAACAGAGAATAACAAATGGAAAACAAACAAAACAAATGCAATCAACATGATGCCATGATGCAAAACATAAAATAACAGAGAGCAAACATTCTAATGGCTATTTTTCAGACTTGGGATGTTACATGGAACCTTGTTATTTGGATATTCGTCTTATTGATAATGTTAGAAAGAAACCTTTCGGGAGAGTTGACGATGTTTTATCATAGTTAATAATAATCTTGTCCCCGTTGATTTTGTTGTCTTGAATATTGAATGCAATGCTTCTTGTCCAATTGTTTTGGGAAGACCTTTTCTTAGAACTGTTGGTGATGTTATTGATATGAACGAGGGAACTATTAAATTTCAGTTCCTACTCAAGAAAGGTATGGAACACTTTCCTAGAAATAGAATGAAGTTTCCTTTTTATTATATTATTAGAACGAGTTACAATTTGGATGCTTCTCGATACGTCTCCAACGTATCTAT
This sequence comes from Alopecurus myosuroides, assembly GCA_028641055.1. Classification (NCBI taxonomy): domain Eukaryota; kingdom Viridiplantae; phylum Streptophyta; class Magnoliopsida; order Poales; family Poaceae; genus Alopecurus; species Alopecurus myosuroides. The sequence continues at coordinate 288,738,722 of CM054059.1, forward strand.
AATTTCTGATGTTCCATGTTGATATTACGCCAATTACTACATGTTTTCTCCCTTCTTTATGTCATTTTTATCAATTATCCGGGACTAACCTATTAACAAGATGCCAAGTGCCAGTTCCCTATTTTCTGCTGTTTTTAGTTTCAGAAAAGTTGTTCTGGAAATTTTCTCGGAATTGGACGATTCGAAAACCAGAAGTCTTAGAAGTCTCGGAAGCATCCAGAAGTCCCGAAGAGCCCTAGAGGGGGCCACAGGGTGACCACACCATGGGGTGGCGCGGGTCCCCCTGGCCGCGCCACCTAGGGGTGTGGGCCCCCTGGCCTCCTCCCGACATCGCCCTTTCGCCCATTTATACTCCCCGAGGCATAAACCCTAAAACAATCGACCTTTTCCACAAAATACATCTGTAGCTCCGCCGCCGCCGACGACAAGTTTCGAGGGACAGGTCTCTGTTCTCGCACCCTGCCGGGACAGGGAAGTGCCCCCGGAAGCCTTCTCCATCGATTCCACCGCCATCTCCATCGCCGTTGTTGTCTCCTATGATGAGGAGGGAGTAGTTCTCCCCTGAGGCTGAGGGCTCTACCGGTAGCTACGTGGTTCATCTCTCTCTCCCATGGTGTGATCTTTATGTGATCATGATATTTGTAATCTAGTTGAATAAGTAGATTGATCTTCATCTGTTATGCTACTCAAGTGGTTTTGTTATCTCCGTAAACACTTTGATCACGGGGTAAAGGTGACAGTGTGTGCACCGTGTGGTTTAGCATGATATTTATATCTTGTGTTGGAAGGTGAACCTATGAAACTGTGGCGTTTGTTTACTAATCTATGGTGCTCGTAGTGACATTGGGGCGCCCTATAGAGGGATGATAGACCTGATGAGTGATATTCAAGCCCCTACGCAATGATAAGTGTCGTTATTCGACCGGAGAGTGGTTCGGAGTAGCACAATGAAGAAATGCTATTTACGCATGCAATTATGTGAGTATTGTAGAGAGTGTCCACTAGTGAAAGTGGGAGCCCTAGGCCTTATTTCCAAGCATTGAAACACCGTTTTCCGCCTGTTCTGCTACATGTTTGCTTGCTGCCATTTTTATTTCAGATTGCTATTATCACTTATTATCATCAATATTACCTGCATTTCACTCTCTCTTCGTCGAACTAGTGCACCTATATACCTGAAAAGTATATTAGATGTGTTGGGGACACAAGATACTTCTTGTATCTTAATTGCAGGGTTGCTTGAGAGGGATATCTTTGACCTCTACCTCCCTGAGTTCGATAAATCTTGGGTGATCCACTTAAGGGAAACTTGCCGCTGTTCTACAAACCTCTACACTTGGAGGCCCAACACTGTCTACATGAATAGAAGCATGCGTAGACATCAAGATCTTTTCTGGCGCCGTTGCCGGGGAGGTAAGGTAAAAGGCTCTCACATCCTCGGGTGTGAGTGCTCGAAGTTATTTCCTTTAGATTCTGCAATTAATCCTTTTTGTTTCTTGTTTTCACTAGTTAGGCTTACTTTTACTTGTTACTTGTTTTTATCTTTATGCTTAAATGGAAAACAACAAAAATATGAGAGAACTTTATAATATTTATCATGAGTTAGGACATGAAGTGTTTGAAGAGAAAATTAAAAAAAACCTATGGAACTTTATTTGCATGCTAGTGGCCACGTTATTAGTATGAACTCTTTAAACACCATTATTGCTAATGCTATGGAAAAGTCTAAGCTTGGGGAAGCTAGTTTTGAAGAATATGATATTTTTAGTCCCCCAAGTTTTGAGGAGGAAATTTTCTTTGATGATACTTTGCCTCCAATATATGATGATTATAATGATTGTGGTATTCTAGTTCCACCTTTTTACAATGATGAATATGATATTTTCAGTCCACCTACTATTGAGGAGAAAATTTATTTTGATGACAACATGCCTCCTATATTTGATTATTATGGTGATGAGAATAATAATGATAGCTATTTTGTTGAATTTGCTCCCACTACTATTAATAAGACTGACTATGCTTATGTGGAGAGTATTAATTCTTTTATGCATGTTGCTCATGATAAGAATGTTTTATGTGATAGTTATATTGTTAATTTTATTCATGATGATACTGAAAGTTATTATGAGAGAGGGAAACATGGTTTTATGCATCTCAACAATATTAAGTTTCCCCCTCTTTATGTTGAAATTCTTGAAGTTGCACTTATTTTGTCTTCCTATGCTAGTCACTTTGTGCTTCGTTGACTTGTTTTTCTACAAGATTCTTTTTCATAGGAAGTGGGTTAGACTTAAATGTGTTTTATATTTGCTTCTTGATGCTCTCTTATTGTTCTTCAACTCTTATTCTTATTTGAGCATCTTTTAAGAATCAGTATGCCTAACTGAAAGGCGTTCAAGAAAAACGCTACCTGTAGACAACCCGTTTTATTTCTCTGTTTTCATCCCGTTTTCCTTCGTTTTCTTTTGTGTGCTTTGCACCTGGGTGTTGTCTATTTCCCTAGAAACTCTTCTGTATCTTTTCTTTTGTGTCTTTGTTGAGCCAAGTAAAGCCTCTAGTGGAAAGTTGAAGCTATATTTCGGATTTCTGCGCAGGAAACAGATTTCTGCTGACCACTGTTAATTCTGTTAAACATCACATAAAATTCAAAATGACCGCATCTTTTTTGTGCTTAATTCTGAGTTATATACGAAACTTTTCTTAGAAGACCACTTTTTTATTTGAGCAACATAAGATTTTCGAAAAAATCGATCTTTACCTGCTATTCTGTTTTGACAGATTTCTGCCATCTATCGCATTTGCATCTTAATCTCTTTCTTTTAGTGTTCTTTTGAGAAAAAGAGTTTTGAAAGAAGTTGTGACAGTATCCAATGTGTTTTTGAGTGTTATACTTGTGTTTAAACTGAACCATGTGAATTTATTATTTCAAATTCACTAACGTTGCTAATGAAGATTGTGAGAATTTTGATGTGAAGGAAGTTTTCAAGGGTCAAGAGAAAAGGATGATATGATGTGATCAAGAAGAGTGAAAAGACTAAGCTTGGGGATTCCCAGTGGTACATCCAATAAAATTACAATAAGACTCAAGCATCTAAGCTTGGGGATGCCCAAGGCATCCCCTTCTTCATCAACAAATTATCAGGTCACTTCTAGTGAAACTATATTTTTATTCGGTCGCATCTTATGTGCTTTAATTGGAGCGTCTTTTATTTTTTCTTTCAGTTTGTTTGGTTTTCTTTGCTTTATTTTATGGTTGGATATTATCATACTTGTGTGGGAGAGAGACACGCTCCGTTTTCATTGCTCAGAACACTCTAGTTTTCATTCTTATTGTTCTGTGAGTGTTCACTTCTTTCTAGTACTGCGTTTAGACTTTGTTTTCATGCATCTCTTGTTCAGAGCTGTTAGCTTTTGTAGTTAGGTGGTTCTCATATATGTGTTTTATTGGAAATATAAATTCTTATGTGGTAGTTGGTATAGTGGAAAAATTCGCATGGTCTTGTAGATCACTAAACTGCTTCACTTGAATCACTGTTGTTGTTTTGAGATATTAATTTGCTTAATGGATAAACATGAAGGACTAGTAAGTATAAAGTTTTACTGGTTGGTCTAAGAAACTTGAAACTGTGCCACACTTAAATTACCAGCTGATAGAAACAATGGTATATGATTGCTACAAGTGATACATTTCTGATCGGCCTTTTGTTACGCGCTACGGCCGGGGTAGCTAACAGTGACTTGTCACTGCCACAGACCCTCTTGGAGTGATTTTCACTTTGCCTTGTAAGATGATTTTCTTGCTATAACCTTTGAACTCGTGAGTCTATGTTGCGGTTCCTGGCACTTCCACCATCCATATTTTCTAGCCTCTTCGGTACTGTGCATTTCCCTTTCTCACATTGAGAGTTGGTGCAAACTTCGCCAGTGCATCCAAATCCCGTGGGGGGACTTTGTTCTTCTACACATAGGCCCATATATTCTTCCTCAAAACAGCCACCATACCTACCTATCATGGCATTTCCATAGCCATTCCGAGATATATTGTTGCACAACATCCACCTCCATTATGTTACTTGATGACGAGCTTCATGGTTATTTATGCATACTGCTACACTGGCAGGAGCGCGAAGTTAGAGACATCAGAGATATTTCTTTATGAGTTATGAGTACTAAAAGTGTGATGATTCATTGTAATATAGGATGTTGCCCCTACCGGTGAGGATATATAAAAAAAATGAAAAAGCCCCAAAAAAAAAAGAAAGGGCCAAAGAGAGAATAAAGAGAGAGGGGGCGCATCACTATCCTTTATACCACACTTGTGCTTCATGTTTAGCACCAATACTTCAGTTTGGAGAGAGTTTTCATATTATTATCATTCATAACTATGTGGGGAACTTTACATTATAGAACTTGGCTTGTATATTCCAATGATGCGCCTCCTCAAATGAGCTCTAGGTCTTCGTGAGCAAGCAAGTTGGATGCACCCCCACTAGTTCCATTCGAGAGCTTTCATACACTTATAGCTCTATGTGCATACGTTGTGTGGCAATCCCTACTCCTTGCATAGCTTTGGTTGTAAGACTTTCTCTTGTCTAATGACCACTTTCAGCTTTGTGAGCCTTTCTTCCATTGACATTCCAAACCCCCCATAATGTTCTCTTAGCCATAACATCCCGGTGCCAGGGACCAACGCATAACACTTGCTTGTTTTTAGTGCGCAAATAGTTTAAGATTCAAGCATTGCATCGTGTGGAAAGCTTGACTTGATCCTAACAGGGGTTGTGAAGATTGTTCTTGAAAGCTTAAATCATATCTAATAAACTTTGCACGGTTGATAGTATTTTAGTATTGATTCATTAAAAGTTTTGCTTCTTTCTTCTTATTTGTTTATGCATTACTTGTTGATATCAAATATAGATCACAACTTTAGTTCATTTGATCTTAGTTTACATGATCTACTTTACATATTATGATTAAGATTGTGTGGTAGCATGTAACCTACAAAATTATTTTGTTTATCGTTTACCTACTCGAGGACGAGTAGGAACTAAGCTTGGGGATGCTTGATACGTCTCCAACGTATCTATAATTTCTGATGTTCCATGTTGATATTATGCCAATTGCTACATGTTTTCTCCCTTATTTATGTCATTTTTATCGATTTTTCGGGACTAACCTATTAACAAGATGCCAAGTGCCACTTCCCTGTTTTCTGCTGTTTTTACTTTCAGAAAAGTTGTTCTGGAAATATTCTCGGAATTGGACGATTTGAAAACCAGAAGTCTTAGAAGTCCAGGAAGCATCCAGAAGTCCCAAAGAGCCCCGGAGGGGGGCCACATGGTGGCCACACTATGGGGTGGCGCAGGTCCCCCTGGCCGCACCACCTAGGGGTGTGGGCTCCCCTGGCCACCTCCCGACATTGCCCTTTCGCCCATATATACTCCCCGAGGCATAAACCCTAAAACAATCAAACTTTTCCACAAAATACATCCGTAGCTCCGCCGCCGCCGCCGACAAGTTTTGGGGGACTGATCTCTGTTCTGGCGCCCTGCCAGGACAGGGAAGTGCCCCCGGAAGCCATCTCCATCGATTCCACCGCCATCTCCATCGCCGTTGCTGTCTCCTATGATGAGGAGGGAGTAGTTCTCCCCCGAGGCTGAGGGATCTACCGGTAGCTATGTGGTTCATCTCTCTCTCCCATGGTGTGATCTTTAGGTGATCATGAGCTTTGTAATATAGTTGAATAACTAGATTGATCTTCATCTGTTATGCTACTCAAGTGGTTTTGTTATCTCCGTAAACACTTTGATCAAGGGGTAAAGGTGACAGTGTGTGCACCGTGTGGTTTAGCATGATATTTATATCTTGTGTTGGAAGGTGAACCTATGAAACTGTGGCGTTTGTTTACTAATCTATGGCGCTCGTAGTAACATTGGGGCGCCCTAGAGAGGGAAGATAGACCTGAGGAGTGCTGTTAAAGCCCCTACATAATGATTAGTGTTCGTTATTCGACCGGAGAGTGGTTCGGAGTAGCAAAGTGAAGAAATGATATTTATGCATTCAATTATGTGAGCATTGTTGAGAGTGTCCACTAGTGAAAGTAGGAGCCCTAGGCCTTATTTCCAAGCATTGAAACACCATTTTCCACCTATTCTGCTACATGTTTGCTTGCTGCCATTTTTATTTCAGATTTCTATTATCACTTATTATCATCCATATTACTTGCATTTTACTCTCTCTTCGCCGAACTAGTGCACCTATATACCTGACAAGTATATTAGGTGTGTTGGGGATACAAGAGACTTCTTGTATCTTAATTGCAGGGTTGCTTGAGAGGGATATCTTTGACCTCTGCCTCCCTGAGTTCGATAAACATTGGGTAATCCACTTAAGGGAAACTTGTTGTTGTTCTACAAACCTCTACACTTGGAGGACCAACACTGTCTACAAGAATAGAAGCGTGTGTAGACATCACTTCTTCACTTGAAAATACTTGATTCCACTTTTCTGAGCCTAGCTAAAAGGCATTAAAGAAAAGGACTTCTTAGGAGATAACCCATGGTTTTATTTTTGCTTTGTTTTTATCTACTTTCTTTGAGTCAAGGGGTTGTATACTTCTGTAGAAACTCCTTTGTATCTTTATTTTCATGTTTTAGTTGTGCCAAGTAAGGTTTCTGACGAGAGTTGGAGTTGGTTTTCGGATTTCTGCGCAGGAAACAGATTTCTGTTGTCCACCGTAAAAAATTGTATAAATCGCAGAAACATCAGGATGACCTAAAATTTCTTGTGCTTATTCCTCGGCAAATTCTGCAACTTTTTTGTTCTTTAAGGTTTTCGATCCGAGCAACGTAAGAGCCCCGAATTGTTTTGTCTTTACAGACTGTTCTGGTTTTGACATAGTCTTCCGTTTTTCTTGCATTTACTCTTTTGCGATCTCAAGTGTATTTATTTGCTTCACGAAACATCATTGGCTGTAGCTAATGTTTAAAAGTATCAATAGCACTTGTTCCCTTATAGAACCCATGGATTTTTTATTGTTCCACTAACCCTCTAATGCGAATTACTCTTTGAGTGTGGTGTGAAGGAAGTTTTCAAGGGTCAAGAGAAGAGGGTGATATATGTGATCAAGAAGAGTGAAAGGTCAAAGCTTGGGGATGCCCGCGTGGTTCAACCAAGAATATTTTTAGAAGACTCAAGCATCTAAGCTTGGGGATTCCAAAGGCATACCCTTCTTCATCAACAATCTATCAGGTCACTTCTAGTGAAACTATATTTTTATTCGGTCACATCATATGAAGTTTATTTGGAGCGTCTGTTTGTTTTGCTTTTGATTTCTTTTGTTTTCCTTTGTTTTATTTTGTTTTCCTTGCTGCAATAATATAGTTTGACCCTAGCATTCCTTGTTTGGGAGAGAGACACGCTCCACTTTTTCGTTTGAATACTTGCTATGCTAGTATTCTTACTTTTTCTTCTAGCTGCTGCAATATTTCCTATTTAGTTCTTGTTTTGATTGCATATCTTGTTCAGAGCTGTTAGTTTTAGTAGTGTTATGTGAGTACTATCATGTTTGCTTTCTGTAGCATTTAGAGAGTTTTTGTTAAAGCATGTTTTGTATGGTGCTTGTTGGGAAAAGAAACTACTGCTTGAAGTAGAATTTTTAACGGTGCAAGTAGAAGCTTGTATAGACTGTGGCTAGATTTCTTCATATCATGCTAGATGTTATTTTAATTTTAAAGAGTTATGGTTATTTAGTATCATGATTAACCTCAAATATCTGAGAGTGTTTAATGTTCCATTGAAAGAATCATGAGTTGTTCTTGTCATATTGAAGCATAAATTTGTGGTGTTCTCCTTTGAATGTTTTATCTGGTTGACTTGGCGCATGTTCACAGCATGTTTATGACTATGAACCAGTCACTTATAGCCTCTATGATCATTTAGTTTTTGAACTTGTGGTACCACTTATGCTTTGATTAATGATGTTTATGTCGCTATGCATGATTATGGATCTTATGCTCTCTTGATTTGTCGCTCCCGGTCTAGCCTCCACCTGTACCGAGTATGAGCTCTACTCATGCATCCAACTCCCCAAAACCAAAGTTTTCCCATTGTGTCCACCATACCTACCTATATGTGGTATTTAACCGCCACTCCAAAGTAAATTGCTCATGTGTTACCTTTAAAACTTTCAAAATTACTCATGTTTTAGCTCATAAGGACGTAAATAGAGAATCTTTATCTCACTTGTTGATTGGACTTTCACACCCTGGACTAGTGGCTTCATCCGCTTATCCAATGATAGAAGAGCTGGTAGCAGGGTGCCCAGCCTCAAATTAATAACAATAAATTCTCTTCACTATTTTTGCCCCTAATTTATCAGTCAAAGCATAATTGTGTAAACAAAAGAGAAACATGGATGACCTTCTACCCAAATGCGTCCTTCTATGGGAGCCGCTCTTGTGAAGTCTAGTTGTCTTGTGACGTACTTTATTTTCTGTTTAGCATTCGTTGACATAAGCATACACCTCTCTTAAAATGTTTTCAATACCTCTATTTAATAAAATTAAAAGCTGTAGCACATGAGTTGATCCCTGCTTCCCTCTGCGAAGGGCCTTTCTTTTACTTTTAGGTTGAGTCTCCATCTTCTAACTTTATGAACAATTGAGAGATCATACTTTCCGTTCTGAGTTTTATGTGCGCTTGTCCCAGAAACATTATTAATTGATTCATGATGTGTTATTGCTCGTTCTCTAATTATTTGTTCTAGTCTTCCTCATGAACTTTGAAGGTGTCCTGGCATTTATGTTTGCCCCACTCTTAAGGACTAGCAAAATATCACTTTCACATGTTTTTTCTATACTTGAAACAAACGTATATCTTTCGTTGCATTATTATTCATGATCTTTTATTTGTGTTACTTCTCATGATGCAAGGTGATTGCTACGCTTTATTTTTAAAATTCTATTTATCATGTTTGTGTTTAAGTTCTATGATATCATCTTACTTATGTTTTTACATTATTGATGATCAAGTTTATGTTGATAGCATGTATCCTAAGAAATTTTGTGTTTTTATCGTTTACCTACTTGAGTACGAGTAGAACTAAGCTTGGGGATGTTGATACGTCATAAACGTATCCTTAATTTCTGATGTTCCATCTTGTTTCCCACATGTTTGCTATACACTTAATGTCATTTTTATCGATTTTCTGGACTAGCCTATTGACAAGATGCCACAGAGCCAATTCCCTGTTTTCTGTTGTTTTTAGTTTCAGAAAAGTTGTTCTGGAAATATTTCGGAATTGGAAAATTCAAAGTCCGGAGGTCCTAGAATTCCCGAAGGTTCCCACACCATAGGGAGGCGCGCCTCCTAGCCGCGCCATGGGGTGGTGTGGGCCCCGAGGCCTCCACCGTCTTTGCCCTTTCGCCTATTTATACCCCCCGAGGCGTAAACCCTAAAGATATACCACTTCATCCCGAAGAACACCCGAGGCCGCCGTCATCTTCATCCCGATCGGGATGGTTCTAGAGCTCTCCCCTACACCCTGTCGGGAGGGAAATTCATCACCAAAGTGATGTGTGAGTAGTTCATCCCTGGACTACAGGTCCATAGCAGTAGCTAAATGGTTGTTATCTCCATTTTGTACCTCATGTTTAGATCTCGTGAGCTGCCTCACATGATCGAGATCATCTTTATGTAATGCTACATGTTGTGTTTACTGGGATCTGATGAATGTTGAATGCGATGTCTTCTGATTATCAATCTATCATGTTATCTTCATGCTTTTTTTATTTATGATCTTGCATGCTCTCCGTTATTAGTAGATGCTCTGGCCAAGTAGATGCTAGTAAATCCAAGAGGGAGTATTTATGCTCGATAGTGGGTTCATGCCTCCTTTGCATCTGTGCTCGAGTGACAAAAACATGACGGATGGAGGATGTGTTGTTGCCATTAGGGAGAAAACAACGATGTTTACCTAGTTTACATTGTTTACATTACACACTTGGATTACGGCGGTAATCTGTTGCTAGCAACTTAATACCCAATGTTTGTTCGGATGATATTCGGAGGGTGGATTATTAGACATAGATGCGGTTGGATGACGGTATATGTATTTTGTTGTAATGCCCACATGAATCAATTAGTAATCTTTATGTCTTGTGTAACACCCGGGGATTTTCCCCAATTAGAAAATTGTTTGTTTCTTTTTCGCATCATAGCATCATGCATTGCATTACATTTTTGTTGAATCCTTAAGAATAGTTTTCTCTCAAAACTATTTTAAATGTCAACTCAAAATATCTTGGACTGCTTTCAAAATGTTCGGATGACTAAGTCACTGTTTTATCCCAATTATTTTTACACACATTGGTTTTCCTATTTAAAACCCTTGCCCAACCATCTCTTTTTATAATCTCTAGAAAATAATAAAAATCAGAGAAAAAGAAAATCGAGGAGGAGGCAGCCCAAGAAACCAGCCCACCTCCTCTCTACTTTTGGCCCTGCATCTCTTCCTTCTTCCCTCCGTACAGAACCACACGCAGGAGGCAACTCTGTCCACCACCACACCATGGTCCCCTCCTCCCCTCCTTTATCTACCCAGCCGTCCCCTCCTCCATCCAAACCCTAGCCTCTCCCTCCTCCTTCCTCTCCAGGCGCCGCCACCATCCTCTTCTACTCCATACTTTGTCCCATGTTTCTTCTCACGAGAAAAATAACAGCAAAGCTACCGCCACTACCTCATCGGTGCGCCACCACCTCGCTTGTCGCCAAGTTTCCCCGATGGTACCAACACATGCGCCTCGCTGTCCTCTTTGTCCCCTGTGAAGGAATCATGCCCGGAGTGCACAGGTCGCCGGTGGCGTCCGCTTCTTCCTCTGCGGCCGAGCTTCTTCCCCGGCGAATTTCGGCACGGACAGGCTTCCCCGAGCACAATCGGCTACTCTGGGTTCCTCCTGGTGAGCATTCGATCCGATTCCCGCCGTTTCCCCTGTCTTCCGCTTGCGGACGCCATCTCCAGCAGCCGGCCAAGATTCCGTCCACCTTGCACGTGCCTGCAAGCTCGTTTCAGAGCTTCGGCACCTCTGCTCGTTTCTGCTCTACGGTTCGCTCACAGATACCCGTACGCACGAAATACGCCGTGCATAGCCACACACCCACGAACCAGCACTTCTCCGCACGGTGGCGCTGCCAGTGAGTGGTCGTCGCCGTTGTTCTGTCTGCCGTCGCGCGAGCTTTGCCCCGGGTCTGAAACTTTCGTGTTACATTCAGTTAACCTCGTTGTGTCGTCTCTTATTCAGTCAGATTCGTATTGCATCACAAAACTCATCGCAGCGCAGTGGCTATGCTCTCCGGATCCGAATCTAGAGATCGCGGGATCGATCCCCACCAAGCCGATTAAAGGCCACCCTTTTCTTGCCGTTTTTCACCGCGGGGCAGGCCCACCCATCAGTGAGCCCGGAGGCCACCTCAGCTGCACCCGCGCCTCGTCAGCTGCCGTGTGGCATCGGGCCCGCCTGCCAGCGGCAGTGGCTGGGATCCTCTCCGGTGAGAAAAGTCCAGATCCAGATCTGGATCTGGCACTTTTGCTCCGAGCCCCCTGTACTTCCTCTGTTTTGCACCACAGCCCCTCCACGCACTTTCCAAATCACAATCAGGCCCTGGAAATTCTTCTGAACTTTTAAAAACTGCAGTTTAGCCCCTAAAATTCAAACCCACATATCTTTTGAATTTCAAATCCAAATTTAATAAATAAAATATGTATTCTACTCAAAATTTCCTGAATTTTCCAAATATGCAATTTGTTTAATGTTTTGACCAATTAAATTTTGTGCAATTTTCTGTACTTTATTTAATTCATTTAAAATTGCATAAATCATAACTAATTCAAATTAAATTCAAATTTAATGTGTAAAATATGTTTTCCAACCAGAAAAATGCAAGGAATATTAATATGCCATCCATGCCTTTGTTTGCATCTTGAATTTTGCAATTTAGTTGTGTTGTGCATGTTCATCTAATATTTAAATATGGAATGTGTTGGGGTAATTACTTTAAATAATGCCCTATTCCATTTAATCCTGTTTAGCTCACCTATTTATTGTTCTCCATGTTAATCAACATTTAACATTGATGGTTAAATAAACAACTTGAACCAATAATTATTTTGTCCGGACTCCGGGTCCGATTAAATTGTCTAAATTGCATTTTGCGTTGCATCTCGCATGTCATGCATATAAAATAGGATCATGCTAGATCTTTTGCCGTAGTAGTAATTGTTGCATCCGGTGTTTGTTCTAGTTCGTTGCTTCTTCGCGGATAGGACGCTGAGATGATGTGAGCAACGACAAGTTCTGCTACCTCTCCAAACTGGATTCTAGGCAAGTATACTCACTTGCTACCCATGTTGCCTTTCCTCACTTGTTACCGATTCTTTCCGTTGTCTTTATGCTAGCCTTATGATTCCATGCTTGTGTCTCGATCCTATCATATGTTTACCTTGCAACCATGATATAGCCTTCCTTCCACTTCCTATTACCTGTTGTTTGTTTACCTTGTTGGCCCTCGTGTCGTAGTTGCATGCTTAGTGTTGTTTGCGCACAAGTCTTGTTGTCCGTCTTATCACCTTTTTAGTTTGATAGTTGGGTTTCAACTTAATAAACAACATGTTAATGTTTGGGATAATAATAATTTGATGATAAGGCACCGGCAGGAGGCCCGGCGTGGTTTTGAGGCCTGCCAGTGTCGAACTTAATTAGGAAAAGGGTCTTGTCCTCCGATCCATGATGAGCGCACTAACCGCATGTGGGAAGCGTGTATGGGCGCCCCCCGCAATTCTGATTCGATTCGCATCTCATCCAAATCGCCACACTTAGTTCGGGCTTTCCATTTGATGCATGCATATTCAGGTGCGAACCCTTGGCGCCAGGGTGGAACTTTTGTAGTCGGCATTTAGGGCGGCGTGGTCTTAGAGTGCTATGAGGGTCCCCCTTTTCTTCGTGGGGGCTCGATTAGCCGCGCACGCACATCACGTGGTTCTTTGGGCTTGATGCAAAGAAGAGTTGGGTTGTGTTGAGTGCCTCGCTTGGTGGAAGTGCATTTCAATCTCGCGGGTCATTCTTACGTGTACGGCCAAATTGGTGCATCCCTGCAGGGTTAATCTTCTCGAGAAGCCGTGTTGTCCGCGGTTATGGATGACTTGGTGAAAGTGCTGGCTAACAAGTACTCAGACAACTTACACTTAATGATGATAACTTGACTAGTAATATAGATTACCTCCACCATAAAAATGAATGCCACCTTAATCAACAGTGTGAGTTTCCTTGGGTTGCTTCCTTAGTAGGGGGTAACCCTGGATGGGTATTGTTTGGTGAGTAGTTATAGTTGGTTTTGTCGCACTATCTTATCCCTTTCTTTTAGCCGGATGTTGTAGCGCGTCTCTGTAGTTAGTTAGTGCAGCCCGCTGACGCGTCGTTGCAATAATCCCTTCCTTCCGTTGTACCCAAAGTATTTGTATCTTGTGCTGATTGGTTACGCTGGTATCTTGTGAGTATGGTTTATCCACTTGCCAGTACTTAATAGTACTGACCCACGAATCCATTTTCGTGGCTGCATATTCCACATTGCAGTCAACAGGTTTGAAGTCTGACGACGTTAGCTTGGGAATCCCTCCGGCTTGGCCTGGGCAGGGATTGGACGCCATCGGTTATCTTCAGGACTCTTAGTCCAATTTGTATCTTGTCTGTTGTAACATCCCAAGTATGAAAACTCCCTTTAGAATGTTTGTTTCATGTTTATTAAAGTATTGCATCATGTCATCATATTGTTTCCATTTGTTTTCATTTAGTTTGCATCTGTTTTTCCCTGTTTTCACCATTCAAATTCAAACTTTATTCAAATGATTGTTTCATACTTGCTCTCAACGAGAAAACCATCAAAAACAAGTATCCAATTCCTCGTATCGATGATCTTTTTGATCAACTTGCTGGAGCCTCAATATTCTCCAAGTTGGACTTGAGAATGGGTTACCATCAAATAAAGATCAGAAAAGAGGATATTCCAAAAACAGCTTTCACCACTCGGTACGGTCTATATGAATACACCGTCATGTCCTTTGGTCTCACCAATGCACCGGCGACATTCTCTAGACTCATGAATTCTGTCTTCCATGAATACCTCGACAATTTCGTTGTGGTATATCTTGATGACATTCTGGTCTACTCAAAATCTGAGGAAGAGCATGGAGAACATCTTCGTCTCACTCTCATGAAACTTCGCGAGCATCGTCTATATGCAAAGTTCTCCAAATGTGAGTTCTGGATTCCAGAAGTTGCTTACCTTGGTCATGTCATCTCCGCCAAGGGCATAGCCATTGATCCAGAAAAGGTTAAAGCAATTGTTGATTGGAAACCTCCTAAGACGGTGAAGCAAGTCAGAAGTTTTCTAGGCTTGGCTAGCTATTGCCGTCGTTTCGTTCAAAACTTTTCCAAGATTGCCAAACCTCTCACTGATCTCACAAAGAAGGACAAGAAGTTCGTTTGGTCTCCACAATGTGATGAGAGTTTCAATCTCCTCAAGACTAAACTCACTTCTACTCCAGTTCTGGTTGGCCCAGATACTACCAAACCTTTCCACATATTCTGCGATGCATCTCTCCAAGGTCTAGGTGCAGTTCTTATGCAAGAACGTCAAGTTGTCGCTTATGCTTCACGTCAGTTGAACCCACATGAGCAAAACTATCCCACACATGATCTAGAACTTGCAGCAGTTGTGTTTGCCCTTAAGAAATGGAGACAATACTTGTTGGGTAACCGCACTGAAATATTTTCCGATCATAAGAGTCTGAAATACATCTTCACTCAACCAGATCTAAACCTCAGGCAAAGGAGATGGATTGAAAAGATTAAGGACTTTGATCTCACCATTTCTTACACTCCAGGCAAGGCTAATGTTATGGCCGATGCTCTCAGTCGCAAGTCATATTGCAATAATCTCATGATCATGGAAAGCCAACCTCCACTTCATGAAGAATTCCAGAAGCTGAACCTTGGTCTTGTTCCTCAAGGCTACCTTGCTAGCTTGACAGCCAGTCCAACTCTCGAGGACAAGATTCGTTCTGAACAACTTCGTGACGCTGAAATCAAGAAGATGGTAGAACACATCAAAGAAGGCAAGGAGAAATTTAAGTCCTTCTCAATTGATGACAAAGGAACTGTGTTCTTTGAAGGACGAATTGCAGTTCCTAAAGTTCAAAGTCTCAGAGATATCATTCTCAATGAGGCTCATGAAACTCCTCTCTCCATCCACCCTGGAAGTACAAAGATGTACCAGGATCTTAAGACACTGTATTGGTGGCCTGGCATGAAACGTGAAATTGCTCAATACGTTTCTGAATGCGACGTTTGTCAACGTGTTAAGGCAGTCCATCAGAAAACAGCCGGTCTACTCCAACCTTTGAAAATTCCTGAGTGGAAGTGGGACATGATTGAAATGGACTTCGTCACTGGTTTTCCAAAGTCCAAGAAGGGCAACGATGCAATCTTCATTGTTATTGATCGTCTCACTAAAGTAGCTCACTTCTTTGCTGACAAAGAAACAATCTCAGCTAGCCAGTTAGCAGAACTCTACACAGCAAAGATTGTTCCTCTTCATGGTGTTCCATTGGAAATAAGCTCAGACCGTGGAAGCATATTCACTTCTCATTTCTGGAAAAGCTTTCAAGAAGCATTGGGCACCAAACTTCTGTTCAGCACAGCTTATCACCCTCAGTCTCAAGGGCAAGTCGAAAGAGTCAATCAGATTCTCGAGGATATGCTCAGAGCATGTGGTATCTCCTTTGGCATGAAATGGGAGGATTGCCTTCCATATGCTGAATTCTCCTACAACAACAGCTACCAGGCAAGCCTAGGCATGGCACCATTTGAAGCACTCTATGGCCGCAGATGCAAGAGTCCAATCAATTGGTCTGGAGCTGGTGAACGTTCACTCTTAGGCCCTGACATTGTTAAGGAAGCCGAGGAGAAAGTTCGTATCATTCGTGACAATCTCAAGATTGCTCAGTCTCGTCAGAAAAGCTACTATGACAGCAAGCACAGGGATATGATCTATGCACCTGGTGATAAGGCATATCTCCGTGTAACTCCCCTCAGAGGCACTCATCGTTTCGGTGTGAAAGGAAAGCTTGCACCAAGATACATTGGTCCTTTCAACATTCTCTCAAGGCGGGCATTAAATGCTTACCGTCTTGAACTTCCAGAAAAACTATCCAAGGTGCACGATGTGTTCCACGTGTCACAGCTCAAGAGGTGTTTCAAAGATCCAGATCGTGCAGTTGATCATGATTCCATTGAACTGCAAGATGATCTATCTTATGAGGAGCACCCTGTTCGTATTCTCGATGAGACCGAGCGTAAGACTTGCAACAAGAGCACCAAGTTCTTGAAAGTGCAGTGGTCGCATCATTCCGATAAAGAGGCAACATGGGAGACCGAAGAGGATCTTCGCAAGAAGTATCCGGACCTTTTCCTTTCTCAGTAGGAATCTCGGGGCGCGATTCCTTCAAGGGGGGGGGGCATTTTGTAACATCCCAAGTATGAAAACTCCCTTTAGAATGTTTATTAAAGTATTGCATCATGTCATCATATTGTTTCCATTTGTTTTCATTTAGTTTGCATCTGTTTTTCCCTGTTTTCACCATTCAAATTCAAACTTTATTCAAATGATTTTTTCATACTTGCTCTGTTACAACATTTGAAATAAAAATCACAAATAAAAACAACCAATTTGTTTCATTTTATTCCATAGTGATCACTTATTAAAATGATGGTTTTAAATCAATCATTTAAATTCCAAATCATATTTAAAATTCAAATCAAGCATCAAACAGCAACCAATTTGAATTCATGCAAATTATAAAACAAATTTAATCAATGGGGTATAATTAACATAGGTGTCACCCTATTTAAAGGTTTGTTTTTTATTAATGTTCATTTAATATTAAAATTCATCCAAATTTGGTTTAAATTCAAACAGTAAACAAATTTCAAACTTTCTGAAAATAAAACTTAGCATTTGTTTGCTAATGACCTAAAAAGGTTACCCTAATTTTTCCAAAAATTTTACTAATTTAAAATCTATCAAATCCTTCCAATTACTTTTTCAGCAAAAAAAAAGGAGAAAGAAAATTTAAAAAATCAAATTTTTGGCGCCAAAGGGAGTGGGCTGCGCCCAGCCCACCTCGTTTTCTTTCCGCGCGCAGCCCAGCCCGCTACTCACTCAGAAAAACGATTCGTTTTTTTTCTGTTCTGTTCAGTCGTCCCCTCCGTGTACGGCCGCCGATCCGTGCTGCCACGGCGGCAGACGCGCGAGCAGACGGCGATCCGTGCCCCCTGCCCCTATATAGCTAGCCCTAGGGCGCGCGTTGTGCCCTAGCCAACCCTAGCCTCTCCCCTCGAGCTCCCGCCGCCGTCTGCCCCTCTCCCGGCCACCTCCCACTCTTTGTCCCCCTCGCCGGAGTTTCTCCCCCTCTGAACTCTGATGGCCGCCACCGCTACAACGCGCCATCTACCCACCTGATCACAGGAACCAAGCCGCCACCTCTTCCGCTCTCGATTGGACACCGTAGTTCCCCCGGAGAGCCACCACAGCCGCGCCGCCATCCACGACCACGTCGCCGCCGTCTGCCTCGAGCTCGCGCCTCCGCAACGCTTGCATCCCGGTGAGCCTCCACCGTGACCCCCTCCTTCCCCTCTGTATCATGCCCACAAACACGCGCACGTATCCTGCACTGCACACAGCACCACCACCTTGCAGCAGCCACGAGCACGGCACCACGGCTCGCGCCGGTAGCTCATCTCTGTCAGGTTCAGTAACATCGCGCGTTTGGGTTCAGTTAACGCACAGGGTAACGTTATCCTCACCGCGTCGCGGTATCTGACCAAACTGACGAACACCGCAGTGGTACACTGCATCTCACGCTAGCGCTCGGTCGCGGGATCGAGCCCTCGCTCTCGCTGAATAAAACCAAAAATTTTGCGCGCATGACTGACGGGCAGGACCCACTCATCAGTGGCTCTCACTGCCACGCACGCGCGCGCACGCCACGCTGGCCCCAGGCCCACGCTGCAGTGGCTAGGGCTGGCTAGCAGTGCGGTAACAAAAGTATTCCAGCACGTTTCTTTTAAAAATCAGTCCTTTAAAATTACAGATTAGTCCTCTGTTTTAAATTGATAATAACTTTCAAAATATAACTCTAAATAACAAGAGTAAAATATGTTTATTGTTCTAAATTAAATTGTCTATCCAACTATGCCATTTGTTTCCTGTTTTGAATTTTCAAAATGCAATTCAAATTTGAATTCAAATAGTTCAATTGTATTTTTCTAAAATTCATAACTAAATCATAATTAATCCAAATAATGCAAATAAAATATGTTTTCCATACCATTTTGAACCACCTATTCAAATATAAATTTTGTTTCATGGTTTGAATAATTTAAATTGCTTAAATAATTTAAACCTTATTTAAATCATTTAAATTTGGTAAAATCATAACTTGCTCAATTTAAATTATTTTTGAACATACAAAATATGTTTTCAAACCACCAAAGTATAAACTTTTCAAATGTGAGTTTGAATTTATGTTTTGAATAAATAAAATTCAAATAATATTCAAACTTGTTCTAAATTCATTTAAAACTTGTTTAATACTGTTTAAGTCATAATAAATTCATCCAAATTCCTTTTTCAATATGTGAAACATGTAATCCACCCAAAATTTCATGATCTTTTCAAATATGAATTTTGTTATTTATTTTGCACAAATTACCTTGGTGAAAACAACAAATACTTGTGTGTCACCTTTAAGGCACCAAAAATTCCCTAAATTAATAAATAAATTCCTAAATTGGTAAACCCTATTTCAAATTGGTTCTATTGTTGTTATTTTGTTGTTTTCCTCATGCATGCATCATACTAAACCACTGGCACCTGTTGATTAGTTGGAAAACAAATAATCTAACCAAAATCCATGGGTTTTTCACATGCAACTCAAAATTGCATATGTGTCCATTTAAATTGTGTTACCATGTCAACTAGTTTATTTTGATGCATCTATTAACTTGACATGCATCATCCCATGATTGTGCACTATGCCATGATATTGATTGTTTATTTTCCTGTATTGTTTGTTTGCTTCTTCTCGGATAGACGACGACGTTGAGACCGACGATCTTTACGACACCCCTTCTGAGGATCTAGCTCAGTACCCGGCTACTGAGTTTGCAGGCAAGTTATCACTCACATGAACCATTGTGTTCCTTTCAACATTGTTTACCGATACTTTCCGTTGTCTATTTCTGCTAGCCATATGTATCGTTGCTTCTGTTACGAACCTATTACATGATACCCTGAACCCTGATATTGCCTCACCTCCCGTCCTATAACCCCGTTGCTTGGGCCCGTGTCTTACTAGCATGCTTAGGGTTGTTTTGCTCGAGTCTGTTATCAGTTACTTTCTGTTATTATATTCTGTTATATTCTGGGGCTCGATGTTAAACAACAAACTGTTAATTTGAGGTAATAATAAATTGCTGATAAGGCACCGGCAGGAGGCCCGGCGTGGTTTTGAGGCCTGCTAGTGTCGACCCTAATAGGAAAAGGGTCTTGTCTACTGATCCATGATGAGCGCACTATCCGCATGTGGGAAGCGTGTATGGGCGCCCCCCTCAATTTGATTCGATTCGCATCTCGTCCAAATCACCACACTTAGTTCGGGCTTTCCATTTGATGCACGCATATGCAGGTACGAACCCGAGGCCAGGGTGGAACTTTTGTAGTCGGCATTTAGGGCGGCGTGGTCTTCCAGTGCTATGAGGGTCCCCTTTTCTTCGTGGGGCTCGATTAGCCGCGCACGCACAGCACGTGGTGCTTTGGGCTTGATGCGAAGAAGAGTTGAGTTGTGTTGAGTGCCCCGCTTGGTGGGAAAGGCCTTCCCATCTGGCGGGTTATTCTTACGTGTACGGCCAAATTGGTGCACCCCTGCAGGGATAAATCTTCTCGAGAAGCCGTGTTTTCCACGGTTATGGTTAACTTGGTGAAAGTACTGGCTAACAAGTACTCAGAACAACTTACACCTAACTAATGATAACTTGACTAGTAATAGGCTTATTGACACAACAATTTGATCCATCATTAATCCAACTGTGTGAGTTATCCTCGGATTGCTTCTTTGGATAAGGGGCGAGATCCAGGATGGGTTTGTTTGGTGGTTAGCTATAGTTGGTTACGATACGCTATCTTATCTCTTTCTGTTACACCGGAAGTTGTAGTATATTCTGTAGTTGGTTAGTGCAGCCAGTTGCAGCATCTTTTTTACCCCTTTTCTTCCGTTGATCCCAAGGCATCTGTGCTTGGTGTTGATGGGCTACACTTTGGTGAACTGTGAGTCTTGCTTGCCAGTATGTTTATGTACTGACCCCTTTGGGGTTGTGGTTTCCGCAGACTACGCTTACGAGGATCCCCGTGACGGCTACTACGTGGAGTTTGACGAGGCTGCTGACGAGTAGGTAGCGGACCCGGGCAGGATCCGAGACATCATGGATGGGCTCCGTTTTCTTTTATTCCCGGCTTCTTAAGCCTATTTGGATTTGTCTGTACTCAGACCCCTTTGAATGCTTCCGCTGAGTTGTAATGATGTTATGTTGGGACATGTGTCCTCTGGATGATTGTATTTGCTATTCTCTGCCCTAGTGAGGGCCAGTTGCAACTTATTTCAATCTTTTGTGTCTTAGAGATATGTTATGTTATCATCTTGTTCAAAGCCGTTGACGTACCATGTGTGCATGGTATGAAGTACGTCAATGGTAGTGTCCTGATTTCTACGGGATAGTTTACATCGACGGTGAATAGTAAAGATTGGTTGTCACACATAAGTGTTGGCCTACTCGTAAGAGATGCGGGTGCCGGTAAGCCCCGTAATCCAATCAAAATACTGTTCAGTTTGTACGATGAGTATCCCCTAGAAGTCCGGGTGCGACAAATGGTATCAGAGCCTGTCTGCCTGTAGGATCCCTTTTACTGGTCGCAGTTGAGTCTAGAAACTAATTTTGTAGCTATATAGGAAAAATGAAACGTGAGAGTAGGAATTCTGCCATTTTTCTTCTTTCCCCACCCACCCACCCTTTTCTGGTAAGGAAGTGCAACGTTGTTTTCTTTTCTCACCTAAACTTTCAAGTTAGGGTTTCACGTATCCTGGTTTCTCAAGGATAGTTATATCTACTAGACCATAGGAATGGAGGTGGTTGTGACATGATTTATCATGTTGCCTACTCATGATTGAGAACGGAGGCGTGTAAGCCCCGGAAGCAAATCCTCTATCCCTTAAGCAGTAGATATTGATCCTTTAGAAGCCCGGATGGGGTTTTCCGTAGTACCTCAGGAGTTTTTGGTCTCGTGTTTCCCGTTGTTGCTTCGATATCCTGTTCTTCTCAACATCCTTTTCGTCCGTTGAAACCTTGTTGTTGTTTTCCACTTCAGTTCTTCTACCGGCGTCTAATCAAAACTTCCCCGATCATCTGCAGATGGATCTCAGGTTCTTCCCGCAGGTGGTTCGGATGACTCGTTGCGAGAGCACTGCCGGTTATCCGGAGATGCTGAGAGACATGGTCACTTATCTGGGGTTCCGTTGGGCACCAGAGTACCAGGTCTACGAGCAGCAGCGAGAGTTTGACCAGACCTACTACCAGGCTATCGTCTACATTCTGTCAGATGATGGCATGAGCGTTGTCCACCGCTACAAGGCAGTAGGTTCCACAGTGGATATGGCCGTGCAGCAGGCAGCTTACGTGAGTCTCACCGTCCTTCGTGCTGACTACTGGGGATTTGACGATTCTATCTATCGCCACATCCCCCGTGGTTACATCACTTCGGAGGGAGCTCACTTCACTCTCTACGACAACCTGGATGTCTACGAGCATGATAACACCAGGCTGAACACCACTGCTCAGTTTGTGAGGCACAGTGACGCTGTTGCCACCACACTTTCTCAGGAGTTGGCTTCAGTCAGAGAGCAGCTCTACCTTGCTTTGACTCGTCTGGCGACGTACACCACAGACTTTGTTGGAGGTGAGCGCTTTGCACGTTTCGATCAGCCAGTGGGTCGTCGTCTGCCAGATGCTGGAGGTTACGAGCCGATCAGAGGTCCACTCCTCAACCTCGGAGCTGGTTACACTGGGATTCCACGCTTTGGAGCACAGGGAGCTGACGCTATGTACTTCACCACACCTAGAGTCGCTCTCAGGCCACGTCAGATCTATGTGGATCGTCGTTCTACCTACTTCCGTGGGCCTCCTCCTCACCGTATCTCTCGTCGTACTACTCACCGCCGTCCTGCGTGATGAGCATGGGAGTACCGATGTATCCGTTCCTAGCTATGTTTAGTTATCCTTGGACATTCGAACCATTTATGGTCTGTTGGATATTCTGATGTATTTGAACATGTGATGATGTACCTGTTGGTTATCTATTCATGCGTCGGAATAATCTATCTTTCGGTTACCAAGTCTATCCTTTTTCTATTGTTGTGCTAAACTGCATGTCTATTCAGGATGCTGCCAACAAGGAGCAACCCGCCTGAGCCACCTCCGATCACGGAGCTGTTGACTCAGATGACTCAGGTCGTGACTCAGATGGACCAGATCCAGGCTAACCAGCACAACAACCAGAATGCTCCGCGAGTCAGCATCAAGGAGTTTCTGAGTCTGGGGCCGAGAGCTTTCGTGGCAACACGTGAGCCTCTGGACGCTGATGACTGGATCAGGGAGATGGCCAGGGCTCTGGACATTGCTCACGTTGCTGAGGAGGACAAAGTCAAGTATGCCACCTACCTACTGAAGGGTCAGGCAGCTACCTGGTGGGAGAACTACCAGACCATGAGAGCTGGATACCCAATCACCTGGGGCTGTTTCAAGGATGCCTTCCTGAAGCACCACATCCCAGATGGTCTCATGGAAAGGATGCGTGAAGAGTTCTGCTCTCTTAAGCAGGGCAAGCTGGACGTCATTGGCTACCAGAATGAGTTCAATCGCCTCGCTCGTTATGCTGGTGATGAGGTGTCCACTGAGGCCAAGAAGATGGCAAGGTTCCGCCGAGGTTTTAACCCGGAACTCAAGTACGCCCTCACCAACATCAAGTGCAAAGACTTCGAGGAGCTCGTGAACACCGCACTCAATGAGGAGAATGGGCGCAAGGCGTTCGAAGAGTCGCGCAAGCACTCGCGTGAGGGTGGTTTCTCCTCCAACATGACCACCCCTCCGCAGAAGCGCCGCATCTGGGTGCCAAATGGTGCTGTCACTAGGGCTCCATATGCCCAAGCTTCTCAAGGCTTCGCTTCCCGCCCACCCAACCCAGCTCAGATGCAGGCTCAGAGGTTCTCAATGGGGCAGCCAAGGCCAGATGCACCTCGTGTCGTCACTTGCTACAAATGCAAGCAGACAGGGCACTATGCTGATAAGTGCACTCAGAGGTAGCTACCTCCACCACCTCCTCGCCCCAACACCAACCAGGCAATGGTTCGTGCTCCCCCGGCTAAAGCCTTCAACTCCAACAACAGGCCTGTCGGGAGGACCGCAAGGGTGAATCATGTCAAGGTCGACAAAGCTGAGGAAGCTGCTGACGTCGTTCTCGGTACATTCCCCGTAAACTCTAACCCAGCTAAAGTGTTGTTTGATACCGGAGCATCGCATTCTTTCGTGTCAAAGATCTTTGCGACAGCAGTTAAACTACCTTTTGTTGGTTTGGGTTCCCCGCTAGTAGTAAACTCCCCTGGAGCAACTATGCAAACTTCCAAAATCAGTCATGAGAATCAGATTCTAATTGGAGGTCATATATTCCTTGCTTCCCTCATTCTGCTTGGCAATTCTGACATTGATGTCATTCTTGGCATGGATTGGTTGAAGGCCAATAGAGCTACGATTGATTGTGCTCAGAAGTCAATAACTCTGTTCCACCCGTCTGGCCAGATAGTCTATTCTCCAAATGAATCAAGTTCTGTTCAGCTGTACACCCTCGATGCTAAACCTCTACCTCTACTTGAAAATGTTCCGGTGGTTTGTGAATTCCCTGACGTCTTTCCAGAAGAGTTGCCAGGGATGCCTCCGGACAGAGCAGTTGAGTTCGTGATCGAGCTTGAACCAGGTACTGCTCCAATCTCTAAGCATCCATACAAGATAGCTCCTCCTGAACTGAAATTGTTGAAGGAGCAAATCGATATGTACATGGAGAAAGGTTACATTCAACCTAGTTCCTCCGCTTGGGGTTGCCCAACTCTGTTCGTTGCTAAGAAGGATCAAACAAAAAGACTCGTGGTTGACTATCGTCCTCTCAACGAGAAAACCATCAAACAAGTATCCAATTCCTCGTATCGATGATCTTTTTGATCAACTTGCTGGAGCCTCAATATTCTCCAAGTTGGACTTGAGAATGGGTTACCATCAAATAAAGATCAGAAAAGAGGATATTCCAAAAACAGCTTTCACCACTCGGTACGGTCTATATGAATACACCGTCATGTCCTTTGGTCTCACCAATGCACCGGCGACATTCTCTAGACTCATGAATTCTGTCTTCCATGAATACCTCGACAAGTTCGTTGTGGTATATCTTGATGACATTCTGGTCTACTCAAAATCTGAGGAAGAGCATGGAGAACATCTTCGTCTCACTCTCATGAAACTTCGCGAGCATCGTCTATATGCAAAGTTCTCCAAATGTGAGTTCTGGATTCCAGAAGTTGCTTACCTTGGTCATGTCATCTCCGCCAAGGGCATAGCCATTGATCCAGAAAAGGTTAAAGCAATTGTTGATTGGAAACCTCCTAAGACGGTGAAGCAAGTCAGAAGTTTTCTAGGCTTGGCTAGCTATTGCCGTCGTTTCGTCCAAAACTTTTCCAAGATTGCCAAACCTCTCACTGATCTCACAAAGAAGGACAAGAAGTTCGTTTGGTCTCCACAATATGATGAGAGTTTCAATCTCCTCAAGACTAAACTCACTTCTACTCCAGTTCTGGTTGGCCCAGATACTACCAAACCTTTCCAGATATTCTGCGATGCATCTCTCCAAGGTCTAGGTGCAGTTCTTATGCAAGAACGTCAAGTTGTCGCTTATGCTTCACGTCAGTTGAACCCACATGAGCAAAACTATCCCACACATGATCTAGAACTTGCAGCAGTTGTGTTTGCCCTTAAGAAATGGAGACAATACTTGTTGGGTAACCGCACTGAAATATTTTCCGATCATAAGAGTCTGAAATACATCTTCACTCAACCAGATCTAAACCTCAGGCAAAGGAGATGGATTGAAAAGATTAAGGACTTTGATCTCACCATTTCTTACACTCCAGGCAAGGCTAATGTTATGGCCGATGCTCTCAGTCGCAAGTCATATTGCAATAATCTCATGATCATGGAAAGCCAACCTCCACTTCATGAAGAATTCCAGAAGCTGAACCTTGGTCTTGTTCCTCAAGGCTACCTTGCTAGCTTGACAGCCAGTCCAACTCTCGAGGACAAGATTCGTTCTGAACAACTTCGTGACGCTGAAATCAAGAAGATGGTAGAACACATCAAAGAAGGCAAGGAGAAATTTAAGTCCTTCTCAATTGATGACAAAGGAACTGTGTTCTTTGAAGGACGAATTGCAGTTCCTCAAGTTCAAAGTCTCAAAGATATCATTCTCAATGAGGCTCATGAAACTCCTCTCTCCATCCACCCTGGAAGTACAAAGATGTACCAGGATCTTAAGACTCTGTATTGGTGGCCTGGCATGAAACGTGAAATTGCTCAATACGTTTCTGAATGCGATGTTTGTCAACGTGTTAAGGCAGTCCATCAGAAAACAGCCGGTCTACTCCAACCTTTGAAAATTCCTGAGTGGAAGTGGGACATGATTGAAATGGACTTCGTCACTGGTTTTCCAAAGTCCAAGAAGGGCAACGATGCAATCTTCGTTGTTATTGATCGTCTCACTAAAGTAGCTCACTTCTTTGCTGTCAAAGAAACAATCTCAGCTAGCCAGTTAGCAGAACTCTACACAGCAAAGATTGTTCCTCTTCATGGTGTTCCATTGGAAACAAGCTCAGACCGTGGAAGCATATTCACTTCTCATTTCTGGAAAAGCTTTCAAGAAGCATTGGGCACCAAACTTCTGTTCAGCACAGCTTATCACCCTCAGTCTCAAGGGCAAGTCGAGAGAGTCAATCAGATTCTCGAGGATATGCTCAGAGCATGTGGTATCTCCCTTGGCATGAAATGGGAGGATTGCCTTCCATATGCTGAATTCTCCTACAACAACAGCTACCAGGCAAGCCTAGGCATGGCACCATTTGAAGCACTCTATGGCCGCAGATGCAGGAGTCCAATCAATTGGTCTGGAGCTGGTGAACGTTCACTCTTAGGCCCTGACATTGTTAAGGAAGCTGAGGAGAAAGTTCGTATCATTCGTGACAATCTCAAGATTTCTCAGTCTCGTCAGAAAAGCTACTATGACAGCAAGCACAGGGATATGATCTATGCACCTGGTGATAAGGCATATCTCCGTGTAACTCCCCTCAGAGGCACTCATCGTTTCGGTGTGAAAGGAAAGCTTGCACCAAGATACATTGGTCCTTTCAACATTCTCTCAAGGCGGGCAGAAAATGCTTACCGTCTTGAACTTCCAGAAAAACTATCCAAGGTGCACGATGTGTTCCACGTGTCACAGCTCAAGAGGTGTTTCAAAGATCCAGATCGTGCAGTTGATCATGATTCCATTGAACTGCAAGATGATCTATCTTATGAGGAGCACCTTGTTCGTATTCTCGATGAGACCGAGCGTAACACTCGCAACAAGAGCACCAAGTTCTTGAAAGTGCAGTGGTCGCATCATTCCGATAAAGAGGCAACGTGGGAGACCGAAGAGGATCTTCGCAAGAAGTATCCGGACCTTTTCCTTTCTCAGTAGGAATCTCGGGGCGCGATTCCTTCAAGGGGGGGGGGCGTTTTGTAACATCCCAAGTATGAAAACTCCCTTTAGAATGTGTGTTTCATGTTTATTAAAGTATTGCATCATGTCATCATATTGTTTCCATTTGTTTTCATTTAGTTTGCATCTGTTTTTCCCTGTTTTCACCATTCAAATTCAAACTTTATTCAAATGATTGTTTCATACTTGCTCTGTTACAACATTTGAAATAAAAATCACAAATAAAAACAACCAATTTGTTTCATTTTATTCCATAGTGATCACTTATTAAAATGATGGTTTTAAATCAATCATTTAAATTCCAAATCATATTTAAAATTCAAATCAAGCATCAAACAACAACCAATTTGAATTCATGCAAATTATAAAACAAATTTAATCAATGGGTTATAATTAACATAGGTGTCACCCTATTTAAAGGTTTGTTTTTATTAATGTTCATTTAATATTAAAATTCACCCAAATTTGGTTTAAATTCAAACAGTAAACAAATTTCAAACTTTCTGAAAATAAAACTTAGCATTTGTTTGCTAATGACCTAAAAAGGTTACCCTAATTTTTCCAAAATTTTTACTAATTTAAAATCTATCAAATCCTTCCAATTACTTTTTCAGCAAAAAAAAAAAGGAGAAAGAAAATTTAAAAAATCAAATTTTTGGCGCCAAAGGGAGTGGGCTGCGCCCAGCCCACCTCGTTTTCTTTCCGCGCGCAGCCCAGCCCGCTACTCATTCAGAAAAACGATTCGTTTTTTTTCTGTTCTGTTCAGTCGTCCCCTCCGTGTACGGCCGCCGATCCGTGCTACCACGGCGGCAGACGCGCGAGCAGACGGCGATCCGTGCCCCCTGCCCCTATATAGCTAGCCCTAGGGCGCGCGCTGTGCCCTAGCCAACCCTAGCCTCTCCCCTCGAGCTCCCACCGCCGTCTGCCCCTCTCCCGGCCACCTCCCACTCTCTGTCCCCCTCGCCGGAGTTTCTCCCCCTCTGAACTCTGATGGCCGCCACCGCTACAACGCGCCATCTACCCACCTGATCACAGGAACCAAGCCGCCACCTCTTCCGCTCTCGATTGGACACCGTAGTTCCCCCGGAGAGCCACCACAGCCGCGCTGCCATCCACGACCACGTCGCCGCCGTCTGCCTCCAGCTCGCGCCTCCGCAACGCTTGCATCCCGGTGAGCCTCCACCGTGACCCCCTCCTTCCCCTCTGTATCATGCCCGCAAACACGCGCACGTATCCTGCACTGCACACAGCACCACCACCTTGCAGCAGCCACGAGCACGGCACCACGGCTCGCCGCCGGTAGCTCATCTCTGTCAGGTTCAGTAACATCGCGCGTTTGGGTTCAGTTAACGCACAGGGTAACGTTATCCTCACCGCGTCGCGGTATCTGACCAAACTGACGAACACCGCAGTGGTACACTGCATCTCACGCTAGCGCTCGGTCGCGGGATCGAGCCCTCGCTCTCGCTGAATAAAACCAAAATTTTTGCGCGCATGACTGACGGGCAGGACCCACTCATCAGTGGCTCTCACTGCCACGCACGCGCGCGCACGCCACGCTGGCCCCAAGCCCACGCTGCAGTGGCTAGGGCTGGCTAGCAGTGCGGTAACAAAAGTATTCCAGCACGTTTCTTTTAAAAATCAGTCCTTTAAAATTACAGATTAGTCCTCTGTTTTAAACTGATAATAACTTTCAAAATATAACTCTAAATAACAAGAGTAAAATATGTTTATTGTTCTAAATTAAATTGTCTATCCAACTATGCCATTTGTTTCCTGTTTTGAATTTTCAAAATGCAATTCAAATTTGAATTCAAATAGTTCAATTGTATTTTTCTAAAATTCATAACTAAATCATAATTAATCCAAATAATGCAAATAAAATATGTTTTCCATACCATTTTGAACCACCTATTCAAATATAAATTTTGTTTCATGGTTTGAATAATTTAAATTGCTTAAATAATTTAAACCTTATTTAAATCATTTAAATTTGGTAAAATCATAACTTGCTCAATTTAAATTATTTTTGAACATGCAAAATATGTTTTCAAACCACGAAAGTATAAACTTTTCAAATGTGAGTTTGAATTTATGTTTTGAATAAATAAAATTCAAATAATATTCAAACTTGTTCTAAATTCATTTAAAACTTGTTTAATATTGTTTAAGTCATAATAAATTCATCCAAATTCCTTTTTCAATATGTGAAACATGTAATCCACCCAAAATTTCTTGATCTTTTCAAATATGAATTTTGTTATTTATTTTGCACAAATTACCTTGGTGAAAACAACAAATACTTGTGTGTCACCTTTAAGGCACCAAAAATTCCCTAAATTAATAAATAAATTCCTAAATTGGTAAACCCTATTTCAAATTGGTTCTATTGTTGTTATTTTGTTGTTTTCCTCATTCATGCATCATACTAAACCACTGGCACCTGTTGATTAGTTGGAAAACAAATAATCTAACCAAAATCCATGGGTTTTTCATATGCAACTCAAAATTGCATATGTGTCCATTTAAATTGTGTTACCATGTCAACTAGTTTATTTTGATGCATCTATTAACTTGACATGCATCATCCCATGATTGTGCACTATGCCATGATATTGATTGTTTAGTTTCCTGTATTGTTTGTTTGCTTCTTCTCGGATAGACGACGACGTTGAGACCGACGATCTTTACGACACCCCTTCTGAGGATCCAGCTCAGTACCCGGCTACTGAGTTTGCAGGCAAGTTATCACTCACATGAACCATTGTGTTCCTTTAAACATTGGTTACCGATACTTTCCGTTGTCTATTTCTGCTAGCCATATGTATCGTTGCTTCTGTTACGAACCTATTACATGATACCCTGAACCCTGATATTGCCTCACCTCCTGTCCTATAACCCCGTTGCTTGGGCCCGTGTCTTACTAGCATGCTTAGGGTTGTTTTGCTCGAGTATGTTATCAGTTACTTTCTGTTATTATATTCTGTTATATTCTGGGGCTCGATGTTAAACAACAAACTGTTAATTTGACGTAATAATAAATTGCTGATAAGGCACCGGCAGGAGGCCCGGCGTGGTTTTGAGGCCTGCTAGTGTCGACCCTAATAGGAAAAGGGTCTTGTCTACTGATCCATGATGAGCGCACTATCCGCATGTGGGAAGCGTGTATGGGCGCCCCCCTCAATTTGATTCGATTCGCATCTCGTCCAAATCACCACACTTAGTTCGGGCTTTCCATTTGATGCACGCATATGCAGGTACGAACCCGAGGCCAGGGTGGAACTTTTGTAGTCGACATTTAGGGAGGCGTGGTCTTCCAGTGCTATGAGGGTCCCCTTTTCTTTGTGGGGCTCGATTAGCCGCGCACGCACAACACGTGGTGCTTTGGGCTTGATGCGAAGAAGAGTTGAGTTGTGTTGAGTGCCCCGCTTGGTGGGAAAGGCCTTCCCATCTGGCGGGTTATTCTTACGTGTACGGCCAAATTGGTGCACCCCTGCAGGGATAAATCTTCTCGAGAAGCCGTGTTTTCCGCGGTTATGGTTAACTTGGTGAAAGTACTGGCTAACAAGTACTCAGAACAACTTACACCTAACTAATGATAACTTGACTAGTAATAGGCTTATTGACACAACAATTTGATCCATCATTAATCCAACTGTGTGAGTTATCCTCGGATTGCTTCTTTGGATAAGGGGCGAGATCCAGGATGGGTTTGTTTGGTGGTTAGCTATAGTTGGTTACGATACGCTATCTTATCTCTTTCTGTTACACCGGAAGTTGTAGTATATTCTGTAGTTGGTTAGTGCAGCCAGTTGCAGCATCTTTTTTACCCCTTTTCTTCCGTTGATCCCAAGGCATCTGTGCTTGGTGTTGATGGGCTACACTTTGGTGAACTGTGAGTCTTGCTTGCCAGTACGTTTATGTACTGACCCCTTTGGGGCGGTGGTTTCCGCAGACTACGCTTACGAGGATCCCCGTGACGGCTACTACGTGGAGTTTGACGAGGCTGCTGACGAGTAGGTAGCGGACCCGGGCAGGATCCGAGACATCGTGGATGGGCTCCGTTTTCTTTTATTCCGGGCTTCTTCAGCCTATTTGGATTTGTCTGTACTCAGACCCCTTTGAATGCTTCCGCTGAGTTGTAATGATGTTATGTTGGGACATGTGTCCTCTGGATGATTGTATTTGCTATTCTCTGCCCTAGTGAGGGCCAGTTGCAACTTATTTCAATCTTTTGTGTCTTAGAGATATGTTATGTTATCATCTTGTTCAAAGCCGTTGACGTACCATGTGTGTATGGTATGAAGTACGTCAATGGTAGTGTCCTGATTTCTACGGGATAGTTTACATCGACGGTGAATAGTAAAGATTGGTTGTCACACATAAGTGTTGGCCTACTCGTAAGAGATGCGGGTGCCGGTAAGCCCCGTAATCCAATCAAAATACTGTTCAGTTCGTACGATGAGTATCCCCTTGAAGTCCGGGTGCGACATCCGTAGTCGGACACTATGTTGTTTCTTCCGCTGTCATTTGGATCTTTGTATTGTATCAGTTGTATCCTTGACTCGTTTGAGTCGTCTTGTATATACCTCCTCTGTTGTTGTTGTGGATAATTCGTGAACTGTTGTAATGTTATCACAAGTGGCAACCTGGAATCGGTTATTATGTGGATTTTGGCGGAAATGCCGAAATCTGCATAGTGCCCGATCCCGGGGCGTCACATCTTGCATATGCACTTTTGTGCAGCCTTCATTTCTGTGAATTACCCAGTTGTAATTTTTTCACCACGCATGTTATTTATCTTTCACGGAGAGACACCACTAGTGAACTGTGGACCCCGGTCCTTTTTCCTCATACTGATTGAGACCATTAGATTGAACCAAATGGAGTCCTAAACATAGACAATATCCAGTGTACCAGAAGAACTTATTGGTCATTCATCACCTGGTGGATGTACCAAATGTTCTTCGGAAAGTTGTGAGAGATAGGAAACCATACCTATTCATCGGAGAATGAAACTTGGTATCCACTATATGGTGGAAATACCATGTGTTCTTTGTAAGACCATTAGGAAGGAGTAGTAGCAAAACAGAGTTGGTTTAACAACATGCAAAGTATTAGATCATAGTGCAAGAAAGTGGAAGATAAACAATTAGGACAAGAGGCTACACATGCCAAGGTCAACACAAGGAAACAATTGTGAAGATTCAACGGTCTACAGAAGTTCTCTCTACCTATCTTTACGTGAGAGAGGCCGAACTTCGGGACGAAGTTCTTGTTAAGGGGGAGATACTGTAACATCCCAATGTTTGGGAGGTTATAAGGATCTAGATATAATATGTGCATTTGCAAAGCATGCATCTAAAAGTACGGGAAATTTTGGCGTGAAAGTTTAAATGAATCAAAGTGACCAATGCTTCACTTGACATGATGAAATAGGTCTAGTTCATCTAGCCAAGAGTACAATTGGAGTGATCTTTATAACATAGTATTTCTACAAACCAAATCACATGATTACACAAACCATAATTGGTTGTGACCAAGACAAACTCTCAACAACCTTAACCACAAGTCTTTAAATGACTTGGGATAATTCACTAGGTATCTAGAACTCAAAGAGGGGTGAGTATCCAAATCACATAACTAATGATCACACTTCCACAAGATAATAATGCACAACTTAACCATCTCATCAACAGAGATGTTATCTCCTATAAAACAACAACTTTCTAAGTTATCAACCATCCACACCACACCTTTATAAATTATCTCATAAATGTTAAGTGCACCTAAGTAAATAACAAAGTTTCAATAGAACACAACAGATACATACAAGTGTTAACTCAAGACCTACAAGTGGGAAATGATATAATAATTGTGTTAACATATTTATCAAATATGTACATATCTCATCAACCATAAAAGAAGTATCTTAAAGAAGAAATAAATATTCTTAAACTACTGTTAAAACCTTGATCATCACATAGGATATTTCCAAACCTCTATATCTGAATTATGAATGACAAAGTTAATAAAGAGAATAATATAAAGTAAAATCATGACACTAGAGAAAACAAATGACAAATATGACATAAGTCATTAAAACCCAATAAGCTTTACATGCTCATTGCCTCATTCATCTTATACAAGTGAGTATCTGAGATCTCAACACATCAATGAACCATTTGATCCGCTTACTATTAAGTCATGATTCCATAAGCATTTCACACCTCTACTCAAATTCAATAATTCCACAACTAAAGTATCTCTGAATACAAGTAATGAATAACAACAAGTTATAATCCCTATTAGAGGAATTAAGTTGATAACTAAGGTAAAACCAATCATGTAAGAAAAAAGTAAGTATCTTATGGGAAGCAAAACAAGAAATGTATGGAAGGATAACAAAAGCATGAATTAACCTTAATCTAGATCTTGTGATTTTGGCTAGACCAATGTATCTTGTTCCCAATATCCTCCAATTAATTTTGCAAGAGAAGAAACCACAAGACAGGAGGAACTATCATCAGAAGATCTTCAAGAATATTATTTAGAGTGTTCTAGAAGTGCTACTCTAAGCTACTATAAGAGTACTTGGAAACTCTTATATCTTGATCTGATCTTATTAAACCTCTTGAAATAGTGTGATATTCCAATGTTAGTGTTATATAGAAGTAGTTTGTTAACAAGCTTGTACAGTTTATTAACAGATCACTTTTGTATACTCAAACAATGGAATGTCATACACAAACAAATAAAAGATTGAATTACATGGTACATATAAGCCTATTGTATATGATTAGCAATTTGGAGGCAAGTCTGGCCCACTTGTTAACAAATTCTTATTATATGCATATGGTAACTTGATGTCACGAAATGAACCTACATTCTTTTATAAACCTCTAAGTAAAATCTTTGCTTGGAACAACTGGTTGTTTTCACCACAAGGGTGAGATAGTTGAAGTTGGAAACCAAGAGAGGAACCTACCTGCATTGGACAAAGGTGATAACAGAAGACTAGTGACAACCAGTGACAAGAACATCAAGCAACAGAAGTCAACAAGGAGAAACACTAGTTTAGCAAGGAAGCCTGGCATAGGAAATTCTCCAGTAAAATGTTCAGTGATATTAGAGAAACTATAACACAATGCCTTGTCAAGACTCATCATAGATGAGGAACAAATAAAAATCACTTTAATGGAAACAATTGGAAAGCGAGAAAATAACAACAAGCCCTTGCATCCATATGTCTGGTGATAAGTTGTGGTAGGGGAAAACAAATTAATTCCTTTGTTTTCTAGATCTTCCTCACCCATAATACAAATGGATAACAACAAGAATTCATCCATATACCCATATGTAAATGATTACATGTTCTGAAACAAACATGGCTTAATATCCATCTTGGAACCTATGTGGAAAACAAGCATATAAGATCCCAAAACCACACATGTTTTCCACTTGATCAAGTACTAAAAACAGCAACCCTTTCTTACAAACATCTAAGTAAAATGTCAACCAAACTTGCTAAGAGATTCAATCAGGAGAATAACAAAGTTACATAAAAGAAAAACAAGTTCCATCACTCATTAAAATCATTTGGTGTGACATGGAATAAAATTCCCTAATAAATGATTTTCATTACAGTGTATACAAACAATACCTAGTAGTGATATCAAATTACTTTTTATAAGGAAGTGTATACAACATAATCCACTTATAACATACCACTTCGTGAACCATATGTGTGTTGTGTAAATATGATATTCATGCCTAAAAATAAATTTTAAAGCCATTTAATAAATTAAATGTAGAGAAATAACAAAAATCAATTAATCTAGCACCTGAATAAAAAAAAATACAAATATTCTTCTAATTCACCAAAACAAAACATGGTGAGATGTGAAATTTGATAAGGAATTCAAATATGATTTTTAATGATTTTTATCTTCATAAAAAGGCCCTGAAAACAATGTTTTCTTCTAAGTTTTCATTAACAGTAGGACCTCGTTGTAATCTTCCAAACTCTCAGGGGGGTTATTCGGAAAATGTTTTGCTCCTTTCTTTTTCGTCTCCGGCCAGAAGGCAGTGGCGGTCGACGTCGAGTCACCGTGGTCGCTGTCACCCCCTACTTGCGACCTCGCACGGATAAGAAGCGGGAGAGCCTCTACTACTTTCCCTCTGCCTCTCATCACACCCGCACTCGCTCGCTATCCCTCTCTCTGTATCAAACCCGGAGAACACCCTAAGCCTAGCCCGTACGGCCGCCGGCCATTGCCGTCGTTCCCGTCCACCTCGCGAAGAACGAAGGCAACCATTGGATGCGCCATGAACCACTCTACCTCTCCACCAAGTCTCGTTTCCAGGGATGACCGGAAGATGACAAATTGGACCTTCTTCTGTATCTCCGGCCGCCGGCCGCCGTGAGGAAATTCCGGTGATTCCGGCAACGCCCGACCTCCCCGAAAACTGCATCGACCTCGTGGTGAGCTCAGGTTCCTCCAGGACCACTTTTCCCTCTCCCTTGCGCTCTCTATTGTCATAGCACCGACGACAGTGCCTCGCCGCCGCCGTTTGGCTCACCGCCAGCGCCGGTGACCATAGGTTCGAATCGACGCCACCCCTCGGCTCCCTGTGTCACCCTCTAGCTAGCAGTAGTACTCAATTGCATCAATTTCAACCCGAACATTCGATTTGAAATCCACAGTGAAAATCCCCTCCGGTGATGACCCAATCATGACATCAGCGCGACGTCATAAATTGATTTTCCATTTAGTTAAATTAAAACTGCCACGTGGACACCACCTATCATTTAAAAAAACAGATAATAATTGAAATTTGTTTAAACAATATCTTTTATTCCTTTTATCACAAAAATATGAAAAAAATATAGAAATGTTTAGAAAATTATAATCTAAATGTTTATCAACTTTTCAAAAAAAAATTGATCAAATTTAAAATTAAATATTTTCGTTAATTAAGTTAAATCATTTAAAATTGAAAAAAAAAACTCATAAAATCAGAAAAATACAAGTTATATGCCAAATTGCTCCAAATGACAAATACAACTCATCTATGATGTTTTCAAAGTCATTTGACAAAGTTTTATGTGTGCAATATTTTGCCCAGTCATTTAATTCATTTAAAATTTAAATCAATAACTTATTCAAATATTCTCAGAAATATTAAATGTTATATCAAATTAAAGAGAAAGTCATTTCCAATTCAAATATGTCAAACATAAAACATTTTGATTAACTTATAAACCTGTTTCTAAAGGTATAACGGAATTCTATAATATTCCATTATAACTAGAAACAACTACCACATCATTATTTTCTTTACTAATAAAACCCTCATGTTTTCACACCTACTAAACCTATCATCACAAGTCATTAGAAAGTTTTGTGATGATAGAGTAGTGGCATTAGTTCATCGTTTTCAATTAAACACTTTGTCATTAACTCTACACCTGTGAGAATAAAATAAAATGTGTTTGTTACCTTGTCAATAGTTGTTTTCCATGTACTAATGTCTTATTCCCTAGCCATGTTATAACACTTCTATTTAAACATGATAACAAGTGATTTGTTAAGTAAAAGTGAAACACATGTAAGTCTAAAGGAAGTAATAACCACATCACCCCAAGTAATGAAACGTTTCACCTAAAACCAGTGTGGGTAAGTTATCGTGTCAAACGTGGCTTACACTTGTAAGCTGGGGTATTTTCCGGGGTGTTACACGATGCATCTCATTACTATGCATGTATCATCTTGCTAGTGTTTTCTGTAGTCCTTACTGGGACTACTTTGCTATCTTTCAGATCTCGGGCTTTCTCTACGCGACCCTCGAACCCGAAGACACTTATTAATATGGTTAATTCAATCTCAGGAAAGTTCATCACTTGCTCATATCCTTTGCAGTACTTCATAACAAACTAATTGCAAAAAATCTATCGTATTACCACCTAGTATCAAAAGAATGCATGATCCTATTTTTATAATATTATGACTAATTGAATGACTACCCGAGTGGTAGTGTTCTGTTTGGTGGGCGGATGGGACCATGGTAAGATGAATAGGTCAAAGGAAGGTTCCATCTGCACGGGAACATATTACCTAGGAATTAATCACAAATGCCGTCAGAACTCGGTGTGCCGTAAATACCGCGTTAACCATGGGTCTTCTATGGGGGATTAAGTCAGTTGTGATCTTTTCTCGTTCGCATGTCAACGGGCCGCCAGAGACGTACGTTGTAGGTCTTGCGAGACTACATGCACATGGGTGGGATCCCTTAATTCCCACAGACTCTACGGGTCTATGATGGTCTGCCAGGGGCGCGTAGATATCCATCGTGAGGGGTGGAATCAGGCGTTCAACTTGCTGGCAGAAATGGGTGGGCATGCGTTGTGTGGAGAAGCACGGTTTGGCTTGGACCAACAACCGGGCCCCACACCTAAGTGGGAGTGGACAGGAACGTACGCCTGGTTGTGCAACATGGTCTTGGTCGTCCATGGGTAAAGTAACGCGCCTCTGGAGAGTGTAAAAGGATGTGGCATGTTACCCCCTATTCCGGGAAGGAACTGCGAACGCTACATGAAAGGCAACTCCATGAAGTTATAGCTCCTCTGATGGTCTGGTGGGCATAGTCTTCAGAACTAAAAGCAACCTCTTGAAGAAAGATTTACAAAAACCTTGCATTAGCTTATGACTCTTTTGAGTCTATAGCTGTAGTTAGTGCATCAAACTATCCCCTATATATCATGAACTTGCTGAGTAACGCTCGTTACTCATTTGTTCCCGTTTGACCCACTACTTAGAGCTGAAGCCTGATGGAAGTCGTCATCGTGAAGCATCGTCATCAACAACGCTGATGGAGGAGAAGCTATCAAGGTGTAGGTGGAGTCCATTCTTGGACTTAGTTGTATCAAGCCATAGATTAGGGCTGACATCAGCCATAGTGGATTTAGTTCTGAGCTAGAGTTCTTCTCCAGCTTGGATCTTCGAATTGCTTCTTCTGATGTTTCATTTGTATGAGATCTTCTTTGATTCTTCAAAGAGATTCTCAACATTTTGTAATGAAGTTTGTATCCTATAGCTTTGCTTGGACCAACTATGTTTCTGTTGTACTACTCTGAGGGATGTAGTATCCACAGATAAGTCCTTTTGTGAGTATTATGTCATCGACTTGCGCACTACACATGCAGTGGTGTGCTGGGTCACCACAAATATTCCCATGATCCAACAGTTCTATGCAACAGTGGTGTTTGATGACTCAGAGGAGATTGGCATGACTTGGATGTCTCGACCACCTCAGCTTTCTGCCACTTTTCACGACTTTGCTTCTGTGCTGGACTACCCCTTTGACAGTCTCTCCGTGCCCCAAGGCACTCAGATGCATGTCCATGGTGTGAAGTATGACAAGAACAAGTTGACTGAACTGTACGGGGCTAAGGTGTTGCCGGTTCTGCTAAGGGGATCTATCCCTTATATGTCATTCTTCTGCGCATGTTTCGCGAGTCCATTGCTCCCAGTGCTGGCAACAATGATGATATTCGTGGTGGCCTTGTGAACCCGATGCATCATGTCGATCGGACTTTCACTGAGGGTGATCTAGAGGACGCAGAGGCTCACAAGGTGGATGTGATGGACTTCATTTTTCACGAGATTCATTATGTTGTCTTTCACCGTAAGGTGCCTCCCTATGCACCCTACATCATGCAACTTATGAAGTCCAAGTATCCTGCTAATGAGGGTCTAGAGTTAGACTGTGAGCCCCACAAGGATGCAAAGTTGTACAAGAAGAGTGTGCATGCTTAGCAGGCTGCATATGATGTTGGTGCTACATGGAGTGGCCACCGTGATCCTCGCATGAAGCGTGCTGCCGAGAGGAGAGGTAACAAGAAGAGATCTTGGGTAGTTCGTGCCACTGAGAAGGTGTTGTGCATGAACTTCGTCATCCACAAGGAGAACTACAATGCTTACGCTGAACGTCACACCATCCTCATCAACCAGAGGGCCATCATGACTACAATGAGCATTCCCAATACTCTACCGTCTTCTCTTGCTCGGATTGCATACCGCCACTGGAAGAACAGGGACATTTGCTGGGGCATTGGCGTGCCTGATGATAATGATCTGGAATCTGCTAGTGAGGAGTCTATAGGTGATGCCGAGGACAACCCCGAGGACGGTGCCGAGGACTAGGAGCTTGTTCCATGAGACGCTAGACTACACTTCTCTCTTT
Source organism: Alopecurus myosuroides (assembly GCA_028641055.1). Taxonomy (NCBI): domain Eukaryota; kingdom Viridiplantae; phylum Streptophyta; class Magnoliopsida; order Poales; family Poaceae; genus Alopecurus; species Alopecurus myosuroides. The sequence goes on from CM054059.1 coordinate 288,777,986, forward strand.
TTGGTATCCTGCTACCAAAGGGGGAGAAGATTTAGGGATCGGGATTTGCATGGGTGGGCACAAGATGTGATCCTTTTCATCTTTGCTTTCTCTATGTATTGTGCCCTTTGTTTTTATTTGTGCTTTTGTGAACCTTATTTGTGAGGAGGCCTGTTGTGACGCCCCGGGATCGGGCACTATGCAGATTTCAGCATTTCCGCCAAAATCCACATAATAACCGATTCCAGGTTGTCACTTGTGATAACATTACAACAGTTCACGAATAATCCACAACAACAACAGAGGAGGTATATACAAGACGACTCAAACGAGTCAAGAATACAACTGATACAATACAAAGATCCAAATAACAGTGGAAGAAACAACATAGTGTCCGACTACGGAAAAGATACAAATTGGACTAAGAGTCCTGAAGATAACCGATGGCGTCCAATCCCTGCCCAGGCCAAACCGGAGGGATTCCCAAGCTAACGTCGTCAGACTTCAAACCTGTTGACTGCAATGTGGAATATGCAGCCACGAAATGGATTCGTGGGTCAGTACGGTTAAGTACTGGCAAGGGGATAAACCATACTCACAAGATACCAGCGTAACCAATCATCACAAGATACAAATACTTTGGGTACAACGGAAAGGAAGGGATTATTGCAAAGGAGCGGCAGCGGGCTGCTCTAACTAACTACAGAGACGCGCTACAACATCCGGCTAAAAGAAAGGGATAAGATAGCGTATCAGAACCAACTAAAACTACTCACCAAACAATACCCATCCAATGTTACCCCCTACTAAGGAAGCAACCCAAGGAAACTCACACGGTTGATTAAGGTGACATTCATTTTTATGGTGGAGGTAATCTATATTACTAATCAAGTTATCATCGTTAAGTGTAAGTTGTCTGAGTACTTGTTAGCCAGCACTTTCACCAAGTCATCCATAACCGCGGACAACACGGCTTCTTGAGAAGATTTAACCCTGCAGGGATGCACCAATTTGGCCGTACACGTAAGAATGACCCGCCAGATGGAAATGCACTTCCACCAAGCGAGGCACTCAACACAACCCAACTCATCTTCGCATCAAGCCCAAAGAACCATGTGCTGTGCGTGCGCGGCTAATCGAGCCCCCACGAAGAAAAGGGGGACCCTCATAGCACTGGAAGACCACGCCGCCCTAAATGCCGACTACAAAAGTTCCACCCTGGTGCCAAGGGTTCGCACCTGCATATGCATGCATCAAATGGAAAGCCCGAACTAAGTGTGGCGATTTGGACGAGATGCGAATCGAATCAGAATTGCGGGGGGCGCCAATACTCGCTTCCCACATGCGGTTACTGCGCTCATCATGGATCGGAGGACAAGACCCTTTTCCTAATTAAGTTCGACACTAGCAGGCCTCAAAACCACGCCGGGCCTCCTGCCGGTGCCTTATCATCAAATTAATATTACCCAAAACATTAACATGTTGTTGATTAAGTTGAAACCCAACTATCAAACTAAACAGGTGATAAGTCGGACAGCAAGACTTGAGAGCAAACAACACTAAGCATGCAACTACGACACGAGGGCCAACAGGGTAAACAAACAACAGGTAATAGGAAGTGGAACGAAGGCTATATCATGGCTGCAAGGTATACATATAATAGGATCGAGACACAAGCATCGAATCATAAGGCTCGCATAAAGATGACGGAAAGAATCGGTAACAAGTGATGGAAGGCAGCCATAGGTAGCAAGTGAGTATACTTGCCTGAGATCCAGCAAGTAGAGGTACATCCGCAGAACTTGTCGTTGCTCACATCATCTCAACGTCCTATCCGCGAAGAAGCAACGAACTAGAACAAACATCGGATGCAACAATTACTACTACAGCAAAAGATCCAGCATGATCCTATTTTATATGCATGACAAGTTAAAGGGTGCATCAAAGATAAACTAGTTGACATGGTAAACATATTTAAATGGGCCCATATGCAATTTGGATTGCATATGGAAAAGCCCATGAATTAATGTTGAATTGATCTACAAATAACCATCATGTTAAAGTTGATTATAATGATGCATGGATGATGAAAACAATAAGAAAACAACAATAGCTTCAGTTTGATATGTTGTTTACCAGGTTTGGAATTTTATTTATTAAGTTATGAACTTTGGCATTTTAAATGATTTAAACAAACATTTGTTGTTTTCACCAATTTTAAATGTTCAAAACAGATAACAACATTTATATTTGGAAAGAACACAAAATTTTAGATGGAATACATATTTCATTTGTTGAATTTGGATTTTAGATGAGCAAGTTATTAAATTGACAATTTTAAATACATTAATTAAGAAATAGTTGTTTTCAGCAATTTAATTTATTCAAAACAGAAAACAAAGTTGATATTTGCAAAGTTCATGAAAAATGGGATGGAAAACATATTTTACATGTTGGAATTGGATTTTAATTGCCCAAGTTATGAATTTTGCAATTTAAAAGGTGTAATTAAAGTATTGAATTATTGCACCACTTTTAATTAGGAAAAACAGTAAACAAATTGTATTGAAAAGGTTGAAAACATGTAGCAAATGTTTCACTGAACATTTTGAGCTATTAAACATAATTTTTGGATCATTATTGAATTTATTATGCAATTCTTCATAAGTATTTTATTCTGCCCTTTTTAGTAAACAGAGGGAAACATGTTCAAATTTAATTCAATTGTGACCAAATAAAATACCAATGTGTAGAGTTTGTTAAGACAAATTTTTAGAGCCCAAGTTTGCTCAATTTGGGTGAACAGAACTCAAGTTATGAATTTCCAAAGTTTCAACTTTTAATAGTCATTTCTGTATTTAATTATTTAGTGCAAAATTTATTACAGAAACATGTTGCAACTTTGTTACTAACAGAAAGAGCACAAGATTCTGAATCCATAGCAATTTGAATCACTGAAAGTGGAGCATTTTTCAATTTGTTATTGATTTTACAAATAAAGGCTCAGATCTGTTTTTTTCTGGAGTTCGAGACATAAAAGAAAAAGGCCGAAAAAAGAGGTGGCTTTGCGCCTCGGGGGGGATTCGAACCCGGGGCTCCAGGGAGTGCGGACAGGGTACCAAGCCAATGGGCTGCTGTGCGTGTTTGTGATGGGATACAGGTCCGATTTGAGTTGACGTTGCCGTGGTGCGCAATCTGAAACTCAGATCGAACGGAAGCAGTTTCAGAGAGACGACTCGACGAAGACGAGGTTGCAGCCAGCGAGGTCATGGCGGACAGACCTCCTACTCACCCGAATTGGTACATACATGGAGCAAACAAGAGGGAGGAGGAGAAGGGCAGGGTGATGGGGAGGTGCTCACCTCGAGGTCGTCGTCGTCGCGGAAACAGCGGAGGAGATCGGCTCGCGCGGCAAGGCCAGGAGCTCGCCGGGGAAGAAAGGGCTCGACGGCGTCGCGGTCTGGGGGGCTCCCCGTGCCATCCGAGGTGACGAGGGCGTAGAGGGAGGTCCCCCGTTTCCATTCCCGCGGGGAACGGGGGCCGACGGCAAGCGCAACCACGGCGCCCTGGCCCAAAACTTCCGGCCATGGCCTGGTTCAGAAAAATTCAGTGATTTTTTTGGAGGAAAGAACAGAGGAGGATGGGGAGAAAGGAAGAGGGCGGCGGTGCAGGGAGAGAGGAGGGAGGCTAGGGTTGCAAGGGGAGGAAGAGAGGGGTAGGTATAGGGGAGAGGAGGAGCAGGTGGGGAGGGGACCATGGAGAAAGCGACAGCAGGGGGGCACGTCCTCCTCGTGCTTGTGTACGGACGAGGAAGAAAGGTGGGGTGGGCTGGGTTGCTTTGGGCCAGGTCAGCTGGCTGCTGGGCTGCTCTCTCTCTCTCTCTCTCTCAAAGCATTTTTTTCTGGGTTGTTGTTATTAGCTATAGGAATTGTTTTTTTTTTGTAGAAGGAGAAAAGATGGAAAAGAAGGGGGTTTTGGGGGTTCAAAATTTATGGGGACAATTTTTATGGTTTCGTTATTGCAAATGCCCAGTTGCATGCTATTTTTTTTTTTTGAAAATTTCAATGTCACAAATTATTTGAATTTGCAAATTTGAATTCATATTAGGGGTTTATTTAATACCAATTTGGAAAACCAACCATTTGTAATTATTTCCAACTCCCAAAATGATTTGTTTGCAATTTTATTTGAAACCATTTGGGACATGTTTGAATTTTTAAATTGGTTTGAAAACAATGTGCAATGCATATGATGCAATGCTATGCAAAAACAAAAACAACCAGAAATCTATTTGGGGGAAATCCCCCGGGTGTTACACCTGTCTGCCCTTTTTTATCATTTGTGTTATTCGTTTGATCCATGTTGTATGATTCTCTACTACAAATTCCCGTGTTGTCATCACTCACCAAAAAGGGGGAGATTGAAAGATCATGTCTCCTCTATTAGTTTTGGTGGTGATGACAACACGAGTAATCACAATAACGTTTGCTTGAAGTGTTCACAGTTGGATTTATTCCCTCAATCAAAATAGAAGAATCATCTTTGGAAAATATGCCAGCAGATAAAGGGGACGAAAAATTCCATCTGGAGGCTGGAATATTTCGGTGGATAAAGGGCGGAATATCCGGGTTTGACCCCAGAAATTTCTGGCCTATCAAAATCTGGCCTCGAAGAGTCGGCGCGTCAAGATTGCCCGCTCTCTAGACTGGGGCGGATATTTCGGCCGGAAATTTCCGGTGCAAATATCCGGCCAGTGAAAATTCAACGTGAAGACGACGCGCTCCGCTTGCCCGCTCTCTAGATAGTGGGAGGAATATTGGGTCGGAATTTCCGGCCCCCAGATTATTGAAATATCCGACTGGTGTGCTCGGAAATTTCCGGCCCTGGAGGATAGCAACGGCTAGATTTCGGAGGGGGCTATAAATAACTGTCTTCTTCCTTGAGACACCTTGCTCGTCCATTCCTCTCTCTCCTCCATAGATTCAAAACTTAAAACGCCTAGATCTCCCTACTCAACCAACCAAACTTGACTCCCTTCAAGGATTGGGTGGAGAAGACCTAGATCTACATATTTATTGAGCCAAAAATCGTTTTCCCCCACTTTCCCCTTTGGTATCTTTTAGATCTCTTGGTTGCCTTGTCATCCTAGAGAAACCCTAGTGCTTGGAGCTTCCACCTTGTTGCAAGAAGCTTCAGATCATTGACAGCCTCCAACCATCTTGTGGAGTAGCCTCAACCTTGTGTAAAGGTTTGGTAAACGCCTTCAAGTCGACCTCATAGCGCAAACGAGAATTCTCCTCACGGGAGAAGCTCAAGAAGAATAGGGTATGCACAACCGTCCTATTGGAGTGCCTAGGTGGCTCCACACCTCTCCAACATAGACGTACTTCCATTTAGAAGGAACTACGAGAAACATATCCTTGTCACCTTGTTTACACTTGTGGTTATCTTGTTCTTTACATATTTCTTCCATTGCGTACCTTGTTTCCTATCACGTAGGTTCTTTCACCTAGTTGCACATCTAGGTAACCTTGTCTTCTACTTGCTTAGCCCAATTAAAAAGAAAAAGTACTAAAAATTGCAGGTCACCTATTCACCCCCTCTAGTTGACCATATTATACTTTCACTGTGCCTCTTCCAAAGACCTTTTATGTGTATCAGCATCGGCGCTTGCCCCTCCACGGCCACGCCCACCATCACAGTCTCCTCGGCCACCTCCAACATAACGATCTCCTCTGGCCGCTCCAGTTCTGCCAAAGCGATCAGGCCCATGTCCTGGCCTAGCTTGTCCAGCTCCCTGCCTTTCTCTTCCCGATGGACGGTTGGAGGAGCCCCCATGCAGTCGCGCCCAGTTCCAAGGGATATCAGCTATAAGCCACTTTTCAAATGTACCTCACTTGGTGAATGTTCACCGGTGCCGCACTCTTCTTGTTCGTGTCCAATGAGGCCACAGACAACACAACATCGACGTATCTTCTCGTATTTCGCCCTCATTATCACTTGCGTCGCTCCTTCAGGTTTGAAAGACCCAAAGCGTGTGAGACATTTTCTCACATCTAGCCAGACTCTAGAACGGACAAAATCTCCTCCTTCCACACCCGAGCCATTCATGTCAACCATGATCACCTCACTGATGCTACCAGCCACACCGGTGATCAACTCCCTCTTGCGATACAGTTCCGGCACATCGAGTATCTGATGGAGCCTTGACGCCCTCATTGGTAAAACCAAAGAGAAAGGTTGTGAAGAGTGCATCAACAAGTTTTACCTCAGAAAAGAAACCAAGGTTGAATCGACCAGTAGGAAGACAAGCAATCTCTGAAGGTTGATGCAGCTGGGGTGGCAGGGCGCACTACCGGTTCAGCAGCAACGTGGAACCTACACAACACAATCAAATCACTTTGCCCCCAACGAAGCAGTGAGGTTGTCAATATCACCGGTTTTGGTGAACACAAAGAGGTTAAACGTGTGGTGTGGAAAACAGTATGAAAGCAGTAGCAACAGTATGAAAGTAGTGTGAAAACAATAGAAGCAGTGTGTGTATTATCAGTATGAGAAAATGGAACGGGGTCCACAGTTCACTAGTGGTGTCTCTCCGTGAAAGATAAATAACATGTGTGGTGAACAAATTACAGCTGGGTAATTGACAGAAATAAAAGGCTGCACCGTAGTGCATATGCAAGACATAAAGATTACTATGTGATTCATCTGGGAGTTACAACAAAATAGATAGACCGTCATCCAACTGCATCTATGCCTAATAATCCACCCACCGAATATCATCCGAACAAACGTTGGGTATTAAGTTGCTAGCAACAGATTATTACAGTAAGCAAAGTGTGTAATGTAAACAATGTAAACTAGGTAACCACTGTTGTTTTCTCCCTAATGGCAACATCACATCCTCCATCCGTCACGTTTTTGTCACTCGAGCACAGATGCAAAGGAGGCATGAACCCACTATCGAGCATAAATACTCCCTCTTGGAGTTACTAGCATCTAGTTGGCCAGAGCATCTACTAATAACAGAGAACATGCAAGATCATAAATAACATATGCATGAAGATAACATGATATATTGAAAATCAGAAGACATAGCATTCAACATTCATCAGATCCTAGCAAACACAACATGTAGCATTACATAAAGATGATCTCGATCATGTGAGCCAGCTCACGAGATCTAAACATGAGGTACAAAGTGGAGAAGACAACCATCTAGCTACTGCTATGGACCCGTAGTCTAGGGATGAACTACTCACGCATCACCTTGGAGGAGGGCATGGTGGTCTAGACCCCTCCGGTGATGAATTCCCCTCCCGGCAGGGTGCCGGGAAGAGCTCCAGAACCCTCCCGGTCTCGGGATGATGATGACGGTGGCCTCGGGTGTTTTTCATGACGAAGTGGTATATCTTTAGGGTTTACGTCTCGGGGGGTATAAATAGGCGAAAGGGCAAAGGCGGTGGAGGCCGGGGGGGGCCACACCACCCCATGGCATGGCGAGGGGGTGCGCCGCCCTATGGTGTGGGCCACCTGTGCTCGTTGGGTCTCTTCGGGACTCCGTGGAACCTTCGGGAATTCTAAGACTTTTGGGCTTCGAATTTTCCAATTCCGAGAATATTTCCAGAACAAGTTGTCAATAGGTTAGTCCGAAAAATCGATAAAAATGACATAAATTGTATAGAAAACATGTGAGAAACAATAAAGAAACCAACATGGAACATCAGAAATTAAGGATACATTTATGTCGTATCAACATCCCCAAGCTTAGTTTCTACTCGTCCTCGAGTAGGTAAACGATAAAAATACATAATTTCTGAGGTGACATGCTACCAACATAAACTTGATCATCAATAATGTAAAAGCGTAAGTAAGATGAGATCATAGAACTTCAACACAAGCATGATAAATTGAATTTTAATAATAAAGCATAGCAATCTCCTTGCATCATGAGAAGTAACACAAATAAAAGATCATGAATAACAATGCAACAAAAGATACACGTTTGTTTCAAGTATAGAGAAAACATGTCAAAGTGATATGTCGCTAGTCGTTAAGAGTGGGGCAAAACATAAATGCCAGGACACCTTCAAAGTTCATGAGGAAGACTAGAACAAATAATAAGAGAACAAGCAATAACACATCATGAATCAATTAATAATGTTTTTGGGACAAATGCACATAAAACTCAGAATGGCAACTATGCTCTCTCAACCGTGCATAAGGCTAGAAGATGGAGACTCGGCATAAAAGTAAAAGAAAGGCACTTCGCAGAGGGAAGCAGGGATCACTCATGCGCTAGAGATTTTATTTTATTAAACAGAGGTATTGAAAACATTTTTAAGAGAGGTGTATGGTTATGTCAACGAATGGTAAACATAAAATACAGTACGTCACACGTCAACTAGACTTCACAAGAGCAGCTCCCATAGAAGGACGCATCTGGGTAGAAGGTCATCCCTCTTTCTCTTCTGTTTACACAATTACGCTTTGACTGATAAATCAGGGGCAAAAATAGTGAAGAGAATTTGTGTTATTAATTTGGGGTTGGGCACCCCGCTGCCAGCTCTTCTATCATTGGATAAGCGGATGAAGCCACTAGTCCAGGGTGTGAAAATCCAATCAACAAGTTAGATAAAGATTCTCTATTTACGTCCTCATGAGCTAAAACAGGAGCACAAAATAGGAGTAATTTTGAAAGTTTTAAAGGTAACAGATGAGCAATTTAGTTTGGAGTGGCGGTTAGTTACCACATGTAGGTAGGTATGGTGGACACAATGGGAATACTTTGGTTTTTGGGAGTTGTATGCACGAGTAGAGCTCATACTCAGTACAGGTGGAGGCTAGCAAAAGACTGGGAGCAACAAATCAAGAGAGCATAAGAGCCATAATCATGCATAGCGACATAAACATCATTAATCAAAGCATAAGTGGTTCCACAAGTTCAAAAACTAAATTATCATGGAGGCTATAAGTGACTGTTCCATAGTCATAAACATGGTGTGATCATGCGCCAAGTCAACCAAATAAAACATTCAAAGGAGAACACCACAAATTTATGCTTCAATATGACAAGAACAACTTGTGATTCTTTCAATGGCACATTAAACACTCTCAGCCATTTGAGGCTAATCATGCTACTAAATAACCACAAGGATTTAGAACTAAAAAAACATCTAGCATGATATGAAAAAGTCTAGCCACAGTCTATAGAAGCTTCTACTTGCACCGTTAAAAATTCTACCTCAAGCAGCAGTTTCTTTTCCCAACAAGCACCATACAAACATGCTTTAACAAAAACTCTCTAAATGCTACAGCAACAAAACATGAGAGTACTCACATAACACTACTAAAACTAATAGCTTTGAACAAGAGATGCAATGAATACAAGAGCTAAATAGGAATTTTTGCAGCAACTGGAAGAAAAACTAAGATTACTAGCATAGCAAGTATTCAAACGAAAAAGCAGAGCGTGTCTCTCTCCCAAACAAAGAATTCTATGTTACAACTATATTACCGCAGCAAGGAAAAAAAATAAAGGAAAACAAAAGAAAACAAAACAAAAACAAACAAACGCTCCAAGTAAACTTCCTATGATGTGACCGAATAAAAATATAGTTTCACTAGAAGTGGCCTAATAGATAGTTGATGAAGAAGGGGATGCCTTGGGTATCCCCAAGCTTAGATGCTTGAGTCTTCTAAAAATATTCCTGGATGGACCACGGGGGCATCCCCAATCTTTGACCTTGCACTCTTCTTGATCACATATATCACCTTCTTCACTTGACCCTTGAAAACTTCCTTCACACCACACTCAAAGAGTAATTCGCATTAGAGGGTTAGTGCAATAATTAAAAATCCATTGGTTCTGTATGGCACAAGTGCTATTGATACTTCTAAACATAAGCTACAACCACTGATGTTTCGTGAAGCAAATAAATCCGCTTGACATCGCAAAAGAGCAAATGCAAGCAAAATGGCAGAATCTGTCAAAACAAGAACAATCTGTAAAGACAATTTTTTTCGAGCCGCTTACATTGCTCAGATCGCAAAACTTAAAGAAAAAAGTTGCAAAATTATCCGAGGAATAAGCATAAGAAATTTCAGGTCATTCTGATTTTTCTACGATTTATACGATTTTTTTTACGGTGGACGGCAGAAATCCGAAAACCAACTCCAACTCTCGTCAGAAACCTTACTTGGCACTACTAAAACATGAAAAGAAAGATACAAAGGAGTTTCCACATAAGTATACAACCCCTTTACTCAAAGAAAACAGATAAAAACAAAGCAAAAAAAATAAAACCATGGGTTATCTCCCAAGAAGTGCTTTTTTAACGCCTTTTAGCTAGGCCCAGAAAACTGGAATCAAGTATTTTCAAGTGAAGAAGCATCCAAATCAACAATTTCCTCCAAAACCCAAATTGTAGCAATGGGTACCTTAGACCCCCCTGAAGATGATTCAACATGCAAATCACTTTTAGTTTTGCTAATTTTTTTATTAATTTTAAGCACATTAGGGGATTTCGGTTTAGGTGCCTTGGGGACATACATAATTTTTTTATCTTTTCCCATAGAAAGTTTCTCTCTTTTAAATTTATGAGCAGAAAAGGTTGAGATTAAAGTTTCCATAGCCTCCTCTAATTTATCAATCCTCATATTTTGACTATCATGGACATTGCTAGCTTCTAAAACTGTGATTTTCTTGTTGATACTTACTATTGATTCATTAAATTTGCTAGCATTATCAAGGAACTTTGGCAAATCTTTCTCCATAGAGTTTAGCTTTTTAATAACATCATCTAAAGTGATCTCAGTTTTAACAACCTTAGTAGGTGGTGTTCCAACTAAACTTTCAATTAAATTATAGGCTTCCAAAGAAGGTGTTCCCAGAACATTACCGCCTGTAAGAGTGTCTAGAACATGCCTATACCAGCTAGTAATACCAACATAAAAATTCCTAAGAAGGATTAAGGTGGAGTATTTCTTAGTGCATCTATGATTAGCATCACTTATCCTATACAAAGCATCTTTCAAACTTTCTCCCCCTTATTGCTTAAAGGAACGAACTTCAACCTCAGGAACACTCATTTTAGCAAGACTAAAAACAGGAATAAAACGACAGCTAGAATAAGAACTATTTTTTTGTGTTTTTGATAAAGAGAAGTGATACTTCATAAACGTATCCCTAATTTCTAATGTTCCATGTTGTTTTCATGTTATTTCCCACATGTTTGATATACACTTTATGTCATTTTTATCAATTTTCTGGACTAACCTATTGACAAGATGCCACAGAGCCGGTTCCCTGTTTTCTGCTGTTTTTAGTTTCAGAAAAGTTGTTCTGCAAATATTCTCGGAATTGGACGATTCTAAATCAAGAAGTCTTAGAAGTCCCGGAAGCATCCAAAAGTCCCGAAGAGCCCTAGAGGGGGGCCACAGGGTGGCCACACCATAGGGTGGCGCCACCACCCCCTGGTCGTGCCACCTGGTGGCGTGGGCCCCCTGCCACCCCCCGGCAACGCCCGTTCGCCTATATATACTCCCCGATGCATAAACCCTAGAAGAATCGACCTTTTCCACAAAATACATCCGTAGCTCCGCCGCCGCCGCCAAAAGGTTTCGGGGGATAGATCTCTGTTCTGGCACCCTGCCAGGACGGGGAAGTGCCCCCGGAAGCCATCTCCATCGACTCCACCGCCATCTCCATCGCCGTTGCTATCTCCTATGATGAGGAGGGAGTAGTTCTCCCCCGAGACTGAGGGCTCTACCGGTAGCTATGTGGTTCATCTCTCTCTCCGATGGTGTGATCTATATGCGATCGTGAGCTTTGTAATATAGTTGAATAAGTAGATGTTACTCTTCATCTTGTGCTACTCAAGTGTTTTATTAATATGAACTTTGGAGTCACCTTGTCCCACTGTGTGAAGATGACAGTGTGCACATCGTGTGTGTCTCCTCTATGAATTGTGGTGTTTGTCTAGTACCTTCTAGGGGGCTCATAGTGACAGCGTGGGGTTAAATAGACATGGGAATGCTTAGTTTAAGGAATGCTTCAGCCCTACGCAATAGTGTTTGTTATCCAACTGGAGAGGGTTAAGAGTAGCATAGTGAAGAGAAGATATTTAGTTATTCAATTATGTGATCATTGTTGAGAGTGTCCACTAGTGAAAGTAGGATCCCTAGGCCTTGTTTCCAAGCATTGAAACACCGTCTTCCGCCTGTTCTGCTACATGTTTGCTTGCTGCCATATTTATTTCAGCTTGCTATTATTACTTATAACCATCCATATTACTCGCATTTCACTATCTCTTCGCCGAACTAGTGCACCTTGATGCGCTTTGTTGGGAACCCCAACAGGAGGGTATGATGAGAACAGCGGTAGGAGTTTTCCCTTAGTTAAGAACCAGGGTTATCAATCCAGTAGGGTAAATAGGTCCTTCGGAAGGTTGAAGCCACTGACGGTGGTGCTGGCGCTTCACTAGTGTCAGCAACAACGTGGAACCTGCACACAACACAACCAAAATACTTTGCCCCAACGGTACAGTGAGGTTGTCAATCTAACCGGTCTTGCTTAAAAAAAGATTAGACGTATATTGTGGAAAACAGTGTATGCTTGCAGTAAGTAAAGAAAGCAGGAAATTGTTGTGGTTTGTTTAACAGTGTGGAAAATGGACCGGGGCTCATAGTTTCACTAGTGGTGTCTCTCCATAAAAGATAGCATGCTGGGTGAACAAATTACAGCTGGGCAATTGACAAATAGTGGTTGCACCGTAGTGCACAATATGACATGAGGATTACTATGATATTTAGTGCGGGCATTACAACAAGATACATAGACTGACATCCATCTGCATCTATGACTAATAATCCACCCTCAGATTATGCACGCGGGCACTCTCACCGTTGTTTTCTCCCTAATGGCAACATCACATCCTCCCCCTTCACGTTTCTGTCACTCGAGCAAGGGGAAAAGGAGGCATGAACCCACTATCGAGCATAAATACTCCCTCTTGGAGTCACTAGCAACTACTTGGCCAGAGTAACCACTAGCAACGGAAAGCATGCAAGATCACAAATAGCATATGCAAATAAATACTATAATCAACTTGGCATAAGTTCAATATTCATCGGATCCCAGCAAACACAGCATATAGAATTACATAAGATCAATCTCGATCATGATAGGCATCTCACGAGATTTAACATGGAGGCATATGAGGAGAAGACAACCATCTGCTACAGCTACGAACCCGTAGTCCAAGGATGAACTACTCACGCATCACTCCGGAGGCATGCATGGTGATGTAGAAGGCCTTCGGTGATGATCTCCTCTCCGGCAGGGTGCCGGAAACAGCTTCAGAACCCCCCAGATCTGGGGTTGACGGTGACAGCGGCTGCGGAACTTTTCGGGGATTTTCGATCAGGTGTTTAGGGTTTTCCATCCAGGGGGCTTAAATAGGTGAAATGACAAAGGCGGTGGAGCTCTAGGGCCCCCACACCTATAGGTGGCGCGGCCGGGGGGGGGGGGGACCCGCGCCACCCTATGGTGTGGCCCCCCTGTTGCCCCTCTTCGAGTCCTCTTCGGTGTTTTGGGTGCTTCCGGGGAAAATAGGAACTTCGGGCTTTGGGGCTCCAATTCCGAGGATGTTTGCAGAACAACTTTTCTGAAACAAAAATTAACAGAAAACAGGGAACTGGCACTTGGCATCTTTTTAATAGGTTAGTCCCGGAAAACATATAAAATGTTATAAATAAGGGAGAAAACAAGTAGCAATTGACAAAATATGATCATGGAGCATCAGAAATTATAGATACGTTGGAGACGTATCAAGCATCCCCAAGATTAGTTCCTACTCGTCCTCGAGTAGGTAAACGATAAAACAATAATTTCTGAGGTGACATGCTACTAGCATAAACTTGATTAATCTAATGTAAAAGCATATGCACGCTGAGATCATAAAACTTTAAACACAGGCACGATAAATAAAACGTTAATAATAAAGCATAGCAATTACTTTGCATCACGAAGAGTAACTCAAATAAAGAATCACGAATAATAACGCAAAGAAAGGTAAACGTTTGTTTCAGGTATAGAGAAAGCATGGCAAAGTGATATTTCGATAGTCCTTAAGAGTGGGGCAAAACATAAATGTCAGGACACTTTCGAAGTTCATGAGGAAGACTAGAACAAATAATTTAAGAACAAATGATATCACATCATGAAGTAATTATTGATGCTTATGGGACAAATGCACATAGAACTTAGAATGACAAAAATGCTCTCTCAACTGTGCATAAAGTTAGAAGATGGAGACTCAACATTAAAGTAAAAGAAAGGCCCTTCGCAGAGGGAATCAGGGATCACTCATGTGCTAGAGCTTTTTATCTTATTAAACAGAGTTATTAAAAGTTTGACACCGAGTGTCTATATTTTGGGAGATGTATGCTAATGTCAACGAATGGTAAACATAAAATACCGTACGTCACAAGACAAATAGATTCGCAAGAGCGGCTCCCATGGTGAAGGACACAACTGGTGCAGAAGGTCATCCATCTTTCTCTTTTGTTTACACAATTATGCTTTGATTGATAAAGCAGGGGCAAAAATAGTGAAGAGAATTTGTTTGCATTAATTTGGGGCTGGGCACCCCGCAGCCATATCTTCTGTAATTTGGATAAGTGGATGAAGCCACTAGTCCAGGGTGTGAAATCCAGTCAACAAGTGAGATAAATATTCTCTATTGACGTCCTCATCAGCAAAAACAGGAACATAAAGCAGGAGTAATTTTGAAGGTTTTAAAGGTAACACATGAGCAATTTACTTGGAGTGGCAGTTAAATACCACATGTAGGTAGGTATGGTGGACACAATGGGAAAAACTTTGGTTTAAGGGAGTTTGGATGCACGAGTAGAGCTCATACGCAGTACAGGTGAAGGCTAGCAAAAGACTGGGAGCGACAAATCAAGAGAGCATAAGAGCCATAATCATGGATAGCGACACAAGCATCATTAATTAAAACATAAGCAGTATCACAAGTTCAAAAACTAAGTGGTCATGGAGGCTATTATTGACTGGTTTGTAGTCATAAACATGGTGTGAGCATGCGCCAATTCAACCAAAGAAAACATTCGAAAGAGAATACAATATATTGATGCTTTACTAAGACAACAACAACTCATGAATCTTTCAATACATATTAAACACTCTCAGCTATTTGAGGCTAATAATGATACTCAATAACCACAAGGATTTAAAACTAAAATAACATTTATCATGGCATGAAAAAGTTCTAGCCACAGTCTATACAGGCTTCTACTAGTACTGTTATAAATTCTACTTCAAGCAGCAGTTTTCTTTCTCCCAACAAGCACCAAACAAAACATGCTTTAACAAAAATACTCTTTATGATACAACAAGCAAACATGAGAGTACTCACATAACACTACTAAAACTAATAGCTCTAATAAGAGATGCATGCAAAATAGGAGCTAAATAAATGCAGCAGCTAGACAGAGATTAAGAACACAACGTATTCTCAAGAAAAAGCGGAGCGTGTCACTCTCCAATAAAAGAATGCTGGGGTCCAACCAAGCTTATTGAAAAAAATAAAAACAAACTGAAATCAAAATCAAAATCAAACTGAAAACAAAAATAAAAGACGCTCCAAGTAAAGCACATAAGATGCGACCGAATAAAAATATAGTTTCACTAGAAGTGACCTGATAATTTGTTGATGAAGAAGGGGATGCCTTGGGAACAAGCTTAGACGCTTGAGTCTTCTTGGAATTTGCTTGGATGTACCACCGGGGCATCCCCAAGCTTAGGCTTTTCACTCTTCTTGATCACATCATATCATCCTCTTCTCTTGACCCTTGAAAACTTCCTTCACATCAAAATTCTCACAATCTTCATTAGCAACGTTAGTGCAATTGAAATAATAAATTCACATGGTTCAGTTTTAAAACAAGTATAACACTCAAAAACACATTAGCTACTGTCACAACTTCTTTCAAAACTCTTTTTCTCAAAAGAACACTAAAAGAAAGAGATTAAGATGCAAATGCGATAAATGGCAGAAATCTGTCAAAACAGAACAACAGGTAAAGATCGATTTTGTCAAACATCTTCTGTTGCTCAAATCAAAAAGAGATCTTCTAAGAAAATTTGCGTATATAACTCAGGATTAAGCACAAAAAATATCAGGTCATTTTGAATTTTTTGTGATTTTTAACGGAATTAACGAAATCTGTTTCTTGCGCAGAAATCCGAAATATAGGCTCAAGTTTCCACTAGAGGCTTTACTTGGCTCAACAAAAACTCAAAAGAAAATATACGGCGGTGTTTCTAAGGAAATAGACAACACCCAGGTGCAAATCACACCAAAGAAAACGGGTTGAAAAGAACGAAATAAAACGGGTTGTCTCTCGGTAGCGCTTTTCTTTAACTCCTTTCATCTAGGCACAAACGGGAAACTGAAGTATTTTAGAGTGGAGAAGCATCAACATCATATTTTTATCTAATAATAGAGTCAAAAGGTAGCTTCATATTCTTTCTAGTAAAGTGTTCCAAACCTTTCTTGAGGGGAAGTTGATGTTTAATACTCCCCTCTTTCATGTCAATAATAGCACCAACAGTTCTAAGAAAAGGTCTTTCCAAAACAATAGGACAAGAAGAATTGCATTCAATGTTCATAACAACAAAATCAACAGGGGCAAGGTTATTATTAACCATAATAAGAACATCATCAATTCTACCAAGAGGTTTCTTCTTAGCATTATCAGCAAGATGAACATCCAAATAACAGTGTTCCAACGGTGGTAAATCAAGCAAATTATAAAGCTTTTGAGGCATAACAAAGATACTAGCACCAAGATCACACAAAGCATTCTAATAAAAATCATTTACTTTTATCTTAATGCTAGGATTTCAACCATCATCTAATTTTCTAGGTATAAATGCCTCAAGTTTCAACTTTTCTTCCCTAACTTTCATGAGAGCATTGGTAATATGTTTAGTAAAGGCCATATTCGTGGCACTAGCATTGGGACTTCTAGCAAGCTTTTGTAGAAAAATAATAACTTCAGAGATATTACAATCATCAAAATCAATATTATTATCATCAAAAGTAATGGAACCATCATCTCCCATATCTCTAAAAATTTCAGCACTTTTATCAGAAGCAATTTCAGCAGTTTGAGGCAAATTAGCACGTTTCACCAAACAAGTATGGACTTTATTAACACCAAATACTTTACCATTGATAGTAGGAGGTTTACTAGCACTAGGAGCTTCAGTTTTACTAGTGGTTGTGATAGTGCAAACTCTAACAATATTATTCTTTCTAGCCAATTCATCTTCTCTTTCCCACCTAGCACGTAATTTGGCCATCAACCTAACATTATCATCAATTCGAACTTGGATGGCATTCAAAGTTTTACTTTGTTTAACATCTTGTGGAAAAACCTTTAGTTTTATAAAATCAACATCAATAGCAAGGCTATCTACTTTAGAGGCAAGACCATCTATTTTACCAAGCTTTTCCTCAACAGATTTATTAAAAACAGTTTGTGTCCTAATAAATTGTTTAAGGATGTTTTCAAGATCAAAGGTAGAGCTTTTATTACTATTGTAGGAGTTGCCATAAGAATTACCATAACCATTATTAGGAGGATAAGGTTTATAATTGTTTCCACCAAAATTATTTCTATAAGCATTGTTGTTAAAATTATTATTTCTAATAAAGTTTACATCAACATGCTCTTCTTGAGCAACCAAAGAGGCTAAAGGAACATTATTAGGCTCAAGAATTAGGGATACGTCATAAACGCATCCCTAATTTTTGATGTTCCATGTTGTTTTCATGTTATTTCCCACATGTTTGCTATAGACTTTATGTCATTTTTATCGATTTTCCGGACTAACCTATTGACAAGATGCCACAGAGCGAGTTCCCTGTTTTCTGCTGTTTTTAGTTTCAGAAAAGTTGTTCTGGAAATATTCTCGGAATTGGACGATTCTAAAGCGAGAAGTCTTAGAAGTCCCGGAAGCATCCAGAAGTCCCGAAGAGCCCCGGAGGGGGGCCATAGGGTGGCGCCACCACCCCCTGGACGCGCCACCTGGTGGTGTGGGCCCCCTGGCCACCCCCCAGCATCGCCCTTTCGCCTATATATACTCCCCGATGCATAAACCCTAGAAGAATCGACCTTTTCCACAAAATACATCCTTAGCTCCGCTGCCACCGCCGACAAGTTTCTGGAGATAGATCTCTGTTCTGGCACCCTGCCGGGATGGGGAAGTGCCCCCGGAAGCCATCTCCATCGACTCCACCGCCATATCCATCGCCGTTGCTGTCTCCTATGACAAGGAGAGAGTAGTTCTCCCCCGAGGATGAGGGCTCTACCGGTAGCTATGTGGTTCATCTCTCTCTCCCATGGTGTGATCTATATATGACCGCGAGCTTTGTAATCTAGTTGAATAAGTAGATGTTACTCTTCATCTTGTGCTACTCAAGTGTTTTATTAATATGAACTTTGGAGTCACCTTGTCCCGCGGTGTGAAGGCGACAGTGTGCACATCGTGTGTGTCTCCTCTATGAATTGTGGTGTTTGTCTAGTACCTTCTAGGGCGCTCATAGTGACAGCATGGGGTTAATTAGACATGGGAATGCTTACTTTAAGGAATGCTTTTTGCAGCCCTACGCAATGATTAGTGTTCGTTATCCAACCAGAGAGGGTTAAGAGTAGCATAGTGAAGAGAAGATATTTAGTTATTCAATTATGTGATCATTGTTGAGAGTGTCCACTAGTGAAAGTAGGATCCCTAGGCCTTGTTTCCAAGCATTGAAAGACCATTTTCCGCTTGTTCTGCTACATGTTTGCTTGCTGCCATATTTATTTTAGATTTCTATTATTACTTATAACCATCCATATTACTCGCATTTCACTATCTCTTCGCCGAACTAGTGCACCTATATACCTAACAAGTATATTGGGTATGTTGGGGACACAAGATACTTCTTGTACCTTAATTGCAGGGTTTCTTGAGAGGGATATCTTTGACCTCTACCTCCCTGAGTTCGATAAACCTTGGGTGGTCCACTTAAGGGAAACTTGTTGCTGTTCTACAAACCTCTGCACTTGGAGGCCCAACACTGTCTACAAGAATAGAAGCGTGCGTAGACATCAAGAAGCAAACAAGAAAAAATAAAATAAACTAAGCAAAACAAAAACAAAGTAAAGAGATTGGAAGTGAGAGACTCCCCTTGCAGAAATTCTCTTCCTCCCGGCAACGGCACCAGAAAACTTAATGGAGCCTTGACGCCTTCGTTGGTAAACCCCAAGAGAAAGGTTGTGAAGAGTGCAGCGGCAAGTTTTCCCTCAGAATAGAAACCAAGGTTGAATCGACCAGTAGGAGGACAAGCAATCTCTGAAGGTTGATGCAGCTGAGGTTGCAGGGCGCACTACCGGTTCAGCAGCAACGTGGAACCTACACAACACAATCAAATCACTTTGCCCCAACGAAGAAGTGAGGTTGTCAATCTCACCGGTTTTGCTGAACACAAAGAGGTTAAACGTATGGTGTGGAAAAAAACAGTAGGAAAACAAAATAAAAGCGGTAGCAGCTGTATGAAAGTAGTGTGAAAACAATAGAAGCAGTGTGTGTATTATCAGTATGAGAAAATGGACCAGGATCCACAGTTCACTAGTGGTGTCTCTCTGTGAAAGATAAATAACATGTGTGGTCAATAAATTACAGCTGGGCAATTGACAGAAATGAAGGATGCACCGTAGTGCATATGCAACACATAAAGATTACTATGTGATTCATGTGGGCATTACAACAAAATACATAGACCGTCATCCAACTGCATCTAAGTCTAATAATCCACCCTCCGAATATCATCCGAACAAATGTTGGGTATTAAGTTGCTAGCAACAGATTACCGCAGTAAGCAAAGTGTGTAATGTAAACAATGTAAACTAGGTAACACCGTTGTTTTCTCCCTAATGGCAACAACACATCCTCCGCCCGTCACATTTCTATCACTCGAGCACATATGCAAAGGAGGCATGAACACACTATCGAGCATACATACTCCCTCTTGGAGTTACTAGCATCTACTTGGCCAGAGCATCTACTAATACGGAGAGCATGCAAGATCATAAATAACATATGCATGAAGATAACATGGTAGATTGATAACCAGAAGACATAACATTCAACATTTATCAGATCCCAGCAAACACAACATGTAGCATTACATAAAGATGATCTCGATCATGTGAGGCAGCTCACGAGATCTAAACATGAGGTACAAAGTGGAGAAGACAACCATCAAGCTACTGCTATGGACCCGTAGTCCAGGGATGAACTACTCACGCATCACTTAGGAGGAGGGAATGGTGGTGTAGACCCCTCCGGTGATGAATTCCCCTCCCGGCAGGGTGCCGGGGAGAGCTCCAGAACCCTCCCGAGCTCGGGATGACGATGACGGCAGCCTCAGGTGTTTTTCGGGACGAAGTGGTATATCTTTAGGGTTTACGTCTCAGGGGGGGTATAAATAGGCGAAAGGGCAAAGGCGGTGGAGGCCCGGGGGGCCCACACCACCCCATGGCGCGGCTAGGGGGCGCGCCTCCCTATGGTGTGGGCCCCTTATGGCCCCCTCCGGGTCTCTTCGGGACTCCGTGGAACCTTCGGCAATTCTAGGACTTCCGGGCTTCGAATTTTCCAATTCCGAGAATATTTCCAGAACAACTTTTCTGAAACTAAAAACAGCAGAAAACAGGGAACTGACTCTATGGCATCTTGTTAATAGGTTAGTCCGGAAAATCGATAAAAATGACATAAATTGTATAGCAAACATGTGGGAAATAATAAGAAAACAACATGGAACATCAGAAATTAAGTATATGTTTATGACATATCAGTATCCTCACCCGAGCATGAATTCGGTGCAACTCCCTTCGTACTTCTCAATCAGTAATCCCTGTTCCCGGAACAACCAAGGTCGTTGTTCAGTGATCTTGTTCCAATCCCCCAGTCAGTTTGCCTGGATCAGAAACCTGTTTACATCCACATACCTGATGGACACCTCTTGTGCTGGCACCCACGCGAACCTCATGGTCTTCTTCAGGGATGTAGCGCTGAAAGGCTTGGTGGGTTAGTAGGCGCATCACCGTCATCCACTTCACACTTTCTTTCAAGGACTCAATCTCACTTTTCGCTACGAAGAAACCCTCAATGTACTCGCCTTTCAGTTCAAACTCTCCAGCAGATCTTCCAGCGCCTGTTGAGGCTCCCCCTGCTCCGCTGGCCTCCCCCTTCTCCGATGCAGCCACCACGATCCAATCTCCCAACCCACCCCCACCCCCACACACACACTGTAACCACCAAGGCAGGGCCACCCTACAGTCTTAATTTCAAAAAAATAACAATCAAGTCTGGGTAATCGATCAGATCGACCCCTTGGTCAGCCCGAGTAGCACGATCGCGGGATGGATTGGGACGGATCAGACCACCAAAGATTGTCGCCCTTCCACCGGGATCGCCGATCTCCGATGAGGTAGGAAAACCTAGCCGGCTGCCGACTCAGTACTCAGTTGCCGCGCAGGCCTTGATAATCGCGGGGTAACAACATCTTTCATGCGCAGCAGTTTTGCATGCACAGCTGAACAGCCGGCCACAACCAGCAAACAAAGAGGCCCGGGTGATACGAGTATTTTACCTCGTTCAAGGCCCAACCATCTCCCCTCCCGCCTATAGCTGGCCAAACGGGCCGCCCGGCACGGCCAGAGTCTGGCCGAAAAAAGTCTGGCCGTATAAGGCACGGCCCGTATACGGCCCGACTTATACGTGCCGGGCCGGCCCATGGGCCGCATTTCGGGAATAGGCACGGCACATGAGCACGTATGCAGCCCGACGGGCCAGTTTTTGGCACGATAGCCCATTTAGAAGCCCGACACGATTGGCCCAATTAGGGAGGCGGAAAATACGTTTTTTTAAATTTGGTGGGGCTGGAAAAATGGGGGAAGTGGGAAGGGTGGGATTTTTTCTGTTAGGGGACAACTAGGGGTATAATTAGCCTATCTATCTATACTTCTTGTAAAACAAAACCCCACTAACATGCATAAATGATTTTTCTATCTCAACATGCAACCTATCCACATCATCCATTCTCTTAGCCAATCAAATGTCCATGTCATCTTCACTAATATTTTTAATCACTACATGCATACTACACATCATCCATTTTTTAAACCATCAAGTTATTCGTATTAATAATTTTAAATATATATACTATGATCAATTAAATTTCACATATTCACATAGACACCATTATACACAATATCTTTTATAAAATTTTGTTTAAAATACAGTATCTAGAGTAGTCCCGCAGCAATGCGCGGGGTATATTCTAGTTTTAAGTATGATTTGTGTCCATTTAGACCTGTTTTGCCATATTTAATCATTAGAGGCCTAATTTAGTCTAAAAAATTGCATTTTTTCCCTATAAAAAGGGTTTCTCACCCTCTAATTTAATCGTGTCATGTCGTGCCCGTGCCGGGTCGCGTGCCAGCCCATTTATATCGTGCCGTGCCGTGCCAATCCACGTGCTTCAAATCGAGGAGCGGCCTGAGCACGTTACGCCTGAGCACTAACGTGCTCGTGCCGTGCCACGGCCCATTTAAATCGTGCCGTGTCGTGCCCGTGCCGTGCCAAAAAAAATGTCGTGCTTCGGGCCGGCCAAAAAAGCCCGGCCCGTTTGGCCAGCTATACTCCCGCCCCAACCTCTGGCCCGTGGACCCTGATCCGCCTCAGGTGAGCACTTCCTCCTCCACCGTGCCTCTCATCCAGCGAGCGCCCGGCCACCGGAAGCCACATCGCTCTCCACCGCCACCTCACCGTCGCCTCACCGAGCGCACCACACCCCACGAGCTTGTCGTCCAATCTTTGAGGAGCCCTCGTCCCCGCCCTCTGCGCAAACGTTGTGACACAGATCCCTAATTCGCCGCATCCGGTTCCATGGACGGCCGCCGGAAGGGCGAGCAGGAGGCAAACCGGTGGCCTACGTGTCCTAAGGAGGCGCGGGAGAGGGACTCCGGCTCCTCACCAGCTGCAATCCTCCTCGTCGCCCTCATCGGCGCCACCGTCACCACCGCCGCCGTACGTCCTTTTACCCCTTCTCCCCTGCTGCGCGTTTCTCTGGCTCTAATCCGAGACCGAGACGCAGCGGTAGTTTGTAGGGTATGCGGCGCTGCTTTGGCTGTTGTGTAGTTAGGCAGCCTCGGACTGATCCAAACTCACTGAAATGATCACTCAGTCGAACTATTACTCTGCTCTTGTGTTATCTATACATCTGGGAATCTGATTGTGCATCCGTGTTTGGGAGGTCGCAGGTTGGTCAACTACGCCGGACGATTAGCTGGTTCTACACTCAGGTATATGAAAATGCTCATCTTGTAAATTCTGAAATGTTACAGTTTTAATCAAATGATATTTATAAGCTGCATTTGGGAGAGACTGTTAAAACCGTTTTCCTTCCACCGAAGCATAGCAGGTCACAACCATACGTCTACTGGGAAGACGTACCCCGCGGTCCGAATCGGTACGGTGATGCCTGGCGGTATTACCGAAGGACACGAGAGACAAGCGACGATCAGAGGGAGAGAGTGGTTGGTTCCCTGTTTGAGCATATGAGATTAAGAATGTGTTTATGGACATTCACATTTAAATATAATGTGCTAAAAGTGTAGTGTTGTCGGTGCCTCAATGCTTGTTCCTGAATTTCCAGATTAGTTTCATATGAATATCATTCAATTTAGAGATTAATGGACTGTTGTTAAGAACCTGCTGAAGCATTTACTCTGTCAAGTTGAGATTGTATCTTAAGAAAATATTTGGTTGAGCAACCACACCGTTTACTTGCGTATTGAGCTACTATGTAAATCACTGTATTTATGTGCTGATATGTTTCAACTAATCATCAACCAATATTAGCGCTTTCTGTAGGAACGCATCAGGCGCATGCAAGATGTATTCAGAAAGGAGAGAAGTAAATGTCGGGATTATCGAACTCGGGATGGCCATAATCCAGGCTATAATCAGCATAGTCGAAGGGATGATTGGTATGCGGACACAGAAACATTTTATGCTAATCAAAGAGCAAATTTCAGATCGAGACCCAGGGAAGCTACGAGCTGCAGCATGTCACATCACTATTCTGTCTTGGGCCTAAGCAGGTATATCACACAAATGATTCATATATTTTTTTTAGTTGTCTTTGATGGCAGTCAAGCTTGTTATGGGCCACTTTGATGCATTTGGTCCTTTAGCCCACATCTCCTGTGATCTGTATAAGTTGATCATCAATGTTACAAACGCAGTTTAAATGGAACTATCTCCCTTGTCCTTAGGTCTAGTTTACCAGCTGTTTTGCGATGGTTCTATTTTATTTTGCCTTTTATTCATTCCCACATGATTGCTCCATATCTTGAATTAACTTTCTGTTGCCTGGAAATTGACAAGGCATCTGGTATCTTCATAAGCTGCCCCTGACCAAGTTTATATACCTTCAATTGTGTAGGTCAAGATCAGAGCCATTTTCAGATGCCGAGATAAAGGTGTGCCTACCTGTTCCTGGTCATATTTTTGACTCGTAAAATTCTCAGCCAAAAAAATATTGCCATTATGTTCTTATATATTCTATAACATTTATGCTCCAGCCTTGTTTTAATAAAGGTAAAGACGTGAATGAAAGTAAAATGTTTTCCACTCTTAAAAAATTACCACACTTTCGTTTGTATATGTCACAAATTCTGTAACACCTATGCTGCAGCCTTTTGTTAATACATGTGAAGATATGAAAGTAAGTCATCTTTTGCCAATTAAAAATTTTTACCACATTTTTTTTCGAGAGTACAAAAAAATTTGGACCATTTTTTTATAGAAGGAGAACAAGGTCAATTACAAGAATCGACAGCAAGGCTATGGAAAACTCCTAGCAACCTGCAACCTAGAGACATATAAAAAGCCCATGTTACAAGATTATTGAGCCCCCTAGCTCCAGCCAAATTCCACTGCTTATCCTCATCTACGATCATCCTACAGAGCCTACCCACTTCAAACTGCCTATCCACATTGCCGAAAACATGAGCAACTGGTAGATGTTGGAGGAGAGCGGGGATGTTACGAAGTTTAAGAACTAACATTCGCTTAAGTGCATCTCTTATTCATATCACGAGTCTAAATCAATGGAAAAACCATCCACTTCTTACCGAGGGTAGCCAAGTGAGATAATTGAGGCATCGACGCAACATATTTCCGTGCCATTTATTCCTTCCATTGTGCAACTCTTAATACTGAAATTTCAGTGTTCAATAGTCAACTGGAAATTGAGCTCATGCCCGTTTGATGTCCTGTTAGGTTAAGCTTTTAAGGATCCATCTATCAGTTTGCTTATTTTTTTGCATGATGCGCATTCCAGAACGCTTTTAGGAGAAAAGCCATGGAGTACCATCCAGACCAAAACCAACACAACAAAGGTAAATCCAGCCTCTTCTTCTTGTATTCTCCCCTCATGGAAAAGCTAGCATATGTCCACTATATACGTGCTCATGGTTTGTCCCTTTTGTTTGCGGCAGAGGTTGCCGAGGCAAAATTCAAAGAGGTGATGATTTCTTACGAAGCAATCAAATTAGAAAGGCAGAATGGAAGTTGCTAGTGCACTCATGATGTGGTACTGTTATGTATATTGGTGTTTGACACAAGATAAGATATTTCCAAAAACTCTCATTGTAACTTCTCGGCTGAAGATGTGTAGCATCAGCCATCAGATCAGCCGTTTGCTACGGATTCTGATCATCTTGGCTGACCAGCTAATACTGGTCCAAGACAAGCCGTCTGACCAGCTAATACTGGTCCAAGACAAGCCGATGGAGCATGTTGTTATCAGAATGTCCTTGATAAAATAGATAAGTTTTGCTCACTGGCTAAGGTAGAATTCGTGTGGCGCGTTACATAGAAAGCCACGTTACTCACTTTTCAGCTGCTAGAGATTTGGCCTAGTTTGGCGACAAAGTTTTTCTAAAACCGAAGTATTCAAATAATAAAGTATTTAGCTGCCTGGCAAACAAATACTTCAGTTTTGGAAAAAGAGGTCCAGACCTCTTTTTAACATACTTCAAAATTAGTACAGTTTCTTGCAATACTGAAGTATATAAAAACGCATTATTCGCTGGTGCCAAACAGGTTGAAGTATTTGATACTTTAGTATTTTTGGAAACTGAAGTATTCTCAAAATACTTCAAAAAAACTGAACTCCCAAACGGAGTCTTAAAGAAAGATGCTTACACGACCTGTTCCGTTCCTGTTTTTAGCACTTCAGAACTTAGCCCTCTTTTTTTAACAAAAAACAAGAAAACTACTGGCTTTCTACCTGGTTTAGAGCATCTCTAGCGGTCCGAAACTGAAAAGAAAAATAACCTCCGCATACGGGCCGTGAGTGAAATTTTTGGGACTAGTAGGGGCCGTAAACTTGGCTGGCCTATAAAACTTTTTTTTGGGGGCGCTGGAGAATTCCCCCTCCAACCCTTGAATCCAAGAATTTTAGCTCCCGCTACCAGCCGTCACCGTCCCCACTCCGACCTTCCTCTCCGACTCCGTCCGTTCTCGCTCCTAGCACCACCATGGAATCTGAGCAGTCCTCCCTCGTTAGCGTACGCGTTTGCACGGCTCCAGAATCGGATCCCGCGGGTCGTTTAGATCTGACGGCGGCCTCCACGGCGGCGCCTGCGCCCGTCCCCGGTCCGGTGAAGCGCAAGCGGCTCGGCACCGGGCAAGCTGCTACTGCCACCGCTGAAGGAGGAGTTGTCTTGCTGGCCGCGGCCGCCATAGCGGGGGGCGGTGAAACCACCGAAGCCGCTGCCGATAAAGAAGAAATTGCCGACGCAAAGGTACGGTTTTTCTCATCTTTGATTCGATTTTGCTACAATTCCGATGTGTTTTTTGTGGATGATTGGACCGATTGTGTAGCTTGGCCATGCGTGAGGCTCCTACGGCCGCATACATGGACATGTTGAACAAGGTCAGCGTCAACATCGATGAAACCCCCATTGGTGCTTTCAGCTACAACGAGGCCAAGGAATGGGTTGACAGTGCCGACGATGAGGATGATGAGGACGTCGAGGAGATCGGGGTGGGGGGTCAGTGTTCACCGCGAGCAAACGCCCGAGGGCGATGAATTACACGCAGTTGGAAGATGAGACATTGATAAAAGATTGGGGGGGGGGGGGGGGGAGGGGGGCATTTCTCTCGATTACACTACCGGCACGGATCAAACCGGTGGCAAAGGGTCGAGGATCAGTTCTTCCAGATGATGCCTCGATTTGACCAGAACGACAAAGTGGTGAAAGAACCCCACACACGTATCGGTCACTACAAGGTCGTTGGTATACGATCAAACCCATAGTGAGCTGGTGGATGCTTGGAGCAAGTTCGGAATGCTCCTCCAAGTGGAACTAATGAGGGTGATTATGTGAGTTTGCACGAGTCGACATTGTTGCTTTCTTTGTCATTGATGTCACGTTGACACGATTTTTTCTTATGTAGGAATGGATTTCCAAATAGAGGTACAAAGACATGTCAACTTCCAAGGGCAAGCCATTTCTACTCGATCATTGTTGGGCTTTACTCCAACAGAGTGAGAAATGGAAAATGAGCGAGATGGAACCAAAGAAGGTTGAAGTGAATTTGATCGATGACGAGGACGGTAAAGGGGAAAAAACTATAGGAGGCCCAAGGGCACGAAGGAGGCCGAAGAGAGACTCGGGTCGCAATCCGAGACTGTAAACTTGTGCGATCAGATAGACAACATGGTGAAATCCAATGAGTTGTTGACGGGCAAGAGTATAGAAGCAAAGAAGGAATTGTCCAATAAAAGATCCCAAGAGAAGAAAGAGAAATGAGAAATGCTCCGGCAAGAGGGGTTGTGCAAAGCCGTCGTGAAAGAGGAGCTGCGCAAAGCTGCCATCGAGGAGAACAAGCGCAAAGCTACCATCAAAGACGCAAGAGCCAATGCCGTGGAGACCAGGGCACTCGCCAAGGAGAACAAGATCATGATGATGAACCGCTCTGAAATGAATGAAGTGACCCTCGAGTGGCACAACATTGCAAGATAACAAATCCTCGCGCGTAGAAAGCAATCTATGATTGCGGCATCTGGTGGTGGTGGTGGTGGTGTGGCTTGATTTGGTCATCTGTGGCGCTTTTGTTTGAGATTGTTCTGTGTGTTCGTCATGAACATCCTATTGTCGCACTTGAGCATTCAAACTCTTTTAATTGTCGAACATTTCCTGAAATTGCGATGAATTGTGCTAAATGTTCGTAGTTTTATATTTTCGGTTTACGGGTTGAAAACTGCTGCGTCGTAGCAGCGCCCGTAAACCGGACCGTTCTATTTTACCAGTCGACTTTACGGGGACCGCTATGGCGCAACAGTTTTCCGCGTTTACAATTCTGCGGGACAGGGCTCTGCTAGAGATGCTCTTAGTGCAGCCTTGCATGATAGATCAAACATGGAAACAGAAGAAATGTGTAATATATGTTTTGTAGCACTGCTACAACGCTCTCCAACACAGTGCTCGTGAGGTTTTTAAAGAAAAGAGGTAGGAAATCAGCCTTTGGCGCACGGCTGGTCTTGGGGTCTGGGATAGAAAATCATGCCCCAACGGGCCTCTCTATCAATTCGTTTATTAGATGACCCATTACTCTAACTGACGCAAATAACGGATTTCTGCTGGAATTTTTTCCCTAAGCCAACAATTATAAATTAATCTAGAGATTACCGCATTATAAAATCGAAAAGTTCTATTGCTGTAGTCCAGAGTAATTTATGTGATCCAAAAATCACTATAATTAGAAAGTAGCAATTAATGGTCTTCTTCAAAGCATAATTACAATGACACAGAGGGAGAAATTGCAAACACAAGAGAAATAGTCGAGTAACCTAATATTAAGTCATCAATAACGGGGGATCACGAGTAAATAACAACACACAAAGCACACACGGTAAATAAAGTTCAGTGCATTGTTTAAATCCATTTTTTTTAGAAATGGGAGTCTCTGCCCCGGCCTCGTTTAAATCCATACGATGGAGCAGTTAAAGCTTCAACATGAAGATCACACACATTAGACAGTGCACGGCTCAACAAAATAATACGATCAGATACATAGGGAGTAGTCATATTATGTGGATAGTTTAGCAAAAGGGGAATGACAAGTGCAACAAAGGCTGATGTCTCACTGGTTTGATGATGCACCAAAGAAGAGCCGTTGGGTATCAGCAGACATCGAACCGACGGGTACTAAGATACGCCGGTAGGTGGTTTGTATTTCCTTGCAAGTGTAGCCGCAAGAACCGCCCAGGTCGATCAGAAGGATATGTACATAAGGACCTGCGAGAACGAGAAAAAAACCAATATGGCTAACCAAGAACATAGATGTGTAGATATATAAACGAAAGGGTATGTACCTTATATCCAAACTACGACCACGAAGACATTAGAAAATTCAAACCTCCCGCGTTTTCCCATCCTTACCGGGCTTTCTACCAGCGGCGGTCCTAATTATAGAAAAGAACCAACATATAAAGGACATGTTTGAGAATAGAACTATCTGAAGATGGTAAACCAGAGAACGAAGATCAAGTGTACTCGCAGGAAACCGTACACATAAGTGAAGTAACACTTCATGGCATGCAAGTGGGAACTCACGATAGCGTTGACCAACTGTAACATCCCAAGTATGAAAAACACCTTTAGAATGTTTGCTTTTTGTTAAATTATGTTTTGCATCATGTCATCATAAGCTTTGCATTTGTTTTCCAATTGTTTTCCTTTGTTTTCATTTGTTTTCCCTTGTTTTTTCCATTTGATTTCAAACCAAATTTCAAAATTTTGTTTCATACTTGTTCTGTTACAATTTTTCAAATAAAAAGTTCAAATCAAAACATCAAATTGTTTCCAATAACTTGGAAGATCAAACCATTAACTTGCTTAAGTTAAATAATTTAATTAATATCAAATTCAAATAAAATACAAACAGCAACACAATTTGAAATTTTTGAAAAACAAAAGTTTGCAAATTGGTGCTTTTGTAAATAACAACCTATAAAAAATATCACAAAATTTTAAACCCCCTAAAAACCTTTCCTTTTCTCTCCTTTTTCTTCCTTTTCTTTTTCTGCAAAAAAAAAAACAGAAGCAGTAAAAAAAAGAGAGAGAGAGTAGAGGGGCAGGCCAGCCAAGTGGGCTGAGCCCACCAGCCCAAAGCCCAGCCCCCTTACCTGTTCGTCCTGCTCTGTACGACAGAGAATCGGAGGTGCCCACGTCGACAGTCCGAGCAGGGGACGGCCAGCGAGCACCCCCTCCTCCTTAAAAACCTTGCACCCGAGCTCCTCCTCCTGCCCTAGCTTCCTCCTCCATCTCCCTCACGCCGCCATCGCTTTTTCCCTTCCTCCTCCCTCCGTTTCTTCCCTGTTCTGAACCACCACCGAACACCACCGCGTCCACCTCCGGCGATCGCCGCCGCTATGTCCCTCCTCCGCGCGGGATAAGCACGGGAATCGCTTCCCCGTGTTTCCGTCGTCCTCCTCGCTTCATCGCCGGAGTCTGAGAGCCCCCGGATCGCCGCCGCCATCTCCATCCCCCTCGCCTGTCGCCGCCGTCGTCGACAGTCTCCTCCCGAGCACGAACCCCTCCCGGTGAGCTCCACCTCTCCCCCCTCTCTCCTTTCCCTCTGTCAGTGGCCACGCGCACGTACACCTCCCGCACATCCACAGGAACGCACAGCAGCAGCCGCAGCGCAGCTCGCCGCCGGCGCCCGTCCGCCGCTGTCAGGCAGTTCAGTTAACTGAACTTTCAAAGTTCAGTTAACTGACGAGCTGAACCACAAAACCAAGCCTCCCTCTGTTCTGTCACGAAACGCTCAAACACCGCAGTGGCACAGCGCACTGCTCACGCACGCCGCGACGCGGGTTCGATTCCCCCGCAGCGCGATTAAAAGCCCACCTTTTTGCGCTGTTGCCACGCGGGCAGGCAGGGCCCACCTGCCATAGGCAGTGGGTGCCACGCCAGACGCCAACCGCGCGCCAGCTGGGCACTGGCCCACTGCCAGTGACCCAGGGGTGGCTCTGCGCGCGTAGAAAAGCCCCAGGGGCCTTTCTGAAATTCATTTTTCGCATCTAGGCCCCTGTAACAAATCTGTAACTATTTAATTCACAAATTAGCCCCTGTATTTAAAATTTGAATATCTTTTGCAAATCAAATCCAAATTAAATACATAAAATATGTTTTCTGTACCAAATTTAATTCTCTACATGTTTAAATCATTTGTTGTCTGTTTTGAACATTTCAAATGTTTTCCAAAAATTCAAATTCAAACAACTCATTTCAAATTTGGTCAAATTCATAACTAATTCAAATTTAATTCAAATGTCACATATAAAATATGTTTTCCATGCCAAATTGAACCACCTTTCCAAATATAAACTTTGTTTCCTGTTTTGAATAAATAAAATTGGTTAAATAATTTAAACCTTGTGTAAATCATTTAAAATTGCTAAATTCATAACTTGGTCAAATTAAATTCTTTTTAAACATATAAAATATGCTTTCAAACCAGTAAAATATAATCTTATCAAATATGAATTTTATTTAATGTTTTGCACAAATAAAAATTCGAATAATTTCATACTTGAATTAAATTCATTTAAATCTTGTTTAAACTTGTTTAATTCATAATTAATTCATTTTAATTCCTTTTTCAACAAATGAAACATGTATTCCACCTAAAATTTTGTGTTCTTTCTAAATATGAATTTTGTTATTTATTTTGAACAATTAAAATTGGTGAAAACAACAAATTCTTGTGTAACTCCTTTAAGAAGCCAAAATTTCATGACTTAATAAATAAAATTTCAAACTTGGTAAACACCTTTTCAAATTGAATCTGTTGTTGTTTTCTTTTTGTTTTCCTCATCCATGCATCATGTTAATCCACTTTCACATGATGGTTAATTGTAGATCACTTAATCCAACCTTAATTCATGGGCTTTCCATATGCAATCCAAATTGCATATAGTCCCATTTAATTATGTTACCATGTCAACTAGCCTATTTTGATGCATCTATTAAATTGTCATGCATCATCCCATGATTGTGCATCATGCCACGTTATTGATTGTTTGTCTCTCTGCGTTGTTTGTTTGCTTCTTCTCGAATAGACGACGACGTTGAGACAGACGAGGTTTACGACACTACTTCTGAGGAGTTAGCCCAGTACCAGGCTACTGAGTTTGCAGGCAAGTATTCACTCACATGAACCATTGTGTCCTTTCCACATTGGATACCGATACCTTCCGTTGTCTATTATGCTAGCCTTAAGATTCGTTGCTCGTGTTCGATCCTATCACATGTTATCCTGTAACCCTGATATAGCCTATCTTCCACACCTATAACCCCATTGCTTGTTGCCTGTGTCTTGCATGCTTAGGGTTGTTTAAGCTCGAGTCTATTGTCCGTTATTTCTGTTACCATATTTATTATGTTCTGGGGGCTCGATGTTTAAACAACAACCTGTTAATGTATGAGGTAATGCTAATTTGATGATAAGGCACCGGCAGGAGGCCGGGTATGGTTTTGAGGCCTGCTAGTGTCGAACTCAGGAAAAGTTCTTGTCCTCTGGATCCATGTTGAGCGCGCTAACCCTATGTGGGAAGCGTGTATGGGCGCCCCCCGCAACTCTGATTCGATTCGCATCTCGTCCAAATCGCCACACTTAGTTCGGGCTTTCCATTTGATGCACGCATATGCAGGTACGAACCCGAGGCCAGGGTGGAATTTTTGTAGTCGGCATTTAGGGCGGCGTGGTCTTCCAGTGCTATGAGGGTCCCCCTTTTCTTCGTGGGGGCTCGATTAGCCGCGCACACACATCACGTGGTTCTTTGGGCTTGATGCGAAGAAGAGTTGGGTTGTGTAGAGTGCCTCGCTTGGTGGGTTTGATCCCCGTCTGGCGGGATATTCTTACGTGTACGGCCAAATTGGTGCACCCCTGCAGGGTTAAATCTTCTCGAGAAGCCGTGTTGTCCGCGGTTATGGATGACTTGGTGATAGGGCTGGCTAACAAGGATTAGACAACTTACACCTAATTAATAATAATTTGACTAGTAATAGACCTTATTGACACAATAACTTGACCCATCATTAATCCAACTGTGTGAGTTATCCTCGGATTACTTCTTTGGATAAGGGGCGAGTTCCAGGATGGGTTTGTTTGAGGTTAGTGGTAGTTGGTTACGATACGCTATCTTATCCCCTTCTTTTAGCCGGAAGTTGTAGCGTGTTTCTGTAGTTGGTTAGAGCAGCCTGCTGCCGCACTTTTGTATCACCTATTCTTCCGTTGAACCCAAAGCATCTGTACTTGGTGTTGCCGGGTACACTTTGGTATCTTGTGAGTCTTGCTTGCCAGTACTTGTCTGTACTGACCCCTTTGGGGCTGTGGTTTCCGCAGACTACATTTCCGAGGATCCCCATGGTGGCTACTACGTGGAGTATGACGAGGCTGCTGACGAGTAGATAGCGGACCCGGGCAGGATCCGAGACATCGTGGATGGGCTCCGTCTTTTCGTTTCCGGCCTCTTAGGCCTATTTGGATCTTTTCTGTACTCAGACACTTTGGATGCTTCCGCTGTGATGTAATGATGACTTGTTGGGACATGTGTCCTCTGGATGATTGTATTTGCTATCTCTGCTCTAGTGAGAGCTATTTGCACCTTATTTCTATTTCTTTGTGTCGTAGAGATTTGTTGTGATATCACTTGTTCAAATGCCGTTGACGTACCATGTGTGTATGTTATGAAGTACGTCAATGGAAGTAGTCGGATTTCTACGGGATGGTTTACGCAGACGATGGATAGCAGAGAATGGTATGCCCCGTAAGTCATTTATCTACTGTCTAGCGGGCTGTGAGTATCCTCTAGAAGTCCGGGTGCGACACCAACAATCTAACAAAGCCAACCGCTATCTGAAGATAGTAAACCACATAAAAAAGATCAAGTGTACCCGCAGGAGACAATACACATCGATGAAGTAACACTACAAGTCATGCAAGTGGAGACTCACGATAGACCAACAATCTAACAAAGCCAGTCGTTCAGTAGTAACTAGAAGGAGCGTTCTCTCTATCTGAACCTAAAAACGATCTAGAAAATCATTGGATAAACGACATAAGCAAGAAATGTTATCGACATATTGGTAAGTACCCCTTTGTCTTGCGAATTATGATCTCGCTAGCATTTTCTTCTGCGACAACCTCATCAAACTTTCCCTTTGTGGTTAGCGCGGCGACCTCGTCAGCTCTGCCCTCCTTGGTTAACTCATCTACCTTTTCATCTGTGATGCATTGTACAATGGCAACTGCCTATCCAGTTATAGACTAAACTAGCCAACATAAGAATGTGTTTAACACATATAGGAAACCGAACCGAAAGACTGTAAAAGTGCACAATATATGATGTACCTTTTCATCTAGAAGGTCATTCCAGAGCGGAAGTTCCTCCTTATCTTTGGAAGTAGGGCTGAAAAGAGAGCGTCTTGTGCCGCACATAGGAGAAAATGGGCTGGCATAAGAAGGAAGCAAGAGCGGACATCAGCTATACAAGGCGGTAACCTATATCACCTTGACCCCCTGAGGCGAAGCAGCAATCCTGTTATCATAGAAAGCAGGGCGTGTCTGGCTGTAAATGAAAGCACTAATATTCAGAGGAGAACAAACATAGGAAATTCAATAGTAACGCAAAAGATATATGATGTCAATGGTTTCTAAAACTCACCCGAAGCACATGTGATTGCTAAACAAGAGAAATGGGCCGGTGAAACTGGGAACCAGGGCCAAAGGCGTGGTTGGCATAAGAACCATGCCTGCACCGAGAGGAGATAGAGGAATGTCTAAACCCTTGGCAGATGACGATGCTACGCTAAATCTAGGAACACCGGCAAGAATTGTGAGGGGAAGCTCAGATTTGAACGTTTTTGCTATCCTAATGATCTGGAAGGATATTTACATGCTAGTCGCAAAAAAACGTATTTTTGATATAGCAACCAGCAACTTGTACTTCTGACCAATCAGAGGAGCAATCTTCGGCGAAGTAGTTGTTAGGGAATGCGCTACGCAGAACAAAAAAATTCTAGAGCATAACCAAGATCCATATGCTGAGATAGAGGCAACGAAAACGTTACCCTCGTAGATCGCATGACGGAAAATATGTCGATGTCGAGGAAGTCATGGAAGTAGTCGTTGATGATTCCACGGACGAAGGACTACACGTGCAACACCTCCACGGTATCAACACATACATGTTCGACAACACCGCCCTCATAGAGTGATCAAGCACATGGACGAGGCGGGGATGTAGTCGATGAAGATCCGGCAATGCTCCGCGATTACCACTGAAGACGGAAGCAGAAATCGGGCAGCGCTTCCACGTCGGGACGAAATGGACAAAGTACCAGGGCAGAGTGTGTATGGGTTGGTGGAAGTGGTGGCACAACTGCTACATGGGGCTGGGGGTGGCTGTCTTCTACTCATCTTGGTGCGCCCCCTTTATATAGTGGGCTCCGAAGCCCTAGGGTGGAGTCCGTATTGGACTCCTATCCCGAATTGACTTGGGGTAGGGACGAGTCCCACTAGGACTCCTCTCTTCCTTGGCCGCATTGTGTGTGTGTGTGGGGGGGGGGGGGAGTCCATCTAGGACTCCCCAATTCTCAGATTGGAAGGGGGAATGTGATATCTACTAGGTCTCTCCCTCTTTCACTTTCCTGTGTGCATAGGGAGTCCCTAGCCAAGTCGGTCAGGGCTCCTCCCTTGCCACTTTTGTCGCACCACTAGCGGGCCCCACGTGCCCACCGGTATGTGTAGGACCCACCCATATATACACTTTGTATATATTTCCGAATGACCGAAAAAATCCTGGACTCCTCTGAAATATTTCTGGTCCATTCCGAAACCATGCCACCACTTTTCAAAAATGACCGAAACCATTCTGTCACCTCTCGGTAATATTCCAGACTCCTCCTTCATATCTCGAGATCCTCCGAACTCCTTCGGTGTTACTTCTCCATCAAATCTTATCGGACAACTATGACCTAAATTTTGTTGAAACTTAAGTGTGTGACCCTGTGGGTTCGAGTACATACGAATACATCCAGTAACGTTTTTCCGCGACGTTGATCACTAGTTGCACCTTGATGCACTTAGTGAACCCCATACATATCACGATGATCTTGTATCGTGAGAAGCACCGTATTACTAACAATCACTATATAATGTTGTGCGGTACTTTACGTAACCGGGGTGAGACAATTGTTAACCCTGTTTCCTGGCATGTACTCTTATCGATGTTCATGTGATCATCTGCATTATCAAATGTATGGCCGGGAAATAGCTAACAAAATAATACTTGGGAGCACCCAGAGTGCATCTCTCCATCGTCTGGAGTAGCAATTTCCATGAATACTACATGTAGAACAACGACATACTATCCGGTACGATAGAGACGTACACTTTATAATTACCGTGTTGCCAGCAACATTTTAAGACACCCATCAAGAACCATATCGTACCCTATTCTATCATGTTTGTCATGGTCAAACGACACTTTAGTGACGGTAACACTAACTGAGGAAATACCGGAAACTACTGACAATCTGTTTCTCGGCATATCAATTGGGTCTATCCATCATCGTTGTTCTCTAGCAATTCCGATCACATATATTATTGGCAACACCACAACTCTTTGTAACCTTGCATATAGTCAGGAAACCGATACTATCAATATTATATGAACCGGTATTAGAGGCGAGACCGGGGATATCTTATCTAAGATGTTTATAATTCCCTACGTGTATTAGGGTTTCCTCTAAATACACATTATCCAGAACTAATACAGTTACTAAATATAACATATAAACTTAATTATGAAACAAAAATATAATAATAAAATTATTATTGCCTCTAGGGCATATTTCCTTGTGTCTCCCACTTGCATT
Source organism: Alopecurus myosuroides (assembly GCA_028641055.1). Classification (NCBI taxonomy): domain Eukaryota; kingdom Viridiplantae; phylum Streptophyta; class Magnoliopsida; order Poales; family Poaceae; genus Alopecurus; species Alopecurus myosuroides. Next base: position 288,815,069 of record CM054059.1, read on the forward strand.
AGAGTCATTAATGTAACATCTTTAAGCAGTTTGTCACTTATGGTAATCCGGTGTTGCTCTGTGCTTTTGCAAGTGAAAAGTTTTGTCAAAATATCTTTGCGTACCAAGATCCGTATGAATTTTGCACATCCTGATATCATTATCATGCATGAATCTTTCACGTGATATGATACCTACACAATACACACTTTCTGGTGGGACCTTGATTCCTTAGCGTAAGTCATGGTATAAAATGTCTACCACATTTTATTTTATCGGATTTACCGCATTTGGAATCACACCTGTTTATTGTGATGAATAAGCTTCATCCACATGCCCTCCTTTATTTTGTAGTCTCTATTACAACAATATACTCTGCAATCCTTTTGTAGAACTTGCAAACAATCTTGCTTGGAACTCTTTTCAACTTAATACTTTCGTTTTTTTAACATATAGCTCTTATTTTAGATTTGTAGTCATGAGGAAAAGTGCTAAAGCTCGCTTGGATGCAACTATTTGCAACGATCCCTTTATCACTTCCATGGACGAGAAACATATTCTTAATTTTTCTCAAGTACATAAGAATATTTTCACTTGTTGTTGATACGTCCAAAACGTATCAATATTTTTTGATGGTTTCATACTACTTTTATGCTTTTGATGATTGTTTTTATATTAAGTTTATGATTTATATGGACTAACCTACTAATAGTTGCAAAAGTGCACAATGTTCTTGTTTTACACTTTGATGTGCAGGAATTATCAAAAATACAAGAGGAAACCTTATTGGAGTCGAATTGAGACTTTCCTGAAATATGTCTAAAAGTCTTTTTAAAGATTGCCACGTTACGGGTCTAAGACAATATCAAATGGAAAAAGTGCGGCCCTGAATGTTCTGGAGAATTTCGCGGCGAACGTCGTAGATATAAAGTTTGGCCCAATTCGAGTCCGGAAGGCCGATAAAAGGCCGATTTACCGCAGCCCTAGATGGGATGATGGAAATCCGTGAGACTATATAAAGGGAGGAAACCTAGGTCATGGGAGACACCCCATACCACGAATTTCCAGCCAACAAAGCCACATTTTATCCTCCCCCATGGATCCCATCTCCATATGGGGGGGGGGGCTCCCAAGACCATGAAGGAAGAGGCCTAAGGGGCGGCGCTCCCCCATGATGCCGGCGGAGCAGGGTACGAGTCCTGACGCCACCGCCGGCGCCGCCCTGCACCCCGCGCTGTCCTCTGCACCGTCTTCACCACCATCTCCATCACCAATTCCTCCTTGTATAAAGTGGTTCATCGTCCGACACACCTCTATATCGCCCTATGTAAACATGGTGTTTAAGATTATAAATTATTTGCAGATGATCTATTGCATCTATGTCATGTTTGTGTAGATCCCTTTTGTCATATGATTGATTGTTAAATCTCTATGGATGGTTTGATCTATATATTGAATTTGTTATAGTCCTATGGTGCCATCATATGTTTATGCGTGCATGGATCACATCATAGGGTTTGTAGTATGTGGAGAAAGCTAGAGGGAGGGCTTCTTGAGTGACAGAAACATGAACCCCAATCTAGTGATTACAACATATGGGATAAAGAGGACCTTTTTTATCTTAATGCTATGATTGAGTATTTTTACCTTAATGTATCTTCTAGTAGTTATAGATGTTTGTTAGAGTTCCAATCATAAGTACTTGCAATCATTGGTTAGTGAGAGCTTGTTAGCTTTGCCTCTTCCTCATAAAAGAGGAATATCAACCTTGTATTTGACTATTTGATCATGGACAAATCCATCACGATTACCACCACTTTTCAACACTCATGGTACTGTTAGTTTATAGTCATTTAGTGTACTTTATTGCTGCAGCAACTAACTTTACTTTCATGTATTTACTATCCTGAAAACTATCTTGTTTACCCATATTGTTACTCTAGTTTTATTTCCTAGATATTGCAAAACGTTTAGTGTGCGTAGATTTGTATGAGTGGTTGATAGAACTTGAGAGAATACTTATCCTACCTTTAGCTCCTCATTGGGTTCGACACTCTTACTTATCAAAAATTCTACACACAATCCCCTATACTTGTGGGATATCAAGACCTTTTTTGGCGCCGTTGCCGGGGAGGAATAGCGTGGGTGAATATTCTTGTGTGCACTTGTTTGCTTTATCTCTATGTAGTTTTTACTTCAGTTATAAGTTGTTCCCTATCTTAGTTTGGATAGGGAATGCAAATTGCAAAAAAATTAGTTGTACTTGTTATCTAAAAACGTTTTCAAAAAGGAAAGTGATTGGAAAGATGAGTAATGGTTAAGTGGGGGTCGACCTTGAACACTTGTGTTCATTCCTATGAAACCAAAACAAATCTTTCCATGGAAGATTTTCAGCTATATATATTGTAAATATTGTGTATATACCTCTTTACATAAAAAAATAAAGGGCTAATATTAGTCTCTAGTTACTTGAAAGTGCAAAAGTTTGGTTTGCTGCGCAGAAACAGATTTTTTGTGCTTCACCATATAAGATGTTTAAAATCACTCGAACTATATTTGGATCTGAAATTTTTGTGCATAACCCTGTGCCTAGTTCCTAACTTTCATTAGTTCTGAATTTTCTAATTTAAGTTACGTAGCTATTTCGAAAAAATCGATTTTCATTGACTGATCAACTTTTGGCAGATTTCCTATGGTCCAGTGTAAAAAAATCGTGATAAATCTCAGAATAATATTTTGATCTGAATTTTTTTGTGCATACTCCTGAGATTATGATATGTCTTTCATTAGGTTTAAGTTTTTCTAATTTAGCTAAGTAACTATATCATTGGGTGCCATCTTTACAGGTTTTTCAGTTATCACAATTGTTTTTTGTTTATTTAATATTGTACTTAGTGTTCTTAGTTTCCTTAGTTTTTCGACGGACAACGGAAATTTTATAAGAAACCTCGGTATATACAGTGGCTACTGTTTAATAAATATCATGAAACTTGCCAATACTTGAACATGAGTGGATTTTATTTAATGAGTACTAACCCTACTAATGAATTTTTTGAAGTTTTATGTGGATATAGCTTATAATATCTAATCAATATGGTGATATGAGATGAACAAAAAGACGCAAGAGCTCAAGATTGGGGATTTTTAGGTGCATACCAAGAACATATTCAAGAATATACAATCATCTAAGCTTGGGGATGCCCGAGTCATCCCCCTATCCATCAACAAAAATGAGGCTGTCTCGTTCATGATCTATATAACCCTTTTCACATGATATGTATTGTCTTTACATGTATTTTAATTTTCTTTCATTTATTTTTGGGTTTCTTTGCTGTTACTGTGAAGTTTAGTTCTTGTTTAGCCTCTTTTATTTTAGTTTCTAAAAAAATAAAGTACCAAGTTTTGCGCATTTAGTTTTAGTTGATGCATATTTAAGGGCTTTTTCTGTTTTCAGCATTTGCTGCTCACTGTATGATTTTTCATATTTTACTGAAAACTCAAAAAACACGAAAATTTAACTGGTTATGTATTATCTAACCCTCTGCATGCAAAAAAATTGGCAAAAATTTATGGCATGTTTAAGTGCACCTAATAAATACGTTTTCCAGCTCTGTTTTTCTAGACAAATTCTGACTTTTGTTGTAAGAGTGGCCTCTTTGCATTTTCTTTTGATTTTTTTTGGGTATTAACTTTCATTTATAATTTGATCACTTAAGAAACCATTGCGTAATTCAAAAAAATTGATTTGGTTTAATAGCAGCACTTTGGGAATATATCGGGCCTACCTGAAAGGCGTTAAAGAAAAACACTTCTTGGGAGATAACCCATGTTTTTATTTTTGCAATGTTTTATCATGTTTCTTTGAGTCAAGGTGTTGATTACTTCTGTAGAAATTCTTTTGTATCTTTAATTTCTCTTATTTGGTGTGCCAAGTAAAGTCTCTAGTGAAAAGTTTGTGCTAGATTTGGATTTCTGCGCAGAAACAGATTTTTGTTGTCCACTGTTAAATTCATATAAAATTCCAGAAAGATCAAAATGACCTGAAAATGTTTGTGCTTAATCCTCAGCTATTTTCGAAACTTTTTCCAGTTTTAACCTTTTCTATTTGAGCAACGTAAGTGCCTCGAAAAAATTCGTCTTTACAGACTGTTCTGGTTTTGACAGATTCTGCCTTTTTTACTTTACATTATCTCCTTTACTATGTTGAGTACATTTCTTTGTTCTATAAAACATGAATGGATGTAGCTTATGTTTAGAAATTATTGATAATGCTTGTGTCCATGCAGAACATCTGAGTTTTTAATTATGCACTAACCCTCTAATGAGAATTACTTCGAGTTTGGTGTGAAGGAAGTTTTCAAGGGTCAAGAGAAGATGATGATATAATGTGATCAAGAAGAGCGAAAATACTAAGCTTGGGTATGCCGTCATGGTTCATCCCAGAAAATTTCAAGAAGACTCAGGCGTCTAAACTTGGGGATGCCCAAGGCATCCCCTTCTTTATCGGCAACTTATCAGGTCACTTCTAGTGAAACTATATTTTTATTTGGACACATCCTATGCACTTTAGTTGGAGTGTCTATTTGCTTTTATTTTGTTTTCTTTTATTTTCCTTGCTGCAATAAACTTAGTTGGAACCTAGCATTCTTGTGTGGGAGCGAGACACGCTCCGCCTTTTCATATGAATACTCGTATTCATACTCGTATTCTTCGTTTTTTGTCTGGTTGCTGCAACTCCTCCTCTCTTTAGCTCTTGTTTTTCATGCATCTCTTATTCAAAGCTGTTAGTTCTCGTATTGTAGTGTTACTCTCTTGTTTCATTCATATATCATTTGGAGAGTTTTTGCTTAAATAAAGTGATGGTGTTGGAAAGCAATAAAATATTGCATGCTTATAACGGTACAAATAGAAGCTTGTTTAGACTGTGGCTAGACTTTATCATGTCATGTTGGATATCATTTTAATTTTATGCTTAGTAAGTTATTGATTTAGTATGACTTGTATCAAACATCTGAGAGTGCTTATTGTGCTATTGAAAGAATCATGAGTTGTTTTTATCACATCAAAGTATAATATTGTGGTATTCTCCTTCGAATGCTTTATTTGGTTGACTTGGCGCATGCTTACAACATGTTATGACTACAAACCAGTCACCTTTAGCCTCTATGATTATTTATTTTTTGACTTATAATACCATTTATGCTTTCATTAATAATGTTTTGGTCACTATGCATGATTATGGCCATTATTGCTCTTTAATTTGTCGCTCCCAGTCTTTTGCTGGCCTCCACCTGTACTGAGTATGATCTCTACATGTGCATCCAACTCCCCAAAACCAAAGTTTGCCAAATGTGTCTACCATACCTACCTATATATGGTATTTAACCGCCACTTCAAAGTAAATTTCTCATGTGCTAACTTAAAAACCTTCAAAAGTATACTTGTTTTGTGCCCCTATTTTATCTCATGAGGAAGTAGTTTAACTTTATTGTGGTTTATGTCAAGCAAGGTTCTTCTCCCTCTTTCACCCGATGAGTATGGAATATGTGCTCATCTAAATATGTGTCATATGATTGATTGTTGAATCTCTATGGATGGTTTGAGCTATATACTGAATTTTTTACAGTCTTATGGTGCCATCATATGTTTATGCATGCATGGATCAAGTCATAGGGTTTGTAGTATGTGGAGAAAGCTAGAGGGAGGGCTGCCTGAGTGATAGAAACATGAGCCCCAATCTAGTTATTAAAGCATATGGGATAAAGAGGACCTTTTGATCTTAATGCTATGGTTGGCTATTTTTACCTTAATGTATCTTCTAGTAGTTATGGATGTTTGCTAGAATTCCAATCATAAGTACTTGCAATCATTGGATAGTGAGAGCTTGTCATCTTTGCCTCTCCCACATAAAAGAGGAATATCAACCTTGTATTTGACTATTTGATCATGGACAAATCCATCACAATTACCGCCACTTTTCCACACTCATGGTACTGTTAGTATATAGTTATTTAGTGTACTTTATTGCTACAACAACTAACTTTACTTTCATGTATTTATTATCCTCCAAAACTATATTGTTTACCCGTATTGTTACTGTAGTTTTATTTCATAGATACTACAAAACGTTTAGTGTGCGTAGAGTTGTATGAGTGGTTGATAGAACTTGAGAGAATACTTATCCTACCTTTAGCTCCTTGTTGGGTTCGACACTCTTACTTATCGAAAAGGCTACACACGACCCCCTATACTTGTGGGATATCAGTTGTCCAATGAGATTTACTTAAACCACTCTGGTAACTTGTTCGTAACTCCTTACATCAACGGATACATCATGTTTTGTACATATCATGAAATATATGATGAGGACATCCATATTTATTTACCACATGATGAGGTTGTTATCCAAGAGAAGCATGCTGAAGTTAGGCTTGGACCAATAACAAGATCAAGAGCCAAGCAATTAGAACAACAGATGAATCCACTCCTAGTAGAATATGATGTATGATCAAGTTTATTGATAACACAAACATGGAGCTAGAAGACAACATGGAGGAGCTGGAAAACAAGTTTGAGCTACTGGAAAATAACCATTACAAGCTGGAAAACAAGACGTCATTGCTGGAAAACAAGCCTTACAAGAGGGAAAAAAAGCATATCCAGCTGGAAAACAAAGAGGATGGTGCCCAACACTTGGTTGCTACTCCATAGATAGGAGTCCTAGTCCAATAGGACTTGGGTCTACGTGTCCTTAGTTAGCCTAACCCAAGTATGGGTCGGTTTGTATCCTAGTTCGAGTCCAAACTTAAGTCATTGAGTCCTATTCGGGTTGGGCTAGGTGGTGCTTGCGCAACAGCCATTGTGGCCGCACCCCCTCCCTCATAAATACCTCCCACCTGCGTGCGAGAGAGGTTTAGACTACGTTAAAACAAAAACCCTAGAACCTCTAGATTTTATTGTTTGAAGCATTCATCTTGAAGTATACCCATTTGCAAATTCTTCATGTTATCCGTTGTTCCACTGGGAATAAGGAGATACAGGACCACTTCATAGTCAGTGGGTACTTTGTATAAGGGTGTGTAGTTGAGAATATCCAAAGGGATTGATTGTTGTTGCATTGGCAACAGGGATTTTCCAAGGAGAGTTTTCAGTGTAGCACTAGTTATCATACACCCACCATATTTTCGAGTTGCTCACAAGAGAAGATCGGGCCACCCCTTATCATCTTGGTATCATATTTAAAGGTTTATTCGGTCAGAAAATTCCATCCCCTAGTTAGTTATTTTTATTTCCTATCCAGAAAAAGCCATACAAAAATATTTAGGTTACTTTGTGCCAGAGCCTAGGCCAACACGGAATTGCATCTACTAGTTGATGTTTTCTGTTGATTTGTGTTCATGTTTTTCATTTTTAGTTTTTCTAATTAGGGTTAGGGTTCATCTAGTTCATATTTTGTTTCCAATCTATATTCGAAAATCACACCAAAAATATTTGTTTCCTACCGATATCTAGTCTTTTTGAGTCCTACTAGGGATCCTACGGGTATTGCTTTGATCTTGGTTGTTTTCTGCCGTGGGGAGTGTTCTTTGTGGCTTCGGAATCGTATACACCTGCCCTGAAAATTTATTCAAATTTTACTATCGAGTTCTTGTCATACTCGGATTTGAATCCGTTCGCTGCGCCCACAGCGTTTTGATGCGTTTTGTGCCGCGCCTCCTAATATAGTTCGAATCGGATTCCTGCCCGATAGGGTTTCCGTCGATTTTGTGCTGCGCCCACCCACTCCCTACATAACCACGCACACGCCACCCCTGCCCGGCACAGTTTCTTGCAGTTTGCTACCGAGCCCATTGCCGCATAGACACGCACGTGCCAGCTTCTGTTGGGCATAGTTTCTGCGAGTTTTCGCTGCCGCAGCGGTACGATTTCTGCTGTTTTTCTGCCATGGGTTCTATAGTTGTTTTCACTAGTTTTCTTTCGTGTTCTCCCAGTTTTCTCTATAGGATTTCTATTTTGATCTTTGTTAAGCCTAGCCACAGCCATTCTACAACAAAATTTTAGGTACCTACCCAAAAGACTAGCCGTTTTCTTGCTCATACAGGCTGCTCATTTGATCATCTTTGTGTCCATATTTTTGTTTTTTACTTACTTATTGTTCCTAGTTGATACTAAGGCCATTGAAAAAAGTATACAAAACAAAAAGAAAACAGAAAAAGTATATATAAAAAAAAAGATAGAGAAAACAGGAAAATAGCAAAGAGGCTAAATTACACTTGTTTTCACTAGTGGAGCTTGATACATTTAGTTGGTGAATTTGAGACACTATATTGAGCAATCTTGTGCCTGTTTCAATTGAGTTTTTCTAGTGTCTTTCTTGTGCTTGCAACAAATTCATCCATATAGTTGCTATCCACATTTGTCTCCAAGAGTGTGTGTGTTTCCTTAGCGAATTTTTTTATCACATTAGACAGTAAATAGGAGTTGCTATTTTGGCGTTGTTAGGTATCCCAACCAAGGCCAACTATATACCCTATTTTTTCTTGTGAGACTTGATATTCATGGTTTCTTCTCACACTTGGTACATCTACTCATTGCTACTTGTTCGTAAGTAACTTCTATTCACTTTGGAACGGCAAGATACACCATTATTTGCTGTTTTTGAGTGAGTTGAGAGGGGACACCACCACCTATATTTGTTTTCTTTCACTAACCCATTAATTAATGGAGTCTCCTAGTGATGATGTGCAGGGTAAGAAGGCAACTGATGATGTGGTGAAGTGGAATGAGTTTAAAAAATTTAGAGATGTGGTGGCCAACATGATAGAACAAAGAATTGAGAAATATGATGAAAAATTGAGAGAAGAATTGAGGGATATGGATCTAAAAATAGAGCAAGATGGTACTCATGAATCGGTCAATATTTTGGAAGAAGTTGTGACAAATTTGACAAGGAAAATTGCAAACTTGACTACTCTAGTACAACAAAGAAATCCTCAAAATGATGGTGCTGATTTGGATGCTGCCCGAGGCAATGTACTTCATGGCCGTGGAGGTCTTGGTGCTAGAAAATTCCAAGTACCCCAAAACAATAGGGAGGATGATAGTTTGGGAAAACCAAATTTTTCTATCCAATATTTTGGAAGAAGTTGTGACAAATTTGACAAGGAAAATTGCAAACTTTACTACTCTAGTACAACAAAGAAATCCTCAAAATGATGGTGCTGATTTGGATGTTGCCCGAGGCAATGTACTTCATGACCGTGGAGGTCTTGGTGCTAGAACATTCCAAGTACCCAAAAAAATAGGGAGGATGATAGTTTGGGAAAACCAAATTTTTCTATCCCTACTCTCACTTGTGATACTGAAGATGTTGAGGAATATTTGATGTGGGAGTTGAAGATTGAGAAGCTATGGAGATTACATGACTATAATGAGGATAGAAATATCAAGCTTGCATCTTCTAGATTTGATGGCTATGCTCTCTTGTGGTGGGATGGCATTACAATATTGAGGGAAGAACATGGTGATCCAGAAATTAATACATGGAGAGTAATGAAGCAACTTTTGAGGGATAGATTTGTACCCGAAAATTAGCAATTGAAGCAAGGTTCCTTGTTAGTGGATGCTTATCATAAGGAGATGGAGCTGATTCCACAAAGGGCTCGGGTTAGAGAAGAACCAGAATAAACTATGCATCGTCTTCTCTCAGGTTTGCAATTCAAGATAAGGACCATTGTGAGACATGTGCAATATAATGATATGACTGATTTGCTACATCAAGCTGGAGAGGCAGAAAATAGGTTTTCCGAGGAGGCACAAATGAGTTCTAGGAGGAGTTCCACACCAAGAAATTCTGTTATCGCAACACCTACACTTCAATCATCTCAATTTGTTATACTACAAGTTGCAAACCCAAGACTAGTATGTCCAATGCAAAGAAAACTTCACAACCATCATCAAGTTCAAATGGATCTACTACATCTACAACAATAAATAGGGACATGAGTTGTCATACATGTGAAGGAAAAGGGCACTTCAAGAGAGATTGTCCTAATAAGAAAATCATGCTTGTTAATGAGGATAATGAGTATGAGACTGGTGACGATGCTGATCCGAATGAGGAGGATTGTGATGATGATGATGGTCCAGTTGATGCATATGATACACATGACCCCTCTATTGTTTGCATACAAAAATCTTTGAGTGTTATTCCAAGTCCATAAAATCAGAGATGCAATTTGTTCCAAACCAAAGCAATTGTGGGTTCTCAAATGGCTTGCAAGGTGATCATTGATGGAGGGAGTTGCAGAAATTTAGCAAGTAGAGATTTATGTGCAAAGCTGAAATTGAGATACATACCACACCCGCATCCTTATTACATACAGTGGCTGAGTGACAAAGGAGAGATGAAGGTGAGCCACATGGCGAGAGTTGAATTTCAGATTGGACCATACAAGGACACCATTGAGTGTGATGTGGTACCAATGTCAGTTTGCCACATGTTATTGGTAAGACCATGGAAATTTGACATGAGTGCTATACATAATGGGAGAGCAAATACATATCAGTTGAATTGGCATGGGAAGGACATTATTTTGAGGCCTATGACACCACAACAAATTGTAAATGATTCTCATTAAAACAGAAGTTAATATAGAAACTGAGAGTGAGAGATATGAGATGAGTGAAAATAAGAAATCTTTGGGTGATAGTATCAAACCCAAACCGAGTGGTAAAAACATATGTGAGGGAGTGAGCTTATTAACAATGTTAGCCACCAAAGAGGATTTGAGAGAGTTTAGTGAGGATCCTAGTTTAGTACCTATAGTGCTCATGCACAAGGGGGAAATTTTAGTTTCTAATGACATGACCCCTCTCTCTATTGGTTTTTCTAATGTTTTGCAGGAATTTGGTGATGTTTTTCTAGAACAGATACCCTTGGGGCTACTACCATTTAGAGGGATTGAGCACCAAATTAATCTTATTCCTAGTTCTCATTGCCAAACTGAGCTCCCTATAGGACAAATCCCCAAGAAACGAAGGAAATTCAGAAACAAGTACAAGAGCTTCTAGACAAAGGGTACATTCGAATAAGCCTATCTCCTTCTGTTGTTGCTGTTATTTTGGTGCCTAAGAAATATGGTACATGGCGCATGAGTGTAGATTGTAGGGCAATTAACAACATCACTATTCGTTATCGTCATCCTATACCACGTTTGGAAGACATGTTAGATGAGTTAAGTGGTGTTGTTGTTTTCTCTAAAATTGATTTGCGTAGTGGTTACCATCAAATTAGGATGAAGGAGGGGGATGAGTGGAAAACAACATTTAAAACAAAAATTGGTTTATATGGATGGTTAGTGATGCCTTTTGGTTTAACTAATTCACCTAGTACTTTCATGAGACTAATGAACCATGTTTTGAGAAATTTATTGGCAAGTTTGTGCTAGTTTATTTTGATGATATTCTCATATATAGCCAGAATGAACATGGACACATTGATCATATTACACAAGTCTTGCATGTGCTAAGAGAAAACAAATTGTTTGGTAACTTAGAGAACTGCACTTTTGCAAATATAAGGTCATATTTCTAGGATATGTTGTATCTAAACATGGGATATAAGTAGTGTTGGAGATATGCCCGAGAGGCAATCATAGAGATGATGATATATCTATGTATCCATTATTTGTAATAATGTGCCTTGAATAATACATTTGTATTGATTGGCAAGTATGTGACTTGTTTGTGAAACTCCTTACTTACATGGTTATTGTAAATATGTCCCTAGTCGGAGTTCATGTGAGGACACACCTGAACATTAGAATAGCACATGTATTGGTTGATGGCTATGTTTCGCAAATCATAGACATGGTGATGTCAAACTAATAATGTGAACTCATGTTACGAACATGGTGTTGGACAGACCCAGCTTGAGACATTACAACAATGCTAATAGTTCTCTCTCTACACGTTGTGCTTGCTTTGTTCTTAGACCTGAGATTGTCGCATGTTCTTGAGATGTGAATCGACCTACTTTGGGGCTATCAAACGCTACACCATGACAGGGTAGTTATAAAGGTAGCTTTCGGGTTTGTCATGAAGCATGTTGCAAGGCATGGTCAGTCAAGATGGGATTTTCCCCTCTCTTCACTAGAGAGAGATATTTCTCTGGGCCCCTCGAGTGATCGGATCCAGAAATGCATGGCCATGCTGGATAAGGTTAATAGTTAACCTGGAAAGGGATTCCGATTCACAAGATCGAGAAAGAGTGATCAGCTAAGAGCATGATCAAATATCGTGAGGCAAAAGAAATATCATAAACATGTGATGGTTCGTCCGATGTGATCTTTATGCATGTTTTGCTAGAAGCTGCTACCAACTATTGGCCGAGTAGGTGTACTCGTGTCATGTCTAAACATGCGTGAACCTATAGGATCGCACACTTAAGGCAAAAGAAGCAGAATTCGGATGGGATCCGAAATGGGCTGGAAATGGACTCTAGAGTGGACTTTTTTAGTGGAAGCCCATTATGGGGACGTCTATATAAAGGAGAGGAGGCTGTGTGTTTTAGGGTTGCTAATTCCGCACCACATTCCACCGCAGCCACCGTCTCTCCACGCCCCTGCCGCCCGCAGCGGACCTAGCAGTCCGGCGAGCGGTGCTTCCATGCCGCACGTGTGGATACCGATAGAGGTGCTGCTTCTGTAGCACTCGGACGAGCCGCCAAGAGGAGCTGTTCGTGGGAGGGACGAGATCCGGAGGATTCGTACGACTACCTCGCCCCGTCCCGCTTCACCGAGATCGGCACAACGCGTCTAGTGGTAATCTCGTGATCTATATCTTGCAGCAGATCTTGGTTGACGCTGTAGAAATTTTTATTTGCGCTAGTGTAGCCTACCCCGTTTTCCAACAAGTAGATGACTCAAAAATTGAAGCAATTAAAAATTGGCCTATTCCCATGAATGTGAGTCAAGTGCGTAGGTTTAATGGTCTTGCTGGTTTCTATAGAAGATTTGTGAAAGATTTTAGTATCATTGTTGCACCTTTGAATGATTTTACTAAGAAGGGAGTAGATTTCGAGTGGGGTGTTGCACAAGACATTGCATTTGATACATTGAAAAATAAATTGATTTATGTACCTTTGTTCATGCTTCCAAATTTTAATAAGCAAGTCAAAATTGAATATGATGCTAATGGTATTGGTATTGGAGGCGTGTTGATGCAAGATAAGAAACCTATTGCTTATTTTTCTGAGAAATTGCATGGTGCACAATTGGATTATTATGTCTATGATAAAGAATTGTATGCGCTTGTTAGAGTTCTTGAGGTTTGGAAACATTATTTGTGGCCAAAAGAATTTATCATACATTCTAATCATGAAGCTTTGAAATATTTAAAGAGCCAATATAATCTTAATAAGAGACATGCTAAGTGGGTTGAATTCATTGAATCTTTCCCATACATTATTAAACATAAGAAGGGATTAGATAATGTGGTTTCTGATGCACTATCTAGGAAAAACATGCTATTAACTAAATTAGATGTGCAAGTTCCTAGTTTGGAGAGTCTACGTGAATTATATGCTAATGATAATGATTTTTCTATGACTCTTGCTAAGTGTACTAATGTGAAAGCATGGGATAAATATCATATTTATGATGGATTTCTGTTGAGAGCTAACAAATTATGTGTTCCCAAGTGTTCTTTGCGTATGTTATTATTGCAGGAATCTCATAGTGGTGGATTGATGAGACATTTTGGACGTGAGAAAACACTGCTTATGTTGGCTGATAATTTTTACTGGGCACATATGAGGCGTGATGTGTATAGGTTTGTGCAACATTGCATCACTTGCAACAAAGAGAAATCAAAATTGAAGTCTCATGGTTTGTATACTCCTCTTCCTACAACTACTACACCATGGGAGGATATTAGTATGAATTTTGTGCTAGGATTACCGATGACAAGAGAGGACATGATTCTATATTTGTGGTAGTGGATCGATTCTCTAAGATGTCACATTTTATGGCATGCCACAAGAGCGACGATGCGTCGCATATTGCTAATCTGTTTTTCAGGGACATAGTGAGATTACATGGAGTACCAAGGACTATTGTTTCTGATCGTGATGTGAAGTTTATGAGTTACTTTTGGAAGACGCTATGGGGGAAGCTGGGCACAAAGTTTTTGTTTTCTACAACTCGTCACCCCCAAACCGATGGACAAACGGAGGTCGTGAATCCCAAATTATCAGCATTTTTGCGTACCATGATCAAGAAAATTCTACAGGAGTGGGAAGAGTGTTTGCCTCATGTCGAGTTTCCATACAATAGGGTTGTACATTCCACCACTCAGCTACGCCCGTTTGAGGTGGTCTATGGTTTCAAACCCATTACACCACTTGATTTGCTGCCACTTCCCATACAAGAGAGAGTAAACATGGAGGCATCCAAGAGAGCTGATTTCACGAGGAAGATACATGAGAAAACAAAGGAGGCCATAGAGAAGAAGGGGAAGTATGTGGCCGAGAGAGTAAATAAGAAGAGGAAAGAGGTGTTGTTTCCACTAGGCGATATGGTATGGGTGCACTTTCGAAAAGATAGATTTCCTACATGGCGAAAGTCCAAATTAATGCCTCGAGGTGATGGTCCATATAAAGTGCTTGCAAATATTAATGACAATGCCTAAAAGATTGATCTTCCAGCTGATGATTTTGGCGTGAGTAATTCATTTAATGTTGCTGATTTGACACCATACCATGGAGATGCCCTTGATGCGTCGAGGTCGACGCATTTTCAAGGGGGGAGGATGATGAGGACATCCATAGTTCTTTACCACATGATGAGGTTGTTATCCAAGAGAAGCACGATGAAGTTAGGCTTGGACCAATAACAAGATCAAGAGCCAAGCAATTAGAACAGCATGTGAGTTCACTCCTGGTAGAATATGATGTTTGTGCTTATGAGACTTTTATACTACCTAAGTCTATGCATTTATGTATGATCAGGTTTATTGATAACACAAACATGGAGCTAGAAAACAACATGAGGAGGTGGAAAACAAGTTGGAGCTACTGGAAAACAACCATTACAAGCTGGAAAACAAGATGTCATTGCTGGAAACAAGCATATCCAGCTAGAAATCAAAGAGGATGGCGCCCAACACTTGATTTCTGCGCCATAGAGAGGAGTCCTAGGCCAATAGGACTTGGGTCTGCGTGCCCTTAGTTCTCCGAACCCATGTATGGGTCGGTTTGTATCCTATTTTGAGTCCAAACTTAAGTCATTGAGTCCTATTCGGGTTGGGCTAGGTGGTTATTGCGCAATAGCCATTGTGGCCGTACCCCCTCCCTCATAAATACCTCCCACGTGCGTGTGAGAGAGCTTTAGACTACATTAAAATAAAAACCCTAGAACCTCTAGATTGTATTGCTTGATACATTCATCTGAAGGATAATCGTTTGCAAATTCTGTGTGTTATCTGCTGTTCCACTAGGAGATACAGGACCACTTCGTAGTTTGTGGCTACTTTGTGCAAGAGTGTGTAGTTGAGAATATCCAAAGGGATCGATTGTTGTTGCATTGGCAACAAGGATTATCCAAGGAGAGTTTTCAGTGTAGCATGATAAGTCATAAACGTATCCTTAATTTTTGATGTTCCATGTTGCTTTCTTATTGTTTCCCACATGTTTTCTATACACTTTATGTCATTTTTACCGATTTTACGGACTAACCTATTGACAAGATGCCACAGAGCCAGTTCCCTGTTTTCTGCTGTTTTTAGTTTCAGAAAAGATGTTCTAGAAATATTCTTGGAATTGGAAAATTCAAAGCCCGGAAGTCTTAAAATTCCTGAAGGTTACACGGAGTCCCGAAGAGACCCAGAGGGGGCCCTCAGGGGCCCACACCATAGGGCGGCGCCCCCTCCCCCTTGGCCGCGCCGGGGGGTAGTGTGGGGCCCCCAGGGCTCCACCGCCTTTGCCCTTTCGCCTATATGACCCCCCTGAGACGTAAACCCTAAAGAGATCCCACTTTTACCCAAGAAACACCCGAGGCCGCCGTCACCGTCATCCTGAGATCGGGAGGGTTCTGGAGCTCTCCCCAGCATCCTTCTAGAGGGGGAAATCATCACTGGAGGGGTCTACACCACCATGCCCTTCTCCGAAGTGATGCGTGAGTAGTTCATCCCTTGACTACGGGTCCATAGCAGTATCTAGATGGTTGTTCTCTCCACTTTGTACCTCATGTTTAGATCTTGTGAGATGCCTATCATGATCAAGATCATCTTTATGTAATGCTACATGGTGTGTTTGCTGGGATCTAATGAATGTTGAATGCAATGTCTTCTGATTATCAATCTATCATGTTATCTTCATGCTTATGTTATTTATGATCATCCATGCTCTCTGTTATTAGTAGATGCTCTGGCCAAGTAGATGCTAGTAACTCCAAGTGGAAGTATTTATGCTCGATAGTGGGTTCATGCCTCCTTTTCATCTGTGCTCGAGTGACAGAAACGTGACATATGGAGGATGTGCTGTTTCCATTAGGGAGAAAACAACAATTCTTTGTCTAAGCATGATGTTATTGTTTACATTACACACTTTTCTTACTGCGATTATCTGTTGCTTGCAACTTAATACCCAACATTTGTTCGGATGCGATTCGAAGGGTGAATTTTTAGTCATAGTTGCAGTTGGATAACGGTCTATGTATTTTGTTGTAATACCCGCATGAATCACATAGTAATCTTTATGTCTTTCATATGCACTATGGTGCAACCTTCATTTCTGTCAATTGCCCAACTGTAATTTTTTCACCACACATGTTATTTATCTTTCACGGAGAGGCACCACTAGTGAACTGTGGACCCCGGTCCTTTTTCCTCATACTAATAAACACCTACTGCTTTCATACTGCTCTCATACTGCTTTCATACTGTTTTCCTACTGTTTTCCATAACATACGTTTAACCTCTTTGTGTTCAGCAAAATGGATGAGATTGACAACCTCACTACTTCGTTGGGGCAAAGTGATTTGATTGTGTTGTGTAGGTTCCACGTTGCTTCTGAACCGGTAGTGCGCCCGGCCATCTCAGCTGCTTCAACCTTCTGAAGTTACTCCTTCCACCTACTGGTCGATTAAACCTTGGTTTCTTACTGATGAAAAACTGCTGATGTGCTCATCATACCTTCCTCTTGGGGTCTCCCAAGGAGTGCAAGATCTGCACCATCAAGCTATTTTTCTGGCGCCGTTGCCGGGGAGGAAGAGAATTTCTGCAAGGGGAGTCTCTCACTTCCGATTTTTTTTCTTTGTTTTTGTTTTGCTTAGTTTATTTTATTTTGTCTTGTTTGCTTCTCTTTATCAAAAATACAAAAAATTAGTTCTTATTATAGCTGTTATTTTTGCTTTATCATGCTTGCTGTCAATGTTTGATGCTTTTGAAACTAGATCTTATTGGCAAGATGGGTTCACAGAAGATCAACAAAAATATTATAAGGAACACCGCCTGTCACAAAAAGGAATACACTTATGGGAGCAAATTAATAAATTGCATAACTATGCTAAAAACTTGTGCTCTACTTATAGTGTTACTTATTGCTTTGATAAATCTTGGTGTTGTAGGAGGTATAAACACCTCCCTTTTCAATGTGAGTATAATAATAATGTTACCATATCTTATTATGTTAATGGAAATTATGAATTATATGATGTGGAACAAATTGAAGAATTTATTGCTTGGAAGGGTGCATTCGAAATTGCTTATTTACTTGAAAGTATTGATGACGCACCTTATAAATATGAGATTTATGCTATACTTGAATATTTCTTTGATAACTACAAGGATTGTAATTACTACATAATGGAATATCTTAATAAATGCTCTCAACCTAAGGAAGATACTAATGTCTTGCAGGAACCTATGGAAGAAGAAATTGCTGAATCTGGAAGCACATTGGATGAAAAAGAGGAGGAGAGTGATGATCAAGAGGAGGAAGAATGGAGCTACCCATGTCTACCTTCCAATGATAGTAAATCTTTAACTCATAAATTATTTGATGAAATTGATACTTGCTATACTTGTGACCTTGATACTACTATAAATGAAATTTGTGAGAATGATATTGCTACTGTTATTTATGATAGTCCATGCCACTTGGATAAATCTTATGATAATGCTCTTGATGATGGTCCTATGTTACTTGATCTTATAAATTACAAAGGTACTAAAAATAGGATTGCTATAATGTGTCAGGTACCTTTTATGAGTGATCAGCCATCTTGTTTTGCTATTGCTAAAAGTGGGAAAAAAGAGGAGCTGATTTTAAATTTTGATCCCACTATTTTTGAGCTTGATATGAATTGTGTGCTTTTAGGCCATGACAAACATGCTTTATGTGATAATTATGTTTTTGAGTTTGTTCATGATGCTACTGAAAATTATTATGAGAGAGGAAAATATGGTTGTAAGAATTCTCATGTTACTAAAACACCTCTTTTTTTGTTGAAAGTTTTGAAGTTGCTCTTGTTCTACCTTCCCATGATTTCTAGTTTGAGCTTCTTTAATTTATTTCTTTACAATATTCCTATGCATAGGAAGTGGGTTAGACTTTGTTTATAATTTCTTCTTGATGCTCTCTTTTTATTAATTCATATTTCTTATGTGAGCATCTTCTTCACTTGAAAACACTTGATTCCACCTTTTTGGGCCTTGCTAAAAGGCGTTAAAGAAAAGCACTTCTTGGGAGATAACCCATGGTTTTATTTTTGCTTTGTTTTTCTCTGTTTTCTTTGAGTCAATGGGTTTTATACTTTTGTAGAAACTCCTTTGTATCTTTCTTTCCATTTTTTAGTAGTGCCAAGTAAGTTTTCTGACGAGAGTTCGAGTTGGTTTTCGGATTTCTGCGCAGGAAACAGATTTCTGCTGTCCACCGTAAAAAATCGTATAAAATCCTGGAAGATCAGAATAATCTTAATTGTTTTGTGCTTATTCCTAATCTAATTATGCAACTTTTTTCGTTATTTAAGTTTTTTGATATGAGCAACTTAAGTGCCTCGAAAAAATTCGTCTTTACAGACAGTTTCGGTTTTGACAGATTCTGCCATTTTTCTTGCATTCGCTCTTTTGCAATGTCAATTGGATTTCTTTCCTTCAAAAAACATCAGTGGATGTAGCTAATGTTTAAAAGTATCAATAGAGCTTGTTCCATACAGAACCCATGGATTTTTAATTGTTGCACTAACCCTTTAATTCGAATTACTGTTTGAGTGTGGTGTGAAGGAAGTTTTCAAGTGTCAAGAGAAGAGGTGATATATGTGATCAAGAAGAGTGCAAGGTCAAAGCTTGGGGATGCCGCCGTGGTTCGTCCAAGCATATTTTTATAAGACTCAAGCACCTAATCTTGGGGATGCCCAAGGCATCCCCTTCTTCATCAACTATCTATCAGGTCACTTCTCGTGAAACTATATTTTTATTCGGTCACATCATATGAAGTGTACTTGGAGCGTCTGTTTGTTTTTATTTTGTATTCCTTCGTTTCCTTTTGTTTTCCTTGCTGCAATAATATAGTTGGATCCTAGCATACTTTGTTTGGGAGAGAGACACGCTCCGCTTTTTCGTCTGAATACTTTATATGCTAGTATTCTTAGTTTTTCTTCTAGTTGCTGCGAAAATTCCTGTTTAGCTCTCGTTTTTATTGCATCTCTTATTCAGAGCTGTTAGTTTTAGTAGTGTTATGTGATTACTCTAATGTTTTATTTCTGTAGCATGTAGAGATTTTTGTTAAATCATGATTTGTATGGTGCTTGTTGGGAAAAGAAACTGCTGCTTGAGGTAGAATTTTTAACGGTGCAAGTAGAAGCTTATATAGACTGTGGCTAGAACTTTTTCATATCATTATAGATGTTATTTGTCGCACCCTGATTTCTAGGGGATACTCACCGTACGAACTGGATAGCATAGGCTTGGATTATGGGGCATAACTGCTCCCACGTCCCAGCTTCCTGGTAGGCCTGCGCTTATGCGCGACAACACAAGCTCTGCTATTCCATCGTCGATGTAAACTATCCACTAGAGATCGCAGGCACTTCCGTCGACGTACTTCAAACCATACACACATGGTACGTCAACGGCGTTGAACAACTGATATCACAACAGATCTCTACGACACAAAAGATTGGAATAAGTTGCAAATGGCTCTCATTAGAGCAGAGATAGCAAATACAATCATTCAGAGGGCACATGCCCCAACAATACATCATTACATCACAGCGGAAGCATTCAACAGGTCTGAGTACAGACAAGAACCAAATAGGCCTAAGAGGCCGGAAACAAACAGACGGAGCCCATCCACGAAGTCTCGGATCCTGCCCGGGTCCGCTATCTACTCGTCAGCAGTCTCGTCAAACTTCACGTAGTTGCCACCATGTAGATCCTCGGAACGTCGTCTGCGTAAACCACAGCCCCAAAGGGGTCAGTACATAAACGTACTGGCAAGCAAGACTCACAGTTCACCAAAGTGTAACCCGTCAACACCAAGCACAGATGCTTTGGGTTCAACGGAAGAGAGGGGATATAAAAGATGCTGCAACTGGCTGCGCTAACCAACTACAGAGATTCTACCACTTCCGGCTAACAGAAAGGAGATAAGATCGAGGATTGTAACCAACTGAAAGATAACTTCAAACAAACCCATCCTGGATCTCGCCCCTTATCCAAAGAAGCAATCCGAGGATAACTCACACAGTTGTAATAAGGTGAATCAAGTTGTTGTGTGAATAACCTATTACTAGTCAGGTTATTAGTCATTGGGTGAAACATGATTGATAGTTATGTTGAAGTTGTCCTGAGTACTTGTTAGCCAGTACTTTCACCAAGTAATCCATAACCGCGGAAAACACGGCTTCTCGAGAAGATTATCCCTGCAGGGTTGCACCAATTTGGCCGTACACTCATGAATAACCCGCCAGATGGAAAGGCCCTTCCACCAAGCGGGGTACTCAACACAACCAACCATTCTTCGCATCAAGCCCAAAGAACCTTGGGCGCACGGCTAATCAAGCCCAGAAGAAAATGGACCATCATAGCACTCTAAGACCGTGTCCCCCTATATGCCGACTACGAAAGTTCCACCCTGCGCTGGGCTCGCAAAAACATGCATGCGGCAAATGGAAAACACGAACTAAATGAGGCGATTTGGACGAGATGCGAATCAGGTCAAGTTGAGGGGGGCGCCCATACTCGCTTCCCAAATGCGGGTAGTGCGCTCATCATGGATCAGTAGACAAGACCCTTTTCCTATTAGGGTCGACACTAGCAGGCTTCAAAACCTCTCATGGGCCTCCTGCCGGTGCCTTATCATCAAATTTATTATTAATAGTAACATTAGCATGATTGATTGATTAAACATCGAGCCCCCAGAACAATAATGGAATATAGTAACAGGAAGTAACGGGAACAGACTCGAGCAAAACAACCTAAGCATGCTAGTAAGACACGGGCAACAAGCAATGGCTATAGGTATGGAGGTGAGGCAATATCAGGGTTAAGGGATTCATGTGATAGGTTCGTAACAGAAACAACTACTAATAAGACTAGCAGAAAAGAACAACGGAAAGTATCGGTAACCAATGTTGAAAGGAACACGATGGTTCATGTGAGTGATAACTTGCCTGCAAAACCCAGTAGCCCGGTACTGAGCTAACTCCTTAGAAGGGACGTCGTAAGTATCGTCGGTCTCAACGTCGTCGTATATCCGGGAAGAAGCAAACAACCATTGCAGAAAGATAAACAATCAATATCAGGGTATAGTGCACAAACATGGGATGATGCATGTCATGTTAATAGATGCATCAAAATAAACTAGTTGACAAGATAGAAACAGGATTAAATGGACCCATATGCAATTGGATTGCATATGGAAAGCCCATGAATTATGGTTGAATTAATTGTTTTACAACTAATCATTATATGAAAGTGGATTAGCATGATGCATGGATGAGGAAAACAACAAAATAACAACAATAGAACCAAATGGAAATAAGGTTTACCAAGTTTAGAAATTCATTTAGTAAGTGTTGGAATTTTGGTTACTTAAAGGTGTCACACAAGCATTTGTTGTTTTCATCAAGTTAAATTGTTCACAATAGATAACAAAGTTTATATTTGAAAAGAAAACAAGATTTTAGTTGGAATACATGTTTCACTTGTTGAAAAAGGATTTCAAATAAATTATTTATGAATTAAACAAGTTTAAGCAAGAATTAAATGAATTTAATTCAAACATGAACTTATTTGAATTTTTATTTGTTCAAAACATTAAGTGAGATTCATATTTGAAAAGTTTATACTTTTGTGGTTTGAAAACATATTTTATATGTCCCAAAAGAATTTGTTTTGATCAAGTTATGAAATTACCAATTTTAAATGAATTAAACAAGGTTCAAATTATTTAACCAAGTTTAATTATTCAAAACAGAAAACAAAGTTTATATTTGGAAAGAGGGTTTAATTTTGCATGGAAAACATATTTCATTTGTGGAAATTGGATTTAAAATGAGCAAGTTATTATTTTGGCAATTTTAAATGCAATAAACAAGAAACAGTTGTTTTCAGCAATTTAAATTATTCAAAACAGCAAACAAAATTTATATTTGGAAAGTACATGAAAAATTGATTGGAAAACATATTTAGTTTGTGGAATTTGGAATTTTTATGAACAAGTTATGAATTTTGCAAGTTTAAGTGAATTTGACAAGTTTTCAAATTTTGCACCAATTTAAAATATTCAAAACAGTAAACAAATTTTATATTTGGATAGAACATTTAATTTGGTATTGAAAACATATCAAAATTGTTGGATTTGGAGCTAAAATGAATTATTTATGCAATTTAGAAGATATAGGGCAAATCTGCCATTTTTATGGATCTAGGGACTTGAAATTATTTTCCAGGGGCTAGATTTTAGTAACAGGGGCCTAGGTGTGATTACCAGTTTGTTCTATGACCAAAACAAAGCGAAAAATAAAAGTTTGGTTATTTGGGAGAGGGGGGACTCGATCCCCCCACCTCTTGCTTGCGCTGGGGGGAACCAAACCAGTGGGGCTGGTGCACTCGGTTGTAACAGAAGGGGGGAACTTGGGGGGTTAAGGTGATGTTTCGGGGTTCTATTTCCCTGAAACTGCAACGAACAGGTACGCAGGCGAACAGAAATACAGAGATCGCCATGGACATGGCCATCGGCCTGCTACCAGCCGGAGGGGAACTAGGGGGCGCCGTGGGGCGTGGCCAAGGAGAGGGAGGAGGCGAGTGGGGAGAGATCGGAGGGAGGGAAGGAGAAGCGGGGCGGCCTCACCTGGTTCAGTCGTTGATGACTGCCTGACGGCAGGAGCAGAGCGGCTGCTCTCCGGCGACGGCGCGGCCGCCGTGGGCGCTCCCGGCAAACGACGAGGAGACGGTGCGGTACAGGACGACGTCGCGTTTCCATTCCCGTGGAGAGGAGCCCCTCGAGGTGGAGGTGTGACCGGCGACGAGGGGGAAGAGGTGGTGGTCTCGGTTGGGGTTCAGGCTGCAGCGTTGTTCAGAAACAGGGAACAAACTCGGGGTGGAAGGGAGAATAGGAGTTGACGGCGGCGGGGAATGGAGAAGGCATGCTAGGGTTACGTAGCTGCTAGGGCAGAGGGAGATAGATATAGGGGAAGAGGACCTGTACGGCAGCAATCGGAGAGAAGGGTGGAGGGATCGACGACGGGCGTGCGTTCGTACTGATGACGACGTCATCGAGAGGAAGACGACAGCGACAGCTGAAGGGGTATTGGGCTGGTTGGAAGTGGGCTGGGCTTAGATAGGCTGGGCAGGTTTTCTCCCTCTCTCTTTTGCTGTTTGTTTTATTTTTTTTTTGTAGAAAACCAACTTTGGAAGAAAAACATGAGGTTTTGTTCATATAAAAATTAGGAAAAAATTAGGATAAATTTCTTAATTGAAATGCAACCACTTGGTAGCTTTGTTTTTCAAAAAGTTAAACATTTGCTTGCTGTTTGGAAATCAAACCAATTTAGATGAAATTGCAATATTAATTAATATTGGTAAAACAAAGCATTTTCCATAGGGTTTTCCCCTAGGGTTTTTAAAGTGATTTAAGAATTTCAATTAGTGGTGAACTTCATTGATTCAAAAGATTAAAGATTTTGAGGATTGGTTTGAATTTGAAATGATTTAGAGTAATTGCTTGAATTAATTGATTGGAAAATTGGTTTGATTAAAGCAACAAATTGAGAAGTGAAAAACAAAGAATAAAAGGGGTGTTTTTATTTGTTATTTTGGTTCCAAAAGTTGTAACAGAACAAGTATGAAAACAAGCATTTGAAATTGTTTGACTTTCATGGTGAAAACAAAGAATAACAGATGCAACACAACAGAAACAAATGCAACAATATGATGACATGATGCAATACTTAAATAAACAAGAAATCAAACATTCTATGGGGTAGTTTTCATACTTGGGATGTTACATTATTTTAGTTTTAAATACTTGTGGTTATTGAGTAGCATGATTAGCCTTAAATAGCTGAGAGTGTTTAATGTGCCATTGAAAGAATCATGAGTTCTTCTTGTCATATTGAAGCATAAATTTGTGGTGTTCTCCTTTGAATGTTTTATTTGGTTGACTTAGCGCATGCTCACACCATGTTTATGACTATGTACCAGTCACGAATAGCCTCTATGATCATTTAGTTTTTGAACTTGTGGTACCACTTATTCTTTGATTAATGATGTTTATGTCGCTATGCATGATTATGGCTCTTATGCTCTCTTGATTTGTCGCTCCCAGTCTTTTGCTAGCCTCCACCTTTACTGAGTATGAGCTCTACTAGTGCATCCAACTCCCTAAGACTAAAGTTTTCCCATTGTATCCACCATACCTACCTACATGTGGTAATTAACCGGCACTCCAAAGTAAATTGCTCATGTGTTACCGTTAAAACTTTCAAAATTACTCCTGTTTTTTGCTCCCGTTTTAGCTCATGAGGACGTAAATAGAGAATCTTTATCTCACTTGTTGATTGGATTTTCACACCATGGACTAGTGGCGTCATCCTCTTATCCAATGATAGAAGAGCTGGCAGCGGGGTGCCCAGCCCCAAATTAATAACACAAATTCTCTTCAGTATTTTTGCCCCTGATATATCAGTCAAAGCATAATTGTGTAAACAAAAGAGAAAGGGGGATGACCTTCTACCTAGACACGTCCTTCTATGGGAGCCGCTCTTGTGAAGTCTAGTTGGCTTGTTACATACTGTATTTTCTGTTTACCATTCGTTGACATAAGAATACACCTCTCTTAAAATATAGACACTCCTCCACGGTATGTGATTGTTGGCAGGCACCCGAGGATTCGGTTAGCCATGGTTTGTGAAAGATGGTTGGGAGGAGTGTCAAGTTTTCAATACCTCTGTTTAATAAAATTAAAGCTCTATCACATGAGTGATGCATGCTTCCCTCTACGAAGGGCCTTTCTTTTACTTTTATGTTGAGTCTCCATCTTCTAACTTTATGCACAGTTGAGAGAGCATTTTTTCCATTCTGAGTTTTATGTGAATTTGTCCCAGAAACATTATTAATTGATTCATGATGTGTTATTGCTTGTCCTTTAATTATTTGTTCTAGTCTTTCTCATGAACTTTGAAGGTGTCCTGGCATTTATGTTTTTCCCCACTCTTAAGGACTAGCGAAATATCACTTTTCCATGCTTTCTCTATACTTGAAAAAACGTATATCTTTCTTTGCATTGTTATTCATGATCTTTTATTTGAGTTACTTCTCATGACGCAAAGTGATTACTATGCTTTATTATCAAAGTTTTATTTATCAAGCTTGTGTTTAAGTTCTATGATCTCAGCTTACTTATGCTTTTACATTATTGATGATCAAGTTTATGTTGGTAGGATGTCACCTTAGAAATTATTGTGTTTTTATCGTTTACCTACTCGAGGACGAGTAGGAACTAAGCTTGGGTATGTTGATACGTCATAAACGTATCCTTAATATCTGATGTTCCATGTTGTTTTCTTATTGTCTCCCACATGTTTGCTATACACTTTATGTCATTTTTATCGATTTTCCAGACTAACCAATCGACAAGATGCCATAGAGCCAGTTCCATGTTTTCTACTGTTTTTAGTTTCAGAAAAGTTGTTCTGGAAATATTCTCGGAATCGGAAAATTCGATATCCGGAAGTCTTAGAATTCCCGAAGGTTCCACGGAGTCCCGAAGAGACCCGGAGGGGGCCTCAGGGGGACCACACCATAGGGCAGCGCGCCCCCCCTTGGCCGTGCAGGGGGCTGGTGTGGGGCCTCCAGGGATCCACTGCCTTTGCCTTTTCGCCTATATAATCCCCCCGAGACGTAAACCCTAAAGATCCCACTTTTACCCGAGAAACACCCGAGGCCACTGTCACCGTCATCCCGAGATCGGGAGGGTTCTAGAGCTCTCCCCGGCACCCTGCCGGAGGGGGAAATCATCACCGGAGGGGTCTACACCACCATGCCCTCCTCCGAAGTGATGCGTGAGTAGTTCATCCCTAGACTACGGGTCCATAGCAGTATCTAGATTGTTGTTTTCTCCACTTTGTACCTCATGTTTAGATCTTGTGAGCTGCCTATCATGATTAAGATCATCTTTATGTAATGCTACATGTTGTGTTTGCTGGGGTCTGATGAATGTTGAATGCTATGTCTTCTGATTATCAATCTATCATGTTATCTTCATGCTTATGTTATTTATGATCTTGCATGCTCTCCGTTATTAGTAGATTCTCTGGCCAAGTAGATGCTAGTAACTCCAACAAGGAGTATTTATGCTCGATAGTGGGTTCATGCCTCCTTTTCATCTGTGCTCGAGTGATAGAAACGTGAGGGATGGAGGATGTGTTTTTGCCATTAGGGAGAAAAAAAAATGCTTTGTCTAAGGATGATGTTATTGTTTACATTACACACTTTGCTTACTGCAATTATCTGTTTCTTGCAACTTAATACCCAACGTTTGTTCGGAAGATATTCGGAAGGTGGATTATTAGACATAGATGCAGTTGGTTGAAGGTCTATGTATTTTGTTGTAATGCCCGCATGAATCACATAGTAATCTATATGTCTTGCATATGCACTATGGTGCGACCTTCATTTCTGTCAATTGCCCAACTGTAATTTGTTCACCACACATGTTATTTATATTTCACGGAGAGACACCACTAGTGAATTGTGGACCCCGGTCCATTTTCTCATACTGATAATACACACACTGCTTCTACTTTTTTCACACTGGTTTCAGGCTGCTGCTACTACTTTCATACTGTTTTCCACACCATACATTTAACCTCTTTGTGTTCAGCAAAACCGGTGAGATTGACAACCTCACTGCTTTGTTGGGGCGAAGTGATTTGATTGTGTTGTGTAGGTTCCACGTTGCTGCTGAACCGGCCACCTCAGCTGCATCAACCTTCAGATATTGTTTGTCCTCCTACTGGTCGATTCAACCTTGGTTTCTTTTCTGAGGTAAAAATTGTCGATGCACTAATCACAACCTTTCTCTTGGGTTTTACCAATGAGGGCATCAAGGCTCCATCAGATACTCGATGTGCCGGAACTGTATCGCAAGAGGGAGTTGATCACCGGTGCAGCTGGCAGCATCGGCGAGTTGATCATGGTTGACATGAATGGCTCAGGTGTGGAAGGAGGAGATTTTGTCCGCTCTAGAGTCTGGCTAGATGTGAGAAAATGTCTCACACGCTTTGTGTCTTTCAAACCTGAAGGAGCGACGCAAGTGATAATGAGGGTGAAATACGAGAAGATACCTCGCTATTCTGTTGTCTGTGGCCTCATAGGACACGAACAAGAAGAGTGCGGCACCGGTGAACATTCACCAAGTGAGGTACGTTTGAAAAGTGGTTGCTAGCTGATATCCCTTGGAACTGGGCACGACTGCATGGGGGCTCCTCCAACCGTCCTTCGGGAAGAGAAAGGCAGGGAGCTGGACAAGCTAGGCCAGGACATGGGCTTGGTCGCTTTGGCAGAACTGGAGCGGCCAAAGGAGATCGTTATGTTGGAGGTGGCCGGGGAGACTGTGATGGTGGGTGTGGCCGTGGAGGGGCAAGCGCTGATGCTGATACACACTTTGCTTACTACGAAACGCGACAGATGGAGGATGTGTTGTTCCCATTAGGGAGAAAACAATGGTGTTTTCTTAGTTTACATTGTTTACATTACACACTTTGCTTACTGAGATAATCTGTTGCTTGAAACTTAATACCCAATGTTTGTTCGGATAATATTCGGAGGGTGGATTATTAGTCATAGATGCAGTTGGATGACGGTCTATGTATTTTGTTGTAATGCCCACATGAATCACATAGTAATCTTTATGTATTGCATATGCACTACGGTGCAGCCTTCATTTCTGTCAATTGCCCAGCTGTAATTTGTTCACCACACATGTTATTTGTCTTTCACGGAGAGACACCACTAGGGAACTGTAGACCCCGGTCTTTTTTCCTCATACTGATAAAACACCTAGTGCTTTCATACTGCTTTATACTGTTTTCCACACCATACATTAAACCTCTTTGTGTTCAGCAAAACCGGTGAGATTGACAACCTCACTTCTTCGTTGGGCCAAAGTGATTTGATTGTGTTGTGTAGGTTCCACGTTGCTTCTGAACCGGTAGTGCGCCCTGCCATCTCAGCTGTTTCAACCTTCTGAAGTTACTCCCTCCTACTGGTCGATTAAACCTTGGTTTCTTACTGAGCGAAAACTGGTGATGTGCTCATCATACCTTCCGTTTGGGGTCTCCCAATGAGTGCAAGATCTGCACCATCATAGCACTAGTTATCATACACCCACCATATTTTCGAGTTGATCACAAGAGAAGATCGGGCCACCCCTTATCAATATATGTTTTGACCCATCTTTTATGGTGTCTTTTACATGTTTTGTTTATCAATTTCTCTATAGAACATTGCCAATAGTTCTGCTACGAACTTTCAGAAAAAATCCAGTCTGAACTCTTTCATACTAAACGCTTTTAGTATGTTTTCTAGATATGTATCTTGAGCAATCCATATTTAAATGTTGGCATCCATCTCCCTGGATTTCCACCTATGCTACTTTACTCAGTTTCCTTATTCAAAACCCCCTTTTAAAATGTAATTTCTATAGACTCTTTAAAGAAAGGTATTTGTCCCTTTTTGTGATTCGTCATATGTCAACCACATATAAATTATAAATGTTGTCGTACTACCACTCACTTTCTTGTAAAAACTATTTTGTTCCCGTACTTGATGAAACCAAACCCTTTTGTCTATTTCATAAAAATGAAGATATTTAACTCTGCAATGCTTGCTTTAGCTTGTAGCTTTAAACACCCGAAGTTAGAATATCTTTTTAGTACTATTTTGGATTGACAAAATCCTCGGATTGTATCATATACACATCATTGGTTAGAATACCATGGAGGAATTCTCATTTGATATCCATTTACCATATCTCATATGCATCAATTACTAGAAAATATCCGAACAAATTTTAGCAGTACTTCGTAAGATAAAATCTTATCATAGTAAAATTATTTGAATTTCGTCGAAAACTCCTTTGCGAAAATTGTGCCTTTTGTACGGTGATACGACTGTTCCTACTTATTTATCTTATAGATCCATTTATTTTCCATGAGTCTTTCATCACGAGGAGGGTCTACCAAGTTCTAAACTTGGTTCTCATACATGGAATCTATGTTGATTTTTATGGCTTTATGCCATTTAGTGGAGTCGAGATCCATCATTGCTTCTTTTCATGTATCCGGCTCATTGTTGTTCAACAAAAATACTTCATCTCCCAGTCTTACCACTGTAAATGAAGTTTGACCGACCTACTTGGTTAATTAGATGTCTTTGACATCTGGGATTGCAACAGTTGCAAGATCAGGAGCTTCTGGCGTTGTAAGCCTTCCCGTTGTTGCTTCTTGAGCTACGCTACTTTGCCTATCCTCCTAAGATTCTATAATCTCGTCAAATTCTATTATCCTTTCATCCAAATTGTTTTTCTCAATAAAATCCTTTTTGAGAAAAAAAATCTATTATTTGCAATAAACACTTTGCCATTGGATTTATGATAGAAATAATACCCAAAATAATTATTTGGAATAACCTAAAATACATTTGTCCGATTTGGGGTTGAACTTATTTAGTTGTAAACGCTTTACATAAGCTCTATGACACAAAATTTAAGAAACAATGAGTTTGGTTTCTACCCAAACCATGACTCATTTCTAGTCGTCTCAAAGGATATTGACGTAGGCTCTCTTCTAAGTGAAAAAAGTAGTCTATTAAAACTCCTTTTTCGAAATTGGCAAAGTTAGATCAGCAAAAAAAAGTATAGATCTCACCATATCTTATAAGGTTTGATTATACTTCTCAGCTACAACAACACTCCTTGATGTTTTGGGAGGTAAAAGTTGTGAAACAATTTCCACAATCTCTAATATGCTCGTCAAACCTATGACCCATAGTTCATATAATGTCTCTATCGCGGAAAATTTCTTCTCGTGATAATTCTCTACTTTACTCCGAGAAACTTTGAACTTTTGAAATCTCACATATCTTATTCATCATAAGATAACCATATTGACTTAATTGTCAATAAGGTATATTAAGTAGAGGAATCCACTGCACATAAGTAAACTTATTGAATTACAGTCATTTGAATGATTTTCAATAAGTTACTTGTCCACTCATTAAACTGTAGAACGCAAAGCTTTGACCACTTTGATCATTGGAAAAAACCTTGCATGCATAAAAAACTGAAAGTTAATGATCTCAAAATCCATCATTATGGAATTTCTTCATGATTTCATGTCCAACCAATGCTCCAATTAGCATTGTGACAAATGTGATAGTCAACTTAGTAGTTTCCTATGTTTAACATTGATGCCAAGTAAGTGTGAACCAAAATCAAAATAAGTATAAATTATCCCACTGCTCATATGATTGTGAACATTTATGATGTAATTCATTCAAATAAAACAACTTTTATTCTTATGAAAAACTTGTTGAAAATATCCTTACACAATGTGGGTACAAATTAACAATTGCTAAGTAATTATACTAATCTTAATTACAGATATAAAAGGTAGCATGCCTACACAAAAACTCAATGTCAGATCTATCCAATCCGAAGTATGACTTTTAGTGACATCCATAAAGTCCCAACTCTTCCATCCTCAACATTAACAAAAATTCCACTATGTCCTTGCTTTATTCTTTAATGTTAGAATTCTTCACAAAACCATCAAACCGTGATCCAAGTGATCTAAGGATTATATCAGCCACATCCTCACAAGCAATAGAAATGCCCATGGTATCCAATCTCAGAACATATCCATGTAATCTTATCACATGATCAGTAACTGAAGTTTCCTCTGTCATCTTGCTTTCAAATAAGGCTCGAGTTATGTCATATATCTCAGCCTTTGCTTGTTTCTCAAACATGCTTCGCATTTCATTAATTGTTTCATATGGAAACCACTTCTAAAACTTTCTTTGAATCCATGGTTCCAATGAAGCAAGTTTGACACACTGGACACAAACATAGTCATCACAACGTGATTGGTCCAGGAAGTCCAGCATAGGGTGGCTAGAATGTTGAACTGCAAGCTTGGCAAATTCCCTTTGACCTATCTCGGCCTTCCAATCTCTGACTCCAAGCTTAGTAAGCAACAATGGGTCTTCCTTATCCAAAATCTAGCTCGCAATATTGAGCCTTGGATGGGACGCTTCCTCTTGTCTGGAGGTTGCCTCATCCTCTCCAATGCTTGCCTTGATAACCTACCCATGTACGCTATGGGCCTTCTCTTACTCCCGCGGGGAAAACACAAGGATCTTGACGCTCTCCGTGCCAGATTCTTCTGGGAAGGGGCTGGCCCAGACCACAAGTACCACATGGTTAATTGGCCGGCGGTATGCCGCCCGAAAGAGGCTGGGGGCCTCGGGCTGACCAGTTCCCAAAAAATGAACGAGGCTCTCCTGCTAAAGTGGATCTGGAACCTATAC
Organism: Alopecurus myosuroides; assembly: GCA_028641055.1. Lineage (NCBI taxonomy): Eukaryota > Viridiplantae > Streptophyta > Magnoliopsida > Poales > Poaceae > Alopecurus > Alopecurus myosuroides. Next base: position 288,847,145 of record CM054059.1, read on the forward strand.
CAGTCGGACGGTCAATCTGGGCAACTGTTACTCGCAACAAGTACACTAGGTCGGGGGACATTTTCTCGAGTGCCTCAAGGGGGGCTCTCAGTTCCGGAAAAGTCTCCACAAAATAAAACACATTTTCAAGATGGGGGCCAAGCATAAGGTTTCGGACCGGCAACGAACCGCGTTTTGGACTGAATGGTGGCATGGGGAGGGCCCCCTCTTCCACAAGTTCCCTTTCCTTTTCAGTATTTGTGACGAACAAGGGGCGTTGGTTGCGCGCATAGTGGGGACGGGGTGTCGCTTCTGCCGGACGTTAAATCATGCAACTATGGCTCAATGGGGAGAGATGGACTCTATCATCAACTCCACCACACTCTTTGGGAATCTGGACCTCATCTCTTGGTCGTTGGACCCGTCGGGGATCTACACGGTTAAGTCTATGTATGACGCTCTTTCTCAAGGGGAAACCGACGCATTCGCCCAATACGTTTGGCACAATAAGTTGCCTTTGAAGAATAAAGTCTTCGCCTGGTAATTGATCCTTGACAGACTCCCATCTGGTCTTCAGCTTGCTACTCGAGCCGACCCTTCAGATGGGAAGTGCACCCTCTGCGCGGCGCCGAAAAATGTGGAACACATCTTCTTTGGGTGCTCGTTAGCTAAATTTGCTTGGAGTATTCTGCGCCAGGTTCTGGGGAGAACGTAGGCACCAGCTAACTTTGCGGATTTTCACGCAATCCTCTCCTCTCTGTCGGGAGGCTTCCGTCGAGCAGTTTGGGCACTTTTTCTTGCTTTAGCTTGGGCACTGTGGCACATTAGAAATAAGCATGCCATTGAGGGGCTGATCATTCGTCACCCTGTTGATATTATTTTTTAAATCCTTGGTGTTCTTACAGCTCTGGATCCACGCGATGAAGCCCGATGACAGGATCTTGGCGCGCTGGCTTGTGGATGACCTCAACAAGACCCACCGGTCATGCCGTTTCCCCTAGCACCTAGTCTAGTGCGGTGGTCTGGGGTTAGCATTTCTCTGTCGTGCTTTAGCTGTTGATGCTAGTGTTGCTTTTGATTTCCAGTTGGCGGAGCTATATGCCGCAACATGTTATTTCTTTGGCGAAGCTGTATGCCCATCATTTGTATAACTTGGTTGAACTGCCGAGCTTTGTTAATTCAAAGTTGGACCTTGTGCTTTTTATCTAAAAAACAATGTGATTGGTACCGTTTTTATTCTTCAACAGAAGCATCATCACGAGGTTTTCTAAGGACATAATCTACTTGATTACCCTCCAAGACTAACTTCACTCGGTGACACCATTTCCCAAAGTGTTCTCCAGATTCTTTTTGTCTAATTTCTTCTAAAAATTTAGCTAGAGGAATATGTAACTACATACCATTTTATAATTTTTTTAAGAAAAAGTAATTTTAGAAAATTGTTTCATAATTAAAGAACTACACGATAAAATATATTGTACTGCCCACTAAAATCAATATCTCTCGTAATTTATACTTAGTGATTCAAGATCCATGTGTTACTATCATGACACCAATGTGGACATCGGCGCATCGGGCAACATCACCGGTAGGCCATTGTACCAATAATAGCTTGTTAAATATTCGGTTCTTGTGTCCCATAATTTAGACGTTATAAGTAGTATGTAAATATAACCTCAGTTCACCAGCCGCGCAAACATTTTGCACCCATATTATGAACGTCACAAGGGAACTCGTTTTACATGACACACACCCGGCGAAGAACAATCTATAGGGTGCCTGACCCAGGGAGGACACATAAATTTTAGTGAGAGTTCACCCTATTTGTTACGATCGTTAATGTTTCGCTTCTTTGTGAGCTGATCCTTAAAGAACTTTGCATACATTGGCACATGTAAGACAGCATCAAGGATGGGAATGGTAATCTGCACATCTTTCATCATCTCCAGAAACTTAGCAAAATGCTTGCCTTCACTTGACTTCTCAAACAAATGAAGTGCAAAACATATAGTAATATGATATAGCATGTTGACAATCTCCATCATCCATGTTTTATGGTGCCGGGAAATCCTTCTCGCACCACGGTAGGCATTGAGGTCCTATCGTATGTCAACATCGTTGCAAAAATATGTTAGTCACAATAATATATTTTATTATATACCATATCACGCCCTTGCAAAAATAAGTTAGACGTCTCTAGCACGTTTACTACAATACGGGTCTATAGGGTTTCAACGAGAACTGTTACTACCTGTGTTACCAATGAGCACCCCAACCATGTTTTGATATTTAACTATTCAGAGTGCATCCCCATTGTTCTATTACTAGCAACAATAGCTTAGTTAAACTTCGTCAATACGCTTGACCTTCATGCGTGTTACTCCAAAACACACATAAGCCCGATGTGCAAAATATCACTTTAACTATTGTATGAAAAACAGGCATCCGACAAAGTTGTTTCATGTACCCGGAGCACATATTACAAGCCAGTATCGTTGAATGTAGTCATCATAAATTCTGCTCGGGACGCTAATCATGAAATGCCATCAAGATAAAAAAACAACAACGGGAAACAAAACATATGTAACCTTTGATGTATGCCCAAAAGGTAATAATATATATACATATGTTTCATAATTATGATTCATATTACTATGTTATAACTGACGTGGTTCCTGGATATGAGGTTCAGAGGAAAACTCACGCTCACGTGTAGTAACATGAACACACAAACAACACCTAGTTTTTCCTTTTACGACTAATTCATTGGATGTTTAATGGCTATGTTTCCCTGTTCATGGGCGTTGTTTATATCAACATAAATGAATAGCATATTGTTGGAAGGGGACAATATGGATGGGTATTCCCTAAGTAGATTGATATGTTAAGATATTCCACTAAGACATCTTTGTCCTTAGAATCAGATCACAACACGGTTATATTACAATGCATCCTTTGACCATGAGGCTATCGGGATAATATATTCTGGAGGTTTTACTTTGGTGCTATCAAGAGTCACACTGTTAACTGGGTGAACAAAAAGTAGCTACTGTGTAATTCTAAAAGAGTATATTACCTCGATGTACTGAGATAGGAATTACCCCTCCGTAAGAAGAGAGATACATACCCAGGCCCACTTGGTATTCTTGGTATCAATAAGTTCTGCGGACAATGCATGATGATGACACATCATGTGGGATATCATAATACAATAACGAGAAAGAGGAAACTTACCGGATAATGAAAGAGGCAAAGGTATAAGTGAACCAGAGATTGTTTCATGGCAACAGTCTTGGGTAAGTTCGGTATTGTGAGTAATGGGAGAATTGTATAATAATCAGCATGTTCATCAATTTTTTTTATATATTATGTGGGGGTCAATATGGGTGTCCATGTCCCCACTATTGATTATTGAAAAGGAAAGATTTTCCAGTTTCATGTCCACACACTATTGAACCTGTAGGGGAAACACACTTAACTTTGGGCTTATTTTTGTGTATATCGGTAGGTCCGGATCAACTAGAAGTATCATCAGAACGGTGTTTCTACAGATAGATATATTTTATATATTAGAGAGAATTTATCTTGAGGGCACTAGATGTCACAGAGTGATAGAAACAATTTCTATTACTGCCAGAATTTATTCCGGAGTTGTTATGAAAGAGAAATTGAGGTTGCACGCTTTCCGGAGTTATTATCTAATTACTCTCTCTCTCTCTCTCACCTGTTTTGAGAATTCCACCTTCATATACACATGCGGCGTCTAGTCCTAGATGGAAAAGCACTGTAGAATTTTCCCCGGCGTATGTGTGCATACTCTCAAGGTGCTGGATACGGGGAGTCGGCAACATCCTCACCCACAAGCTTGTGCGTGAGGATCTTCTACATGCTTCATCGAAATCATCATCGACACCTCTTATCCTACTATGGTGTCTGGTACACGATCTCGGGAATTAGATCTTGGAATTTATATTCACTTGTATCTTTATAGCTAGGTATTGGTTGTCGCGTAGCAAGTTTGGCGAAAATTTTAAATTCCCGTTGCGCAACCCAATAGTGGTATCAGAATTGTCTATGCGTAGGTATAAGATCTGATCCAGAGTACCGGTGAGTGCGGGCATTGCATATGTTTGTGCAAGTACATTAGAAATTTCTCCAACATTCCAATTATTTATGATTGCTTCCCAACAAGTTTTTTTTGTTTTCGACGACATATCGATATTTTTACAAACTTTTGGCAATCCTAGGACGTTCGAGTTTCCCCTGGCATATCTCATATAGTCTAAAGAAGTGCTTTGGTAGCTTTGGTACTCTTTATAGTTGGTCTCCTAAACAACATTGTGGAAGGGGCATGTGGATTGGATTCACACGAGGGTCATAGTTATGAATAAGTTTAGATTGAGGCTCTACACGTTTTCGTAATGTTTGTGTTTCAATCACCCTGCAAGGTCAATTTAGCAACATGAATAATCATTCCTTATGGAAGCGTAGGTTACTTAATGGTTCATTTCGCAGATCCTACAACCATGCTAAAAGATGAAAAACAAACGTTAGGGACGTCTAACTCTGTTTGCAGGAAGCATGATGTGGTATAGTCTCGAAGTTTAGAATTTTGAGATGCTTTACCTAACACTGTTTTTGTAGCTAGAAAACTATCCTAAACCCGATCATGGATATGATGGTAAAGGAGAAGGATTGCACTTGTTGTGAACCTCGACATGGCACCACCAACGCAGGATCCATTGGTGACGAAGGAGGACTATACTACATCACTAGTTTTACTCGTACATGTTTTATTTGTTTTCTTTCTGTCCCTTGATTGCGTAGTAGACATTATTATTAGGCTGATTCCTCATAAAATATCAAGTTAGACCATTCTCTCCCAACTGAGCACCATCAAGATTATTGGGGTTCACGTCCATCACCTAGATACAGGGATCAACTGTTCTCATGATCAGAACGCGGGCATCAAGCTGGTCCATACTCATCGCTTGGATACATGGGTCGGTATGACAGCACTTGTTGCGGTAGGATCAGTTGGTTGTCTTGACGTTCAAGCATGAAAGTCATGAGCTCGGAGCACATACACCGAATGGTGAAGCGGAAATCACGGTGGAAGTGATTGGCAAGTTGACCGACCCGTTGTAAGCTTAGAGCCATCGAGGTCGATACATCCTTTGGTTATAAGTTGAGCATGGATTCCGTAATACATTAAATTCTGATCACGAGGAATATCAGATTTAGTTGAAGCACATAGTTAATTATTTTAACAAGTGCTTGGAAAATAATTATGAACATGTCTAAGTGAACTATTAAATTGTTGTAGATCCATGGCTCGTAACGCACCCACTATTAACCTTGATCCACTACTTGAGAAGAAACCACTTGCTGCCAATGGAAGTAACTATGCAGATTGCGTCCATGCCCTGAGAATTGTTCTTAGGGGGTATCAAGAAAGAGTACGTCCTAGATGCTTCTCTTTGAGAGGATCTTTATGAAGATGCTTCTGATGCTGAAAAGGATGCACACACCTTGTGATGATGCAATAGTTGGACAATGTCTCATATTTACATGTATGGATCTTGAGTTGCAGAAACAATTTTATCGTACGTACATGTATGATATGGTCATTGCACTAACGACCATGTACCAGGCACAAGCCAAGACTGAACTTTATGAAATAACAAAGGAGTTGTGGTCATGTCACATGGCAGAAGGAAGCTCAGTGAGAGATCATGTAATCAAGATGTTTGGTTATGGGACTAGGCTTCAAGCTTTGGGATTTCCAATCTCGGATGAGCTAAGTATAGATTTAGATTTGGATTCACTCCCACCTTCTTACAATGGTTTCATCATGAATTGCAACATGAATGGGATGGAGAAACCACCAAATGAGCTCATTGCTACACTGAAAACTGCTAAGGCTGGAGTGAGGAGGGAAAACAATCAAGTATTGATTTTTTTCCCAGACTACACCATTCAAGAAGAAAAAGAACAGAAAGGGAAAAGGTGCTAAAGCATAGAATAAGCCCAAGTTTTCTGCATTGAGTAAGAATAAATGCCTTTTCTAGTAAAAAGAAAGGGCATTGTACGAGGAACTATAAACGCTTCCTCAAGCAAAAGGAAAAATTCACCAAAGGTGATAAAGGTATAAGAGTTATACCTGAATGATATTTTTCATTCTTACTACTATCTCTGGTGTATAGATTGCTAAAATTATTTTATGCATTCGATATAGGAGTTGCGGAAAGTAAGGAGACGAAAGAATAAAAGGTGTTGGTGACCGTCAAGTTGGGCGCATAAAGGACCATTCAAGGATGAAGACATCTCCACTTTTATTTTATAATTAGAAATATTTATGAGATTTGGCTCAAGATATTGTAATAAGGTCACATGTTTGGAGACAAAATACTCTTATGGATTAATAGGAAGAAGTCATGGTTATCTTATGAGGACATTATGGATCAATCCCTTCGTGAATGATCAAGTTACAAATCTTTTGAATTGGTGAAATATCATTTGGTCTGAAATATTTTGTGATTGAGTTGACACCACCTTTGTGTGGCACTATGTTTTCAAACACAACATTTACATGATCAAAGTTTGAGACATTGAGTGAAGTACTTAATAAATTTCACACTTCTTTGAAGGGTGAATTTGTGTAAGGTTTCAAGTATATAGAGAAGTCAACAAGAAAAAGGTTATTGATGATATTCTTGTCAATAACAAAAAGGACTTCACAAATTTTTTTGGAAGTTATATCTTAGAAATGTCTTGAAAGTTTTCAAGTCATAATTTGACTAAGTGACACAAAGTCAAACACTAAGAAGGATTCTTTTGCGAAAAGTTCTTGATATTACCCATGGAATAGTATAGTAACTTAAGTTTTAATTTAGCACACAATTATTTTATTTACTTTATGTCATAGTTTTGAAATAAAAACTATAAAGAGACACATAAGTCTTACTTCCTATTTATGACGAACAACAACTAATGGGTTCAAAGTCGGTGAAGTAACAAGTAGCTCACCATGGTAGCAGAGAGTTCAACATTCTTTCTCCTTTCTACATGTACTTCCTAGAGAGAGCTGTAGGGGAGAAGGCCACATGATGCGTGCTGGTAAGCATGGAGGCTTGCCAAATCTTCCCCGATGCCTGCACGCTTGCCATTTCACTTTCATCTAAGCTTTGCTTCAAAATTACAGAGGGGAGTAACAACTATTTGGTAACGTTACGTTTCTCACACGCTCTACCATTATTTACATGTTGTATTTATTGGATGTATGACCAAAAGGAAATAATATGTGTACATATATATCATAATTATGTTACTATGCTATAGCTGATGTGGATCCTGAATATGAGATTCAAAGTAAAACTCACGCTGACGTGTAGTGACATGAACAATTATTTCATACCGTAGTCTTGCCTTTCAAACTAATTTTTTATATGCTTGATGACCATGTTTTCCTGGTCATGGACATAGCTTATGTCCGCTTCAATGGATAGCATATTGTTGGAAGGTAACAATATGGTTTGGTAGACCCAAGTAGTTGATATTCTACGATATTTCAATGCGATGTCTTTTGGCCTTAGTGACATATAAAAGTAAGGTTATAATACGAGATATCCTTAGACCATGAAAATATTCGGGTTGTATATTCTGAAGGTTTTACTTTGGTACTATCAAGTGTCACACTGTAAACTGGGCTAACAAAATGGTAGCCACTCGGCAATTCCAAAGGAGTGTATTGACCTCGATATTCTGAGATGGGAATCACTCCTCCTAAAAAGAAAGATACAACCTGGGCCCCGTCAGTGTGCATGATATCCATATGTTCTGCAGACAATGCATGCTGATGATACACCATGTGGGATATCATAATACATTAACGAGTAAAGGGAAGCTTACCGACTAACGTTGTAGAAAAAGGTATAGTGAACCAGAGATTGTTTCACGGCGATACTAGAATCCTTAATCTCGGGTAAGTTCGGTATTGCGAGTAATGGGAATATTTTATAACAACTAGAAGGTTCACATAGTGTCTTTCGCATACTGAGTGGGAGTCAATATGGGTGTCCATGGCACCGCTATTAATTATTGAGTTGGATTTTTTTTCCAAAGTCATGTCCACTCATTATCAAACCTATAGGGGTCACACACTTAAGTTTGGCTTGGTTATGCGTGTATATTGGTAGGTCGGAACAACAAAGACTATCATCGGAACGGTGTTTCTCTGTGATGGATATATTATATATCAGAGAGAATTTATAAAGATGGTATTATAAAACAAATTAATACTTTCTTGGTTGTTCCAATTGGAAATCCTCTTATAAAACCACCACATAAGTAACAATGTTTTGTTACTAAGAGATATGTGATTATTAACGAAATAATTCCGTGTCGAATTCAGTGGGAGGATGGTGATTTGAAGAGATTGCTGAATTCCAGAAATAGTCATTAGAGTTGTGCAGATAGGAGAAATTCGAATTAACAATGCTTTGAGACTAATACCGAGAGCCATTGCCAATCAGGCATAGTTTTTTATCAAGAAAAACACTTAACCAAGGATGCATATAAAGGTTTTCAAGTCAAATTGAATAAAGGATGTGCATAGAGAAAGTAAAGATAACGAAGAATTGAAATATCTAAGCCTTAATGACTTAGAGTCAAAAGTATTTTATACCATCAAGTTCAAGTTAAAAAACTTGAAGGAATTCCTGTTGGAATAAGATGATCATAAAGCTTGTTTGTTCATAAATGGTTTTATCACAAATTCAAGAGTTAACTACTAAAGTGTAGCATCCCAACTTTTAATAAAGATGGAATACATGTGTTATTGTGCTAGTCCCTGGATCGATTGCTAGCACCACAGTACAAATTGAAACATCATGCAAATGCATCAAATTCTATTACATCGCATGATCCAGTCTTTACAAAATAGGGTTACACCTTGCATAATCTTAGAAGACTAGCAGAAAACAAAGAAATACGGCGGAAAACATAGAACACATTGAGCCCATCTTCTTCATGTGCCACGGGCAAAACATGTTGGAGATAGTCTCGAGATCCTAAACAAAATCCTCACTCGTCTTCAGAAATATCTGCAATATGGAATATGCAGCCACAAGGGAGTGAATACAATTTAATGTATTGGCAAGTAACACTATGGTGGATATAAATGGCAAGATTAATAATACATGCTTATTTGGCTGAGTGGAGTTTCTGGCTAAGTTTGCATAAAGCAAGTTTTCTCTTATCTCTTTTGTAAAACAACTTTTCTTTTCAAGGGGTGGCATCATTGGACTGAAATCCAAGCACCACAAATACTGTTCACTTGGTCACAATTTTAGCTATTGAAAAATGGTGATGTGATTCTTCCGTCCTTCCTTGTCCAGCTGCTCATAGTTGTCCATAACCGGGGACACGGCTAAGATCTTAGTTTGTTAACTCTGCAGAGCTTGTGCACTTTCACCTTTAGACTCAAATCAGCCCAAACATCCTATACACCCTGAGTGCATTAAGGAAAGGAGAAGATTGAGACAAGATCTTTTAGAAGCAAGAATTCAACCTAATGGCAAGACCCGTTCCACCTATAATTATGCTACATCTGCTTGTCAAGCCCAGGCTGAACCCTCGCAACTTAATTAATCAAGACAGAGCCCATATGACTAAAGGCTGCACTGGAAGCAATCTAAACTTGGGGAACATCATAATCACTTTGTTCCTGGGTGGCATTCCTTCAAGTGAACTCCCCTCGGGGAGACACTCAACTATCAACAGCCTCGCAATACCAATCCACCCAGGTGGTTCATTGAAGTTGTTACTTAGAATTTTTCCACAACATCAAGTAAAACTCATTTTGTAGCGAGGCTAAGCATCAACTAAGTAACAAGACTTCGAAATACACAAGGTATAAGGATGGCTAAACACTACTAGGATATAGCATAGCATAATATAACTTAGTAAAACTTCCTATCATGCATACTACACAAAATCAACTAATGCATATAGAAAATAATGGGTAGTTGAATGATGTGTTACGTGCCTTCTTGAAGTTGGTGAAAAAATCACACTCTCTTCACAAAAGATCGTTGCTCTCCGTACAATCTATTCATTGAAAACACAACAAAATAAACAAACATGCTATCAAGCAATATACAAGTGAAGAAAACATACAAAGCAACAATCATGGAAAAGGGGATGTAACCAAGTTGTCTAGGAAAAGGTCAAGGTTTGACTTTTGAAAGATTCATTCTATAATGGTTCAATACATTGTTAAGGGGTTTCCAAGGGTTTACTTGGAAAGGACTAGGTTGAGTTTTGTAGAAAACTAACTTTATTTTAACCATACTTGTCGAGGAAGTTCCAAGAGTTCACTAAGGATGTTTAGGTTGAGTTTGTAGTGACCAAAATTTATTGAAAACAATTTTTATCTAAGAAGTTCCAAGAGTTAACCAAGGTGATTTCACTATTTAAACTAAAGTATCATATAATAAAGTGTAACACTTAGTTGTTTTCATCAAAACATTTGAGTACTCTAAGTTAGTCTTTCCATTTTGGTTTAGGGTAGGTCTAGGTTCAACTAACTTCTTAACAATAGAGAAAACAAGATAAAGTCTTGGGATTTTCCATTTGGGTCAAGGGTTGGACAAAAACAACTTGTTATACTTCATCTTGTATGGATTGCTCCAAGTCTTCACATGCTTGTCATCTTGAAGATCATCTTCATGCTTCTATTGTAGACTTGTTCTCTTGGTCTTGATAGATTCTTCATGGCTTTCACTTCACTAATTGGTTTGGGTATGGGATGGGCACAAATACCACTAAGTCAATTTGAAAAGAAAGAAATGGAAGGGATAGGAAGAAAGAGGAAAATGTCTTCTCCTTGATTTTCTTCATACTCTTGTACTTCATTGAGTTTCTTCTTGTTGTTGTGGAGTCTAAGTCCTTCCTTCAATTTCTTCAATTATATTCCTCATAGCTCTTCATGTTGCCACCAAGTTGATATTGAAGTTTCATTCTTGTTCTTGAGTCTTGATCTCCATTTTGCTGACTTGGTGAATTATTGAAGCAAGAATGGGGGTGTCGTGGGATAATCACGGCAGATGTTACCGGGGGTAACTGATCTTGGGGCAAGACGACACAGGTATTTGGGAGAGGGTTTAGCTCAGAGGAAAACATGGTGTAATTCGATCTGGTAGCCGGCAATCAAAGTCGCCGAGTCTCCGATCTTGATATAATAACTCAACTCTGGAACTACACTTGATGCTCGATATCACACGATGTTGCTAGGGTTCTTAGGTCTCTGTCTAAAACTAGACTCGGGGGTCGGTTTATAAAGCACCCATACCCCCTGGCTTATTCCCCAAGGCGCACCCTGGTTCCTACCGGGTTATCATCTCCCCGTCAGTAGTCCCCAGAATAGCCTGGGCTTCATGGATCCTCCTTGAAGCGCTTGCTATTCCCTGCAAAGGTATCAAACATACAGGCATATAGAGGCCGGGTTAAGATGTTTTGATATTCAGCCAGGCCTCACTCCATGGTGGCCATATAATAACCCGGGTTTTTCCTCCGAACATTTTGGCTCAAATTTCCAGGTCCAAATCATAATGAAAACGCCAGGATCCCGTGCTCGATAATCAATCCTGGTATCCCGGGGTTAACCTCCTTCTTTCTTTTATCCAGATGCCCTGCTCAATATTTGGCGCGTATCTCGCAAAATCCTCGTGAACAACCGTCACCCCACGATTTCCGGCTTCTGGCCATCGCGATAAGCTCACCCTTACTCTATAAATAACACCCAGAGGGTAACCCTAAATTCGTCACCACGCCTCAACTTCCCCTTTCTCTCCTTGCTCCTTGCTTCCTCGCAGCTCCGCCGCCAGAGGCTCGCGCACATCATCAAAGCGAACTTGCCCCCAGCCTTACTCGCCCTCGAGCCGTCCCGTGCCGCCGCCAAGCTCCGCCATCGCACCTTTATTCCTCTCGCCAAGAATCGTGAAGGGGCACTCGAGCCACGCCGCCCAACACCGTCGCTTCCATACCTCAATCTCTTCAGTAAGCCTCTTATATCTGCCTAATTTATCCTTGCAATTTTTCCAATTTCAACCAGGATCGGATCTAGGTCAACCCGTGAACCACTCTTCTGATTACATCAAATTAGATCGATTCGACATCCACCAACTCTTTTAACCACCTGCTATATAGTCGCAACTCATCCCCTATCAATATTAACCATCAAAACTCCTGTAGGATCGCTCGCAAACTTTCCCACCTAGATCCGTTCCTCCTCGATTTTCCGCTCTCTGCATTAACACCCGGAAAATCCTCCCTTTCCAGCTACTTTACTTGCAATAGATACATGGGCAACCACCCATCGACCCCAAATGCTTTTCCTCACGTAAGTGACCTATAATTTCCACAGTTGCACTCAACACCCGGATACTTTGTAATTTCCGCACCATAGCATGATAACCGGATAATTCTCAGCTTCATACTTTCTTGACACCTTACACTCGGATACTTCAACACTCCCGGGTCTTATTTGATACGCCTCTTTTTCTGGTGCTTTGCAGGTTGACCCCATGGCTCCCAAACGACAAGGAAAACAACTGACCCAGGCGAGAAATACCCACAACATATCCGCCAACTGGGGGCGTTCCACAGCTACGAAAGCCAAGTTGGAGGAGCTAGCCGAATTAGGAACTCTCCCTTCTCAGAAGGACATTCACTGGAGGGCGCCGGGCAGTGAGACCCGGCCCACACCCACAGAAAACGAGGTAATCTGCTTCGTAGAGCACGTGACCCGGGGATTCTGTCCTCCGGGTCACCCTTTCTTTAGGGAGGTCTTAGATCACTATGGACTCCGAATGTTCGACATAGGGCCTAACTCTATGTTGAACATCACCCACTTCATTGTTCTCTCCGAATCGTACTTGTGCATGCCGCCGAGTTTAACTCTCTTCATTGAGTTATTCCAATGCAAGCCGTGCCGCGAAAGCGGCGACGGAGCGCTCCTAACCTGTGGCGGGGTATCCATCCAGCGCCGCAGGAATTCTCTGATGCCAACCCTCAACCTACACTCCCACGTCAAACACTGGCAACTGTCCTTCTTTTATTGCCGCGATACCTCCCCTGACAGTGAAAAGAAGCTGCCGGGTTACTCAGAGACCCCCCTCGAGCCCTCCGAGTCTTTCAGTGCCTTTGCATCAGATTCGGACAGGGAGACAATCCTTCCCTTGCTAACCAAGATGGCCATTCTCTCAGCCCAAGGCCTCCTCGGGCTCAATTTAATAAAAACATGGGTTGATTTCCGGATACAACCCAACTCCGTTCGCACCAAACTGATGTGCGAGTACTCAGGGCACACCACAGATACGCTCCGATACTCCACCAAAAGCTTTGCAGCCGGCGATACTAACAAGACCATCAAAGGCTTCTTAACGGAGAAGTTGGAGGTGATAAAGGGCATCACCGGGTTACCCCCGTTTACTCGGGACAACCCGGCTCCAGCGGTAATACCTGATATCCATAACTTACTTCCGCATCTTGACTCGATACAGCTTCTAACCCTTATTCCCATTCCTTTGTATTAGGCTGATGACCCTTTCTGGAGAGTTGAACCCTTTCCCCCTTCCAGAGACCCGGAAGACGAGGACGAGCCGGCTGATGGTAGCGAAGGTATTTGCACAGGATCTGTATATCTTTACTTGTATTACTTCCCTTTCGTTTATCTTTTCTCCAACTAACACACATCCGACTCGCAGGACTGGAGGACGAAGGCGAGGCCAACGAGGATGACCCGGAGGCAACTGAATCAGACCAAGAAACAACAGTCGGAGCCAAAAGGAAAGCCAGAGGAGCCGTATCCAAGGTTCCTTTTTCCTCGTTATCCTCTGAACCTTACTCCTTTGACGCCATGCGACGACTTAACCATCAATTATCAAATTCGTCGTGCTTGAAGGACTCCTCCCCAGCCAAACGCAGAGTAACTCGGAGTTCCCCGGGTGAAGATCCCCTTAACCCGAGCATCTCTATTTCCTCGGTTCCTCGTGGCGGCGCTCCTCCGGCTCGTCCTTCCGACTCTCCCCAACGCCACCCTTCTCCTAACCATCCACGCGCCGGGCAATTCCGGGTCCCGTTGGTAGTTCCCGTGGCGACCTCATCCGCTTCCAGCGGCGAGCTCCCGCCTGATTACACCGTGAACGCCGGGTAAGTTTACGCTACATGATTTCCTTTTACGCCTACAAATTTCCACTCAAGCCACCATCATCACTGATAACCGCTTTTTCCCATCCTTCTTTTAGCGCTCAAGCCGTCGTCAGTGACCCGGAAAATATAGAAGCAGATAACCATCAGGCAGAGAAACCGACTGACAATGCAGACGCCGCGACTGGCGATGATACAGCGAATAACAAGGAACAAGGCCCTCTGAACAATCCACTTCCCCGAGCTGCCGGATCTCCTTCCTCATCAGAACCAGTAGACGAGGAGATCGAAGTTCTAGATACAAGGATGAGTTCTCCCAACCCGGCCACCCAAACTGTCCGGGTCTCAACTCCAAGGGCAGGGAGAGCCCCTCCACCAGACGACCGAGCTGCCGGCTCTTCCGGTGCTCGATCCGAGGAACTGACCTTTACCCAGATGCTAGAAACCCTTCGCACTTTAAGGTCTAATGAATAGAACATCTTGGGAGCTTTGATAGCCAAACACGAGGTAAATCCGACTAATGTTGCTTATGCCTTTGTCCAGTCCCCAAGTTCCGAGTGAATTGGTTCATAATTTACTTGGGACTTTATTATACAAACGACTGATAACTTACTCCTCTACCCAACTGATCCTTTGTTTGCATGCCTGCAGGCTTTCGTAACTCAATCCGATGAAAAACTGGCGGACGCCACCAAGCTCATCGAAAAGGAGGTAGCTTTATGTGAGGCAGCCGAGGCCGAGTCTAGGAGGAATAAGTTGCTAATGAGGAAATATAGGAAAAGGGCTCACCGAGCAGAAGATGACCTAACGAGCCTTTCCGTCCAAATATCGGACACATATCGTGCTTTACTTGGTACGTTTCCTCCTCCGGTTTATCTTTTTGATAAATAGCAACAGTTTCCCGACTTATGTCTCCATTTCCTCAGGCCCGGACGAAACCATGCCGGAAGAGGACGACCTGGCCAAGCTAAAAATCACGAATAGCGCTATCCGGCAACTATGTGCCGGAACCAGATGGATCCTTGACGAGTTGCGGTGTCCGGGTATGTAACATCCAAGTATGAAAACCCTTAGTTGTTTTACTTGTTGTTTTTATTTAAGCAATGCATCATATCATCATCCTCATATTTATTTCTGTTTGCATTGTTTTCATATGAAATTTAAACTTGAATCAAACCTTGTTTTCACACTTGTCTGTTACAATCTTTCAAACAAAGAATTGCAAAACAAAACCTTTCATTGTTTTCCAAATAATTCATTGATGTTCAACTATTAAATTGTTGCCTCAAATCATTCCTTTAATTCCACCAATTAAATTCAAATCATTTCCAAATTCTCAAATCAGTACCTTTTGGAAACCATAAAACTCACCAAACATTTCTTCCCCCTCTAAATCATTCTAAAACCCTAGGGGTAACCCTATTTTTATACATGTTTTTATTAAGGTTTTATTAAACTCAAATCCCTCTATTTTGGATTCAAACACAAACTATAATTTTAAATTTCAATTTTTGAAATCCAAGCTTGCAGGGTGGTTTCTAATTACCTAGAAGGCTTAACCAAATTTTTTCAAATTTTTCTATAAGCAAAACCCTGCCTTTTTCTTCCAAAAGCAAACTGCAAAAAAAAAAAAAAAAAACAGAAAAGAATAAAGGGCAGCTAACTACCGCGCGCGCGCAGCAGAGGACCCAGCCCAGCCCAGCTAAGCCTACCAGCGCGCGCAGCCAGCCCAAGTGGCCCGCGTACCGGTTCACCTTGCGCCAAGATTCGTGCGAGCGCCTAATCTACTTCTTCTCGCGGTACGGCGCGCATCCGCCGGTGCCACCGCGGCCCCGAGCGACTCCGGCGGCCAGGAGAGCTCCGCGGGCCTATAAAAGCAGGCCCTGGCCCCTAGCTGTGCCCTAGGCTTCTAGGGTTTCCGCCTCCACCTCGCAGCGCCGCCAATCGCCTCCGTACCGTCGACCTCCACCTCTCTCTGCAACTCGTTCCGCCGGCGATCTCTGAATCCGTCCATGGCGCCGCCGCGTGAAGCTCCCAACTAGCTATCCTCCAACTGTAATCGAAACGCCTCTCCTTCCTCCTTCCATTGGACACCTGCAAGCGCCACGGTGAGTTGCCAATCGAGGACGCGATCCTCTTCTTTCCTTCCGGCCACCGTGCCGCGTTTTCTGAACCCGACCATCTCGTCGCCGTTGCAGGCCACCGCTGCACCCACCGTTTCCTGGAACAGCATCTCCTCGTCGTCCTCTACGTCTCGAACACCGGAGCCGCCGCGGAGAACCACCAGGAGCTCGCCACCGTCCTCTTCCCCGCCGCAGTTGCCAACGTCACGCGTCGTCATCGAGCCGCTGCTACGCCGACAGACGCCGGTGAGCTCGCCACCGTCCCTTCCTCTCTCTCTGTTGGTTCGCAAGCATCTGCACCGTGCACGTCTGCATCCAACCGTGAGCGCCACCGTGCAATCGTCGCCGGCGAGCACCTCGTCTGTCCGCCGCGCAAGCTTTCGTCAGAAAGTTCAGAGTTTTGGGACTGAACAATAACCTGCTTCAGTCCCCTTATCTGTCAAGCACGCATTCGTACCGCAGTGGTACTGCACCCGTTCGCGCAAGGTTTGGTCGCGGGTTCGATACCGCGGGCGCGCAGAGAAAAACCCCCTTTTTTTTGCTCTTCTGTGCACGCAGCAGTGGCCCACTCGTCAGCGGGCCTGGTTGCCACGCGGGCGTTCTCCGCGCCACGTTGGCTCTGGCCCACGCAGCAGAGGCTGCGTGTAGGTGCCACCCACGTAACAAAAGTAAATTTGTTTTCTGTTTCTTTTAAATAACAGATTAAGCATAAAACTTCAAAATTCAATAACTTTTAATCTGTTAATCCAACAAATAAAAGTTATACATGTAATCTGATCCAAATTTTATACTCTTTCCAAATAATCAATTTGTGTTCTGTTTTGAATATTCAAAATGCAACTTAAATTCAAATCCAAATAATTCAAAGGCCATTTGTAATAATTCATAACTAATTCATACTGTTTTCAAATAATTCAAATAAAATATGTTTTTCACACCTTTTTGAATGCTCTATTCAAATATAAATTTTGTTTTCTGGTTTGAATAATTTAAATTGCCCAAACTATTTAAATCTTGTTTAATTCAATTAAAACTTGTTTAATATTGTTTAATTCATAACTAAATAATCCAAGGTCCAATTTCAAAATGTGAAATATGTAATCCAACTAAAATTTGATAAACTTTTCAAATATAAAATTTGTAACTTGTTTTGCACACTTTAACTTGATGATAACAACATTTACTTGTGTGCCATGTTTAAGTAACCAAGTTCCAAACTTAATAAATGCTTTCTAAATTGTTAACTAACATTCCAATTGCATTTAAATTGTTATGTTATTGTTATGCATCATGCATGCATCATACTAAGTCACTTACACATGATGCTTAGTGATAGAACAATTAATTCAACTCTAAAGCATGGGCTTCCATATGCAACTTTTGCATATGGAATCCATTTAAACTTGTGTCTCATATCAACTAGTTTAGTTTGGTGCATCTATTAAACGTGACATGCATCATCCAATGTTTGTGCACCTATGCCATGTATTGATTGCCCGTCTTCCTTCGTTGTTGTTTTTGCTTCTTCTCGATTAGACGACGACGTTGGTACCGACGAGCCTTACGACACCACTACTCAGGACCTAGCCCAGTACGAGGCTGAGCTGCCAGGCAAGTTATCACTCACATGAATCATCGAGTTCCTTTCCACACTTGTTGTCGATACTATCCTTTTGTCTACTATTGCTAGCCCTATGTATCGTTGCTTGTTCTCCGAACCTATCACATGATACCCTGAACCAATGATACTGCTTCACCTCCATACCTACAGCCTTTGTTTGTGCCTTAGTATTATATAGCATGCTTAGGGTTGCTTTTACTCGAGTCTGTTGTCGGTTACTACTTTTGCTATCTTATTATTTTGTACCGGGGCTCGTTGTTAATCAATCAATCCTGTTAATTGCTAATGGTAATAATAATTTGATGATAAGGCACCGGCAGGAGGCCCATGAGTGGTTTTGGAGCCTGCTAGTGTCGACCCTAATAGGAAAAGGGTCTTGTCTACTGATCCATGATGAGCGCACTACCCGCATTTGGGAAGCGAGTATGGGCGCCCCCCTCAACTTGACCTGATTCGCATCTCGTCCAAATCGCCTCATTTAGTTCGTGTTTTCCATTTGCCGCATGCATGTTTTTGCGAGCCCAGCGCAGGGTGGAACTTTCGTAGTCGGCATATAGGGGGACACGTTCTTAGAGTGCTATGAGGGTCCATTTTCTTCTGGGCTCGATTAGCCGTGCGCCCAAGGTGCTTTGGGCTTGATGCGAAGAATGGTTGGTTGTGTAGAGTATCCCGCTTGGTGGGAGGCATCCCATCTGGCGGGCTATTCTTGAGTGTACGGCCAAATTGGTGCAACCCTGCAGGGATAATCTTCTCGAGAAGCCGTGTTTTCCGCGGTTATGGATTACTTGGTGAAAGTACTGGCTAACAAGTACTCAGAACAACTTCAACATAATGATCAATCATGTTTCACCCAATGATCAATAACCTGACTAGTAATAGGTTATTCACACAATAACTTGATTCACCTTATCACAACTGTGTGAGTTATCCTCGGATTGCTTCTTTGGATAAGGGGCGAGATCCAGGATGGGTTTGGTTGAAGTTATCTTTCAGTTGGTTACAATCCTCGATCTTATCTTTTCTGTTAGCCGGAATTTGTAGTTATCTTCTGTAGTTGTTTAGAGCAGCCAGCAGCCACTTTTATATCACCCCCTTTCTTCCGTTGATCCCAAGCATCAATGCTTGTGTTGACGGGTAACTCCTTGATGAACTGTGAGTCTTGCTTGCCAGTACTTGGATGTACTGACCCCGTTGGGGCTGTGGTTTACGCAGAGTACGACTACGACTACGATGCTTCCCAGGATGGCTACTTTGTGGAGTTCGACGAGTCTGCAGACGAGTAGTTAGCTGGACCAGGGCAGGATCCAGACCTACGTGGATGGGCTTCGCTTTTCTTTATTTTCTCCGGCTTCTTAAGCCATGGATTTGTCTGTACTCAGACCCCTTTGATTGCTTCCGCTGTTGTAATGAATGATATGTTGGGACATGTGTCCTCTGGATGACTGTATTCGATATTTCTGCCTTAGTGAAGGCCAGTTGCACTTATTTCATTCTTTTGAGTCTTAGAGACAGTTTGTGTTATCATTTCGTTCAAAGCTGTTGACGTACAGTGCGTGTTTGAATATGAAGTACGTCGACAGTAGTGCCTTAGGTTCCTAGCGGATAGTTTACTTTGACGGTGGAAGCAGGGCTTGTGTTGTCGCGCATAAGCGCAGGCCTACCAGGAAGCTGGGACGTGGGAGCAGTTATGCCCCATAATCCAAGCACCTGACTTCCAGTTCGTGCGATGAGTATCCTCTAGAAACCTTGGGTGCGACAAATGGTATCAGAGCCTGTCTGCCTGTAGGATCCCTTTTTACTGGTCGCAGTTGAGTCTAGAAACTATTTTGTAGCTATATAGGAAAAATGAAACGTGAGAGTAGGAATTCTGCCATTTTTCTTCTTTCCCCACCCACCCACCCTTTTCTGGTAAGGAAGTGCAACGTTGTTTTCTGTTCTCACCTAAACTTTCAAGTTAGGATTTCGCGTGTTTTGGGTTATCTGTAGTACCTCAGGACTTTTGGTCTCGTTTTCCCGATGTTGCTTCGATATCATGTTCTTTTCAACATCCTTTTCGTCCGTTGAACCTTGTTGTTGTTCTTCCACATCCTTTTTCATCTACCGGAGTCTAATCAAAACATTCCAAATCATCTGCAGATGGGTCTCAACTACTACCCGCAGGTGGTTCGCATGACTCGCTGTGAGAGCACCGCCGGTTTTCCGGAGTTGCTGAGAGACATGGTTACCTATCTGGGGTTCCGTTGGGCACCAGAGTACCAGGTCTACGAGCACCAGCGAGAGTTTGACCAGACTTGCTACCGGGCTATCGTCTACATTCTGTCGGATGATGGCAGGAGCATTGCACACCAGTACGAGGCAGTAGGGTCCACAGTGGATATGGCAGTGCAGCAGGCAGCGTACGTGAGTATCACCGTTCTCCGTGCTGACTACTGGGGGTTTGATAAGTCCAGTTTTCGTCACATCCCCCGTGGTTACATCACGGCAGCGGGAGTTCACTTCACTGTCCACCGCGACATGGATACCTACGAGACTGATAGCTCCAGGCTCCAGACCACTGCCCAGTTCGCTAGTCACAGTGACGCCGTTGCTTCCGCACTTTCTCAGGAGTTAGCCTCAGTCAGGGAGCAGCTCCACCTTGCTCTCACTCGTCTGGCGACGTACACCACAGACTTTGTTGGAGACGAGCGCTTCGCACATGTCGTTCAGCCAGCTGGTCTTCCGTTGTCAGATGCTGGAGGTTACGAGCCGATCAGAGGCCCACTTCTCGACCTCGGAGCTGGTTACACAGGGATTCCCCGCTATGGAGCACAGGGAGAGGACGCTTTCTACTTCACCACACCGAGAGTTGCTCTCAGAGCAGTTCCTATCTACATGGATCGTCGTGATACCTACTTCCGTGGGGTTCCTCCTCACCGTATCTCTCGTCGTACTACTCACCGCCGTCCTGCGTGATGAGCATGGGAGTACCGTTGTATCCATTACTAGCTGTGTCTAGTTTATCCTTTCGTTTTCGAACCATGTGTTGGTCTGTTGGATATTCTGATGTATTTGAACATGTGATGATGTACCTGTTGGTTATCTATTCATGCGTCGGAATAATCTATCTTTCGGTTACCAAGTCTATCCTTTTCTGTTGTTGTGCTAAAATGAATTTCTGTTCAGGATGCCTCCAACCAGGAACACCCCGCCTCCGCCACCACCAATGGGGGAACTGTTGGCTCAGATGACCCAAGTGGTGACACAGATGGCCCAGATCCAGGCTAACCAGCAACACAACCAGAATGCTCCAAGGGTCACCATCAAGGACTTCCTCAGCTTGGGCCCAAAAGCTTTCGTGGCAACACGTGAGCCCCTGGATGCTGATGACTGGATCCGTGACGTAGCAAGAGCTCTGGAGATAGCTCATGTTGCTGAAGAGGATAAGGTCAAGTACGCCACCTACCTACTGAAGGGTCAGGCAGCTACTTGGTGGGAGAACTACCAGGCCATGAGGGCTGGCTTTCCTATCACCTGGGGATGTTTCAGGGAGGCCTTCCTGAAGCACCACATCCCGGATGGTCTCATGGAAAGGATGCGTGAGGAATTCTGCTCTCTCAGACAGGGCAAGCTGGACGTTCTCGGCTACCAGAACGAGTTCAATCGTCTCGCTCGGTACGCTGGTGACGAAGTGTCCACCGAAGCCAAGAAGATGGCAAGGTTCCGCCGAGGTTTTAACCCGGAACTGAAGTACGCTCTCACCAACATCAAGTGCAAGGACTTCGTGGAGCTTGTGAACACCGCGCTCAATGAGGAGAATGGGCGCAAGGCGTTCGAAGAGTCCCGCAAGCACTCGCGTGAGGGTGGTTCCTCCTCCAACATGACCACCCCTCCGCAGAAGCGCCGCATCTGGGTGCCAAATGGTGCTGTCACTCGGGCTCCAAATGCCCAGGCTTCTCCAGGCTTTGGCCCCCGCCCACCCAACCCATCTCAGATGCAGGGTCAGAGGTTTCCGATGGGGCAGCCAAGGCCAGGTCCTTCTCGTGTCGTCACTTGCTACAAGTGCAAGGATACTGGACATTATGCTGATAAGTGCACTCAGAAGCAGCTACCCCTACCTCCTCGCCCCAACACCAACCAGGCTATGGTTCGTGCTCCTCCGGCTAAAGCCTTCAACTCCAACAATAGGCCTGTCGGGAGGAACGCGAGGGTGAACCATATCAAGGCCGACAAAGCCGAGGAGGCTGCTGACGTCGTTCTCGGTATATTACCCGTAAACTCTATTCCAGCTAAAGTGTTGTTTGATACTGGAGCATCGCATTCATTTGTGTCAAAGATTTTTGCAAAAGCATACAACCTAGTTCTGGTTCCGCTAAGCAATCAAATGACTGTTCACTCTCCGGGACCACAAATGTTTACTTCCAAGATAAGCATGGACAATGAGATCCTAATTGGAGGTCGCATATTCCTTGCTTCACTCATGTTGCTGGGAAATTCTGACATTGATGTCATTCTGGGTATGGATTGGTTGAAGACCCACAAAGCTAAAATTGACTGTGCTCAAAAGTCAATAACTCTCTCCCACACTTCAGGCCAGATAGTCTATTCACCATATGGATCAAGTTCTGTTCAGTTGTTCAGCCTCGATGCCAAACCCCTTCCTGCAATTGAAAATGTTCCGGTGGTTTGTGAATTCCCTGACGTCTTTCCAGAAGAGTTGCCAGGGATGCCTCCGGACAGAGCAGTTGAGTTCGTGATCGAGCTTGAGCCAGGTACTGCTCCAATCTCTAAGCATCCATACAAGATAGCTCCTCCTGAACTGAAATTGTTGAAGGAGCAAATCGATATGTATATGGACAAAGGTTTCATTCAGCCTAGTTCCTCCGCTTGGGGTTGCCCAACTATGTTTGTTGCCAAGAAGGATCAAACAAAAAGACTCGTGGTTGACTATCGTCCTCTCAACGAGAAAACCATCAAGAACAAGTATCCACTTCCTCGTATCGATGATCTTTTTGATCAACTTGCTGGAGCCTCAATATTCTCAAAGTTGGACTTGAGGATGGGTTACCATCAGATAAAGATCAGAAAGGAAGATATTCCTAAGACGGCTTTCACCACTCGTTACGGTCTATATGAATACACCGTCATGTCCTTTGGTCTCACCAATGCACCGGCGACCTTCTCAAGACTCATGAATTCTGTCTTCCATGAATACCTCGACAAGTTCGTTGTGGTATATCTTGATGACATTCTAGTCTACTCAAAATCCGAGGAAGAGCATGGAGAACACCTTCGTCTCACTCTCATGAAACTTCGCGAGCATCGTCTGTATGCCAAGTTTTCCAAATGTGAGTTCTGGATTCCAGAAGTTGCATATCTTGGTCATATCATCTCTGCCAAAGGCATAGCCATTGACCCGGAAAAGGTTAAGGCAATTGTTGACTGGAAACCCCCTAAGACGGTGAAACAAGTTAGAAGCTTTCTTGGCTTGGCTAGCTATTGCCGTCGTTTCGTCCAAAACTTTTCCAAGATTGCTAAACCTCTCACTGATCTCACAAAGAAGGACAAAAAGTTCGTTTGGACTCCACAATGTGATGAGAGTTTCAACCTCCTGAAGACTAAGCTCACTTCCACACCTGTTCTAGTTGGCCCCGACACTACCAAACCTTTCCAGATATTCTGTGATGCATCTCTCCAAGGCCTAGGAGCAGTTCTTATGCAAGAACGTCAAGTTGTCGCTTATGCTTCACGTCAGTTGAACCCACATGAGCAAAACTATCCCACTCATGATCTTGAACTTGCAGCAGTGGTGTTTGCCCTCAAGAAATGGAGACAATACTTGTTGGGTAACAAAACTGAAATCTTTTCCGATCATAAGAGTCTGAAATACATCTTCACTCAGCCAGATCTGAACCTCAGGCAAAGGAGATGGATTGAGAAGATTAAAGACTTTGATCTCACCATTTCTTACACTCCAGGCAAGGCTAATGTTATGGCCGATGCTCTCAGTCGCAAATCCTATTGCAATAATCTCATGATCATGGAAAGCCAACCTCCACTTCATGAGGAATTCCAGAAGCTGAACCTTGGTCTTGTTCCTGAAGGATACCTTGCTAGCTTGACAGCCAGCCCAGCTCTCGAGGACAAGATTCGTTCTGAACAACTTCGTGAGAATGAAATCAAGAAGATTGTGGATCACATCAAGGAGGGCAATGATAAGTTCAAGTCCTTCTCAATTGATGACAAGGGAACTGTGTTCTTCGAAGGACGCATTGCAGTCCCTCAGATTCAAAGTCTCAAGGATATCATTCTCAAGGAGGCTCATGAAACTCCTCTATCCATTCACCCTGGAAGTACAAAGATGTACCAGGATCTTAAGACTCTGTATTGGTGGTCTGGCATGAAACGTGAAATTGCTCAATACGTTTCTGAATGCGACGTTTGTCAACGTGTTAAGGCAGTCCATCAGAAGATAGCAGGTCTACTCCAACCTCTGAAAATTCCTGAGTGGAAGTGGGACATGATTGAAATGGACTTCGTTACTGGGTTTCCAAAGTCCAAAAAGGGCAACGATGCAATCTTCGTTGTTATTGATCGTCTCACTAAGGTTGCTCACTTCTTCGCTGTAAAGGAAACTATCTCAGCTAGCCAGTTAGCAGAGCTCTACACAGCAAGGATTGTTCCTCTTCACGGTGTTCCATTGGAAATAAGCTCAGACCGTGGAAGTATCTTCACTTCTCATTTCTGGAAGAGTTTCCAAGATGCATTGGGCACGAAACTTCTGTTCAGCACAGCTTACCACCCTCAGTCTCAAGGGCAAGTCGAAAGAGTCAATCAGATTCTCGAGGATATGCTCAGAGCATGTGGTCTCTCCTTTGGCATGAAATGGGAGGATTGCCTTCCATATGCTGAATTCTCTTACAACAACAGCTACCAGGCAAGCCTAGGCATGGCACCATTTGAGGCACTGTATGGCCGTAGATGCAGGAGTCCAATCAATTGGTCTGGAGCTGGTGAACGTTCACTTTTAGGCCCTGACATTGTTAAGGAAGCCGAGGAGAAAGTTCGTATCATTCGTGACAAACTCAGGATTGCTCAGTCTCGTCAGAAGAGCTATTATGATAGCAAGCACAGGGATATGGTCTATGCACCTGGTGATAAGGCATATCTCCGTGTAACTCCCCTCAGAGGCACTCATCGTTTTGGTGTGAAAGGAAAGCTTGCACCAAGATACATTGGCCCTTTCAACATCCTCTCAAGACGTGCAGAGAATGCTTATCGTCTTGAACTTCCAGAAAAACTATCCAAAGTGCACGATGTGTTCCACGTGTCACAGCTCAAGAAGTGTTTCAAAGATCCAGATCGTGCAGTTGATCATGATTCCATCGAACTGCAAGATGATCTATCTTATGAGGAGCACCCTATTCGTATTCTCGATGAGACCGAGCGTAAGACTCGCAACAAGAGCACCAAGTTCTTGAAAGTCCAATGGTCGCATCATTCTGATAAAGAGGCAACGTGGGAGACCGAAGAGGATCTTCGCAAGAAGTATCCGGACCTTTTCACATCTCAGTAAGGAATCTCGGGGCGCGATTCCTTCAAGGGGGGGCGTTTTGTAACATCCAAGTATGAAAACCCTTAGTTGTTTTACTTGTTGTTTTTATTTAAGCAATGCATCATATCATCATCCTCATATTTATTTCTGTTTGCATTGTTTTCATATGAAATTTAAACTTGAATCAAACCTTGTTTTCACACTTGTCTGTTACAATCTTTCAAACAAAGAATTGCAAAACAAAACCTTTCATTGTTTTCCAAATAATTCATTGATGTTCAACTATTAAATTGTTGCCTCAAATCATTCCTTTAATTCCACCAATTAAATTCAAATCATTTCCAAATTCTCAAATCAGTACCTTTTGGAAACCATAAAACTCACCAAACATTTCTTCCCCCTCTAAATCATTCTAAAACCCTAGGGGTAACCCTATTTTTATACATGTTTTTATTAAGGTTTTATTAAAC
This sequence comes from Alopecurus myosuroides, assembly GCA_028641055.1. Taxonomy (NCBI): domain Eukaryota; kingdom Viridiplantae; phylum Streptophyta; class Magnoliopsida; order Poales; family Poaceae; genus Alopecurus; species Alopecurus myosuroides. Next base: position 288,873,080 of record CM054059.1, read on the forward strand.
TCAAATCCCTCTATTTTGGATTCAAACGCAAACTATAATTTTAAATTTCAATTTTTGAAATCCAAGCTTGCAGGGTGGTTTCTAATTACCTAGAAGGCTTAACCAAATTTTTTCAAATTTTTCTATAAGCAAAACCCTGCCTTTTTCTTCCAAAAGAAAACTGCAAAAAATAAAAAATAAAACAGAAAAGAATAAAGGGCAGCTAACTACCGCGCGCGCGCAGCAGAGGACCCAGCCCAGCCCAGCTAAGCCTACCAGCGCGCGCAGCCAGCCCAAGTGGCCCGCGTACCGGTTCACCTTGCGCCAAGATTCGTGCGAGCGCCTAATCTACTTCTTCTCGCGGTACGGCGCGCATCCGCCGGTGCCACCGCGGCCCCGAGCGACTCCGGCGGCCAGGAGAGCTCCGCGGGCCTATAAAAGCAGGCCCTGGCCCCTAGCTGTGCCCTAGGCTTCTAGGGTTTCCGCCTCCACCTCGCAGCGCCGCCAATCGCCTCCGTACCGTCGACCTCCACCTCTCTCTGCAACTCGTTCCGCCGGCGATCTCTGAATCCGTCCATGGCGCCGCCGCGTGGAGCTCCCAACTAGCTATCCTCCAACTGTAATCGAAACGCCTCTCCTTCCTCCTTCCATTGGACACCTGCAAGCGCCACGGTGAGTTGCCAATCGAGGACGCGATCCTCTTCTTTCCTTCCGGCCACCGTGCCGCGTTTTCTGAACCCGACCATCTCGTCGCCGTTGCAGGCCACCGCTGCACCCACCGTTTCCTGGAACAGCATCTCCTCGTTGTCCTCTACGTCTCGAACACCGGAGCCGCCGCGGAGAACCACCAGGAGCTCGCCACCGTCCTCTTCCCCGCCGCAGTTGCCAACGTCACGCGTCGTCATCGAGTCGCTGCTACGCCGACAGACGCCGGTGAGCTCGCCACCGTCCCTTCCTCTCTCTCTCTGTTGGTTCGCAAGCATCTGCATCGTGCACGTCTGCATCCAACCGTGAGCGCCACCGTGCAATCGTCGCCGGCGAGCACCTCGTCTGTCCGCCGCGCAAGCTTTCGTCAGAAAGTTCAGAGTTTTGGGACTGAACAATAACCTGCTTCAGCCCCCTTATCTGTCAAGCACGCATTCGTACCGCAGTGGTACTGCACCCGTTCGCGCAAGGTTTGGTCGCGGGTTCGATACCGCGGGCGCGCAGAGAAAAACCCCCCTTTTTGCTCTTCTGTGCACGCAGCAGTGGCCCACTCGTCAGCGGGCCTGGTTGCCACGCGGGCGTTCTCTGCGCCACGTTGGCTCTGGCCCACGCAGCAGAGGCTGCGTGTAGGTGCCACCCACGTAACAAAAGTAAATTTGTTTTCTGTTTCTTTTAAATAACAGATTAATCATAAAACTTCAAAATTCAATAACTTTTAATCTGTTAATCCAACAAATAAAAGTTATACATGTAATCTGATCCAAATTTTATACTCTTTCCAAATAATCAATTTGTGTTCTGTTTTGAATATTCAAAATGCAATTTAAATTCAAATCCAAATAATTCAAATGCCATTTGTAATAATTCATAACTAATTCATACTGTTTTCAAATAATTCAAATAAAATATGTTTTTCACACCTTTTTGAATGCTCTATTCAAATATAAATTTTTTTTTCTGGTTTGAATAATTTAAATTGCCCAAACTATTTAAATCTTGTTTAATTCAATTAAAACTTGTTTAATATTGTTTAATTCATAACTAAATAATCCAAGGTCCAATTTCAAAATGTGAAACATGTAATCCAACTAAAATTTGATAAACTTTTCAAATATAAAATTTGTAACTTGTTTTGCACACTTTAACTTGATGATAACAACATTTACTTGTGTGCCATGTTTAAGTAACCAAGTTCCAAACTTAATAAATGCTTTCTAAATTGTTAACTAACATTCCAATTGCATTTAAATTGTTATGTTATTGTTATGCATCATGCATGCATCATACTAAGTCACTTACACATGATGCTTAGTGATAGAACAATTAATTCAACTCTAAAGCATGGGCTTCCATATGCAACTTTTGCATATGGAATCCATTTAAACTTGTGTCTCATATCAACTAGTTTAGTTTGGTGCATCTATTAAACGTGACATGCATCATCCAATGTTTGTGCACCTATGCCATGTATTGATTGCCCGTCTTCCTTCGTTGTTGTTTTTGCTTCTTCTCGATTAGACGACGACGTTGGTACCGACGAGCCTTACGACACCACTACTCAGGACCTAGCCCAGTACGAGGCTGAGCTGCCAGGCAAGTTATCACTCACATGAATCATCGAGTTCCTTTCCACACTTGTTGTCGATACTATCCTTTTGTCTACTATTGCTAGCCCTATGTATCGTTGCTTGTTCTCCGAACCTATCACATGATACCCTGAACCAATGATACTGCTTCACCTCCATACCTACAGCCTTTGTTTGTGCCTTAGTATTATATAGCATGCTTAGGGTTGCTTTTACTCGAGTCTGTTGTCGGTTACTACTTTTGCTATCTTATTATTTTGTACCGGGGCTCGTTGTTAATCAATCAATCCTGTTAATTGCTAATGGTAATAATAATTTGATGATAAGGCACCGGCAGGAGGCCCATGAGTGGTTTTGGAGCCTGCTAGTGTCGACCCTAATAGGAAAAGGGTCTTGTCTACTGATCCATGATGAGCGCGCTACCCGCATTTGGGAAGCGAGTATGGGCGCCCCCCTCAACTTGACCTGATTCGCATCTCGTCCAAATCGCCTCATTTAGTTCGTGTTTTCCATTTGCCGCATGCATGTTTTTGCGAGCCCAGCGCAGGGTGGAACTTTCGTAGTCGGCATATAGGGGGACACGTTCTTAGAGTGCTATGAGGGTCCATTTTCTTCTGGGCTCGATTAGCCGTGCGCCCAAGGTGCTTTGGGCTTGATGCGAAGAATGGTTGGTTGTGTAGAGTATCCCGGTTGGTGGGAGGCATCCCATCTGGCGGGCTATTCTTGAGTGTACGGCCAAATTGGTGCAACCCTGCAGGGATAATCTTCTCGAGAAGCCGTGTTTTCCGCGGTTATGGATTACTTGGTGAAAGTACTGGCTAACAAGTACTCAGAACAACTTCAACATAATGATCAATCATGTTTCACCCAATGATCAATAACCTGACTAGTAATAGGTTATTCACACAATAACTTGATTCACCTTATCACAACTGTGTGAGTTATCCTCGGATTGCTTCTTTGGATAAGGGGCGAGATCCAGGATGGGTTTGGTTGAAGTTATCTTTCAGTTGGTTACAATCCTCGATCTTATCTTTTCTGTTAGCCGGAATTTGTAGTTATCTTCTGTAGTTGTTTAGAGCAGCCAGCAGCCACTTTTATATCACCCCCTTTCTTCCGTTGATCCCAAGCATCAATGCTTGTGTTGACGGGTAACTCCTTGATGAACTGTGAGTCTTGCTTGCCAGTACTTGGATGTACTGACCCCGTTGGGGCTGTGGTTTACGCAGAGTACGACTACGACTACGATGCTTCCCAGGATGGCTACTTTGTGGAGTTCGACGAGTCTGCAGACGAGTAGTTAGCTGGACCAGGGCAGGATCCAGACCTACGTGGATGGGCTTCGCTTTTCTTTATTTTCTCCGGCTTCTTAAGCCATGGATTTGTCTGTACTCAGACCCCTTTGATTGCTTCCGCTGTTGTAATGAATGATATGTTGGGACATGTGTCCTCTGGATGACTGTATTCGATATTTCTGCCTTAGTGAAGGCCAGTTGCACTTATTTCATTCTTTTGAGTCTTAGAGACAGTTTGTGTTATCATTTCGTTCAAAGCTGTTGACGTACAGTGCGTGTTTGAATATGAAGTACGTCGACAGTAGTGCCTTAGGTTCCTAGCGGATAGTTTACTTCGACGGTGGAAGCAGGGCTTGTGTTGTCGCGCATAAGCGCAGGCCTACCAGGAAGCTGGGACGTGGGAGAAGTTATGCCCCATAATCCAAGCACCTGACTTCCAGTTCGTGCGATGAGTATCCTCTAGAAACCTTGGGTGCGACAGGGTAGAGGACATGTTGATCTGAAGAGGATGCTGGACGCCTTATCCACTGTTCCCGAGTGGATTCGGCACTGCAAGCGCTCGTCTTGCCGGGTTGGAGTGACCCGGGGGCTTGCACTTGCCAAGGCTTATCTCCCCAAACTCGAGCTAGCGAGGCTTATGAGTGGCTTCCCAGAGTTCAAGCTTGACGGATCCAAGTTTTCGGTGAAGGATTTTCAGGCCATCCAGAAGGAGGTCCGTTACCCGACCAGCATAATTGCTGATGAGCTGGACGTTAATATACTTGTTCCAGCATATGATTCTGCCGGTAAAGTAATTAAGTCGGATCTTCCTGAGCCGTATGACATGCTGGCCCGGTGGAAGGAGGAAGCTGCTGCGATAAGGGCGGAGGCTGCCAAGAAGCAAGCTGAAGCCGACTCTGCTCCTGCTACCTCAACACCAGTCGTTCCGCCCCCTGCAGGGGCTGGTACCGCTGATCCGGGTGCTGCTGCTACCACCAATGATGGCAAGGGGAAGGCCAAGATGAACGCCGAGTGATATGTGGTTTCTAATGCCTCTTCTTAAGCGCCAGTCGGTCAACATACTTTTTGAAACATTTATATTTTGGGTGGTGCACCTGTGCACCTATGATATTTTTTCATCAGGATTTTGTAATGCACGCTAAGGCCTTGATATACTCGATGCCTGTTCCGGCCTTTTTAAGTTTAAGCTCATATGTTCTCGATATCTGGTTTTATTTATTGTTCCTTTTGTGAAAACTCAATTTCCGGGTCTCATGGGTATTGACAAGCGGATTTTGCTTCGAAGTCCCCAAGTCCCCAAGACTCGGATATTTGGATTTTTGCAACTATACAAGTAAGCCACTTTTTCTCTTTTCAAGATTTCAAGCTACCGGGCCCGGATTGCCGAGTCTAGGACACTTGATCTTGAAAAGGGAACAAACTGCTTACTGCTAATTTCACAAAGATCCACGAGTTGTTTCACATAGGTTTTGAAGTTATGCTTAATAGTCGTTGAGTTTCCAGCTATTCAGCCTTGTACTCTGCATAACTTGTGGTTTAGATGACCCTTTTGACTGTCTTGTACTGTAAGCCGGCTTTCGCGTGGATACCATGTTGTTACATCAATACGAAGACGTAGCCAGCCAATCCCCGTCGGGTTTCATGACTAACTGCCATCGTAAGCGAACAAATCATGCCACTTTAATGCGAGTCACATCGAGCTTAAGTAAGAACAGCCAAGAAATTTGGACTTCTTTGTCCGGTTATAAGATTGTAGCCGTACTCGTTTGCAAGTAATCGGCCCTTATAACTCATAGGCATCATGGCCGGGTCTTTGAGTTTGTAACTGTGCTATTCAAGCGACCAGCCCCCAAGACCTAGATATACGCATCGTACTGAGAGTACATAACCTGATAACAACCATCTCTTTTCTTGATAACCATCTCTTTACTTGATATGAAAAATCTAGGTCAGCAAGCCGCCTCATTAAAAACCCGTCCAGTCCCCAAAGGTACCCTGGATAGGAAAAGAGTACGTCTGAAAACCTGCTTCCTATTACATCGTGCAATTCCACTTGCCAATATAGTCTTTACTAAGTATAATACGGACGTAGCTGAGCCACGTTCCATGGTCTATCTCTTTCTTGCATAGATGAAGTGGTGTGTGCGGTGTCGTTGACTATAGCCGACTCTTCCCTTGCATCTATCAAATAATATGATCCGTTATGCAGATTCCGGCTTACGATAAATGGTCCTTCCCATGGTGGTGATAATTTGTGTTTTCCTTCGTTTGACTGTACCAGGCGCAGAACCAAGTCTCCTTCCTGGAATACCCGGGTCTTCACACGCCGGCTATGATACCTCCGTAGATCTTGCTGATATATGGCTGATCTTTCCAGGGCTTGTTCTCTTTGCTCTTCTAACATATCTACGGCGTCCTGCCGGGTTTTTTCGTTCTCTACTTCGACGTAAGTTGATACTCTAGGCGAATCGTGAATAATGTCACTCGGTAACACTGCTTCCGCACCATAGACCATGAAGAAGGGTGTCATCTGAGTGGATCTGTTAGGTGTAGTGCTGATACCCCAAACCACAGAAGGAAGTTCTTCGACCCATGCACCAGCAGCCCTGACACAGGGAACTCGCAATCGTGGTTTTAATCCGCGAAGCAATTCTTGGTTTGCCCTCTCCACTTGTCCATTGGCTTGCGGATGAGCCATCAATGCCACATCGAGCCGGATTCCATTGTTGCCACAAAACTTCTCCATCTCACCAAGGGACATGTTGGTTCCATTGTCGGTAATTATGCTGTGGGGGTACCCGAACCGGTAGATAATCCTTTTCAGGAACTTGACTGCTGTAGCTGCTTCGCAATTAGTAACTGGCATAACCTCAACCCACTTGGTAAACTTATCAATAGCCACCAAAAGATGTGTCTTCTTGCATGGTGACATATGAAAGGGGCCAACCATGTCCATACCCCAGACAGCAAACGGCCAAGTTCACGGGATAGTCCGCAACTCCATAGCCGGCACATGGGTTTGGCGAGCGTACCTTTGACATCCGTCACACCTTGCTACCAATCGTTCCGCATCCGCTAGGGCCGTGAGCAAGAAAAACCCGTGTCGATAAGCTTTAGCCACAAGAGACCTTGTGGACGCATGATGTCCACAGTCGCCTTCATGGATTTCCTTGAGAATCTGTCTGCCTTCTTCCGGCGCTACGCAGCGCAAAAAGACTCCTGCTGCACTTCTCTTGTACAATTCCCCATTGATGATAGAATATCCCTTTGCTCGCCTCAAAATTTGCCTTGCTAATACCTCCTGTTGTGGTAACTCGCCTCGTGATAGGTAGGCCAAAAACGGTTCTGTCCACTCGGGAATAGTACGTACAGTGGCTACGAGTCCTGAATCCGGGTCTTGATTTGCCAATTCCTCCTCTGACTCGATTTTAACTGATGGTCGCCATAATTCGTCCAGGAAAACGTTAGGTGGAACCGGCTCTCTGCGCGAGCCGAGTCTGGCGAGGGCGTCGGCTGCCTCATTCTTTCTTCTGTCTATATGCTCCACCTCATACCCGGAAAAACATCCTGCAACCCTATCAACTTCCCTGCGGTATGCTGCCATAGTTGCGTCCTTTCTATCCCACGTTCCTGACACCTGCTGTACCACAAGGTCCGAATCTCCGAAGCATCGTATCCTCTTGATGTTCATCTCTTTGGCTACCTTTAAGCCATGCAATAGGGCCTCATACTCGGCCACGTTGTTGGAACAGTCGAAGTGAATTTGTAGTACGTAACTCAATTTGTCTCCTTTGGGTGATGTTAGCACCACCCCAGCTCCTGATCCCTCGTACTGCTTTGATCCGTCGAAGTGCATGATCCATGACTCGGAATTTGGAACCGTTGTAGTCATGCCTGTATGTGTCCAGTCGTTAACGAAATCAATTAAAGCTTGAGATTTGATTGCTGACCTGGGTTCGTAGTTGATGTGATAATCCCCCATCTCTATCGCCCATTTGGCTATTCTTCCCGTCGCGTCCGAGTTTCTGATGATATCCGACATTGGTATTGAACTAACCACTGTTATGGGATGTTCTTGGAAATACGGCTTCAGCTTTCGGCTGGCCATAAAGACCCCGAACACCAACTTTTGCCAATGTGGATAGCGCTGCTTTGCTTCTGATAATACCTCGCTGACGTAATAAACCGGCCTCTGAACCGGGTATCCTTTCCCGTCCTCTTTGCGTTCCACAACAACTACCGCGCTGACGGCTCGGGGGCCAGCTGCCACATATAGTAACATAGGCTCTTTAGGACCCGGCGCCGCTAGTACTGGTGCTTCAGATAACTGCTTCTTTAGTGCCTCAAATGCCTCGTCCGCCTCTTGATCCCACACGAACTTATCTGATTTCCGCAAGAGCCGGTACAAGGGTATTGCTTTTTCTCCGAGTCTGGATATGAATCGGCTCAAGGCTGCTACGCAGCCCGTGAGCTTTTGAACATGCTTCAAATTTTCCGGTTTTTTCAGACTCTGGATGGCCTTGATTTTATCCGGGTTTGCCTCGATTCCTCTCTCGGAAATTATGAAGCCGAGTAATTTCCCAGCTGGAACTCCAAACACGCACTTTGTCGGGTTAAGCTTCATCTGGTACCTCCTCAAGTTTTTGAACGTCTCCTTTAGATCATCGATAAATGTCTCCGCCTTCCTAGTCTTGATGACCACGTCATCCACATAGGCATGGACGTTACGTCCGATTTGGTCCTCAAAGCACTTTTGAATACACCGTTGGTAAGTTGCGCCAGCGTTCTTCAACCCAAACGTCATAGTTTTATAACAAAAGGCCCCAAAAGGGGTTATGAATGATGTTTTCTCCCAATCCTCCCTTTTGAGCTTAATCTGATGATACCCGGAATATGCGTCCAGGAAGCATAACAGATCGCTTCCAGCTACTGCGTCTATAATCTGATCTATCCTCGGCAGCGCGAACGGATCCTTTGGGCAATGTTTGTTGAGACTCGTGAAGTCAATGCACATCCTCCACTCATTGGTCTTTTTCATCACTAGAACCGGGTTAGCCAACCAATCCGGGTGAAATACTTCCATGATAAAGCCGGCTGCCAATAGCCGAGCGATCTCTTCGCCTATAGCCTTCCTTCTTTCCTCATTCATTTTCCTCAAACCTTGCTTCACGGGCCTGGACTTGGGATCCACATGCAAACTGTGCTCAGCCAATTCTGTAGGGATACCCGGCATGTCGCTAGGTGTCCAGGCAAACACATCTGCATTCGAACGAATAAACTCCACGAGCGCTTCCTCCTGCTCTTTTCCCAAGTTAGACCCTATGGTAAACTGCTTAGTAGAATCCCCTTCGACAAAATCTATCTTCTTGGTGTCTTGCGCTGCCTTGAATTTTGCTCTCTCATCCTCGGTATTCGGCTTTTTCAAGGCTGTTCTATCGTCCGGATTTACTTGAGACCGGTAATATTCGAGCTCTTCCTTCCTGCATGCCTGCTCGGCCATAACTGAATCTCCTTCGTCGCACTCGGCCGCTATATCCCGGTTCCCATGTATAGTGATGGTCCGTTTAGGACCCGGGATTTTCAGCTGCAAATACACGTAGCACGGCCTAGCCATGAATTGGGCGTAAGCCGGCCTCCCAAACAGTGCGTGGTAAGGACTGCGCAATTTGACCACCTCGAACGTGAGCCACTCAATTCGATAATTATCCGTCGATTCTCCAAAAGCAACTTCCAAGGTGATCCTTCCCTCGGGGCTCGCCGAGTGACCTGGCACGATCCCATGAAAGATTGTCGAACTTTTTTGTAACTGAGACTCTTTGAGACTCATCCGTAAGAAGGTTTCCCAATAAAGGATGTTGATGCTGCTTCCACCGTCCATCAGGACCTTCTTCAATTCGTAACCATTAACCTGTGGAGAAACCACCAATGCCAAGACTCCTGGACGCTCTATTTTCTCCGGATGGTCTTTTCTACTCCACGTTACCTCTTGTTCCGCCCATCTGAGATGTCCCGGCGCGGACAACGAAATCGAGTTTGCCGCTTGCTTTAATGTCTTCTCGTTCCTGCTGGAAGTTCCTGTAGTATGCACATGATATTGTCCTTTTAAATTAGTCGTTCGTACCGTGCCGATGAAGATGTTGATCCGGCCGATCGTCAATATAGATCCGGACTCGAGGTGATCCGATTCTGGCCCCCAGCCGGAATCGTCCACCATCTTTTCTCCTTCGTGGTCGATGTAGATTTCGCCAATGACAAGATTCTCCATGCCCTTCCGAGCTTCTCCCGTGATGTAAACACCTTTGGACGCAGGCCCCACGGTGGGCGCCAACTGTCGTCGGATAATCTCGGCAGATGTTACCGGGGGTAACTGATCTTGGGGCAAGACGACACAGGTATTTGGGAGAGGGTTTAGCTCAGAGGAAAACATGGCGTAATTCGATCTGGTAGCCGGCAATCAAAGTCGCCGAGTCTCCGATCTTGATATAATAACTCAACTCTGGAACTACACTTGATGCTCGATATCACACGATGTTGCTAGGGTTCTTAGGTCTCTGTCTAAAACTAGACTCGGGGGTCGGTTTATAAAGCACCCATACCCCCTGGCTTATTCCCCAAGGCGCACCCTGGTTCCTACCCGGACACGGCACACAAACCCTATCTTTCCTTTACAACAACCCACAACCCGGGTCGCCGGGCCTACAAACTTGGGCCTTCACAGGTTTCCTTATCCTCGGCCGGATCCTGCACAGTGTCCTTTGGGCCGGGTTATTCCTTGGTGTATGGCCTACCGGGTTATCATCTCCCCGTCAGGGGGAGTGGAGAAGATAGAAAACTAAAGTGCACTACTTGGTACTATATGTGATTGACACATTCTAAGTACTTGGCTTGGCTCCAAATAGTCATAACATCAAGGGACAAATGATGAAAAAAATTCTAAGACATGGTGAAAATGGATGTATCACTATGTAGGGTTTTTGTTCAAAAGCACATGGTCACAGTCCAAGGTGTCCAACATGGTTTGGAAAGGTTGTTTCTGGTTCAATGTTATCAAATGGAACAATTTTTATTAAGGAACTATATTGAAAATATTTATGGAATAAAATCTATGTCAAAATTACTCAAATATACCAATTAATTGTAAATTCAATTTTAATTTGTTCAAATATTATTTTGGGACATAGGATATGAAAGTACACATCCTAAGGTTTCCAAAAATATTTTATTTGCAATTTTTGGATGTGTAGAATTTGAATTATGCCAAAATTCATCAAATAAGCATATTTGACTTTGAACAAATTTTAAATGGTCAAATTTAAATTTGGCAAGTGCCAAAAGTTTCTACATCTTCTTCTGATTTCAAAAAGTTCAAGTTCGCTAAATGTGGCCTTATGGATCAAAAGATATGATAGATCTAAGATTTAGGGACTTATCTGCAAAATAGACATTCTAATTTTAATTGGAAATAAATCCAGGGACGGGCTGGGTTCAGATCTGCTATTTGCTGCGCAGGGCGACACACATGGACTGGGCCTGGGCCGGCTACGTACTGCGCTGAGCGGCGGATAGTAAATCGGCGTGATGCTGACTGGGCGCCACGCGGCGATACGCTATTCGTCGATACCCCTTCGGTTAAAGATTTAACGTGGGCACTCCGATCTGAATCTAACGGCCAGGGGCGGATCTGGATCTCACCTCACCGGAGGGCTGCCGGGATGACGCCGGTAATGGAGCTGGCGGCAGCGCTCGGCTTGAAAATCGACGGAGTTATTTCTGTGGTGGTCTCCTGGGCTCTTGGAGGCGACGACGATGTGCCTCACGACACGGCAATGAAGAAAGTGGCCACGGCGCTCCTCCTCGCTTCCCGGGACAGCATCCGCGCGCGGCTGGAGAAGTTGTAGGCGTCGGCGAGTTTCCGCACAGATGGCGGCGGCGATGTGCTGCAAGAACAAAAAGGTGGCCTCAACGGGTGCGCCAGAGGGAGGGCATCAAGATGAATCACACAGGGACGACGAGGACTCACTCAGGCGGCCAAAAACAGCAAAACACGGTGGCGGAGAGAGGGAACTCCGACGGGCGATTCAGAGGGAGTGGGGGCGCAATCTGGACGGGAGGGAGAGGGGTTTTGGAGAGGAGCTCGAGGGCATTTTATAGAGGCAGAGAGAGGGTGATATTATGGCCTTAATGGCGCGGGATTGAGGGGAGATCAATTCGGCCGAAATGGACGCAATTTCCATCCTGAGGAAGAAGATGATGACGTCATTGATGAGGTCATCAATGATTTATTTATTTTTCCCCTGTTTTATTAAAAACTTAATAACTTCCGTTTAAAAAAATCCAAATGACACCAAATAAGTTTCTAAAATCTTGTAATATTAATATCTTTCAAACCATTAACATTTTTGTAAACATTTCAACATATTTTTATTTTTGAATTTTGAAAATTGGATAATTCCTTAATAGTGATTAAATGAAAATTTTAATATAGAAAATTATAAAATATAGTTATTAGTAAAATAAAATTTCAGTGACATATTATATGTTGAAAACTTATTTTTGAAACTCATTACAACTTATTTTTATAAATTTTATATTTTAATATAGGGGTAAACCCTAATAGCAACTTATGCCATTTTAAAATTTAGAAAACAACAAATTGATGTTATTGTCTAAATAAAATTTCAAAGACATTTTACATGTCATATATTATTTTTGGAAAACCATTTAAAAATCATTTTCACATTTTATAATTTTAGAATATGAAGGATTTACTAATAGTAACTTAATGTTATTTGATTAGTTCATATCAATTAATTAATATTGTTGATCAATAAAATTTAGAATAAAACCACAAGTCATAATATTTTTTCAAAACCCTCTTTTATGTTATTTTCAAGCAGTGCATTTTATTTTCACCTTTATGTTTAAAAATTGGAATAACAACTAAAAGTTATTATTAAAACATTTTATTCTCATCAAATGTTTTTGAGGCTTAGAACTTTATTAAATCTTTGATTTTTGTTGCCATAAAATATCTTCAAAGTAATGTTGGAGTTGTAAACATTTTAGGTAAGGGGTTTGTTAATAAAAAGGATATTCCCTTTATATAATAATAAATTTATTTTTGGATAAGGTTTTAGAGTTTAAGGAACAAGGCATAATTGGATTGGTAAACTCAATTTCATTGAATTATGTATTATTTCCTTTTGTTTCTTACTTCTCATTTGGTTCTTGGTGACTTGCATAACATGAAAACAAAAAGTTTCAAATTTTTGTGATTTTTGCATTTTCCAGAAATCAGGGATGTTACATAAAGATCTTGTGATATGCAGCAAAACTTTATTGATCTAGATAATAAGTATGTATGAGAAATTAAAAAAATAATTCCTCGAAAGGAAAATTAATCAAGGAAGTGTACTAAAGTAAAACTCTAGGGTTTTGTTAAATATAGTGCGAAACATGAAGGAGCTAATTCATCTGTACGAATAAAATCTAGTTGTTATAAATTTTTGGAGTTGCAATGTAATTAATGAAGTATTGACGCGTGTCGAGACGCAGACATCGGGAAAGACTAGCGTCCACTCCCCGATTTGTTCGACATATGGTCGTGGGAGACTCCTACGTCACTAGATCTATGATGACGAAGAGAGAAAGAGCGACACAGGACACACAAACACAATTTTTACCTAGGTTCAGGCCATCGCAAGATGAATCACTACGCCCTGCATGTTTGATCTGTAATTATAGTGGACGTGTGTGTTATAAAGAAGGTGGAATCGACTTATCCCCTATAAGGACTTGCTCACATTTCCTCTCCTTCTAGTCCTTTTTCTCTCTGGTCTCTCTCCCTTCATCTGCCTCTTGCGCCCTTGGTCCCTCCTATATCTTCTGAGAAAGGGCCTCCTTTTATCTCAAGGGGTCACCACAGTTTTCCCGTTTCAAGGCCCACACGTATCCGTTGTTCTACTGCTGTGGAGGACACATGGAGTGGGTGCGGAAACCGTCGTCCATCTTCATGCCCCCGCCTGCCAAGTGAAGCGCCATGCGCCAAGTTCCCTGCCCATTAATGATGGGGGTTGCGGGATTGCTTCGTCTCCCTGGGGCAGAATCCTAACGGGTTCCTCCGAAGAGAGTCTGGATTGGGGATCATCGACCCTAGGCAAGCTCCCAGACTCGGGATTGCTTGGTGGCTCCTCCACTCTACTCGTTGTAGCCATCTGTCATTGGTGTGGCCCACGCAGCTGGCCATTCAGGTACCCCCGAAGGCGGGACTCCGAAAGTATGACAAGAGTTGTTTCAAATTCATATAAAACTACAAAAGTCTTGTTTTCTTAATAGTTAGTGGAAGCTATTCAATGGTATCTAGTGATAAGAAATCATTGAAATATTAGTTTGACGGGATAGGTGTGATACGTCATAAACGTATCCTTAGTTTCTGATGTTCCATGTTGTTTTCTTATTGTTCCCCACATGTTTGCTATACATTTTATGTCATTTTTATTGATTTTCCGGACTAACCTATTGACAAGATGCCACAGAGCGAGTTCCCTGTTTTCTGCTATTTTTAGTTTCAGAAAAGTTGTTCTGGAAATATTCTCAGAATTGGAAAATTCGAAGCCCGAAAGTCTTAGAATTCCCGAAGGTTCCACGGAGTCCCAAAGAGACCCGGAGGGGGGCCTCAGGGGGCCCACACCATAGGGTGGCGCCCTCCTTGGCCATGCCGGGGGGTGGTGTGGGGCCCCCAGGCCTCCATCGCCTCTGCCCTTTCGCCTATTTGATCCCCCAAGACATAAACCTAGGAGGATACCACTTTTACCCTAGAAACACCCGAGGTCGCCGTCACTGTCATCTCGAGATCGGGAGGGTTCTAGAGCTCTACCTGGCACCCTGCCGGAGGGGGAAATCATCACCGGAGAGGTCTACACCACCATGCCCTCATCCAAAGTGATGCGTGAGTAGTTCATCCCTAGACTACGGTTCCCTAGAAGTAGCTAGATGGTTGTTCTCTCCACTTTGTACCTCATGTTTAGATCTTGTGAGCTGCCTATCATGATCAAGATCATCTTTATGTAATGCTACATGTTGTGTTTGCTGGGATCTGATGAATGTTGAATGCTATGTCTTCTGATTATCATTCTGTCATGTTATCTTCATGCTTATGTTATTTATGATCTTGCATGCTCTCCGTTATTAGTAGATGCTCTGGCCAAGTAGATGATAGTAACTCCAAGAGGGAGTATTTATGCTCGATAGTGGGTTCATGCCTCCTTTGCATCTGTGCTCGAGTGACAGAAACGTGACGGATGCAGGATGTGTTGTTGCCATTAGGGAGAAAACAACAATGCTTTGTCTAAGGATGATGTTATTGTTTACATTACACACTTTGCTTACTGCGATTATCTGTTTCTTGTAACTTAATACCCAACGTTTGTTCGGATGATATTCGTAGGGTGGATTATTAGTCAGAGATGCAGCTGGATAACGGTCTATGTATTTTGTTGTAATGCCCGCATGAATCACATAGTAATCTTTATGTCTTGCATATGCACTACGGTGCAGCCTTCATTCTGTCAATTGCCCAGCTGTAATTTGTTCACCACACATGTTATTTATCTTTCACGGAGAGACACCACTAGTGAACTGTGGACCCCGGTCCTTTTTCCTCATACTAATAAAACACCTACTACTTTCATACTGCTCTCATACTGTTCCTACTGTTTTTCACACTATATGTTTAACCTCTTTGTGTTCAACAAAACCGGTGAGATTGACAACCTCACTGCTTTGTTGGGGCAAAGTGATTTGATTGTGTTGTGTAGGTTCCACGTTGCTGCTGAACTGGTAGTGCGCCCTGCCATCGCAGCTGCTTCAACCTTCTGAAGGTACTTTTTCCTCGTACTAGTTGATTCAACCTTGGTTTCTTTCTGATGAAACTTGCTACTGCACTCTTCATACATTCCTCTTGTGGTCTCCAACGAACGTGTGTTCACACGCATCAAGCAACTTTTCTGGCGCCGTTGCCGGTGAGGAAGAGAATTTCTGCAAGGGGAGTCTCTCACTTCCAATCTCTTTACTTTGTTTTTGTTTTGCTTAGTTTATTTTATTTTGTCTTGTTTGCTTCTCTTTATCAAAAACACAAAATATAGTTCTTATACTAGCTGTAGTTTTATTCCTATTTTTAGTCTTGCTAAAATGAGTATTCCAGAGGTTGAAGTTCGTTCGTTTAAGCAATAAGGGGGAGAAAGTTTGAAAGATGCTTGGTATAGGATAAGTGATGCTCATCATATATGCACAAAGAAATACTCTACCTTACTCCTTTTTAGGAATTTTTATGTTGGTATTACTAGCTGGTATAGGTATGTTCTAGACACTCTTACAGGCGGTAATTTTCTGGGAACACCTACTTTGGAAGCCTGTAATTTAATTGAAAGTTTAGTTGGAACACCACCTACTAAGGTTGTTAAAACTGATATCACTTTATATGATGTTATTAAAAATCTAACTCCATGGAGAAAAATTTGCCAAAGTTCCTTGATAATGCTAGCAAAGTTAGTGAATCAATAGTGAGTATCAACAAGAAAATCACCGTATTAGAAGCTTGCAATATCCATGATAGTCAAAATATGAGGATTGGTAAATTAGAGGAGGCTATGAAAACTTTAATCTCAACCTTTTCAGCTCTTCAATTTAAAAGAGATAAACCTTCTGTGGGAAAAGAGAAAAAAAATTATGTATGTCCCCAAGGCACCTAAACCAAAATCCCCTAATGTGCTTAAAATTAGTGAAACTAAAAGTGATTTGCATATTGAATCATCTTCAAGGGTGTATAAGTTATCCATTGCTATAATTGGGGTGTTTGAGGAAATTATTGATTTGGATGCTTCTTCACTTGAAAATACTTGATTCCACTTTTTTGGGCCTAGCTAAAAGGCGTTAAGGAAAAGCACTTCTTGGGAGATAACCCATGGTTTTATTTTTGCTTTGTTTTTCTCTGTTTTATTTGAGTCAAGGGGTTGTATACTTCTGTATAAACTCCTTTGTATCTTTCTTTTCATGTTTTAGTAGTGCCAAGTAAGGTTTCTGACGAGAGTTGGAGTTGGTTTTTGGATTTATGCGCAGGAAACAGATTTCTGCTGTCCACAGTACAAAATCGTATAAAATCCTGGAAGTTGAGAATGATCCGACTTTTTTTGTGCTTATTTCTCAGCTAATTCCGCAACTTTTTTGTTCTTTAAGTTTTTCTATCTGAGCAACGTAAGTTCCTTGAAAAATTCGTCTTTACAGACAGTTCTGGTTTTGACAGATTCTGCCATTTTTCTTACATTTGCTCTTTTGCGATGTCAAATGGATTTCTTTGCTTCACAAAACATCAGTGGCTGTAGCTAATGTTTAAAAGTATCAATATCACTTGTGCCATACAGAACCAATGGATTTTTAATTGTTTCACTAACCCTCTAATGCGAATTACTGTTTGAGTGATGTGTGAAGGAAGTTTTCAAGTGTCAAGAGAAGAGGTGATATATGTGATCAAGAAGAGTGCAAGGTCAAAACTTGGGGATGCCCCGTGGTTCATCCAAGCATATTTTTTAGAAAACTCAAGCATCTAAGCTTGGGGGTGCCCAAGGCATCCCCTTCTTCATCAACTATCTATCGGGTCACTTCTCGTGAAACTAACTGTGGACCTCGGTCCTTTTTCCTCATACTGATAAAACACCTACTGCTTTTGTACTGCTGTCATACTGCTATCATACTGTTCCTACTGTTTTCCACACCATACGTTTAACCTCTTTGTGTTCAGCAAAACCTCTGAGATTGACAACATCACTGCTTCGTTGGGGCAAAGTGATTTGATTGTGTTGTGTAGGTTCCACGTTGTTGCTGAACCGGTAGTGCACCCTGCCATCTCAGCTGCTTCAACCTTCTGAAGTTACTTTTTCCTCCTACTGGTCTATTCAACCTTGGTTTCTTTCTGAGGGAAACTTGCTGCTGCACTCTTCATACCTTCCTCTTGGGTTCTTCCAACGAACGTGTGTTCACACGCATCAAGGTGTATCATTGAAAAGGTGTTTTCTGCGGTACTGCTAGTAAAATTGTTAGTTCACAATGTATTAAATCTGAGTGTGAATTGATATAATTAATGCATATGTTTTGAATAAAGTTCAAAACTTGAGAGAACTAGGTTCCCAGAAGGATTAGGAATTCAAGTGCGAGATCCAAAGTAAAAAAACAATGGTGAGCGTGATCAAATGATTTATGATTGTGATCATTGTGGAAATTCCTTAATGGTGCATTGTGTCAACACATGTAAAATAATAATTTTTGGATAGTTGAATTTGAAAAAGTTAAATTGACTCCAATTATTAAGGATGTTCTCTATAAAGATATTTGGAGGATGCTTCTTCAAAAGGAGAATGGTACATAAAGGTATTGTAATGTAAGAGTTACATTATAAGAAATAACTTATGAGATAACTACAGAAAAGAAAAGGTAATTATAAGATAAGTATAAGCCAAGGTTAAAACACGATCTTATGATTTTGTGAGTAGCAGGAATAAAGTGCTTAATTAATTTTGAGCATAGATATACGAACAATACAACTATTGCAGTAAAAGGTGGAAGTTTAAATACTTCTAGTATTGGCTATAGGTTTATTATATGAACTAGGTGTGGTCTTTCACAAAATATGCATGATGATCTGTGATAAACGACAAAAAATATCCTTATTTGAAATACCAAGGTTTCACCTAGAATAGCCCAGACTGCAGGTGATCGAATGATCAAGGGGTATTATGATAGAAAGAGTTTCTTCATAATACATATGGTTCATCCATACTCAAAAGGGTTGATGACAAATGTTTCTAACACAATGTTTGCATGATAGTTCACCTACATCTTTCAGACGTTTGAAGGACTTATACAAATGGTTTATTGCCAGTTGTGCAAGTGGGAGACTGTTGGATGTATGCCCAAAAGGCAATAATATTTGTACACATGTTTCATAATTATAATTCATGTTACTATGCTATAACTGATGTGGCTCCTGAATATGAGATTCAGAGGAATACTCACGCTCACGTGTAGTGACATGAACAACTCTATTCTTGCCTTTTCAAACTAATTTGTTGTATGCTTGATGACCGTCTTTTCCTGGTCATGGACATAGTTTATGTCATCATGAATGGATAGCATATTATTGGAAGGCAACAATATGGCTGCATATACCCAAGTAGTTGATATGCTAGGAGATCCCAATGCGATGTCTTTTGTTCTTAATGACATATAAAAGCAAGGTTGTAATACAACATATGCTTAGACCATGAAGTTATTCTAGAGGTTCTACTTTGGTACTATCAAGTGTCACACCATAAACAGGTGAACAAAATAGTAGCCACTGGGTAATTCCAAAGGAGTGAATTGACCTCGATGTTCTGAGAAGGGAATTACTCCTTCGTAAAAAGAGAGATACAACCTGGGTCCACTCGGTATTCAGGATATCCATATGTTCTTCAGACAATGCGTGATGATGATACATCATGTGGGATATCATAATATAGTAACGAGTAAGAGGAAGCTTACCGGTTAACGAGATAGACAAAGGTATAGTGAACCGGAGATTGTTTCACGGCAATACAAGAATTCTTAATCTCGGGTAAGTTCAGTATTTCAAGTTATGAGAATATTGTATAATAACCAGCAGATTGAACACAGTGTCTTTCACATAGTGAGTAGGAGTCAATATGGGCTTCCATGGCTCCGCTATTGATTATTGAGCTGGAAAGAGTTTCCAAAATCATGTCCACTCATTACTAGCCTGTAGGGGTCACACACTATAGTTTGGTTTGGATATGCATGTATATTGGTAGGTCTGGAACAACAAGGAGTATCATCAGAACAGTGTTTCCACGTGATGGATATATTATATATATCAAAGATAATTTATAAAGAGGGCATTAGATGTCCTAGAGTAATACAAACAATTTCTATTACTATTGAAATTTATTCCATACTTTTTTTGAGAGAGAAAATTATTTTGCACTTTTTTCGGAACATTTTTAGGTGGGCATGAGATGTCATGGGATGTTGGAATTTTTTTTAACATCGTTGGATAGAGTTGATGATTTTATCTATAGGGGCCATAGGGTTACAGATAAGATTCAGGAAAAAACCGAGAAGGTGGTGGGGGGCATGGAGTCCGAAGGGCGGAAATACCTAGGGCTATGCCTCATGGCCAACCGCATGGGTCCTGGTCCCTCCCAGGTGAGGCGCACCACCCCCAGCACCTTTCTTATTTGGTTTCGAAGATAAAAGGGAAGAGACTAAAGGGAAAGGAAGGGAAAAAAGAGGGAGAGGACTCGTCCACAAGGAAGAGACTCCTAATTAGACTAGGAGTCCAATCCAAGTTGGGGGAGGGGCTTGGTGCGGACACCTCCTTTGTTGGTGCGGATTGGGGGGCACTTCTCCCCCCCAAGGCAAGTCCCTCCTCCTCTCCCCCTATATAAAGGACCCCGGCCCCATGGGAGAACACACAATAAGTGGCCTCCTGCCTTCTCTTCTCTTTCTAAGTATAGCCTCTGATTCAATTAGAGCTTCTTATAATTGGGTTTTGAGGTGTCCTCTCCCGATTAGATGTATCTCTAATATGTAGCATCCCACCTTTTAATAAATTTAGAATAAATGTGTTATGTGCTAGTCCCTCGATCAATGCTAGCACCATAGTACAAAATTTGAAGTATCATTGCATAAGCATCAAAATTATTACACTGAGATCCAGAATTTCCAATTATAGCTTTATTACAAAGTGCATAGCTTTGAAGGCTAGCAAAACTCAGAGGTCTAAACAGCAGAAATAAAGTAGCAATGAGCCTCCATCTTCAAGCATGCGCCACATGCAGTACATGTTGGGTGTAGACTCGAGTCCAAGCACTTCTCAATCTTCATCCAAATTACCTGCACGTTGGAATATCCAGCCCCCGAAGGAGGCCATACAGTTTATTGTACCAAAAAATGACACTATGGTGGATAGAAAATGAAAAGTCTAATACTACATGAATATTTGGTTTGGTGGAGTTTGGCTATTTTTCATAAAGCAATTTTTCTCCTAACAGTTTGTAAAATAGTTTTCATTTCCAGGATTGGCACCATGGGATAAAGCCCATGTGCACCACAACTAATGTTTCCTTAGCCAAAATTTTACTTCTTGAAAACAATGACGAGATTCTTCTGCCCATCCTTGTCCAGCTGTTTGAAGTTGTCCAATAACGGGGACACGGCTAAAATCTTAGTTTCTAACTCTGTAGAGGTTGTGCACTTTCACCTTTTGTCTCAATTAGCCGAAACATCCTATACACCCGGAGTGCATCAAGGAAAGGACATAATTTAGATGAGATCTTTCAGAAGTAAGAATCCAACCCACTATCAAGACCCATTCCACCTATATTCTTCTACATCTGCTTGTCAACCCTAGGCTAAACTCTCACAACTTAGTTGATCAAGATAGAGCCCATATGTCAAAAGGCTACACGGGGATCTACTAAAATCATAAGGACTTAGAAATCTATTTGTTCCTGGGTGGCATTCTGCAAGTGAACACCTCGGGAGATTAAAGGCCCCGAGGAGACACTCAGCTCACATCTACCATGCAATAACAAATCCACCCAGGTGGTTCATTGAAGTTTATACTTAGCATTTTTTCCACAACATCAAGTAAAACAATTTTATAGCATTGCATAGCATCTACCAAGCTGTAAAGCTATAAAATAACAAGGTAAAAGGGTGGCTACACACTACTAGGATTTAACATAGCATAATACTTATAAAAATCTCTATTATGCATACTACTCAAAAATCTAGTAATGCATAGGAAAATAATGGGTGATTTGATGGTGTTACTTGCCTTGGCAATAGGATGAACATTCACAACAAGAATAACAGCAACAAGAGTAGACTTTCTCCTCCTCACAATATAACACTAGCAAAATAAGCAAAGTATAAACATACAAAACAAATAATGCCATTACAAAAACATGTATGCATGAAATGCAAGATTATATTAATGCACAAAAATTACAACTAGCAATAATTACTAACAATGTTGTTTTCTGATGTTAATAACATGGATATGATTCATGCAAAACAAATTAAGCACCAAATTTTAATTTTAAACATTAATAGAGATTTAATATGGGCTAATAAGAGCATTACAAAAGTTTCTGCTACAAAGTCGCATATTAAAATTTTCTTTTGCTTCTGCTTGATAGAGCATGTCAATACAAAACCATAGCAATTTGATTCACCTAAAAAGGAGTAATTATAGAACAAAAGTTATGCTCAATTTAGTGTTTACAATGATCTACATATAACATGTGTGTGCACGATACAAAAGAAAGATAATTTTTCTCTAAAGTGTTCTACACATTATGCTAATTTAAAAAGTACAAAATCATCAAATTTGGAGTTACATAACTAAAGTTATGAATTTTTTAAGTTTAGGAAATTTTCCGGAAATTTTATTCAATTTTAAATCGCTGACTATGCGCTGACTGGGTGCTGACACGACTAATGACGTGGCTAAGGCGTTTTAGATATAGATCGTCAGATCCATATCCGATGGCGAGAGGACGTACCGGTTCACGTTATAATCTGGGCCGTTGGCCGAGATCCAATGGTGGAGGGTGAACGAGAGGCTCCGGTGGCGTGGATGTCACCGGCGACGCAGGCTCAGGTGTGGACGACGTGGGCGCTCCAGGGCTTCTCCGGCCGCGGGGAAGACGGAAATCTACGCAGAGTGACACGGCAAACCTCCTCCTGTCCTTGTCGTATCCTCCGTGCGTCCAAGCGGTGGCGCAATCGAGCTCCCGAGGTGCTCCAATGGCGCAGAGGCAGCGTACGAAAGCGAGGTGGCGGCGGGGTCTAAGGTTGTATTTTGGCAGCGGAGTGCGGACGTCGAGAAGGTGGCAGGGTATTTATGAAGGGGACAAGGGGCTTTGTGGCATGCGGGAGAGGTTTAGGGTGAGGCCGAGGCGGTGGACGAATCCTCCCCGTGCATGAACGCCGAGGCCGGCGTGGAAAGGACGGCGCAGTCGCTGATGGGTGGGTCCTGCCCGTCAGTGACTCAGGCCACCTTTCTTTTTGTTCTTTTTTTACGTGGGTGAGAGAGGCGAAGCGGGCCAAGGCTGTGGGCTGCGTGTGTGTGAGAGAGAGAAGGGAGAGAGGGAGTGGGCTGGGTCCGGGCGGTTATTGCGCCGGTTTCTCTCTCTCTCTTTTTTTTCTTTTCTGTTTTTTAAATCAAACTGGTTCAAAAACAATTCAAAACCAAATCAATTAATTTTAGAAAAAATGAATAAATACATTTCTAAAAGCTTAGTAAATATGAAAAAAATTTGGCATTAAAATTGATAACTAATAAAATAGTTACTTTTGAAAATTGATTTAAATTCAAATAGTGATTAATAGGTATTAACACCCAAAAATTTATGTTTAGCAAAATAAAAGCTCAATTTTATGCAAATAAAATACAGGGATGCTATGATGCTCATGTATGCATGCTGGTTTCAAATTTTTCAAAAACCTGGGATGGTACGTAATATCTCTCTCATGTGTTGAGAAATCCACCTTCTTATACACGTGCAGAGTCATAGCTTTGGATAGCGAAGCTCTGCATAACTAGATTCGGCGGACGGGTGCGAGATCTCAGAAGTGTAACACGTGAGACCCTCACTCTGTTGGATCGAGGTGCTGGATACAGGTTGTCGGCAACATCCTTACCCACATGCTTGGCCATGAGGATTTTCTACAGGATTTATCGATATCGTCATCAACACCTCTTCCACAACTAATGTGTTGGTAAGCGATCTCGAACTAGATCATCGAATTTTTATTCACTTAAATATTCATAGATAGATCTTGGTGGTTGTGTAGCATGCATGGCAAAAAATTTAAATTCCCATACATGCAACCTAGTAGCATTATACTTTTCACTTTAATTTGGAGATATTTTCATAACAAATAACCGAGTAACTAACCACTCGCCACTATAGTATGTAAACTAACGATATAATGCGAAATGTCCTGGAGATATTTTTGGGTTTCCCTATTAGGTCAAAGCTAAAAATTCTCAATCGTCCTTTTATAGTTTCTCCATGCATGTAATAGGGAGGAATCTTACATTAGGGAAAATCTAAAAACCCCCACAAATGATTATACAAACCATGCGGCATAATAGAAACTATAAACCATCTTGTAGGCATAGAGAAAACAAATCTGCATGGACAAAGATGAGAAGCTCTGAAAGCAGGCCACTAAAGAAGAAGGAGGGAAAATCAGGAAGATGAGAATATCGTGTGCACCTGCTTGAGCGGGCCAAAGACTTGTAAAGAGGCACTTGCTGCTGGTCTACGTTGCAGAATTTAATATTTTTCTCTACGTAGTCCGCAAAGATCACTATGAGGATAACGATGGGTGTCCATACATGCATTGATCAAGATCACGACTCACCAAGCAGCAAATTCTATGTAATCGTAGATCCTCACAACTAGACCTCTAGACCTTCAAGGATGTCGCTAAGATTCCCTCGTCAAGGATCACACCTATAATCCCTCATATGGTGTGCACGTGTATGCTTGTGTCAACCCGTCAGCACTCCTCCATCTAGGACTCATTACCGACGAAGATAAATAGCCTTCCGGCGTTGCTAACTGGTAGCACTAATCGACTACGCTTAGAGTTATATGACTCTAGAAGTTTCTCAACACATGAGCGATAACTAGTAACTAGAGCTAGGTCTAATCAGGAGAGGACACCTCAAAACCCAATGGGAAGAAGCTCTAATTTAATAGAGGGCTCTAATTAGGCCCTCTAATTCTACTAGAGAAAGAGAAAATCATGTTTTACCTCAAGCCTTGGGGCTCCTTTATAGTTGAAGGAAAGGGGGAATACCAAAGGGGGAGGACTCCTACTTCACCTAGGAGGGGGGCTTGGCCGCACCCCCTCTCATAGTTGAAATCGGATTGGACTCCCATATGGGAGTCCAACTCCACCTCTTCCCCTTTTTTCCTTTTCCCTTTCATTTTCCTATTACTCTTCAAATAAATTTAGGAAAAACACCGGAAGGTTATATATGCCATGTTTGGAGGCACTGGGGACCACTTGCCAGCCCCACCTAGTGGTGCGGCCATGGGGGCGAATCTGCCCCTCCCTCCGGCCCTCCCCCTTCTCGGGTTTTTCCCGAAACTCTTCCGGAACCATATGAACCCTATAGATAAAATCATAAACCTTATCTACTGATGTTAGAAACATATTTCGAACATTCCGGGACATCTTGTGTCCTCTTTTACTTCTCATATAAAATTCTGCCTAACAACAACATCATTTCTCCATTATAATAACTTCCCCGAAACATGTTCGATTGACACCCAACTTCTTTCGGTGACATCGTATCGACATCGAATATTCATAAAACCAACGAGAACATATTAATTCTCTCAATTAAAGGTTGGAAAGCATGTGACCCATAAAGGCTCAATAACACACAACCATGTTCGGGAACTTACCGAACAATAGCCAACAGCGGGACCATGGACGCCAATGATGGCTTCTATGTGTTCATGAAGATTGAGGTCACCTTACAAGTTACTCATTGCACTTATTCCCTTAACTTTATGATACCAACGATATCACGAGGTGATACTATGTGATCTAGTCTGATCAAACTCTTTGATCATAACACATATAAAACTCGTTACCGATATCGTCCTCTTTTCTCATCCATATCCCTGATGTCCTTGTGATAAATCAAACATATGTCTGGCCAGACGATTGGTTGACATCGGTGATATTGAGAGGGCCTAGATCATGTATGTCTCTATCGGCTAGAGGAGTTAAGTACTAGTATTGAATGATCTCAGCTCCATTACACTTTCTAGATTATACCCAGATGTTAATATTTTGATCTCTAGTTGCGGCAAGACGGTTGATGACATCCAAAGTACAAATTTCGATTGTGTGGTCAATAGATATTCTCATACTATAGGAATTATAGTCAATGACAACTTCATATGTACTTTAGTAAATACATTACAATTTTTTAGTCTCCTTTAGCAAGATATATACTTGGGTTAGTTCAGTACTATTATTACCCTAACAATAAACTCTTATGTTTTGCTAGACTTTTAACGAAGTCCATGGTCAGGAAAACGTGATAATCTCACAAACCATAAGATGACAAGATCGTGAACTCTTGTTTGTTTATGTCTCTACACCCGCACAAATATGTAGCAGTTGTAGCATGATGACATAAACTTAATTATCAATTTGGAGATAGAATAATAACTAAATATTATTGTCTCCAGGGCATATCTCCAACACTTGCACCTCATCCATGGCCGTCAAAGATATGAAAGAAATCCATCGGCACAGATCGAGCTCGTGTGCGGCCGCCTTTGCGTCATCCCGGACTCAGGCGCGTCGACTAGATGTTGCTCATCTCGTCATACCAACCCTCCTACGTGTTGTTGATGTGCCACTCCCTTGTCCTCGTGGCCACCACCCGCCTTTGTCCCCCGCCTCCTCCACACGGCTTCAAGTGTTGGCACCATGCTTTCCCCACTTACGCTCTGCACCACCTCGTGTGGACAGTAGTTGTCGCAGCCGATGCGGTAGATGCGATCATGCTTTTCCCTTCCCTATTCCCCACCCAGGTGTGAAGACCCCGCCACCCCTTCTCTCCCATGGGGATGACCCATGGCCGATCTGGAACCACCTCGTGCGATGGTGCTGGATGAAAAATGTGGGCAAGGACTAGAGATGGGGAGGCAACAAGAGGAGGAGGAGAGGGTGACAGGAGCGAGGGGAGGGGGCGGCTGTGAGGAGGGAGAGAGACACGAGAGGTGATTGCGGGTGGAGAGAGGAGAGGTGAGTGGCCTAGGGCTTCACAGCGGTCCACGATTTTGTCTCAGCCTTACATGTGCCAGCTCGGGGGGCTTGCGCAGCTGAAAAAATGAGGAGGCCGCTCACCCCTCAACTTTATAGAAGTAATGGAGGTAAAATGTATGAACATCCCGTAGATCTCCACCAACTTTTGGGGCTGACTAGCGGTGTCTATCCAGACACAATAAGCCGGTTACTATTCCGACAGACGGTTCTGCTTGGCTTCCACATAGTCATTTCTCTGGTGGCCGTGACTCCTCTCTCTCCCGGTCAATCATCGCTGTCGTTGCTCCATTTTGTCGCTGCCTCTGTCACCCATGTCCCCGCGATGCCGGTCATCGACCCGCCGCACTCTCGACCCCTACTGACCGCGAGGAAGGTCGGGCGCAATGGATCCGGCCGGTTCATACCGCGTTTTCGCCATGGTTTGAGCTAATCCTTCTTGTTACAGCCACCACTCGACCTTTTGGGCCTCCGTTCATCCTTCTCGTTGGCCGTAGATTGTCACCGACGCATGTGTCTACCTCATACCTGCACGCAAGGTGTTCATCATTTAACAAACAAGGTGTTCATCATCCTTAAGATAGACGTCATTGATACCCTTTCCATTGCGCATCTGAGTTGATATAAAACTTGAAATCTCCCATTGAGCCCCCTTTGAATGGCCTAGAACGCACAAATCCATGGACATCCTTCCTCCTCACATTTAATCTTGTAATGCTTCTTGGCATCCAAGTGAACCACCTTGTACAAACGATGATACTTAAATGTGTACTTAATCCATGTCTTAAATTTACTTGTGCCACAAATCCCATAATTTTTTGGATTAATATCCCGCTTCGAAGATGTCCTTGGTCCAAGAAATTTACTTGTGCCACAATCAACTACAGCTAAATCCACAGGTCTAAGATCATGAAACAATGACGTCAAATGATCCCAACCCACCACCTTTTTAAAACTTCGAACTTATTTTGTTTGAACCATCCTCATCAACATCTTTCTCAGGACCATCGCCATTTGAGTATGATGCATAACATCAGCTATAAGGGATGTCATGGTCCATTTTCTCTTGCCCACAATATGCCTCCACATCACCAACATCATTCTCACGAAGCTCACCGTCCAACTCATCGCCCTCGTATAGCCATTTCTCTCCTCTTCTCACGCTTCATATTGGTCATTTAATATTAGGCTCAAAGGTTGGCTCATTTCATGTTGGGTAATTGGAGGTTGGCTCATTTCATGTTGTGTCATGAGAGGTGGAATCATTGTTGTGATGTACACATCGGGGTCAACCCGTGGCTCATTTTGGAACGGAATCCTAGCATCATGTGGGGAGGCTCCTGACTTCAATTCAAATTGGAACTGAGAAGCAACCTTCTCTGTGACAAATAACTCGAGAGCCTTATCTTGCGATTTGGTCACCGTCTCCTTGTATGAAATCCATAGTTGAGAGGCATTGGCTTCCAACGAGTGTGCATTATAAACCCCACATTATGCATTCCTTCCAATTCAACTACATCAGGGCGTAGTTAGAACTACGGTCAAACACCATCACAACTTCCTCCGGGTCAACCTCGACATTGCCTTTCAAAAGTGCGTCCTTATCAGCATGATGAACACTCACAATTCTCACCATCTAAACAATAATTATAACAACCCAAATGTATCAACAGCAAATACATACCACCAAGCTATGTTTTTGAAAAAAAAGTTTACTAGATCTAGCCATGCCAAGTTTAACAAAATTCTAGCCCCAACATTAACTAGATCTAGCCCTAACTAAGTCTAACAAAAACCATAACCCTACAAATTGGGCATAATGCTCCACAACCATCATAAAACCATCATCGTTCAATACAAAAAAATAAACTACACATTTCAATTCAAATGCAATTTCTAGGGTTTCAAGATTCAGACAAACACCACCAAATTACAACATTTCAATCGGACAAAAGAAGGGAGATGGGGAACACAACCTCTATGCACTAAGGAGCCGAAATATATGAAGATTGGGTACCAAAATGGACATTTTTGAGAGGGGAGTGAGTTGGGGTGGGGGAGGGGAGCTTGAAGGTCGTGTGCTGGTCTGCTGGACGGCCCACCCGTTTTGTTTTGCATTGTGTCCAAAAACTCGACACTGGTAGAAAGCATAGTGCCGCACAGTTCAATACTATTTAAAACAATGCTGGGCCTGATTATGGAGGATGGCACCCCGGCGCTACGGTCCTAGGGTTTCCCTCGACACAAAGGGAAGCAAACATGGGTATCCACGGCGCCCTTCAGAAAGGAATGATGCCATCCGGAGGTGGCACCGCGCCGGTGTCAGACAAGCCGACAATGATTTCTCCCGAACCACCCCATCCACAACCTCGGACGATCCTAGCACTGGAGCCCCATGAGGTCAAGCCTCGACCTTCTCCGATAAATTGCCCACCAACATGCACCAACGATCTCGGAGCCACCATCCTCGTCTCACCGAAGTAGCCGCCACGAGGTCTGCACACCGAAGGTGAGGAGAAGAATAACCTAGGGTCAGCAGTACCGCGGCCGGCGGGACGGATCAACCTCCACCGACTAAGACGGTAGTCGATCGGACGTAGCCGCTGAGCACACCAATCCCCGTCAGGTCCAGCCAGACACAACGGGCCCGTAAAGCCCCGAAGGGGCCCACCAATCCTAACAGGGTCCGGTCGGGCCCAGACTGGGCTCGTGAAGCTCACTGCCACGTTGCAACATGCCCGCATGAAGGGTACGTTGCATAGAAAACAAAAAATTTCCTACGCGAGAGATACCCGAAGGGACAAGATCTAATCTAGCATATGAAAGTAATGGGGAGAAAGAGAGTCTTAAGGACAACATACCCTCGAAGACACAAAGCGTTACGAGATCGAATCTCGTTGTTGGCGTAGTTGTACTCACGTCAATCTCAAGACCGAAAAGATGTGCACCACAATCCGGTAGTGCCTCCTTGATCGGTCAAACGTACGGCTTGATGACGGCCTCTGTTCCCTCGATCCAGCGGGGCAGCGGAAGTAGAGGATCCCTCGGAATTCCAGCAACACGACAGCGTGGTGTGCTGGAGAAAACTTCGTTCAGGGCTTCACCAAGCGCATGAACATGAGGTGGATCAGCGGGAGGAGGGAGGTGAAGATGACACCAAGTGTGTGAGGGAGAGGGAGCTCATGCCCTCTATTTATAGGAGGAGGGGGCAGCCTAAAGGCCCCATGCGGCCAAGCATGGTGGTGCCCCCACCTCTCCCCTCATCATGTGAGTGGACTCTCCACTCACACCCACTCATCCTCCACTTAAATTCCACTCAAAATCCCAAAGGTTTTTCTTTAATAAATAAAACATTTTTATTTCTTTATTTCAGCATTTGTTAATTCTATTAACAAACATTTGCATATAGCACCTCGAATCATTTGTTAATTCTATTAACAACCATTCGATGGAAACCCCCTTGAACTATTTCAAATTTACCCGAAACAATTCTGGTGTTGTCCAAACTATTCTCCGATATTCCGTATTCTCTCAAATGCGTCATCGAACCTTAATTGTGTCACCCTACGGTTCACGAATAATACAGACATGATCGAGACACCTCTCCGACCAATAATCAACAGCGGGATTTGGAGATCCGTGATGACTCCTATATATTCAACGATGAATCTTGTGATCGTGTGAACCATCAACGTCGTAACTAATTCCCTTTGTATCGCGATATTTTACTTGTCTGAGATCCGATCATCGATATCAACCATACCTAGTTCGATCTTGTTACCGACAAGTACTCTTTTACTCGTTCTGTGATATGGAATTCTTGTGACCTAGTCACATGCTTGCAAGCAGTGTCAATGGGATATCACCGAGAGGGCCCAGAGTATATCTCTCCGTCATTTTGGATGGACAAATCCCACTCTTGATCCATGAGCCTCAACTAACACTTTCTGAATACCCAACGACACCTTTATAGTCACCCTGTTATGGCGTGACGTTTGATGACATCAAAGTACTCTTTCGGTGTTAGTGATTGACATACTCTCATGGTCTAAGGAATAAGGTTACATCGAATGCAAGATATAACAATATAAACTAAATGACTTGATCGTATTGTTATACCTAGTTTGGGTCTATGTTCATCACATAATTCTCCTAATGACATGACCCCGTTATTAAAAACATCAAATGTTCATGATCAGGAAACCTTGATCATCAGTTAATCAACGAGCTAGTTTAACGAGAGGCGTTACTAGGAACCATTGTTTGTTTATTAGACACACCTGTATCAACGTTTCCGGTTAATACAATTCTAGCATGATAAATAAACATTTATCATAAACAAGGAATACGATAACGATACGGGCATATACTAGTTAGCATGCTAGGACAATAAACCACGACGTATAATGTCTAAGGCCTATGAGCCGCATGTTGTGGCCGAGCCTTCTAAATGGGTCAGTTTGTATCCAGTTTGAGTCCAATTAGGTTAGGAGTCAGTTTGGGTCTGTCCAACCGCTTAGGTGTTGGACTCCTATATAAAGAGAGCCAAGGGTTAGGGTTTAGGGAGGTTGAAAATTATGTAAAATATTGTGTCCAGGTTACCACCGTCCCTAGGGGATCGGCGTGTAGATGGCGTCTCAAACGTTCGTCGGTTATCTTTGCAAATAAAGACATGAGTGTTCTTGGATCTGCCAAGGGGATTCGTGTGTGGCTAAGGGGCTCTTGGATCTGCCAAGGAGATTCGTGCGTGGCTAAGGGGCTGTTGGATCTGCCTAGAGTTGTCGAGCTTGGCGTGAGGCATGGTGTTCATCACCTTGTTGCTCGCCTAAATCTATCAAGTTCTCTAGGTTGCGTGTATCCTCGCGTGATTGGGAGGATAGTTATCATTGGTGGTTCTTGCGGTGAAAGATCGGGCAAACGTCTACATCATATAATAACTACTTTATTATTGCCTCTCGGGCATATTCCCTTCAGTCTCCCACTTGCACTAGAGTCAATAATCTAGTCTGTAAGCACTTAACACATATGGCATTCATGTGTTATTACCATGCTTCGCATGCGGTAAACTTCATCAAAAGATCTGAATTGTCCAGGTCCTATCGTATTTGCATGTCTTTGCGTCTATACGCATCACTCATTCTCTAATGAGATGGCTTTGTATTTTATTTGGTCAACCAGTGAGATCTTAATTCCTCAGCTTAAACTAATGTTACTAACATTATGAAATGTAGCTTCATAGTGTCAGCCTTTTTGGAAATACACCAAGTTCAGTGAAGAACTCTTTGACACAAAATACTCATATTATTTGTTGTCAACACAAAAATATACTTAGCCTTTGTTGTAGTATCCTTCATAATATTTTAATTTTGAAACTCATTCAAATCCAGCTTGGAACTTTCTTCCAGCCTATTGTGCCACCCTTCATCACATATTTTAATTGAGATAGGTTTATTTGAATAGATGACAAGACTATTAGTGTAACATATTACAACAAAAAGTTTGTCATTAATACATAGGAAAACATATCCTTAGCATTTCTAAAAAATGGCATAAGGATCTCTCCCACCATTATCTAATCATCATATGAATTATCCTGCTATAACATTCTATAGCATAGGACTCATCTGGTTGTGTACATAGCATGGAACACATGAATTAGAAATATCAATTTCAATTATGCTCATCATGTGTCAAAACACTTGAATATTTCTCAATTCTTTTCCATGTGGCAAGAACCGCTTCTTGTCATTTCGATATTGACTTACTTCAATACTTCATCTATGTAATTTGGCTCAACAATATCAGGCGCTTCAATCCATCTCTTATAGATATCGATGCCCAATATATCCTAAGCCTTTCATCAATATGAAAATCTTAGCCGTGTTAATTTAAAATACTTATTTTTTCAATCAACCATATGTCATCTACATAAAGCATTAGAAATATGTCTTAGCACTTCCACTTAATTTCTTGTAACTCTACAAGCATCTTTACCGTTCATGATGGAATCAAAATCTTTTGATTAAGGTAAAGATTCCAACTTCGTTATGCTCACTTCAACCATTGAAGTTTGCATACCTTTCCTGGAACCTTTTGAATTTTACAAAAGTCTTAGACTGTGTAAAGTACACATCCTCGATCAAACTTCCTAGAGAGGAGAGTTGGTTTTGTTATTCAACTGTCATATCATAATATGTAACTTTTGCTAGAACTATCCGCAAAGACTAAAGCATCACTACGGAAGATCAAAATCTAGTAGTAGTCAACTCTTTAAACTACGTCGAAAACATCTTTTCGACAAGCACAACATTCAAAGAATGTAAATATCCATGTCTTTGTTTCTATATAGACCCATTTGCTATCGTTAGGCATCAGGTCTTTCGAAAGAACTACCAAGTCACATACTTGATATTCATACAGGGATACTATTGCGGATACAACGACTCATAGTCGATTTTACTTTGTTGTCAAAACAACACTTTACTTTTAAACCACAAGTTGGTCTAAGTACAAAGTTTTTAGGACTTTTGTGGTTCAGTTTGCAAACTCATTCGAAGTATCTACAACACATGTAGTGTCTTCTACTTTGTCAAAATAGGAAAACCTTCGAACAACTTCCAGTGCTACGGTACTCTTGACATGGTAACGAAGATTCTCTAATCTTGTTGAGTTTGTCCTGTCCTCCCACTCACTTGTTTTGCAAGAACTACTTTCTCGAGAAATCAATCCTTTCTGACAAACAACATTTGTCTTTGGTTCGGTGATAGGAGAAATACCCAATGGATTCGTTGGGATAACCTTATAAACATATATTTATCCTATTTTGATTGTAAACATTTTACACATGCTATGCATACCAAAACTTAAGAAAAAGACAATTCATGTCACTACCCAACCCATAACTTATATGGTGTCAATTTCAATGGATCATGATGATGCTCTTTGCAGTGTAAAAGCGTTTGTCTCTAATGTATAAGCTACAAAATTATAATGGCATTTTTAACTTATCTTACCATGTTCATCAAGGTTTGATTTTGTCTCTCAAACACTACAAAACTAATGTGGGGTATTTGAGAAGTATAAGTTGTAGAACAATTCTGCAACTCCTCAGATGTTGTGCTAAACTTGTAACTCAAACTTTATCCTTTATGATCCAATCATAAATACTTGACTATCTTGTTACGATGATTTTTTACTCCATACTAACAATAATTTGAACCAATTCAAAAAAATGTCAAAATCTTTTCTCTTTAAATAGATATACTCATATATCTACTCAATTCATCGATGAAATTTTATGAAAGAAAATAAATCCACCACACATGACTACACATAATGGACTATATACATCAATACGTATAATCTCCACTAAATTAGTCGTCCATTCTACTTTGGCCTATGAATGGAATTCTATTCATCTTTTGGAAGAGGTCTCACAAGCGTCAATTTATTCAAAATAAATGAATCCGGAAGTTCATTAACATGGAGTTCCTTTCATGTTTTTCTTTCCGATGTGAACTAAAATGGCGGTGTCACAATTTAAGTGAAATTATTTTATGTCTTGCAACGTTTAGCATTTAGTCTTATAGATGTTTACTTTATATCGCACCCGGACTTCTATAGGATACTCGCAGTTCCGTTGAACAGTAGTTGATTGGATTACGGGGCTTACCGGCACCCGCATCTCTTACGAGTAGGCCAACACACGTGTGTGTGACAACCAACCCCTACTGTTCATCGTCTACGTAAACCATCCCATAGAAATCAGGATACTACCATTGACATACTTCATACCATACACACATGGTACGTCAACAGCGTTTAACAGAATGATAGCACAACATATCTCTAAGACACAAATAAATAGAAATAAGTTGCAAATGGCTCTCACTAGAGCAGAGATAGCAAACACAATCATCCAGAGGACACATGTCCCAACAATTCATCATTACATCACAGCGGAAGCATCCAAAATGTCTGAGTACAGACAAGATCCAAATAGGCTTAAGAAGCCGGAAACGAAAAGACGGAGCCCATCCACGAAGTCTCGGATCCTGCCCGGGTCCGCTATCTACTCGTCAGCAGCCTCGCCGTACTCCACGTAGTAGCCACCATGGGGATCCTCGGAATCGTAGTCTGCGGAAACCACAGCCCCAAAGGGGTCAGTACAACAACGTACTGGCAAGCAAGACTCACAGTTCACCAAAATGTACCCCACAACATCAAGCACAGATGCTTTGGGTTCAACGGAAGAAAGGGTGATACAAAAGATGCGGCAGCGGGCTGCACTAACCAACCACAGAGACTTGCTGCAACTTCCGGCTAACAGAAAGAAGGTAAGATAGCGTATCGTAACCAACTACAACTAACTCCAAACAAACCCATCCTGGATCTCGCCCCTTATCCAAAGAAGCAATCCGAGGATAACTCACACAGTTGGATTAATGATGGTTCAGGTTGTTGTGTCAATAAACCTATTACTAGTCTAGTTATCATTAGTTAGGTGTAAGTTGTTCTGAGTACTTGTTAGCCAGTACTTTCACCAAGTCGTCACATAACCGCGGACAACACGGCTTCTCGAGAAGATTCATCCCTGCAGGGTGTGCTCCAGTACCCGTACACACTCAAGCCACCAACTAAAACTCAGGTTGGCTTGACACGACTCGAACCATCTCTACAGCCTGTCCTAGGAGCCACGGAGCTATAAGGTCCCAGCCACGCAGCCGAATACTCAGCGCAAGTGTGCAAAACTCCCGCAGGACGCAACACCCCGGCAATACAGGCCTCGCCCTATATGTGTGCGTCATCATTATCAACAGTAACCATGGGAGCGACCCATTCATGCTTATGAGCCAAATGGAACACCCGAACTAAGTGTGGCTCTTCGGACAAACTGCGGATCAGATCAAAGTCGAGGGGGGTTCCATACCACCATCCGGATGCGGTGAGCACACTCATCATGGATCAGTAGACAAGACCCTTTTCCTAATTAGGGTCGACACTAGCAGGCCTCAAAACCACGCCGGGCCTCCTGCCGGTGCCTTAACATCAAATTATTATTACCCATAACATTAGCAGGTTGATTGTTTAACATCGAACCCCAGAACATAGTAAAATATGATAACAGAAAGTAACGGACAACAGACTCGAACAAACACAACCCTAAGCATGCTAGTAAGACACGGGCACAAGCAACGGGGTTATAGGAGTGGAGGTGAGGCAATATCAGGTTTAAAGGATGACATATGATAGGATCGGAACACAAGCATCGATACATAGGGCTAGCAGAATAGACAACGGAAAGTATCGGTATCCGATGTTGAAAGGAACACAATGGTTCATGTGAGTGAATACTTGCCTGCCAACTCAGTAGCCTGGTACTGAGCTAAATCCTCTGAAGTAGTATCATAAACCTCGTCTGTCTCAACGTCGTCGTCTATTCGAGAAGAAGCAAACAAACAACGCAGAGAGACAAACAATCAATAACATGGCATAGTGCACAATCATGGGATGATGCATGACCATTTATTATATGCATCAATTTGATGATGAAGGACATAAGAGCAATTTTAAATGGGCCCAATAGCAATTTAAATTGCATTTGGGAATTACCCATATGTAATATTAGTGAATTAAAAGAATTACAAGTAAACATTAGGTTGAAGTGATTACATGCATGAAATGATGCTTTTCTGTTATTAATTCAAGTTCTTTCCATTTTGGTATAGTTTCCATAATTTTTGGGTGAAGAAAAATAATAACTAGGAATTAATTCTTATTGTTTTCATTTCTTCCATTTTTGGTAAACGATTTAAAAAGAGGTACTTTCAGTTTCAAAAGCATGGGAAATACTTGAAAACATGTGGACAATGTTTCACTGAACATTTTGAGATATTAAACATAATTTTTTGGATCATTAATGAATTTATTATGCAATTTTTCATAGTCATTTTTATTCTGCCCATTTTAGTAAACAGAGGGAAACATGTACAAATTTAATTCAATTGTGACCAAATAAAATACCAATGTGTAGATATTGTTAAGACAAATTTTTAGAGCCCAAGTTTGCTCAAATTGGATGAACAGAACTCAAGTTATGAAATTCCAAAGTTTCAAATTTTAAGTGCATTTTCAGTATTTAATTATTTAGTGCAAAAATTGTTACAGAAACATGTTGCAAACTTGACATTAACAGAAAGGGCTCAAGATTATGAATCCACAGCAATTTGAATCGTTGAATTTGGAGCAATATTTAATTTTATGTTGATTTTACAAATAAGGTTTCAGATCTGCTTTTCTGAAATTCGAGAGAAAAAAGAAAACGCAGAGAAAAAAGGGTGGCTTTTCTGCCTGGGGGGGGGATTCGAACCCTGGACCTGGGGCTTGCGCGCAAGGGGGTTAACCAGTGGGCTGCTGCTCGCTTGGTGATAGGTATAGAGTGCGTAGCCTTTTGAGGTACTGCCTCGGGCTGGTACCAAGATCTGACGAACTGAACAATACGTTCAGTTAACTGACCGATCGCCGGAAGGAGGCGGACGGCGGCCTGCAGCCGCTGCTGCGCTGGGCGTGGCTGGCCCGCAGGGCAGAGGGGAGAGGGAGAGTAGAGAGAGGAGAGGGGAGCTCACCTAGGGGAAGGACAGGAGGAGCATGCGACGGCTCGACGCGGTGCGGTGGTGGTGGCCGTCGCCGGAGTTGAGGACGGCGGCGGCGGCTCCGGTGCTCCTGGCCACTGCTGCGGGGTCGAGGACGAAGGGGACGTCGAGGGGAACCCATTCCCGGCCCTAACTCGTTCGGAGGAAGCCCATGCCGTCGGCGATCGCCGGAGGGGAAGAGTGGTGGTTCGGTGGGGATTGTGGAGATACAGAGAGAGGAGGGAGGAGAAGAGAGGAGAGGAAAACGGCCGGCGCCGCGCTAGGAAGAGGGAGGTGGAGAGGTAGGGCGCAGAGGCTCGAGGCCTAGGGTTAAGAGGAGGGGTCGAGGAGCTCGTGGCCGTTCCTCCCTTTCTCTGTTCGACGTGGACACCACGGATTACCTGCCGTACAGAGGTTAGGGACGATGGGGGGGTAGCAGGCCTTGGCTAGGTGGGCTGGCCCAAATGGTTGGCTGCCCTTTCCCCCTCTCCTTTCTTATTTTTTATTCTTTTTGTTTCTTTTTTTTTTGCTGAAAAGGAATAGGGAGAAAAAGAGAGGTTTTGGGCTAGGGAAAAATTTAGGGAAATTTTGTAGAGTTTTGTTTTTGTAACAACACCATAATACCAACTTTTGTTTTCCAAATATTTCAATTTAGTTGATGTTTGGTAATTGGATGGTGTTTAAGTGAAGTTGATATTAAATGAAAAATTAAAGAAAACAATTTAATAGTTTGAGCATTTCTATTTTAATGGAAACAAATGGAGGTTTTAATTGAACTTTGTTATTTGGAAAATGTAACAGGACAAGTATGAACAATTTGATTTGAATTTAATTTGAAATTTCAAATGCAAAACAATGAAAAAAATGCAAACAAAAAGCAATGCTTATGATGACATGATGCAAAACATAACTTAACAAGAAATAAAACATTCTAGGGGTTGTTTTCATACTTGGGATGTTACAAAACGCCCCCCCCCCCTTGAAGGAATCGCGCCCCGAGATTCCTACTGAGAAGAGAAAAGGTCCGAATACTTCTTGCGAAGATCCTCTTCGGTCTCCCACGTTGCCTCTTTATCGGAGTGATGAGACCATTGCACTTTTAAGAACTTGGTGCTCTTGTTGCAAGTTTTGCGCTCGGTCTCATCGAAAATTCGAACAGGGTGCTCCTCATAAGATAGATCTTCTTGCAGTTCAATGGAATCATGATCAACTGCACGATCTGGATCTTTGAAACACCTCTTGAGCTGTGACACGTGAAACACATCGTGCACCTTGGATAGTTTTTCTGGAAGTTCAAGACGATAGGCATTTTCTGCACGCCTTGAGAGAATGTTGAAAGGACCAATGTATCTTGGTGCAAGCTTTCCTTTCACACCAAAACGATGAGTGCCTCTGAGGGGAGTTACACGGAGATATGCTTTGTCACCAGGTGCATAGACCATATCCCTGTGCTTGCTGACATAGTAGCTTTTCTGACGAGACTGAGCAATCTTGAGATTGTCACGAATGATGCGAACTTTCTCTTTGGCTTCCTTAACAATGTCAGGGCCTAGGAGTGAACGTTCACCAGCTCCAGACCAATTGATTGGACTCCTGCATCTGCGGCCATAGAGAGCCTCAAATGGTGCCATGCCTAGGCTTGCCTGGAAGCTGTTGTTGTAGGAGAATTCAGCATATGGAAGGCATTCCTCCCATTTCATGCCAAAGGAGAGACCACATGCTCTGAGCATATCCTCGAGAATCTGATTGACTCTTTCGACTTGCCCTTGAGACTGAGGGTGATAAGCTGTGCTGAACAGAAGTTTGGTGCCCAATGCTTCTTGAAAACTTTTCCAGAAATGAGAAGTGAATATACTTCCACGGTCTGAGCTTATTTCCAATGGAACACCATGAAGAGGAACAATCTTTGCGGTGTAGAGCTCTACTAACTGGCTAGCTGAGATTGTTTCTTTGACAGCAAAGAAGTGAGCTACCTTAGTGAGACGATCAATGACAACGAAGATTGCATCGTTGCCCCTCTTGGACTTTGGAAAACCAGTGACGAAGTCCATTTCAATCATGTCCCACTTCCACTCAGGGATTTTTAGAGGTTGGAGAAGACCGGCTGTTTTCTGATGAACTGCCTTAACACGTTGACAAACGTCGCATTCAGAAACGTATTGAGCAATTTCACGTTTCATGCCAGACCACCAATACAGTGTCTTGAGATCCTGGTACATCTTTGTACTTCCAGGGTGTATGGAAAGAGGATTTTCATGAGCCTCCTTGAGAATAACATCTTTGAGACTTTGAATTTGAGGAACTACAATGCGTCCTTCGAAGAACACAGTTCCCTTGTCATCAATTGAGAAGCACTCATACTTCACATTGCCTGCTTTGATGTTATCTGCGATCTTCTTGATCTCAGCATCACAAAGTTGTTCAGAACGAATCTTGTCCTCGAGAGTTGGACTGGCTGTCAAGTTTGCAAGATAGCCTTGAGGAATAAGACTAAGGTTCAGCTTCTGGAATTCTTCATGAAGAGGAGGTTGGCTTTCCATGATCATGAGATTATTGCAATACGACTTGCGACTGAGAGCATCGGCCATAACGTTAGCCTTGCCTGGAGTGTAAGAAATGGTAAGATCGAAGTCTTTGATCTTTTCAATCCATCTCCTTTGTCTGAGGTTTAGATCTGGTTGAGTGAAGATGTATTTCAGACTCTTATGATCGGAAAAGATTTCAGTGCGATTACCCAACAAGTATCGCCTCCATTTCTTGAGGGCAAACACAACTGCTGCAAGTTCAAGGTCATGTGTGGGATAATTGAGCTCATGTGCGTTCAACTGACGTGAAGCATAAGCCACAACTTGACGTTCTTGCATAAGAACTGCACCTAGACCTTGGAGAGGAGCATCACAGAATATCTGGAAAGGTTTGGTAGTATCTGGGCCAACCAGAACTGGTGTAGAAGTGAGTTTAGTCTTTAGGAGATTGAAACTTTCATCACATTGTGGAACCAAACGAACTTCTTGTCCTTCTTTGTGAGATCAGTGAGAGGTTTGGCAATCTTGGAGAAGTTTTGGACGAAACGACGGCAATAGCTAGCCAAACCAAGAAAACTTCTGACTTGCTTCACCGTCTTTGGAGGTTTCCAATCAACAATTGCCTTAACCTTTTCTGGATCAATGGCTATGCCCTTGGCAGAGATGACATGACCAAGGTAAGCAACTTCTGAAATCCAGAACTCACATTTGGAGAATTTGGCATAAAGACGATGCTCGCGAAGCTTCATGAGAGTGAGACGAAGATGTTCTTCATGCTCTTCCTCGGATTTTGAGTAGACAAGAATGTCATCAAGATATACCACAACGAACTTGTCGAGGTATTCATGGAAGACATAATTCATGAGTCGAGAGAAGGTCGCCGGTGCATTGGTGAGGCCAAAGGACATGACGGTGTATTCATATAGACCATAGCGAGTGGTGGAAGCTGTCTTTGGAATATCTTCCTTTCTGATCTTTATTTGATGGTAACCCATTCTCAAGTCCAGCTTGGAGAATATTGAGGCTCCAGCAAGTTGATCAAAAAGATCATCGATACGAGGAATTGGATATTTGTTTTTGATGGTTTTCTCGTTAAGAGGACGATAGTCAACAACGAGTCTCTTTGTTCGATCCTTCTTCGCAACGAACAGAGTTGGGCAACCCCAAGCCGAGGAGCTAGGTTGAATGTAACCTTTCTCCATGTACATATCGATTTGATCCTTCAACAACTTCAGTTCAGGAGGAGCTATCTTGTATGGATGCTTAGAGATTGGAGCATTACCTGGTTCAAGTTCGATCACGAACTCAACTGCTCTGTCAGGAGGCATTCCTGGCAATTCTTCTGGAAAGACATCGGGGAAGTCACAAACCACCGGAATAGTTTCAATAGATGGTAGAGGATTTGCATTGAGAGTGTAGAGTTGAACAACTGGATTTTCAGCATGGAAGTAGACTATCTGGCCAGAAGGGTGTGTGATTTTGACAGACTTAGTAGGACAATCAATGACTGCTTTGTTAGCTACCAGCCAATCCATCCCAATAATGACATCAATATCTGAAGAGTGTAGAGCTATCAGAGATGCCTGGAATGGAAGCTTTCCAATTGTGATCTCGATGTTCTGGCTAACTTTATTGCTTTGCCAGCTAGATCCCGGTGATTTCACTAGGAGAGGGATAGACAACTGTTCGAAGTTGATTTTACTGGTGTTTGCAAAGCATTGAGAGATGAAAGAGTGTGAAGCACCAGAATCGAACAAGACTTTAGCACGAAACGAGTTCACAAGAAGTGTGCCCATTACAACCTCTGGAGATTCTTCTGCTCCCTGGGCCTTGACATGGTTCACTCTCACAGTTCTCAAGACAGACTTGTTCCTGTTGCGGGGCCTAGGCGAAGAAGTATGTACCATCACATGATTGACATTAGAGATAGGTAGTGATGGTAGCTTGTTCTGCGGGCACTTGTAGGAGTAGTGTCCTGGTAGACCGCACTTGAAGCATGTACTAGCAGAACGAGGAGCTGTTGGACTTGGCTGAGATGGAGCACCTCCTAAAGATACCACTGGGGTGGGAGGGCGGGTAAGAAATCCTGCCGGGCTTGGCAAGCAGATGGGCGGTGTTGGAGTGGTATATGGAACCCAAACTCTTCGTTTTTGTGGAGGCATGATAGCTTTTGAGAGATTAGCCTGTTCACGAGAGTGCTTACGAGATTCCTCAACCAACTTGCGCCCATGCTCTTCATTTAGAGCGATGTTGATGAGGTCCTCAAAATTCTTGGCCTTGACGTTGGTGAGAGCATACTTGAGTTCCGGGTTGAGACCCCTGCGGAACTTTGCCATCTTTCTCGCTTCCGTGGAGATTTCATCTCCGGCGTAGCGAGCCAGACGATTGAACTCTCTTTGGTATTCGAGAACGTCCAAACTGCCTTGTGTGAAAGAATAGAATT
Source organism: Alopecurus myosuroides (assembly GCA_028641055.1). Classification (NCBI taxonomy): domain Eukaryota; kingdom Viridiplantae; phylum Streptophyta; class Magnoliopsida; order Poales; family Poaceae; genus Alopecurus; species Alopecurus myosuroides. Next base: position 288,915,167 of record CM054059.1, read on the forward strand.
CCTCACGCATTCTCTCCATGAGCCCACCGGGAATGTGATGGCGCACGAAAGCTTGCTTGAAATCCTCCCATGTGATTGCCACACTAGGACCTCTCATTTCTTGGAAGTTCTCCCACCAAGACATGGACTGCCCTCGGAGAAGGTAGGTCACGTAAGGAACACGGTCCTCGTCAGCCACATGAGCTACCATAAGAGTACGGTTCATTTCACGGAGCCAGTCATCAGCATCCAATGGCTCGGAGGAGGTATCAAACGTGCGCGGATTGAGCTCAAGGAACTCCCGAATAGACACACGGGCGTTGCCATTACTCCCAAGGTCTTGGTTCTGCTGCATCTGCTTTATAACTTGTGTCATCTGAGACAGCACTTTCCCCTTCTCAGGTGGCAGTGTGGGTTCTTCGTCACCACTTTCCATCCTGAAGAGGATACCAAGATTAACACACTAACCGGATAACAAAATCCAATATAAGTGCTTAAAAGGATTACTTCAGACGGCAAGAAGGTAGCATGGATCAAACATATACTACCCTCAACGTTCACCATAAATGGTTCGAGTACCACACAGATGCGGTGCTGAAGAATAAAATTCTCCGGAACAAAACGGATGGAGGTTAACAACGAAAGAGACGATTTGTGAAGGACGATATCGAAGCAACAACTGGGAAACAGGAGACCACAAACACCTGAGGTACTACGGAGAACCCCATCCAGGCTTCTAAAGGATCAATATCTACTGCTTAAGGAATAGAGGATCTGCTTTCGGGGCTTACACGCCTCCGTTCTCAATCGTGAGTAGGCAACATGATAAATCATGTCACAACCACCTCCATTCCTATGGTCTAGTAGATATAACCATCCTAGAGAAACCAGGATACGTGAAAACCTAACTTGAAAGTTTAGATGAGAAGGGAAAACAACGTTGCACTTCCTTACCAGAAAAAGGGAGGGTGGGTGGGGAAAGAAATAAAAGGACAGAATTCCTACTCTCACGTTTCATTTTTCCTATATAGCTACAAAATAGTTTCTAGACTCAACTGCGACCAGTAAAAGGGATCCTACAGGCAGACAGGCTCTGATACCATTTGTCGCACCCGGACTTCTATAGGATACTCGCAGTTCTGTTGAACAGTAGTTGATTGGATTACGGGGCTTACCGGCACCCGCATCTCTTACGAGTAGGCCAACACACGTGTGTGTGACAACCAACCCCTACTGTTCATCGTCTACGTAAACCATCCCATAGAAATCAGGATACTACCATTGACGTACTTCATACCATACACACATGGTACGTCAACGGCATTTAACAGAATGATAGCACAACATATCTCTAAGACACAAATAAATAGAAATAAGTTGCAAATGGCTCTCACTAGAGCAGAGATAGCAAATACAATCATCCAGAGGACACATGTCCCAACAATTCATCATTACATCACAACGGAAGCATCCAAAATGTCTGAGTACAGACAAGATCCAAATAGGCTTAAGAAGCCGGAAACGAAAAGACGGAGCCCATCCACGAAGTCTCGGATCCTGCCCGGGTCCGCTATCTACTCGTCAGCAGCCTCGTCGTACTCCACGTAGTAGCCACCATGGGGATCCTCGGAATCGTAGTCTGCGGAAACCACAGCCCCAAAGGGGTTAGTACAACAACGTACTGGCAAGCAAGACTCACAGTTCACCAAAATGTACCCCACAACATCAAGCACAGATGCTTTGGGTTCAACGGAAGAAAGGGTGATACAAAAGATGCGGCAGCGGGCTGCACTAACCAACCACAGAGACTTGCTACAACTTCCGGCTAACAGAAAGAAGGTAAGATAGCGTATCGTAACCAACTACAACTAACTCCAAACAAACCCATCCTGGATCTCGCCCCTTATCCAAAGAAGCAATCCGAGGATAACTCACACAGTTGGATTAATGATGGTTCAGGTTGTTGTGTCAATAAACCTATTACTAGTCTAGTTATCATTAGTTAGGTGTAAGTTGTTCTAAGTACTTGTTAGCCAGTACTTTCACCAAGTCGTCACATAATCGCGGACAACACGGCTTCTCGAGAAGATTCATCCCTGCAGGGTGTGCTCCAGTACCCGTACACACTCAAGCCACCAACTAAAACTCAGGTTGGCTTGACACAACTCGAACCATCCCTACAGCATGTCCTAGGAGCCACGGAGCTATAAGGTCCCAGCCACGCAGCCGAATACTCAGCGCAAGTGTGCAAAACTCCCGCAGGACGCAACACCCCGGCAATACATGCCTCGCCCTATATGTGTGCGTCATCATTATCAACAGTAACCATGGGAGCGACCCATTCATGCTTATGAGCCAAATGGAACACCCGAACTAAGTGTGGCTCTTCGGACAAACTGCAGATCAGATCAAAGTCGAGGGGGTTCCATACCACCACCCGGATGCAGTGAGCACGCTCATCATGGATCAGTAGACAAGACCCTTTTCCTAATTAGGGTCGACACTAGTAGGCCTCAAAACCACGCCGGGCCTCCTGCCGGTGCCTTAACATCAAATTATTATTACCCATAACATTAGCAGGTTGATTGTTTAACATCGAGCCCCAGAACATAGTAAAATATGATAACAGAAAGTAACAGACAACAGACTCGAACAAACACAACCCTAAGCATGCTAGTAAGACACGGGCACAAGCAACGGGGTTATAGGAGTGGAGGTGAGGCAATATCAGGTTTAAAGGATGACATATGATAGGATCGGAACACAAGCATCGATACATAGGGCTAGCAGAATAGACAACGGAAAGTATCGGTATCCGATGTTGAAAGGAACACAATGGTTCATGTGAGTGAATACTTTCCTGCCAACTCAGTAGCCTGGTACTGAGCTAAATCCTCTGAAGTAGTATCGTAAACCTCGTCTGTCTCAACGTCGTCGTCTATTCGAGAAGAAGCAAACAAACAACGCAGAGAGACAAACAATCAATAACATGGCATAGTGCACAATCATGGGATGATGCATGACCATTTATTATATGCATCAATTTGATGATGAAGGACATAAGAGCAATTTTAAATGGGCCCAATAGCAATTTAAATTGCATTTGGGAATTACCCATATGTAATATTAGTGAATTAAAAGAATTACAAGTAAACATTAGGTTGAAGTGATTACGTGCATGAAATGATGCTTTTCTGTTATTAATTCAAGTTCTTTCCATTTTGGTATAGTTTCCATAATTTTTGGGTGAAGAAAAATAATAACTAGGAATTAATTCTTATTGTTTTCATTTCTGCCATTTTTGGTAAACGATTTAAAAAGAGGTACTTTCAGTTTCAAAAGCATGGGAAATACTTGAAAACATGTGGACAATGTTTCACTGAACATTTTGAGATATTAAACATAATTTTTGGATCATTAATGAATTTATTATGCAATTTTTCATAGTCATTTTTATTCTGCCCATTTAAGTAAACAGAGGGAAACATGTACAAATTTAATTCAATTGTGACCAAATAAAATACCAATGTGTATATTTTGTTAAGACAAATTTTTAGAGCCCAAGTTTGCTCAAATTGGATGAACAGAACTCAAGTTATGAAATTCCAAAATTTCAAATTTTAAGTGCATTTTCAGTATTTAATTATTTAGTGCAAAAATTGTTACAGAAACATGTTGCAAACTTGACATTAACAGAAAGGGCTCAAGATTATGAATAAACAGCAATTTGAATCGTTGAATTTGGAGCAATATTTAATTTTATGTTGATTTCACAAATAAGGTTTCAGATTTGCTTTTCTGAAATTCGAGAGAAAAAAGAAAACACAGAGAAAAAAGGGTGGCTTTTCTGCCTGGGGGGGGGGGGGGATTCGAACCCTGGACCTGGGGCTTGCGCGCAAGGGGGTTAACCAGTGGGCTGCTGCTCGCTTGGTGATAGGTATAGAGTGCGTAGCCTTTTGAGGTACTGCCTCGGGCTGGTACCAAGATCTGACGAACTGAACAATACGTTCAGTTAACTGACCGATCGCCGGAAGGAGGCGAACGGCGGCCTGCAGCCGCTGCTGCGCTGGGCGTGGCTGGCCCGCAGGGCAGAGGGGAGAGGGAGAGTAGAGAGAGGAGAGGGGAGCTCACCTAGGGGAAGGAGCCGTCGCCGGAGTTGAGGACGGCGGCGGCGGCTCCGGTGCTCCCAGCCACTGCTGCGGGGTCGAGGACGAAGGGGACGTCGAGGGGAACTGATTCCCGGCCCTAGGTCGTTCGGAGGAAGCCCATGCCGTCGGCGATCGCCGGAGGGGAAGAGTGGTGGTTCGGTGGGGATTGTGGAGATACAGATAGAGGAGGGAGGAGAAGAGAGGAGGGGAAAACGGCCGGCGCCGCGCTAGGAAGAGGGAGGTGGAGAGGTAGGGCGCAAAGGCTTGAGGCCTAGGGTTAAGAGGAGGGGTCGAGGAGCTCGTGGCCGTTCCTCCCTTTCTCTGTTCGACGTGGACACCACGGATTACCTGCCGTACAGAGGTTAGGGACGATGGGGGGTAGCAGGCCTTGGTTAGGTGGGCTGGCCCAAATGGTTGGCTGCCCTTTCCCCCTCTCCTTTCTTATTTTTTATTCTTTTTGTTTCTTTTTTTTGCTGAAAAGGAATAGGGAGAAAAAGAGAGGTTTTGGGCTAGGAAAAAATTTAGGGAAATTTTGTAGAGTTTTGTTTTTGTAACAACACCATAATACCAACTTTTGTTTTCCAAATATTTCAATTTAGTTGATGTTTGGTAATTGGATGGTGTTTAAGTGAAGTTGATATTAAATGAAAAATTAAAGAGAACAATTTAATAGTTTGAGCATTTCTATTTTAATGGAAACAAATGGAGGTTTTAATTGAACTTTGTTATTTGGAAAATGTAACAGGACAAGTATGAACAATTTGATTTGAATTTGGTTTGAAATTTCAAATGCAAAACAATGAAAACAATGCAAACAAAAAGCAATGCTTATGATGACATGATGCAAAACATAACTTAACAAGAAATAAAACATTCTAGTGGTTGTTTTCATACTTGGATGTTACACTTTACCAACACGATTTATATTAGCGTATCCATCAATTATGGAATATGGTCATAGTTTGAACAATCTCATTTGTTCTCACAAAAGAACGGAACAAAATAATAACTTATTAAGTTCTTAAAATTTAAATGTTTGGTTCGATACGACAATGAACACAATAACATTTTATTTCTTTTCTTGTCATGATCGATTCCACATCTACTACTAGTTCCTTTTAATCCCTTGTATTTCTTGCATTGCGTTACTTTGTATGACAACTTATACCAACCAATCTGGTATCAGAATACCCAAAATACTTTGTTAACTAGTAATACATCTATAACTTCTATATATCAAGCATATACTCCTGAGCTGGACTTCTCCAGTTATCTTCTTTTCTGCCATATACGTTTTGTAATTCTATTTTCAATATTCACTTTTTTTACAGAAGAATCATTCAACATCAAACGATGTTAGTCACACTAGCACATTTTCCTTGGCGTGTTAGTCATATACTCTTACCCATTGAGTCATACCTTGAGTTTGATTGTTCTACTAATATCACTATATTAATAGCATTCTTCCGAATTCCACTCTTAGCAAACTCTAGGCAAGGTAAACGATTTTACCCGTACTTTTAATCCATCCCATCATAACAATTTTGTGATGAATCTACTATAGCTCGAAGGAAGGAATTTAGAGGATAATATTAGCGCCCAACTTTTTGGAACATTCAAACGCCTAGCGTCTTCAATCATTGCATATATTCAAATAATATAAGCACACATTGTCACGCTAAATTATACTCAGTCATGTTGCAACAAATAAATTTCTAGATATCAATATATCTTTCACTTGATTGTTTCTGAAAACAATTCTTTTCAGTTCCTAAATCACCTTGATCAACAAAACATTCTTTTGAAGATAAAGTATTATGGAAGCAATCATGACACTGGATTCTAAGTAGGAATTATTTGCTCTCTAGATCAATCAATCATTAGTCATATGGAGCTAGGTAGGAAATACCAAAAATCTATAATAAGACTCAATTTTAAATTTCACTAATAAGGTACCAATCTTAAATGGTTTTACGAGATCATAACAGTTATATCTCAATTAACAATCTAAGTGTAAGGTAGTTTGTGGATGCCAATGAATACTACAATTTGTGCAAATTCACTTTGATTGGTTGTTCATGATAAAATAAGTTCAAGTTAATTCAAAATTACTACATGAACTCCTACTAGAAAAAAACATCCCTCTAGTCGTTTTAGTGATTACACAAACCCAATTCACTACACCAAAACCGATCATCACGTGAGATGATGTAGTTGCAAAGGAGAACATCGACATGTCCATCATCTCAACCATATGGCTCATGGTTTACCTTTCGGTTACGTGTTCCAAGGCCATGTCTGTACATGCTAAGCTCGCCAAGTAGAACCGTAGTATTGCGTGTGTTCCGAGGCCATGTCTGTACATGCTAGGCTCTTCATCACCCGTTGTATGCGAACGTTGAGTCTGTCACACCCGATCATCATGTGGTGTCTTGGAACGACGAACTTTCTTAACAGTGCATACTAAGGAAGAACACATTATTATCTTGATATTAAGTGAGAGAGATCATCTTATAATGCTACCGTCGCGATCTAAGCAAAATAACATGCATAAAAGTATTAACATCACATGCATGGATAATGTGATATGATATGGTCCTTCTTGCACTTGATCTCCATCTTGTGCATCATGGTATGATCTCCATCATTCCACTGTCGTGGCACCAAGGTCCATGGCACCTCCATCTTGATTGTCCATCAAAATTACAACATTTCACATGGATATGATATACAATACACAAGCCATAAATAATAAGACAACCATATGGCTCCTGCCGGTATGTTAATAATTTACAAAAGATATCATCTCATACATCAAATTTGTAATATTGACCATATCACATCACATGTCCTGCAAAAACAAGTTAGACGTCTCTAACTTATTTTTGCATATTTTACGTGGCTTAGGCTTTCGAGGATAGAACCGTCCATACCTACGAACATGAACCACAATGTTGACAAACATATTTTTAAAAACCCTTCGTAGATTAGATCTTAACTATAGTAGGAGAAACGGACACCCCTCAGCCACAAGTGAGATAGGTCTCGCGTACATAGTACACGTAAAGTTAGTCTATGGCAGCTTCATCCTACGATGCCACTAAGGTCCCCACCTGTCGGTGACCCCGGTGGCCAGTGCGGATGCCACCCACGCCTCGTCAGCACCGCGTGGCGCTAGGGCCCGCTAGTCAGCCTCTCTGGCTAGCCCGCCTGTTGGTGGAGAGAGGCTGACTAGCGGGCCCTGGCGCCACGTGGTGCTGACGAGGCGTGGGTGGCATCCGCACTGGCCACCGGGGTCACCGACAGGTGGGGCCCTTCGCGCGGTAAAAGGATGGAAAAAAGGAGGAGGCAGTGCCTCATGCGGGATTCGAACACGTGTTCTCACGGTGAGATCCAAGGAACGGAGCCACTGGGCTGTTGCTCTGTTTCTGTAGGGATACAGATCTGAAACAAGATAAAGTGTAAACACGTAGTATTATCTGACGAAACTGAAGGTACTGCACGGGACCATGACACGTAACAACGATCGACGGCGACCTAACGCAGAGAGGACGGTGTTGCTCGACGGCACACACCCAGAGAAGATGGTGAGATGCAGGAGGGTGTCCCGAAGGACGTGAAGCTCACCAAGGGAAGCTAGGGCGACGCGGACGTGTCGAAGGCGAGGTAGACGTGCGTTGCACTCCTCTCGGGCGAACACAAACGTCGACCTTGGCGAGGAAGGCGCGGCGCTACTATGCAGTCCCGGGTCCGGCTCGTTGTCGACGACGGAGAACAAAGAGGTGGTTCCATTGCCGCGCTCCGTGTGCCTCCTGGTGCTCCATGGCGGCGGCGCGGTGAAGATCTTCATGGCTGTCTCCGTTAGGTATTGTTGGAGGGCAACAGGGAAAGAGAGACGCGAATCAGGAGGAGGGAGAGATTGGCGGCGCGAGGGGAGGAGGAGAGGGTCTAGGGTTCCTCCTCGGTGGGGGTTAAAAGGAGGAGGAGGGGAGGAGCACGTGGGTGGTGGTGGCGAAAGTGACAACAGAGGAGGGGTGTCTCACGCTTCTGTCATGCCCGTCCGTACGGAGAAGAAGAGAAGGTGGGCTCGAGTTGGCTTGCTGGGCTGGGCTGCTCTCTCTTTCTCTCAAAAAGAATTTTTTCAGGGTTTGTTTTATTAATTTTCAGAGATTGTTATCACACTATTTAAAATAGTTTTTGAGGCCACAAACTCAACTTAGATGTTATGAAAATTTAGATTTTGCAACCATTTAAATATTTTGTGAGTTTTAATGAGAATGACATGATGGCATGATGCATGACGATGCGAAAAGAAAAACAAACACACAAATTCTAGTTGGGGAAAAACCCCGGGCGTTACAGTTGCATAGAAAACAATTTTTTTTCTATGCGAGAGATACCCGAAGGGACAATATCTAATCTAGGAGATGAAATTAACCAGGAGAAAGAGAGTCTTAAGGAGAACATACTCTCGAAAACACAAAGCGTTACGAGATCGAATCTCGTGGTTGGCGTAGTCGTACTCACGTCGATCTCAAGGCCGAGAAGACGTGCACCGTAATCCGGCGGTGCCTCCGTGATCGGTCACACGTACGGCTTGATGGCGACCTCCGTTCCCTTGCTCCAGCAGGGTAGCGGAACTAGAGGATCCCTCGGAATTCCAGCAGTACGACGGCGTGGTGTGGTGGAGAAAAATTCGTTCGGGGCTTCGCCAAGCGCATGAACATGAGGTGGATCAGCGGGAGGAGGGAGGTAGAGATGACACCAAGTGTGTGAGGAAGAGGGAGCTCATGCCCTCTATTTATAGGAGGATGGGGCAGCCTAAAGGCCCCATGCGGCCAGGCATGGTGGTGCCCCCACCTCTCCCCTCATCATGTGAGTGGACTCTCGGCTCACACCCACTCATCCTCCACTTAAACTCCACTCAAAAATCCCAAAGGTTTTTCTTTAATGAATAAATAAACATTTTTATTTCTTTATTTCAGCATTTGTTAATTCTATTAACAAACATTTGCATATAGCACCTCGAATCATTAGTTAATTCTATTAACAACCATTCGATGGAAAACCCCTTGAACTATTTCATTTTTACCCGAAACAATTCCGGTGTTGTCCAAACTATTCTCCGATATTCTGTATCCTCTCAAATGCGTCATCGAACCTTAAGTGTGTCACCCTACGGTTCCTGAATAATACAGACATGATCGAGACACCTCTTCGATCAATAATCAACAGCGGGATTTGGAGATCCGTGATGACTCCTATATATTCAACGATGAATCTTGTGATCGTGTGAACCATCAACGTCGTAACCAATTCCCTTTGTCTCGCGATATTTTACTTGTACAAGATCCGATCATCGGTATTAACCATACCTCGTTCGATCTCGTTACCGACAAGTACTCTTTTATTCGTTCTGTGATATGACATTCTTGTGACCTAGTCACATGTTTACAAGCGGTGCCGATATGATATCACCGAGAGGGTCCATAGTATATCTCTCCATCATTTTGGATGGACAAATCTCACTCTTGATCCATGAGTCTCAACTAACACTTTCCGAATACCCAACGGCACCTTTATAGTCATGCTATTACGGCGTGACGTTTGATGACATCAAAGTACTCTTTCGGTATTAGTGATTGACATGATCTCATGGTCTAAGGAATAGGTTACTTCGAATGCAAGATATAACAATATAAACTAAATGACTTGATCGTATTGTTATACCTAGTTTGGGTCCATGTTCATCACATCATTCTTCTAATGACATGACCCCGTTATTAAAAACATCCAATGTTCATTATCAGTAAACCTTGATCATGAGTTAATCAACGAGCTAGTTTAACAAGAGGCGTTACTAGGAACCATTGTTTGTTTATTAGACATATATGTATCAACGTTTCCTGTTAATACAGTTCTAGCATGAGAAATAAACATTTATCATAAAAGGAATAAGATAACATCTACTTTATTATTGGCTCTCGGACATTTTCCCTTTACGGCCGCCGTCACCGCGATCCCCTGCATCCGTATCCTCTCCTCTAGGTACAGAGCGGGCAGTAGGTCAAGCCCGCCCGTCCAAGCCCAGATGGGGCCTGACGGGCCCATATCTGGGCCACAGACCCTGCCGGCCAGCATTGTTGCACGTCGCCGCCGTGTCCCTGCGCCGCCCCGGAGGTACGCCCGCAGCATCACCGTGGCACCACCATCCGGCCGGAGCCGGGCCTCTGCCGCCCGATGAGCATCACTGCCAACCTAGGGAGCCCCTGCTCCTCCAAATCCGCGCGGGGAGAAGCATTCCACCGCTAGCGACGCTACTCGGGCTTCGCCCAGCGGCCTCTGCCGACGACAGCGACGGGGGAGAAGCCTGGAGGGGCGACCGAAAGGGGAAAAGAGGGGGTCGCGCGCCGCTGCCGCGGGAGGGACGGGCGCGTGGGGGAGCAAGGAGGAGTCGGGAGGGAGTGAGAGGGCGGCGCGAATAATTTATGCCAATTAATTCCGCAATCAACTATATTTCACTCGAGATCGACAAAAATTCCAAATGCCATGCACGCACGCACAACCGCCATTAAATTATCTCTGCCTGTACTCTTCGCGCTCTCTCTCTGAAACGTGTTGAGCTGTTCTCCGCTCACTCTCTCTCCTTCACCTGTCAGTTCTCACTCATCGTCATCTCTTCCCAACTTCTCCCCTTCTGAAGCTTCCCGCTGCCATTTGCGTCACACAGTCTGGAGTGGGTTGTGGGCGAGATTAATCGGCATTGGAGCTGGAGTTAGAGCTGTGGTGCTCAAAAGAAGGTGAGCCCCAGGAATAGTGTGTGTGTGGTCCAGTGAGCAGAGAGACCACGGTTTGCTATTTTGGGAAGGAAAGGTGTGAGCTCCGCCGGTGGTGTGTGGGGGAGTTGACCGTTGATGGCGCCGTGGAGCGGCTTGTGGGCCGGCAGGGCCGGCGGCGATGCCTACCGTGGCACGCCGGTCGTCGTCAAGATGGAGAATCCCATTTGGTCCATTTCGGAGATCGATGGCGGCGGAGACGACGGCGAGACCTTCTTGCCCGGATCAGGCGGCCGGCGGCGGAGGAGGAAGAACGCGAAACAGATCACGTGGGTGCTGCTCCTCAAGGCCCATCGCGCTGCCGGCTGCCTGGCGTGGTTCGCCTCCGCCGCAGTCGCGCTCGGCGGCGCCGCGCGGCGCCGTGTCACCGCCGGCCGGACGGACTCCGAGGGCACGGAGGGGGAATGCGAGGGCGAAGTTGAGAAGGAGGACGCCCCCTCGGCGCCGCGTTCCCGGTTCTACGCGTTTATCAAAGCCTGCCTCCTGATGTTCGTCTTCCTTCTGGCCGTCGAGGTCGCCGCCTACTCCAATGGCCGGGGACCCATCGCTGTCCTTGTTGACTCGTTCCACGCGTCGTGGGTACGCTTCCGTGCCGCCTACTTGGCGCCGCCGCTCCAGCTCCTCGCCGACGCCTGCGTCGTGCTGTTCCTTGTCCAGAGCGCCGACCGCCTCGTCCAGAGCCTCGGCTGCTTCTACATTCTCATCAAGCGCATCAAGCCCAAGCCCGTCTCTCCAGCATTGCCCGACGCGGAGGATCCCGACGCCGGCTATTACCCCATGGTGCTCGTCCAGATACCAATGTGCAACGAGAAAGAGGTTCGCACCATTGCATTTGCCACCACCTACAACTGTCTATTCCACACAAGATTCAAAATGTTGATCATGATGGCCGTCTCCTGTTCCATTCAGGTCTATCAGCAGTCGATTGCGGCTGTCTGCAATTTAGATTGGCCAAGGTCCAGCTTCCTTGTACAGGTGCTGGACGATTCCGATGACCCGACAACACAGGCGTTGATCAAAGAGGAGGTGGAGAAGTGGCGGCAGACGGGGGCGCGCATTGTGTACCGCCACCGTGTGCTTAGGGAAGGCTACAAGGCCGGCAACCTCAAGTCTGCAATGAGCTGCAGCTATGTCAAGGACTATGAGTATGTCGCCATCTTTGATGCCGACTTCCAGCCGTACCCTGACTTTTTGAAGCGCATCGTGCCACATTTTAAGGTAGGAATTCAGTTCCTGAATTGTGTGGATTTGAGTGCTTCTAGATTCTGAACTCTTGCATTGGGTGGCTCCAGGACAATGAGGACCTGGGCCTTGTCCAAGCCAGATGGTCATTTGTGAACAAGGACGAGAACCTATTGACACGGTTGCAGAACATTAACCTGTGCTTCCACTTTGAGGTGGAGCAGCAGGTGAATGGTGTGTTCATCAACTTCTTTGGGTTCAATGGCACAGCTGGGGTATGGAGGATCAATGCCCTGGAGGACTCAGGAGGGTGGATGGAACGAACAACGGTGGAGGACATGGACATTGCTGTCCGTGCACACCTAAAGGGCTGGAAGTTTGTCTTTCTGAACGACGTCGAGGTGCATCTCATGCCTAATTGCTCATAGGTTGTATTGCTATGTTGTTGGTTGTGCGTAAGATTAAGTATCTTATGCTATCTTTGGGCAGTGCCAATGTGAATTACCAGAGTCGTACGAGGCTTACCGTAAGCAACAACACCGGTGGCATTCGGGGCCAATGCAGCTGTTTAGGCTATGCTTGCCAGACATCATTAGATGCAAGGTATTGCTAAGTGCTATCTTCCTGCTCTATAATTACTGCATAATTGTAGAGATAGCCGTTCTCTGTGATTAGAAATCTACCAAACCTTTAAATGTTAATTGTCGCGTTGAACTCTTGCGGATACTTTATCTAGACTTCCGTATACATATTTGTGATATTAGGTGCATCTGCGTGTTACAGACATGTCAATGTGTATGTTGCTCGGTGAAGGTTTTAGTATTCAGTTCTGCTGACTATCTCTTAATTTTTAGATAATATAATCCTTTCTTCTTGTACTACATCTAATGCTAGTTAGTTTTTTCATCGCAGATCGCATTCTGGAAGAAGGCCAACCTGATATTCCTTTTCTTCCTGCTCCGCAAGCTCATCCTGCCCTTTTATTCCTTCACGCTCTTCTGCATCATCCTCCCAATGACAATGTTTGTGCCTGAAGCTGAGCTACCCAATTGGGTCGTTTGCTACATCCCCGCGCTGATGTCCTTCTTAAACATTGTCCCCGCACCGAAATCCTTCCCTTTTATAATCCCATACCTGCTCTTTGAGAACACCATGTCTGTAACAAAGTTCAATGCCATGATCTCCGGGCTGTTCCAGCTGGGAAGCGCATACGAGTGGGTCGTGACCAAGAAATCCGGCCGATCATCGGATGGTGATCTCATTGCTTTGGCGCCCAAGGGGCTGAAACAGCAAAAGGTTGGCTCATTGCCGGTCATCGACACATCAATCAGAGAGCAATCCAAGCCCAAAAAGGAATCCAAGAAGTACAACCGAATATACAAGAAGGAGCTTGCCCTCTCACTGCTCCTCCTTACTGCCGCTGCTCGCAGCTTGCTGTCGAAACAAGGGATGCACTTCTACTTCCTGCTGTTCCAGGGCATCTCGTTCTTGCTGGTCGGCCTCGACCTCATAGGCGAGGATGTCAAATAAAGTAGTGTAGATACAGAAAGTAAATTATTACCTGACTGACAATCATCTAGGGGTGTAGGAGCTAGGAACCGGAGGTGAACGCGCGGTGCTGTGCAGTCAGACAATTTGTGTAAATATATATTGTAGCAGCTCATCTTCTTGGTCTGTGTCTCCGTGAATGTGCCTAACTGTTGCAGGCCATTTACATTTTTTTTTGTAACAGGTTCTTGTTAATGTTCAGGTTAGAGTTACATCACAGTTCTGGATCCGTTCTAGATTTCCGTCCTCGTTTCAGTTCTACTGATCTATGCCTCTGTTGGTACCTACCCTGCTTGACTAGGCAAATTCCAATGAAGTTCTGACCAAAATGGCCGCATGGATGACCAAAATGATGTTTCTTCTGTCTCCTTAGCGTAAATACATTGGTACAGAGGCATTATCTCGGGTCTTTTGGAAACCCGGAGATTCTCGCTTTTGGGACATGGTGATGAAGAAATATTTCTTCGGCTTTGATGTATTTAAGATAAAGAATGGATCGGAAATCAGATTCTGGGAGGATAATACCCGGCACTATACAACATTGTACGTCATAAAGGGGATAAAGAGGATACTATTGCCACGGTAATGCAAGCATCACCCCCCAATGTGTCGTTCAGGCGGAGTTTATTCGGACCAAGACTTGCGTCTTGCAATGCGCTGCTTCTTCGGCCGGCTTCGGTGCAGCTGGAACAGGGTTCCGATGAGTTTCGATGGAATTTATGTGAGAATGGAATATTCTCGGTAGAGTACATGTATAGCGTGTTGGTCCACTCTGAAATTCCAGTCGATAGTAACAAAAAAATGGCAGATGAAGATTCCGTTAAAATTTAAAATATTTGTGTGGTATCTTTGTAAGGGTGTCATTCTTGTTAAGCGGAACCGATACGGAACTACGCAGTGCGTTTTTAATCCACAAAAGTAGACAATTAAGCACTTATTCTTCGAAAATACGTTTTGCACGTTCTATTTGGTCATCCATCCAAATGGTTTTGAATTTATATCCTCCCAAGTTCGTTGCAAATGTGTTTGGCAATTGGTTACATGGGATTGATAATAAGTTTACAACTATTATTAGGGCGGGAGTGCTTGCCGTCATATGGCCGCTCCGGCTGCGTAGAAATGACAAGATTTTCAATGATAAAAATTTCTCTCGTTTGCAGGTAGTTTACTGGTGCATAGGTATTCTCTGTTTGTGGTCCACCTTACAATGGGCGGAGTATCGATGCCTTTTTACGGAGACGTGTGCACGATTGGAAAAGGTGGCGATGGATATTTTTACCCAACATGGATGACCACTTGATCTTAGGATTGATCCTCCATAGGCGTAGGCGTTTTACTTCTCTCATATTGTAATTCATGACGTGTGTGCTTTTATTTATGGTTTGAACAGTTCGTTTTCAGCCGTATGCATCTCAGTTATGTAGAGGCCAGGTGCAATTCTTAAACCTTTTTTAAGTAATAAAGCTCTTTATCTAAAAACTGCTACATTTCTGTATCATCTCAGATTTACATCCTCAAAGAGTAATTGCACAAAAAGAGGTAGATTTGGCAAGCTTCAAGTATACCATTGAAAATTTATTTGTTTCAGGACCCCTCAAATTTCGCGCTAGCTCCTGGTATGCCATGCAATAGCTTCCCGAGAATAGCTTGGTAGATCCCCACCCTCTGGTCGTCCCTTGCTGACAAGGGGACTAACCTAGACGCTCCTCCTCTCCCTCCACTGCCTCTGAGCAAAGCCAGTGTGGTGTCAGCGGCGGGCTCTCTCTTACCCGACGCATGGATGCTTAACAATGTGGTACCGTGGTGGCCATGGACGGAGGGAAGACGCCACTCTAGCAGCGGTCTGATGTTGCCGGTGTGGCCAGCGGAAGTTGGGCTGTGGGGTGGCGGCGGCGGGCCCTAGGCCGGTGGGTATAGATATGGGTACCAGACCCACGAGCCGAATCTAGGGTTTATGGGATGCGTGCGAAGGGAGCCTTGCAGGTGACATGGAGGCTTCATAGTTGTCGTTTTGCCACCCTCTGCTGCCACGCTCTCCTTCGCCGTTCGCTTGTGCATGATCTGGGCTAGGTAGCCTAGATGTTGCACACTCATTGTTGTTTGCTCTGTGGGGGCGTGTGGTGCGAGTCCTTGAAAGCTGAGCAGTGGTCCTGGAAGATGGTCTACGCGTCGGTCCCTTCGGCGAGCAGCGTTGCGGTGGTGATGACTCTCTCTTTGGCTATGTGGGTGGAGGGAAGAGGGTGGAAGGGGAGCATGTTGTTGGTGGTACTTCGTCAGTGGCAGCTTCTATTGAAGGTATGCCCTAAAGGCAATAATATAATTCTAGTATTTATATCTATGGTTCATTATTAACGTTTATATATTTATGCTATGACTGTTGTTACACTTGAATAAGGTATTCAGAGGTAAAAGCATGCATGCATGTGTAGAGAGATAAACAAACAAGTGTTACTAATTAGCATCTAAAATTAGCCCATACGTTGTGTGATGATCATGGTTTCCTGCTCATGGACTTTGTATAAGTCAGCAACTATGAGCGTATATTGTTGGCATAACAATAGTACCAAACCGACCCAATTATAAGTTCTTCAAATGAGATATTAGTCGGTGTTGTTCAAATTAGCAATGTTACTATGAAATTATCATTTGCACAAATCCCTAGACCATGGGAATATCTAGTGACCGCACACTTGACATATATGTTTTGATTGTCATCAAACGTCTACCATAACAGGGGATCAAAATGGCGATGTTCTGGTATATCCTAAAGCATGTAATGAAACTGAGATCGTTCAAATTGGGAATTTACTCCTCCTTGAAAGTACAAGGATGCCGCTTAGGGGGGGGGGGGGGGGTGGTTGAATAGGCTCTTAAAAATAATTACGGTTTAGACTTGAATAAATACGGAATAAAACTAGCGTTTAATTTATCAAGCACAAAATCTATGCAAGTTAGGTTTACCTATGTGCACCAACAACTTATGCTAGGCAAGGAATACAACAAAGTGATAGCAAGATAGATGACTTCAAGCACGATGGCTATCACAAAGATAAATGCATAAGTAACGAGCTAGGGGATAGAAATAACCGAAGTACAAGGAGACACCGATGTGATTACCGAAGTTTCTTCCCAACGAAAGTACGTCTTCGTTGGAGGGGTTTGGAGCCACCAAGGCACTCCAACGCACGGTTGTGCTCATCCTATTCTCCTTGAGCTTCTCCGGTGAGGGAGAGTCTTGTTTCCACTATGAGGTCTCTTTGAAGGTGGTGACCAAACCTTACACACGGATGATGCTATCTCCACAACTCAATTGGAGGCTCTCAGCGAAGCTTCTTGCAACAAGGTGGAAACTCCAAGCACACCCAAGAGTAACAAGCTCCCTGGTGCCAAGCACCCAAGAGTAACAAACTTCTCAAAGTTCACTTCCACGTATCACCGTGGAGAACTCAAACCGATGCACCTAATGCAATGGCAAGAACACACAAAGTGGTCAAAATACTTCACTCACAAATCCCACCAAAGCAACAAATGCTATGGAGGTATATGTGAGGAAGAATAAGGAAATCCACAAATGAATCCCCAATATCTAGATCTAATAGGTTCCCCTCACAAAGAGAAGGAATTGATTGGTGGAGTTGTAGATCTAGATCTCCTCTCTCTTTTCCCTCAAGTGGAAGCAAGAATCATTGGAGGGATTGAGAGATAGCAAGATTTTGGAGGTCAACAATGGAGGTCAAACTTCCCCAAAGATTTAGGAAACCATTGGGGGAAGAAGACCCCTTAAATAGGTCACCCAAATATCCAACCGTTGGGGGCAAAAATGCGCAGGGGAGGTACTACCGCTCAAACCACCGGCACTACCGCCCCCTGGGTGAGTTAGGATAACCAACGGGCTAAAAACTGCCCTAGGCAGCGGTAATACCGGTGGAACCACCGGTACGACCGCCACTTACATACCGAAGGGGTATTTGGCAGTACCGGCACCGGTACTACCGCTGCTGGGAAAACATACAGAACCTCCGGTACGAAAACGGTCATAACTTTTGCATACAGACTCTGTTTTCGATGTTCTTGAGCTCGTTGAATTCGCAATGACAAGAACTACAAGAATATGCGTAAAAACATCATAGTAAAATATGGGAGGATAAAACCAAATGATGAAAGGTTTGACCTATCTATAAAGAACAACCGGTAAAACCTCCAACAACAAGTTTTTCATACGAAAACCATTTTTGATGAACTTGATCTTGACATGAAGAAAACAAAAATCTATAAACCACACATGGAGAAAACCCAAATAAGAACCAAGAAGGATGATTCCAAGTATGCAAAGATTTGGGATCTCTATGAACGATACGATCAAGCTACTCATTCGAGAGCCCCTCTTGAGAGAACGGTTATCTATCGTATAATGCGGTCTCCCAACTAACATAATGAGACCGGTAAAATAGAAACCATATCAAGGTCATACATTTGCCTTTCCCAATCCACTTGAGCTATATGACGACGATCTTAATCATCTCAAGTTGGACCTGAATGTGCTTCGCTTGGTGAAGACTTGGAAATTGCTCCCCCCAAAACTAATATGGGAGAGCTTCTCTCATGTCCATCTTCACTTGACCATAATATCCATATGGATGGAAAGCATCAAGCATATAAATTTTTATTTATGCTCATCTTAAACTTGCACTTCACAACCTCTTTGATCACGATCATCACTTGCCATCATCTTCCATGCACTATATGGAATATCCATTTTGATGCAAGCCTTATGGGAAGAAACCTAACCCCACAAAGATACTCCACACACATGTTTCATTGGTTAGTTCATAAAGATATATAGACAATTGATTACCGTACCACGAGATCACATGATCCACTTGGTACATCATTAATCTTTGTGTGTTGATCAATGTAGAATTCATTCTTTGCACTTCGACTTGATCAACCAAGTATCTTCTTTTTCCTCATGATGATATCTTGAAGGTAAAAATGAATGTTCACATAATCTCCTTATTCAATAAATACTTGCAATATGACCAATAATAGCATGATAATTCTTCTTCTTGATCATATCAAATATATTCATTGTGAGCAATGATCTTGATAGCATCCAACTTTGAATCCAATACATGGAGCTCAAGTAGTGCCAACGGACAAACCTATAAGAATATATCAATGCAAAATTAGTCCATAAGGATTGTCATTAATTACCAAAACCACACATGGGGGCACAATGCTCTTTCAATCTCCCCCATTTTGATAACTGATGACAATCCCTTTTACGAGGGTTTATATAAAGAATTAAGAGAACATGCAAAGCAATGCACATGAATGCATGAGCATGGAAGGAAAATGATTAAGAACAAAACCAAACTCCCTTAAACCCTCTAAACTTCTCCCCCATTGGCATATGATGACCCACAAGTATAGGGGATCACAACAATTTTCGAGGGAAGTAAAACCCAAATTTATTGATTCAACACAAGGGGAGCCAAAGAATATTTATTAGCCTTAACAACTGAGTTGTCAATTCAGCTGGACCTGAAAGTAGACTTGCTCGCAACAGTTTATCAATGGTAACAGTTTTATAGCAGCAGTAGTAGTAAAATAATAGCAGGAGTAAAACAGTAACATCAGTAGCAATTACGAAAAACAATAGGATTAACGTACTATAGGCATAGGGATGGATGAACGGGCGTTGCATGGATAAGATAGTTCATATAATAATCATAACATGGGCATTGCAGGTAGATAATAATAAAGCATCCGAGTTCTAGGAAAACCATAGGCATGTGTTCCAATATAGTCATATGTGCTCGCAATGAGAAACTTGCACACCATCTTTTGTCCTACCAGCCCGTTTGCAGTGGGGCCTCAAGGGAAACTACTGGTAATTAAGGTGCTCCTTCTAATATAGCACCGGAGCAAAGCATTAACACTCCGTGAACACACGTCATCCTCACATTACAACCATCCCCTCCAGTTGTCCCAATTTCTGTCACTTTGGGGCCTCGTGTTCCGGACAACAATGTGCGTAAACAACTTGTAGATATGATCAAGAAACATAATTATAATCATGAAACAATAACATGTTCAGATTTGAGATCATGGAACTCGAGCCCTAGTGACAAGCATTAATCATAACAAGTTGCAAAAACGGTAGAAAACACTAACAGTGGACACTAGGCACTATGCCCTAACAATCTGGCATTATTACATGAACGATAGCATCCAATCCCTCTCAGCCTACAGCGGGGATTACTCACACATGGATGGGGGAATCGTGGATGGTTGATGGAGAAGTGGCGGCGGTGACGATGGCCATGATCTCCTCTGAATCCCCGTCCCGGCAGGGCGCCAGAACAGGAACTTCTGATCCCCGAATTGAGTTTCGAGGCGGCGGCGGCGCTCTGTGGTGGTTCTCTGGAATATGACGAACCCCCTCGGATTAAGGTTTACAGGGAATAAGTAGTCAAAAGGGGATCCCGAGGGGGTGCCTGGGGCCACCACACCACCTGCAGGCGTGGCCTAGTGGTGGCGCGTCCAGGGGTGGTGTGGGCCCCTCCTTGCCCTCCTCCGGGTCTCCTTCTAGATCCGGGGGTCTTTGGGTGAAATAAGGTCTTTGGGATCTTTTCCGGGCAATTTCCCGAAAGTTGATTTTGCTGCACAAAAATAGACACCAAGGTAATTCTGATGAAAACAGTGTTAGTCCGTGTTAGTTGTATCCAAAACTCACAAGTTTAAAGGCAAAGAATAGAAAAAGTGTTTGGAAAAGGAGATACGTTTTGGAAGTATCAACTCCCCCAAGCTTAGCTTATTGCTTGTCCTCAAGCAATTCAGTGACAACTTAGTGTGATAAAAGATCTTTTACGAACACATTTGTTTCATAAGATGTAAATATACTCACTATATGATCAAGTGCTTATGCAATTCATAATAAGAAGTATGCAAGATAAAGTCACCTAGTAGTTATGCAAACCATGAACAAATACCAACACACTAATAATAAACAACATGAAATATATCAATCTGCAGGATTGCAATGTTCATAAGAGGGTATGATAAAGTGTACTCACTTGCCCTTAATAATGGAGCAAAACATAAATGCCAGGGACCTCTGAAGTTCATGTGAAGAATAGAAGTAAAGATATCAAAGATACAAGCATCAAAGTTATAGCCCAATCAACCATGTTCTAGGACAAGCACATTAAACTAAGAATGACAGCCATGCTCCCAAGAAAGTGCATAAAGTGAGAACGTGAAGACTCGACATAAAAGTAAAAGAAAGGCCCTTCGCAGAGGGAAGCAGAGATTAACTCATGTGCTAGAGCTTTTTATTTTATAAACAGAGGTATTGAAAACAATTTTTAGAGAGGTGTATGCTTATGTCAACGAATGGTAAACAGACAATACAGTACGTCACAAACCAACTAGACCTTGCAAGAGCAGCTCCCATTGAAGGACGCATCTGGTATAGAAGGTCATCCTTCTTCTCTTTTGTTTATACAGTTATCTTTGACTGATAAATCAGGCGCATAAATGGTGAAGAGAATTTATAGTAACCAATTTTGGGGTTGGGCACCCCGTGATGGTGCAGATCTTGCACTCGTTGGGAAACCCAAAGATGAAGGTATGATGAGCACAACAACAGTTTTCGCTCAGAAAGAAACCAAGGTTAAAGTTTCCATAACCTCCTCTAATTTACCAATCCTCATATTTTGACTATCATGGATATTTTTAGCTTCTAAAACAGTGATTTTCTTATTGATACTTACTATTGATTCATTAACTTTGCTAGCATTATCAAGGAGATTTGGCAAAATTTTCTCCATAGAGTTTACCTTTTTAGTAACATCATCTAAAGTGATCTCAGTTTTAACAACCTTAGTAGGTGGTGTTCGAACTAAACTTTCAATTAAATTACAGGCTTCCAAAGCATTTTTCCCAGAAAATTACCGCACGTAAGAGTGTCTAGAACATACCTATACCAGCTAGTAATACCAACATAAAAATTCCTAAGAAGGATTAAAGTGGAATATTTCTTAGTGCATCTATGATGAGCAACACTTATCATATACCAAGAATCTTTCAAACTTTCTTCACCTTGTTGCTTAAAAGAACGAACTTCAACTTCAGGAACACTGCTTTTAGCAAGACTAAAAACAGGAATAAAACTACAGCTAGAATAAGAACTAATTTTTTTTGTGTTTTTGATAAAGACAAGCAAACAAGACAAAATAAAATAAACTAAGCAAAAATAAAAAAAAAAGTAAAGAGATTGGAAGTGAGAGACTACCCTTGCAAAAATTCTCTTCCTCCTCGACAACGGTGCCAAAAAATAGCTTTCATGGTGTAGATCTGGCACTCGTTGGGAAACCCAAAGAGGAAGGTATGATGAGCACAACAGAAATTTTCCCTCAGAAAGAAACCAAGGTTTAATCGAACAGTAGGAGGAAGGAGTAACTTCAGAAGGTTGATGCAGCTGAGATGGCAGGGCGCACTACCGGTTCAGCAGCTACGTGGAACCTACACAACACAATCAAATCACTTTTCCCCAACGAAGCAGTGAGGTTGTCAATCTCACCGGTTTTGCTGAACACAAAGAGGTTAAATGTATGGTGTGGAAAAAAGTATGAAAGCAGTAGCATCAGTACAAAAACAGTGGAAGCAGTGGAAATAGTGTGTGTATTATCAGATTGAGAAAATGGACCGGGGTCCACAGTTCACTAGAGGTGTCCTCCATAAAGGATAAATAACATGTGTGGTGAACAAATTATAGCTAGGCAATTGATAGAAATGAAGGCTGCACCGTAGTGAATATGCAAGACATAAAGATTACTATGTGATTCATGTGGGCATTACAAAAAAAATACATAGACGGTCATCCAACTGCATCTACGACTAATAATCCACCCTCCGAATATTATCCGAACAAAAGTTGGGTATTAAGTTTCAAGCAACAGATTCTCTCAGTAAGAAAAGTGTGTAATGTAAACAATGTAAACTAAGTAAACACCGTTGTTTTCTCCCTAATGGCAACAACACATCCTCCATCTGTCGCGTTTCTGTCACTCGAGCACAAATGCAAAGGAGGCATGAACCCGCTATCGAGCATAAATACTGCCTTGTGGAGTTACTAGCATCTACTTGGCCAGAGCATCTACTAATAATGGAGAGCATGCAAGATCATAAATAACATATGCATGAAGATAACATGATAGATTGATAATAAGAAGACATAGCATTCAACATTCATCAGATCCCAGCAAACACAACATGTAGCATTACATAAAGATGATCTTGATCATGTACGGCAGCTCACGAGATCTAAACATGAGGTACGAAGTGGAGAAGACAACCATCTTTCTATTGCTATGGACCCGTAGTCCAGTGATGAACTACTCACGTATCACGTCGGAGAAGGGCACGGTGGTGTAGACCCCTCCGATGATGAATTTCCCTCCCGACAGGGTATCGGGGAGAGCTCCAGAACCCTCCCAACCTCGGGATGACGATGACGGCGGCCTCGGGTGTTACTCGGGAAAAAGTGGTGTATTTTTAGGGTTGATATGTTGGGGGAATAAATAGGCGAAAGGGCGATGGCGGTGGACGCCTGAGGGGCCCACACCACCCCCAGGCGCGGCCAGGGGGCGCGCCGCCCTATGATGTGCCCCCCCGGCCTCTTCGGGGCTCCGTGGTATCTTAGGGAATTCTAAGACTTCCGGGATTCAAATTTTCCAATTCCGAGAATATTTCCAGAACAACTTTTCTAAAACAAAAAACAACAGTAAACAGGGAACTGGCTCTGTGGCATCTTGTCAATAGGTTAGTCCCAGAAAATCGATAAAAATAACATAAAGTGTATATCAAACATGCAGGAAACAACATGAAAACAACATGGAACATCAGAAATTAAGGATACGTTTATGACGTATCAACATCCTCAAGCTTAGTTCCTACTCGTCCTCGAGTAGGTAAACGTTAAAAAAACACATAATTTCTGAGGTGACATGCTACCAACATAAACTTCATCATCAATAATGTATAAGCATATGTAAGCTGAGATCATAGAACTTCAACACAAGCATGATAAATAAAATTTTAACAATAAAGCATAGCAATCACCTTGCATCATGAGAAGTAACACAAATAAAAGATCATGAATAACAATGCATCGAATATACGTCTGTTTCAAGTATAGAGAAGCATGGCAAAGTGATATTTCGCTAGTCCTTAAGAGTGGGGCAAAACATAAATGCCAGGACACCTTCAAAGTTCATGAGGAAGACCAGAACAAATAGTTAGAGAACAAATAATAACACATCATGAATCAATTAATAATATTTCTGGGACAAATGCACATTAAACTCAGAATGGCAACTATGCTCTCTCAACTGTGCATAAAGTTAGAAGATGGAGACTCAACATAAAAGTAAAAGAAAGGCCCTTCGCAGAGGGAAGCATGGATCCCTCATGTGCTAGAGCTTTTATTTTATTAAACAGAGGTATAAAATATTGGACACTCCTCCCATCCATCTTACACAAACCATGGCTAACCGAATCCCCGGGTGCCTGCCAACAATCACATATCGTGGAGGAGTGTCTACGTATGGTGTATGCTTATGTCAACGAATGGTAAACAGAAAATACAGTACGTCACAAGCCAACTAGACTTCACAAGAGCGGCTCCCATAGAAGGACGCATCTGGGTAGAAGGTCATCCCTATTTCTCTTTTGTTTACACAATTATGCTTTGACTGATAAATCAGGGGGAAAATAGTGAAGAGAATTTGTTGTTATTAATTTGGGGCTGGGCACCCCGCTGCCAGCTCTTCTATCAATTGGGTAAGAGGATGAAGCCACTAGTGCAGGGTGTGAAAGTCCAATCAACAAGTGAGATCAATATTCTCTATTTACGTCCTCATGAGCTAAAATAGGAGCACAAAACATGAGTAATTTTTAAAGTTGTTAAGGTAAAAAATTAGCAATTTACTTTGTAGTGGCGGTTAAATACCACATGTAGGTAGGTATGGTGGACACATCGGCAAACTTTGGTTTTTGGGAGTTGGATGCACGAGTAGAGCTCATACTAAGTACATGTGGAGGCTAGAAAAGACTGGGAGCGACAAATCAAGAGACGATAAGAGCCATAATCATGCATAGTGACATAAACATCATTAATCAAAGCATAAGTGGTACCACAAGTTCAAAAACTAAATGATCATAGAGGTTATAAGTGACTGGTGCATAGTCATAAACATGGTGTGAGCATGCGCCATGTCAACGAAATAAAACATTCAAAGGAGAACACCACAAATTTATGCTTCAATATGACAAGAACAACTCATGATTCTTTCAATGGAACATTAAACACTCTAAGCTATTTGATACTAATCATGATACTAAATAAACACTAGGATTTAGAATTAAAATAACATCTAGCATGATATGAAAAGGTCTAGCCACAGTCTATACAAGTTTCTACTTGCACTGTTATAAATTCTACTACAAGCAGCAGTTTCTTTAACCAACAAGCACCATACAAAATATGTTTTAACAAAAACTCTCTAAATGATAAAACAAGCAAACATGATATTACTAACATAACACTACTAACTAACAACTCTGAATAAGAGATGCAAAGAAAACAAGAGCTAAACAGGAATTTTTGCAGCAGCTTGAAGAAAAACTAAGAATACTAGCATAGCAAGTATTCAAACGTAAAAGCGGAGCGTGTTTCTCTCCAACACAAAGAATGATAGGGTCCAACTATATTATTTCAGCAAGGTAAACAAAAGAAAACAAGAGAAAACAAAATAAAAACAAACAGACACTCCAAGTAAACTTCATATGATGTGACCGGATAAAAATATAGTTTCACTAGAAGTGACCTGATAGATTGTTGATGAAGAAGGGGATGCCTTGGGCATCCCCAAGCTTAGATGCTTGATTCTTCTTAGAATTTTCTGGTATGAACCATGGGGGCATTCCCAAGCTTTGACCTTGCACTCTTCTTGATCACATATATCACCCTCTTCTCTTGACCCTTGAAAACTTCCTTCACACCCCACTCAAAGAGTAATTCACATTAGAGGGTTAGTGCAACAATAAAAAATCCATGGGTTCTGCATGGTCACAAGTTCTATCGATACTTTTAAACATTAGTTACAGCCACTGATGTTTCGTGAAGCAAAAAAATACACTTGACATCGTAAAAGAGCAAATGCAAGAAAAATGGCAGAATCTGCCAAAACCAAAATAGTCTGTAAAGACGATTTTTTAGGCACTTACGTTGCTCAGATCGAAAAACTGAAAGAACGAAAAAGTTGAGGAATTAGCTGTGGAATAAGCATAAAACATTTCAGGACATTTTGATCTTTCTGTGAATTATGCGATTTTTTACGGTGGACAACAGAAATCTGTTTCCTGCGCAGAAATCCAAAGGTCATAAAATTTACTTGGCACAACTAAAACATGAAAATAAAGATACAAAGAATTTGCTACAGAGAAAAATAAAGTAAAAATAAAACCATGGGTTATCTCCCAAGAAGTGCTTTTCTTTAACGCCTTTTAGCTAGGCCCAGAAAGGTGGAATCAAGTGTTTTCAAGTGAAGAAGAATCCAAATCAATATTTTCCTCCAAAACCCCATTTTTAGCAATGGGTACCTTACACACCCCTAAAGATGATTCAACATGCATATCACTTTTATTTTCACTAAAAGTTTTATTAATTTTAAGCACATTGGGGGATTTCGGTTTAGGCACCTCTGGGACATACATAATTTTTTTTCTCTTTTCCCATAAAAGGTTTCTCCCTCTTGAACTTAAGAGAAGAAAAAGTTGAGCTTAAAGTTTCCATAGCCTCCTCTAATTTACCAATCCTCATATTTTGACTATCATGGATATTACTAGCTTCTAAAATAGTGATTTTCTTATTGATACTTACTATTGATTCATTAACTTTGCTAGCATTATCAAGGAGATTTGGCAAAATTTTCTCCATAGAGTTTAGCTTTTTAATAAAATCATCTAAAGTTATCTCAGTTTTAACAACCTTAGTAGGTGGTGTTCCAACTAAACTTTCAATTAAATTACAGGCTTCTAAAGAAGGTGTTCCCAAAAAATTACCGCCTCTAAGAGTGTCTAGAACATACCTATACCAGCTAGTAATACCAACATAAAAATTCCGAAGAAGGATTAAATTGGAATATTTC
Organism: Alopecurus myosuroides; assembly: GCA_028641055.1. Lineage (NCBI taxonomy): Eukaryota > Viridiplantae > Streptophyta > Magnoliopsida > Poales > Poaceae > Alopecurus > Alopecurus myosuroides. The sequence goes on from CM054059.1 coordinate 288,942,077, forward strand.
TTAATGCATCTATGATGAGCATCACTTATCCTATACCAAGCATCTTTCAAACTTTCTCCACCTTGTTGCTTAAAAGAACGGACTTCAACTTCAGGAACATTCATTTTAGCAAGACTAAAAATAGGAATAAAATTACAGCTAGAATAAGAACTAATTTTTTTGTGTGTTTTTGATAAAGAGAAGCAAACAAGATAAAATAAAATAAACTAAGCAAAACTAAAACAAAGTAAAGAGATTGGAAGTGAGAGACTCCCCTTGCATAAATTCTCTTCCTCCCCGACAACGGTGCCAGAAAATAGTTTTGATGGTGCAGATCTTGCACTCGTTGGGAAACCCAAAGAGGAAGGCATTGTGAGCACATCAACAGTTTTCCCTCAGAAAGAAACCAAGGTTTAATCGACCAGTAGGAGGAAGGAGTAACTTCTGAAGGTTTGACGCAGCTGAGATGGCAGAGCGCACTACCGGTTCAGCAGCAACGTGGAACCTACACAACACAATCAAATCACTTTGCCCCAACGAAGCAGTGAGGTTGTAAATCTTACCGGTTTTGCTGAACACAAAGAGGTTAAACGCATGGTCTGGAAAACAGTATGAAAGCAGTAGTAGTATGAAAACAGTGGAAGGTGTGAAAGAAGTGGAAACAATGTGTGTATTATTAGAATGAGAAAACGGACCGGGGTCCAGAGTTCACTAGAGGTGTCTCTCCATAAAAGATAAATAACATGTGTGGTGAACAAATTATAGCTAGACAATTGACAGAAATGAAGGCTGCACCGTAGTGCATATGCAAGACATAAAGATTACTATGTGATTCATGCGGGTATTACAACAAAATACATATACCGTCATCCAACTGCATCTATGACTAATAATCCACCCTCCGAATATCATCCGAACAAACGTTGGGTATTAAGTTGCAAGCAACAAATTATCGCAGTAAGAAAAGTGTGTAATGAAAAAAATGTAAACTAAGTAAACACCGTTGTTTTCTCCCTAATGGCAACAACACATCCTCCATCCGTCACGTTTCTGTCACTCGAGCACGGATGCAAAGGAGGCTTGAACCCACTATCAAGCATGAATACTCCCTCTTGGAGTTACTGGCATCTACTTGGCTAGAGCATCTACTAATAACGGAGAGCATGCAAGATCGTAAATAACATATGCATGAAGATAACATGATAGATTGATAATCATAAGACATAGCATTCAACATTCATCAGATCCCAACAAACACAACATGTAACATTACATAAAGATGATCTCGATCTAGTAAGGCAGCTCACAAGATCTAAACATGAGGTACAAAGTGGAAAAGACAACCATCTAGCTACTGCGACGGACCCGTAGTCCAGGGATGAACTACTCACGCATCACTTCGGAGGAGGGCATGGTGGTGTAGACCCCTCCGGTGATGAATTCCCCTCCTGGCAGGGTGCCGGGGAGAGCTCCAGAACCCTTCCGATCTCGGGATGACGATGACGGCAGCCTCGGGTGTTTCTCGGAAAAAAGTGGTATATTTTTAGGGTTGATATGTCGGGGGAATAAATAGGCGAAAGGGCGATGGCGGTGGACGCCCGAGGGGCCCACACCACCCCTAGGCGCGGCCAGGGGGCGCCGCCCTATAAGCATTTCTATTATTGGGAGGATATTGCCTATAATTGTTGCTACCAAAATTATTCCTATAAGCATTAGTGTTGAAATTATTATTTTTAATGAAGTTCACATCAACATGCTCTTCTTGAGCAACCAAAGAGGCAAAAGGAACATTATTTGGATCAATAGAAGCATGGCCATTCACAAGCATAGACATAATAGCATCAAGTCTATCACTCAAAGAGGAGGTTTCTTCAACAGAATTTACCTTCTTACCAGTTGTAGATCTCTCAGTGTGCCATTCAGAATAATTTACCATCATATCATCAAGAAGCTTTGTTGCTGCCCCCAGGGTCATGGACATAAAGGTTCTTCCAGCAGCTGAATCCAGAAGGTTTCTTGAATAAAAATTCAGACCTGCATAAAAGGTTTGAATGATCATCCAAGTAGTCAGTCCATGAGTGGGACAATTCTTTACTAAAGATTTCAATCTTTCCCAAGCTTTAGCAACATGCTCATTATCAAGTTGATTAAAATTCATAATGCTACTTCTTAAAGATATAATCTTAGCAGGAGGATACTATTTTCCAATGAAAGCATCTTTACACTTAGTCCAAGAATCAATATTATTTCTAGGCAAAGATAGCAACCATTCTTTAGCTCTTCCACTCAAAGACAAAGGAAACAATTTTAGTTTAATAATATCTCCATCTACATCTTTATATTTTTGCATCTCACATAGTTCAACAAAATTATTAAGATGGGCAACAACATCATCAGTACTAACACCAGAAAATTGCTCTCTCATAACAAGGCTTAACAGGGCAGGCTTTATCTCATAAAAATCAGCAGTAGGAGCAGGTGGAGCAATAGGTGTGCTAATGAAATCATTGTTTTTGGTGCTAGTAAAGTCACACAAATTAGTGTTCTCACGAGTAGTCATTTTAAAAAGACTAAAAATAGGAATAAAACTACAGCTAGAATAAGAACTATTTTTTTGTGTTTTTGATAAAGAGAAGCAAACAAGACAAAATAAAATAAACTAAGCAAAACTAAAACAAAGTAAAGAGATTGGAAGTGAGAGATTCCCCTTGCAAAAATTCTCTTCCTCCCTGGCAACGGCGCCAAAAAATAGCCTTGATGGTGCAGATGTTGCACTCATAGGGAAACCCCAAGAGGAACGTATGATGAGCACAACAACAGTTTTCCCTCAGAAAGAAACCAAGGTTTAATCGACCAGTAGGAGGAAGGAGTAACTTCAGAAGGTTGATGCAGCTGAGGTGGCAGGGTGCACTACCGGTTCAGCACCAATGTGGAACCTACACAACACAAACAATTCACTATGCCCCAACAAAGCAGTGAGGTTGTCAATCTCACCAGTTTGCTGATAACAAAGAGGTTAAATGTATGGTGTGGAAAACAGTATGAGAACAGTATGAAAATAGGAGCAGCCGTGTGAAAGCAGTGGAAGCAGTGCGTGTATTATCACAATGAGAATATGGACCAGGGTCCACAGTTCACTAGTGGTGTCTCTCCGTGAAAAATAAATAACATGCGTGCTGAGCAAATTACAGCTGGGCAATTGACATAAATGAAGGCTGCACCGTAGTGCATATGCAAGACATAAACATTACTATGTGATTCAAGCGTGCATTACAACAAAATACATAGACCGTCATCCAACTGCATCTATGGCTAATAATCCACCCTCCGAATATCATCCGAACAAACATTGGGTATTAAGTTGCAAGCAACAAATTATCGCAGTAAGCAAAGTGTGTAATGTAAACAGTGTAAACTAAGTAAACACCGTTATTTTCTACCTAATGGCAACATCGCATCCTCCATCTGTCTCGTTTCTGTCACTCGAGCACAGATGCGAAGGAGGCATGAACCCACTATCGAGCATAAATACTCCCTCTTGGAGTTACTAGAATCTACTTGGCCAGTGCATCTACTAATACCGGAGAGCATGCAAGATCATAAATAACATATGCATGAAGATAACATGATAGATTGATAATCAGAAAACATGTCATTCAACATTCATCCGATCCAGCAAACACAACATGTAGAATTACATAAAGATGATCTCGATCATGTAGGGCAGCTCAATCAATCTAAACATGAGGTACAAAGTGGAGAAGACAACAATCTAGCTACTGCTATGGACCCGTAGTCCAGGGATGAACTACTCACGCATCACTTCGGAGGAGGGCAGGGTGGTGTAGACCCCTCCGGTGATGAATTCCCCTCCCGACAGGGTGCCGGGGAGAGCTCCAGAACCCTCCCGATGTCGGGATGACGATGACGGCGGCCTCGGTATTTCTCGGAAAAAAGTGGTATATTTTTAGGGTTGATATGTCGGGGGGGATTAAATAGGCGAAAGGGCGATGGTGGTGGACGCCCGAGGGGCCTACACCACCCCTAGGCGCGGCCAGGGGCGCCGCCCTATGGCGTGCCTCCCTATGGCCCCCCTCCAGGCCTCTTCGGGACTCCATGGAACCTTCGGGAATTCTAAGACTTTCGGGCTTCGAATTTTCCGATTCCGAGAATATTTCTAGAACAACTTTTCTAAAACTAAAAACAACAGAAAATAGGGAACTGTCTCTGTGGCATCTTGTCAATAGGTTAGTCCCGAAAAATAGATAAAAGTAACATAAAGTGTATAGCAAACATGTAGGAAACAATTATGAAAACAACATGGAACAGCAGAAATTAAGGATACATTTATGACATACCACCCCGCTGCCAGCTCTTCTATCATTTGGATAAGCGGATGACGCCACTCGTCCAGGTGTGCAAAGTCCAATTAACAAGCGAGATAAAGATTCTCTATTTACGTCCTCATGAGCTAAAACATGGGCACAAAACAGGAATAATTTTTGAAGGTTCTAAAGGCAGCACATGAGAAATTTACTTGGAGTGGTGGTGAAATACCACATATAGGTAGGTATGGTGGACACATTTGGAAAACTTTGGTTTTTAGGACTTGGATGCACGAGTAGAGCTCATACTCAGTACAGGTGAAGGCTAGCAATAGACTGGGAGCGATAATCAAGAGAGCAAGAACTGTCATAATCATGCTTGCGACAAAACAAAATTAACGTAGGCATAAAAGTGGTACAAATACTCTGACGCAAAATAAATCATCGAGGCTTAATTGACTTTTGTTTTCAGTCTTATGCATGCGTGAGGATGTCCAAGTCGATTAAAGCGAAACATTCAGAGGGAGATACCACAATTTCATGCCCTTCTATGAATAAAACAATGCAAGCAAACATTTATACGACATGCTATCTAATATTAATGAGTTGGAACTAAACATGAGAGACAATGAACTACTAAGCATCAATTAAATAACATACACCTTACACTAACAAACTAAGCATGTCCACATGGATGAGTATATGTACAAAAATGAAAACAAATAGAGTTCATACCAGCCTCTCACCACAACTTGGATTGTCGTAAATCGTCATTATTTCTCTTCGCTCATGTGGATTGAATAATATAAAATGATAACCAAGCTCCAACAGAGTCACGGAGGACTACTGAACTCTGCAACAAAATTTACAAAACCAAAGAAGAACAACAAATATTTTTGCGTTTTCAAAATAAAAACAAGAACATAAGGAAACAAGCAAACAAATCAAAATATTTTTGGATTTTTGAATATTAAACCGAAACAAGAATGTAAAGCAAACCAACAAAAGAAACTAAAGAAGCAAATAAAGAGAAACAACTGAAATATGTTTGGTCTTTTTGTGTTTTGGAAAGCAAGAACAAAAAGAAGCGAACGAAACGAAAACATGGATATACAAAGAACCGACAGAAACGTGATATGTAGAAGAGCGTGATGTCGGCATACCTCCCCCAAGCTTAGGATTTTGGCCTAAGTGGAAATCAATCACGACGCGAGAAGTATCCCCACGCTGGTGGGTCGTCCCTAGCATGGTCGTACTCAGGTGCTCATGAAGAAGATGAAGCGGCAGGCGCATAATCATAACTGGGGTGCTGGTATGGAAACCCCGCAGTGTCGGAGGGCTGGACGAAATCATTATCGTCCCCCTATCCAGCATCCTCTACATGTTGTGGATGCTGCTCAATGTATGCATCCAGCTCACTCTCTGGAAGTGACCATCCTTCCTTGCCATTAAGGATAAACAAAAGAGGTGCAGACAAAAGTACTACTCTATAAGATTTAGTCACTCTCCACCTTGATTTCTTGAAGAAAGTTATTTAATAGGATAAATTGTTCATGTTAGCATTGGTAGAAACAAACTTATGTTGTATCATGGAACTAATATCTAGCCTCTCTATGGGAAACTAGAGGTCTAAATGATGTGGCTCTACACCATGCAAAGCTAGCAAACGAGAGGCAATGAGACCTCCACAAATTCCGCCCTTCTCACAGTTAAGTACGAGACGGAAAGCAATTAAAGCGCCAAAATTATAAGACCTATCACGTCTCAAAGCAGCTGAGATAAAAGTTAGATCATACACGGATAACTTGTTGGCAGTTTTTCTAGCAAGCACACACTTGGCAATAAAATAGGCAAAATATTGAATAGATGGGAGTTGAATTTCTCGAATTTTACCACTCTCTCTTGTGAAGCTTCTACCTTGGCAAGTTTCTTCATATAAATCCATCAATGGTTCGGGCTACCCTCTTATCTTCCCACATGATCCCCATTGTGGCACTTTGATAGCTGCACAAAAATCATCGAAAGGCAAGTCGACAACTTTATTATAAACTTTATAATGGACCATAGGGTTAGGCAAGGACCAGCTAAAGCAAAAATCCTGCACCATAGACATAGTTAGTTTAATATGTTGGGTAGGTTCATCCTCAATAAAACGTTACAATTTTGCATTAGCCACAAGAGTATAGAAATCCTGCAGAATTCCCGTAGCGTGCATGAATTCCTGGCATGGATAAATTGATGGAAATACTATTTCTTCATGGTGTACATGCATGACCTCATGCAATTCCAACTCATGCTGGTTAAGTTGATATGCATTGTGCTCCATTTCTGAAATTTTTAGCTAACATCACAAAAATTGATTTCAAACAACTATATGATAGGAACTACTATAGAGACTTGTGGGAGAGCTAAACATGCATCAAAACTAAATCATTTCACACAAATCAAGCATGCTAGCTCACACAACCTGTCACCTACAGTACCAAAATACTCAAGAAATACTCCACCAAACAAAGTTCTACTTGGATAATTGGAGGAGTCACATACCGGAGAGCAAATGCACCAAATATCAGCAACAATGATGGGCTGAGAAAAGAGATCGAGAAATTCGCGAAGAAGAACAACAAGAGCTCGGGTTCCAGGAATTTTTCGAGTTTGGGAGAGAGAGAGGAGTGTTTGGCAGGGAGGAGAGCTGGTGGAGGGCTAGGGGTTCCCACACCATATGCAGTCGCCAATAGAGGAAGGTCCTTCCTAGGCATGGCGTGCCTGCATTGTGGGTCCCCCGGGGTCTACCAGGTGCCTCTCTGCCTCATTTTGACGTAGAAATTTAATATAGTTTTTTTTGGAATTTGTAGAGAAACTTCATTTTTGAGCAATTTCCAGAATTTAATAAATAATTAAAAACCAGAAAACGAATGTGGAAAAGTGGAAAACAAAACCAAAACTATAGAGGTTCTAAGACACTCCAATAGGCCAACCAGTGAAAACAAAATTATGGGTGGTGAAAACATGAGTGGCTACAGTAATCAAGATGAAAACATGACTATAGATGGTGAAAAACATAATTATAATAAATTAGCAAGGTGAGAACATGGTGAAAACATAATGGTGAAGGTTAAAAACATGGTGAAAACATTGTCCTCTTCATTCAAAATCACTTTGTTAACAAGGTTGATCAAGTCTTTTTACCAAAACAATTTTTATATGAAGCAAAAATTTGCCTATCACTAAATAATTATGTTACCTCAACCTTGATACATATAGTCCCAATCACAATAATTTCATATTCTTTTGATGGCATTGGAATGGGACAATAGAATTATCCAATCTTGATGGTCTCAATATTTTCAATTGAATTTAGACCATATCTCCTATCAATCTTCTTGGGAAAATAAACTGTGTGATCTTTATCATTAACATTAAAAGTTACTTTCCCTTGATTGCAATCAATAATAGCCCCTACGGTGTTAAGAAAAGGTCTCCCAAGAATAATAGACATATTATCATCTTCAGGCAATTCCAACACAACAAAGTCAGTTAATATCAACCAGTTAGTAGTCACTTGAACAGGAACATTGTCACATATACCAACATGAATAGCAGTAGATTTATCAGCCGTTTGCAAAGATATATCAGTGTGTATCAATTTTTCCAAAGAGAGTCTCGTATAAAGAGAAAAAGGCATAACACTAATTCCTGCTCCCAAGTCACATACAGCAGTTCTAACATAATCATTTTTAATAGAACAAGGAATAGTAGGAATACCGGGATCTCCAAGCTTCTTTGGAACCTTACCATGAAAAGAGTAATTAGCAAGCATAATGGAAATTTCCTCATTAGGAATCTTCCTTTTGTTAGAGATAATATCTTTCATATATTTAGAATAAGGAGGCAGTTTAATAGCATCAGTCAAAGGAATTTGCAAAGGCAAATGTTTCATCCATTCACAAAACTTGTTATAATGTTCTTCCTCCTTTGATTTATGTTTCTTATTAGGAAAAGGCATTGCTTTTTGTACCCAAGGATCTCTTTCATTACTATGTTTATTAGAAATGAAATCCTCCTTAGTATAATTTGCAGTTTTAGATTGCTTTTCAGGTTCAGCTATAGTTTCTTCTTTATCAGAAGCATCACTTTTATCATTACTACTTTCAGTTTCAGCACCAGAGACAAATATACTATTAGGATCTTTAGCAGGTTCAGAAGATTCTACAATAGTTTATGTCTCTTCTTCTTTTTCTTAGAGGGAGAACTATTTTTTTTAGGTTGTTGAGAATCTTGTTCAATTCTTTTAGGATGTCCCTCAGGATACAAGGGGTCCTGAGTAGAAACACCACTTCTAGTAATTATTTTACAAACATGTTTTTCACAAGAAGCATTAGCTAACAAATCTTTTTGCACTTTAGTGAGATGATCAATTTGAGTTTGAACCATATGATAATGTTTAACAAGCATTTTAACATCATTAGAGGTTCTCTCAATCATACCATGCAAATTATCAATAGCTCTAGAGTTTTCCATTAGATGATTATGTATCCTCATATTAGAATTATCTTGCTTAACATCATAATTATCAAATTCATCTAAGCATTTATTAGGTTGTTTAGAATAGGCAATATCTCTATTATCAAACTATTGGAGAGAGTGTACCTCAACTATTGATGGATGAGGAATTGGCTTACATAATTCTTCTATAGGTGGTAGATTCTTCACATCTTCAGATTTAATACCGCTCTCTTTAACAGATTTCTTGGCTTCCCTCATCACTTCATCATTTAATTCAATCATTCCCCTCTTCTTGGGTGTTGGTATTGGTGTTGTCTCTGGTGTAGGTGTAGGCTCAGGTATAGTCCAATCATCATTATTTTTGGCTACTTTAGCCAATAATTCCTCTGCTTCTTCTGGAGTTCTTTTCCTGAAAACACAACCAGCATAACTATCCAGGTATGTCCTAGATTCAACAGTTAGTCCATTATAAAATATATCTAGGAGCTCATTTTTAGGCAATGGATCTTTAGGGCTGGCTCTTATTAAAGAGCAAAACCTTGACCAAGATTCAGGTAGTTTCTCTCCTTCAATTTGCTTAAAGTTAAAGATACTTTGCAAAGCAACATGTTGATCACTAGCAGGATTTTTTTAAAGAAAGCGTTAACCAAACCCATAGGGCTATCAATAGATCTAGGTGACAAATTGTTAAACCAAGTTTTAGCTTCATCTTTCAATGAGAAAGGGAAGATCTTGGTAACAAAGTAAGTGCGTAACTTAATATCAACTGAAAAATAAACTACTCAAAGATGAAAGCTCATTCATATGTTCCATAGCACTTTTACTTTTAGTACCACAAAAAGGTTCTTTTTCAACAATAGTTATATAAGATAAATTTATAGAGAAATCATAATCCTTATCTTTAATATGTATGGGAGATGTATCAAACTTAGCATCAGGAGAAGGTTTATATTTAACAACATGTCTTGCAAGAACACTCTTAAGAGCACTTGCACTAGTAGTCGCTTGAACTTCTTCAATAAAGTCATCATTAAGTCCAATATAAGATTCCTCAAGATCATCACTAGGAATTTCTCTATACCCAGGTGAATTAACAGGTGTACCAACATTTTCAACAGGAATTTCAGTGTTTTCAATTTGTTTAGCTCTAGCAATTGTAGCATCTAGGAAAGGACCTAGTGAACCAGTATCATCAAGCACAGTAGAAGCATCATCAAAAGTATCAGAAGCATTTTCAGACTCATCAGAAGTAGCAGTATGTGTAGCATGTGGTGGTGTAAGAATCTTACTCATTACAGATGGTGAATCAAGAGCAACAGAGGTGTTCAGAGTTGTACCTCTCTTTGTAGTGGATGGTAATATAGGAAATTTCCCATAACGAGTTTTACCCATGATGAAAGGCTTGTAGCGAAAAATATCACGTTCAAGTGAGAAAATAAATAAAGCTATGCTCCCCAGCAACGATGCCAGAAAATAGTCTTGATGACCCACAAGTATAGGGGATCGCAACAGTCTTCGAGGGAAGTAAAACCCAAATTTATTGATTCGACACAAGGGGAGCCAAAGAATATTTATCATCCTTAACAACTGAGTTGTCAATTCAGCTGCACCTGAAAGTAGACTTGCTCACAACAGTTTATCAGTGGTAACAGTTTTATAGCAGCAGTAGTAGTAAAATAACAACATGAGTAAAATAGTAACAACAGTAGCAATTGCGGAAAACAACAGGATTAACGTACTGTAGGCATAGGGATAGATGAACGGGTGTTGTACGGATAAGATAGTTCATATAATAATCATAACATGGCTATTGCAGATTGATAATAATAAAGAATCCAAGTTCTAGGAAAACCATAGGCGTGTGTTCCAATATAGTCATACGTGCTCGCAATGAGAAACTTGCACAACATCTTTTGTCCCACCAGCCCGTTTGCAGCAGGGCCTCAAGGGAAACTACTGGTAATTAAGGTGTTCCTTTTAAAGCACCAGAGCAAAGCATTAATACTCCATGAACACACGTGATCCTCACATCGCAGCCATCCCCTCTGGTTGTCCCAATTTCTGTCACTTTGGGGCCTCGGGTTCCGGACAACAATGTGTGTAAAGAACTTGCAGATATGATCAAGAAACATAATTATACTCATAAAACAATAACATGTTCATATCTGAGATCATGGCACTCGGGCCCTAGTGACAAGCATTAAGCAGAACAAGTTGCAACAATGGTAGAAAACACTAACAAATGATAGTAGGCACTATGCCCTAGCAATCTGGCATTATTACATTAACGATATCATTAAATCTCTTCCATCCCTCTCATCCTACAGCAGGGATTACTCACGCATGGATGGGGGAATCATGGATGGTTGATGGAGAAGTTGTGGCGATGATGATGGCGATGATCTCCTCCGAATCCCCGTCCCGACAAGGCGCCAGAACACGAACTTCTGATCCCCGAATTGAGTTTTGAGATGGTCGCGGCGCTCTGTGGTGTTTCTCCGGAATATGATGAACCCCCCCTCGGTTTTAGGTTTACGGGTGTCGAGGGCTACCCCCGAGTAGAGGTAAGGTCGGTATAAAATGGTATCCAAGGAGTGGATACCAAGATACTGTTTACCGAGATGAAGTAATTCGAGTTGGATGGAACCGAGTTGGATGGTACTGAGATGGAGCTATCTCGGTAAGAAGAGCAAGGAGCGATATTGAAGAAATGAATGTTCCCTGGGTTGTCCGAGATACACTTGGAGAAATCGGGTAGACAAAGATCTATTCATCTCGGAGGGAGGTCAACGGAGCAGTTGGAATACCGAAGATTAAGGGAGAGTACGCGCGTGCAGTTCAACTTACTATGCGTAATGATGTATAGACGTACACCGGAGCAGTGTAGGGCATGGGCGAGGCCACGTCCTGTCTCTGACAAGGGGGATAGGACAGGGCAGCGGCCACGACGGAGACGACTTTCGGCGTATGACAGAGAGCGTGCACTACGGCACAGAGAATTTCGTCCAACCCTCTACGTCCGGTTGGTGGCCACCACTATATAAGGTGGCCGCACCCCTCCCGCGCGAGGGTCGACGAACTAGGGAGAGAATTTCTAGTATTTTCCTTAGAGAGAGAGCAGAAGATAGCTTCTTCTTCCTCTAGCTCAGAGAGCTTGAGGAACCACTTTGTACTCGGTTACCCACACATATTGATAGACAGGCAGGAGTAGGGGTGTTACCTCCACACGAGGGCCACGAACCTAGGTAGATCCTTGTGTTGCAGTGTAGTGAGCATGCCGGCTAGGCGTGCAATCCCTCCCCGGATACCCACAATTTCCATCGGCCCCAACCTTAAGCCATCCCATGGCATCTGTCTTTACCTCACCACGACAGTTGGCGCCCACCATGGGGCCAGCAACGGCACTGGACGGGTTCTCTATCCCGATGGGACCTCTTCTTCATTCGGGCGAGCGCGTGGTCTGTGGCTTTGTCCACAGATTCGGTTCCCTCGACTTCGTCACCGACAACACCGGTGATTTCAGCGGCAGGCCCGTGCCCGTAGGCGGCTCTGTCATTAGTTTTGGCGCTCATTTGGTGTACGTCGCCACCGGTCATCCACGAGTACCCCGAGGTGGTGCTCATTGCTGAGGATCCTCCTCCCGTTCTCGCCGTCCGCGGCCAGCGTATCGATCGCTCCGTGGGCATCATGGAGGTGATGATGACCGGACCGGCTCCTGCAGTCGAGAAGAGCGCGACTGATGTCGCCGAGACTGCTCGCAAGTCGACTCGGCCGGCTCAGAAGCCACTAGAGCGAGATGTGAACCAACCGGGCTACAAGGCTCCCGCCACACTGACCCCAAGGCCACCTCCTTTCGCCGAGGTCATCGAGAAGCTGAGTGTGCCAGTCACCATGGATGCGGATCCGACGGTGGTGTGGAAGAAACTCGAAGAGCAGCGTCATGCCATTCTCCTGGAGGCTGTCGAGATGTCCAAAACCAGGCAAGAGTTCGATCTCGATATGTCAAAGTACAACAAAGCTCATGGTTTTACTCCTATTGTGAACAACCTTAGTCGGTTAGGTGTTGTGCAGAACCGAGGTCATCAACTCGGTGCCGAGATAGCTAGAGATGGTAGGACTGCTTGCAAATCAGCTAGTGGCACCTCGACTGGTAGGCCCAAATATAGCTCTCCTGCTAAGAACCTTAGAGCTGCTGAGGCAGTTGCTGCCGAGTTGCCGCATTTAACCGGTGAAGCTCGTGATAGGCAGCAAGACCGAATTAATGAGCTTGTTATTGAGGCAAGCAGGCAAAATGAGGCTTTCCGGAAGGCGAATCCGGGTGCAGGTGCTTCTCAGGTTGTCCACTCTCATGGTGGGAAATCTGGGGGCCAAGCTTCTTCTCCCCATATTGGTGGGGTTGAGCGAGCTTGGAGTGTGAACTCCAGGAAAGGCAAGCAGATCCAGGTCTACGACCCGGCTGGCGCCGGAAAACAGTTAGCTGTACAGGTCCAGCCCGGGCAGGGACATGTTTCTCAAGGGGGGCATGCTCCCAACCTAGTTCAAGCAGCCGGGAACGACCACAACCGAGATTGTCCTTCTCAGCAGCATGTGGTCAACCCGGCTCAACACCAACCCGGCGCGGGGCGTCAAGACCGATACAATGATGGATAATCAGCAATGGAGCAAGCCCGGTATCCGAGATACGACCACCATGCAGGAGCAGGTGCACTCGGCGCTCGAGTGGGGCGCTGAGTGCTGCAGCCGAGTGATGCAAGATACAAGCTTGACAGAATCTATCTGTCAGAGGAGATGGAGGAGCAAGGCCCTTCGGGACCGCTTTGTTTCAGTCCCCGGATCATGAATGAGCCAGCTGTGTCCAAGTTCCAGCTGGCAAGAGGAACAAAAACTAATGACGGCAACACCAAGCCGGAATATTGGTTGAATGACTATGTCACTGCCGTGCACATTAACGGTGGTAACCGCCGGTGGCGGTGAGGTATGTGCCTCAAATGTTGGAGGACCCAGTGTAACATCCCTGATTTTTGGAAAACTCAAAAATCACAAAAATTTGAAACTTTTTGTTTTCATGTTTAGTAAGTCACCAAAAACCAAATGAGATGCAAGAAACAAAAGAAAACAATACATGTTCTAATGTTTTGGAAATGAAAAAATCCAATATACCTCTATTCCATAAACCCTAAAGTCGTTTCAAAATAAATATTCCCACATAAAGAAAATATTTCTTCTTAAGCAAACCCTTACACCCAACATGTTTTCAACCCAATTATGATCGTGAAAATAATTTTGATATATAAAAACTAGAGAATTGTTATCTCTAATATTTTCTTCTTGTCTCTAAAAAGGGTTTCACTATTATTGATAACCCCAAAATAGATATAAGTTGGATCCTTGTTTTCCAAGTGTTATGTCAATCAACAAAATAATATAGTGCTATAGGAATAAATTGTTTATGAAAACAAGTAATATACTTTGAGAAAACAATGTTTTCATTTGGGAAAACCTTTCTGCTTTTACTAAACCCCATTTTCCAAATTTATTAAATAATTCTCTATGTTTGAAATATAACAAAAGGATACTAATTGTGGTTTCACTAATATGTTGAATATATACAATATGAAAGTTCCTAAAAGGGTCTTAGAAAACAATAGTTGAACCATAGAAAATATTTCAAAAATTGTTTTAATCATATAAAAATTAATGTTTTCTATTAAGTGACTATCATTGTTTCTTCATATTTTAAAATCATAAAATATGAAAACAATTAAAAAAATGATTTTGGAAAATGTCATTTGATCACATTGATGTCTCTGATATTTTATTCAACCAATAATTTTCATTTATATAATTGATATTTTTAAAATGGCATTAATATGCTATTAGTGAAATCATTTTTATTTCAAAATATAAAATAGCAAAACAAGTGTAAATGATTTTCAAAAATGATATTTGACTTATATAATGTCTCTTTATTTTTATAAAACCCTTTCTCAAAATTAAATTTGATTTTTCTATTAAAAATGCTATCAAGTCACTTTTAATTAATTACTCAAATTTCATAATTCAAAAATGTAATATGTTGAAAAGTTTATAAAAATTGTATTGTTAGAAAGTATTTGAAATAATATGATTTTAGAATTTTGTTTCATATTAATTGGATTATTTAAACAGAAGTTATTAATGAAATGAGAAAACAGAAAAATAAAAAAATAAAAATGCTGACGTCAGCTGACGTCATCGTCTTCAACGCTGGGATGAAACTGCCACTGCCGTTTCTCCTCGCCGTGATTACTCGCGATTAAGAGCGTTAAATCGCTGCCCCGAGGCCTTCTCCTTATAGCCCATGACTGCCTCCCCATTTCCCCTCTCCCCCCTCCATTTCGTGCCCCCTCTCGGCCGAATTTCCTCGACGGAGTTCGTACTGCCGCCGCCGTATCCTCTCGATTCCGGCGAGGTGAGACCATCCCCGTGGCCGAGACCTCCTCTCCCTGGACCCCCGTGACCTTGCGCACGCTGTGATGCCTTTTCTCTACTTTTTGGTGCAGTGTAGCGACGAGGGCGAACTCGCCGGAGCCGGAAACCTCACGGCCGCCTCGGGACTACCTCACCGCCGTGGTTGCGGAGCCCCAGGAGCCTCCCCGTGGTCATCATCACCTCCGCCGTGTCGCTCTGCATCTCCCCGTGGTTTCCATCGAGCTCGAGCACCACCAGAGAAGCCCCGCCGTCCACCACCGTGAGCAGCACCGCCGCCGTCGCCATTTTCCGGCGAGATCCCTCCGGTGAGCTCCCCCTCCCTTCTCTGTACCGTTAGATCTAAATCTAGTGGCCTAGATTAGATCACTTAAGCGAAGGGGTACGTTGCCCTCAGATCTGGATCCAACGGCCCTGATCAAATCACTTATCCACGTCAGCGTGTCCAGTCAGCGCTCTGTCAGCAGAACCAACCAATCAGAGACTGCCACGTGGCCCAGCCTTTAATTCAAATTATTCTCCCGGTAGAATGTTTGGCAGATTTGCAGAAAAGCTCCTGCAATTTCAAATCATCATATCTTTTCAACCACTTAGCCAAATTTAGAAATCTTGGACTTTTTGAAAAGCCCTTGACATCTAGAAACTTTTGGCACTGTCCAAATTCAAATTTGACAAACTTAAATTTGTTCAAATTCAAATATGCTTGGTTGGTGAAATTTGGCATAATTCAAATTCTACAAAACCAAAAATTGTAAATAAAATATATTTGGAAACCTTAGGATGTGTACTTTCATATCCTCGGTCCCAAAATAATAATTGAACAAATTAAAATTGAATTTAGATTTTAGTTGTCTATTTGAGTATTTTTGACATAGATTAATTTCTATAAATATTTTTAATATAGTTCCTTTTGCAAAATTGTTCCATTTGTCAACCTTGAACCAGAAACAACCTTTCCCAACCATTCTGGACATCCTTGGACCATGGCCATGTGTTTTTGACCAAAAACCCAACCTAGTGATTCATCCATCTTTACCATGTCTTAGGATTTGTTTTCAACTGTTTTTCCTTGATGTTATGTCTAAGTGGAGCCAAGCCAAGTCCTTAGAATGTGTCATTTGCTATCTACTTCTCCACTCCCCTTTCATGCTTCAAGATTTCATCAAATTGGGATTTGTGAGAACCATGAAGTGCAATGGGGGACTTAACCATCTAGAGATTTTGCAACATGAAGATAGAAGACCATTGAAGGACTTGGAAAATAAAACAAACTTCATAAGCATCTCCAAGAAGTGGAAGCACTAGAAGAAAACCAGAGAAACTTCTAGAGGACTAACACCCTTTCTCTCTAAGTCTTTTTCCTTCCCTTTTCTATTCTTCTCCTTTCAACCTGGTGGCAACATGAAGAGCTACAAGGAAGATCAATGAAGAAGTTTTGAACAGAAGACTTAGACTCCACAACAACTAGAAACAACTCAAGAAGTACAAGTGTGAAGAAATCCAGAAGAAAACATCTCCCTCTCTCTTTATATCTTTCTTCTTATTTTCTCTCTCTTGTCTTAGTGGTATTTGTGCCCATCCCATACCCAAACCAAATTAGTGAAGTGAAAGCCATGAAGAAAACTATCAAGATAAAGAGAAGAATCCATCCAAGGAAAAGACTACAATAGAAGCATGAAGATGATCTTCAAGAAGACAAGCATGTGAAGACTTGGAGCAATCCACACAAGTTAAAGAATAACAAGCTATTTTTGTCCAACCATTGACCCAAATGGAAAACCCAAGACTTAGTAATCTTTTCCCTTGGATGATGAAGTTAGTAGACCTACCCTAACCACAATGGAAAATACTAACATAGTCACTCAAATATGTTTGAAGGTGAATATGACCAAGTGTTTGCATGTGTTACTTTAGTTGAAGAAGTAATATGTTTATTCTTAGTGAACTCTTGGAACTTCCTCGACAAGTATGGTTATAATAAAGTTAGATCACATCAAGATCAACCTAGTCCATCCCAAGTAAACTCTTGGAAATCCCTTAACAAGTATGGAACCAAGAAAGAATAAATATTTCAAACCTAGACCTTGTCCTAACCAACTTGGTTAAGCCCCTTTTGATATGTTAGTTGCTATGTATGTTTTCTACACTTGTATGTTTGTTTGTTAGGATGCTTGTTTATTTGGTTTTGTGTTGTTAATGAATAGATTGTACGGAGAGCAACGATCTTTTGTGAAGAGAGTGTGATATCTTCACCAACTTCAACAAGGCAAGTAACACATCATTCAACTACCCATTATTTTCTATATGCATTAGTTGATTTTCAGTAGTATGCATGATAGGAATTTTTTTTACTAAGTTATATTATGCTATGCTATTATCCTAGTAGAGTGTAGCCATCTCTTTTATCCTTGTTATTTATAGCCTTAGAACTTGACAGATGCTATGCAATGTGACAAATGATTTTTACTTGATGTTATGGAAAAATTCTAAGTAACAACTTCAATGAACCACCTAGGTGGATTTGGTTGTTTGGCTGATGAGAGTTGAGTGTCTCCCC
Source organism: Alopecurus myosuroides (assembly GCA_028641055.1). Lineage (NCBI taxonomy): Eukaryota > Viridiplantae > Streptophyta > Magnoliopsida > Poales > Poaceae > Alopecurus > Alopecurus myosuroides. The sequence continues at coordinate 288,959,912 of CM054059.1, forward strand.
GAGGGGTGTTCACTTGAGGAATGCCACCCAGGAACAAAGTGATTATGATGTTCCCCAAGTTTAGATTGCTTCCAGTGCAGCCTTTAGTCATATGGGCTCTGTCTTGATCAACTAACTTGAATAAACTCACTAGGCTTACCAGCAGATGTAGCATAGTTATAGGTGGCACGGGTAAGCCAAACGGTGGTGGAATTTCTTCTGAAAGATCTCGTCTTAATCTTCTCCTTTCCTTAATGCACTCAGAGTGTATAGGATATTTGGGCTGATCTGAGTCTGAAGGTGAAAGTGCACAAGCTCTGCAGAGTCAACATACTAAGATCTTAGCCGTGTCCCCGGTTATGGACAACTATGAGCAGCTGGACAAGGAAGGACGGAAGTATCACATCACCATTTTCAATAAGTAAAATTTTGACCAAGTGAACAGTATTTGTGGTGCTTGGATTTCAGTCCAATGATGCCACCCCTTGAAAAGAAAAGTTGTTTCACAAAAGAGATAGGAGAAAACTGGCTTTATGCAAAACTTAGCCAAAACTCCACTCAGCCAAATAAGCATGTAGTATTAGTCTTGCCATTTATATCCACCATAGTGTTACTTGCCAATACATTAAATTGTATTGACTCCATTGTGGCTGCATATTCCATATTGCATATGTTTCTGAAGACGAGTGAGGATTTCGTTTAGGATCTCGAGACTATCGCCAACATGTTTTTGCCTGTGGCACATGAAGAAGATGGGCTCAATGTTGTACTATGTTTTCCGCTGTATATGTTTGTTTTCTGCTTGTCTTCTAAGACTATGCAAGTTGTAATCCTATTTTGTAAAGACTGGATCATGCGATGTAATAGAATTTGATGCATTTGCATGATATTTCATTTTGTACTGTGGTGCTAGCAATTGATCCAGGGACTAGCACAATAACACAGGTATTCCATCTTTATTAAAAGTTGGGATGCTACACCCAGCCCGGATCTGGCTGAACAACTTGCCGAGAGACAGCGTCAATTGCTGGCTCGACTTCTCGGATGCCTTCATCAGCAACTTCACAAGCACCTACCGAAGGCCAAACTGACCACAACAACTCTCTGTGTGCAAGCAGAGAGAAGAGGAGACCGATCGAGATTATCTTACTCGGTGGTGCACTTTGAGGAACACTTGCGAAGGTGTGAATGAGTCCCAAGCCATTTCTTGGTTTGCACAAGGGTGCCGAAATGGCAACATGCTTTGGCAGAAGTTGCAGAGGGAGATGCCGAGTACATTGGCCTTTACTGGACTCGGTTGAGCCGAGTAGAAGGCATCACGACAATGACGGTGCCGGGTCCTCCAGGCGGAATGATGACCCGGACTACCGGAACAAGAGGCGAGATGACAGGCCGGATATCCCTATGGCTCAAACCATTTAGCTGCGGTTGATCCGGATCAACCTGTTGCAGGAAGCAGCCAAAGCCAAAAGAACGTTGGGCCCCAGTATGGGCTGAACCAGAACCAGAATTACAAGAAGCAGTGGACCGACAAGAAGAAACCCGGAGATGATCAACAAAGGTTTACCTTTGAGCTAATGAGGGATGGGCCGTGCAGCTACCACACTCGGCATCCGAGTAGGCCGGCTAACCATAATACCAGGCAGTGTAGCTGGTGGGACCGAATCAAGAGCAAAGGTTTCGGCCAATTGCCTCCTCCCCCACCTCTGCCAGCTCCGGGTTCAAACATTCAGCCCATCTGGGCAGCAGCTCCAAGGCATGCGGAGATCTAGAGGAGGCCCGATAACGCGAACCAAGTGGCTCAGGGAGCCAACGACAACGGCAACAACTACAACAACAATAACAATCGCAACAACAATTACAACAACAACAATGCTGGCGGAAGAGGCCGAAATGATTACCAGGAGCACCACCAGAGCTACATGGTGTTCATCACCGAGCCGGATGACAAGCAGAGCTTGAGGATGCGCGCAAAGGAGGTCAATGCAGTGATGCCTGCAGTGCCGAAGTACATGTAGTGGTGCGAGCAGGAGATTGTTTGGTCTCGGACGGATCATCCCAAGATCATGCCTAACCCGGACAGTTATGCTTTGGTGCTGGAGCCGGCCTTCATTGGGCCCAAGATCAATGTGAAGTTCACCAAGGTGCTGATTGACAATGGGAGCAGCATCAACATTCTGTACCGAGATGCAATGGGAAACTTGGTATTACCGACAACATGCTGCAACCTAGCCTATCTAACTTCCACGACATTGTGCCGAGAGTATCTTGTGCCCCTTTCAGCAAGATTTGTATCGATGTGCTTTTCGGCACCCGAGAGAACTGTCGAACCGAATGCCTACAGTTCAAAGTGGTTGATCTTCAGAGCCCTTATCATGCTCTACTCAGCAGACCACTCTGTCCTAGTTCATGGCCTCAACTCATGCCGCCTATCTGAGGATGAAGCTCCCGGGTCCCAACGCCATCATCACCATCTTGGGTGATTACAAGCGCTCTCTGGAGTGTGCATCAGCTGGATCTCGGCTGTCCGGGTCACCGGTCATTGCGGCTGAGAATAAGAAGATACACGAGGTGGTGGCCATGGCTCTAGCAACTCAACTCAGTATGCCCGGGATGCCCAACCCTCAACAAAGTGCCACCTTCCAAGCCTCCGAGGAGACCAAGAAGGTGCAGATTGACCCCGAGTTCCCTGAGCGTGTTGCCATCATTGGTGCCGGGTTGGAGGAGAAATAGGATAGCGAGCTCATCCACTTCCTCCATGAGAATCGGGATGTCTTTGCATGGTCCAATCAGGACATGCCGGGTGTCCCGAGGGAGTTGGTTGAGCACTCTCTGCATGTGAGACCGAATGCCAAGCTGGTGAAGCAGGCTCTGTGGTGCTTTGCCGCCGAGAGAAGGAAAGCCATAGGTGACAAGATCACAAGGCTTCTAGCGAGTGGATTTATCATGGAGGTGTTGCACCCAGACTGGTTGGCTAACCCGATCCTGGTGGAGAAGAAGAAAGATGATCCCATGGTTGCTGTGGTGTGGTGCATGTGTGTGGACTACACCGACCTGAACAAGGAATGTCCGAAAGATCCATTCCCGTTGCCCAGATAGATCAAGTGATCGACTCCACGGTCGGGTGTGAGCTGTTATCCTTCATAGATGCTTATTCTGGTTTTCACCAGATTTGGGTTGAACCCGACTGATCAAATAAAGAATGCCTTTATTACCCCGTACGGGGCTTATTGCTATTGTGTCATGTGTTTCCGTTTGAGAAATGCTGGGGCCACATACCAGAGATGCATGGAAAAGTGTTTGCACGAGAAAATTGGTAAACATGTGCAGGTGTATGTGGATGACATAGTCATCAAGACCAAGGAGAAACACACACTCCTAGAAGATATCCGAGAAACGTTCGCTAATCTACGAAAGTGCCATCTGAAGCTGAACCCGACCAAGTGCACTTTTGGTGTCTCGGCAGGAAAGTTTCTCGGTTTCCTCGTGTCCACCCGAGGTATCGAGGCCAACCCCTCCAAGATAAAGGCAATTGAGAACATGTTTCTTCCAAGATCGTTGAAGGATGTTCAGAGATTCACTGGCTGCCTGGATTCCCTTAGTCGGTTCATTGGGAGAATGGGCGAGAAGGCTCTACCTTTGTACCAGCCGATGAAAAAGAGTGACAAATTTGTCTGGACACCGCAAGCCGATGTAGCTTTCCAAGATCTCAAGACCATGTTGGGTACAACTCCAGTTCTAGTGTCTCCTCTGCCTAAGGAGCCCATGTCGCTCTATATTGCAGCTACCAATCGAGTTGTTAGTGTGGTGGTGGTAGTGGAGCGAGAAGAGGAAGGTAAATCGGTGCAAAGGCCCATATACTATCTCAGCGAAGTGATCTCCGACTCGAAGCAAAATTACCCTCACTACCAGAAGATGACATATGGAGTCTATATGGCTGCCAAGAAGCTCAAGCACTATTTCCAAGAGCATCTCATTACAGTGGTGAGTATTGCCCCCATCTCGGAGATCATGGGCAACAATGATGCAAGTGGTCGAGTAGCCAAATTGGCGATTGAGCTAGCTGCTTACACCCTGATGTATGCGAGAAGAGAAGCCATTAAATCTCAAGCCCTGGCGGATTTCTTTGTAGATTGGGCCAAGATGAAATATGAGCCTCCACTGCCATAAAAATTTATTGGCGAGTGCATTTCGATGGCTCCAAGGTGAAAGAAGGTCTCAGTGCTGGTGTTGTGATCACCTCAACCAAGAACGATCAACTCAAGTATGTCCTGCAGATCCATTTTACAGCATCCAACAATGTGGCCGAGTATGAGGCCTTAGTCCATGGACTGAAAGTGGCCAAGAAAACTCGTGTTCGCCGAGTAATATGCTATGGCGACTCGGACTTAGTGGTTTAGCAGGCCTCGGGGACTTGGGATGCGTTGGATGCCAACATGTCATCGTATCAGTTCCTTGTCTAGAACATCTCAGGATTATTTGACGGATACAAGTTCCACCATATCCACCGAGCTGAAAATGATGCTGCTGATGCTATGTCCAAGTTGGGTTCTTCTCGGCAGTCCATACCGGTGGGGATTGCATTAGAGCATCTCAGGAAGCCGTCCATCAATCCATCACCGAGTCGGATTCAATATTTGTCCCGGCTATGCCAGAACCAGAAGCTGTTTCAGTGAAGATTGATGTGGGGGGGGCATAAGGGAGAACTCGGGGACTGCCTCCTTCGTCTCGGGGACTGCCTCGCAGAACCCGGAGACTTGGGGACTAGTTCCTATCTCGGAGCAAGTCATGTCGGTTCATCCAATGGGGATTGATGAGCCCATATTTCCTACTCGGCCGATACCGAGTTGGGCCCAGCCTATAATGTCTTATTTGGCATATGACACTTTACCGAGTGATGAGATCTCAACCAGGAAAAAACAGAGAAGATCCAAAGGCTACAGCACCATCAAAAAAAATTACACAAGAGAAGTACCACTGGCGTGCTCCAGCGTTGTGTTGAGCCAGAAGAGGGAGAAGAGATTCTCCAAGAGATACATCAGGGGGAATGCGGGCATCACGCCTCATCTCGGGCTCTAGTGAAGAAAGCATTTCGGCATGGGATCTTTTGGCTCAATGCCTTGCATCAAGAAGAAGATCTAGTAAGAAAATGCAATGGGTGCCAGAGATATGCTACCAAGATCCATATGCCTGCTTCCGAGCTCAAGACTGTTCCTATCACTTGGCCATTTGCCGTGTGGTGTTTGGACATGGTGGGGCCCTTCAAGCCAGCTCGGGGCAACATGACTCACATCCTGGTCATGGTTGACAAGTTTACCAAGTGGATTGAGGTGAAGCCAATCTGGAAATGTGACGGGCACACAACTGTGACCTTTTTGAAGGATATTATCCTGAGATATGGCTACCCACATGGGATCATCTCAGATAATGGAACAAATTTCACTGAGGGAGATTTTGCTCGGTTCTGCAAGGAGAAGAGGATCCGACTAGACATTGCGTCAGTCGCGCATCCGGAATCAAATGGGCAAGTTGAAAGAGCCAATGTCATGGTCCTATCCGGAATAAAGCCTCGATTGATTGAGCCATTATAGCGAACCCCGGGTTGTTGGCTGGATGAGCTACCAGCGGTGTTGTGTGGTCTAAGGACTACCCCTAACCGATCTACCGGATACAAACAATTCTTCCTGCTATATGGAGCAGAGGTCGTGTTGCCCACAGACATTGAGCATGACTCACCGAGAGTGACCCTCTATACAGAGGCAGAAGCAAGAGAAGCCCGAGAAGATGATGTTGAGTTGCTAGAAGAAGCAAGAGAGTTAACTCTGTCGAGATCAGTTGTATATCAACAGAATCTGAGACGTTATCATAGCTGGAAAATAAGCCCAAGGGTATTCCGAGAAGGAGATCTAGTGCTTAGGCTGGTGCAACGCATAGCCGAGATGCACAAACTTTCCCCTCCATGGGAAGGGCCGCTCATTGTGAGCAAGGCTCTGCATAATGATGCATATTATCTCATTGATGCACAGGAACCACGGAGTAACAGGATGGACAAGTCCGGAGATGAAACTAAGCACCCCTGGAATGTTGCTCTACTCCGTCTTGTTCATTCCTGAAAATACATTGTATGTACCTCCTTACCGAGTTGAATCTACGTCGGCACCCCGAGAAGGAACTCGGGTACTTCCTGTGCCAACTTGTTATGTGTACTTGCTTCTTACTTTGTTTAGTAGTGTGCTTAAACCTAAGGGCCAACTCTCCGACTTCGCTGTTGTCCGAAACCCGGCTTCATGGCAAGCGAGAGAACAAGCCAAGGGTCAATGATCACATAAAAAACTACTAAGGAAATAAAGAGTTAATCGACCGACATAAGTTGTTATTTCTTTCGTTTTCGGCTAAGTGTTGGACATTTTTAATTCCTATCTTAGATTTGTGAATATTATAAACTTGGTTTTCGAAATCTCGTGACTTGATTGTCAAAAATCCACAAGTGGAAGGAAAGAGCAGAGAAGAAAAAAGCCGAGTGGATAAGAAAAAAAACTCAGGGACTCGAATTAAAGCAATTCGGCATTCAGCCAGTCTTGGACAAGCTTAATTAAAACAGAGTGGCAAAAGATAAACATATTTCTTACAACTTCACCCAGTATACCGGGGATCTGATGAATTTAAAAAGTGATTGATAAAGATTTAGGCCGCGGCGAAACGAGTGGAGTCCGTGTCGGTCCCCGCCGGGATGGTGGACTCGACGGCGGGCTCAGAGGCGACCGTCTCGGTGGCGGGCTCGGAGGCGACCGTCATGGTGGCGGGCTTGGAGGCGACTGCCTTGATAGCAGGCTCGGAGGTGACCATCTCGGTGGTGGCAATCTCGGCGGCTGGAGTGGCAGTCATCTCGGTGATTCTGGCTGGGTCGTTCTCGGCCTCGATCACCTCGTCGACCTCCTCATCCTCTTCATCCTCCCCAGCTTCTTCTTTGATGCAGTCGCCCTCGTCGCCCTCGTCCTCATCTTTTTCCTCTTCCTCGGTATCGGTCTCGGTGGGACCATCGACGAACTCCTTGGTGTCGGCATAGGAAGCAAGCCCAGACTAGATCTTCTTGTGTGGACCATTTGGACTTGGTCCGCATGGTCTTGAAGGCATTGAGGTCGATAGACTCATACCAGGACAAGACAAATTGCATCGTCTCGTCTGCGCCAGCCCGAGCTGCATAAGCGCGCCACTCCTTGAAGCGGGCCTTGATCTGGTCCAGGCACTTTGCCAGCTCATCAATTGTCTTGGGGTGCTCTTTACCCGGCCAGAAGTAATGCTAGACCCAGAGCGCACTGGAGAGGAGGCCGGCTCCGACAGATTTGAGGGGCAGAACTCGGGCTTTGATGGCCTCAAGATGATCTTCAATGCTATTGCTCTCAGTGACGGCATACCTAGCCTCTTTTCTTCTCTTCTTGGATTCTTCGACAGCCTGTACGGCGCTGGCTTCCAGACCGGGGAATGCTCCTGTGAGATAGGATGTCCGGGTTAAGTCAAGATCGGTTCGGCAGGTACAATCAAGAATTAGAGGAAACACAAAAAAGATGAGGCTTAGTTTTCAGCTCCAGGTTGAGTGCAGAGAGCCTGCTCAGGTACCTATCGGCGTTCAAGTGGCACTTGTCCAGCATGGTTCGTGAAGATCTCACCATGGACTCGAGCTCGGTGTTCCGGTCCTTGAGGTCCTTGATTTCCACATCTTGGCGGGCCTTCTCAGCAGTAACATTCTTCTCCAGCTCGGACTTGGCCTTCTCAGACTCCTCCCTCTGCTTCTGCATCTCGACCAGTTTTGCTGCAGCCTAGCCACCTCAACCTTCTCGGTCCGGAGCTCGTCCTTGTACTTGGCCTCGCTGTCAGTGAGCTGCATGTGCCTCTTGGCCAGAGTGAGACAATCTTGATGCTTTTCAGCCAAAGTTGTCAGAATCGTGATTCTGAATCGGATCGGATCCTCTATGGCAGGATCAAAAACAATAGAACCACAACTTCCAGAATCGTAAAATCTTAGATTCTACCTATTAAAATCGTAGAATTGTTCCACTCAATTTGGGTCGTAAAGTCGCATAATCGCATGGTAGAATCACGATTTTAACAACTATGCTTTCATGAAAGATTTTGTGTGCAGCTGCACATAAAACAGTCAGGTTAGCAAGCAATAAAGGCCATGGAAACGGAACAAGAGAAAAGTAAAAAAAAACTTACTCTCAAGGGCCGAGATCTTGCTCTGTGCAGACTCGGCAAGGGTGGTACAGTCCTGATGCTTCTCGGCAAATATCTTATGCTCATCTGCGTTGGGACAGCAGAGTTAGCCAACGAAAAAAGAGCGTAAACACAAAACGCGAGATAGATAACGGGTCACTCACTTTCTAGAGAAGAAATCTTGGTGATGGAGTCCATGAGCTGCTGCTCCAAGATGACTGTTGAGAATAAAGGGAACACGAGTTAGAAAATCGGTGCAGTTAAAAGCATACTCGATATCTCGGTATTCTGAATGTTACCTTTGCCTCCCAGTTGCTCCTGGATGTGAAGGTTGTGCTCAGTGAGGTCTCGGTGGGCCCAAAGAAGCTTCTGGTACAGCTTGGCACGGGTTTCAGTACAAACCTAAGAAGAAACAAAGGAATAATTAGTTGGAAGATTCGACCCGAGTAAACTTTAACTCATCGAGTATTGTCTACTCGGCCCAAATCTTGGGGACTGGATATATGTATTGATCTCGGATTTACAATTTGCAATCTTGGAAAAACCGAAAAGATAGGAAGTTACTTACCCGAGAAGTGACCTCGGCGTCTTTAGCGGCATAGGGCAAGGAGTACATCTTGTGCGCGAGTTTTCTGCTGGAGGCCGCAACCGCCATCGATATCGGGCCAACATCGGCCTGATTCCAGTCTTGGCGGTAGTGGTCCAGCGGGCCCAATCTCTTCCCGACATGGACCTCATCGATGTACCCGACCCGGTCTAGACATGCTTCGAGGTCGTGATGGAGCTCCCCAAGTCCCTGATGTTGCACCATCTGTGTCGTGGGATAATCACGGCAGATGTTACCGGGGGTAACTGATCTTGGGGCAAGACGACACAGGTATTTGGGAGAGGGTTTAGCTCAGAGGAAAACATGGCGTAATTCGATCTGGTAGCCGGCAATCAAAGTCGCCGAGTCTCCGATCTTGATATAATAACTCAACTCTAAAACTACACTTGATGCTCGATATCACACGATGTTGCTAGGGTTCTTAGGTCTCTGTCTAAAACTAGACTCGGGGGTTGGTTTATAAAGCACCCATACCCCCTGGCTTATTCCCCAAGGCGCACCCTGGTTCCTACCCGGACACGGCACACAAACCCTATCTTTCCTTTATAACAACCCACAACCCGGGTCGCCGGGCCTACAAACTTGGGCCTTCACAGGTTTCCTTATCCTCGGCCGGATCCTGCACAGTGTCCTTTGGGCCGGGTTATTCCTTGGTGTATGGCCTACCGGGTTATCATCTCCCCGTCAGTAGTCCCCAGAATAGCCTGGGCTTCATGGATCCTCCTTGAAGCGCTTGCTATTCCCTGCAAAGGTATCAAACATACGGGCATACAGAGGACGGGTTAAGATGTTTTGATATTCAGCCAGGCCTCACTCTATGGTGGCCATATAATAACCCGGGTTTTTCCTCCGAACATTTTGGCTCAAATTTCCAGGTCCAAATCATAATGAAAACGCCAGGATCCCGTGCTCGATAATCAATCCTGATATCCCGGGGTTAACCTCCGTCTTTCTTTTATCCAGATGCCCTGCTCAATATTTGGCGCGTATCTCGCAAAATCCTCGTGAACAACCGTCACTCCACGATTTCCGGCTTCTGGCCATCGCGATAAGCTCACCCTTACTCTATAAATAACACCCAGAGGGTAACCCTAAATTCGTCACCACGCCTCAACTTCCCCTTTCTCTCCTTGCTCCTTGCTTCCTCGCAGCTCCACCGCCAGAGGCTCGCGCACATCATCAAAGCGAACTTGCCCCCAGCCTTACTCGCCCTCGATCCGTCCCGTGCCGCCGCCAAGCTCTGCCATCGCACCTTTATTGCTCTCGCCAAGAATCGTGAAGGGGCACTCGAGCCACGCCGCCCAACACCGTCGCTTCCATACCTCAATCTCTTCAGTAAGCCTCTTATATCTGCCTAATTTATCCTTGCAATTTTTCCAATTTCAACCAGGATCGGATCTAGGTCAACCCGTGAACCACTCTTCTGATTACATCAAATTAGATCGATTCGACATCCACCAACTCTTTTAACCACCTGCTATATAGTCGCAACTCATCCCCTATCAATATTAACCATCAAAACTCCTGTAGGATCGCTCGCAAACTTTCCCATCTAGATCCGTTCCTCCTCGATTTTCCGCTCTCTGCATTAACACCCGGAAAATCCTCCCTTTCCAGCTACTTTACTTGCAATAGATACATGGGCAACCACCCATCGACCCCAAATGCCTTTCCTCACGTAAGTGACCTATAATCTCCACAGTTGCACTCAACACCCGGATACTTTGTAATTTCCGCACCGTAGCATGATACCCGGATAATTCTCAACTTCATACTTTCTTGACACCTTACACTCGGATACTTCAACACTCCCGGGTCTTATTTGATACGCCTCTTTTTCTGGTGCTTTGCAGGTTGACCCCATGGCTCCCAAGCGACAAGGAAAACAACCGACCCAGGCGAGAAATACCCAAAACATATCCGCCAACTGGGGGCGTTCCACAGTTATGAAAGCCAAGTTGGAGGAGCTAGCCGAATTAGGAACTCTCCCTTCTCAGAAGGACATTCACTGGAGGGCGCCGGGCAGTGAGACCCGGCCCACACCCACAGAAAACGAGGTAATCTGCTTCGTAGAGCACGTGACCCGGGGATTCCGTCCTCCGGGTCACCCTTTCTTTAGGGAGGTCTTAAATCACTATGGACTCCGAATGTTCGACATAGGGCCTAACTCTATGTTGAACATCACCCACTTCATTGTTCTCTCCGAATCGTACTTGTGCATGCCGCCGAGTTTAACTCTCTTCATTGAGTTATTCCAATGCAAGCCGTGCCGCGAAAGCGGCGACGGAGCGCTCCTAACCTGTGGCGGGGTATCCATCCAGCGCCGCAGGAATTCTCTGATGCCAACCCTCAACCTACACTCGCACGTCAAACACTGGCAACTGTCCTTCTTTTATTGCCGCAATACCTCCCCTGACAGTGAAAAGAAGCTGCCGGGTTACTCAGAGACCCCCCTCGAGCCCTCCGAGTCTTTCAGTGCCTTTGCATCAGATTCGTACAGGGAGACAATCCTTCCCTTGCTAACCAAGATGGCCATTCTCTCGGCCCAAGGCCTCCTCGGGCTCAATTTAATAAAAACAAGGGTTGATTTCCGGATACAACCCAACTCCGTTCGCACCAAACTGATGTGCGAGTACTCAGGGCACACCACAGATACGCTCCGATACTCCACCAAAAGCTTTGCAGCCGGCGATACTAACAAGACCATCAAAGGCTTCTTAACGGAGAAGATGGAGGTGATAAAGGGCATCACCGGGTTACCCCCGTTTACTCGGGACAACCCGGCTCCAGCGGTAATACCTGATATCCATAACTTACTTCCGCATCTTGACTCGATACAGCTTCTAACCCTTATTCCCATTCCTTTGTCTTAGGCTGATGACCCTTTCTGGAGAGTTGAACCCTTTCCCCCTTCCAGAGACCCGGAAGACGAGGACGAGCCGGCTGATGGTAGCGAAGGGATTTGCACAAGATCTGTATATTTTACTTGTATTACTTCCCTTTCGTTTATCTTTTCTCCAACTAACACACATCCGACTCGCAGGACTGGAGGACGAAGGCGAGGCCAACGAGGGTGACCCGGAGGCAACTGAATCAGAGCAAGAAACAACAGTCGGAGCCAAAAGGAAAGCCAGAGGAGCCATATCCAAGGTTCCTTTTTCCTCGTTATCCTCTGAACCTTACTCCTTTGACGCCATGCGACGACTTAACCATCAATTATCAAATTCGTCGTGCTTGAAGGACTCCTCCCCAGCCAAACGCAGAGTAACTCGGAGTTCCCCGGGTGAAGATCCCCTTAACCCGGGCATCTCTATTTCCTCGGTTCCTCGTGGCGGCGCTCCTCCGCCTCGTCCTTCTGACTCTCCCCAACGCCACCCTTCTCCTAACCATCCACGCGCCGGGAAATTCCGGGTCCCGTTGGTAGTTCCCGTGGCGACCTCATCCGCTTCCAGCGGCGAGCTCCCGCCTGATTACACCGTGAACGCCGGGTAAGTTTACGCTACATGATTTCCTTTTACGCCTACAAATTTCCACTCAAGCCACCATCATCACTGATAACCGCTTTTTCCCATCCTTCTTTTAGCGCTCAAGCCGTCGTCAGTGACCCGGAAAATATAGAAGCAGATAACCATCAGGCAGAGAAACCGACTGATAATGCAGACGCCGCGACTGGCGATGATACAGCGAATAACCAGGAACAAGGCCCTCTGAACAATCCACTTCCCCGAGCTGCCGGATCTCCTTCCTCATCAGAACCAGTAGACGAGGAGATCGAAGTTCTAGATACAAGGATGAGTTCTCCCAACCCGGCCACCCAAACTGTCCGGGTCTCAACTCCAAGGGCGGGGAGAGCCCCTCCACCAGACGACCGAGCTGTCGGCTCTTCCGGTGCTCGATCCGAGGAACTGACCTTTACCCAGATGCTAGAAACCCTTCGCACTTTAAGGTCTAATGAAGAGAACATCTTGGGAGCTTTGATAGCCAAACACGAGGTAAATCCGACTAATGTTGCTTATGCCTTTGTCCAGTCCCCAAGTTCCGAGTGAATTGGTTCATAATTTACTTGGGACTTTATTATACAAACGACTGATAACTTACTCCTCTACCCAACTGATCCTTTGTTTGCATGCCTGCAGGCTTTCGTAACTCAATCCGATGAAAAACTGGCGGACGCCACCAAGCTCATCGAAAAGGAGGTAGCTTTACGTGAGGCAGCCGAGGCCGAGTCTAGGAGGAATAAGTTGCTAATGAGGAAATATAGGAAAAGGGCTCACCGAGCAGAAGATGACCTAACGAGCCTTTCCGTCCAAATATCGGACACATATCGTGCTTTACTTGGTACGTTTCCTCCTCCGGTTTATCTTTTTGATAAATAGCAACAGTTTCCCGACTTATGTCTCCATTTCCTCAGGCCCGGACGAAACCATGCCGGAAGAGGACGACCTGGCTAAGCTGAAAATCATGAATAGCGCTATCCGGCAACTATGTGCCGGAACCAGATGGATCCTTGACGAGTTGCGGTGTCCGGGTAGAGGACATGTTGATCTGAAGAGGCTGCTGGACGCCTTATCCACTGTTCCCGAGTGGATTCGGCACTGGAAGCGCTCGTCTTGCCGGGTTGGAGTGACCCGGGGGCTTGCACTTGCCAAGGCTTATCTCCCCAAGCTCGAGCTAGCGAGGCTTATGAGCGGCTTCCCAGAGTTCAAGCTTGACGGATCCAAGTTTTCGGTGAAGGATTTTCAGGCCATCCAGAAGGAGGTCCGTTACCCGGCCAGCATAATTGCTGATGAGCTGGACGTTAATATACTTGTTCCAGCATATGATTCTGCCGGTAAAGTAATTAAGTCGGATCTTCCTGAGCCGTATGACATGCTGGCCCGGTGGAAGGAGGAAGCTGCTGCGATAAGGGCGGAGGCTGCCAAGAAGCAAGCTGAAGCCGACTCTGCTCCTGCTACCTCAACACCAGTCGTTCCGCCCCTGCAGGGGCTGGTACCGCTGATCCGGGTGTTGCTGCTACCACCAATGATGGCAAGGGGAAGGCCAAGATGAACGCCGAGTGATATGTGGTTTCTAATGCCTCTTCTTAAGCGCCAGTCGGTCAACATACTTTTTGAAACAGTTATATTTTGGGTGGTGCACCTGTGCACCTATGATATTTTTTCATCAGGATTTTGTAATGCACGCTAAGGCCTTGATATACTCGATGCCTGTTCCGGCCTTTTAAGTTTAAGCTCATCTGTTCTCGATATCTGGTTTTATTTATTGTTCCTTTTGTGAAAACTCAATTTCCGGGTCTCATGGGTATTGACAAGCGGATTTTGCTTCGAAGTCCCCAAGTCCCCAAGACTCGGATATTTGGATTTTTGCAACTATACAAGTAAGCCACTTTTTCTCTTTTCAAGATTTCAAGCTACCGGGCCCGGATTGCCGAGTCTAGGACACTTGATCTTGAAAAGGGAACAAACTGCTTACTGCTAATTTCACAAAGATCCACGAGTTGTTTCACATAGGTTTTGAAGTTATGCTTAATAGTCGTTGAGTTTCCAGCTATTCAGCCTTGTACTCTGCATAACTTGTGGTTTAGATGACCCTTTTGACTGTCTTGTACTGTAAGCCAGCTTTCGCGTGGATACCATGTTGTTACATCAATACGAAGACGTAGCCAGCCAATCCCCGTCGGGTTTCATGACTAACTGCCATCGTAAGCGAACAAATCATGCCACTTTAATGCGAGTCACATCGAGCTTAAGTAAGAACAGCCAAGAAATTTGGACTTCTTTGTCCGGTTATAAGATTGTAGCCGTACTCGTTTGCAAGTAATCGGCCCTTATAACTCATAGGCATCATGGCCGGGTCTTTGAGTTTGTAACTGTGCTATTCCAGCGACCAGCCCCCAAGACCTAGATATACGCATCGTACTGAGAGTACATAACCTGATAACAACCATCTCTTTTCTTGATAACCATCTCTTTACTTGATATGAAAAATGTAGGTCAGCAAGCCGCCTCATTAAAAACCCGTCCAGTCCCCAAAGGTACCCTGGATAGGAAAAGAGTACGTCTGAAAACCTGCTGCCTATTACATCGTGCAATTCCACTTGCCAATATAGTCTTTACTAAGTATAATACGGACGTAGCTGAGCCACGTTCCATGGTCTATCTCTTTCTTGCATAGATGAAGTGGTGTGTGCGGTGTCATTGACTGTAGCTGACTCTTCCCTTGCATCTATCAAATAATATGATCCGTTATGCAGATTCCGGCTTATGATAAATGGTCCTTCCCATGGTGGTGATAATTTGTGTTTTCCTTCGTTTGACTGTACCAGGCGCAGAACCAAGTCTCCTTCCTGGAATACCCGGGTCTTCACACGCCGGCTATGATACCTCCGTAGATCTTGCTGATATATGGCTGATCTTTCCAGGGCTTGTTCTCTTTGCTCTTCTAACATATCTACGGCGTCCTGCCGGGTTTTTTCGTTCTCTACTTCGACGTAAGCTGATACTCTAGGCGAATCGTGAATAATGTCACTCGGTAACACTGCTTCCGCACCATAGACCATAAAGAAGGGTGTCATCTGAGTGGATCTGTTAGGTGTAGTGTTGATACCCCAAACCACAGAAGGAAGTTCTTCGACCCATGCACCAGCAGCCCTGACGCAGGGAACTCGCAATCGTGGTTTTAATCCGCGAAGCAATTCTTGGTTTGCCCTCTCCACTTGTCCATTGGCCTGCGGATGAGCCACCGATGCCACATCGAGCCGGATTCCATTGTTGCCACAAAACTTCTCCATCTCACCAAGGGACATGTTGGTTCCATTGTCGGTAATTATGCTGTGGGGGTACCCGAACCGGTAGATAATCCTTTTCAGGAACTTGACTGCTGTAGCTGCTTCGCAATTAGTAACTGGCATAACCTCAACCCACTTGGTAAACTTATCAATAGCCACCAAAAGATGTGTCTTCTTGCATGGTGACATATGAAAGGGGCCAACCATGTCCATACCCCAGACAGCAAACGGCCAAGTTAACGGGATAGTCCGCAACTCCATAGCCGGCACATGGGTTTGGCGAGCGTACCTTTGACATCCGTCACACCTTGCTACCAATCGTTCCGCATCCGCTAGGGCCGTGAGCCAGAAAAACCCGTGTCGATAAGCTTTAGCCACAAGAGACCTTGTGGACGCATGATGTCCACAGTCGCCTTCATGGATTTCCTTGAGAATCTGTCTGCCTTCTTCCGGCGCTACGCAGCGCAAAAAGACTCCTGCTGCACTTCTTTTGTACAATTCCCCATTGATGATAGAATATCCCTTTGCTCGCCTCAAAATTTGCCTTGCTAATACCTCCTGTTGTGGTAACTCGCCTCGTGATAGGTAGGCCAAAAACGGTTCTGTCCACTCGGGAATAGTACGTACAGTGGCTACGAGTCCTGAATCCGGGTCTTGATTTGCCAATTCCTCCTCTGACTCGATTTTAACTGATGGTCGCCATAATTCGTCCAGGAAGACGTTAGGTGGAACCGGCTCTCTGCGCGAGCCGAGTCTGGCGAGGGCGTCGGCTGCCTCATTCTTTCTTCTGTCTATATGCTCCACCTCATACCCGGAAAAACATCCTGCAACCCTATCAACTTCCCTGCGGTATGCTGCCATAGTTGCGTCCTTTCTATCCCACGTTCCTGACACCTGCTGTACCACAAGGTCCGAATCTCCGAAGCATCGTATCCTCTTGATGTTCATCTCTTTGGCTACCTTTAAGCCATGCAATGGGGCCTCATACTCGGCCACGTTGTTGGAACAGTCGAAGTGAATTTGTAGTACGTAACTCAATTTGTCTCCTTTGGGTGATGTTAGCACCACCCCAGCTCCTGATCCCTCGTACTGCTTTGATCCGTCGAAGTGCATGATCCATGACTCGGAATTTGGAACCGTTGTAGTCATGCCTGTATGTGTCCAGTCGTTAACGAAATCAATTAAAGCCTGAGATTTGATTGCTGACCTGGGTTCGTAGTTGATGTGATAATCCCCCATCTCTATCGCCCATTTGGCTATTCTTCCCGTCGCGACCGAGTTTCTGATGATATCCGACATTGGTATTGAACTAACCACTGTTATGGGATGTTCTTGGAAATACGGCTTCAGCTTTCGGCTGGCCATAAAGACCCCGAACACCAACTTTTGCCAATGTGGATAGCGCTGCTTTGCTTCTGATAATACCTCGCTGACGTAATAAACCGGCCTCTGAACCGGGTATCCTTTCCCGTCCTCTTTGCGTTCCACAACAACTACCGCGCTGACGGCTCGGGGGCCAGCTGCCACATATAGTAATATAGGCTCTTTAGGACCCGGCGCCGCTAGTACTGGTGCTTCAGATAACTGCTTCTTTAGTGCCTCAAATGCCTCGTCCGCCTCTTGATCCCACACGAACTTATCTGATTTCCGCAAGAGCCGGTACAAGGGTATTACTTTTTCTCCGAGTTTGGATATGAATCGGCTCAAGGCTGCTACGCAGCCCGTGAGCTTTTGAACATGCTTCAAATTTTCCGGTTTTTTCAGACTCTGGATGGCCTTGATTTTATCCGGGTTTGCCTCGATTCCTCTCTCGGAAACTATGAAGCCGAGTAATTTCCCAGCTGGAACTCCAAACACGCACTTTGTCGGGTTAAGCTTCATCTGGTACCTCCTCAAGTTTTTGAACGTCTCCTTTAGATCATCGATAAATGTCTCCGCCTTCCTAGTCTTGATGACCACGTCATCCACATAGGCATGGACGTTACGTCCGATTTGGTCCTCAAAGCACTTTTGAATACACCGTTGGTAAGTTGCGCCAGCGTTCTTCAACCCAAACGTCATAGTTTTATAACAAAAGGCCCCAAAAGGGGTTATGAATGATGTTTTCTCCCAATCCTCCCTTTTGAGCTTAATCTGATGATACCCGGAATATGCGTCCAGGAAGCATAACAGATCGCTTCCAGCTACTGCGTCTATGATCTGATCTATCCTCGGCAGCGCGAACGGATCCTTTGGGCAATGTTTGTTGAGACTCGTGAAGTCAATGCACATCCTCCACTCATTGGTCTTTTTCATCACTAGAACCGGGTTAGCCAACCAATCCGGGTGAAATACTTCCATGATAAAGCCGGCTGCCAATAGCCGAGCGATCTCTTCGCCTATAGCCTTCCTTCTTTCCTCATTCATTTTCCTCAAACCTTGCTTCACGGGCCTGGACTTGGGATCCACATGCAAACTGTGCTCAGCCAATTCTGTAGGGATACCCGGCATGTCGCTAGGTGTCCAGGCAAACACATCTGCATTCGAACGAATAAACTCCACGAGCGCTTCCTCCTGCTCTTTTCCCAAGTTAGACCCTATGGTAAACTGCTTAGTAGAATCCCCTTCGACAAAATCTATCTTCTTGGTGTCTTGCGCTGCCTTGAATTTTGCTCTCTCATCCTCGGTATTCGGCTTTTTCAAGGCTGTTCTATCGTCCGGATTTACTTGAGACCGGTAATATTCGAGCTCTTCCTTCCTGCACGCCTGCTCGGCCATAACTGAATCTCCTTCGTCGCACTCGGCCGCTATATCCCGGTTCCCATGTATAGTGATGGTCCGTTTAGGACCCGGGATTTTCAGCTGCAAATACACGTAGCACGGCCTAGCCATGAATTGGGCGTAAGCCGGCCTCCCAAACAGTGCGTGGTAAGGACTGCGCAATTTGACCACCTCGAACGTGAGCCACTCAATTCGATAATTATCCGTCGATTCTCCAAAAGCAACTTCCAAGGTGATCCTTCCCTCGGGGCTCGCCGAGTGACCTGGCACGATCCCATGAAAGATTGTCGAACTTTTTTGTAACTGAGACTCTTTGAGACTCATCCGTAAGAAGGTTTCCCAATAAAGGATGTTGATGCTGCTTCCACCGTCCATCAGGACCTTCTTCAATTCGTAACCATTAACCTGTGGAGCAACCACCAATGCCAAGACTCCTGGACGCTCTATTTTCTCCGGATGGTCTTTTCTACTCCATGTTACCTCTTGTTCCGCCCATCTGAGATGTCCCGGCGCGGCCAACGAAATCGAGTTTGCCGCTTGCTTTAATATCTTCTCGTTCCTGCTGGAAGTTCCTGTAGTATGCACATGATATTGTCCTTTTAAATTAGTCGTTCGTACCGTGCCGATGAAGATGTTGATCCGGCCGATCGTCAATATAGATCCGGACTCGAGGTGATCCGATTCTGGCCCCCAGCCGGAATCGTCCACCACCTTTTCTCCTTCGTGGTCGATGTAGATTTCGCCAATGACAAGATTCTCCATGCCCTTCCGAGCTTCTCCCGTGATGTAAACACCTTTGGACGCAGGCCCCACGGTGGGCGCCAACTGTCGTGGGATAATCACGGCAGATGTTACCGGGGGTAACTGATCTTGGGGCAAGACGACACAGGTATTTGGGAGAGGGTTTAGCTCAGAGGAAAACATGGCGTAATTCGATCTGGTAGCCGGCAATCAAAGTCGCCGAGTCTCCGATCTTGATATAATAACTCAACTCTAAAACTACACTTGATGCTCGATATCACACGATGTTGCTAGGGTTCTTAGGTCTCTGTCTAAAACTAGACTCGGGGGTTGGTTTATAAAGCACCCATACCCCCTGGCTTATTCCCCAAGGCGCACCCTGGTTCCTACCCGGACACGGCACACAAACCCTATCTTTCCTTTATAACAACCCACAACCCGGGTCGCCGGGCCTACAAACTTGGGCCTTCACAGGTTTCCTTATCCTCGGCCGGATCCTGCACAGTGTCCTTTGGGCCGGGTTATTCCTTGGTGTATGGCCTACCGGGTTATCATCTCCCCGTCAATCTGACTATCCGAGCTGATCACCAGAGTGCCGGATTTCGGCTGCCCTAGCACGGATTTCTTGTAAGGCAGGTAGGCTTTCTTGGACCGGGGAACCAGTGGCAACTTCTCGAGGGAAGGGTGTTTACCCTTGGTGCTTTTCTTTGAACTACCCTCTCCAGCCGCAGTGGCCTGCGAGGGTGCAAACTGGACTGCTAGTCGCTGCCGAGTGGGAGGGCGAGTTGCGGTTGGGCCGGGTGCTGGAGTTGATGTCGGGCTTGTTGTTGGTACTGCTGTTGCTGCTACTGGGGGAGTTGGTGTTGCTGCTGGTGTTGCTGTTGCGACTGGGGTCGCAGAGGGTGTTGTTGTTTCTTCTCTCGGTGCTGCTGGCGGTGTTGCTGCTACTGTTGGTGGGCCTTGCTGCAGCACTGCATCGTCTTGCTGCTGTTGTTGTGGCTGTTGCTCTGTGGTCGGCTCCGGGCGTTCCAGAGCCTCATTGTTTTCCATTTCGACGCCCATGTCACCGACACTGAGATCTTGGTCCTCCCTCTCCGGGGTCTGCATCTCGGGGATATTTGTGGCGTGGGCTTCCGAGTCCTCGGCGTCGAGGTCGACATAGCCACTCGCATCCGGAACCGGGATCACCGGAGGAGTCATGGTACTCGGTCTCCCCGTGGCAGAGCGCTTCGGGGTCATGGTGAACTTGGGCATCTCGGTGATGTCAATGCCAATCGGATCACTGCCAGAGAAGAAGAAAAAGATAGGAGTAAAGAAAATACAAACATGAAGCATCTCGAGATGAAAAACAGAGGAGTAAAAAATATGCAAACATAAAGCATCTTGGGCAAAAAAGAAAAGGAGTAAAGGAAATGCAAGCATAAAGCATCTCGAAACCATATTACCCCTCCAAAATGGGCCGCTTGGGTTTCTGCCTGGTTGTGGTCTTGATCCCGGGCTTCTTCTTCTGCTTCTTGGGCAGAGGAGCAACTGCTCTGCTCCCGGCCCTCTTTCTCGCTTTCACGGGGGAGGCCATGGCTACGGGTCTCGCATCTAGCACATTCTCTCCTGGGTCAACTGAGAGCGAGGGCAGAGGATACGCAAATAAAATCGAGGAGGGGTCAGGTACCTCTAAAAGAATGCAATCATCACCATCATCATCATCATCATCTTCATCATCCTCGGACCAGTCTTGCATGGAGGCTGGAACTCGGAACTTACCGGCTTGGGCGGCGAGTACGGCGTCCGGGATGGGGAGATTATCCTCATCATCATACTCCGTTGCATCGTCCTCGGTCCGGTCCGCACCCCAGTTGTCCGAGGGGTTCTCGCTGCCCTCTTCTTTCCGGCGGGGAAATAGCTGCACGTGCGAAACACAGAGCATAGGTTTCAAACTTGGGTGATCTCGGATAATACCGAGATGAAAGTAGCTCGGCGAAACACATAGCATAAATTTCAAAGTTGGGTGATCTCGGAAAATGCCGAGATAAAAGTAACTCGGTTGAGTATTAGATACTTACTCTGGGCGCCAACTTCTATCTGCTATAGGGCTGGAGCCCCCATCTCCAATCTTCCACGAGGACAGTCTTGGCGATTGACTTGACCCAAGTAACCACTTCCTTCTTGCTGAACTTGAAGGTGGTGGTTAGCGTGCGATCTCGGGGTTCTCCCATGAAACACATCTTATGGGTTCTGCGTTGGAGTGGCAGAACCCGACGGCTTACCCAGGTGGCGAGTAGGTCATCACCTTGCAGTCCAGATCGAACGAGTTGCTGAAGCTGGCTGTGGACGGTGTTCACCTCGGGGACGGTCTTCTTCGGATTGTAACCCCAGTTCACCATCTCAGTGGGGGGGGTCAATATGGAAAGCAAGAAGAGCGATGAGATCCATCTTGGGGGATTCTTCGCGTAGAAGAATCCCCGCTGCCACTTTCGGCAGGATTCGAGACCCTGAACTCGGGGGAACTTGGATCCCGTGCGTGGGACCACCATCGCCGTTCTGCACTGAGTCATGCGTTTCGGAGCATTTGGATTTATTGTGTTGGGAAGAACTTGTTTGCGAAAATGGAAGTATTTACTCCAAATTTCTACAGTGGGAAGGATGTCGAGATAGGCCTCCGAGAAGGGGACAAAGGAAGAAAGAACGATGATCGCGTTCGCGGGAAGGTGACGAGGCTGAAGGCCAAAATGACGAAGAAACTTATGCATAAAGTTAGAGACAGGAAGGCCAAACCCGCGCATGAAGTGGTCGAGGAAGACCACGTATTCGCCTTCGAGGGGCTCGGGTTCGATCTCGGTGCCGGGAACTCGGCAGATCACGCCTGCCAGAATGTGTCGCGTGTCCATCAGCCACTGGATGTCGTCCTCGTCCACCTCGGATCCGGCCCATACTCCGCGCGTGGACGCGGGTCCCTCGAGCTCTATTTCTTCAATGGGGTCGAGCTCCATCTTGCAGTTCGAGGATCTCGGCGCCTTCGAGATGCTCGCGGGCGCAAGGTGGTGTTCGAGGAGCAGAGGACGGAGGAGCGCTGTGGCGGCACGGAAGATGAAAGTGGTGGCCACGGCGGAAGGCTCGGTGAAGGGCGACGCGAGGAAGAAGTTGCATAGGCGCGGTGACGTGCTGATCTGAAGTGCGCGGCGAGGAGGTTGAGCGCGGTGACGTTCCGGTGAGTTGTGTCGCACGGATGCACGGCGGCGTCCTCGGGCACGCGGCGATGTTCGTCGGTGAGCGCTGGAGCAGTGGTGCTCTGCGCGTATGAGCGATGGAGAGGAAAAGGAGACGGGGCGAAAGTGGCGAAGGAGACGAGGCGTAGGGGCAAGCTTGGGTATTTATACCCCCGGAGCACAATAACTGTCAAGGATCAATCGTGGCTACGTGCGGGCGTGGCATTTATCTTGCCCGGAGAAACGCACGAAGCAGATTTACCGCGTGTAACCGGCGCAGTTAATCCCACGTTCCCCGCGGCGTGCACTCAAGTGCACTATAATGGACACGAAGGCGGGTGGGCCCTTGCACAGGATAGGGCGTGGGCGTGGCGAGTGTGCTACTCCACGCGAAAATCGAGGAGGAGTCGTGGGCAGCGGTTCTACTGCACATGGTACGTCCACAACGCGAAGAAAATGAGGTGACCGTGTCTCGCACTGTGAACTTGTGGAAAATGCCTAAGTGTTGGGAACTCGGTAAAGATCAAGTGCAGCACAAGCAACTCGGATTTTGGAGGAAAATCCATAAGTGGTAGTTCTGGATGGAATCCGAGTTCGAGATGTAACTTGGCCGAGATGAGTACATCTCGATCGAATTTTCTGAGGTTTGTTGGTTTAAACTGGCACAGCCCAGCGTCTGAGTTCGCTGGACCATACCAGCTTCGGGGACTAATGTCGGGTAGCTACCCCCGAGTAGAGGTAAGGTTGGTATAAAATGGTATCCAAGGAGTGGATACCGAGATACTGTATACCGAGCTGAAGTAATCCGAGTTGGAAGAAACCGAGTTGGATGGTACAGAGATGGAGCTATCTCGGTAAGAAGAGCACGGAGCGATACTAAAGAAATGAATGTTCCCCAGGTTGTACGAGATACACTTGGAGAAACCGGGTAGACAAATATCTATTCATCTCGGAGGGAGGTCAACGGAGCAGTTGGAATCCCGAAGATTAAGAGAGAGTACATGTGTGCGGTTCAACTTACTAGGCGAGATGATGTATACACGTACACCGGAGCAGTGCAGGGCATGGGCGAGGCCACGTCCCGTCTCTGACAAGGGGGACGTGACAGGGCAGCGGCCACGACGGAGACGACTTTTGGCGTATGACAGATGCTACGGCACAGTGTATTTCGCCTAACCATGTACGTCCGGTTGGTTGCCACCAGTATATAAGGTGCTCGCACCCCTCCTGCGCGAGGGTCGACGAACCAGAGAGAGAATTGCTAGTATTTTCCTTAGAGAGAGAGAGCTAAAGAGAGCTTCTTCCTCTAGCTCAGAGAGCTTGAGGAACCACTTTGTACTCGGTTACCCACATATATTGACAGACAGAAAGGAGAAGGGGTGTTACCTCCACACGAGGGCCCCGAACCTGGGTAGATCCTTGTATTTGCAGTGTAGTGAGCGTGCCGTCTAGGCATGCAATCCCTCCCCGAATACCCACAGTGTCCATCAGCCCCAACCTTAAGCCATCCCATGGCAGCTGTCTTTACCTTACCACGACAACGGGGCATACGTAGTTGAAAGGGGAGCCCGAGGGGGTGCCTAGGGCCACCACACCACCTGCAGGCGTGGCCTAGGGGGTGCCCAGGGGTGGTGCGGGCCCCTCTTTGGCCCCATCCGGGTCTCCTTCTAGCTCCGGGGGTCTTCGGGTGAAATAAGGTCTTTGGGATCTTTTTCAGGCAATTTCCTGAAAGTTTATTTTTCTACACAAAAGGAGACACCAATGTAATTCTGCTGAAAATAGCGTTAGTCCGTGTTAGTCGTATCCAAAACTCACAAGTTTAGAGGCAAACAATAGAAAAAGTGTTCGGAAAAGGAGATACATTTTGGACGTATCAGCATCCATTGCTGAAATGGGCGGAAAATTTTAGAAGGCCAATATAGTAAGATCTCCCTCATAATTTAGGCATTTCTCATAATATGAGTGAAATCAAATGCCTATTCAATGAAGAATAGATGAGGAGAGATCAAACTATATTGAGGATCCAAAAGATTGAAAATAAGATGATATCTCTCTAAACTTATCCCAAAGAGAGGCAAGCAATCAAAACGATCCGAAAAACCGATTAAACACAAGATTTTATGATTTTAGCAAAGGAGTGTTCTAAATAAATTGGAGAAGCTTCCCAATGTTCATGCACTATTTAGAGTTTTTGTGTTTTAATACAAAGTGCAGAAAGATGGAATCATGACTCCCCCAATATCCTCTAAACCACAGAACAAATGCAAGAGAGTGTAAAAAGCAAACTAGGCATAGTACTTGGAGAAAATAAATGAATGATTCAGCGAAAAGATACCAAATGAACGGAACACCATGAGACAAGGCTCAACCAAACATAAGGAAACCAACATGCCCACCAAGGTAAGGATGAGAGACAAAAATCCTCAAAACAAATGATTGCACAAGATTATGACATGATAAAAGGATGTCCAAATTATAGCAAAGATCCAAATCAACACATGGTTGATAAGATACCAATTTAAAAAGTAATCAAGTGAAACCGAGATACACAAAGAACCACTTAACACTTGAAAAAAACCAATTAAAAGTTATATTAAGAGATGAGATATTGAACTCCCAAAAGAAAGATTCATTAATGAAAAGAAGTCCAATATCCAAAATTGATCAATTTGAAAATAAAGCAATGAGTAAGATAACCAACTCCCCAAAAGAGCAAGGTTCCAACAACTAAACCAAACCCTCTACACTTTTCATGATGGCACAAACTACCAAGACGAAAAGGTTTTTCTTCCATAAATACATGTCATCGGGATTAAATATCAATAGAGAAAGATCTAAAGACAAAAGAACAAAACTAGTGTTCTAAATAATATAGGAAAGCACCCCCATGATTTGTGCGTTATTTAATTTTGTATTTGAATACACTATGCGCACAAGTGGGATCCTTTCTTTAGGTTTACCAATTATAACACCAAGAAAATATGAGTAAAACAAAGGGATTCTCAATAAGGAAGGAATACAATGGGAGTGAGCACAAATAAATGACTTGGCAAGAAATATGGAAAATAAAATCAATAGCCCAAGTAAATATGATCAATAAATTCTACCAAAAATATGATTATCACTTGTCAAGGACAAGGAGTAAGGAGTTATTTCTTGGTGGTATGTTGCATCGATATTCATGATCATATTCACAAAAACAAAAGCATACAAAAAGGATAGGAAATAAAACACCATTCTTAAATAGAGATTCTTGGTGGCTTCAATAGTCGAATGATAATGCAAAGCAATGATTAATATATCATGAAGCAACTGGTTTCCGAGATAGTACATACTAGTGCACAATTTAGGAAAACCACATCAAGAAAATATCACAAACAAGATACCAAAAGATGAGCAAATACAAGCATTTAAGAAAATTGAAACTTGTTTGAGCACACATGCCGCATAGGAATAAGATAATTAACAATATCAATTCTAGGTGGAAAAACCTCAAATGTTCACATTCTTTAGGCTTGTAATATGCACAAAGCTTATTATTCCCCCATAATGTGATAATCCTTATTTTCTTAACAAGAGGCAAACAAAGACCAACTAGAGATAATTAATAGACATTAGAGAATTTGAATTTCTCATGAGTATGACATACCACATAGATAATAGATAATAGTGAAATATCAACACTAAGTGGTAACCGCTATGTACACACATTTTAGGATTGTGAAGTGCCAAAGGCATATTACTCTCCCAAAATGAGATAGTCCATTAATCACTCAAAATAGCCAAATAAGATACAAACAAGTTGCAATAAGGCTCAAACAAAAATCACACATACATGTTTTTGCGAACCGACAAACACATACTAGATTAATAAAGGATAAATAAGTAGCAAGAACAACATATATAAACACAAGTAAGGTACAAAACCAATACATGCAAAGGCGCAAGCAACTTTCCATGTGTATATATAATTTAAATACAATTTACCACAAGAAGGAGCATGGGATATGAGATACATGCATGATAATCCAAAAGACTTGGCTTGAGGAAATATAATTGATGAAGATCCCTTAGTTCCTCATTATATAGCCAAATATCCAATGCCCTTCAATAACACCTATTGATCAAGTTTGAGCTTGTTGGTCCCCAACCAAGTTGTGTCCTAAGAGGTTAGTCACAATAGGCTTGGCATCCCGAATGGTTCTTTTCTTTACACCACTTTGAGTACCAACATATTTGGCAAACACATTTCCCACATTATCCTTCTGAATGGAATACATATCATCAATTACGATAGGGTTGGATAATATACCATTAGTGCATAAATAAGCAAGATGGCCCTATTCACGACATAAATGACAACAACGACTCCTTTCACTCTTCTTACTTGATTTCTCAACTTGAGGAGCATTAGCTTGAGTCATCTTGGGAAGAGGCCTTTCTTCAACTTGAAGCTGAGATTGAGGATGGACTTGTGTCTGCTTTCCTTGTTGCTTCGCACTAAGATGTTTCTTCTTCAAAGGACATGATCTAACATTATGCTCTTCAATCTTGCACTTGAATCAAACATGTAACATCCCTGATTTTTGGAAAACTCAAAAATCACAAAAATTTGAAACTTTTTGTTTTCATGTTATGCAAGTCACCAAGAACCAAATGAGAAGCAAGAAACAAAAGGAAACAATACATAATGCAATGAAATTGAATTTAGGAATCCAATTATACCTCTATTCCATAAACCCTAAAATCCTCTCAAAATGAAGTTTCATTAGATAAAGAAAACCATTTTATCTTTAGAAAAATTTATTACATAAAATGTTTTCAATTCAAATATTACCTTGATAATATTTTGGCAACCAAAAATCAAAGATTTATCTCTACTATAATTTCTGTTGATGCCGTGATGGTACGTAATGGTACGTCGTACGTCGCCTAATGTCGTGGTCGTTCTGCAGATTGGACCCTCATAATTATGCACATCAACCTGCAGCCTTTCTTCCCTAGCGAACGAGACGCACAAGGCACGACGCATCAACGCGGCTCTAGCACGCGACTTCTAGCGGCGGCGGTGTGAGGCTGGGCAGGGCCCCTGCCGCCGATTCCTCTCCCCGAGCCCACCTTCCCTGCTCATCCCTCCTCTGCATCGGTTACGGCGCTGCCACTTCCAGACCTTTCTCCGATTTCCTCCTCTGGATCGAAGCGCTGGCCATCGTCGGATGAGGGGCAGGGGGCTTACTGCGAGGGCGGAAATGGCACAGCTCTAGGCGGCGGCG
The DNA here is from genome assembly GCA_028641055.1 of Alopecurus myosuroides. Taxonomy (NCBI): domain Eukaryota; kingdom Viridiplantae; phylum Streptophyta; class Magnoliopsida; order Poales; family Poaceae; genus Alopecurus; species Alopecurus myosuroides. The sequence continues at coordinate 288,987,476 of CM054059.1, forward strand.
AACAGCTTGGAGGATTCCGCTCAGACGATGCGCGGGCGACGCGTGCTGAGACGCCGTCGTTAGGGCATCTCCAGCCGTTGCGCCCCCCCAGGGCCCAAAACGCCGCCGTTTTGGTGCCGCCGCGGCGCTAAACGGCGCTATTCTGGAACCTGGGGGGGCTCGTTTCCCAGTCGCGTCCCGAGCCCAACAAATCGGCCCAAACAAACGCAGTTGAAAAACTAGTCGAAATTTTATTGAAATTTGAAACTGCGTACATATTCGGCGCGAATTTAAAGCTAAAACGATAAATTTAAACTAAAAACAGCGGATACTACGCGATGACTACGCCTACGTCTACGCTTCGTCGTCTTCGTCGTGGCGGTGCTGGTTGGAGGGTCCAGCTCCGTCCTGGCTCGCCGCGGCGAGACGGCGCTGCTCCGCCCGCTCCGCTCGGGCCTGCAGGCGCAGCCGGTGCAGCTGCGTCTGCTCAGAGGGCGGGCGGTTGCGCCGCCGCTCACCCTGCAGCGCTAACTCACGCTGCGCCTCGTAGAGGGCGATGACGCCCTCCTGCTCGACGGAGGCAGCCCGCCGGGCCATCTGGCGGCGCACCGCTCGCGCCGCCTCCTCCCGCTGGTGCGTCTCCAGGGAGGCTCGAACGGCGGCTGCCTCCGCCGCCGCCGCAGCCTGCTAGAGGACGCCGCGCACCTTGCGGTACGCGTCCTCGTTCTGCGAGGTCTCGAAGGAGTGCAGCCCGGCGTGCTGCTCGGGCCACACCGGCTGCCTCCTCACCTCGCGCCTCCAGTGGCGGGCAGCCCGCCGTGCTTCGCGCGCCTCGTCGTGCTCGGGAGGCTGCTCCGGCGCCACCACCTGCGGCTCCGGTGCAGCTCGCTGCGCTGGCTGCAGCTCGTCGTCGCTGTCGGGCCACGCCTCCCAGTGGTTGTCCATTGCGGCGGGGTTCGAAGGTGGAGAAAAGAACGGCGAGGAGGGGTCGAGAATGTGCGTACGGGGAGGGCGCGGCACCGTTTTTATAGCCTGGCTGGGCCAGTCGCCGCGCCGCGCGTGTCGCCGCTGCCGCACCGCCATTAATCCGGTGGACTTTGACTGGCCACGCGTGTCGCCGCTGCATGCACTGGCCGCCGCCTCCGGCAGCCTTTGACGGCGCGGGCGCCGAGAAGGAAGTCACGGGCGGGGGTTTCCGTTCCCGCGCTTTCCCGGCGCGTCACTGACAGCGTTGGCCCGCCCGCGCGGCCTCGCAGTTTTGCCCCCCCAGACCGAACCCAGCGGGCTGGGTTCGGCCTGGGTGCCGCGGCGCCAAATAGCGCCGAAACGGCGCTATTTGGGCCTCTGGGGGGGCGAGTGGTGAAGAAGCGGCGCTATTCGCCGCGAAAAAAGCCCCCTGGGGGGGCTCTGGGGGGGACGGCTGGAGATGCCCTTAGCGTGCACTTCATATTCAGTTCAATTATCGGGTATTTAAGCTGGATTCTGACGGTAGGTCAAGGCTGCAATACTGCAGATGTGTGCCAGGCTGGGCGTACAAGGCCGCGCGTGCTTTCCATCAATAAGTAGAGCGGGATTATATAGTTACTTTCTCCATTGCTTCTGATGGCGTGGAAGAATGACATGATCCTCACTTCCTCAGATCTGGGCACGTTTAGTACCTTCAAGCTGCTGTTTTTCGTAATATTTCTGGTCAGAGGCTGTAAATTCAAATTTTTAAGGGTGTAAAGTTGGACTACTCTGGTGGCTCCTTCTTTTAGTCATGGCCTAGCAATTTTGCCTCTCGAAATTGCAGTTTCGTTGATGGTCCAGTGGAATCATATGCAGGAGAAGGAATCATGCCACCCACAGGTTATTTCAGAGCTAGATTACGAATGGATGCTTGCAGGACAACTCCCAGACAAATCTATTACCAGGCGAGATTATGTCGATGGATAAGCCTTCGAACAACCTTGTGGGTCTTCAGCAACTTCAAAATAATAGCAGTCGGCAAAGTAACTTGATCTCCCCAAATTTTCTTTGGTGAGCAACACCTGGAATATTTGGTTGCGTACCACTGGCCATCTAGAACTTCCTCATGTCTTTGTCCAGTTCAAATCAAAGCAATGTTAGTGAAATTTCGGCTTTTCTTGTTGTTCTACAAGATGTTTCTTGAGCCTCAAAGCTTTGTTCCACATTCCAAAATGTTTCTTTGAGCATGGAACCAGTAAATCTAGAAGCTTTAGATTTTCAAGGGGCACAAGATGCTGCTATGTTCAATACATGCCGTTCAAAAGGGAATCTCTCAGTATTTCGTAAGTCTACCATGGCATTACTACCTGTAATGCTCACAAACAAACATATAACTACTCTCTCCGTCACAAAATAATGGAGTTACATTTATCCAACAATATATGTATTTAGACATATTTTAGGGTGTACATATACATCAATATTTGGACAAATAAAAATCAAGTATTTTGGAACGGATGGGGTATAACCATGCATAGTGCTCATGGGATGCGAGAGTGGGGAGATGGAGGTCGGCCCGACCACCGTAGAGGGGGGGTGCCACTCGGCGATTCTACCTGCCAAGACGGGAGGAGAGTTGTCCCTAGATGTTGCCCGCCACGACCGTAGAGAGGATGAATGACTGTCGGGCGTCTGTCCAGGAGGTGGACCCAAAGGAGTTGAGATATGTTGAGTAGCCGACGAACCAGCGCCGAGGGTGTCACATCGGCCATGCACGACGTCGGCTTGGGCGAAGAAAAAGGAGACATGATTATTGATGGATAAATATAGCAGGGTTAAAAAAACTTATGTTTCTCTATTCTTATATCATCACTATCTTTCTGCATTGGCTGCCATGTTATCTATTTGAGGTGATTTTGTCGAGGAGGCGAACAAAGAAGTTTACAAATCCATTATTGTTAAAGCGGACACTTGACAAAAGATGTACAGTTCAAGCTAAGCGGTGAGAGACAAGGAGATTATAGCCTTGTTACTACAACATGTCTTCCTTGAAGCCAAGAGTGTGGCTGAATATCAACTATGTTGCCTTCATATTAGTAGTGATCTACTTATATTTATTATCAATATTTTAATTCTTTTTCCCGTAGCAACGCACGGGTATTTTGCTAGTAACCCTTAATAAAGTTCTAATCCCCAAAAATATTTGATGAGAATAAAATGTTTTAATAATAACTTTTAGTTGTTTTTCCGAGTTTTAAACATGAAAGTGTGAAAATAAAATGCATTGTTTAGAAAATAACATAAAGAGTGTTTTGAAAACAATATCATGACTTCTGGTTTTATTCTAAATTTTATTGACCAACAATATTAATTGTTTGATATGGACTAATTAAATAACATTAAGTTACTATTAGTAAAACACTGAAATGTTAAATTTATAAAATATGAAAGTAAGGTAAAATGAGTTTCAAAAATAGTATTTCACATGTTTATTGTCTCTGAAATTTTATTTAATCAAAAACTCATTTTCTTATTTTAAATTATACATTAAGTACTATTAATAATTATTTATATTTTCAAAAATATAAAAAGTGAAATGTGTTGAAATGTTTATAAAAATGTTATAAACAGAAAGATATTGTTTTTAGAAATTTTTAGAAATTTAAATGGGGTCATTTGGATACTTAAATCAAGAGATATTAAAAACAGGAAATAAAAAAAAAAGAAGGTCGTCATCAACCCCTGGAAATGGCAATACCCCTAATTTTGGACGTTTCTCTTCGGCTTAAATCCGGCGATTAAGACCCTAATTTGATGCCCCGTCTGCTCCTCCTTAAAGCCCTTCCTCCCCTGTTCTTTTCCCCCTTGCTCCCTTCTGTGATACCGCAGCCCAGAGCCCACAATCTCTCGCCGGAGTTCTCTCTGGCCGCCGCCGTTTGTCGTCGTTTCCGGCCACAACAGAAGGTCCCCGCTGCCGATTTCGCGCTTCTCCTCTTCCCCTAAACCTCCCGAACCTCCTCATGCCTTTTTAGTGTTTTTCCCGCAGCAGGAGACCACCCCCGACGACTCCCAACACCGCCGCTGTCTGCCACCGTCCGGCGCTGACGCGGGAGACCGCACCGGAGCCAACAGAGCACGCCAGAAGTCTCCCCTCGCCACGCTGTGCCTCCCTGTAGTATCATCGAGGCTGGAGAACCATCGGAGTGCTGGCGCGATCCACGACCGAGGCCTCCGCCGCCGTCTCCATTAATTCCGGCAACAGAATCGTCCACCGGCGGTAAGGTCTCCTCCTAGATGTGTTTCTAACCATTAGATCCAGATCCAGCGTTCCACGTTACAACACTTAGCGAAGGGGTACGTGCCAATCAGATCGCGCCGCGTGTCGCCCAGTCAGCGCGCGTTAAGATCTTTATCTGCCGCTCGAGCAGCGCGTAGCCGGCCCAGGCCCACTCCCTGTCTGCCGCACCGCGCGGTGTATAACCAAATCTGAGCCCAACCGCTTTCCGTTATTTTTCCGAATAAAAAAAAATGTCTATTTTGCAGAAAAGCCCCTACATCTTAGATCTATCATATCTTTTGATCCATAAGGACAAATTTAGAAATCTTGGACTTTTTGAAAAGCCCTTGACATCTAGAAACTGCAAATTGACCGTTTAGAAATCTTCATGCTTAAATTTGACCGTTTAAAATTTGTTAAAATGCAAATATGTTTGTTTGATGAATTTTGGCATAACTCAAATTCTACAAATCCAAAAATTGCAAATAAAATATATTTGGAAACCTTAGGATGTGTAATTTCATATCCACTCTCCCAAAATAATATTTTAACAAATTAAAATTGAATTTAGAATTAATTGGTATATTTGAGTATTTTTGGCATAGATTTAATTCTATAAATATTTTGAATATAGTTCCTTTTGCAAAATTGTTCCATTTGATAACCTTGAACCAGAAATAACCTTTCACAACCATTTTGGACATCCTTGGACCATGGCCATGTGTTTTTGACCAAAAACCCAACATAGTGATACATCCATTTTCACCATGTCTTAGAAATTGTTACCATCATCTACTCTTTGATGTTATGGCTATTTGGAGCCAAGACCCCGTCCTTAGAATGTGTCAATCACATATAAGACCAAGTAGTGAACCTAAAACACTAGTTTCCTAGTCTTCTATCTACTTCTCCACTCCCCTATTCTTGCTTCAAGAATTTATCAAGTTAGCAAGTGGAAAACAAGACTCAAGCAAATAGAATGCACTTCATTCTCAACTTGGTGGCAACATGAAGAGCTACAAGGAAGATCAATGAAGAAGTTTTGAATAAAATACTTGGACTCCACACCTAGAAGAAACTCAAGGAAGTACAAGTGTGAAGAAATTCAGAAGAAAGCATCTCCCTCTCTCTTTCTATCCTTTTTCTTAAATTTTCTTTCAAATTAACTTAGTGGTATTTGTGCCCATCCCATACCTAAACCAAGTAGTGAAGATCATGAAGATTTATCAAGTACAAGAGAAGCTTCACAACAAGGAGGAAACTACAATAGAAGCATGAAGATGAACTTAAAGAAGACAAGCATGTGAAGACTTGGAGCCATCCACACAAGTTGTTTTTTTCCAACCATTGACCAAAATGGAAAACCCAAGACTTAGTAATATTTTCCCTTTGATGATGATGTTAGTAGACCTACCCTAACCACAATGGAAAATACTAACATAGTCACTCAAATATTTTTGAAGGTGAATATGACCAAGTGTTTGCATGTATTACTTTAGTTGAAGAAGTAATATGTTTATTCTTAGTGAACTCTTGGAACTTCCTCGACAAGTATGGTTATAATAAAGTTAGATCACATCAAACTCAACCTAGTCCTTCCCAAGTAAACCATTGGAATTTCCTTAACAAGTATGAGACCATTAGAGAATGAATCTTTCAACTCAAACCTAGACCTTGTCCTAGCCCACTAGGTTAAACTCCTTTGGCTATGTCATTGCTTTGTATGATCTCTTCACTTGTATGTTTGCTTGATAGCATGTTTGTTTATTTTGTTTTCAATGAGCAGATTGTACGGAGAGCAACGATCCTTTGTGAAGAGAGTGTGATATCTTCACCAACTTCAACAAGGCAAGTAACGCATCATCAACTACCCATTATTTTCTATATGCATTAGTTGATTTTTGATTAGTATGCATTGATAGGAAATTTTACTAAGTTATATTATGCTATGCTATTATCCTAGTAGTGTGTAGCCATCTATTTTATCCTTGTTATTTATAGCCTTAGAACTTGATAGATGCTATGCAATGAGACAAATGATTTTTACTTGATGTTGTGGAAAAAATACTAAGTAACAACTTCAATGAACCACCTGGGTGGATTTGGTTGTTTGGCTGATGAGAGTTGAGTGTCTCCCCGAGGGGTGTTCACTTGAGGAATGCCACCCAGGAACAAAGTGATTTTGATGTTCCCCAAGTTTAGATTGCTTCCAGTGCAACCTTTAGTCATATGGGCTCTGTCTTGATCAACTAAGTTGTGAGGGTTCAGCCCGGGCTTGACAAGAAGATGTAGCATAATTATAGGTGGAACGGGTCTTGCCATTGGGTTGGATTCTTGCTTCTGAAAGATCTCGTCTCGGTTATTCTACTTTCCTTAATGCACTTAGGGTGTATGGGATGTTTGGGTTGAGTTGGGTCTGAAGGTGAAAGTGCACAAGCTCTTCAGAGTCAACAAACTAAGATCTTAGCCGTGTCCCCGGTTATGGAAAACTATGAGCAGCTGGACAAGGATGGACGGAATAATCACATCACCATTTTCAATAATTAAAATTTTGACCAAGTGAATAGTATTTGTGGTGCTTGGATCTTAATCCAATGTTGCCACCCTTTGAAAAGAAAAGTTTGTTTTACAAAAGTAATAGGAGAAAACTGGCTTTATGCAAACTTAGCCAAAACTCCACTCAGCCAAATGAGCATGTAGTATTAGTCTTGCCATTTATATCCACCATAGTGTTACTTGCCAATACATTAAATTGTATTGACTCCCTTGTGGCTGCATATTCCATATTGCAGATGTTTCTGAAGACGAGTGAGGATTTCGTTTAGGATCCCGAGACTATCGCCAACATGTTTTGCCTGTGGCACATGAAGAAGATGGGCTCAATGTTGTACTATGTTTTCCGCTGTAATTCTTTGTTTTCTGCTAGTCTTCTAAGACTATGCAAGTTTTAATCCTATTTTGTAAAGACTGGATCATGCGATGTAATAGAATTTGATGCATTTGCATGATATTTCATTTTGTACTGTGGTGCTAGCAATTGATCCAGGGACTAGCACAATAACACAGGTGTCCTAACATTATTTAAATGTGGGAACGCTACAAAACAATCTTGGCCAAATCCTTGACTTGTTAATGTCCCTTCTTCTTGTCGACCTTGGACTTGTTCTTTTGACTGGAAATGAATCCAAGCCCTCTATTGTCATTGGGGGATTTTTGGACACTCGACATATTGTCAAGTGTGGACTTCCCTTTATGACACTTCTCCAAGTCTTTCTTGAAAGAAGTGACTTGGGCCTTGAGATCATTGATTCCCTCTACATGGTTAGTATCAACTCAAGAGCTAGAGGAAGTAGATGCATATTTTTTAGAGAAACAAGGAAAAGGAAAGCAATTCAACACAAGATGTGGAAATATTATGAGTCGATGAATTATCGGGACTAGCACAAGGCGATATAGCCTTTAAGGTAGAAGTTATGTGTAGCGTTCCCACATGTAAATAATGTAAGGACAGCTGTGTTATTGTGCTAGTCCCTGGATCAATTGCTAACACCACAGTACAAAATGAAATATCATGCAAATGCATCAAATTCTATTACATCGCATGATCCAGTCTTTACAAAATAGGATTACAACTTGCATAGTCTTAGAAGACTAGCAGAAAACAAAGAAATACAGCGGAAAACATCGTACAACAATGAGCCCATCTTCTTCATGTGCCACAGGCAAAACATGTTGGCGATAGTCTCGAGATCCTAACCGAAATCCTCACTCGTCTTCAAAATCAACTGCAATATGGAATATGCAGCCACAAGGGAGTCAATACAATTTAATGTATTGGCAAGTAACACTATGGTGGATATAAATGGCAAGACTAATACTACATGCTTATTTGGCTGAGTGGAGTTTTGGCTGAGTTTGCATAAAGCCAGTTTTCTCCTATCTTTTATCATAAAACAATTTCATCTATAACAGGTATCACTGAGAGAAACCAGTGAACCTTAACTAAATTAAGGAGTACCTCTGATAGAAATCAGGGTAAACTCCTACCCTTGTTCACCCATCAAAATTTTATTATGAAGTTGGCATGATGAGATTCTTCCGTCATTCCTTGTCCAGCTGCTCAAATTGTCCATGACCGGGGACACGGCTAAGATCTTAGTTTGTTGACTCTGCAGAGTTTGTGCACTTTCACCTTTAGACTCAAATCAGCCCAAACATCCTATACACCCTGAGTGCATTAAGGAAAGGAGAAGATTGAGACGAGATCTTTCAGAAGAAATTCCACCACCGTCAGGCTTGACCCGTTCCAACCTATACCCCCTACATCTGCTAGTCAAGCACTGGTGAGTTCATTCAACTTAGTTGATCAAGACAGAGCCCATATGACCAAAGGCTGCACGGGAAGCTACTAAACTTAGAGGGACATGGTAATCTCTTTGTTCCTGGGTGGCCATCCTCAAGTGACAACCTCAAGTGGAATAACCCTTAGATAAGGGCCCCGAGGAAACACTCAACATAATCCAGTCTTACCACTTCCACCTAGGTGGTTCATTTATTAGTTATACTTAGATTTTTTCCTCCACATCTAGTAAAACCATTTGTAATATTGCATAGCATCTACTAAGTTCTATGGCTATCAAAATAACAAGGGTAAAAAGAGATGGCTACACACTACTAGGATAATAGCATAGCATAATATAACTTAGTAAAATTTCCTATCATGCATACTACTCAAAATAAACTAATGCATATAGAATATATTGGGTAGTTGATGGTGTGTTACTTGCCTTGTTGAAGTTGGTGAAGATATCACACTCTGTTCACAAAATACCGTTTCTCTCCGTACAATCTATTCATTGAAAACACAACAAAAAAATAAACAAGCATCCTAGAAAACAAACATACAAGTTTAGAAAACATACAGATCGACTAACATATCAAAAGGGGTTTAACCAAGTTGGTTAGGACAAGGTCAAGGTTTGATTTTGAAAAGATTTATTCTCAAATGGTTCAATACATTCTAAGGAGTTTCCAAGGTTTTACTTGGGGATGGACTAGGTTGAGTTTGTAGTGATCAAACTTTATTGAAAACATACTTATCTAAGAAGTTCCAAGAGTTCACCAAGTTGATCTCACTATTTTAACTAAAATATCACAATACAAAGTGTAACACTTAGTTTTTTTTTTCATCAAAACATTTGAGTGATCTAAGTTAGTCCTTCCATTTTGGTTTAGGCTAGGTCTAGGTTCAACTAACCTCATAACAAAGGATATAACAAGTTAAAGTCTTGGTCTTTTCCATTTGGGTCAAGGGCTGGACAGAAACAACTTGTTATTCTTCAACTTGTGTGGATGGCTCCAAGTCTTCACATGCTTGTCTTCTTGAAGATTACTTCATGCTTCTATTGTAGTCTTTTCCTTGGATGGATTCTTCTCTTGATCTTGATAGGTTTCTTCATGGCTTTAACTTCACTAATTTGGTTTGGGTATGGGATGGGCACAAATACCACTAAGTCAATTTGAAAGAAAATAGAAGAAGGATAGAAAGAGAGAGGGAGATGTTTTCTTCTGAATTTCTTCACACTTGTACTTCTTGAGTTTCTTCTAGGTGTGGAGTCCAAGTCTTTTCTTCAAAAAAATTCTTCATTGATCTTCCTTGTAGCTCTTCATGATGCCACTAAGTTGAAGATGAAGTTTTCTTCTCGTGCTTGAGTCTTGATCTCCATTTTTCTAACTTGATGATTTCTTGAAGCAAGAATGGGGAGTGGAGGGGTAGATAGAAAACTATGGTACTAGTGTTTGAGGTTCACTACTTGGTATTATATGTGATTGACACATACTAGGGACTTGGTCTTGGTTCCAAAATAGCCATCACAACAAAAGTGAAAAGGATAGAAACAAACTCTAAGACATAAACAACTAGGTGGACTACTATGTTTTTTTTTCAAAAAACACATGTTCATGGTCTAAGGATGTCAAAAATGGTTGGGCAATGATGTCTCTGGTTCAATGCTACCAAAAGGAACAAATTTGCAAAAGGAACTATATTGAAATTATTTATAGAATTAAATCTATGTCAAAAATACTCAATTGTACCACTTAATTCTAAATTCCATTTAAACTTGTTCAAAAACTATTTTGGAACAGAGGGTATGAAAGTAAACATCCTAAGGTTTCCAAATATATTTTATTTGCAATTTTTGGGTTTGTAGAATTTGCATTATGCCAGAATTCATCAAACAGGCATATTTAAATTTGAACCAATTTAAGTTTGTCAAATTTGAATTTTGCCAGTGCCAAAAGTTTCTAAATGTCAAGGGATTTTCAAAAAGTCCAAGTTTGCCAAATTTGGCCTTATGGTTAAAAAGTTATGAATATTCTAATTTCTAAGGGCCTTTCTGCAAAAGCTACATTTAAATTCTATTCTGGAAAAATACTGGCAATCCGAGGGGCATCGAATGGTGGCTTCTGATTGGACAGAATCTATTTGCGCGGATCATGGCTATTAACCGATGGATCTAAGTGGTGATGGATGGTCCAGATTAAAAGTACCGTTTCAGATAAAGCTTCTAATCGTAGCCGTCCACGCAGATCTAACGGCCAGGGATGGGTTAGGGTTACCTCGCCGGTGGAGTTCGCCGGGAATGTCGCCGCGGTGGTCGAGGATGCAGAAAATCGATGGCGGGGTAGTTCTGGTGGTCTCCTGGCTTCGGGAAGACGACGAGGAGACGCGGCGCAGCACGGAGAACTCAAATGTGGCCACTGCGTGCTCGGGGATGGCCCACATCAACGCCGCGATGTAGAATTCCCGTGGCAGATGAGTGGCGGCTCCGGTGAGATTGAACTCGCCTCTTTGCTGTCACACAAAAGAAATTAGAGTTATGAATGGACGCGCGGGGTCAAGGGGAAGAGGGAGGTGCTGAAAAGGGGCAGCGATGACCTCTGGTTATGCTGGAGATGGAGGAACACGGCCGCGGCAAAGGAGATCTCCGACGAGCAATTTTTCTGAAGTGGCAGTGTAATTGGTAGAGAGGTGTGAGGGGAAACAAAAAGAAGGGAGACGGCTATTAGGAGAGGGCGCAGATCTGCCATTTTATTGCCTTAATCGTGCGCATTTACGACTAGAATCAATCGACCGAAACAGTCGCTACCTTCCGTTTCTGAGATTGAAGAAGGAGGACGTCATGATGACATCAGCCGGGGTCCCACGTGGAAGGGAGAGAGGGGGAGAGGAGTAGGCCGGGCTGCTGTCGGGCTGGGCCGTTGTGGTATTGATGCTGCCCGTGCAGGGAATAAGGGGCAGAGGTTGAGCTAGGCCGGCTGCTTTCCTTTTTTTTTGTTCTTTTTTTTTCTTTTCTCTTTTTAACAAATATATTATAACTTTTAAAATATGAGGCCAAATAACCTCAAACAAAATTCTATAGCTTTGTAAAATCCTTGTCTTTCAAAATAAAACATTTTTGTTCTGTTTCAACACACTTAAAAACATTATATTTCCTAAATATGATTAAGTAGCTAATAGCCATTTAATGCTATTTAAAAAAAATTGAAGTTAAAAATTCAAGGACGAACAACATTTAAAGTATTGTTTCATAACTCATTTTCATACCAAGAAAAGATTGTGAAAAACATTTTCTTACTTAATACTTAATGTAGTACTTGAAATCTAATTTTGAGCTTCACAAATATTTTCCATAGTCAATAAATGGAGGATGAGTTATTAATGTTAGATAGAAGTTGAAAACATTCATTTTTAAAACAGGTTTTTAGTAAAACCATTTTATATCCTCTATGGTTTGCTACATACTTTGAAATAATAAAACTTATTTTGAAAATTTCTTTTTAAGGGTTGTGGAGTTAGATACATGTTTGGATTGTTATTTTCAATAAAATTGTAATAAATATAATATTTCCTTTGTGTTAGAGTTTTATTTAGTTTTTGGTGACATGTATTAATAAGAAAACAAAAGTTTCAAATTTTTGTGATTTTTGAGTTTTCCAAAAATCAGGGATGTTATAGATTACCACCCTTAAAAGAAATCTCGTCCCGAAATTTGGGAAGGTTAAAAAGAAAGATGGGTCTAGGTGACTGGGTTTCAGAACAACTGGGTGGGCTACCACCCTTAAAAGAAACTTTTGTGGGTAGTCTAAAATCTTGTTCATATTTTTCTATATCTTCAACTGGAGTCATACTTCATTCTCCATGGTATAATTGTATAGCATGTACCAACTCTTGGTTGGTACTAGGGGTCTTAAAGCCATGTTTTTAACTTTTGGGGTTCTATGGGTTAAGACTCTCTTCTAATATGAGGTGTCCATTCATATAGCTTTGAGTGTGGTTTTACTTAAGATGGTTTGAGAAGAACTTTCCCTCATGGTAGAGTTACAAACTAACAGAGTTCTGTTGAGCTACCTTTGACACTAAGGGGTCACTCTTTGGGTCAATCAAAATTCCTTGGGTTCCTCTCAACTTGGTCTTTTGACGTTCTTGGAAAATCTTCCATCTGGTTGTTGTCATCCTTGAAGGCAAACTCCATGCTATTTCTAAGGAAACTCTCATGGTAGGCAATATCTTCCATTTGTTGATACCTTCAAGATTGGCTTGATTCTCACCAAAAATAGTACGTTTTCAGCAACACTAACATAGGGTCATTATTGTATTCTACCATTCTATGGTTCAGGTTTAACATCGTCGTCTCTCTAATAGGTATGTTACTCAGATTTAACATTCCTCATAGCAAAGGTGAATAATGTGAGTAATCATCATGGGGGCCAATCCATGTTGCACTCAATCATTACCTTGTACTTAGATTGGTGAATCTCGTATAATAACACTAGGTCACCTCACTTGTATAACAGAAAGTTTCCAGTCTGTAAGGCAAACTTGAGCTAACTATCATTTCTCGACTAGTGGGTTGCATAAAACTCTTATGTAACACAAACTGGATAGTTATGTTTCTTCAATATTTCTTCTCTTCGTGTAGTTGGCTCTGAAATCTTCATAGCTCGTGCAACTTGGGGTTCACTTGTCTTTCTGCACTTGTTGATTTTCTTGCTGCTTCTTATCATGTAGTTGGCATTGATCATGGATGTGATTGTTCATTCACACAAAAGGATCTTGAAATCTATGGCATTCCTTAATTGTATGGCTTGTGTCTCTATAAAGAACTAGTTATGAAATTCTTGGGTGAAAGGTTTGTTTTGAACTACATATGGTAGCCCAATATGGTTGGTAATTGAGTATGGGTTTTGGTTTTGCTTAGCATGAATGAGTAGAAATTAGAAAGAAAGCTAATTTAGTTCCTACCCAACACAGCAGATCAAGGAAACTCATCTTGCAAACAACACATACAAACATTCATCACACCAAACAACAAGGTTTTAGAAAACAAACTAATATTGTCATACCACACTCATTGGTATGATCAACAATCTAACATGTTAACGTTGTTCTAACAAAGTAACTAGATTGGTGGTCTCATCTATATCTTCTTGAGTTTCTTCAAAAACCTTCTCTCCATGTCTTGGGGTATTCTTGATTGTTGTGAAGTATTGGTGTATCTCCAAGTTTTCTTCAATTGTATTGAGTGTAGGTCTTCATGTGGTGAAAATACTTCTTGCACTTCATGGTATGGTCTTCAACATTCCTGTCTTGATGGTATTGAAGAGGTAGGTCATCTAGAAATTTTTGAAGGTGAATAATAGGTGAGAGGATATGAGAAAGATTAAGATGATTGTTTTGTTTCTAGAAATTTTGAACATAGAAAGTTTTCAATCCTAGGGTGATCAATGGGTTATTAACAACTTGTTACAAATTGGATATTCACTATAGTGAGAAGCACAATGCACCCGCAAGCCAATCAGGGAACGGTCTCGTGTCCGTGGACACGTAAAGTTGTCCGGGCCGCTTCATCACACTATGCTGCTAGGATCCAAAATACTCTAAGGAGATAATAACATGAACAAAAATGGCTTCCAAACCTAAGGGTCTCGAATACTAAAGGAAACACAATCCTATGATACCATTTTGTAGCGTTCCCACATGTAAATAATGTAAGGACACCTGTGTTATTGTGCTAGTCCCTGGATCAATTGCTAGCACCACAGTACAAAATGAAATATCATGCAAATGCATCAAATTCTATTACATCGCATGATCCAGTCTTTACAAAATAAGATTACAACTTGCATAGTCTTAGAAGACTAGCAGAAAACAAAGAAATACAGCGGAAAACATCGTACAACAATGAGCCCATCTTCTTCATGTGCCACAGGCAAAACATGTTGGCGATAGTCTCGAGATCCTAAACGAAATCCTCACTCGTCTTCAAAATCAACTGCAATATGGAATATGCAGCCACAAGGGACTCAATACAATTTAATGTATTGGCAAGTAACACTATGGTGGATATAAATGGCAAGACTAATACTACATGCTTATTTGGCTGAGTGGAGTTTTGGCTGAGTTTGCATAAAGCCAGTTTTCTCCTATCTTTTATCATAAAACAATTTCATCTATAACAGGTATCACTGATAGAAACCACTGAACATTAACTAAATTAAGGAGTACCTCTGATAGAAATCAGGGTAAACTCCTACCCTTGTTCACCCATCAAAATTTTATTATGAAGTTGGCATGATGAGATTCTTCCGTCATTCCTTGTCCAGCTGCTCAAATTGTCCATGACCGGGGACACGGCTAAGATCTTAGTTTGTTGACTCTGCAGAGTTTGTGCACTTTCACCTTTAGACTCAAATCAGCCCAAACATCCTATACACCCTGAGTGCATTAAGGAAAGAAGAAGATTGAGACGAGATCTTTCAGAAGAAATTCCACCACCGTCAGGCTTGACCCGTTCCAACCTATACCCCCTACATTTGATAGTCAAGCACTGGTGAGTTCATTCAACTTAGTTGATCAAGACAGAGCCCATATGACCAAAGGCTGCACGGGAAGCTACTAAACTTAGAGGGACATGGTCATCTCTTTGTTCCTGGGTGGCCATCCTCAAGTGAAAACCTCAAGTGGAATAACCCTTAGATAAGGGCCCCGAGGAAACACTCAACATAATCCAGTCTTACCACTTCCACCCAGGTGGTTCATTTATTAGTTATACTTAGAATTTTTCCTCCACATCTAGTAAAACCATTTGTAATATTGCATAGCATCTACTAAGTTCTATGGCTATCAAAATAACAAGGGTAAAAAGAGATGGCTACACACTACTAGGATAATAGCATAGCATAATATAACTTAGTAAAATTTCCTATCATGCATACTACTCAAAATCAACTAATGCATATAGAAAATATTGGGTAGTTGATGGTGTGTTACTTGCCTTGTTGAAGTTGGTGAAGATATCACACTCCGTTCACAAAATATTGTTTCTCTCCGTACAATCTATTCATTGAAAACACAATAACAAAATAAACAAGCATCCTATAAAACAAACATACAAGTTTAGAAAACATACAGATCAACTAACATATCAAAAGGGGTTTAACCAAGTTGGTTAGGACAAGGTCAAGGTTTGATTTTGAAAAGATTTATTCTCAAATGGTTCAATACATTCTAAGGAGTTTCCAAGGTTTTACTTGGGGATGGACTAGTTTGAGTTTGTAGTGATCAAACTTTATTGAAAACATACTTATCTAAGAAGTTCCAAGAGTTCACCAAGGTGATCTCACTATTTTAACTAAAATATCACAATACAAAGTGTAACACTTAGTTTTTTTCTCATCAAAACATTTGAGTGATCTAAGTTAGTCCTTCCATTTTGGTTTAGGATAGGTCTAGGTTCAACTAACCTCATAACAAAGGATATAACAAGTTAAAGTCTTGGTCTTTTCCATTTGGGTCAAGGGCTGGACAAAAACAACTTGTTATTCTTCAACTTGTGTGGATGGCTCCAAGTCTTCACATGCTTGTCTTCTTGAATATTACTTCATGCTTCTATTGTAGTCTTTTCCTTGGATGGATTCTTCTCTTGATCTTGATAGGTTTCTTCATGGCTTTAACTTGACTAATTTGGTTTGGGTATGGGATGGGCACAAATACCACTAAGTCAATTTGAAAGAAAATAGAAGAAGGATAGAAAGAGAGAGGGAGATGTTTTCTTCTGAATTTCTTCACACTTGTACTTCTTGAGTTTCTTCTAGGTGTGGAGTCCAAGTCTTTTCTTCAAAAAATTCTTCATTGATCTTCCTTGTAGCTCTTCATGTTGCCACTATGTTGAAGATGAAGTTTTCGTCTGGTGCTTGAGTCTTGATCTCCATTTTTCTAACTTGATGATTTCTTGAAGCAAGAATGGGGAGTGGAGGGGTAGATAGAAAACTATGGTACTAGTGTTTGAGGTTCACTACTTGGTATTATATGTGATTGACACATACTAGGGACTTGGTCTTGGTTCCAAAATAGCCACCACAACAACAGTGAAAAGGATAGAAACAAACTCTAAGACATAAACAACTAGGTGGACTACTATGTTTTTTTTCAAAAAACACATGTTCATTGTCTAAGGATGTCAAAAATGGTTGGGCAATGATGTCTCTGGTTCAATGCTACCAAAAGGAACAAATTTGCAAAAGGAACTATATTGAAATTATTTATAGAATTAAATCTATGACAAAAATACTCAATTGTACCACTTAATTCTAAATTCCATTTAAACTTGTTCAAAAACTATTTTGGAACAGAGGGTATGAAAGTAAACATCCTAAGGTTTCCAAATATATTTTATTTGCAATTTTTGGGTTTATAGAATTTGCATTATGCCAGAATTCATCAAACATGCATATTTAAATTTGAACTAATTTAAGTTTGTCAAATTTGAATTTTGCGAGCGACAAAAGTTTCTAAATGTCAAGGGATTTTCAAAAAGTCCAAGTTTGCCAAATTTGGTCTTATGGTTAAAAAGTTATGAAGATTCTAATTTCTAAGGGCCTTTCTGCAAAAGCTACATTTAAATTCTATTCCGGAAAAATACTGGCAATCCGAGGGGCATCGAATGGTGGCTTCTGATTGGTCAGAATCTATTTGCGCGGATCATGGCTATTAACCGATGGATCTAAGTGGTGATGGATGGTCCAGATTAAAAGTACCGTTTCAGATAAAGCTTCTAATCGTAGCCGTCCACGCAGATCTAACGGCCAGGGATGGGTTAGGGTTACCTCGCCTGTGGAGTTCGCCGGGAATGTCGCCGCGGTGGTCGAGAATGCAGAAAATCGATGGCGGGGCAGTTCTGGTGGTCTTCTGGCTTCGGGAAGACGACAAGGAGACGCGGCGCAGCATGGAGAACTCAAATGTGGCCACTGCGTGCTCGGGGATGGCCCACATCAACGCCGCGATGTAGAATTCCCGTGGCAGATGAGTGGCGGCTCCGGTGAGATTCAGCTCGCCTCTTTGTTGTCACACAAAAGAAATTAGAGGCATGAATGGACGCGCGGGGTCAAGGGGAAGAGGGAGTGTCGCACCCGGACTTCTAGAGGATACTCACAGCCCGCTAAACAGTAGATAAATGGCTTACGGGGCATACCGGCACCCGCATCTCAATGTGAGCAGGCCAACACGTAAACGTGTGACAACCATTCTCTACTATCCATCGTCTGCGTAAACCATCCCATAGAAATCCGACTACTTCCATTGACGTACTTCATAACATACACACATGGTACGTCAACGACATTTGAACAAGTGATATCACAACAAATCTCTAAGACACAAAGAAATAGAAATTAGTTGCAAATAGCTCTCACTAGAGCAGAGATAGCAAATACAATCATCCAGAGGACACATGTCCCAACAAGTCATCATTACATCACAGCGGAAGCATCCAAAGTGCCTGAGTACAGACAAGATCAAAATAGGCCTAAGAGGCCGGAAACGAAAAGACGGAGCCCATCCACGATGTCTCGGATCCTGCCCGGGTCCGCTATCTACTCGTCAGCAGCCTCGTCATAATCCACGTAGTAGCCACCATGGGGATCCTCGAAAACGTAGTCTGCGGAAACCACAGCCCCAAAGGGGTCAGTACAGACAAGTACTGGCAAGCAAGACTCACAAGATACCAAAGTGTACCCGGCAACACCAAGTACAGATGCTTTGGGTTCAACGGAAGAATAGGTGATACAAAAGTGCGGCAGCAGGCTGCTCTAACCAGCTACAGAAACATGCTACATCTTCCGGCTAAAAGAAAGGGGATAAGATAGCGTATCGTAACCAACTACCACTATCCTCAAACAAACCCATCCTGGATCTCGCCCCTTATCCAAAGAAGCAACCCGAGGATAACTCACACAATTGGATTAGTGAAGGTTCAGGTTATTGTGTCAATAAGACTATTACTAGTCAAGTTATTATTAGTTAGGTGTAAGTTGTCTAATCCTTGTTAGCCAGCCTTATCACCAAGTCATCCATAACCGCGGACAACACGGCTTCTCGAGAAGATTTAACCCTGCAGGGGTGCACCAATTTCGCCGTACACGTAAGAATACCCCGCCAGACGGGGATCAAACCCACCAAGCGAGGCACTCAACACAACCCAACTCTTCTTCGCATCAAGCCCAAAGAACCACGTGCTGTGCGTGCGCGGCTAATCGAGCCCCCACGAAGAAAAGGGGGACCCTCATAGCACTGGAAGACCACGCCGCCCTAAATGCCGACTACAAAAGTGCCACCCTGGCCTCGGGTTCGTACCTGCATATGCGTGCATCAAATCGAAAGCCCGAACTAAGTGTGGCGATTTGGACGAGATGCGAATCGAATCAGAGTTGCGGGGGGCGCCCATACACGTTTCCCACATGCGGTTAGCGCGCTCATCATGGATCTAGAGGACAAAGACTTTTCCTGAGTTCGACACTAGCAGGCCTCAAAACCATACCCGGCCTCCTGCCGGTGCCTTATCATCAAATTAGCATTACCTCAAACATTAACAGGTTGTTGGTTAACATCGAGCCCCCAGAACATAATAAATAAGGTAACAGAAATAACGGACAGCAGACTCGAGCATAAACAACCCTAAGCATGCTAGTAAGACACAGGCTACAAGCAAAGGGGTTATAGGTATGGAGGTGAGGCTATATCAGGGTTACAGGATAACATGTGATAGGATCGGAACACCAGCAACGAATCTTAAGGCTAGCAGTATAGACAACGGAAAGTATCGATATCCAGTGTGGAAAGGACACAATGGTTCATGTGAGTGAATACTTGCCTGCAAACTCAGTAGCCTGGTACTGGGCTAACTCCTCAGAAGTAGTGTCGTAACCCTCGTCTGTCTCAACGTCGTCGTCTATTCGAGAAGAAGCAAACAAACAACGCAGAGAGACAAACAATCAATAACATGGCACAATGCACAATCATGGGATGATGCATGGCAATTTAATTGATGCATCAAAGATAAACTAGTTGACATGGTAACATAATTAAATGGACCCATATGAAATTTGGATTGCATATGGAGAGCCCATGAATTAAAGGTTGGATTAAATGATATACAAATAATCATCATGTGAAAGTTGATTAACATGATGCATGGATGAGGAAAACAGGAAGAAACCAACAATTGATTCAATTTGAAAAGGTGTTTACCAAGTTTGGAATTTTATTTATTAAGTTATGAAATTTTGGCTTCTTAAATGAGTTACACAAGAATTTGTTATTTTCACCAATTTTAATTGTTCAAAATAGATAACAAAGTTCATAATTGGAATGAACACAAAATTTTAGGTGGAATAGATGTTTCATTTGTTGAAAAAGGAATTAGAATAAATTAATTATGAATTAAACAAGTTTAAACAAGATTTAAATGAATTTAATTGAAGTATGAAATTATTTGAATTTTTTATTTGTTTAAAACATTAAATCAAATTCATATTTGAAAAGTTTATACTTTTCTGGTTTGAAAACATATTTTATTTGTTCAAGGATAATTTAATTTGACCAAGTTATGAATTTAGCAATTTTAAATGATTTAAACAAGGTTTAAATTATTTAACCAATTTTAATTATTCAAAACATGAAAAAAAGTTTATATTTGGAAAGGTGGTTTAATTTGGCATGGAAAACATATTTTATATGTGACATTTGAATTAAATTTGAATTAGTTATGAAATTAACCAAATTTGAAATGAGTTGTTTGAATTTGAATTTTGAAAACATTTGAAATGTTCAAAACAGAAAACAAACTGCATATTTGGAAATTTTATTTTATTTAGAGTGGTTTACAAGTTTTACCTTTTGAATTTGGATGAGTTTTGCAATTTTTATAGGGGTTTGAAAACTAGGGACTATTCTGTAATAAAACAGGGACTTAAATTAAAAAAGAAAAGGGGCAGAACGAATTCCACCTCGCAGTGGCCCAGCCTAGGCCACTTACGAGGGGGCCCTGGGCCACGGTGGCTCTGCGTGGCAGCACGCGTCGCTGACAGGGAGGCCCCACCTGTTAGCGCGCGGTGCAAAATGTTGGGAATTAATCCCGCGGAGGCGTGGATCGAACCCTCGACCTCGTGAGCGTGCGCGCAGTGCTGCTGCCACTGCGATGTGCTGCTGTCTGTTGACAGTAGAGGGGCGCGTTTGCTTTTGAGGTTCAGTTCGTGTCAGTTATCTGAAACTGAATGAAATTCAGTTAACTGAAACTCAGCGAGGGGCCCGTGGTCGCCGGCGGCGAGCTGCTGCGTTGCGAGCTGCCGTGTGCGCGTGGACAGGTGCAGGGCACCGTGTGCGTGTGCGTGCAGGCGACGTGGATGCAGAGGGAGAGAGGAGGAGGGCAGAGGGACTTGCTCACCCTCTCTGAAGATGAAGCAGAGGCTCGAGTTGCTGTGGTGGCCGGTGGCGTCGAGGTGGACGACGGCGGCGTTGCAGCTGTTCCCTGGTCCCGTGGCGGTGTCGAGGAGGAAGAGGAAGCAGAGGGGCTTCGATTCCCGCACTCGTCCTGCTGCGAGGGTGACTAGGATGACGGCGATCGCCGGAGGTGGACGCGGTGGCGTGCGGTGGTTGGGTTCAAAGGTGGGGAGCAGAGAGAGAACAGCGGGAGAGAGGAGAGGAAAACATGGCGGCGCGGTGAGAGGGAAAGGTGGAGGATAACTAGGGCAGCACGGGGAGGAGCTCGGCCTGGATATAAGGAGGGGAGGTGCTCACGCAGCCGTTCCCCTCTCGGCTGCTCGACGTGGACAGCGCGGATGCGCGCCGTACAGAGGTAGGGGGTGAAGGGGTAGCAGGCCGTGGGTTGGTGGGCTGGGCTCAGCCCACTGGCCTGCCCTCTCCCCTCTGTGTTTCTATTTTTTTCTCTGTTTGTTTTTTTTTTGCTGAAAACAAAAAGGGAAGAAAAAGATAGTTTTAGGGTTAGAAAAATTTAGGGAAAAATTTGTATAGGTTATTTATTGTAACAGCAACATTGTGCAACTTTTGATTTTCAAAAAATTTGAAATTAGTTGCTGTTTGGAAAATTAATTGAATTTGAGTGAATTTGATGTTAAATGAATTATTGAAAAGGAGCAATTTAAATAGTTTGATCCTTCAAGTTTATAGGAAACAATTTGATGTTTTGGTTTGAAATTTTCATTTGAAAATTGTAACAGAACAAGTATGAACAAGGATTTTGAAAATTGGTTTGAAATTCATATTGAAAAACAAGGGAAAACAAATGAAAACAAAGGAAAACAAAGGAAAAACAAAGGAAAACAATTGCAAAACTTATGATGACATGATGCAAAACATAATTTAACAAAAAAGCAAACATTCTAAAGGTTGTTTTTCATACTTGGGATGTTACAAAACGCCCCCCTTGAAGGAATCGCGCCCCGAGATTCCTACTGAGAAGAGAAAAGGTCCGGATACTTCTTGCGAAGATCCTCTTCGGTCTCCCACGTTGCCTCTTTATCGGAATGATGAGACCACTGCACTTTTAAGAACTTTGTGCTCTTGTTGCGAGTTTTACGCTCGGTCTCATCGAGAATTCGAACAGGGTGCTCCTCATAAGAGAGATCTTCTTGCAGTTCAATGGAATCATGATCAACTGCACGATCTGGATCTTTGAAGCACCTCTTGAGTTGTGACACGTGAAACACATCGTGCACCTTGGATAGCTTTTCTGGAAGTTCAAGACGATAGGCATTTTCTGCATGCCTTGAGAGAATGTTGAAAGGACCAATGTATCTTGGTGCAAGCTTTCCTTTGACACCAAAACGATGAGTGCCTCTGAGGGGAGTTACACGGAGATATGCTTTGTCACCAGGTGCATAGACCATGTCCCTGTGCTTGCTGTCATAGTAGCTTTTCTGCCGAGACTGAGCGATCTTGAGATTGTCACGAATGATGCGAACTTTCTCTTCGGCTTCCTTAACAATGTCAGGGCCTAAGAGTGAACGTTCACCAGCCCCAGACCAATTGATTGGACTCCTGCATCTGCGGCCATAGAGAGCCTCAAATGGTGCCATGCCTAGGCTTGCCTGGAAGCTGTTGTTGTAGGAGAATTCAGCATATGGAAGACATTCCTCCCATTTCATGCCAAACGAGAGACCACATGCTCTGAGCATATCCTCGAGAATCTGATTGACTCTTTCAACTTGCCCTTGAGACTGAGGGTGATAGGGTGTGCTGAACAGAAGTTTGGTGCCCAAAGCTTCTTGAAAGCTTTTCCAGAAATGAGAAGTGAAGATACTTCCACGGTCTGAGCTTATTTCCAATGGAACACCATGAAGAGGAACAATCTTTGCTGTGTAGAGCTCTGCTAACTGACTAGCTGAGATTGTTTCTTTGACAGGAAAGAAGTGAGCTACTTTAGTGAGACGATCAATGACAACGAAGATTGCATCGTTGCCCTTCTTGGACTTTGGAAAACCAGTAACGAAGTCCATTTCGATCATGTCCCACTTCCACTCAGGGATTTTCAGAGGTTGGAGAAGACCGGCTGTTTTCTGATGGACTACCTTAACACGTTGACAAACATCGCATTCAGAAACGTATTGAGCAATTTCACGTTTCATGCCAGGCCACCAATACAGTGTCTTGAGATCCTGGTACATCTTTGTACTTCCAGGGTGTATGGAGAGAGGAGTTTCATGAGCCTCCTTGAGAATGATATCTTTGAGACTTTGAACTTGAGGAACTGCAATGCGTCCTTCGAAGAACACAGTTCCCTTTTCATCAATTGAGAAGGACTTAAATTTCTCCTTGCCTTCTTTGATGTGTTCTACCATCTTCTTGATTTCAGCATCACGAAGTTGTTCAGAACGAATCTTGTCCTCGAGAGTTGGACTGGCTGTCAAGTTTCCAAGATAGCCTTGAGGAACAAGACCAAGGTTCAGCTTCTGGAATTCTTCATGAAGAGGAGGTTGGCTTTCCATGATCATGAGATTATTGCAATACGATTTGCGACTGAGAGCATCGGCCATAACATTAGCCTTGCCTGGAGTGTAAGAAATGGTAAGATCAAAGTCTTTAATCTTTTCAATCCATCTCCTTTGCCTGAGGTTTAGATCTGGTTGAGTGAAGATGTATTTCAGACTCTTATGATCGGAAAAGATTTCAGTGCGATTACCCAACAAGTATTGTCTCCATTTCTTGAGGGCAAACACAACTACTGCAAGTTCAAGGTCATGAGTGGGATAATTGAGCTCATGTGCGTTCAACTGACGTGAAGCATAAGCCACAACTTGACGTTCTTGCATAAGAACTGCACCTAGACCTTGGAGAGAAGCGTCACAGAATATTTGGAAAGGTTTGGAAGGATCTGGGCCAACCAGAACTGGTGTAGAAGTGAGCTTAGACTTCAGGAGATTGAAACTTTCATCACATTTTGGAGACCAGAAGAACTTCTTGTCCTTCTTTGTGAGGTCAGTGAGAGGTTTGGCAATCTTGGAGAAGTTTTGGACGAAACGACAGCAATAGCTAGCCAAGCCAAGAAAACTTCTTACTTGCTTCACCGTCTTTGGAGGTTTCCAATCAACAATTGCTTTAACCTTTTCTGGATCAATGGCTATGCCCTTGGCAGAGATGACATGACCAAGGTAAGCAACTTGTGAAATCCAGAACTCACATTTGGAGAACTTAGCATAAAGACGATGCTCGCGAAGTTTCATGAGGGTTAGACGAAGATGTTCTTCATGCTCTTCCTCGGATTTGGAATAGACAAGAATGTCATCTAGATATACCACAACGAACTTGTCGAGGTATTCATGGAAGACAGAATTCATGAGTCGATAGAAGGTCGCCGGTGCATTGGTGAGACCAAAGGACATGACGGTGAATTCATATAGACCGTAGCGAGTGGTGAAGGCTGTCTTCGGAATATCCTCTTTTCTGATCTTTATTTGATGGTAACCCATTCTCAAGTCCAACTTGGGGAATATTGAGGCTCCAGCAAGTTGATCAAAAAGATTATCGATAGGAGGAATTGGATACTTGTTTTTGATGGTTTTCTCGTTAAGAGGACGATAGTCAACAACGAGTCTCTTTGTGTGATCCTTCTTCGCAATGAACAAAGTTGGGCAACCCCAAGCCGAGGAACTAGGTTGAATGTAACCTTTTTCCATGTACATATCAATTTGTTCCTTTAACAACTTCAGCTCGGGAGTTCCTATCTTGTAAGGATGCTTAGAGATTGGAGCAGTACCTGGTTCAAGTTCGATCACGAACTCAACAGCTCTGTCCGGAGGCATCCCTGGCAACTCTTCTGGAAAGACGTCAGGAAATTCGCAAACCACCGGAACATTTTCAAGTGAAGGTAGAGGTTTTGCATCGAGGTTGCACATCTGAATGGAACTTGATTCATTTGGAGAATAGATTATCTGGCCAGAAGGGTGGAACAGAGTTATTGACTTCTGAGCACAGTCAATTCTAGCTTTATTGGCCTTCAGCCAATCCATACCAAGAATGACATCGATGTCAGAATTGCCAAGCAGTATGAGGGAAGCAAGGAATATGTGGCCTCCAATTAGGATTTGATTTCTGTGACTGATCTTAGACGTTTGCATAGTTGCTCCAGGGGAGTTTACCACTAGCGGGGAACCCAAACCAACAAAAGGGAGTTTAATTGCTGTCGCAAAGATCTTTGACACGAAAGAATGTGATGCTCCGGTATCGAACAACACTTTAGCTGGATTAGAGTTTACGGGGAATATACCGAGAACGACGTCAGGAGCTTCCTCAGCTTTGTCGATCTTGACATGATTCACCCTTGCGGTCCTCCCGACAGGCCTGTTGTTGGAGTTGAAGGCCTTAGGCGGGGGAGCGCGCACCATTGCCTGGTTGGTGTTGGGACGAGGTGGTGGTGGAGGTAGCTGCCTCTGCGTGCACTTGTCAACGTAGTGCCCCGTCTGCTTGCACTTGTAGCAAGTGACGACACGAGGAGGCCCTGGCCTTGGCTGCCCCATCGAAGCCCTTGGATCATGCATCTGAACAGGGTTGGGTGGGCGGGGAGCGAAGCCTGTAGAAGCTTGGGCATATGGAGCCCGAGTGACAGCACCATTTGGCACCCAGATGCGGCGCTTCTGCGGAGGGGTGGTCATGTTGGAGGAGGAACCACCCTCACGCGAGTGCTTGCGGGACTCCTCGAACGCCTTGCGTCCATTTTCTTCATTGAGCGCGGTGTTAACGAGATCCTCGAAGCTGTTGGCCTTGACGTTGGTGAGGGCATACTTGAGTTCCGGATTAAAACCTCTGCGGAACCTTGCCATCTTCTTAGCTTCAGTGGACACCTCATCACCAGCGTAACGAGCGAGGCGATTGAACTCACTCTGATAGCCGATGACGTCCAACTTGCCCTGCTTGAGTGAGCAAAACTCTTCATGCATCCTTTCCATGAGACCATCTGGAATGTGGTGCTTCAGGAAGGCTTCCTTGAAACAACCCCACGTGATTGGAATGCCAGCTCTCATGGCCTGGTAGTTTCCCCACCAAGTAGCTGCCTGACCCTTCAGCAGATAGGAGGCATACTTGACCTTGTCTTCTTCAGCTACATGAGCAATCTCCAGAGCCTTAGCTATCTCACGGATCCAGTCATCAGCGTCCAGAGGCTCGCGTGTGGCCACGAAAGCTCTCGGACCCAGACTGAGGAACTCCTTGATGCTGACTCGTGGAGCCGTCTGGTTGTTGTGCTGATTAGTCTGAAACTGGGCCATCTGTGCCATGACTTGGGTCATCTGAGTCAACAGCTCCGTGATTGGCGGTGGCTCAGGCGGGTTGTTCCTTGTTGGCGGCATCCTGAATGGAAATGCATTTTAGCACAACAATAGAAAAGGATAGACTTGGAAACCGAAAGAGAGATTATTCCGACGCATGAATAGATAACCAACAGGTACATCAACACATGTTCAAATACATCAGAATATCCAACACACCATAAATGGTTCGAATGCCAAAGGATAACTAAACATAGCTAAGCATGGATACATCGGTACTCCCATGCTCATCACGCAGGACGGCGGCTAGGAGTACGGTGAGAGGTACGGTGAGGAGCACGCCCACGAAAGTAGGTAGAACGACGATCCACGTAGATCTGACGTGGTCTGAGAGTGACTCTAGGTGTGGTGAAGTACATAGCGTCGACTCCTTGTGCTCCAAAACGGGGAATCCCAGTGTAACCAGCACCGAGGTTAAGTAGTGGACCTCTGATCGGCTCGTAACCTCCACCATCTGGCAGACGACGACCAACTGACTGATCGAAACGTGCGAAGCGCTCGTCTCCAACAAAGTCTGTGGTGTACGTCGCCAGACGAGTCAAAGCAAGGTAGAGCTGCTCTCTGACTGAAGCCAACTCCTGAGATAGTGTGCTGGCAACTGCGTCACTGTGCCTCACAAACTGAGCGATGGTGTGCAGCCTGGAGTTATCATGCTCGTAGACATCCAAGTTGTCGTAGAGAGTGAAGTGAGCTCCCTCCGAAGTGATGTAACCACGGGGGATGTGGCGATAGATAGAATCGTCAAATCCCCAGTAGTCAGCAAAAGGGACGGTGAGGCTCACATAAGCTGCCTGCTGCACAGCCATATCCACTGTGGAACCTACTGCCTCGTAGCGGTGGACTACGCTCATGCCATCATCTGATAGAATGTAGACGATAGCCTGGTAGTAGGTCTGGTCAAAATCTCGCTGCTGCTCGTAGACCTGGTACTCTGGTGCCCAACGGAACCCCAGAAAAGTGACCATGTCTCTCAGCATCTCCGGATAACCGGCAGTGCTCTCGCAACGAGTCATACGAACCACCTGCGGGTAGAACCTGAGATCCATCTGCAGATGATCGGGGAAGTTTTGATTAGACGCCGGTAGAAGAACTGAAGTGGCAAGCAACAACAAGGTTTCAATGGACGAAAAGGATGTTGAGAAGAACAGGATATTGAAGCAACATCGGGAAACACGAGACCAAACACTCCTGAGGTACTACGGAAAACCCATCCAGGCTTCTAAAGGATAAATATCTACTGCTTAAGGAATAGAGGATCTGCTTCCGGGGCTTACACGCCTCCGTTCTCAATCGTGAGTAGGCAACATGATAAATCATGTCACAACCACCTCCATTCCTATGGTCTAGTAGATATAACTATCCTAGAGAAACCAGGATACGTGAAACCCTAACTTGAAAGTTTAGATGAGGAGAGAAAACAACGTTGCACTTCCTTACCAGAAAAAAGGAGGGTGGGTGGGGAAAGAAATAAAAGAACAGAATTCCTACTCTCACGTTTCATTTTTCCTATATAGCTACAAAATAGTTTCTAGACTCAACTGCGACCAGTAAAAGGGATCCTACAGGCAGACAGGCTCTGATACCATTTGTCGCACCCGGACTTCTAGAGGATACTCACAGCCCGCTAAACAGTAGATAAATGGCTTACGGGGCATACCGGCACCCACATCTCAATGTGAGCAGGCCACCACGTAAACGTGTGACAACCATTCTCTACTATCCATCGT
This sequence comes from Alopecurus myosuroides, assembly GCA_028641055.1. Lineage (NCBI taxonomy): Eukaryota > Viridiplantae > Streptophyta > Magnoliopsida > Poales > Poaceae > Alopecurus > Alopecurus myosuroides. Next base: position 289,015,586 of record CM054059.1, read on the forward strand.
CTGCGTAAACCATCCCATAGAAATCCGACTACTTCCATTGACGTACTTCATAACATACACACATGGTACGTCAACGGCATTTGAACAAGTGATATCACAACAAATCTTTAAGACACAAAGAAATAGAAATAAGTTGCAAATAGCTCTCACTAGAGCAGAGATAGCAAATACAATCATCCAGAGGACACATGTCCCAACAAGTCATCATTACATCACAGCGGAAGCATCCAAAGTGCCTGAGTACAGACAAGATCCAAATAGGCCTAAGAGGCCGGAAACGAAAAGACGGAGCCCATCCACAATGTCTCGGATCCTGCCCGGGTCCGCTATCTACTCGTCAGCAGCCTCGTCATACTCCACGTAGTAGCCACCATGGGGATCCTCGGAAACGTAGTCTGCGGAAACCACAGCCCCAAAGGGGTCAGTACAGACAAGTACTGGCAAGCAAGACTCACAAGATACCGAAGTGTACCCGGCAACACCAGCTACAGATTCTTTGGGTTCAACGGAAGAATAGGTGATACAAAAGTGCGGCAGCAGGCTGCTCTAACCAGCTACAGAAACATGCTACATCTTCCGGCTAAAAGAAAGGGGATAAGATAGCGTATCGTAACCAACTACCACTATCCTCAAACAAACCCATCCTGGATCTCGCCCTTTATCCAAAGAAGCAACCCGAGGATAACTCACACAATTGGATTAGTGAAGGTTCAGGTTATTGTGTCAATAAGACTATTACTAGTCAAGTTATTATTAGTTAGGTGTAAGTTGTCTAATCCTTGTTAGCCAGCCCTATCACCAAGTCATCCATAACCGCGGACAACACGGCTTCTCGAGAAGATTTAACCCTACAGGGGTGCACCAATTTGGCCGTACACGTAAGAATACCCCGCGAGACGGGGATCAAACCCACCAAGCGAGGCACTCAACACAACCCAACTCTTCTTCGCATCAAGCCCAAAGAACCACGTGCTGTGCGTGCGCGGCTAATCGAGCCCCCACGAAGAAAAGGGGGACCCTCATAGCACTGGAAGACCACGCCGCCCTAAATGCCGACTACAAAAGTGCCACCCTGGCCTCGGGTTTGTACCTGCATATGCGTGCATCAAATGGAAAGCCCGAACTAAGTGTGGCGATTTGGACGAGATGCGAATCGAATCAGAGTTGCGGGGGGCGCCCATACACGCTTCCCACATGCGGTTAGCGCGCTCATCATGGATCTAGAGGACAAAGACTTTTCCTGAGTTCAACACTAGCAGGCCTCAAAACCATACCCGGCCTCCTGCCGGTGCCTTATCGTCAAATTAGCATTACCTCAAACATTAACAGGTTGTTGGTTAACATCGAGCCCCCAGAACATAATAAATAAGGTAACAGAAATAACGGACAACAGACTCGAGCATAAACAACCCTAAGCATGCTAGTAAGACACAGGCTACAAGCAAAGGGGTTATAGGTATGGAGGTGAGGCTATATCAGGGTTACAGGATAACATGTGATAGGATCGGAACACCAGCAACGAATCTTAAGGCTAGCAGCATAGACAACAGAAAGTATCGATATCCAGTGTGGAAAGGACACAATGGTTCATGTGAGTGAATACTTGCCTGCAAACTCAGCAGCCTAGTACTGGGCTAACTCCTCAGAAGTAGTGTCGTAACCCTCGTCTGTCTCAACGTCGTCGTCTATTCGAGAAGAAGCAAACAAACAACGCAGAGAGACAAACAATCAATAACATGGCACAATGCACAATCATGGGATGATGCATGGCAATTTAATTGATGCATCAAAGATAAACTAGTTGACATGGTAACATAATTAAATGGACCCATATGCAATTTGGATTGCATATGGAGAGCCCATGAATTAAAGGTTGGATTAAATGATATACAAATAATCATCATGTGAAATTTGATTAACACGATGCATGGATGAGGAAAACAGGAATAAAACAACAATTGATTCAATTTGAAAAGGTGTTTACCAAGTTTGGAATTTTATTTATTAAGTTATGAAATTTTGGCTTCTTAAATGAGTTACACAAGCATTTGTTGTTTTCACCAATTTTAATTGTTCAAAATAGATAACAAAGTTCATAATTGGAAAGAACACAAAATTTTAGGTGGAATACATGTTTCATTTGTTGAAAAAGGAATTAGAATGAATTAATTATGAATTAAACAAGTTTAAACAAGATTTAAATGAATTTAATTCAAGTTTGAAATTATTTGAATTTTTTATTTGTTTAAAACATTAAATCAAATTCATATTTGAAAAGTTTATACTTTTCTGGTTTGAAAACATATTTTATTTGTTCAAGGATAATTTAATTTGACCAAGTTATGAATTTAGCAATTTTAAATGATTTAAACAAGGTTTAAATTATTTAACCAATTTTAATTATTCAAAACATGAAACAAAGTTTATATTTGGAAAGGTGGTTTAATTTGGCATGGAAAACATATTTTATATGTGACATTTGAATTAAATTTGAATTAGTTATGAAATTAACCAAATTTGAAATGAGTTGTTTGAATTTGAATTTTGAAAACATTTGAAATGTTCAAAACAGAAAACAAACTGCATATTTGGAAAGTTTATTTTATTTAGAGTGGTTTACAAGTTTTACCTTTTGAATTTGGATGAGTTTTGCAATTTTTATAGGGGTTTGAAAACTAGGGACTATTCTGTAATAAAATAGGGACTTAAATTAAAAAAAGAAAAGGGGCAGAACGAATTCCACCTCGCAGTGGCCCAGCCTAGGCCACTGACGAGGGGGCTCTGGGCCACGGTGGCGCTGCGTGGCAGCACGCGTCGTTGACAGGGAGGCCCCACCTGTCAGCGCGCGGTGCAAAAGGTTGGGAATTAATCCCGCGGAGGCGGGGATCGAACCCTCGACCTCGTGAGCGTGCGCGCAGTGCTGCTGCCACTGCGTTGTGCTGCTGTCTGTTGACAGTAGAGGGGCGCGTTTGCTTTTGAGGTTCAGTTCGTGTCAGTTATCTGAAACTGAATGAAATTCAGTTAACTGAAACTCAGCGAGGGGCCCGTGGTCGCCGGCGGCGAGCTGCTGCGCTGCGAGCTGCCGTGTGCGCGTGGAAAGGTGCAGGGCACCGTGTGCGTGTGCGTGCAGGCGACGTGGATGCAGAGGGCAGAGGGACTTGCTCACCCTCTCTGAAGATGAAGCAGAGGCTCGACGTTGCTGTGGTGGCCGGGAGCGTCGAGGTGGACGACGGTGGCGTTGCAGCTGTTCCCTGGTCCCGTGGCGGTGTCGAGGAGGAAGAGGAAGCAGAGGGGCTTCGATTCCCGCACTCGTCCTGTTGCGAGGGTGACTAGGACGACGGCGATCGCCGGAGGTGGACGCGGTGGCGTGCGGTGGTTGGGTTCAGAGGTGGGGAGCAGAGAGAGAACAGCGGGAGAGAGGAGAGGAAAACATGGCGGCGCGGTGAGAGGGAAAGGTGGAGGAGAACTAGGGCAGCACGGGGAGGAGCTCGGCCTGGATATAAGGAGGGGGAGGTGCTCGCGCAGCCGTTCCCCTCTCGGCTGCTCGACGTGGACAGCGCGGATGCGCGCCGTACAGAGGTAGGGGGTGAAGGGGTAGCAGGTCGTGGGTTGGTGGGCTGGGCTCAGCCCACTGTCCTGCCCTCTCCCCTCTGCGTTTTTTTTTCTCTGTTTGTTTTCTTTTTGCTGAAAAGAAAAAGGGAAGAAAAGGGTAGTTTTATGGTTAGAAAAATTTAGGGGAAAATTTGTATAGGTTATTTATTGTAACAGCAACATTGTGCAACTTTTAATTTTCAAAAAATTTGAAATTAGTTGCTGTTTGGAAAATTAATTGAATTTGAGTGAATTTGATGTTAAATGAATTATTGAAAAGGAGCAATTTAAATAGTTTGATCCTTCAAGTTTATAGGAAACAATTTGATGTTTTGGTTTGAAATTTTCATTTGAAAATTGTAAGAGAACAAGTATGAACAAGGATTTTGAAAATTGATTTGAAATTCATATTGAAAAACAAGGGAAAACAAATGAAAACAAAGGAAAACAAATGCAAAACTTATGATGACATGATGCAAAACATAATTTAACAAAAAGCAAACATTCTAAAGGTTGTTTTTCATACTTGGGATGTTACAGGGAGGTGCTGAAAAGGGGCAGCGATGACCTCTGGTTATGCCGGAGATGGAGGAACACGGCCGCGGCAAAGGAGATCTCCGACGAGCAATTTTTCCGAAGTGGCAGTGTAATTGGTAGAGAGGTGTGAGGGGAAACAAATAGAAGGGAGAGGGCTATTAGGAGAGGGCGCAGATCTGCCATTTTATTGCCTTAATCGGGCGCATTTACGACTAGAATCAATCGACCGAAACGGTCGCTACCTTCCGTTTCTGAGATTAAAGAAGGAGGACGTCAGGATGACATCAGCCGGGGTCCCATGTGGAAGGGAGAGAGGGGGAGAGGAGTAGGCCGGGCTGCTGTCGGGCTGGGCCATTGTGGTATTGCTGCTGCCCGTGCAGGGAATAAGGGGCAGAGGGTGAGCTGGGCCGGCTGCTTTCCTTTTTTTTGTTCTTTTTTTTTCTTTTCTCTTTTTAACAAATATATTATAACTTTTAAAATATGAGGCCAAATAACCTCAATCAAAATTCTATAGATTTGTTAAATCCTTGTCTTTCAAAATAAAACATTTTTGTTCTGTTTCAACACACTTAAAAACATTATATTTCCTAAATATGATTAAGTAGCTAATAGCCATTTAATGCTATTTAAAAAATAGAAATATTTAATTGAAGTTAGGGTCAATTAAAATTCAAGGACGAACAACATTTAAAGTATTGCTTCATAACTCATTTTCATACCAAGAAAAGATTGTGAAAAACATTTTCTTACTTAATACTTAATATAGTACTTGAAATCTAATTTTGAGCTTCACAAATATTTTCCATAGTCAATAAATGGAGCATGAGTTATTAATGTTAGATAGAAGTTGAAAACATTCATTTTTAAAACAAGTTGTTAGTAAAACCATTTTATATCCTCTATGGTTTGCTACATACTTTGAAATAATAAAACTTATTTTGAAAATTTCTTTTTAAGGGTTGTGGAGTTAGATACATGTTTGGATTGTTATTTTCAATAAAATTGTAATAAATATAATATTTCCTTTGTGTTAGATTTTTATTTAGTTTTTGGTGACATGTATTAATCAGAAAACAAAAGTTTCAAGTTTTTGTGATTTTTGAGTTTTCCAAAAATCAGGGATGTTACATTATGCCTTTGTCCATACGAGGCTCCCAAGATGTTATTTTAGAAGAAATAGCCTCATAAACTAACTTTAGCCTCTCATGGGAGACTATAAGATCCTCATGAGAGCATGAGAGCTTTTCATGACTTTCTTCCAATTTCCCATAATTACTAGTTAGCAACTCAAGTTGAGCTCATAGCTCAACATTCTCCTTTAATATGGATGATTCAAAAGAAATAGAGTTAGTAGCACAAGCATAATCATTTTTAGCTTTGAGGTCATTAGCAAGAGCAATAAATGATTCATTGTACCTTCTAAGCTTAGAAACGAAAATAGCACAAGTTTCTTCTATACTAGATAGTTTCTCTTCAATAGAAGATCTAAGGAAGCGCTCTTTCTAAAAAGTTGTTTCAAGATGTTTGTCCTTGATGTAATTACCACCATTTTGACTTTCCAAAATCACGATGATCTCCTCCTATTCATCTACAAGAGAGTTATCCTCATCAAGTTGTTCTAGGAGAGAATTCACATTTTCCTTGGTCTCACCATCAAGGCTAGCTAACCACAAAGCTATCCACTCATGGCTATCATCATGAGATATATTGGGGTTCAAAGTACAAGATACCTTTGAATCCTTGGCCATAAAGCAAAAGATGGTAGAATATGATGAATCAATACTTAAGGCACCACTCAAGTCCACATCTTGTTCCATAGAGATTTGGGTTTCCTTTACATTGTTAGCCACACAAAGACTAGAGGAAACACAATCATTTTTATCATGCGAACAAGATTTTTTTTTTGAACAAAGGAGCGCCCCCGAGAGGGCTGGAAGCTTCTCATTGAATCCAGGCGGTGGACGTACAAGACGATACAAAGGACCCCATAAAATAGGGATTCACACATAGGTCCCTAGTAAATGCAGAAAAGACCTCGCTAAAATTTAGGAAAACGCGATCAGGTCCTTCTCTATCTCCATCGCCACGCTGAGAACCGAGAGCGCCGCCACCGAGCCCGGTCGCGGGGACGCGACCACTTGCTTCCGAGCCGGCGTGTAACGCGGCCTTCGATTCTGAAAGGGGCCTCCCACTGGAGGTTCTTGATTCGCCGGAGAACTCCACCGGCTTGAGGATAGGCCACGCCATGGCCTTGGATATCGGACGGCACCTTCCAGCCGCCGATGATGCGCTCGAAGATTTCGCTTCCCAACTCCGAAACTGCTCGACACCACCACTCGCCACCTCTTCAACTGCATCCTGCGTTGCCACATCGCCTGATGAACGGAGAAGGAAGAAGGAGTGGAAGCATCTTACAGCCAAGAACTCGTTGCCAACACCACGCACTGCAACCGGTCCGCCATCAAACTCCCGGCTCCTGCCACGGGCGGAAGGAGGCAGACGTAGATGATGGGCGAAGCAAAGAGCCACCAAGGACAGCTTATTGGAGCAGCGGAAGTAGCTAGTCGCCGATGAACTCCACCATGGAGCTCTGAACCGCGGCGAGCCTTTCCACTTCAGCGGCGCGTCCTCACCACCACCAAGATAGCTGCTCCTGCCGATCTTATTTGGTAAGCCGGGCCTCACCTCCCCCGCTAGCAACAGCTCCTGCCACCGGAGCTGAGCCACCGAGAGCTGTGTGCACCGGGCGCACCAGCCATGACCAGCGATGGCCGGCAACCTACCCACGACGCCAATATGGACAACACAGCGGAACAAACTAGAACCTAGATCTACTGTACAGGGCGGCGCACCGTGCTCCTCGCCTTTCACTTCCCCATCCGGCAGCGCCGGCGGCGAAGCTCCAGGGTCGGGCCGGGCCCGAGAACGGTGGCTCCTCTCGGCTTCCTTATCCAAAGGGGGTGGGGGAAAAGAAAGCCTGAATTTAATGTCCTTAGTATGCGAACAAGATAAAGCAAGCATATTGATGTCTACGCACGCTTCTATTCTTGTAGACAGTGTTGGGCCTCCAAGTGGAGAAGTTTGCAGAACAGCAGCAAGTTTCACTTAAGTGGATTACCCAAGGTTTATCGAACTCAGGGAGGTAGAGGTCAAAGATATCCCTCTCAAGCAACCCTGCAATTAAGATACAAGAAGTCTCTTGTGTCCCCAACACACCCAATATACTTGCCAGGTATATAGGTGCACTAGTTCGGCGAAGACATAGTGAAATGCGAGTAATATGGATGGTTATAAGTAATAATAGCAATCTGAAATAAATATGGCAGCAAGCAAACATGTAGCAGAACAGGCGGAAAACGGTGTTTCAATGCTTGGAAACAAGGCCTAGGGATCCTACTTTCACTAGTGGACACTCTCAACAATGATCACATAATTGAATAACTAAATATATTCTCTTCACTATGCTAGTATTAACCTTCTCCGGTTGGATAACGAACACTAATCATTGCGTAGGGCTGCAAAAAGCATTCCTTAAAGTAAGCATTCCCATGTCTAGTTAACCCCACGATGTCACTATGAGCGCCCTAGAAGGTAATAGACAAACACCACAATTCATAGAGGAGACACACACGGTGTGCACACTGTCACCTTCACACCGCGGGGCAAGGTGACTCCAAAGTTCATATTGATAAAGAACTTGAGTAGCAAAAGATGAAGAGTAACATCTACGAATTCAAATAGATTACAAAGCTCATGATCACATATAGATCACACCATGGGAGAGAGAGATGAACCACATAGCTACCGATAGAGCCCTCAGACTCGGGGGAGAACTACTCCATCCTCGTCATAGGAGACAGTAATGGCGATGGAGATGGCGGTGGAGTCGATGGAGATGGCTTCCGGGGGCACTTCCCCATCCCGGAAGGGTGCCAGAACAGAGATCTGTCCCCTGAAACTTATCGGAGGCGGCGACGGAGCTACAGATGTATTTTGTGGAAAAGGTCAATTCCCCTAGGGTTTATGCCTCGGGGAGTATATATGGGCGAAAGGGTGATGCCGGGGGGTGTCCAGGGGGCCCACACCCCTAGGTGGCGCGGCCAGGGGGACCCGCGCCACCCCATGGTGTGGCCACCCTGTGTCCCCCCTCCGGGGCTCTTCGGGACTTCTAAGACTTCTGGCTTTCAAATTTTCCAATTCCGAGAATATTTCCGGAACAACTTTTCTGAAACTAAAAACAGCAGAAAACAGGGAACTGGCTCTATGGCATCTTGTTAATAGGTTAGTGCCGGAAAATGTGTAAAAATGCTATAAATAAGAGAGAAAACATGCAGCAATTGGCATAATATCATCATGGAGAATCAGAAATTATAGATACGTTGGAGACATATCAAGAATCCCCAAGGTTAGTTCCTACTCGTCCTCGAGTAGGTAAACAATAAAATAATAATTTCTGAGGTGACATGCTACTAACATAATCTTGATCATAAAAATGTAAAGGCATATGTAAGCTGAGATCATAGAACTTCAAACACAAACATGATAAATAGAACTTTAATGATAAAGCAAAGCAATCAGTTTTCATCATGAAGAGTATCTCAAATAAAGGATCAAGAATAATAATGCAAAGAAAGATAAACGTTTGTTTGAGGTATAGAGAAAGCATCGCAAAGTGATATTTCGCTAGTCCTTAAGAGTGGGTCAAAACATAAATGCCAGGACACCTTCAAAGTTCATGAGGAAGACTAGAGCAAATAATTTAAGAACAAATGATATCACATCATGAAGTAATTATTGATGTTTATGGGACAGTGCACATAGAACTAACAATGGAAAAAATGCTCTCTCAATTGTGCATAAAGTTAGAAAATGGAGACTCAACATAAAAGTAAAAGAAAGGCCCTTCGCGGAGGGAAGCTGGGATCACTCATGTGCTAGATCTTCTATTTTATTAAACAAAGGTATTAAAAGTTTGACACTCCTCCCATCCATCTTTCACAAACCATGGCTAACCGAATCCTTGGGTGCCTGCCAACAATCACATACCGTGGAGGAGTGTCTATATTTTGGGAGATGCATGCTAATGTCAACAAATGGTAAACAAAAAATACAATACGTCACAAGCCAACTGGATTCACAAGAGCGGCTCCCATGTGAAGGACGCATCTGGGTAGAAGGTCATCCCTCTTTCTCTTTTGTTTACACAATTATGCTTTGACTGATAAATCAGGGGCAAAAATAGTGAAGAGATTTGGTGTGTATTAATTTGGGGCTGGGCACCCCGCTGCCAGCTCTTCTATCATTTGGATAAGCGGATGAAGCCACTAGTTCAGGGTGTGAAATCCAATCAACAAGTGAGATAAAGATTCTCTATTGACGTTCTCATGAGCAAAAACAGGAACATAAAGCAGGAGTAATTTTGAGGGTTTTAAAGGTAACACATGAGCAATTTACTTGGAGTGGCAGTTAAATACCATGTAGGTAGGTATGGTGGACACAATGGGAAAAACTTTGGTTTAAGGGAGTTAGATGCACGAGTAGAGCTCATACTCAGTACAGGTGGAGGCTAGCAAAAGACTGGTAGCGACAAATCAAGAGAGCACAAGAGCCATAATCATGCATAGCGACATAAACATCATTAATTAAAGCATAAGCGGCATCACAAGTTCAAAAACTAAGTGTTCATGGAGGCTATTCGTGACTAGTTCATAGTCATAAACATGGTGTGAGCATGCGCCAAGTCAACGAAATAAAACATTCGAAAGAGAATACCATAAATTTATGCTTCCTTATGACAAGAACAACTCATGAATCTTTCAATGACATATTAAACACTCTCAGCTATTTGAGGCTATTCATGCTACTCCACATCACAAGGATTTAGAACTAAAATAACATTTAGCATGGCATGAAAAATTTCTATCAACAGTCTATACGAGCTTCTACTTGGACCATTAAAAATTCTACTTTAAACAATAGTTTCTATTCCCAACAAGCACCATACAAGATGTTTTAACAAAAATACTCTACATGATATAGCAAGCAAACATGAGAGTAATCACATAACACTACTAAACTAACAGCTCAGAATAAGAGATGCATGAAAACAAAGGCTAAACGCAGTACTAGCAAAAAGTGAACACTCACAGAACAATAAGAATGAAAAATAGAGTGTTCTAAGCAATGAAAACGGAGCGTGTCTCTCTCCCACACAAGTATGATAATATCCAACCATTTATTACAGCAAAGAAAACAAAACAAACTGAAAAAAAATAAAAGATGCTCCAAGTAAAGCACATAAGATGTGACTGAATAAAAATATAGTTTCACTAGAAGTGACCTGATAAATTGTTGATGAAGAAGGGGATGCCTTGGGCATCCCCAAGCTTAGATGCTTGAGTATTCTTGGAATTTGCTGGGATGTACCACCGGGGCATCCCCAAGCTTAGGCTCTTCACTCTTCTTGATCACATCATATAATCCTATTCTCTTGACCGGTGAGCACGACGACGAGGTGGTGGTCCTGGACGGTGACCTGGGCGGGGTGGGGGATCTCGATGGCGACGTCGAAGATCTCGCAAGAGAGCTATACGGTGATGTGTAAGAGGGGTGGGATCTGGTCTGGGAGGACTGGGACTAGAGGGGAGAAGGGGGAGTAGTCAATTCTTTGGGCGAGGGCCAAGGGGATAAGGGAGAGTTTCAAAATGATTACAGAAATGCCCTCCACGATAAAGTTTGACCATTGTGTGCGGGAGGGCTGAGAAGTAATATTCTTGCGCGAAATTTTTTGAGTGGGCTGTCCTGGCGCCAAATTTTTGGAGGGACGCGAAATTTTGGCGGAAGTGCAGGAAACTATGCTAGCCGTCAGATGCTGATGGGTGGATCAAACAAATTGACCATTTATGCAATAATTTACTAAAGGGACCTAATGGGTGGCTTAAACAAATTGACCATTTATGCAATAATTTACTAAAGGGACCTTGTGAGGAAATAAAGAAGTATTATGAAATAATTTTGGAGTTGAGGTCGTCGGGCATAAAACGCGTTAGAATATGCAGAACGGTTCTATGTGAAACCAACAGTAACTAAAGAACTACACATAACTGAGTACTTGCAACACAACACATACTATTAACTTAATTATAGAGTAGCAAAACACAATCACAGCACACATAGACGTGTCGACAAGTAAACACGACGAGTCGACGACGTAGCAGGTTACACATATGATCTATAAGCACACTAGTTGCCGCGATGAAGGACACGAACAACCGGACGCACCAGTGGGGCGGACTCATTCCAGAGGAGCAAAGGGTTGACCTGGACGCAGCACACTAGGGTGTCGTTCAGCCAGTAGAGGCCGTCGTGCAGATTTGCTCCCGAGCCATGCTACCAAAGCCTGGCGTAGACCCCGCCGCCATCCTTGCCGTGGTCGATGATGAACATCCGCCGATCGGCGTACTTTGCGCCAAGCACGATGTGCGCGGCGCTCGAAGCAGAGATATTTCCACCAGCGGTGAAGAAGTGCACCACGTCGGAGAGGTCATAGCCGTCGGGGCGGACATACTCCACTTGGTGTGCGTCCTCGAGCGGTTCCTCCCCGATCAGCTCGATGGTCGTCTAGGCCATAGCGCACGCAGAGAGCACAAAGCTGACCTAGCTCTTGTGTTTTGCACAAGCTATCTATTCGAGGAGTGCATTTTGCAGAGGCCCTCCAAATGCACCGATCGGGTAATATAGCAGCGGGGAGAGGCCGGCCGACGTATCACCGAACAACATTAATTGGTGCCGAGGCCGGCCTTTACCATTGAATTTGCTGTCCAGACGCAGCGATGACAACGAGCACACACAAACGGTCGGCGTCGACTTTGACCCAGCAGTCCACAGCTAGCCGTTTGTGTGTGCAACAGCAGAAGCGAGGCATGACCATGCATGCACATGGCCGGGCACGCGCGCAGGCACGCATTAAGATCAAGACGCGACGGGTCACGCATGCACAGCACGTAGCGCACGGAGGCAAAGAGTGCACGTCTCGCGCGGCATGCAGCTAGCTCGCCCAAAGATTGCAGGCATGGCGTGCAACAGCTAGCTAGCCCCAAAGGAGGCTCAGCACGCATGTAGACAGAACTGTGGCGACGTCCCGTCTTTCCCATGCACTGAGACATGAATTTTTAAGGGGCCGAGCATCTCTCCTCCTGCACTCCTAAAGTCCACTCCTCCATTAGCTTCTCTCCTCCTCCACTCCTAAAGTCCACTCATCCATTAGCTTCTCTCGGCCTCCACTATGCACCAACGCCGAAGCGACGCGGCCGGACAACGAGCTGCGGGTGCCCACGCGCCTCCATCTAACGATAATCTGCTGACGGATTAGGACGCGCGCGCACTTATCCGCACGAACACTCCCATGTCGGCTGCTGTACGCCTCCCGGAAGGTTGGACGACCAACACCATCTTCGTCCCGGTGGCGCGCGTCTCTCCGGCCAGGCACGGGTCGACTACATCAACCAGTGCTATGATAACATGCCGTGGCAGACGAGGCATCATGACCCCCAGGACGTCATGTCTTCGTTATACTGGGACGAGCAAGTGGAGCTTGAGTACTTAGGGCGGCTCCACTCCTACATCATCGACAGTAGCGTGCATTCCAGCGACACGGAGTGTTCCGACGAGGAGGAGGAGGAAGAGGACTCGCCCGAGACAGAGTGGCGCCTCTTGGCACCGCCGGAACCTACCGCCCCGCCAGCAAACGCCTTCTTCCTCCCATGTAACTGCCCCATTTGCAGCTGGGCACTTGCACAGCCGGGAACCTGCCCGAACTATGGGTCCGAGGAGTACCACCACCTAGTTTAGGATTTTATTGACTGTAATTATTATTATCTTAATTAAGCTCCCTTCAATGTGAATGTATTATCTTTATTTTGACTCAATTTTTATTGAAACTCCCTAAATTTCAGCTCCGAAGGGGGTGTCCCAATTGTATATTTAGTTTGCCTGTGGTAGGCTTCTCATGCTCAAAGTCAACTTTTTCGTCTACCCCTTCCACCGGCGTCGGAAGGGGGTGTCCCAATGGGATATTTTGTTTGGTTGTGTTAGGTTAGGCCAAAGGTACATGGAGAACTAATATCTACCACTATTTATGATAAGACATTCGCTCAGGTTTGTCTGAAGGGGGAGTTTCGAGATGTAGTGGAAAAATCCTTCCTTTGTACAAGTGATGTCGGTGAAACCGGTCACACCTCTTTTTAGGATCTTGGATCTCTCTCAGCCTCCAAACACACTTGTATAGACATGATTGGACCCCATCTAGGTTTTGTAGGGATTCCTATGCTCCGGAGCCCCCGCTTCAGCGAAACTCTGGCATGTTGACCGAAAAGTCAACTTTTTCGTCTACCCTTTCCACCGGCGTCGGAAGGGGGTGTCCTAATGGAATATTTTGTTTGGTCGTGTTAGGGTAGGCTATAGGTAGATGGAAAACTAATATCTACCACATGTTCTCATAGTATTCCCTCGGGTTCATCCGAAGGGGGAGTTTCAAGCTCTAAGTAGTCCTGGAACCTACGAGAGAGAATCTGACGCCGGTGAAGCCCTAACACAAAGAGTGAGGGAACTTGGGAATCAAATGCCCATGCCACAATATAACACACATGGTATGCCAAACCCTTGGTTTGGGTGGGATTCAGACGCTCTGGAACCTCTCTCCGGAAAAATCCTAGGCCTGCTGAAGAAAAAGATGAATCTGTCGTTCTGGCCCCTCTACGTGAGCCGAAAGGGGATAGCAAAGTGGAACTGATTGCTTGGTTGTGTTAGGATGGGCCCAAGGAACACCCAAGAAAATGGTAGGGCCCACCTCTTGGCAAGATTCCCCCCGTTCCGTTGCATCCGGGAGTTTCGGGCTCTGAGTAGTCCTAGAACCCGAGAGAGAGAATCTGACGTCGGTGAAGCCCTAAGACAAAGAGTGAGGGAATATTGTGCATCCAAGACCCATGCCACACTCTAACAAACATTTTATGTTATACCATAGGCTTGGGTCGTATTAACACGCTCCGGAGCTCCTCTCTGGAGAAACCCTAGGCCCGTTGGAGAAAAGGACGGAACTGCTGATTTAGCCCCTCTACGTGAGCCGGATGGGGGTAGCAAAGCGGAACTAATTGTTTGGTTCTGTTAGGTTAATTAGGCCCAAGGAACACCCAAGACAATGTTAGGGCCCACCTCTTGGCAAGATTCCCCCCGTTCTGTTAGATCCAGGAGTTTCGAGCTATGAGTAGTAGCCCCTAGAACCCGCGAGAGATCGAGAATCCGACGCCGGTGAAGCTGTAACACAAAGAGTGATGGAATCTTGGGCATACAAGACCCATGCCACACTCTAACAGACATGTTATGTGATACCCTAGGCTTGGGTGGGATTAAGACGCTCTGTAGATCCTCTCCGGAGAAACCCTAGGCCCGTTGGAGAAAAGGACGGAACTGCCGATCTAGCCCCTCTACGTGAGCCGGAAGGGGGTAGCAAAGTGGAACTAATTGCTTGTCTGTCTTAGGTTAGTCCCAAGGAACACCCAAGACAATGGTAGGGCCCACCTATTGGAAATATCCCCCCCCCCCGTTCCTTCAGATCTGGGAGTTTCGGGCTCTGAGTAGTCCTCGAACCCATTAGAGAGAATCTGACGTCTGTGAAGCCCTAACACAAAGAGTGAGGTGATCTTAGGAATCCAAGGCACGTGCCACAATATAACACTCGTGGTATGGCAAACCCTTGGTTTGGGTGGTATTCAGACGCTCCGGAACCCCTCTCCGGAGAAACCCTAGCCCCGCTAGGGAAAAAGACGGAACTGCTGTTCTCGCCCCTCTACGTGAGCCCGAAGGGGGTAGCAAAGTAGAACTAATTGCTCGGTTGTGTCGGGGGGTTACCCCCGAGTAGGGTAAAGGCAAGTGGTAAAGGCGACTTACAGAAGAGAGGTTTGGTCGAGTAGCCGACTACCCGGTACCCGCTACCCGGTCGACTGCTACTCGGTCTCACCTCAAGATGACCAGAAGGGGATATCAATCAAGTTCTCTCCATACGAGTAGAAGAGTTGGCCCGAGTAAAATTGGCGGGAACCTACTCGGGCCAGAAAGTCAAAGGAGCCGTTCTGACACAGGATCCCACGTATCCTGGGTCCGTACTTGGCAGTATTCGAACTACTGTTCATCTGGGACCGGCCTGCCTGACAGTGACAGCATGGAAGCAGGCCGTGGCAGGATAAGGGGGGCCTACTCTGTGTTTAGGTACAGTGATACCAGTCTGTCCCCTTGTTTTGCCCAACGACTTTCCAGATGCGGCCAAGGTTGGGAACCAAAGCTGTCAGCGGGAACCCGGAAGAAGGACGATGTGCACACTATGTCGACACTTGTCTAGGTTTGGATGTATCCGGCTGGGCACCAGGTATATAAGGTGCCCCGCTGCCTCCTGCGTGAGGCATCGCCTAAGGGATCGCATACTATAACGGAGAAAACCCTAGTTCTTGACCTAGTTCATCATCTAGGGAGGAGAGTGGCTACTCGGTAGCAAGAACATTGTACTGTGGCTACTCGGTAAGACACTAGAATATACAAAGAAAGGCAGGAGTAGGGGTTTTACCTCCTCACGAGGGCCCTGAACCTGGATAGATCGTGTTGTTTGCAGTGTTTACTTCGTACCTCACGCGGCTACTCGTCGCGTGATCCCTCCCCGAGCACCTCCAGCGTCCTTCGTCCCCACATCTTTAGCCATCCCATGGCATCTGCCGTGACCCCACCACGACAGTTGGCGCCCACCGTGGGGCAACCAGCGGCGCTGGCTGGAGTTTCTGTTCGGACGGATCTTCTTCAGCGGAGCGCGTGGTCTGTGGCCTTGTCCACAGATTCGGCTCCTTCGACTTCGTCACCGACAACGCCGGCTGTTTCGGCGGCATGGCCATGCCTGAGGGCGGCTCGGTGATCTCCTTCGGCTCTCACCTCGTCTGCGTCGCCACCGTCGCCAACCGCGCGTACCCCGAGCTGGTGCATGACGCGGAGGATCCTCCCGCGGTGATTGCTGCTCGCGGAAGGCCCGCATGCCGCTCTGCGGACTGCGCTGAGGTGATGGTGACGGGCTTGGCAGCAAACACTGGCGCGGCCGCTACCGGCGCTGCGGCCGTCATCGAGGATCTTGATGAACCAGCTGCCGGTGGTAGGACTCACCGGGCCTACGAGAGGGAGAGCAACCTGCCGCCTTCCACATCTACGGTCATCCCCGCATCGGCTACGCGACCCGGCATGCCGACTCCCACCGACATCGAGCTCCTAGCCGTGAGGGAGCAGCTCGAGCGCCAGCGCCAGGAGCTGCTTGCCGAGCAGGCGGAGTTGGATAAGATCAGGCTTGAGCTGAGTCTAGACCAGCTCGAGTACAACAAGGCTCACGGGTTCACGCCAGTCGCCAGAAGGCCTAGCAGAGTAGGCGCTACGCGGCGCAACTTGGGTGTCGAGATGGCAACGGTTGCGGAGGTTCCTGCTCAGTCCGCTACCGCGAACACCTCCACAAGGCCAAGGTACAGCACACCCGCCAAGACGCTCAGGGCTGCAGAGGCCGTGGCTGCCGAGTTGCCGCGTCTCGACGGCGACGCGCGCATCAGGCAGCAGGAGAGGCTCAACGAGTTGGTGTTGGAGGCCGCCAGGCAGAATGAAGAGTTCCGGAAGGCCAACCCGGGTGCTGGGGCTTCGCAGGTGGTGCACTCGCATGCGGCTAGATCTAACGATCAGGCCTCGTCCCCGCACCCGAGCCGCGAGAAGAGCCGCAGTGGACATTCAGGCCGAGATAGGCAAATGCAGGTGTACGACCCGACTGTTGCCGCGAAACAGCGCGCTGTGCCGCAACAGTCTGGTCAGGAACACAACGCTGCAAGAGCAGGCTCTCAAGCCCATCAAGCTCAAAGCCAGGCCCGAGATGGTGCACGTCCAGGTCCTTCTCGGCAACCCGCAGCTCAGCCTACTCGGCAGAGGCAGCAGCCGCGTGCAGTGGTGCCAGTCGCCAACCCGGTAGTGCAGCCTGCTGCTGTGCAGGTGGATAGGTATGATGATGGCTACTCGGCTATGGAGATGGCTGGTTATGATGTTCATGACCGTGTTGGTGAGCGCGTGTTGGCGCCTGGAGATGCAAGGCATCAGCTGGATCGTATCAGCTTGTCGGCGCGGCTTGAGAGCACGGGTCCTCCTGGCCCCGAGTGCTTTGGCCCGCGCATCATGAACGAGCCGTCCGTGAAGAACTTCCAGCTTGCTAGAGGCACCAAGAGCTACAATGGCAGCACCAAGCCTGAAGATTGGCTCAATGATTATGTCACCGTGGTCCATATCGCGAATGGCAACAGAAGATGGGCTGTGCGCTATGTTCCGCAGATGCTAGAGGGTCCAGCTCGCACTTGGCTCAACAACTTGCCCAAGAACAGCATCAACTGCTGGCTGGACTTCTCGGATGCCTTCATCAGCAACTTCACGAGCACATACAAGAGGCCGAATAGGCCACAGCAGCTGTCCGCTTGCAGGCAGCGAGAAGACGAGACGGACCGCGAGTACCTTACTCGGTGGAGTACATTGAGGAACACCTGTGAAGGTGTGAATGAGGCACAGGCCATTACTTGGTTTGCGCAGGGATGCAGACATGGCAGCATGTTATGGCAAAGGTTGCAGAGGGAGATGCCGAACACTCTGGCAGAGACCATCAAGATTGCGGATCAGTACGCACTCGGTGATCCCACTCAGCCACTGATGGACTCCTCTGAGCCGAGAAGAAACTTCAGCAACAGCAAGCGCAACGAGTTCCGCAACAAGCGCCGAGTAGATACTCGGTATGATCCAGAAGAGGTGAATGCAGTGACTGTTGGAGCTGGTGGCAGCCAAGGGCAAAAACCTGCTGGAGCCTACGGGCAGAACCAGAACCAGGGCCGAGGCAACAAGAAGCCATTTCGCACCTCTCAGTCGGGTAGCGGGAACTCCGAGCAGCCGAAGAAGTTTGTCTTTGATGACATGAAGGATGGGCCATGCAGCTTTCACACTCACCACCCCTCGAGGCCTGCTAACCACACTACTCGGCAGTGCGAATGGTGGGAGGCGATCAAGAGTGATGGCTTGCCTCCTCCTCCTCCTCTGCCAGCAGCCAATGCCAATGTGCAGCCTACTCGCGCACCCGCAGCTCGGCCACCAGTGTACCCGAGAAGAGAGAACGTGAACCAGGTGGCTTTAGGAGCCAACCGCAACTTCAACAACGAGAGCTACCGCAACAACAACAACAACTACAACCGCAACAACAACAGAGGCAACAACAACAACTACCAGGGCAACAACAACAATGGCAACAATGGGGGCAGTGGCTCCAATCAGTACCAAGAGCACCATGAGAGCTACATGATCTTCACTTCTGAGGCAGTCGACAAGCAATCGGAGCACAGGCGCGCTATGGAGGTCAATGCAGTGATCCCTGCTGTCCCTCATTACATGTATTGGTGCGACCAGGAGATCAGGTGGTCCCGAGTAGATCATCCCAAGGTGATGCCCAACCCGGGTACTTACGCCTTGGTCCTGGATCCTACCTTCCTGGGTCCCGAAAAGAACGTGAGGTTCAGCAAGGTGCTAATCGACAACGGCAGCAGCATCAACATTGTGTACAAGGACACACTCGAAAAGCTTGGCCTGGCCGAGAACATGATGCTGCCCAGCAAGACCACCTTCCATGGCATTGTGCCCGGGATCTCGTGCAACCCGATTGGCCGAGTGTGGATCGATGTGCTATTCGGTACCCGGGAGAACTGCCGCACAGAGCGCCTGCAGTTCGAAGTGGTGGATCATCAGAGCCCTTATCATGCTCTACTCGGCAGGCCTGCTCTGAGCAAGTTCATGGCTTCTACCCATGTTTCTTATCTGAAGATGAAGATCCCTGGGCCCAATGGCATCATCACTATCGCTGGCGACTACAAGAAGTCCATAGAGTGTGCCTCCGCTAGCTCCAAGCTGGCAGAGTCGATGGTTATTGAGGCCGAGAAGAAGAAGATGTACGAAGTGGTGGCCATGGCTCGGTCCGCACAAGCTGGCGCACAAGGTGTGCCGAGTACCCAGCATGGTACTGCCTTCCAAGCTGCCAAGGAGACAAAGACAGTCCAGGTCGACCCCGAGTTCCCCGACCGCGTAGCCATCATTGGTTCCGGGTTGGCTCCGTGAGAATCGGGATGTATTCGCCTGGACCAATGAAGATCTACCAGGAGTCCCGAGGGAGTTGGTTGAGCACTCTTTACATGTGCGTCCTGACGCCAAGCCCGTGAAGCAGGCTATGCGCCGCTTCGGAGATGAGAGAAGGAAGGCCATTGGTGACCAGATCACCAAGCTGCTGATAAGCAATTTCATCATGGAGGTGCTGCATCCGGACTGGCTAGCCAACCCGGTCATGGTCGAGAAGAAGAAGGAGGATCCCAAGGCTGCTACCGCATGGCGCATGTGCGTCGACTACACCGACTTGAACAAGGCATGCCCCAAGGATCCTTTCCCGCTACCTCGCATCGATCAGGTGATCGATTCCACTGCTGGTTGTGAACTGTTGTCTTTCATAGATGCCTACTCTGGTTTCCACCAGATTGCACTCAACCCTACTGATCAAATAAAGACTGCTTTCATTACCCCGTACGGGGCTTATTGCTATCGTGTCATGTGTTTTGGCTTGAGGAATGCGGGTGCAACCTATCAGAGATGCATGCAGAAATGCTTGCACGATCAGCTCGGCAAGAATGTGCAGGTGTACGTAGATGACATTGTCATCAAAACGAATAAAACACATACTCTGCTTGCCGACCTGGAGGAAACCTTTGCTAACCTACGCAAGTACAAAATGAAACTGAATCCGAGTAAGTGCA
This sequence comes from Alopecurus myosuroides, assembly GCA_028641055.1. Lineage (NCBI taxonomy): Eukaryota > Viridiplantae > Streptophyta > Magnoliopsida > Poales > Poaceae > Alopecurus > Alopecurus myosuroides. Next base: position 289,035,601 of record CM054059.1, read on the forward strand.
CTTTTGGTGTACCGGCTGGAAAGCTACTCGGTTTTCTAGTTTCTAGTCGGGGCATTGAAGCCAATCCTTCTAAGATAAAAGCTATAGAGAGCATGTCTTTACCGAGATCACTGAAAGATGTACAGAAGTTCACAGGTTGCTTGGCATCTCTGAGCCGGTTTCTGGGCCGAATGGGCGAGAAGGCTTTGCCTTTATACCAGCTGATGAAGAAAAGTGACAAGTTTGTCTGGACTCCGCAAGCGGACGTGGCGTTCAAGGAGCTGAAAGAAATGCTAGCTAGTGCTCCCGTCTTGGCTAGTCCGCTACCCAAGGAGCCCATGTTGCTGTACATTGCTGCGACTAACCGAGTAGTCAGCGTGGTGATAGTGGTGGAGCGAGAAGAAGAAGGCAAGAGCGTGCAGTGCCCAGTATACTATCTCAGTGAGGTGCTATCCAGCTCCAAGCAGAACTACCCGCATTACCAGAAGATGACATATGGGGTGTACTTGGGCGCCAGGAAGCTGAAACATTATTTCCAGGAGCACCCCATTACTGTCGTAAGTTCTGCTCCCATCTCGGATATCATGGGCAACAAGGAGGCGAGTGGCAGAGTAGCCAAGTGGGCAATCGAGCTAGCAGCGTATGCTCCCGCGTATACGAGAAGAGAAGCCATCAAGTCTCAGGTCCTGGCGGAATTTCTTGTGGACTGGGCCGAGGTGCAGTATGAACCTCCCGCTCCAGTTTCCAACTATTGGAGGATGCATTTTGATGGCTCGAAAGTGAAGGAAGGCCTCGGTGCTGGTGTCGTGCTTACATCACCCAAGCGAGATCAACTCAAGTATGTGCTGCAGATCCATTTCAAGGCATCCAACAATGTTGCAGAGTACGAGGCAGTGGTACATGGCTTGCGAGTAGCCAAGGAGGTTGGAGTGCAGCGCATCATATGCTATGGAGATTCAGATCTGGTGGTGCAGCAAGTCTCGGGCACTTGGGATGCTTTGGATGCCAATATGGCATCGTATCGCTTCCTAGTGCAATCTATGACGGGATTCTTCGAAGGCTGTGAGTTCCAGCACATTCACCGAGCAGAGAATGAAGCAGCAGACGAGCTATCCAAGTTGGGATCTTCTCGGCAGTCCATCCCGGCAGGGATTGCCTTGGAGCATTTGAGGAAGCCATCCATCAAGCCTTCTCCCAACTCGGAGTCCATATTTGTTCCTTCTCTGCCAAGTGAGGAATCTGATCCCATGGATATTGACTGGGAGGGTGCTACAGGAAACCCGGGGACTGCCGTGCACTACTCGGGGACTGCCACTCCTTACTCGGGGACTGCCACTCCTTACTCGGGGACTGCCACTCCTTACCCGGGGACTGCCACTCCTTACCCGGGGACTCTCACTCCTTACTCGGGGACTGCCGCTCCTTACTCGGGGACTGCCGTCCTTAATCCAGAGGCTGTCGCATTCATTGAGGAGGTCCTTGCCAACCGATCAGGGCTACAGAGAAGCGCTCCCACTCCTCCTGAGCAACCACAAGAGCCTGTCCCAATGGAACTGGACGAACCAGTGTTTCCCACGCGGGAGACACCGAGTTGGGCTATGCCCATATTATCCTTTCTAAGGGACGGTACTCTACCAGAAGATGAAGTTACTGCAAGGCAGATTCAGAGAAGCTCCAAGGGCTACACTATAGTCCGAGATGTGCTGCACAAGAGAAGTGCCACTGGCGTGCTGCAACGTTGTGTGAGCCCGGAAGAGGGAGAAGAAATTCTGGTGGAGATACATCAAGGGGAGTGTGGGCACCACGCCTCATCTCGGGCATTGGTCAAGAAAGCTTTTCGGCATGGCTTCTACTGGCTCACTGCATTGCAGCAAGCTGAAGATATTGTGAGGAAGTGCAATGGCTGCCAGATGTTCGCAAGTAAGATTCACATGCCTGCTTCCGAGTTGAAAACAATTCCTATCACATGGCCGTTTGCTGTTTGGTGCCTGGATATGGTTGGCCCCTTCAAGCCGGCTAAAGGCAACATGACACATATCCTGGTCATGGTGGACAAGTTCACCAAGTGGATTGAGGTGAAGCCTATTCGGAAGTGCGATGGAGTCACAGCTGTGAAATTCGTGAAGGATGTGATCATGAGATATGGCTACCCGCATAGCATCATCACCGACAACGGCACTAATTTCGCAGAGGGGGCAATGGTGCGGTTCTGCAGAGATAAGCATATCCGACTAGACGTTGCGTCAGTCGCGCACCCTGCCTCCAATGGGCAAGTTGAAAGAGCAAATGGTATGGTACTGGATGGCATAAAGCCAAGGCTGATTGAGCCACTACTGAAAACACCTGGGTGTTGGCTAGACGAGTTGCCAGCGGTGTTGTGGAGTCTAAGGACTACCCCTAACCGGTCAACCGGCTACACACCATTCTTCTTGGTATACGGGGCTGAGGCCGTGTTGCCAATAGACCTAGAGCATGACTCCCCCCGAGTAGCCCTCTACACTGAGGTGGAGGCGAGAGAAGCTCGAGAAGACGACGTTGACCTGCTTGAAGAAGCAAGAGAGCTGACTCTGTCACGTTCGGCTATCTACCAGCAAAACCTGCGGCGTTATCATAGCCGAAAGGTGAACCCAAGGGTTTTCCGAGAAGGAGACATGGTCCTTAGGCTTGTGCAGCGCACAGCCGGGATGCACAAGTTGTCTCCTCCATGGGAAGGGCCCTTCATTGTGAGCAAAGCGCTGCACAATGATGCGTACTACCTTGTAGATGTGCGCCCATCACAGGCGAACAGGGCGGATAAAGCTGGAGAGGAATCGAAGCGTCCCTGGAATGTAGCTCTACTCCGTCATTTCCATTCGTGAGCGAAAATGTGTATGTACTCTTAATTCTACTCTGCAATCTGAAATTGTTCTCGGGGACTGCCCTCGTCCAAAATCGCTCTAAGTGTTTCTACTCGGCTTTACTATTTGCCTATTCGGTTGCTTCACTTCGAAACTCATAAGCATATTGAGTACTGTGTCTAAACCTACATGCCAACTCTTCGACTCTGCTGCTGTCCGAAACCCGGCTTCATGGCAAGCAAGAGAACAAGCAAAAGGTCAATGAGCACAAGAAAAATCGCTAAGGAAGAAAAAGTGCAGGAACCGAGTAGGGAGTTCGTTACTTTTGTTCTCTGTCTTGTCTTTTCGGCTAAGTGGTGGGTTACGTTGTTATGTTTGTTTCTAATCGGCAAAGTATTTGCAGCTCTGCTCTTTGATTCTTGTGACTCGAATACCAAAAAAGCAACAAGTTGCGGGTAGAGCAGAGATGAAAAGAGAGGGTGAATAAGAAACGCAACTCGGGGACTCGCATGGAAACGCAACCCGGCATTGAGCCAGGGCTGATCAAAATGATTAAATTGAAGATAACAAGTGGAAATAAAATTGAGTAGCAAGAGAAAACGTAAATAAGTCTGGTACATCTGCACCCGGCATCCCGGGGATCTGATAAATGTTCAAGTAAAAAGTGTGCAGGTAAAATCATGTGGAGGGGGCAGTGTTGTCTGCGCTGGCCTTGGCTGCTGCATCTTCTGTGGTGGTCTTGGTTGCCTCTGCCTCCGAGTTGGCGGCAGTTGTCCTTGCGGGTTCTTCTTCGGCGCCGGCATGGGTGGCATCCGCCTCCGACTGGACGGTGGCGGACTCTTCCATCTCGACATCGCGCTCGGTGGCTACCTGGTCAGAAGTAGCCGTGGCCACCGAGATAGGCCCTGGGGCTGAAGAAGCACCAGAGGCTTGGTCAGGGGTGAATACCGTGTCGTCGAGAGCGGCTCCTGATGAGGTGCCAAATCCGAGTGCGGCGGTGTCGATGTGCTCGGCCTCCTCATCGCTACTCGCGATGGCGACATTCTTCCCCTTCCCGGCCTTGCCTCTAGGCGAATCGAAGAAGCCGTCCAAGTCGGACTCTGTGTCTTCATCCGCTTCCTCGTCCTCCTCCACTTCGGTGTCGGGCTCGGGGAGGCCGTCGATGAAGACGTCCGTCTCAGCGCACTCCGCGACTTCGTACGCAATCAGCTTGCGCATGGCCACGCAGCTGGGGTCTGTCTCCCACTTGGAATTGTTGCGCTTCCCGCGGATGATCTCCATGTTCAGATTCTCGTACCAGGAAGCGATGCAGAGAAGCATCAAGTCAGCACCCGCCCGAGCTCCCGAGGCGCGCCATTTCTTCAGCTCGGCCTTCACATTCTGCAGCTTCAGAGCAAGTCCATCAATCGTTGTCGGCGCGGAATCTTCAGGCCAGAACAGCTTGTGGAGCTCGAAGCCGACACGCACCAAGTCGGTGCCCACGCCGGCTAGGCGTTCGAAGTGCCCTTTCATCACCAGCAGGCTGTCCTCGATCTCGGCTCTGGTATCCGAGGCCTCGCCCTTCTCAAGGCGAGCTGCTCGGGCTTTGGCCAAAGCTGGCGCGCAGGCGGACACGAGATCAGGGAAGATTTCTGCATAGATGCAAGGGAGAAATTCAGTCACATGATCCGAGAAGAGGTAGAACCGAGAAGATGAGATGCAGAAAGGAGGAAACTTACTGTGAAGCTCGTGGCGCAGTTGCTGCAACTGGATCTTCCATGTTTCTTCATTGGAAATGTGCTTCTCCTCGAGCAAGCGAAGTCCGTCCAATTGAGTGAAGTACCCAGCATTGTATTTTTTCAGCGTTTCGCACTCCTGCTCGAGGGCTTTGATCTTGGCATTGAAAGATGTCTCAGCCTTGGCCTTCTCGGCGATAACTCTGTCCCTCTCGGCACCAAGGTCGAGAGCATCTTGGAGGGCTTTCTGCAGCTGGAGTTGCAGCTGCTCCATCTCTGTAGTGTGGTCCTTTAGCAGCTCAACGGCCTGGTCGGACAGCCGCTGCTGCACTTCTTCAGGTTTGACGCAGTCTTGGTGTTCTTCAACAAACAATTTATGATCTTCTGAAAAGAGCAAAGCACGGTTAGCAGAGAAGCAAAGGAAACAGACACAAGGGCAAACCGAGTAGACGGAGGTTTACCTTCAAGCTTCTTGATGGTACTCTCGGCATTCGCAACAAAGGTACGACAATTCTCGTGCTCGTCAGCCAGGGCCTTCAGTTTCCCTGCAGAGTAGAAAAGATTAGCGCAAAGAAGCAGAAGCGGGCGTAAGCAGAAGCGGGCGTAAACAAAAACGCAAGAACCGCGCGGCTAGAAGCGTACCTTCCACCTCAGACAGCTTCAGAGTGCTATCCTTAGCATCCTTACCGGCTGCCTCCGCAGCTGCTTTCTCTCTTTCCAGTGCAGCAATTCGCCTCCTGGCGATAGCATGATTCCAGAGAAGCTGGCGATGCAGACTGGTACGCTTCAGAACGCTATCCTGAGAAGCGAAAAGAAAACACGTTAGACAGAGAAGTGAAGATTCAACCCGAGAAGGCGGCTACTCGGGAGAGCATCCGCCTACTCGGCCAGAATCTCGGGGACTGGGTGAGGGTAAAGGAAAATGAAGACGGATAGGAGAGAAGAAAAATACTACTCGGAGAGGACAAGCTAAGACTTACCGCGTAAGACTGCTCGAGATCTTCTGCATTCTTGCGATGCACGAACATCTTGGCAGCAAGAGTAGCGGTGCTGGAGGAGACGGTCATGGGTTTGTAGCCCAAGTCCACCTTGTTCCAGTCGACCCGCATATGATCGATGTCGCCCAGGCCAAGGCCGTGCCATTTGTCTGTGCCGAGAAGCTTGCTGTCCCACTTGGCATCAATGAAACCAACCAAGTCAAGTACCTGCTCGAGGCTCTGGGATGATATCGCCTGCTCTTGAGCTCCCCGAGAAGCAATGGATCTGTCCTGGTGTGGGGCCGAGGGCCCGGAATCCGCCGCCACGGCTTTCCTTCCTCTTGTGAGAGCAAGCTTTCGGTCCTCGACGGAAAGACCAATCTGGCGTTGTTGGCTGACCTTCACCATATAATCCAGGTAAAGGGGCTGATCAGCTATGTTAGCAGCGGCAGGAACCGCACTGGGGTTGCGGATAACAAGCTGCTTGGACTGGCCAGCTGATGTCGACGGCGGCTTGTCGGCAGCTTTCTTCTTGGCTGTCTCGTTCTGTGCAGGCGGTTTCCCGGAGATTGGCTTCTCGGACTTCTGAGCCTCGGTTTCCTTCTTCTCGTTTTCCCTCTTCTGGACTGCCTCCTTCAAAGCATCTAGGGCTTGTTTCCTGGCTGCGTCCTTGGTCTGTGGCACCAAGGAGGAATCCGTCGGGGCGCTGCCTTGGTCAGTTGGCGGCGCCAGGGGCGCACTATCCGGTGCGCCAGTTGGCTGGGCGCTACTCGGTGCGGCGCCTGTTGGCGCGTCGCTCAATGGATAGTGGTCTGTCATGGTGGCATCCGTCATGGTGGCATCTTCCACCCGCTGCTCGGCAGCGGGATTCACTTGGCCGGCAGCATCTGTGGTTGGATGCTCCTGTTCAACCTCTGACCGCTCGAGGGCGGTGTTATTCTGCATCTCTTCGTCTTGAGTCTCCTCGGCAGTGTTGGCCGGAGGAGAAGGGGGTCTCTCCTGGTGGGCGGCAGTGTCCTGTGCTGCTGACTCCGCACGGGACTGCTTTTCCGAATCTGCTCCTTGAGCATCAGTGCTCTGTGCATTGGCGGCGTTGTCCTCGTCATCGTCGAGGTTGATAAGTGGCGCAGCTGGCTTCTTAGCCTGGTCGGGCGCGAGAGCAGGGTTCGCGTCCATGGGAGGTCTGCAGAGAAAAAGAAATTCAGAAATTAGAAGAGGATTGGGGAAAATAACATAGTACGAGAAGGGAGACGACAGAGAAGAAACGTACGCGCTGGTGGAGGCGAGCTTTCGCCTTGGTCTCTTCACAACCGTCTTGGTCGTCTTCTTCTTCTCGGCCAGCTTCTGTTTCTTGGCGGGGGGCTCATGGGCGTCGCTGCCTGTCCGCTTGCGAGTAGCGGGCGCAGCGACAGAAAGAGGGTTGACGACAAGGGCTTTATCTCCCTCGTTCTCGTTCTCATCTTCGTCCTCATCCTCGTTCTCTTCATCAACATCATCTGCGGATTCAGGAAAAGAAGAGGAGCAATTCAGAAACAACAAACAGTGGATCGGTGCTTCTCGTGAACAAGCAAAGCAAGCGTGCAGTTACCTTCAAATTCGTCCTCAGGCCAGTCGCGGAGAGACGTTTCCGCGTGCTGCCTCTCCATGGTGGGGGAACGAGGGAGGTTGATCTGGTCTGCGGTCTCAAAAGAGGCCTTGTCGTCCTCCTCTCGGTCAGGAGACCAGTTGCCTTCAAAACGTTCACAGCTCTCCATAAGCTGACGATTGAGGACCTGAAGAGCGGAGAAGTGTCACAAGTTAGCCGAGTAGCAGGATGGTGTCCTACTCGGATAGGCGTGCAAACACAAAGCACACTAAGCCTAAGTATTTTTACCGAATGTTCTACTCGGAAAGGCGTGCAGGCACAAAGCACACTAAGCCGATACAATTCTACTAAGTACTCTACTCGGTACAGACTACGATTGCTAGTCGCGGCGAGAAGAGAAAGTTTTCTACTCGGAATCCATATACAAAAAGCAGGGAAAGAAGAACGTACCCGCGGAATCGGTTTTGTACGGCTGAATGGGACGAACCCATACTGCCAATGCTCGGCGAGGCTCGTTGTCAGGATGGCCCTGGCGTGCTCGGGAACGTCTGCGTTGTCGAGCTCGATGGTGGTCGTCCTGGTGCAGTCACGGGGGCCTCCCATGTAACACATCAGGTGGCAGCGTTCTTGCAGAGGCAGAACGCGTCTCTTGATCCAGCACGCCACTGGATCATCACTCTTGAGGCCCTCGTTGATTAGAACGCCGAGCCGCGCCTCAATCTCCTTCGCGTTGAGGTCGTTGGAGGGCTTCTCTTTCCAATTCTTCCCGGTGGGAGCACGGAGGCTCCAAGCGGGAAGATTGATTCTATCGGTTACCTGTCCTCCTTCGGTGGCGGGGATGTTCTTGACGTAGAGGAACGTCTTCTGCCACATCCGGACAGATTCCAACCCCTTGATACGGGGGTGATTGGTCCCCGACCGCTGCACCATCATGGCGCAGCCGGTGTCAGTTGCCCGTGGCACACCCGTGCCTTCCTTCTTCCCGGTGGTCTGCTGGCGGAGGTGGAAGTACTTGAGCCAGGTGTCCGTTGTTGGATGGATGCCGAGGAAGGCCTCGCACACCACGGCGTGGTAGGCGAGGAAGACGACGGCATTAGGTGGCAGGTGATGCATTTGGAGGCCGAAGTGGTCGAGGAAGTGGCGGAGGAAGTCGGAGGCCGGCAGGCCGAAGCCACGCTCGAAGTGCGCCAATAACACAACGTGCTCGCCCTCCTCCGGGGTAGGCACGAGCTCGCCCCTAGATGGCCGGCATTGAACACCAGGAGGAACCCTCCTAGTGTTCACAAGCCAGGCGCAGTCCTCGGCGGTGACGTGCGAGCCAGCCCAGCCGGCGCGAGACATGGTTGCGAGTAGGAGGGGTGGAAAGAATCGGAAGGATTTGGTTGGCTGGATTGAATTCGCGGCGGCGCAAAAGATTGCGCGGCGGCGGAGAGCTCGGCGGCGGAGAAGAACAGAGGGATGAAAGAGGAAAAGTGCGAGGGAGGAGAAAAGGAAGTTACCGGCGGAGGTATTTATATCCTCTTCGCGGTTTACCGTTACCATCGGGGAAGTGGGATCGATCGTGGCGTGTGGTGGGGTCTGTGGCCGGCTGGAAACGCACACACGCGCGGGGCGCGCGCGTAACGGCCGCAGCAGATCCCACTACCAGATCGTGGCCAATTACTGCGCGTGATGGGACATAACGAGCCGGTGGGCCCGCCCCGTGAAAACTGGGCGCGTGGCACGTCGTGTCGTGGCACCGAAACGACGGGGTCACGGATGCTTGACACGCGTCCGGTTGCGGCACGGAAGGCTGGATTGTGCTCTGCGCTGCGGAGACGCCAGAGGAGAAATTCTCTAAGTCCTTTTACTCGGGCGCAGAGTAGAAAGCAGCTGCTACTCGGAAGACAGGAAACTCAAGGTACTTTCTAGTGTACTACTCGGAGGTCTTTTACTCGGCATCTTGAGGTTCAAGGGCCATGAGGCAAAGATTGGTTTTAAGCTGGCAGAGCCTAGTGAACGAGTTCGCAAGACTCAACCAGCTTCGGGGACTGCTGTCGGGGGGTTACCCCCGAGTAGGGTAAAGGCAAGTGGTAAAGGCGACTTACAGAAGAGAGGTTTGGTCGAGTAGCCGACTACCCGGTACCCGCTACCCGGTCGACTGCTACTCGGTCTCACCTCAAGATGACCAGAAGGGGATATCAATCAAGTTCTCTCCATACGAGTAGAAGAGTTGGCCCGAGTAAAATTGGCGGGAACCTACTCGGGCCAGAAAGTCAAAGGAGCCGTTCTGACACAGGATCCCGCGTATCCTGGGTCCGTACTTGGCAGTATTCGAACTACTGTTCATCTGGGACCGGCCTGCCTGACAGTGACAGCATGGAAGCAGGCCGTGGCAGGATAAGGGGGGCCTACTCTGTGTTTAGGTACAGTGATACCAGTCTGTCCCCTTGTTTTGCCCAACGACTTTCCAGATGCGGCCAAGGTTGGGAACCAAAGCTGTCAGCGGGAACCCGGAAGAAGGACGATGTGCACACTATGTCGACACTTGTCTAGGTTTGGATGTATCCGGCTGGGCACCAGGTATATAAGGTGCCCCGCCGCCTCCTGCGTGAGGCATCGCCTAAGGGATCGCATACTAGAACGGAGAAAACCCTAGTTCTTGACCTAGTTCATCATCTAGGGAGGAGAGTGGCTACTCGGTAGCAAGAACATTGTACTGTGGCTACTCGGTAAGACACTAGAATATACAAAGAAAGGCAGGAGTAGGGGTTTTACCTCCTCACGAGGTCCCTGAACCTGGATAGATCGTGTTGTTTGCAGTGTTTGCTTTGTACCTCACGCGGCTACTCGTCGCGTGATCCCTCCCCGAGCACCTCCAGCGTCCTTCGTCCCCACATCTTTAGCCATCCCATGGCATCTGCCGTGACCCCACCACGACAGGTTGTGTTAGGTTAGGCCCAAGGAACACCCAAGACAATGGTAGGTCCCACCTCTAGGCAAGATTCTCCCCCGTTCTCCGTCAGATCCGGGAGTTTCGGGCTATATGAGTAGTCCTAGAACCCACGAGAGAGAATCTGACGCCGGTGAAGCCATAACACAGAGAGTGAGGGAATATTGGGAATCCATGACCCATGCCACACTCTAACACACATCGTATGGCATACTCTAGGATTGGGTGGGATTCGGACGCTCCGGGGCTCCTCTCCGGAGAAACCCTAGGCCCGTAGGAAAAAAGGACGGAAGTGTCGTTCTGGACCCTCTACGTGAGCCGAAATTGGGTAGCAAGGTCTAAAAAATTGCTTGGTTCTGTTGGTTTAGGTCCAAGGAACAACCAAGACAATGGTAGGGGCCACCTCTTGGCAAGATCCCCCCGTTCAGTCAGATCCGGGAGTTTCGGTCCATGAGTAGTCCTGCAACAACTAGAGAGAATCTGACGTCGGTGAAACCCTAACACAAAGAGTGAGGGAATCTTTTGCATACAAGACCCATTAGACAATCTAAAAAATATGTTATGTGATACCCTAGGCTTGGGTGGGATTAAGACGCTCCGGAGCTCCTCTCCGGAGAAACCCTAGGCCCGTTGGAGAAAAGGACGGAACTACCGACCTGGCCCCTCTGCGTGAGCCGAAAGGGGGTAGCAAAGCGGAAATAATTGCTTGGTTATGTTATGTTAGGCCCAACAAACACCCAAGACAATGTTAGGGCCCACCTCTTGGCAATATTCCCCTCGTTCCGTCAGATCCGGAAGTTTCGGGCTATGAGTAACCCTGGAACCCGCGAGAGAGAATCTAATGCCGGTGAAGCCCTAACACAAAGAGTGAGGGGATCTTGGGCATACAAGACCCATGCCACACTCTAAAAACATGCTATGTGATACCCTATGTAACATCCCAAGTATGAAAAACAACTTTAGAATGTTTGCTTCTTGTTAATTTATGTTTTGCATCATGTCATCATAAGCTTTGCATTTGTTTTCCATTTGTTTTCCTTTGTTTTTCTATTTGATTTTCAAACAAATTTAAAATTATTGTTTCAAACTTGTTCTGTTACAATGTTTCAAATAAAAATTACAAATCAAACCAATCATTTGTTCCTAACAAACTTGAAATTAAAAACTATTAACTTGCTTCTTTCAATTATTCAATTAATACCAAAATTGCTCAAATTCATTTGAACTTACAAACAGCAACCAAAATTCAAAATTTTGAAAACAAACACTTGCACAGCTGGGCTTTTGAAATAATCAACCTATAATTTTTTTTCCAAATTTTAAAACCCCCCCAAAAAAACCTTCCATTTCTCTCCTTTCTTCCCTTTTCTTTTCTACAAAAAAAAAGAGAAAGAAAAAATAAAAAACCAAAAGAAACGGCTGGGGAAGGCAGACTGGGCCAGCCCAGCCCACCTAACCCCAGCGCGCGCGCAGCGCAGGCCCGCGGCCCCCTTCTTCTATCTCCGTACGGCTGGCGTCAGCTGACGCCAGCACGCACACACAGCAGGGCGCCCTCCACCTGCTCCCTCCCTGCCTTTTCCTCCCCTATTTCTAGACCCGAGCTCCCAAACCCTACCCCTAGTCTTCTCCTTCCTCCCTGCCGCCGCCAGTTCTTCTCCTCCCTCTCACATCCCCTCCAATCCTCCTCTGAATTTCTGAACTTTTTGGCACCACGCCATGACCGGAGCTTAGTAGGGGGTGGAGTACGGGGTTGCTGTCGCCGTCGAGGTTCCCAGTGCATGGGAACGAGTTCCCCGTGCAGTATTCTTCCTCCTCGCTTCATCGACAGGGGCTGGGAAGCACCCGATCATCGTCGCCGTCCCTGTCGCTGTCGCCGTCGTCGACTGTCGCCTCCCGAGCACGTCCCCCTCCTCTTTTCCCCTCCCGGTGAGCACCACTTCTCTCTCCCTCCTCCTTTCCCTCTCTGCTTCCTCGTGGCAATCACGCGCACGCACACGGCACACAAGCAGCAGCAGCAGATCCTCGCCGCCGGTGACCACCGTGATCCTCTGTCAGGTTCAAGACTGAACCTTTGTTCAGTTTCGTCAGATAAGAACAGGTGCACCTCAAAACCACGTGCGCGCTACTCTGTCACCAAACGAATCCGCACCGTACTGGTTGGATCTAACGGAGCGCAGCGCTAGGGCGCGGGATCGATCCCCCGCGGCGCAGATTAAACCCACCTTTTTGCGCATTTGCCACGCGGGCAGGCAGGGCCCACCTGCCATAGGCAGTGGGTGCCACGCCAGATCCCAGCCGCAGCGCCAGCTGGGCGCTGGCCCACAGGCCAGTGGCCCAGGGGTTGTTCTGCTGAGTAGAAAAGGGTTTCCAGGGGCCCTTCCGTAAGTTTCTTTTGCATCCAAGCCCCTGGACCAAATCTGAATGTTTTTAAAATTGCAGAATAGCCCCTGCATTTAAAATTCAAATAACTTTTGTATTCCAAATCCAAATAAAATAAACAAAATATGTATTCTGAACCAAATTTAATTCTCTACCTGTTTAAACCATTTGTTTACTGTTTTGAACATTTCAAATGTTTTCAAAATTCAAATTCAAACAACTCATTTCAAATTTGGTCAAATTCATAACTAATTCAAATTTAATTCAAATGGCACATATAAAATATGTTTTCCATGCAAAATTGAACCACCTTTCAAAATATAAACTTTATTTCCTGTTTTGAATAATTAAAATTGGTTAAATAATTTAAACCTTGTTTAAATCATTTAAAATTGCTAAATTCATAACTTGGTCAAATTAAATTCTTTTTGAACATATAAAATATGTTTTCAAACCAGAAAAATATAATATTTTCAAATATGAATTTTATTAAATGTTTTGAACAAATAAAAATTCAAATAATTTCATACTTGAATTAAATTCATTTAAATCTTGTTTAAACTTGTTTAATTCATAATTAATTCATTTTAAATACTTTGTCAACAAATGAAACATGTATTCCACCTAAAATTTTGTGTTCTTCCCAAATATGAATTTGGTTATCTATTTTGAACAATTAAAATTGGTGAAAACAGCAAATGCTTGTGTAACTCTTTTAAGAAGCCAAAATTTTATAACTTACTAAATAGAATTCCAAACTTGGTAAACACCTTTTCAAATTGAATCTATTGTTGTTTTCTCATTGTTTTCCTCCTCCATGCATCATCCTAATCAACTTTCACATGATGGTTAGTTGTAGATCATTTAATCCAACCTTAATTCATGGGCTTTTCCATATGCAACCCAAATTGCATATAGGTCCATTTAATTATGTTACCATGTCAACTAGATTACCTTTGATGCATCAATTAAATTGCCATGCATCATCCCATGATTGTGCATTATGCCATGATATTGATTGGTTGTCTCTCTGCGTTGTTTGTTTGCTTCTTCTCGAATAGACGACGACGTTGAGACAGACGAGGTTTACGACACTACTTCTGAGGAGTTAGCCTAGTACCAGGCTACTGAGTTTGCAGGCAAGTATTCACTCACATGAACCATTGTGTCCTTTCCACACTGTATATCGATACTTTCCGTTGTCTATCCTGCTAGCCTTAAGATTCGTTGCTTGTGTTCCGATCCTATCACATGTTATCCTGTAACCCTGATATAGCCTATCCTCCACACCTATACCCTGTTGTTTGTTGCCTGTGTCTTACTAGCATCCTTAGGGTTGTTTATGTTCGAGTCTGTTATTTCCGTTACCATATTTATTATGTTCTGGGGCTCGATGTTAAACAACAACCTGTTAATGTTTGAGGTAATGCTAATTTGATGATAAGGCACCGGCAGGAGGCCGGGTATGGTTTTGAGGCCTGCTAGTGTCGACCTTAATTAGGAAAAGGTTCTTGTCCTCTAGATCCATGATGAGCGCGCTAACCGCATGTGGGAAGCGTGTATGGGTGCCCCCCTCAACTTTGATTCGATTCGCATCTCGTCCAAATCGCCTCATTTAGTTTGGGTTTTCCATTTGCCGCATGCATATGCAGGTGCGAACCCGAGGCCAGGGTGGAACTTTTGTAGTCAGCATTTAGGGAGACACGTTCTTAGAGTGCGATGAGGGTCCCCTTTTCTTCGTGGGGCTTGATTAGACGTGCGCTCAATTGCACGGGGTTCTTTGGGCTTGATGCGAAGAAGAGTTGGGTTGTGTTGTGTGCCTCGCTTGGTGGAAGTGCATTTCCATCTGGCAGGGTATTCTTACGTGTACGGCCAAATTGGTGCATCCCTGCAGGGTTAAATCTTCTCGAGAAGCCGTGTTGTCCGCGGTTATGGATGACTTGGTGATAGGGCTGGCTAACAAGGATTAGACAATTTACACCTAATCAATAATAAGTTGACTAGTAATAGTCTTATTGACACAATAACTTGAACTTTCACTAATCCAACTGTGTGAGTTATCCTCGGATTGCTTCTTTGGATAAGGGGCGAGATCCAGGATGGGTTTGTTTGAGGTTAGTGGTAGTTGGTTCCAATACGCTATCTTATCCCCTTCTTTTAGCCGGATGTTGTAGCGTGTCTCTATAGTTGGTTAGGCAGCCCGCTGCCGCACTTTTTTTTGTATCACCTATCTTCCGTTGAACCCAAAGCATCTGTACTTGGTGTTGCCGGGTACACTTTGGTATCTTGTGCGTCTTGCTTGCCAGTACTTGTCTGTACTGACCCCTTTGGGGCTGTGGTTTCCGCAGACTACGTTTCCGAGGATCCCCATGGTGGCTACTACGTGGAGTATGACGAGGCTGCTGACGAGTAGATAGCGGAACCGGGCAGGATCCGAGACATCATGGATGGGCTCCGTCTTAGGCCTATTTGGATCTTGTCTGTACTCAGACACTTTGAATGCTTCCGCTGTGATGTAATGATGACTTGTTGGGACATGTGTCCTCTGGATGATTGTATTTGCTATCTCTGCTCTAGTGAGAGCTATTTGCAACTTATTTCTATTTCTTTGTGTCTTAGAGATTTGTTGTGATATCACTTGTTCAAATGCCATTGACGTACCATGTGTGTATGTTATGAAGTACGCCAATGGAAGTAGTCGGATTTCTATGGGATGGTTTACGCAGACGATGGATAGTAGAGAATGGTTGTCACACGTTTACGTGTTGGCCTGCTCATATTGAGATGCGGGTGCCGGTATGCCCCGTAAGCCATTTATCTACTATTTAGCGGGTTGTGAGTATCCTCTAGAAGTCCGGGTACGACACCCTAGTCTTGGGTGGGATTAAGACGCTTCAGAGCTCCTCTCCGGAGAAACCCTAGACCCGTTGGAGAAAAGGACGGAACTAACGGTCTAGCCCCTTCTACGTGAGCCGGAACGGGGTAGCAAAGTGGAACCAATCGTCTGGTTGTGTTAGGTTAGTCCCAAGGAACACCAAAGACAATGTAGGTCCCACCTATTGGCAAGATTCCCTCTGTTTCGTCAGATTCGGGAGTTTCATGCTTTGAGTAGCCCTAGAACCCGCGAGCGAGAATCCGACGCTGGTGAAGCCATAACACAAAGATTGAGGCAATATTGGGAATCTAAGACACATGCCACAATATAAGACACATTGTATGGAATACCCTAGGCGTGGGTGGCATTCGGACGCTCTGAAGCTCCTCTCCGGAGATACCCTAGGGCCGCTAAAGAAAAGGACGGAATTGTCGTTATAGACCCTCTACGTGAGACGGAAAGGGGTAGCAAAGTGGAACTAATTGCTTGGTTGTGTTAGGTTAGGCCCAAAGAACACCCAAGAAAATGGTAGGGCCCACATCTTGGAAATATTCCCCCCGTCCAGTCAGATCCGAGAGTTTCGGGCTCTCAGTATCCTGGAACCCATTAGAGAGAAACTAACGTCGATGAAGCCCTAACACAAAGAGTGAGGGAATCTTGGGCATCCAAGGCTCATGCCACACTCTAACACACATGGTATGTAAAACTCTTGGTTTGGGTGGGATTCAGACGCTCTGGAACCCCTCTCCGGAAAAACCCTAGGCCTGCTGGGGAAAAAAGATGAATCTCTCGTTCTGGCCCCTCTACGTGAGCGGGAAGGGGATAGCAAAGTGGAACTGATTACTTGGTTGTGTTAGGATAGGCCCAAGGAACACCCAAGAAAATGGTAGGGCCCACCTCTTGGCAAGATTCCCCCCGTTCCGTCGGATCCGGGGTTTCTGGCTCTGAGTAGTCTTAGAACCCGAGAGAGAGAATCCGATGTCGGTGAATCCCTAAGACAAAGAGTGAGGGAATCTTGTGCATCCAAGACCCATGCCACACTCTAACAAACATGTTATGTGATATTGTAGGCTTGGGTGGGATTCAGACGCTCCGGAGCTCCTCTCCGGAGAAACCATAGGCCCGTTGGAGAAAAGGACGGAACTACCGATTTAGCCCCTCTACGTGAGACGGATGGGGGTAGCAAAGCGGAACTAATTGTTTGGTTCTGTTAGGTTAATTAGTCCCAAGGAACACCCAAGACAATGGTAGGGTCCACCTCTTGGCAAGATTCCCCCCGTTCCGTCAGATCCAGGAGTTTCGCGCTATGAGTAGTAGCCCCTAGAACCCGCGAGAGATCGAGAATCTGACGCCGGTGAAGCCCTAACACAAAGAGTGAGGGAATCTTGGGCATCCAAGACCCATTCCACACTCTAACATACATGTTATGTGATACCCTAGGCTTGGGTGGGATTAAGACGCTCTGTAGATCCTCTCCGGAGAAACCCTAGGCCTGTTGGAGAAAAGGACGGAACTGCCGATCTAGCCCCTCTACGTGAGCCGGAAGGGGGTAGCAAAGTAGAACTAATTGCTTGGTTGTGTTAGGTTAGGCCCAAGGAACACCCAAGACAATGGTAGGGCCCACCTATTGGAAAGAACCCCCCCCCCCCCCCCGTTCCTTCAGATCTGGGAGTTTTGGGCTCTGAGTAGTCCTCGAACCCATTAGAGAGAATCTGACGTCGGTGAAGCCCTAACACAAAGATTGAGGGGATCTTAGGAATACAAGGCACGTGCCACAATATAACACTCGTGGTATGGAAAACCCTTGGTTTGGGTGGTATTCAGATGCTCCGGAACCCCTCTCCGGAGAAACCCTAGCCCCGCTAGGGAAAAAGACGGAACTGCTTTTCTCGCCCCTCCACGTGAGCCGGAAAGGGGTAGCAAAGTGGAACTAATTGCTCGGTTGTGTTAGGTTAGGCCCAAGGAACACCCAAGACAATGGTAAGGCCCACCTCTAGGCAAGATTTCCCCCGTTCTTCGTCAGATCCGGGTGTTTCGGGCTATATGAGTAGTCTTGGAACCCACGAGAGAGAATGCGACGCCGGTGAAGCCACAACACAGACAGTGAGGGAATATTGGGGATCCAAGACCCATGCCACACTCTAACACACATGGTATGGCATACGCTAGGCTTGGGTGGAATTCATACGCTCCCGGGCTCCTCTCCGGAGAAACCCTAGGACCGTAGGAAAAAAGGACGGAACTGTCGTTCTGGACCCTCTACGTGAGCCGAAATTGGGTAGCAAGGTGTAAAAAATGTGTTGGTTTAGGCCCAAGGAACAACCAAGACAATGGTAGGGGCCACCTCTTGGCAAAATCCCCCGTTCAGTCAGATCCGGGAGTTTCGGTCCGTGAGTAGTCCTTCAACAACTAGAGAGAATCTGACGCCGGTGAAACCCTAACACTAAGAGTGAGGGAATCTTTTGCATACAAGACCCATTACACAATCTAAAAACATGTTATGTGATACCCTTGGCTTGGGTGGGATTAAGACGCTCCGGAGCTCCTCTCCGGAGAAACCCTAGGCCCGTTGGAGAAAAGGACGGAACTACCAACCTGGCCCCTCTGCGTGAGCCGAAAGGGGGTAGCAAACCGGAACTAATTGCTTGGTTATGTTATGTTAGGCCAAACTAACACCCAAGACAATGTTAGGGCCCGCCTCTTGGCAATATCCCCCCGTTCCGTCAGATCCAGAAGTTTCGGGCTATGAGTAGCCCTGGAACCCGCGAGAGAGAATCTAACGCCGGTGAAGCCCTAACACAAAGAGTGAGGGGATCTTGGGAATACAAGACCCATGCCACACTCTAAAAACCATGTTATGTGATACCCTAGGCTTGGGTGGGATTAAGACGCTTCAGAGCTCCTCTCCGGAGAAACCATAGGCCCGTTGGAGAAATTACAGAACTACCGGTCTAGCCCCCTCTACGTGAGCCGGAAGGGGGTAGCAAGGTGGAACCAATTTTCTGGTTGTGTTAGGTTAGTCCCAAGGAACACCCAAGACTATGTAGGTCCCACCTCTTGGCAAGATTCCCCCTGTTCCGTCAGATCCGAGAGTTTCGTGCTTTGAGTAGCCCTAGAACCCGCGAGCGAGAATCCGACGCTGGTGAAGCCATAACACAAAGATTGAGGAAATATTGGGCATCGAAGACACATCCCACAATATAATACACGTGGTATGGAATACCCTAGGCTTGGGTGGGATTCAGAAGCTCTGAAGCTCCTCTCCGGAGATACCCTAGGGCCGCTAACGAAAAGGACAGAATTGTCGTTATAGACCCTCTACATGAGACGGAAAGGGGTAGCAAAGTGGAACTAATTGCTTGGTTGTGTTAGGTTAGGCCCAAAGAACACCCAAGACAATGGTAGGGCCCACATCTTGGGAATATTCCCCCCGTCCAGTCAGATCCGAGAGTTTCGGGCTCTTAGTATCCTGGAACCCATTAGAGAGAATCTAACGTTGGTGAAGCCCTAACGCAAAGAGTGAGGGAATCTTGGGCATCCAAGGCGCATGCCACACTCTAACACACATGGTATGTAAAACCCTTGGTTTGGGTGGGATTCAGACGCTCTGGAAACCCCTCTCCGGAGAAACCCTAGGCCGGGTGGAGAAAAGGACAGAACTATCGTTGTGGCCCCTCTACGTGAGCCGGAAGGGGGTAGCAAAGTGGAACTGATTTCTTGGTTGTGTTATGTTAGGACCAAGAAACACCGAAGAAAATGGTAGGGCCCACCTCTTGGCAACATCCCCCCCCCCCCCGTTTTCCGTCAGATCTGGGAGTTTCGGTCTATGAGTAGTCTTGGAACTCACGAGCTAGAATCCGACGCCGGTGAAGCCATAACACAGAGAGTGAGGGAATATTGGGCATCCAAGACCCATGCCACATTCTAACACACATGGTATGGAATACCCTAGGCTTGGGTGGGATTCAGGCGCTCCGGAGCTCCTCTCCGGAGAAACCCTAGGCCCGCCGGACAAAGGACGGAACTGTCGTTCTGGACCCTCTACATGAGCTGGAAGGGGGTAGAAAAAGGGTAACCAATTGCTTGGTTCTGTTGGGTTAGGCCAAAGGGAACAACCAATACACTGGTAGGGCCCACCTCTTGGCAAGATCCGGCCCCCCGTTCCGTCAGATCCGGGAGTTTTGGTCCCTAAGTAGTCATGCAACAACTAGAGAGAATCTCACGCCGGTGAAGCCCTAACACAAAGAGTGAGGAAATATTGGGCATCCAGGACCCATGCATTCCACACTCTAACACACATGGTATGGCATACCCTAGGCTTGGGTGGGATTCAGACGCTCCGGAGCTCCTCTCCAGAAAAACCCTAGGCCCGCTGGAAAAAAGGACGGGACTGCAGTTCTGGACCCTCTACATGAGCCGGAAGGGGGTAGCAAACTGGAACTAATTTCTTGGTTGTTTTGGTTTAGTTCCAAGGAACAACCAAGACAATGGTAGGGCCCACCTCTTGGCAAGATCCCCCCGTTCCGTCAGATCCGGGAGTTTTGGTCCCTGAGTAGTCATGCAACGACTAGAGAGATCGAATCTCACGCCGATGAAGCCCTAGCACAAAGAGTGAGGGAATATTGTGCATCCAAGACCCATTACACACTCTAACAAACATGTTATGTGATACCCTAGGCTTGGGTGGGATTTAGACTCTTCGAAGCTCCTCTCCGGAGATACTGTCGTGGGATAATCACGGCAGACGTTACCTGGGGTAACTTACTATGGGGAAAATCGACTCTGGTGTTTGGGAGAGGGTTTAGCTCAGGGGAAATCATGTTATCTGGCGATCTGGTAGCTCAGGCTGCAATGTCGCCGAGTCTCCGATCTAGGATTACCACTATCCGCTCTCGTATTACAAAGATACTCAACTATCAAGGAAAAACTCTTGTCCCCTCTCTTTGCCCCAGGAGCCGGTTTATATATTACCCGGCTCTCTGGCTTCCTATATAAGGCATACCCAGAATCCTACCCGGAAACTGCACACAACCCTAAGTTTCCTAATCGTGACTCCCAAGGTACTGGTTACAAAACCTATGCTCCCCCTTGGGCCTTCTAGAAACTCTTTCACCTTGGGCCGGGTCTTGAACGATTCCTTCGGGCCGGGTTTCACCTAAGCATGAACATACCGGGTTACCATCTCCCCATCAGTAGTCCCCAGAATAGCTTGTGCTTCTCGGGATCAACCATGAAGCGCACGCTATTCCCTGCAAAACAATAAACATTCAAATACATAATATACCGGGTTAGAATGCTTTTAATTGTAGCTAGGCCTGCTCTTTAGGCGGTCCATATAATAACCCGGTTTTTCCCGAGCCAAAGCACCATTTCCCTGGTCAACACTCCGAGAAAACATGACAAGACCCGGCCTCCGTACCGTTTTCAATCAGTCCGAATATCACGCCCATAATCTATCTTAATCTCGATCCGGATATCTCGCAACGGGTATCTTAATGGTTATCTCAAATATCCGGGCCGGATCATTTTTCTCCCAAAATTTTTGCACTTACCGCCCAAACCTAGGGCTTTACTCCCCACGCCTATAAATAAGCCACCGGGGTCAACCCTAACCCTAACAGTCATTCTCCTTTATTCTTCCTCCTCTCACTCCATCTTTGCGCCCGCGAGCTGAAACCCAGGCCCGCGCGCGCGCCAGAGCCACACCAACTTCCACGGGGTCGTCGCCGGTCAACGCCATCAACGCCCGCAAGGTCGCCGCCGGCCACCGCCGTTAGCGCCCGCAAGCACGCCGCCGCCACCTGCGAATCGCCACTGTTGCGCTCGCCGTCGACCCAGATCTCCGCCGCCGCGCACCTCGTCAACGGACCACTCCGGTAAGCCCCTTTAGCGCTTAGATCTAGATTCCTCCCCCTTCCATTCTCGCTAGCATTTAGGCTCAAATCTCCCCTGTAACTATCCACCATTGCTCCATTATCTAAGTGCGCCTCCATGGCTTTCCAATCTCACCTTTTTCGCGATTGTTCCGGCTAGATCTGTTTTTTGTATCCCTTACGAGCATTTTAACCCTCATCTTTCTTTTCGCGCCGCACCACTTAGATGTGCTTCCCAAAATTTTGGATCTATACTCACTTTGAACTCAATTTCATCTAGATCTATTCTCCATGGCACCCAAAGCCGGCGCCAAGTCAAAGGGCAAAA
The DNA here is from genome assembly GCA_028641055.1 of Alopecurus myosuroides. Taxonomy (NCBI): domain Eukaryota; kingdom Viridiplantae; phylum Streptophyta; class Magnoliopsida; order Poales; family Poaceae; genus Alopecurus; species Alopecurus myosuroides. Next base: position 289,057,081 of record CM054059.1, read on the forward strand.
ACCCGACCGGAAAGCAAAAGCCGGGTCAGTCGATTTCCGCCAATTGAGAGAAATCGACTGTCACGAAGGCCAAGCTGGACGAGCTGGCCGAATCGGGTGTCTTGCCCACCCGGTCAGAGATCCACTGGAGGATACCCGGCGAAGAGACCCGGCCTGCACCAGGCCTGGATGAAGTGGTAGTCTTCGTCGAGCACGTGATCCCGGGTTTCCGCCCCCCGGGTCACGCCTTCTTCCGGGAACTCTTGGATCACTACAAGCTCCGGGTATTCGATATTGGCACGAACTCTATGCTTAACATATGCCACTTCATAGTCCTCTGTGAAGCTTATTTATGCATTCCTCCCAACATAGCCTTATTTCTTGAACTCTTTCAATGCAAACCTTGCCGAGAGAGCGGCGACGGGGCCCTCCTAGTTTGTGGAGTAGTCTCAATTTAGAGACGTAAAAACTCTCTGATGCCGACTCTTAGCCTCCACACACATGTAAAACACTGGCAGAAAACTTATTTCAATTTCCAAGACACCTCTTTACCCGGCGAGAAGCCATTGCCGGGTTTCTCTGATGACACTCTTTCCTTATCCGATAATCTGAACTCTTTCGCACCCGAAGCCGATAGGCAATCTATCCAGCCTTTTCTTCATAAGCTCGTTGTGCTTTCTGCCCAAGGTCTTATTGGGCTTAATCTGGTAAAGACCTGGGTTAGCTGCCGGAACCAGCCTAACAGCACCCGGTCCAAACTCATGTGCGACTATTCTGGGCATGTCACCGATTCTCTCCGATACTCGGAGAAAAATTACCCGGCTGCTGATATGAACAAGATCATCAAGACCTTCTTAGCCGAGAAACTTTATGTTATCAAGAACATATCCGAGCTTAACCCCTTCACTCGCTCTAACCCGGCTCCTCCAGTAAGAACCGGCTTAATCTCTTTATCCGACTGATATCTCTTATGCATATATACTAACCTTTGTCTTTGTATTTCTTACACAGGAAGACGATGCGTTCTGGAAGATAGTCACCCCTCCCCCTTCGGAAAACTCGGAGGAGGACGAGGAACCGGCTGATAGTGATGAAGGTAAGACCGGGTCTTATATTTACACTTACCTTGTTAACTTGTTAAACCAGATCTTCCCCTTTTCCGACAATGCTCCTCATTTACCAGAGCTAGAGGACAAGGAGGACACCCAGTCGGAAGAGAGTGAGGCTTAGCCGGAGGCGGAGATTGGGGCGAAAAGGAAGACCCGGAGTGTTGTTTTCAATGTGACCTATTCCTCCATGACCTCCAAGCCGTACTCGTATGCCAATATGTGCGAACTTAACCAGCGTCTAACCAATTCATCATACTTGAAGGAACCTGCCCCGACTAAACGAAGGATAACCCGGAATTCCCCGGGTGACGATCCTCTTCACCCGGGTATCCCTTCATCACCCGCTCGCTGAGCCGGTACTTCCCAAACTCGTACATCCCATATTCCTCGAAGATATCCTTCTCCGAATCACCCATTAGCCGGACAACTTAGGGTCTCACTTTCCAATTCTTTGTCAGCATCTTCCGGGTCCAGCAACGATCTCCCACCGGATTTCTTTGTGAATACCGGGTAATTCACTTTCCTTGCTAATCAATACACTACTATTTTCCACGTCTTTCGTTTATTATCTGCTAACTGCTTCTTTTTCTTTCTCAGGGCCAAGGTTACACTTAGTGATCCTGAAGATATGAACATCGATAACCCGGCTATGGAAAACCCAGAGAACGTTGTGGAGCCCACAGCTGGTGGTGAAGGAGAAGAACAGCTGGACAACCCTGTTGACCAGGAGGCCGAGTTTCCCCTGCCAACACGTCAGCCGGCCGATGATGATGTCGAGTTTCTGGAATCACAGAGGGGTGTCCCTACTCCCAACACTCAGGCAACCAGAATCGACCCGCTGAAGCAGGAAAGGACCCCGCCCCCAGGTAGCCAGAACCCAAGCTCCTCCAGGCCGAATCTGAGTGGCCTTGACTTTGAAGGGATGCTAGATGAACTGTTCTCCCTGAAGACCAATGAAAGAGACATCCTCGAGTCCCTAGCTGCTGAGCATCAGGTATCTTTACCAATATTGCTTACATACTCATCTAGTCCCCAAGTTCCGGGTGAACTACGCATAGTTTACTCGGTACTACCAGAGCTATATAGCCCTCCATACTCGGCCTTTACACTATAACCGACTAATATATCCTTGTATTATTTTCAGGCTTATGTGACCCGGTCGGAGGAGATCTTGGCGAAAACCAACGAACTCCTCCGAGTCGAGACCAAACTTCGGGACGAGCTAGAGGTCGAGGTGAAGGATCTTGCCAAGGATTGCAAGAAATATAAGAAAAAGCTCCACCAAGCTGAGGACTTACTGAAGAAACTGTCAGCCTCTATTGCCGACACTTACCGCTCCTTGCTTGGTAAAAGAACTTAACTTCCTGACTAAGACTCGGATTTCTCACTTGATATGATCTAAGACCCAGATCTTACCACTTTACTTTTCCTTTTATTCTACAGGTCGGGTGACAAAGCTGATGATGAAGATGACATAGAGAAGTTGAAGACCCTGAAGGCCGTAACCCGGCAATTTTCTGCGGGTACCAAGTGGACCCTTGAGGCCATAAAGTGGCCTGGCGGTTATGGCGGTGTCTCCCACATGCTTGACGCTTACTCCATGGTCCCTGCTTGGATCGATCACTGGAAGCGCTCAGCATGCCGGGTTGGGGTAACCCGCGGCCTTGCCTTGGCCAAAGCCTATTTTCCTAGGCTTGAGCCGGCAACGCTCGTGAATGGGTTCCCCGAGTTTAACAATGATGGCTCAAGATTCTCGTCTAAGGACTACAAATCTATCCATGCTCACGTAAGTCACTCGGCAAGCCTGATAGCCGATAAGATGGATGTGAACAGGCTCACCCCGTCGTACAATGCCGAAGACAAGCCGGTCCCGTCTGCTCTCCCGAAGCCCTTTGACATGCTAGCCCGGTGGAAGGAGGAGGCTGCCAAGAGGAAGGCCGAGGCTGACACTGCGCCATCCACATCTACTCCGGCTGTTCTTCCTCCAGCTCGTGCTGATGCCGCAACTGACCCGGACATGGAGGCTGGGAAGAACACAGAGGAGAACGTCAAAGACCCGGCTACCAAGGCTGCTGCTGAAGACTCGGCTATGGATTCCGAGTGAAGTTTTTATCAATTCTCGCCCTCAAACACTTATTCGGCCAAAAGCATGGTTGTAATATGCCTGGTACAATTATTTGTTTAATAGTGCGCCTGTGCACTTTTGATACAATTTCCTCGGTTTGTAATTCGTTTAAACTTTAATGGCTTTGATGGCCCTTTTGGCCATCCACCTTGATATGCTTTCTCCAGTCTTAAGCTTTTTGCCGCTTTTCTGATATTTTCTCTTTTTCCCCATCCATGAGACTCGGTTTCCGGGTCTCAGGGTTTTTGACTGTGAACTTTTTGCTTTTCAACCACCCAAGTCCCCAAGTTCCCAAGACTCGGATTTTTGGGTTTCAAGCTTGATGGCTAAACAGTTTTTTTGCTTTTCTGAAATTCACAAGTCCCCAAGTCCCCAAGACTCGATTTTTTGAGTTTCAAGCTCAATAGCTAAACAGTCTGTTGCTTTTCTCAAATTCCCAAGTCCCCAAAACCCAAATTTCCGAGTCTAGGGACTTGTAGTTTTTAAGAAAAAGCTACCTGTTCTTGCCAGGGCCCAAAGTATATATCTACCCATATAAATTTGGAAGCTATGCTTAATACATTGTGAGTTTCCAGCTGTAGCCTTTTACTCCGCATAACTTGTGGTTTGGATGACCCATTTGATCCTCTTTGTTGTAAGCCGGCTTTCGCGTGGATATTCAGTGCTGCTATAACTGTACAAAAACAGGGTCAGGCAGTCCCAATGGGCATCATGACTGATTGTGATTACACGTTAGCAAGTCACGCCACATTATTGCGAGTCACATCAAGCTTAAACAAGAGAAATCAAGAAAGTTTGGCTCTATTGTCCAGTTATAAGATTGTAACCGTACTTATTACAAGTAATCGGCCCTCATAACTTAATGGCATCGTGGCCGGATCTTCAGATTATAGCTGTGCTATTCAAGCAATCAGCCCCCAAGGCCTATGTATGCAATCTATGAAAATTTTAAACCTAGTGCATCATGACTAAACAATAAATACTTACCTGATATGAAACAAATTAAAACATAAACATTAAGAACAAACTAACAGAAAATAAATAAGAAACAATATCATAGTTTAACCATCTCTTTATTGATATGAGAAAAGTTAGGTCAGCAAGCCGCCTCATTAAAAACCCTCCAGTCCCCTTAGGTACCCTGGATAGGAAAAGAGTGCGTCTGAAACCTGTTGCCTGTTACATCGTGTAATTCAACTTGTAAACCTAGCCTATGCTAAGTGTAGTAGGGACGTAGCTGAGCCACGTTCCATGGTCTTTCCCGATCTTGCATAGATGAAGTGGTATGTGCGGTATCATTAACAGTATCCGACTCTTCCCTTGCATCTATCAAGTAGTATGATCCATTGTGCAAATTTCGGCTGATGACGAAAGGGCCTTCCCATGGTGGAGATAATTTGTGCTTTCCTTCCTTTGACTGTACGAGGCGTAACACCAGGTCTCCTTCCTGGAAGACCCGGGTTTTGACTCGCCGACTATGGTATCGCCTCAAATCATGTTGATATATGGCTCATCTCTCCAAGGCTTGCTCTATGTTCTCTTCTAACATGTCCACAGCATCCTTCCGGGTCTTCTCATTCTCCACCTCAACATAAGCCGCCACTCGGGGCGAGTCATGAATAATATCACTCGGCAGGTTTGCCTCTGCACCGTAAACCATGAAAAACGGAGTCATCTGGGTAGATCTGTTAGGTGTAGTGTTAATTCCCCAAACCACTGATGGTAATTCCTCAACCCATGCTCCAGCAGCTCTGAGGCACGAGACTCGTAGTCGTGGTTTCAACCCATGAAGCAACTCCTGATTTGCCCTCTCCACCTGTCCATTAGCTTGTGGATGGGCTACAGAGGCTACGTCAAGGCGGATCCATTGTTTCCACAAAATTTCTCCATCTCACCTAGGGACATGTTGGTTCCATTGTCTGTTATTATGCTATGAGGGTATCCAAACCGATAGATGACCCTTTTCAGGAACTTGACTGTTGTGACTGCTTCACAATTGGTGACTAGCATAACTTCAACCCACCAAAAGATGAGTCTTTTTGCAAGGCGGCATGTGAAAGGGGCCTACCATATCCATACCCCAAACTGCAAATGGCAAGGTTAGCGGGATTGTTTGCAACTCCATAGCCGGCACATGGGTTTGGCGAGCATACCTTTGACATCCATCACACCTTGCTACCAAGCGCTCCGCGTCTGCCAAAGCCGTGAGCCAGAAGAAACCGTGTCGATATGCTTTAGCCACAAGGGACCTTGTGGAGGCATGATGCCCACAATCACCTTCATGGATCTCCCTTAAAATCTGTCAGCCCTCCTCTGGTGTGACACAGCGCAAAAAGACTCCTGCAGCACTTCTCTTATACAACTCGCCATTGATGATAGAATAACCCTTTGCTCGTCTCAGAATTTGCCTGGCTAACACTTCCTGTGGTGGTAAATCGCCCCGTGACAGGTAGGCCAGAAACGGTTCGGTCCACTCGGGAATAGCGCGTACGGTGGCTACGAGCTCCAAATCCGGGTCTTGGTTGTCCACCTCTTCCCCAGACTCGGTTTTGACGGAAGGCCGCCATAACTCGTCCAGAAAAACGTTCGGCGGGACCGGCTCTCGGCGCGAACCAAGTCTTGCGAGTGCATCTGCTGCCTCGTTCTTTCGCCTATCAATGTGTTCCACCTCATACCCGGCAAAAGACCTGGCCACCTTGTCCACCTCTCTGCGATATGCTGCCATTGTTGCATCCTTCCTATCCAAGTTCTAGAGACCTGCTGTACCACAAGATCCGAGTCTCCATAGCACCTTATTCGCCTGATATTCATCTCCTTTGCTACTCGTAGTCCGTGTAATAGGGCCTCATACTCGGCCACATTGTTGGAGCAATCAAAGTGAATTTGCAACACATAACTCAACTTGTCTCCTTTAGGCGATGTAAGCACCACCCCAGCTCCTGATCCCTCGTATTTCTTGGAACCATCAAAGTGCATCACCCAAGACTCGGAACTTGGCATCATTGTGGGCATGCTTGTGTGAGTCCAATCATTGATAAAATCAGCTAAATCCTGGGACTTGATTGCAGATCGAGGCTCGTAGTTGATGTGATAATCTCCCATCTCAATGGCCCACTTGGCTATTCTACCTGTCGCATCTGAATTTCTGATAATATCTGCCATGGGTATAGAGCTAACCACCGTTATGGGGTGTTCCTGAAAATACGGCTTCAATTTCCGGCTGGCCATAAAGACGCAAAAAACTAGCTTTTGCCAATGCGGGTAACACTGCTTTGCTTCCGATAAGACCTCACTCACGTAATAAACCGGCCTTTGTACCGGGTGATCCTTTCCATCCTCCTTGCGCTCAACCACAACCACTGCGCTAACCGCCCGGGGCCCGGCCGCGATGTATAACAACATGGGCTCTTTGGGGACCGGTGCTGCCAGGATCGGTGCCTCAAATAACTGCTTTTTCAGAGCTTCAAATGCCTCGTCTGCCTCTTGGTCCCACACGAATTTGTCGATTTTCCTCAAGAGTCGGTGTAGAGGTATTGCTTTTTCTCCAAGCCTAGATATAAACCGGCTCAATGCTGCCACACATCCTGTGAGTTTCTGAACATGCTTCAGGCCTTCCGGCTTTTTCAGGCTCTGGATGGCCTTGATTTTTTCCGGGTTTGCCTCAATTCCTCTCTCGGAAACGATAAAGCCGAGTAACTTCCCTGCCGGCACCCTGAACACGCACTTAGTCGGGTTAAGCTTCATCTGGTATCTCCTCAAGTTCTTGAAGGTCTCCTTTAGGTCATCTATAAAAGTTTCAGCCTTCCTTGTTTTAATCACCACGTCATCCACATAGGCATGAACGTTGCGTCCAATTTGATCCTCAAAACACTTCTCTATGCACCGTTGATACGTTGCGCCTGCGTTTTTCAGCCCAAAGGTCATGGTCTTATAACAAAAAGCACCAAAGGGGGTTATGAACGAAGTTTTCTCCCAATCCTCTTTTTTGAGCTTTATTTGATGATACCCAGAATAAGCATCCAGGAAACACAATAAGTCACAACCTGCCACTGCATCGATGATTTGGTCTATTCTCGGAAGGGAAAATGGATCCTTTGGGCAATGCTTGTTGAGGCTTGTATAGTCTATGCACATCCTCCATTCATTGTTCTTTTTCAGCACTAGAACCGGATTTGCCAACCATTCCGGGTGAAAAAACTCCATGATAAAGCCGGCTGCGAGGAGCCGAGCTATCTCCGCTCCTATTGCCTTTCTCCTTTCCTCATTCATTTTTCTCAGACCCTGCTTCACAGGCCGGGACCTGGGATCAACATGCAAATTGTGCTCAGCTAACTCGGTCGGGATACCCGGCATATCGCTGGGCGTCCAAGCGAAAACATCCTGATTCTCACGAATAAACTCGATAAGTGCTTCTTATTGTTTGTTGTCTAGATTAGAACCTATGGCAAATTGTTTGGAGGGATCTCCCTCGACAAAAACCACCATCTTGGTATCCTGGGCCGCTTTAAACTTTGCTCTCTCGTCCTCCGTATTCGGCCTTTTCAAAGCAGTTCTATCTTCCGGGTCTACTTGAGACCGGTAATACTTGAGCTCTTCCTTCCTGCAAGCCTGTTCTGCCATTGCCGCATCTCCTTCATCACACTCCGCTGCCACAGCCCGGTTCCCATGTATAGTAATGGTCTGCTTGGGACCCGGGATCTTTAGCTGTAAATACACATAACATGGCCTGGCCATGAACTTAGCATAAGCCGACCTTCCGAACATCGCGTGATAAGGTCTGCACAATTTCACCACCTCAAATGTGAGCCATTCTACTCAGAAATTATCCTTGGATTCTCCAAAAGCGACTTCTAGTGTTATCTTTACCTCGGGGCACGCCGAATGACTCGGCACAATTCCATGGAAAACCGTGGAACTTTTCTGTAGCTGAGACTCCTTGAGCCCCATGCGTAGGAAGGTTTCCCAATACAAGATATTAATGCTGCTTCCACCATCCATCAAAACTGTTTTCAGCTCGTAACCATTGACCTGTGGTGCAACCACCAAAGCTAACACACCTGGATGTTCTATTGTTTCCGGGTGATCCCTTCTCCTCCATGTTACTTCTTGATCCGACCATCTCAAATATCTCGGAACACATGAAGAAACCGAGTTTACGGCCCTTTTAAGTATCTTTCTATCTCTGTTGGAAGTCCCGGTAGTGTGAACGTGGTACTGTCCTAACTGCTTTGGGTTGGCCTGAAAACCCCCCGCACCTCCTTGATTATTACCCGGATTGCCACCTCCTGCGTTGCTAGCGGGGGGTGGCCTGTTGCCCGGGTTTCCACCCGGACCCGGTCCTCCTCCCTGGCCTGCACCTCGCAGAGCTTTATGTATTTCCTCATTCTTCCATCTCTGTAAGTCTACGCACTGCTCCAACGAATGATTAGCCGGCCTGCCATTCCTGCTGTGACGCGGACAGGGCATCCTGAAGGCCTCTATATGGTTAGCCGGTCTCGGTCCTTGGTAATTTACTCCATTAAAGTTTCCTCCGTTGAAATTTCCCTCTGCCCTGGGTCTTGCAAACCCGGCTTCTGTATTAGCAAAAAACTCGAGATTTCCTTCGTATGGGCACTTGTGCTGGTTATTTCCATTATTTCCTCCATTGTTACCTGGTGCAGCTCCATTACCGGGTCTTGCATTGTTGGGTTTTGCTTTTTCGTCATCAACATCCTCCTCTGTTGTGTCTCTAGCAGCGTGCTTATTGCAAGCGTCTATCAATTCTCCCATTGTAACCTCCGAGGCGTGCCGACTAGATTTCATGCGTGTCAACTTTTGCACCAAGGATAAGTATTTGCACGTTTTTGCCATAGCTTGTAATGCATCTTTTGGCTGGATATCAGTGGAAGAGCGGAGAATTTCCATAACCCGGTGCACCCAGCTATGCGCCGACTCTCCCTTTTTCTGGACGCATCGCCCTAAATCGTCAATCGTGAATAGCTTTCGGCATGTCCCATGAAAATGTTTGATAAAGGCATCTTTCAGCTCACTCCATGAATTGATGGATCTTTCAGGCAGGTTGTTGAACCACAACTTTGCTGCTCCTTCGGACATCATAAGGTACATAAACTTAGCTTGGAGATTCTCGGATGCGTTGCGAATTGACATAGCCATCTCGTAACTGCTCAACCAGGTTTCTGGGTCCATGGTCGGCTCATAATTAACCACTTTACCCGGCTCCTTGAATTTATCCGGGTAGGGCTCAGCCCTGATGACATCCGATAAACACTTAGGCCCGGCGAGGTTTGCCAGTACCAGCCTTACTCGGGAAACGTGCGATCCTGCAGCTGGTGCGGCGAGGGGTGCAACCGCTACCGGCCCTCTTACCGCAGACCCAGCTGCTGCGCGCCTGGCTCGAGAACTGTCCACAATGGCTTGCGCTGCTGATGCTGCGGGTGTTGCCGGTCTATGGGGAGGAGGCGGCATTTGCTGCTGCTCTGCCCTCCGCCTTGCCGAGCTTGACTGAATATAACCGGTATTTCCATTCTGCCGGCTAACATATGGTGTTCCATGCATGCCACTCCTATTATCCGGGTAATTGGCCTGTTGGACTACTGCAGTGCGCAACATCTCTATGGCCTGGCGAGTTTCGATTTCTCGAGGCGTCTCTCCCAGTGGGATACGGTCGAGCGCTAGAGTCGCGGCGTGCACGTTATCCATGGGGTTGTTGAAGTGACCCGGTGGAGTATGAATTCGCGGTGGTGGGGTGGTACAGTATTGCCAACAGCGATCCCAGTTTGCAACGTGGGTAACCCGGCCTGCACGTTTGCCGGCTGTCCTCCCAAGGTTGCAGCTCGATATCCGGTTTCTTGATTCACCACCGGGATTGGTTGATCCTGGGGGGTAACGAACAATGTAGCTGGCTGTAAATTCCCTCCGGGGTCCGGTAATCTCGTCTGGTGCCTCTGATTGTAAATCCTGGTCGACTGAGTTTGAAGGCAATTCTCCAGTTCTTCCAACTCGCGCTGACGCGCGGCCATCCCTTGTTTCTCGGCTTCGATATCTCTCCTTTTTTGATCCAACGCGCGGCGAACCACATCCAGATCTCGGGCACGTGCTGCCGTGTTTTCTGGGGTTATCACCGTCACTAGCACTGTGGGATCCAAGATTAGGTTATTATTGAATAGAGCCGGATTTCGCGGAGCCGAGGTTCCCGCACCCGGCGTTCTGTTTGCTGTGAATCCAAACATCTTCCTTTGCCGTTCACTTTCTCCGGTATGAGTGGTGACAGAAGCCGACTCTCCGTCGACCCGGGCTATAACCGGGTTTCCGCCAACCGGTGCCTACTGTTGGGCCAGCGCTCGCGCCACTCCGGCCGCGGCCGTCGTCATATCCCCCTGATTAAGATTGATTGCAGGGGTTGTATAGACCGCGACCCGGCGCGCGATGCCTGGTGATGATTCGTATTCATCTTCGTCACAACTATCTTCCTCGTACCGGTCTTCAAGCAGGTGCAGGATAGACTCGGTATCATCTTCTCTTATGACCCGGCCACGCGGGGTCCATGCCGGCTCCTCCAGCTGTTCCCTCTTCGTGGTGGGCTCTTCTTCTGGATCGGCTGTCCCAACCGATTCTTCTCCGTCCGATTGAACGCAGGTTGCTTCTCCTGACACAAAATCATATTCAATGTTATCAGGAACAGAACCAGATGCACGTACCATACCGACGAAGATGTTAACCCGGCCGATCGTAACGATAGATCCGGTTTCCAGCAGATCCGACTCTGGTCCCCAACCAAAGTCGTCCACCATCTTCTCTCCTTCAGGGTTGGTGATGATCTCGCCGATGACGAGGTTCTTCATGCTTTCCTGAGCTTCTCCCGTGATGTAAACACCCTTGGAAGTAGGCCCCACGGTGGGCGCCAACTGTCGTGGGATAATCACGGCAGACGTTACCTGGGATAACTTACTTTGGGGCAAATCGACTCTGGTGTTTGGGAGAGGGTTTAGCTCAGGGGAAATCATGTTATCTGGCGATCTGGTAGCTCAGGCTGCAATGTCGCCGAGTCTCCGATCTAGGATTACCACTATCCGCTCTCGTATTACAAAGATACTCCACTATCAAGGAAAAACTCTTGTCCCCTCTCTTTGCCCCAGGAGCCGGTTTATATATTACCCGGCTCTCTGGCTTCCTATACAAGGCGTACCCGGAATCCTACCCGGAAACCGCACACAACCCTAAGTTTCCTAATCGTGACTCCCAAGGTATAGGTTACAAAACCTACGCTCCCCTTGGGCCTTCTAGAAACTCTTTCACCTTGGACCGGGTCTTGAACGATTCCTTCGGGCCGGGTTTCGCCTAAGCATGAACATACCGGGTTACCATCTCCCCATCAGATACCCTAGGCCCGTTGGAGAAAAGGACGGAACTGCTGATCTGGCCCCTCTACGTGAGCCGGAAGGGGGTAGCAAAGTGGAACTAATTGCTTGACTGTGTTAGGTTTAGGCCAAAGGAACACCCAATACAATGTAGGGCCCACCTATTGTCAAGATTCCCCCCGTTTCGTCAGATCCAGGAGTTTCGGTCTCTGAGTAGCCCTGGAACCCACGAGAGAGAATCCGACGTAGGTGACGAAGGTATAACACAAAGATTGAGGGAATCTTGGTCATCGAATATACATGCCACACTATAAGACACATGCATGGTATGTCATACCGTAGGCTTGGGTGGGATTCAGACGCTCTGAAGCTCCTCACCGGAGATACCCTAGGCTCACTAAAGAAAAGGACGGAACTATCGATCGTCCTGGCCCCTCTACGTAGGCCGAAAAGGGGTAGCAAAGTGGAACTAATTGCTTGGTTGTGTTAGGTTAGGCCCAAATAACACCCAAGACAATGGTAGGGCCCATGTATTTGAGAGATCCCCCCCCCCCCCGTCCAGTCACATCCGGGAGTTTCGGGCTCCAAGTATATCCTGGAACCCGCAAGATAGAATCTGACGCCGGTGAAGCCATAACACGGAGATTGAGGAAATATTGGGAATCCAAGACCCATGTCACACTCTAACACACATGGTATATGACATACCCTAGTCTTGGGTTGGAATAAGACGCTCTAGAGCTCCTCTCTGGAGAAACCCTAGGCCATTGGAGAAAAAGGACGGAACTGCTGTTATGGACCCTCTAAGTGAGCCGGAAGGGGGTAGCAAAGTGGAACTAATTTCTTGGTTGTGTTAGGTTATGCCCAAGGATCACCCAAGACAATGGTAGGGCCCACCTATTGGAAAGATCCCCCCCGGTTCTCCGTCAGATCCGGGCTATGAGTAGTCCTGGAACCCACGAGAGAGAATCTGACGTCGGTGAAGCCATAACACAGAGAGTGAGGGAATATTGGGCATCCAAGACCCATTCCACACTCTAACACACATGGTATGGCATACCCTAGGCTTGGGTGGGATTCAGACGCTCCAGAGCTCCTCTCCGGAGAAACCCTAGGCCTGTTGGAGAAAAAAGGACGGAACTGTTGTCGTGGACTCTACGTGAGCCGGAAGGGGGTAGCAAAGTGGAACTAATTGCGTTGTGTTAGGTTAGGCCCAAGGAACAACAAAGACAATGGTAGGGCCCACCTCTTGGAAATATTCCCTCTGTTCCGTCAGATCCGGGAGTTTCGGGATGTTTGTAGTCCTCGAACCCACGAGAGAGAATCTGACGCCGGTGAAGCCATAACACAGAGATTGAGGCAATCTTGGGAATCCAAAACCCATGACACACTCTAACACACATGTTATGACATACCCTAAGCTTGGGTGGGATTAATACACTCTAGAGCTCCTCTCCGGAGAAACCCTAGGCCCATTGGAGAAAAAAGGACGGAACTGCTATTATGGACCCTCTACGTGATCCGGAAAGGGGGTAGAAAAGTGGAACTAATTGCTCGGTTGTGTTAGTTTAGGCCCAAGGAACACCCAAGACAATGGTAGGGCCCACCTCTTGGCAAGATTCCCCCGTTCTCCATCAGATCCGGGAGTTTCGAGCTATGAGTACTCCTGGAACCCACGAGAGAAAATCCGACGCCCGTGAAGCCATAACATAGAGAGTGAGGGAATACTGGGAATCCAAGACCCATGCCAGACTCTAACACACATGGTATGGCATACCCTATGGTTGGTTGGGATTCAGACGCTCCAGAGCTCCTCTCCGGAGAAACCCTAGGCTCGTTGGAGAAAAAAGGACGGAACTGTTGTTCTGGACCCTCTACGTACGTGAGCCGGAAGGGGGTAGAAAAGTGGAACTAATTGCTCGGTTGCGTAAGGTTAGTACCAAGGAACACCCAATATAATGGTAGGGCCCACCTCTTGGCAAGATCCCCGCCCCCCTGTTCTGCGTCAGATCCGGGAGTTTTGGTCCGTGAGTAGTCCTGCAACAACTAGAGAGAATCTGACGCCGGTGAATCTCTAACACAAAGAGTGAGGGAATCTTGGGCTTCCAAGACCCATGACACACACTCTAGCAAACATGTTAAGTGATACCCTAGGCTTGGGTGGGATTAAGACGCTCCGAAGATCCTCTCCGGAGTAACCCTAGGCCCGTCGGAGAAAAGGACGAAACTGTTGATCTGGCCCCTCTATGTGAGCCGGAAAGGGGTAGAAAAGTGGAACTAATTGGTTGGTTGTGTTAGGTTAGGCCCAAGGAACACCCAAGAAAACATTGGGTCCCACCTCTGGGCAAGATTCCCCAGTTCCGTCAGATCCAGGAGTTTCGGGCTCTGAGTAGCGCCTTAGAACCCGCGAGAGAGAATCTGACGCCGGTGAAGCCATAACACAGAGAGTGAGGTAATATTGGGCATCCAAGACCCATGCCACACTCTAAAACACATTATATGGCATACTCCAGGTTTGTGTGGGATTCACATGCTCCGGAGCCTCTCTCCGGAGAAACCCTAGGCCCGCTGAAGAAAAGGACGGAACTGTCGTTTTGGACCCTCTATGAGCCGGAAAGGTGGTAGCAAAGTGGAACTAATTGCTCGGTTGTGTTCGATTAAGCCCAAGGAACACCCAAGACAATAGTAGGGCCCACCTATTGGCGACATTCCCCCCGTTCCTTCAGAACCGGGAGTTTCGGGCTTTGAGTAGTCCTAGAACCCATTAGAGAAAATCCGACGCCGGTGAGCCCTAACACAGAGAGTGAGGGAATATTGGGCATCCAAGGCTCATTCCACACTCTAACACACATGGTATGTCAAACCCTTATTTTGGGTGGGATTCAGACGGTCCGGAGTTGTTATAGTATTCCCTCGAGATCGTCCGAAGGGGGAGGGGGTTGAGGTGTACGTATAGATCCTTCCTGCATATATAGCAAGCGATGCGGGTGAAACCGATCACACCTCGGGTTTGTATCTTGGCTCTCTTCATATCCTAGAACACTTGTATGGACATGATTATACTCCATATAGGCTTAGGAAGGATTCCTACTCCGGAGCCCCCTCTTCAACGAAACGCTCGCATGTGTTGACCGAAACTTTTCTTTTTACCCCTTCAACTGGCATCGGAAAGGGGGTTGACCAATGGATTTATTTCCTCACTTTGTTGGGGCATGCCGTACATACATAGAAAACCAAAATCTAGCACATGTTATAACAAGAATTGGAGCCCCTAGTGCAGATTTTGTGTTGAAAAAAGGGTCAAATCAAGACTAAAACAGGATCAGACCCCAAATTCCCCTTTGCTCATCTGCCCAGCTCAGAGACTGAAATAGGATCGAACCCCAAATTCCCCATTTGCTCATCTTCCCAGCTCACAGACTGAAACAGGATAGAACCCCAAATTCCCCACTCCTCCCCACCGAATCCATAGATCGCGGGCGGCTATTCGTGTCTCCTTCGTTGATGGCTGTCTGATGCATGTTCCCAGAGGAGATGTTCCGGACTGGGGAGCCCGCACTATGGCCGACTCAAGGCCGTTGCGTGCTCGCCCGCTCATGTGCAATGGAGAAGCTCGGGGAGAAGTGGCATGGTCGCGCGCTCGAGGTCACCGTGGGAGGGCGTCGCCCTCCTTTGTCGCCTGAGGAAGTCCTGGCTGCGCTAGTCGCGCAATGTGCAGTCACCCGTAGGCAGGTGAAGGTGGATGTTAGCGCGCCGCCGGCGGACTTTCTCGTTCGATTCCGTTCCGAGGAGGACTAAAACCGTCGTGTTACATCTGTCCCGGCGCATCGTCGCCGGTGGAGCGCCGCTCACATTTATTCGCTGGTGCCATGGTAGCGGCGCCGAGCGATCTGAGCTACCGTATCTGATGAAGCTCACCTTCGAGCGGTTCCCGCGGGAGGCATGGGAGCCCGTTGCGGTGGAGCGGTTCATCAACCATCTTGGCGGTGATGTGGTGCAGATGCATGTCCCGGTGGACGGCTGGCTCCAGTCGGTGGAGGGCTGGATGAAGCAGCCGAGCGCACTCCCGAAGACCTACATTGTGGAGGTGCCAAAGCCGTACATTCCGGCCACAATGCGCACCCCGACCTCGATGAGGACATTGGAGCACACTGTCCTCATCCATGTCTCGGAGGTCGTGGACCCTGTCCCAGTCGTCTCGGACACTCCACTGTGGGATGACGACAAGGTCGACACCACACGCACGCACCAGTTCCCATTCTTCGATGGGTGTGTGGATGGCAGTGGCCCTCCTCGGGTGAGAGATGGTGGCCACTGTTTTGGTGGGCACAACGGCAACGGATCTGCCGGAGGAGAATGATCTGCTGACAGAAGAAGATTGAGCTGTTGTTTGAACTGCTATCTGAAGATATCATTTGGCTTGTGTTGCAGCTGCTATCTCTTGGGAGTCTGAATTGTGTGTTGTATCGTGCATCTCTAGTCAGTTTGAAAATATTTGACTTATGTTGCGACTATTATATGTTGTAATATGTAAGTTTGATCTCTATTCAGTTTGAAAATGTTTGACTTATGTTGCGACTATTATCTGTTTTAATATGTCAGTTTGATCTCTAGTCAGTTTGAAAATGTTCAAGTTTGTTGTTGAATTTGAGTTGAATCTAAGGCTCCTGATGTTTGACCAATTAATGTTAATTCATGCCAAAAAAAACAGCAGCAATGTATTTCATCTATAAATCATGGAAACAAATTCCAGGTGCTACATATTGCACAAAATTACATTAATATGTAAAACAAACATATTTTTCGTGCACACAAACCATAACACGAATAAGAACGCTTATTATCAAGCGCTAAAAACACTTAAACAACTACTTCATGCGTATCCTTTTGCTCGTGCCCTCGTTGCCGCCGCGGCGGCGTGAAGCTTTACCTTCGCTCTTGCACCAGGGACGGATCTTCTCCAGCCATGTTGGACCTAAACTGTTTTTCATGTCTTGGATCCTTCTGTATAACTCGTAGCTGACATACCCGTCCACCGCTGCATAGTTGCGTCTTGTTGGAGTCATCTTCCATTCCCAATAATGGTGCAGGTATGAATCGAATCCAAACTTCATCTCGAGGTACCAACTGTCTATGATATTTCCTGCTAGAGTATCCATTCCAATTTTGGGTAGCCCGAATTCCAACTGGATGTCATGGTGGTACTCTGGTGGCAGAAAGAAGCCTGATTGGGCAAGAGCCTTCTTTTCGCGGCGATTTGGAAGACGGCGACGGCATGGGGTTTGTAAGCATGGCTACGTGTGTACTCAAGGTCGAAGCCCAAGAACTTGTGCTTTTCAGGCTAAAGCCATTGCTTGAAATTGGCCAGGGCAGTCTCCAAGGCACGTTCCTCGTTGGTGTAAATGACCTCCAGCATGTTGCCGCCGTGGACAGGGAGGTTGATAACCTCCGTGGTTGGTCGGCGATCGTCCATGGAAAGTCTCCGCCGTGGGCTTGGAAGAAGAGTCGGGGAAGATGAAGTCTGGATTCGATGGGTTCGATACTTCGATGGGTTTGGAAGAAGAGTCGGGGAAGATGATGAACGGAAGGAGCGCTAACGGCAACTGCAAATGGCAACCCAAGCGATTAGATGAACGAACGGGAAACTAATGGCAACTGAAAACGAGGCAGAGTGCATATACACGTTCGTCACCGTGTGGAACGAAGGTGTGTGAACCCAAGCGAGTAGATGAACGAACGGGAAAATAAAGGCAACTGAAAACGAGATAGAGTGCATATACACGTTCGTCACCGTGGGTGGCCGTTTGACCTCTCTCGCAAATGACCGCTGTGTTCGCAGGAAGAGAGAAAACTGTTGGCTCGGTTTGGCTGAATTTGTTCGGCTGATAGGTGGCCCTGACTTTTTGTGGCCCCGTTTGACAGTGACTAAATGTCACATCACTCTGTGTTTGACAAAGTCAGGCCACGGCAGAGCCATGCAGAGACATGCATGCGCACACATCAGCAGGCCCAATAGCCCTCAAAATGGCAGTCAGTATAAATGCCCCTCCTGCTTGCATCGCCTCCTTCCCCACCATTCCGACCCCAAATCTAGCAAAAAAATCCACTTTGCTCTGGCCCCAACGCCTCCCTCCTTCTCCCCCAACCTTGAGGCGGTTCCGCGAGGAATGGAGGACGCCGTCGCATCATCTGCTGCCAGCGCGGCCCACCATGTCGGTTGGACCTCATGTCCGGATCCGATGCAGGGGAATAACGCCGGCGCGGCATCTATTGTCGTCGCCGCAGGTGCGGCCGGCCATGGCGGTTCGCTTCCATCGCCTCCTCCGGCGGTGGAAGCGCCGGGACTCCCTCTCCTGTCTGATCTGGGGGACCCCATGGGGGAGGTACCGGCGTTCGAGGAGGTCGTCTCCGACGAGGAGTCTGAGGTGCTTCCCTAAACATATATATCTAGTCCTAGTTTAGTATTGAAGATCCAATGGTTTGTAGAGACATGCAAGCAAGTTGGATCTGGAGACGGGGATTCTACATATGCAACTGCGAACCCAGCGCCCCCTATTACTCAGCGGTCGGAACAGTGTAGTTGAAGTTTATTTCATAGAAAAAAATACACATTAAGCCTTGTAACTGACTGTTTGCCCGGGCTTGAATCTATTCCCGGGTCCGCTAATGATTTTAGGTCCTGGATTCTAGAGCTTGTAGAATAGAGCGATTGGTATATGCAAGATAGGAATTAGCTATACATGATTTTGATGGCATTTTGTCTATCTGCAAGTTCTATTGTCCATTAACTAGGAACTAGCTATACATGATTCGAATGTGGGCATAAATTCTAGGCTTGTTATTACATATTAAGTCCATTAACTAACTGCATATATGTGGTACCATTTATGTTCTGCTTAAATTTTTTGTATGCTATTTAAGCAAAGATTGATGTCATTAGTTTATCAATGGCATGGTTATTTGATTTAAACTAGCGTTAGTACGTGCATTTTAAAAATGACCTAGAATTGGAGTGTGGTGCTAACTTTTGTTTCATTTCTAATTTGAAGCATTCCGATGATGGCGTATCATCTCACAAGGAGTCCCGCGATGCTAAGAGCAGACATGTTCTTAGGAAGCTGTAGAATGGGCAGATTAGGTACCATCGTCGCGCCGGCATGTTGTTCTGCCCCTTCTGCTGCAGGAACATTGACACGAGCATCGTCAGCATGATGCAGCATGCCAGCGGCATTGGACGTGGCTCAGAAAACCGCGTGCCCGCTGTTAGGGCCAAGCACGCTGCCTACGGTGTGTTCCTAAAGAAGTTGCACGCGCGCAATATCCTCTTAGGGCTCGCGCATCCCCATCTCAACCCCAATCACCAGGACAGGAATCCTTGGAGGAGCCAGTAATGATGTCGCTTGTGTCGAATGCATGAACTTAATTTGAATAGTTGTGCTACTAGCTAATGTTCTGGTTTGGACAAGTAGTATATGTAAGAACTTTATTAGTATTGTGCAAGAATTCCTCGTGTATGTAAGAATTTAAGTACTATATATGTAGTACTTCTATACTATGTTGCTTCAGTCGATCATGTTTTTAGGATGCCTAAATATGATATAACTTAGTGATAAGTGGATGTGTCACGTCCATTTAGTACTCGATCATGCCCAATAAGCCAATCCTTGTCGAAAACTCGTTGATCTGATGGATCAATAGTTTTTAATTCTTCATTTAATTAGTAGAAAATAAAGAACTAATGGCAAGAATGCAACCTTTTTCGTATTAGCAAAGATTTACATTTGAAAAACCTTCAATTTATGGACAACATGCCACAATTGGTAGCTAAAGCCCATTGTACCCTAATTAACACATAGACCCTCAATTTTAAAAAATTCACATCCAAACCTAACATCTGCGCGCCTAAGTTACGACCGCTAATAGCCGCGCGCGCGCTAAAAAACGAAACAGTCTCACACGGGGTCCCACTCGTCAGCGTCACTGGCCGCCTCGCTCCCTCGCCCACTCTCGGCTACTTCCCCACTGAAAGGGATCACTCTGCCCCCCCCCCCTCCCAAAAAAAACCCAGTGCCTCCACTTTGCCCACTGAGCGGCGGCTATCACGGCGGCGCCCTCCCTAGCTTCCCCGTCGTCACCGACGTCCTCAACCAATGACTGGTAAGTGCTAGTTGCCTCCCTTCCCTTCCTCAACCAAATGATTCGATCTAGTTTAGATGGCGGCGGATGTAGGTTAGATGTCGGCGGCCATCGTCGTTGACGTGTTTTAGATCACCACCAGCCATGGATTTAGCTCACGCTACCGTCACAGGTATCTCGAAGATCGCTTCCCCCACCCAGATGGAGATCCACCTGAACAAGGCCTTGGAGCTCGCAAGGCCCCCTGTTTTTCAGATCCCCAAGGTAAATACTAGCATATAAATTATTATCTCCTTTCGCCTTCGTAGCTACTTGTTTGATTTTTTTTCTTTTCATATTTGGCTGTAGCACTCTAGTCGACGTTGTAGCTTCTGCACCATGTCTCCTTATCCTTATGAAACTCGTAAATGGATGGAGGCGCGTGGCATACTGGTTAATGGAGTTGGTAAAATTCCAACTCAGGAGGTAAATGTTCTACAATCTCATTAATTTTGTTTTGTGCTTATTAGTATGATGCTACTTTTCTTGTTTTCCATTGCTAAACATATGTGCTTGATACATGTGCAAATGATTAAACTGTGCACTCGATCTTGATGAGATCATCGAGCATTTTACCTAGTGTTGTGTACAACCACATTGGTTCTGCATCTTCCTTGGTAAAATGTTCGATGATCTCATTAATTTTGTTTTGTGCTTATTAGTATGAGGCTACTTTTCTTGTTTTCAGTTGCTAAACATCTGTGCTTTATACGTGTGCCAATGGTTAAACTGTGCACTCGATATTGTTGAGATCATCGAGCATTTTACCTAGTGTTGTGTACAACCACATTGGTTCTGCATCTTCCTTGGTAAAATGTTCTACGATCTCATTAATTTTGTTTTGTGCTTATTAGTATGAGGATACTTTTCTTGTTTCGCATTGCTAAACATTTATGCTTGATACATGTGCTAATGATTAAAGTGTGCACTCGATCTTGATGAGATCATCGAGAATTTACCTAGTGTTGTGTACAGCCACATTGGTTATGCATCTTCCTTGGTAAATGTTCGATGATCTCATTAATTTTGTTTTGTGCTTATTAGTATGAGGCTACTTTTCTTACTTTCCATTGCTTTTGGATCCATAGGAATGTCTTTTGGATCCATAGGAATGCTTTTGGATCCATAGGAATGCCTTTGGAATGTTCGAAAATCCATAGGATTCTTTCCTAAGGAATGCCTTTGGATCAAAGGAATGACACCTACAAAATTCCTATGGATTGTATTCGTACACCCAATTTCAGCACCGTCTAATCATCGGTTCCTCTATTTTGTAATCCTATGATCCAAATAAGCCCTTATACGTGTCCCAATGATTAAACTGTCTCTGCCAATGATTAATGTGCAGCAATGTGTCTAGCAGTTTGGCTACTATAGCAAATAGCATGCAGAACAAGTTCAGTTGTGCCTCATTTTACTATAGTAGGTAAATCTGTCAGAATTATTGCGTGTCATTTATATGTACCATGGTTGGCAATGAGGCTCACTATTACACTTTTATTTGTTTTGTTGCATGTGCCAATGATTAGACTGTGCTGATGGTTGGCCTTGTAGTT
The DNA here is from genome assembly GCA_028641055.1 of Alopecurus myosuroides. NCBI lineage: Eukaryota > Viridiplantae > Streptophyta > Magnoliopsida > Poales > Poaceae > Alopecurus > Alopecurus myosuroides. Next base: position 289,078,382 of record CM054059.1, read on the forward strand.
TATGATGTGCCGAACATGTATGATGCATTTTTTTGTAGGGTTTGCGAACCTGTGGTTGTGGCTTCAGAATGGATGGATCAATGGGAGAAGTGATGTGGAACAATTGCATGTGCCTTTGGAGAGCATTGAGGACGCTAAAAAGTGACGTGGAACCTGTGGATGTGCCTTTGGAATGGATTGGTGACTAGGAAAAGTGACGTGGAACCTGTGGATGTGCCTTCGGAATGGGTGGATCTGTAGAAAAAATTGACGTGAACCGTATCGATGAGAAACTATTTAGTTTATGATGTGCACCTGTTTAGATGCTGAGGTGCACCTATTGTGATGTGAACCCTATCGATGACATTAAACTATTTAGTTAATGATGTGAGCCTGTTGCGATGATGGCGGGTAACCTTTGTGATGCTGGTGTGAACTGGTGTTAATTCTAGTTATTATAAATCTCCTTGTTGTGATGATGGCGGGTAACCTTTGTGATGCTGGTGTGAACTGGTGAACTGACAGCTGGGCCCGTGCAAAAAAACGTTAGGAACAACCGAGAGAGAGGGCGGTCGTTGCCGGTCAAAGCAGTCATACATGGCAGGATGTGTGGGTCCGATGACAATTCGCGACGTTCTACGTGACCAAGTCAGTTTCGTCGAAGGCAACTGGGCTCTTAGTGGGCTACTGGGCCGGAGACGAAAGTCCGCGATGTAAAAGTAGCAAAAAGTCGGGCAAAACCAGTCTGCGACAGACCAAACAAATACGTCGAGAGCAAACTCCACTTTTCAGCCATTCGGGTCGGAAACGCTCGACGTTATCAAAACGTTCGGCTCAAAACGTTCCGGATCGCACGGAATTTGGTAGTGCTTGGTGTCGGCTGATGGCGTGTAGTTGACTCCCTCGTTGGTAAACCCCAAGAGAAAGGTTGTGAAGAGTGTAGCAGCAAGTTTTCCCTCAGAAAAGAAACCAAGATTGAATCGACCAGTAGGAGGACAAGTAATCTCTGAAGGTTGATGCAGCTGAGGTGGTAAGGCGCACTACCGGTTCAGCAGCAACATGGAACCTACACAACACAATCAAATCACTCTGTCCCAACGAAGCAGTGAGGTTGTCAATCTTACTGGTTTTGCTGAACACAAAGAGGTTAAACGTATCGTGTGGAAAACAGTAGGAACAGTATGAGAGCGGTATGAAAGCAGTAGGTGTTCTATCAGTATGAGGAAAAATGGACTGGGGTCCACAGTTCACTAGTGGTGTCTCTCCGTGACAGATAAATAACATGTGTGGTGAACAAATTAGAGCTGGGTAATTGACAGAAATGGAGGCTGCACCGTAGTGCATATGCAAGACATAAATATTACTATGTGATTCATGCGGGCATTACAACAAAATACATAGACCTTTATCCAACTGCATATATGACTAAAAATCCACCCTCTGAATATCATCCGAACAAACGTTGGGTATTAAGTTGCAAGCAACAGATAATCGCAGTAAGCAAAGTGTGTAATGTAAACAATGACATCATCCTTAGACAAAGCATTGTTGTTTTCTCCCTAATGGCAACAACACATCCTCCATCCGTCATGTTTCTGTCACTCGAGCACAGATGAAAAGGAGGCATGAACCCACTATCGAGCATAAATACTCCCTCTTGAAGTTACTAGCATCTACTTTGCCAGAGCATCTACTAATAACGGGGAGCATTCAAGATCATAAATAACATAAGCATGAAGATAACATGATAGATTGATAATCAGAAGACATAGCATTCAACATCCATCAGATCCCAGCAAACACAACATGTAGCATTACATAAAGATGATCTTGATCATGTTAGGCAGCTCACAAGATCTACACATGAGGTACAAAATGGAGAGAACAACCATCTAGCTACTTCTATGGACCCTTAGTCCAGGGATGAACTACTCACGCATCACTTCGGAGGAGGGCATGGTGGTGCAGACCCCTCCGGTGATGATTTCCCCCTCCGGCAGGGTGCCGGGGAGAGCTCCAGAACCCTCCCGATCTCGGGATGACGGTGACGGTGGCCTCGAGTGTTTCTCGGGAAAAAGTGGGATATCTTTAGGGTTTATGTCTCGGGGGGATTAAATAGGTGAAAGGGCAGAGGCGTTGGAGGCCTGGGGGGGCCACACCACCCCCCGATGCGGCCAAGGGGGTGCCTCCCTATGGTCTCTTCGGGACTCCGTGGAACCTTCGGGAATTCTAAGACTTCCGGGCTTTTCGAATTTTCCAATTCCGAGAATATTTCCAGAACAAATTTTCTGAAACCAAAAACAGCAGAAAACAGGGAACTGGCTCTATGGCATCTTGTCAATAGGTTAGTCCGGTAAATCGATAAATATGATGGAACATGAGAAATTAAGGATATGTTTATGACGTATCAACATCCGCAAGCTTAGTTCCTACTCTTCCTCGAGTAGGTAAACGATAAAAACACATAATTTCTGAGGTGACATGCTACCAACATAAACTTGATCATCAATAATGTAAAAGCATAAGTAAGCTGAGATCATAGAACTTTAACACAAGCATGATAAATAGAACTTTAATAATAAAGCATAGCAATCACTTTGCATCACGAGAAGTAACTCAAATAAAAGATCATGAATAACAATGCAACGAAAGATATACGTTTGTTTCAAGTATAGAGAGAACATGTCAAAGTGATATTTCGCTAGTCCTTAAGAGTGGGGCAAAACATAAATGCCAGGGTACCTTCAAAGTTCATGAGGAAGACTAGAACCAATAATTAGAGAACAAGCAATAGCACATCGTGAATCAATTAATAATGTTTCTGGGACAAATGCACATAAAACTCAGAATGGCAAAAATGCTCTCTCAACTGTGCATAATGTTAGAAGATGGAGACTCAACATAAAAGTAAAAGAAAGGCCCTTCGTAAAGGGAAGCATGGATCACTCATGTGCTAGAGATTTTATTTTACTAAACAAAGGTATTGAAAACTTTTTTTAGAGAGGTGTATGCTTATGTCAATGAATGGTAACCAAAAAATACCATACGTCACAAGCCAACTAGACTTCACAAGAGCGGCTCCCATAGAAGGACGCATCTGGGTAGAAGGTCATGCCTCTTTATCTTTTGTTTACACAATTATGCTTTGACCGATAAATCAGGGGCAAAAATAGTGAAGAGAATTTGTGTTATTAATTTGGGGCTGGGCACCCTGCTGCCAGCTCTTCTATCATTGGATAAGCGGATGAAGCCACTATTCCAGGGTGTGAAAGTCCAATCAACATGTGAGATAAAGATTCTCTATTTACGTCCTCACGAGCTAAAACAGGAGCACAAAACATGAGTAATTTTGAAAATTTTAAAGGTAACACATGAGAAATTTACTTTGGAGTGGCGGTTAAATACCACATGTAGGTAGGTATGGTGGACACAATGGGAAAACTTTGGTTTTGGGGAGTTGGATTAACTAGTAGAGCTCATACTCAATACAGGTGGAGGCTAGCAAAAGACTGGGAGCGACAAATCAAGAGAGCATAAGAGCCATAATCATGCATAGCGACATAAACATCATTAATCAAAGCATAAGTGGTACCACAAGTTCAAAAACTAAATGATCATGGAGGCTATTCGTGACTGGTTCATAGTCATAAACATGGTGTGAGGATGCGCCAAGTCAATCAAATAAAACATTCAAAGGAGAACACCACAAATTAATGCTTTAATATGACAAGAACAACTCACAATTCTTTCAATGGCACATCAAACACTCTCAGCTATTTGAGGCTAATCATGCTAATCAATAAACACAAGGATTTAAAACTAAAATAACATCTAGCATGATATGAAAAAGTTCTAGCCGCAGTCTATACAAGCTTCTACTTGCACCGTTAAAAATTCTACCTCACGCAGCAGTTTCTTTTCCCAACAAGCACCATACAAAACATGATTTAACAAAAACTCTCTAAATTCTACAGCAAGAAAACATGATAGTACTCACATAAAAGTACTAAAACTAACAGCTCTGAATATGAGATGCAATGAAAACAAGAGCTAAACAGGAATTTTGGCAGTAACTAGAAGAAAAACTAAGAATACTAGCATAGCAAGTATTCAAACGAAAAAGCGGAGCGTGTCACTCTCCCAAACAAAGAATTCTAGGATCCAAATATATTATTGTAGCATGGAAAACAAAATAAAACAAAATAATACTAAAGAAAACAAAAGAAAAACAAACAGACGCCCCAAGTAAACTTCATATGATGTGACCGAATAAAAATATAGTTTCACGAGAAGTGACCTGATAGATAGTTGATGAAGAATGGTGTGCCTTAGGAATACCCAAGCTTAGATGCTTGAGTCTTCTAAAAATATGCTTGGATGAACCACGGGGGCATCCCCAAGCTTTGACCTTGCACTCTTCTTGATCACATATATCACCTCTTCTCTTGACCCTTGAAAACTTCCTTCACACCACACTCAAACAGTATTTCGCATTAGAGGGTTAGTGCAACAATTAAAAATACATCGGTTCTGTATGGAACAAGTTCTATTGATAATTTCAAACATTAGCTACAGCCACTGATGTTTCGTGAAGCCAAGAAATCCACTTGACATCGCAAAAGAGCAAATGCAAGAAAAATGGCAGAATCTGTCAAAACCAGAACTGTCTGTAAAGACGATTTTTTTCGTGGCACTTATGTTGCTTAGATTGAAAAACTTAAACAACGAAAAATTTGCTGGATTAGCTGAGGAATATTCACAAAAAAATTCAGATCATGTTGATCTTCTAGTATTTTATACGATTTTTTACGGTGGACAGCAGAAATCTGTTTCCTGCTCAGAAATCCGAAACCAACTCCAACTCTCATCATAAACATTACTTGGCACAACTAAAACATGAAAATAAAGATACAAAGGAGTTGCTACAGAATTATAAAACCCCTTTACACAAAAAAAATAGATAAAAACAAAGAAAAAATAAAACCATGGGTTATCTCCCAAGAAGTGATTTTCTTTAACGCCTTTTAGCTACGCCTAGAAAACTGGAATCAAGTATTTTCAAATGAAGAAGCATCCAAATCGATAATTTCCTCCAAGATCCCAATTTTATCTATGGGTACCTTAGAAACCCTTGAAGAGGATTCAACATTCAAATCACTTTTAGTCTCACCAAAAGTTTTATTAATTTTAAGCACATTAGGGGTTTTTGGTTTAGGCACCTTGGGGACATACATAATTTTTTTCTCTTTTCCCACAGAGGGTTTTTCTCTTTTAAACTTAAGAGCAGAAAAGGTTGAGCTTAAAGTTCCATAGCCTCCTCTAGTTTACCAATCCTCATATTTTGACTATCATGGATATTGCTAGCTTCTAAGACAGTGATTTTCTTATTGATACTCACTATTGATTCATTAACTTTGCTAGCATTATCAAGGAAATTTGGAAAAAAAATCTCCGTAGAGTTTAGCTTTTCAATAACATCATCTAAATTGATCTCAGTTTTAACAACCTTAGTAAGTGGTGTTCGAACTAAACTTTCAATTAAATTACAGGCTTCCAAAGAAGGTGTTCCCAGAAAATTACCGCCTGTAAGAGTGTCTAGAACATAGCTATACCAACTAGTAATACCAACATAAAAATTTCTAAGAAGGATTAAGGTGGAGTATTTCTTAGTGCATCTATGATGATCATCACTTATCCTATACCAAGCATCTTTCAAACTTTACCCCTGTTGTTTAAAGGAACGAACTTCAACCTCAGGAACATTAGGTTTTAGAAAGACTAAAAACAGGAATAAAATTACAGCTAGTGTAAGAACTATTTTTTTGTGTGTTTTTGGTAAAGAGAAGAAAACAAGACAAAATAAAATAAACTAGGCAAAACAAAAAAAAGTAAATAGATTGGAAGTGAGAGACTCCCCTTGCAGAAATTCTCTTCCTCCCCGGCAAAGGCGCCAGAAAACTTGTTGATGGCGTGTAGGTGACGGCGGCCTCGAGAGTTTCTCGGGAAAAAGTGGGATATTTTTAGGGTTTATTTCTCGGGGGGATTAAATAGGCGAAAGGGTAGAGGCGGTGGAGGCCTGGGGGCCCCACACCACCCCCCGACGCGGCCAAGGGGGGCGCCGCCCTATGGTGTGGGCCCCCTGAGGCCTCCCTCCGGGTCTCTTCGGGACTCCGTGGAACCTTCGGGAATTCTAAGACTTACGGGCTTCAAATTTTCCAATTCCGAGAATATTTCCAGAACTACTTTTCTGAAACCAAAAACAGCAGAAAACAGGGAACTGGCTATGTGGTATCTTGTCAATAGGTTATTCCGGAAAATCGATAAAAATGACATAAAGTTTATAGCAAACATGTGGGAAACAATAAGAAAACAACATGGAACATCAGAAATTAAGGATACGTTTATGACGTATCATCGGCGTAGGAAGCCAACCGGTATGTGGTTTCCTTGCGAGCCCGGACACATTCTAGTTGAGTGGACCATTTGGATTTAGTCCGCATGGTGTTGAAGGCGTCGAGGTCGATGGTCTCGTACCAGGACAAGACAAAATGCATTGTCTCATCTGCCCCATCCCGAGCTGCAGAAGCGCGTCGCTACTTGAGGCGGCCCTTGAGTTGATCCAGGCTTTTGACCAGCTCGTCATGGTCTTGGGGTGCTCCTTACCCGGCCAGAAGTACTCTGTAGCGCCCTACCTTTTAATAAAGATAGAACACATGTGTATCCTGCTATTCCCGGGATCTCTGATAGCATACACATGACAAAATGAAATATTCATTGCAATAGCATCATTCTACATCGTTGATCCAGTGGATAAGAAATAAAATAGCCTTACAATTGGCATAGTCAACATGCACTAGCCCAATAACAAGGTTTCAAAGTAAACATAGCAGAAATAATACATCAATGAGCCTTCTTCATCTTCATGCGCCACAGGCAGAACATGTTGGCGATAGACTCGAGATCCTAAACGAAATCCTCACTCGTCTTCAAATCCATCTGCACGTTGGAATATGCAGCCCCCACGAGGGAGGAAGTCAGTACAAACAATGTACTGGCAAGTGACACTTGTATGGTGGCAGTTTTGAGGAATAACTAGCTACATGATATTTGGCTGGTAGAGTCTGGGCTATTTGCATAAAGCCAGTTTTGTCCTATGTTTGATAAAACTTTGTAAATCTCATGAAAATCAACATGGGTAGACACACCATGTAGTTTAATAAAGGCATCATGGGTAGACACACCATGAAGTTTGATAAATTCATCATGGGTAGACACACCATGAAGTTTGATAAAGTCATCATGGGTAGACACACCATGAAGTTTGAAAATCATCATGAGTAGACACACCGTGAGTTTGAAAAGGTAGCACAGAGGGGTAGACACACCATGTGCTCTAGGAAAAGGTTATTACCAAGTTTTAATTCATTCAGAAAAGATGAGGAGATCCTTCAGCACCAACTATGTCTAGTTTTCTCAACTGGCCCATAACCCGGGACACGGCTAAGATCTTAGTTTTTAAACTCTGCAGAGGTTGTGCACTTTCACCTTGAGACTCATTTTCCCCGAGAGAAAAATGAGATAAGATCTTTGGGAAGAGGGATTCAACCATACCAGTATTGACTCGTTGCTCCTAAAATTCTACCATCCAATGTCAATACAATAGGAGGAACCCCCACAACTTACTTAATCTTGGCAGAGCCCATATTACCTCAAGGCTGCACTGGAAGCTAGATATACATTGAAGACCTACAGATCTCTTTGTTCCTAGGTGGCAATCCACAAGTGTACCCTCAAGTGACAACCACCACATCCATGGCCCTGGGAGTGATCCAGGTGACAACCACCATAGACATGGCCCTGAGTAGCCACTCAACATAATCCAAGCAATTACCAATCCACCCAGGTGTTTCATTGGGTTGTTAAATTTCAATTTTCAAAGTATCACAACCAAACAAATAGCAGCAGCAGTTGTGATATTGTTCTAGTATAGCTAAACTAGTATCTGGCAGGGATTTCAGGTTGGCTACACACTACTAGGTGTTCTGAGCATAGCATATACTTGGAAAATAAGAATATCACCTATCATGCACACTACTGAAAACACTAATGCATTTGAAAACAAAGGTAGGATATGAGCATCACTTGCCTTGTGGAAGTTGGTATAGAGACACTCTCTTCACAATTTAAACGTTTCTGTCCGTACAATCTAAACAATATATAAATAACAATAAACAAGCAATTCACCAACATACAAACAAATATAACAAAATATACAATACAGAAGCATAACAGGTTTTGACACATAATTCAATATGAAAAAAGAACTAAGTGTTTGTCCATGGGGTTTACCATTGATGGTTAAGGTTTGTCAAGGAATATCACTTCACTCAATATACAAAAGAAGTGGATGTGATATGGTTTAGGGTTTAACACTTAATTCAATGTACAAAAGGAATTAAGATAATTTAGGTCAGGCTTTCCACATTGCCAAAACAAACTTGTTCCAAGGGTCCTAGGGTTGGTCTTTGTCACAATGATCACACAAGGCTTTGGTCTAAGGGTTTTAGAAAACAAATTCATGATCCACATGATTCATTTCATGGCCTTGGTTAGTAGGGTTGAAGCAATTTACATTATGGCTTGTAAATTTACAAAAGGTATTGGGCTAGGGGTTTCTGGTCCAAAATTTAATTTCCAAAAGGTCAACAGGACATGGGTGTTGGTTTTGATCGAAATGATCATTCCACAATTTTCCTAAAGAGGGTTTCCATCAAACAACACATAATTTATAATGGCTTAATACTATGGATGGTTTATATGACAATTATTACATGGAATGGATTCTCTGGTCACAATTAGTTTGGGTACTGGTTTCTCTGGTCTAAGGTTACTAAATGGAACAATTTTCTAGAAGAAAACGAATTAAAATTATTTATAGAATTAAAACTAGGTGCAAAATATTCAAATGGTTATTTAAATTCTAATCTCAGTTTTAATTTATTCAGTTATTATTTTGGGATAGAGGGTATGAAAGTACAAATTCTAAGGATTCCAAAAATATTTTATTTGCAATTTTTGGTTTGTAGAATTTGAAATATGTCAGAAATCATCAAACAAGCATATTTAAATTTGAACCAATTCAAGTTTGTAAAATTTGAATTTGGACAGTGCCAAAAGTTTCTACATGTTGTGCTGATTTCAAAAAGTCCAAGTTTGCTAAATTTCGCTAAGTGGATCAAACGTGATGAGCCTTCTAAGTTTCGGGGTTGTTTCTGCAATTTGCCAGCCTTCTAAGTTTTGGGGTTGTTTTTGCAATTTGCCAGTTGATTTTCTATTCGGATTAAAACGGAAAAGGGCTAGGCCACGTGAATGATCCTAATTGGCTCAAGGTGCTGACTGGGTGCTTCCGTGGCTGCTTACTGTACATGCCATGCGGCGCTACGGTATTCGCCGGTACCCCTTCGATTTAGAATTTCTAATCTCGGTCGTTCGTTTAGATTGGACGACACAGAAGAGGAAGGGAGCTCACCGGAGACGGAGGTGGCTGGAAAATGGCTCCGTGGTGGAGGATGCTCGGGAAATCGCCGGAGTTGGGGTTCCGGTGGTTGTAGAGATCAACAGAGGATCTCTGGATGATCGTCGCGCCAAGGTGAACTCGAGGGTGTCCATGTTTTGCTCGGGGATGGCCTCGGTGCACGGTGGCAAGCAAACGGGGGCGACGCAACTCCGGCGAGGTGTAGATGACCACGACGCGGTCGTTTCCTACGGCCAAATAGATGGGGAAGGGCATCAGGGGGAGCGCACGGACAAGCGGAGTCACATGGGCCAAATAAGGGAGGCCATCACTTGCTTACCTCGCCGAAATCGAAGAAACCCGACGGCAGGGCAGAGGACCTCCGGCGAAGAAATTCTCTCACCTCGATCTGTAATTCTGGGAGTTACCAGAGGGGAAATAGAGAGGAGGGGCAGGGGTACGTTATAGGGGGTTTCGGAGGCGTGGAGGTCGCGTGGTGATGAGATCGTGCACGAGTCGATCGGTAGGGTCGTGGGGCGAGGCAACGGTTGGAGGTTGGAGACGACAGCTGACGTCCGGGCTGGTGTCATCAAGCGGGGGCCCACCTGTCGGTGGCAGTAATGGAGGGAAGGCCGGGGTGCGGGTGGGCTGCATTTCTCCGTGCGTGCGGTAGGGAACAGAGGTGGGCTTGGGCCGGTTGCTGGGCTAGCTCGCCCGTTTTTCTTTTGTTCTTTTTTTTTGTTTGAGTCATTTTTATTTTCTGATGTCTTAATTAATACATATCTCTTATTTGGAAAATCCAATTAACCTCAAACAAGTTTCTAAATTCTTGTAAAATAATTCTCTTTCAAATAAGAACATCAATGTGCTGTTTCAAACACATTTCAATATTTGAATTTTGAAAATTATGGATAGTGCCTTAATGATACTAAAATCATTTTAAAATAGAAAATAAGAATTAATTGGAATTAGGGTTTAATAAAATTAAGAGAGGTTGTTTCAAAAGTAAGTATTGTTTTTAAAGGTATTTTAAATGTTTTGAAAACAAAATAATTTATAAAAACATTTTATTGGCCATTTCCTGATATAATACTTGAAATGCATAATAAAAATATTTTTATTACCATGAAACAATTTTGGAGGCATGGAGAAAATATTAGAGATAGTAATTCTCTGATTTTTAATATCATAAACATCTAATAGTTATAAATGGTTTGAAAACATGTTTGTAAAGAAGTTTGATAAGAAGAAATATTTTCTCTTTATAATGAAAACTAGATTTGGAATAGGTTTAAGGTTTAAGGAAGGAAGTTTCTTTGGGTTCTTAATTCGAATTTCATTGAGATGTGTATTGTTTTAATTTGTTTCTTGCATCCCATTTGGTTTTTGGTGACTTGCTTAACATGCAAACAAAAGTTTCAAATTTTTGTGATTTTTGAACTTTCTAAAAATCAGGGATGTTACAGACTACCACCCTTAAAAGAAATCTCGTCCCGAGATTTGGGAAGGCTAGAAAGAAAGATAGGTTTGGGTAACTGGGTTTACACAAGTTGGGTGGGCTACCACCCTTAAAAGAAACTTTTGTGGGCGAGCTAAAGCCCTTGTCCAACAAGTTACTAGGTTTACTATATCTTCAGTTGGAGTCATACTTCATCATCCATATAATTTCTTGTATGGCATGAATCAACTGTTGGTGGTATTTGGAATCTTGAATCCATGTTTTCAACATGTAGGGTTCTATGTGTCCATATTCACTTCGAGTAGGGTGAGTCTATTCACATGGCTTGAAGTCTGGTTGTAGTCAGGATGGCTTGAGTAAAACTTTCCCTCACGGTAGAGTTGCTGACCAACTGATTTCTGTTGAACTACCTTTGACACTGAGGGCTCACTCTTTGGGTCAATCAGAAGTCCTTGGTCACTCTAACCTTCTCTTCATCTTCTTGGATGATTTCAGGACCCAAATAATCTTCTTTCTCCTAGGCTACTCCACAGCAAAGGTATGGTGCATTTTCTTCCCATACAGAGCTTCAAATGGTGCCATCTCATTACTAGCTTGATAACTGTTGTTGTAGGAAAGATTTTGCATATGGTAAGTTGTCATCTCAACTAGATCCATAGTCTAAGGTACATGCCCTCAGCATATCCTCTAGAATCTGATTCACTCTCTCAGTCTGACCATCTGTTTGAGAATGAAACATTGTGCTGAACTCCAGTCTGGTTTCTAAGGGCTCATGTAGTTGCTTCCAGAAGTATGAGGTAAATTGGGTACCTCTATCAGACACAATACTCTTTGGAACATCATAAGGCAGACAATCTTATTCATGTAAATATCAGCCAACTTAACACTGGTGTAAGGGGTCTTTACTGGCACAAAGTGTGCTATCTTTGTCATACGATCGACCACTTCCCAATGGAATCATACCCTGATTTGGTTTGAGGTAATCCAATGGTAGAGTCCATACCAATTTGTTCCCATTTCCTTGGTGCTCTTTCATCATGTTGTTGTATCCCTTGAATGCAAACACCATGCTATTTCTAACGAAACTCTCATGGTGGGCAATATCTTCTATTGTATGATTCCTCCAAGATTGGCGTTGTCCTCACCGAAGTTTAGTACGTTTTGGCAACACTTGCCTAACATAGGGATATTATTACAGCTTACCCTTCTACGGTTTAGGTTTAACATCGTCGTCACTCGACTAAGGCTCAAGGAAAACATAGTTCCTTCAACTCAACATAGTAAGAGTGAATAACATGAGTAGTAGGAATGGTGATCAGTCCATCCTGCACCCATGTGATTTTCCACATGTAGGTTGATGAACTACGTGATCTAACACTCGGTCATCCTCACTTGTCTAACAGATATTTTTCTACCCGTAAGACAAACCTGAACTAAACTATTGTTTCTCCAACTACAGGGGTTGCGTAAACTCTTTGCATCCCCAGTTGAATAGTTGCATCTTCTTCAGAAGTCCTTCTGGTATAGAAATCTATCCAAAAACTTAGCTCATGTGTATCAGACTCCATATGTCCATTGTCACTTGTTGATAAACTTGTTGCTCCTTAGAATAGAGGTGCTTGATCGTGGATGTAATTGTTCCTTCACAAAGAAGAACAAAATCCTGAGATCTTTGGTATTCCTCGAATGGATGGTTGTCTCAAAAGGTGCTCTTGGGTGTCAAGTCAGTTTTTGTACTCCAACTTAGAAACTCACTATGGTTGGTAAAGGGGTATGGTGTTGGGTTTGGTTTGGTTTAGCATGGATGAGTAGAGATTTAGAAAGAGAATAAAGAAGGTTCCTACCCAAACACAAAAGAGCAAGGCAAATCATCTTACAAACAACATCTAACAAGCAAACATTCATCATTCCAATCATCATGGTTTAACAAACAATCTAGTATTGTCATAACACACAGAATTTGTATGATCAATACACTAACACGTTAACGTTGTTCTAACAAAGTAACTAGATTGGTGGTCTCATCTATATCTTCTTGAGTTTCTTCATGTCCTTCTCTCGATGTCTTGAGGTGTTTGTGATTGTTATGAAGTCTGGGTATATCTCCAAGTTCTTCAATTTTCTTGAGTGTAGATCTTCATGTTGAAACCAAAGGTCATTTGAAAACTATTCCTTTTACTCCATGATTTTTCACCAATCATGTCTTGATAGAAAACAAGAGGTAGGTCATCTATAACAAGAGAATAATATTTTGAAGGTGAATAATAGATGAGAGGATATGAGAACGGTTAAGGTGTGATGTTTTAGTTCTATAAGTTTGAAGAAAGTAGATTTTCAATCCTAGTGTCTTTTTCCTAGCTCTAATCCAAACTTAGGGTCTCAATCCTATAGGCAACACTATGCTCTGGTACCATTTTATAGCGTCGTACCTTTTAATAAAGATAGAACACATGTGTATCTTGTTATTCCCGGGATCTCTGATAGCATACACATGACAAAATGAAATATTCATTGCAATAGCATCATTCTACATCGTTGATCCAGTGGATAAGAAATAAAATAGCCTTACAATTGGCATAGTCAACATGGACTAGCCCAATAACAAGGTTTCAAAGTAAACACAGCGGAAATAATACATCAATGAGCCTTGTTCATCTTCATGCGCCACAGGCAGAACATGTTGGCGATAGACTCGAGATCCTAAACGAAATCCTCACTCGTCTTCAAATCCATCTGCGCGTTGGAATATGCAGCCCCCACGAGGGAGGAAGTCAGTACAAACAATGTACTGGCAAGTGACACTTGTATGGTGGCAGTTTTGAGGAATAACTAGATACATGATATTTGGCTGGTGGAGTCTGGGCTATTTGCATAAAGCCAGTTTTGTCCTATGTTTGATAAAACTTTGTAAATCTCATGAAAATCAACATGGGCAGACACACCTTGTAGTTTAATAAAGGCATCATGGGTAGACACACCATGAAGTTTGATAAAGTCATCATGGGTAGACACACCATGAAGTTTGATAAAGTCATCATGGGTAGACACACCATGAAGTTTGAAAATCATCATGAGTAGACACACCATGAGTTTGAAAAGGTAGCACAGAGGGGTAGACAAACCATGTGCTCTAGGAAAAGGTTATTACCAAGTTTTAATTCATTCAAAAAAGATGAGGAGATCCTTCAGCACCAACTATGTCTAGTTTGCTCAGCTGGCCCATAACCCGGGACACGGCTAAGATCTTAGTTTTTAAACTCTGCATGGTTGTGCACTTTCACCTTGAGACTCATTTTCCCCGAGAGAAAAATGAGACAAGATCTTTGGGAAGAGGGATTCGACCATACCGGTATTGACTCGTTGCTCCTAAAATTCTACCATCCAATGTCAATACAACAGGAGGAACCCCCACAACTTACTTAATCTTGGCAGAGCCCATATTACCTCAAGGCTGCACTGGAAGCTAACTATACATTGAAGACCTACAGATCTCTTTGTTCCTGGGTGGCAATCCACAAGTGTAACCTCAGGTGACAACCACCACATCCATGGCCCTGGGAGTGACCCAGGTGACAACCACCATAGACATGGCCCTGAGTAGCCACTCAACATAATCCAAGCAATTACCAATCCACCCAGGTGTTTCATTGGGTTGTTAAATTTCAATTTTCAAAGTATCACAACCCAATAAATAGCAGCAGCAGTTGTGATATTGTTCTAGTATAGCTAAACTAGTATCTAGCAGGGATTTCAGGTTGGCTACACACTACTAGGTGTTCTGAGCATAGCATATACTTGGAAAATAATAATATCACCTATCATGCACACTACTGAAAACACTAATGCATTTGAAAACAAAGGTAGGATATGAGCATCACTTGCCTTGTGGAAGTTGGTATAGAGACACTCTCTTCACAATTTGAACGTTTCTCTCCGTACAATCTAAACAATATAAATTAATAACAATAAACAAGCAATTCACCAACATACAAACAAATATAACAAAATATACAATACAGAAGCATAACAGGTTTTGACACATAATTCAATATGAAAAAAGAACTAAGTGTTTGTCCATGGGGTTTGCCATTGATGGTTAAGGGTTGTCAAGGAATATCACTTCACTCAATATACAAAAGAAGTGGATGTGATATGGTTTAGGGTTTAACACTTAATTCAATGTACAAAAGGAATTAAGATGTTTTAGGTTAGGATTTCCACATTGCCAAAACAAACTTGTTCCAAGGGTCCTAGGGTTGGTCTTTGTCACAATGATCACACAAGGCTTTGGTCTAAGGGTTTTAGAAAACAAATTCATGATCCACATGATTCATTTCATGGCCTTGGTTAGTAGGGTTGAAGCAATTTACATTATGGCTTGTAAATTTACAAAAGGTATTGGGATAGGGGTTTCTGGTCCAAAATTTAATTTCCAAAAGGTCAACATGACATGGGTGTTGGTTTTGATCGAAATGATCATTCAACAATTTTCCTAAAGGGGGTTTCCATCAAACAACACTTAATTTATAATGCCTTAATACTATGGATGGTTTATATGACAATTATTACATGGAATGGATTCTCTGGTCACAATTAGTTTGGGTACTGGTTTCTCTCGTCTAAGGTTACTAAATGGAACAATTTTCTAGAAGAAAACTAATTAAAATTATTTATAGAATTAAAACTAGGTGCAAAATATTCAAATGGTTATTTAAATTCTAATCTCAGTTTTAATTTATTCAGTTATTATTTTGGGATAGAGGGTATGAAAGTACACATTCTAAGGATTCCAAAATATTTTATTTGCAATTTTTGGTTTTTAGAATATGAAATATGTCAGAAATCATCAAACAAGCATATTTAAATTTGAACCAATTCAAGTTTGTCAAATTTGAATTTGGACAGTGCCAAAAGTTTCTACATGTTGTGCTGATTTCAAAAAGTCCAAGTTTGCTAAATTTGGCTAAGTGGATCAAACGTTATGAGCCTTCTAAGTTTCAGGGTTGTTTCTGCAATTTGCCAGTTGATTTTCTATTCGGATTAAAACGGAAAAGGGCTAGGCCACGTGGCTGCTCGTAATTGGCTCAAGGTGCTGATTGGGTGCTTCTGTGGCTGCTTACTGTACATGCCACGCGGCGCTACGGTATTCGCCGGTACCCCTTCGATTTAGAATTTCTAATCTTGGCCGTTCGTTCAGATCGGACTACACAGAAGAGGAAGGGAGCTCACCGGAGACGGAGGTGGCCGGAAAATGGCTCCATGGTGGAGGATGCTCGGGAAATCGCTGGAGTTGGGGTTCGGGTGGTCGTAGAGATCAACAGAGGATCTCTGGATGATCGTCGCGCCAAGGTGAACTCGAGGGTGTCCACGTCTTGCTCGGGGATGGCCTCGGTGCACGGCGACAAGCAAACGGGGGCGGCGCAACTCCGGCGAGGTGTAGATGACCATGACGCGGTCGTTTCCTACGGCCAAATAGATGGGGAAGGGCATCAGGGGGAGCGCACGGACAAGCAGAGTCACAGGGGCCAAATAAGGTGGGCTATCGCTTGCTTACCTCGCCGAAATCGAAGAAACCCGACGGCAGGGCAGAGGACCTCCGGCGAAGAAATTCTCTCACCTCGATATGTAATTCGGGGAGTTACCAGAGGGGAAATAGAGAGGAGGGGCAGGGGTACGTTATAGGGGGTTTCGAAGGCGTGGAGGTCGCGTGGTGATGAGATCGTGCGCGAGTCAATCGGTAGGGTCGTGGGGCGAGGCAACGGTTGGAGGTTGGAGACGACAGCTGACGTCCGGGCGGATGTCATCAAGCGGGGGCCCACCTGTTGGTGGCAGTAATGGAGAGAAGGTCGGGGTGCGGGTGGGCTGCTATTCTCCGTGCGTGCGGTAGGGAACAGATGTGGGCTTGGGCCGGTTGCTGGGCTAGCTCGCCCATTTTTCTTTTGTTCTTTTTTTTTGTTTGAGTCATTTTTATTTTCTGATGTCTTAATTAATATATATATCTCTTATTTGGGAAATCCAATTAACCTCAAAGAAGTTTCTAAATTCTTGTAAAATAATTCTCTTTCAAATAAGAACATCAATGTGCTGTTTCAAACACATTTCAAAATTTGAATTTTGAAAAATATGGATAGTGCCTTAATGATACTAAAATCATTCTAAAATAGAAAATAAGAATTAATTGGAATTAGGGTTTAATAAAATTAAGAGATGTTGTTTCAAAAGTAAGGATTGTTTTTAAAGGTATTTTAAATGTTTTGAAAACAAAATAATTTATAAAAACATTTTATTAGCCATTTCTTGATATAATACTTGAAATGCATAATAAAAATATTTTTATTCACATGAAACAATTTTGGAGGCATGGAGAAAATATTAGAGATAGTAATTCTCTGATTTTTAATATCATAAACATCTAATAGTTATAAATGGTTTGAAAACATGTTTGTAAAGAAGTTTGATAAGAAGAAATATTTTCTCTTTGTAATGAAAACTAGATTTGGAATAGGTTTAAGGTTTAAGGAAGGAAGTTTCTTTGGGTTATTAATTCGAATTTCATTGAGATGTGTATTGTTTTAATTTGTTTCTTGCATCCCATTTGGTTTTTGGTGACTTGCTTACATGCAAACAAAAGTTTCAAATTTTTGTGATTTTTTGAACTTTCTAAAAAATCAGGGATGTTACATACTCGTAAACCCGGAGTGCGCTTGAGACGAGGCTGGATCCCATAGATCTGAGGGGCAGAACTTGGCTTTGATGCCCTCAACCTGGTCTTCAATGCTATCACCTGCCGAGACGACGTACCCGGCTTCTTCTCTTCTCTTCCTGGCCTTTGCAACGGCCTGTACGGCGCATGCTTCCATGTCGGGGAATGCTACTATGAGTAAGGCTATCCGGGTTAAGTCAATAATCAATTCGGCGAGTAGAATCAAGAGGTAAACGAAACAGAGAAAGAATGAGGCTTACTTTTCAGCTCCAGGATGAGTGCAGTGAGCCTGGAGATCCAGTTATCAGCGTCCGCGTGGCACTTATCCAGAAGGGTGCATGAGGAGGCCACCATGGTCTCGAGCTCAGTGTTCCGGTCCTTGAGCTCCTTGATTTCCACATCCTGGCAGGCCTTCTCGACAGCAGAGTTCTTCTCTAGCTCGGACTTGGCCTTCTCGGCCTCTTCCTTTTAACTCTGCATCTCGGCTAGTGCCAGCTTCAGCCGAGTAACCTCGGCCTTCTCGGTTTGGAGCTCGTCTTTGAACCTGGCCTCACAGTCATTGAGCTGCATCCGCGTCTCGGCTAGTGTGAGACAGTCTTGATGCTTTTCAGCAAAGAGTTTGTGTTTAGCTGCACAAAAAACAGTCCGGTTAGTGAAATAACAGGGAAAACAGAGCAAGTAAGAGGGTAAAAGGCTTACTCTCAAGGGCCGAGATCTTGCTCTCGGCAGACTCGGCAAGGGTGGTGCAGTCTTGGTGCTTCTCGGCAAATATCTTATGTTCATCAGCATTGGGACAACAGAGTTCGCCAGAGAAAAAAGAGCGGAAACACAAAACGCAAGATAGAGAACGAGGCACTCACTTTCCAGAGAAGAAATCTTGGTGATGGATTCCATCAGCTGCTGCTCCAAGACGGTTGTTGAAAGTAAAGGGAATACGAGTTAAAAAACCGATGCAATTAAAAGCATACTCGGTATTTCGGTGTTCAGAATGTTTTTTTTTGCCTCCCAGTTGCTCCTAGAGGCGAATATTGTGCTTAGTGAGGTCCCGATGGGACCAGAGGAGCTTCTGGTACAGCTTGGCACGAGTCTCGGTGCAAATCTGAGAAGAAACAAAGGAATGATTGGTTGGAAGATTCGACCCGAGTAAGCTTCAACTCGGTCGGGTATTGCCTACTCGGCCCAAATCTCGGGGACTGAATATAGGTACTGATCTCGGATTCACAATTTGCAATCTTGGAAAAACCAAAAAGAGAAGATGTTACTTACCCGAGAAGTGAGATCGGCGTCTTCAGCGGCACTGCAGAAACAATACATCTTGTGCGCCAGCGTGCTGCTGGAGGCCGCAACCGCCATCGATATCGGACCAACATCGGCCCGATTCCAGTCTTTGCGGTTGTGGTCGAGCGGGCCCAGCTTCTTCCCGGTATAGTCTGGGTCAATGTACCCGACGCGGTCCAAGGTCGCATCTAGGTCCTCCTGGAGCATCCCAAGTCCCTGATGCTGCACAATATGGGTGTCCGTGATGATCGCCAAAGTGTCGGGTTTCGGTTTCCCCAATCCGGACTTCTTCTATTGTACTTCGAATTTCTTTGACCGAGGGACAATGGGCACCTTCATGAGTCCCCGGGGGCCTTTCTTCGAGCTACCATCTCCAAATGCGGTGGCCTGCGAGGGTGCAAACTAGACTGCGGGTCGCTGCCGAGTGCGGCAAGACCTCCTGTTGGGCCTGCCGGTGGTGTCGGTGCTGCTTTTGCTACAGGGGGGAGTGGGTGTTGTGTCTGCTGCTGCTGTTGCTGCTGGAGGAGTTGGTGCTATTGTTGGTGCTGCTGTTGTTTCTGCTACTGTTGTTGTTGCGGTTGCATCCGGGGTGGCAAAAGGTGTGACAGATCGTGTTGTCACTCTCGGTGGTGTTGGCAGCGTTGCTCCTGCTGCTAGTGGTGGAACCTGTTGTTGTGCTGGCGCCTGTTGCTGCGCTTGTGCCTCTTGCTCTTGCTGCTGCTCTTGTTGCTGCTTAGTGGCCAACAACGAGCGTTCCGGATCCTCATTAGTTTCCATCTCGGCTCCCATGTCGCCGGCACCAAGATCTTGGTCCTCCCTCTCCAGGATCTCCATCTCGGGGATATCCGTGTCATGCGCTTCTGTGTCCTCGACGTCTAGGTCAATGTAGCCACCAGCATCCGGAAGCACGATCACCGGAGGAGTCCTGGAACTCGGTCTCCCCGAGGCAGAGCGCTTCGGGGTCATGGTGAACTTGGGCATCTCAGTGATCTCGATGCTTTTCGGTTCATAGCGAGAGAAGAAGAAGGGAAAGGAGGGAAAAACCAAAGGTAAATGACTCATCTCGGGCAAAAGAAGCAAAAGAGTAAAGAGAATGCAAACGCAAAGCAACTCGGAATAGGCTTACTCGTCCGACATGGGCTGCTTGTTCTTTCGGCAGGTCGCCGTGACCTTGGTCCCCTTGTTCCCGACTTTCTTTTGCCTCTTGGGCGGAGGAGCGCGTGTGCCGCTTCCGGTCCTCTTTTTCACTTCCACGAGGGCGGCCACGGCCACGGGCCTCGCATCAAACACCTGCTCTCATTGATCAACTGAGAGCGAGGGAAGAGGATACGCAAATAAGACCGAGAAGGGATCAGGTACCTCTAATAGCATGCAATCATCATCACTGTCGTCGTCCTCAGACCAGACTCGGATTGAGGTTGGAACTCGGTGCTTACCAACTTGGGCGGCAAGATAGGCGTCCGGGATAGGAAGTTTATCCTGGTTGTCGAACTACTTTGCGTCGTCCTTAGCCCGGTCCTCTACCCAATTATCTGAGGGGGGCTCGTGGTCTTGTTCTCTCTAGCGCTCAAAGTGTTGCATATGCAAAACACAAAGCATAAGTTTCAAGACGGATGATCTCGTATAGAACCGATATGAAGGTAACTCGGTAACACATGCGAAACACAAAGCATACATCTCAGAGTTGGATGATCTCAATCGGAAGGTAGCGAGATGAAAGTAACTCGGTTGGATAGCAAATACTTACTCGGGGCGCCAACTTCTCTCTGCTATAGGGCTCAAGTCCCCATTCCCAATCTTCTGTGAGGCCTGTCTTGGCGATGGATTTGATCCAAGTGACCACTTCCTTCTTGCTGAGCTCGAAGGTGGTGGTGCGCGTGTGATCTCAGGTTCCACCCATGAAGCACATTTTGTGGTCTCTGCATTGGAGTGGCAGAACCCGGCGGCTAATCCATGTGGCGAGTAGTTCGTCACCTCGGAGCCCGTTCTTGACGAGCTGCTGAAGCTGGTTGTGGACTAGGTTCACCTCGGGGACGGTGTTCTTCGGATTATACCCACAGTTCACCATCTCGGTGGGGGCTCGATGTGGAAAGCAGGGAGCATGATGAGATCTTCTTTGGGGGGATTCTTCACATAGAAAAATCCCCGCTGCCACTTACGACAGGACTCAAGGCCGTGAACTCGGGGGAATTTGGATCCATTCCGAGGAACAACCATGGCAGTGCTGCACCGCGTCATGTGTTTCGGGGCTGTTGGGTTGATGTTATTTGGGAGAACTTGTTTGCGGAAGTGGAAATACTTGCTCCATATGTCTACGGTGGGAAGGAGGCCGAGATAGGCCTCCGAGAAGGAAACGAAAGAGGAGAGAATGGCAATGGCGTTGGCAGGAAGGTGGTGAGGCTGCAAGCCGAAATGGCGAAGGAATTTATGCATGAAGTTCGAGATAGGGAGACCGAACCCGCGCTTGAAGTGGCTCATGAAGACCAAATACTGGCCGTCTCGTGGTTGGGGTTCGATCTCGTCGCCTGGAGCTCGGCAGATCACCCTGTCGGGATGCGGCGCGTGTCCAGTAGCCACCGGATATCGTTGGCATCCACCTCGGATCCTTCCGACGCTCCACGTGTGGACGCGGGTCCTTCGAGCTCGATTTCCTCCAAAGTATCGAGCTCCATCTGGCCGCTTGGAGATATTGGCGCTTCCGAGATGCCTGCGGGCGTGAGGAGGGGCTCGGGTCGTAGAGGGCAGAGGAGCGCGGCGGCGGTGCGGAAGATAAACGCCGTGGCGCTGCTGCTGCAGCGAAAAAGCTCGGGTAAGTACGGCGTGGGGAGAAGCAGTAGCGCGGTGGCGCGGAGTTGCGGAGATCCGCGGTGCGCGGTGAGGTCCTTGGGCGCAGCCGCGTCCTGGTAGGCCGTATCGCGCGGCGGTGCGGTGGCTTCCTCGGTGCGCGGTGGCATTCGATGGTGTGCGGTGGAGCAGTGGGCTCTGCGCGCACGCGTGCGAGGAGGAAGAAGATGAGACGGGGGAAAATGGCGAGGAAAATGAGACAGAGGGGGAGGCGCGGGTATTTATACCCCAGTGACGCAATAACTGCCCGGATCTAACGTGACTATAATCATGGGATCGTGGCATTTACTGCGCCCAGAGAAATGCACGTAGCGGATTCAACGCGTGTAACCGGCACAGTAAATCCCACGTTCTGCGACGTGGGCACTTGAGTGCGCTGCGAGCGGACACGACGACATGTGGGCCCAGGGCACAGGAAACGACATGGGCGTGGCGCGTGCGCAGCGCTACGCGGGAATTGAGGCAACGTGTGTGCAGTTCTGCACCACGTGTTGCGCCCACTACGCGAAGATAACGAGTCGACTATGCCTCGCGCAGCAAAACTTGTGGAAAAACGCCTAAGTGTTGGGATCTCGGTAAAATCCAATTCAGCGCAACCATCTCGGATCTTGGTGGTAAAGCGATAATGGAAGTTGCGGATGGAATCCGAGTTTGAAATGGAACTTGACCGAGATGGGTGCCTCTCGGTCGAGTATTCTAAGAGTTGTTGGTTTAAGCTGGCACGGCCCAGCGTCCGAGTTCACTGGCCCATACCAGCTTCGGGGACTAATGTCGGGGGGCTACCCCCGAGTAGGGACAAGGTTGGTAAGAAATGGTGTCTGAGGTATTGTTTACCGAGATACTGTTTACCTACATGCCCTTATTCGAGATGGGTGATTACCGATTTGGATGGTTACCGAGATGGGTATCCCTATCTCAGTAAGAAGAACAAGGAGCCATGTGAAGAAATGAGTCTTCCCCGGGTTGTCCGAGTTGCACTTAGAGAATCCTGGTAGACAAAGATCTTTTCTATCTCGGAGGGAGGTCAATGGAGAAGTTGGAATCCTGAAGATTAAGGGAGAGTACGAGCGTGCGGTTCAACTTACTAGGCGTGATTATGCGTATACGTACGCTGGAGCAGTGCAGAGTATGGGCGAGGTCACGTCCTGTCTCTGACAAGGGGGACATGACATGGCAGCGGCCACGACGAAGACGACTTTCGGCGTCTGTCAGCGAGAATGCGCAAGCGTGCGCTACGGCATAGTGTATTCTACACCTAACCCTGTACGTCTAGTTGGTGGCCACCAGTATATATGGTGGCCACACCCCTCCTACACGGGGGACGAATTAGAGCTTACGCAAGGCTAGACATTTTAGAGAGAGAGAAGAGAGTACTTCTTCTTCCTCTAGCTCTGTGAGCTTGAGGAACACCTTGTACTCGGTTACCACTGATATTGAGAGAGAGACAGGAGTAGGGGTGTTACCTCCACACGAGGGCTCCGAAACTGGGTAGATTGTTGTGTTTGTAGTGTAGTGAGCGCGCCGGCTAGGCGTGCAATCCCTCCCCGGATACCCACAGTGTCCATCGGCCCCAACCTTAAAGCCATCCCATGGCATCTGTTAGTTCCTCACCACGATAGGGAGCTCGGGGGCGCAGCTGGACAGCTCGCGGCGAGGGAACCGGCTGGAAGGAGGAATAAGACGCGGCCTTGGCGACGACATGCTCGAACAAAGGTGGAGACGACCATGGCGAGGACGATTGGATCATCATCGTGCTCAGATCTTCAGTGTAGAGAACAAAGACGGCGACGTGGTTCCATTTCCGCAGTCGGATGAGGTCTACAGTGACCAGCGACGTCGGCTCGATGCGCTCTCCACTCCGGACATGGCTTTCAGTGGTGAAGTGGAAGAAAGCAGAGGAGGGAGGAGAAGAAACTGGTGGCGGTGGGGAGGGAGGAGAGGAAGGAGGCTAGGGTTTTGGGAAGGAGGGGTAGATAAGGAGGTGGACGAGGGGACCATGGTGGTGTGGTGGTGGTGGTTTGGTAGGAATGGGAAAATGACAGTAGAAGTTCTCTCCTCGTGCCTGTCCGTACGGAGAAAAGGAGAGGGTGGGCTGGCCCGCCGGGCCGAAAACAGGCTGGCTTAGGCCTTATTGCCACCAAACTATTTTTTTGTTCTTCTATTTTATTAGTTATGTCAGAAAATGAAGCAAGTATTTTAAGGGTTTAGAAATTAGATTTTGACCATTGAAATATTTTAGATCATAATTTTATTTGTGCCCTGTGATATGATGCATGAAGCATGATGGCGCACAAAAGGAAAACAAACAAATTCTAGTTGGGGAAAAATCCCCGGGTGTTACAGTGGAAACAATGATAATTTTTGTTACGTGCCATGGTCGGGCAGCTAAAAGTGACTTTTCAGTGCCATGGACCCTCTTGGAGTGATATTCATTATGTCTTTTAAGATCATATGCTAGTTGGAATCTTTAAACTTGTGATTTCTTTTTTTATTCAAGTTAAGTTGCGGTTTTCTAGCACTTCCACTAACCATATTTGCTAGCCTCTTCGGTGTTGTGCATTGCCCTTTCTCACCTCGAGGGTAGGTGCATACTTCTCCAGTACATCCAAACCCCGTGGGAGTACTTCATCTTGTTAAATTTAGTTTGATACATCATAGAGGTTTCATTATGAGTTATGAGTACTAAAAGTGTGATGATTCATTGTAATATAGAATGTTTCCCCTACCGGTGAGGATTTAAAAAAGTCCAAAGAGACCACCAAAAAGAGTCCAAATGGCCACCAAAAATACCAAAGAGGACAAATGAGAGAAATTATAAAAGAGCCACGGAGGCCACCAAAAATAAAATATATAAAAAGAGAGAGGGGGCAGCATTACTATCCTTTATTCCACTCTTATACTTATGTTTAGCACCAATACTTCAGTTTGAAGAGAGTTTTCATATTAGTACTTGCATAAATATGTGGGGATCCTTACATTACAGAACTTGGCTTGTTAATTTTAAATGATGAGCGTCCTCAAAAGTGCTCTAGGTCTTCGTGAGCAAGCAAGTTGGATGCACCCCCGCTAGTTCCATTGGAGAGCTTTCATACACTTGTAACTCTATGTTCATCCGTTGTGTGGCAATCACTACTCCTTGCGTAGCTTCGATTATAAGACTTCCTCTTGTCTATTGATCACTTTCATCTATGTGAGACTTTCATCCATTGACCATCCAAATGCCCCATACTATTATCTTAGCCACAACATCCTGGTGCCAGGAACCAATGCTAAACTCTTACTTGTTTTTAGTGCACAAATAACACGATGATCATCTACGTATTGGTATCACTTGGCTTGATCCCGATAATAATTACTGTGGGTGTTTGATGCTTTGAATTATTTTATTATTGTGCTTCATGCTTAGATCATCTTTAATATACCTTGCACGGTTGATGTGTTCGGAATATGCTCTAGAGGCAATCATGTATGATGTAATTCCCAATATATTCATAAAGTTATTAAGTCGTCCTTGTTTTGAACATCTGATATATGTCATTGAATATGTGATTCGATTGTTGAACTACGTATTCATGTTGTTCATGCTAAATTGTCCTTGGTCATTAAGGTTGTGCTGGACACACACCCTAGACTAATGTGAGTGTTGACTGATGACTCGGTTCCACTTGTCATGGGCATGGCGATGCCATTCCAACGTTCACAGACTCAGCTAAAGAGTTTAGCAAGTCGGACTGACCCGTATTGAGATGCAATGAGCAAGTCGTCATTTGCATGTCTCAATCATGTAATCCTTAGACCTGAGATTGTCGCACAATCCGAGTTGTGGATCACCGACTTAGGTTCTATAAAACGTTGTTCGGTGACAAGGCAGTTATAAAGGCAGAGTTTGGGTCGAATGAGAAGCAAGATGCGTGATGTGGATAATCAAGATGGGATTTTGCCCCTCCGAATGGAGAGATATTCTCTGGGCCCTCTCGAGTGATATGATTCCGGAAGCATGGCCATGCGTGACTCGGTTAAGTGTTAACTGGGTCTGTTGACTAAGACTTAGTCAGATGAATCATATATCACGGACCGAGAAGAGAGTTGAGCTATTTAAGGGATGATGATAATTCGCCTATAGTTCGACAAGATATATCGTGAGGCAAAAGGGACTCAGATAAAAGTCACATTGGAAGGTATGTCGTCATGACTCTATGACCCTTGGGAGTCGGCACATTCTGCTAGGAGCCGCTACCGATTGATCGATTGGGAGCCGGACTCCAATCGTGTCCAAGTCGCCATGAGCCTGCAGAGTCGCACACTTAAGAGCGGGAGCAAGTATATTGGTCGGGTTGGACCCGAACCGGAAATGGACTGAATTAGTGAGTTAGACTCACAGAGGGAATGGGCCACATGCGTTGTGAAGCCCACTACCACTCGCTATATAAAGAGGGACGCAGGTTGCCCAGCGGGCACGTTATTCTACTCCCATGTGTTGGGAACCCTAGCCCCCACTCAATCCAGCCTCCGCACCGGACCTAGCAGTCCATCGTCGGAGCTCCTCCTCGTACGTGTGGATACCGGCAGAGGTGCTGTACGTTCAGCACTTCGAAGACCGCGGGATTGGATCGGCTGGATAGGATCGTGGGACTACACTGCATCGACCTGCTTCATCGATAATCCGCACCTGCGCGTCTAGTGGTAATCCTTGTGGCCTTCTACCTCGGCTAGATCTTTGAAGTACCGCATAGAAAAAGTTTTTGTTTATCTCTAGGCGTTCCAACAGTGGTATCAGAGAGGTAGCTTCTGGTTTTAGGCCCGTGATCTGCACATATGTGATTTGTAGTTAGCGTTAGATTGGATCTAATTGTTGTTTTGGTGGTCGTTCTATAAGATAGATCGGTTTTGTACAAGGTTGATTGGATCAATCGTACTCGGGGGTTAATGGATGATATGGTTTCCGTGATCATACTGCTAAGGTCGTGGAACAACTTACCACTACCGGTCGGTTTCCGCCATCGGGGTATACCGTGACACATAAATCTAGTTGCGGTGATCGAAGATCAAATAGTTTGGTCGAATCGGAATATGGATCAGATTTGGGTAAAATTGTTTTATCCGGTGAAGAAATCTATGTTCGGAATGCAGATGAGATGTGCGGTTTCCAAAATCGTTGGTTCGGGACCGCCGGCTTTGCCCTGTCCTAGCGCCTTAGACGTTGTTACGAGTTTCACAACGCCGGTAGATATCGTTTCTATGCATAACTTGTTTTTGCAGGATGTTGTGAATGGTATGGCTTATGTGCATTTGATGTGTGTAATCCATACGTGATCTGCGTATCATGTTTTTTTCAGCCGGCTGGAGCCATACAAGTCGGCTACATGGTGTAAGATGGCACGTGGAAAGAGTTGGCACGAGTCGACTTATAAGCTTTGTGGAGATGGAGATCACCATGAAGAGAGCCATACCATTTCACATTATAATTGCTTTATTTGTGTTATTGTTATGTATATTTTTACCTCTATTTAGATAGTTGGTAGATTTTAATCCCTCAAAGAAGGTCTAGTCGGTCGCCCCGCCAGTGCTGCACCATCACAAGTCGGACATTCTTGGTAGTGGGCTCATAAAATTGAGGTGCTACCAATTATTTCCTATTAGGTGGGTTTGAGTCGGACTCTTACAGCGGAAGCACTTGGTAAGCTAGACGAGTCCATCACAACGGTTGTGAGGCTCGGGGCGAGGTAGGTTGGGAGCCGGGGCATGTGATGCCACCCGACTAACAGGAGTCGTATTGGATACGATTGGCAAGGTGTTGCCTACCTAGATCACTTGATGGCTAGCGGTGATGCTAAAGCTCACTAGTCGGCTTGCTTATTTAGGATCTTGAATCACTTAGCAACCATCGGAGGGGTGTTGGTTCTAGTGGGAGCATAAGTATTAAAGCGTTTAATATGCCTGCTCTTTTATGAATACATGTCTTAAGTGTTTTGCATATTTTCTGTTGTAGATCAATGGCACCTAGCGACCTTCCTCATATGTCCACTTTTGCGTTGAGGTCAATCCTAGAGAAAGATAAGCTTAATGGAACTAATTTCACCAACTGGTATCGTAATCTGAGGATAGTCCTCAAGCATGACAAGAAAGAACATGTTCTAGAAACTATACTTCCAGATGAGCCTGATGATGATGCGACTGTCGCTGTCATGAATGCCTACCGTAAGACTAGAGATGAGTCTACGGAAATTAGTTGTCTTATGCTTGCACACATGGAACAGGACTTGCAGCAGCAATTCGAGAATGTTGAGGCCTACGATATGATCGAAAGCCTCAAAAGTATGTTCCAGACTCAGGCAAAGACCGAGAGGTATCAAGTCTCTCAAGCTTTGCTAGGCTGTAAGCTCAAAGACGGCGATCCACTGAGTCCACATGTAATCAAGATGACTGGTTACGTGCAGTCTCTGGATAGGCTGGGCTTCCCAATTAACGAAGAGTTCGCTACTGATATAATTCTGAACTCTCTTCCTAGTGCGTATGGTCCGTTTATTTCGAACTACCACATGCATGGTATGGATAAGAAGATCACTGAATTACATGGGATGCTCAAAACGGAAGAGGCTGGTCTCAAGAAAGGCGTCAGTCAAGTATTGATGGTGCAGAATAAGGCTAAGTTCAAGAAGAGTTCTTGGACCAAGAAGAAGAAGGATAAGTCAGGAGGCAGCGCCCATGGCCCTGTCCAGAGCGCTTCCTCAAAGACTAAGCCATCTCCTACAGCCAGAGCAAATTGTTTCTATTGCAAGCAGGATGGCCACTGGAAGAGGAACTGCACCAAGTATTTGGCTCACAGAGCCAAGAGTGGAGGTGTGACTTCCAACTCAGGTACTCTTGTGTGCAATATTATAGACATTTATCTTGTTGATGCACCTAACAGTTCTTGGGTATATGATACCAGATCAGTTATTCACATATGCAACTCGTTGCAGAGACTGGTAAGATCTAGGAGCGTGGCAAGAGGAGAGGTTGATATTCGGGTCGGCAACAAGGCGAGAGTCGCTGCGTTGGAAGTCGGCACGATGCAACTTCATCTACCTTCGGGATTTTTAATGGAGCTGAATAATTGTTATTATGTTCCAGTGCTTAGTCGAAACATTATTTCCGCCTCATGTTTGATGAGACAAGGTTATGAGTCGAATATTAAGAATAATGGTTGTTCTTTATATTTGAAAGATATGTTTCATGGCTTTGCACCCGCTCAGGACGGGTTATTTATTTTGAATCTTGATAGTGAATCGGTCTATAATATAAATGTGAAAAGATTGAAACCAAATGATCTAAATATGACTTATTTTTCGCGCTATCGGCTTGGTCATATAAGTTGGAAGCACATGAAGAAGCTCCATGATGATGGACTTCTAACTTCGTTTGACTTAGAGTCATTTGAGACATACGAATCATGCCTACTAGGCAAAATGACCAAGACACCTTTTACAAGGAGTTGTGAAATGGCGTCCGACTTGTTGGAACTAATACATAGTGATGTATGCGGTCCAATGTGCACGACAGCCAGAGGTGGTTATGAGTACTTCATTACCTTCACTGATGATTTGAGTACGTATGGATATATCTATTTAATGAAACACAAGTCGGAAGCCTTTGAGAAATTCAAGGAATTCCAGAGTGAGGTATAAAATCAACTCGGCAAGAAAATAAAGTTTCTACGGTCGGACCGTGGAGGCGAGTACATGAGCCATGAGTTTGATGATCATCCAAAGAGTTGTGGAATAGTTCCTCAACTCGCTCCTCCGGGTAGACCGCAGAGGAACGGTGTATCGGAACGGAGAAATTGGACCTTGTTGGACATGGTACGATAAATGATGAGTCGGACAGATCTACCTTTATCATTTTGGGGTTATTGTCTAGAAACTACATCGTTCACACTAAACAAAGCACCATCAAAGTCGGTAGAGAAGACACCGCATGAGATGTGGACTGGCAAAAGGCCAAGTTTATCTTTTCTTAAGATTTGGGGTTGTGAGGCATTTGTCAAGCGGCTTCCGCCGGACAAGCTCATGCCCAAGTCGGATAAGTGTATTTTCGTGGGGTATCCGAGGGAAACCTTGGGGTACTACTTCTACAACCGAGAAGAGGGCAAAGTGTTTGTCGCTCGGAATGGTGTCTTCGTTGAGAAAGAGTTTCTCAACCAGGGAGTCAGTGGGAGCATAGTGCAACTTGAAGAAATCCGAGAGGAACCGGCAAGGGGCGAGTCGGCAAGGGCCTTGGAGGCTAAGTCGGTCGTGGTACCTACGCCGGTAACAGCACCTGAACCACGGAGATCTGCCAGATTACAAAATGCTCGTGACGTTTTACTGTTAGACAGTAATGAGCCGGCAACTTATTCGGAAGCGATGGTGGAATCTGATTCCGAGTCATGGCTTGGAGCCATGAGATCCGAGTTAAAGTCCATGGATGAAAACCAAGTTTGGAATTTGGTTGATCTGCCTGACAGTGCAAGACCCATCGAGTGCAAATGGGTCTTTAAAAAGAAAACTGATATGGATGCAAATATTTCCGTCTATAAAGCACGACTTGTCGCGAACGGGGTTCCGACAGGTTCAAGGAGTTGACTATGACGAGACCTTCTCGCCTGTATCGATGCTTAAGTCAGTTCGGATCATGTTAGCCATAGCAGCCTATTTCGACTATGAAATATGGCAGATGGATGTCAAGACGGCTTTCCTTAATGGAAATTTAACTGAGGACGTGTATATGATACAGCCCGAAGATTTTGTCGATCAGGCTAACGCTGACAAGGTATGCAAACTTCAGAATTCCATTTATGGGTTGAAGCAAGCATCTCAGAGTTGGAACATTCGCTTTGATGAGGTAGTCAAATCGTTTGGCTTCATCAAGAGCAATCATGATTCTTGTTTATACAAGAAGTTTAGTGGGAGCAAAGTAAATTTTCTAATCTTATATGTGGACGACATATTACTGATGGGAAATGATGTCATGATGTTGCAAGAAACCAAAGAATCATTGGAAAGGAGTTTCTCAATGAAGGATTTGGGTGAGGCGACTTACATACTGGGAATCAGGATCTATAGAGATAGATCAAGGCGGCTCATTGGATTGAGTCAGAGTACATATCTGGACAAAGTTTTGAAGAAATTCAAAATGGAAGAGTCTAAGAAGGGGTTCTTACCGATGTCCCATGGTGTAAAACTCAGCAAGACTCAGTGTCCTTCGACGACTGATGAGCGAAGTCGAGTGAGTGTGATCCCGTATGCTTCGGCAGTCGGATCCATCATGTATGCCATGATTTGTACTAGGCCAGATGTTTCCTATGCTCTAAGTGTAACGAGCAGATACCAGGCTGACCCTGGCGAAGCCCACTGGGCAGCGGTTAAAAACATCCTTAAGTACTTGAGAAGGACTAAGGAAATGTTCCTAATTTATGGAGGTGATGAGGAATTCAGTGTAAAGGGTTACACGGATGCGAGTTATCTCACCGACTCAGATGATTCTCGTTCGCAATCTGGATACGTGTTCGTAATGAACGGAGGGGCTGTGAGCTGGAAGAGTTCCAAGCAAGATACCGTGTCTGCATCTACGACAGAGGCTGAGTATATTGCTGCCTCGGAGGCTGCAAAGGAAGCTGATTGGATCAGGAACCTCCTGATGGATCTTGGTGTGGTTCAGGGCGCGTCCAATCCATTGGACGTATATTGTGACAACAATGGTGCTATCGCACAAGCCAAGGAACCTAGACAACACCAGAAGAACAAACATATTTACTCATGCGTTACCACCTCATTCGCCAGTTTGTCGAACAAGGTGATATCAAGTTATGCAAAGTACACACGGATGCAAACATTGCAGATCCGTTGACAAAGGCGCTATCACAGCCAAAGCATGAGGCGCACA
This sequence comes from Alopecurus myosuroides, assembly GCA_028641055.1. NCBI lineage: Eukaryota > Viridiplantae > Streptophyta > Magnoliopsida > Poales > Poaceae > Alopecurus > Alopecurus myosuroides. Next base: position 289,110,062 of record CM054059.1, read on the forward strand.
TGAGAGGTATGGGCATTCGATGTCTAGGCATATGATGTCGAGATGATTGACTCTAGTGCAAGTGGGAGACTGTTGGGAGTATGCCCTAGAGGCAATCATGTATGATGTAATTCACAATGTATTCATAAAGTTATTAAGTCGTCCTTGTTTTGAACATCTGATATATGTCATTGAATATGTGATTCGGTTGTGGAACTACGTATTCATGTTGTTCATGCTAAATTGTCCTTGGTCATTAAGGTTGTGCTGGACACACACCCTAGACTAATGTGAGTGTTGGCTGATGACTCGGTTCACTTGTCATGGGCATAGCGATGCCATTCCAACGTTCATAGACTCAGCTAAAGAGTTTAGCAAGTCGGACTGACCCATATTGAGATGTAACGAGCAAGTCGTCATTTGCATGTCTCAATCAATGTAATCCTTTGACCTGAGGTTGTCGCACAATCCGAGTTGTGGATCAGCGACTTAGGTTCTGACAAACGTTGTTCCGTGACAAGGCAGTTATAAAGGCAGAGTTCGGGTCGAATGAGAAGCAAGCTGCGTGATGTGGATAATCAAGATGGTATTTTTTTCCCCTCCGAATGGAGAGATATTCTCTGGGCCCTCTCGAGTGATATGATTCCGGAAGCATGGCCATGCGCGACTCGGTTAAGTGTTAGCTGAGTCTGTTGACTAAGAGTTAGTCAGATGAATCATATATCACGGACCGAGAAGAGAGTTGAGCTATTTAAGGGATGACGATAATTCGCCTATAGTTCGACAAGATATATCGTGAGGCAAAAGGGACTCAGATGAAAGTCACATTGGAAGGTATGTCGTCATAACTCTATGAAACTTGGGAGTCGGCACGTTCTTCTAGGAGCCGCTACCGATTGATCGATTGGGAGCCGGACTCCAATCGTTTCCAAGTCGCCATAAGCCTGCATGGTCGCACACTTAAGAGCGGGAGCAAGTATATTGGTCGGGTTGGACCCGAACCAGAAATGGACTGAATTAGTGAGTTAGACTCACAGAGGGAATGGGCCACAAGCGTTGTGAAGCCCACTACCACTCGCTATATAAAGAGGGGCGCAGGTTGCTCAGCGGGCACGTTATTCCACTCCCATGCATTGGGAACCCTAGCCCCACTCAGTCCAGCCGCCGCATCGGACCTAGCAGTCCACCGTTGGAGCTCCTCCTCGTACGTGTGGATACCGGCAGAGGTGTTGTACGTTCAACACTTCGACGACCGTGGGATTGGATCGGCTGGATCGGATCGTGGGATTACACTGCATCGACGTGCTTCATCGATAATCTGCACCTGCGCGTCTAGTGGTAATCCTTGTGGCCTTCTACCTCGGCTAGATCTTGGAAGTACCGCGTAGAAAAAAAAGTTTATCTCTACGTGTTCCAACATGATGGTCTTTTAGTATTGATTCATTGAAAGTTCTTACTTTATTGTTCCAAATAGTTTAGACATTATTCATTTGGTGTCAACTATAAATTTCACCTCTTGTTCATTTGATCCTAGTTTACATGATTTACATTACTACTTGATCAAGATTGTGTTGATAGCATGTCACATCAAAAATTACTTTATTATCACTTACCTACTCGAGTACGAGCAGGAATTAAAATTGGGGATGATGATACGTCCCAAATGTATCTATAATTTTTTATGCTCCATGCTTTATTTATGTTATTGCATGTTTTTTACATGTTTTACTTCGTTTTCTAGATGATTTCATGGACTAACCTATTAACAAGATGCCCAAAGCGAGTTTCTAGGGTTTGTTGTTTTTCTATTTCAGAAAAGCTCTAAAGAAAATATTCGTCAAATGTCCTAAAATTTTACGGGATTTATTTTTTGCCTGGAACGAAGGAGTCCAAAGGAGAGCCGGAGGGGAGCCAGGAGACCACCATGGGGGTTCCAGGCGTGGCCCCTCGTGGCCTCGGCCACCGCCTCACGCCGCCTCTTCGCCTATAAATTGGCTTTAAACCTAAAAAGTTCAGGGATGGAGAAATTTTCCACGAAATTGATACATATGCGCCGTCACCTCGAAAGTCCTTTCTAGGCCTTCTGGAGTCCTGCTCCGGCACCCTGCCGGAGAGGGGGATCGTCACAGGAGGTCTCTACATCGCCATGATTGCCTCCGGACAGATGCATGAGTAGTTCATCCTGGTACTACGGGTCCATATCAATAGTTAGATTGTGTTCTCTCTCCCTTGTGCCTCCATGTTTAGATTTTGTGAGCTGCCTAACAGCTAGAGTTTTACTTCACAAAAGGGCTCAGATTTTTAACGACTAGAGTTTTACTTCACAAAAGGGCTCGGATTGATCACCTAACATGCATAATAGTTGAGAAAGCATTGCAACATCATTACCACGTAACAAACAATTTCAAATTTCAGACGCAAGTTTGAATTTTGGATCAAAATTGAATATTGATTTCAAATAAAAAAACATGAAAAATGAGCTTACGTACATAAATATGGGTATCGATACCACAAATATTACACGTTCAATGTTCACACCTGTAGTTCAAATTTTGAATTGACTCCATAAATTTTATTGAACTGTTTGGCAAAATTTGACGCAAAAACAATTGCGCCTATAATGTTCTGAAAATTTAACACAACAATAAGCATGTCATTTGGCTCAATTATAACTTTAACAGATCCAACACACTTAAAAAAAACCCATCATTTGGACAAATTACAACAAGTTATAATACAAAGTGATGCATAAATACAAAGTACGTACTACCATCCTCACTACTAGTGCTACGCCGCACTACTCGTCATCGGAGTCGACGGCATTGGCGGTGCGGGCATCCTCGTTTTGAAGCTCCGCCTCAACCTCTCTCGCATGAAGCGTTAATCTCGCTAGAGTTGTCCGACGAACAGCCAGTCCGTGGCCTCCGCCTTGAGCGGTAGCTGGGCCACGCGGTGCTCCTCCATCTGGCTGCGGAGCTCCTCCTCGTTCATGGGGATGATATTGGGCGGCGCATCCAGCTCCACTACGCCGACCTGTCGGCACGCTCAGATCGACGCATGTGCCACCAAATGCGTTTGCGCCTCCACCTCCAACTGCTCCTGCGCTACCTCCTCTGCATGCGCCCGCGCTGGCACCTCCACCTCCAACTGCTCCTGCGCTACCTCCTCTGCATGCGCCCGCGCCTGCACCTCCACCATTGTGTCGGCCTCGTCGCAGGCTCTTGCCTCGCGGTAGTACTCCGCCATATAATGTGGGGTTAGCATTGTGTACGAGGTTGGAAGGCGGTGAGGCATAGTGCTGGTGTCGTACCTGGTGGAGGTGGTTGGTGCGGGGAAAGAGGTGAGGATGCCGCGACGACTGGATCTGGACGGAGATGTGGAGGTGTGCTAGGGTACGGATCCTGCCCGCCTCTTATAACCGGAGAGGGCCTCTCGGGTAGAGCTCCAGCTGGAGTGCCTTCAATGCGAGCGGCACCGGGTTGATGATGCATGGACGGCCAGTAAAGCAAGCTACTCGTCAGGGCGATTCAAAATGAGGTCAAGCTACCCCACTAGTTAGGTCAACTAACGGTCAAACGAGGTTGACCATAGGGAAACACCTTGGTTGGTCGCCTACGAGCATCTAAAGAGCGAAGTAGGGCAAAAACGAGGAAAGCAAAAAAGCAGGGCAAAAAATAAGGAAAACTAAGCGAAACAGAGCAAGAAAGTAATAATCCCAAGGAATTGCTAAACCAACTGTATTATTCAGAATAACCTGGAAATTACACCAAGTTATGAGTTTGAGACATTCACACTAATTGTCGTGGTGGTGTCACGGCAGATGCCATGGGATGGCTAAAGATGTGGGGACGATGGACGCTGGAGGTGTCCGGGGAGGGATCACGCGACGAGTAGCCGCGTGAGGTAAGATCCACACAACACAAACAACACGATGTACCCAGGTTCAGGGCCCTCGTGAGGAGGTAAAACCCCTACTCCTGCCTGTCTCTATGTATTACGGTGTCTCTCCGAGTAGGTACAATACAAATGATATCGCTACCGATTAGCCCCCTGCCCCTCTCCGAGTAGAGCTAGGTCAAGAACTTAGGGTTTCTAGGGTTTCTAGTGAGCCACTATGGGAGCAGGTGAGAGCCTCTGGGAGCATGTGAGAGCCTCTGGGAGCATGTGAGAGCCTCTGGGAGCATGTGAGAGCCTCTGGGAGCATGTGAGAGCCTCTGGGAGCATGTGAGAGCCTCTGGGAGCATGTGAGAGCCTCTGGGAGCATGTGAGAGCCTCTGGGAGCATGTGAGAGCCTCTGGGAGCATGTGAGAGCCTCTGGGAGCATGCCTCGCGCAGGAGGCGGCGGGGCACCTTATATACATGGTGCCCAGCCGGATACGTCCAAATCCTAGACAAGTGTCGACATAGTGTGCACACTGTCCTTTCTCCGAGTACCCGCTGACATCTTTGGTCGTTGGTCTTGGCTGCTTCTGTAAAGTCGTTGGGCAAAACTAGGGGACAGACTGGTATCACTGTACCTAGTCACAGAGTAGGCCCCCCTTATCCTGCCACCGACTGCTTCCATGCTGTCACTGTCAGGCAGGCCATCCCCACGTGAACAGTAGTTCGAATGCTGCCAAGTACGGACCCAGGATACGCGGGATCCTGTGTCAGAACGGCTCCTTTGACTTCCTGCCCGAGTAGTTTCCCGCCAAATGTTCCCGCCAATTGTACTCGGGCCAAACCTTCTACTCGACATGGTAGAAACTGATGGATATCTCCTTCTGGTCATCTTGGGGTGAGACCGGGTAGCATTCGACCGGGTAGCGAGTACCCGGTAGTCGGCTACTCGACCAAACCTCTCTTCTGTAAGCGGCCTTTACCACCTGTCTTTACCCTACTCGGGGGTAACCCCCCGACAGCAGTCCCCGAAGCTGGTTGAGTCTTGCGAACTTGTTCACTAGGCTCTGCCAGCTTAAAACCAGCCTTTGCATCCCAGCCATCGAACCTCAAGATGCCGAGTAGGTCCTCCGAGTAGCTATCCGGAAAGTATCTTGAGTCTCCTCTTTCCGAGTAGCACTTGCTTTCTACTCTGTATCCGAGTAAAAAGACTTAGCGAAATTTCGCAAACTGAGCCTCTGCAGCGCAGAGCAACATCCAGCCCTTCACGCAGGCACTGCCTACGTGTCAAGCATCCACGACCTTGTCGTTTGGTTGCCCAGGACACGACGCCACGTGTCCAGTTTTCACGCCGTGGGCCCACTGGCCGTCATGTCCCATCACGCGCAATTACTGGCCACGATCTGAAGGTGGGATCAAATGCGGCCGTTACGCGCGCAGCCCGCGCTTGCGTGCGTTTCTATTCGGCCACAGGACCCACCACACGCCACAGTCGATCCCACTACCGTGGTGGTAACGGTAATCCCGCGAGGGAGGTATAAATACCCCTGCGGTAATTTCCTTTTCTTCTTCCCTGCTCTTTTCCCCTTCTGCCTCCTGTTCTTCTTCTCCACCGAGCCCTCTGCCGCCGCGCAAGCTTCCGCGCCGCCGCGGACTCTGTCCTCCGAGCAACTCCACTCGAAAATCATCCACTCCTCCCACTCGCAAGGATGGCCAAGGCTAGCTGGGCGGGTTCCTCCGTCACCCAGGCCAATCTCGCCTGGCTCGTGTCCAGCAGGAGGGTTCCTCCCGGCGTGGAGTGCCGGGCACCCGACGACGAGGTCGTACCAACTCCGCGGGACGGCGAGCGGGTGGTCTTCATGTCGCACTTCGAGCGCGGCTTCGGACTGCCCGCCTCGGACTTCTTGCGCAAGTTCCTCGACCACTTTGGGCTGCAGATGCATCATCTGCCGCCCAACGCGGTCGTCTTCCTCGCCTACCACGTCGTCGTCTATGAGGCTTTTCTCGGCATCAGGCCCACGACTGATACGTGGCTCAGGTACTTCAATCTCCGCCAACAATCAGTCGGGAAGAAAGAAGGTGCAGGTATCGGCCGCGCCACCGACACGGGCTGTGCCATGATGGTGCAGCGGACGGGTACAAACCATCCCCGCATCCAGGGGCTGGATTCCTGCCGAATGTGGCAACAGACATTCTTCTATGTCAAGAATGTTCCCGCCACGGAAGGAGGTGTGGTTGATGACCGAATCAACCTGCCCGCTTGGAGGAACCGTGCTCCACTCGGGTCGAACTGGAAGGAGAAGCCCAACATCGACGAAATCGCCGTCGAGATAGAAGATAGGCTCGGCGAGTTGAAGAAGCTGGGCCTCAAGAATGACGACCCGGTGATATGCTGGATCAAGCGCCGAGTACTCCCACTGCAGGAGCGCTGCCATCTCATGTGTTACATGGGAGGCCCGCGCGACTGCACCAGGACCACCACCATCGAAATCGACGACGTGGATGTTGCCTATCATGCCAGGAACATGCTGAAGACAAGCCTCACCGAGAGGTGGCGGTATGGCTTCGCTCCGTACAGCCGCACGCTACCGATTGCCCGGGTACGTTCTTCCTTCTCTGTTTTCGCCTCTGCTTTCCGAGTAGATAGCTTCCCTTTCCGCCCCGACTAGCAATCACCTGATGCGCCGAGTAGAGAACTTAGTCGACTCACGCTTAGGCCTAGTATGCTTTGTGTGTGCACGCCTATCCGGGTAGAACACTTGGAAAACTGCATAGGCTTAGTGTGCTTTGTGCCTGCACGCCTGTCCGAGTAGAATACTTAGAAAACTGCATAGGCTTAATGTGCTTTGTGTTTGCACGCCTATCCGAGTAGAGTTCCATCCTGATACTCGGTTGACTTATGATCCTTCTCTGTCTTTCAGACTCTTACTCGACAGTTGATTGAGAGTCGCGAGGTTTTTGAGGAGAACTGGTTCGCCGATCGCGAGGAGGATGACATGTTGCCCTCTGATGACGCGGGACAGAGCAGCCCCGCTCCTGACAAGCGCGATGCTCTCCGCACTTGGTCAGATGAAGGCTCTCACGGTATTGTTATTTTTATCTTGTTTGCTTCCGAGAAACACCAACCCCTTGCATTGCTGTTCCTGATTCTTCCTTCCTTTCTTTTGAATTTCTCAGATGAGGCCGCTGCGGAGAAGGACGACGAGGATGAGGGCGAGAACGAGGGCGATGCGCCCCTTGTCGTCCAACCTCTGTCTACTGCCCCTCCCGAGACTCGCAAGCGAACCGGCAGCGAAGCGCAGGCACCTCCTGCCAAGAAAAGGAAACCCGCCGAGAAGGAGGAGGCCGCCGAGAAGAAGAGGAAGGTTACTGTCAAGAGACCCCGACGACAGCTTAAATCCACCACTGCGTGAGTTCTCATCTCGTTTGCCCTCCTTCTCGCGTAGTACTGGTTTCCTCCAAACCTTCTTCCAATCCCTAATTCCTTTCTTCTCTGCAGTCCTGCCATGGATGCGAACGCAGCCCTCGCGTCCGACCAAGCCCAGAAGAAACCAGTACCTCTGGTCAACCTGGACGATGACGATGAGGACCGCGACGCCAATGCTGCTGCTGCCAACCCAGCACAAGGAGCAGCGTCAGAACCAGCAGCACATGACACCGCCGTCCACGACGAGAGACCCCCTTCTCCTCCGGCTAGCAACGCCGAGGATAATCAAGAGCAAGAAAAGCAAGGCGCCGCCGCCCTTGAGCGGCCAGAAGTAGAGCAGCCCACCAATGAGGCTGCCGCACAAGAGAACGTTGCTGCCGAGCAGCTGGTGACAGATGACACCGCCGCGGATGCTACCGTAGCAGATGTCTACCCACTGCCAGGCAGCGCACCGAGTGGTGTTCTGCCGGGAGCTGCAGCGGCGCCACCAACTGCGCAGGGCCCTACGCCACCGACTGCGCAAGGCCCTACACCACCAACCTCCTCCTCGTCTCCTCAGAGCAAGGACACCTCCAGCTCTCCTGGGCGAGCAGCCAAGCAACAGGCCCTTGATGCTCTGAGGGATTACTGTTCCAAGAAAGGTCTATCCGAGAAGGAGACTGCCGATAAGGTGGCTGCCGAGGAGGCCAAGGCCAAGGAGGAAGCCGCCGAGAAGGCCAAAGCCGAGAAAGAAACTGCTGAGAGAGCCAAGGCCGAGCAGAAGAAGGCCAGGGCTGAACAGAAGAAAGCCGAGAAGCGAGCTGCCGAGGAAGCAGTCGCCGAGAAGGCAAAGGCCAAGACTGAGGGGAAGAAACCCGAGGATCCCGAGAAGCAGAAGATCGAGAAGGAGCAGACGAAGAAAAGGGCCAGAGAGCAAGGCGCATCCGCAGGCGGAGCACTCGTGATCCGCGACTCCGGCCCGATTCCTGCTGCACTCTCTGCGGGCGCTCGCGCTGCTGGCCAGCCTTGCTACCCGGAATATATGATTGAGGTTAGCCACCAACATAGCATCGGCTTCCCTCCCCAAGATAAAGCTGTAGCTATTCAGAAGGGGAGGAAAGCAGTAGCCAGGAATACTCCTCCCTTCGATCCAGCCCAGAATAAACCCGTCAATATTGCTTCTCGGGGACCCCAAGACAAGCCAATAACCTCCAAGGGTCTTGAGCAGGTACTGGATACTGTCGGCTACATCAGCGCCAAGTGGGACAGCGGGGTTCTCGGAGAGGAGAAGTGGCACGGCTTGACCCTTGGCTCCGTCGACCACTACCGCGTGGAGTGGAACAAGATCGACCTGGGACACCAGCCCATGTCCGTCTCCACCGATACCGCAACCCTCGCAGCCAAGATGTTCTTGCACCGCAAGAACGCCGAAGATATCGAACAGAGCTACGCAGTAAGTCTTTTTGCCTTTTCCGAGTTGAATTTTCTTCTCTTCTACTCGCCTTTCTTCTTTCTCACCATCACTCCCAGTCCCCGAGATTTGGGTCGAGTAGGCGGATACTCTCCGAGCAGCCTCCTACTCGGGCCGAATCTTCTCTGCTTTGCCTAACTCATTTTCTTCTCGGTTTTCAGGATAGCGTTCTTAAGCGGACCAATTTATACCGCATCCTTCTCTGGAACCACTCCATCGCCAGGAGGCGAATTGCTGCGCTGGAGAAGGAGAAGTCAGTTGCTGAGGCCGCGAGCAAAAATGCAAACGACAGCACCCAACAGCTGGCCGAAGTGCAAGGTACGCCTTTAGCCACGCGGTTCCTGCGTTTTATGGTTACGCCCGCTTCTGCTTTTTTACGCACTGACCTTTCCTTCTCTGCAGAGAAACTGAAAGCCTTGGCCGATGAGCATGAAAAATGCCGTAGCTTCGTGGAGAACGCCGAGGCCACGATAAAGAAACTTGAAGGTGAGTTTGCTGTTTACTCGGTATGTCCTTGAACTCGGTTCTTCTCTGCCCGTTTACTGACCTCATCTTGTCTTTTCGCAGAAGATTATAAGTCATTTGCTAAGGCGCACCAAGATTGCGTCCAGCCAGCAGAGGTGGAGAAACAGCTGTCCGACCAGGCCATTACTCTGATTAAGGACCACACCACCGAGATGGAGAAGCTGCAGGTCCAGCTTCAGAACGCGCTCCAAGACGCCGTGAAGATTGGCGCCGAGAGGGACGCGGCCATCGCCGAGAAAGCCAAGGCCGAGACTACTTTCAAGGCCAAGGAGAGGGCCCTCGAGGCTGAGTGCGAGACTCTGAAGAAGACCAATGCTGATCTTTTCGCTCAGATGGACACCCTGCGCCAGGTTCAATCAAAGCAGATTAACAACGAGGAATCCTGGAGAACCAAGCTGCAGCAGCTGCGCCGCCAACTGATCGGTAAGTTCTTTTCTTCATTGCATCTTTTCTTCTCGGTCCTATTCCTTCTCGGCTTCCTCTTTTCTTTCTCGGTTTTTGATCTTGCCACTTGCTATTTCAGATATTTGGCCTCGTCTTGAGTCTACCTCTGCGCCCACGATAGCCAAGGCCCGAGCAGTTCGCCTCTCGCTGGGTGAGCCGATTGACACCAGGGCTGATATCGAGGACAGCTTGGTGGTGCTCAAAGGTTACTTCGAACAGCTGGCCGGCTGCGGGACTGATTTGATGCACGCGGGCTTTGAGCTCCACCGGCTGTTCTGGCCCCATGATCCTGAGCCAAAAAGCATGCGGGCGCTCGCCCTCAAGCTGGAAGGCGTGAAGGCCGAGTTGAAGAAGTGGCGAGCCTCCGGAGCCCGTGCTGGTGCGGACGTGATGCTTCTCTGCATTGCGTCCTGGTATGAAAACTTGGATATGCAGCTCATCCGCGGGAAGCGCAATGACTCCAAGTGGGAGACTGATGCCGATAGCGTGGCCTTGCGCAAGCAGATTGCATATGATGTCGCAGAATGCGCCGAGACGGAGGTCTACATCGATGGCGTCCCCGAACCTGACACCGAGTACGAGGACGAAGAAGATGATGAGGAAGCGGAAGAGCTTGGTGACTTCTTCGAATCTCCCAAGGGCAAGGCCGGGAAGGGAAAAGCCACCGTCGTCGCGAGTAGCGATGAAGACGAAGAGGCGCACATCGACTCCGAGCCACTCGACTTCGGCACTTCCTCAGGTGCTGCTCTCGACGACACGGTGCCTCCTCCTGGCCATGCTTCAGGCTCCTCCTCGACTCCAGGACCCGCCTCGGTGGCCACGGCCACTTCCGAGCAGGCGGCCACCCAGGAGGATGCCGAGATGGAGGAATCCACCGCCGTGCAGACGGAAGCGGATGCCACTCAAGCCGGCACCGAAGAAGCAGCTACCGCCACCGCTACTGAAGAAACTGCTGCCAAGGCCGCCGCCGAGGAAACAGCCGCTAAGGCCAGCGCCGAGAACATCTCCTCTGCAACTTGAAGCAACCTGCAATCTTTTCTTTCACTTGAACACTTTATCAGATCCCCGGGATGCCGGGAGCAGATGTAACAGACTACCTTTATCTTGCTTGCTACTCAGTTTTTATGCCCACTCGGTTTATGTTGACATTAATCAATTTGAGCGACACTGGCTTAATGCCGAGTTGTGTTTCCATGCGAGTCCCCGAGTAGCTTTTCTTATTCACCCTGTCTTTTCATCTCTGCTCTACCTGCGACTTGTCGCTTGTTTGGTATTCGAGTCACTAGAATCAAAGAACAAGGCTGCAAATACTTAGCCGCTAGAAACAATCATGATAACGCAGCCCACCACCTAGCCGAGAAGACGAAAACAAGGAACAAAAAGTAACCGACAATCTACTCGGTTCCTGCACTCTTTCTTCCTTAGTGATTTTCGTGTGCTTATTGACCTTTTGCTTGTTCTCTTGCTTGCCATGAAGCCGGGTTTCGGACAGCAGCAAAGTCGAAGAGTTGGCATATAGGTTTAAACACAGTACTCAATGCACTTTTGAGTTCTGAAGTGAAGCAACCGAATAGACAAAGGAACAAGCCGAGTAAAAACACTTAGAGCAATTTTGGACGAGGGCAGTCCCCGAGAACAATTTTAGATTGCAGAGTAGAATTTCAACTCGGATGAAAGGGTACATACACATCTTTGCTTACGAATGAAAACGACGAAGTAGAGCTACATTCCAGGGACGCTTGGTTTCCTCTCCAGCTTTATCTGCCCTGTTCGCCTGCGATGGGCGCACATCTACAAGATAGTACGCGTCATTGTGCAGCGCTTTGCTGACAATGAAAGGCCCTTCCCATGGAGGAGACAACTTGTGCATCCCGGCTGTGCGCTGCACAAGCCTAAGGACCATGTCTCCTTCTCGGAAAACCCTTGGGTTCACCTTTCGGCTATGATAGCGCCGCAGGTTTTGCTGGTAGATAGCCGAACGTGACAGAGTCAGCTCTCTTGCTTCTTCAAGCAGGTCAACGTCGTCTTCTCGAGCTTCTCTCGCCTCCACCTCAGTGTAGAGGGCTACTCGGGGGGAGTCATGCTCTAAGTCTATTGGCAACACGGCCTCAGCCCCGTATACCAAGAAGAATGGCGTGTAGCCGGTTGACCGGTTAGGGGTAGTCCTTAGACTCCACAACACCGCTGGCAACTCTTCTAGCCAACACCCAGGTGTTTTCAGCAGTGGCTCAATCAGCCTCGGCTTGATGCCTGCCAGTACCATCCCATTTGCTCTCTCAACTTGCCCATTGGAGGCAGGGTGCGCGACTGACGCAACGTCTAGTCGGATATGCTTATCTCTGCAGAATCGCACCATTGCCCCCTCTGCAAAGTTGGTGCCGTTGTCGGTGATGATACTGTGCGGGTAGCCATATCTCATGATCACATCTTTCACAAACTTCACAGCTGTGACTCCATCGCACTTCCGAATAGGCTTCACCTCGATCCACTTGGTGAACTTGTCCACCATGACCAAGATATGTGTCATATTGCCCTTAGCCGGCTTGAAAGGACCAACCATATCCAAGCACCAAACAGCAAACGGCCATGTGATAGGAATTGTTTTCAACTCGGATGCTGGCATGTGAATCTTACTTGCGAACATCTGGCAGCCGGCGCACTTCCTCACAATGTCCTCAGCCTGCTGCAATGCAGTGAGCCAGTAGAAGCCATGCCGAAAAGCTTTCTTGACTAAAGCCCGAGAAGAGGCGTGATGCCCACATTCCCCTTGATGTATCTCCACCAGGATTTCTTCTCCTTCCTCTGGGCTCACACAGCGTTGCAGCACACCAGTGGCACTTCTCTTGTGCAGCACGTCTCGGACTAAGGCGTAGCCCTTGGATCTTCTCTGAATCTGCCTCGCAGTCACCTCATCTTCAGGTAAAGTACCGTCCCTTAGAAAGGATAATATGGGCATTGCCCAGCTCGGTGTCTCCCGCACGGGAAACACTGGTTCGTCCATTTCCATTGGGACAGGCTCTGGTGGTTGCACAGGAGGAGTAGGAGCGCTTCTCTGCAGCCCAGATCGATTGGCGAGAACTTCTTCAATGAATGCAACAGCTTCTGGGTTGAGGGCGGCAGTCCCCGAGTAAGGAGTGGCAGTCCCCGGGTAAGGAATGGCAGTCCCCGGGTAGGGAGTGGCAGTCCCCGGGTATGGAGTGGCAGTCCCCGAGTAGGGAACAGCAGTCCCCGAGTAAGGAGCGGCAGTCCCCGAGTATAGGACGGCAGTCCCCGGGTTCCCTGCAGCACTCTCCCAGTCAATCTCCATTGGGTCTGATTCTTCACTTGGCAGAGAGGGAACAAAGATAGATTCCGAGTTGGGGGAAGGCTTGATGGATGGCTTCCTCAAATGCTCCAAGGCAATCCCTGCCGGGATGGACTGCCTAGAAGATCCCAACTTGGACAGCTCATCTGCTGCTTCGTTCTCTGCTCGGTGAATGTGCTGGAACTCACAGCCTTCGAAAAACCCAGTCATTGACTGCACCAGGAAGCGATACGATGCCATGTTGGCATCCAAAGCATCCCAGGTACCTGAGACTTGCTGCACCACCAGATCTGAGTCGCCATAGCAGATAATGCGCTGCACACCAACCTCCTTTGCTACTCGCAAACCATGCACAACTGCCTCGTACTCGGCGACATTGTTGGATGCCTTGAAATGAATCTGCAACACATACTTGAGCTGATCGCGCTTGGGCGATGTAAGCACAACGCCAGCACCAAGGCCTTCTTTCACCTTTGAGCCATCAAAGTGCATCTTCCAATAGTTGGAAACTGGAGCGGGAGGTTCATACTGCATCTCGGCCCAGTCCACAAGAAATTCCGCCAGTACCTGAGACTTGATTGCTTCTCTTCTCGTATACGCGGGAGCGTACGCGGCTAGCTCGATCGCCCACTTGGCTACTCTGCCACTCGCCTCCTTGTTACCCATGATGTCCGAGATGGGAGCTGAGCTCACGACAGTGATGGGATGCTCCTGGAAGTAATGTTTCAGCTTCCTGGCGCCCAGGTACACACCATATGTCATCTTCTGGTAGTGAGGATAGTTTTGCTTGGAACTGGACAGCACCTCACTGAGATAATAGACTGGGCGCTGCACACTCTTGCCTTCTTCTTCTCGCTCCACCACTACTCGGTTAGTCGCGGCAATGTACAGCAGCATAGGCTCCTTGGGTAGCGGACTAGCCAAGACGGGAGCACTAGCCAGCATTGCTTTCAGCTCATTGAATGCCACATCCGCTTGCGGAGTCCAGACAAACTTGTCGCTTTTCTTCATCAGCTGATACAGAGGCAAAGCCTTCTCGCCCATCCGGCCAAGAAAGCGGCTCAGAGATGCCAGACAACCCGTGAACTTCTGCACCTCCTTCAATGATCTCGGCAAAGACATGCTCTCAATAGCTTTTATCTTAGACGGATTGGCTTCAATGCCCCGACTAGAAACCAGAAAACCGAGTAGCTTTCCAGCTGGTACACCAAAGGTACACTTACTCGGATTCAGTTTCATTTTGTACCTGCGTAGGTTAGCAAAGGTTTCCTCCAGGTCGGCAAGCAGAGTATGTGTTTTATTCGTTTTGATGACAATGTCATCTACGTACACCTGCACATTCTTGCCGAGCTGGTCATGCAAGCATTTCTGCATGCATCTCTGATAGGTCGCACCCGCATTCCTCAGGCCAAAACACATGACACGATAGCAATAAGCCCCGTACGGGGTAATGAAAGCAGTCTTTATTTGATCAGCAGGGTTGAGTGCAATCTGGTGGAAACCAGAGTAGGCATCTATGAAAGACAACAGCTCACAGCCGGCAGTGGAATCGATCACCTGATCGATGCGAGGTAGCGGGAAAGGATCCTTGGGGCATGCCTTGTTCAAGTCGGTGTAGTCGACACACATGCGCCATGCGGTGGCAGCCTTGGGATCTTCCTTTTTCTTCTCGACCATGACCGGGTTGGCCAACCAGTCCGGGTGCAGCACCTCCATGATGAAGTTACTGATCAGCAGCTTGGTGATTTGATCACCGATGGCCTTCCTTCTCTCATCCCCGAAACGGCGTAAAGCCTGCTTCACGGGCTTGGCGTCAGGACGCACATGCAAAGAGTGCTCAACCAACTCCCTCGGGACCCCTGGTAGATCTTCATTGGTCCAGGCGAACACGTCCCGATTCTCACGGAGGAAGTGGATGAGCGCGCTTTCCTATTTCTCCGCCAACCCGGCACCAATGATGGCCACGCGCTCCGGGAACTCGGGGTCAACCTGGACAGTCTTGGTCTCCTTGGCAGCTTGGAAAGCAGTACCATGCTGAGTACTCGGCACACCTTGTGCGCCAGCTTGTGCGGACTGAGCCATGGCCACCACCTCGTACATCTTCTTCTTCTCGGCAGCAATCACCATCGATTCCGCCAGCTGAGAGCTAGCAGAGGCACACTCCATGGACTTCTTGTAATCTCCCGAGATGGTGATGATGCCATTGGGCCCGGGGATCTTCATCTTCAGGTAAGCCACATGGGTGGAGGCCATGAACTTGCTCAGAGCGGGCCTGCCGAGTAGAGCATGATAGGGGCTCTGATGATCCACCACTTCAAACTGCAGGCGCTCAGTGCGGCAGTTCTCCCGAGTACCGAATAGCACATCAATCCACACTCGGCCAATCGGGTTGCATGAGATCCCGGGCACAATGCCATGGAAAGTGGTCTTGCTGGGCAGCATCATGTTCTCGGCCAGGCCAAGCTTCTCGAGTGTGTCCTTGTACACAATGTTGATGCTGCTGCCGTTGTCGATCAGCACCTTGCTGAACCTCACATTCTTCTCGGGGCCCAAGAAGGTGGGATCCAGCACCAAAGCATAAGTACCCGGATTGGGCATGACCTTGGGGTGATCTGCCCGAGTCCACCTGATCTCCTGGTCGCACCAGTACATGTAGTGAGGGACAGCCGGAATCACTGCATTGACCTCCATGGCCCGCCTGTGCTGTGACTGCTTGTCGACTGCCTCAGAAGTGAAGATCATATAGCTCTCATGGTGCTCTTGGTACTGGTTAGGGCCATTGCCCCCGTTGTTGCCATTGTTGCCATTGTTGTTGCCCTGATAGTTGTTGTTGCCTCTGTTGTTGTTGTTGCGGTTGTAGTTGTTGTTGTTGCGGTATCTCTCGTTGTTGAAGTTCTGGTTGGCTCCTAGAGCCACCTGGTTGACATTTTCTCTTCTCGGGTACACTGGCGGCCGAGCTGCAGGAGCGCGAGTAGGCTGAACAGTGGCATTCGCGGCTGGCAGAGGAGGTGGAGGAGGCAAGCCATCACTCTTGATCACATCCCACCATTCGCATTGCCGAGTAGTGTGGTTCGCAGGCCTTGAGGGGTGATGAGTGTGAAAGCTGCATGGGCCATCCTTCATGTCATCGAAGACAAACTTCTTCGGCTGCTCGGAGTTCCCGCTACTCGGCTGCGCAGTGCGGTACGGTTTCTTGTTGCCTTGGCCCTGGTTCTGGTTCTGCCCGTAGGCTCCAGCAGGTTTTTGCCTTTGGCCACCACCGCCTCCGACGTTCACTGCATTCACCTCCTCGGGATCATACCGAGTATCTACTCGGCGCTTGTTGCGGAACTCGTTGCGCTTGCTGCTGTTGAAGTTTCTTCTCGGCTCAGAGGAATCCATCAGTGGCTGAGTAGGATCGCCGAGTGCGTACTGATCCGCGATCTTGATGGTCTCGGCCAGGGTGTTGGGCATCTCCCTCTGCAATCTTTGCCAAAGCATGCTGCCATGTCGGCAACCCTGCGCAAACCAAGTGATGGCCTGCGCTTCATTCACACCCTCACAGGTGTTCCTCAAGGTGCTCCACCGAGTAAGGTACTCGCGGTCCGTCTCGTCTTCTCGCTGCCGGCAAGCCGACAACCGCTGTGGCCTATTCGGCCTCTTGTAGGTGCTGGTGAAGTTGCTGATGAAGGCATCCGAGAAGTCCAGCCAGCAGTTAATACTGTTCTTGGGCAAGTTGTTGAGCCAAGTGCGAGCCGGACCCTCTAGCATCTGCGGCACATAGCGCACCGCCCATCTCCTGTTGCCATTCGCGATATGGACCGCGGTGACGTAGTCGTTGAGCCAATCTTCAGGCTTGGTGCTACCATTGTAGCTCTTGGTGCCTCTCGCGAGCTGAAAGCCCTTCACGGAAGGCTCATTCATGATGCGCGGGCCAAAGCACTCGGGGCCAGGAGGACCCGTGCTCTCAAGCCGCGCCGACAAGCTGATACGGTCCAGCTGGTGCCTTGCATCTCCAGGCGCCAACACGCGCTCACCCACACGGTCATGGATGTCATAACCAGCCATCTCCATAGCCGAGTAGCCATCATCATACCTATCCACCTGCATTGCAGCAGGCTGCTCCACCGGGTTGGCGACTGGCGCCACTGGGCGCGGCTGCTGCCTCTGCCGAGTAGGCGGAGCTGCGGGTTGCCGAGAAGTACCCGGACGTGCGGCTTCTCGGACACGGCTTTGAGCTTGATGGGCTTGAGAGCCTGCTCTCGCAGCGTTGTGTTCCTGCCCGGGCTGCTGCGGCACAGCAACCTGTTTCGCGGCAGCGGCCGGGTCATACACCTGCATTTGCCTGTCTCTACCCGTACGCCCGCTGCGGCTCTTCTCGCGGCAAGGATGCGGAGATGAGGCTTGATCGTTAGATCTAGCCGCGTGCGAATGAACCACTTGCGAAGCTCCAGCTCCCGGGTTGGCCTTCCGGAACTCCTCGTTCTGCCTGGCGGCCTCCAGCACTATCTCGCCTAGCCTCTCCTGCTGCCTGCGACGCGCCTCTCCCTCTAGGCGCGGCAACTCGGCAGCCACAGCCTCCGCAGCTCGCAGCGTCTTGGCGGGTGTGCTGTACCTTGGCCTTGTGAAGGTGTTCGCGGTGGCGGACTGCGCGGGCTCCTCCGCAACAGTCGCCATCTCGGCGCCTAGGTTGCGCCGCGTAGCGCCTACCCTGCTGGGCCTCCTGGCCACCGGCGTGAAGCCGTGAGCCTTGTTGTACTCGAGCTGGTCCAGGCTCAGCTCCAACCTGATCTTCTCCAACTCCGCCTGCTCGGCGAGCAGCTCCTGGCGTTGCCGCTCGAGCTGCTCCCTCTCGGCTAGGAGCTCGAGGTCGGTGGGAGTGGGCATCCCGGTTCGCGCAGCTGACGCGGGGATGACCGTAGACGTGGAAGGCGGCAGGTTGCTCTCCTTCTCGTAGGGCCGGCGTGTCCTGCCACCCGCGGGCGGGTCGTCGACCTCCTCGACGACGGCCGCAGCGCCAGTAGCAGCTGCGCCAGCGTTCGCCGCCAAGCCAGTCACCATCACCTCAGCGCAGCATGCAGAGCTGCGCGCGGGCCTTCCACGAGCAGCAACAACCGCGGGAGGATCCTCCGCGTCGTGCACCAGCTCGGGGTAGGTGTCGTTGGCGACGGTGGCGACGTAGACGAGGTGAGAGCCGAAGGAGATCACCGAGCCGCCCTCCGGCATGGTCTTGCCGCCGAAACAGCCGGCGTTGTCGGTGACGAAGTCGAAGGAGCCGAATCTGTGGACAAGGCCACAAACTACGCGCTCCGCTGATGAAGATCCCGTCCGAACAGAAACTCCAGCCAGCGCCGCTGGTTGCCCCACGGTGGGCGCCAACTGTCGTGGTGGTGTCACGGCAGATGCCATGGGATGGCTAAAGATGTGGGGACGATGGACGCTGGAGGTGTCCGGGGAGGGATCACGCGACGAGTAGCCGCGTGAGGTAAGATCCACACAACACAAACAACACGATGTACCCAGGTTCAGGGCCCTCGTGAGGAGGTAAAACCCCTACTCCTGCCTGTCTCTATGTATTACGGTGTCTCTCCGAGTAGGTACAATACAAATGATATCGCTACCGAGTAGCCCCCTGCCCCTCTCCGAGTAGAGCTAGGTCAAGAACTTAGGGTTTCTAGGGTTTCTAGTGAGCCACTATGGGAGCAGGTGAGAGCCTCTGGGAGCATGTGAGAGCCTCTGGGAGCATGTGAGAGCCTCTGGGAGCATGTGAGAGCCTCTGGGAGCATGTGAGAGCCTCTGGGAGCATGTGAGAGCCTCTGGGAGCATGTGAGAGCCTCTGGGAGCATGTGAGAGCCTCTGGGAGCATGTGAGAGCCTCTGGGAGCATGTGAGAGCCTCTGGGAGCATGTGAGAGCCTCTGGGAGCATGCCTCGCGCAGGAGGCGGCGGGGCACCTTATATACATGGTGCCCAGCCGGATACGTCCAAATCCTAGACAAGTGTCGACATAGTGTGCACACTGTCCTTTCTCCGAGTACCCGCTGACATCTTTGGTCGTTGGTCTTGGCTGCTTCTGTAAAGTCGTTGGGCAAAACTAGGGGACAGACTGGTATCACTGTACCTAGTCACAGAGTAGGCCCCCCTTATCCTGCCACCGACTGCTTCCATGCTGTCACTGTCAGGCAGGCCGTCCCCACGTGAACAGTAGTTCGAATGCTGCCAAGTACGGACCCAGGATACGCGGGATCCTGTGTCAGAACGGCTCCTTTGACTTCCTGCCCGAGTAGTTTCCCGCCAAATGTTCCCGCCAATTGTACTCGGGCCAAACCTTCTACTCGACATGGTAGAAACTGATGGATATCTCCTTCTGGTCATCTTGGGGTGAGACCGGGTAGCATTCGACCGGGTAGCGAGTACCCGGTAGTCGGCTACTCGACCAAACCTCTCTTCTGTAAGCGGCCTTTACCACCTGTCTTTACCCTACTCGGGGGTAACCCCCCGACACTAATGGAAGAAAGAATTAATTATATTCCATTTTATGGCGAAGGATCTTTATTTCATTGTTTATGTGATAGATTAAGATTTTGATAAGCATTGTACTATGAGCCAATTCCAAAGGAAAACTTAAAATGAATTTAACTATGAAATGAAGCAATTCATTCCAAAGGATCATGGCATGATATTTGTAAGAGACCGTGTCAATCCCACTGATGAGCATGTAGAATAGATTGAGATCAAATTACATCATGTGATTTGACCAATCACGTTGCCATAAATAGTACAGAGACTGAAAAGTTTTCAATGTGCTAATTTATTATCCTCCAATATCAAGAGAAACAGTTATGATAAGTTTTATCATAAAATAAGTTAATTGATTATTGTAAGAAAACTTCAAATGTTTAGATGAGATGCTTCCCATAAAATATTTGTAATAGTATTGCAATAGTGGTGACAGTTTTGTTGATTTAGATTTATATAAGATTATATTATTTTTCAAATGATAATTTTATACTTGATGGTCGTCAACATAAGTGTATTATGAGTGGACTCTATTACATCATTAATTTTTTCCATTATGGATGCAAGTTATTGGATAAAGTCTATCGAAAATTTCACTTAATCACACATTGCAATTTTGATACAACTACGGAACCAGGTTCATCATGTTCCAATTCCTAATAAATCCGACCTTACATTCTCAAGATTAACATGTAGAGGAGTTAAAAGTTTTGCACAAATTTAATTGGATGAAAGGGTGCCAGACATAGTCTTAGTCATGTGCAAAGTATGAATAGTACCCTAGTTTCATTGGTGATTATAATCATACTAACTACATTATTGATTCTAGCGTCAGTGTGAGTTTTCCTTTTAAAGTCTCTGTTTGTTTGGTACTAGCGTATTTCTTGGAATTGGTGGGAATTATAATAACTATAATGTTATTATTTATATCTCTCATTTATTATTAATGTTTATATCTTTATGTTATATTGCTATGAAACTTGAATAAGGTATTCAAAGGAAAACTCACACGCACAACTGTTTTTAATCTAGCATCTAAGATTAGCTCATACGTTATCTGATAATAATGTTTTCCTGATCATAAAATTTGTATAAATCAACAACCGTGAGAGTATATTGTTGGTATAACAATAGTACCGAAGCGACCCAATCTCCCCACTCCCCCAAGAGTCACTACTATGTCCAATGGAAATCTGACGTCCGCATTTAGCTTGTACTACCCATTAAGAATCTTGAAAGGAAACTTGTATAAGCTCTAGTTGAGAGGAACTGGATCTTAAACGTTGTTAGCTTTTTATGGAAAACTTGTATAAGTTGGAGTTGCGGAACTGAAGAACTTCTGGTTGACAGGGAGGTTTCCCCCAAGTCCAGAATCATGTAAATTATTATGTTCCGTGTGTAGGTTTCTTTATTGAAAGCTGGGGCGATGCCCTTCATTCGAAGAAAAAAGAAAGGCATTAGGCCTCATTTGGTAGTATTATTTTTTAGGGGAAATCCCACCTTCACATAATCCCAACAAATCCGTGTTTAGCCCAATTCACTAGCTAAGTGTAACATATTGAGAACTAGAAGAATACCCCGCGCGTTGCAGCGGGTATCTCTTTTTAAAAAAATTCTATAAACGAAATGGATATAAGGTGTATGAAATACTTCATTGTCAAGATTCAATTGATCACATAATCGATATGCTAAATTTAATTCGTGTGAAATTGTTGTATATTTTGAGAAATAAATATTAGTGACATGGATAATTATATGGTTGAACAAAGATTGCATGGTTATGTGGCATGTAATATCACAATTATTAGTGGAGATGACATGGATAATTGATTGGATAAAATGGTGAGCGATGTGGATAGGCTGCACGTTGAGATAGAAAAATCATAAATACTCCCTCCATTCCTAAATATAAGATGTTTTAGCTTTTTCCCACATTCTTACATGTCTACATTATCAAGAACTTTTAGTGTATATGTTCATTCATATTAGTATGTACCTAGACAATATGAGCAATAGTTATACTCCCTCCGATCCATATTAATGGTCGCTAAATCGGATGTATCTAGACATATTTTAGTGCTAGATACATCCGATTTAGCGACCATTAATATGGATCGGAGGGAGTAACATTTTATATTTAGGAACGGAGGGAGTACATCTTAGTGAGGTTTTGTCTTATAAGAAGTATAAATAAATAGATAGATAGATTGAATATTATGAACAATGAACTAGATTTTTTTTTAAATAACGAAAACTGGAGATAAAATGGGACAAATACACCGGTACCATACGGGGCTTTTGGAGATAGGTGTTGATTTCGGGTTTGGCTGGGATAATCGCTACCAATTCTAAAAAAAAAAAATACACTAGTACCGAACAAACAAAGAGTGGACTAAGAATGAACGTGGAGACATTGACTTGGAAATAAGCATTTCCGGGCATCTTAGAAATGGACACTCCATAAAGGGTAATGTAACATTTCTCCTGACACAGTTCAGAATAATTTTCTTCTCCACTGCCATGACGCGGTGTGAAGGAGCACGCAAGAAGTTTACATGGGCACAGTTGACATGAGCAGCAGCATCAAATGTCTGACCGGGCAGCAATGGCGCGGCTGTGCAGTGCAGGCAGGACATGGCGGTGGATGAGCTGTATAGGGCGTGTTTCAAAGAGAGTACTGCTGCTTTCACTCCTCTCCGTGAGATCATCGCAATTCACGTATAGCTGCTACAGCTTGGGGTTGCTTGGTTGGTTGACTTGTACACGCCTGCCCGTAAAGACTCCTTCACTGCAGTTCAAGTATTGCCATCTGTAGAAAGATCAAGATGGGCCTGTAGCTGAAGCCCAACTCAGAGATGGAGAGTTTGCCTGGTATATAAGGCATATGCCGTAGTGGAGGAGTCTTATCCTCTCGCTGAGAGCCACCGTTGAGAGTCGAGAGAAGAGGCGATCCCGGCCCGATCCCGTATCTTCCTCCATGGCGCGGCCAGCCGGAGTGGAGTAGGGAGAGGGGTTCGGTGGCCTGTACATAGTAGGAGTAGGGATGTCGTTGTTTCCTCTGTGAAGTGGTGGAGTAGTTTCCAGGTCCCCTGCAGCCATGGCCTGGATTCCTCGAAGCTTTGCTCTGTCTCGGTGGCGTTGAGGTGGCAATCAGCGTCGCGAGCGGTGGTCAAGGTGGAGAGCATCTCCGCAAATAAGGTCTGCGAAGGTAGTGTTGCCGGCGAGGTGGTGGGCAGCTCGTCGGACTGGCTCAGTTCTGCTCTGCTCCGAGCTCTCTGGTTGAGAAGGAGGAGGGTGGGGAAGGTCCTCTGCCTCAATAAGCCCGCATGTTTGGTATGCCTTCATCGCCATCTTCTTCGTCTGCCTCCCCGGGCCCATGGCAGGTGCTCTGGGTTTGATGGCGACCTGCTTTCTTCGACGCGGTGGAAGCATGCTTGCGTTATTCTGGTGAGCGTTAAGGCTGCAGATTCGTTCTTTTCCTGGGATACCACGGTGGTGTTACAGGGGATGAATAGGTGGCCGGAGGGCGAGCTGGAGTGGCGTTGGAGTCTTGGAACCTGTCTTTGGAGCTCATCATCGCTGATCCTCGATGGATCTTCGATATTCACGGCCAGCAGTTGGCCGAAGCCGAAAACCGGCACTGCAACCTCCTTTGTGAGGCCCCTTGGGTGCTGGCTCGCCGATGGTGTTGCTGGGATGGCGGCAAGTGGTTTCGTCCCCGCCAAAGTCCACGGCTGCGGCGACCTCACCCGCTGCTCCACGGTGGAGAAGAAGAAGGACCTGATGGCTTTTTCCAATCTTTTTGTAGGGTTCTTTTTACAGATGCTGAGGACCCATATGTTATTTCCTTATGTCTTGGGGTTCTCTGTAATTTTCATGTACATCCACTGATGTTTTGTAATGAAGGTTCTGCCCTTGCGGGCGCTCCCTGTTCAAAAAAAAAAAAAAAAAAAAAGAGTTTGCCTGGTATTGGGGCGAATTGGTAGACATGTTTAGTTTGGCAGAGCCCATTTGCGACCTGAGATGCACGAAGGTGAGGCAAAAGGTAAAACAGGGAACGAAGTTGGGTTTAAGACAGACCGAACCAAGAACTCCAATTATTTGTTTTAAAGACACAAATCGAAACCTCCAATGAGTGATGCTAGCTAAATATAATATTTGATTTGTGGATTTGGAGGAGATGCATGGGCGGCCTCCATTTTACAAAACCCCTTCTCCTCCGGCCGTCCGTGCGAGAAGAAGGAAAACGGAGGAGGCCGCGGCGCGCATTTCCTCAATCTTACGTCTCCCTCTACTGCTGCTGCTACTACTACTACTTGTCTCTTCGTGCGTACTGTAGATGCTACCCTTACGACACCAACAACCTGCATCTAATTTCTCACTAGTCCTTACTAACGTACGTCGGACCTACTAATAAAAAAACTGCCCGCCTTTGCCATGAACGCCCGCCCGCACGCCCGTGTTGTTGGGCAGTAAATCCGACGTAGCGATGATTCATGCGTCGCTCCACGCGGCGAACATGGGCATGTGAGCGATGGACACCGCGGTCGGCCGCGCGGACGACGCCCAGGAGCCCAGCGGTGCCAGGGTGCTCATCAGCTTCGTCGTGGTCACCTGCTGCTGCTGCTGCGGCGGCGGCGGCTTGGCGAAGAGCATGGACAGTCCGCCGCCTCGGTCCGGGCTCTCCTCGCGCGAGTTGCTCAGGCTCGTCACCAGCGACGACGCGCCCGACATGGACATGTGCACGTGCGCGCCGTTGCTGCCGCCCTGCGCGGCGTGGCCGTCCGCGGTGACCAGGTCGTGCAGCGCCGAGAAGGCCTCGCCGGAGGGCAGGACATCGTGGTGGCCT
The DNA here is from genome assembly GCA_028641055.1 of Alopecurus myosuroides. Classification (NCBI taxonomy): domain Eukaryota; kingdom Viridiplantae; phylum Streptophyta; class Magnoliopsida; order Poales; family Poaceae; genus Alopecurus; species Alopecurus myosuroides. The sequence continues at coordinate 289,134,415 of CM054059.1, forward strand.
CGGCCGCCGGTGTCCGTCCCCGGGGCGGAGGCGGCGTCAGGGACGGGCAGGGGCAGGGGCGCGGCGGTGACGTCCTTGACGCGCCTGGCGAGGTCGCCCGGGAGGAGCGTGTTGCTTGCCATGATCTTGTCGACGTCGTAGCGCGTGATGTCGAAGTTGGTGACGGCGTTGAGGCCGCGGAACTTGATGGCGGCGACGTCGTACGCCTCCGCCGCCTCCTCCTGCGTGCCTGCGAGCACACAATACATACACGGACATTGATCAATGAAACGTACGAGTACGTGGGTACGTACGTGCATACAGACAGCTACTGCACATGCATGCAGGAATCATTGGGAGCGGAATGATCCCAAGTCTGAACAGAGGAATCTAGTAGGAGGGTCATGATGGTCAAAGGAGGATGGGATGACGCCGACGAGGAGGAGGATGCATGGAAAAGCCGGAGAGCGCGCGTGCGATTTGGGACAGTGCGAAAACTAGGAAAGGCCAGCCTTACGCAAAAGCGAGAGAGAATCGCATGCACAGGGCCATACTACACACACAACGAAGGAAGAGATATTTGTAGAAAGAGAGAGAGAGAGAATGCATGAGAAAAGAAGAAGCTTAAGTAAAGCAAAACTAAAGCAAGAAAACATTCCAACTTTGGCAGGTGCCATCATTGGCCTGCGACGACACGTATGATGGTTTAGACAGGAATGCGCCCTCCCGCCACGACACCATCTGCAAGCTAGGCCAAGGAGAGTTACCGAAGGTGCCGAGGTAGAGGTCCTTGTTGCCGGAGACGCGGCCGATGCGCGCCTGCCACCGCCCGTGCTGGTGGTGCCGGGTCACGCCGCGGTACTGCGACGCGCCACGCGAGAAACCGCTGCTCTTCCTGCACCATCATCACTCTTAGTAATTTTTTTATTCTAGCTAGAGTTCCTTATTTGTTTCTTAATTTGTTTGTTTGGGAATGCATTACCTCCTGAGGTGTGCCACGTACTCCTGCCTCGTCATGTTCTTCATCTCCTCCAGCTCCTGCTGGTAGTCCTCAAGCTGCATGCCAAACCAAATAAATATATCACATCATCACAGCAGCACGGATGTTACTGTAACCAGCAACAGTTCAGTACTCAAGCCAAGTAATTAACCAAGTACGTTTAAACTCAAAAACAGTGCACCGTACATATTATCAGGCGTACTCCTACTACTAGGTGTGAGTGTGATTTAATTACCGGGAAGTTGATGTGGGTGGAAGGGCCCCAGTATTTGAGCGCTGCCTGGTCGTAGGCCCTCGCCGCCTTCTCCTCCATGTCGTACCCACCTATGTAAAATGTAAACCTAGCTATTAACCTTTTTACCATGGAATGTACCTAGGCTAGCTGCAGGAACACTCCTTGCCTAGCTAGTACTTACCGAGGTAAACTGCATAGCCAGCGGCCGATCGAGTCCATGCCGGAGATGGGGACATTGGTTAGCAAGCTTAGTTAGCCATAAGTGAACGAGAATGATCAATAAATTGGGGTTCAACTTAATTTGCATTTGCAGTACGTACCTTGCCTCCCCTTCCTGGTCTGGCCTTCCTTCTTGCAGCTGTTGTCCCACAGGTGCGCCTCATACCGCCCCGTCCACCTATGCCTGCTAATTTCACCACACGTTAATCTCCTACCAACTAATTATATATGTTCAGATGTCGATGCATGCGGTTCTCCAACCTAATGACGTGTACATGTGTCTACCTCGTCACGCCACGGTACTGCGACGTCCGCTGCCCGAACGTGTCGATGGACTTGCGGTGGTGCACCGGCTGCTTCTGCCCCGCCGTCGCACCGCCGCGTTTCCGCCCGCCGTCCGCAGCAACGATAGACCCGTACTCGGCCCCCGCGGTCACGCAGCTCGACAGCGACCCGGCGGAGCTCATGGAGAGGGCAAGAGGGTGGTGGTGAAGCTGCTGCTGCTGCTGCTGGCCTGCCGCCGCCGACAAGACGTTCTCCGCTGTCGCGTACGCGCTGGCGCCGCGCGCGGCCTGCACCCAGCTTGCCATGGCCGTGGCCGCTGCCGCGTCCTCGTCGGCCGCCAGAGCCGACGCCGCCACATGACTGCCGTACACGTCGTAGGCCTGCTGCAGGAAGCCGCTGCCGTGGCCTTGCCCATGGTGTCCACCACCACCACCGCCGCCGCCGTAGTAGTACAAGCTTGAGGTGTTGTCCAGGCTCAGCGCCATCGCCGGCTGCCCTGCTCCCAGAAAGTCCTCCAGCTTCGGCCCTGGAGATCGACAAGGAAAGGAGTCAGGCCATGAATCCAAGAAACCTTTGCAGCTGATCGTCGGATCGATGGAGTAAATTGTATGTATTGCCGGCGGCCACGACGCACGTACGTACCGTGGTGATCTTGTTGATCGCTTCTCCGGAGAGCTTCCATGATGCAGAGGGAACCGTCAGACTTGAGCGGCATGGATGCGAGCTGCGAGTAGTACCCGCCAGTGCCCACGTCCCTGCCGAGGCTGTAGGCGGCGGTAGAAGCGACGGAGCTGGGGTAGAAGAGGCCCTGGTGCTGTTGCTGTTGCTGCTGCACGTGCTGGTGCTCGTCTATGTGTGGCGACAGCGAGAAGCCCAGCCAGCCACTCGCCGCTGCGTTACTCCCGCCATTGACATTGTTGTTGTTGGTCATGGGTAGCTATCTAGCTAGAGATCGATATCGGTTGACGAGAAGGAGAATGATGTGGAGATTGGTGGCGCAAATGGTTGAACAATATGGATAGAGATAAACCAGCGCAGCTAGCTAGGCCTCAATGCCCTTCCGCCATTGCATGCAGTGGAGATTGGACAAGAAGGAGCCGGCGAGGGAGAAGTTGATGAAGTGAGCAAGGGCGTTTGCGCGTGGCTTTAAAGTAAGCAAAAGGAATGAGCTGAGCTGCTCTATTGACCCACACAACACCATTCACACACAACATATATGCAACCACAAGAAAAGGAAAAATAAATAAAAGTCTTTCCCGGATAACAACATTCTCTCTCTCACTCACACACCCAGCTTGGGATCTGTGTATCTACCAACACACACACACACACGCTCTCTCTCTCCCTTCACAAAGGAAAAGACGAAGGCAACTTCAATTGCATGGGCATGTTGCTGTTGGTGTACTATGTGTGTGTGTGTACAGTATTGGTTCTGTCTGGTATGTATGGGTGTAGCCATCAGGTAGCCAGCAGGTATGTAGTGTAGAGGGACTTTATTTGTTGTACTAGGTCTACTAGCATTCAAGCAGTGGCATGCACATACTGCACTGCACAACTTGTCACCTCACAACAGTTGCAGTTCTCAGCAGGGCCTCCTCAATGCAACATTATTCCTACACAATTCAACTCATCTTTAATGCACATACCTTTCAAAAGAAAAGAAAAACATGTATCCTTAAAAAACTGCCATTGATTCGGCTCTACATGCATCTGTGAAATTTATACTTGCAACCACTACCATACTACTGCCGCTAACCTTAGCCTGTGCATCCAGCGGCCCCCTGCTGCAGCTGCTCTAGTACACTACAGCAATCAAGTTAGGAGGAAAATAATAATCTGAAGAGCATCTCCACGGGCATCCCAAACGGCGTCCAATGTTTTATTGGAGGTCCGGACACAAAAATCGCCCACAACGACATCCCGAAAGAGCAACCCCAGTAAATTTATGTTTGCCCCCACCAAGAGACCCATCAAACTTCAGGGCCTGACTTGGGGGCTCCGGACATTGTCCGGACAGCCCACCCGACAGGCAGGGCCACCTCGTCATAGATATAAATCACAAAAAAAATATAACACGTTAACATTCATCTGTTAATTTACCTATATAGGAATCCCAAATGGGGCACCTAGGAGCATGGGCACCGGTATCAAATACCGTACATTTTAGGTATGTAGACATCATGAATACCTCGGGTATGTAGACCTTGGGTATGTAGTATGTATATATTCCCCTAGGTATGCATATAGTAGGGTATACATACGTAAAAAGTATACATATACTTATACGTATATATACATACCTGACAGGTATGCGTACACTTGTGTATACGTATTCTAGGTATGTAAGGTATGTAGATACCTTAGTTATGTATACCCAAGTGTATATATATGTCATACAAACCCAAGTTATAGGTATTCAAGGTATACACAATGTACACCTGTACAAATTGAACAGTATTTCGTACAGGAGCATGGGCACCATGGCTATATATATATATATATATATATATATATATATATATATATATATATATATATATATATATATATCATAAAATTTAAAGCACGATGCCCGCCCTACGACCTAATCATTGTCTTGGTCCGATGGTGGTGGCTGTGGAGTTGCAGGCCCATCCTGCACCGGCGTTGGCGGTGGTGGAGATCCAGGAGGCGGCATCGCAGGAGCCGCGTGAAGAGTGCCCATAGCGATTGAAACCACCGTGGGTTTGCACCACGCAAGGCGTTCTCCCATGAGGGCCAAGGCTCCCATGGGTTGACACCCACGTCGTGCTGCTAGGGCAGCGGCTCCTCCTCGTCCGGCAGCACGACGTTCTTGTCCGGAAGCGCCATTGCAAAGAGAATTGGACGGGACAAAAGTCGTGGTGAGCGTGTTTTTAAAAGGGCCCGACGGGACGGGGACGCGCCATCTCCGGAGGCGGCGCGGCTGCATCAGGCGACGCGACACGGCGGCAGAAGGCGATGTGCGCCTTCCCAGCGCATGCCATTATGCGAGGCGACGCCCCCGGCTGCCTCTCCTGCCACTTCCCCCATGCGGCCTATAAAATCCCCTCTTCACCGGAGATGGGATCATCTCTGCCCCTTTCTTCCAAATCTCTCACGAGGTGATGGCGAGAGGTCCAAGAGCCGGGCGCGGTGGGCGCGTAGGACGCGGCGGCCGTGCAGGAAGGTGCGCCCGATGTGGGTGCGTCGGCTGTGGAGGACGTGGCGGTGGTACTGACGACGCGGGGATTGTCCTCCCCGAGTTCTTCATTATCTTCCACGCACAATTGGGCAAACATGCTAAAGTTGCCGGAGAGAATCGCCGAGCTTCTTCCGGGCCACGACCCCGACTCCTACGTTTTGAAATTGGAATATTGTCCCAATCGCGTCGAGGACGTCCTGGTCAGGAACGGCGCCGACCTATTCCTGGGAACGGGTGACGATGTTCACCCGCATGCACCAGCTGCAAAACGGCTAGCTGCTCACCTTCTGTGACGAAGGGGAAGGCAAGCTGCGGACCAAGATGTATGACTTTACCTTTCTCCAACGGCTATGCTGCTAGGATAGTAGCGACGACGAGCACAACGCCATTGACGCCGATGACAGCAGTGGCGATGAGGACATCGGAGATAACGAGTAGGAGTACGTAGGCTTAGCTGCGGTGCCCGGTATGTAATTCATTCAAAATTTATAATATATGCAAAAATTTGAATGAAATTGTAAAAAAAAATCTAGTTTATGCGTTCAATTTTTTTTTTTTTCATTTTGTTTGTGGGGTGCCACTGTGGGCAGCACCTTCCTATCGTCGTGGACACTTGTCCAGCACCCCCAAAGAGGGCACCATTAGGGGTGCCGGACACAAATTAAATGGGTGCCGGTGGAGATGCTCGAAGGAGAGAGAGAGAGAGAGAGGACTAGTCAGAACGGGAGTCTCTTACCGGTTGATTTTTTTTCTATTGACGAAGGAGTGAGCTTTGGTACGGAACAGAGTTAAAAAGAAATTCTACACCAGCCCTCTATAGCATGGAATATGTCTAGTGATACCACACACATTATATGATGATATTAACTCTTAAAATTAATACTTACAAGTTTCTAAAAGATTCAAAACAAAATTGCAAGTTCTCACAAGATGTGTGTTTACAATCCCTAGAATTTGCAGAATTAAATTCAAAATACACAAAGAAAAACGGAAAATATTAACTGGTATGTGAATAGTCTCATTTGTGTTTTTTGTCTATTTATGACACTATCCGTGTTGGATTTTTTCCGCTTCTATGTGTGAATTTCAAATTTGGTTCTAAATTCTTCTTAAACATTTTTTGGGGTTAGATAAAGGATCAAGAGAAGACCATTTTTGATTATCTATATAAGGAAAGAGGAAATATTATCCCAATTAACTATGGAGTTCTAAGCTTAATCCCAAAAGTTAAAGGGTCAGTCGATATCGAACAATATTGATTCATTGATGTGATCAAGTTCATCGTAAGGATTTTAACTAAGATCTTGTGGTAAGACTAGCACTGGTTGCTCATGCCACTATCGGTTCTAGAAAGAGAAGGTTCATCAAGGGTAGGAATATTATAGAAGGTATTATAGTGATTTATAAGATTTTAGAGGAGGTGAAGGTGAAGAAAATTTCATTACGGACTTTAAGAAGGTTTACAACGGAGTAAATTTGGAGTTTTGAGAACAAGTTCTCGAAAACAAGAGCATTAATGATGGAGAAAATGGTGGTGCAAATGGTGAAAGATTTACATTTGCTGTTGATGCCTTACCTGCCATAATTCAAATTGCTCGAAGAAACGGTTTTATTACTGCAGTTTATCTTCACCTTTTTCATAATGGTTCGACTCTTCGTCAATATGCTGATGAAACTGCCAGTACGATGTAATCGACTGATCCCAATATTTTACATATGGAATTCATTATGTTCTTTTGCCATAGCAAACATGACCCCTCCTGATGCATTTATAGTATAAAAGAATTGCCTGGCTAATAAGGAAACCGGGAGAAAACCATCACCGGATCACGTCAGCACACAAGCAAACACAAAATCGACAAAAACCACTACAAGCTTCATGTGACGGTGTCAGCCACAACATCATCTTCATCAGAAATGAATCAACGACTCCAAATTTGTCGCAACATGCCACTAGATCAAAGAAGACTCCAATGGAGGCACCAAGGATGCAACAGCCAAACCATCAAAGACCCGGATCACCACGACGATAAGGCAACCCAAGTTTTGACTAAGGATCAACGATGATCAACTGTAGTTGTCGCCACACAAATAGCCTAGCAAACAACCACCCAAACCACCGGTCCCAACTAACTCTAGCTCAGAGAGATATTATCTAGGGCCTCACTTATGATATGAGTCTAAAAGCATGACCATGTGTGACATGGTTATGTGATAATTGAGTCGACGCGACTAAAGTGTTAGTCCATTTGAGTCGCATATGATAGATCGAGACGGGAAGCTTAAGCCGCACGGAATGACGACCGTCTCACATGTGCTTTGACACAATATCATGAGACATAGGGAACTGGACTTAATGTCGCATTGCGAAAGTCTTTACTTATTGGCATCCGGGATACGCCATGTTTTACTAGAAGTCAATGTCGACTGATCAGTTGTGAGTGTGACTCAAACAGTGTCCGGCTTCTCATAAGACTATGGGATAAGAGAGCAGAGCTAGCAAGCAGGATATAATCCGAGTTAACTAGTGGAGAATCAAGTTGGACTCGAGTCTCCCAAGAGACACTCTTCAAGTGGGTGGAACGCACACTGACTAGGGTTAGGGTTTGAGGGAAGAGGGACAGAACTCACGTGTCCCCTCACCCACTCCCTATATAAGGGTAGGTGGGGTGGCGGTCAAGATATACTAAATTGGAGATAAATTGAACCAAGAACATGGAAATGTACTGTGCGTGCACCTTCACCCCAAGGCGCAGGATTGAAGCCTAGAAGCTTCCATCGCCACCCACCATCTTCCATATCTTACAATCAAAATAAGCATCTAAGGATAACATGATCCTAACTGATTTAAGCATAACTAATGACAAGAAGGTCTCTACGTAGTCAACTCCTTGAACCGGTCAGAACCCCTTCAAGGCAAGCCTATTTTTAAATACTGAAACAGTCCTTTCTTTGTCCATTTTATTTTTGAAGACTCGTTTGCACTTGATGGATTTCATATCATCAGGCCGATCAACCAAGTTCCAAACTTATTTTCATCCATGGACTTTAACCCGGATCCCGTGAAGACTCTCTATGACTCGGAATCGACACTTCCCATAAATTCCTGATAAGTTGTTAACTCGCCGATGTCTAACAGAAATATATTGCAAACATTTCGTAACCTTGTAGATTTTCGTGGTTCTAGTCCGGCTGTCGGCTCAGGCATGGCATTCAGCTCAACTCATTGTGTTGACTCGCGATGAAATTCTTAAAGTCCACCTTACTTACACTTCCATTTCTACTGAGAAACTATTTCTCGAGGAAGGCGACATTTCGTGCGACAAACACTTTTCCTTATGCTCGCTCACATGGAGCCGGAACTGCAGCCACAGTTTGGGGATACTTAGGCGCACGATATGATCATGGCACTCAAGAGCATGTTTGAGGTACAAGGCATGATTGAGAAGTTTAATACTCCAGGGCTATGCTCGGGTGCAGGCTAAAGTAGGGTGATCCACTTAGCTAGCATGTTGTTGGATGTATGCCCAAAAGGCAATAATATGTATATATCTGATTTATAATTATGAGTCATATTACTTTGTTACAATTGGTGTGTCTCCTAAATATGAGATTCAGATGAAAACTCACACGCACTGTAGAAATATGAACAACATAATGATACCCTAGTCTTCTCTTTTGGACTAATTTGTTGCTAGCTCTATGACCGTGTTTTCCTGCTCATGGTCATAGTTTATGTCAACATTGATAAATAACATATTGTTGGTTGAAACAATGTGGATTGGTAGATCTAGATCGTTGATATGCTAGGAGATTCCATTTACGATGTCTTTTGTCCTTAGTGACATATCACAACATGTCCTTGAACCAAGAGGTTATTAAGGTTGTTCATACATGAAGAGTTGCTTTGGTACTATCAAGTACCACAGTGTGAACTAGGTGATAAAAAGGTAGTCACTAGGAAATTCCAAAGGTTGTATTAATCCTGATGTTCCAAGATGGGGAAGTACTCCTCTACAAAAATAGAGATACATCATGGGTCCAATCGACATAAATGATATCCAATATGTTCTTCAGACAATGCATGATGATGATATATCATGAGGGATATCAAATAAGGGAACAAGTAAAAGAGAACTTAATCGTTAATGAGATTGATGAAGATATAGTGAATCAAAGGTTGATTCGCATAAATATCAGAATACCTAATGTCGGGTGAAGTTGAATACTGCAAGTAATGGGAATGAACTTAAATAGCCAACGGGTTCAACAGAGATCCTTCGCATAACAGTGGAAATCAAAATGGGCATCCATGTCTCCGCTATTGATTATTCATCGGGACGAGTTTCTAAACCATGTCCATGTGTTATAGAACCTGTAGGGGTCACACACTTAAGTTAGGTTTGGTTATTTGGGTATATCGGTAGGTCCGGAATAACAAGGGGTGTCGCCAAAATAGTGTTTCCATGTGATAGATATATGTAATATATATCAGAGGGAATTAGTGGACTAGTAGAAATAGTTTCTACCACTATCAAAATTTATTCTGAGGTTTTATTAAGAGAGATAAATAATGTCAAATGCCTTTAGGAGTATTTATAGGAAGGAATGAGATGTTCTAGGATGTTAGAACATGTTTCTAACATTGTTGGATAAAGTCAATGATTTTATCTAGAGGGAATATAGGGTTCTGGAATAATTTCACAGAAAATCCGAGAAAGGGGGAGCGCCAGAGGAGGTACTGGGAACCCCAGGGGTGCGCGTCACATAATACGGTGCTGCCGCATGGGACCAATGGTCCGTTATGTCCGTCACATAATCCTCCCAGACCTTTCTTTTATCAAATGTGGACAAGCACACAAAGCAGGAGGGGATGTGGCCAAGCCCTCGGGCCGGTGGCCAAGGAAGGAATTGCCCCTCCCCAAGACACCCCTCCTCCTCCCACTATATATACCCACCCCTCCTTCAAAGGGAGAACACATCAATTTCCCTCATTGGCTCTCCTCTCTCTCTCTCTCTCTTCCTTGATTCGAAATAGGTCTACGGGGTTTTGGGGGTGTCGTGTATATTTAGATCTAGATCTAATCTCTCTCTCTCTCATGTACTGAGATCTCCACCTTCCTATACACATATAGAAGATATGGATTGCGAAGCTCTACAGAACCAGATCTGACGTACGTGTGCGAACTCTTAGAAGGGTTAGACGTCTAACCCTTAGTAATTTGGATCCGGAAGACTGGATGGGGAGTCGGCAACATTCTTGCAACTAGGATTAGTTGTGAGAATTTTCAACAGGCTTCATCGACATTGTAATCAACATATCTTCCTCTTTAATGGTGTTGGTAATGAACAACAACTAGATCACTGAATTGTTATCCGCTTGTATCTTCGTAGATAGATCTAGGCTATTGTGTAACATGTGTTGAAATTTTTGTTTCCCATTGCGCAACCCAACAGTGGTAGCAGAGCTGTCTATGCATAGATAACTTTTTTGATCCAGAGCACATGGTGTGCGGGCATTGCCTAAGTTTGTGAAAGTATATTAGAAAGCTCTCTAATATTTAGATTTGTCATGTTGCTTCCCAATAAAATGTGATGTTATGACCCCGACAGCATAGATGATATTTCTACAAACTTCTAGCAATTCGTGGACCTTCTATGGTGCCCCCTTGCATGTTGGTTGTTCGTACAGCGAAGTGCTTCAATATCTTTGGTCACACTGTAGTTGGGAAATACTAATGATGCAGTGGAAAGGGCATGTAGATTGGATCTACACAGGGGTCATGGTTGTGAATAAGTTTAAGTTGAGGATCGAGACTTTTTGTAAGTCTCTTGCTCAATCGCCCCGCAATGTTAATCTAGCAACTTGGATCGCCATGCTTGATAAGTAACGTAGGTTTTGGACGTTACTCTACAACCACTTTAAAAATGCAAAAAAAAAATGTTAGAGGCGTCTAACTTGGTTTTGTAGGAAGTGTGACGTAGTATAATCTCAAATTTTATTTTAAGTTACTTTATCTAACAATGTTTTGTGGTTGGCCGGCGTGTCTGATAACCCACAAGTGTAGGGGATCAGTTGTAGCCTTTTTTTATAAGTAAGAGTATCGAACCCCGAGGAGTTAAAGGTAGGATAAGTATTCTCTCAAGTTCTATCAACCATTGATACAGCTCTACGCATGTCGAACGTTTGATCTATCAAGAAAATAAAATCATGGGAACAAAACATGTATGAAAGGATAACTTTGCAAGACAATAAAGAACAAGAAAATAAATGTTAGTTGCTGCAGCAATAAAGAAAACTAAAGTAACACAAGTATGAGTTGAAAAGTGGTGAAACGTGTGGTGAAATTGTCGACGATCAAATAGTCAAATACAAGATTGGTATTCCTCTTTTACATGGGAGAGGCAAAGCTAACAAGCTATCACTATCCAATGATTGCAAGTACTTATGATTGGAACTCTAGAAAATACCCGTAACTACTAGAAGATACATTAAGGTAAAAAAAACAACCATATCATTAGTATCAAATGGTCCTCTTTGTCCCATATGCTTCAATAACTAGAATGGGAATCCAGTTTATGTCACTCAAGCATCTCTACCCTCTAACTTTCTCCATATACTACAAACCCTTAGATGCGATCCATGCGCGCGTAAACATATGATGGGAACCATAGAACTGTAACAAATTCAATATATATCTCAAACCAAACATAGAGAGTCAACAATCAATCATATGAAAAAAGGGAACTACACAAACATGACATAGATGCAATAGATCATATGCAAATAATTTATAACATCGCACACCATGTTTACATAGGGGGTTACAGAGGTTTGTAGGAAAGTGGACCGCAGATAGTTATGGAGGACATGATGATTGAAGTGTTGGTGAAGGCGGCATCATGGCGGAGAGGAGGGAGAAGGGGCATCATGTGAGGTGCAGGCCGGGGCCAGCTGCAAGCGGCAGCGCATGGCTCCTCCTGCGCCGGTCGGCCATCATGGGGGAGCGCCACCCCTCAACCCCCTTCATCCATGGCTTCTTGATTCTGTAGATGATCCCTCCCCCATGAAGACGAGAGCTATGGGGAGGCAAATTCGTGAATTTTGGTGGCTTCCCAAGAATTAGGATTTTCCTCTCCTTATATGTGTCTCTGTGATGATCGATGGCCCTCCGATGGTGGACCTTTGATCCAAGGGATCTTGGGCACTTATGTAACCTTCCTTTGGACCTCTCTCAGCCCCCATGAGGCCCCCAAGTCGTGTATTGTCTTAATCCATCAAGTATGGTAAGAGTTGCACTCAATCACGTCATCGAATGGGATTCCCGTAATCAGATATTTTTCCTCTAGTAAAACGGGTCCATATGTCGCATCCAAACTCTGTTTTGGACAAATGTTTAGTCTAGAATTATCAGGAGATAATTACCCACACTTTTTACAAGTTAGATTTTTCCATTTGACATCATCTTCGGGGTAAATCTGATGATCTCTAAAAATTGTTGATGGACATATTTCAGAAAAGTTAGAGCCCTCCTCCAACAAGACTCCTTTTTTTTTCTTGCCAATATTCAATTAATTCCTACACATAAAACTATAGAACAAGAACTTGTGCACTTTGCAATGATCAATAGGTTAGTCCAAATAAATAATAAAAAACATAGCAAAAACAAAGGACAATTGGTAGAAAACAAGCATGAAGTATCAAAAATTATAGATACGTTTGGAACGTATCAGCATCCCCAAATTTAACTCCTTCTCGTCCTCGAGTAGGTATCTGATAAGAAAGATATTTTTGGGGTCAAATGATGCCAACACAAACTTGATCAATCAATATGTAAAAGCATTGTAACCTGAGATCAAAACACTTTAACAAAGACCTGATAAATTTTATTTGAATCTAATGAAAACTTAGAAACTATGTTGCAACATGAAAAGTAAAACAAATAATTGACAATAAGCAATGCTGCATTGAAAGTCATACGTTTGTTTTGATCATAGTAAAAGAATGGTAGAGTGGTATATCGATTGTCCTTCATGGAATAGCAAAACATAAATGCTAGGACACCTCCAAAGTTCAAGTGGTGAATAGATACAAATAATTTTAGAACAAGCAATACCATAGTCATATTCCAATCAATAATAAATTTTCGGACAATGCACATTATATTCAGAATGACAACTATGCTCTCTTAATTGGTGCATAAAGTAAGAATATGAATACTCATCGTACATCTAAAATAAGGGCTCTTCATAGAGGTAAGCAGGGATTACTAATGTGCTATAAATTTTTATTTTATAAAACAGAGGTATTAAAAAATACAATTTTGAGAGAGGTGAATGCTTGTGTCAACGAATTTTAATAAATATTTTATTATATTTTCATGTAAAATGGCTTTGAAGAGCGGATCCCATAGAGGAACGATAACATTCCTGTACTCCTTTGTTTATCACTAACCGTTGTTTGACTGACTTCTCGAAAATAATGTGTGAAGGGGATTGATCGGGCATTATTTGTTGGCATTTATCTTTTGTGGGTTGGGCACTCGTTTTCTAGCTCTTTTTGCAGTATTAGGGACAAACACATTATACATGCAGGTCAAGAGGTAAGCCATCCGACATAAAGAAATGATGACGCATTTAATACTTTCTCATGAGCTAAAACACAAACACAAAAGAAGGTTTAATAATTTTGAACGTTTTAAAGGTAGCACACGAGAAATTTACTTGAAATGACAGGGAAATACCATGTATGGGTAGATATGGTGTACACATTAGAATAATTTTAGTTTAAGGGAGTTGGATGCACGAGTAAAGATCATACTCAGTACATGTGAAGGCTAGCAAAAGATTGGGAGCGACCAACTAAAAGAGCAATAACGGTCATAATCATGCATAGCAACAAAACATTATTGATCAAATCATTAAGTGATATTACTAATCTAAGAATAAATTATAATCAAGGTTAAAGGTTGCTTTGTTTATAGTAATAACATGGTATGAGTATGTGCCAAGTCAATCCAAATAAATCTTCAAAGGAGGATACCACAATAACATGCCGCATTGTGATCAAAGCAACACATGATTTAATTTCAATAGCACATTAATAACTTAGTTATTTGAGACTAGTCATGGTAAATCATAAATTACTAAGCACACATTTAAAATAACATCTAACATGACATGTCAAAGCCTAGCCACAATCTAAACAAGCTTCCTTTGCACCACTATAAGCATGAAATATTTCTGCTCTCAACGAACACTAATAAACTTATTTGAAACAACTCTCTTAAAAATATACATTAAAGATCAGAGAGCTAATCATATATAAATTAATAAAACTAAAAAGCTCTGAACAAAATATGCAAGGAAAGTAAGAGCTTAAAACAACAGTAGAAAAAACTAAAGACTCACAACGCACTACGAATGAAAACTAGAGTGTTCTAAACAATATCATGGAGTGTGTTTCTCTCCAAAGCAGAATGCTAGGATCCAACCATTTAATATCAGCAAGCAAAAAAAATTGAAAGGAAAATAAAATGATGCTCCAAGAATAACACATAGTATGTAAAGCAATAAAAATAGTGTCTTGAGAGATGACCTGATAATATTGTTGATAAAGAGGGGGATGCATTGGGAATCCCAAAGATTTGATGCTTGTACTTCTTGGATATATCTTGGGGGTGACATGGGCATCCCCAAGCTTGAGCTTTTGTCCATTCTTGATCTTCTCATATCATTCTCCTCTCCTTACACTTGAAAACTTTCTTCACACAAAACTTCGCATAATCTTCATTAGAGGGGTTAGTGCATCAAATAAATATCCACTTGGTTTAGTAACACAGTGAAAACACTGAATTTACACATTAGCTATTGTCACCACTTCCTTTAAGCCTCTTCTCCCCTAGAGAACACCAAAAGAAAAGGATTAAGAGGCAAATTCAAACAAAGGCAGAAATCTGTCAAAACATAACTAACTGTAAAGATGAATTTTTTCAAGGCACTTCCATAGCTCAGATCAGAAAATTTTCAACTAATTAAATTTAGATAATAACCTGGGGAAACTGCCCATTTTTCCGCATGTTCTCGCACTCTGACTGAGAGAGACGAGTTTTTTGGTGAGGCGCAAAAATCTGGACAACAAAACAGCAACTTGCACTTTCTTCCAAAAGAGGCATTTCTTGGCACAAAAAAAAGGATAAAGAGAGTTTGTTACAGAGGTACAAACTTCGAAGACACAAAGAAACAAAAGAAACATAAAAAAATGGAAAACAAGGTGGGTTGGCTCCCAGAAGCGCTTTTCTTTAACGCCTTTTAGTTAGGCATTTTACTTTTGAAAAAAACTAAAAGTCCAAAAGGTAAACAAGTACAAAAATTTCTAGACACAGTAAGGAAAACTTCAGAGAATAACCAAAATTAAAAAACTAAATATAGATCAAAGGATGAACCAAATAAATAAGCAAAATAAAATAGAATATTTTTGTTGTTTTCATTTTGTGAAAGAAAGCAAATGGAAGAAACAAAAGAAAACAAAAAGAGAGCCAAAGGAAAATTAAAGATAACAAAATAGGAATAAAACTGAAAGTAGGAAGAAGAAAATAAAAGCAAAAGACAACCCAAGACTAACACAAAATATGTGAAGGAATATGAAAGATCCAAATGAGGCAAACTAATAGTTGTCGAGGAAAAAGGAGGGATGCCTTGGGCATCCCCAAGCTTAGACGCTTGAATCTTCTTGAATATGTCATTGTGGTGCAGCTGGGCATCCCCAAGTTTGAGCTTTCATGTCTTCTCATTGATCTCACATCACCATATCTATTGGATCTTAAATACTACATTCACATAAAACTTGACAAAACTCATTAGAAGGGTTAGTATTCATTGAATAAAATCCACTCATATACAAGTATTGGAAACTTTCAAGAACTTAATTCAATATTAGCTACTATATACCAACCAACTTATAACTTCTATTGATTAATATAAAAATTATAAACATCGAGTATAAGCACAATACTAAATTAATTATAGATAACAAGTAGGAATTTACTCTCAAGAAAAATCAGGTCAATATCATGTTCTGGCGATATTTAAAATGTTCTACCGTGAAGTAATTAAAATCTATTTCTAGACAGCAAAGTAACAAAATTGCATCATAAACAAACTAGAAGTTATCTTTACATTTTATTTTTATGCTATAGTGGTATATACACAATATATACATATTTTTATCTGAGAAGATTCCATGAAAAGATTTGCATTGTTTCCATAGGCATGAACAAAAGTGTTCAAATTCGACCCCTACTTCATCAGTACTCACCTTTTTAATGACTTTTCTTTTTGAAAAAGTTTTAAATAGAAAGTTTAACTAACTTTTTTTTGATAATTCGGGTTCCCTATCGATAACTAAATATAGAAAACAAATTAAAGTAAAAAATAACTTAAAACTAAAAGTAAAAACTACTTAATGATAAAGAAAACAAGTGCACACAAGAACATTGATATGTCCCAAACGTATCTATAATGTTTGATGCTCCATGCTTGTTTTATTTATGTTCTTACATGTTTTCTACATGTTTTACTTTGATTTTTGGATGGTTTCATGGACTAAACTATTAACAAGATGCCCAGAGCCAGTTTTTTTTTTTTTTTTTTGATGTTTTTATGTTTCACAAAATTTCTCAAGAAAATATTTACCAAATCCTGAAAATTTATGAAAGTCATTTTTTACACGGAAAGAAGATGGAATCCAAAGGAGAGACGGAGGGGAGCCCGGGGGCCACCACGGGGGTGCCAAGAGCGGGTCCAGCCTAGGCCACGCCTGGTGGGCCCTGGCCACCGCCTTGCGCCACCTCTTCTTCTATAATTTGCCTTTAACCCTAAAAACTTCGAAGACAAAGACAAGACAATTTCCATGAAAAACATAAATAGGCATCGTCACCTCGAAAGTCCAATCTAGGACTTCTGGAATCCTGCTTTGGCACCCTGCCGCAGAGGGGGTCATCACCGGAGGCCTCTACATCGCCATGATTTCCTCTGCACATATGCGTGAGTAGTTCATCCCGGGACTACGGGTTCATAGCAGTAGCTAGATGGTGTTCTCTCTTCCTTGTGCCACGATTTTTAGATCTTGTGAGCTGCCTAACATGATCAAGATCACCATTATGTAATTTCTACATGTTGTGTTTGCTGTGATCCGATGAACCATCAAATTATGGTTACTTTGATCATGTCATATTGAGTTGCTTCACTTATATCTTTAGAGAGTTCTAATCTTGTCTTGAAATGATCTCTGATGTGTATGATTGACATGTCCAAGTTATTATATGCACCTCCGGAGAGGGTTTATACGCTAGATAGTAGGTTCATGCCTCCTTTGCATCTACGCTCGAGTGATAGAAACGTGTAAGGTGGAGGATGTGATGTTGCCACTAGGGAGAAAACATCGTGGTTCTTGTCTATGATGGGAATTATTACTTACATTACTTATTGTTCTTAATGCATTTTTCTGTTGCACACAAGCAATCACTTTGTTGCTCCAACTTAATACCAGCTAGATTTGATGGATTTCTGTCTCACAGTAGACTTTTAGTAATAGATGATGTCGGATGGCGGTCTATTTATCTTGATGTAATGCTTGAAATGTTAGAACCTGTGAACTATATTTCATCATAATTGTATAGTTTTACATTCATGATTTGTCAATCGCATAGCTGTAATTTGTTCACCCAACATGTTTATTGTTCTTAGGAGAGACACTGCTAGTGAAACTATGGCCCCCGGTCCTATTTTCCTCATTGACAAATCATGAACGTATAAGTATACCTGCTTTCATCATCACTTGCTCGATGTTATGTTTTCATTTAAGAGTCTCCAACCATTCGATACAATTAATTCTCTAGTTTTCAGCAATATGGGAAGACTGACAACCTTCTCAGAAAGTTGGGAGCAAGAGAGAGTTTGTGTTTTGTGTGCACGTCCACGCTTGGACCTCGGCAATAGCTATATTATTGATGCCCTAGCCATAAGAAACCTAAAAAGGGACTTCAAAATCCTACTGGATTTATCACCCTGATTCCTAACTAGGGGAAATTTACTGCTGGACTACATCATACCTTCCTATTGGTGTATCCCAATGGGTGTGTGATTTCACGCCATCAAACATTCATCCCACGATATTGCTCCCTAGGAATGGCGCCATAAAAGGTCTTGATAACCCACAAGTGTAGGGGAGCATTTGTATCCTTTTCGATGAGTGAGAGTGTCAAAACCAACGAGGAACTAAAGGTAGAATAAGTATTCTCTCAAGTTCTATCAAGCACTGATACAACTCTACGCGCACCGAATGTTTGCTCTATCTAGAAAATAAAACCATGGGAACAAAACAAGTATGAAAGGAGAACTTTGCATGAAAATAAAGAAAAAGAAAATAAATGTTAGTTGTTGCAAAAATAAAGAACACTAAATAACATAAATATGAGTGCAGAAAAGTTCTGGAGCATGTTATGAAATTGTCCATGATCAAATAGTCAAATACAAGATTGATATTCCTCTTCTATGTGGGAGAGGCAAGGCTAACAAGCTCTCACTACCCAATGATTGCAAGTACTTTTGATTGCAACTCTAGCAAACATCCATAACTACTTGAAGATACATTAAGGTAAAAAAATACCAACCATAGCATTAAGATCAAATGGTACTCTTTGTTCCATATGCTTCAATCACTAGAGTGGGGATCATGTTTCTATCACTCAAGCATCCCTACCCTATAGCTTTATCCACATACTACAAACCCTAGGATGTGATCCATGAATGCATAAACATATGATGGGCACCATAGGACCGTAACAAATTAAATATATAGCTCAAACCAACCATAGAGATTCAACAATCAATTGCATGACAAAAGGAAAGTACACAAACATGACATAGATGCAGTAGATCATATGCAAATAATTTATAATATCGAACACCATGTTTACATTATAGAGGTTTGTGGGAGAGTGGACCGACGTAGCTATGGAGGAGATGGTGTTGGAGGTGTTGGTGAAGGCGGCATCATGGCGGAGGGGGTGGAGAAGGGGCAGCATGTGAGGTGCAGGGTGGCGCTGGTTGCAAGCGGCGGCCCAGGGCTCCTTAGAGAGGTTTAATCTTGTTTTTCAATGCTCTCCAGTGTGTATGATTTCCTGGGCCAAGTTGTTGTATGCACCTCCAACAGAGGGTTTATATGCTAGATAGTGGGTTCATGCCTCCTTTTCATCTGTGCTCGAATGACAGAAACATGGAGGTGGGAGATATGTTGTTGCCACTAGGGATAAAACAATGATGTTCTTGTCTACGGATAAGAACTATCACTTACATTATGTACTATTCTTAATGCAATTGTCTGTTGCACCCAAGCAATCCCTTTATTGCTACAACTTAATACCAGTGAGATATTCTGGATAGTTGTCTCAAGGTGGACTTTTAGTAATAGATGTTGTCGGATGGCGTTCTATTTATCTTGACATAATGCCTACAATGTTAGAACCCGTGAACTATATATCGTCGTAATAATATTGTTATACATTCATGATTTGTCAATTGCCCAGGTGTGATTTGGTTACCCAGCATATTATTATTCTTAGGAGAGACAACACTAGTGAAAGTATGGCCCCTTGGTCCTATTTTCCTCATTGATTACAACCTCGTTTACTTGATTTTCATCATCACTTGCTCGTTGTTCCATTTTTATTTAATCTTCTCCAACCATTTGATACAATTAATTCTCTAGTTTTCAGCAACATGTGAAGATTGAAAACCTTCTCGAAAAGTTGGGAGCAAGAGAAAGTTTGTGTTTGTGTGCAGGTCCACGCTTGTTGAAGGTCCAGAAAACAAGCAACCTACTGAGAGACTTCGTAAAACTACTGGATTGATAATGCTGGTTCCATAACTGGATGAAAATATTGCTACGCTGCATCATGCCTTCCTCTTGGGATCTCCCAACGAACGTGTGGTCCACGTCAAGAAGCACTCTAATTATAAGATCTAATTAGACCTTCTAATTCTACTAGAGAGATAGAGAGAGGTTTGAGAGCCAATTGTGTGTTTTGCATAGAACCTTGGGGTCCTTAATATAGTGGGATGAGGGGGAGACCTTCCTTAGGAGGGAGGAGTCCCTCCCTCAATCCACCAAGGGAAAACCAACCTGCAAGGGGTGGCCGCATGCCCTGATGACCCACAAGTGTAGGGGATCGATCGTAAATTTTTCGATAAATAAGAGTGGCAAACCCAATGAGGAGAAGAAGGTATTGATAAATAGTTTTGAGCAAGGTTTCACTGAAAACACTAGAGAACAATTGTTTAGGGATTTTTGTAATAGTAATAAAGCGATATAAAGTAAATAACAATAAAGTTAAATAGCTTATGCAAGTGGCCCAATCCTTTTTAGCACAAAGGACAAGCCGGTGGTACTTCTTATAACGGCTAAAACGTTCCCGGGGACAAACGGGAGGTTTCGTCTAATTATTTTCATCACACGACGTTGATTAATCTTTATTGTTTTCATAAGTTTTATGTGGGTAGACCTATGCTAGTGTACCGTCCTATCCAAGCCTAATGCACATTTACAATTACACTACTTGCAAGAGTCCGCAAATACAAGAAATTAATTAAGAAATAAATCCAACCATAGCAATAAACTCGTGGTATCTACTACTCGTTATGTGAAGTAGTGCAAACTGGGCTTTATGTTTCTTTCACTCCGACAACCCACTATAAGCAATCCAACACACAATGCATTCCTTTAGGCCCTTAGAAGGTGAAGTGTTATGTAGTCGATGTTCACATAACTAAAAGCGCATGGTGCCCCCATATGTGGTTTTGGTAATTGATGATAATCCTTAAGGAATGTTTGCATTGAGATATTCTTTCAGGACTTGTGATCTTTTGATGTCCAAGTATGGCCGAGAAGATTTTTCCCTGTCCAGCGGTAGTACCGGGTTGTGCAGCGGTAGTACCACACCTCGTGGAGTTGTACTGCTGCCACACACCTGGTACACCCCAAACAGCGGTAGTACCGCGGTTTGTACCGTCCCCTCCCAGGAGCGGTACTACCGCTGGTGATACCGTTGGAGGTACCGCTAGCAAATAAAAGGCCACTGATATCCACGGTACCCAGGCGGTACTGGCATAGTACTACCACTAGTACTTAGTCACTTTCGGAGCAACACTCCCCACGGCGGTAGTACCGCTCCTTCCAGGACGCGGTAGTACTGGTCAAAATACCGCCAGGGAAGTTTTGCTCACAGTAATGATTATGGTACTAGGGCCAGTAGTGGCCTAGTACCACCGCCAGCCTTCTCAATTTATATCGAGTTCGGGGTCAACGGTAGTATCGCTACTGGAGCTTCACGGTACTTCTCTGTGGTACCGCTGAGCTCCAGTGTGCGGTACACTAGGTACCCTGTGATCTCAGTGGGCGGTAGTACCGCTGTGTGGAGCCGTAGTACCGTTATGCTATTAAGCTTATTTACATGATGTCTTGAAGAACAAGATGGAGTGGTCATTCATGTCTACCTTCAATACATCAACATTATGGATAAAGAAAGGATAAAAGATACAAGGTTGATCAAGCGTGTGATCAACACACAAAGCTACAAGATGTACCTAGTGGGATCGTGTATCTCATGGTATGGTAAGCAATTGTCCATATAGATTTGTGAACTAACCCATGATATATGTGTGTGGTATCTCTATGTGTGGTTAGGTATCTTTCCATGGGCATGCTTCAAAATAAAGATTTCATATAGCCCATGGTCTATGTCGTCAAGCGGTGTTTGTCATCTAGCTTGATGTGGAAGCTCAAGTGAAGCATATCGAAGAAATCCTATGTTTGATGCTTTCCACCCATTAGGAGATTGTGGCCTTTTGAAGATGTGCCTAAAAGGGTCTCTCCCATAATGGTGTATGGGGGAGCAACTTGCAAGTCTTCATCAAGAGGAGCAAGTGCTAGCTAACACGATCAAGAAAGAAGATCCAACTTGAGAGAGTCAAGATCGTCATCATCTAGCTCAAGTGGAATGCTCAAGGCAAAGGTATAATCTTGATAGGTTTTCTATTTTACCGGTCTCATACTTTTGGGGAGACCGGGTTATAGGATCGATAGTCGTACTATCAAGAGGGGCTCTCAAGTGAGTAACTTAATCGAATCGTTGTGGAGAGCTCAAATCTTTGCACTCTTGCATATATCTTTCTTGGTTGTTATTTGGCTTTTATCTATATTGGTTTTGGTGCTTGTTGTGATCTTCATGACAAGCCCAAGTTCATCAAAAATGGTTTTCGCATGAAACACTTATTGAGTTTTTGATGTTGAAGGTTTTCCCGGTTGGTCCTTTTTACAGAGATATTACCTTTCCCCGTTTGGTTTTAAGTTTCATTGTTGTACAATGATTTTTCTCTGTAAAATCTTGTAGATCTCTTCGTTGCGATTTCAACGAGCCCAAGATCATCGAAAACGGATTCCGGACGCAAAAGTTGTGATCGTTTTCGTATCGACAGTTTTTCTGGTTTTGGTCCAGCGGTAGTACTGGTCCGCTACCGCCCGAGTACCGCCAAAAACAGTACCGAAATCGCCCCATAGCGGTAATACCGCTAGGGCTAGTGGTAATACCGCTGCTGGGCGAAAATTTCACATAACGGTCATATTTTGGATCCCCTATTTAAGGGGGTCTTCTTCCCCCTTGATCCCAAGGCTGCCCAACTCGTTTTTCTCCTCTCTCCACACCATTGTTGACCTTGGAAACTTTCCCCTCTCTCAATCCCTCCTATGATTCTTGCATATATTTGAGGGGGAAGTTAGAGGAGATCTAGATCCACATTTTCACCAATCCATCTCTCCTCTTAGTGAGGGGAACTTAGTGAATCTATATCTTGGAGTTCTTTGTGTTTCTCCTCCATTGTTCTTCCTCTCTTATTCCCCCATAAGCATTTGTTGCTTTGTTGGAATTTGAGAGTGAAGGATTTGAGTACTTGTGCTCTTACCATTTGCATCGGTTGCATCGGTTTGCACTCTCCACGAGGATTCATGGAAGTGAAAGTTTGTGAGCTTGTTACTCTTGGGTCTTGGACCCTAGACGATTTGTGGTGTTCTTGGGAGCCTCCAATTGAGTTGTGGATGTGTGCCTGATGGCAAGGTTGAGACTCCAAGTGCAGAGTGTGTAGCTAGTGGCAAGCCTTCTTCCCCACGAGGGTGACTCGAGGGTTTATATCGAACTCTTGGGGAGCCAGTATTTCAGCAGTTGTCTTCCAAGCTTCCTCCAGGATCCTGCAAACAAGTAGAGAATTGTGTGCCCTCAACCTCACCAAGTGGTTGTCAAGCACAAGGTGTGAGACTTCTAAATTGCAATGCAAAACTGAAAGTAAATGTGCAATAATTAAATCTACTTCTAAATGCAAATGAGAAAATAAATATGCAATGGATTGTTTTTGTATTTTTGTGATGCAAGTGGTGATGGAGATAATGTAAATTCGAATTGGAGATGCAAGTAAAGTAAATTGCAAGTAAAGTAAATTGCAGCAAAGTAACTAGAGTGTTTTCTTATATTTAAAATAGGACCGGGGTTCATGGTTTCACACTTGCATTCTCTCAAATAAAGTAGACGGTGGACATAAAGAATTACATGTGAGATTACAATAACATGTTTAACATTGAGTACTTTCATATGGGCATCACGTCCTAGCATAGAGATCTCTACAGTCATATTGATCCCTCTTATACTCCAGCAAGATGCGAAATAAATCATAACACCTCGATAATTAAGGAAAAACCAGAGTATAGCTTTAAGCAATGTGACATGAAGTTGAAGTAAGAACTTGCTAGATCTAGTCATGGAGATTGATTAGTGTCACTTCAAATCCCCGGTAACAAGGTACTCCTTTTTATCCCTAGTGAGGTAACTAAGAAAGGTTTAACAAAACCTAAATGGATCGCTAAACTTCTGTCACTTTCACAGCACTAGCCACCCCCCGTTACTCCAACTAATGCACCCATCACCCCACACACGCTCTCAAGAACTAGATTGATCAAATCTAGCAAATAAGAACGGGGTACATAAGATACATCTACTCAAATAACTCAAGAGAAACAATTGCAATCTCAGATTCAATAACTCATAGAAAAGATCCACCACATAGGAATTACAACGGTGCCCGTAATCATGTGAGACAGCTCATACGGATCTAATTAGTGAAGCACATAGAGAGAGAGATACAAGTGCTACTTCCACAAACCCATAGCCCTGGGGTGGACTACTCCCTCTTCATGGAGATGTCGATGGAGATGACGTTGGAGGGGTAGGAGATCACACCGGCAGCGCCCCGCCGGAGTTTTCCCCCTCCAATCCTGAATTTCTGGTCTCTGTTTCGGTGTTTCGGTGTTTCGGCGGCGCTCCCCTCCGTAAGGGTACGGGGGACCCTTTTTATAGTCGGTTTTAGGTCAAGACGGAGTCGGTAAGTCGAAGATGGAAGGCATTGGGGGCACAGGGGCCAAAAGGGGGCCTCTCACGCGGCCAAGGAATCTGGCCGCATGGAGGGTCCTCTTTTGGGCCTCTTTGCCCAATTCTCGTGGATCCTTCGCCCGCAAGTCTTCTCCTTCCAAGAAAATGACCCCCGCAGATTTTCAGGTGATTTCGCGGAAGTTTGCCCCCTAAAACGTCAAAAATATAGAAAACGGGGTTTTTGACAGGCAGGGTTAATTCCATAAAAGTTGGGGGACTTTGTAATTTAACCCCAAAATACTATAAAACATTTAATTATACCCTTATATGATGCAATATGTAATAGAAAACCATGTGAAAATATGCAAAATTCATCTATGCATTTTACATGCATCAACATCCCCAAGCTTAACCCATGCTCGTCCTCGAGTATGAACGTGATAAAACTAAGATGGGTTTTGCATATTGAAACAATCATGGGATATCAAGGAGAATTATTCATGCTACATATAATCAAATGATTAATACTAGAAATGATTAGCAATATACAATTCATGTTGTAAGAAATCTATACCTAATAATAAAAGCGTTAAGGCTTCCTTGGTTTGGTTTGGTACGTCACCGAAATTAACCCTAAACTTGCAAATAATTACCCACCAATACCACCGGTAAGTCATAAAACGGTTCAACTTGAAAAATCGCACGCCACACCCCAAGGTGCAAATTGCGTCGGATTGACATGCAACAAGCACAACTTGTATACGTTAGAAAAAAATACCAAACCGAACCAATTACAAGGGAGTAGTCGTGAGTCATCAAGCAGACACACATGCACCTCTGCACCCGCCTTGACTACAATCTAGATAACGACAACGAGCAACTCGTTCGCGAGAATCGGGCGCCTTGAGAAACTCGCTGGGCGTGGCATGGGCGACGGGATGAGAACGCGCAAGGGAGGATCGATGCCGGCAAGGTTTTGACGCCATGGTTGCCCGCACTGGTCAGCGACTTCCAGGAACAACTCAACTCAATGACCTCTCCTCAGCCGGGAAGACCCAGATGTTCGAGAATGGACAACTGCCAGCTGATGCTTGAACTGCATCCACCTTGAGAAACTTGCTGCGCATGGCGAGGACGGCAAGGCGAGCGCGCAGGGGATGATCGATGCCGGCAAGTTCATGACGGCGTCGGTGCCCGCCCTGGTCCGCGACTCCCAAGCGCAACTCGTTGAGCTCTCCTCCGTCCGGAAGGCCTACATGTTCGAGCATGGACCAGAACGGACGAGGAAGGATGACATGGAAGCGGAGCTGTCAGCTGAGACGGCTGAGGCTGTAGGTGGATATGTGGCGAAAGGCCACCGAGAACGGCATGGAGTTGTTCAGGGTAATCCACAAGTTGCTTCTAATATGGTTCTAGATTCTTTTCACGTATTGTTTCTTGTTTCTATGTCAGTGCATATCCTTTTGTCGCTTACATAAGTGATCCGGAGCACGTCGCCATTAATTATGCTCTCTTTGAGTTTCAGCCTAACCTGGAATATTTGATCAGGTTTCCCTTCTTTAGAAACAAGTACCA
The DNA here is from genome assembly GCA_028641055.1 of Alopecurus myosuroides. Lineage (NCBI taxonomy): Eukaryota > Viridiplantae > Streptophyta > Magnoliopsida > Poales > Poaceae > Alopecurus > Alopecurus myosuroides. Next base: position 289,160,382 of record CM054059.1, read on the forward strand.
ACTAAGAAGGAGATGCCCAGATCCGACTTTCTAAACTTCTCTCTACGATTTGTCCTAATTATTCTGATCGTGGACGGGGAGAAAATCATTCGGTCAAGGCTATTGTCTTGCTCTAGGATGCTTACCCATCAATGGTTGTTTCTGTTCCGGAATTATCTCAATTTTCCAATTCCATGAAAAAAATGGATACTTAGAGGCACAGAGTTACCTACCTATAAGGGTGGGGGCTTGATGTGCATTTGGTTTATTGCTTGCAGGCACACTAGATCGATCAAGGTTTGAGATGATAAAACTAGCATATGGATATTAAGTAATTTTTTTCTAATGAATGTACTATTATTTGTACTAAGAAATATTTTAAAAAGCATCCTTATTGACTCAGCATATGTTACGTGGAATGGCCTTTATTACATTTTACCTAATTAGCAATCATGATTTGAAGCGAAGCTCATGCCTGGGCTAGCTACTACTCTATAGTGGATTACCTGCCACAACTATATAGCTTCAGTTTTGCTGGCCGCAGTCCTTCGCTCATGCATGTTTTATTTATCGAGAGACTCGTTAGATTACTAGGTAAGGGAGCATTTGTCGTAACATATTTCATGGGAGAATATGTAAATAATTTGTTCCTCGCTATTTCCTCATTTCTTAGTTTGAGATAATTTCTACCAATACGTTCCATGCATGAAAATAAACAGGCAAATGATGAAGATAGACATGCAAAGGAGAAGGGCAGTAGGCCGCCCCTGACTCTTGGCAATGCCGGTGTGGTTTGGGTGCAGGGAGGACATGGACACAGGGAATGATGAGTTCACCCCGGCCGACTCCACGCCATCGGAGTAGGGCGGCACCGTAGTAGTAGTAGTAGTAGCAGCAAAATGGTGACAACGGCAGCAATAATCTAACGGCACCGCTGCCAATGGGGGCTTGCTAGGGATCGGTCATTTTCTCCACGGGATTGGATTAACCCGTAGCAACGCACGGGCATGTTTGCTAGTATCAAATATGCAAGCAAAGATGCTTCATGAAAGTTCACAAAGTGTATAATGAAACAAAAGCACTATGGACCAAATGCATACACAAAATGAAAAATAAAATCCTATATTGGTCAAAGAATAGCATAATGGAGAATAGAAAATATAGTGGACACTTTGGAGAAAATTGAGTAGAGGTAAAACATGATCAAGTCTTATTTAGCCTCTAAATTATTCAACTAAAATTACTAATTGAAATGTGGTATCCATTGATCTAGGACTCTCATTGCCCCTTTATCACTAGCATCTTAAAATTGTGAGTATTGAAGTAATGAGAATGACAAGGTGGTTGAAAGCCTCATGCCCCGTGAGTGTGAAAACCTACTCCATGATTACTCAACTTAAGATTCCTAATAAGCTTTGTACAATCATAATAAGTATTAATGACATCATAGAGAACCGCAAAGAGGTACCTCTTGCCCCATGACATGGAAACAAGCCCATGTTACAATGACAAGATGAACAAACGGAGTAGACTCATCATCCTTTTTATTTTCATTCACTATTATGCATAGCTTTTTATTTTATTATAGGATGTGTTGTAGAGTCACTCAAGCTGTAAGTAAATTTCCACCATGATAAAGCATGGCTTGGGTTAGCGGCCCAATGCGTTTCTCTAGTCATATAGATACTTACTCATCAAAACTTACTATTCATCTATTTCATTTCGGCATGGCAGGAGTCCAAAAACAAAAGTACATGATATCAACCAAATGTAAATTTTTTTGTGCAATGTTGAAAGCTTTCCGGTGATACACGTTTATAGCTAGCTCCCAACCACACACTTGTAAAACGCAAAACTTGTGGCTCCCATTATTGGGTCATGTTTATTAGATGCATAAAAAGTAAAGTGTGCCTTCAAAAGTTCGTGAGAGTCCTATCCCAAGTTCAACCCATGACAATTAATAAAGTGAATATCTTAATTTAGAACATAAATAACACAATAACATGGTGAACATACTCGGAATAGCAATGAAGCTAATGGGAAGATATGGTGGATTCACTGGAAATACTTGGCTAAGGAGTGTTGGAAACAAGTTTTTACTTGTTGGAATTTTTAAATTTCTGGGCTTGCAAGAGGGAGATAGTTGACCAGCTACTATGCATGCATATGTCCATAGAACTACTCATTTCATGACAAACTAAATAAACCAGCAATTAACATCAAGGACATGAATAAGAGATAGCTCAAGACAACATTATTGCAAATTTCTACACATAAAAAGCCTATAAATCATGCAAACATATGTAGCTCTTCAAATAAACCATGGCATCCCTATTCCAAGTCATAATACTAGCATCCAATACATTCCAACCCCAAACTCCAGTAGCTCAATCTCATATAAAATGATGGTGGTCTTATCAAAACAAAAATAAAAACAAAAACTAGACGCTTCAAGTCTCTACGATAAATGCTTTGCTTAGAAAAACAGAAAGTAGACGTGTGCTAACCAAAAGAGTGTAGCTCCAGTGGGGTGTTCATCACATCCCCAAGCTTATGGCTTTCACCATTCTTGGATGTCTTGAGGCGCAGCTCCTCTATTCCCTGTGAAAAAACTTCACAAAACATGTTTCTCCCATTCTTTTTTTGTGGGGTGAGATTAGCAAGGACAAACAAATCACATGCTTGCTGTGAAAAATTCCAAATCAAATGCTCCAGTAGATAGACAATAAGGTTCATTATGTTTTATGTTCACTCTCTTGCTTGAAAGAATTATGGAAATTCGATTCCCAAGCCCAAAGAGTGCATAAAACAAAAGAAGGCAGAATCTGTCCAGAAAAGCAGCAGCAGCAAAACGAACGTTTTTCCCTAAGCTAGACTCGTCAAAAAATTAAGCCAATTTTTGTGCTTACAGAGGACGAAAAGTTGCAGAACAGACAAAAAATTAGCTCAATCCGACATACCAATAAAAAACGTAAAATCATACGGTGAGCAGACTCGTGCTGAAACAGAAATTTCATGCACTAGGATAGCAACTTATAAGTCCAAATGGGTTTGACTTGAATCTTTATTGAAAACTCTAGAATTAAAACAAAAAAAAACTAATCTCTTGAGAAAGCAAGAGGACACTATGAAAATCCAAACAAAAACAACCGGGTTGCCTCCCGTAAAGCGCTTTCTTTATAGCCATATAGCTAGGCTTTACTTACTTGATAATCAAGAGGGATAAAGCTCATGAGGGAGCTTGTTCTTCAGCGTGCCCCTCTTCCTTGGGAAGTGCTCCATGCTTTTCTTGTGAGGGAACTGAAACTTGACATTCCCTTCCTTGGAGTCTATGATTCCACATGTAGTACGAAGAAAAGGTCTACCCAAAATAATAGGACTAGGGGATTTATCCCCCATATCCATAATAATGAAATCAACGGGTACGAAAGTCATGTGCAATTCAATCATAACATCTTTTACTTGTCCTACAGCATGTTTAGTAGAGTTATCAGCAAGGACAAATTCACTTGAGCACTTTTCTAAATTTTCTAGTTCTAGCAATTCATATAATTCTTTAGAGAGTACCGATACACTAGAACCTAGATCTAACATAGCACGGTGAATTTCTTTTCCAATTGAAACTAGCACCTTGGGGATCCATGCATACCCAAGCTTAGGAGGTATCATGGCCTCATTCTTGTACCTAGCAATTTTTTCTTGCAAGACATGATTAGCAATATAAGATCCAAATCCAGGTTGATTAACATTTATAGTGGGATCACTAGCAAATTTTTGTAGAGTAGCAATAAGTTCTTGCAAGCTACTTTTTTCTAAATCAAGCAATGGATCCTTAATTTCAGTAAGCATCATAATTTCCTCTACTTTACTCTCTAATTTAGCTAGCATGCTTGATTCATGAGGACTAATTTCATCTTTGCTAGCAAGATAAGACATATATGGAAGTAAATATTCAGGGTACTTCACTATTTCATTCAAAGTTTCTTCTAAGCTAGTAGGGATATGCTCACTTGTACTCTCAGTAATATGATCAATATTTTCAATAATAGGAGCAGCAATAGTAATAGAATTCATTCCTACACTAGGTTGTGCTTGTGGCTTTCCGGCTAACATGCTTAATAGAGTTGCTTGATTATCAGCTAATTTTGACAATGCTTTATCTAAATTCGAAGATTGAAGTTGCAATCCTTTAATATCACTACTAATGGATGCAATAGACTTATATAACTCATGTATCATAGAATTGTTACTAGCAACTTGTTCCATAAGCAATTTATTAAATTCAGAAATTTCACTAGAAGGCTTCCACTTATTTTCATTAGCATTAGAATATGGAACAAAAGGTTTATTTGGCACATAAGAAGGTTTACTATATGAATTGTAAGCATTACCAAAACCATTGCTACCACAATTCCTAATAAAATTAACATACACACTTTCAGAATTACTACCAACTAGCTCCTGCAAAGGCACATTCTCCATATTTTGTTTATTAATAAAAGCAAGAATAGTGTCCATTTTAGAAGACAAATCATTAGTTTCTTCAATTGAGTTTATTTTCTTAGTGGTATTGGGTGCTCTTTCAGTATTCCATTGACTATAATTTTGCAATATTCTTTCTAATATGCTCTTAGCCTCACCTACAGTTTTACTCATAAAGGCACCTCCAGCAGCAGAATCAAGTATATTTCTAGACATGTAGTTTAGACCATTATAAAAAGAGTGTAGTATGGTCCATTCATTTACTCCATGTGATGGGCATGTTCTAAGCATTAATTTAATTCTATCCCATGCCATGGCTACATGTTCATTATCATTTTGCCTAAATGAGAGGATATTATTCCTATTTTGCAAAATTTTAACGGGAGGATAATATTTCTTAATGAAAGCTTATTTTAAATCATCCCAAGACTTTATACTAGCTGTAGGTAGTGAAAGTAACCATTCTTTAGCCTTTCCTCTAAGTGAAAAAGGAAATAATTTCAGTTTTAAAACACTACTTTCCATATTTTTAAATTTTTGCATATCACATATTTCCATGAAATCATGAAGATGCATAGAGGCATCCTCCATAGCACTACCACCAAATTGCTCTCTAGTAATTAAATTCAATAAACTAGGACTTACTTCATAGCTTTCAGCTTGTATTTCAGGTGTAGTAATTGGCCTAGCAATGAATTGGTCATTGGGTGTATTTGTGTAGTCACTTAATTTAACAGTTTTTATGTAGTTTTTAATTTTTTATGCAAAACTGAAAAGTAAAGTAACTAGTCAAATTCGAAATACTAAAATAAACTAGATAACTAAATGCAAAACTAAAATGCAAACTAAAATAAAATATGCAAGACAAAACAAAAACAAAACAAAAACAAAAACAAGACAAGAAACAAAACAATCTACTTGAAAGAAGGTGGAGATAGAAAGGACGGTACTCACGTAGGTGCAACCTCCCCAAGCTTAGGTGTTTGCACACCTTGTTGGTGATGAATACTTCTTGTGAGCTCCCTTGGACAACTCCTTCACCTATGGCTCCCCGGCAACGGCGCCTGAAAAACGCTTGATGGCTAGGTTGAGACTCCATGTGCAGAGTGTGTAGCTAGTGGCAAGTCTTCTTCCCCACGAGGGTGACTCGAGGGTTTATATCGAACTCTTGGGGAGCCAGTATTTCAACAGTTGTCTTCCAAGCTTCCTCCAGGATCCTGCAAACAAGTAGAGAATTTTGTGCCCTCAACCTCACCAAGTGGTTGTCAAGCACAAGGTGTGAGACTTCTAAATTCCAATGCAAAACTGAAAGTAAATGTGCAATAATTAAATCTACTTCTAAATGCAAATGAGAAAATAAATATGCAATGGATTGTTTTTGTATTTTTGTGATGCAAGTGGTGATGAAGATAATGTAAATTCGAATTGGAGATGCAAGTAAAGTAAAGTGCAAGTAAAGTAAATTGCAGCAAAGTAACTAGAGTGTTTTCTTATATTTAAAATCGGACCGGGGTTCATGGTTTCACACTTGCATTCTCTCAAATAAAGTATACGGTGGACATAAAGAATTACATGTGAGATTACAATAACATGTTTAACATTGAGTACTTTCATATGGGCATCACGTCCTAGCATAGAGATCTCTACGGTCATATTGATCCCTCTTATACTCCACCAAGATACGAAATAAATCATAACACCTTGATAATTAAGGAAAAACCAGAGTATAGCTTTAAGCAATGTGACATGAAGTTGAAGTAAGAACTTGCTAGATCTAGTCATGGAGATTGATTAGTGTCACTTCAAATCCCCGGTAACAAGGTACTCCTTTTTATCCCTAGTGAGGTAACTAAGAAAGGTTTAACAAAACCTAAGTGGATCGCTAAACTTCTGTCACTTTCACAGCACTAGCCACCCCCCGTTACTCCAACTAATGCACCCATCACCCCACACACGCTCTCAAGAACTAGATTGATCAAAGCTAGCAAATAAGAACGGGGTACATAAGATACATCTACTCAAATAACTCAAGAGAAACAATTGCAATCTCAGATTCAATAACTCATAGAAAAGATCCACCACATAGGAATTACAACGGTGCCCGTAATCATGTGAGACAGCTCATACGGATCTAATTAGTGAAGCACATAGAGAGAGAGAGATACAAGTGCTACTTCCACAAACCCATAGCCCTGGGGTGGACTACTCCCTCTTCATGGAGATGTCGATGGAGATGACGTTGGAGGGGTAGGAGATCACACCGACGGCGCCCCGCCGGAGTTTCCCCCCTCCAATCTGGAACTTCTGGTCTCTGTTCCGGTGTTTCGGCGGCGCTCCCCTCCGTAAGGGTACGGGGGACCCTTTTTATAGCCGGTTTTAGGTCAAGACGGAGTCGGTAAGTCGAAGATGGAAGGAATTGGGGCCAAAAGGGGGCCTCTCACGCGGCCAAGGAATCTGGCCGCGTGGAGGGTCCTCTTTTGGGCCTCCTTGCCCAATTCTCGTGGATCCTTCGCCCGCAAGTCTTCTCCTTCCAAGAAAATGACCCCCGCAGATTTTCAGGTGATTTCGCGGAAGTTTGCCCCCTGAAACGTCAAAAATATAGAAAACGGGGTTTCTGACAGGCAGGGTTAATCCCATAAAAGTTGGGGGACTTTGTAATTTAACCCCAAAATACTATAAAACATTGAATTATACCCTTATATGATGCAATATGTAATAGAAAACCATGTGAAAATATGCAAAATTCATCTATTCATTTTACATGCATCAGTGCCCCAAGATTGTGGTGACGTCGAGAGCCTCCAATTAAGTTGTGGATGTGTACCTCGATCGAAGGTTGCCAATAGTGGAAGGTGAACTAGGCCTTTGTGGCGGAGTTCATCGGAGAATAGGGTGAGGCCTTTGTGGCGTTGAGTAGGCCTTTGTGGCGAGCTCACACCCCTCCAACGGGACGTACTCCCCTTGTGTGAGGAACTCGGGAATACATCATCGTCTCTGTGTGCCTCGGTTATTTCTATACCCGAGATTTTTTACTTATGCAATTTACATTGTGGTAGCCTTCGTTCTTGAAGTTATATATCTTGCTATCACCTTGTTACTTGTCTTGCTTAGCATAAGTTGTTGGTGCACCTAGTTGACCCTAGAATATTTAGGTTGTATGCTTGTTAATTTAAACACCTAGTTTATTTCCGCTTTTAGCAAGCCTTAACCGGAAAAGTTTTAATCGCCTATTCACCCCCCCCCCACACACACACACTCTAGGCGACATCGTTGCACGTTCAATAACACCACTAGAGAAATAACAACATAACTAAAATATCAAACCGGTAAATATTACTCAACGAACCATGACTACTAATTACTAGACTTCTCCCATGTCCTCAAGAACTAAACGATCTACTCACATCACATCATAAGGTACATGATCAGAGGTGATAAATATATGAATAAGAATCTGGTCATAAAGTGTAAACACCAATAAATCTCATAAGCATCAACTACAAACAAGTAATTCACACTGGGAGAGAGATCTAGTGGAAAACAACGATATATAACCCTAATTGTTACAACGGGGCGGAGTTGGATGGTGAGGATGATGGTGCTGACGGTGATGACAATGACGATGATGATCTTGATGATGCCCGGTGCAATGACGGTGATGGTGGTGATGATTCCCCCCTCCTGGAGGGAATTTCCCCGGCGGAATCTCCCCACTAGGAAGGTGTTTCTTCTCTGTGTTGTTTCCGTCGCAAAGAGGCGACGGAAAAGTTCTACGAAGTGCCTCCTCGATGTTTTTAGGTCACGGTGGGTAATTACCCCAAAGGAGAGCCGGAAGGGGGCATGGGGCTAGCAGAAGCCCACCAGGCGCTACCAAGGGGGCGCCTAGGGCCCACTTGGCTGCCCCCTGTCTCCCCTCTGGCATGTCTTCTAGCTCCTCGGGTGTTTTCTGACGAAACACGGTTTTCTGATTTTTTTTTTCTGGTTTTTTTGATGTCCAGTAAATATCCCTTCTGACAAGTGCTTTTTTTAGCTGATTTCCGACTCTGGTAAATAATTCAATAAAACTGTAAAGCAAACAGAAAACAACAAAATAACATATGTATAGTGCTCTAATAGGGAAAATATCAATGAATAGGGGAAATTATCATATAAAACAGTGATGCAAAATGGACGTATCAACTCCCCCAAGTTTAGACTCCGCTTGTCCCCAAGTGAAAACCAAGCTCGAAAAACATGACCACATGTTTTACGATGTGAAGTGTCGATAATAAAGAAGCATCCGAAATTACTCAAGAAACACTAACAATTATATACACCAATATTTCCCATAATGCTTCTTAAAGAGAAGTAATGACTCAATCATATAAAGGTATAGTGAGTGCAAATTCATTGAGTTATGGAAAACTGTGTTCTTGGTCAGAGAACAACTATCATATCAATCTTGTAGCGTTCCCACATTTAAATAATGCAAGAACACATGTGTAATTGTGCTGGTCCCTGGATCAATTGCTAGCACCACAGTACAAAATGAAATATCATGCAAATGCGTCAAATTTTGTTACATCACATGATCCAGTCTTTACAAAATAACATTACAACTTGCATAGTCTTAGAAGACTAACAGAAAAACAAAGTATTACAGCGGAAACATAGAACATCATTGAGCCTCATCTTGTTCATGTGCCACAGGCAAAACATGTTGGTGGTAGACTCGAGATCCTAAACGAAATCCTCACTCGTCTTCAGATTCAACTACAGGATTGAATATGAAGCCACAGGGGGTCAATACAATTAAATGTATTGGAAAGTAACACTATAGTGGATATAAAATGGCAAGACTGTATCTACATGCTTATTTGGCTGAGTGGAGTTTTGGCGAAGTTTGCATAAAGCCAGTTTTCTCATATCTCTTTCATTAAACATTTTAATCTATAATAGGAATCACTAATAGAAACCAATGAACCATAACTAAAATTAAATAGTACCAGTGATAGAAATCAGGTAAAACTCCTACCCATTTTCACCCATCAAAATTTTATTATGAAGTTGGCATGATGAGATTCTACCGTCATTCTTTGTCCAGCTGCTTAAATTGTCAATAACTAGGGACACGGCTAAGATCTTACTTTGTTGACTCTGCAAAGTTTGTGCACTTTCACCTTTAGACTCAAACAGCCCAAACATCCTATACACCCTGAGTGCATTAAGGAAAGGAGAAGATTGAGATGAGATTTTTCAGAAGAAATTCCACCACCGTCCGGCTTGACCCGTTCCAACCTACACCCCCTACATCTGCTTGTCAAGCACTGATGAGTTCATTCAACTTAGTTGATCAATACAGAGCCCATATGACTAAAGTCTGCACTAGAAGCAGCAAAACATATAAGGACATATTAATCTCTTTGTTCTTGGGTGGCCATCCACAAGTGTACTCCTTCGGTGAAAAATACCATAGAAATGGCCCTAGGGAGCCTTTGGAAATAGATATAATATTTCTTTTGTGTTTTGTTTTTCTTTGTTTTTTGGTGACTTGCATTAACAAGAAAATAAAAGTTTCAATCTTTAGTGATTGTTGCACTTATAAAAAATCAGGGATTATACAGACTACCCCCTTTAAAAAAATCTTGTCCCGAGATTTGGGAAGGCTAGAAAGAAAGATAGGTTTGGGTAACGGGGTTCCAAAACAACTTGGTGGCTACCGCCCTTAAAAGAAACTTTTGTGGTTAGTCTAATTCCATTGGTTTGGAGTGTAGCTGGATTCCAGATTGGCTTGAGTAGAACTATCCTTCGTTGTAGAGCTGCAGACCAACATAAGTCTGTTGAACTATCTTTGATGCTGAGGGGTCACTCTTTGGGTCAATAAAAAGTCCTTGATTCACTCTCAACTTGATATTTTGATGTCCTTGGCAATCTTCTATCTTGTTTGTCTTCCTTGAAAGCATAAAAAATCATGTTATTTCTAACAAAACTCTCATTGTAAGCTATATCTTCCATTGCTTGATACCCCCAAGGTTGGTTTGATCCTCACCAAAAATAGTACGTTTCAGAAACACTAACATAGGTTCACTATTGTATTCTACCATTCTATGGTTTAGGTTTAACTTCGCCGTCTCTCTAATAGGTATGTCAATCAGATTTGCCATTCCTCAAAGCAAGAGTGAATAATGTGAGTAGTCATCATGGGGGCAATCCATGTTGCACTCAGTCATTACCTTGTACTTAAATTGGTGAATCTCGTATAATAACACTAGGTCACCTCACTTTTCTACAGAAAATGCCCAATCTGTAAGACAAACCTGAGCTAAACTATTGATCCTCAACTATTGGGTTGCGTAGAACTCTTACGCAACACTAATTGAATAGTTGTGTTTTCTTCATTGTATCTTCTCTTGGTGTAGGGTAAGCTTCAAAATCTTCATAGCTCATGAAACTTTGAGTCCACTGTTCTATCTTCACTTGTTGATTGGCTTGTTTCTCCTTATGATGTAGCTAGCATTGATCATGAATGTGCTTGTTCCTTCACACAAAAGGACAAAATCCTGAGATCTTTGGCATTCCTCAATTGGGTGGCTTGTGTCTCCCTATGGCACTAGTTGTAGCACTCCAAATGGATTCTCACTATGGTTGGTGAATGAGCATAGGATTTGGTTTGCTTAGCATGGATGAGTAGAGATTAGAAAGAGAGATAAAGAAAATCCTACCCCAACACAACATATCAAGGAAACTCATATTACAAACATCTAACAAGCATTCATCACACCAAACAACAAGTTTTAGCAAGCAACCTAGTATTGTCATGCCACACTCATTGGTATGATCAATACACTACCACGTTAATGTTGTGCTAACTAAGTAACTAGATTGGTGGTCTCATCTATATCTCCTTGAGTTTCTTCAAATTCTTCTCTCAATGTCTTGAGATGTTATTGATTGTTGTGAAGTCTAAGTCTTTCTTCAAGTTCTTCAAAATCTTGAGTGTAGGGCTTCATGTGACGAAAATATTTCTTGCACTTCATGGTATGGTCATCTAGAACAGGAGAAGATATTTTTGAAGGTGAATAATAGATGAGAGGATATGAGAAGGATTAGGAATATACGAAGTGAGTAAAATAATTAGAATAATTAAGTCTCTTTTCTATGGTGATCAACAGAATATTAACAACTTATTGTAGATTTGATATTCGCTATAGTGAGAAGGACTAACACCCTCAAGCCAATCAGGGAATAGGTCTCATGTCCATGGACATGTAATGTTTGTCTGGGTCGCTTCATCTCACTATGCCGCTAGGATCCAAAATACTCTAAGAAGATAATAACATGATCAAATGGGTTTATCCAAACCTAAGGTCTCGAATCCTACAGGAAACACAATGCTCGCATACCATTTTCTATCGTTCCCACATTTAAATAATGCAAGAACAAATGTGTTATTGTGCTAGTCCCTGGATCAATTGCTAGAACCACAGTACATAATGAAATATCATGCAAATGCGTCAAATTCTATTACATCGCATGATCCAGTCTTTACAAAATAACATTACAACTTGCATAGTCTTAGAAGACTAGCAGAAAACAAAGTATTACAGCGGAAACATAGAACATCATTGAGCCTCATCTTCTTCATGTGCCATAGGAAAAACATGTTGGCGGTAGACTCGAGATCCTAAACGAAATCTTCACTCGTCTTCAGAGTCATCTACAGGATGACATATGCAGCCACAAGGGGGTCAATACAATTTAATGTATTGGCAAGTAACACTATGGTGGATATAAAATGGCAAGACTATATCTACATGCTTATTTGGCTGAGTGGAGTTTTAGCGAAGTTTGCATAAAGCCAGTTTTCTCCTATCTCTTTCATAAAACATTTTCATCTATAATAGGTATCACTGATAGAAACCAGTGAACCATAACTAAAATTAAGGAGTACCACAGATAGAAATCAGGGAAAACTCCTACCCATGTCCACCCATCAAAATTTTATTATGAAGTTGGCATGATGAGATTCTTCCATCATTCCTAGTCCAGCTTCTCAAATTGTCCATAACCTGGGACATGGCTAAGATCTTAGTTTGTTGACTCTGCAGAGTTTGTGCACTTTCACCTTCAGACTCAAATCGGCCCAAACATCCTATACACCCTGAGTGCATTAAGGAAAGGAGAATATTGAGACGAGATCTTTCAGAAGAAATTCCACCACCGTCTGGCTTGACCCGTTCCAACCTACACCCCCTACATCTGCCTGTCAAGAACTGCTGAGTTCATTCAACTTAGTTGATCAAGACAGAGCCCATATGACTAAAGGATGCACTAGAAGCATCAAAACATATAAGGACATATTAATCTCTTTGTTCTTGGGTGGCCATCCACAAGTGTACTCCTTCGGTGAAAAACACCATAGAAATGGCCCTAGGGATCCACTCAACATAAACCAATCCTTCCACTTCCACCCAGGTGATTCATTAAACTTAGTAGTTTTTATCCTTAACATCTAAAGAACACATTTCAAGAGCATAGCAATTCTACTAAGGTCAATGGCTTCTATACTAGCATAACACACTACTTGGGATAATAGCATAACACCTAGATAAAATTTCCTATCATGCATACTACTCAAAACTCTAGTAATGCATAGGAAAAATAATGGGTAGTTGATGGTGTGTTACTTGCCTTGTTGAAGTTGGTGAAGAAATCACACTCTCTTCACAAAAGATCGTTACTCTCCGTACAATCTAAACAAATCAAACAAATAACAATAAACAAGCAAATTACAAACAAAATAACAAAGTGTAACAATCAACAAACTTAACACAACAATTTATTTTACCAAAGGAATTATTGTGTTCGGGTTTAGTGTATAGAAAATAGCTAAGGATTGGTCAAGGATTGTGTTTTGAAGAGTTCAAACTTATTGATCAAAAGTTTCACTAAGGATTATCACATTTTACTCTAATACGCAAAAGGAAAACTTGTGATTTCAATACACAAAGAGAAACTAAGTAATTGCAGTTAGTGTTTTCCATTTGTGACTAAAAGTTGGTCTTTGATCAAAAGATCACACAAAGGTCTTGGTCTAATCTATTTTTGTCTTGGTTTCTTCAAGTCTTCTTTGCTTCCTTGAGTTGCTTCTTATGGCTAAGTCTTGTATGCATCTCCTTCAATGGCCTTGCTTGTAGTCCTCCTTATTGAGTCTAGGATTTTAAGGACGTAGTCATATAGAAAGAGAACCAGATGGGATTTGCTAGATTTCCCTAAAAGGACTTGTAAATTCTTCCTCCTCTTCTTCGTCATCATCTTCTCAGAGAATATTGAGATGTCTTCTTGGTGAAGTTTTGGTCAGAATCTCTTGTCTCACTTGGGAAATCAAATTCTAAGTCTTGGAAAAAACAAAGTTGACACTAATGATCTTGAAAACAAAATCTAAGTCTTGGAAAACAAGTTCTAAGCTCCAAACCTTCACAATGGTTGGTCTTCTTAAGAATCTTCAAGCTCCTTTGTAGCTCCCTCCTTGGTGGTGACTTCATTGTTTCCAACAATTTATGGTTTTGATACAAACTAGGGGCTGGTATTTATCTAACTTAGCCATAGCACAAGGTCTAAGGGAACATAAAAGAAAGTGAAGAAAAACTTAGAGAAAAAGGGGTTGGTGTTCTTGAAGTTCCTCTTGATTTCTTATAGTACTTCTACCTCCTTGAGTTTCTTATGATTGTGTTGAAGTCTATGTTCTTCTCTAAGGGCTTCAATGATCTCCCATGTAGTGTTTTTTCTTGATTTAAAAATAACATAAGAGTTGTCCTCTGGCACCTTAGGGACTTAGTCATATTAGAACAAGATAGGAATTTTGAGAGGTAGATAGAAGTTATGGGTACTAGGGTTTAGGGTTCACTAGTTAGTCTAGCATGTGATGGACACACACAAAGGACTTAGTTTTGGATCCAAAATAGCCACAACATCAAAGATAAAAAAAGATGGAAACAGATAACATCGCATGATCAACTATGTGGTTCACAATGATGGATATTTGGCCAAACTTACATGGTCATGGTACAAGGGTGTCAAAATGGTTTAGGCACTGATATCTCTGGTTCAAAGTTTCCAAATAGAGCAATTTTTCTTAAGGAACCATTTTCAAATTATTTATGGAATTAAATCTATGTCAAAAATACTCAAATGGAAAACTTAAATCTAAGTTCAATTTTAATTTGTTCAAAAATTATTTTGGGACATAGGATATGAAATTACACATCCTAAGGTTTCCAAAAATATTTTATTTGCAATTTATGGATTTGTACAATTTGAAATATGCCAAAATTCATCAAACAAGCATATTTAAAATTGAACTAATTTAAGTTTGTCAAATTTACATTTGGACAGTGCTAAAATATTCTACATATAAAGGGATTTTCAACAAGTCCAAGATTTCTAAATTTGGCCAAGTGATTAAAAAGATATGATGATTACAAGTTACAGGGACTTTTCTGCAAAATTACTATTTTAATTCTAGTGGGAAAAAACAGAAAATTAGTTGGGCTGACGTGGCGGCTGAGTGGATGCTGACTGGGCCGACACGCGGCTATTCTTTATTGGGCATACCGTTTCACTTAAGTGATTTAACATGGATCGTTGGATCGGGATCTAACGGATCCAAATAAATCGCGAGGGGGAGGGGCTCGTTAGGCGGCGTGGTTCGCCGAGAAATGGCCGACGAGGCGGCGATGCGCTCGAGAAGTCGACGTTGGTGCTGCCCTGGTGGTCTTTATGGACAGAGGAGGTGAAAGAGACGCATGGAACAACACGACGAAGAATATGGGGATAACGACATCCTCTGCGGCCTCCTTGGTCTACGGCGAGGCGCGGACGGAGAGGTTCGGGCTCCAGTGGCGTCGGGTGGATGGCGGTGACTATACGGAGGGTCCCGGAGCTAGGAGAGGGAACAGGGAGGATCAACGCGTCACTGAGATTCTTCTTGCGTGGACGTAGCTCTCCGGCGGAGCTCCATTTGGCGGCATGGTGGACTCCCGACGCGGATGTAGTGAAGAACTCCGGCAAGCTCGACGCGACGATTTGGCTGCAAAGAAAATTCTCCCAAGTGGTCACAGAGATGCACCAGGACAAGGGGAAGAGAGAGGGCCATAAAGTTGAGGAGAGGACCTGGCTTGTCACCGGATTCGGAGAAAATCGGTCGCGGGCAGGAGTTTCTCCGACGAGGAAATCCAAGAGAGTGGGGGCATGAAATGAAACGGGAGCAGCTGGGAAATACGGAGGGGCTCAATTGCTTTAGCGGGGAGAAAACAAAACATCAAAAGGCGGTCTTAATCGCTCGGATTGAAGAAGATTGAATTCGGCCGTTTAGAACGCTTTTCAGTTTCCAGAGGAAGGATACGGGGTGACGTCATGATGACGTCATCATTTTTTTCTTTTATTCCTGTTTTCCTTATTATTTTGTATCTTTTAATTTATAATTCCAATTAACCTCAAATAAATTGCTAAAATCTTAATATATATAAAATATCTTTCAACTAAGCATGTTTGTGGGCAACTTTGGACACATTTAAAAAATTTAAATTTTGAATTCAAAATTTGAATGATTTCTTAAACAATATTAAAATGCCTTTTAAATATATAAAAACAAAAATTAGAAAAATTGGCTTTGTAAAAATAATAAAAATTCCAAAAATAAAACCATTGAGTTTATAAATCATAAAATATTGTTTTGTGCCCAAAACAAATGTTGAAACTCATTTCAATATTTAAATCATTGATAAATACTTTGAAACAAAATAATAGGTTTTGATGTTTTAATATTATCAAGGATCATATTCCTTATGTTTTCAAAAGCCAAAATTATATTTTCAAAGAAAAATATATTTCAAACATCTTGGTTTGAAAACATTGCTTGTAAATAATTTTGTTTCCTTGGTAAATATCATGGTTTATAAAATAGAGGCATATTTGGATAACAATTACATTGGAAAACATATATAATATTTATTTTGTGTTTTGTTTTTGGTGACTTGCATTAACAAGAAAAGAAAAGTTTCAATTTTTAGTGATTTTTGCACTTAATAAAAAATCAGGGATGGTACAAATCTTATCTTTCCGAAAGAGTCTATGTAAGAGTTGTTAAGAAAATACCAGATACTTCAATCATCACAAAGTCTTTTCATGAATAGAAAACTTTCAGGGATTATGTTCTTAATAAAGGAGGTGAAAACAACTGACAAAAGGAAGAAGCTAGTTAGCAAAGCTAAACTTTCAACTTTTTTACCATGATGGTAATGTCAACTGCAATAAAACATGGTTAAGTATCATCGTGGACATATAAAAATGCATCTCAGTTCAGCATAATAAATTTGCTAGTAGAGAATAGAGGGAATAGGTGAAACTGACTCAACCCCATTAGTAAAGAAGGGCCCTTCATAGAGGGGAGCAGGGATTACTCATGTGCTAGAGATTTTTATTTTAATAAAACAGAGGCATTGAAAATGTAATGTTGAGGTATGTATGTCTATGTCAATGAATGGTCGTGAAAACTTATCATAACTCATGTCAAGCAAAAGTGTTCAGACTTTTGAGAGAGGTTTCCATTTATTTATTAAGGTTGGCACTCCCCCCCCACACGTTGCCTTTCACAAACCAGTGCTAGCCGTATCCACGAGTACCCACCAACTTTCATCAATCCATGGGGAAGTGACTTTTTGTATTATATTATTTGGCACTGGCTCTGTTGCAATTTTAGATGAGCACTGATTCCATACTCATCAGGTGAAATAAGAAATAAGAACCTTTTTGACATAAGATATGATAAACTTTAAACTACTTCCCCATGAGTAAAACTGGGACACAAAACAGGTTTGATATTTTGAAGGTTTTAAAGGTACCACACGAGAAATTTACTTGGAGTGGCAATGAAATACCACATCTAGGAAGGTATGGTGGACACTTGCAGAAGTTTTGGTTCAGGTATTTGGATGCACGAATAGTGATCATACTCAGTACAGGGTTTTTGGCTAGCAAAGCCTTTGTAGCAAACATACTAAGTTGAGAGATGCGAAAAGATATATAAAACCATGCAATGATATAAACATGAAGTATTTCAATTGTCTTCCTTGTCAGCATAACACATCAACCATAAGAACATAAACATGTATGTTTTGCACGTATAAAAGATCTTTAGGGTAATATATCTGCATGTGTAACCTCTCTTCTTTGTTATAAGTCTCTAAGTGTTGTTGCTATGACCAATGCTATGTTATCCAATACTCAATAAATTTCTGCTACTATACCCAACATGAGATCACTACTAAACATAAGATAAGCATGCGAGAATAATTGCCATGAATAGAACATAAAGTGCAACTAAGTAAGAAGAAAACTTCATATCAATATTTCATCATAGGAAAACTCACACCAACGGATACAAAGCTTCACTTATAAAGGAGTGATACCCTAACTTACAAGCGACCATGATAAGACACACGGCTCTAATAATAAAACAAAAGATAGTGATACCGGGGCAACTCCCTCAAGCTTGGAACAAGTCAATGGAGTGCCTGTTACACATAATAATCAAGCTTGATTCTTCGGCGGTCCTTGGAGGGCCCCAATAGGAGTAAGGAAGTCTTTGATTATGAGACAAAGTTCAAGGCTTTCTGCTTCAAGTATTGTCACCTCATCTTTAGGAACTCGATATTGCTTGCGGAATTGGTCGGTGACCTGGTGTGCATGAGCTATCATGGGTGATATGTATGGATCCTGGCTTTGAGGAACGGTTCCCTACACACCATGAGAGTAATTACGTTGAAGGCTCATTGATCCCAGAAAGGTAGTGATGCTTGACAATGATCCTCCAGATTGGCGTGGTGCAGCTCTCCTGATCCCCTTCTTTAAGTGGTGATCCATATCTTCCTTCCTTGCAGCTATCTCTTCCTCTGTAGCCCACTCTGTGAAAGTTCCTTGATTGATGTCTTGCTGAATCTGGCGGAGGCGTCGGTCAGCATATTACTCTACACTTGAACTGAAGGAGGACATCTTGATGCGAAATTTCCGAGCTTCCTGACAGAAACAACTCGAAAACAAAACTCGTCTAAAACACAGGTTATGATCTCGGGACGATCCGGGGGATTATATAGCAAAAAGTTACCAAACGAAAGGAAGGTAAAAGGTCAAAGCGGAGTCGAGGTAGACCTCGGGGGCCTCTAGGGCCCCCTAGGCGTGGCAAGAAGGAGCCTACGCCTAGGTCCCACCTGGTGGCCTCCGGCCCTGGCTTCGACTCTTTTTCTTGCCCAAAATTTTCATATTTTCAAAAAATAAAGAATATAAAATTTCTATGGTGTATCATGAACATTTTCTTACCATAACTAATACCTAGTCCAATTCTGAGTCTGGTCTACTCTGATATTTGTCTCTAATATGATCTTCCGGAGTGAGTACCCAAACAATATCAACTTCCACGTTGTATGAATCACCGACTAAATAATGCTTGAGTCTTTGGACATTCACAACTTGTGGATTGGTGCCTTGGAAATTATTAATCTTGATAGCACCAGAAAGATAAACTTCATCCACAACAAAAGGTCCCTCCCATTTAGAGAGTAATTTTCCTTCAAAAAAATCTGAGACGGGACCTATACAATAATATTTTTTCACCTATGTTATCTTTAGAGAATCCTTTATCATGCCATCTTTAACTTTCTCTTTAAAAAACTTGGCATTTTCATAAGATTCACTTCTCCATTCAGCTAAAGAACTCATATCAAGCAATCTTTTCTTACCAGCTAATTTGAAATCACAATCAAGTTCTCTAACAGCCCAATAAGCTTTGTGTTCTAGCTCAAGGGGTACATGACAAGCTTTTCCATAAACCATTTTAAAAGGAGATATGCCCATGGGATTTTTATAAGCAGTTCTATAAGCCCGCAAAGCATCACTACGTTTATTAGACCAATTCTTCCTAGATTTATTAAGAGTATTTTGCAAAATTAATTTGATCTCTCTATTTGATAGTTCTACTTGACCACTAGTTTGAGGATCATAAGGTGAAGCAATTCTATGATTAACATCATATTTAGCAAGAGTTTTTATAAAAGTACCATGAATGAAATGGGAACCTCCATCAGTCATAAGATATCTAGGCACACCAAATCTAGGGAAAATTATGTCTTTAAGCATTTTTTACAGAGGTTTTATGATCAGCACTTTTAGTTGGAATAGTTTCTACCCATTTAGTGACATAATCAACAATAATGATAATATGAGTATAGCTATGTGAAGAGGGAAAAGGACCCATAAAGTCAAATCCCCAACAATCAAAAGGTTCAATAACTAGAGAATAGTTCATAGGCATTTCGTTATGCCTACTAATATTACCGAGAGAGTAGGCCGGTAAAAACCTGATTGTAAAACCTTTGTGCGGTTCTTTCACCAGCATGATGCCCTCCATAAGGACTATTATGACATTTCCTCAATATTTCTTCTTGCTCATGCTCAGGTATGCATCTTCTTAAATTCCATCTACACCTTCTTTATATAAATGTGGTTCGTCCCAAAAGTAATGCCTCAAATCATAAAAGAATTTCTTCTTCTGTTGATAAGTAAAGCTCGGAGGCAAAAACTTAGAAATAATAAATTTAGCATAATCAGCATACCAAGAATTTTCACATGAGTTAACCTTAATAGCAGCAAGTTGTTCATTAGGAAAACTACCATTAACAGGAATAGGATCATCAGGAATGTTTTCCATTCCAGATAAATTATCAGCAATAGGATTATCAGCTCCTTTCCTATCAACAATATGCAAATCAAACTCTTATAACAAGAGTACCCATCTAATAAGCCTAGGCTTAGCATATTTATTTTCCATAAGATATTTAATAGTAGCATGATCAGTATGAATAGTGACTTTAGAATCAACAATGTACTGCCTAAATTTATCACAAGCAAAAACAACAGCTAAAAACTCTTTCTCACTGGTACCATAGTTCCTTTTAGCACTATTTCTGGTCTTACTAGCAAAATGAATAACATTCAATTTATTATCTACTCTTTGTCCTAAAATAGCTCCTACATCATAATCACTAGCATCACACATAATTTCAAATGGAAATTTCCAATCAAGCGGTTGAACAACAAGAGCAGTTATCAAAGCTTCCTTAAGAATTTCGAAGGATCCTTTACAATCATCATAAAAAACAAAAGGAACATCTTTTTGAAGAACATTGGTAAGAGGTCTTGAAGTCTTAGAAAAGTCTTTAATAATTCTCCTATAGAAACCAGCATGACCAAGAAAACTATGTATACCTTTGATGTCCCTAGGATACAGCATGTTTCAATTGCATCAACTTTGGCCTTGTAAACTTCAATGCCTCTTTCAGAAATTTTATGTCCAAGAATAATTCCTTCATTCACCATAAAGTGGCATTTCTTCCAATTCAAAACAAGATTAGTATCTATCGCTGCAAAACTTTGTTAAGATTATGGAGGCAATTGTCAAAAGAAGTCCCATAGACAGAGAAGTCGTCCATGAATACCTCCACGGTTTCCTCGCAAAAAACATGAAAAATAGCAGACATACATCTTTGAAAAGTAGCAGGAGCATTACATAAACCAAAAGGCATGCGTGTATAAGCATAAGTACCATAAGGACAAGTGAAAGTGGTTTTCTCTTAGTCTTCCTTTTTAACATGGATTTGAGAGAAACTAGAATAATCATCCAAATAGCAAAAGTGAGTGTTTTTAGACAACATCTCTAGCATTTGATCACTAAAAGGCAAAGGATAATGATCCTTCTTAGTAGCTTTATTCAATTTTCTAAAATCAATGCACATTATATATCCTACTACAGTTCATTGAGGAATAAGCTCATTTTTATCATTAGCAACAACATTCATACATCCTTTCTTGGAAACACAATGGACAGAACTAACCCATCTACTATTAGCAATAGGATAAATTATACTAGCTTTGAGAAGATTTACTATTTCACTTATCACCACTTCTTTCATCTTTGGATTTAATCGGCGTTGATGATCCACCACACGCTTGGCATCAGGCTCAAGATTAATTGAATGATGACATAGAACATGACTAATGCCTTTAAGATCATCCCAAGTATAAGCAATAGCTTTGCGGTGTTTCTGGAGTGTTTCCGATAACCGTTCTTCCCCATTCTCTAAAAGGTTAGCATTAACAATAACATGATATATTGTATTTTCATCTAAATAAGCATATTTGAGTGTGTCGGGAAGAACTTCAAGATGAAACATCGTGTCTCCTTTAGGTGGTAAAGGTGTCCCTAAAGATTCAACAGGAAAATTGTATTTGATAATAGCAGGCTGATTGAGGAAAATATCCTCCAATTCATCTCTTTCATGCATATACATGTCATTCTCATGTTCTTCCATGAATTGCTGCAAAGGATCATCATGTGGAATAGAAATAGAGGCAATCCTTTCAATAACTAGATCTTCATTAGGTAACTCTTTATCATGACGTTGTCTAGCAATCTTACTAAAATTAAATTCATAATGTTCATCACCAAACTTGACAGACACTTTCTCTTTCTTACAATCAATAACAGCACCACGAGTATTAAGGAAAGGTCTACCAAATATAATAGAAAAATCTTTATCTTCAACTGAACCAAGTATTAAAAAGTCATCGGGGTATTTAACCTTACCACAAAGAACTTCAACATCTCTTACAATACCCGCTGGTGAAATAGTCTTTCTGTTCGCAAGACGAATAGTAACATCAATGTCTTCAATTTCACACGGAGAAATTTCATTCATTATTTCTTGATAGAGAGAGAAAGGTATGGCACTTGCAATTGATCCTAGATCGCAAAGTCCATAATAATTATGTACCTATTTTGACAGAAACAACAGGTATGCCAACAAAAGCTCTATGATGTTTATTAGGTGCCACTAGGTTAGAGGCAACCTCATAGAAATATATATCACAACCATCAACATTTTCAGCAACAAGATCTTTAACCTTGGCAACCGTAGGTTCCACAATTATTTGATCTTCAGGTTCAATAAATTTATTACACTTTTTTTCACAATATCATTAGCAAAAGAATGTTCTTTTACTATAACAGGAAAAGGTTGTTTCTCAAAGTGAACAACATGTGAAACAGGATCAACGGTGTTAACAAGTATTTCACTACTAGAGAATTGTTTCTCTTTAATATTATCTTTATAAGGTTTATGATACTTGTCCCACTTCACTTTAGGAATACTAACATGAGAGGCAAAGGTTTTGCAAAGTTCAACAGTTACTTGAGAATCGAGCCCATATTTAGCACTAAGCATATTAAAATCTTCAGTTTCAACAAAAGACTTAATGCAATCATATTCATAGTTCATACCTGGCTCTTTACCTTTGTCCATCTCCCAATCTTCAGTATTACGTTGAATTCTTTCAATAATATCCCATTTAGCACCAATCTTCTTGTTCGTGAAGGGACCATTAGAAGAGGCATCAAGAAGGTCCTTGTCATGACGCGAAAAGCTTGCATAAAATTATCAATAATAATCTCCTTGGGAAGCTTATGATTGGGGCATTTATGCATTAATGTTTTCAGCCTCCCCCAAGCTTGGGAAATACTTTCTCCATCACGAGGCCAAAAATTATAAATAAAATTTCGATCTTGATCTATTTCATGAAGAGGATAAAATTTGAAATAAAAGAGAGATGTAAGCTCCTTCAAATCCAGCAAATTTGAATCGTCCAATAACCTATACCATTCACATGCTCTTTCTTTCAGTGATATAGAAAATAATTTCCTCATAATTAAATCTCTTGGCACGCCTGCAATCTTAAACAACTCACGCAATTCTTTAATATAAAGCAAGTGCTCACCGGGATGGACAGTTCCATCACCGGCATAACGGTTATCCATAACACGATCAACAATTTCAAAAGGGACAATTTCACTAGATGGGGAACTTCTCTCTACCACATGAGTGGTGCAGGAGTCATTCCAGAACATATAACCAGCAGAAAAGGATTCCATGATTTAGCAAAATAAACATACAGTAGTAAAAATAGCACTTACAGTAAAAGGTTTCCTTACCAATAGCGCTATACTCCCTGGCAACGGTGCCAGAAAATAGTCTTGATGACCCACAAGTGTAGGTGATCAATCATAGCTTTCTCGATAAATAAGAGCCTCGACCCAACAAGGAGCGGAAGGTATTGATAAATAGTTTTGAGCAAGGTTTCACTGAAAACACTAGAGAACAATTGTTTAGTGATTTTTGTAATAGTAATAAAGCAATAACATGTAAATAAAAATAAAACTAAATAGCTGCTGCAAGTGGCCCAATCCTTTTGAGCACAAAGGAAAAGCCGGTGGTACTTCTTATAATGGCTAAAATGTTCCTCAGGGCACACAGCAGTCTTCGTCTAGTTATTTTTGTCACACTTCGTTCATTAATATTTATCATTTTGGTAAGTGTTATGTGGGTAGATCTCTTCTAGTGCGCCTTCTTATCGAATAATGCACACTTATGATTACACTACTTAAAAGCATTCGCAAATACGAGAAAGTAATTAAGAAATAAATCCAACCATAACAATAAACTCGTGGTATCTACTACTCCCTTATGGAAAGTATTGCAAACCGCAGTTTAGGTTTCTGCCACTCCGGCAACCCACCATAAGCAATCCAACACACAATGCATTCCTCTAGGCCCATAAAAGGTGAAGTGCTATGTATACGACGTTCACATAACACCACTAGATAAATAACAACATAACTTAAATATCAAACCGGTAAGTATTACTCAACTAAACATGGCTACTAATTATTAGACTTCTCCCATGTCCTCAAGAACTAAACTGTCTACTCACAACACATCATAAGGTACATGATCATATGTGATAAATGGATGAATAACAATCTGGTCATAAAGTGCAAACACCGATAAATCTCATAAGCATCGACTACAAACAAGTAATTCACATCGGGAGAGAGATCTAGTGGAAAACAACGATATAGAACCCTAATTGTTATAGCAGGACGGAGGTGGATGGTGAGGATGATGGTTCTGATTGTTATGATGCTGACGATGATGATCTTGATGATGCCCGGTGCGGTGACGGTGACGGTTGTGACGATTCCCCCTCCAGGAGAGAATTTCCCCGATGGAATCTCCCCGCTAGGAAGGTGTTTCTTCTCTCTGTCGTTTCTGTCGCGAAGAGGTGGCGGAAAAATTCTACAAAGTGCCTCCTCGATGTTTTATGTCACGGGGGGGGGGGGGGGGGTAAGTACCCCGAAGGAGAGCCGGAGGGGGCCTGGGCCCCCTAGGATCCCACTAAGCGCAGCCAAAGGGGGGCACGCCTGGGGTCTAGTTGGCCGCCCATGGCTCCCCTCTGGCATGTATTCTTACAAGTGCTTTTCCAGCTGATTTCTGACTCTGATAAATAATTTCGTAAAACTGTAGAACACAAAGAAAACAACGAAATAACATAGGTATAGTGATCTAATAGGGGAAAATATCAATGAATAGGGGGGAATTATCATATTAAATACTCATTCAAAATGAACGTATCATGCCCCCTCCTTGTTGGAATCGGATCAGACTCACCTTGTGGAGTCCAACTCCACCTCCCTTTTTTCTTTTTTCCTTTTCCCCTTTTCCTTTTGTCCTTTTTCTCTCCAATTAAACCCGAAAAAATACAGGGAGGATGGTGTGCCATGTGTGGTGCCCTGTGACCCCTATAGATAAAATCACCAACCTTATCCAACGATGTAAGAAATAATACTTCCGGCATCCCGGGACATCTCATGCCCCCTGCACTTGTTCCATAAAACGTGTAGCCTCATTCTCTCTCTCAGAAAAACTCCGAAATAAATTCTTGCAGTAATAGAAACTATTTCTATCACTCCGGGACATATAGTGCCCTCATTATAATTTTTCTATGATATATAATATATATCGATCACACAGAAACACCATTCTAATGACACTCCCTATTGATTCAGACCTACCGATATACACATAAACCAGCCGTAACTTACATGTGTTTCCCCGATAGTGTGTGGACATGAAACTAGAAACTCTTTCCTTTTCAACGATAAATAGCGAGGCCATGGACTCCCATATAGACTCCCACATACTATACGAATAAACTGCTAAACATGTTGTCTATTATACAATATTCCCATTACTCACGATACCGAATTTACCCGAGACTATGGATTCTGGTATTGCCGTGAAACAATTTTTGGTTCACTATAACTTTGTCTATCTTCTTAACCAGTAAGCTTCCTCTTACTCTTTATTGTATTATAATATTCCACATGATGTATCATTGTCATGCATTGTCTATAGAACTTATGGATATTAAGAATACGGAGTGGTCCAGGCTTGTATCTCTCTTTTTCGGAGGAGTAATTCCTATCTCAGAACATCGAGGCAATATACTCCTTTAGAATTACCCAGTGGCTACAGTTATGTTCACCCAGTTTACGGTGTAACGCTAGATAGTACCAAAGTAAAACCTCCAGAATATGTCACCCCGATAACCTCATGGTCAAAGGATGCATTGTAATATAACCGTGTTGTGATATGATACTAAGGACAAAGATGTCTTAATAGAATCTCTTACAATATCAACTACTAGGGCATACCCAGCCATATTGTTCCCTTCCGACAATATGCTACTCATTAATGTTGACATAAGCAATGTCCATGACCAGGAAAACACATCCATCAAGCATCTAATAAATTAGTTGTAAATGGCAAGACTAGGATTTGATACTTTGTTCATGTTACTACACGTGAGCGTGAGTTTTCCTCTGAATCTTATATTCAGGAGCCACGTCAGTTATAGCATAGTAATATGAATCATAATTATGAAATATATGACAAATATTATTGCCTTTTAGACATACACATCCAACAGTTATAATGCAATATTACTATGCTACTACTCCTCATCGGAGTCGGGGATCACGATGAACCCGGAGCCGGCAACGCCGACCTTACTGTCGTCCCCAAGTAAATCCTCATTGGAGTCCCTGCGATCAAAGGATTCACCCTCATCATCATCTTTTGTAGTGGCTGAGACAGACCCAGAAACACCATCTGCAATCTCCAGCTCCACCTTGAATTGTTGTGCAAAAAATCCGTCATCTTGGAGGAGTTGTCCCATGAGAAGGCGGTCCGCTGCCTCGGCCTTGATATGATGCTCCACCAAGTGGTTCTCTTCCACCTTGCTAAGTGTCGTCTTAACCTTCACCGCCTCCACCTCCACCTCTACCTCAGCCAGGTGTAGGAGAAAGTCAGCACCCATCATCAGTACGATTACAGGGGTAACCACATGTACCTCCACCGCTGCTCGTGCTTCCGCCTCCACATCAGAAGCATTATGGGCTGCCGCCTCCACGTACATATGCGCCATGCGCTCCTGAGTGAGCATGGGGTATGATGGCGGAATCCTTCGGGGCATGGTGGTGGAGATAATGGGATGTTAACATGAATGGAGAGGAGAGGTGTGGAAGCTCCAGTGAGAGACTAAGATGTGAGGAGGAGGAGGTGTGCGCGGCTAGGGTTTGCCAGCAAGTCATGATATGTAGCCGGAAAGAACCTCCTTGGGAAAAGAGTCGTCTGATGCACCATGAATTTGGAGAAGATAAGCTCTGCCCGGTCAGTCTCCCTAGTGGGGTACCTTCTCTATGAGAAAATTCGATGGCTTCCGAATATACACCATAACGACTCGACGCAAGGGAATGCACCAGTCATGCATGGAAAAGAAACATGCATCAAATAAGAAAATAACAGAAAAAGGCAACAAAGCCGAGTGCAACGAGAAAAAAATAATGACTCTAAGAAAATATGACATTACATTGACTCGAGTACCAATTACCAGCATACAGAGTATTGTCCCCTAGTAAAACAATCGGGACTCCCGAGCAACCACTATGGGATCTGGATTAAAAAACACAGATCGGTCGGAAGACATGTCTTATTCTGAAAAAGTTATTTTTATCCAAAAACACCTAATCTTAATTATGTAACCATTCAAATTATGTAAACACACTACACACTTAGAATAGCACAGCAAGCTAGATATGGTCCAACTTAACTAGTGTCGACTCAAATTGTACACGAGTCTCCCAAGGGACACTTTAGTGAATGCATGTATTTAAGTTGTTATTGCTTGTTTTTCGGTTGTAGATGGCACTGGCTAGCTCTCTTCAGTTATGTAGTTTTGCATTGTGTTCTATCTTGGAGAAATATAAACTTAGTGGAACAAACTTTAACAACTGGCATAGTAACCTGAGAAATGTTTTGAATCAAGAGAAAAAGAAAACATGTCATGTACATTCCTATTCCTACTGAGTCGGGCGATGATGAACCGGCATCCGCTAGAACCGCTTACCGTAAGTCTTAGTAAGAGTCTACGGAGATCAATACTTTATGCTCGCTCACATGGAGTTGTACTGCACCAAAGCGTGAGGACCGGACGATACACCAAGAAGGAGGATGAATTGCTTTACGAGGCATCTATGGAGATTGGACAGGATCCAATTATGGGTGCGTAGAAAATAGGGTAAAAATATTGGAAGAGGGTCCATGTATACTTCCATCAACAAAGATTGTTTGAGCCCCACAAATTTGAGAGTGACCAGAGTGAATTGTCACATCAAAAGAGGTGGAGCTTTATCCAAGCAGAGTATAGCAAATTTTGTGCTTCATATGATCACGCCTGACGAAGGAATGGATATTAGACCCTGCGGGAAAGGACACCCCCATCTCCGGCCCAAGGTTAAGGCCCAAGAGGAGGAGCCCTTGGAGCGCCGAAAGGCCCATGTGAAGCCCACCCGCAATACCTTGCGGACTAAGTTAGGAAACATGTAACCGACGTAGGGTTAGAGTTCGAGTCCTCTCCGGGTAGGGTTTGAGACCTTGCCACCTATATAAGGCTAGGAGAGCCACCGGTAGAAGGGCAAGCAACACCGCAACACCAAAGCTTCGAGCTCGAGATCATACTCTCGACTTGAGCCACCATCATTGTAACCGATCTACTCGATTAATACAGATCGACAGAGGCAGGAGTAAGGGTTTTACCTCTACGAGGGCCCCGAACCTGGGTAAATCTTGCCCCCTGTTTAGCCGACGATCGCCACCAGCGCTCATGGGTTCTCCTATTCGAAACCCTATAGGTTCACCTGAGGGAATTGCCGAGCAACAGATTCGATACGTGGTCCGCGAAGACCACGCGTTCGTTCGCGTGCGGGTTGGGTACCTCCTCCTTCTTGCCGAGGCGCACCCGCTTCTCGGACTCCGCGGGCAGCAGCCCCTCCCGCTGCATCTCCTTGATGCTTTTCGCCGTGGTGTTGGGCGAACGCCAGTCGCCCGAGCGCGGTGCAGGTTGTGCTGAAACTTCTCCTGACGCCGAAACGGCAGCGCCGCGTTTCTTGCCTCCCGCCATCGCTTCTAAGCACGAGCTTGAGGGGAGAAGGAAGACAAGCGCGAGGAAGAATATGAACTGGAAGACGAAGGCTGGGAAGGTTTCGCCGCTTCACCAAGACCCATACTTATACACGGGGCTACTCGATCCTGACCACTCGATGCGCCACGTGGCGTCCATCACAGCCACCACGTGCGAAGACGAAACGAGGAGGCGGTGGATGTTGTTTCCTGCCACCATCTTAACGGAGGATCGTGGGCATTTATTGCGCAGTTCGCGTAAAAACCGGAAACGACGTCTCGTTTCCGGTCAAAAAGCTGACAAAGTGTGCCAGCCCTTCTGCCCTCACTCCGTCACGTCCCATCGGGAGGATAAAAGTGCGCCATGACGTCATAGCGTGCATCATCAAGCTGAAAAATCTCTCGAATGGAAAGTTCAAACACCCGGACCACCTGAGTACACGAGCAATTGGATAATGTACTTCGACGGGTCCAAAAGAAACGAAGGAGCAGGCGCCGGAATCGTCCTAATATCACCTAGAGGAGACAAGCTGCAATATGTCCTACGATTGGATTTTCCACCCGATGATCCAGCATCGAACAACGACACAGAATATGAGGCCTTGTTGCATGGGATGAAGATGGCAGTCGCGTGTGGGGCCACCAGACTGATGATCTACGGGGATTCCAACCTCATCGTACAACAGACAATGAAGGAGTGCGACGCTATCGCCGAAAACATGGTCGCCTACCGTGACATGTACAACCTACTCGAAGGCAGTTTCAAAGGATGCGAGCTAAAGCACATTGCGAGATCTAGTAATGAAGAAGCAGACAGGCTGGCCAACATGGGTTCCACAAATACACCCATACCGCCAGGGATATATTTCGAGCGAATAACTAAGCGATCAGTCAAAGTCAAGAAAGCTGCCGGCGCACCTGCAGCACCGGAAACAGAGGTTAGCCCGCAAGTTGCCATTATCGAGCTTATTCATAATATCTCGCGACAAGTTTTTCTGGTCGAGCCAGTTTGGACACAGAAGTACCTCGACTACTTGTCCGCCAAACAGCTCCTAGCAAATCTTAGCGAGGCTCGACAGATAATCAGGCGCAGTAAATCTTTTCGAGTGATCAATGGAGAGTTATACAAGCAGAGCATCTCGGATATACTCCAGCGATGTATAGCACCCGAAGATGGCAAGGAATTACTCCAAGACATCCACCAAGGGGACTGTGGACATCATGCGAGCTGGAAAACAATCATGGGAAAAGCTTTCCGAGCGGGATTCTACTGCTTTACAGCAGCCAGAGACGCAAAGGAGCTAGTCGACCGGTGCAACGCTTGCCAGCGATTCGCACCAAAACCACACGCACCCGCTACGGAACTGCATATGATACCCATCGCCTGGCCCTTTGCACAATGGGGGCTGGACATGGTAGGACCGCTACGCAAGTCCACGCCAGGTGGATACACACACTTGCTGGTCGCAGTCGACAAATTTACCAAATGGATTGAGGCCATGCCAGTAGCCTCGGCTAGCGCCCAATGCGCCATAAAATTTCTCGATTCCATCATATGCAGGTTTGGAGTACCACACGACATCATTACAGACAATGGTACTAATTTCACAGCCAAGGAAACACAGCAGTTCTGCGAAGAAAAGGGCATCAACTTCAAATTCGCCTCAGTTGCCCATCCGCAAACGAACGGACAAGTCGAAAGATCCAACGGCTTAGTTTTAGCTGGCATCAAGAAGCGTCTACTCGATCGTCTACACCCAGCAGCAGGACATTGGGCCGAAGAGCTACCCTCCGTGCTATGGAGCCTCCGCACAACTCCAAACCGATCTACAAATTACACACCATTTTTCATGGTATACGGGGCAGAAGCAGTCCTTCCCGAGAACGTCAGGTTTAGCGCCCCACGAGTTGTTGCCTACAGCGAAGAAACCTCCAACAGGGCACTCGCGGAAGATATGGACGCACTCGACGAAATGCGCGATATTGCACTCGCAAGATCCGCAGTATATCAGCAGTCACTGCGAAATTATCACAGTCGTCGCATACGCCACAGAGCCTTCGCAGTAGGAGATCTGGTGTTACGGCTCAAGCAGAAGGAAGGACACAATCTCGAGCCACCATGGGAAGGACCCTTCTTAATACACGAAGTTATCCCAGGCGGAGCCTATAGACTGAAGAACCCGGCGACTGGAGGCATCTATTCCAATCCTTGGAATATTGCACACCTCCGCAAATTTTATTCCTAGATCTATTTTCTCACAGCAATAAGGCTATATTAGCCACTCTTGTAGCTCGAATACATGACTTGTCAGTCATCGCAATAAATGCATGGTTTTTCAACCATAGATACCCGAAGATTATTCATCCTTACATGCTAAAAGTTAAAGGTATACACCCCCAAAACACACGGGGGCTACGCCTAAATTCAGCATCACAGGAAAATTTATATATACAAGGTTACACACCTTACAACAGTTTTTACAAACTATACATCACGACAGGATATATACATCCTACAATCACACATAACGCTTGGCATTCTCGGCCGCCAGCACACGATCTACTTGGTTAGAGGTCAATCGAATGATTTCCTCTGCCGCAGGTCGAACAGTCCTATAATGAGGAGACATATCGTCGATTGGACCATCAGGAAGTCTAGCTATGGAGTTGAAGTTCACCTCAGGATGCCATAACCGGACGAAAGAGAGAGCCACCACCGAGCCGCAAGTCATCTGATTGCGAACACACTCGCGAATCTCTCCTTCTCGACCGAACACCCTGAGAAGATGGCTCCAATCTTCTGGACCCCTTTGCAGCGGATAAAAAGCAGCGTTCATTGCAATCAAAACCTCGTGAAAGGAACTCACGAGTATCTTCGCCTGGTTGATTCGGAACTTCAAGGTGGCAAGCACAAAACCTCGACTACGATCAGACCAAAAATTATTCGCACGAGGCCTTTAGCTACCAGCTTCTTGAAAGATGTGGTTCTCCACCCATTGCTTCTCATTCCTGTCATCCGGTCGAACAACTGAAAAGTAAGGAAACATGATCAAAAGAGAGCACAAGATAAGAAAGACTTGGGGGCTGAACTACTTACAGAGCAAATCATTGGCAACAGACGCCAATTCATCCATCACAAACTGCTCCCGTTCAGTCGCCAGCTTTTGTTTGGATTTAGCCACATCGGCTACCCCACGCAACGCCTTTAGCTTGCGTTCACCATCAGTTACACGATCACGGAGACTCGCCAAGGTCCCAACAGTGGCAACAAGAGGATCGGCTGGAGTAGCAGGTCCACCTGAAGGCTCTGCAGCCACACCGGTCACCTGAAAAATACAAGGAAGATTAAGGAATAAGATGCCCTACTCGAGATATATTAACCACCTATTCGATAGGTGCTCGGGGGCTACTCCCATCGGGAGAAAACACACAATTGCAGGAAGCATTTCAGAAGAACATTTCGATTAAAACAACAAAAGTACGGGAGCACACCCCAAGGTTCATTACAATCGAAGCAACAAACTACAGAAAAAATATACTAAGGAGCTACAGTAGTGCTGCCACTCGTGGCGGTGGTCGATCCCTTAGCACGAGCAAATAACTCGGACAACTTCCGAGCAAGGACTCCGGCTGGCTCGCCAAAGCGACGAAGCCCTACCTTTTTCCCCGTGGAAGGATCGACAGGAAGCTCCGAGTAGGCCTCCTCCAAGCCAGTAACTCCATGCGCCAGCGCGAACTGGATGGCGGTCTTCGCCCCAGATTCGGACTGAGCAACCGCGTAAGCTTCAAGGAGATTGCCCTCCGAGAAAATCTTCAACAGATCGCTCAACGCGGGTGGAGAAACAGCATTGACGAGAAGGCGGCCGTGCAGCTGCGTCAGCACTCGAATGGCGTCGCCAATCAAGGTGCAAATCCCTGCAGCATGCCTCCTAAGCTGAGCGCAAGAATCTGTCAATGCGTCCACTCGAGGAACCCCAGCAAGCTCCAGGGGGACACCCAGAAGACCTACGAAAAGAAAGCGTTAGAGTCCAAAGGATTCACCAAAACAAAAAGCAGATCGAAGACAAATACAACTTACTCGCGAAGCGCTCGGCAAGGGGGCGAAGAAAATTGACGATATCGGCGTCCGCCTTGGTGCCAGCGTCCTCCAAGTTCTTCAGAGCATCCTGGGCAGCCGCAAGTTTTCCCTCGTAATCAGCCGACAGCATGCGGGAAGACTCGAGCTCCCGTCGGGCAGTCGCCAACTCTGCTTCTTGAGCTGTTACCCGAGAGGAGGCACTATCCTTCTCGGTCTTCAAAAACTCAAGTTGAGCTGCGCAGCAACATTCATCATAGCCGAAGAATTGGTAGAAAAACGAAAACAGGAAAAGATGGTAAACTTACTTCGAAGAAGCTCGTTCTCGGTGGCGAGTCGATTGCGGTCCGCTCGAAGGAGCCCGCATTCCGACTCAGCGAGAACAACACGGCGACCAATCTCCGCAAGAGAGTCAATAAGCGACTGCAAGGAACATGAAAATGGAAGAATCGGAAAAGTCAAATTTGAGTCTATGCTCGATTGTAAACATTCGAGTATAGCCTCGGGGGCTACTCCCATCGGGAGCACTGCCGTGCACCCGATAAAAAGAAGAAGGAAGAGATTATCTTTGAGCCTGTAGCCGATCACATGTGATCGACTACAGCCTCGGGGGCTACTCCCATCGGGAGCACTGACGTGCACCCGATAACAAATCCAAAGACGACAAAGCATTAAAAAGCAGGCATTGAAGTTTACCTGGCCTTGAGCGAGTGAGAGGGGATCAGCCGAGCTGCCCGACACCTCCTTTGGAGCCTTTGGAGTCGACGTATTGGGGACTACATTCGGTGAATTCTGGACGGTGCCGGCGGTAGGAGTCTCGCCTGCAGCTCCCGCTTTATTCCTCCTTTCGGGAGGAAGGGAAGAGGCGTACCTGCGGGGGATGATAGCTTGCAGGCTGCAATGAAGACAAAGCGTCAACAAGACGCCGAAGGAAAACGTTCGACTAAAGAACAAGAAAAGAAACTTACTCATCTTCATCGTCCTCCTCGTCCAGCATATCCGCATTCCAGGCGGTTTGGATAGCTGGGAATGAAGAAGAAGGGGCGCACACGCGCAGTGGAGTAGCGTTGATAGGCTCCTTCCCGGGTGATTTCTCCAAGGAGTTGTCCTTGGAAGTAGCCTCGTCACCCTCCACTCGACGGCGTTTGCGACAAAGGAGGCCGCCATCCGAGTCTCCTGCATCATCCGAAGAATCTTGCTCGAAACTCGAAGAAGCGTTGGCAACACTGGTATCGGCTGGGCCGTCCAGGTTACTCGCCAATAACCCCGAGGCCTCCTCCCCAGACACTGGAGGGTAGCAGGTGGCCATGGATAAGCTCTACAGAAGAAGACAAAAGAAAAGTGAAGAAAAACTTCAGTCGACCAAAATTCAAAACAAGGAAAATATAAAGAGAGAAGAAAGGCAAACTCACTTCGGATGGCGGAGGCCTCGACGCATCAAAGGCTACGACTGTGCAGTCGGGGAATTTTTCTCCCATCTTCATGCTGGTAATGGCCGCAATCTTTTTCTCGAACTCGACGTTCGAGAGCTCTTCACGGCTCACACGACTGGGATCCTCAGAGCCCTGGTATTCCCACATCGTGGAGGGTCTGTGCTGCATGGGGCTGAATTCTGCGTTTGAGAAAGATGCTCGCCAAGTGCAGCCCGTTTAACACAACTCCAGCAGCTTGATCACGGAGAGCCGCCACCCTTGCGAGTAACGGCGTGACGACCTGGGTTTCTTCAGCAGACAATTTGTGCGCCCAGGATTTCCGTTTCTTCAAGACAGCGAACGGGTGGAATTCCTCGATCCCACCCGAGCTGTTGTCGATGACGTAAAACCACTTTTTTCTCCATCCCTGGGCGGAGTCGATGAAGTACATGCTGAAGTATCCATTCTCCGACTTCTCTTCAATCCCGAAGACACCCGTGCGTAGTGGCTCTCCGGGCTCAGATTCCACCCGCGACTTCTCGCGGAAGATTCGAACCTTGAAGAGGGCCTTCCAGAGGCCCCAATGTGGGCGAATGTCCAAAAAGCATTCGCAGAATACAATGAAGCACGATATGTGTTGCACTGCATTCGGGGGAAGATCGTGGAGCTGTATGCCATAGACATACACCAATGCCACGACGAATGGATGGAGGGGAAGAGAAATACCGCGCGACACGTGGTCCGCGAAGACCACGCGTTCGTTCGCGTGCGGGTTGGGTACCTCCTCCTTCTTGCCGAGGCGCACCCGCTTCTCGGACTCCGCGGGCAGCAGCCCCTCCCGCTGCATCTCCTTGATGCTTTTCGCCGTGGTGTTGGGTGAACGCCAGTCGCCCGAGCGCGGTGCAGGTTGTGCCGAAACTTCTCCTGACGCCGAAATGGCAGCACCGCGTTTCTTGCCTCCCGCCATCGCTGCTAAGCACGAGCTTGAGGGGAGAAGGAAGACGAGCGCGAGGAAGAAGATGAACTGGAAGACGAAGGATGGGAAGGTTTCGCCGCTTCACCAAGACCCATACTTATAGATGGGGCTACTCGATCCTGGCCACTCGATGCGGTTTGCATAGAATTTATGGGTGTTGGCTATTCCTTTCCTTGGCCATGGCCAGTAGAAAGAATGGAAACCTTGGCCAGTAGATGGAAAGGGTACGGGAATGGGGATAGGGAAAGTGTACCGTTTCTTGTTTTGGTATGGGTGCGTGCAACACTGATTATTGATCGAGGCTCGTAAAAGAAAGACTTGGGTTTGATAGATCTGTGGCGTCCATCGCAGCCACCACGTGTGAAGACGAAACGAGGAGGCGGTGGATGCTGTTTCCTGCCACGATCTTAACGGAGGATCGTGGGCATTTACTGCGCAGTTCGCGTAAAAACCGGAAACGACGTCTCGTTTCCGGTCAAAAAGCTGACAAAGTGGGCCAGCCCTTCTGCCCTCACTCCGTCACGTCCCATCGGGAGGATAAAAGTGCGCCATGACGTCATAGTGTGCATCATCAAGCTGAAGAATCTCTCGAATGGAAAGTTCAAACACGAAAATAACTTCGTATGGACAAACTCCTTCGAATATAAAAGTCCAGACACGGAAATAACTTTTTTTTGGACAAATCATGACGTGAAATCTCTTTCACAGGAAAAAATACCCTACACACGAAAATTCTTTCGTATGGGCGCAATATCCCAAACATGAAAACTCTTTCATATGGGCGTAAAATTCCTAAACATGAAAACTCTTTCGTATGGACAAGGAACTACAAACCAAAAACTACGTGAGTAGGCGGATCCTACCACTCATACACACGATGTTTACACATCATAAACCTGGATTGTTCAGCCGACTAGGTACATCCGGATGCCATATTCTTTCGAATATGAAGGTAAGACCTGAAAGATCTCTCTTGAGGGTCTGGAATCGCACTCAAGTTGCGTCCTCCGGTATGATTCCGTGTCAACAACACGAAGAAAAATCCTAGCGGACGCGCCGGGTACCCCCATAGGTTAAGTTCGATTCGGTAAGACCACTACGGCCTAGTCGCAACAATCACCTCGTCGGGTTCGAGTCGGAGGTCTCGAATCTGTGTAGGCCAGAACTGTTTTTTCCCTAGTCGCAATTAATTGGCCCTGAACTTTCGGGAGAGCCAAGCTACTGCGCCATATCCTTCTGCGAAAAACAGCCATACAAACAGGCACTTTTCATTACTCGATACTCGAGTACAAAACTCATCACACAGGGTACACACCCTCCAAACAAGAAACAACCAATACTGGTTATCCAAGGGCAATAGAAGCAAGAAAAAAAAGTTTGACCGTCTACTCGACTGGAAAATCCCAATCGAGAAAACGCTCGGGGGCTACTGACGAAGGAATGGATAT
Source organism: Alopecurus myosuroides (assembly GCA_028641055.1). NCBI lineage: Eukaryota > Viridiplantae > Streptophyta > Magnoliopsida > Poales > Poaceae > Alopecurus > Alopecurus myosuroides. Next base: position 289,197,200 of record CM054059.1, read on the forward strand.
TAGACCCTGCGGGAAAGGACACCCCCATCTCCGGCCCAAGGTTAAGGCCCAAGAGGAGGAGCCCTTGGAGCGCCGAAAGGCCCATGTGAAGCCCACCCGCAATACCTTGCGGACTAAGTTAGGAAACCTGTAACCGACGTAGGGTTAGAGTTCGAGTCCTCTCCGGGTAGGGTTTGAGACCTGGCCACCTATATAAGGCCAGGAGAGCCACCGGTAGAAGGGCAAGCAACACCGCAACACCAAAGCTTCGAGCTCGAGATCATACTCTCGACTTGAGCCACCATCATTGTAACCGATCTACTCGATTAATACATATCGACAGAGGCAGGAGTAAGGGTTTTACCTCTACGAGGGCCCCGAACCTGGGTAAATCTTGCCCCCTGTTTAGCCGACGATCGCCACCAGCGCTCATGGGTTCTCCTATTCGAAACCCTATAGGTTCACCTGAGGGAATTGCCGAGCAACAGATTCGACAACGCCGTTCGTCGTCCCGTGAGTGTCATTGACATCAAGGATGTGGTATATTTCTCGTTCCCTTCTTCATATGAGCATATGTCATCCTCCTATGCATATGAATGTATCGTCTTCGTATAGGTGTTTCAAGCTTTAGATACCTTCAAGACCCATCATGGGGCAAGGAATTTACCTTGACTCATTGTTGGACGACAATCAAGGATTTTCAAAAGTGGAAATATCTCTATGTATTACTCAAGGGAGGTGTGTGGGAGGGGGGCTCATCGGCATTGAGGACGTTGAGCCATGTGAGAAAAGGCCACGGGGGAGGACCAACTCCAAACTAGATGCAAAGCGTGATGCTTCGACAATCGGTTTGCAAGAGAAATTGATGGGGTTCATAACCCAAAAATACGAGTCAAGTGATAAGAGAGAAGAAAGGAAGCGCCAGAAGAGAGAAAGGGGACACAAAGAACCTTTTCGCAACAGAAAAGAGGAAGCTCGAGATCGATGAGGGAAATGCCTGGTCAAGACTCTAAGGAGGTGGATCTCGCGTACTCGCTGAGGAGACCCGGATCATGTTGATCAACTCTAGGACCTTGTCCCCGTCAAAAGGGGTTTGGTTTCAAAAGAAGCAACACTACTATATAGACCGAGATGTGTGATCATCTCATTTGGGTACAATGTTGTATAAGACATGAACTATGGCCGAGATTGCATGAACAATGGAGGGGCACATGTGGGGCTCATGCGATTATTTTGAATACAATGTTATATGCTGGCATGGTATTATATTCTTTTGGCACTATGAGAGTGCTATATTTATTTTTTGGATATATTTGCTATCTTATTCTAATAAAAATATGCCAAATGATTATAAATTGGAAAAAAAATGACAAGACAGGCCAAATCGATCATTTCGTTGTGTGCAACGGCCAGAAAAAAAGAAGGAATAAACCGCAAACATGTTTGTCTGACGACACAAACGGACAAAAGGCGGACATATTTGGTATACCTTTGCGTCGACCCGTTGAAGTTGCCCCAAAGGTCGTTCAAATCTCGAAGGCTTCCAAAACGACTTGGGATGTCGAGTTTTTTTATACGTGTGCGGTAATTACGTACCTATAATCATATACGTATGATGTGAAGCCCGCTGTGTCTTGTGTGTATATATACTAGTACTATCTCCTGGTATCTCTCATGTACATACGTACTGAAGCGCTATATGCAGTTTTAAATACAAAGGGTCTCACTGTACACGTACACGATATATATGTTTCCTTTTTATGTATCAGAGGGAGTATATCTGTAGTGGCAGCGTGAGATCTTGTACTAGCTACTTGTATTTTACTGTGCAAGCATATATTTGTAGTACTCTCCGCCGCATACGTCTAATTATATGTACATACTATATGATCGAACAATTGCAATTAGTAATGTAGATGTTGGTCTAATTCACACGCATAAAAGAGTCATGTACGATTTCACTGTGAATTGTTGTTGCTTTTCATGTTGATTATTAATTTTGGATCCAAAATTGAAGATCTCCATAAATAATTCTACCGGGTGGTGTTCGTGACTAGAAGTATAGGCCTTGACTTTCTTATACAAGCTTGCACTGTATAGTCATAGTACGTACCGGTTGTCCTTCATTATTGAATTAAAAAACAGACAGCAGTATAAAACTTGTGATGTACAATATATAATACTACGTTACTTGGACGGTATATACTCCCTCCGTCTCATACTAGTTGTTGCTAAAATAGATGTATCGAGATTTTTTTTTTTTTTGCCAGAGCCAATTAATATGGGACGGGTAGTATATTTTAAGAAAAAACAGGAGTATTTCTTAGGAGAGTCATGTTGGCTCCCAAACTCCAGTGCTCCCTCTATTAAAAAAATCAAAAAAATATTTACAAGTTCCAAAAGAAATTGAAAATAATTCTGGGTATAGTCCATGATATAGCCTATGAACGTGCAAAATCACAACACGAATTTCTTTATATTATGAGCGGCACAAAAATGAAAAAATCTCACAAAATTTGGAGATATGAAACGCTATATTATAGATCAACACACTTGTCATTTTTCTGTAGCTCAAAATATAAGGCTTTTGAAATTAAATTTTGCATGTAAATATAATAAATCATTAAGAATATAAAGATGTTTTTACATTTTTTTTTAACTTGTAAATAATTTTTGTTTTTTCAAATGGAGAGAACCCTGGAGCTCGGGTGCACGAAATCCACACTCGATTTCTTCGGAAAGTCATTTTTGCTCCCGAGCTCTAGTGCTCCCTCCGTTAAAAAAAACAATATTTAGAAATTTCAAAAAACAAATCTGAGTATAGTTTATGTTATAGCCTGCGAACGTGCAAAATCACAATACGAATTTCTTTATATTCACTAGTGGAAACAACCCCTCTCGTCCAGGGGGGCAGGGGGCAGCTGTCCCGGTTGCAACCGAATCCGGGACAAATGCCATACTTTGGTCCCGGTTCGTGCGCCCGGGGCAACAGGATCGCCTAGGGGCATTGGTCCCGGTTCGTGGGGGACATATCGGTCCCGGCTCGTGCCACGGACCGGGACCAATGCCTAGCCACATGCCACGTGGCACGCGCATGAACATTTGTCCCGGTTCAGTCCACGAACCGGGACCAATGCCCCCCTTCCCCTATATATACTGCCCCAGCCCCTCCCCCCTTCCATATTTTTTTTTTGCTTGGAGGTGTGAGAGAGTGTGGTGTTAGTGTGTTTTATTTTACTATGCACACGAGGTGTTCGACGAAATTCCCGAGCCACACATAAGCTCACTGAAAATGGTATCTTCGACCGAGGTTAACAAACTTATCTTTTTCATCTGTAACTGATACATAAAAAAGTAGTATTTGTCGTATTAATATGTTATTGTAATGTATTTTGATAAACTTAATTACACGATGCAGCTGGATGCACGGCAGCGATGGATGTATGGTGACCGACGCACTTCCGAGTATATGGCAGGCCTGAATGCATTTCTTGTTGTAGCTCAGGCGAACAAAGATAATGGCTTCATGTGTTGCCCATGTGTTGATTGTCGGAACGTCAGAGAGCACTCTTCCGAAAGAATCATTCACGGCCATCTACTTCGGAGAGGTTTCATGCCCAGCTATAATTGCTGGACGAAGCATGGAGAAAGAGGGGTTGTGATGGAAGACGATGATGAAGAAGAAGAAGATCCTTTGTTCCCTGAATACGACGATACTGCAATGGAAGAGAATGGAGAAGAAGGAGGTGATCAAGAACAGGCATCAGAAGAGCCCGATGATGATCTTGGCCGAGTTATTGCTGATGCAAGGGAAGACTGTGAAAACAAATTGGAGAGGTTGAAGCTGGACAACATGTTACAGGATCACAAAAAATTGTTGTACCCAAATTGCGAAGATGGTAGCACAAAGCTCGGTACCACACTGGAGTTGCTGAAATGGAAGGCACAGAACGGTGTGACTGACAAGGCATTTGAGAGTTTACTTCAACTAATGAAGCCAAAACTTCAAAAGGATAACGAATTGCCTGAGAGTACGTACGAAGCAAAGAAAGCTCTCTGTCCTCTAGGATTAGATGTGCAGAAGATACATGCATGCATTAATGACTGCATCCTTTTCCGCGGTGAGAAGTACGAGAATTTGGATGAATGTCCGATATGCACTACACTTCGGTATAAGATCAGAGCAGATGACCCTGGTGATGTTGACGGCGAGCCCCCGCGTAAGAGGGTTCCTGCTAAGGTGATGTGGTATGCTCCTATAATACCACGGCTGAAACGTATGTTTAGAAACAAAGAGCATGCTAGGTTGTTGCGATGGCACAAAGAAGACCGTAAGAAAGACGGAAAGTTAAGGCACCCCGCCGATGGATCGCAGTGGAGAAAGATCGAGAGAGACTTCCCAGACTTTGCAGGAGAGGCGAGAAACTTATGGTTTGGTCTAAGTACAGATGGCTTTAATCCTTTTGGGGAGCAGAGCTGCAGTCATAGCACTTGGCCTGTAACTCTATGTATGTACAACATTCCTCCTTGGTTGTGCATGAAGCGCAAGTTCATTATGATGCCAGTTCTCATCCAAGGCCCGAGACAGCCTGGCAACGACATTGATGTGTATCTAAGGCCATTAGTGGAAGAACTCTTACAATTGTGGGGCAAACCAGGTGTACGTGTGTGGGATGAGAACGAACAAAAGCCATTTGACCTACGGGCGTTGCTTTTCGTAACCATCAATGATTGGCCTGCTCTTAGTAACATTTCCGGACATACAAACAAGGGATACAATGCATGCACACACTGTTTAGATAATACTGACAGTGTTTTTTTGGATAAACGTAAAAAGGTTGTATACCTGGGGCATCGTAGATTTCTTCCGATCAAGCATCCCGTAAGAAAGAAAGGAGGGAAGCATTTCAGAGGTGAGGCAGATAACCGGAAGAAGCCTGAGCTGCGTAGTGGTAATGATATATTCGATATGGTCAAGGACCTAGAAGTAATCTTTGGTAAGGCTACTGGCAGCCAACCAGTTTCGTACGGCCCTGATAAGCGCGCACCCATGTGGAAGAAGAAATCTATATTTTGGGAGCTACCCTATTGGAAAGTTTTAGAGGTCCGGTCTTCGATCGACGTGATGCACGTGACAAAGAATCTTTGTGTCAATCTGATATGCTTCCTGGGCGTGTATGGGAAGTCCAAAGATACGCCAGAAGCACGGGAGGACCAACAACGTATGAAAGACCCAAGCAACAAGCACACAGATAGGCGCCATTACTTAAGCAGCTACGCTCTTACTAAAGCAGAGAAGGAAATATTCTTTGAAGTCCTTTACAGTATCAAGGTTCCGTCTGGCTTCTCGTCGAATATAAAGGGGATAATAAACATGGCAGAGAAAAAATTCCAAAACCTGAAGTCTCATGACTGCCACGTGATTATGACGCAGTTGCTTCCGATTGCATTGAGGGGGCTTCTACCGGAAAATGTTCGAGTACCCATTGTGAAGCTATGTGCATTCATGAACGCAATATCTCAGAAGGTAATCGATCCAGAAAGTCTGACAAGATTACAGAGGGATGTGGTCCAGTGTCTTGTTAGTTTTGAGTTGGTGTTCCCACCATCCTTCTTCAACATTATGACTCATCTCCTGGTTCACCTATGTGAAGAGATTCATATTCTTGGTCCGGTATTTCTACACAATATGTTCCCCTTTCAGAGGTTCATGGGAGTCTTGAAGAAATATGTTCATAACCGTGCTAGGCCAGAAGGAAGCATCTCGAAGGGCTATGGAACAGAGGAGGTCATTGGGTTCTGTGTTGACTTTATTCCTGACCTTAAGACAATTGGTGTTCCTGAATCGCGGCATGAGGGGAGACTGAGGGGAAAAGGAACGCTGGGAAAGAAAACAATGATACCTAGGGATGGGCATTCTTTGACCAAAGCACACTACACAGTTCTACAAAATTCTATGTTCATGGCTACGTATCTCGAGGAACACAAGAATATTGTACGGTCTGCAAACCCGGGGAAGGATGACTCATGGATTAAACGCGAACACATGGAGACTTTCGGAAGTTGGTTGCAAACACATCTTATAAATGACACCACTGTTGAAGATCAGCTGTACATGTTGGCAGGGTCACCATCTTCGACTATTGGGAGTTTTCAAGGGTACGAGATAAATGGGAATACATTTTATACGAGCTCCCAAGATAAGAAGAGCACCAACCAAAACAGTGGTGTCCGCTTTGATACAACAAACGAGAATGGAAAAAATGACACATACTATGGTTACATAGAGGAGATATGGGAACTTGACTATGGACCTTCTTTTAAGGTCCCTTTGTTCAAGTGCAAATGGGTCAACCTGAATGGAGAAGGGGTAAAGGTAGACCCGCTTTATGGAATGACAACAGTGGATCTCAACAATATTGATTACAATGACGAACCATTCGTCCTAGCCAATGATGTGGCTCAGGTCTTCTATGTGAAGGACATGTCTTCCAGACCGAAGAAAAGAAAAAATAAGGAAACAAATTCATCATACGATGAGCCGAAGCGTCACATAGTTCTCTCAGGGAAAAGAAACATCGTGGGAATCGAGGACACGACAGACATGTCAGAAGATTATAATAAGTTTGTTGAAATTCCACCCTTCACAGTGAAAGCTGACCCCACCATCCCGTTAAATAATGAAGATGCTCCATGGTTACGGCCGAAGCGATAATAAGCAAGGGACACGAAGAAAATTCAGAAGACTAGATAGGGATGTTGTTGGTGATGTGTAATAATAAACGTGGAATACATGATCATAGTTCTTATAACGTAGTATGAACGAGATTTTGTTAGCCAAAATGATATTTATACATATTCTGTGATTATGAATGGAGTAGGTGCAAGTTTGACCAATAATTTGTATTGATCGGTCAAAAACTGGCAAGCATTGAGTGCTTGACAACTATGACCAGTCTGACTTCATTATTATTCCAACCAGCGGCACACCCACCCACTTTTCTGTTTCTCTCTCCTCCGTCTGTTGGTGATGTGTAATAATAAGCGTGGAATACATGATCATATAGTTCTGTTTGATCAGTATTTTGTATTGACCGGTAAAAAGCTGTAACATCCCAGTGTTTGGGAAGTTATAAGGATCTAAATTTAATATGTGCATTTGCAAAGCATGCATCTAAAAGTACGGGAAATTTTGGCGCTAAAGTTTAAACGAATCAAAGTGACCAAAGTTTCACTTGACATGATGAAATAGGTCTAGTTCATCTAGACAGGAGTACATTTGGAGTGATCTTTATAACATTGTATCTCTACAAACTAAATCATCTGGTTACACAAACCCTAATTGGATGTAACCAACACCAATTCTCAACCACCTAAACCTCAAGTCTATAAGTGACTTGGGATAATCCACTAGGTATCTGGAACTCAAAGAGGGGTGAGAATCCAAATTTCATAAATGCTGATCACACTTCCACTAATGAGTAATACATAATTGAACCATCTCATCAACAGATATGTGATCTTCTATAAAACAACAACTCCCTAAGTTACCAATTAATTTCCACAAGGTAGAAATGCTTGATGGAATAATCTCATCAACAAATATTCTAGGTTCTGTAAAACAATAACTCTTAAGTTATAAACCATCCACACAACATCTTTATAAATTATTTCATAACCACTAAGTGAACCTTCATAAGTAAATAACAAAGGTTCAACAGAACACAAGTTATATAAACAAGTGTTAACCCAAGTCCCACAAGTGGGAAGTAACTTAATTATCATTAATAATATATTTATCGAATATGTACATATCTCCTCAACCATAAAGAAGTATCACCAAGAAGAAGTAAATCTTCTTCAACTAATAATTAACCTTGATCATTACATATGATCTGTCCAAATCTCTATATCTGCATTATGGATAACAAAGTTAATAAAAGGAAGATTATAAAGTAAAACCAAGACACCTGGGGAAACAATTAATAACTATGACATAAGTCATTCAACTCAATAACCCTCACATGATCATTGTTTCAACCATCTTATACAAGTGAGTATCTGAAATCTCAACACATTAATGAACCATTTGATCAATTACTATTAAGTCATCATTCCATAAGTATTCCACATCTCCACTCAAATTCAATAATTCAATAAACCAAGTATCTCTGGATACAAGTAATGAATAACAAAAAGATATAACCTCTATGAGAGGAATTGAATGGAAAGCTAAGTAAAACTAATCATGTGTGAGTCAAGTACATATCTTTTGGGAAATAAAATAAGAAGTATATGGAAGGATAGTAAAAGCATGAACTAACTCTTAAATCAAGATCTTTCTACTCTGTTTAGATTGTCTTGTTCCCCAATCCTCTCCAAGATATTCTGCAAGAGAAGAAACCACAAGACAGGAGGAACTACCACATGAAGACCTCCAAGAAGATTATTTAGAGTGTGTTTGAAGTGCTACCCTAATTTTCTATAAGAGTACTTGGAAACTCTTATATCTTGATATGATCTTATTAACTCTCTGGAAATAGTGTGACACTCCAATGTTAGTGTTATATAGAAGTAGTTTGATAACAAGACTAGCTACCTTGTTAACAGATCACTTTTGTATACTCAAACAATTGAATGTCGTACACAAACCAACATAAGATTGAACAATCTGGTACATCTCAGCCTAATGTATATGAGTAGTAATTTGGAGGCAAGACTAGCTACCTTGTTAACAAATTCTTCTTATATGCACATGGCAACTTGATGTCATAAAATAAACTCATATTCTTTTATTATCATCTAAGTAACATCTTTGTTTGGAGTAATTGGATGTTTTCACCACAAGGGTGAGATAACTGAAGTTGGAAACCAAGAGATGAACCTAACTACAATGGACAAAGGTGATAACAGAAGACTAGTGGCAACTAAAGAGTAGAACATCAAGCAACATAAGACCACCAGGAGCAACCCTGCCTCAGCATGAGATCATAAGAAATTAGCCAGTGAGTCATTAGGATATACTAGAGAACCAATAATTTCTATTCCTTGACAAGCTCATCTGAGACGAGGAACTCATAATGATATATTTAATGGAAATAATTATCAAGTATAAAATGATAACCAACCATTGCATCCACATGTCTTATGATATGGGGAGGTTAATGGACACAAGTTTAACACCTTGTTTTCCAGATCAATCTCATCCATAAGACCAATGTATAATAACCAAAAATCCATTCATACATAATCATACAATTTATTACATGTTATTAAATCAACAAAGGATAATATCCATAGTGGAACCTATGTGGAAAACAGACAAATAAGGTTTTACAACCACACATGTTTTCCATTTTATCAAGTACTAAAAACAGCAAACATAGAATACACACACCTAAGTAAAATGTCCACAAAACTTGATAGAAGTTTCAATTAGGAAATAACAAAGACTCATAAGTAGAAAACAACTATCTTCAACTATTAAAATCATGTGATGTGACATGGAATAAAATTCCATATTAAAATATTTCCATAACAGTGCACAGAACCAGTACCAAGTAATTTTACCAAACTATTTTCTATAAGGGAATATACTTAAAATTGTCCAATTATGATACACCACCTTGGTATCCACAAGATGGGAGTGTGTACTTCCATTAAATATGCCTTGGCATAATTTTAGGTCCATTAAATGAATTAAAAGAAGAGAAAACCACAAAACCACTTAATCTAGCACCCTAAGTATAAAATTTAAATATTGTTAAAAATTGAAAAAGGACAACATGGTGAGATTGTAAATTTGATAAAGTTTCCAAATATGATTTTTATTAATTTTTATGTTTGCAAATAGGCCCTGAAAACAGGGGTTTCTTCTCAGTTTTCATTAACAGAAGGACCTGTTTGTAAATTCCAGAATTTGTAGGGGGTTATCGAAATGTGGATTTCCTTTTTCTTTCTTCAACCTCTGGCCAGAAGGCCAGAGGCGTGCCGCCACCGTCGACTCGGCCAGGCCACGTCCTGCTTGCCGCTTCGCAAGAGGATAAGACCCCAGGCCGAGAGGCCGTGCCTCACTTCCTCTCTCCCTCGCCTACTCTCTCTACCTCTCTGTACTGCACCCGACCGGAAAACCCTAACCCTAAACCATACGGCCACCACACGCCGCCGTCGACTCCGGCAACCTCGGGATGAATGGAGACCACCATTAGAACCGCCGTGATCTCCTCTACCTCCCTGCTGAGTACCGCTTGCCGGGACGCAGTGAAGCCACCGGATTTCATCGGCATCCCCAACTCCGGCCGCCGGGGAATTCATCACGCCGCCGTCGATTGGGAGCAAGCCACACGCCATCGACCACATATTCGTGCTCCTGGTGAGCTGCTACACCTCTGGCTGCATTCGATTTCGAGGTTCATGCATGGAATTGGTCAATCGCCGAGCACCGCCGGTCGCCGCCGTGTCCGTGCTCGCCGGCACCGTTCCGGTGACCATTTGGTCAGACCGAAACCACCCATAGACTCACTGGGATTACCTCTAGCTCATGCGGGTGAGTAATCGAACCAATTTGAAGCATATCGTCGGATCGAGAGCAACCAGTGAGGATTCCGTCCACTGATGATGCAGAGATGACGTCAGCCTGACGCCAGTACATTTTTCTTTTTCATTTTCTTTATTTTTAATTAGAAAACAAAACAGACAGGTGGGACCCACCTGTCAATTTAAAATAGGCAGAAAAATCCTAAATCTTATTAAATCAATAACTTTTAATTCATTTATCAGAAAAATACAAATAAAATATCTAAATGCTTAGAAAAATATAATCTAAATGTTTATCAACTTTTCAAAAATATTTAATAAAGTTAAAAAATTAATATTTTCTTTAATTAAATTAAATCATTTAAAATTGTGAAAAATAGGAAATAATTCATAAAATCAGAAAAATATAAGTTATATACCAAAATGCTCCAAATGACATATACAACTCATCTATGATGTTTACAAAGTAATTTGACAAATATTTCATGTGTGCAATATTTTGCTTAGTCACTTAATTAATTTAAAATTAATAAATTAATAATTTATTCAAATGTTTTCAGAAAACATTGAATGATATATCAAATTAAAGAGAAAATCATTTCCAACTCAAATATGTTAATTGTAAAACATTTTAATTAACTTCTAAATTTTCTTCTATAATTATACTGAAAATCTATTAAAAACAATAGATGACTACCCCATCATTATTTTCCTTATTTGATAAAAACCTCAGGTTTTCAAACCTACTAAAATCTCCCATCACAAATCATTAGCAAATATTTTGATGATAGAGTTAGTTATACTAGTTCACCATTTTCAATTTAACTCCTTGTCATCAGCTCTACACTTTTGGAAAATAAAACTAAACATGTTTGTTACTTTTCAATAATTGTTTACCATGTGCTATTGTCTTGTTGCCTAACCATATTATAACACTTCTACTTAAACATGATAACAAGTGTTTGCTCAATAAAAGTGAAACACACTTAAGCCTAAAAGAAATAACAACATCACCACAAATAATGAAACAACCCTAAGTCACCTATCAATTGTGTGAATACGTTATCATTTCAAACGTGGCTTACACTTGTAAGCTGGGGTATTTTCCAGGGGATTTCGCGATGCATCTCATTACTATGCATATATCATGTTGCCATGTTTTCTGTAGTCCTTACCGGGACTACTTTGCTATCTTTCAGATATTTGGATTTCTCTTCGCGACCCTCGAACCCCGAAGACCTGGATTATTATTATGGTTACTTCAAATCTCAGGCAAGTTCATCACTTGCTCATATCCTTTGCAGTACTTCATAACAAACTAATTGTGAAAACCCTATCGTCTTAACACCTAATCTCAAAAGAATGCATGATCCTATTTTTATAATAATATGACTAATTGAATGACTACCCGAGTGGTAGTGTTCTGTTTGGTGGGCGGATGGAACCATGGTAAGATGAATAGGTCAAAGGAAGGTTCCATCTGCACGGGAACGTATTACCTAGGAACTAATCACAAATGCCGTCAGAACTCGGTGCGCCGTAAATACCGCGTTAACCATGGGTCTTCTATGGGGGGAGTAAGTCAGCCGTGATACTTCTCTCGTTCGCATGTCAACGGACTAACAGAGACGTACGCTGTAGGTCTTGCGGGACTACATGCACATGGGTGGGAGCCCTTACGTCCCACGTGGCTCTGGGGTCTATGAGTGTCTGCCAGGGGCGCGTAGATCTCCATCGTGAGGGGTGGAATCAGGCGTTCAACCTGCTGGCAGAAATGGGTGGGCATGCGTTGTGCGGAGAAGCACGGTTTGGCTTGGACCAACTACCGGGCCCCACACCTGAGTGGGAGTGGACAGGATCTCGAGCCTGGTTGTGCAACATGGTCTTGGTCGTCCATGGGTAAAGTAACGCACCTCTGCAGAGTGTAAAAGGATGTGGCATGTTACCCCCTGTTCCGGGAAGGAACTGCGAACGCTACAGGAAAGGCAACTCCATGAAGTTCTAGCCCTGTGATGGTCTGGCGGGCATAGTTTTCAGAATTAAAAGCAACCTCTTGAAGAAAGTTTTACAAAACCTTGCATTAGCTTATGACTCTTTCAGGTCTAAAGCTGTAGTTAGTGCATCAACCACCCACTATATATCATGAACTTGCTGAGTAACGCTCGTTACTCATTCTATCCCGTTTGACCCCCTGCTTAGAGTTGAAGCCTATGGAAGTCGTCATCGTGAAGCCATTTTTACCTCCTGAAGCCAGGTGGAGTCTTATACTACTTAGTCGGTAAGGTATCGTCATCAACAACGCTGGTGGAGGAGAAGCTATCAAGGTGTAGGTAGAGACCATTCTTGGACTTAGCAATTACAAGCCATATTTTAGGGCTGACATCAGCCGTAGTGGATTAGTTCTGAGCTAGAGTTCTTCTCCGGCTTGGAGCTTCGAATTGCTTCTTCTGATGTTTCTTTTGCAGGAGATTTTCTTGATTCATCAAGGAGATTCCCAAGATTTTGTAATGAGGTTTGTATCCTATAGCTTTGCATGGTCCCGCTGTGTTTCTGTTATACCACTCTGAGAGATGTAATATTCACAGATAAGTCCTTCTGTGAGTATTATGTCACTGACTTGCGCACTACACATGTAGTGGTGTGCTGGGTCGCCACAGGTGGTATCAGAGCGAAGCGACCTTAGGTTTAAAACCTTTTAGGAGATCTGTAGGTTGGTAAAAACTATAGGAAGCCATCTTATCTAAACCATATTTTTTACAACTATGATGGTCATGCACTTGAGAATGATATAATCATACTTGTATAGAATTATTCTTACTCAACTTGAGTAAATCTACTTATCTATTATCTATATACCTAGGTATGAATAGTTAGAAGTCTAATGTGTATCAGTGTTATTGTGAAAAAGAGTGTTCTGACATAGTCAGAGATGCTTAAGTCAAAGTGATGATTACCCATTCTATGAATGAATAGGATGGAGTAGAATATGGTATTGAGTTAGTATAGGAGTCATCAAGAATGGATGTTGAGAATCATGAAGAGTCATTAGACCATGGTAACTATGGGGTACATACCATATCCTTAGTTATCAACTCTAGAGGTGAATCATCATAGTATAGTGTAGAATTAGGAGAAGGCATAAATACTGATGGAAGCTACATTACTACTCCTACGATGTGATCAACACCATGAAGGATCCACAGATACCATGAGAAGTTTATCGTAATCAAGGTGAAGGACCTTAGTTGTCATGGTACTTAGTTCTATAAGGAACCAATTTAGACAACCACTACTATAGGATTATTTTTGTCTTGGTTTATTCCATTGCGCTAAGGCACGCAATTGGATTAATTACCTGGGCAAAGAGTGGTTGTGTAGACTAGGATTACATGGTAATATATACCTACATGTAGTGTATAGCATTTAAGAGCCTTGGTACTTGAGATGTTTTACTCTAAGTACTTTTATTTCACAGGCTTTTGATGCATGAGTGATAACTGCATTTGGGATTTATTGGATTTTATTTGGATTTTTGATTGACTAGATCTGTACATGAAGATTGAACTTGATGTGCAAATGCATGTGCAAACACTAAGTTCTATCTTGATGTTACTGGTCTAGAGGGTATAGGATTAGCATGAGAGCGGTCTGAAATTTCAGCTGATTGAAGCAACCACCAACGCTCTGGAAGATTAGAAAGTCAAGAAGGCATAAGTTAATGAAGCCACTGATGGGAATGGACCACATTCCACATCTTGCTTGGATTTGGTGAGATACTTTATCAACACATGGTGAGCTACCACAAGTGATGCCAAGAAAATAACATGAGTAGTTATATTCATTAGTGGATCATGTAGTAGTTCGAGAAATAAACTTATAGAGTTGTTCCATAGTAGTCAACACCCAAAGATGTAGAAAGACCATAGGAAGTAACCAATGGAATAGGTTGTAGTCATTTGTAGGAAAAAGTTAAAACTCGAGGAAACTCGAAGATATTTTTACTAAGTAGAAGAGTCTAAGTCAGTGTACACTATTGTGTACAAGATTCTTTGAAAAATATTTATCTTGAGACCATTAGACTGAACCAAATGGAGTCCAAACCATAGACAATATCCAGGGTATCGGAAGAATATCATTGGGTATTCATCACCTGGTGGATGTACCAATTATTCTTCAGAAAGTTGTGAGGGATAGGAAACCATACCTATTCCTCGGAGAATTAAACCTGGTATCCACTATATGGTGGAAATACCACGTGTTCTTCGTGAGACCATTAGGAAGGTCTAGTAACAAGACAGAGTTGTCCTAACAACTGGCATACTATTAGATTATCATGCAAGACAGTGAAAGGTGAACAAACAAGACAAGTGATTACACATGCCAAGGTCAACACAAGAAACAGATGTGAAGATTCAACGCTCTACAAAAGTTCTCTCTACCTATTCCTACGTAAGAGAGGTTGAACTTCGGGACGAAGTTCTTGTTAAGGGGGAGATACTGTAACATCCCAGTGTTTGGGAAGTTATAAGGATCTAAATTTAATATGTGCATTTGCAAAGCATGCATCTAAAAGTACGGGAAATTTTGGCGCTAAAGTTTAAACGAATCAAAGTGACCAAAGTTTCACTTGACATGATGAAATAGGTCTAGTTCATCTAGACAGGAGTACATTTGGAGTGATCTTTATAACATTGTATCTCTACAAACTAAATCATCTGGTTACACAAACCCTAATTGGATGTAACCAACACCAATTCTCAACCACCTAAACCTCAAGTCTATAAGTGACTTGGGATAATCCACTAGGTATCTGGAACTCAAAGAGGGGTGAGAATCCAAATTTCATAAATGCTGATCACACTTCCACTAATGAGTAATACATAATTGAACCATCTCATCAACAGATATGTGATCTTCTATAAAACAACAACTCCCTAAGTTACCAATTAATTTCCACAGGGTAGAAATGCTTGATGGAATAATCTCATCAACAAATATTCTAGGTTCTGTAAAACAATAACTCTTAAGTTATAAACCATCCACACAACATCTTTATAAATTATTTCATAACCACTAAGTGAACCTTCATAAGTAAATAACAAAGGTTCAACAGAACACAAGTTATATAAACAAGTGTTAACCCAAGTCCCACAAGTGGGAAGTAACTTAATTATCATTAATAATATATTTATCGAATATGTACATATCTCCTCAACCATAAAGAAGTATCACCAAGAAGAAGTAAATCTTCTTCAACTAATAATTAACCTTGATCATTACATATGATCTGTCCAAATCTCTATATCTGCATTATGGATAACAAAGTTAATAAAAGGAAGATTATAAAGTAAAACCAAGACACCTGGGGAAACAATTAATAACTATGACATAAGTCATTCAACTCAATAACCCTCACATGATCATTGTTTCAACCATCTTATACAAGTGAGTATCTGAAATCTCAACACATTAATGAACCATTTGATCAATTACTATTAAGTCATCATTCCATAAGTATTCCACATCTCCACTCAAATTCAATAATTCAATAAACCAAGTATCTCTGGATACAAGTAATGAATAACAAAAAGATATAACCTCTATGAGAGGAATTGAATGGAAAGCTAAGTAAAACTAATCATGTGTGAGTCAAGTACATATCTTTTGGGAAATAAAATAAGAAGTATATGGAAGGATAGTAAAAGCATGAACTAACTCTTAAATCAAGATCTTTCTACTCTGTTTAGATTGTCTTGTTCCCCAATCCTCTCCAAGATATTCTGCAAGAGAAGAAACCACAAGACAGGAGGAACTACCACATGAAGACCTCCAAGAAGATTATTTAGAGTGTGTTTGAAGTGCTACCCTAATTTTCTATAAGAGTACTTGGAAACTCTTATATCTTGATATGATCTTATTAACTCTCTGGAAATAGTGTGATACTCCAATGTTAGTGTTATATAGAAGTAGTTTGATAACAAGACTAGCTACCTTGTTAACAGATCACTTTTGTATACTCAAACAATTGAATGTCGTACACAAACCAACATAAGATTGAACAATCTGGTACATCTCAGCCTAATGTATATGAGTAGTAATTTGGAGGCAAGACTAGCTACCTTGTTAACAAATTCTTCTTATATGCACATGGCAACTTGATGTCATAAAATAAACTCATATTCTTTTATTATCATCTAAGTAACATCTTTGTTTGGAGTAATTGGATGTTTTCACCACAAGGGTGAGATAACTGAAGTTGGAAACCAAGAGATGAACCTAACTGCAATGGACAAAGGTGATAACAGAAGACTAGTGGAAACTAAAGAGTAGAACATCAAGCAACATAAGACCACCAGGAGCAACCCTGCCTCAGCATGAGATCATAAGAAATTAGCCAGTGAGTCATTAGGATATACTAGAGAACCAATAATTTCTATTCCTTGACAAGCTCATCTGAGATGAGGAACTCATAATGATATATTTAATGGAAATAATTATCAAGTATAAAATGATAACCAACCATTGCATCCACATGTCTTATGATATGGGGAGGTTAATGGACACAAGTTTAACACCTTGTTTTCCAGATCAATCTCATCCATAAGACCAATGTATAATAACCAAAAATCCATTCATACATAATCATACAATTTATTACATGTTATTAAATCAACAAAGGATAATATCCATAGTGGAACCTATGTGGAAAACAGACAAATAAGGTTTTACAACCACACATGTTTTCCATTTTATCAAGTACTAAAAACAGCAAACATAGAATACACACACCTAAGTAAAATGTCCACAAAACTTGATATAAGTTTCAATTAGAAAATAACAAAGACTCATAAGTAGAAAACAACTATCTTCAACTATTAAAATCATGTGATGTGACATGGAATAAAATTCCATATTAAAATATTTCCATAACAGTGCACAGAACCAGTACCAAGTAATTTTACCAAACTATTTTCTATAAGGGAATATACTTAAAATTGTCCAATTATGATACACCACCTTGGTATCCACAAGATGGGAGTGTGTACTTCCATTAAATATGCCTTGGCATAATTTTAGGTCCATTAAATGAATTAAAAGAAGAGAAAACCACAAAACCACTTAATCTAGCACCCTAAGTATAAAATTTAAATATTGTTAAAAATTGAAAAAGGACAACATGGTGAGATTGTAAATTTGATAAAGTTTCCAAATATGATTTTTATTAATTTTTATGTTTGCAAATAGGCCCTGAAAACAGGGGTTTCTTCTCAGTTTTCATTAACAGAAGGACCTGTTTGTAAATTCCAGAATTTGTAGGGGGTTATCGAAATGTGGATTTCCTTTTTCTTTCTTCAACCTCTGGCCAGAAGGCCAGAGGCGTGCCGCCACCGTCGACTCGGCCAGGCCACGTCCTGCTTGCCGCTTCGCAAGAGGATAAGACCCCAGGCCGAGAGGCCGTGCCTCACTTTCTCTCTCCCTCGCCTGCTCTCTCTACCTCTCTGTACTGCACCCGACCGGAAAACCCTAACCCTAAACCATACGGCCACCGCACGCCGCCGTCGACTCCGGCAACCTCGGGATGAATGGAGACCACCATTAGAACCGCCGTGATCTCCTCTACCTCCCTGCTGAGTACCGCTTGCCGGGACGCAGTGAAGCCACCGGATTTCATCGGCATCCCCAACTCCGGCCGCCGGGGAATTCATCACGCCGCCGTCGATTGGGAGCAAGCCACACGCCATCGACCACATATTCGTGCTCCTGGTGAGCTGCTACACCTCTGGCTGCATTCGATTTCGAGGTTCATGCATGGAATTGGTCAATCGCCGAGCACCGCCGGTCGCCGCCGTGTCCGTGCTCGCCGGCACCGTTCCGGTGACCATTTGGTCAGACCGAAACCACCCATAGACTCACTGGGATTACCTCTAGCTCATGCGGGTGAGTAATCGAACCAATTTGAAGCATATCGTCGGATCGAGAGCAACCAGTGAGGATTCCGTCCACTGATGATGCAGAGATGACGTCAGCCTGACGCCAGTACATTTTTCTTTTTCATTTTCTTTATTTTTAATTAGAAAACAAAACAGACAGGTGGGTTAAAATAGGCAGAAAAATCCTAAATCTTATTAAATCAATAACTTTTAATTCATTTATCAGAAAAATACAAATAAAATATCTAAATGCTTAGAAAAATATAATCTAAATGTTTATCAACTTTTCAAAAATATTTAATAAAGTTTAAAAATTAATATTTTCTTTAATTAAATTAAATCATTTAAAATTGTGAAAAATAGGAAATAATTCATAAAATCAGAAAAATATAAGTTATATACCAAAATGCTCCAAATGACATATACAACTCATCTATGATGTTTACAAAGTCATTTGACAAATATTTCATGTGTGCAATATTTTGCTTAGTCACTTAATTAATTTAAAATTAATAAATTAATAATTTATTCAAATGTTTTCAGAAAACATTGAATGATATATCAAATTAAAGAGAAAATCATTTCCAACTCAAATATGTTAATTGTAAAACATTTTAATTAACTTCTAAATTTTCTTCTATAATTATACTGAAAATCTATTAAAAACAATAGATGACTACCCCATCATTATTTTCCTTATTTGATAAAAACCTCAGGTTTTCACACCTACTAAAATCTCCCATCACAAATCATTAGCAAATATTTTGATGATAGAGTTAGTTATACTAGTTCACCATTTTCAATTTAACTCCTTGTCATCAGCTCTACACTTTTGGAAAATAAAACTAAACATGTTTGTTACTTTTCAATAATTGTTTACCATGTGCTATTGTCTTGTTGCCTAACCATATTATAACACGTCTACTTAAACATGATAACAAGTGTTTGCTCAATAAAAGTGAAACACACTTAAGCCTAAAAGAAATAACAACATCACCACAAATAATGAAACAACCCTAAGTCACCTATCAATTGTGTGAATACGTTATCATTTCAAACGTGGCTTACACTTGTAAGCTGGGGTATTTTCCAGGGGATTTCGCGATGCATATCATTACTATGCATATATCATGTTGCCATGTTTTCTGTAGTCCTTACCGGGACTACTTTGCTATCTTTCAGATATTTGGATTTCTCTTCGCGACCCTCGAACCCCAAAGACCTGGATTATTATTATGGTTACTTCAAATCTCAGGCAAGTTCATCACTTGCTCATATCCTTTGCAGTACTTCATAACAAACTAATTGTGAAAACCCTATCGTCTTAACACCTAATCTCAAAAGAATGCATGATCCTATTTTTATAATAATATGACTAATTGAATGACTACCCGAGTGGTAGTGTTCTGTTTGGTGGGCGGATGGAACCATGGTAAGATGAATAGGTCAAAGGAAGGTTCCATCTGCACGGGAACGTATTACCTAGGAACTAATCACAAATGCCGTCAGAACTCGGTGCGCCGTAAATACCGCGTTAACCATGGGTCTTCTATGGGGGGAGTAAGTCAGCCGTGATACTTCTCTCGTTCGCATGTCAACGGACTAACAGAGACGTACGGTGTAGGTCTTGCGGGACTACATGCACATGGGTGGGAGCCCTTACGTCCCACGTGGCTCTGGGGTCTATGAGTGTCTGCCAGGGGCGCGTAGATCTCCATCGTGAGGGGTGGAATCAGGCGTTCAACCTGCTGGCAGAAATGGGTGGGCATGCGTTGTGCGGAGAAGCACGGTTTGGCTTGGACCAACTACCGGGCCCCACACCTGAGTGGGAGTGGACAGGATCTCGAGCCTGGTTGTGCAACATGGTCTTGGTCGTCCATGGGTAAAGTAACGCACCTCTGCAGAGTGTAAAAGGATGTGGCATGTTACCCCCTGTTCCGGGAAGGAACTGCGAACGCTACAGGAAAGGCAACTCCATGAAGTTCTAGCCCTGTGATGGTCTGGCGGGCATAGTTTTCAGAATTAAAAGCAACCTCTTGAAGAAAGTTTTACAAAACCTTGCATTAGCTTATGACTCTTTCAGGTCTAAAGCTGTAGTTAGTGCATCAACCACCCACTATATATCATGAACTTGCTGAGTAACGCTCGTTACTCATTCTATCCCGTTTGACCCCCTGCTTAGAGTTGAAGCCTATGGAAGTCGTCATCGTGAAGCCATTTTTACCTCCTGAAGCTAGGTGGAGTCTTATACTACTTAGTCGGTAAGGTATCGTCATCAACAACGCTGGTGGAGGAGAAGCTATCAAGGTGTAGGTAGAGACCATTCTTGGACTTAGCAATTACAAGCCATATTTTAGGGCTGACATCAGCCGTAGTGGATTAGTTCTGAGCTAGAGTTCTTCTCCGGCTTGGAGCTTCGAATTGCTTCTTCTGATGTTTCTTTTGCAGGAGATTTTCTTGATTCATCAAGGAGATTCCCAAGATTTTGTAATGAGGTTTGTATCTTATAGCTTTGCCTGGTCCCGCTGTGTTTCTGTTATACCACTCTGAGAGATGTAATATTCACAGATAAGTTCTTCTGTGAGTATTATGTCACTGACTTGCGCACTACACATGCAGTGGTGTGCTGGGTCGTCACAAAAGCTGACAACTATGACCCATATCCGAGTATGAGATAACTGTAGGCAGATATTGCAGGAATACTTCGAAGTGATAGTACGAAAGTATTAAGGGATATATTCCACTGTTCGGAAACTTTCGCTCATGATTTTAGTAGGTCTTGGCGAAGTACAATCTGAAGGATAACGAGTGGCTAAGTAGATTGTATGAGGATAGAGAAAGATGGGCTTTGCCTTATGGGTGTCATATATTCTGCGCAGATATTGCAGGCACACTTCGAAGTGATAGCAGGGATACCATCCTGACAGATATCCTTAAAACAGAAATAGAGCTTCGGTACTTCTTTAACAGATATGATAAATTTTTAGAGGAGAAACGTCTAACTGAACAACAAAGATCCCAAATGTTGAAGGCGGAGGGGACCGCGACGGCGACGGCGGACGAGCAGAGGGGAGGAAAGCGCGACAGCAACGGCGCGGTCTCCCCCGCCCGACCGCCCGTCTCTGCTTTAAGTCTGCTGCTCCCGCTACGGCTTGCCGTATACACGGAAGTTACTATGTTTTCAAGCGGGGGTCGGGATAAAGGGAAAATACGTGTGGATGCGCAGAGTAAACCTTCGAAGGAAAACTATGGTTTTTCTGTTGTAGACGAAGATCTCAAATTCACCGTGTCAATAAGGTACAACTCGCTTTGTCGAACTTTATATAAATCACCCGGTATGCCTTGTATGCTCTGGACTAACTCGGAAGATCACGAGAGAAAACAAAAATTGTAACATTTTTATATTCAAATTATATACAAATGGTAAAATAATTAATAGTTTCAATAGTTAGAATAATTATTTAGTTAAACGAAAAAAGGATTTAAATTAGTTATGCAAATTCTAGCATTTTTCATGTTGAAATTTTTGTCAAATTCGAAAGTATATAGAAGTTGTTAATGTGCAAACTTAACCATTTTCAAATTTTGGCGCTAAAATTTTTTGGACGCGCAGGGTGCCACCGAAATTCGAAATTAGTTTTTGGTCCCGGCCCGTGGTACCAACCGGGACCAAAGGGGCTCTAGTCCCGGTTGGTGGCACGGGCCGGGACTAGAGGCCCAGGTGTATAAATATCTCGGCCCTCTCTCCAGGCCGAGCGAACACCCAGGACAGCGGACATGGCTTGGCGAAGCCCTGCCGGCGGCGGGAACGAGTAGAAAGATCCCGCCGGCGGACCGCCGGCGGGGTTGGGCTAGGGACACGTTAGACTAGGGACACAAACATATATTAAAAAAAGGCCCAGGGCCTTGCTTACATATAGGGGGCGGCGCGGCCACAGGCGGCCGGCCGTGCTTACATTATAGGGGGCGGCGGCGGCGCGGCCACAGGCGGCCGGCCGTTTCTTGGGGGGTGGGTAGCTTAGCCTAGGGGGGCGCACCGGCGCCGGCCTACTCCTCCTCGTCGGAGGAGATGCAGTGGTAGGGGGTGGCTGCCACAGGTGGGCAGGCGGCTGGGGCGGGCCCGCCGGTGGCTGCGGAGGCATCGGGGGCGCGTGCGGCGGCGGCAGCTCCTCCGGCTGCGGTGGCGGCGGCGGCAGCTCCTCCGGCGACCAAACGCCGCCGGTCCAGGCCCAGGACATGCCGTACTCCAGGCCGGGGGGCAGCGGCGGCTGGTCCTCGGACGCCTCCAGCTCGGCGTTCATTACCTGCCACCAAGGGGCAGGCGCCGAAGGGGACGGGGGCGGCATGGCGTTGGCGTCGGCGGCACGGCGGCCAGGACCGCCTCCCACCGCTTGACCTCGTCCTCGACGAGGGAGCGGCAGGAAGCATCTAAGGCCTCCTCCATGTTGTCCCGGAGCTCGGGGTCGTCTTCCTCGTCGACGTGGTCGGCGATGTCGTCCACCAAGAGCCAAAGCTCCGGCTCCCTCCCCGGCGGTGGCTCGGGGTAGTCTTCGGTGCTCACCTGCTCGGCTGTGGGGATGTAGGAGCGGCGGCGCTGCTCGTGCTCCTGCTGGAGCCAGGTGGCCCAGTAGGGGGAGCTCCGCGCGTACGTGCGGTCCCTGAGGAGGCGGGCCGGCAGGAGCGCGCGCCGGCGGTCGATCTCCTCGCCCAGGGCCTCTCTGCTGGACGGGGCCGGCGGCACGGGAATGCGCTGCGGGTTCAGGTGCCAGCCGTCCGGAATGTGGACGTCCGGCCAGAACACCGGCGTGGCGCGTTCCCAGTGCCACTCGGCCTCCTCCTTCCGGACATACCGGCAGAAGCGCTTGCCCTTGGGCGCGGCGCGGGGCGGCGCGCGTGACGCCGGAGGCGGAGCGGGGACGCGCGGCCGCCCGCCGATGCGGACGCCTCCTGGGCCGAAGCCGAAGGCCTCCGCCGGCGGCGGTGGAACGCCGGAGTGCGCGCCGCTCGAGGACCCGGCCTCGTGGTCGTTCCTGGTGCGCTTGAACCAGCGGGACATGGTAGCTAGGGTTGCTTTGGCTGGGACGCGGCCGGGGTGAATGGGTTGTACGAGCGGCGGGGGCCCTTTAAAAAGGACCCGGGGGAGGCTGGCATGCCAACCGGCGGCCGGAACGTGGCGGCGGTTGCAGCTGGCCACGCGCGCGTGGGGAAGTGGAGGGGGGCGGGAAGACGAGGCGGCCGTGGGCCCTTTGACCGTCCCTGTGGTCTTAATTTAAGGGACCGGGCGAGCCAGCCACTAGGCCGCTGGCCAGTGGCCCCTTTTGACCCCTGCGAACCGTTGACCGAATATAATAAAAGACGCGGGCCAGTGGGCCCTTTTGACCAAAAATGTGGCCAATGGGCTTAATTAAAGACGTGGGCCTGGACGCGGTTGGGGAAGGGGAGGCCGGTTGGGGATTGCGAGACAGGAGCCCAAAAAACGAAACGAAAAAAAACCTGCCGCGGCAGGGAAAAATTTGCGGAATTTTTTTTCTTTCAAAAAAGGTATCCATCCCGGTCCCTAAAACGAACCGGGACGAACTCCCTGGCCGTCCCTGGCCCAGGTTCGCCACGTGGGCCATCCTTACCATCCCGGGTCCTGGCACAACCGGGACCAATGGGGGAGGGCCATTTGTCCCGGCTAGCCCATCCCGGTTGCACAACCGGGACAACTGGCCCTTACGACCCGGGACAAAAGGCCTTGTTTCCACTAGTGATTATAAGATGCACAAAAATGAAAAAATATCGCAAAATTTGGAGATTTGAAACACTATATTATAAATCTACACAATTGTCATTTTTGTGTAGCTCAAAATATAAGATTTTTCAAATTAAAATTCAGCATATCTGTACAATAAATCGTTAAGAATATCAAGATTTTTTCACATTTTTTTGAAACTTGTACATATGATTTTCTGATTTTTTTTTAATGGAGGGAGCACTCGAGCTCAGGTGCACGAAATCCCCACTCTATTTCTTCGGAAAGTCATTTTAGCTCCCACTCTAGTGCTCCCTCCGTTTAAAAAAATCAAAAAGTTATTTTAAAGCTCCAAAAAAATGAAAATAATGTTGAGTATAGTTCATGATGTAGCATACGAACATGCAAAATCACAACACGAATTTCTTTATATTATGAACTGTACAAAAATAAAAATAAAATCTCACAAAATTTGGAGATTTGAAACTGATTATACATCTACATATTTGTCATTTTTGTGTAGCTCAAAATATATGGCTTTTCAAATTGCAATTTTGCATGTTTGTACAATAAATCATTAAGAATATCAAGATTATTTCCATATTTTTTAAAACTTGCAAATATGATTTTCGGATTTTTTTTTTCTTTTTAATGGAAAGAGCTCTGGAGCCTGGGTGCAGGAAATCCCCACTCCTATTTCTTGGACTATATCAGAACAAGCATATACTATTGCACTCATCTAACGGAGTGTTTAGCGTATCGTATATTGTAACATGCCTTGATTGCAACAGAAAAGGAAAAATATAAGGGTGTGTACGTAAATATAACAGGGGGTACGTATGTGAAAGTGACGGAGATCTTATGTAGATAGATTGTCATTTAAAAAATTCTGGGTAGTCAACAGCTGCAGACAAAAAAGAGAGATGTCGGTCAATAGGATGTTCTCATGAATGTTGTAGGACATATAAGAGAGAGATAGAGAGAGAGAATGATTGATGAGAGAGGAAAGGCTGTTGCTAATTGGGAGGTATCAGTACTATCTGAGCATCTTCTTTGAGAGCATGCTTGGCTAGTTCTTGGCAGCCATACCCTAGACCTGGCCCCTCTCGCCTTGGACACATGCACTTTTTTTTTTTTGAAAACTGGACGCTTGCACTTGTTGAGAGGTAGTGCTGCAAATCAAGGGAAACGATGGCTGCAATCTTTTTCTGAAGAAACAATGCCTGCAA
The DNA here is from genome assembly GCA_028641055.1 of Alopecurus myosuroides. Taxonomy (NCBI): domain Eukaryota; kingdom Viridiplantae; phylum Streptophyta; class Magnoliopsida; order Poales; family Poaceae; genus Alopecurus; species Alopecurus myosuroides. The sequence goes on from CM054059.1 coordinate 289,222,609, forward strand.
TACGAGTGCATATTTGGTACTTTTTTTAAACATATTTTCTATGGTGTCAAGCTATATATCTATTATCTTTAATTTCTTCCAGCTTTGTCAACAACAAAAGTTCGGCGTGTTTAGCCTACCTAAATATGGTACCTTTTGATTCTGTGTGTTATGTCTCTTTGCATGTCTTTTTTTTTTTGAAATAGGGAAGTAGCTTGAGACTCTGCATCAAAGCGATGCACACGTCTAGTTTTTTATATTCCATAAAGTTTCAGTTTATCAAGTTTATAACTCATTGGTCGCATAGTGCAGCACATGAATAAGCACCTAAATAGTAAAATTAATAGACAACTACACATGTTGCAATCCTCTAGTGCGCCATGGTCTTCTGAAAGAATATAGGACCACACATGGATCCAATAAGTAGCCCCATGGATAACCTGCAAAAAATAAGCCATCTCCGGTCTGGCTAAAAACAACATCGTTTCAATAATTTCAGATTCTCCAAAGAAACGCACAGACGCCAATACAAATGTTTACTTTGGTTTTCTTATCAATCCCGTGCAATCAATTACCAAACTATTAGTAACACTAGTTGGTGGCGGGATGATGCTGAAAGTAAAAGCGATTAATCTCCAAATATAGCATGCAAATTGGCATGGTATCAAAAGATGTTCAACCGTCTCTTCCTTTCGCAGAATGCACATTTTGTGCACCCTGTCCATCACATCTTAGTAAGTTTATCCTTTGATAACAAAATCTTGCGATGAAGGAACCACATAAAGATCTTTATATTTATTGGTACCTTCAACTTCCGTAGATACTTACGCAAAAATCTGATGTGACCGTTCATCATATCGAAGTAAAAAAGATTTGACAGTAAATCGTACCTGAGTATATTAGTTTCCATTAAAAGGGTCACTCTATTATGATAGGTGAACTAACATAAGACTCTCGACAAGGTGCAGCCAAGCCTCCCGCTTGTGACCCGCTAAAGATCGTCGAAACTGAATATTCGGCCTTGTTTGAGCCAGAACATCTTTCATACAACAAAAGGTACTGCTCCGATAATAGTCTACCCAACCAATGATCTTCCCAAAAAACTAGTCCTTTCTTCAATAGAATCTTCACATGAAAAGTTTTTCACCGCAATGGTATGAATGGATTGTAAGGTTTGTTCACGGAGGGAGTGTTGGTTTTAGGGTGAACGATAACATTGGACATTTTTTCACACCCTAAAAGGATTGAGGCATGGAGATCCGATGTCTCCTATTTTCTTTAATTTAGTGGCGGATATGCTGGTTGTTCTTATTGCACGGGCAAAGAAGGATGATCAAGTTGGAGGTTTAGTGCCTGAACTAGTTGAGGGAGGCGTCTCTATTCTCCAATATGTTGATTACACTCTTATTTCTCAATCACGACCTAGATAAGGCCGTTAATATGAAATTGATTTTGTCCATCTTTGAACAGCTCTCCGGGTTAAAAGTAAATTTTCATAAAAGCGAGATCTTTTGTTTTGGTAAGTCTAAGGAAATACAAGGGGGGTATCAACAACAAAAAATTGTTGTGAGATCGGTGCTCTACCTTTTAAATATCTTGGCATCCCAATTCATTATTGCAATCTTCTGGATAAGGAATGGAAGCCCGTGGAGGATCATTTTGAACGCAAACTAAGTTCAAGAGTAGAAAAGGTACTCTCATATGGAGACCGTCTAGTGTTTCAGTTCATATTTTTTTGAGATACCTATTGGGGTATGAAAAAAATTAGATTTTTATAAATCTCGTTTCTTTTGGCAAAGCGACCAAGCGAAAAAGAAAAATATTGTACTACCAAGTGGAATATTATATGCAGACCGAAAGACCAGGATGATCTTGGTATTGAAGTACTTGATATTAAGAATATTAAGAATAAATGTTTACTTAGTATATAGTTTTTTTAATTCTTACGGAGGAGAGGGTATGGCATGAGCTGCTGTGCAACAAATACTTTAAAGGTGAACCTTTATCCGGGTGGAAGCTAAACCCACTGTGCATGTCCTTGGAAACATCCTAAAACAAGTATTCTTTCGGGCATGATTAGGTAGGGAGGGATGATGAGTGTTTCTCAAGGTTAGGAGCTCGTCCTAGCTAGCTAACACTAACTTCTTAAGATTCTCCATGAGATGCGCTCTCTAGTATAATTTCTTGTGGCATACCATGTGTAAGACGACATAGTTTAGTAAAGTACTAATTTCATCATGTAGTTTGATCTATTTGCTCCGTTCCATATTAGACGATATTCAGATAGATGTATCCAGTGCAAGTGAGTATGCAGAGCCACAGAGTCCGAAACCGGTGTGGCACAGAGGATCCAAGATTGGTAGAATAATGGGATGGAACTAAGCTAGGGATCCATGCCATGGCACCCTCACCCAATTTTGATTAAGGTCATGATGGCAAATGGCCAGCAGCTACGACCCATGCAACCACTTTTGCATGTTTGCTGCAGCAACAAGGATTTTAAATCTCTCTCTCTCTCTAAGCTCCAGTCCCTTTCGTGCAGTAGAGGGGCTGGGGCAGCTTCAGGTCTTAAAGAAACTTTGCAGTCCTGATCTAGTGCATACTCCTATCTGTATGGGCAATGTAGGGTTCAGAATGTTTGCTCTAGCTTTTCCTCTTTAATGCCAGATAGTTACTACCCCATACAAGATGTAATTTATGCGTACCACCAGGACACAAAGCAAACAAATACGGATGTGCATTTATATGTAACCATATCATGTCTCTATGGCTGGCCCCCTTCACATGGTCAAATTCTTTCAATAACAATTGTAGGTCTCTAGAACAAGATCTGGATTCGACCAATGTAAAGCAAAACTGAGAAAATACACTTTTTTGGGATGTTTTTTTTACAAATTAATTGGTTAGATCTAGTACTGGACAATCGACTTCCCATACATCATCTTGTTTTGTTTGAGAAAAAAAATGAGTGGTAGTAAGGGCATCTCCAGTCGTCCCCCGCAGAGCCCCCCAGGCGGCCCTTTTAGCACCGGAAGCGGCGAATAGCGCTGTTTCCTCACCAGTCGCCCCCCTCCAGAAGTCCAAACCCAGCCCGCTGGGTTCGGCCTGGGGACGAAACTGCGCGGCAGCACGCGCGGGCCAGCTCTGTCAGTGACGCGCCCAAAAAACGCGGGAACAGAAACCCCCCCGTGATCATCTTCTCGGCTCCCGCGTCGGTCAAAGGCTGCCGGCGTTTATGGCGTGGCGGCCGCTCAGTGCATGCGCCCGTTCAAAGGCTGCCGGCGTAATGGCGTGGCGGGCGGCAGCGAGGGGACGCGCGCGCAGTAAATGCCCGGCAGGCTACAAAAGGCCCCCGGCGCTCGCCGCCCCGCCCCATTCTTCCACCTCGCTGCTCTCTCCTTCCTCGGCGCTCTCCTCTCTCCCTCGTGCTCTCCTTCCTCCACGCAAATCTCTCTCTCTCACCCCCCTGCGCATCGGCGAGCCACGCCAGCGACAGAACGCCGGCTTCGAGCGCGCGGACCGTCCGAAGACGGAGACGACCGAGGACGAGGACGACGAGGAGTGGCCTGACCTGAAGGTCGCCGAGGAGCTGTCCCGCAACACGCTCCAGCCCGTCGCCGACGATGTCGCCGCGGACTGGAGCCTGCGGGAGAGCACCGTCGAGGAGCTGGAGCTCCAGCGCCGCCTGCTCGCTGAGGCCGAGCAGCGCAAGGCGGCTCGCGACCAGGAGGCTGCCGCCAACGCTGCCCGCCGATGCATCCCTCCCCCGCCGCCGACGAAGGACGTCGCCTACGTCGTGCTCGGCCCCGACTCCGACGAGGAGGTCGAGTACCAGCGAGCCCTAGCGGTGAGCAGGTGGGATGACTCCGGCGCGGGGACGAGCAACACTGGCTGCGGCGACCCCGGACAGGGACCGAGCAGGCGCGACGGCGACGGCCCCGACGACAACGACGACGACGGCGACGACGTCGACTACAGCCAGGCCATCGCTGAGCGCCTGGGGCTTCAATAGTTTAGGTTATTTTAGTTTAAATTTGCGTTTTAGTTTAAATTTGCGTCAAAATTGTACGAACTTTGCCTGAAATCAATAAAATGTGCCGAGTTTCGAATTGAGAGTTTTTTGGGCCGAAACTTGGGCTCGGGGGGCGACTGGGAAGTCTGCCCCCCAGGTTACAGATTAGCGCCGTTTGGCGCCGCGGCGGCCCCAAAACGGCGGCGTTTTGGGCCCTCGGAGGGGCGCAACGGCTGGAGATGCCCTAAGACACTCGAACTGTTCAAGATGTTAGAATCTTACTGCGTCTTCCATCTCTCCATGAGGCTTCATTTATCTTGACTTGAAACATTGGAAAAAGGCTTTTACCTCAGTTTATACGTAAAACAACACGTCGAAACCAAGCAAAGTGATGAGAAAAATTCCTTACAAAGCATATAAAAGAAGATACACGAATGGATGAAGTGCTAGAATTGCACTCTTGTTTAACCGTATATATAGTTTGGACTCGTTATTGCCGAATAATTTATTTGGGAGAATGACCCTAAAAAACAATTAATCATGAGGTATGGGCACCTCGTGTTTGATTTCTCTGATTCCAATATGTAGATATATTTAAGTACTTTAGCCAGATTTTACAAGAACTTTGTTAAATGGCAAGATGCTATGAAATCCGAAATAGATTCCATGTACGAGAATCAAGTTTGGAACTTCATAGGCCCTCCTGAAGGTGTAAAGCCTATAAAATGTAATTGGATATATAAGAAGAAAACTTACATGGACGGAAATATCATCGTCTATAAAGCACGAATTGTCGCAAAAGGGTTTCGACAAATTCAAGGAGTTGACTATGACGCGACATTCTCTCCTGTAGCGATGCTTAAGTCTGTTCGGATAATTCTAGCAATTGCTTCATATTTCAATTATGAGATATGGAAAAAGGATGTAAAAACGGTATCCATAAATGGAATTTTTGCAGAGGATGTGTACATGGTACAATCTCAGAGTTTTGTCAATCCAAAAAATGTTGTAAAGGTGTACAAACTTCAGCATTCTATTTATGGAATAAAGCGAGCATCACGGAGTTGGAATCTTTTTTGCTTTGATGAAGTGGTCAAATGTTTTGGCTTCATCAAGAACGGCAGAGAAGTTTGTGTTTACAAAAAAAGTGAGTGGGAGCGTGTGACGCCCCGAGATCGGGCACTATGCAGATTTCAGCATTTCCGCCAAAATCCACATAATAACCGATTTCAGGTTGCCACTTGTGATAACATTACAACAGTTCACGATTAATCCACAACAACAACAGAGGAGGTATATACAAGACGACTCAAACAAGTCGAGGATACAACTGATACAATACAAAGATCCAAATGACAGCGGAAGAAACAACATAGTGTCCGACTACGGACAAGATACAAATTGGACTAAGAGTCCTGAAGATAACCGATGGCGTCCAATCCCTGCCCAGGCCAAGCCGGTGGGATTCCCAAGCTAACGTCGTCAGACTTCAAACCTGTTGACTGCAATGTGGAATATGCAGCCACGAAATGGATTCGTGGGTCAGTACGGTTAAGTACTGGCAAGTGGATAAACCATACTCACAAGATACCAGCGTAACCAATCATCGCAAGATACAAATACTTTGGGTACAACGGAAAGGAAGGCATTATTGCAAAGGAGCGGCAGTGGGCTGCACTAACTAACTACGTAGACACGCTACAACATCCGGCTAAAAGAAAGGGATAAGATAGCGTATCAGAACCAACTACAACTACTCGCCAAACAATACCCATCCAATGTTACCCCTTACTAAGGAAGCAACCCAAGGAAACTCACACGGTTGATTAAGGTGACATTCATTTTTATGGTGGAGGTAATCTATATTACTAGTCAAGTTATCATCGTTAAGTGTAAGTTGTCTGAGTACTTGTTAGCCAGCACTTTCACCAAGTCATCCATAACCGCGGACAACACGGCTTCTCGAGAAGATTTAACCCTGCAGGGATGCACCAATTTGGCCGTACACGTAAGAATAACCCGCCAGATGGAAATGCACTTCCACCAAGCGAGACACTCAACACAACCCAACTCTTCTTCGTATCAAGCCCAAATAACCACGTGTTGTGCGTGCGCGGCTAATCGAGCCCCCACGAAGAAAAGGGGGACCCTCATAGCACTCTAAGACCACGCCGCCCTAAATGCCGACTACAAAAGTTCCACCCTGGCGCCAAGGGTTCGCACCTGCATATGCATGCATCAAATGGAAAGCCCGAACTAAGTGTGGCGATTTGGACGAGATGCGAATCGAATCAGAATTGCGGGGGGCGCCCATACTCGCTTCCCACATGCGGTTAGTGCGCTCATCATGGATCGGAGGACAAGACCCTTTTCCTAATTAAGTTCGACACTAGCAGGCCTCAAAACCACGCCGGGCCTCCTGCCGGTGCCTTATCATCAAATTAATATTACCCAAAACATTAACATGTTGTTGATTAAGTTGAAACCCAACTATCAAATTAAACAGGTGATAAGACGGACAACAAGACTTGAGCGCAAACAACACTAAGCATGCAACTACGACACGAGGGCCAACAAGGTAAAAAAAACAACAGTTAATAGGAAGTGGAAGGAAGGCTATATCATGGCTGCAAGGTAAACATATGATAGGATCGAGACACAAGCATCGAATCATAAGGCTAGAATAAAGGCAACGGGAAGAATCGGTAACAAGTGATGAAAGGCAACCATAGGTAGCAAGTGAGTATACTTGCCTGGAATCCAGCAAGTAGAGGTACATCCGAAGAACTTGTCGTTGCTCACATCATCTCAACGTCCTATCCGCGAAGAAGCAACGAACTAGAACAAACACCGGATGCAACAATTACTACTACGGCAAAAGATCCAGCATGATCCTATTTTATATGCATGACAATTAATTGATGCATCAAAGTAAACCAGTTGACATGGTAAACATATTTAAATTGGCCCATATGCAATTTGGATTGCATATGGAAAAGCCCATGAATTAATGTTGAATCAAATGATCTACAAATAACCATCATGTGAGAGTTGATTAGAATGATGCATGGATGATGAAAACAATAAGAAAACAACAATAGCTTCAGTTTGATATGTTGTTTACCAAGTTTGGAATTTTATTTATTAAGTTATGAACTTTGGTATTTTAAATGATTTAAACAAACATTTGTTGTTTTCACCAATTTTAAATGTTCAAAACATATAACAAAATTTATATTTGGATAGAACACAAAATTTTAGATGGAATACATATTTCATTTGTTGAATTTGGATTTAAAATGAGCAAGTTATGAATTTGGCAATTTTAAATGCATTAAATAAATAATTAGTTGTTTTCAGCAATTTAACTTATTTAAAACAGAAAACAAAGTTGATATTTGCAAAGTTCATAAAAAATGGGATGGAAAACATATTTTATATGTTCAAAAAGAATTTAGTTTGACCAAGTTATTAATTTAGCAATTTCAAATGAATTAAACAAGATTTAAATTATTTAACAAATTTTAATTGTTCAAAACAGGAAACAAAGTTTATATTTGGAAAGCTTGTTCAATTTTGCATGGAAACCATATTTTACATTTTAAATTTGGAGTTCATTTGAATTATTTATAAGCATTTTTATTCTGCCCCTTTTAGTAAACAGAAGGAAACATGTTCAAATTTAATTCAATTGTGACCAAATAAAATACCACTGTGTAGAGTTTGTTAAGTCAAAATTTTAGAGCCCAAGTTTTCTCAATTTGGGCGAACAGAACTCAAGTTATGAATTCCCAAAGTTTCAAATTTTAATAGCCATTTCTGTATTTAATTATTTAGTGCAAAATTTATTACAGAAACATGTTGCAACTTTGTTACTAACAGAAAGAGCACAAGATGCTGAATCCATAGAAATTTGAATCATTGAAATTGGAGCATTTTTCAATTTGTTATTGATTTTACAAATAAAGGTTTAGTTCTGTTTTCTGGATTTTCGAGAATAAAAGAAAATGGAGAGAAAAAAGGGGTGGCTTTTGCTGCGGAAGGGGATCGAACCCGCGACCCAGCGCGCGCACGGACGGAGCGGAACCAACTGGGCTACTGCTTCTTTGTTGTATGGATCGGGACCTGTTGATTTAAGAGGTAAATTGAACGGACTGTCCACTGACGAAACTGAATTTCGGCAGCGTCCGGCCTCTGTTCAGAAACGGCGGCGGACGGAAATCGGCCGACGACGACCGTTTTTCCGGTGGCGTGCGGTCCTAGCAGGGTTTGGAGATGTTCCGGGAGGGGAGTTGGTTTCTCTCACGGGTGCATGTGCGTGCGTGCACATAAGGGGAGGGCAGGTGAAGCTCGAGCTCGCCAAGCTCCTGTCAATGGAGGAACGGACCTAGGAACCCGAGGACGGCGACGCTACGACGACGGATTCGAGCGGGAGAAGGGGGAACTGGGAGAGGGGCTCACAGCGAGGTGCTCGGCGGTGTCGAATCGGCTCGGAGACGACGATGCCGTGACGTACACCGAAGACGAGGAAGCCGCCATGGTCGTTGACGGCGTTCACCGGCGAAGATGTCGAGGACGCGTGAGGCTTCCGTGGTCCGCCTCAAACCTTGCCCTTTCGCGAGGAGGGAGCCCGAGGAGTGGCGCTTCCATTCCCGCCGTCCACGGCTCCCGACGGCGAGCAGAGTAGCAGCGCCATGGCCTCCACGACACGGCGACGGAGGTGCTCTCCACCGTCAGTAAAATTCAGAGAGTGATTTGGAGAGGAAAACCGGAAAAAGGAGATGGGGAGGAAGAGATGGCGGCGGCAGGAGGGAGAGAGGAGGGCCTAGGGTTCGAGGGCCACCTTGGGGGACCTTCTTGTAGAGGGGGAAAGGAGCAGGTAGGAGGGGGAGACGTGGATGCATCAGGAGCCACCTGCTCCTTCTCCTCTGCCTCCGTACGAAGAGGACGACGCAGGGGTGGTTGCTGGGCTGGCCTCTGTGGGTTGTAGGTGGGACTTTGTGGCCTGCCTCCCCACTGTTGTTTTTTTTTATTCTGTTTCTTTCTTCTTCTTTTTTTGTAGCAAAGGGATAAGAGAGAAAGAAAGGGTTTTATAAAAAATTTGAAAACAATTTTATTGCATTGAGCATATTGAATGCCCAAGTGCACCAAGTTTTGTTTTTGAAAATTTCAAATTTTGGTTTGTGGTTTGACTTTGAATTTGAAACTCAAATTAGGGTTTTAATAAAAGGTGATTTATTTAACCAAGCAAATATTAATTCCAATTCAATTTTAATTGAAAAACAATTTGAGTTTGAAAACACAGGTGCATTGTTTTGGAAATTTAGATTGATTTGAATTTTTGTTTTGTTTTTTGAATTTGTTTTCAAACCAAGGTGCAATTGATGCATGTGATGCAATGCCATGAGAAAGAAAAACAAACAATTCTAGTTGGGGGAAAATCCCCCGGGTGTTACAGACGACACCACTAACAAGGGATTGCGCCCTCGCAATCCACCCACTAACCCGGGAGTGGAAAGAAGTTCGACTATCGATTCTTCATGCTTCCAGTTGATCTCCTTGACACCACTAACAAGGGCTTCTCGACACCACTAACAAGAGATTCTTGCTCGGAGTGACGACGATGTAGTTCCGTCGAGAAATCTTCCGAAGATCGAACCTATTAGGTTAAAAGCTCAGAAAACGTCCACCCACGTAGAATCCTAGAACTTTGAAAGATAGATGAGAGAAGAGACACCAAAACAAATAAGATCGGAGAAGAAATAGAATAGAGATAAGGAGAAAACAAGAATCCTATTGAGATGTTTCCAAAATAGTTTAGCAGAAATAGTTTTTGACACTCTAGAAACAACGACCGTTAGCGAGGTTATCCTACAGGCTTTGCGGACCCGTTGCTTAGATAACCATTCGTATCGAAACAACTTTGGGAATCGGAAACCATGCTCTGATACCATTTGTGACGCCCCGAGATCGGGCACTATGCAGATTTCAACATTTCCACCAAAATCCACATAATAACCGATTCCAGGTTGCCACTTGTGATAACATTACAACAGTTCACGATTAATCCACAACAACAACAGAGGAGGTATATACAAGACGACTCAAACGAGTCTAGGATACAACTGATACAATACAAAGATCCAAATGACAGCGGAAGAAACAACATAGTGTCCGACTACGGACAAGATACAAATTGGACTAAGAGTCCTGAAGATAACCGATGGCGTCCAATCCCTGCCCAGGCCAAGCCGGTGGGATTCCCAAGCTAACATCGTCAGACTTCAAACCTGTTGACTGCAATGTGGAATATGCAGCCACGAAATGGATTCGTGGGTCAGTACGGTTAAGTACTGGCAAGTGGATAAACCATACTCACAAGATACCAGCGTAACCAATCATCGCAAGATACAAATACTTTGGGTACAACAGAAAGGAAGGGATTATTGCAAAGGAGCGGCAGCGGGCTGCACTAACTAACTACGTAGACGCGCTACAACATCCGGCTAAAAGAAAGGGATAAGATAGCGTATCAGAACCAACTACAACTACTCACCAAAAAATACTCATCCAATGTTACCCCTTACTAAGGAAGCAACCCAAGGAAACTCACACGGTTGATTAAGGTGACATTCATTTTTATGGTGGAGGTAATCTATATTACTAGTCAAGTTATCATCGTTAAGTGTAAGTTGTCTGAGTACTTGTTAGCCAGCACTTTCACCAAGTCATCCATAACCGCGGACAACACGGCTTCTCGAGAAGATTTAACCCTGCAGGGATGCACCAATTTGGTCGTACACGTAAGAATAACCCGCCAGATGGAAATGCATTTCCACCAAGCGAGGCACTCAACACAACCCAACTCTTCTTCGTATCAAGCCCAAAGAACCACGTGCTGTGCGTGCGCGGCTAATCGAGCCCCCACGAAGAAAAGGGGGACCCTCATAGCACTCTAAAACCACGCCGCCCTAAATGCCGACTACAAAAGTTCCACCCTGGCGCCAAGGGTTCGCACCTGCATATGCATGCATCAAATGGAAAGCCCGAACTATGTGTGGCGATTTGGACGAGATGCGAATCGAATCAGAATTGCGGGGGGCGCCCATACTCGCTTCCCACATGCGGTTAGTGCGCTCATCATGGATCGGAGGACAAGACCCTTTTCCTAATTAAGTTCGACACTAGCAGGCCTCAAAACCACGCCGGGCCTCCTGCCGGTGCCTTATCATCAAATTAATATTACCCAAAACATTAACATGTTGTTGATTAAGTTGAAACCCAACTATCAAACTAAACAGGTGATAAGACGGACAACAAGACTTGAGCGCAAACAACACTAAGCATGCAACTACGACACCAGGGCCAACAAGGTAAACAAACAACATTTAATAGGAAGTGAAGGAAGGCTATATCATGGCTGCAAGGTAAACATATGATAGGATCGAGACACAAGCATCGAATCATAAGGCTAGAATAAAGGCAACGGGAAGAATCGGTAACAAGTGATGAAAGGCAGCCATAGGTAGCAAGTGAGTATACTTGCCTGGAATCCGGCAAGTAGAGGTACATCCGAAGAACTTGTCGTTGCTCACATCATCTCAACGTCCTATCCACGAAGAAGCAACGAACTAGAACAAACACCGGATGCAACAATTACTACTACGGCAAAAGATCTAGCATGATCCTATTTTATATGCATGACAATTAATTGATGCATCAAAGTAAACCAGTTGACATGGTAAACATATTTAAATGGGCCCATATGCAATTTGGATTGCATATGGAAAAGCCCATGAATTAATGTTGAATCAAATGATCTACAAATAACCATCATGTGAGAGTTGATTAGAATGATGCATGGATGATGAAAACAATAAGAAAACAACAATAGCTTCAGTTTGATATGTTGTTTACCAAGTTTGGAATTTTATTTATTAAGTTATGAACTTTGGCATTTTAAATGATTTAAACAAACATTTGTTGTTTTCACCAATTTTAAATGTTCAAAACAGATAACAAAATTTATATTTGGATAGAACACAAAATTTTAGATGGAATACATATTTCATTTGTTGAATTTGGATTTAAAATGAGCAAGTTATGAATTTGGCAATTTTAAATGCATTAAATAAATAATTAGTTGTTTTCAGAAATTTAACTTATTTAAAACAGAAAACAAAGTTGATATTTGCAAAGTTCATGAAAAATGGGATGGAAAACATATTTTATATGTTCAAAAAGAATTTAGTTTGACCAAGTTATTAATTTAGCAATTTTAAATGAATTAATCAAGATTTAAATTATTTAACCAATTTTAATTGTTCAAAACAGGAAACAAAGTTTATATTTGGAAAACTTGTTCAATTTTGCATGGAAAACATATTTTACATTTTAAATTTGGAGTTCATTTGAATTATTTATAAGCATTTTTATTCTGCCCCTTTTAGTAAACAGAAGGAAACATGTTCAAATTTAATTCAATTGTGACCAAATAAAATACCACTGTGTAGAGTTTGTTAAGACAAAATTTTAGAGCCCAAGTTTGCTCAATTTGGGTGAACATAACTCAAGTTATGAATTTCCAAAGTTTCAAATTTTAATAGCCATTTATGTATTTAATTATTTAGTGCAAAATTTATTACAGAAACATGTTGCAACTTTGTTACTAACAGAAAGAGCACAAGATGCTGAATCCATAGAAATTTGAATCATTGAAATTGGAGCATTTTTCAATTTGTTATTGATTTTACAAATAAAGGTTTAGTTCTGTTTTCTGGATTTTCGAGAATAAAAGAAAATGGAGAGAAAAAAGGGGTGGCTTTTGCTGCGGAAGGGGATCGAACCCGCGACCCAGCGCGCGCACGGACGGAGCGGAACCAACTGGGCTACTGCTGCTTTGTTGTATGGATCGGGACCTGTTGATTTAAGAGGTAAATTGAACGGACTGTCCACTGACGAAACTGAATTTCGGCAGCGTCCGGCCTCTGTTCAGAAACGGCGGCGGACGGAAATCGGCCGACGACGACCGTTTTTCCGGTGGCGTGCGGTCCTAGCAGGGTTTGGAGATGTTCCGGGAGGGGAGTTGGTTTCTCTCACGGGTGCATGTGCGTGCGTGCACATGAGGGGAGGGCAGGTGAAGCTCGAGCTCGCCAAGCTCCTGTCAATGGAGGAACGGACCTGGGAACCCGAGGACGGCGACGCTACGACGACGGATTCGAGCGGGAGAAGGGGGAACTGGGAGAGGGGCTCACAGCGAGGTGCTCGGCGGTGTCGAATCGGCTCGGAGACGACGATGCCGTGACGTACACCGAAGACGAGGAAGCCGCCATGGTCGTTGACGGCGTTCACCGGCGAAGATGTCGAGGACGCGTGAGGCTTCCGTGGTCCGCCTCAAACCTTGCCCTTTCGCGAGGAGGGAGCCCGAGGAGTGGCGCTTCCATTCCCGCCGTCCACGGCTCCCGACGGCGAGCAGAGTAGCAGCGCCATGGCCTCCACGACACGGCGACGGAGGTGCTCTCCACCGTCAGTAAAATTCAGAGAGTGATTTGGAGAGGAAAACCGGAAAAAGGAGATAGGGAGGAAGAGATGGCGGCGGTAGGAGGGAGAGAGGAGGGCCTAGGGTTCAAGGGCCACCTTCGGGGACCTTCTTGTAGAGGGGGAAAGGAGCAGGTAGGAGGGGGATACGTGGATGCATCAGGAGCCACCTGCTCCTTCTCCTCTGCCTCCGTACGAAGAGGACGACGCAGGGGTGGTTGCTGGGCTGGCCTCTGTGGGTTGTAGGTGGGCCTTTGTGGTCTGCCTCCCCACTGTTGTTTTTTTTATTCTGTTTCTTTTTTTTTGTAGCAAAGGGATAAGAGAGAAAGAAAGGGTTTTAGGGTTTTATAAAATTTTTGAAAACAATTTTATTGCATTGAGCATATTGAATGCCCAAGTGCACCAAGTTTTGTTTTTGAAAATTTCAAATTTTGGTTTGTGGTTTGACTTCGAATTTGAAACTCAAATTAGGGTTTTAATAAAAGGTGATTTATTTAACCAAGCAAATATTAATTCCAATTCAATTTTTATTGAAAAACAATTTGAGTTTGAAAACACATGTGCATTGTTTTGGAAATTTAGATTGATTTGAATTTTTGTTTTGTTTTTTGAATTTGTTTGCAAACCAAGGTGCAATTGATGCATGTGATGCAATGCCATGAGAAAGAAAAACAAACAATTCTAGTTGGGGGAAAATCCCCCAGGTGTTACAGAGCGCAATATTATTTCTGATTTTAAACATGGATTACATATTGTTAATCGAAAATGATAAAACTTTTCTTGCCACCATAAAGGATTCATTGAAAAATAGTTTTTCAATGAAAGACTTGGGTGAAGCAACACACATATTGGGAAATAGGATCTATAGAGATAGATCCCGGCGTCCGATAGGGATCACTAAACATACATATCTATAAAAAGTATTGAAAAGATTCAATATGGAAGGTTTTGGCAAGGGAACTCTTCATGGCAAGCCACTTAGCAAGATGCAATGTCCTCAGAGAGATGTTGAGTGAGAAGACATGAGTAAGATTCCATATGCTTCGACTATTAGGTCAATCATGTACGCCATGATATGTACAAGACCAAATGTGTTCTACACTCTAAGTGTTGCAAGAAGATACCAGTGATCAAGGAAAGGATCACTCGACAACAGTGGAAAATAATCTCAAGTACTTACGAAGAACTAAGAATATGTTTCTAATTTATGGAGGTGATAAAAAGATCGTTGCAAGGGGTTACACCGATGCTAGCTTTACCAACTGATCTCGATGATTTCAAATCTCAATAGGGCTATGTGTTTACTTTGGAAGAGTTCTAAGCAAGATATAGTTGCGAATTCTACAACAAAGGCAGAGTACATTGCACCAGGAAAGTTGCAAAGGACGGTGTCTGGATGAAAAAAAATTATTACAAAACTTGGTGTGGTTCCAAGTGCGTTAGAGCTAATGAAGATTCATTGTGACAATATGGTGCCATTGCTCAAGCTAAAGAACCAAGGTCTCACCAGAAGAAAAAGCATGTAGGATACTGATTTCATCTCATACGCCAGTTTGTGAATGATGGTGATATAAAAAATATGCAAAATTCAAATGGGCCTAAATGTGCCATATCCATAGACGAAGCCTGTAGCGCTTGCAAAGAGAAAAAACGAGAAGTCATAGGTGTTGAAATGGTAATTGTACACTATATTACTGACTCTAGTGCAAGTGGGAGACTTATGAAAATATGCCCTAAAGCACTAATAAAAGAGCTATTATTCATAATTTTGTTTATTATTTTGTGCTATAATTATATTAGTCCCGGATAATCTATATTTGTAGGAAACCCGAATACATGTGTGGAATCATAAATACCATTTAGATATCCCTGGTCTAGCCTCTAAGACTAGTTTATATATTATTGTTGGTCATGGTTTTCTAACTATGAGGAAAATACAAAGTGTTGTAGGGGTTGCCAATAATATATAAGATCAGACTTGTTGAGTGAAAAACGATGATGGATAGACCCAATTGATACATCATGATACACATCATCAATATTGTTATCGGTAGTTTCTCAAAATAAGTACTACCGTTACTAAATATTTTTTGATCAAAAACACACACATAGGAACGGATACTATATGGACGTGACATGAACGCTCAAACGTTACTACGTGTTAATTATAAAGTCGGTATTCGTTCTTACCAGATTATATTCAAGTGTTTCGTATGGTGTAGTTATGGGAACTACTACTCCTAATGATTGAGAGATACACTCTGGGCCCACTCAAGTGTTAAAATGTTCGTCATCGTGTGGCTAGACACGTGATCAAGGTGTTTATCACAGAAACATCGATAATACAAAATGAGTAAAAGAGTACATGTCGGGTAAGGAGCGTAACACTATTGTTTCACCTAGGGTAATGTAAAATATCGAGAACCAATGTGATATGTATGGAAAGTAATACAGAAGGTTCTCGCGATAATTATCTTTGTGTTATGTGTGGGGATCATTAAGTACATCAAGGTATCTATGTTGATTATTGTCCCAGAAAGAATTCCGGACATGTCCACATTATTGTCGCAGAAAGAGTTCCGGTCACGCAGTTAAGGGTTTAGCAACATATGGAATATTAGTTCGGTAGAAAATATTAATGAAATAATTCTAAAAGGTCGTTTGGAGAGTCTTGGGATATGATGGAGGTGTCAATAATGTCATCGAGAGTGTTCGGAATGGCTTTATAAAGTTTATGAAAGTTGTAGGAATGATTTAGGATGGTTCGATAATAATTTAGAGGTGCCCAGAATTTTTTCGGACTACGAAAAAATCATAAGTGGTAAAACCTAGTGGGGCACCATGGGCTGGAGGGCCACATGGGTCTACTAGGTATTCCGCATGAGGAAGGGGAGAGCCCCTAGCCAGAGTGGGCTAGGGCATCCCTTAGGCCCGCGGTTGGAAGGGGGGAGTCCTACCCGGATACGAACTACGCTTGATCCGAGTTAGGAGGGGAGGAAGTCCTACTTGGACTCCTCCTCCCTAGGGAGGTTTGGGAGGGGATTCCTAGTAGGAATCCTCCCTCAACGGTTGGCCGGCCACTTATATAAGGGGGGTGAGGCCAAGGCATCCAAGCCAAGGCCAGTCATACCCCACTACCAAACCTTAGCCGCACCAACTCCACCTCCCACCGACGGTCGTCGGGCTGCTGCTACGACATTGTCTACTTCGTCATCCCCGCGGAAGCGCTACCGAATCTCTACTATCATATGGATCTAATCTAGCCGACGATCGCATAGCAATTCAAATCTTTATCAACACGTTCCCACTTCGATCATGTGCTTGATCACACTTCGATGTGGTGTCGTTGATCTTGTACGTGTGGATACTGGTGGATACACCTGGGTAAACATCGGGCCAGGCCCGATTTTAGTTTGGGCCTGTCAAAGCCCGACCTGAAAAGGCCAAGCCCGAGCCCGGGCCGGCTTGGGCCGATACATGTGAAAATTCCTATTTTAGGTTAAAATATAGTAATACACTAAATTAATCATTTTTGGAGTATAATAATACCTATTCGTCAAATTTGAGTTTTTTTGGGCTTTCGGGCTGGGCTTGTTGCATGAAACTGGAGTCCGAGCCTGGCTCGGTGTCGGGCTTGGGCTAGGCTGCCCATGCCCAGGTTTACCGGTAGAGCTTGCACGTGTGTTACTTGTTCGTGGGATAATACATCTCCTCACGACTACACAAATATATTTGCAGGGACCGACTTGGTCTTTATCAATCTCGTTATCGATAACTTTCGCTAGTTCGATCTATGAGGGTACCATCCGTTTCCTCTCCCTCTCGCATATGATATTGGTTATGCACTAGAATTTTTTGTTTTACGTAGTGCGTTCCCCAACATAGCTAGACCAAGTCACATACTTCTTTTGCTAAAAAATGCAGAGCTAGAACATATCATGGCTGAATTTAATGTGTAATGTCTATTTTTCATTATGTAAGACCTATGCATTTGGTTTTATATTTGTAGGTAATGAGGTATTTTTATTCTTACTGATGAAGTGTTGTCGACGATTGCTTTAGGAACATCTTGGAATAATTGTAAAATTAGTGTCTCATATGGTATTTAGTTCAACTTTGATCTAAAATATCGGTGGACTAATTTTATACCCATTCCAAGCGGCCCCTTAGTAGTCATCTTTGCGAAAAGAGTATGAAAATGCTACACTTAAATATATGTATATATTTAAGAGTACGAACCACGGCGTGGGGTTTCTCCGGCGTGGTGCGGCCGCCGTGATCTCCAGCAGGCGGCGGCACAGTGGTCCAGCGTTGATGCGGCGGATGGCGGCAGTGGACTGGGCTCAGGACGGCAGAGGCTATTCCATCTGTCCTTCGAGGCGAGAAGGGAGGTGGAGTGCACGGGCTGCGGAGATCGCTTGTCATCTCGACAGCGGTGGTGCATGTAATCTGTACAGCGGCACCTTGTCCCGGATGCGAGTTTGAAGTGGCTTCCGGTGAAAACCGAGGTCCGACTGGCGATGACGGCGTTTTAGGCGTTGTTACCTTCTTGAAGGCATCGTCGATGCGGTCTATATCTCCTTGTCCGGGCTACTCCGAGAAAACCCTAGATCTGGGTCTCTCGGATCGGACGGTGGGGCATCTCTGTGTCGCTTTCCTTCTTAAGGTCATCATTTTGGAGCAAGTGTTGGATGGAGTAAGGATGGGTTGTGGCGTTGTGTAGCATCTACCGTGTCAACGACTGTGGGTCTCGACTGCGGGTGCGGCGAATTCTTTGCGGTGGGCGCGAGATCATGGGCGTGCGCAAATCGGTTGTGCCGACTGGTGTCGTGGCGACATCGACGGCATGTCCGACAAGGTATGTGCATTGATCTTCCCAGAAAATGGTTTGGCGGAAGACGGCCTTAGCGACTTCTAAGTGTGTGCACATGGTGTATGATGAGGGCCTTTTTTTTTGCAGTAAACCTTAGGAGCTTTTATTCAATCACAGAGAGGTGATTACAATCAGCACGCAGGCTGTTAACGAGAAAGGCTTCCGATTGATTGATGTATTTCTTTACAAGGTGTCATGGTTTCGTTTTTATTATTAATATAAAATCTGTTGTGTGCGTCATTTTGATGTAAAAACTGGGGACATAACCTCCATTTCGAAAAAATATCAAAGAATATAAGTAGATTGATTTGTAACATGTAAATAGTAGTAACATTGATGGAATCATTCATGATAGTACTTTCACTGTGCTAGATCTTTTACCACGGCCAACAGGCGTACTCATCGCAAAAGAAAAACATGGGTACGAAAAAGATATAATAGGTGGAATATTTGTTTGGAATGTAAGAATGCACATATGGATGGTCGGCTTTTGGGATGAGCCCTAGCAATAGGCTACAAATAGCTGCTTCTGTAAGCACAGTACTGCATGCTGCTTGCATTTAAAGATGGTCTGAAACCCTGCTGTGGCTTTCACCAGTGGATGCAGGGTGCACAAGATCCAAACAAAATCTACCCTAGATTCAGTTTACAAACACCTCTCTCCCTCTCCTAGCTCCTTGCGCGCGCGCGCGAACACACACACATGAGAGAGGGAGAGGGAGAGAGCATGCAGTGTGGGTACATGCTGCCCAAAGAGAAGTGTACTGAAAGAGGGGTCGGATAGTAACTATACATGCCTGCAGAGCATCCTGTTGGAAATGTTGCCCCCCTCTGTCTCTCTCCTCCTCCTCCCTCTAGCTCCATGTCTCTTGTCAGGCAACCAGCATAACACAACAACATACTGGAGCTGAATAATGAGCTCATAATTTGTACCAGAGCTGGCTAGCTCCTTCAGTCCCTGTACCAGTGTCCATACATAAAACGGCCATATTGCCTGATCAACAAAGAAGCAACCCAACGCCTAGGTAGCTGATTAACGAACTCTTATCCTGTAATTATTGTTTTTCCTGCTAGCTATACTAGCAATTTGTCATCTTCCATCATCTAAAATAATTTATACCTTAAACTGTGTGAGCTGCCGCATGCCTGATGGGGTGTGGACGAAGGGTCGCCGTCTCAAATATGAATGCAGCATGTAGTGTGTCCAACGGTGTCTTTTGCACGAGCCCGCCAACTTAATTCAGAGCAGACTTCATCAGGAATCCAGATCAAAAACACACCCAGAGACACACAAGTGGTGGCTAGCTAGCTATGGCTATTAGCTACATATGCCGCTGTGAGTCTCTGTGTGCCTGAGCTACCACTGCATGATCTGCATCTGCATACTTTGCAGCAGCTAGGAGCTGAGGGCTCACCAGATGCTCATGCCTGCCTTGATTATGCATGCAAACCATGTTTTCTTGGGGCTTTGCCTGGCCTGAAACCTGATCATGCCACATGCCCCTCACAGATCACTGTTGTACATATGTGTGTGCGTGGTCCATACAAAGATGATGCAGACACAGACAGCTGACATGCTACAAGGAAGGAACATTACATTCAATTTGTTCATATTTATTAATTTTTAGTCAAAATTATTTCATGTCCCACTGTACTAGCCACTGAATATCTTGTGAGACAAATCCATTTCAGATTCTGCACTTTTAGACCTCATAATTAAGTTTATATGAATAGCACAACACATCTTGTGAGACAAATCCATTTCAGATTCTGAACTTTTAAACCTCATAATTAAGTTTATATGAATAGCACAACACATAACAATATTAGCCTCATAATTAAGTGGCTGACATTCTCCCTTAAGTGCCAACTAGTAGCAATGGAATGACAAGCTCAAGTGACGAAAAAAAGTAAAGGCAATATAATGCATGATGGATGCATGACAATAGAGGAGGGCAGCATGCTAGTGGGTGATGGAACTAGACGAGGGGTTAGGGTTAAATATAAATGGACATGCCTAAGAGCCCTAATTCTGGCAAAAAAAATCGTCCATCTTGTGCAGGGCAGAGCAAAATGGCATGTGGTTCGCCCTACTTGCAAAGGGTGGATAATGGACACACACACATGCACACACAGACATGCTAACCCAGCGCTGTGCAATGCATGCCTCCACATTCCCCACTCTGATAAAAGATGTGGCAGGAAATAAGGCAGCCAGAGAGAGATGAATGCAAAAGTAGAGATCTTTAGGGGGAGGGGGGGCATAGCTGCTTGCATGCAGTGCAAGCTGAAGAAGATAGACTCCACTTTGGTTCTTCCTTACGCTATTGTACGTAATAGTAGCTCATCTCATTTTATTTATCCTTTTGATTATAATTTGTTTTCCTTCTCTTGTACATTTCAGAAACATACTTTTGAATTCACAAACTCACAAGAGAGGGAGGGGGAGTTTGAAGGGAGATGGGAATGGCCTACAGGGGGAGGACTAGTTCCCATGCCACTACATTTTGTTCTCCAGCCAAGCACTCTCAACCAAGATATCCCCCAAATTCCAGAGGGCTGTGAATTTCAGCACCAATATATTCCACTACAAAGCTGATCTGATGGCAGTTCAATTTCTTGTACCATTTCCTGCATGTCCTGCCCACTGGTGAACCGTCTCCCAAGTTCTTTTGCTGTTCATTGATTAGACTTGCATGAATCAGAATTCAGGCCCTGTAAAATGGAAAGTATAGCTAGCCAACTTGTTTCCGTCCAATGATTGTATCCTTTATGAATATACTGTACTAGACAAACATGGTCGAAGGTAGCCTAAGATTAAAGAAAGAACATCTCAAGTTGCCCAAAGCAAAATTATGTTTCTCTGAGTATTATTTTTAGCAGAAACATTAGCTACTTGAGAGAGAAGGGAAAAGGAGAGGAGAAACATTGGGATGCACTTGTAAAACTATTTTAGCTAGTAGGCAGTACCGTATGTATGCATGAATATATGGTCAAAAACAGGCACCGAATTCATATTCTTCTGAGCATTGAATAAGAGAAAGGGAAGGAGAGAAAAAAAAACATTTTGTCTGAAGTTGCCAAGGAGAACAGTAGGTTGCCCTTGTACATTTGTCAATTAATTTGCTAGCAGGTTGCATGCAGCTTGCAGAGTTTCTAGTTGAGGACAAAAACTGTGTATATATACTGCTCAAAAGATGCTGCTGCATGCTGGGTGCTGATGGAGATAAGAGTGGCAGCAGCGGGGGCACTGCATGCAGCTGCATGGACACATGATATTTCACTGGAAAATGTAACATGGCTGTGCATGGCTCACTTGATAGATACCATGCATGGTTTATTAATTCATCTGAAACTAGAAGAGACCTGGTCTCTGTCTCTACCATTGTTGTGTATGCACCATGCCACCTATATGCAGCTAGCAGTGTACCTTCTACCTTGATGCGTCTCTATCTCGAACAGTGGAAGGTCTGTCACTTTTTTTTTCCATATTATAGACCCCCAACGCATTTGAATGCTGCGTTCCATTTGTATATATTCATGTACACAGGACACCTATATATGTGCTTCTCAAAATCCGGTAGAATCACTCGTTAAAATAAATAAATTCGTTAGAGCCGCTGATATGAAGGGATCTTGTAGCTAGAATCCCGTCAAAAGAAGAAATGATCCTACCTGGGATCACCATCCTAACAAACAGACTAAAGTGAACATATCATGATTTTCCATCAATACCGTGCATGCTCCTGAGTACTGGCTATATTGCCGGCATCTTTGAATCAGAGAATAGGAGCCTTTTACAAAAGCAAGTTGCGATGAAAACTTGCTAGCTAAAGCACCTGTGGTAAGACTTTCATTTTGTGCTCTGACAGGTGCTAACAATGTCTGTCCAAGTCCTTGGGCGTCTCAGTAATAGGAGTACCTTTTATAATGATAAAAAGGTTCTAAATAAACCTTCGTGTACTAGTGTTGGTGTGGACCTTGAGGGAGGCCTAACACCAACGACAGTCAAAACTACTTTCTTACATTCTCAAAATGTACAAAAGCTAGCAAGGCTCACCTGCCAGTAAATACTCAATGCCCTTAGTTAATGGGCGCACTTTCCCTCTCAAGAAAGTAAAGGCAAGCACATTTGCCGTTGCTACTCAGCTTAACCCTACAGCCTCTGAAAAGATTGATGCAGCTGCCCTGCATGGAGAGCAAAACAAAAAAACATTGCTCCCCGTATCTTCTCTCTCACAAGTCACAAACATTATCTTGGCTGACCCTACCAAACTGGCATCAAAAGAAGAGGGAATATAAACCTTTCGTGATAAAACCAGAGGTTTTTGGGTGGCCATTCATCCTCCATCCATCCCCTGTTTGCAGCTGCCTAAGCCAAAGAAGCTTCACTTCTGCAAGCACTACTAGACTTGTCCAGAAGAAATAAACAAGTGCAACTAGTAAACCAAAAGGTGCTCCAGATGCACTAAAGATCATGGTGTCATCTCAACAGGGCAACACCAAAACATAACCTCCCAAATATATGCATTATGGTGTCATACATCCATCAAGCATCGCTCCCATCTTTCTATCTTACTAAAGCACCGTCCATCCATCCATCCATCGATCCATCCAATCCTAAATCCTACTCCTATGAACCTACCATAGGGTATGTATGATAGCAACATGTGATAGAAGAGATGCGGGCTTCTTACAAGCATCACGACAAGGCCTAGAGGGACAGAGAATGACAAGGGGTCACTCCTTCCTCCCCTGGCTGGCTCTTTTGTTTACCTAGCCTTCTTCTGTGGGCCTTCACATGCCTAATAGAAACCTACAACTACTGCTAGTAGCTGGTACTACAACTGCATCTAGTAGCAAGCATCTTGTCACTCTCCTCTAGTCATCTCCCTCTTGCACAATGCACATCAAACACAGAGCAAGTGAGCCTGACAGGAAGAAACGCCTCTCTTTTGCACAACCGGAACATCAATGCATCTGCCGTAGATAGAGATAGCAAATAAACAGCATGGATTCAGTTTTGCTGGCCAACAACCAACAATCAAGGCACTGCACAAAACTCTCAACAACCATTGACAACAGATCATCGTGGCGCCTTTACCTACACAATGCCAGCACTGACATAAGCAAAGCCTATCAAGGCCCGAGGCTGCGCCAGCTATTAGGATCAAAGTCTGATTCCGATACATTAAACGAAACAAAGAATTTAAGGATTGGTACAAGAGAGGTGAGCTCAACGCCCGGTTGAAACTTTTTGAAGGTTTCCAGTGTACAGGCAGTTGAAACAAGGAATGGGGGTAAGTTGAACAATTCCAATGATATACTTGTCAACCAAAGAATCTCAGCTCATGTCTTCACAGTTCCGGGTTCCCACAAATGCTGTCCTCCGGTGTCATCAATGTAGAAGTAATCGTCCTGGTCAAGAAGCAAATATATTTCATAATGGTGTTCATATCATGGCAAACTTTGAAATATAATTAAGGTTAAACCAAAACCTGGTGACCATAAGGTATAAGCATGGAAGGAATTATTCAAGAGAACACTTCAACGGAATCTTCTAAAAATTATAACTAGAGGATGTACTCACTTAAAAGGTAACAGGGAGTTGAGAATAGCAAACAAGTTGAACAGTTTATGCAAGAATTCTAAAGAGCTTTGCAAAAAAAAAAAATTGTAGTAACTCCAAGATTCACACAGTATGGTCATCTTCATGAGAAGCTGTCATTTCACAATGGAAGTCCAATGAGGAAACCAAGAGTGTAGTTCTTGTAAACTTTTGATTTTCTTAAACAGTAAAAGAGCTCGAGTAGTTGTATGTGTCATTTAACAAGGGCATTCACCGTCATTAAGGAAAATCATCTGACTTCTGTGCCTCTAGGTCTCTGCTCATGGTAAGCTTAGTCTTCCATTGTGAAGAGGATGTGGACTAATCATAGACGTCACAAAATTCCAAGTAACTACAACTACATGTATAGCTAACTGGGACAACATATTTTTAGACAATTCATACTTGTGACACAAGAATTAGAAAAGCTGCCTTGAAAAAGTGTAAAACCAACACAAATTCACATGCAAACAATTTTTGGCTACTAACAAGCACAAAGATTGAGTATCACACACTCACAACTTTTATAGTTTCATGGTGTTCTCAACAACGGTACATGTTCAATAAGCATATAAGAAAAAAAAAATCTATCTGGCATACATGCAGGAAAACATATTCCCACATCCCATGCGTAGCACAAATGCAAAATACACATAACTGTAGCACAATGCAAAATACACATAACTGTAGCACAAACCTGCAATAGCAGGGAAAGTCATAAGCTTGAAAAATATGAAACGCAAGCCCAAAGGTTAATGGAACAAAACCATATAACAACTCTCTGTACTATACAGGTGAATCAATTGCCTACAGGCACATAGTCAGCCTATTGGCATTTGACAAAAACCATCAGATGACATTTGACAGATGAACATACTACAGAATCGCCAGTTCTCTGTTCCGTTCACCAGTCGAATGGAATCACAATATAGTTCAGTTACAATCGTGCTTGAGCCTGGCTTCAAACTACAAATATCTTCATACTAATACAACATGTCACTGCTTTATTCTAATCAAACTCCCAAATGGGTAATAAAATGGCATTCAAGAGTATATGACACAGAACAAGACAAATAGAAGGTCATTTCCTTCACTCAAATAGGATAGAATGTGGAACCAATTGGCGATTAACCTAAAAACTCATTCCATGTGGTATACGAAAATGTGTACATGCCTAAGTTAACCAAATTAGGATGCCATATAAACTGCACACAAATCCTAATTCAAGGATTGAATTGAATCTACCAATGTCCTTCCATCTCTCATTTAACAAATCCAATGAATAGGGTAATAAATAAATGACTAAATGGTAACTTAATCATATGCCCTCATTCAAACAATTTTTCAACATTATACATTTGAAATGCTTGCTCTATTTTGCATTTATTTGAATAAAGGGCATGCAATGCAATATGTTCTTAAATGTGTTTTTATGGATCTAAGTTTCTTATTTACAATGACATACCAAATAAGTAGCCAAGGACAGATTAACAGTTAAGGAATCATATCAAGTAACTTCAAAAAAAAAAATCATGTGACAACTTACATCATAACGGGTCAATGCAGATTTTTTCTAATACTCAAATAGTTAAATTAGCTAGCTATTCTTCAAATTAAGTAACGAGTGACAACTCTTAATTGGAAAATCATTACTCCCTCTTTTTCTGAAAAGAAACTTATAAATTTTGTCCAAAGTAACTATGTGAAGTTTGCAAAAAGTTTATAGCAAAAACTGTGAACTATAATACTATAATGATATAATGAAATATATTTCATGATGTATCTAATATGATATTGATTTGAGATGTTTATAGTTTTTTCTATAAACATGGGTCAAACTTTAGATTGTTTGGCTCACCTTCTTTCTAGGATCAAAAGGAGTACAATTTAACAGCTCCCTACATATTAATCATATTATGTGTTTTAAAACTCCTTTAGAAAAAAATAATGGATAAGCAGGATAGCCAACACAGATTCAATGATCTCGCTCTAGTTATAGAAGTTACCAAATGAAGTAACTGATATAGTTCCAAATAAGAATATTTGTAATGTGCATCACAGTGAAAGTATAAAAAAAAAACTGGCTCAGTAATACTACAATAAACTCACCAGAATGTCATTGTGAACCTAACTTCAGGTATTCCAACTTTGTAGCAACGGTAGCAGCACTGTCAAGTTCTTGTACATCTGTAGAGTGGTGATCATTCATGTAATCACTGCCACCATTAACGCCATACGGACCAGAAGGGGAAGCACCTGGATAACCACCTCTGTATGCAAAACCATACCCAGGAAACATTGGAGGATATGGGCTATATACCGGACGCCTTGCGACCATGCTTGGAACATTTCCCATGACTCCTTGATTCGGGTACGTATTCGCATATGGATTGCCTGCCATACCAAGATAGAGGCCAGGATAGTAGGGATGTGTGGGAACAGGCTGCGGCATATAACCATTGTAGAAGACATGCCGGTTATTGTACGGTTGGTATGTCGAACCATCATAGCCAACAGGACCCCTTCCGCCAAAGCTTCTTGAGCCACGACCTCGGCCATGACGGGAGTACTGAGCATCCTTGGGGATAGCGATCTTTGCTTCTACCCTTGCTCCTTTCAAGTCATGAAAGCTTTGGCCCATCACCTTTCTCACAGCTTCCTCTGAATCAAAGGTGACAAAACCAAAACCCCTGGATCTGCTTGTCATGCTATCGTATATCACTACAACATCTGTTACAGTGCCAAAGGCCTCAAAGTAAGCCCGGAACTCCTCCTCTGTGATGTTGTCCCGCAAACCACCAATGAAGACCTTCTTTGAAGCATAGCTCACATTGTCAGCACTGGCCTCAGTAATGTTCCTAGCAGGCTGGTTGACATGGTGGCCCTCCAGCTGATGCTGCTGCAAAGGTTGGTCGCCAAAGTTCCGTGGAGGTCTAGCCCTCGCCCTCTTAACGTCCACCTGTAAAGAGAGGCAACAAAACTCAGTAACCAATGACTATCCGTACCCTCAATTCTCTCCAGATCAATTCAGATACTGTAAAACTACTGTCGAATATAACAGGGCGGTTGTCTTAGTTTAAAAGTTGCAGGTGAGCTAGCGACAGTACCAAGTAATAATCCAACTAATTTGCCCAGCCATGGCAGTACGCATTGCCAGATTAAGTAATAGCCTACCCGAGTTCTGAGTCTCCACAAGCTATAACTTGTCGCGCACTCGGCGAAAAGAAAACACTAATCTCAGAGCAAAAGCAGGTCGCGGGCGGAGATCGAGGGGACTCACCAGTCGACCGCAGATGAAGTGCCTGGGCCTCTCCCCGTCGCCGAGAGCCTTGGCGGCCGCTTCCTCGTCCTCGAACTCGACGAACCCGAACCCGCGGCCGTGGCCCGTCTCCTTGTCCCGCATCACGACGATGGAGCGCACCGCGCCGAAGCTAGCGAAGTAGCCGCGCAGCTCCAACTCCTGCGCCGAGGCCGGGATGCCGCCCACAAACAGCTTGCGACTCTCCCCAGCCAGCACTTCCCCGACCTCCTCCTCCGCCGCCGCAGCCGCCATCGCCGACGAAGAGGGCTCTCTAGAGCTAGGGTTTTGCGGGGAGAAGAGATGGGGGTGGTGTGCGTGCGTGCGTGCGCGGCGGATTTGTGCGCGACCTGGGTTCAATTTGGTTTAGTTTCGCTGGGTTTTAGCTTCCGGAGAAGGGGGTTAGCGTTCGAGGGACGGCCAGGATGCGATCTTGGCCTCTTGTGTGGCGATTAAGGTGATGTGGACTTTGACCTCGTGGACTCGAGGAGTGCGTTTTAGTTTGCGTTTTGGGGCGGATGGAGACGCGTCCGTTGACCGCGGTAGGCTCCGTGTTGAACAACGCGTTCATTTCATGGCTTTTGCTTACGTGGCTTGTTTCCACGTCGCCAGAGGGTGAACAGTAGAGAAGAAATTGATGGGTAGAGCATATCTAGCAGACTTCTTAAAAACGGGATCCTTATTTTTCCCGGTGAAATATGGGCCGTGCCTTGTTTTCTAGCCATAGCAGATATCGTATCTCTGGCTCGGCCCGAATCAGCGATAAAGGGCCCGCTATTTCGACCCCGCCGCGGCCCCTCTTCTATAAAGGCTACCCCGCGGATAAAGGTCACGGACCGTGACCTAGATCCCGCCGCTACCGTCCTCGCGCACACATTTCTCGTCGCCGGTAGAACTTCAACAACAAATCGCGCGCGCATCCACCGCCCCCACCGTCATGGACCAGCTCCCACCGCACCTAGCAGCCGAATGTAGGTGTTGTGTCGCCTCCGACGGGGCGAGGAAAGCGCGCGACGCGTCGCTATAGCTTGTAGGGGCAGGACGTGCCGCCGGCGTACCTCTGTCACGAGACGGAGGAGTTTGACCGTTGCCACGGCCTCCGCCATGGGCGCCCCCTCCTCACGGGAGTTCCTCCAGCGCTAGGAGCTCCGCCGGCGAGGGCAGCTCTATGATGATGCAGGTCTTGCACTCGTTGGGAGACCCCAAGAGGAAGGTATGATGAGCACAACAGCAGTTTTCTCTCAGTAAGAAACCAAGGTTTAATTGACCAGTAGGAGGAAGGAGTAACTTCAGAAGGTTGAAGCAGCTGAGATGGCAGGACGCGCTACCGGTTCAGAAGCAACGTGGAACCTACACAACACAATCAAATCACTTTGCCCCAACGAAGAAGTGATGTTGTCAATCTCACCGGTTTTGCTGATCACAAAGAGGTTAAACGTATGGTGTGGAAAACAGTACAAAAACAGTATGAAAGCAGTAGCAGCAGTGTGAAAGCATTAGGTGTTTTATCAGTATGAGGAAAAAGACCGGGGTCCACAGTTCACTAGTGGTGTCTCTCCATGAAAGATAAATAATATGTGTGGTGAACAAATTACAGCTGGGCAATTGACAGAAATGAAGGTTGCATCATAGTGCATATGCAATACATAAAGATTACTATGTGATTCATGCGGGCATTACAACAAAATACATAGACCGTTATCCAACTGCATCTATGATTAATAATCCACCCTCCGAATATCATCCGAAAAAACATTGGGTATTAAGTTGCAAGCAACAGATTATCGCCGTAAGAAAACTGTGTAATGTAAACTAGGTGAACACCATTGTTTTCTCCCTAATGGCAACAACACATCCTCCATCCGTCACGTTTCTGTCACTCGAGCACAGATGAAAAGGAGGCATGAACCCACTATCGAGCATAAATACTCCCTCTTCGAGTTACTAGCATCTACTTGGCCAGAGCATCTACTAATAACAGAGAGCATGCAAGATCATAAATAACAAAAGAATGAAGATAACATGATAGTTTGATAACCAGAAGACATAGCTTTCAACATTCATCAGATCCCAGCAAACACAACATGTAGCATTACATAAAGATGATATTGATCATGTTAGGCAGCTCACAAGATCTAAACATGAGGTACAAAGTGGAGAGAACAACCATCTACCTACTGCTATGGACCCGTAGTCCAGGGATGAACTACTCACGCATCACTTCGGAGGAGCGCATGGTGGTGTAGACCCCTCCTGTGATGATTTCCCCCTCCGGCAGGGTGCCGGTGAGAGCTCCAGATCCCTCCAGATCTCAGGATGACGGTGACGGCGGCCTCGGGTGTTTCTCAGGAAAAAGTGGGATATCTTTAGGGTTTACGTCTCGAGGGGGACTAAATAGGCGAAAGGGCAAAGGCGGTGGAGGCCTGGGGGCCCCACACCACCCCCGGCGCGGCCAAGGGGGGCGCCGCCCTATGGTGTGGGCCCCCTAAGGGCCCCCTCCGGGTCTCTTTGGGACTCCGTGGAACCTTCGGGAATTCTAAGACTTCCGGGTTTCGGATTTTCCAATTCCGAGAATATTTCTAGAACAATTTTGCTGAAACTAAAAACAGCAGAAAATAGGGAACTGGCTATGTGGCATCTGGTCAATAGGTTAGTCCGGAAAATCGATAAAAATGACATAAAGTGTATAGCAAACATGTGGGAAACAATAAGAAAACAACATGGAACATCAGAAATTAAGGATATGTTTATGACGTATCAACATCCCCAAGCTTAGTTCCTACTCGTCCTCGAGTAGGTAAACGATAAAAACACAATAATTTCGAAGGTGACATGCTACCAACATAAACTTGATCATCAATAATGTAAAAGCATAAGTAACTTGAGATCATAGAACTTAAACACAAGCATGATAAATAGAACTTTAATAATAAAGCATAGCAATCACCTTGCATCATGAGAAGTAACTCAAATAAAAGATCATGAATAACAATACAAAGAAAGATATACGTTTGTTTCAAGTATAGAGAGAACATGTCAAAGTGATATTTCGCTAGTCCTTAAGAGTGGGGACAAACATAAATGCCAGGACACCTTCAAAGTTCATGAGGAAGGCTAGAACAAATAATTAGAGAACAAGCAAGAACACATCATGAATCAATTAATAATGTTTCCGGGACAAAATGCACATAAAACTCAGAATGACAAAAATGCTCTCTCAACTATGCATAAAGTTAGAAGATGGAGAATCAACATAAAAGTAAAAGAAAGGCCCTTCGCAGAGGGAAGCATGGATCACTCATGTGCTAGAGCTTTTATTTTATTAAACGGGTGTATAAAAACTTGACACTCCTCCCAACCATCTTTCACAAACCATGGCTAACCGAATCCTCGGGTGCCTTCCAACAATCACATATCGTGTAGGAGTGTCTATATTTTAAGAGAGGTGTATGCTTATGTCAACGAATGGTAAACAGAAAATACAGTACGTCACAAGCCAACTAGACTTCACAAGAGCGGCTCCCATAGAAGGACGCATCCGGGTAGAAGGTCATCCCTCTTTCTCTTTTGTTTACACAATTATGCTTTGACTGATAAATCAGGGGCAAAAATAGTGAAGAGAATTTGTGTTATTGATTTGGGGTTGGGCACCCCGCTGCCAGCTCTTCTATCATTGGATAAGCGGATAAAGCCACTAGTCCATGGTGTGAAAGTTCAATAAACAAGTGAGATAAAGATTCTCTATTTACGTCCTCATGAGCTAAAACAGGAGTAGTTTTGAAAGTTTTAAAGGTAACACATGAGCCATTTACTTTGGAGTGGCGGTTAAATACCACATGTAGGTAGGTATGGTGGACACAATGGAAAAACTTTGGTTTTAGGGATTTGGATGCACGAGTAGAGCTCATACTCAGTATAGGTAGAGGCTAGCAAAATACTGGGAGCGACAAGTCAAGAGAGCATAAGAGCCATAATCATGCATAGCGACATAAACATCATTAATCAAAGCATAAGTGGTACCACAAGCTCAAAAACTAAATGATCATGGAGGCTATTCGTGACTGGTTCATAGTCATAAACATGGTGTGAGCATGCGCCAAGTCAACCAAATAAAACATTCAAAGGAGAACACCACAAATTTATGCTTCAATATGACAAGAACAACTCATGATTCTTTCAATGGCACATTAAACACTCTCAGACTATTAGAGGCTAATCATGCTACTCAATAACCACAAGGCTTTAAAAATAAAAGAACATTTGCATGATATGAGAAACTTCTAGCCACGGTCTATACAAGCTTCTACTTGCACCGTTAAAAATTCTACCTCAAGCAGCAGTTTGTTTTCCCAACAAGCACCATACAAATCATGCTTTAACAAAAATATCTAAATGCTACATCAATCAAACATGAGAATACTCACTTAAATCTACTAAAACTAACAGCTCTGAATAAGGTATGCAATGAAAACGAGAGCTAAACAGGAATTTTTTCAGCAACTAGAAGAAAAACTAAGAATACTAGCATAGAAAGTATTCAAACGAAAAAGCGGAGCGTGTCTCTCTCCCAAACAAAGAATGTTAGGATCCAACTATATTATTTCAGCAAGGAAAACAAAGTAAAACAAAGAAAAACAAACAGACTCTCCAAGTAAACTTCACATGATGTGACTGAATAAAAATATAGTTTCACGAGAAGTGACCTGATAGATAGTTGATGAAAAAGGGGATGCCTTGGGAATCCACAAGATTAGATGCTTTAGTCTTATAAAAATATGCTTGTATGAACCACGGGGGCATCCCCAATCTTTGACCTTCGTGACGCCCCGAGATCGGGCACTATGCAGATTTCAGCATTTCCGCCAAAATCCACATAATAACCGATTCCAGGTTGCCACTTGTGATAACATTACAACAGTTCACGAATAATCCACATCAACAACAGAGGAGGTAATTCTCAAAAAAAAAAACAACAACAGAGGAGGTATATACAAGAAGACTCAAACGAGTCAAGGATACAACTGATACAATACAAAGATCGAAATAACAGCGGAAGAAGCAACATAGTGTCCGACTACGGACAAGATACAAATTGGATTAAGAGTCCTGAAGATAACCGATGGCGTTCAATCCCTGCCCAGGCCAAGCCGGAGGGATTCCCAGGCTAACGTCGTCAGACTTCAAACCTGCTGACTGCAATGTGGAATATGCAGCCACGGAATGGATTTCGTGGGTCAGTACTATTAAGTACTGGCAAGTGGATAAACCATACTCACAAGATACCAGCGTAACCAATCATCACAAGATACAAATACTTTGGGTAGAACGGAAGGAAGGGATTATTGCAAAGAAGCGGCAGCGGGCTGCACTAACTAACTACAGAGATGCGCTACAACATCCGGCTAAAAGAAAGGGATAAGATAGCGCGACAAAACCAACTATAACTACTCACCAAACAATACCCATCCAGTGTTACCCCCTACTAAGGAAGCAACCCAAGGAAACTCACACTGTTGATTAAGGTGACATTCATTTTTATGGTGGAGGTAATCTATATTACTAGTCAAGTTATCATCGTTAAGTGTAAGTTGTCTGAGTACTTGTTAGCCAGCACTTTCAACACGGCTTCTCGAGAAGATTAACCCTGCAGGGATGCACCAATTTGGTCGTACACGTAAGAATGACCCGCCAGATGGAAATGCACTTCCACCAAGCGAGGCACTCAACACAACCCAACTCTTCTTCGCATCAAGCCCAAAGAACCACGTGCAATTGAGCGCACGACTAATCAAGCCCCACGAAGAAAAGGGGACCCTCATAGCACTCTAAGAACGTGTCTCCCTAAATGCTGACTACAAAAGTTCCACCCTGGCGCCAAGGGTTCGCACCTGCATATGCATGCGGCAAATGGAAAACCCGAACTAGGTGTGGCGATTTGGACGAGACGAATCGAATCAAAGTTGCGGGGGCGCCCATACACGCTTCCCACATGCGGTTAGCGCGCTCATCATGGATCGGAGGACAAGAACCTTTTCCTAATTAAGTTCGACACTAGCAGGCCTCAAAACCACGCCGGGCCTCCTGCCGGTGCCTTATCATCAAATTATTATTACCCCAAGCATTAACATGTTGTTGATTGAATTCAAACCCAACTATCAAACTAAACAGGTGATAAGACGGACAACAAGACTTGAGAGCAAACAACACTAAGCATGCAACTACGACACGAGGGCCAACAATGTAAACAAACAACAGTTAATAGGAAGTGGAAGGAAGGCTATATCATGGTTGCAAGGTAAACATATGATAGGATCGAGACACAAGCATCGAATCATAAGGCTAGCATAAAGACAACGGAAAGAATCGGTAACAAGTGAGGAAAGGAAACATGGGTAGCAAGTGAGTATACTTGCCTGAGATCCAACAAGTAGAGGTACATCCGAAGAACTTGTTGGTGCTCACATCATCTCAACGTCCTATCCGCGAAGAAGCAACGAACTAGAACAAACACCGGATGCAATAATTACTACTACGGTAAAAGATCCAGCATGATCCTAATTTTATATGCATGACATGCGAGATGCAACGCAAAAATGCAATTTAGACAATTTAATCGGACCCGGAGTCCGGAAAAATAATTATGGTTCAAGTTGTTTATCTAACCATCATATTAAATGTTGATTAACATGCAAAACAGTAAGTAGGTGAGCTAAACAAGATTAAATGGAATAGGGCATTATTTAAAGTAATTACCCCAACACATTCCATATTTAAATATTAGATGAACATGCATAACACAACTAAATTGCAAAATACAAGATGCAAACATAGGCATGGATGGCATATTCATATTCCTTGCATTTTTCTGGTTGGAAAACATATTTTACTTTTCAAATTTGGAGTTAAAATGAATTAGTTATGTGCATTTGAATATTGGGGTGTTATTTGGAAAAGGCAGGGACCTGTTCGTGGTAGAAACAGAGAGTGGGAGGGCTCCGGTGCAAAAACGGAAAGGCCAAGGGCCTAGATGCGAAAACCCAGATCCAGATCTGGACCTGGGGAATTTCTACCGTGGGCTGGGGCAGCCAGTGTGGCTGCCGCGCGGGCCCGAGGCCACGCGGCGCTGACTGGGCGTGGGTAGAGACACGGTGGCAGAAAGGGTCAATGACGAGTGGGGTCGCCTCCCGTGAAGTGAATTGGAAAAAGGGGTGGCAAATGCGTCAGGTGGGATTCGAACCAGCGATCTCACGATGCAAACCAGGGATCGTAGCCACTGTGTTGTGCGCCTATGTGTGTTAGGATACGGCTGTATTTGCAGATCAAGTGTTCGGTGCGGGTGGCTAACTGACGAAACTGAAGATGAACACCTGCTCGCGACGGTGACATACAGAGGCATTCGAGGGCGATCTCAGGCGGGCTGCGCGCGACGGTGCCGCTCCCAGAGCAGGGTAGGGAGAGGGGAAAAGGGTCTATGAGGTGCGGCTCACCATGGGAGAGGTCGGAGAAGGAAGGGACGGGCTCGGGAGAGCCCACCGTGACTTGTGTAGACGAGGCAGATGGCGGAGAGGTTGTCGTCGTCGCCTGAAGAACTGGACGGCGTCGTTGATCCCGGCGGCAACGGCTCCCGATCTTCTGCATAGAGGACGAGGACGCGAAGGCGGTGCCATTCCCGTAGGTAGCTTGGCCCGACGGAGACCATGGTGGTGGGCGATGGAGAGGTGCTCTCGGCTCACCCTCGGTTCAGAAACAATTGCAGAGGAGGGAGGTAACAGAGGAGGAAGAATGGAGGGTGGCGGCGGCTAGAAGGAAGAGGGGAGAGGAAGGCTAGGGTTCGGGGTTCTCCTTGGGGTAGATAAGGGAGAGGGTGGAGGGGACCATGGGGAGGAGGTTGACAGCGACGTCCAGGAGGGTTCACGCATGGGCGTGCTCTCCTGTTTGTTCGTACGGAGAAGAAAGATGGCTGGGAGGTGGGCTGGGCTGCTGGCTTGGTGGGGTTGTAGGTGGCCTCCGGTTGGGCCTTTGGGCCTGGCCGGTTGGCTGCCTCCTCCACCATTCTTTTTTGTTTTTTTTTGTAGAAAAGAAAAAGAAGAGAAAAGGAGAGCAAGTTTTGGGGATTTTTATTTCACAATTATTTTTAGTGGGTTACCCAGCACAAAAGCCCAGGTGCATGACGTTTTGTTTCCAAAAATTCAAATTGCACAACTTATTTGAAATTTGAATTTGAATTCAATTTATTGTTTCTTATAAAACCAATTTTTAAAACCAACCAATTTTAGTATTTCCAATTCAAATATGAATTACAATGTGAAATGATTTGTTCTGCAATTTTAATTTAACACATTTGGAACATGTTTGAATTTTTAAATTGGTTTGAAAACAAAGGTGCATATGAT
Organism: Alopecurus myosuroides; assembly: GCA_028641055.1. NCBI lineage: Eukaryota > Viridiplantae > Streptophyta > Magnoliopsida > Poales > Poaceae > Alopecurus > Alopecurus myosuroides. The sequence continues at coordinate 289,258,309 of CM054059.1, forward strand.
GCATGAGGCAATGCATGCAAAAAGAAAACAAGCAATTCTATTTGAGGGAAATCCCCCGGGTGTTACAGCCGACACCACTAACAAGGGATTGCGCCCTCGCAATCCACCCAAAGCAAGGGGATGAGAGGTGTCAACTACGGAGTCTTCGTGCTGCGGTTGATTTCCCGGGTCGGTGGGCGGATCTCTTCTTCTCGACACCACTAACAAAAGTTTCTCGACACCACTAACAAGGGATTCTTGCTCGGATTGATGACGATGTTCTTCCACCAGAAATCTTCCGATGATCGAACCTATTAGGTTAAAGGCTCAGAGAACGTCCACCCACGTAGGATCCTAAAACTTTGAAAGATTGAGAGGAAGAGAGACTCCAAAAAAAATAAGATGAGAGGAGAAATAGAATAGAGATAAGGAGAAAACAAGAATCCTATTGAGATGTTTACAAAATAGTTTAGCAGAAATAGTTTTTGACACTCTAGAAACAACAACCGTTAGCGAGGTTATCCTACAGGCTTTGCGGACCCGTGGCTTCGATAACCATTCGTATCGAAACAACATCGGTAATCGGAAACCATGCTCGGATACCATTTGTGACGCCCCGAGATCGGGCACTATGCAGATTTCAGCATTTCCGCCAAAATCCACATAATAACCGATTCCAGGTTGCCACTTGTGATAACATTACAACAGTTCACGAATAATCCACATCAACAACAGAGGAGGTAATTCTCAAAAAAAAAAACAACAACAGAGGAGGTATATACAAGAAGACTCAAACGAGTCAAGGATACAACTGATACAATACAAAGATCGAAATAACAGCGGAAGAAGCAACATAGTGTCCGACTACGGACAAGATACAAATTGGATTAAGAGTCCTGAAGATAACCGATGGCGTTCAATCCCTGCCCAGGCCAAGCCGGAGGGATTCCCAGGCTAACGTCGTCAGACTTCAAACCTGCTGACTGCAATGTGGAATATGCAGCCACGGAATGGATTTCGTGGGTCAGTACTATTAAGTACTGGCAAGTGGATAAACCATACTCACAAGATACCAGCGTAACCAATCATCACAAGATACAAATACTTTGGGTAGAACGGAAGGAAGGGATTATTGCAAAGAAGCGGCAGCGGGCTGCACTAACTAACTACAGAGATGCGCTACAACATCCGGCTAAAAGAAAGGGATAAGATAGCGCGACAAAACCAACTATAACTACTCACCAAACAATACCCATCCAGTGTTACCCCCTACTAAGGAAGCAACCCAAGGAAACTCACACTGTTGATTAAGGTGACATTCATTTTTATGGTGGAGGTAATCTATATTACTAGTCAAGTTATCATCGTTAAGTGTAAGTTGTCTGAGTACTTGTTAGCCAGCACTTTCAACACGGCTTCTCGAGAAGATTAACCCTGCAGGGATGCACCAATTTGGTCGTACACGTAAGAATGACCCGCCAGATGGAAATGCACTTCCACCAAGCGAGGCACTCAACACAACCCAACTCTTCTTCGCATCAAGCCCAAAGAACCACGTGCAATTGAGCGCACGACTAATCAAGCCCCACGAAGAAAAGGGGACCCTCATAGCACTCTAAGAACGTGTCTCCCTAAATGCTGACTACAAAAGTTCCACCCTGGCGCCAAGGGTTCGCACCTGCATATGCATGCGGCAAATGGAAAACCCGAACTAGGTGTGGCGATTTGGACGAGACGAATCGAATCAAAGTTGCGGGGGCGCCCATACACGCTTCCCACATGCGGTTAGCGCGCTCATCATGGATCGGAGGACAAGAACCTTTTCCTAATTAAGTTCGACACTAGCAGGCCTCAAAACCACGCCGGGCCTCCTGCCGGTGCCTTATCATCAAATTATTATTACCCCAAGCATTAACATGTTGTTGATTGAATTCAAACCCAACTATCAAACTAAACAGGTGATAAGACGGACAACAAGACTTGAGAGCAAACAACACTAAGCATGCAACTACGACACGAGGGCCAACAATGTAAACAAACAACAGTTAATAGGAAGTGGAAGGAAGGCTATATCATGGTTGCAAGGTAAACATATGATAGGATCGAGACACAAGCATCGAATCATAAGGCTAGCATAAAGACAACGGAAAGAATCGGTAACAAGTGAGGAAAGGAAACATGGGTAGCAAGTGAGTATACTTGCCTGAGATCCAACAAGTAGAGGTACATCCGAAGAACTTGTTGGTGCTCACATCATCTCAACGTCCTATCCGCGAAGAAGCAACGAACTAGAACAAACACCGGATGCAATAATTACTACTACGGTAAAAGATCCAGCATGATCCTAATTTTATATGCATGACATGCGAGATGCAACGCAAAAATGCAATTTAGACAATTTAATCGGACCCGGAGTCCGGAAAAATAATTATGGTTCAAGTTGTTTATCTAACCATCATATTAAATGTTGATTAACATGCAAAACAGTAAGTAGGTGAGCTAAACAAGATTAAATGGAATAGGGCATTATTTAAAGTAATTACCCCAACACATTCCATATTTAAATATTAGATGAACATGCATAACACAACTAAATTGCAAAATACAAGATGCAAACATAGGCATGGATGGCATATTCATATTCCTTGCATTTTTCTGGTTGGAAAACATATTTTACTTTTCAAATTTGGAGTTAAAATGAATTAGTTATGTGCATTTGAATATTGGGGTGTTATTTGGAAAAGGCAGGGACCTGTTCGTGGTAGAAACAGAGAGTGGGAGGGCTCCGGTGCAAAAACGGAAAGGCCAAGGGCCTAGATGCGAAAACCCAGATCCAGATCTGGACCTGGGGAATTTCTACCGTGGGCTGGGGCAGCCAGTGTGGCTGCCGCGCGGGCCCGAGGCCACGCGGCGCTGACTGGGCGTGGGTAGAGACACGGTGGCAGAAAGGGTCAATGACGAGTGGGGTCGCCTCCCGTGAAGTGAATTGGAAAAAGGGGTGGCAAATGCGTCAGGTGGGATTCGAACCAGCGATCTCACGATGCAAACCAGGGATCGTAGCCACTGTGTTGTGCGCCTATGTGTGTTAGGATACGGCTGTATTTGCAGATCAAGTGTTCGGTGCGGGTGGCTAACTGACGAAACTGAAGATGAACACCTGCTCGCGACGGTGACATACAGAGGCATTCGAGGGCGATCTCAGGCGGGCTGCGCGCGACGGTGCCGCTCCCAGAGCAGGGTAGGGAGAGGGGAAAAGGGTCTATGAGGTGCGGCTCACCATGGGAGAGGTCGGAGAAGGAAGGGACGGGCTCGGGAGAGCCCACCGTGACTTGTGTAGACGAGGCAGATGGCGGAGAGGTTGTCGTCGTCGCCTGAAGAACTGGACGGCGTCGTTGATCCCGGCGGCAACGGCTCCCGATCTTCTGCATAGAGGACGAGGACGCGAAGGCGGTGCCATTCCCGTAGGTAGCTTGGCCCGACGGAGACCATGGTGGTGGGCGATGGAGAGGTGCTCTCGGCTCACCCTCGGTTCAGAAACAATTGCAGAGGAGGGAGGTAACAGAGGAGGAAGAATGGAGGGTGGCGGCGGCTAGAAGGAAGAGGGGAGAGGAAGGCTAGGGTTCGGGGTTCTCCTTGGGGTAGATAAGGGAGAGGGTGGAGGGGACCATGGGGAGGAGGTTGACAGCGACGTCCAGGAGGGTTCACGCATGGGCGTGCTCTCCTGTTTGTTCGTACGGAGAAGAAAGATGGCTGGGAGGTGGGCTGGGCTGCTGGCTTGGTGGGGTTGTAGGTGGCCTCCGGTTGGGCCTTTGGGCCTGGCCGGTTGGCTGCCTCCTCCACCATTCTTTTTTGTTTTTTTTTGTAGAAAAGAAAAAGAAGAGAAAAGGAGAGCAAGTTTTGGGGATTTTTATTTCACAATTATTTTTAGTGGGTTACCCAGCACAAAAGCCCAGGTGCATGACGTTTTGTTTCCAAAAATTCAAATTGCACAACTTATTTGAAATTTGAATTTGAATTCAATTTATTGTTTCTTATAAAACCAATTTTTAAAACCAACCAATTTTAGTATTTCCAATTCAAATATGAATTACAATGTGAAATGATTTGTTCTGCAATTTTAATTTAACACATTTGGAACATGTTTGAATTTTTAAATTGGTTTGAAAACAAAGGTGCATATGATGCATGAGGCAATGCATGCAAAAAGAAAACAAGCAATTCTATTTGAGGGAAATCCCCCGGGTGTTACAGCCGACACCACTAACAAGGGATTGCGCCCTCGCAATCCACCCAAAGCAAGGGGATGAGAGGTGTCAACTACGGAGTCTTCGTGCTGCGGTTGATTTCCCGGGTCGGTGGGCGGATCTCTTCTTCTCGACACCACTAACAAAAGTTTCTCGACACCACTAACAAGGGATTCTTGCTCGGATTGATGACGATGTTCTTCCACCAGAAATCTTCCGATGATCGAACCTATTAGGTTAAAGGCTCAGAGAACGTCCACCCACGTAGGATCCTAAAACTTTGAAAGATTGAGAGGAAGAGAGACTCCAAAAAAAATAAGATGAGAGGAGAAATAGAATAGAGATAAGGAGAAAACAAGAATCCTATTGAGATGTTTACAAAATAGTTTAGCAGAAATAGTTTTTGACACTCTAGAAACAACAACCGTTAGCGAGGTTATCCTACAGGCTTTGCGGACCCGTGGCTTCGATAACCATTCGTATCGAAACAACATCGGTAATCGGAAACCATGCTCGGATACCATTTGTGACGCCCCGAGATCGGGCACTATGCAGATTTCAGCATTTCCGCCAAAATCCACATAATAACCGATTCCAGGTTGCCACTTGTGATAACATTACAACAGTTCACGAATAATCCACATCAACAACAGAGGAGGTATATACAAGACGACTCAAACGAGTCAAGGATACAACTGATACAATACAAAGATCCAAATAACAGCGGAAGAAGCAACATAGTGTACGACTACGGACAAGATACAAATTGGACTAAGAGTCCTGAAGATAACCGATGGCGTCCAATCCCTGCCCAGGCCAAGCCGGAGGGATTCTCAAGCTAACGTCGTCAGACTTCAAACCTGCTGACTGCAATGTGGAATATGCAGCCACGAAATGGATTTCGTGGGTCAGTACTATTAAGTACTGGCAAGTGGATAAACCATACTCACAAGATACCAGCGTAACCAATCATCACAAGATACAAATACTTTGGGTAGAACGGAAGGAAGGGATTATTGCAAAGAAGCGGCAGCGGGCTGCACTAACTAACTACAGAGACGCGCTACAACATCCGGCTAAAAGAAATGGATAAGATAGCGCGACAAAACCAACTATAACTACTCACCAAACAATACCCATCCAGTGTTACCTCCTACTAAGGATGCAACCCAAGGAAACTCACACTGTTGATTAAGGTGACATTCATTTTTATGGTGGAGGTAATCTATATTACTAGTCAAGTTATCATCGTTAAGTGTAAGTTGTCTGAGTACTTGTTAGCCAGCACTTTCAACACGGCTTCTCGAGAAGATTAACCCTGCAGGGATGCACCAATTTGGCCGTACACGTAAGAATGACCCGCCAGATGGAAATGCACTTCCACCAAGCGAGGCACTCAACACAACCCAACTCTTCTTCGCATCAAGCCCAAAGAACCACGTGCAATTGAGCGCACGACTAATCAAGCCCCACGAAGAAAAGGGGACCCTCATAGCACTCTAAGAACGTGTCTCCCTAAATGCCGACTACAAAAGTTCCACCCTGGCGCCAAGGGTTCGCACCTGCATATGCATGCGGCAAATGGAAAACCCGAACTAAGTGTGGCGATTTGGACGAGATGCGAATCGAATCAAAGTTGCGGGGGCGCCCATACACGCTTCCCACATGCGGTTAGAGCGCTCATCATGGATCGGAGGACAAGAACCTTTTCCTAGTTAAGTTCGACACTAGCAGGCCTCAAAACCACGCCGGGCCTCCTGCCGGTGCCTTATCATCAAATTATTATTACCCCAAGCATTAACATGTTGTTGATTGAATTGAAACCCAACTATCAAACTAAACAGGTGATAAGACGGACAACAAGACTTGAGAGCAAACAACACTAAGCATGCAACTACGACACGAGGGCCAACAATGTAAACAAACAACAGTTAATAGGAAGTGGAAGGAAGGCTATATCATGGTTGCAAGGTAAACATATGATAGGATCGAGACATAAGCATCAAATCATAAGGCTAGCATAAATACAACGGAAAGAATCGGTAACAAGTGAGGAAAGGCAACATGGGTAGCAAGTGAGTATACTTGCCTGAGATCCAGCAAGTAGAGGTACATCCGAAGAACTTGTTGGTGCTCACATCATCTCAACGTCCTATCCGCGAAGAAGCAACGAACTAGAACAAACTCCGGATGCAATAATTACTACTACGGTAAAAGATCCAGCATGATCCTAATTTTATATGCATGACATGCGAGATGGAACGCAAAAATGCAATTTAGACAATTTAATCGGACCCGGAGTGCGGACAAATAATTATGGTTCAAGTTGTTTATCTAACCATCATATTAAATGTTGATTAACATGCAAAACAGTAAGTAGGTGAGCTAAACATGATTAAATGGAATAGGGCATTATTTAAAGTAATTACCCCAACACATTCCATATTTAAATATTAGATGAACATGCATAACACAACTAAATTGCAAAATGCAAGATGCAAACAGAGGCATGGATGGCATATTCATATTCCTTGCATTTTTCTGGTTGGAAAACATATTTTACTTTTCAAATTTGGAGTTAAAATGAATTAGTTATGTGAATTTGAATATTGGGGTGTTATTTGGAAAAGGCAGGGACCTGTTCGTGGTAGAAACAGAGAGTGGGAGGGCTCCGGTGCAAAAACGGAAAGGCCAGGGGCCTAGATGCGAAAACCCAGATCCAGATCTGGATCTGGGGAATTTCTACCGTGGAATGGGGCAGCCAGTGTGGCTGCCGCGCGGGCCCGAGGCCACGCGGCGCTGACTGGGCGTGGGTAGAGACACGGTGGCAGAAAGGGTCAATGACGAGTGGGGTCGCCTCCCGTGAAGTGAATTGGAAAAAAGGGGTGGCAAATGCGTCGGGTGGGATTCGAACCAGCGATCTCACGATGCAAACCAGGGATCGTAGCCACTGTGTTGTGCGCCTATGTGTGTTAGGATACGGCTGTATTTGCAGATCAAGTGTTCGGTGCGGGTGGCTAACTGACGAAACTGAAGATGAACACCTGCTCACGACGGTGACATACAGAGGCATTCGAGGGCGATCTCAGGCGAGCTGCGCGCGACGGTGCCGCTCCCAGAGCAGGGTAGGGAGAGGGGGAAAGGGTCTATGAGGTGCGGCTCACCAAGGGAGAGGTCGGAGAAGGAAGGAACGGGCTCGGGAGAGCCCACCGTGACCTGTGTAGACGAGGCAGATGGCGGAGAGGCTGTCGTCGTCGCCTGAAGAACTGGACGGCGTCGTCGATCCCGGCGGCAACGGCTCCCGATCTTCTGCATAAAGGACGAGGACGCGAAGGCGGTGCCATTCCCGTAGGTATCTTGGCCCGACGGAGACCATGGTGGTGGGCGATGGAGAGGTGCTCTCGGCTCACCCTCGGTTCAGAAACAATTGCAGAGGAGGGAGGTAACAAAGGAGGAAGTATGGAGGGTGGCGGCGGCTGGAAGGAAGAGAGGAGAGGAAGGCTAGGGTTCGGGGTTCTCCTTGGGGTAGATAAGGGAGAGGGTGGAGGGGACCATGGGGAGGAGGTTGACAACGACGTCCAGGAGGGTTCACGCAACCCAACTACGTCTTGTTTGTTCGTACGAAGAAGAAAGATGGCTGGGAGGTGGGCTGGGCTGCTGGCTTGGTGGGGTTGTAGGTGGCCTCCGGTTGGGCCTTTGGGCCTGGCCGGTTGGCTGCCTCCTCCACCATTCTTTTTTGTTTTTTTTTGTAGAAAAGAAAAAGAAGAGAAAAGGAGAGCAAGTTTTGGGGATTTTTATTTCACAATCATTTTTAGTGGGTTACCCAGCACAAAAGCCCAGGTGCATGACGTTTTGTTTCCAAAAATTCAAATTGCACAACTTATTTGAAATTTGAATTTGAATTCAATTTATTATTTCTTATAAAACCAATTTTTAAAACCAACCAATTTTAGTATTTTCAATTCAAATATGAATTACAATGTGAAATGATTTGTTCCGCAATTTTAATTGAACCCATTTGGAACATGTTTGAATTTTTAAATTGGTTTGAAAACAAAGGTGCATATGATGCATGAGGAAATGCATGCAAAAAGAAAACAAGCAATTCTATTTGAGGGAAATCCCCCGGGTGTTACAACCTTGCACTCTTCTTGATCACATATATCACCTCTTCTCTTCACCCTTCAAAACTTCCTTCACACCACACTCAAACAGTGATTCGCATTGGAGGGTTAGTTCAACAATTAAAAATCCATTGGTTATGTATGGAACAGGTGATATTGATACTTTTAAACATTATGTATAACCACTGATGTTTCGTGAAGCAAAGAAATCCAGTTGACATCGCAAAAGAGCAAATGCAAGAAAAATGGCAGAATCTGTCAAAACCAGAACTGTCTGTAAAAACGAATTTTTTCGAGACACTTACGTTGCTCAGGTCGAAAAACTTAAAGAATGAAAAAGTTTAGGAATTAGCTTTGTAATAATCACAAAAAACTTCATATCATTATGATCTTCCAGGATTTTATACGATTTTTTACGGTGGACAGCAGAAATCTGTTTCCTGCGCAGAAATCGGAAAACCAACTCAAACTCTCGTTAGAAACCTTACTTGGTACTACCAAAACATGAAAATAAAGATACAAAGTAGTTGATACAGAAGTATACAACCCCTTTACTCAAATAAAACAGACAAAAACAAAGCAAAAATAAAACCATGGGTTATCTCCCAAGAAGTGTTTTTCTTTAACGCCTTTTAGCTAGGCCCAAAAAGGTGGAATCAAGTATTTTCAAATGAAGAAGCATCCAAATTGTAAATTGTTCGAATAAGGTAATTAAAAGGAAACTTCATTATATTTGTGGTAAAGTGTTCCATACCTTTATTGAGTGGGAACTGAAACTTAATATTCCCTTCTTTCATATCAATAACGGAACCAACGGTTCTAAGAAAAGGTCTTCCCAAAACAATTGGACAACAAGCATTGCATTCAATATTCAAGTCAACAAAATCAACAGGGACAAGAGTATTATTAACCATGATGAGAACATCATCAACTCTCCCCAAAGTTTTCTTTCTAACATTATCAATAAGACGAATATCAAAATAACAAGGCTCTAATGGTGGTAAATCAAGAATATCATAGAGTTTCTTGGGCATAATAGAGATACTAGCACCAAGATCACATAGAGCATTGGTATCAAAATCATTCACTTTAATTTTAATAATAGGATACCAACCATCATCTAGCTTCCTTGGGATAGAGGCTTCACATCTTAATTCATCCTCTCTAATTTGCATGAGAGCATTTGTAATGTGTTTTGTGAAAGCCATATCCATAGCACTAGCATTAGGACAACTAGCAAGCTTTTGTAAGAACTTAATCACTTCAGTTATTTTGCAATCATAAAATTCAAGATCATTTTTATAAAATATAATGGGACCATTGTCACCCATGTTTCTAAAAAAATTAGCACTTTTATGAGGAGCATTTTTAGCAGTTTCAGGCAATTTTGCAATTTTACTAGCAGAAGTGGGAGTGTTTCCAACACCAATTATTTTGCCATTGATAGTAGAAGGTTTTCTAGCATGATAAGGTTCAGTTTTAATTGTGGTGGTAATGGTGCAAACATTATCTATATTATTCTTTCTAGCTATTTCATCTTCTCTTTTCCATCTAGTATGCAATTCAGCTAACATTCTAACATTATCATCAATTCGAATTTGGATAGCATTCAAAGTTTTACTTTCTTCAACATCATGAGGCATAACATTTAGTTTCAGAAAATCAACATCAAGAGCAAGGCTATCAACTTTAGAAGCAAGAACATCAATTTTGCCAAATTTTTCCTCAACAGATTTATTAAAAGCAGTTTGTGTACTAATAAAATTCTTAAGCATGTTCTCAAGATAATAGGGTACACTTTTATTGTTGTTGTAGGAATTACCATAAGCATTGCTATTATTGGGAGAATATGGTCTATAATTGTTTCTACCAAAATTATTTCTATAAGTATTGGTGTTGAAATTATTATTTTTAATGAAGTTCACATCAACATACTCTTCTTAAGCAACCAAAGAGGCTAAAGGAACATTATTTGGATCAATAGGAGCATGGACATTCACGAGCATAGACATAATGGCATCAAGTCTCTCATTCAAAGAGGAGGTTTCTTCAACAAAATTTACCTTCTTACCAGTTGTAGATCTCTCAGTATGTCACTCAGAATAATTTACCATCATATCATCAAGAAGGTTTGTTGCTACCCCCAAGGTCATGGACATAAAGGTTCCTCTAGCAGCTGAATCCAGAAGGTTCTTTGAAGAAAATTCAGACCTACATAAAAGGTTTGGATGATCATCCAAGTAGTCAGTCCATGAGTGGGACAATTATTTACTAAAGATTTTATTCTTTCCCAAGATTTAGACACATGCTCATTATCAAGTTGCTTAAAATTCATAATGCTACTTCTTAAAGATATAATCTTAGCAGGAGGATAATATTTTCCAATGAAAGCATCTTTGCACTTAGTCCAAGAATCAATACTATTTCTATGCAAAGACAACAACCATTCTTTAGCTCTTCCTCTCAAAGATAAAGGAAACAATTTCAGTTTAATAATATCTTCATAAACATCTTTATATTTTTGCATCTCACATAGTTCAACAAAATTATTAAGATGGGCAGCATCATCATCGGTATAAACACCATAAATTGCTCTCTCATAACAAGGTTTGACAGGGTAGGTTCTATCTCATAAAATTTAACGGTAGGAGCAGGTGGATCAATAGGTGTGCTAATGAAATCATTGTTGTTGGTGCTAGTAAAGTCACACAACTTAGTGTTCTCATGAGTAGTCATTTTAACAATACTAAAAACAGGAATAAAACTATAGCTAGAATAAGAACTAATCTTTTTGTGTTTTTGATAAAGGGAAGCAAACAAGACAAAATAAAATAACATAAGAAAAACAAAAACAGATAAAAGAGATTGGAAGTGAGAGACTCCCCTTGCAAGAATTCTCTTCCTCCCCGGCAACGGCGCCAGAAAAATAGCTTGATGGTGCAGGTCTTGCACTCGTTGGGAGACCCCAAGAGGAAGGTATAATGAGCACAACAACAGTTTTCCCTTACTAAGAAACCAAGGTTTAATCGACCAGTAGGAGGAAGGAGTAACTTCGGAAGGTTGAAGCAGCTGAGATGGCAGGGCGCACTACCGGTTCAGCAGCAACGTGGAACCTACACAACACAATCAAATCACTTTGCCCCAACAAAGCAGTGAGGTTGTCAATCTCACCGGTTTCGCTAATCACAAAGAGGTTAAACGTATGGTGTCGAAAACAGTAGGAAAACAGTATGAAAGCAGTAGCAGCAGTATGAAAGCAGTAGGTGTTTTATCAGTATGAGGAAAAAGGACCTGGTTCCACAGTTCATGTGACGCCCCGAGATCGGGCACTATGCAGATTTCAGCATTTCCGCCAAAATCCACATAATAACCGATTTCAGGTTGCCACTTGTGATAACATTACAACAGTTCACGAATAATCCACAACAACAACAGAGGAGGTATATACAAGACGACTCAAACGAGTCAAAGATACAACTGATACAATACAAAGATCCAAATAACAGCGGAAGAAACAACATATCGTCCGGCTACGGACAAGATACAAATTGGACTAAGAGTCCTGAAGATAACCGATGGCGTCCAATCCCTGCCCAGGCCAAGCCGGAGGGATTCCCAAGCTAACGTCGTCAGACTTCAAACCTATTGACTGCAATGTGGAATATGCAGCCACGCAAAGGATTCGTGGGTCAGTACGGTTAAGTACTGGCAAGTGGATAACCCATACTCACAAGATACCAGCGTAACCAATCATCACAAGATACAAATTCTTTGGGTTCAACGGAAAGGAAAGGATTATTGCAAAGAAGCGGCAGCGGGCTGCAATAACTAACTACAGAGACTCTCTACAACATCCGGCTAAAAGAAGGGGGATAAGATAGCGTATCAGAACCAACTACAACTACTCACCAAACAATACCCATCCAATGTTACCCCCTACTAAGGAAGCAACCCAAGGAAACTCACACTGTTGATTAAGGTGACATTCATTTTATGGTGGAGGTAATCTATATTACTAGTCAAGTTATCATCGTTAAGTGTAGGTTGTCTGAGTACTTGTTAGCCAGCACTTTCACCAAGTCATCCATAACCGCGGACAACACGGCTTCTCGAGAAGATTTAACCCTGCAGGGATGCACCAATTTGGCCGTACACGTAAGAATGACCCGCCAGACGGGGGATCAACCCACCAAGCGAGGTACTCAACACAACCCAACTCTTCTTCGCATCAAGCCCAAAGAACCCCGTGCAGTTGAGCGCACGGCTAATCAAGCCCCACGAAGAAAAGGGGACCCTCATAGCACTCTAAGAACGTGTCTCCCTAAATGCCGACTACAAAAGTTCCAGCCTGGCGCCAAGGGTTCGCACCTGCATATGCATGCGGCAAATGGAAAACCCGAACTAAATGAGGCGATTTGGACGAGATGCGAATCGAATCAGAATTGCGGGGGGCGCCCATACTCGCTTCCCACATGCGGTTAGTGCGCTCATCATGGATCAGTAGACAAGACCCTTTTCCTAATTAGGGTCGACACTAGCAGGCCTCAAAACCACACCGGGCCTCCTGCCGGTGCCTTATCATCAAATTATTATTACCCAAAATATTAACATGTAGTTGATTAAATTGAACCCAACTATCAAACTAAACAGGTGATAGGACGAACAACAAGACTTGAGCACAAACAACACTAAGCATGCAACTACGACACGAGGGCCAACAAGGTAAACAAGCAACAGGTAATAGGAAGTGGAAGGAAGGCTATATCATGGCTGCAAGGTAAACATATGATAGGATCGAGACACAAGCATCGAATCATAAGGCTAGAATAAGAACAATGGAAAGAATCGGTAACAAGTGATGAAAGGCAGCCATAGGCAGCAAGTGAGTTTACTTGCCTGAAATCCAGCAAGTACAGGTACATCCGAAGAACTTGTCGTTGCTCACATCATCTCAACGTCCTATCCGCGAAGAAGCAACGAACTAGGACAAACACCGGATGCAACAATTACTACTACGGCAAAAGATCCAGCATGATCAAGATATGGATGCATGACAAGTTTAAGGGTGCATCAAAGATAAACTAGTTGACATGGTAAACATATTTAAATGGGCCCATATGCAATTTGGATTGCATATGAAAAAGCCCATGAATCAATGTTGAATTAAATGATCTACAAATAACCATCATGTGAAAGTTGATTAGAATGATGCATGGATGATGAAAACAATAAGAAAACAACAATAGCTTCAATTTGAAATGTTGTTTACCAAGTTTGGAATTTTATTTATTAAGTTACGAAATTTGGCTTCTTAAATAATTTAAACAAACATTTGTTGTTTTCACCAATTTTAAATGTTCAAAACAGATAACAAAATTCATATTTGGAAAGAACACAAAATTTTAGGTGGAATACATATTTCATTTGTTGAATTTGGATTTTAGATGGGCAAGTTATTAATTTGACAATTTTAAATGCATTAATTAAGAAACAGTTGTTTTCAGCAATTTAAATTATTCAAAACATCAAACAAAGTTGATATTTGCAAAGTTCTTGAAAAATGGGATGGAAAACATATTTTACATGTTGGAATTGGATTTGAATTGCCCAAGTTATGAATTTTGCAATTTAAGAGGTTTAAATAAAGCATTGAATTATTGCACCACTTTTAATTAGGGAAAACAGTAAACAAAATGTATTGCAAAGGTTGAAAACATGTAGCAAATGTTTCACTGAACATTTTGAGCTATTAAACATAATTTTTGGGTTATTATTGAATTTATTATGCAATTTTTCATAAGCATTCTTATTCTGCCCTTTTTAGTAAACAGAGGGAAACATGTTCAAAATTAATTCAATTGTGACCAAATAAAGTACCAATGTGTAGAGTTTGTTAAGACAAATTTTTAGAGCCCAAGTTTGCTCAAATTGGATGAATAGAACTAAAGTTATGAAATTCCAAAGTTTCCAATTTTTATTGCATTTTCAGTAATTAAATATTTAGTGCAAAAATTATTACAGAAACATGTTGCAAACTTGGCATTAACAGAAATAGCACAAAATTATGAATCCACAGGAATTTGAATCATTCAAATTGGAGCAATATTCAATTTATATTGATTTTAGAATTAAAGAAACAGATCTGCTGTTCTCGAATTCGGGCAAAAAAAAGGAAAAAGGGACCGAAAAAGGTGTGGCTTTTCTGCCTGGGGGGGGGGGGGGATCGAACCCAGCACCTGTTGGGAGCGCGCAAGGGAGCTAACCAGTTGGGCTGCTGCGGTGTTTGTTGATGGTACCACTCGCGAACAGTTTTGAGGTGAGCCTCGGCCTAATGACTGACGAAACTGAACCAATTCAGACAACTGCATCTGATCGAGGAAGAAGGAGGCGGACGTCGGCCTGCAGCGCTGCTGCCGGCGATCGCTGGGCGCAGAGGGCAGGGGGGCGGAGAGAGGGGAGAGGAGAGAGGGGAGAGAGGAGAGAGGGGAGAGGAAGGAGGAAGGGCGCTCACCTGCTGCCGTCGAGGAAACAGATGGCGGCGATGTCGACGTGCAGCAGCAGCGGCCGAAGGCGGGAATCGGAGGCGTGCGCCCTCCTCAGGCCGCCTCACGCCCCTAGAATCGGCGCAGAGGACGCCGGGACGGTGGCCGTTCCATTCCCGCCCCGCGGAGGGCTCGATGACGACGGACGACGCGGCTCCGCGGCGAGGTGCTGACGGGAAAGCTCCGACAGTGCAGGTTCAGAGAAGAGAATATTCAGAGAGGGATCAGAGAAGAAGGGGTAGGAGGGAGATGGCGGCGGGAGGAAGAGGAGGAGGGATCTTAGGGCGAGCAGGGGGTTTTAAGGGGTGGAGGGATGGCTCCCGGCCGTCCCATCGAGCTCGCTGTGACGTGTACCCCGTGGATGCACTGCCGTACCAGAGGAAGAAGACAGCGACGTTGGGTGGGCTTGAGTGGGATTAGGTGGGCTGGGGGAAGAGGGGAATGGGCTGGTGGGCTGGCCTGCCTCTCCCTTGGCTGCTCTTTTTTTTTGTTGTTGCTTACTCATTTTTTGTAGAAAGAAAGAGAGAGAGAAAAGAGAGAGGTTTTTGGGGTTTTGCATTTTATGAATAAATTTTCTAATGAAATACCTAACAGCAAGAACAAAGTTATGTTAGCATTATTTTCCAAAAAATTGAAATGGCCAAAAGATTTAAAATGGCTATTTGAATTTCAAATAGGGTTCATAAGGATTTGATTTTTAGGCAACTTTATTCTATAGACTCAAACAAATATGAAAACTTATTGAATTTAATTGTTTGCAAGATTTTCATTTTTAAACCCACATTTGGAACATGCCAATTATGGATGAATTGATTTGAATTTGAATTTGCCATTAGGGTGTTGATAAAAAGGAATTTTTATTAACAAGCAATTTAAATAAATTCAACTTCAAAACTATTGAAAAACAATTTGAGTTGTTTAGTTTGCAACTTTTAATTGGAAATTTTGGACATGTTTTGAAAGTTTAAATTGGTTTGAACTTTTGAGTTGTTTTGAAAACATGGTGCAATGCATATGATGCATGTGATGCAAAGCAAAAAATAAAACAACCAACTTTCTAACTTAGGGATAACACCCCAGGTGTTACAGACGACACCACTAACAAGGGATTGCGCCCTTGCAATCCACCACTAACCCGGGAGGGGAAAGAAGTTCGACTATCGATTCTTCATGCTTCTAGTTGATCTCCTCGACACCGCTAACAAGGGCTTCTCGACACCACTAACAAGGGGATCTTGCTCGGGCTGATGACGATGTTCTTCCACCAGGAATCTTCCGATGATCGAACCTATTAGGTTAAAGGCTCAGAAAACGTCCACCCACGTAGGATCCTAACACTTTGAAAGATAGACAAGGGGGGAGACTCCAAAACAAATAAGATGGGAGGGGAAATAGAATAGAGATAAGGAGAAAACAAGAATCCTATTGAGATGTTTCCAAAACAGGTTTTGCACAAATAGTTTTTGACACTCTAGAAACACGACCGTTAGCGAGGTTATCCTACAGGCTTTGCGGACCCGTTGCTTCGATAACCATTCGTATCGAAACAATATCGGGAATCGGAAACCATGCTTTGATACCATTTGTGACGCCCCGAGATCGGGCACTATGCAGATTTCAACATTTCCGCCAAAATCCACATAATAACCGATTTCAGGTTGCCACTTGTGATAACATTACAACAGTTCACGAATAATCCACAACAACAACAGAGGAGGCATATACAAGACGACTCAAACGAGTCAAGGATACAACTGATACAATACAAAGATCCAAATAACAGCGGAAGAAACAACATAGCGTCCGGCTACGGACAAGATACAAATTGGACTAAGAGTCCTGAAGATAACCGATGGCGTCCAATCCCTGCCCAGGCCAAGCCGGAGGGATTCCCAAGCTAACGTCGTCAGACTTCAAACCTGTTGACTGCAATGTGGAATATGCAGCCACGCAAAGGATTCGTGGGTCAGTACGGTTAAGTACTGGCAAGTGGATAACCCATACTCACAAGATACCAGCGTAACCAATCATCACAAGATACAAATACTTTGGGTTCAACGGAAAGGAAAGGATTATTGCAAAGAAGCGGCAGCGGGCTGCAATAACTAACTACAGAGACTCGCTACAACATCCGTCTAAAAGAAGGGGGATAAGATAGCGTATCAGAACCAACTACAACTACTCACCAAACAATACCCATCCAATGTTACCCCCTACTAAGGAAGCAACCCAAGGAAACTCACACTGTTGATTAAGGTGACATTCATTTTATGGTGGAGGTAATCTATATTACTAGTCAAGTTATCATCGTTAAGTGTAGGTTGTCTGAGTACTTGTTAGCCAGCACTTTCACCAAGTCATCCATAACCGCGGACAACACGGCTTCTCGAGAAGATTTAACCCTGCAGGGATGCACCAATTTGGCCGTACATGTAAGAATGACCCGCCAGACGGGGGATCAACCCACCAAGCGAGGTACTCAACACAACCCAACTCTTCTTCGCATCAATCCCAAAGAACCCCGTGCAGTTGAGCGCTCGGCTAATCAAGCCCCACGAAGAAAAGGGGACCCTCATAGCACTCTAAGAACGTGTCTCCCTAAATGCCGACTACAAAAGTTCCACCCTGGCGCCAAGGGTTCGCAACTGCATATTCATGCGGCAAATGGAAAACCCGAACTAAATGAGGCGATTTGGACGAGATGCGAATCGAATCAGAATTGCGGGGGCGCCCATACTCGCTTCCCACATGCGGTTAGTGCGCTCATCATGGATCAGTAGACAAGACCCTTTTCCTAATTAGGGTCGACACTAGCAGGCCTCAAAACCACACCGGGCCTCCTGCCGGTGCCTTATCATCAAATTATTATTACCCAAAATATTAACATGTAGTTGATTAAATTGAACCCAACTATCAAACTAAACAGGTGATAGGACGGACAACAAGACTTGAGCACAAACAACACTAAGCATGCAACTACGACACGAGGGCCAACAAGGTAAACAAGCAACAGGTAATAGGAAGTGGAAGGAAGGCTATATCATGGCTGCAAGGTAAACATATGATAGGATCGAGACACAAGCATCGAATCATAAGGCTAGAATAAGAACAACGGAAAGAATCGGTAACAAGTGATGAAAGGAAGCCATAGGCAGCAAGTGAGTATACTTGCCTGAAATCCAGCAAGTAGACGTACATCCGAAGAACTTGTCGTTGCTCACATCATCTCAACGTCCTATCCGCGAAGAAGCAACGAACTAGGACAAACACCGGATGCAACAATTACTACTACGGCAAAAGATCCAACATGATCAAGATATGGATGCATGACAAGTTTAAGGGTGCATCAAAGATAAACTAGTTGACATGGTAAACATATTTAAATGGGCCCATATGCAATTTGGATTGCATATGGAAAAGCCCATGAATCAATGTTGAATTAAATGATCTACAAATAACCATCATGTGAAAGTTGATTAGAATGATGCATGGATGATGAAAACAATAAGAAAACAACAATAGCTTCAATTTGAAATGTTGTTTACCAAGTTTGGAATTTTATTTATTAAGTTATGAAATTTGGCTTCTTAAATGATTTAAACAAACATTTGTTGTTTTCACCAATTTTAAATATTCAAAACAGATAACAAAATTCATATTTGGAAAGAACACAAAATTTTAGGTGGAATACATATTTCATTTGTTGAATTTGGATTTTAGATGGGCAAGTTATTAATTTGACAATTTTAAATGCATTAATTAAGAAACAGTTGTTTTCAGCAATTTAAATTATTCAAAATAGCAAACAAAGTTGATATTTGCAAAGTTCATGAAAAATGGGATGGAAAACATATTTTACATGTTGGAATTGGATTTGAATTGCCCAAGTTATGAATTTTGCAATTTAAGAGGTTTAAATAAAGCATTGAATTATTGCACCACTTTTAATTAGGGAAAACAGTAAACAAAATGTATTGAAAAGGTTGAAAACATGTAGCAAATGTTTCACTGAACATTTTGAGCTATTAAACATAATTTTTGGGTTATTATTGAATTTATTATGCAATTTTTCATAAGCATTCTTATTATGCCCTTTTTAGTAAACAGAGGGAAACATGTTCAAAATTAATTCAATTGTGACCAAATAAAGTACCAATGTGTAGAGTTTGTTAAGACAAATTTTTAGAGCCCAAGTTTGCTCAAATTGGATGAACAGAACTAAAGTTATGAAATTCCAAAGTTTCCAATTTTTATTGCATTTTCAGTAATTAAATATTTAGTGCAAAAATTACTACAGAAACATGTTGCAAACTTGGCATTAACAGAAATAGCACAAAATTATGAATCCACAGGAATTTGAATCATTCAAATTGGAGCAATATTCAATTTTATATTGATTTTAGAATTAAAGAAACAGATCTGCTGTTCTGGAATTCGGGCAAAAAAAAGGAAAAAGGGGCAGAAAAAGGTGTGGCTTTTCTGCCTGGGGGGGATCGAACCCAGCACCTGTTGGGCGCGCGCAAGGGAGCTAACCAGTTGGGCTGCTGCGGTGTTTGTTGATGGTACCACTCGCGAACAGTTTTGAGGTGAGCCTTGGCCTAATGACTGACGAAACTGAACCAATTCAGACAACTGCATCTGATCGAGGAAGAAGGAGGCGAACGTCGGCCTGCAGCGCTGCTGCCGGCGATCGCTGGGCGCAGAGGGCAGGGGGACGGAGAGAGGGGAGAGGAGAGAGGGGAGAGAGGAGAGAGGGGAGAGGAAGGAGGAAGGGCGCTCACCTGCTGCCGTCGAGGAAACAGAAGGCGGCGATGTCGACGTGCAGCAGCAGCGGCCGACGGCGGGAATCGGAGGCGTGCGCCCTCCTCAGGCCGCCTCACGCCCCTAGAATCGGCGCAGAGGACGCCGGGACGGTGGCCGTTCCATTCCCGCCCCGCGGAGGGCTCGATGACGACGGACGACGCGGCTCCGCGGCGAGGTGCTGACGGGAAAGCTCCGGCAGTGCAGGTTCAGAGAAGAGAATGTTCAGAGAGGGATCAGAGAAGAAGGGGTAGGAGGGAGATGGCGGCGGGAGGAAGAGGAGGAGGGAGCTTAGGGCGAGCAGGGGTTTTAAGGGGTGGAGGGATGGCTCCCGGCCGTCCCATCGAGCTCGCTGTGACGTGTACCCCGTGGATGCACTGCCGTACCAGAGGAAGAAGACAGCGACGTTGGGTGGGCTTGAGTGGGATTAGGTGGGCTGGGGGAAGAGGGGAATGGGATGGTGGGCTGGCCTGCCTCTCCCTTGGCTGCTCTCTTTTTTGTTGCTTACTCATTTTTTGTAGAAAGAAAGAGAGAGAGAAAAGAGAGAGGTTTTTGGGGTTTTGCATTTTATGAATAAATTTTCTAATGAAATACCTAACAGCAAGAACAAAGTTATGTTAGCATTATTTTCCAAAAATTTGAAATGGCCAAAAGATTTAAAATGGCTATTTGAATTTCAAATAGGGTTCATAAGGATTTGATTTTTAAGCAACTTTATTCAATAGACTCAAACAATTATGAAAACTTATTGAATTTAATTGTTTGCAAGATTTTCATTTTTAAACCCACATTTGGAACATGCCAATTATGGATGAATTGATTTGAATTTGAATTTGCCATTAGGGTGTTGATAAAAAGGAATTTTTATTAACAAGCAATTTAAATAAATTCAACTTCAAAACTATTGAAAAACAATTTGAGTTGTTTAGTTTGCAACTTTTAATTGGAAATTTTGGACATGTTTTGAAAGTTTAAATTGGTTTGAACTTTTGAGTTGTTTTGAAAACATGGTGCAATGCATATGATGCATGTGATGCAAAGCAAAAAAGAAAACAACCAATTTTCTAACTTAGGGATAACACCCCAGGTGTTACAGTTCACTAGTGGTGTCTCTCTGTGAAAGATAAATAACATGTGTGGTTAACAAATTACAGCTGGGAAATTGACATAAATGAAGGTTGCACCGTAGTGCGTATACAGTACATAAAGATTACTATGTGATTCATGCGGATATTACAACAAAATAAATAGACCGTTATCCAACTGCATCTATGACTAATAATTCACCCTCCGAATATCATTCCGAACAAACGTTGGGTTTTAAGTTGCAAGCAATAGATCATCTCCGTAAGCAAAGTGTGTAATGTAAACAATGTAAACTAGGTAAACACCGTTGTTTTCTCCCTAATGGCAACAATACATCCTCCATCCGCCACGTTTCTGTCACTCGAGCACAGATGAAAAGGAGGCATGAACCCACTATCGAGCATAAATACTACCTCTTGGAGTTACTAGCATCTACTTGGCCATAGCATCTACTAATAAAGGAGAGCATGCAAGATCATAAATAACAAAAGCATGAAGATAACATAATAGATTGATAATCAGAAGACATAGCATTCAACATTCATCAGATCCTAGTAAACACAACATGTAGCATTACATAAAGACGATCTTGATCATGTTAGAAAGCTCACAAGATCTAAACATGAGGTACAAAGTGGAGAGAACAACCATCTAGCTACTGCTATGGACCCGTAGTCCAGGGATGAACTACTCACGCATCACTTCGGAGGAGGGCATGGTGGTGTAGACCCCTCCGGTGATGATTTCCCCCTCCGGCAGGGTGCCGGGGAGAGCTCCAGAACCCTCCCGATCTCGGGATGACGGTGATGGCGGCCTCGGGTGTTACTCGGGAAAAAGTGGGATATCTTTAGGGTTTACTTCTCGGAGGGATTAAATAGGCGAAAGGGCAATGGTAGTGGAGGCCTGGGGGCCTCCACACCACCCCCCGGAGCGGCCAAGGGGGGCGCCACCCTATGGTGTGGCCCCCCTGAGGCCCCCTCCGGGTCTCTTCGGGACTCCGTGGAACCTTCGGGAATTCTAAGACTTCCGGGCTTCGAATTTTCCAATTCCGAGAATATTTCCAGAACAACTTTTCTGAAGCTAAAAACAACAGAAAACAGGGAGCTCGCTCTGTGGCATCTTGTCAATAGGTTAGTCCGGAAGACATAAAGTGTATAGCAAACATGTGGGAAACAATAACAAAACAACATGTAACATCAGAAATTAAGGATACGTTTATGACGTATCACTCCGCACGGCCTTCGTCGCTGCAGCCGCGCCGGCTCGAGCTCTAGGAGGCGTTCGAGGAGTACGACGCCGCGGCGTTCGAGGGTGCCATCGGGCCGGAGGACTTCGTCTCCGACGACATTCTTGAGCACGTCGAAAGCGCCATCCGCTAGCGCAGCGAGCGGGAGGAGCAGGACGTAGCGAAGCAGCACCGCCTCGACGAGGTCCTCCTCGAGCATGGCATCCACGCCTCGAAGCAGACGGAGGAGAAGGCGGTGGAGTGGCCCACTGAGGCGATGAAGAAGGAGGAAGTCTTCGTCGACCTTGACCCCAACGAGTAGAAGCTCGCTTCATCGTCAATGGCGCCGCTGCGTCCCCTAGGGATCCGGTAAAAAGACCGTTGAACCCCATTTTGGACATAGATAGGGCTGGCGCCGCAATTTAACCTTAATTACTTCTGTAATTGTTGAATCGATGATGAACTCCCGTATGAATTTGGTTCAATTTCTCATGCGAAATTTTAATTTGTGATTTAAGATTTTTGATGTGGTTTCTGTTCTACGCCTAGCATTTTGGCTCGAAAAGGTCGCGCTTTTTGCGCCCTTATCCGCGCTTAAGGGTCCACGGGATAAGGGGTCTGCTAGAGATGCTCTAAAGCGTTGTTCCTTTGCCTTTCTTCCGTTTTTGCAATCTACCTTTCTTCTAGAATCCAGTTCGCATAGCGTGTTGGTGCTGATAACGTGTTAGAAGTTAGAGAGTTGAAGGGAAACTTGTGATTGTATTGATCTGGGCAAAGCCCAATATATACGAGGTATGGGATGTCTCAGAGTGGCGTGTGTTTGGAAGGAGATGTTTGTTGGCGTACGAGCGTACCAGAAGGCGTCGTTACGAACGCCGATTTGGACATAATAAACACGTGACTAATCTAATAGCCGGTTGCTAATTGTGGCTGGCTTGCGAGGGACATCATTTTGTTTTCTAACAATCTCTATTGCCAAATTGAGAGTATTTCCATCGGCTTGAGAGGGTCCGGAGTTCAAAATCACCCACATGACCTCTTGTCCGAAATCTCTCTGATTGACACTGGACTTGATTCTGTGATATCGTATCGACATAGAACATACATAAAACCTATAGAAACATTTTAATTCTCTCAGTTAAAGTTTGGCACGGCTTAAGCGTGTGACCCGTAAAGACTCGATAACACAGAGAGACATGTTTGGGAACTTATCGAACAATAATCAACAGCGGGACCGTGGACACCCATGATGGCTCCTATGTGTTCACGAAGAACGAGGGAACCTTATAAATTAATCATTGCACTTATTCCCTTAACTTCATGATACCAACGATATCACGAGTTGAAATTATGTGATCTCGTCTGATCAAACTTCTTTGATCATAACACAGATATCATCCTCTTTTCTCATCCATATCCCCCGATGTCCTTGTGATAAATCACATTGTGTCTGCCCAGACGATTGGTTGACATCGGTGATACTGAGAGGGCCTAGAGCATGTATCTCTCTGTCGTCTAGAGGAGTTAAGTACTAGTCTTGAACGGTCCTCTTATGGTGTGCACGCGTACGCTCGTGTCAACCTGCCAGCACTCCGCCATCCAGGACTCGGCACCGACTAAGAGAGACATCCTTCCGGCGTTGCTAGTTGGTAGCTCTAATAAACTGTGAGTAGAGCTATTATGAAACTCGAAGTTCTCAACACATGAGAGAGAAATCAATTAGAGCTAGGTCTAATAGGTAGAGTATAACTCAAAACCCCGATTACAAGAGGCTCTAATCCAATTAGAGATGTTTCTAATTAGAGTCTCTAATTCAATTAGAGGTTCTCTAGTTAGACCTATAATTAGAGGCTCTTATTCTAGTGACCCTCTAATTAGATCTCTAATTCTATGAGAGAGGGAGAGAGACAGAGGGCCAAAAGACTCAATTGATATGTTCTACAAAGAGGAGTGGCATGGATTATATAGGTGGAGCTAGGAGGGCATCTGCCAAACAGCAGGGTTGGTTTCCCCTCCTCTTGCTTGGGAACACCATCCTCCTAGAATAGTTTGGATTAAACTCCCTTGTGGAGTCCAATCCCTCCACCTATTTGTTTTTCTTTTCTTTTCCACTCTTATTTATTTATCAAATAAATTTAGGAAAAATACTTATGGAAACCTTGTGCACTTTGTGAGACCATGGACCGCACCTAGCATTCCTTGCCCATAGGAGGAAATATGCCCCCCTCCGGCACTGCCTCCATATAAGGAAAGTCACCCGAAATTTTTTCGGAACCCCATTATCTCTATAGATAAAAATAAAATCATAGATATTATCTAACGAACACCCTGAGAAATCTCATGTCCTCCGTAGCTTCTCATATAAATTATACCAAACACCGGCATAATTTCTCTCTTATAGTAACCTGCCCGAAACCACTCCGATTGACTCCGGACTTGTTTATGTGATATCGTAATGACATAAAAAAATCATAAAACCGATAACAACATATTATTTATCTCAATAAAAGGTTGGAACGGCTTAAGCGCGTGACTCGTAAAGTCTCGATAACACACAAACATGTTCGTGCACTTACCGAACAATAACAAATAGCGAGACCGTGGACGCCCATGATGTCTCCTGCGTGTTCCCGATGAATGAGAGAACCTTATAGTTACTGATGACCCACAAGTATAGGGGCTGTATCGTAGTACTTTCAATAAATAAGAGTGTCGAACCCAACGAGGAGCAGAAGGTGTTGACAAGCAGTTTTGATGAATGAATAACTGTAAACACTGAAAGATAAATTTGTAGGGGTTATTGATATTGCAGATAAAAAAAGTGCGAGTAAATAAAATGCAGTAATAATAATTGCAGCAAGTGGCCCAATCCTTTCTTCAGCAAAGGACAAGACGGTGGGTTTACTTATTATTAACAAACGTTCTCGAGGACACACGGAAGGTTTCTGTCAAGTGCTTTTGTTTCATGCCGCTGAATAATCTTTAGTGTTTTGATAAGTGTTGTGTGGGTGAACCTATGCTAATGTACCGTCCCATCCAAGACTAATACATACTTGTGATTATACCCCTTGCAAGCATTCGCAACTACAAGAAAGTAATTAAGAAATAAATCTAACCACAGCTTTAAACTCCGAGATCCTACGCTCCCTCGTGCAATGGTTTTCTAGCAGGGGTTTAGGTTTCTGTCACTCTGGCAACCCCACAATTAGTAGCCAAATACACGATGCATTCCCCTAGGACCATAAATTGTGAAGTGTCATGTAGTTGATGTTCACATGACACCACTAGAAGAATAACACCACAACTTAAATATCAAACCATTAAATATTACTCAACATTACTTCACTACTAACAACTTGACTTCTCCCATGTCCTCAAGAACAACACGAACTACTCACAAGACATCATATGGATCATGATCAAAGGTGATATAATGGTGATTAACAATCTGTACATAAACCTAATCCAATGGTTTCACTCAATAGCATCAAGTACAAGGAGTAACCAACACCGAGAAAGTTTCCCCTATGAAATAGACAAGATGCAACCCTAGATGTTACATCAGAACAGAGTGGAGATGAGGGTGATGATGGTGGAGATGATGATGATGATGACGATGATGATCCCGATGAAGTCCAGCTCGATGACAGTGACGATGGCGATGATTTCACCCCTCTGGGAAGGAATTTTCCGGTAGATTTCTCCCTGCCGGAGAGCTTTTCTCTCTCTGTTGGTTTCCGTCCCGCAGAGGCGGCGGAAAGACTCCTCGATGATTCTCTGTGTCTTAGGGTTCCCGGGGGATGAAGTACGTCGAAGGGGCAAGCCAGAGGTGGGTCAGGGCCTCCTCACCACCCCCAGGTGTGGCCAGAGGTGGGCCCACGCCTGGGCATGGTGAGGGCCCTCGGTGGCCCTCCTCCGGCTCCCCTTTTGGCTTCCTCCGTCTTCGGGTGAAATAGGAACTTTCCGATGATTTCCGGGGTGCTCTGATCTTCGCGAATATGGTATCCTGACGCTCCGTTTTCCAGCAGGATTCTAACTCCGGGGTTCAACTCTCCAATTATTGGAAAACATGCAAAATAGGTGAAATAACATAAGTATCATGCTCCAATATGAAATATATCAATGAATAACAACAAATTATGATATAAAATAGTGATTCAAAATGGACGTATCTACTCCCCCCAAGCTTAGACCTTGCTTGTCCTCAAGCGAAACTGAACTCAGTAAACATGACCATAGGTTTATGGAGTGAAGAGTCGATAAATAGAATACAGACAAGAAGCATCACATTTATCTATGCACCAATCATTATAGATAGCAACTTCATATCATATAACTTAACTTGAAACGAGTAATGGGAGTCACAAACAAAGATGCAAATGAGAGAATCAAAATTGGTGATGGCAAACTTCGTTCTTGGTCAGAGAACATTCAATGATATCATACTTATATTAGGTGAAGTCTTCATAACAAGGCTTATATTGTAGAGCTTAACATGTTTAATTATAACAATCCTTTAACAGTGATTCATAGCTTTAAAAGTAATATTCATTCAGATAATAAAGCATATGCTAAACAAAGAAGGATAGAAAACATGATTGAATAAATCAACATATAGATGGTGAGATCACAACAACTCAAATGCTTGCTGGAGACAGAAAGGAATGGGTTTACTGACTCAACATAAAAGTAAAGGATAGGCCCTTCACGGAGGGAAGCAGGGATCACTCATGTGCTAGAGATTTTTGTTTTAAATGAATCAGAGGTAATGAAAATAAAGTTTGAGAGTGGTGTATGTCTATGTCAACGAATGGCAACGAAAAACTTATCATATCCCATATCAAGCAAGGTTGTCGGTCTTTTGAGAGCGGTTTCCATTAATACTTTTTCTCTTTTCCACATCATTGGCACTTCCCCCACCTTTGCTTACACAAACCATGGCTAACCGAATCCTCGGGTGCCGACCAATCAATCATCAATCCATGGGGAAGTTCCTTTCATCCATTATATTTATTTATTTCATGATATTTGGTACCAGCTCTCGGCAATATTAAGACGAGCACAGATTTCATACTCATCTGGGTGAAAGGGGGAGAAGAACCTTGCTTGACATAAGACATAATAAATTCAACACTACTTCCTCATGAGCTAAAAGAGGAGCACAAACCATGTTTAATAGTTTTGAAGGTTTTAAAGGTAGCACACGAACAATTTACTTGGAGTGGCGGTGAAATACCACGTATAGGACGGTATGGTGGACACAAATGACAGGTTTTTTGGTTCAGTGTTGGATGCACGAGTAGAGCTCATACTCAGTACAGGGCTTTTGGCTAGCAAGGTTGGGTAGCAAGCATAAGAGTTGAGGGAAAACAAACAAATATACATATGATAAAACCAATCATGCATTCTTCATTGAAAGCAAAAACGATCTTAACTTGTGGATACTAAGTTTATGAGCTAATAGGAAAATTCCTCTTTCTTATACTAGCATCTCAAAATATTATTTATACTAACCCAAGCTAAGTTTTCCAAAACCAACTAGATTAACTTGATGATCTCCAGAGTGACACCAAATACTAACAACAAGGTCAACCATATGACAGAAATTGAAAACTAAAATAAGGTGTGCAGAAAGTAAATGATGAAACTTCTCATTAATATTTCAAACCGGCAACTCACACCAAGGGATACAACGATAACCAACTAAGGAGTGATACTTATATACTGCAAACCATCCTATATGATACGTGATATGACTCTACTGAAAAAGTAAAAGGATGAAAGATAGTGATGTGATACCGCGGCACCCCCCCAAGCTTGGAACAAGCCGAAGGAATGCCAAAACCAATGACGAATTATTTCTTCGGTGGTGATGACGGATCCTTAATGAGCTTTTTAGCCAGTTTCTTCAATTCTTCAATCAGGTAGGTGAGATTACGGATCATCTCCGTATTGTTCTCAACACGGTTCATGAGCATGTCGGCCTTCGAGTCCCAGCTCTTGGAGTGACTTTCGGCCTTCGTATCCCCGCTTTTGGAGTTACTTCCCCACTCCATTGTCTTTCCTGCGTGGTCAGAACGATTGATATCCCACGTAGAGGGAAAAATCCCTATGGGGCACCTTTTTGTACCGATAATCATGGATTAATGTGTGGAAGTGGTTCTTGATGCCCGAAGCAGGTGTCCTCGAAGCTAAGGAGTGACGTGGAACCTCTTCAAGGGATTAGCCACCACTCTAATGCTTGCGACGATAGCGCGAGGGCATGCACTCGGAGTTTCTTCCACTTCTTCTTCAGCTTCACTCTCCATCTCCTCCTCCGGCTTAGGATCTTGTGGGTCATCTTCCTTAAGCTCCTTTCCCCTATCGTTGTTGTTGGAGACCATGGTGCTTCTAAAACTGAGAGCACTTCCTGACAGAAAACGACTCGAAACAAAAACATGACGAGAAAACGATATACGGACCTCGGGGGTCCGGGGGGTTATAGAGCAAAAAGTTTCATAACGGCAGGAAAGTACTGGGTGAAAATGGGTCGGAGACGGACTCCAAGGCATCCTCACCATAGCTAGGCGTGGCCAGGGGTGGGCCCGCGCCTGGGCATGGTGAGGAGCCTCCGGGCTCCGTCTCCGCCTCGTTTCCGGCTCATAATTTTTCGTATTTTCCAAAAACAGTAAAAATAAAAGTTGGAAGATTTTTCACGAACGTTTTCTTACCAAAACTGATACCTATTCGAAAACTGACTCCACAGTTTCTGAAACATGCTTCTTAATAAATTCCTCTAGGATCATGGCTCGAATACAATCAACATTTTCATTATAAGGATCTCTAGAAATCTAATGCTTGAGTCTTTGGCCATTCACCACTTGTGAAGTGTTGTCTTCAAGGGAAACAATTTTAATTGCCCCCGAACGATATACCTCTTCGCTAACAAAAGGTCCTTCCCATCTTGAGAGTAATTTTCCTACAAAACTTCTCAGACGAGACCTATACAATAGCACTTTCTCACCAACATGAAACTCTCTTTTAATAATTCTATTGTCGTGCCACCTTTTGACTTTCTCTTTAAATATCTTAGCATTTTCATATGCTTCACTCCTACATTCATCTAAAGAACTTAAGTCAAGCAACCTTTTCTCACCAACAAGTTTAAAATTTCTATTTAGGTCTCTCACTGCCCAATAAGCTTTGTGTTCTAATTCTAGGGGCAACTGACAAGCTTTTCCATAAACCATTTTATAAGGAGACATGCCCATGGGATTTTTATAAGAAGTTCTATAAGCCCATAAAGCATCATTTAATTTACTAGCCCAATTTTTTCTAGATTTATTAACAGTCTTTTGCAAGATAGATTTGATTTCTCTATTTGATAATTCTACTTGCCCACTAGTTTGAGGATGAGGCAATTCTATGATTAACATCAAATTTAGCAAGAGTCTTTCTAAAACCACCATGAATAAAATGAGAATCCCCCATCAGTCATAAGATATCTAGGCACACCAAACCTAGGGAAAATAATGTCTTTAAGCATTTTTAATGAGGTAGAAAGATCACCATCAGCACTTTTAGTAGGTATAGCTTCTACCCATTTAGTAACATAATCAACAACAACAAGAATATGAGTGTAGCCTTGTGAAGGAGGGAAAGGACCCATAAAGTCAAAACCCTGATGGTGCGTGTTGGGATACCCCAAGAGGAGGGTGTGATGAGCACAGTGGTAGGAAATTCCCCTTAGTTAAGAACCAAGGTTATCAATCCAGTAGGAGAAAGAGGACCTTCGGAAGGTTGATGCCACTGACGGTGGTGATGGCTCACCGGTGTCAGCAACAACGTGGAACCTGCACACAACACAACCAAAATACTTTGTCCCAACGGTACAGTGAGGTTGTCAATCTCACCGGTCTTGCTGAAAACAAAGATTAGACGTATAGTGTGGAAAATAATGTATACTTGCAGTAAGTAAAGAAAGCAGGAAATTGTGGTGGTTTGTTTTAACAGTGTAGGAAAATGGACCGGGGTTCATAGGTTCACTAGTGGTGTCTCTCCATAAAATATAACATGCTGGGTGAACAAATTACAGCTAGGCAATTGACAAATTAAGGTTGCACCATAGTGCACATTGATGACATGATGACTACTATGATATTTAGTGCGGGCAGCACAACAATATACATAGACCATAATCCAACTGCATCAATGACTAATAATCCACCCTCAGGTTATCATCCGAACCCCCTTAGGTATTAAGTTCCCAACAAACACAACACATAGAGTTACATAAGATCAATCTCGATCATGTTAGGAAGCTCACGAGATCTAAACATGGAGGCATAAGAGGAGGAGACAACCATCTAGCTACTGCTATGGACCCGTAGTCCAAGGATGAACTACTCACGCATCACTCTAGAGGCAGGCATGGTGATGGAGAGGCCTGCGGTGATGATTTCCTTTCCGGCAAGGTGCCAGAGACAGCTTCAGAACCCCCCTGATCTAGGGTTGACGGTGACGGCGGCTGCAGAACTTTTTTGGGGATATTTGATCAGGTGTTTAGGGTTTTCCATCCGGGGGGAATAAATAGGCGAAAGGACAGAGGCGGTAGATCCCTAGGGGCCCCACACCACCCCTGGCGCGGCCAAGGGGGTGCCACCCCGTGGTGTGGGCCCCCTGATGCCCCTCTTCGTCTCCTCTTCGGTCTTCTAGATGCTTCCGGGGAAAATAGGCACTTCAGTCTTTGTGGGGTCCAATTCCGAGAATATTTCCAGAACAACTTTTCTGAAACCAAAAACAGCAGAAAACATGGAACTGGCACTTGGCATCTTGTTAATAGGTTAGTCCCGGAAAACGTGTAAGAATGACGTACAGAAGGGAGAAAACATGTAGCAATTGTCATAATATTATCACGGAGCATCAGAAATTATAGATACGCTGGAGACGTATCAAGCATCCCCAAGCTTAGTTCCTACTCGTCCTCGGGTAGGTAAACGATAAAACAATAATTTCTGAGGTGACATGCTACTAACATAATCTTGATCATAAAAATGTAAAGGCATATGCAAGCTGAGAACATAGAACTTCAAACATGATAAATAGAACTTTAATAATAAAGCAAAGCAATCACTTTTCATCATGAAGAGTATCTCAAATAAAGGATCATGAGAAACAATGCAAAGAAAGATATATGTTTGTTCCAGGTATAGAGAAAGCATGGCAAAGTGATATTTCGCTAGTCCTTAAGAGTGGGGCAAAACATAAGTGCCAGGACACCTTCAAAGTTCATGAGGAAGACCAGAGAAAATAATTTTAGAACAAATAATAGCACATCATGAAGTAATTATTGATGTTCATGGGACAGTGCACATAGAACTAAGAATGGCAAAAATGCTCTCTCAACTGTGCATAAACTTAGAAGATGGAGACTCAACATAAAAGTAAAAGAAAGGCTCTTCACGGAGGGAAGCAGGGATCACTCATGTGCTAGAGCTTTTTATTTTATTAAACAGAGGTATTAAAAGTTTGACACTCCTCCCATCCATCATTCACAAACCATGGCTAACCGAAACCTCGGGTGCCTGCCAACAATCACATACCGTGGAGGAGTGTCTATATTTTGGGAGATGTATGCTAATGTCAACGAATGGTAAACAGAAAATACAATACGTCACAAGCCAACTAGATTCACAAGAGCAGCGCCCATGTGAAGAACGCATCTGGGTTGAAGGTCATCCCTATTTCTCTTTTCTTTACACAATTATGCTTTGACTGATAAATCAGGGGCAAAAATAGTGAAGAGATTTTGTGTGTATTAATTTGGGGCTGGGAACCCCGCTGCCAGCTCTTCTATCATTTGGATAAGCGGATGAATCCACTAGTCCAGGGTGTGAAATCCAATCAACAAGTGAGATAAAGATTCTCTATTGACGTCCCCATGAGCAAAAACAGGAACATAACGCAGGAGTAATTTTGAAGGTTTTAAAGGTAACACATGAGCAATTTACTTGGAGTGGCAGTTAAATACCACATGTAGGTAGGTATGGTGGACACAATGGGAAAAACTTTGGTTTAAGGGAGCTGGATGCACGAGTAGAGCTCATACTCAGTACAGGTGGAGGCTAGCAAAAGACTGGGAGCGACAAATCAAGAGAGCGTAAGAGCCATAATCATGCATAGCGACATAAGCATCATTAATTAAAGCATAAGCGGTATCATAGTTCAAAAACTAAGTGGTAATGGAGGCTATTCGTGACTGGTTCATAGTCATAAACATGGTGTGAGCATACACCAAGTCAACCAAATAAAACATTCGAAAGAGAATACCAAAAAATCATGCTTCCTTATGACAAGAACAACTAATGAATCTTTCAATGACATGTTAAACACTCTCAGCTATTTGAGGATATTCATGCTACTCAACATCACAAGGCTTTATAACTAAAATAACATTTATAATGGCATGAAAAAGTTCTAGCAACAGTCTATACAAGCTTCTACTTGCACCGTTATAAATTCTACTTTAAACAACAGTTTCTTCTCCCAACAAGCACCATACAAGATATGTTTTAAGAAAAACTCTCTAAATGCTACAGCAAGCAAACATGAGAGTACTCACATAATATTACTAAAACTAACAGCTCTAATAAGAGATGCATGCAAAACACGAGCTAAATAAATGCATCAGCCTGACAAAGATTAAGAATACAAAGTATTCCCATGAAAAAGCGGAGCGTGTCACTCTCCAATAAAAGAATGCTGGGGTCCAACCAAGTTTATTGAAAAAGTAAAAAGAAAATGAAAGCAAAAAACAAAATCAAACTGAAATCAAATAATAAAAGACGCTCCAAGTAAAGCACATAAGATGTGACCGAATAAAAATACAGTTTCACTAGAAGTGACCTGATAATTTGTTGATGAAGAAGGTGATGCCTTGGGCATCCCCAAGCTTAGATGCTTGAGTATTCTTGGAATTTTCTGGGATGTACCACCGGGGCATCCCCAATCTTAGGATTTTCACTCTTCTTGATCACATCATATCATCCTCTTCTCTTGACCCTTGAAAACTTCCTTCACACCAAACTTCTCACAATCTTCATTAGCAACGTTAGTGCAATCGAAATTATAAATTCACATGGTTCAGTTTCAAAACCTGTCTAACACTCAAAAACACATTAGCTACTGTCACAACTTCTTTTAAAACTCTTTTTCTCAAAAGAACACCAAAAGAAAGCGATTAAGATGCAAATGTAATTATTGGCAGAAATCTGTCAAAATAGGACAGCAGGGAAAGATGATTTTTTTTCAAAAATCTTCTGCTGTTCAAATAAAAAAGTGGTAAACTAAGAAAAGTTGTGTATACAGCCCAGGATTACACACAAACAAACTCAGGTCATTTTGAATTTTCTGTGATTTTATACGGAATAAACATTGGACGTCAGAAATTCGTTTCCTGCGCAGAAATCCGAAATATAGCCTCAACTTTCCACTAGAGGCTTTAATTGGCTCAACAAAAACTCAAAAGAAAAGATACAGAAGGGTTTCTATGGAAATAGAAAACGCCCAGGTGTAAAGCACACAAAAGAAAACAAAGGAAAACAGGCTGAAAACAGCGAAATAAAACGGGTTGTCTCCCGGTAGCGCTTTTCTTTAACGCCTTTCAGCTAGGCAAAGAAAGCCAGAAGATGCTCACATAAGAAATATGAGTTCAGAAAAAGAGAGCATCGATAAGCAAGTATGAAACTAATTTAAGTCTAAACACACTTCCTATGCATAGGAATCTTGTAAAGAAACAAATTAAAGAAGCTCAAACTAGAAATCATGGAAAGGTAGAACAAGAGCAACTTCAAAACTTTCAACAAAAAGAGAGGTGTTTTAGCAACATGAAAATTCCTACAACCATATTTTCCTCTCTCATAATAATTTTCAGTGGCATCATGAACAAACTCAACAACATAATTATCACATAAAGCATGTTTGTCATGATCTAAAAGCACACAATTCATATTAAGCTCACAAATAGTGGGATCAAAACCTAAAATCAGCTCCTCCTTTTTCCCGCTTTTAGCAATAGCAAAGCAAGATGATTGATCACTCATAAAAGGTATATGACACATTATAGAAATCCTATTTTCAGTAGCATTATAATTCATAACATCAAATAACATAGGACCATCATCAAGAGCATTATCATATAAGTTTTCTAAACATAACTCCTCATTATCATGCATATCAATAGTTGGAATGAACAGAGGATTATCATAATATTTATCAAAGTAGCATGGATTATCATAAAACAATGTACGAGTTAAAGATTTACTATCATTGGGAGGTGGACATGGGTTCCATTTTTCCTCCTCTTGATCATCGCTCTCCTCCTCTTTTTCATCTAATGAGCTTCTAGATTCAGCGGTTTTCTCTTCCATAGGCTCCTGCAAGGCACTAGTCTCCTCCTTAGGTTGAGAGCATTTGTTAAGATATTCCATTATGTAGTAATTACAATCTTTGTAATTATCAAAGCAATATTCAAGTATAGCATAAATCTCATATTTACAAGGTGCATCATCAATATTTTCAAGTAAATAGGCAATTTCGAATGCACCCTTCCAAGCAATAAATTCTTCAATTTGTTCCACATGATATAATTCATAATTTCCCTTAACATAAGAAGATATGGTAACATCATCATTATACTCACATTTAAAAGGGAGGTGTTTATACCTCCTATAGCAGCAAGATTTATCAAAGCAATAAGTAACATTATAAGTAGAGCACAAGTTTTTAGCATAGTCATGCAATTTATTAATTTTCTCCCATAAGTGTATCCCTTTTTGTGACAAGAGGTGTTCCTTATAATGTTTTTATTGTTCATCGGTGAATCCACCTTGCCTAAAAGATCTAGTTTCAAAGACATCAAACATTGATAGCAAGCATGATAAAGCAAAAATAACAACTAGAACACTTCAAAATACTTGAGTTGCTTTCTATGATATAAAGTAAACTATTTTTTTTGATAAAGAGAAGCAAAACAAGACAAAAAATAAAAACAAGATAATAAACAAAATAAAGAGGTTGAGAGTAAGAGACTCCCCTTGCCAGAAGACTTTCTTCCCCCCGGCAACGGCGCTAGAAATTTGCTTGATGGTGCGTGTTGGGATACCCCAAGAGGAGGGTGTGATGAGCACAGCGGTAGGAAATTCCCCTTAGTTAAGAACCAAGGTTATCAATCCAGCAGGAGAAAGAGGACCTTCGGAAGGTTGATGCCACTGACGGTGGTGATGGCTCACCGGTGTCAGCAACAACGTGGAACCTGCACACAACACAACCAAACTTTGTCCCAACGGTACAGTGAGGTTGTCAATCTCACCGGTCTTGCTGAAAACAAAGATTAGACGTATAGTGTGGAAAATAATGTATACTTGCAATAAGTAAAGAAAGCATGAAATTGTGGTGGTTTTTTTAATAGTGTAGGAAAATGGACCAGGGTTCATAGGTTCGCTAGTGGTGTCTCTCCATAAAAGATAGCATGATGGGTGAACAAATTACAGCTGGGCAATTGACAAATAAAGGTAGCACCGTAGTGCACATTCATGTCATGATGAATACTATGATATTTAGTACGGTCATTACAACAATATACATAGACCGTAATCCAACTACATCTATGACTAATAATCCACCCTCAGGTTATCATACGAACCCCCTTAGGTATTAAGTTGCAAGCAACAGATAACTGCATTAAACAAAGTGTGTAATGTAAGCAATGATTATACACGCGGGCACTCTCACCGCAGTTTTCTCCCTAGTGGCAACAACACATCCTCCCCCTTCACGTTTCTGTCACTCGAGCAAGGCGAAAAGGAGGCATGAACCCACTATCGAGCATAAATACTCCCTCTTGGAGTCACTAGCAACTACTTGGACAGAGCAAACACTAGCAACGGAAAGGATGCACGATCACAAATAGAATATGCAAATAAATACTATAATCAACTTGGCATAAGTTCAATATTCATCGGATCCCAGCAAACACAACACATAGAGTTACATAAGATCAATCTCGATCATGTTAGGCAGCTCACGAGATCTAAACATGGAGGCATAAGAGGAGGAGACAACCATCTAGCTACTGCTATGGACCCGTAGTCCAAGGATGATCTACTCACGCATCACTCCGGAGGCAGGCATGGTGATGGAGAGGCCTCCGGTGATGATTTTCTCTCCGGCAGGGTGCCAGAGACAGCTTCAGAACCCCCTGATCTAGGGTTGATGGTGACGGCGGCTGCGGAACTTTTCGGGGATATTTGATCAGGTGTTTAGGGTTTTCCATCCGGGGGAATAAATAGGCGAAAGGGCAGAGGCGGTGGAGCCCTGGGGCCCCACACCACCCCCTGGCGTGGCCAAGGGGGCTCCGCCCCATGGTGTGGGCCCCGTGATGCCCCTCTTCGTCTCCTCTTCGGTCTTCTGGATGCTTCCGGGAAAATAGGCACTTCGGGCTTTGTGGGGTCCAATTCCGAGAATATTTCCAGTTTTTTTTTCTGAAACCAAAAACAGCAGAAAACAGGGAACTGGCACTTGGCATCTTGCTAATTGGTTAGTCCTGGAAAACGTGTAAAAATGACATAAAGAAGGGAGAAAACATGTATCAATTGTCATAATATTATCATGGAACATTAGAAATTATAGATACGTTGGAGACATATCAAACCCCAACAATCAGATGGTTCAATAACAAGAGAATAATTCATAGGAATGTCATTACGTCTAGAAATATTTCCAACCCTTTGACATTGATCACAAGATACAATAAACTTTCTAGCATCTTTAAAGAGAGTAGGCCAATAAAACCTGATTGTAGAACCTTATGTGCAGTTATATCTCCAACGTGATGTCCTCCATAAGCACTACTATGACATTTTCTCAATATCTCTCGTTGTTCATATTCAGGAACACATCTTTACATAATACCATCAACACCTTCTTTATATAAGTGTGAGTCATCCCAAAAATAATGCCTCAAATCATAGAAGAATTTTCTTCTTTGCTAAGCTGTAAAGGTAGGAGGCAAATACTTGGAAACAATAAAGTTAGCATAATCAGCATATCATGGACTCTCTTGAGAGCTCACTTTTATTGCAGCCAACTTGTCATTAGGAAAACTATCATTAACAGGAATAGGATCATCAAAGATATTTTCTAATCTAGACAAATTATCAGCAACAGGATTTTCAGCACCCTTCCTATCCACAATATGTAAATCAAACTCTTGTAAGAGAAGCACCCATCTAATAAGCCTACGCTTAGCATCTTTCTTTTCCACAAGGTACTTAATAGCAGCATTATCAGTATGAATAGTAACTTTAGAATCAACAATATACTGCCTAAATTTATCACAAGCAAAACTACATCTAGGAACTCTTTCTTAGTGGTAGCATAATTCTTTTGAGCAGCATCAAGAGTTTTACTAGCATAATGAATAACATTTAACTTCTTATCTACCCGCTGTCCAAGAATAGCACCTACAACATAATCACTAGCATCACACATAATTTCAAACGGTAAATTCCAACCAGGGGGTTGAACAATAGGGGCAGATATTAAAGGCTTCTTTAAAATTTCAAAAACTTCTTTACAATCTTCATCAAAACAAAAGGTACATCCTTTTGAATAAGATTAGTAAGAGGCTTTGATATTTTAGAGAAATCTTTAATAAACCTTCTATAGAAACCAGCATGACCAAGAATACTACGAATACCTTTGACATCCCTGGGACAGAGCATTTTCTCAATGGCTTCAACTTTAGCTCTATCAACTTCAATACCTCTTTCAGAAATATTATGTCCAAGTACAATTCCTTCATTTACCATAAAGTGGCATTTCTCCCAATTAAGAACAAGATTAGTCTCCTCACATCTCTGCAAAACTTTATCAAGATTCGGCAAACAATTATCAAAAGAAGTCCCATAGACAGAGAAATCATCCATGAAGACTTCCACAATTTCTTCACAGAAACGATGAAAGATAGCAGACATGCATCTTTGAAAAGTAGCAGGAGCATTACATAAACCAAAAGGCATACGTCTATAAGCATAGGTTCCATAAGGACAAGTGAAAGTTGTTTTCTCTTGATCAGGCTTTCTAACAGCAATTTGAGAGAACCCAGAATAACCATCAAGAAAGCAGAAATGAGTTTTCTTAGACAACCTCTCTAACATTTGATCAATAAAAGGCAAAGGATAACGATTTTTCTTAGTAACCTTATTAACTTTCCTAAAATCAATACACATCCTATAACCAACCACTACTCTTTGAGGAATAAGTTCATTATTTTCATTTGGCACAACAGTCATACCTCCTTTCTTGGGGACATAATGCACAGGACTAACCCATCTACTATCGGCAATAGGACAAATAATACCAGCATCAAGGAGTTTCAATACCTCATTTCTTATCACATCCTTCATCTTAGGATTTAAACGGCGTTGATGTTCAACAATTGGCTTTGCACCAGGTTCAATATTAATAGCATGCTGACATATAGTAGGAGAAATCCCCTTCAAATCATCAAGAGTATAACCAATAGCACCTCTGTGTTTGCTCAACATTCCCAATAATCTCTCCTCTTCTTTACCAGAAAGTTTAGAACTAATAATAACAGGATATAATTTCTTATCATCAATATGAGCATATTTATGATTGTCAGGCAAACGCTTTAAATTAAAAACATGATCCTCCTTGGGTGGTAATGTGGTACCCAAGTCTTCCACCGGTAAATTATGTTTCAGCATCGCTGGCTGATGTAGGAAAATCTCGTCAATTTCATTTGTTTCTTCCATAAAGACATCACTTTCATGGTCCTCCATGTATTGCTGCAAAGGATTGTTAGGAGCAAGAGCAATAGCAACCAATTGTTCAACTCTATAATTCTCATTAGGTAATTCAGCTTCATAAGGTGCTTAAGAAAATTTGGAGAAATTAAATTCATAAGACTCTCCATCAAACTTTGTAAGGATATTCTCTTTTTTACAATCTATAACAGCACCACAAGTGTTTAAGAAAGGTCTACAAAATATAATAGGACAAGTATCACTAGCAGAAGTGCCTAGTACTAGAAAATCATCACGATATTTAGTTTTACCACATAAGACCTCCACGTATCTAACAATACCAATCGGAGAAATAGTTTCCCTATTAGCAAGTTGAATAATCACATCAATGTCTTCAAGTTCACAAGAACCAATTTCATGCATGATTTCTTTATAAAGCTCATAAGGAATAGCACTAGAACTAGCACCAATATCACACAAACCATAATAGCAATGATCACCTATCCTAACAGATAGCACAGGAACACTAGGTTTCCTAGATTTACTAGGATGAGAGACAATATTAGAAGCATCTTCACAAAATATAATGTGTCCCTCTCCTACATTTTCAGAAACAAGGTCCTTTACTATTGCTACTGTAGGTTCTACAGTTATTTGTTCCTCGGGTTCTATAGGTTTCCTTGCACTTCTATTAACCACACTAGCTAACATAGAATGTTCTTTTACCTTAGCAGGGAAAGGCATTTTCTCAATATAAGGTTCAGGCACAACATAATCGACGGTATGAACTTCTATATCTCTAGCAGGAACACAATTAACAGTATCTTTATAAGGTGCATGGTACTTATCCCATTCCTTTTTGGGAATATCAATATAAGAAGCAAAAGCCTTATATAAGTTTGCAACAACTTGAGAATCAAGACCATAAACAATACTAACATTATGAAAATCATCGGATGACATAATTTTTTTAATGCATTCATAATCATAATTTATACCTAACTTTCTACCTTTGTCATTCTCCCATCCTTCAGTGTTTTCTTGAATACAGTCAAGAAGATCCCATTTAGCTTCATCCTTCATACATGTAAATAATCCAGAACAAGAAGCATCCAATAAATCCTTATCATGAAGAGAAAGCCTTGCATAGAAATTATTAATAACAATATTACTCGGGAGCTCATGAATGGGGCATCTGAGCATCAGTAAGTTCAATCTCCCCAATGCTTGGGCAATACTCTCTCTGTCATGAGGCCAAAAATTATATATATAATTCTGATCTCTATGAATTTCACTGGGAGGATAGAATTTAGAATAAAAGAGAGGCACAATTTCCTCCCATCCAATAGTCTGGCTATTTTTCAGCAGTTTGAACCATTCAGCGGCTCGGCCTGTCAATGATATAGAGAATAATTTCCTCTTCACTTGTCCCATTGTAATACCTGCACACTTGGACAACTCGCATAATTCATGTAAAAAGAGCAAATGATCACCAGGATGGACAGTTCCATCACATGAATAGCAGTTATTCATAACATGTTTAACAATCTTTATAGGTATTTTATAAGGATCCAAATCATTAGGTGGTGGGTCACTTACTACCCTAGCAGTGGCAGCAGTGCCCGCAAATAAGGACTCAAAAGGAGATACAAACATAGTGTAATAAAGCAGTAGACAGTAATAAAACTAGCACTTACAGCAGAAGCTTCCTTTATCAATTCCATTCCCAATAGCGCTTAGCTCCCCGACAACGGCGCCAGAAAATAGT
Source organism: Alopecurus myosuroides (assembly GCA_028641055.1). NCBI lineage: Eukaryota > Viridiplantae > Streptophyta > Magnoliopsida > Poales > Poaceae > Alopecurus > Alopecurus myosuroides. Next base: position 289,298,885 of record CM054059.1, read on the forward strand.
ATTGATGACCCACAAGTATAGGAGGTGTATCGTATTACTTTCGATAAATAAGAGTGTCGAACCCAACAAGGAGCACAAGGTGTTGGCAAGCAGTTTCGATGAAGGAATAATTGTAAATACTGAAAGATAAATTTGTATGGTTTTTTGATATTACAGATAAATAAAGTGCGAGTAAATAAAATGCAGTAATAATAATTCTAGCAAGTGAACCGATCCTTTCTTCAGCAAAGGACAAGCCGGTGGGTTTACTTATGATTAACAAACATTCTCGAGGACACACGGGAGGTTTCTGTCAAGTGCTTTTGTTTCATGCCGCTGAATAATCTTTAGTGTTTTGATAAGTGTTGTGTGGGTGAACCTATGCTAATGTACCATCCCATCCAAGACTAATACATACTTGTGATTATACCCCTTGCAAGCATCCGCAACTACAAGAAAGTAATTAAGAAATAAATCTAACCATAGCTTTAAACTCTGGGATCCTACGCTCCCTCGTGCAATGGTTTCCTAACGGGGGTTTAGGTTTCTGTCACTCCGGCAACCCCACAATTAGTATCCAAATACACGATGCATTCCCCTAGGCCCATAAATGGTGAACTATCATGTAGTCAACGTTCACATGACACCACTAGAAGAATAACACCACAACTTAAATACCAAACCATTAAATATTACTCAACATTACTTCACTACTAACAACTTGACTTCTCCCATGTCCTCAAGAACAACACGAACTACTCACAAGACATCATATGGATCATGGTCAGAGGTGATATAATGGTGATTAACAATCTGGACATAAACCTAATCCAATGGTTTCACTCAATAGCATCAACTACAAGTAGTAATCAACACCGGGAAACTTTCCCCTATGAAATAGACAAGATGCAACCCTAGATATTACATCGGAAAGGAGTGGAGCTGAGGGTGATGATGGTGGAGATGATGATGATGACGATGGTGATCCCGATGAAGTCCAGCTCGATGACTGTGACGATGGCGATGATTCCCCCCTCCCCCGGGAAGGAATTTCCCCGACAGATTTCTCCCAGACGGAGACCTTTTCTCTCTCTGTTATTTTCCGTCCCACAGAGGCGGCGGAAAGACTCCTCGATGATTCTCTGTGTATTAGGGTTCCTGGGAGATGAAGTACGTCGAAGGGGCAAGCCAGAGGTGGGCCAGGGCCTCCTCACCACCCCGAGGCGTGGCCAGAGGTGGGCCCGCTCCTGGGCATGGTGAGGGCCCTTGGTGGCCCTCCTCCGGCTCCCCTTTTGGCTTCCTCCGTCTTCGGGTGAAATAAGAACTTTCCGATGATTTCCGGGGTGCTCTGATCTTCGCGAATATGGTATCCTGATGCTCCGTTTTCTAGCAGAATTCTGACTCCGGGGTTGAACTCTCCAATTATTGGAAAACATGCAAAATAGGTGAGATAACATAAGTATCATGCTCCAATATGAAATATATCAATGAATAACATCAAATTATGATATAAAATAGTGATGCAAAATGGACGTATCAGTTACTCATTGCACTTATTCCCTTAACTTCACGATCAACAATATCACGAGATGAGACTATGTGATCTAGTATGATCAAACTCTTTGATTATAACACATATAACTCGTTTATCGATATCGTTCTCTTTTCTCATCCATATCCCCGATGACCCTATGATTAGATCACACAGTGTCTGGCCACATGATATTTCACTTGTGATACTGAGAGGGTCCAAAGAATGTATCTTTCTATCGTCTAGAGGAGTTAAGTACTAGTGTTGAACGATCTTAGTTCCATTACACTTTCTAGGTCATACCCATATATCACCTTTGTAGTCCCTAGTTACTGCAAGACGGTTGATGATATCCAAAGTATAACTTTTGATCATGCGGTCACTAGATATTCTCATAGCATAGGAATTATAGTAAATGTTAACTTCATATGCATTTGCTAAAACACGTGATCATTGTTTAGTCTCTTTTAGGAACAACATACACCTCGGTCGGTTCATTTCTATTGTTACCCTAACAATAAACTCTTATGTTTTGCTAGACTTTCTTCTAAGTCCATGATAAGAAAAAATGTGATCATCTCGCAAAACACAAGCTAATCTTAGAGATAATATTAGGAACTCTTGTTTGTTAATGTCTTCACATGCGCACAAAGATTTTCCTTTGAAAACTCACTTTTCAAGTGCTATAGCGGTTGTAGCATGATGACATAAACTTAATTATGAACTTGGAGATAGATTAATAACTGAATATTATTGTCTTTAGGGCATACCTCCAATAGTCTCCCTCTTGCACTAGAGCCAATTAATACTCCAGTTAGTATGATAACATAACACCTACGGGATTCCGGTGTTACTCACACTATGCATGTGGTACCTTAGACTTCTTTATTTCACCTTTTGATCTAATCAACTTGTGATAAACTTGCGCTTGGATTTATTAGTAACTGGATCTGTGTGAACATGGTTCCGTGACAATAACAATAATTTAAGTGTTTCCGAGTGAATTATTATATCATAGTTTGAAACCTCACTAAGTCGAATGACTTTTGTCCAATAACTTGCAACTACCAATGTCTAACATTGTGTTGCAACTATCCACAAAAATAATGTAGAGCCCACTCATAATACTCTAATTTTGATAATTATACAACATGAGGTATTATAAATTGAAGAATCATAATCTGAGTTTAAAATCAATAAAGATTTGATTTTGTAATTGCAGTACAAATACGTATGTGAATACTTACAATATTGTTTGTAACTATACAAAATTATACCGAGTTGTATTTTACTTTTTGTAATATTACCATTGAATATTTTCGTGAGAAACTTCTCACCATACTATTTCTTGGTTTTATTACAAAAAACTAATTGCATTAGAAAAAAATCTGTAAGTTTTTCTCCTTTATATCGTATTGACTGAAACAATTTTAGTCAACAGAAATCCACCGGTTCTTGTGTGATAATCCTTTTAATGACTATGAGATTGTTCAAATCAAAAATATTATGATTTGATCTCAACTCTTTATATTTTTATCACTAATGACTAAGAATGTCATGTCTATTGCAAAATATCATGTGATCTTTCTTTTGATACAAAATTAATTTTATCTCAAGGTAATTCGAAATTCCTTTCATAATTACACTTAGGACACCCATCATATTCATGTTTATTAAATTCCTCAACCTATCTCATAGACCTTGAATTTAATAAGACACTTTATGATATTGCATTTAAAACTCTTTTAAATCTTTTCTATGAGGTATCTTTCTTTTAATTGGGCTTAGCCAAATTAAAAGATCATAATCAACTCTCACTTACTTTTAAGTCCATTCGCTTTACATAATGAAAATAAATTCCTTCTTGTTTCATTAACACGACTTAATTAATACTCATACTTGTACTATTTTCTGATTACTCCAGTAATCAAAATTAATTACACTTAGCAAAAAAATCTAGTTGATCCAATAACAGCACCAAGCAATTGATATGATAAGTTTTTCAGCTTCATCATTTTCATTTGTTCGTAATTGATAAAAAATATCATTGCTAGCTTTATAAATATAAAATATTCACATATGTTTTTCCCGCGAAAACGTTCATTTTCCTTGTGATTTATAAAATCACTCGAACTTACTCTCCAGATAAAATCTTACAGTCAAAAAGAAATTTTTTCTTTTATCATGGATTTATTTTATAATCTAATATAATATATCTATGAGTACTATTATTTTGTTTGTTTTGTTTTGCACATCATGGTCATTTTCTTGGAATATCAATAAATATTTCACAAAGTGAATATTACATCAAATTCCTCATGTGACCTTATTGAAATATTAAGTTTGAACTTTATATATATCATACATAAATTCCCGGACAAGGTGACGAGTTGGAAACATTTTAATGTTGCCCCTTTCATTCAATCCTTCTCTAAAGATCCACAATCTCAACTTAATATAATTTCCACACCTCTTTCAAGACAAGACACTTATCTCCTTAATCCAACGTGTTTAAAAAACATGGAGTAAAAGGTGGACATTTACTAACAATAAACGTATTGGTTTTATGCAAAAACATTTTAATCAATTATGCTTCATGCTTGAGCAATATTTATTACTAGGAACTTATCATTAAAATTACTCTAAGTTAATTAATGACATAGTCCCAACTTAAACAAAATAATTTTATTTTGTGGGTTTGGGAGTTATTTTCGTTTCACACTATCAATTTTCCACACAAAGACATTTGACAATTATAACATTTCTTAAATCCTTGTCTCACAAAGATTTTATTGTCACGGTAATTTTGAATCTCTCAAAGTTCATCGTGAGTAATTATTGACTAAGAAAATATTCTTTTTTCAATCCATTTTATATTTTTTATTAAGTCATTTTCTACTTAAATCAAATTTATTTGATCTCAGATTTTGATTCAAAATTCCTCCCATTGAATTTTATGAAATATTGAAACTTCAATTATTTATTCTATTCCACTTCATCAATATGATTAACTTATCATATTGAATCTTCAATGGAATTAAGCCAATTGAGAAAACATCCAAAACTTATGTGAATTTAAAAATTCACAAGTGCCTAGCACTTAATGGATTTTAGCCATATTAAATATTCTGGAGGTAGTCTTTTACCTTGATAAATCATATAAAAGACTTATCTCCAATTTTTCCAACAATACATGAAACTATTCCTCAAACTTTAGCAATAATTTGAATCAAAATATTCAAGAGTTAAAAATAAAACTAATTGACATAACACGATAAAGAAGATCATTAAATTTGAATTTGCAAGCTTTGAATTCCCACACATATTTTATAATTCGAATTCAACAAGGTTCACGAACATAAAATTTTCATTACATAATGCTCGATCTCAAAATAACGATTATTTCGAAGTCCTAGTGTCGATCCTCTTTATTGACTTAGGGCTCCACAGATGATGCAGACGGTCTGGTGACATTAATGCGTCTTCCACTACGCCCTCCACGCTTCCCAGCTCTCTTGATTCTTTTCCTTCTCACTCTGCAATAAATTACAAATTGAGAAATTTTAGTATCTAGTACCAAAATATCTTTGAGACAAGAAAAATGTCAATAACTGGTATAACTCTTATACCTTGTGTGTACTTGCCACTTGTCTTTGCCTTTTGGTGCAGTCATCACGGCGTGAATGAAAACATCCATCTTATCCACTTTCATCAGATTGTAGCAAGCCACAAATCCGAAGTAATGCAATGGAAGTGACATGAGGAGTGTATCAACCGCTAGATTTTTTGAAATTGGATAACCAATATCCTTAAGATTCTAAAGTATATTTGTGAACTTGTTCTTGTGCTCCCTTAAAGGCCCAAGGAATTTGATTTTTCACCTTAACAACTCAGCATAAAGTTTGAGATGACCATGACATATTTTCATAGAGAACCGAGCCTTCAAGTCTTCCATGAGACGGAAGGGGCGATAGTGTGGATAATTAGCACTCAACTCAGAACTCAGCCTTTCCATCATGATCATATAAACTTGATACTCCTCATCTTCCAATGGAGAATAATCTCCATCATGTGTCAGAACTTCAGTGTCCAGCACATGCTCTACCCCCAAGACCTCTGAGAGTAGATATTATATCGTGAACCCAATCACAGAAGTTCACACTTTCCTTAGTTAAATTGTGTAACCCCAACAACTCACTCATACTTATGTTATCAACAGGATCCATCTCTATAATAAACAAGTTTATTTAGATACTATGGTTCAAAATTAATTTTGCACTACTTAATTCAATTAAAATTCATATTAAGATATGCTCTCACTGAAATTGATATTCCTCAAGATCAACTTTCAGTGAAATGAGATCCCAATAGATTACGACAAGAAGCATGGATACATGTCATCTAATCACAACCTAAAGAGTAGGCCACCATACCAATCACACATGTGATTCTCGCTCATCTTTCGATGATTGTGTTTCGAGCTCATAACTAGTTATGCATGAACGCCAAGATAACCATCTGACACCGCTTGTACGGGCTGATTCTTGGATACAAGTCATCAATCCATACCCGTCTACAGACGATAAAAATGTGCTAACCCTTGGATACAAGTGGTGGACGCAATCCCAAATATCTTATGACGGTTGCTAAAGGATGGGAGAATACGAACAACCTTAATATTTTTATGTGAGGAATCACCCTAATAAACGTCTACTGCACAGTAAAGGTGCAATCGACAAAGGATAAACATCACATGCAATTTATAAATTTGTGTGATTTGGTATGGCCTTTGTTCTTTGGGGATTTCTTGACGTATATCCAACAAGGATCCTCCATCTCTGTTATTTTCACCATAGTGGAAAATCCAAGGATATTCCCTTGCGGTGAAAATTGGTTCAAGTATTTCCATTATGGATGAACGACCACTTTCTCCAATCATGTACTTCCTCTAAGCTCCACGATGAACGCCTGATTGTCGATGTTTAACAATTTACAATCCATTAGCATTGGCCATCATGTCAAAACACAGTAACATAAACTCTGCAAAAATGAGTTAGATGCCTCTAACGCTTTGTTTGCAAGTTTTAGCGTGGTTGTAGGTTCTACAATCACTATCGTCATTACGCAATTCGAGGTATGTTAATTCTCATTGCTAGATTAACATTGCGGGGTGATTGAAACACAGACATTACGAAAACGTCTAGAGCCTTCATGAGGACGTGATCACAAGCTCGTTGGGAGACCCCAAGCGGAAGGTATGATGTAGACTATAGTAATTTTTCCCCTAGTATAAAACCAGAGTTATTGAAGTAGTAGGACTTCGTAGTCTTGAAGAAGGTTGCTTTATGAACAGCGCCAGAAAAGTATTGTTGATGAAGCGTGGAACCTGCACACAAACACAAACTCTCTCTTGCCCCAACTTTCGGGAAGGTTGTCAATCTTCCGGTTTTGCTGAAAACATGAGAATTAAACGTATAGAGTTGATGGCGGATAAACACGCGCTCGTTGGGAGGCCCCAAGTGTAAGGTATGGAGAGTGTAGCAGCAGGTTTTCCCTCAGAAAGAAACCAAGGTTGAATCGACCAGTAGGACAAAGAAATCACTTCTGAAGGTTGATGACAGCTGCTGTTGGCAGGGCATGCTACCAGGCTCAGCAACAACGTGGAATCTGCACAACACAATCAAAATACTTTGCCCCAACGAAACAATGAGGTTGTCAATCTCGCCGGTTTTGCTAACACAAAGGATTAGATTATAGTGTCAAAAATAGTACTTGTTTGTAGTATATGAAAAGATAATAGTGATGGCAATGAATGAGAGGAAAACAGTAATTGTAGTAAAGAAAACGATGTTTGAAGTGGTTGTATTGTCAGTGTAAAGAAATGGACCGGGGTCCACAGTTCACTAGTGGTGTCTTTCCAAAACAAATAGATAACTTGCCGGGTAAAAAATTTACAGCTGAGCAATTGACAGATATAAAGGCCGCACCGTAGTGTATATGCATGACATGATGATTACTATGTGATTCATGCGGGCATTACAACATAATTCATAGACCGTTATCCAAATGCATCTATGACCAATAATCCACCCTCAGAGCGTCATCCAATCAAACCTCGGGTATTAAGTTGCAAGCAACAGATAATTGCATTAAGCAAAGTGTGTAATGTAAACAATGTAAACATCGTTATTTTCTCCCTAATGGCAACATCACATCCCCCAACCGTTACGTTTCTATCACTCGAGCGTGAGTGAAAGGGAGGCACGAACCCAATATCGAGCATAAATACTCCCTCTTGGAGTTACAAGCATCAACTTGGCCAAAGCATCTACTAGTAACAGAGAGCATGCAAGATCATAAATAACATAAACATGAAATAACATGATAGATTGATAATCACTAGACATAGCATTCGATATTCATCGGATCCCAGCAAACACAACATGTAGCATTACAATAAGATGATCTTGATCATGTTAGGCAGCTCACAAGATCTAAACATGAGGCATAAAGAGGAGAAGACAACCATCTAGCTACTGCTATGGACCCGTAGTCCAAGGATGAACTATTCACGCATCACTTCGGAGGCAGGCATGGTAGTGAAGAGCCCTCCGGTTATGATTCCCCCTCCCGGCAGGGTGCCGGGAAGAGCTTCATAACCCTCCCTAACTAGGGTTGATGATGACGGTGTCTACTGAACTTTTGGTAAAAAAGGCTCGGGTATTTAGGGTTAACCCGTGGAGGAGCTTAAATAGGCGAGAGGGCAACGTCGGTGGGTGGCCAGGGGCACACCACCTGGTGGCGCGGCCAAGGGGGGCACGCCGCTCTATGTTGTACGTGACATATTTCTAAGACCATTGGATTTTGTTTCGTCCAATTCCGAGAATATTTCCAGAAGAACTTTTCTGAAACCAAAAACAGCAGAAAACAAGAACTGGCTCTATGGCCTCTTGTCAATAGGTTAGTCCCAGGAAATCCATAAAAATAACATAAAGTGTGTAGAAACCTTGTAGCATATGGGATGAAAACAACATGGAACATCCGAAATTATAGATACGTTTGAGACGTATCAAGATTCTTGGAAAACGATAAAAGTATAAATGGAACAACAAGGAAACAATTATGAAAGTGCTTAAAAGAAGGTTTGCAATATGAGGAAAATAGGACAGGGCCATAGGTTCACTATTGGTGTCTCTCTAAAGAAAACAAACATGCTGGGTGAACAAATTACAACAGGGAAATTGACAAATCATGAATATACAACAATACTATTACGACGAGATAAAGTTCACGGGATATAACATTGTAGGCATTACGTCAAGGCATATGGGCCCCTATCCAGCATACATCCATATCTAAAAGTCCACCTCAAGAAAGTTATCCAGCAAATCCCTTGGTATTAAGTTGCAGCAATGAAGTGATTGCTATGTGTGCAACAGACAAATGCATTAAGATTAATACGTAATGTAAACATTGGTTCTCATCCATAGACAAGAGCACCGCTGTTTTCTCCCTAGTGGCAACATCACATCCTCCCCCCGCACGTTTCCGTCACTCGAGCGCACGCAACAAGGAGGCATCAACCCACCATCTAGCATATAAACTCTCTCTTGGAGGTGAAAACAACTACGTGGACAAGGTAATCATAAACACCCGAGTGTATTGCAAGACAAGATTAAAACTCCCTACAAATATAAGTGAAGCAGCTCAGATTGACATGAACAAAATAATCATAATCTCATGGTTCATCAGATCCCAACAAACACAACATGCAAAATTACATAACGGTGGTCTTGATCATGTGAGGCAGCTCATGAGACTCTAAACATGGAGGCATAGGGGAGAGAACAACAATCTAGCTACTGCTATGGACCCGTAGTCCCAAGATGAACTACTCATGCATATGTTCGGAGGCGATCATGTCGATGTAGAGGCCTCCGGTGACGATCCCCCTCTCCGGCAGGGTGCCGGAACAGGACTCAAGAAACCCTAGATTGGACTTTCGAGGTGAAGGCTCTTGTGTGTATGTTTCATAGAAAATAACTCCATCCCCGATGGTTTTAGTGTTAAAGGCAATTTATAAGCGAAGGGGGGACGTGAGGCGTGATACGTCATAAACATATCCTTAATTTCTTATGTTCCATGTTGTTTTGATGCCATATGCTACATGTTTTCCTTACACTTTATGTCAGTTTTATGGATTTAACCTATTAACAGGATGCCACAGAGCCAGTTCGTGTATACTGTTGTTTTTAGTTTCGGAAAATTTGTTCTGGAAATATTCTCGGAATTGGAAAATTCGAAGCCCGGAAGTCTTAGAATTCCTGAAGGTTCCACGGAGTCCCGAAGAGGTTCGGAGGGGGGCCACACCATAGGGCGGAGCGCCCCCTGGCCACGCCTGGGGGTGGTGTGGGCCCCTCGGGCGCCCACCGCCATCACCCTTTGACCTATTTATTCCCCCGATGTGTGAACCCTAAAGATATACCACCTTTCGACGAAAAACACCTGAGGCCGCAGTCATAGTCAACCCGAGACCAAGAGGGTTCTCGACTTCTCCCCGGCACCCTGCCGGGAGGGAAAATCATCACCGGAGGGGTCTACACCACCATGACCGCCTCCGGAGTGATGCGTGAGTAGTTCATCCTTGGACTACAGGTACATAGAAGTTGCTAGAGGGTTGTCATCTCCTCTTTATGCCTCATGTTTAGATCTTGTGAGCTGCCTCACATGATCGAGATCATCTTATTGTAATGCTAAATGTTGTGTTTGCTAGGATCTGATGATTATTGAATGATATGTATTTTGATTATGAATCTATCATGATGTCTTCATGTGTATGTTATTTATGATCTTGAATGCTCTCCGTTGTTAGTAGATGCTAGTGACTCCTAGAGGGAGTATTTATGCTCGATAGTGGGTTCATGCCTCCTTTGCATCCGTGCTCGAGTGACAGAAACGTGACGGATGGAGGATGTGTTGTTGCAATTAGGGAGAAAACAACGATGTTTACTTTGTTTACATTGTTTACATTAAACACTTTGCTTAGTGCGATAATCTGTTGCGTGCAACTTAATACCCAACGTTTGTTCGGATGATATTAGGAGGGTGGATTATTAGTCATAGATGCAGTTGGATGTCGATCTATGTATCTTGTTGAATGCCCGCATGAATCTCATAGTAATCTTTATGTCTTGCATGTTTCATTATCTATAAATTTCCCAGCTGTAGTTTGTTCACCACGCATTTTAGCTATCTTTTATGGAGAGACACCTCTAGTGAACTATGGACCCCGGTCCATTTTCTCATACTGATAATACACACACTACTTCCACTCTTTTCACACCGCTTCCACTGTTTTCACACTTCTACTGCTGTTTTCATACTGTTCTCATACTATTTTCCACACCATACATTTAACATCTTTGTGTTCAGCAAAACCGGTGTAACATCCCAAGTATGAAAACAACCCTTAGAATGTTTGCTTTTTGTTAAATTATGTTTTGCATCATGACATCATAATCATTGCATTTGTTTTGCTTTGTTTTCCAATTGTTTTCCATCTGTTTTCCCTTGTTTTTCCATTTGAATTTCAAACCAATTTTCAAATTCTTGTTTCATACTTGTTCTGTTACAAAATTTCAAACCCAAACATAAATTTGTTTCCATTAAAGTTGGAAGATCAAACCATTAACTTGCTTAAGTTAAATAATTTAAGTAATTCAAATTTCATTCAAAATTCAATTAAAATACAAACAACAACCTTTTTGAAATTTATGAAAATTACAAAACACTCCAATCATTTGTTTCAAATAAACTTGAGATTAAAAAACTTTTAAATTGCTTAAGTTTCAATTATTCATTTAACATCAAATTCACTCAATTTCAAATAAAAATACAAACAACAACATAATTTAAAATTTTGTAAAACAAATAGTTTCACATTTGTGCTTTTATAATAACTAACCTATTCAAATTATACTTAAATTTTCTAACCACAAAAACCCTTTCATTTCTTTCCTTTTCTTTTTCAGCAAAAAAAAAACAGAACAGAAAAATAATAAAACAAAAAAATGGCAGAGGGGAGAGGCAGGCCAGTGGGCTGAGCCCAGCCCACCAACACGGCCTGGTACCCCTCCCCCTCGTCCCTTACCTGTATGGCGCGCATCCAGCTCGCCCACGTCGACAGTACGGCGGAGCAGACGGCCACCGCGCGTTCCCCTCCCCCTTATAACCATGCCGCGGTCCTCTCCTTCTGCCCTAACCCTTCTTCCACCTCTCTCTCCCTCGCAGCACCGCCGTTTTCCCCTCCTCTCGGCCCTGCTCCTCCCATCACTGCACCACCATCACCGCCACCGTGCTGAATCTCCGGCGATCGCCGCGCCCACGATGCACCACCGTCCTGGCTAGCTGTGGGAACGAGAACCCTTCCGTTCCCTCTACCTCCTCGACACCTCCACGACACCAGGGAACCACTGCATCACCACCGCCGTCCACCTCGACGTCGCCAGCCACCACCGAGCCATGCTCCTCCTTCTCCTTCCCTCGGTGAGCAGCACGATCCCCTCCATCTTCTCCCTCTGCTTCCACGTCACGTCCACCGCACCCTGCACGCACACGAGCACGCAGCAGCAGGGCAGCAGCAGCTCGCCGCCGGCGAGCACCGTCCCCTCGCTGCAGTTTCAGTTAACTGAAACTTGTAGTTTCAGTTAACAGCCACGGATCTGAACCTTAACCCCCACCAACCCCTTACCTGTCAACAAATGCGCAACAACGCAGTGGCACAGTGCACTGCTCCCGCACGCCGCGACGCAGGTTTGAATCCCAGCCTTGCGGGATTTAATCCCACACTTTTGCGCCGTTCGCTGACAGGTGGGGCCTCCCTGTCAGCGACGCGTGCATCCACGCATGCACACACACTGCCACCATGGCCTAGGGCCCGCTGTCAGCGGCCCAGGCTAGGCACTGCACGGTGTAAATAGTTTGGCCCCTTTTCTTTTTAATTTTAAGCCCCTGTTTTATTTACAGAATAGTTCCTGGTTTAAAAATGCAAATAACTTTTGAATTTCAAATCCAAATAACATAAATAAAATATGTATCCTGAACCAAATTTAATTCTCTACCTGTTTGAATCATTTGTTTTCTGTTTTGAACATTTCAAATGTTTTCAAATTTCAAATTCAAACAACTCATTTCAAATTTGGTTAAATTCATAAATAATTCAAAATTAATTCAAATGGCACATATAAAATATGTTTTCCATGCCAAATTAAACCACCATTTCAAATATAAACTTTGTTTCATGTTTTGAATAATTAAAATTGGTTAAATAATTTAAACCTTGTTTAAATCATTATAAATTGCTAAATTCATAACTTGGTCAAATAAAATTCTTTTTGAACTTATAAAATATGTTTTCAAACCAGAAAAGTATAAACTTTTCAAATATGAATTTGATTAAATGTTTTGAACAAATAAAACTTCAAATAAATTCATACTTGAATTAAATTCATTTAAATCTTGTTTAAACTTGTTTAATTCATAAGTAATTCATTTTAAATCCTTTGTCAACAAATGAAACATGTATTCCACCTAAAATTTGGTGTTCTTTCTAATTATGAATTTTGTTATTTATTTTGAACAATTAAAATTGGTGAAAACAACAAATGCTTGTGTAACTCCTTTAAGGAGCCAATTTATCATAACTTAATAAATAAAATTTCAAACTTGGTAAACACCTTTTCAAATTGAATCAATTGTTGTTTTCTCATTGTTTTCCTCATCCATGCATCATGATAATCCACTTTCACCTGTTGGTTCGTTGTAGAACAATTATTTCAACCTTAACTCATGGGCTTTCCAGATGCAATCCAAATTGCATATGGGTCCATTTAAACATGTTACCATGTCAACTAGCTTATTTTGATGCATCAGTTAAATTGTCATGCATCATCCCATGATTGTGCATTATGCCATGTTATTGATTGTTTATCTCTCTGCGTTGTTTGTTTGCTTCTTCTCGAATAGACGACGACGTTGAGACAGACGAGGTTTACGACACTACTTCTGAGGAGTTAGCTCAGTACCAGGCTGCTGAGTTTGCAGGCAAGTATTCACTCACATGAACCATTGTGTTCCTTTCCACATTGGATACCGATACTTTCCGTTGTCTATTCTGCTAGCCTTAAGATTCGTTGCTTGTGTTCGATCCTATCACATGTTATCCTGTAACCCTGATATAGCCTCACCTCCATACCTATAACCCCATTGCTTGTTGCCTGTGTCTTACTAGCATGCTTAGGGTTGTTTATGCTCGAGTCTGCTGTCCGTTATTTCTATTACCATGTTACTTATGTTCAGGGGCTCGATGTTAAACAACAACATGTTAATGATTGAGGTAATGCTAATTTGATGATAAGGCACCGGCAGGAGGCCGGGTATGGTTTTGAGGCCTGCTAGTGTCGACCCTAATTAGGAAAAGGGTCTTGTCTACTGATCCATGATGAGCGCACTATCCGCATGTGGGAAGCGTGTATGGGCGCCCCCCTCAATTTGATTCGATTCGCATCTCGTCCAAATAGCCACACTTAGTTCGGGCTTTCCATTTGATGCACGCATATGCAGGTACGAACCCGAGGCCAGGGTGGAACTTTTGTAGTCGGCATTTAGGGCGGCGTGGTCTTCCAGTGCTATGAGGGTCCCCCTTTTCTTCGTGGGGGCTCGATTAGCCGCGCACGCATAGCACGCTGTTCTTTGGGCTTGATGCGAAGAAGAGTTGAGTTGTGTTGAGTGCCTCGCTTGGTGGGTTTGATTCCCGTCTGGCGGGATATTCTTACGTGTACGGCCAAATTGGTGCACCCCTGAAGGGATAAATCTTCTCAAGAAGCCGTGTTGTCCGCGGTTATGGATGACTTGGTGAAAGTAATGGCTAACAAGTACTCAGAACAACTTACACCTAACTAATGATAACTTGACTAGTAATAGTCTTATTGACACAATAACTTGAACCATCATTAATCCAACTGTGTGAGTTATCCTCGGATTGCTTCTTTGGATAAGGGGCGAGATCCAGGATGGGTTTGTTTGAGGTTAGTTATAGTTGGTTACGTTACGCTATCTTATCCCCTTCTTTTAGCCGGAAGTTGTAGCGTGTTTCTGTAGTTGGTTAGAGCAGCCTGCTGCCGCACTTTTGTATCACCTATTATTTCCGTTGAACCCAAAGCATCTGTACCTGGTGTTGCCGGGTACACTATGGTATCTTGTGAGTCTTGCTTGCCAGTACGTTTATGTACTGACCCCTTTGGGGCTGTGGTTTCCGCAGACTACGTTTCCGAGGATCCCCATGGTGGCTACTATGTGGAGTATGACGAGGCTGCGGACGAGTAGATAGCGGACCCGGGCAGGATCCGAGACATCGTGGATGGGCTCCGTCTTTTCGTTTCCGGCCTCTTAGGCCTATTTGGATGTTGTCTGTACTCAGACACTTTGGATGCTTCCGCTGTGTTGTAATGATGAATTGTTGGGACATGTGTCCTCTAGATGATTGTATTTGCTATCTCTGCTCTAGTGAGAGCTATTTGCAACTTATTTCAATCTTTTGTGTCTTAGAGATATGTTGTGATATCACTTGTTCAAATGCCGTTGACGTACCATGTGTGTATGTTATGAAGTACGTCAACGGAAGTAGTCGGATTTCTATGGGATGATTTACGCAGACGATGAATAGTAGAGAATGGTTGTCACACGTTTACGTGTTGGCCTGCTCATATTGAGATGCGGGTACCGGTATGCCCCGTAAGCCATTTGTTCTACTGTTTAGCGGACTGTGAGTATCCTCTAGAAGTCTGGGTGCGACAACCGGTGAGATTGACAACCTCGCTGCTTCGTTGGGGAAAAGTGAATTTATTGTGTTCTATAGGTTCCACGTTGCTGCTGAACTGGTAGTGCAACCTTCCATCTCAGCCGCATCAACCTTCGGAAGGTTCTTCTTTCTCCTACTGGTCAATTCAACCTTGGTTTCTTTCTGAGGGAAACTTGCTACTGTGCTCTTCATACCTTCCTCTTGGGGTCTCCCAACGAACATGTGTTACACGCGCATCAAGCTATTTTTCTGGCGCCGTTGCCGGGGAGGAAGAGAATTTCTGCAAGGGGAGTCTCTCACTTCCAACCTCTTTACTTTGTTTTAGTTTTATTTAGTTTATTTTATTTTTTCTTGTTTGCTTCTCTTTATCAAAAACACAAAAAAAATAGTTCTTATTCTAGTTGTTGTTTTTATCCTGTTTTTAGTCTTGCTAAAATGACTACCCCTGAGAACACTAAGTTGTGTGACTGTACTAGCACCAACAATAATGATTTCATTAGCACACATATTGCTCCACCTGCTCCTACTGCTGATTTTTATGAGATAAAGTCTGCCCTGTTAAATCTTGTTATGAGAGAGCAATTTTCTGTTGTTAGTACTCATGATGCTGCTGCCCATCTTAATAATTTTGTTGAACTATGTGAGATGCAAAAATATAAAGATGTAGATTGAGATATTATTAAACTGAAATTGCTTCCTTTCTCTTTGAGAGGAAGAGCTAAAGAATGGTTGCTATCTTTGCTTAGAAATAGTATTGATTCTTGTCTAAGTGTAAAGATGCTTTCATTGGAAAATATTATCCTCCTGCTAAGATTATATCTTTAAGAGGTAGCATTATGAATTTTAAGCAACTTGATAATGAGCATGTTGCTAAATCTTGGGAAATAATGAAATCTTTAGTAAAGAATTGTCCCACTCATGAACTGTCTACTTGGATGATCATCCAAACCTTTTATGCATGTCTGAATTTTTCTTCAAGAAAACTTCTGGATTCAGCTGCTGGAGGAACCTTTATGTCCATTACTTTGGGGACACCAACAAAGCTTCTTGATGATATGATTGTAAATTATTCTGAATGGCACACCGAGAGAGCTACAACAGGTAAGAAGGTAAATACTATTGAAGAAACCTCCTCTTTAAGTGATAGACTTGATACTATTATGTCTATGCTTGTGAATGGCCATGCTCCTATTGATCCAAACAATGTTCCTTTAGCCTCTTTTGTTGCTCAAGAAGAGCATGTTGATGTGAACTTCATTAAAAATAATAATTTGAACACCAATGCTTATAGGAATAATTTTTGTAGCAAAAATTATAGGCCATGTCCTTTTAATAGTGGTAATAAAGATAGAACTGGAATGTCTATGAAAGAATTTCAGAAGTTGAAAGAGCCATTAAAGACTTTATGCAAAAGCAATATGAGCAAAATAAACTATTTACTAAGACCATGGAGGAACAATATATTATGCTAAAATATATCAGTTACCAATTTGAGAGTTTAAATAGAGAAATATTTGGTTTGCAAGTTAAAATTGCTCGTGCTGAAACTTCTATTTCATCCATGTCTGAAGCTCAATCTTCTTTGATCAATAGAATGACTGCTAAAACTGAAACTATAGATGAGAATCTTTTTTCTGCTACAAATGCCATCCAAATTCGAATTGATGATAATGTTAGGATGTTAGTTGAATTGCGTGCTAGATGGGAAAGAGAAGATGAAATAGCTAGAAACAATAATATAGCTAATGTTTGCACCATTACCACCACTAGTAAAATTGAAGCTTCTCATGCTAGTAAACCTTCTACTATCAATGGTAAAGTAATTGTCATTGGCAATACTCCCACTTCTGCTATTAAAATGCAAAACTGCCTGAAACTGCTAAAAATGTTCCTGATAAAAGTGCTGAAATTTTTCCAAACATGGGAGACAATGGTCCCATTACCTTTGATAAAAATGATCTTGACTTTGATGATTGCAACATAACTGAAGTGATGTAGTTCTACAAAAGCTTCCTAGTTGTCCTAATGCTAGTACTATGAATATGGCTTTTCACAAAACATATTACAAATGCTCTCATGCAAATTAGAGAGGATGAATTAAGGTTTGCATGCTTGATTTAAGTTGAAATAAATAGTTTTGATGCATGTTTAGCTCTCCTATAAGTATCTATAGTAGTTTCCACCTTATAGTTGTTTGAAACCAATTTTTGTAATGCTTGTTGTAAATTTCAGAAATGGACAACTTCAACTTTGGAGAGATTTTTAGAAGTGATGCCCCTAGGAGGGAAAGGACCTCGCGTTCATCTACTCTATTGAGGCCATCCTACAATGATGACCTTATTTCACCAAGCATCGATGATGCATGTAACATCCCAAGTATGAAAAACACCATTAGAATGCTTGCTCCTTGTTTAATTTCAGTTTGCATCATTCCATCATGAGCATTGAACTTGTTTTCACTTGTTTTCCATTTGAATTTCAAACCAAATTTCAAATCCTTGTTTCATACTTGTTCTGTTACAACCTTTCCAAATAAAACTTTCAAATCAAACCATTCAATTGCTTCCAATAAACTAGAATTTCCAAAGTATTAACTTGCCTAATTTTTAATATTACAATGGTTGCCAAAATTCAATCAAATTCATTTAAATTACAAACAACAACAAAATTTAAGTTTTTGGAAAATAAAAGTTTGCACAACTGGGATTTTGCAATAAATAACTTATAAAAATTTATCACCAAAAATTTTCAACCCCAAAATTCTATTTGAATTTTAAATAGCAATTTCAAGTCATGTTGGCAATTTCAAAATTTTTGAAAATAAGTACACATACCTTTGATCTTGCTGTTTTGAAATTCAATAAAAATTATTGTTAAAATAAAAACCCCAAAAATCCTATTCTATTTCTCTCTTTTTCTTTCCTACAAAAAAAAGTAAACAGAAAAAAATAAAAACAGAAAAACAGAAAAGAAGAAAGGGGGGGCAGGCCAGCCCAAGTGGGCTGAGCCCACCACAGCCCCGCAGGCCGGCTTACCTCTTCGTCCTCCTCTGTATGGAGACAGAGGAGGGATCGCTGTCCCCCACCGAGCACGAGCTCACCTGCTCTCCTCCTCCCTACTTAATCCCCCCTCGCCCTGCAACCCTAATCTAGCTCCCTCTCCCTCCTCCGTTCTCCTGCCGCCGCCGCCATTCTTTCTCCTCTCTCTTTCCCTCCTGCTCTCTGGTTCCTCTGAACCTGCCCCACTGAAAATTCAGAGGGGGTATCCGCCCTCGACCTCGACGCCATGGACTCCTCCCGGCCGGGCTAGCTGCGGGAACGGGATCACCGTGCCGTCCTCTCCCTCCTTGTTTCCAGGGAGGAGTCTGAGAGGGCTTGGATCGTCCCCAACGACGTCGGCCACCTCGCATGTCGCCACCGTCGCCTCTACTCCGAGCCGCTGCAGTCCCTGCACCCGGTGGTGAGCACCCCCTGTACCCCTTCCTCCTTCCTTCTGCTTGCATCTGCACACCTCCACACGATCGCCACACGCAGCAGCAGGCCACGGCCACACCGAGCAGCGCAGCCGCGCCGGTCGTCGCCGTTTCTCCGTCAGGGAGCGGTGCAAGACTGAACTTTTTGGTTCAGTTTCAGTAAACAGCCCGAAGCAGCACCTCAAAACCGCGCGCGCCCCTCTCCTGTCACGATACCGCAGCACACCTCAGTGGCCATGAGCACACGCGCGCAAGCCCACGCCCCAGGTTCGAGTCCCCGTCTGCGCGGATAAAACCCACCTTTTTACACCGCGCGCTGACAGGTGGGGCTCCCCTGTCAGCGACCCTGGATGCCACGCCAGCTTCCACCCGCGCCACGCACGCACCAGCTGGGCACTGGCCCACTGCCAGTGACCCAGGGGCTGCTCTGCCTGCGTAGAAAAGATCCTAGGGGCCTTTTCTGAAATTCTTTTTCGCACCTAAGCCCTGGATAAATCTGAGACTTTTAAAAATTGCAGAATAGCCCCTGTAATTCAAATTCAAATATCTTTTGCATTTCAAATCCAAATTCAGTAAATAAAATATTTTTTCTATACCAAATTAAATTCTCTACATGTTAAAACCATTTGTATACTGTTTTGAACATTTCAAATGGTTTCAAAAATTCAAATTCAAACAACTCTTTCAAATTTGGTCAAATTTCATTCAAATGGCACATGTAAAATATGTTTTCCATGCAAAATTGAACAAGCTTTCCAAATATAAACTTTGTTTCCTGTTTTGAATAATTAAAATTGGTTCAATAATTTAAATCTTGTGTAAATCATTTAAAATTGCTAAATAAACAACTTGGTCAAACTAAATTCTTTTTGAACATATAAAATATGTTTTCCATCCCATTTCTCATGAACTTTGCAAATATCAATCTTGTGTTCTGTTTTAAATAAATTAAATTGCTGAAAACAACTGTTTCTTGATTAATGCATTTAAAATTGTCAAATTAATAACTTGCTCATTTTAAATCCTTTTTCAACAAATGAACTATGTATTCTATCTAAAATTTTGCGTTCTTTCCAAATATGAATTTTGTTATCTATTTTGAACAACTAAAATTGGTGAAAACAACAAATGCTTTTGTAACTCATTTAAGAAGCCAAATTTCATAACTTAATAAATAAAATTCCAAACTTGGTAAACAACATTTCAAAGTGAAGCTATTGTTGTTTTCTTATTGTTTTCATCATCCATGCATCATTCTAATCAACTTTCACATGATGGTTACTTGTAGATCATTTAATTCAACCTTAATTCATGGGCTTTTCCATATGCAATCCAAATTGCATATAGGCCCATTTAATTATGTTACCATGTCAACTAGCTTATCTTTGATGCATCAATTAAATTTTCATGCATCACCCCATGTTTGTGCATTATGCCATGTTATTGATTGTTTGTCTCTGCGTTGTTTGTTTGCTTCTTCTCGAATAGACGACGACGTTGAGACAGACGAGGTTTACGACACTACTTCAGAGGAGTTAGCTCAGTACCAGGCTACTGAGTTTGCAGGCAAGTATTCACTCACCTGAACCATTGTGTCCTTCCACACTGGAATACCGATACTTTCCGTTGTCTATTCTGCTAGCCTTAAGATTCGTTGCTTGTGTTCCGATCCTATCACATGTTATCCTGTAACCCTGATATAGCCTATCCTCCACACCTATAACCCCGTTGCTTGTTGCCTGTGTCTTACTAGCATACTTAGGGTTGTTTTTGCTCGAGTCTGATGTCCGTTATTTCTTTTACCATAATTATTATGTTCTGGGGGCTCGATGTTAAACAACAATCTGTTAATGTTTGAGGTAATGCTAATTTGATGATAAGGCACCGGCAGGAGGTCGGGTATGGTTTTGAGGCCTGCTAGTGTCGAACTCAGGAAAAGTTCTTGTCCTCTAGATCCATGATGAGCGCGCTAACCGCATGTGTGAAGCGTGTATGGGCGCCCCCCTCAACTTTGATTCGATTCGCATCTCGTCCAAATCGCCTCATTTAGTTTGGGTTTTCTATTTGCCGCATGCATATGCAGGTGCGAACCCTTGGCGCCAGGGTGGTAACTTTTGTAGTCGGCATTTAGGGAGACACGTTCTTAGAGTGCTATGAGGGTCCCCTTTTCTTCGTGGGGCTTGATTAGCCGTGCGCTCAACTGCACGGGGTTCTTTGGGCTTGATGCGAAGAAGAGTTGGGTTGTGTTGAGTACCTCGCTTGGTGGGTTGATCCCCCGTCTGGCGGGATATTATTACGTGTACGGCCAAATTGGTGCATCCCTGCAGTGTTAAATCTTCTCGACAAGCCGTGTTGTACGCGGTTATGTATGACTTGGTGATAGGGCTGGCTAACAAGGATTAGACAACTTACACCTAATTAATAACAATTTGACTAGTAATAGGCTTATTGACACAATAACTGGAACCTTCATTAATCCAAATGTGTGAGTTATCCTCGGATTGCTTCTTTGGATAAGGGGCGAGATCCAGGATGGGTTTGTTTGAGGTTAGTGGTAGTTGGTTCCGATACGCTATCTTATCCCCTTCTTTTAGCCGGATGTTGTAGCATGTCTCTGTAGTTGATTAGAGCAGCCCGCTGCCGCACCTTTGTATCACCTATCTTCCGTTGAACCCAAAGCATCTGTACTTGGTGTTGCCGGGTACACTTTGGTATCTTGTGCGTCTTGCTTGCCAGTACTCGTCTGTGCTGACCCCTTTGGGGCTGCCTGTTCTGTAGACTACGTTTCCGAGGATCCCCATGGTGGCTACTACGTGGAGTATGACGAGGCTGGTGACGAGTAGATAGCGGACCCGGGCAGGATCCGAGACTTCGTGGATGGGCTCCGTACTTTTCGTTTCCGGCCTCTTAGGCCTATTTGGATCTTGTCTGTACCAGACACTTTGGATGCTTCCGCCGTGATGTAATGATGACTTGTTGGGACATGTGTCCTCTGCATGACTGTATTTGCTATCTCTGCTCTAGTGAGAGCTTTTGCCACTTATTTCTATTTCTTTGTGTCTTAGAGATTTGTTGTGATATCACTTGTTCAAATGCCGTTGACGTACCATGTGTGTATGTTATGAAGTACGTCAATGGAAGTATTCGGATCTCTATTGGATGGTTTCACAGACGATGAATAGTAGAGGATGGTTGTCACACGTTTACGTGTTGGCCTACTCATATTGAGATGCGGGTGCAGGTAGGCCCTGTAAGGCATTTATCTACTGTTTAGCGGGCTGTGAGTATCCTCTAAAAGTACGGGTGCGACAAATGGTATCAGAGCCTGTCTGCCTGTAGGATCCCTTTTACTGGTCGCAGTTGAGTCTAGAAACTATTTTGTAGCTATATAGGAAAAATGAAACGTGAGAGTAGGAATTCTGTTCTTTTATTTCTTTCCCCACCCACCCTCCCTTTTCCTGGTAAGGAAGTGCAACGTTGTTTTCTCTTCTCATCTAAACTTTCAAGTTAGGATTTCACGTATCCTGGTTTCTCTAGGATAGTTATATCTACTAGACCATAGGAATGGAGGTGGTTGTGACATGATTTATCATGTTGCCTACTCACGATTGAGAACGGAGGCACATAAGCCCCGGAAGCAGATCCTCTATTCCTTAAGCAGTAGATATTGATCCTTTAGAAGCCCGGATGGGTTTTCCGTAGTACCTCAGGAGTGTTTGGTCTCGTGTTTCCCGAATGTTGCTTCAATATCCTGTTCTTCTCAACATCCTTTTCGTCCATTGAAACCTTGTTGTTGCTTGCCACTTCAGTTCTTCTACCGGCGTCTAATCAAAGCTTCCCCGATCATCTGCAGATGGATCTCAGGTTCTACCCGCAGGTGGTTCGTATGACTCGTTGCGAGAGCACTGCCGGTTATCCGGAGATGCTGAGAGACATGGTCACTTTTCTGGGGTTCCGTTGGGCACCAGAGTACCAGGTCTACGAGCATCCGCGAGAGTTTGAGCAGACCTACTACCAGGCTATCGTCTACATTCTATCAGATGATGGCATGAGCGTAGTTCACCACTACGAGGCAGTGGGTTCCACAGTGGATATGGCTGTGCAGCAGGCAGCTTATGTGAGCCTCACCGTCCTTCGTGCTGACTACTGGGGATTTGACGATTCTATCTATCGCCACATCCCCCGTGGTTACATCACTTCGGAGGGAGCTCACTTCACTCTCTACGACAACTTGGATGTTTACGAGCATGATAACTCCAGGCTGCACACCACCGCTCAGTTTGTGAGACACAATGACACAGTTGCCCGCACACTATCTCAGGAGTTGGCTTCAGTCAGAGAGCAGCTTTATCTTGCTTTGACTCGTCTGGCGACTTACACCACAGACTTTGTTGGAGACGAGCGCTTTGCACGTTTCGATCAGCCAGTGGGGCGTCGTCTGCCAGATGCTGGAGGTTACGAGCCGATCAGAGGTCCACTCCTTAACCTTGGTGCTGGTTACACTGGTATTCCACGCTTTGGAGCACAGGGAGTCGACGCTATGTACTTCACCACGCCTAGAGTCGGTCTCAGACCACGTCAGATCTACGTGGATCGTCGTTCCACCTACTTTCGTGGGCGTGCTCCTCACCGCACCTCTCGTCGTACCCCTAGCCGCCGTCCTGCGTGATGAGCATGGGAGTACCGATGTATCCATTCTTAGCTATGTTTAGTTATCCTTTGGCATTCGAACCATTTATGGTGTATTGGATATTCTGATGTATTTGAACATGTGATGGTGAACCTTGTGGTTGTCTATTCATGCGTCAGAATAATCTCTCTTTCGGTTGCCAAGTCTATCCTTTTCTATTGTTGTGCTAAAATGCATTTCCATCCAGGATGCCGCCAACAAGGAACAACACGCCTGAGCCACCGCCAATCGCGGAGCTGTTGACTCAGATGACCCAAGTCATGACGCAGATGGCCCAGTTTCAGGCTAATCAGCACATCAACCAGACAGCTCCACGAGTCAGCATCAAGGAGTTTCTCAGTCTGGGCCCAAGAGCTTTCGTGGCCACACGCGAGCCTCTGGACGCTGATGACTAGATCCGTGAGATAGCCAAGGCTCTGGAGATTGCACACGTAGCTGAAGAAGACAAGGTCAAGTATGCCTCCTATCTGCTGAAGGGTCAGGCAGCTACTTGGTGGGAAAACTTCCAGGCCATGAGAACTGGGATGCCAGTCACGTGGGATTGTTTCAAGGAAGCCTTCCTGAAGCACCACATTCCAGATGGTCTCATGGAAAGGATGCGTGAAGAGTTTTGCTCTCTCAAGCAGGGCAAGTTGGACGTCATCGGGTATCAGAGTGAGTTCAATCGCCTCGCTCGGTACGCTGGAGATGAGGTGTCCACTGAAGCTAAGAAGATGGCAAGGTTCCGCAGAGGTTTTAACCCGGAACTCAAGTATGCCCTCACCAATGTCAAGGCCAACAGCTTCGAGGATCTCGTTAACACCGCGCTCAATGAAGAAAATGGGCGCAAGGCGTTCGAGGAGTCTCGCAAGCACTCGCGTGAGGGTGGTTCCTCCTCCAACATGACCACCCCTCCGCAGAAGCGCCGCATCTGGGTACCAAATGGTGCTGTCACTCGGGCTCCATACGCCCAAACTTCTCCAGGCTTCGCTCCCCGCCCACCCAACCCTGCTCAGGTGCATGATCAAAGGGCTTCGATGGGGCAGCCAAGGCCAGGGCCTCCTCGTGTCGTCACATGCTACAAGTGCAAGCAGACGGGGCACTACGCCGACAAGTGCACGCAGAGGCAGCTACCTCCACCACCACCTCGTCCTAACACAAACCAGGCAATGGTGTGCGCTCCCCCGCCTAAGGCCTTCAACTCCAACAACAGGCCTGTCGGGAGGACCGCAAGGGTGAATCATGTCAAGATCGACAAAGCTGAGGAAGCT
This sequence comes from Alopecurus myosuroides, assembly GCA_028641055.1. Taxonomy (NCBI): domain Eukaryota; kingdom Viridiplantae; phylum Streptophyta; class Magnoliopsida; order Poales; family Poaceae; genus Alopecurus; species Alopecurus myosuroides. Next base: position 289,323,665 of record CM054059.1, read on the forward strand.
CCTGACGTCGTTCTCGGTACATTTCCCGTAAACTCTATTCCAGCTAAAGTGTTGTTTGATACCGGAGCATCACATTCTTTTGTGTCAAAGACCTTTGCCACAACAAACAACCTAATTGTGGTTCCACTAAGCAATCAGATCACTGTTCACTCCCCGGGATCTCAAATGTTGACTTCCAAGATAAGTAAGGACAATCAAATCCTAATTGGAGGCCACATATTCCTTGCTTCTCTCATGTTGCTGGGAAGTTCTGACATTGATGTCATTCTTGGTATGGATTGGCTGAAGGCCAATAAAGCAAGAATTGACTGTGCTCAAAAGTCAATAACTCTGTCCCACCCTTCTGGCCAGATAATCTATTCTCCACATGAATCAAGTTCCATTCAGCTGTGCACCCTCAATGCAAAACCTCTACCTTCACTTGAAAATGTTCCGGTGGTTTGCGACTTCCCTGACGTCTTTCCAGAAGAGTTGCCAGGAATGCCTCCGGACAGAGCTGTTGAGTTCGTGATCGAACTTGAACCAGGTACTGCTCCAATCTCTAAGCATCCCTACAAGATAGGAACTCCCGAGCTGAAGTTGTTGAAGGAACAAATTGATATGTACATGGAAAAAGGTTACATTCAACCTAGTTCCTCGGCTTGGGGTTGCCCAACTCTGTTCGTTGCGAAGAAGGATCAAACAAAGAGACTCGTTGTTGACTATCGTCCTCTTAACGAGAAAACCATCAAAAACAAGTATCCAATTCCTCGTATCGATGATCTTTTTGATCAACTTGCTGGAGCCTCAATATTCTCCAAGTTGGACTTGAGAATGGGTTACCATCAAATAAAGATCAGAAAAGAGGATATTCCAAAGACAGCCTTCACCACTCGCTACGGTCTATATGAATTCACCGTCATGTCCTTTGGTCTCACCAATGCACCGGCGACCTTCTCTCGACTCATGAATTCTGTCTTCCATGAATACCTCGACAAGTTCGTTGTGGTATATCTTGATGACATTCTTGTCTACTCAAAATCCGAGGAAGAGCATGAAGAACATCTTCGTCTAACTCTCATGAAGCTTCGCGAAATCGTCTTTATGCCAAGTTCTCCAAATGTGAGTTCTGGATTTCAGAAGTTGCTTACCTTGGTCATGTCATCTCTGCCAAGGGCATAGCCATTGATCCAGAAAAGGTTAAAGCAATTGTTGATTGGAAACCTCCAAAGACGGTGAAGCAAGTAAGAAGTTTTCTTGGCTTGGCTAGCTATTGCCGTCGCTTCGTCCCAAACTTCTCCAAGATTGCCAAACCTCTCACTGACCTCACAAAGAAGGACAAGAAGTTCGTCTGGTCTCCACAATGTGATGAAAGCTTCAATCTCCTGAAGACTAAACTCACTTCTACACCAGTTCTGGTTGGCCCAGATCCTTCCAAACCTTTCCAAATATTCTGTGATGCTTCTCTCCAAGGTCTAGGTGCAGTTCTTATGCAAGAACGTCAAGTTGTGGCTTATGCTTCACGTCAGTTGAACACACATGAGCTCAATTATCCCACTCATGACCTTGAACTTGCAGCAGTTGTGTTTGCCCTCAAGAAATGGAGACAATACTTGTTGGGTAATCGCACTGAAATCTTTTCCGATCATAAAAGTCTGAAGTACATCTTCACTCAACCAGATCTAAACCTCAGACAAAGGAGATGGATTGAAAAGATCAAAGACTTTGATCTTACCATTTCTTACACTCCAGGCAAGGCTAATGTTATGGCCGATGCTCTCAGTCGCAAGTCGTATTGCAATAATCTCATGATCATGGAAAGCCAACCTCCTCTTCATGAAGAATTCCAGAAGCTGAATCTTGGTCTTGTTCCTCAAGGCTATCTTGCAAACTTGACAGCCAGTCCAACTCTCGAGGACAAGATTCGTTCTGAACAACTTCGTGATGCTGAAATCAAGAAGATTGTAGAACACATCAAAGCAGGCAATGAGAAATTTGAGTGCTTCTCAATTGATGACAAGGGAACTGTGTTCTTCGAAGGACGCATTGCAGTTCCTCAAATTCAAAGTCTCAAAGATGTCATTCTCAAGGAGGCTCATGAAACTCCTCTCTCCATACACCCTGGAAGTACAAAGATGTACCAGGATCTCAAGACACTGTATTGGTGGCCTAGCATGAAACGTGAAATTGCTCAATACGTTTCTGAATGCGACGTTTGTCAACGTGTTAAGGCAGTTCATCAGAAAACAGCCGGTCTTCTCCAACCTCTGAAAATCCCTGAGTGGAAGTGGGACATGATTGAAATGGACTTCGTCACTGGTTTTCCAAAGTCCAAGAGGGGCAACGATGCAATCTTCGTTGTCATTGATCGACTCACTAAAGTCGCTCACTTCTTTCCTGTCAAAGAGACAATCTCAGCTAGTCAGTTAGCAGAGCTCTACACAGCAAAGATTGTTCCTCTTCATGGTGTTCCATTGGAAATAAGCTCAGACCGTGGAAGCATCTTCACTTCTCATTTCTGGAAAAGCTTTCAAGAAGCATTGGGCACCAAGCTTCTGTTCAGCACAGCCTACCATCCTCAGTCTCAAGGGCAAGTCGAAAGAGTCAATCAGATTCTCGAGGATATGCTCAGAGCATGTGGTCTCTCTTTTGGCATGAAATGGGAGGAATGTCTTCCATATGCTGAATTCTCCTACAACAACAGCTTCCAGGCAAGCCTAGGCATGGCACCATTTGAGGCTCTCTATGGCCGCAGATGCAGGAGTCCAATCAATTGGTCTGGAGCTGGTGAACGTTCACTCTTAGGCCCTGACATTGTTAACGAGGCCGAAGAGAAAGTTCGCATCATTCGTGACAATCTGAGATTGCTCAGTCTCGTCAGAAAAGCTACTATGACAGCAAACACAGGGACATGGTCTATGCAGCTGGAGACAAAGCATATCTCCGTGTAACTCCCCTCAGAGGCACTCATCGTTTTGGTGTCAAAGGAAAGCTTGCACCAAGATATATTGGTCCTTTCAACATTCTCTCAAGGCGTGCAGAAAATGCCTATCGTCTTGAACTTCCAGAAAAGCTATCCAAGGTGCACGATGTGTTTCACGTGTCACAGCTCAAGAGGTGCTTCAAAGATCCAGGTCGTGCAGTTGATCATGATTCAATTGATCTGCAAGAAGACCTCTCTTATGAGGAGCACCCTATTCGAATTCTCGATGAGACCGAGCGCAAAACTCGCAACAAGAGCACCAAGTTCTTAAAAGTGCAGTGGTCTCATCATTCCGATAAAGAGGCAACGTGGGAGACCGAAGAGGATCTTCGCAAGAAGTATCCGGACCTTTTCTCTTCTCAGTAGGAATCTCGGGGCGCGATTCCTTCAAGGGGGGGGGGGGCGTTTTGTAACATCCCAAGTATGAAAAACACCATTAGAATGCTTGCTCCTTGTTTAATTTCAGTTTGCATCATTCCATCATGAGCATTGAACTTGTTTTCACTTGTTTTCCATTCGAATTTCAAACCAAATTTCAAATCCTTGTTTCATACTTGTTCTGTTACAACTTTTCAAATGAAACTTTCAAATCAAACCATTCAATTGCTTCCAATAAACTAGAATTTCCAAAGTATTAACTTGCCTAATTTTCAATATTCCAATTATTGCAAAATTCAATCAAATTCATTTAAATTACAAACAGCAACAAAATTTAAGTTTTTGAAAAATAAAAGTTTGCACAACTGGGCTTTTGCAATAAATAACTTATAAAAAATTATCACCAAAAATTTTCAACCCCAAAACCCTATTTGAATTTTAAATAGCAATTTCAAATCATTTGGCAATTTCAAAATTTTGAAAATAAGTACACATACCTTTGATCTTGCTGTTTTGTAATTCAATAAAAATTATTGTTAAAATAAAAACCCCAAAAATCCTATTCTATTTCTCTCTTTTTCTTTCCTACAAAAAAAAGTAAACAGAAAAAATAAAAACAGAAAAACAGAAAAGAAGAAAGGGGGGGGGGGGGCAGGCCAGCCCAAGTGGGCTGAGCCCACCACAGCCCCGCAGGCCCGCTTACCTCTTCGTCCTCCTCTGTACGGAGACAGAGGAGGGATCGCTGTCCCCCACCGAGCAGGAGCTCACCTGCTCTCCTCCTCCCTACTTAATCCCCCCTCAGCCTGCAACCCTAACCTAGCTCCCTCTCCCTCCTTCGTTCTCCTGCCGCCGCCGCCATTCTTTCTCCTCTCTCTTTCCCTCCTGCTCTCTGGTTCCTCTGAACCTGCCCCACTGAAAATTCAGAGGGGGTAGCCGCCCTCGACCTCGACGCCATGGACTCCTCCCGGCCGGGCTAGCTGCGGGAACGGGATCACCGTGCCGTCCTCTCCCTCCTCGTTTCCAGGGAGGAGTCTGAGAGGGCTTGGATCGTCCCCAACGACGCCGGCCACCTCGCCTGTCGCCACCGTCGCCTCTACTCCGAGCCGCTGCAGTCCCTGCACCCGGTGGTGAGCACCCCCCTGTACCCCTTCCTCCTTCCTTCTGCTTGCCTCTGCACACCTCCACACGATCGCCACACGCAGCAGCAGGCCACGGCCACACCGAGCAGCGCAGCCCCGCCGGTCGTCGCCGTTTCTCCGTCAGGGAGTGGTGCAAGACTGAACTTTTTGGTTCAGTTTCAGTAAACAGCCCGAAGCAGCACCTCAAAACCGCGCGCGCCCCTCTCCTGTCACGATACCGCAGCACACCCCAGTGGCCACGAGCACACGCGCGCAAGCCCACGCCCCAGGTTCGAGTCCCCGTCCGCGCGGATAAAAACCCACCTTTTGCACCGCGCGCTGACAGGTGGGGCTCCCCTGTCAGCGACCCTGGATGCCACGCCAGCTTCCACCCGCGCCACGCAGGCCCAGCTGGGCACTGGCCCACTGCCAGTGACCCAGGGGTGTTCTGTCCCGCGTAATAAAATTCCAGGGACCTTTTCTGAAGTTTCTTTTTCGCATCCAAGCCCCTGGACCAAATCTGAAACTTTTAAAATCACAGAATAGCCCCTGTAATTCAAATTCAAATATCTTTTGCATTTCAAATCCAAATTTAATAAATAAAATATGTTTTCCATACCAAATTTAATTCTCTACATGTTAAAACCATTTGTATCCTGTTTTGAACATTTCAAATGGTTTCAAAAATTCAAATTCAAACAACTCATTCAAATTTGGTCAAATTCATAACTAATTCAAATTTAATTCAATGGCACATGTAAAATATGTTTTCCATGCAAAATTGAACAAGCTTTCCAAATATAAACTTTGTTTCCTGTTTTGAATAATTAAAATTGGTTCAATAATTTAAATCTTGTTTAAATCATTTAAAATTGCTAAATTAATAACTTGGTCAAACTAAATTCTTTTTGAACATATAAAATATGTTTTCCATTCCATTTTCATGAACTTTGCAAATATCAACTTGTGTTCTGTTTTAAATAAATTAAATTGCTGAAAACAACTGTTTCTTAATTAATGCATTTAAAATTGTCAAATTAATAACTTGCTCATTTTAAATCCTTTTTCAACAAATGAAATATGTATTCCATCTAAAATTTTGTGTTCTTTCCAAATATGAATTTTGTTATCTATTTTGAACAATTAAAATTGGTGAAAACAACAAATGCTTGTGTAACTCATTTAAGAAGCCAAATTTCATAACTTAATAAATAAAATTCCAAACTTGGTAAACAACATTTCAAATTGAAGCTATTGTTGTTTTCTATTGTTTTCATCATCCATGCATCATTCTAATCAACTTTCACATGATGGTTAATTGTAGATCATTTAATTCAACCTTAATTCATGGGCTTTTCCGTATGCAATCCAAATTGCATATGGGCCCATTTAATTATGTTACCATGTCAACTAGCTTATCTTTGATGCATCAATTAAATTGTCATGCATCATCCCATGTTTGTGCATTATGCCATGTTATTGATTGTTTGTCTCTCTGCGTTGTTTGTTTGCTTCTTCTCGAATAGACGACGACGTTGAGACAGACGAGGTTTACGACACTACTTCAGAGGAGTTAGCCCAGTACCAGGCTACTGAGTTTGCAGGCAAGTATTCACTCACATGAACCATTGTGTCCTTTCCACACTGGATACCGATACTTTCCGTTGTCTATTCTGCTAGCCTTAAGATTCGTTGCTTGTGTTCCGATCCTATCACATGTTATCCTGTAACCCTGATATAGCCTATCCTCCACACCTATAACCCGTTGCTTGTTGCCTGTGTCTTACTAGCATGCTTAGGGTTGTTTATGCTCGAGTCTGATGTCCGTTATTTCTTTTACCATATTTATTATGTTCTGGGGGCTCGATGTTAAACAACAACCTGTTAATGTTTGAGGTAATGCTAATTTGATGATAAGGCACCGGCAGGAGGCCGGGTATGGTTTTGAGGCCTGCTAGTGTCGAACTCAGGAAAAGTTCTTGTCCTCTAGATCCATGATGAGCGCGCTAACCGCATGTGGGAAGCGTGTATGGGCGCCCCCCTCAACTTTGATTCGATTCGCATCTCGTCCAAATCGCCTCATTTAGTTCGGGTTTTCCATTTGCCGCATGCATATGCAGGTGCGAACCCTTGGCGCCAGGGTGGTAACTTTTGTAGTCGGCATTTAGGGAGACACGTTCTTAGAGTGCTATGAGGGTCCCCTTTTCTTCGTGGGGCTTGATTAGCCGTGCGCTCAACTGCACGGGGTTCTTTGGGCTTGATGCGAAGAAGAGTTGGGTTGTGTTGAGTACCTCGCTTGGTGGGTTGATCCCCCGTCTGGCGGGATATTCTTACGTGTACGGCCAAATTGGTGCATCCCTGCAGGGTTAAATCTTCTCGAGAAGCCGTGTTGTCCGCGGTTATGGATGACTTGGTGATAGGGCTGGCTAACAAGGATTAGACAACTTACACCTAATTAATAATAATTTGACTAGTAATAGGCTTATTGACACAATAACTTGAACCTTCATTAATCCAACTGTGTGAGTTATCCTCGGATTGCTTCTTTGGATAAGGGGCGAGATCCAGGATGGGTTTGTTTGAGGTTAGTGGTAGTTGGTTCCGATGCGCTATCTTATCCCTTCTTTTAGCCGGATGTTGTAGCGTGTCTCTGTAGTTGGTTAGGGCAGCCCGCTGCCGCACCTTTGTATCACCTATCTTCCGTTGAACCCAAAGCATCTGTACTTGGTGTTGCCGGGTACACTTTGGTATCTTGTGCGTCTTGCTTGCCAGTACTCGTCTGTACTGACCCCTTTGGGGCTGCGTGTTCTGCAGACTACGTTTCCGAGGATCCCCATGGTGGCTACTACGTGGAGTATGACGAGGCTGCTAACGAGTAGATAGCGGACCCGGGCAGGATCCGAGACTTCGTGGATGGGCTCCGTACTTTTCGTTTCCGGCCTCTTAGGCCTATTTGGATCTTGTCTGTACCAGACACTTTGGATGCTTCCGCTGTGATGTAATGATGACTTGTTGGGACATGTGTCCTCTGCATGACTGTATTTGCTATCTCTGCTCTAGTGAGAGCTTTTGCCACTTATTTCTATTTCTTTGTGTCTTAGAGATTTGTTGTGATATCACTTGTTCAAATGCCGTTGACGTACCATGTGTGTATGTTATGAAGTACGTCAATGGAAGTATTCGGATTTCTATTGGATGGTTTCACAGACGATGAATAGTAGAGGATGGTTGTCACACGTTTACGTGTTGGCCTACTCATATTGAGATGCGGGTGCAGGTAGGCCCCGTAAGCCATTTATCTACTGTTTAGCGGGCTGTGAGTATCCTCTAAAAGTCCGGGTGCGACAATGCAGGAGACGATGGAATTGCTAATCCATCTAGTTTCCCTTGCTATACATTGTCGAGAGGTGCATGTATACTTGATGACTTCTTGATGCTGATTAGAAGGGTTGGATTAACCAACTACATGTATGATGAAGGTCCCCAATATGCTATTCTGACAAAAACTTTTGTTGAGAGTTTTAGATCCCATTGCTCACAATATGCTCCAACTGTTGCATTTAAGATATATGGTAGTCCTTTTTCCCTGTCCTTGGAGAATTTTGCAGCATTATAGGTATCAATGCCTCTGGGACAACGTGTAGGATTCAGGAGAGACCCGCTGATTTGATGGAGCTCTATCGAGGACTTACCAATGATGATGACTGCTCAGCTCAGCGCGGGAAGATAAGGAATATTCAACTTCCTGCTATCAGATATTTTACTTACTATCCTGCTACTAGTATCCTTGGTAGGGAGAACACTAGCAACATTTCAAACTATCATCTTGCTTTTCTTGTTGCTGCACTTAACCGTAGCGACAGGTATAACCTTGGTTCTCTTATTGCTCGCCGCCTAGCTGCTAAGGGACCCATTTATGTGGGCATTATTGATATACGTATAGTAACTGCTCTAGGCCTTCCTATTGCTCCCCATGATGAATTTATAGCTCCTTATAGACTTGATCTTGCTGCCATGAAGGCTCATCATTTTATTACTGCCAACTCTACTGTTGAACATTTAGTGTATAGAGTTTTGCTTATTGATGGAGATGAGAGGGAAGTTACTTTTCCACAACCTATTTTGTTCAAAGTTGACAGGATGCCATGGTCACGCCTGAAGGAAGAGCTAGATGAGCAGCTGTTCTTGATGGAGTTCCATAGGCAGCAGATGAGGCGAAATGCGCCTTCCGAAGACTACGCCACGCAGTACACCGCGGCGTCCTCGAGAACATATCAGGAGGATGGCTCATCCTCGGCAAACTATGGGGGCGCCACCTCATGGCCCGCTTGGGATTGATCTCCACTTAGGCCAAAATACTAAGCTTGGGGGGGGGGGGGGTATACCGACATCACACTCATCTACATATCATATTTCTGTCGGTTCTTTGTATATCCATGTTTTCGTTTCTTTCACTTGTTCTCGTTCTTTCGTTTTCGCTTCTTTTATTTCTTTTTGTTTTATTGTTTTGTTCTTGCTTTCCAAAACACAAAAACACCAAAAATATTTCTGTTGTTTCTCTTAATTTTATTCTTTAGTTTCTTTTGTTGGTTTGCTTTACCTTCTCGTTTTGGTTAATATTCAAAAATCCAAAAATATTTTGCTTTGTTTGCTTGTTCCTTTTTGTTCTTGTTTTAATTCGAAAACCCAAAAATATTTGTTGTTCTTATTTGGTTTTGTAAAGTTTGTTGCAGAGTTCATTGGCCTTCTGTGTCTCCATTGGATTTTGGTTATCATTCTATATTATTCAATCCACATGAGTTAATAGCAATAATGACGATTTACGACAATTTAAGTTGTGGTGAGACGCTGGTATGAACTCTATTTGTTTTCATTTCTGTATATATACTCATCCATGTGGACATGCTTAGTTTGTTCATGTAAGGTGTATGTTATTTAATTGATGCTTAGTAGTTTGTGCTCTCACATGTTTAGTTCCAACTTATCTATACTTCTTATAAAGCAAAACCCCACTAACATGCATTAATTATTTTTCTATCTCAACATGCAAGCTATCCACATCATCCATCCTATTAGCCAATCAATTGTCCATGTCAGCTCCACTAAAATTTATTAATCATTACATGCAAGATACTACACATCATTCATTTATTAAATCGTCCAATTGTTCAAATTAACAATTTATAATATATACTCATCACATGTCTATTAAAATTTACTATCATGTTTCTTTAGAAAACATAATATGTCATACATGTGTCTTTAGAAAAGTACGTTGAGAACCCCGCCCTCTGCATTAAAAGGATGCATATGAAATTTATTATAGTTGCTAAATAGATCCCGCTGCAACGCGCGGGGTATCCTTCTAGTTAATATTAGATAGCATGTCATATAAATGTTTGCTTGCATTGTTTTATTCATCGAAGAGGATGACATTGTGGTATATCCCTCTGAATGTTTCGCTTGAATCGACTTGGCACATGCTCACACATGCATATGACTGAAAACAAAAAGTCAATTAAGCCTCGATGAGTTATTTTGCCTGAGAGTATTTGTATCAGTTTTATGCCCCTATTAATTTTGTTTTGTTGATTATGACAGTTGTTGCTCTTTTGATTGTCGCTCCCCATTTATTACTAGCCTTCACATGTACTGAGTATGAGCTCTACTCGTGCATCCAACTCCAAAAAACCAAATTTTTCTAAATGTGTCCACCATAGCTACCTATATGTGGTATTTAACCGCCACTCCAAGTAAATTTATCATGTGCTACCTTTAAAACCTTCAAAAATTATTCCTGTTTTGTGCCCCTGTTTTAGCTCATGAGGACGTAAATAGAGAATCTTTATCTCACTTGTTGATTGGACTTTGCACACATGGACTAGTGGCTTCATCCTCTTGTCCAAATGATAGAAGAGCTGGCAGCAGGGTGTCCAACCCCAAAATTGGTTACTATAAATTCTCTTCACTATTTTTGCCCCTGATTTATCAGTCAAAGCATAATTGTGTAAACAAAAGAGAAGAGGAATGACCTTCTATACCAGATGCGTCCTTCAATGGGATCCGCTCTTGCAAGGTCTAGTTGGCTTGTGACGTACTGTATTGTCTATTTACCATTCGTTGACATAAGCATACACCTCTCTAAAAATGTTTTCAATACCTCCATTTATAAAATAAAAAACTCTAGCACATGAGTTAATACCTGCTTCCCTCTACGAAGGGCCTTTCTTTTATTTTTATGCTGAGTCTTCATCTTCTCACTTTATGCACCTTCTTGAGAGCATGGTTGTCATTCTTAGTGTAATGTGCTTGTCCCAGAACACGGTTGATTGGGGTATAACTTTGATGCTTGTATCTTTGACATCTTTACTTCTAGTCTTTATTTGAACTTCGGAGGTGCCCTAGCATTTATGTTTTGCTCCATTATTAGATCTGGGCAATTGATAGATAATGAAACATGCATGACATAAAGATTACTATGAGATTCATGTGGGCATTACAACAAGATACATAGATCGTCATCCAACTGCATCTATGACTAATAATCCACCCTTCGAATATCATCCAAACGAACGTTGGGTATTAAGTTGCAAGCAACATATTATCACAGTAAGCAAAGTGTGTACTATAAATAATGTAAACATCATTGTTTTCTCCCCTAATGTAAACAACACATTCTCCATTCGTCACGTTTCTGTCACTCGAGCACAGATGCAAAGGAGGCATGAACCCACTATCGAGCATAAATACTTCCTCTTGGAGTCACTAGCATCTACTTGGCCAGAGCATCTACTAACAACATAGAGCATGCAAGATCATAAATAACATACACATGAAGAAAACATGATAGATTGATAATCAAAAGACATAGCATCAATAATCATTGGATCCCAGCATACAGAACATGTAGCATTATAATAAGATGATCTTGATCATGTGAGGCAGCTCACGAGATCTAAACATGAGGCATAAAGAGGAGAGGACAACCATCTAGATACTGCTATGGACCCGTAGTCCAAGGATGAACTACTCACGCATCACTCCGGAGGTGGGCATGGTGGTGTAGACCCCTCCGGTGATGATTTTCTCTCCCAACAGGGTGTCGGGGAGAACTCCAGAACCCTCCCGATCTCGGGTTGACGATGAAGGCGGCCTCCGGTGTTTTTCGTGGAAAAGTGGTATATCTTTAGGGTTCACACATCGGGGGGAATAAATAGGCGAAAGGGCGATGGCTGTGGGTGCCCGAGGGGCCCACACCAGCCCCAGGTGCGGCTCGGGGGCGGCACCCTATGTTGTGGCCCCCCTGTGGCCCCCTTCCGGGCCTCTTCGGGACTCCGTGGAAGCTTCGGGAATTCTAAGACTTTTGGGCTTCGAATTTTCCAATTTCGAGAATGTTTCCAGAACAACTTTTCTGAAACAAAAAACAACAGAAAACATGAGCTGGTTCTGTGGCATCTTGTCAATAGGTTAGTCCCGGGAAATCGATAAAAATGACATAAAGTGGAAGGAAAACATGTAGCATATGGCATGCAAACAACATGGAACATCAGAAATTAAGGATACGTTTATGACGTATCACATACATCTTATTATGAATTGCCTAAGCACTTGATCATATAGTGAGTACATTTACATCATATGAAACAAATGTGTTCGTAAAAGTTCTTTTATCGCACTCAGTTGTCACTTTATTGCTTGAGGACAAGCAATGAGCTAATCTTGGGGGGAGTTGATACGTCCAAAACGTATCTCCTTTCTTCAACACTTTTGCTATTGTTTGCCTCTAAAATTGTGAGTTTTGGATACAACTAACACGGACTAACACTGGTTTCAGCAGAATTACCTTGGTGTCTTGTTTTTGTGCAGAAAAATCAAATTTTCGGAAATTGCCGAGAAAAGATCCCAAAGACCTTATTTCACCCGAAGACCCCCGGAGCCAGAAGGAGACCCGGAGGGGGGCCAGGAGGGGGCCACACCACCCCTTGGCGCGCCCCCTAGGCCGCGCTTCCCTTTTTGACTACATATCCCCCGTGACCCTAAAACATCAGGGGGTTCGTCATATTCCAGAGAAACACCACAGAGCACCGCCGCCACCTGAAAACTCAATTCGGGGATCAGAAGTTCCTGTTCTGGCGCCTGCCGAGACGGGGATTCGAAGGAGATCATCGCTATCGTCACTTCCACCTCTTCTCCATCAACACATCCATGATTCCCCCGTCCATGTGTGAGTAAACACCGCTGTAGGCTGAGAGGGATGGAAGAGATTGGATGAGATCGATCATGTAATAATGCCAGATTGTTAGGGCATATTTCCTAGTATCCATTGTTAGTATTTTCTACCGTTGTTGCAAATTGTTATTCTTAATTCTTGTCACTAGGGCCCGAGTGCCATAATCTCATATCTGAACATGTTATTTTTTCATGAGTATAATTATGTTTCTTGATCATATCTGCAAGTTTCTTACACATGTCATTGTCCGAAACTCGAGGCCCCAAAGTGATAGAATTTGGGACAACCGGAGGGGATGGTTGTGATTTGAGGATCACGTGTGTTCACGGAGTGTTAATGCTTTGCTTCAGTGCTTTATTAAAAGGAGCACCTTAATTACCGGTAGTTTCCCTTGAGGCCCTGTTGAAAACGGGCTGGTAGGACAAAAGATGTTGTGCAAGTTTCTCATTGCGAACACGTATGACTATATTCAAACACATGCCTATGGTTTGCCTAGAACTTGGATGCTTTATTATTATTATCTGCAATGCCCATGTTTAGATTATTACATGAACTATCTTATCCATACAACGCCCGTTCATCCATTCCCTATGCCTATGGTACTTTCATCATGTTGTTTTCCGCGATTTCTACTGTTGTTACTATTTTACTCCTGCTGTTACTTTACTACTACTGTTGCTATGAAACTATTACCACTGATAAATTGTTACGAGCAAGTCTACTTTCAGGTGCAGCTGAATTGACAACTGAGTTGTAAAGGCTTATAAATATTCTTTGACTCCCCTTGTGTCGAATCAATAAATTCGGGTTTTAGTTCCCTCGAAGACTGTTGCGATCCCTTATTGATATGGATCAACGTGATCCGAGAGGGTTTTGGCCCAATCTTTCACGACGATCAAAGAACAGTAAGAGATAACTTTGGTCGGTGAGTAATTTTGATCTACTCCACGACACGCGCAACAGATCCAGATGAATCAGCAAGCAAAACAAACAATATTGGTGTCCCCCGACATGAGACCTTTTCTGTATTCTCAATCTCAAATAAATTCAACTCCCCTATTACATGGCTGCACCTAGCTTTATATAATAGCCAACTGAACTTAACTTACAAGAAAACCAACTAGAAAAAATAAAATAACTTGATACGGACCCACTTTTGCTAAACAGAAAATAAAAACGACACCCAGAAATAAAATGACTCTTTTGTAGGTGCGCCATATTGCCTCGCGTGCAAATGGACCCCATCCGGACTCCTTCAAACACACCACGCTCCACCAAAATCTTTCAAACATATCCACGCCTTCTTTGATCTTCTTCATGCGCGGCAGGAACAGGAACAATAGTCGTCGCCGAACAACATCAATAGCATGGAAAATAATATATGTAGCACACATAGAAGGTGCCGTATCATCCTCCCCCCTTCAGGCGAAACCGTCCTCGGTTTCAAGTCATCTCCTGCAGCAAAATCGTCATGAACAGGCTGAACATCAACCACATGGATGTCAATAGTAGAATCTGCAGAAACAACATGAATTGCAGCAATATCGGCCATAACTATAGGGCGAATAGGCTCCAAAATAGGTGCAGCAATATTGGCTACCACAGGAATTGCAGCAGCTTTGGCTTCCTTCTTCTTTGTCTCTTCGAGCTCTCTCGGCTTTGCATGAGCCTCCTTTTTTCTGCATTTTTTATCTCTCCAAAGTGTGTATGCATGGGTATCCATGGTTTTCAGATGACACTCCTTTTTACCAAAAGGCACGGTATACTGCGGTGGAATACATTGATACATCATTACTCCATGCTCATCGGTCCATGGTTTCCCCAACAACAAATGACATGAAACCAGCTGAAGTGGAATCACGTCGCAACACACCGCATAAGACAACGAACCCAATTGAAAGTGTACCGATGCTTGGTGTGATGGCGAGCTGATCGTTACCGAAATATAAAAAAATATGGTCGCGGATGTGGCATCCTCGGCAACTCCAGCTTCTCGACCATCTCGAGGCTAGTAGCGTTGATGAAGCTCCGATGATCAATTGTCAATGCACATGCCCTATCCTGAACTTTAACACGAGAGTGAAACAAATTGGCGGCTCGTCCTTCTTGCTCTCGCTGAAACACATATGATAGCAGGTTCTTCTTTTCCATTGTGCACGCAGGACTGAGCAAAAACGTGCGCGGCAGAGAAATCTTGGTAGGAACCAGGCGCGACACACCTCAAACTGTAGCAACTGACAGAGCAGTAGCACGTCGCGCCAGAAATTCCCGTATCAGATCTTGTATACGTGAGTTGGGAAATGTAACATCCCAAGTATGAAAAACAACCTTACAATGTTTGCTTTTTGTTTAAATTTAGTTTGCATCATTCCATCATGAGTTTTGCATTTGTTTCAATTGTTTTCCATTTGATTTTCAAACAAAAATTCAAATCCTTGTTTCATACTTGTTCTGTTACAATTTTTCAAATGAAACATTCAAATCAAAACATCCAATTGTTTCCAATAAACTTGAAATTCCAAACTTTAAACTTGCTTAAGTTTCAATAAGTCAATTATTGCAAATTTCAGTCAAATCCATTTGAATTTCAAACAGCAATAGAATTTAAAAAATTTGGAAAACAAAAAGTTGCACAGCTGGGCTTTTGCAATAAATAACTAATAAAAAATTATCATCAAAATTATTCAACCCCAAAACCCTATTCTTTTCCCTCTTTTCTTTCCTACAAAAATAGGGTGAACAAAAAAAATAGAAACAGAAACAAAAAAAAGGGGGGGGGGGAGGGCAGGCCAGCCAATTGGGCTGAGCCCACCTCAGCCCCAAAGCCCATGCGCCCCCCACCTCGGTGTCGTCTTCCTCCTCTATACGGAGACAGAGGAGGGGAGGCTCCCCCACCGAGCAGAGCTCGCCCTGCTCCACCTCCCCTATTTCTACCCCCTCTCCCCTCCGAAACCCTAGCTCTCCTCTCCCTCTTCCTCCTCAAGCCGCCGCCACCCTCTCCCTTTTCCTCTCCCCTTCCCTGTCGAATTTCCGGAGCTTTTCTGAACCTCTGTACCACCTCCATGGCCGGAGGTTGAAGCTCCACTCGCCGTCGCCCTAGGCCACCTCGACGCCTGTTGACCCCGGGAACGGAACCGGGAGGGTTCCCTCTCCCCTTTTGCCGAAGGGAGCGAGGCCGGAGGACGCCTACACCGCACGCGATCGTCGCCGTCGAGCGCCTCTCCGCCACCGCCATTTTCTCTGTCGCCAAGCTCCCGATCGACAGGCCCACGGTGAGCCACCCCCCTGTCCGCCCTCTCCCTCTCCCCTCTGCTCCGCGGGCCAGCACGCGCCCACGCGAGCGCACGCCTAGCGCCCCGCGCGCACGTCGGTAGCACCTCGCCGTTCGTCGTCGTCGACGATCTGTTCGCGAGCGCATTCAGGTAACTGAACTTTTGTTCAGTTTCGACAGTAGGCCGAAACGCTACCTCAAAAACCCGCGCTCCCTATTCCTAACACCAGTACAGCAGCACCCCAGTGGCACTAGCGCAGCGCACACACGCTCGAGATCCCGGGATCGAATCCCCCCCGCGCGGGATTAAACACACACTTTTTATTTTCTTTTTCCAGATCCAGAACAATTCCTTTTTCGCACACGGGTCCCTGTGAGTTCACAGTTCAGTCCCTGGCTGTTAAATAAAATGGCAGAACACACCCTATACTTTGAAATTGCATAACTAATTCATTATAAATCCAAATTTAATAATTTAAATATGTTTTCCACACCAAATTGAATTCTCTACCTAAATATAAACTTTGTTTACTGTTTTGAATATTTTAAATTGGTGAAATACTTGAATCCTTGTTTAATTCATTTAATTTTGCAAAATTCATAACTTGGGCATAAAAATTCCAAATTCAACAAACTAAATATGTTTTCCATACCAAATTAAATTCTCTACATGTTAAAACCATTTGTATACTGTTTTGAACCTTTCAAATGGTTTCAAAAATTCAAATTCAAACAACTCTTTCAAAATTTGGTCAAATTCATAACTAATTCAAATTTAATTCAAATGACACATGTAAAATATGTTTTCCATGCAAAATTGAATAAGCTTTCCAAATATAAACTTTGTTTACTATTTTGAATAAATTAAATTGCTGAAAACAACAGTTTCTTAATTAATGCATTTAAAATTGTCAAATTAATAACTTGCTCATTTTAAATCCATTTTCAACAAATGAAATATGTATTCCATCTAGATTTTTTTGTTCTTTCCAAATATGAATTTTGTTATCTGTTTTGAACAATTAAAATGGGTGAAAACAATAAATGTTTGTGTAACTCATTTAAGAAGCCAAATTTCATAACTTAATAAATAAAATTCCAAACTTGGTAAACAACCTATCAAATTGAAGCTATTGTTGTTTTATTATTGTTTTCATCATCCATGCATCATTCTAATCAACTTTCACATGATGGTTATTTGTATATCACTTAATTCAACTTTAATTCAAGAGCTTTCTATATGCAACCCAAATTTCATATGGGCCCATTTAATATGTTCACCATGTCAACTAGTTTACCTATGATGCATCAATTAAATTGTCATGCATCATCCCATGTTTGTGCATTATGCCATGTTATTGATTGTTTGTCTCTCTGCGTTGTTTGTTTGCTTCTTCTCGAATAGACGACGACGTTGAGACAGACGAGGTTTACGACACTACTTCAGAGGAGTTAGCCCAGTACCAGGCTACTGAGTTTGCAGGCAAGTATTCACTCACCTGAACCATTGTGTCCTTTCCACACTGGATACCAATACTTTCCGATGTCTAATCTGCTAGCCTTAAGATTCGTTGCTTGTGTTCCGATCCTATCACATGTTATCCTGTAACCCTGATATAGCCTATCCTCCACACCTATAACCCTGTTGCCTGTTGCCTGTGTCTTACTAGCATGCTTAGGGTTGTTTATGTTCGAGTCTGATGTCCGTTATTTTCTTCTACCATATTTATTATGTTCTGGGGGCTCGATGTTTAAACAACAACCTGTTAATGTTTGAGGTAATGCTAATTTGATGATAAGGCACCGGAAGGAGGCCGGGTATGGTTTTGAGGCCTGCTAGTGTCGAACTCAGGAAAAGTTCTTGTCCTCTGGATCCATGTTGAGCGCGCTAACCGCATGTGGGAAGCGTGTATGGGCACCCCCCCGCAACTCTGATTCGATTCGCATCTCGTCCAAATCGCCAGACTTAGTTCGGGCTTTCCATTTGATGCACGCATATGCAGGTACGAACCCTTGGCGCCAGGGTGGAACTTTTGTAGTCGGCATTTAGGGCGGCGTGGTCTTCCGGTGCTATGAGGGTCCCCCTTTTCTTCGTGGGGGCTCGATTAGCCGCGCACGCACATCACGTGGTTCTTTAGGCTTGATGCGAAGAAGAGTTGGGTTGTGTTGAGTGTTTCGCTTGGTGGGTTTGATCCCCGTCTGGCGGGATATTCTTACGTGTACGGCCAAATTGTGTCGCACCCGGACTTCTAGAGGATACTCCCCGTACGAACTGAACAGTATTTTGATTGGATTACGGGGCTTACCGGCACCCGCATCTCTTACGAGTAGGCCAACACTTATGTGTGACAACCAATCTTTACTATTCACCGTCGATGTAAACTATCCCGTAGAAATCAGGACACTACCATTGACGTACTTCATACCATACACACATGGTACGTCAACGGCGTTGAACAAGATGATAACACAACATATCTCTAAGACACAAAAGATTGAAATAAGTTGCAAATAGCTCTCACTAGAGCAGAGATAGCAAATACAATCATCCAGAGGACACATGTCCCAACATATCATCATTACACCACAGCGGAAGCATTCAAAAGGTCTGAGTACAGACAAAACCAAATAGTCTTAAGAAGCTGGGAATGAAAGGAAAACGGAGCCCATCCACATAGTCTCGGATCCTGCCCGGGTCCGCTATCTACTCGTCAGCAGCCTCGTCAAACTCCACGTAGTAGCCGTCACGGGGATCCTCGTAAGCGTAGTCTGCGGAAACCACAGCCCCAAAGGGGTCAGTACATAAACGTACTGGCAAGCAAGACTCACAGTTCACCAAAGTGTAGCCGTCAACACCAAGCACAGATGCCTTGGGATCAACGGAAGAAAGGTTATAAAAGATGCTGCAATTGGCTGCACTAACCAACTACAGAACATACTATAAGTTCCGGCTATCAGAAAGGGGATAAGATAGCGTATCGTAACCAACTACAACTAACCACCAAACAAACCCATCCGGGATCTCGCCCCTTATCCAAAGAAGCAATCCGAGGATAACTCACACAGTTGGATTAATGATGGGTCAAGTTATTGTGTCAATAAGTCTATTACTAGTCAAGTTATCATTAGTTAGGTGTAAGTTGTTCTGAGTACTTGTTAGCCAGTACCTTCACCAAGTTAACCATAACCGCGGAAAACACGGCTTCTCGAGAAGATTTATCCCTGCAGGGGTGCACCAATTTAGCCGTACACGTAAGAATAACCCGCCAGATGGAATGGCCTTTCCACCAAGCGGGGCACTCAACACAACTCAACTCTTCTTCGCATCAAGCCCAAAGCACCACGTGCTGTGCGTGCGCGGCTAATCGAGTGCCACGAAGAAAAGGGGACCCTCATAGCACTGGAAGACCACGCCGCCCTAAATGCCGACTACAAAAGTTCCACCCTGGCCTCGGGTTCGTACCTGCATATGCGTGCATCAAATGGAAAGCCCGAACTAAGTGTGGTGATTTGGACGAGATGCGAATCGAATCAAATTGAGGGGGGCGCCCATACACGCTTCCCACATGCGGATAGTGCGCTCATCATGGATCAGTAGACAAGACCCTTTTCCTAATTAGGGTCGACACTAGCAGGCCTCAAAACCACGCCGGGCCTCCTACCGGTGCCTTATCAGCAAATTATTATTACCTCAAGATTAACAGGTTGTTGTTTAACATCGAGCTCCAGAATATAATCAAATATGATAACAGATAGTAACTGATAACAGACTCGAGCAAAAACAACCCTAAGCATGCTAGTAAGACACGGGCCCAAGCAACAGGGTTATAGGATTGGAGGTGAGGCAATATCAGGGTTCAGGGTATCATGTGATGGGTTCATAACAGAAACAACTATTCATAGGGCTAGAAGAAATAGACAACGGAAAGTATCGGTAATCAATGTTGAAAGGAACACAGTGGTTCATGTGAGTGATAACTTGCCTGCAAACTCAGTAGCCTGGTACTGGGCTAACTCCTCAGAAGGGGTGTCGTAAGTATCGTCTGTCTCAACGTCGTCGTCTATTCGAGAAGAAGCAAACAAACAACGCAAAGAGACAAACAATCAATAACATGGCATAATGCACAATCATGGGATGATGCATGACCATTTAATTGATGCATGCAAAATAAACTAGTTGACATGGTAGCATAACATAATTAATTGGACCCACATGCAATTTGGGATTGCATATGGAAAGCCCATGAATTATGGTTGAAACAATTGTTTTACAACTAACCGATAGGTGAAAGTGGATTAGTATGATGCATGGATGAGGAAAACAGAACAATAACAACGATAGAAACAATTTAAAATAAGGTTTACCAAGTTTAGAAATTTATTTATTAAGTTAGGGAATTTTGGTTACTTAAAGGTGTTACACAAGCATTTGTTGTTTTCATCAATTTTAATTGTTCAAAACAAATAACAAAATTCATATTTGGAAAGTACACAAAATTTTAGGTGGAATACATGTTTCAAATATTGAAAAAGGAATTAGGATGAATTATTTATGAATTAAACAAGTCAAACAAGATTTAAATGAATTAAATTCAAGTATGAATATTATTTGAATTTTATTTGTTCAAAACATAAATTCAAATTCATATTTGAAAAGTTTATACTTTTCTAGTTGAAAACATATTTTACATGTTCAAAAATATTTTATTTTGAGCAAGTTATGAATTTATCAAATTTAAATGATTTAAACAAGGTTTAAATTATTTAAGCAATTTTAATTATTCAAACCATGAAACAAAGTTTATATTTGCAAAGTACATGAAAAATGGGATGGAAAACATATTTTATGTAACATCCCAAGTATGAAAAATAGCCATTAGAATGTTTGCTCTCTGTTAATTTATGTTTTGCATCATGACATCATGTTCATTGCAATTGTTTTGCTTGTTTTTCATTTGTTTTCCAACTGTTTTCACTTGTTTTCCTTTGTTTTCTATTTGAATTTCAAACCAAAATTCAAACCTTTTGTTTCATCCTTGTGATGTTACAATTTCCAAAATGATATTTCAAATCAAAACAATCAATTGTTTCCATTAAAGTGTGATTTCAAAACTGTTGTTTTGTTTCTATAAAAATGCATCCAATAACCAAACCCTTTTCAAATTCAATTAATTTCCAAAACAGCAACTCTGTTGAAAATTATGAAAATTGCAAAACAAATCAATCAATTGTTTCCATCAAACCATAAGGTTCAACCATTAAAATTATGGCTTTTAATAATTCAATTAATTCTAATGTTGTTCAAAATCCAATCAAATTTCAAACAGTACCCACTTTTAAAATTATGAAATAACCAAAACATTGGTGCTCATTTGTTTCCAATCAAAATCATTTGATCACCCTATTTAAGATATTGTTTTCATTAACCATTTAACCACAAAATTCAATCAAAATCACTCCAAGTCAAACAACACCATAAGTTAAATATTTTTGAAATCCAAAATTTGCATTTGGTTACCAATCCATTAAGGAGCTAACCCAAATTTTTCTAATATTTTTCCGAACTCCCAAAGCCCCTCTTTTCTTCTCTAATTCAATACAGCAAAAAATAATAATAATAGAACACAAAAGAATAAAAGCAAACAACAAAGGGAGAGAGAGCACCAGCAGGCCTCGCCCAACCCACTCCTTTTCCCTGGCCCGTACCCCCCTCTCATCTTCTTCCTTCGTACGGATTCGCATCCAAGCTACCCACGTAGCAGAGCAGATACAGGCAACGGTGGAGCTCCTCCACCCCTCCCTATAAACTCCATGGCTAGCCCTAACCCTAACCCTATTTCCCCTTCTCCCTCCTTCCTCTTCCCCCGCCTCCATCTCCCTTCCACCTCCCCTCCATCTCCCTCATCTCTGTATTTCTTTTCTCTGTACCTGTACCACCCGAAAGCCCCCTCCTTTCCACCGGCGATCACCGGAGCTGCGGTCTCCCTCCGGCCAGGGCGGGTGCGGGAATGGAATCCCCGCACCGCCCTCTCCCTCCTCATCACCTCGGCGCGGGCGGGGACGGCCCAGAGCGCCGCCGCCATGCTCCCCACGCCGTCGGCCTTCCCTGCTCTGCACCGACCTGTCCTCCCCTTCGATGCCTCAAGGTGAGCCCTTCTCCCTCGATCCGCCCCGCTCCCCTCACCTTCCTTCCTCCCGCATGCACCGCACCACCCACCGCACGCCACGCCCACGGCGCCCCTCAGGCGCGAGCGCAGCAGCAGCCATCGCTGCCTGCCTCCGGTCTCTGTCCAGTTACAGCAACGAACGTACATCTTCAGTTCAGAGAAAAAATCCTGCGAGCCAACACCTTAACCCCCCCCCCCCCCGCTGCCCCTTCTGTTACCAACCGAACGCACATCCCAGTTGGTGTGCATCTCTGCGCGCACCCGCGAGGTGGGGGGATCGAATCCCCAGCCCCCACTTTTCCGTTTCCTTTTTCCCGAATTAATTTCCGTGCAGTATCTGAACCTTAAGCCCCCTCGCCCCCCTTATCTGACAACAGAGCAGCAGCAGCCCATCTGGTTGTTCCTTGGGCGCAGGAAGCGGAGGGCAGGGGTTCGAATCCCACCCCTGCCTATTAAAACCAACCTTTTTTATTTATTTGTTTGGTTACAGAACTTCCCCCAAATCACAACCAAGTCCCTGTATGATTCTTTCTAAATCCTTGCAATTTATTTCCAAGTCCCTAGTTAATAAAAAATGGCAGATTTGCACCAAATCTTGTAAAATGCATAAATAATTCATCCCAACTCGAAATTCAAAATTTTTAATATGTTTTCTGTCCCAAATTAAATTCTCTATCCAAATATAAAATTTGTTGACTGTTTTGAATATTTTAAATTGGTGAAATATTTAAAAACTTGCTTAATTCACTTAAACTTGCAAAATTCATAACTTGAGCATAAAAATTCCAAATTCCACAAACTAAATATGTTTTCCAATCAACTTTTCATGTACTTTCCAAATATAAATTTTGTTTGCTGTTTTCAATAATTTAAATTGCTGAAAACAACTGTTTCTTAATTATTGCATTTAAAATTGCCAAAATAATAACTTGCTCATTTTAAATCCAATTTCCACAAATGAAATATGTTTTCCATGCAAAATTAAACCACCTTTTCAAATATAAAATTTGTTTCATGTTTTGAATAATTAAAATTGGTTAAATGATTTAAACCTTGTTTAAATCATTTAATATTGCTAAATTCATAACTTGATCAAAACAAATTCTTTTGGGACATATAAAATATGTTTTCAAACCATCAAAGTATAAACTTTTCAAATATGAATTTGGTCTAATGCTTTGAACAAATAAAAATTCAAATAATTTCATGTTTGAATTAAATTCATTTAATTCCTGTTTAAGCTTGCTTAATTCATAAATAATTTATTTGAAATCCTTTTTCAACAAGTGAAACATGTATTCCAACTAAAATCTTGTGTTCTTTCCAAATATAAACTTTGTTATCTATTTTGAACAATTAAAAGTGGTGAAAACAACAAATGCTTGTGTGACACCTTTAAGAAACCAAAATTTCTTAACTTAATAAACAAATTTCTAAACTTGGTAAACCTTATTTCCCTTTGGTTCTATTGTTGTTATTTTGTTGTTTTCCTCATCCATGCATCATGCTAATCAACTTTCATATGATGATTAGTTGTACAACAATTAATTCAACCATAATTCATGGGCTTTCCATATGCAATCCAAATTGCATATGGGTCCATTTAAACATGTTATCTTGTCAACTAGTTTATTTATGATGCATCAATTAAATGGTCATGCATCATCCCATGTTTGTGCACTATGCCATGTTATTGATTGTTTATCTCTCTGTGTTGTTTGTTTGCTTCTTCTCGGATAAACGACGACGTTGAGACCGACGATACTTACGACATCCCTTCTAAGGAGTTAGCTCAGTACCAGGCTACTGGGTTTGCAGGCAACTATTCACTCACATGAACCATCGTGTTCCTTTCAACATTGGTTACCGATACTTTCCGTTGTCTATTCTGCTAGCCCTATGAATAGTTGCTTCTGTTACGAACCTATCACATGTATCCTTTAACCCTGATACTGCCTCACCTCCACACCTATAACCATTGCTTGTTGCCCGTGTCTTACTAGCATGCTTAGGGTTGTTTTGCTCGAGTCTGTTACCCGTTACTTTATGTTACTTTTTCTATTAAGTTCTGGGGGCTCGATGTTTAATCAATCAATCATGCTAATGTTATTGTTAATAATAATTTGATGATAAGGCACCGGCAGGAGGCCCTGCGTGGTTTTGAGGCCTGCTAGTGTCGACCCTAATTAGGAAAAGGGTCTTGTCTACTGATCCATGATGAGCGCACTAACCGCATGTGGGAAGCGAGTATGGGCGCCCCCCTCAATTTGATTCGATTCGCATCTCGTCCAAATCGCCTCATTTAGTTCGTGTTTTCCATTTGCCGCATGAATGTTTTTGCGAGCCCAGGCCAGGGTGGAACTTTTGTAGTCGACATATAGGGGGACACGGTCTTAGAGTGCTATGAGGGTCCCTTTTCTTCGGGGCTCGATTAGCCGTGCGCCCAAGGTGCTTCGGGCTTGATGCGAAGAAGAGTTGGGTTGTGTTGAGTGCCTCGCTTGGTGGAAGTGCATTTCCTATCTGGCGGGGTATTCTTACGTGTACGGCTAAATTGGTGCATCCCTGCAGGGTTAAATCTTCTCGAGAAGCCGTGTTTTCCGTGGTTATGGACTACTTGGTGAAAGTACTGGCTAACAAGTACTCAGGACAACTTAAACCTAATGGTTAACAACCTTACACCCAATGATTAACAACTTGACTAGTAATAGGCTTATTGACACAATAATCTGAACCATCATTAATCCAACTGTGTGAGTTATCCTCGGATTGCTTCTTTGGATAAGGGGCGAGATCCAGGATTGGTTTGTGTGGAGTTAGTTGATAGGTTGGTTACGATACGCGATCTTATCTCCTTTCTGTTAGCCGGAAGTTGTAGTATGTTCTGTAGTTGGTTAGAGCAGCCAGTTGCAGCATCTTTTGTGTCCCCTTCCTTCCGTTGAACCCAAAGCATCTGGGCTTGGTGTTGACGGGTTACACTTTGGTGAACTGTGAGTCTTGCTTGCCAGTACGTTTATGTACTGACCCCTTTGGGGCTGTGGTTTCCGCAGACTACGTTTCCGAGGATCCCCATGGTGGCTACGACGTGGAGTATGACGAGACTGCTGACGAGTAGATAGCGGACCCGGGCAGGATCCGAGACTTCGTGGATGGGCTCTGTCTGTTCGTTTCCGGCCTCTTAGGCCTATTTGGATCTTGTCTGTACTCAGACATTTTGAATGCTTCCGCTATGATGTAATGATGTTATGTTGGGACATGTGTCCTCTGGATGATTGTATTTGCTATCTCTGCTCTAATGAGAGCTATTTGCAACTTATTTCAATCTTTTGTGTCGTAGAGATCTGTTGTGATATCACTTGTTCCAATGCCGTTGACGTACCATGTGTGTATGTTTTGAAGTACGTCAATGGAAGTATCCTGATTTCTATGGGATAGTTTACGTCGACGCTGAACAGATAGGGGTTGGTTGTCACACATACGTGTGTTGGCCTACTCGTAAGAGGACGCGGGTGCCGGTAAGCCCCGTAATCCAATATACTACTGTTCAACGGAACGACGAGTATCCTTTAGAAGTCCGGGTGCGACAAATGGTATCAGAGCCTGTCTGCCTGTAGGATCCCTTTTTACTGGTCGCAGTTGAGTCTAGAAACTATTTTGTAGCTATATAGGAAAAATGAAACGTGAGAGTAGGAATTCTGTTCTTTTTCTTCTTTCCCCCACCCACCCTCCCTTTTCTGGTAAGGAAGTGCAATGTTGTTTTCCCTTCTCATCTAAACTTTCAAGTTAGGATTTCACGTATCCTGGTTTCTCTAGGATGGTTATATCTACTAGACCATAGGAATGGAGGTGGTTGTGACATGATTTATCATGTTGCCTACTCACGATTGAGAACGGAGGCGTGTAAGCCCCGAAAGCAAATCCTCTATTCCTTAAGCAGTAGATATTGATCCTTTAGAAGCCCGGATGGGTTTTCCGTAGTACCTCAGGAGTGTTTTGTTCTCGTTTTCCCAATGTTGCTTTGTTATCCTGTTCTTCTCAACATCCTTTTCGTCCGTTGAAATCTTGTTGTTGCTTCCCACTTCAGTTCTGCTACCGGCGTCTAATCAATAACCTTGTTCCACCCTTCTGACAGATAGTCTATTCTACAAATGAATCAAGTTCTATTCAACTATAAACCCTCGATACAAAACCTCTCCCTTTACTTGAAAATGTTCCGGTGGTTTCCAAATTCTCTGACGTCTTTCCAGAAGAGTTGCCAGGAATGCCTATCGTTTTGAACTTCCAGAAAAACTATCCAAGGTGCACGATGTGTTTCACGTGTCACAGCTCAAGAGGATCTTCGCAAGAAGTATCCGGACCTTTTTCTTTTCTCAGTAGGAATTTCGGGACGCGATTCCTTCAAGGGGGGCGTTTTGTAACATCCCAAGTATGAAAAATAACCATTAGAATGTTTGCTCTCTGTTAATTTATGTTTTGCATCATGACATCATGTTCATTGCAATTGTTTTGCTTGTTTTTCATTTGTTTTCCAACTGTTTTCACTTGTTTTCCTTTGTTTTCTATTTGAATTTCAAACCAAAATTCAAACCTTTTGTTTCATCCTTGTGATGTTACAATTTCCAAAATGATATTTCAAATCAAAACAATCAATTGTTTCCATTAAAGTGTGATTTCAAAACTGTTGTTTTGTTTCTATAAAAATGCATCCAATAACCAAACCCTTTTCAAATTCAATTAATTTCCAAAACAGCAACTCTGTTGAAAATTATGAAAATTGCAAAACAAATCAATCAATTGTTTCCATCAAACCATAAGGTTCAACCATTAAAATTATGGCTTCTAATAATTCAATTAATTCTAATGTTGTTCAAAATCCAATCAAATTTCAAACAGTACCCACTTTTGAAATTATGAAATAACCAAAACATTGGTGCTCATTTGTTTCCAATCAAAATCATTTGATCACCCTATCTAAGATATTGTTTTCATTAACCATTTAACCACAAAATTCAATCAAAATCACTCCAAGTCAAACAGCACCATAAGTTAAATATTTTTGAAATCCAAAATTTGCATTTGGTTACCAATCCATTAAGGAGCTAACCCAAATTTTTCTAATATTTTTCCTAACTCCCAAAACCCCTCTTTTCTTCTCTAATTCAATACAGCAAAAAATAATAATAATAGAACACAAAAGAATAAAAGCAAACACCAAAGGGAGAGAGAGCACCAGCAGGCCCAGCCCAACCCACTCCTTTTCCCTGGCCCGTACCCCCCTCTCATCTTCTTCCTTCGTACTGATTCACATCCAAGCTACCCACGTAGCAGAGCAGATACAGGCAACGGTGGAGCTCCTCCACCCCTCCCTATAAACTCCATGGCTAGCCCTAACCCTAACCCTATTTCCCCTTCTCCCTCCTTCCTCTTCCCCCGCCTCCATCTCCCTTCCACCTCCCCTCCATCTCCCTCATCTCTGTATTTCTTTTCTCTGTACCTGTACCACCCGAAAGCCCCCTCCTTTCCACCGGCGATCACCGGAGCTGCAGTCTCCCTCCGGCCAGGGCGGGTGCGGGAATGGAATCCCCGCACCGCCCTCTCCCTCCTCATCACCTCGGCGCGGGCGGGGACAGCCCGGAGCGCCGCCGCCATGCTCCCCACGCCGCCGGCCTTCCCTGCTCTGCACCGACCCGTCCTCCCCTTCGATGCCTCAAGGTGAGCCCTTCTCCCTCGATCCGCCCCGCTCCCCTCACCTTCCTTCCTCCCGCATGCACCGCACCACCCACCGCACGCCACGCCCACGGCGCCCCTCAGGCGCGAGCGCAGCAGCAGCCATCGCTGCCTGCCTCCGGTCTCTGTCCAGTTACAGCAACGAACGCACATCTTCAGTTCAGAGAAAAAATCCTGTGAGCCAACACCTTAACCCCCCCCCGCTGCCCCTTCTGTTACCAACCGAACGCACATCCCAGTTGGTGTGCATCTCTGCGCGCACCCGCGAGGTGGGGGGATCGAATCCCCAGCCCCCACTTTTCCGTTTCCTTTTTCCCGAATTAATTTCCGTGCAGTATCTGAACATTAAGCCCCCTCGCCCCCCTTATCTGACAACAGAGCAGCAGCAGCCCATCTAGTTGTTCCTTGGGCGCAGGAAGCGGAGGGCAGGGGTTCGAATCCCACCCCTGCCTATTAAAACCAACCTTTTTTATTTATTTGTTTGGTTACAGAACTTCCCCCAAATCACAACCAAGTCCCTGTATGATTCTTTCTAAATCCTTGCAATTTATTTCCAAGTCCCTAGTTAATAAAAAAATGGCAGATTTGCACCAAATCTTGTAAAATGCATAAATAATTCATCCCAACTCCAAATTCAACATTTTTAATATGTTTTCTGTCCCAAATTAAATTCTCTATCCAAATATAAAATTTGTTTACTGTTTTGAATATTTTAAATTGGTGAAATATTTAAAAACTTGCTTAATTCACTTAAACTTGCAAAATTCATAACTTGAGCATAAAAATTCCAAATTCCACAAACTAAATATGTTTTCCAATCAACTTTTCATGTACTTTCCAAATATAAATTTTGTTTGCTGTTTTGAATAATTTAAATTGCTGAAAACAACTGTTTCTTAATTATTGCATTTAAAATTGCCAAAATAATAACTTGCTCATTTTAAATCCAATTTCCACAAATGAAATATGTTTTCCATGCAAAATTAAACCACCTTTTCAAATATAAAATCTGTTTCATGTTTTGAATAATTAAAATTGGTTAAATGATTTAAACCTTGTTTAAATCATTTAATATTGCTAAATTCATAACTTGATCAAAACAAATTCTTTTGGGACATATAAAATATGTTTTCAAACCATCAAAGTATAAACTTTTCAAATATGAATTTGGTCTAATGCTTTGAACAAATAAAAATTCAAATAAGTTCATGTTTGAATTAAATTCATTTAATTCCTGTTTAAGCTTGCTTAATTCATAAATAATTTATTTGAAATCCTTTTTCAACAAGTGAAACATGTATTCCAACTAAAATCTTGTGTTCTTTCCAAATATAAACTTTGTTATCTATTTTGAACAATTAAAAGTGGTGAAAAAAACAAATGCTTGTGTGACACCTTTAAGAAACCAAAATTTCTTAACTTAATAAACAAATTTCTAAACTTGGTAAACCTTATTTCCCTTTGGTTCTATTGTTGTTATTTTTTTGTTTTCCTCATCCATGCATCATGCTAATCAACTTTCATATGATGATTAGTTGTACAAAAATTAATTCAACCATAATTCATGGGCTTTCCATATGCAATCCAAATTGCATATGGGTCCATTTAAACATGTTATCTTGTCAACTAGTTTATTTCTGATGCATCAATTAAATGGTCATGCATCATCCCATGTTTGTGCACTATGCCATGTTATTGATTGTTTATCTCTCTGTGTTGTTTGTTTGCTTCTTCTCGGATAAACGACGACGTTGAGACCGACGATACTTACGACATCCCTTCTAAGGAGTTAGCTCAGTACCAGGCTACTGGGTTTGCAGGCAAGTATTCACTCACATGAACCATCATGTTCCTTTCAACATTGGTTACCGATACTTTCCGTTGTCTATTCTGCTAGCCCTATGAATAGTTGCTTCTGTTACGAACCTATCACATGTATCCTTTAACCCTGATACTGCCTCACCTCCACACCTATAACCATTGCTTGTTGTCCGTGTCTTACTAGCATGCTTAGGGTTGTTTTGCTCGAGTCTGTTACCCGTTACTTTCTGTTACTATTTCTATTAAGTTCTGGGGGCTCGATGTTTAATCAATCAATCATGCTAATGTTATTGTTAATAATAATTTGATGATAAGGCACCGGCAGGAGGCCCTGCGTGGTTTTGAGGCCTGCTAGTGTCGACCCTAATTAGGAAAAGGGTCTTGTCTACTGATCCATGATGAGCGCACTAACCGCATGTGGGAAGCGAGTATGGGCGCCCCCCTCAATTTGATTCGATTCGCATCTCGTCCAAATCGCCTCATTTAGTTCGTGTTTTCCATTTGCCGCATGCATGTTTTTGCAAGCCCAGGCCAGGGTGGAACTTTTGTAGTCGGCATATAGGGGGACACGGTCTTAGAGTGCTATGAGGGTCCCTTTTCTTCGGGGCTCGATTAGCCGTGCGCCCAAGGTGCTTTGGGCTTGATGCGAAGAAGAGTTGGGTTGTGTTGAGTGCCTCGCTCTATGGAAGTGCATTTCCTATCTGGCGGGGTATTCTTACGTGTACGGCTAAATTGGTGCATCCCTGCAGGGTTAAATCTTCTCGAGAAGCCGTGTTTTCCGCGGTTATGGACTACTTGGTGAAAGTACTGGCTAACAAGTACTCAGGACAACTTAAACCTAATGGTTAACAACCTTACACCCAATGATTAACAACTTGACTAGTAATAGGCTTATTGACACAATAATCTGAACCATCATTAATCCAACTGTGTGAGTTATCCTCGGATTGCTTCTTTGGATAAGGGGCGAGATCCAGGATGGGTTTGTGTGGAGTTAGTTGAGAGGTTGGTTACGATACGCGATCTTATCTCCTTTCTGTTAGCCGGAAGTTGTAGTATGTTCTGTAGTTGGTTAGAGCAGCCAGTTGCAGCATCTTTTGTATCCCCTTCCTTCCGTTGAACCCAAAGCATCTGTGCTTGGTGTTGACGGGTTACACTTTGGTGAACTGTGAGTCTTGCTTGCCAGTACGTTTATGTACTGACCCCTTTGGGGCTGTGGTTTCCGCAGACTACGTTTCCGAGGATCCCCATGGTGGCTACGACGTGGAGTATGCCGAGACTGCTGACGAGTAGATAGCGGACCCGGGCAGGATCCGAGACTTCGTGGATGGGCTCCGTCTGTTCGTTTCCGGTCTCTTAGGCCTATTTGGATCTTGTGTGTACTCAGACATTTTGAATGCTTCCGCTGTGATGTAATGATGTTATGTTGGGACATGTGTCCTCTGGATGATTGTATTTGCTATCTCTGCTCTAATGAGAGCTATTTGCAACTTATTTCAATCTTTTGTGTCGTAGAGATCTGTTGTGATATCACTTGTTCCAATGCCGTTGACGTACCATGTGTGTATGTTTTGAAGTACGTCAATGGAAGTATCCTGATTTCTATGGGATAGTTTACGTCGACGCTGAACATATAGGGGTTGGTTGTCACACATACGTGTGTTGGCCTACTCGTAAGAGGACGCGGGTGCTGGTAAGCCCCGTAATCCAATATACTACTGTTCAACGGAACAGCGAGTATCCTTTAGAAGTCCGGGTGCGACATTTTATTTGTTGAGTTTGGAATTTTTATGCTCAAGTTATGAATTAGTTATGGAATTATTCAAATTACAAATGAATTGTTTGAATTTGAATTTTGGATGCATTTGAATTATTCAAAACAGAAAACAAATGGTTTGAAAAGATAGATAATTAAATTTAGAGCAGTGCACATATTTTATTTTTGTTATTTGGAGTTATAAAATAAAAGTTATTATCAAATTAGTTTCAGGGGCCAATCTGTAATTAAAAAGGACTTGTTTTGAAAACAGAAAAGCTTGAAAACCTTTTCTACCGCGCAGCTGGCTAACCTAGGGCACTGCCCGTGGGCCCTAGGGCCAGCGTGGACAGCGTGCGCGCGCGTGGCAGCGAGGGCCACTGACGAGTGGGGCCTGCTTGTCAGCCCTGCGTGCAAAAATGGGTTTTATTCCGCGGCGCGGGGGATCGAACTCGTGACCGTGCGCGAGCGAGAGAGCAGTGCTACCACTGCGGTGTTTCGTCAGTTTTGACAGATACCGCGACGCGTACAGGTTATGTTTCAGATCCAACGCTTAACTGAAATTCGCGCGCGCTAACTGAACGTCTGACAGAGGAAACGTTGCCGGCGGCGAGCACCGTGGTGCTGTGCTCGTGGTGCTGCCGTGGAAACGTGTGCGTACTGCGTGCGCGAGGTGGTGCAGAGGGAGGACAGGGAGGAGGAGGAGATGGCTGCTCACCTCCGGTGTAGGCGAGGCAGCGGCCCGGAGCAGACGAGCTCGACGGCGACAGCGGCGAGTCCGTGGACGGCGGCGTGGCTACAGGGAGTCTCCGGGGTGGCTGCGGTGTTTAAACGGGAGAGGGAGAGGTGGTGGTTCGATCCCCATAGCTAGATGGGTAGGTGACGCTGCGAGGTGGTGGCTGCCATGGCGGATTCAGAGCGGCGGTTCCGGTGAGGTGCAGGGGTGAGGAATTTCGCCGGGGGGAGGGAAACGGCGGCGCACTCGAGGGGATAGGTGGGAGTAGGTGTCTAGGGCATGCGCGCAGGGTCCTAGGTAGTCTTATAGGGTCTAGGGTTGCGCGGATCGCCGTCGGGATGGCACTGCTGCCGCCGTGGCGCCACGGATGGGCGGCCGTACGCGAGGACGACGAGGATAAGAAGATCGAACCGGTATCGGGCTGTGCGGCTGGACTGCGCGCGGGGAGAAGGAATAGGTGGGCTGGGCGCAGCCCACTGCCCCCTGGCGCCAAATTTTTTATTTTTAAAATTTCTCCTTCTGTTTTTTTTGCAGAATTGGAATAGGAAGAAAAGGTAGGGTTTTAAGTTAGTAAATTTTTTAGAAAAATTAGGATAAGTTATTTAGGTCAATATCAAACCAATGCTAAGTTTTGTTTTCAAAAGTTTGAAATTAACTTGCTGTTTGTGAAGTGGTTTCAAATTGACTTAATTTGAGTATTGATTTAATTATGGAAAACAAAGGTTTAATTATTTGGAACCCTATTGTTTAATTAGAAACAATTGATTAGAATTGTTGTATAATTTGCATGAATTCAAATTGGTTGCTGTTTGATGCTTTGATTTGAATTTTGAATGGGATTTGGGATTTAATTGATTGATTAAAACCATCATTTTAATAAGTGAGCATTATGGAATAAAATGGAAACAAATAAGGGTTTGATTTGACATTATTATTTGAAAAAGATTGTAAGAGAGCAAGTATGAAATAAATGTTTGAATAAGGTTTGAATTTGAATTGTGAAAACAGAGTAAAACAGAAGCAAACAAATGGAAAACAATGTAAAACAAATGCAAACAACTTAATGAATATGATGACATGATGCAAAACTTTAATTAAACAAGAAACAAACATGCTAGGGGTGGTTTTTCATACTTGGGATGTTACAAAACGCCCCCCCTTGAAGGAATCGCGCCCCGAGATTCCTTACTGAGAAGAGAAAAGGTCCGGATACTTCTTGCGAAGATCCTCTTCGGTCTCCCACGTTGCCTCTTTATCAGAATGATGCGACCACTGCACTTTCAAGAACTTGGTGCTCTTGTTGCGAGTCTTACGCTCGGTCTCATCGAGAATACGAACAGGGTGCTCCTCATAAGATAGATCATCTTGCAGTTCAATGGAATCATGATCAACTGCACGATCTGTATCGTTGAAACACCTCTTGAGCTGTGACACGTGGAACACATCGTGCACCTTGGATAGTTTTTCTAGAAGTTCAAGACGATAGGCATTTTCTGCCCGCCTTGAGAGAATGTTGAAAGGACCAATGTATCTTGGTGCAAGCTTTCCTTTCACACCGAAACGATGAGTGCCTCTGAGGGGAGTTACACGGAGATATGCCTTGTCACCAGGTGCATGGATCATATCCCTGTGCTTGCTGTCATAGTAGCTTTTCTGACGAGACTGAGCAATCTTGAGATTGTCACGAATGATGCGAACTTTCTCCTCGGCTTCCTTAACAATGTCAGGGCCTAAGAGTGAACGTTCACCAGCTCCAGACCAATTGATTGGACTCCTGCATCTGCGGCCATAGAGTGCTTCAAATGGTGCCATGCCTAGGCTTGCCTGGTAGCTGTTGTTGTAGGAGAATTCATCATATGGAAGGCAATCCTCCCATTTCATGCCAAAGGAGATACCACATGCTCTGAGCATATCCTCGAGAATCTGATTGACTCTTTCGACTTGCCCTTGAGACTGAGGGTGATAAGCTGTGCTGAACAGAAGTTTGGTGCCCAATGCTTCTTGAAAGCTTTTCCAGAAATGAGAAGTGAATATGCTTCCACGGTCTGAGCTTATTTCCAATGGAACACCATGAAGAGGAACGATCTTTGCTGTGTAGAGCTCTGCTAACTGGCTAGCTGAGATCGTTTCTTTGACAGCAAAGAAGTGAGCTACTTTAGTGAGACGATCAATAACAACAAAGATTGCATCGTTGCCCCTCTTGGACTTTGGAAAACCAGTGACGAAGTCCATTTCAATCATGTCCCACTTCCACTCAGGAATTTTCAGAGGTTGTAGAAGACCGGCTGTTTTCTGATGGACTGCCTTAACACGTTGACAAACGTCGCATTCAGAAACGTATTGAGCAATTTCACGTTTCATGCCAGGCCACCAATACAGTGTCTTAAGATCCTGGTACATCTTTGTACTTCCAGGGTGAATGGAAAGAGGAGTTTCATGAGCCTCCTTGAGAATAACATCTTTGAGACTTTGAACTTGAGGAACTGCAATGCGTCCTTCAAAGAACACAGTTCCTTTGTCATCCATTAAGAAGGACTTAAATTTCTCCTTGCCTTCTTTGATGTGTTCTACCATCTTCTTGATTTCAGCATCACGAAGTTGTTCAGAATGAATCTTATCCTCAAGAGTTGGACTGGCTGTCAAGCTAGCAAGATAACCTTGAGGAATAAGACCAAGGTTCATCTTCTGGAATTCTTCATGAAGTGGAGGTTGGCTTTCCATGATCATGAGATTATTGCAATAGGATTTGCGACTGAGAGCATCGGCCATAACATTAGCCTTGCCTGGAGTGTAAGAAATGGTGAGATCAAAGTCCTTAATCTTTTCAATCCATCTCCTTTGCCTGAGGTTTAGATCTGGTTGAGTGAAGATGTATTTCAGACTCTTATGATCGGAAAAGATTTCAGTGCGGTTACCCAACAAGTATTGTCTCCATTTCTTGAGGGCAAACACAACTGCTGCAAGTTCAAGGTAATATGTGGGATAATTTTGCTCATGTGCATTCAACTGACGTGAAGCATAAGCCACAACTTGACGTTCTTGCATAAGAACTGCACCTAGACCTTGGAGAGATGCATCGCAGAATATCTGGAAAGGTTTGGTAGTATCTGGGCCAACCAGAACTGGGGTGGAAGTGAGTTTAGCCTTCAGGAGATTGAAACTCTCATCACATTGTGGAGACCAAACGAACTTCTTGTCCTTCTTTGTGAGATCAGTGAGAGGTTTGGCAATCTTGGAAAAGTTTTGGACGAAACGACGGCAATAGCTAGCCAAGCCTAGAAAGCTTCTAACTTGTTTTACCGTCTTAGGAGGTTTCCAATCAACAATTGCTTTAACCTTTTCTGGATCAATGGCTATGCCCTTGGCTGATATGACATGACCAAGGTAAGCAACTTTTGGAATCCAGAACTCACATTTGGAGAATTTGGCATATAGACGATGCTCGCGAAGTTTCATGAGAGTGAGACGAAGGTGTTCCCCGTGCTCTTCCTCGGATTTTGAGTAGACCAGAATGTCATCAAGATATACCACAACGAACTTGTCGAGGTATTCATGGAAGACAGAATTCATGAGTCTTGAGAATGTCGCTGGTGCATTGGTGAGACCAAAGGACATGACTGTGTATTCATATAGACCGTACCGAGTGGTGAAGGCTGTTTTTTTGGAATATCTTCCTTTCTGATCTTTATTTGATGGTAACCCATCCTCAAGTCCAACTTTGAGAATATTGAGGCTCCAGCAAGTTGATCAAAAAGATCATCGATACGAGGAATTGGATACTTGTTTTTGATGGTTTTCTCGTTAAGAGGACGATAGTCAACAACGAGTCTCTTTGTTTGATCCTTCTTTGCAACGAACAGAGTTGGGCAACCCCAAGCGGAGGAACTAGGCTGAATGTAACCTTTCTCCATGTACATATCGATTTGCTCCTTCAACAATTTCAGTTCAGGAGGAGCTATCTTGTATGGATGCTTTGAGATTGGAGCAGTACCTGGTTCAAGCTCGATCACGAACTCAACTGCTCTGTCCGGAGGCATCCCTGGCAACTCTTCTGGAAAGACGTCAGGGAATTCACAAACCACCGGAACATTTTCAAGTAGAGGTAGAGGTTTAGCATCCAGGGTGTACAGCTGAACAGAACTTGATTCATTTGGAGAATAGACTATCTGGCCAGAAGGGTGGAACAGAGTTATCGACTTCTGAGCACAATCAATCGTAGCTTTATTGGCCTTCAACCAATCCATGCCAAGAATGACATCAATGTCAGAATTGTCAAGCAGAATGAGGGAAGCAAGGAATATGTGACCTCCAATTAGAATCTGATTCTCATGACTGATCTTGGAAGTTTGCATAGTTGCTCCAAGGGAGTTTACTACTAGCGGGGAACCCAAACCAACAAAAGGGAGCTTACTTGCTGTCGCAAAGATCTTTGACACGAAAGAATGCGATGCTCCGGTATCAAACAACACTTTATCTGGGTTAGAGTTTACGGGGAATGTACCGAGAACGACGTCAGCAGCTTCCTCAGCTTTGTCGACCTTGACATGATTCACCCTCGCGGTCCTCCCGACAGGCCTGTTGTTGGAGTTGAAGGCTTTAGCCGGGGGAGCACGCACCATTGCCTGGTTGGTGTTGGGGCGAGGTGGTGGTGGAGGTAGCTGCCTCTGAGTGCACTTGTCAGCATAGTGCCCTGACTGCTTGCATTTGTAGCAAGTGACGACACGAGGTGCATCTGGCCTTGGCTGCCCCATTGAAAACCTCTGAGCCTGCATCTGAGATGGGTTGGGTGGGCGGGAAGTGAAGCCTGGAGAAGATTGGGCATATGGAGCCCGAGTGACAGCACCATTTGGCACCCAGATGCGGCGCTTCTGCGGAGGGGTGGTCATGTTGGAGGAGGAACCACCCTCACGCGAGTGCTTCCGAGACTCCTCGAACGCCTTGCGCCCATTTTCTTCATTGAGCGCGGTGTTCACGAGCTCCTCGAAGTCTTTGGCCTTGATGTTGGTGAGGGCGTACTTGAGTTCCGGGTTAAAACCTCGTCGGAACCTTGCCATCTTCTTAGCCTCAGTGGACACCTCATCACCAGCGTAACGAGCGAGGCGATTGAACTCATTCTGATAGCCAATGACGTCCAGCTTGCCCTGCTTGAGGGAGCAAAATTCCTCACGCATCCTTTCCATGAGACCATCTGGGATGTGGTGCTTCAGGAAGGCATCCTTGAAACAACCCCAGGTGATTGGGTATCCAGCTCTCATGGTCTGGTAGTTCTCCCACCAGGTAGCTGCCTGACCCTTCAGTAGGTAGGTGGCATACTTGACTTTGTCCTCCTCAGCAACGTGAGCAATGTCCAGTGCCCTCGCCATCTCCCGGATCCAGTCATCAGCATCCAGAGGCTCCCGTGTTGCCACGAAAGCTCTCGGCCCCAGACTCAGAAACTCCTTGATGCTGACTCGTGGAGCATTCTGGTTGTTGTGCTGGTTAGCCTGGATCTGGGCCATCTGCGTCACGACCTGAGTCATCTGAGTCAACATCTCCGTGATTGGCGGAATCCTGAATAGACATGCATTTTAGCACAACAACGGAAAAGGATAGACTTGGTAACCGAAAAGAGAGATTATTCCGACGCATGAATAGATAACCAACAGGTACATCATCATTTGTTCAAATACATCAGAATATCCAACACACCAATACATGGTTCGAATGCCAAAGGATAACTAAACATAGCTAAGAATGGATACATCGGTACTCCCATGCTCATCACGCAGGACGGCGGTGAGTAGTACGACGAGGGGTACGGTGAGGAGCACGCCCCCGAAAGTAGGTAGAACGACGATCCACATAGATCTGACGTGGTCTGAGAGCGACTCTAGGTGTGGTGAAGTACATAGCGTCGACTCCCTGTGCTCCAAAGCGTGGAATCCCAGTGTAACCAGCACCGAGGTTGAGGAGTGGACCTCTGATCGGCTCGTAACCTCCAGCATCTGGCAGACGACGACCAACTGGCTGATCGAAACGTGCAAAGCGCTCATCTCCAACAAAGTCTGTGGTGTACGTCGCCAAACGAGTCAAAGCAAGGTAGAGTTGCTCTCTGACTGAAGCCAACTCCTGAGACAGTGTGGTGGCAACTGCGTCACTGTGCCTCATAAACTGAGCGGTGGTGTGCAGCCTGGTGTTATCATGCTCGTAGACATCCAGGTTGTCGTAGAGAGTGAAGTGAGCTCCCTCCGAAGTGATGTAACCACGGGGGATGTGGCGATAGATAGAATCGTCAAATCCCCAGTAGTCAGCACGAAGGACGGTGAGACTCACATAAGCTGCCTGCTGCACGGCCATATCCACTGTGGAACCTACTGCCTCGTAGCGGTGGACGACGCTCATGCCATCATCTGACAGAATGTAGACGATAGCCTGGTAGTAGGTCTGGTCAAACTCTCGCTGCTGCTCGTAGACCTGGTACTCTGGTGCCCAACGGAACCCCAGATAAGTGACCATGTCTCTCAGCATCTCCGGATAACCGGCAGTGCTCTCGCAACGAGTCATCCGAACCACCTGCGGGAAGAACCTGAGATCCATCTGCAGATGATCGGGGAAGTTTTGATTAGACGCCGGTAGAGAACTGAAGTGGAAAGCAACAACAAGGTTTCAACGGACGAAAAGGATGTTGAGAAGAACAGGATATCGAAGCAACAACGGGAAACACGAGACCAAAACTCCTGAGGTACTACGGAAAAACCCATCCGGGCTTCTAAAGGATCAATATCTACTGCTTAAGGGATAGCGGATTTGCTTCCGGGGCTTACACGCCTCCGTTCTCAATCATGAGTAGGCAACATGATAAATCATGCCACAACCACCTCCATTCCTATGGACTAGTAGATATAACTATCCTAGAGAAACAAGGATTCGTGAAAACCTAACTTGAAAGTTTAGGTGAGAAGGAAAAACATCGTTGCACTTCCTTACCAGAAAAGGGTGGGTGGGTGGGGAAAGAAGAAAAATGGCAGAATTCCTACTCTCACGTTTCATTTTTCCTATATAGCTACAAAATAGTTTCTAGACTCAACTGCGACCAGTAAAAGGGATCCTACAGGCAGACAGGCTCTGATACCATTTGTCGCACCCGGACTTCTAGAGGATACTCACCGTACGAACTGAACAGTATTTTGATTGGATTACGGGGCTTACCGGCACCCGCATCTCTTACGAGTAGGCCAACACTTATGTGTGACAACCAATCTTTACTATTCACCGTCGATGTAAACTATCCCGTAGAAATCAGGACACTACCATTGACGTACTTCATACCATACACACATGGTACGTCAACGGCGTTGAACAAGATGATAACACAACATATCTCTAAGACACAAAAGATTGAAATAAGTTGCAAATAGCTCTCACTAGAGCAGAGATAGCAAATACAATCATCCAGAGGACACATATCCCAACATATCATCATTACACCACAGCGGAAGCATTCAAAAGGTCTGAGTACAGACAAAACCAAATAGGCTTAAGAAGCCGGGAATGAAAGGAAAACGGAGCCCATCCACGTAGTCTCGGATCCTGCCCGGGTCCGCTATCTACTCGTCAGCAGCCTCGTCAAACTCCACGTAGTAGCCGTCACGGGGATCCTCGTAAGCGTAGTCTGCGGAAACCACAGCCCCAAAGGGGTCAGTACATAAACGTACTGGCAAGCAAGACTCACAGTTCACCAAAGTGTAGCCCGTCAACACCAAGCACAGATGCCTTGGGATCAACGGAAGAAAGGTTATAAAAGATGCTGCAACTGGCTGCACTAACCAACTACAGAACATACTACAAGTTCCGGCTATCAGAAAGGGGATAAGATAGCGTATCGTAACCAACTACAACTAACCACCAAACAAACCCATCCGGGATCTCGCCCCTTATCCAAAGAAGCAATCCGAGGATAACTCACACAGTTGGATTAATGATGGGTCAAGTTATTGTGTCAATAAGTCTATTACTAGTCAAGTTATCATTAGTTAGGTGTATGTTGTTCTGAGTACTTGTTAGCCAGTACCTTCACCAAGTTAACCATAACCGCGGAAAACACGGCTTCTCGAGAAGATTTATCCCTGCATGGGTGCACCAATTTAGCCGTACACGTAAGAATAACCCGCCAGATGGAATGGCCTTTCCACCAAGCGGGGCACTCAACACAACTCAACTCTTCTTCGCATCAAGCCCAAAGCACCACGTGCTGTGCGTGCGCGGCTAATCGAGCCCCACGAAGAAAAGGGGACCCTCATAGCACTGGAAGACCACGCCGCCCTAAATGCCGACTACAAAAGTTCCACCCTGGCCTCGGGTTCGTACCTGCATATGCGTGCATCAAATGGAAAGCCCGAACTAAGTGTGGTGATTTGGAGGAGATGCGAATCGAATCAAATTGAGGGGGGCGACCATACACGCTTCCCACATGCGGATAGTGCGCTCATCATGGATCAGTAGACAAGACCCTTTTCCTAATTAGGGTCGACACTAGCAGGCCTCAAAACCACGCCGGACCTCCTGCCGGTGCCTTATCAGCAAATTATTATTACCTCGAGATTAACAGGTTGTTGTTTAACATCGAGCCCCAGAATATAATCAAATATGATAACAGATAGTAACTGATAACAGACTCGAGCAAAAACAACCCTAAGCATGCTAGTAAGACACGGGCTCAAGCAACGGGGTTATAGGATTGGAGGTGAGGCAATATCAGGGTTCAGGGTATCATGTGATGGGTTCGTAACAGAAACAACTATTCATAGGGCTAGAAGAAATAGACAACGGAAAGTATCGGTAATCAATGTTGAAAGGAACACAGTGGTTCATGTGAGTGATAACTTGCCTGCAAACTCAGTAGCCTGGTACTGGGCTAACTCCTCAGAAGGGGTGTCGTAAGTATCGTCTGTCTCAACGTCGTCGTCTATTCGAGAAGAAGCAAACAAACAACGCAAAGAGACAAACAATCAATAACATGGCATAATGCACAATCATGGGATGATGCATGACCATTTAATTGATGCATCAAAAATAAACTAGTTGACATGGTAGCATAACATAATTAATTGGACACACATGCAATTTGGGATTGCATATGGAAAGCCCATGAATTATGGTTGAAACGATTGTTTTATTGAACTAACCGATAGGTGAAAGTGGATTAGTATGATGCATGGATGAGGAAAACAGAAAAATAACAACGATAGAAACAATTTAAAATAAGGTTTACCAAGTTTAGAAATTTATTTATTAAGTTAGGGAATTTTGGTTACTTAAAGGTGTTACACAAGCATTTGTTGTTTTCATCAATTTTAATTGTTCAAAACAAATAACAAAATTCATATTTGGAAAGTACAGAAAATTTTAGGTGGAGTACATGTTTCAAATATTGAAAAAGGAATTAGGATGAATTATTTATGAATTAAACAAGTCAAACAAGATTTAAATGAATTAAATTCAAGTATGAATATTATTTGAATTTTATTTGTTCAAAACATAAATTCAAATTCATATTTGAAAAGTTTATACTTTTCTAGTTTGAAAACATATTTTACATGTTCAAAAATATTTTATTTTGAGCAAGTTATGAATTTATCAAATTTAAATGATTTAAACAAGGTTTAAATTATTTAAGCAATTTTAATTATTCAAACCATGAAACAAAGTTTATATTTGCAAAGTACATGAAAAATGGGATGGAAAACATATTTTATTTGTTGAGTTTGGAATTTTTATGCTCAAGTTATGAATTAGTTATGGAATTATTCAAATTACAAATGAATTGTTTGAATTTGAATTTTGGATGCATTTGAATTATTTAAATCAGAAAACAAATGGTTTGAAAAGATAGATAATTAAATTTAGAGCAGTGCACATATTTTATTTTTGTTATTTGGAGTTATAAAATAAAAGTTATTATCAAATTAGTTTCAGGGGCCAATCTGTAATTAAAAAGGACTTGTTTTGAAAATAGAAAAGCTTGAAAACCTTTTCTACCGCGCAGCTGGCTAACCTAGGGCACTGCCCGTGGGCCCTAGGGCCAGCGTGGACAGCGTGCGCGCGCGTGGCAGCGAGGGCCACTGACGAGTGGGGCCTGCTTGTCAGCCCTGCGTGCAAAAATGGGTTTTATTCCGCGGCGCGAGGGATCGAACTCGTGCCGTGCGCGAGCGAGAGAGCAGTGCTACCACTGCGGTGTTTCGTCAGTTTTGACAGATACCGCGACGCGTACAGGTTATGTTTCAGATCCAACGCTTAACTGAAATTCGCGCGCGCTAACTGAACGTCTGACAGAGGAAAAGTTGCCGGCGGAGAGCACCGTGGTGCTGTGCTCGTGGTGCTGCCGTGGAAACGTGTGCATGCTGCGTGCGCGAGGTGGTGCAGAGGGAGGATAGGGAGGAGGAGGAGATGGCTGCTCACCTCCGGTGTAGGCGAGGCAGCGGCCCGGAGCAGACGAGCTCGACGGCGACAGCGGCGAGTCCATGGACGGCGGCGTGGCTACAGGGAGTCTCCGGGGTGGCTGCGGTGTTTAAACGGGAGAGGGAGAGGTGGTGGTTCGATCCCGGTAGCTAGATGGGTAGGTGACGCTGCGAGGTGGTGGCTGCCATGGCGGATTCAGAGCGGCGGTTCCGGTGAGGTGCAGGGGTGAGGAATTTCGCCGGGGGGAGGGAAACGGCGGCGCACTCGAGGGGATAGGTGGGAGTAGGTGTCTAGGGCATGCGCGCAGGGTCCTAGGTAGTCTTATAGGGTCTAGGGTTGCGCGGATCGCCGTCAGGATGGCACTGCTGCCGCCGTGGCGCCACGGATGGGCGGCCGTACGCGAGGACGACGAGGATAAGAAGATCGAACCGGTATCGGGCCGTGCGGCTCGGCTGCGCGCGGGGAGAAGGAATAGGTGGGCTGGGCGCAGCCCACTGCCCCCTGGCGCCAAAATTTTTATTTTTAAAATTTCTCCTTCTGTTTTTTTTGCAGAATTTGGAATAGGAAGAAAAGGTAGGGTTTTAAGTTAGTAATTTTTTTAGAAAAATTAGGGTAAGTTATTTAGGTCAATATCAAACCAATGCTAAGTTTTGTTTTCAAAAGTTTGAAATTAACTTGCTGTTTGTGAAGTGGTTTCAAATTGACTTAATTTGAGTATTGATTTAATTATGGAAAACAAAGGTTTAATTATTTGGAACCCTATTGTTTAATTAGAAACAATTGATTAGAATTGTTGTATAATTTGCATGAATTCAAATTGGTTGCTGTTTGATGCTTTGATTTGAATTTTGAATGGGATTTGGGATTTAATTGATTG
The DNA here is from genome assembly GCA_028641055.1 of Alopecurus myosuroides. NCBI lineage: Eukaryota > Viridiplantae > Streptophyta > Magnoliopsida > Poales > Poaceae > Alopecurus > Alopecurus myosuroides. The sequence goes on from CM054059.1 coordinate 289,367,142, forward strand.
ATTAAAACCATCATTTTAATAAGTGAGCATTATGGAATAAAATGGAAACAAATAAGGGTTTGATTTGACATTATTATTTGAAAAAGATTGTAACAGAGCAAGTATGAAATAAATGTTTGAATAAGGTTTGAATTTGAATTGTGAAAACAGAGTAAAACAGAAGCAAACAAATGGAAAACAAGGTAAAACAAATGCAAACAACTTAATGAATATGATGACATGATGCAAAACTTTAATTAAACAAGAAACAAACATGCTAGGGGTGGTTTTTCATACTTGGGATGTTACAAATTGGTGCACCCCTGCAGGGTTAAATCTTCTCGAGAAGCCGTGTTGTCCGCGGTTATGGATGACTTGGTGATAGGGCTGGCTAACAAGGATTAGACAACTTACACCTAATTAACAATAATTTGACTAGTAATAGGCATATTGTCACAATAACTTGAACCTTCATTAATCCAACTGTGTGGGTTATCCTCGGATTGCTTCTTTGGATAAGGGGCGAGATCCAGGATGGGTTTGTTTGAGGATAGTGGTAGTTGGTTCCGATACGCTATCTTATCCCCTTCTTTTAGCCGGATGTTGTAGCGTGTCTCTGTAGTTGGTTAGAGCAGCCCGCTGCCGCATCTTTATATCACCTATCTTCCGTTGAACCCAAAGCATCTGTACTTGGTGTTGCCGGGTACACTTTGGTATCTTGTGCGTCTTGCTTGCCAGTACTCGTCTGTACTGACCCCTTTGGGGCTGCGTGTTCTGCAGACTACGTTTCCGAGGATCCCCATGGTGGCTACTACGTGGAGTATGACGAGGCTGCTGACGAGTAGATAGCGGAGCCGGGGAGGATCCGAGACTTCATGGATGGGCTCCGTCTTCTCGTTTCCGGCCTCTTAGGCCTATTTGGATCTTGTCTGTACTCAGACACTTTGGATGCTTCCGCTGTGATGTAATGATGACTTGTTGGGACATTTGTCCTCTGCATGACAGTATTTGCTACCTCTGCTCTAGTGAGAGCTATTTGCCACTTATTTCTATTTCTTTGTGTCTTAGAGATTTGTTGTGATATCACTTGTTCAAATGCCGTTGACGTACCATGTGTGTATGTTATGAAGTACGTCAATGGAAGTAGTCTGATTTCTATGGGATGGTTTACGCAGACGATGAATAGTAGAGGATGGTTGTCACACGTTTACGTGTTGGCCTACTCATATTGAGATGCGGGTGCCGGTATGCCCCGTAAGCCATTTATCTACTGTTTAGCGGGCTGTGAGTATCCTCTAGAAGTCCGGGTGCGACGAATGGTATCAGAGCCTGTCTGCCTGTAGGATCCCTTTTACTGGTCGCAGTTGAGTCTAGAAACTATTTTGTAGCTATATAGGAAAAAATGAAACGTGAGAGTAGGAATTCTGTTCTTTTATTTCTTTCCCCACCCACCCTCCCTTTTCTGGTAAGGAAGTGCAACGTTGTTTTCTCTTCTCATCTAAACTTTCAAGTTAGGATTTCACGTATCCTGGTTTCTCTAGGATGGTTATATCTACTAGACCATAGGAATGGAGGTGGTTGTGACATGATTTATCATGTTGCCTACTCATTGAGAACGAAGGCACATAAGCCCCGGAAGCAGATCCTCTATTCCTTAAGCAGTAGATATTGATCCTTTAGAAGCCCGGATGGGTTTTTCTGTAGTACCTCAGGAGTGTTTGGTCTCGTGTTTCCCCAATGTTTCTTCGATATCCTGTTCTTCTCAACATCCTTTTCGTCCGTTGAAACCTTGTTGTTGCTTGCCACTTCAGTTCTTCTACCGGCGTCTAATCAAAGCTTCCCCGATCATCTGCAGATGGATCTCAGGTTCTACCCGCAGGTGGTTCGTATGACTCGTTGCGAGAGCACTGCCGGTTATCCGGAGATGCTGAGAGACATGGTCACTTTTCTGGGGTTCCGTTGGGCACCAGAGTACCAGGTCTACGAGCAACAGCAAGAGTTTGAGCAGACCTACTACCAGGCTATCGTCTACATTCTGTCAGATGATGGCATGAGCGTAGTCCACCGCTACGAGGCAGTGGGTTCCACAGTGGATATGGCTGTGCAGCAGACAGCTTATGTGAGCCTCACCGTCCTTCGTGCCGACTACTGGGGATTTGACGATTCTATCTGTCGCCACATCCCCCGTGGTTACATCACTTCGGAGGGAGCTCACTTCACTCTCTACGACAACTTGGATGTTTACGAGCATGATAACTCCAGGCTGCACACCACCGCTCAGTTTGTGAGGCACAGTGACGCAGTTGCCCGCACACTATCTCAGGAGTTGGCTTCAGTCAGAGAGCAGCTTTACCTTGCTTTGACTCGTCAGGCGACTTACACCACAGACTTTGTTGGAGATGAGCGCTTTGCACGTTTCGATCAGCCAGTTGGGCGTCGTCTGCCAGATGCTGGAGGTTACGAGCCGATCAGAGGTCCACTCCTTAACCTTGGTGCTGGTTACACTGGGATTCCCTGCTTTGGAGCACAGGGAGTCGACGCTATGTACTTCACCACGCCTAGAGTCGGTCTCAGACCACGTCAGATCTACATGGATCATCGTTCTACCTACTTTCGTGGGCGTCCTCCTCACCGTACCTCTCGCCGTACTCCTAGCCGCCGTCCTGCGTGATGAGCATGGGAGTACCGATGTATCCATTCTTAGCTATGTTTAGTTATCCTTTGGCATTCGAACCATTTATGGTGTGTTGGATATTCTGATGTATTTGAACATGTGATGATGTACCTGTTGGTTATCTATTCATGCGTCGGAATAATCTCTCTTTCGGTTGCCAAGTCTATCCTTTTCTATTGTTGTGCTAAAATGCATTTCCATTCAGGATGCCGCCAACAAGGAACAACACGCCTGAGCCACCGCCAATCGCGGAGCTGTTGACTCAAATGACCCAAGTCATGACGCAGATGGCCCAGTTCCAGGCTAATCAGCACATCAACCAGACAGCTCCACGGGTCAGCATCAAGGAGTTTCTCAGTCTGGGCCCAAGAGCTTTCGTGACCACACGCGAGCCTCTGGACGCTGATGACTGGATCCGTGAGATAGCCAAGGCTCTGGAGATTGCTCACGTAGCTGAAGAAGACAAGGTCAAGTATGCATCCTATCTGCTGAAGGGTCAGGCAGCTACTTGGTGGGAAAACTTCCAGGCCATGAGAACTGGGATGCCAGTCACGTGGGATTGTTTCAAGGAAGCCTTCCTGAAGCACCACATTCCAGATGGTCTCATGGAAAGGATGCGTGAAGAGTTTTGCTCTCTCAAGCAGGGCAAGTTGGACGTCATCGGGTATCAGAGTGAGTTCAATCGCCTCGCTCGATACGCTGGAGATGAGGTGTCCACTGAAGCTAAGAAGATGGCAAGGTTCCGCGAAGGTTTTAACCCGGAACTCAAGTATGCCCTCACCAATATCAAGGCCAACAGCTTCGAGGATCTCGTTAACACCACGCTCAATGAAGAAAATGGGCACAAGGCGTTCGAGGAGTCTCACAAGCACTCGCGTGAGGGTGGTTCCTCCTCCAACATGACCACCCCTCCGCAGAAGCGCCGCATCTGGGTGCCAAATGGTGCTGTCACTCGGGCTCCTTACGCCCAAACTTCTCCAGGCTTCGCTCCCCGCCCACCCAACCCTGCTCAGATGCATGATCAAAGGGCTTCGATGGGGCAGCCAAGGCCAGGGCCTCCTCGTGTCATCACATGCTACAAGTGTAAGCAGACGGGGCACTATGCCGACAAGTGCACGCAGAGGCAGCTACCTCCACCACCACCTCGTCCTAACACAAACCAGGCAATGGTGCGCGCTCCCCCGCCTAAGGCCTTCAACTCCAACAACAGGCCTGTCGGGAGGACCGCAAGGGTGAATCATGTCAAGATCGACAAAGCTAAGGAAGCTCCCGACGTCGTTCTCGGTACATTTCCCGTAAACTCTATTCCAGCTAAAGTGTTGTTTGATACCGGAGCATCACATTCTTTCGTGTCAAAGATCTTTGCGACAGCAATTAAACTCCCTTTTGTTGGTTTGGGTTCCCCGCTAGTGGTCAACTCCCCTGGAGCAACTATGCAAACGTCCAAGATCAGTCACAAAAATCAAATTCTAATTGGAGGCCACATATTCCTTGCTTCTCTCATACTTCTTGGCAATTCTGACATTGATGTCATTCTTGGTATGGATTGGCTGAAGGCCAATAAAGCAAGAATTGACTGTGCTCAAATGTCAATAACTCTGTCCCACCCTTCTGGCCAGATAATCTATTCTCCGCATGAATCAAGTTCCATTCAGCTGTGCACCCTCGATGCAAAACCTCTACCTTCACTTGAAAATGTTCCGGTGGTTTGCGACTTCCCTGACGTCTTTCCAGAAGAGTTGCCAGGAATGCCTCCGGACAGAGCTGCAAGTTCGTGATCGAACTTGAACCAGGTACTGCTCCAATCTCTAAGCATCCTTACAAGATAGGAACTCCCGAGCTGAAGTTGTTGAAGGAACAAATTGATATGTACATGAAAAAAGGTTACATTCAACCTAGTTCCTCGGCTTGGGGTTGCCCAACTCTGTTCGTTGCGAATAAGGATCACACAAAGAGACTCGTTGTTGACTATCGTCCTCTTAACGAGAAAACCATCAAAAACAAGTATCCAATTCCTCGTATCGATGATATTTTTGATCAACTTGCTGGAGCCTCAATATTCTCCAAGTTGGACTTGAGAATGGGTTACCATCAAATAAAGATCAGAAAAGAGGATATTCCAAAGACAGCCTTCACCACTCGCTACGGTCTATACGAATTCACCGTCATGTCCTTTGGTCTCACCAATGCACCGGCGACATTCTCTCGACTCATGAATTCTGTCTTCCATGAATACCTCGACAAGTTCGTTGTGGTATATCTTGATGACATTCTTGTCTACTCAAAATCCGAGGAAGAGCATGAAGAACATCTTCGTCTCACTCTCATGAAGCTTCGTGAGCATCGTCTCTATGCCAAATTCTCCAAATGTGAGTTCTGGATTTCAGAAGTTGTTTACCTTGGTCATGTCATCTCTGCCAAGGGCATAGCCATTGATCCAGAAAAGGTTAAAGCAATTGTTGATTGGAAACCTCCAAAGACGGTGAAGCAAGTAAGAAGTTTTCTTGGCTTGGCTAGCTACTGCCGTCGCTTCCTCCCAAACTTCTCCAAGATTGCCAAACCTCTCACTGACCTCACAAAGAAGGACAAGAAGTTCGTCTGGTCTCCACAATGTGATGAGAGCTTCAATCTCCTCAAGACTAAACTCACTTCTACACCAGTTCTAGTTGGCCCAGATCCTTCCAAACCTTTCCAAATATTCTGTGATGCTTCTCTCCAAGGTCTAGGTGCAGTTCTTATGCAAGAACGTCAAGTTGTGGCTTATGCTTCACGTCAGTTGAACACACATGAGCTCAATTATCCCACTCATGACCTTGAACTTGCAGCAGTTGTGTTTGCCCTCAAGAAATGGAGACAATACTTGTTGGGTAATCGCACTGAAATCTTTTCCGATCATAAGAGTCTGAAGTACATCTTCACACAACCAGATCTAAACCTCAGGCAAATAAGATGGATTGAAAAGATCAAAGACTTTGATCTTACCATCTCTTACACTCCAGGCAAGGCTAATGTTATGGCCGATGCTCTCAGTCGCAAGTCGTATTGCAATAATCTCATGATCATGGAAAGCCAACCTCCTCTTCATGAAGAATTCCAGAAGCTCAACCTTGGTCTTGTTCCTCAAGGCTATCTTGCAAACTTGACAGCCAGTCGAACTCTCGAGGACAAGATTCGTTCTGAACAACTTCGTGATGCTGAAATCAAGAAGATTGTAGAACACATCAAAGCAGGCAATGAGAAATTTGAGTGCTTCTCAATTGATGACAAGGGACCTGTGTTCTTCGAAGGACGCATTGCAGTTCCTCAAATTCAAAGTCTCAAAGATGTCATTCTCAAGGAGGCCCATGAAACTCCTCTCTCCATACACCCTGGAAGTACAAAGATGTACCAGGATCTCAAGACACTGTATTGGTGGCCTAGCATGAAACTTGAAATTGCTCAATACGTTTCTGAATGCGACGTTTGTCAACGTGTTAAGGCAGTTCATCAGAAAACAGCCAGTCTTCTCCAACCTCTAGAAATACCTGAGTGGAAGTGGGACATGATTGAAATGGACTTCGTCACTGGTTTTCCAAAGTCCAAGAGGGGCAACGATGCAATCTTCGTTGTCATTGATCGACTCACTAAAGTAGCTCACTTCTTTCCTGTCAAAGAGACAATCTCAGCTAGTCAGTTAGCAGAGCTCTACACAGCAAAGATTGTTCCTCTTCATGGTGTTCCATTGGAAATAAGCTCAGACCGTGGAAGCATCTTCACTTCTCATTTCTGGAAAAGCTTTCAAGAAGCCTTGGGCACCAAACTTCTATTCAGCACAGCCTACCATCCTCAGTCTCAAGGGCAAGTCGAAAGAGTCAATCAGATTCTCGAGGATATGCTCAGAGCATGTGGTCTCTCCTTTGGCATGAAATGGGAGGAATGTCTTCCATATGCTGAATTCTCCTACAACAACAGCTTCCAGGCAAGCCTAGGCATGGCTCCATTTGAGGCTCTCTATGGCCGTAGATGCAGGAGTCCAATCAACTGGTCTGGAGCTGGTGAACGTTCACTCTTAGGCCCTGACATTGTTAAGGAAGCCGAAGAGAAAGTTCGCATCATTCGTGACAATCTCAAGATTGCTCAGTCTCGTCAGAAAAGCTACTATGACAGCAAACACAGGGACATGGTCTATGCAGCTAGAGACAAAGCATATCTCCGTGTAACTCCCCTCAGAGGCACTCATCGTTTTGGTGTCAAAGGAAAGCTTGCACCAAGATATATTGGACCCTTCAACATTCTCTCAAGGCGTGCAGAAAATGCCTATCGTCTTGAACTTCCAGAAAAGCTATCCAAGGTGCACGATGTGTTTCACGTGTCACAGCTCAAGAGGTGCTTCAAAGATCCAGGTCGTGCAGTTGATCATGATTCAATTGATCTGCAAGAAGACCTCTATTATGAGGAGCACCCTATTCGAATTCTCGATGAGACCAAGCGCAAAACTCGCAACAAGAGCACCAAGTTCTTAAAAGTGCAGTGGTCTCATCATTCCGATAAAGAGGCAACGTGGGAGACCGAAGAGGATCTTCTCAAGAGTATCCGGACCTTTTCTCTTCTCAGTAGGAATCTCGGGGCGCGATTCCTTCAAGGGGGGGGGGGGGGGGGCGTTTTGTAACATCCCAAGTATGAAAAACAGCCTTACAATGTTTGCTTTTTGTTTAAATTTAGTTTGCATCATTCCATCATGAGTTTTGCATTTGTTTCAATTGTTTTCCATTTGATTTTCAAACAAAAATTCAAATCCTTGTTTCATACTTGTTCTGTTACAATTTTTCAAATGAAACATTCAAATCAAAACATCCAATTGTTTCCAATAAACTTGAAATTCCAAACTTTAAACTTGCTTAAGTTTCAATAAGTCAATTATTGCAAATTTCAGTCAAATCCATTTGAATTTCAAACAGCAATAGAATTTAATCAAAAGTCCTTGGTTCACTCTCAACTTGGTCTTTTGATGTCCTTGGCAATCTTCCATCTTGTTGTTGTCATCCTTGAAGGCAATCATCATGCTATTTCTAAACAAACTCTCATATAACACATACTGGGAGTTGTGTTTCTTCATTACTTATTCTCTTGGTGTAGTTGGCTCTGAAATCTTCATAGCTCACGAAACTTGGGGTTCACTTGTCTTTCTTCACTTGTTGATTGGCTGGATAGTCCTTATTAGGTAGTTGGCATTGATCATGGATGTGATTGTTCCTTCACACAGAAGAAAGAAATTTGATACTAGCATTCCTCAAATAGGATGGCTTGTGTTTCAATAGGGTAAAGGTTGTATGATTCCACATGGTTCTCACTATGGGTGGTGAATGAGTATGGTGTTGGGTTTGGTCTAGTAGGGATGAGTAGAGATTTAGAAGGATGGCTAAGGAAGGTTCTTATCCAAAATAGTAAATCAAGGAAACTCATCTTACAAACAACACATAACAAACAATCTTCACACCAAACAACAAGGTTTTATAAAACAACTAATATTGTCATACCACACTCATTGGTATGATCAATACACTAACACGTTAACGTTGTTCTAACCAAGTAACTAGATTGGTGGTCTCATCTATATCTTCTTGAGTTTTTCTTCAGATTCTTCTCTCAATGTCTTGAGGTGTTCTTGATTGTTGGGAAGTCTATGATTTTCTTCAAATTCTTCAATAATCTTGAGTGTAGGTCTTCATGTGGTGAAAATATTTCTTGCAATTCTTGGTATGGTCATCAACAATCTTGCCTTGAGGGTATTCAAGAAGTAGGTCATCTAGAAAATTTTGAAAGTGAATAGTAGATGAGAGGGTATGAGAAGAAATAAAATGGTTGTTTTGTTTCTAGAAAGTTTGAACATAGCAAAGTTTCAATCCTAGGGTCTTTTCCAAACTTAGGGTCTCGAATCCTACAGGCAACACAATGCTCTGATACCATTTTGTAGCATCCCAAATTTTAATAAAGATGGAATACCTGTTTTATCGTGCTAGTCCCTGGATCATTTGCTAGCACCACAGTACAAAATGAAATATCATGCAAATGCATCAAATTCTATTACATCGCATGATCCAGTCTTTACAAAATAGTATTACAACTTGCATAGTCTTAGAAGACTAGCAGAAAACAAAGAATTACATCGGAAAACATAGTACAACATTGAGCCCATCTTCTTCATGTGCCACAGGCAAAACATGTTGGCGATAGTCTCGAGATCCTAAACGAAATCCTCACTCGTCTTCAGAAACATCTGCAATATGGAATATGCAGCCACAAGGGAGTCAATACAATTTAATGTATTGGCAAGTAACACTATGGTGGATATAAATGGCAAGACTAATACTACATGCTTATTTGGCTGAGTGGAGTTTTTGGCTAAGTTTTGCATAAAGCCAGTTTTCTCCTATCACTTTTGTAAAACAAACTTTTGTTTTCAAAGGGTGGCAACATTGGGTTAAGATCCAAGCACCGCAAATACTGTTCGCTTGGTCAAATTTTACTTATTGAAAATGGTGATGTGATTCTTACGTCCTTCCTTGTCCAGCTGCTCATAGTTGTCCATAACCGGAGACACGGCTAAGATCTTAGTTTGTTGACTCTGCAGAGCTTGTGCACTTTCACCTTCAGACCCAACTCAACCCAAACATCCTATACACCCTGAGTGCATTAAGGAAAGGAGAAGAATCGAGACGAGATCTTTCAGAAGCAAGAATCCAACCCAATGGCAAGACCCGTTCCACCTATAATTATGCTACATCTGCTTGTCAAGCCCGGGCTGAACCCTCACAACTTAGTTGATCAAGACAGAGCCCATATGACTAAAGGTTGCACTGGAAGCAATCTAAACTTGGGGAACATCATAATCACTTTGTTCCTGGGTGGTATTCCTCAAGTGAACAACCCCTCGGGGAGACACTCAACTCTCATCAGCCAAACAACCAAATCCACCCAGGTGGTTCATTGAAGTTTATACTTAGTAATTTTCCTCATCATCAAGTAAAAACAATTTTTTGTAGCAAGGCTAAGCATCTACTAAGTACCAAGGCATCAAAATAACAAGGTATAAGGATGGCTACACACTACTAGGATATAGCATAGCATAATATAACTTAGTAAAATTTCCTATCAATGCATACTACTCAAAATCAACTAATGCATATAGAAAATAATGGGTAGTTGATGATATGTTACTTGCCTTATTGAAGTTGGTGAAGATATCACACTCTCTTCACAAAAGATCGTTGCTCTCCGTACAATCTATTCATTGACAACACAAAAACAAAATAAACAAACATTCTACCAAACAATCATACAAGTGTATAAAACATACATAGCAACTAACATATCAAAAGGGGCTTAACCAAGTTGGTTAGGACAAGGTATAGGTTTTAGTTGAAAGATTCATTCTCTAGTGGTCGCATTCTTGTTAAGGAAATTCCAATGGTTTACTTGGGAAGGACTAGGTGGAGTTTGATGTGATATAACTTTATTATAACCATACTTGTCGAGGAAGTTCCAAGAGTTCACTTAGAATAAACATATTACTTCTTCAACTAAAGTAATACATGCAAACACTTGGTCATATTCACCTTCAAAAATATTTGAGTGACTATGTTAGTATTTTCCATTGTGGTTAGGGTAGGTATACTAACTTCATCATCAAATGGAAAATATTACTAAGTCTTGGGTTTTCCATTTGGGTCAATGGTTGGACAAAAATAACTTGTTATTCTTCAACTTGTATGGATTGCTTCTAGTCCTCATGTGATTGCCTTCTTGAAGATCATCATCATGCCATCTAAGTTGTTTCCTTCCTTGGTGTGGTGCTTCTCTTGGTCTTGATAGTCTTCATGGTTTTCACTTCACTAATTGGTTTGGGTATGGGATGGGCACAAATACTACTAAGTCAAGAGAAAGAAAATAGGAAGAAAGATTAGAAAGAGAGAGGGAGATGCTTTCTTCTGAATTTCTTCACACTTGTATTTCCTTGAGTTTCTTCTAGGTGTGGAGTCCAAGTCTTCTCTTCAAAACTTCTTCATTGATCTTCCTTGTAGCTCTTCATGTTGCCACCAGGTTGAAAGGAGAAGAATAGAAAAGGGAAGGAAAAAGACTTAGAGAGAAAGGGGTTTAGTCTTCTAAGTGCTTCCACTTCTTGGAGATTGCTTCTGAAGTTTGTTTTATTTGCTAAGTTCCTTCATTGGTCTTCTATCTTCATGTTGAAAAATCTCTAGATGGTTAAGTCCTCCTTTGCACTTCATGGTTCTCACAAATCCCAACTTGGTGAAATCTTGTAGCAAGCATGGGGAAGTGGAGAAGATAGAAAACTAAAGTTCACTACTTGGTACTATATGTGATTGGCACATTCTAAGGACATGGCTTGGCTCCAAATGGACATAACATCAAATAATAACAGTTGAAAACAATTCCTAAGTCATGGTGAAAATGGATATATCACTATGTTGGGTTTTTGGTCAAATAATCATGGCCATGGTCCAAGGATGTCCAAAAGGTTGGGCAAGGTTGTTTCTGGTTCAAGGTTATCAATGGAGCAATTTTGCAAAAGGAACTATATTGAAAATATTTATAGAAATTGATCTATGTAAAAAATACTCAAATAGACAACTAAATTCCAAATTCAATTTTAATTTGTTCAATTATTATTTTGGGACAGAGGATATGAAAGTACACATCCTAAGGTTTCCAAATATATTTTATTTGCAATTTTTGGATTTGTAGAATTTGAATTATGCCAAATTTCATCAAACAAGCATATTTGAATTTGAACAAATTTAAGTTTGTCAAATTTGTATTTGGCCAGTGCCAAAAGTTTCTATATGTCCAGGGCTTTTCAAAAAGTCCAAGATTGCTAAATTTGGCTAAGTGGTTGAAAAGATATGATGATTTGAAGTTGCAGGGGCTTTTCTGCAAATCTGCAAAAAATTCTACCGGGAGAAAAATTGAAAAATAATTGTTGACCACGTGGCTGTCTCTGGTTGGCCAGCTATGCTGACTGGGCTGCTGACTAGTCTAGGGTGACGTGGTTAAGTCACTGGATCTGGGACGTTAGATCCAGATCCAACGGTGACGTACCCCTTCGTGGGGGATCTAATCTGGGCCGTTGATCGAATCCTACGGCAAAGAGGAGAGGAGGGGGCTTACCGGCGTGGGGTGGCCGAAAAATGGCGGGGACGGCGGCCGGAGTTGCAGGAGCTCGACGTTGCGGTGATTCAGATGGCCTCCGGGCCTTGGGACATGACGCGGAGGATCGCCTCGACACGGCGATGCGATTGGTGATGGTGGCGTCGTCGATCTCGTCGGGGAGCACCGGGGATGGATCGCCGGACTTGCGCGGGCGGTGGTGAGATCGGTCGCGCACCGCGCGGTCGTTCTACGGCTTGCAAAAATAAACGAGGAGGGTTAGGGGGTGCGCCAGGTCCTGGGGAGTCCAGAGGGACCAAGAGGGGCGGAGTTTTGGTCATCACCTTCGCCGAACTCGAGCGGGGACGGCGGCGGCTATGAAGAACTCCGGCGAGCAATCGTGACAGAAAGGAGGCGCAATAACCAGAGGAGGGAGAGGGAAAATGGGGAGGAAGTCGTGCGCTTTAAGAGGGAGGCCACGAGAGGGATTAAGGAGGCTTAATTTGCTCGCAATCAATGGATTTAAATCGGCCGAAACTGCCGTTCGTCAGTTTCCAGAGGAAGAAGAAGGTGATGTCATGATGACGTCATCATTCCTTTTTATTTTTCTTTTCTTTTTCCTGTTAAATAAAAACCTAAATAACTTCAGTTTTAAATATCCAAACAACATGAAACCAATTTCTAAAATCTTAAAATTTCAAATGCTTTCCAACAGTACCATTTTTGAAAACAATTCAACATATTTTATTTTTGAAATTTTGGAAATTTGAATAATTCCTTAATAGTTACTTAATGTGATTTTTAATTTAAAAATTTATAAAACATAGTTATTGGTCACTTAAAAATTCAAAGACATCCTAAATGTTGAAAACATATTTTTGAAAGTCCTTTCATCTTGTTTTCACAATTTATATGTTGAAAATATAAATAAAACACTAATAGTTCTTTAAGGCCATTTTAAAGTTTAGAAAATAATAAATTGATGTTATTGTCTAAATAAAATTTCAGAGACATTTTACATGTCAAATACTATTTTTTTTTAAATCATTTACACTTGTTTTGCTATTTTATATTTTGAAATAGAAATGATTTCACTAATAGCATATTAATGCCATTTTTTAAAATATCAATTATATAAATGAAAATTATTGGTTGAATAAAATATCAGAGACATCAATGTGATCAAATGACATTTTCCAAAATCATTTTTAATGGTTTTATGATTTTAAAATATGAAGAAACAATGATAGTCACTTAATAGAAACATTAATTTTTTATATGATTAAAACAATTTTTAGAAATATTTTCTATGGTTCAACTATTGTTTTCTAAGACCCTTTTAGGAACTTTCATATTGTATATATTCAACATATTAGTGAAACCACAATTAGTATCCTTTTGTTATATTTCAAACATAGAGAATTATTTAATAAATTTGGAAAATGGGGTTTAGCAGAAAGGTTTTCCCAAATGAAAACATTGTTTTCTCAAAGTATCTTACTTGTTTTCATAAAAAAATTTATTTCTATAGCACTATATTATTTTGTTGATTGACATAACACTTGGAAAACAAGGATCCAACTTATATCTATTTTGGGGTTATCAATAATAGTGAAACCCTTTTTAAAGACAAGAAGAAAATATTAGAGATAGCAACTCTCTGGTTTTTATATATCAAAAATATTTTCAGGATGATAATTGGGTTGAAAACATGTTTGGTGTAAGGGTTTGCTTAAGAAGAAATATTTTCTTTATGTAGAAATATTTATTTTGAAATGACTTTAGGGTTTATGGAATAGAGGTATATTGGATTTTCAGTTCCAAAACATTAGAACATGTATTGTTTTCTTTTGTTTCTTGCATCTCATTTGGTTTTTGGTGACTTGCATAACATGAAAACAAAAAGTTTCAAATTTTTGTGATTTTTGCACTTTCCAAAAATCAGGGATGTTACAGGTTCCGACTTTAACCTTGCTTATATAGAAGCTAAAACAGAGTCGTCTTTCGAGTTCGTCGTCTGGTCGATGGATGTCGGATCTTCCACTTTTTCTGTAGGATCATGGTTTTCTGCTTTTTCCACGGGATTTTCGTCTTCCGTGTTTTCAGCGATCTCAGACTGCACCATACCAATGAAGTGGGATCTGGTTGCAGGCATCTCCGAGGAGGCAGCAAATCCAGATGTATTTTGGTGGCATGCAAGTATGGAAGCTTGATCTGCTCCTATGTATGAATATGGCAGATCTGAGCAGAATCCAACATTAAAGACTTCATCCCTTGGTCATAGGGCGGGTGGGATAAAATTACTTCCACCACGGAATCCCATAGCTTCTGCTGTTAAACCGATAAAAATATTAGTAGATCCAATTGGTAAAACGCAGGCACTTACCAGATGATTCCATGCCGACATAAACGATCCATTGTCAAGGAAGCGTCCGACGCTTCCGTCGAATTGCGGACTTCCGACAGTAATCGAGCTGCCGATTCAGCCAAATGTTCACGCTCGGAACATGACTCCTGACACCGCTGGCCCCACGGTGGGCGCCAACTGCCAAGACATCGTAGTAAGGTTCATGGATGGGGGTGCCATAAGGCTACTGGTAGAACCGCGGCGGGACGTGATAACACTGCAAACGAGAACACTGAGTTTACCCAGGTTCGGTACGACGCAACTAGGCGGCATTACTACTCCTGCAATCTCACTAAATCAGGGCTGAAGCCTGAAGTATACAAAGTACAATGTGAGTGTGGTTTTGCTAACTCGGCGAGGATCAACTTCTCGGTGAGTTGGCTTCTAGCCAATTGTCTATTTGTTCTTGCTCTCGTACGGCTTTATATAGATAGCCAGATTAGGGATTACAGAAAGGAAACCTAGAAGACTACGGAAAATATCTAACTAACGAATCTGTCTTCTCCTCCAAGCCGCACCACTTTGGGCCGTGGTCTGAGTTCTTCTAGAATCCGCTTACTAGGCTGCCCAATGGACTATGTTCCATTGCCTGTGGGCCATCCTAGTAATCCGTCCTTTAGGCCAATGCCAGACATACACCTAATTGACATATATTCGACAGGCAGGATTCTAGACCCTGTACCCGGGGAGCTTGGATCCCGCGCGTGGGACCACCATCGCTGCTCCGCATTGTGTCATGCGTTTCAGAGCATTTGGATTGGCAGTGTTGGGAAGAACATGTTTGCGAAAATGAAAATATTTACTCCGAATATCTACAGTGGGAAGGAGGCCGAGATAGGCCTCTGAGAAGGCGACAAAGGAAGAAAGAATTGTGATCATGTTTGCGGGAAGGCGGCGAGGCTGAAGGCCGAAATGGAGAAGAAATTTGTGCATAAAATCTGAGAGAGGGAGGCCAAACCCGCGCATGAAGTGGCCGAGGAAGACCACGTATTCGCCTTCGAGGGGAGCAGGCTCGATCTCGTCGCCGGGAACTTAACAGATCACGCCTGCCAGGATGTGGCGCGTGTCCATCAGCCATTGGATGCCGTCTTCATCAACCTCGGACCCGGCCCATGCTCCGCGCGTGTACGTGGGTCCCTCAAGCTCGATTTCTTCAACATGGTCGAGATCCATCTTGCTGCTCGGGGATCTCGGCGCCTCCGAGATGCTTACCGGCGTGAGAGGGTGTTCGGGGAGCAGAGGACGGAGGAGCGCGGCGGTGGCGCGGAAGATGAACGCCATGCCGCGGTGGCCGCGGCGGAAGGCTCGGTGCAGTGCGGCGCGAGGAAGAAGTTGCAGAGGCTCGGTGATGCGCGGATCTGCGGTGCGCAGCGAGGAGTTCGAGCGCAGTGGCGTTCCAGTGAGTTGTGTCACGTGGAGGCACGACGGTGTCCTCGGGCGCGCGGCGATGTTCGTCGGAGTGCAGTGGAGCAGTGGTGCTCTGCGCGCGCGAACGATGGAGAGGAAAGGGAAACGGGGAAATGGCGAAGGAGACGAGGCGTAGGGGCAGGCGCGGGTATTTATACACCTGGAGCACAATAACTGTCCTGCATCAATCGTTGCTAGAAACATGGAGTTGTGGCGTTTACTTCGCCCCGAGAAACGCACGAAGCGGATTTACCGCGCGTAACCGGCACAGTAAATCCCACGATCCCGACGGCGTGCAATCGAGTGTACTGTAATGGACACGATGGCGATCGGCCCCCGCACAGGATAGGGCGTGGGCCTGCCGCGTGCGTTGCACCACGCGAGAATCGAAGCGACTTGGGAAGCGGTTCTGCTCCACGTGGTGCGCCCACAACACGAAGAAAACGAGGCGACCGTGCTTCGTACTGTGAACTTATAGAGAAATGCCTAAGTGCTAGGATCTCAGTAAAGATAAAATGCAGCACAAGCATCTCAGATTTTGGAGGAAAATCCATAAGTGGTGGTTGCGGATTGAATCCGAGTTCGAGATGGAACTTGGCCGAGATGAGTGCATCTCGGTCGAGTATTTTGAAGGTTATTGGTTTAAGGTGGCACGGCCCAGCATCCGAGTTCGCTGGACCATACCAGCTTCGAGGACTAATGTCGGGGGGCTACCCCCGAGTAGGGGTAAGGTTGATATAAAATGGTATCCAAGGAGTGGATACCGAGATACTGTTTACCGAGATGGAGTAATCCGAGATCCATATGGTACCGAGTTGGATGGTACCGAGATGGATCTATCTCGGTAAGAAGGGCAAGGAGCAATACTGAAGAAACGAGTGTTCCCCAGGTTGTCCGAGATACACTTGGAGAAACTGGGTAGACAAAGATCTATTCATCCCGAAGGGAGGTCAACGGAGCAGTTGCAATCCCGAAGATTAAGGGAGAGTACGCGCGTGCGGTTCAACTTACTAGGCGTGATAATGTATACACGTACACCGGAGCAGTGCCGGACATGGACGAGGCCACGTCCTGTCTCTGACAAGAGGGATAGGACAGGGCAGCGGCCACGACGGAGACGACTTTCGGCGTATGACAGAGCGTGTGCGCTACGGCACAGTGTATTTCGCCTAACCCTGTACGTCCGGTTGGTGGCTACCAATATATAAGGTGTCCACACCCCTCCTGTGCGAGGGACGATCCTAGACGTTGTGACAAGGCTTGACATTTCACTGAGAGAGAAGAGAGAGCTTCTTCTTCCTCTAGCTCTGCGAGCTTGAGGAACCACGTTGTACTCGGTTACCCATAGATATTGATAGACAGGCAGGAGTAGGGGTGTTACCTCCAGACGAGGGCCCCGAACCTGGGTAGATCCTTGTGTTTGCAGTGTAGTGAGTGTGCCGACTAAGTGTGCAATCCCTCCCCGGATACCCACAGTGTCCATCGGCCCCAACCTTAAGCCATCCCATGGCATCTGTCTTTACCACACCACGACAGGCCCCCCCTCCGGGTCCCCTCCGGACTCCGTGTGCGCGACGACTTTCTAAGACTTCTGGGTTTTGAATCGTCCAATTCCGAGAATATTTCCAGAATAACTTTTCTGAAACTAAAAACAACAGAAAACATGAACTGGCTCTGTGAAATCTTGTCAATAGGTTAGTCCCATAAAATCGATAAAGAAGGCATAAAGTGTAAAGGAAACATGTAGCATATAGTATGAAAAAAACATGGAACATCAGAAATTATGGATACATTTATGACGTATCAAGATCACACAAAGCATTGCAATCAAATAATTCACTCTTATTCTTATAGTGGGCTCCCAACCATCTTGTAATTTTCTCGGAATAGAGGCTTCAAGTTTGAGTCTTTCTTCTCTAGCTTCCATGAGAGCATTAGTGATATGTTTAGTGAAAGATACTATCTATATTTTAGTCCTTGGGTTTGCCCACTCTGGAGTATGTCGGCAGATAAGAGTTGTACCGACCGAGTCTGCATTACGATTCCGTGGCTACGCTCGCTTGTTCTTGACTCTGTTGTATGCCTGCCTGACTCTTTTTGTAGTGCTAGCTAGTTACTAGGATCTTTATCTATTTTTTGTAAGAATTTTATAACATCGGAGATGGTGCAATTATCAAAATCCAGTTTTATCATCCTCAAACATGGTGGGAATTTTTTTTCCTGAAGTCATATTATCCTCAACCCCACTTGTAACAATTTTCTCACTAGAAATATTTTTAATCTCCGAACTTTTGGGACTCCTTCTACCTAAAGCCATGACCTCTCCAACCCATTTGTTTTTATCAACATGTTTATAAGGATTAGGATACTCATTAGTACTTAAAGTTTTCACTTCTTCAAACACTCTAATGGTAGAACAAAAATTACTCATTGTTTTAAAAGTTTCAGCAGGATTATTTTCAGCAGGTGAAACATCTTCAGGTTTTGCTGCCATTTGATATATTAAACTAACTTTAGTATTAGACATATTCGAAATATAGTTTTCAGTTTCATCAAGCCTTCTTTGAAGATTAGATATTTCACTATTTAACCCT
Source organism: Alopecurus myosuroides (assembly GCA_028641055.1). Lineage (NCBI taxonomy): Eukaryota > Viridiplantae > Streptophyta > Magnoliopsida > Poales > Poaceae > Alopecurus > Alopecurus myosuroides. The sequence continues at coordinate 289,385,347 of CM054059.1, forward strand.
GCAAGTTTCTCATTTATAACTCTTAGAATTGAAGAATGTTCACCCAATTGTTTGGTAAAGGCATTGTTTTGTTCATATTGGGAATGCATAAATTTTTTGGTGGCCTTTTCAATTTCTATTATCTTTTCATAGGTAGGCATATTTTTATCATTGGAGGTGCTCCCATAATAATTTCTATAAGGATTTCCATTATTATTAGGATATGGCCTATAGTTGTTACCACCAAAGTTATTGTTATAAACACTATTGTTGAAATTGTTTCTAGCAATAAAATTCACATCAATTTGATCATTCTCATTAGCAACCGGTGATTTCAAGGGAACATTATTAGGATCTATTGGCACTTGTGTAGCTAGCAAAGAAGCAAGCATATCAATTTTATCACTCAAAGAAGAGACCTCCTCAACAAGATTTAACTTTTTACCCAGTTGGAGCCCTTTCTGTGTGCCATTGGGAATAGTTTGTCATTAGATCATCCAATAAATTGTTTGATGATACTAAGGTGAGGTTCATGAAGGTTCCTCCAGCATCTGAATCCAATAAATTCCTTGAAGAAAATTTTAATCCTGTATGAAAAGTTTGGACTACCATCCACGTAGTTAGTCCGTGTGGGGGACAATTCTTAACCATAGTTTTCATTCTTTCCCAAGATCGAGCGACATATTCATTATCATATTGTCTAAAGTTAATGTTACTACTAAGTTGTATCATTTTTGCAGGTGGATAATACTTCCCAAAAAAAGCATGTTTTCATTTAGCCCAAGAATAAATGTTATTTTGAGGCAAAGACAACAATCATTCCTTAGCTCTTCCTCTTAAAGAGAAAGGGAACAATCTTAATTTCACAATATCACCATCTACCTCTTTATGTTTTTTGCATGTAACATAACTAAACAAAGTTATTTAAATGAGAAGCGACATCTTCTCCAATACAAGAAAATTGATCTTTCATGGCAAGATTCAACAAAGCAGGTTTAATTTCATAAGAGTCTGTTGTAGCAGCAGGTGGAGTGATTGGTGTGAATATGAAATCATTATTATTGTTACTATTAAAAGTCACAAAGCTTTGTATTATCATTGGTAGACATGATTGCAAGATAACACAAATAAAAGACTAGAAACTAGAGAACTATATTTTTTTGGGTTTTTGATAAAGAGAAAACAAGACTAAACAAAAGTAAACTAAGCAAGAACAAAACAAAATAAAGAGAGTGGAAGTGTGAGACTCCCCTTGCAGCATGCTAGAAATTCTGGCAATGGCGCCAGAAAAAAGTACTAGATGAGGACGTGATCACATGCTCGTAGCGAGACCCCAAGCGGAAGGTATGATGTAGTCTAGAGTAAGTTTTCCCCTAGTACAGAACGAAAGCTATCGAACCAGTAGGACTACGTAGTCTTCAAGAAGGTTGCTTTATCAACGACGCCAGAAAAGTACTGCTGACGAAGCGTGGAACCTGCACACAAACACAAACTCTCTTACCCAACTTTCTGGAAGGTTGTCAATCTTCTAGTCTTGATGAAAACGGGAGAATTAAACGTATAAAGTCTTGGAAAACGATAAAAGTAAAAAGGAACAACGAGGAAATAGTTATGAAAGTGCTTAAAAGAAGGTTTGCAATATGAGGAAAATAGGACCGGGAGCCATAGGTTCACTAGTGGTGTCTCTCAAAGAAAACAAACATGCTGGGTGAACAAATTACAGCTGGGCAATTGACAAATCATGAATGTATAAAAATACTATTATGATGATATAAAGTTCACGGGTTCTAACATTGTAGGGATTATGTCAAGGCATATGGTTCGCTATCCAACATGAATCCATAGCTAAAAGTCCACCTAAAGAAAGCTATCCAGCAAATCCCTTGGTATTAAGTTGAAGCGACAACTTTACTTCTATGTGTGCAATAGAAAAATGCATTAAGATCAATACATAATGTAAGCAGTGGTTCTCATCCATAGACAAGAGCACCGTTGTTTTCTCTCTGGTGGAAATAGCACATCCTCCCCCCCCCCTTGCGCGCACGTTTCTGTCACTCGAGCGCAAGCAACAAGGAGGCATGAACCCCCTATCTAGCATATAAACCCTCTCTTGGAGGTGAAAAAAAACTACGTGGCCAAGGTAATCATAAACACCAGAGAGTATTGCAAGACAAGATTAAACTATCTACAATAATAAGTGAAGCATCTCAGATTGGCATGAGCAAAATAATCATAATCTCATGGTTCATCGGATCCCAACAAACACAACATGCACAATTACATAACGATGGTCTCGCTCATGTGAGGGAGCTCACGAGACTCTAAACATGGAGGCATAGGGGATAAAACAACCATCTATCTACTTCTATGGACCTGTAGTCCCGAGATGAACTACTCACACATCTGTCCGGAGGTGTTCATGGCGATGTAGGGGCCTTCGGTGACAATACCCCTCTCCGCCAGGGTGCCAGAGCAGGGTGACAAACCCAGGTGATCATGGCTATGTAGGGACCCCTGTCTACCCTCTGGATCCCTTTTGGACTCCGTCTTTATTCCGGGTAAAAATTGATCTCCGTGGATTTTCAGCCCTTTCCGAGAATATTTCCTTAAGAACGTTTCTGAAATAGAAAACCAGAAGAAAACAACAACTTCCCTGGGGCATATTGTTAATAGGTTAGTATGTGAAAACATGTGGAAAACGATAGAAAACATGTGGAAAACAAAAGGTATTGGGTAGAAAACAAGCATGGATCATCAAAAATCATAGAAATGTTTGCAACGTATGAAGCCTCAATCTAAACTTATTCATAACCAATACCCCACGTGGATCCAAAACATGCCCCTTCCACCATGCCGTTATATGAGACCAGCTATGGTTTGAACCACAACTACTGAAGAAATTCTTCGGATCAAGCGAGATATGCCAGAGGCAACTCGAGCGTCCTAAAGCCATACCATGCCACCGGAAACAAAACAAACCTATCTTATTGGGAAGCAACAAAAAGAAACTGAATATTAGAGAGCTTTCTAATATACTTTCACAAGCTTATGAAATACCCGCACAAAATTGTGCTCTAGATCCAATCGTATCTACGTATAGTACGCTCTGATACCACTACTGGTCTATGATGTAGAATTTAAATTTTTTGCCCTACATAGTCCGCCAAGATCACTATGCAGATAACGAGTCATCCCCATGCAAGCGAGGATTTGGAAAACGACTCACCGGGTATCAAATTTGATGTAGTCGTAGAAGAGTTCTGAACAATCGTAGATCCTCACAACTGGGCCTAGTTGAAAGTATGTCGATAAGTATTCCCTCCCGAGGATCACACGTGTAATCCCTATTATGGTGTGCACTTGTATGCTCATGTCAACCCGTCAGCGCTCCTCCTTCTAGGACTCAACACCGATGAAGAGAGACAACCTTCTGAAATTTCTAGTTGGTAGCTCTAATCAATGTGATTAGATCTATTATGAAACTGGAAATTCTCAACACATGAGAGAGAAAACAATTAGAGCTAAGTCTATTTGGGAGAGTATAACTCAAAAACCCGATTAGAAGAGGCTCTAATACAATTAGATATGTTTTTAATTAGAGGCTCTAATTCAATTAGAGGTTCTCTAATTAGACCTCTAACTAGAGGCTCTAATTCTAGAGGCCCTCTAATTAGATCTTTAATCCTATGAGAGAGATGGCCAAAAGGCTCAATTGATATGTTCTCCAAATAGGAGGGGTGGGGATTATATAGGTGGATCTAGGAGGGGGTCGGTTTCCCTCTCCTCTTTCTTGGCCACACCACCCTCCTCGGGGAGTTCGGATCGGACTCCCTTGTGGAGTCCAATCCCTGGACCTATTTTTTTTGTTTTTCTTTTTCCCTCTCATTTATTTACCAAATAAATTCATGAAAAATACTTATGGAAACCTTGTGCACTTTGTGAGACCATGGGCCCCACCTGGCATTCCCTAAAATTAGGTTTTCCCATGGGGGGAAATCTGCCCCCCCCTCCAGCACTGCATCCATATAAGGAAAGTCCCCCGAAACTTTTCCGGAACCCCATTACCCCTATAGATAAAATCATCGATATTATCTAATTATGTTAAAAAAAACTCATTTCTAACACCCATGTACATCTCATGTCCTCCGTAGCTTCTCATATAAATTATACCAAGCACCAGCATAATTTCTCTCTTATAGTAACTTGCCCGAAACCATTCCGATTGACACTGGACTTGTTTCTTGTAACATCCCAAGTATGAAAACCATCCCCTTAGAATGTTTGTTGCATGTTTATTAAAGTATTGCATCATGTCATCATATTGTTTTCATTCTATTTGCATTTGTTTCTTATTTGATGCATCTGTTTTTTCCTGTTTTCCCAATTCAAATTTAAACTTTATTCAAACAATTGTTTCATACTTTCTCTGTTACAACATTTGAAATAAAAATCACAAATAAAAACAACCAATTTATTTCATTTTATTCCATAGTGATCACCTGTTAAAATGATGGTTTTTAATCAATCATTTAAATTCCAAAAACACATTTAAAAATTCAAATCAAGCATCAAACAGCAACCAATTTGAATCCATGCAAATTATAAAACAAATTTAATCAATGGGTTATAATTAACATAGGGGTTACCCTATTTAAAAGTTGGTTTTTATTAATGATCATTTAATATTAAAATTTCACCCAAATTTATTTAAATTCAAACAGCAATCAAGTTTCAAACTTTTGAAAAATAAAACTTAGCATCTGTTTGCAAATGGCCTAAGGAACTTCCCCTAATTTTTCCAAATTTTTCACTACCCTAAAAACCATCTTTTACTTCCAAATTCTTTTTCAGCAAAAAAAAACAGTAGAACAAATTTTAAAAACAAAATTTTTGGCGCCAACAGAGAGTGGGCTGCGCCCAGCCCACTTCTCCTTCCCTCCTCCTCGTTTCTCTTCCGCAGCGCAGCCCAGCCCGTTATCCCCGCAGAAAAACGTTTCGTTTTTTTTTCGCTTCTATTCCATCGTCATCAACATGTACGGCGTCGCATCCGGAGCGCCACGGCGGCAGCGGAGCTCTCCGACGGCGATGCGAGCTCCTCGAACCCTATAAAACAAGCCCTAGGGCTCTGCGCCGCACCCTAGCCCCTAGGTTTCCTCCTCCCCTCGCTATCGCCGCCGCTCACCCTCTCTCTGCTCGAGCTCCTCTCTCTGAAGCTCCCTCCGGCGACCACCTCTATGAACCCCGATGAGCACCGCCGCCTCCGTACTCCATCTACCCACTTAGCCCCCGGGAATCGAACCTCCACCTTCTCCTCTTCCGAATAGACACCAGAGCAGCCCCGGAGACTCACGGAGTCCTCGCCGCCATCTGCCCGAGCTCTGCCACCTCGACCATCTCCCGGTGAGCCCATGCTGTCTCATCCCCTCTCTCCCCCTGTTGCACCCACCACGGTACCGTGCACGTCCACCGCATCCATCACCCACTGCACCCCAGCAGCACGAGCACGGCCACGTGTTTTCCCCGCCGGCGAGCAACAGCTCGTTCTCTGTCGAAGAGCAGCGCGCGTTCAGTTAAAAAATTTCAGTTAACGCTCGTGTTGAAGTATAACCTCACTGCCTAACTGAACCTGACAACGATTCAGACAACAGCGCAGTGGCACGGTTCAGTTAGCGCGAGCGCAGCGGCCCGGGTTCGATTCCCAGGTGCCGCAACCCCTTTTTTGGGATTTATTCCCTAGATGCGACCCCACCCGTCAGCGGGCTGCTCTGCCACGCGCGCGCAAGGCATGCCACGCTGGCCCCTGGCCCACGCGGCAGTGGCTGTGTGTAGTTGCAGCGCAGTAACAAAAGTTTCTGCACGATTCTGTTTCAAATAAATCCTTTTTAAAATGGCAGATTAATCCCTAAAATGAAAACTTTAATAACTTTTGTTTAATAGCTCTAAATAATAAAATCTAAACATGTTTATTGTTCTAAATTAAATTGTCTATCCAACTATGCCATTTGTTTCCTGTTTTGAAATTTCAAAATGCAATTCAAATTTGAATTCAAATAATTCAAATGCAAATTTCTAAATTCCATAACTATTTCATTCTTAATCCAATAAATGCAAGTAAAATATGTTTTCCATACCATTTTGAACCACCTATTCAAATATAAATTTTGTTTCATGGTTTGAATAATTTAAATTTCTTAAATAATTTAAATCTTATTTAAATCATTTAAAATTGCTAAAATCATAACTTACTCAATTTAAATTATTTTTGAACATGCAAAATATGTTTTCAAACCACCAAAGTATAAACTTTTCAAATATGAGTTTGAAATTATGTTTTGAGCAAATAAAATTCAAATAAAATTCATGCTTGTTTTAAATTCATTTAAAACTTGTTTAATTTTGCTTAAGTCATAATAAATTCATCCTAATGCCTTTTTCAATATTTGAAACATGTAATCCACCCAAAATTTCATGATCTTTTCAAATATGAATTTTTTTATTCATTTTGCACAATTTATCTTGGTGAAAACAACAAATACTTGTGTGTCACCTTTAAGGCACCAATAATTCCCTAAATTAATAAATAAAATTCTTAATTGGTAAACCCTATTTTAAATTGGTTCCAATGTTGTTATTTTGTTGTTTTCCTCATGCATGCATCATACTAAACCACTAGCACCTGTTTATTAGTTGGAAAACAAATAATCTAACTAAAATCCATGGGCTTTTCATATGCAACTCAAAATTGCATATGTGTCCATTTAAATTGTGTTACCATGTCAATTAGGTTATTTTGATGCATCTATTAACTTGACATGCATCATCCCATGATTGTGCACTATGCCATGATATTGATTGTTTATTTTCCTGTATTGTTGTTTGCTTCTTCTCGGATAGACGACGACGTTGATACCGACGATCTTTACGACACCCCTTCTGAGGATCTAGCTCAGTACCCGGCTACTGGGTTTGCAGGCAAGTTATCACTCACATGAACCATTGTGTTCCTTTCAACATTGGTTACCGATACTTTCCGTTGTCTATTTCTGCTAGCCATATGTATCGTTGCTTCTATTACGAACCTATCACATGATACCCTGAACCCTGATATTGCCTCACCTCCAGTCCTAAAACCCCGTTGCTTGGGCCCGTGTCTTACTAGCATGCTTAGGGTTGTTTTGCTCGAGTCTGTTATCCGTTACTTTCTGTTATCATATCTGCTTATATTCTGGGGCTCGATGTTAAACAACAACCTGTTAATTGAGGTAATAATACTTTGCTGATAAGGCACCGGCAGGAGGCCCGGCGTGGTTTTGAGGCCTGCTAGTGTCGACCCTAATAGGAAAAGGGTCTTGTCTACTGATCCATGATGAGCGCACTATCTGCATGTGGGAAGCGTGTATGGGCGCCCCCCTCAATTTGATTCGATTCGCATCTCGTCCAAATTACCACCCTTAGTTCGGGCTTTCCATTTGATGCACGCATATGCAGGTACGAACCCGAGGCCAGGGTGGAACTTTTGTAGTCGGCATTTAGGGCGGCGTGGTCTTCCAGTGCTATGAGGGTCCCCTTTTCTTCGTGGGGCTCGATTAGCCGCGCACGCACAGCACGTGGTGCTTTGGGCTTGATGCGAAGAAGAGTTGAGTTGTGTAGAGTGCCTCGCTTGGTGGAAGTGCATTTCCATCCTGGCGGGATATTCTTACGTGTACGGCCAAATTGGTGCACCCCTGCAGGGATAAATCTTCTCGAGAAGCCGTGTTTTCCGCGGTTATGGTTGACTTGGTGAAAGTACTGGCTAACAAGTACTCAGAATAACTTACACCTAACTAATGATAACTTGACTAGTAATAGGCTTATTGACACAACAATTTGATCCATCATTAATCCAACTGTGTGAGTTATCCTCGGATTGCTTCTTTGGATAAGGGGCGAGGTCCAGGATGGGTTTGTTTGGTGGTTAGCTATAGTTGGTTACGATACGCTATCTTATCTCTTTCTGTTAGACCGGAAGTTGTAGTACATTCTGTAGTTGGTTATTGCAGCCAGTAACAGCAGCTTTTATACCCCTTTCTTCCGTTGATCCCAAGGCATCTGTGCTTGGTGTTGACGGGATACACTTTGGTGAACTGTGAGTCTTGCTTGCCAGTACGTTTATGTACTGACCCCTTTGGGGCTGTGGTTTCCGCAGACTACGCTTACGAGGATCCAGGTGACGACTACTACGTGGAGTTTGACGAGGCTGCTGACGAGTAGTTAGCGGACCCGGGCAGGATCCGAGACATCGTGGATGGGCTCCGTTTTCTTTTCATTCTCGGCTTCTTAAGCCTATTTGGATTTTGTCTGTACTCAGACCCTTGAATGCTTCCGCTGAGTTGTAATGATGTTATGTTGGGGCATGTGTCCTCTGGATGATTGTATTTGCTATTATCTGCCCTAGTGAGGGCCAGTTGCAACTTATTTCAATCTTTTGTGTCTTAGAGATATGTTATGTTATCATCTTGTTCAAAGGCGTTGACGTACCATGTGTGTATGGTATGAAGTACGTCAATGGTAGTGTCCTGATTTCTACGGGATAGTTTACATCGACGGTGAATAGTAAGATTGGTTGTCGCACATAAGTGTTGGCCTACTCGTAAGAGATGCGGGTGCCGGTAAGCCCCGTAATCCAATCAAAATATTGTTCAGTTCGTACGATGAGTATCCCCTAGGAGTCCGGGTGCGACAAATGGTATCAGAGCCTGTCTGCCTGTAGGATCCCTTTTACTGGTCGCAGTTGAGTCTAGAAACTATTTTGTAGCTATATAGGAAAAATAAAACGTGAGAGTAGGAATTCTGCCTTTTTTCTTCTTTCCCCACCCACCCACCCTTTTCTGGTAAGGAAGTGCAACGTTGTTTTCCCTTCTCACCTAAACATTCAAGTTAGGATTTCACGTACCCTGGTTTCTCAAGGATAGTTATATCTACTAGACCATAGGAATGGAGGTGGTTGTAACATGATTTATCATGTTGCCTACTCATGATTGAGAACAGAGGCGTGTAAGCCCCGGAAGCAAATCCTCTATCCCTTAAGCAGTAGATATTGATCCTTTAGAAGCCCGGATGAGTTTTCCCGTAGTACCTCAGGAGTTTTGGTCTCGTGTTTCCCGTTGTTGCTTCGATATCCTGTTCTTCTCAACATCTTTTCGTCCGTTGAACCTTGTTGTTACTTTCCACTTCAGTTCTTCTACCGGCGTCTAATCAAAACCTCCAAAATCATCTGCAGATGGATCTCAGGTTCTTCCCGCAGGTGGTTCGGATGACTCGTTGTGAGAGCACCGCCGGTTATCCGGAGATGCTGAGAGACATGGTCACTTATCTGGGGTTCCATTGGGCACCAGAGTACCAGGTCTACGAGCAGCAGCGAGAGTTTGACCAGACCTACTACCAGGCTATCGTCTACATTCTGTCAGATGATGGCATGAGCGTTGTCCACCGCTACGAGGCAGTAGGTTCCACAGTGGATATGGCCGTGCAGCAGGCAGCTTACGTGAGTCTCACCGTCCTCCGTGCTGACTACTGGGGGTTTGACGATTCTATCTATCGCCACATCCCCCATGGTTACATCACTTCAGCAGGAGCTCACTTCACGCTCTACGACAACCTGGATGTCTACGAGCATGATAACACCAGGCTGCACACAACCGCTCAGTTTGTGAGGCACAGTGACGGTGTTGCCACCACACTTTCTCAGGAGTTGGCCTCAGTCAGGGAGCAGCTCTACCTTGCTTTGACTCGTCTGGCTACGTACACCACAAACTTTGTTGGAGATGAGCGCTTTGCACGTTTCCATCAGACAGTTGGACGTAGTTTGCCAGATGCTGGAGGTTACGAGCCGATCAGAGGTCCACTCCTCAACCTCGGAGCTGGTTACACTGGGATTCCACGCTTTGGAGCACAGGGAGACGACGCTTTCTACTTCACCACACCGAGAGTTGCTCTCAGAGCAGTCCCGATCTACGTGGATCGTCGTTCTACCTACTTCCGTGGGATTCCTCCTCACCGTATCTCTCGTCGTACTACTCACCGCCGTCCTGCGTGATGAGCATGGGAGTACCGATGTATCCATTCAGAGCTATGTTTAGTTATCCTTTGGCTTTCGAACCATGTATTGGTGTGTTGGATATTCTGATGTATTTGAACATGTGATGATGTACCTGTTGGTTATCTATTCATGCGTTGGAATAATCTATCTTTCGGTTACCAAGTCTATCCTTTTCTGTTGTTGTGCTAAAATGCATGTCTATTCAGGATGCCGCCAACAAGGAGCAACCCGCCTGAACCACCTCCGCTCACGGAGCTGTTGACTCAGATGACTCAGGTCGTGACTCAGATGGCCCAGATCCAGGCTAACCAGCACAACAACCAGAATGCTCCGCGAGTCAGCATCAAGGAGTTTCTGAGTCTGGGGCCGAGAGCTTTCGTGGCAACACGTGAGCCTCTGGATGCTGATGAATGGATCCGGGAGATGGCCAGGGCTCTGGACATTGCTCACGTTGCTGAGGAGGATAAAGTCAAGTATGCCACCTACTTACTGAAGGGTCAGGCAGCTACCTGGTGGGAGAACTACCAGACCATGAGAGCTGGATACCCTATCACCTGGGGATGTTTCAAGGATGCCTTCCTGAAGCACCACATCCCAGATGGCCTCATGGAAAGGATGCGTGAAGAGTTCTGCTCTCTTAAGCAGGGCAAGCTGGACGTCATTGGGTACCAGAATGAGTTCAATCGCCTCGCTCGTTACGCTGGTGATGAGGTGTCCACTGAGATCAAGAAGATGGCAAGGTTCCGCCGAGGTTTTAACCCGGAACTAAAGTACGCTCTCACCAACATCAAGTGCAAGGACTTCGAGGAGCTCGTGAACACAGCGCTCAATGAGGAGAATGGGCGCAAGGCGTTCGAAGAGTCGCGCAAGCACTCGCGTGAGGGTGGTTCCTCCTCCAACATGACCACCCCTCCGCAGAAGCGCCGCATCTGGGTGCCAAATGGTGCTGTCACTAGGGCTCCATATGCCCAAGCTTCTCAAGGCTTCGCTTCCCCGCCCACCCAACCCAGCTCAGATGCAGGCTCAGAGGTTCTCAATGGGGCAGCCAAGGCCAGATGCACCTCGTGTCGTCACTTGCTACAAATGCAAGCAGACTGGACACTATGCTGATAAGTGCACTCAGAGGCAGCTACCTCCACCACCTCCTCACCCCAACACCAACCAGGCAATGGTTCATGCTCCCCCGGCTAAAGCCTTCAACTCCAACAACAGGCCTGTCGGGAGGACCGCGAGGGTGAATCATATCAAGGCCGACAAAGCTGAGGAAGCTGCTGACGTCGTTCTCGGTACATTCCCCGTAAACTCTAACCCAGCTAAAGTGTTGTTTGATACCGGAGCATCGCATTCTTTCGTGTCAAAGATCTTTGCAACAGCAGTTAAACTACCTTTTGTTGGTTTGGGTTCCCCGCTAGTAGTAAAATCCCCTGGAGCAACTATGCAAACTTCCAAGATCAGTCACGAGAATCAGATTCTAATTGGAGGTCACATATTCCTTGCTTCCCTCATTCTGCTTGGCAATTCTGACATTGATGTCATCCTTGGCATGGATTGGTTGAAGGCCAATAAAGCTACGATTGATTGTGCTAAGAAGTCAATAACTCTGTTCCACCCGTCTGGCCAGATAGTCTATTCTCCAAGTGAATCAAGTTCTGTTCAGCTGTACACCCTCGATGCTAAACCTCTACCTCTACTCGAAAATGTTCCGGTGGTTTGTGAATTCCCTGACGTCTTTCCAGAAGAGTTGCCAGGGATGCCTCCGGACAGAGCAGTTGAGTTCGTGATCGAGCTTGAACCAGGTACTGCTCCAATCTCTAAGCATCCATACAAGATAGCTCCTCCTGAACTGAAATTATTGAAGGAGCAAATCGATATGTACATGGAGAAAGGTTACATTCAGCCTAGTTCCTCCGCTTGGGGTTGCCCAACTCTCTTTGTTGCCAAGAAGGATCAAACAAAAAGACTCGTGGTTGACTATCGTCCTCTCAACGAGAAAACCATCAAAAACAAGTATCCAATTCCTCGTATCGATAATCTTTTTGATCAACTTGCTGGAGCCTCAATATTCTCAAAGTTGGACTTGAGGATGGGTTACCATCAGATAAAGATCAGAAAGGAAGATATTCCTAAAACAGCTTTCACCACTCGTTACGGTCTATATGAATACACCGTCATGTCCTTTGGTCTCACCAATGCACCGGCGACATTCTCAAGACTCATGAATTCTGTCTTCCATGAATACCTCGACAAGTTCGTTGTGGTATATCTCGATGATATTCTGGTCTACTCAAAATCTGAGGAAGAGCATGGAGAACACCTTCGTCTCACTCTCATGAAACTTCGCGAGCATCGTCTGTATGCCAAGTTCTCCAAATGTGAGTTCTGGATTCTAGAAGTTGCTTACCTTGGTCATGTCATCTCCGCCAAGGGCATAGCCATTGATCCAGAAAAGGTTAAAGCAATTGTTGATTGGAAACCTCCTAAGACGGTAAAACAAGTTAGAAGCTTTCTAGGCTTGGCTAGCTATTGCCGTCGTTTCGTCCAAAACTTTTCCAAGATTGCCAAACCTCTCACTGATCTCACCATGAAGGACAAGAAGTTCGTTTGGTCTCCACAATGTGATGAAAGTTTCAATCTCCTGAAGACTAAACTCACTTCTACCCCAGTTCTGGTTGGCCCAGATACTACCAAACCTTTCCAGATATTCTGCGATGAATCTCTCCAAGGTCTAGGTGCAGTTCTTATGCAAGAACGTCAAGTTGTGGCTTATGCTTCACGTCAGTTGAACCCACATGAGCAAAACTATCCCACACATGATCTTGAACTTGCAGCAGTTGTGTTTGCCCTCAAGAAATGGAGACAATACTTGTTGGGTAACCGCACTGAAATCTTTTTCGATCATAAGAGTCTGAAATACATCTTCACTCAACCAGATCTAAACCTCAGGCAAAGGAGATGGATTGAAAAGATTAAAGACTTTGATCTCACCATTTCTTACACTCCAGGCAAGGCTAATGTTATGGCCGATGCTCTCAGTCGCAAGTCATATTGCAATAATCTCATGATCATGGAAAGCCAACCTCCACTTCATGAAGAATTCCAGAAGCTGAACCTTGGTCTTGTTCCTCAAGGCTACCTTGCTAGCTTGACAGCCAGTCCAACTCTCGAGGACAAGATTCGTTCTGAACAACTTCGTGATACTGAAATCAAGAAGATGGTTGAGCACATCAAGGAAGGCAAGGAGAAATTCAAGTCCTTCTCAGTTGATGATAAAGGAACTGTGTTCTTTGAAGGACGCATTGCAGTTCCTCAAGTTCAAAGTCTCAAAGATATCATTCTCAAGGAGGCTCATGAAACTCCTCTTTCCATCCACCCTGGAAGTACAAAGATGTACCAGGATCTTAAGACACTGTATTGGTGGCCTGGCATGAAACGTGAAATTGCTCAATACGTTTCTGAATGCGACGTTTGTCAACGTGTTAAGGCAGTCCATCAGAAAACAGCCGGTCTACTCCAACCTCTGAAAATTCCTGAGTGGAATTGGGACATGATTGAAATGGACTTCGTCACTGGTTTTCCAAAGTCCAAGAAGGGCAACGATGCAATCTTAGTTGTTATTGATCGTCTCACTAAGGTAGCTCACTTCTTTGCTGTCAAGGAAACTATCTCAGCTAGCCAGTTAGCAGAGCTCTACACAGCAAGGATAGTTCCTCTTCATGGTGTTCCATTGGAAATAAGCTCAGACCGTGGAAGCATATTCACTTCTCATTTCTATAAAAGCTTTCAAGAAGCATTGGGCACCAAACTTCTGTTCAGCACAGCTTATCACCCTCAGTCTCAGGGGCAAGTCGAAAGAGTCAATCATATTCTCGAGGATATGCTCAGAGCATGTGGTATCTCCTTTGGCATGAAATGGGAGGATTGCCTTCCATATGCTGAATTCTCCTACAACAACAACTACCAGGCAAGCCTAGGTATGGCACCATTTGAAGCACTGTATGGACGCAGATGCAGGAGTCCAATCAATTGGTCTGGAGCTGGTGAACATTCACTCTTAGGCCCTGACATTGTTAAGGAAGCCGAGGAGAAAGTTCGTATCATTCATGACAATCTCAGGATTGCTCAGTCTCGTCAGAAAAGCTACTATGACAGCAAGCACAGGGATATGATCTATGCACCTGGTGACAAGGCATATCTCCGTGTAACTCCCCTCAGAGGCACTCATCGTTTCAGTGTGAAAGGAAAGCTTGCACCAAGATACATTGGTCCTTTCAACATTCTCTCAAGGCGTGCAGAAAATGCCTATCGTCTTGAACTTCCAGAAAAACTATCCAAGGTGCACGATGTGTTCCACGTGTCACAGCTCAAGAAGTGTTTCAAAGATCCAGATCGTGCAGTTGATCATGATTCCATTGAACTGCAAGATGATCTATCTTATGAGGAGCACCCTGTTCGTATTCTCGATGAGACCGAGCGTAAGACTCGCAACAAGAGCACCAAGTTCTTGAAAGTGCAGTGGTCGCATCATTCCGATAAAGAGGCAACGTGGGAGACCGAAGAGGATCTTCGCAAGAAGTATCCGGACCTTTTCACTTCTCAGTAGGAATCTCGGGGCGCGATTCCTTCAAGGGGGCGTTTTGTAACATCCCAAGTATGAAAACCATCCCCTTAGAATGTTTGTTGCATGTTTATTAAAGTATTGCATCATGTCATCATATTGTTTTCATTCTGTTTGCATTTGTTTCTTATTTGATGCATCTGTTTTTCCCTGTTTTCCCAATTCAAATTTAAACTTCATTCAAATGATTGTTTCATACTTGCTCTGTTACAACATTTGAAATAAAAATCACAAATAAAAACAACCAATTTATTTCATTTTATTCCATAGTGATCACCTGTTAAAATGATGGTTTTTAATCAATCATTTAAATTCCAAAAACACATTTAAAAATTCAAATCAAGCATCAAACAGCAACCAATTTGAATCCATGCAATTATAAAACAAATTTAATCAATGGGTTATAATTAACATAGGGGTTACCCTATTTAAAAGTTGGTTTTTATTAATGATCATTTAATATTAAAATTTCACCCAAATTTGATTTAAATTCAAACAGCAATCAAGTTTCAAACTTTTGAAAAATAAAACTTAGCATCTGTTTGCAAATGGCCTAAGGAACTTCCCCTAATTTTTCCAAATTTTTCACTACCCTAAAAACCATCTTTTACTTCCAAATTCTTTTTCAGCAAGAAAAAAAAAACAGTAGAACAAATTTTAAAAACAAAATTTTTGGCGCCAACAGAGAGTGGGCTGCGCCCAGCCCACTTCTCCTTCCCTCCTCCTCGTTTCTCTTCCGCAGCGCAGCCCAGCCCGTTATCCCCGCAGAAAAACGTTTCGTTTTTTTTCGCTTCTATTCCATCGTCATCAACATGTACGGCGTCGCATCCGGAGCGCCACGGCGGCATCGGAGCTCTCCGACGGCGATGCGAGCTCCTCGAACCCTATAAAACAAGCCCTAGGGCTCTGCGCCGCACCCTAGCCCCTAGGTTTCCTCCTCCCCTCGCTATCGCCGCCGCTCACCCTCTCTCTGCTCGAGCTCCTCTCTCTGAAGCTCCCTCCGGCGACCACCTCTCTGAACCCCGATGAGCACCGCCGCCTCCGTACTCCATCTACCCACTTAGCCCCCGGGAATCGAACCTCCACCTTCTCCTCTTCCGAATAGACACCAGAGCAGCCCCGGAGACTCACGGAGTCCTCGCCGCCGTCCACAACCTGGTCGCCGCCGTCTGCCCGAGCTCTGCCACCTCGACCATCTCCCGGTGAGCCCGTGCTGTCTCATCCCCTCTCTCCCCCTGTTGCACCCACCACGGTACCGTGCACGTCCACCGCATCCATCACCCCACTGCACCCCAGCAGCACGAGCACGGCCGCGTGTTTTCCCCGCCGGCGAGCAACAGCTCGTTCTCTGTCGAAGAGCAGCGCGCGTTCAGTTAAAAATTTTCAGTTAACGCTCGTGTTGAAGTATAACCTCACTGCCTAACTGAACCTGACAACGATTCAGACAACAGCGCAGTGGCACGGTTCAGTTAGCGCGAGCGCAGCGGCCCGGGTTCGATTCCCAGGTGCCGCAACCCCTTTTTTTGGGATTTATTCCCTAGACGCGACCCCACCCGTCAGCGGGCTGCTCTGCCACGCGCGCGCAAGGCACGCCACGCTGGCCCCTGGCCCACGCGGCAGTGGCTGTGTGTAGTTGCAGCGCAGTAACAAAAGTTTCTGCACGATTCTGTTTCAAATAAATCCTTTTTAAAATGGCAGATTAATCCCTAAAATGAAAACTTTAATAACTTTTGATTAACAGCTCTAAATAATAAAATCTAAACATGTTTATTGTTCTAAATTAAATTGTCTATCCAACTATGCCATTTGTTTCCTGTTTTGAAATTTCAAAATGCAATTCAAATTTGAATTCAAATAATTCAAATGCAAATTTCTAAATTCCATAACTATTTCATTCTTAATCCAATAAATGCAAGTAAAATATGTTTTCCATACCATTTTGAACCACCTATTCAAATATAAATTTTGTTTCATGGTTTGAATAATTTAAATTGCTTAAATAATTTAAATCTTATTTAAATCATTTAAAATTGCTAAAATCATAACTTACTCAATTTAAATTATTTTTGAACATGCAAAATATGTTTTCAAACCACCAAAGTATAAAATTTTCAAATATGAGTTTGAAATTATGTTTTGAGCAAATAAAATTCAAATAAAATTCATGCTTGTTTTAAATTCATTTAAAACTTGTTTAATTTTGCTTAAGTCATAATAAATTCATCCTAATGCCTTTTTCAATATTTGAAACATGTAATCCACCCAAAATTTCATGATCTTTTCAAATATGAATTTTGTTATTCATTTTGCACAATTTATCTTGGTGAAAACAACAAATACTTGTGTGTCACCTTTAAGGCACTAATAATTCCCTAAATTAATAAATAAATTCTTAATTGGTAAACCCTATTTTAAATTGGTTCTAATGTTGTTATTTTGTTGTTTTCCTCATGCATGCATCATACTAAACCACTAGCACCTGTTGATTAGTTGGAAAACAAATAATCTAACTAAAATCCATGGGCTTTTCATATGCAACTCAAAATTGCATATGTGTCCATTTAAATTGTGTTACCATGTCAATTAGGTTATTTTGATGCATCTATTAACTTGACATGCATCATCCCATGATTGTGCACTATGCCATGATATTGATTGTTTATTTTCCTATATTGTTGTTTGCTTCTTCTCGGATAGACGACGACGTTGATACCGACGATCTTTACGACACCCCTTCTGAGGATCTAGCTCAGTACCCGGCTACTGGGTTTGCAGGCAAGTTATCACTCACATGAACCATTGTGTTCCTTTCAACATTGGTTACCGATACTCCCCGTTGTCTATTTCTGCTAGCCATATGTATCGTTGCTTCTGTTACGAACCTATCACATGATACCCTGAACCCTGATATTGCCTCACCTCCAGTCCTAAAACCCCGTTGCTTGGGCCCGTGTCTTACTAGCATGCTTAGGGTTGTTTTGCTCGAGTCTGTTATCTGTTACTTTCTGTTATCATATCTGCTTATATTCTGGGGCTCGATGTTAAACAACAACCTGTTAATTGAGGTAATAATACTTTGCTGATAAGGCACCGGCAGGAGGCCCGGCGTGGTTTTGAGGCCTGCTAGTGTCGACCCTAATAGGAAAAGGTCTTGTCTACTGATCCATGATGAGCGCACTATCCGCATGTGGGAAGCGTGTATGGGCGCCCCCCTCAATTTGATTCGATTCGCATCTCGTCCAAATCACCACCCTTAGTTCGGGCTTTCCATTTGATGCACGCATATGGAGGTACGAACCCGAGGCCAGGGTGGAACTTTTGTAGTCGGCATTTAGGGCGGCGTGGTCTTCCAGTGCTATGAGGGTCCCCTTTTCTTCGTGGGGCTCGATTAGCCGCGCACGCACAGCACGTGGTGCTTTGGGCTTGATGCGAAGAAGAGTTGAGTTGTATAGTGCCTCGCTTGGTGGAAGTGCATTTCCATCCTGGCGGGATATTCTTACGTGTACGGCCAAATTGGTGCACCCCTGCAGGGATAAATCTTCTCGAGAAGCCGTGTTTTCCGCGGTTATGGTTGACTTGGTGAAAGTACTGGCTAACAAGTACTCAGAATAACTTACACCTAACTAATGATAACTTGACTAGTAATAGGCTTATTGACACAACAATTTGATCCATCATTAATCCAACTGTGTGAGTTATCCTCGGATTGCTTCTTTGGATAAGGGGCGAGGTCCAGGATGGGTTTGTTTGGTGGTTAGCTATAGTTGGTTACGATACGCTATCTTATCTCTTTCTGTTAGACCGGAAGTTGTAGTACATTCTGTAGTTGGTTATTGCAGCCAGTAACAGCAGCTTTTATACCCCTTTCTTCCATTGATCCCAAGGCATATGTGCTTGGTGTTGACGGGCTACACTTTGGTGAACTGTGAGTCTTGCTTGCCAGTACGTTTATGTACTGACCCCTTTGGGGCTGTGGTTTCCGCAGACTACGCTTACGAGGATCCAGGTGACGGCTACTACGTGGAGTTTGACGAGGCTGCTGACGAGTAGTTAGCGGACCCGGGCAGGATCCGAGACATCGTGGATGGGCTCCGTTTTCTTTTCATTCCCGGCTTCTTAAGTCTATTTGGATTTTGTCTGTACTCAGACCCTTGAATGCTTCCGCTGAGTTGTAATGATGTTATGTTGGGGCATGTGTCCTCTGGATGATTGTATTTGCTATTCTCTGCCCTAGTGAGGGCCAGTTGCAACTTATTTCAATCTTTTGTGTCTTAGAGATATGTTATGGTATCATCTTGTTCAAAGCCGTTGACGTACCATGTGTGTATGGTATGAAGTACGTCAATGGTAGTGTCCTGATTTCTACGGGATAGTTTACATCGACGGTGAATAGTAAGATTGGTTGTCACACATAAGTGTTGGCCTACTCGTAAGAGATGCGGGTGCCGGTAAGCCCCGTAATCCAATCAAAATACTGTTCAGTTCGTACGATGAGTATCCCCTAGGAGTCCGGGTGCGACATTTCTGTGATATCGTAACAACATCAAGCATTCATAAAACTAATAACAACATATTATTTCTCTCAATAAAAGGTTGTAATGGCTTCAACGTGTGACCCGTAAAGGCTCGATAACACGCATACATGTTTGGGAACTTACCGAACAATAACCAATAGCGGGACCGTGGACGCCCATGATGGCTCCTGTGTGTTCCCGATGAATGAGGGAAACTTATAATTTACTCATTGCACTTATTCCCTTAACTTCATGATACCAACGATATCACGAGGTGAGACTATGTGATCTAGTATAATCAAACACTTTGATCATAACACATATAACTCGTTTACCAATATCGTTCTTTTTTCTCATCCATATCCCGATGACCCTGTGATTAGATCATACAGTGTCTAGCCAGAGGATATGTCATCGGTGATACTGAGAGGGTCCAAAGAATGTATCTCTCTATCATCTAGAGGAGTTAATTACTAGTGTTGAATGATCTCAGTTCCATTACACTTTATAGGTCATACCCAGATATCTTTGTAGTCCCTAGTTACGGCAAGACAGATGATGATATCCAAAGTATAACTTTCAATCATGTGGTCACTAGATATTCTCATAGTATAGGAATTATAGTCAATGTTAACTTTATATGCATTTGCTAAAGCACATGATGATTGTTTAGTCTCTTTTAGCAACAACTTACACCTGGGTTGGTTCAGTACTATTGTTACCCTAACAATAAACTCTTATATTTTGCTAGACTTTCTTCTAAGTCAATGATCAGGAAAATGCGATCATCTCACAAAACACAAACTAATCTTAGAGACAATATTAGGAACTTTTGTTTGTTTATGTCTTCACACCCGCACAAAGATTTTTCTTTGAAAGTGCTATAGTTGTTTGTAGCATGATGACATAAACTTAATTCTAAACTTGGCAATAGAATAGTAACCGAATATTATTGTCTCTAGGGAATACCTCCAACACATAGTTGGTATCATATAACGACATGATGGAAAGGGCATGTGGATTGGATCCACAAAGGGGGTCATGGTTATGAATAAGTTTAGATCGAGGCTCTAGATGTTTTCGAAATGTCCGTGTTTCAATCACCCCGCAAAGTTAATCTAGCAATGAGATTAAACATACCTAGAATTGCGTAGGTAATGATGATAGTTGATTGTAGAGCATACAACCACGCTAAAACTTGCAAACAAAGCGTTATAGGAATCTAACTTGGTTTTTCAGAGTGAGCGTGTGGTTTGGTATAGCTGTCGTGTTACCGTGTTTTGACATGTTGGCCAATGCCAAAGTATTGTCATTGTTCGACATCGACAATCAGGCGTTCATCGCGGAGCTCAGAGGAAGTACATGATAGGAAAAAGTAGTTGTTTCTCCATCATGGGAAAATTTGAATCAATTTTCACCGCAGTGAAATTTCCTCAGATTTTCTCCTATGGTGAAAATAACGGAGATGGAGGATCCTCGTTGGAGATGCGTCAAAAATTCCCGAAGAACAAAGATTATACCGAATCACACAAATTATAAATTTCATGTCATGTTTATACTTTGTTGTTTGCACCTTGATTGCATATTAGTCATTTATTAAGGTGATTCCTCACTAAAAATATCAAGGTAGTTCATGTTCTCCCAATTGTAGCACCGTCAAACCGGCATCAGTATGCGTTCATCACCTGGATACAAGGGTAAACGTGCCTCTTCTTGTCGGAAGGCTAGTTATAGTTTCCTCACTTGGATACAAGGTGCATTCTACATGGCGGAGTTAGTTGGTTGTCTTGTTGTTCAGGCATGAGAGTCATGATCTCGGAACACATACATCGAAATATGAGTGAGAATCACATGGGTGGTTGACATAGTGTCCTACTCTCTAGGTTGTGATTGGTTGAGGTGAATACATATTTCTAATCATAATCTATTGGGATATCGTTTCACTGAAATTTGATCTTGAGGAATATAAGTTTTTGTAGGAGCATATCTTAATTTCAATTTTATTGGATCAAATAGCGTAAATTAATTTTGAACTATAGAGTCTAAATAAACTTGTTTTATTATAGAGATGGATCCCTTTCAAAGGTATAAATTTAATCGTGTCTACGCATAGTACGTTCTGATACCACTACTTGTCTATGATGCATAATTAAATAAAACTCTCCGATATGTAAAATATATCTATCACGCAGAAACACCATTTCGATGATACTTCTAGTTGATCCGAACCTACCGATATACACAAAAATCAACCAAAACTTAAGTGTGTTTACCCTATAGGTTCGATAGCGTGTGGACATGAAACTAGAAACTCTTTCTTTTTTAATAAAAAATAGCGGGGCCGTGGACACTCATATTGAATCCCACATACTAAACGAATAAATTGCCGAACCTGATGATTATTATACAATTCTCCCATTACTCATGATGCCAAACTTACCTGAGACTATTGATTCCATTATTGCCGTGAATCAATTTCTGGTTCACTTATACCTTTGTCTTGTCTCGATATCCGGTAAGTTTCCTCTTTCTCGATACTGTATTAATTATGATATCCCACATGATGTATAATCAGCATGCATTGTCTGCAGAACTTATGGATATCAAGAATATTGAGTGGGCCCAGGTATGTGTCTCTCTTTTTACAGAGCAGTAATTCTCATCTAAGGACATCGAGGTAATATACTCCTTTAGAATTACCTAGTAGCTACATTTTTGTTCACCCAGTTTACGGTGTGACTCTTAATAGTACCAAAGTAAACCTTCAAAATATATTATCCCAATAACCTCATGGTCAAAGGATGCATTGTAATATAACCGTGGTGTGATATGATTTTAAGGACAAAGATGACTTAGTGTAATGTCTTAGCATATCAATCTACTTAGGAAATACCCATCCATATTGTTCCCTTCAAACAGTATGCTATTCATTGATGTTGACATCAACAATGTCCATGACCAGGAAAATATAGTTATCAAACATCCAATGGATTAGTTCTAAAAGGCAAGATTAGGGTTCATTTCCGTGTTCATGTTACTACACGTGAGCATGGGTCTTCCTCTGGATCTCATATTCAGGAACCACGTCAGTTATAGCATAGTAATATGAATCATAATTATGAAACAAATGTATAAATATTATTGCCTTTTGGACATACATCCAACATCACCGTGTGGGTAACAAACTGTATCTTAATTTCTTCATAGCCAGATCTTGGGTGTTGCGTAGTGAAGCATTGTTTTTGTTTCCCGTATGCACAACCCAACAAGACTGTCTTTGTCCCTACTCCGACTCCGACCGTTCCTCTCCCCACTACCACCTCACATGGACGCCACAACACCGTCGTAGCCCACCTATGTTGATGAGTGGCCACCCCGACTCCCATGTGACAGTCGGCGAGCCGCTGCTCCTTTCCGATCTCTCGATACTCAGTCAGGGCCACATAGACGGATTTGGCAGCATCCCCTTGCTCCTCTCTGGCCTCTGCCGACCTGCCTTGCCGTCACCTCCATTCCTCAGTCTCCAGCAACCTCTGTGTCCGAAATCAAGCTCAGCGTCTGGCGACCGTTAGATGTTCCTTCCTCCCTCACCTCTGTCGGAATTACTTTAGTGCACTAGTTTTAGGTCATTTGTTCCAGCAATAAAACTTTTATGGGGCCTTATTTTACATCATCTGCAAGAGTAGAAACAATTCTTATGTTTTGTAAGTCATTTTTAATGTACTATCCAAGTTTTAATATGCCCTAAAATACATCATCGATTGAACATACTCTTAGTCCCGCATCGCACCCCGAGGAAAGCAATGAACATATCCTATATATATAACTAAATAGAGGCACCCCACTAACTCATTTCTCTAAGCATGCAGCCCTCCACCCCACTAACTTTCACCGATGTCCTAATATTACTTTGTCACGTCAGCCAAGCATTTTTAAAAAAAATCAGTGAAACGCTCATCCACACCACACAAACCAACCGACATGCACGTTCTGGCTTTTATTTTGGCTGCAAGGAAGAGGTCCAACACAAAACATCCATGCCGACTGCTAACTGCTGAGAGCGCGTGACATTAATTTTTCCCGCTAAAAAAACCCGCCACCATTCATATTCCACTAGCAGCCCATCTTCAGCTTTCCATGAGGCCTTATTTGATACGGATGTATATTTAAGAATTGGTGGAGATTATCCCGGTCTAACGCCAAATCCTCAAAAATCTCCAAAAACTCGTTTGGTATATGTGTATTAGCAGAGTTTATCCTTAATTTTCCCCAAAATTCGCCCAACCCATAGTGTATTTATCTCTATATCAAATCCACTCCCTTTCTATTGGGGGGAAGGGATTTGAGAGGATTGGATGGAGGTAGGGTTTCACCCAAACACTTTAGGGATTATCTTTTTTTTAGAGGCAAAGGACCGTAGAACAAAGAGTTCTACGGTATATTTTAATAATATGTACAAAGTATCCCAAACCTCTAAAAATCAACCGATTCCGGTTTTCTCTAACATCAGAAAATAAAAAAACTAACTGTAAGATAACAGAACTGAATCAATCCAGTTCTTTAAGGAGACAGAGTAACTAGGCTTAATCCGAATGTTGACAATCTGAAGGTCTTGACTCAACTGGATCTTCCATCTATTCTGAGAGGGCATAACATTATTGAAAATCTTATCATTTCTAATTCTCCAAATGTTCCAACATCCCATAATAATTACTTCCAGTGCAAATTCTTGGGGTATGATATGTGAAAGAAGCTTTACTTCATCATATATAGAAATCCCTCTCTTTCTGTTAATACCAAATGTATTCCAACAACTGATAGCAAATGGACAGTCGAAGAATAGATGCAATAGGGTTTCTTCCATGTATTCTTGACAACATTCACAATCATAACTCTGAAGATGCATATTTTTTCTCTGTAGGAGATTTCTGGAGTTGAGTCTGTCATGTAGTAGCAGCCAGAAGAAGATCTTATGTCTAAATATAGTTGCATTTTTCCATGTTCTAAGCAAAAGATCATGTGCAGTTGGACCCATACTGAGTTTCTTATAGGCAGTAGATACCAAGAAAGTTTTCCTATTTCCTTTTAAAGTCCATAAGTCAGTGTCTTCAGAGAGATGAATTCCTTGAATAAGTTGCTGAAGTTGAGTGAGTTGTAGGTGAGCTTGGTTTGAAAATGGGAGTTGGAAGTGATCAGAAATATCTGTAGTATTCAAAAAATCCTTAACTGAGAGACTTGTTGTATTGCAGAATGAATGGAGTTGTGGGAACTCCACAATGCATGGAGAGTCACACCATTTATCAGTCCAAAAAGAGATAGTCCTACCATCTCCAATCTTACAAATTGCAATATCTTTATATGCAGGAATAAGGTCAACCATGCTTTTCCACCAAAAGGATCCCACCTTTCTATGACCCATCATGTTGTTAGTGTAATGATTCTCATATATTAACTTGATCCATGGCAAATTTTCCTGGTTGAGGAATTTATGGATATTCTTCATAAGCAGAGCTTTATTTTGTATTCCAAGGTTAATAATACCCAGTCCTCCTTGTTTCTGAGGTTTGATGACTTTATCCCATGAAATGAGTGCAGATCCTTTATCTTCCATACCATATTTTCTCCAGAAGCAGTGTTTAATAATCTTGTTGATATGTTCTAAGACAGTCTTAGGTAGTTGCAGAGTGCTCATGTAGAACATAGGAAGTGATGTGAAAACAGCTTTGATCAGAATCATTTTTTCTCCATAAGATAAGAAAGAGGTGCAACCATTGAGTCTATCTTGAATTCTCTTAATCAGAGGCCAGTAATCTTCCACTTTAGGTCTATCAATGGATAAGGGAAGTCCAAGATAATTAATAGGCATGTGCTCAATGGAACATCCCATTATATTCTGTAAGTGGTAGCATATCTCCATATTTGCTTTGAGGGGGATAAGTCTTGATTTCTGATAATTTATCTTCAAACCAGTGAAAGATTCAAAATGATATAACAAAGTTTTAATATGTTGCACCTGAGTGGAGTCAGCTCTCATGATGATAATAGTATCATCAGCATATTGAAGTAGTGGAAAATCTGGACATGCCATGGATGTGAATACTGGGTGAATAAGTTGGCTTCTCATTGCTTCATTTAGTACATCTTGCAATAGATCCACAGCAATCACAAAAATCAATGGTGAAAGAGGATCACCTTGTCTGACCCCTCTCTTGCATCTGAATTGTTTACCAGGAACCCCATTCAATAAAACAGAAGAGAAACCTGTTGAGTATATCATCTGTATCCATCTGATCCATCTATAACCAAAACCCTTTGCCTTCAGGATATCAATAATAGCTTTATGGTCTAATAAGTCAAAAGCTTTCTCAAAGTCTAGTTTCAATATGATAGACTCTTGTGACATTTGAGTGCATCTATGAGTATATTCATATATCCATGGCATACAGTCTTGAATAGATTTAGCTTTAAGAAATCCATATTGATTTTCATGTATGAGTCTGTGCATAGTTTTCTGTAGCCTATTAGCCAGGAGTTTGGTAATGATCTTGATAGAGCAGTTTAATAAGGAGATGGGCCTGTAGTGAGCAGCTTGAGTAGGATTGTCTGTCTTAGGAATAAGTGTAATGTAAGAACTGTTGATGCTTTGTAGGTTAACTCTCCCATGGAAAAAATCTTCAATCAGATTATAGAAATCATCAGCAATAATAGACCAGCAAGCTTTGATAAAATTTGTGTTGAAACCATCAGGCCCAGGAGTCTTGTCAGATGGAAGTTGCTTGATAACATCATCAATTTCCTCCTTAGTAAAAGGTTCTTCCAATTCATCCAGTCCCTCAATTCTATTAATGAGAGACAACAAATGAAAATCATCATTACAATTAATGGTTGTACCCAATCTTTCCTTGAAAGCTCTCTCCAAAACTGCTGCTTTAGCTGTATGCTCTTCATGTATAAGACCTGCTTCATCTTGAATGGTAGAGATAAAATTTCTTCTATATTTAATTGTGGCTTTAATATGAAATTTTTTTGTGTTGGCCTCTCCAAAATTTGCCCATCTAATAGTAGCTCTTTGTTTCCAATAAACCTTCTGACTTTTAAGTAATAGAAAAAGGTGTTCTATAATGATATCTCTTCCATTCTTTTCCCATACTGTTAGCTCTCGGAATTCTTCAATCATATCATACAGTCCAATAAGCTCATTGCAATTCTTAACCATTGCTGCCAGTCTAGATTTGTTTCTGGCCCATATCTTTATTCCTTTCCTCAGTCTCTTGAACTTAGCAGTGATGGTTTTAGCACTATCCTCAAGATTGACCCCTTGTTCCCAAATATTTCTGACAGTATTTTTGAAGTCTTGATGATGTATCCAATAATTCTCAAATCTAAAAATCTTAGATCTTGGAATATCAGTACCTATCTTAATCATAAGAGGAGTGTGATCAGATATAGGTTTAGCCAATGGAAGAACCATAGTATCAGGGAAATCAATTGTCCATTCTTCAGAAGAAAAGATCCATTCCAATTTTTCCATTAAGGGGGCCACCTGCATATTGCTCCAAGTGAATTTTCTACCTTTGATAGGGATATCCACCAAAGCCAATTTACTAATTGCTTCGTTAAATAAAAGCATATCTTGAGTATTTCCTCCTGGTCTGCTTCTATTTTCAGGGAATCTGATATAGTTGAAGTCACCAACTACCAACCAGCTATAATCTTCAGAGTATTCCAAGTTCTGGAACCAGTTGATAAAGTTAATTCTGGCAGAGTGTTCACATGGCCCATAGATGTTTGTTAAAATCCATACTTTGTGGTTAAGAGATGATGTGAATTTTATTGAAATAGCCTGTGGATTACTTTCTAAAAGGTGTCCTTCAAAATGTGCCCCATTCCAGATAATAATAATGCCTCCTGAGTTTCCCACAGATGGGTAGAATACAAATTTGTTGAATCTTTTGGGGCAGAAATTTCTGATATATGCACTGTCAAAATTTTCTCTCTTAGTTTCTTGTAGGCATATAATGTGACAACCAGATTCAAGGATTTTGTTGTTAAGTGCCAGCCATTTGTTGGGATCATTAATCCCTCTGATATTCCAATTCAGAATAATCCAGTTTCTATCCATATATACTGATAATCACTTGAGAAAACAACCCCAAAAACCACTGGTATCTCAACCAAAAGAAACTTATAGCTAGATAATACCAAAACCACCAATAGATATATGTCTGTTACATAATACTGAGGTTTCAAGAATCCTAAGTGAACAAAATCATATAGGACAGCAAAAGTACATCTCATGACATGCATTGATATGAAAGGTGGACTAGAGTCTTCAAATGATATCAGATATGCCTTAAGCAAGATCTTCTTCCTCCAAATCACATGAAGAAGTAGCTGTCTGAGATTTCTTCTTCTTCCTGTCTCTCTTCTGCAGTTCCTCTTCTGAACAAGATGCAGGGTCCACCTTGCAAAAAGTGACAGAAAGATTTCTTACAACTTTAGCTGGAATGATGGGTGGTTTGGCAGTACAGCTGACACATTGTTTATTTTTGCATGTCTGAGCTCGAAATCCATTGTTGTTAATCTGTAGTCTAGTGCTTCTCCTTACCTCAGTCTCTACAAGTGGTGCCTTTTCCTTTCTCTTCTTATTAGCATGAAGGGCAGAAGTAGTAGCATTTCCTTTTGCAGCACATCCAGATCCCTCAGGAGTACCTATAGTCTGCTTCTGTCCCAAAGAAAGATCATGGCATGTACTATTATCAGGGGTAGGACATTTATCAGGTATAACAAAAGGCCTAAGAGAAATGGGATCTGTGCTTTCCACAATAAATTTCCAAAGATTTGTGGCTAGAAATTCCTTAGCCCAGTTGAATTTATCTTGAGATAATAAAGCAGCTGTGAAGAAATTCATCCATTCAATAGGTACCTGAGTAATCTTATCTTGTGGGTCCTTTGGAGCAAAATGTTTGTTCCAAAGGGCAGCTCCTTCCTCTCCAAGAGATTTAGCTTCTGAAAAAGGCAGGTTTCAAGCATGATCTGAGACATATGATCTTTCTTTTCTGAATCTTCCATAACTAAATTAGATTGTTTATATTGAGCTATAGGAAATCCAGGTGGTGCTCCATACTGTGATGTACCTGAGTCTTCTTCACTGCCTTCTCCATTCTGCATAATCAATTGATGAGTTGCTACCTTTTCCTTAATAACCATGTGAGCATTCAGATCATCTTGTGATATAGGTAGATCATCCTGTACTGCAGGTGGGGTCTGGCATCTGACCACAATCTGCATATCTGATTCAGATGAGAGTTTGCTAACTGTCTGAGTCTTAGAAATAAAACATTCTTCAGTAGCTCCTGATAGACCTATAATAGCATCATAGGTATTAGCTCTCTGAACCTGATTGATTGCAATTTCAGCATCTAAAACCAGGTTAGCCATATCT
This sequence comes from Alopecurus myosuroides, assembly GCA_028641055.1. Classification (NCBI taxonomy): domain Eukaryota; kingdom Viridiplantae; phylum Streptophyta; class Magnoliopsida; order Poales; family Poaceae; genus Alopecurus; species Alopecurus myosuroides. Next base: position 289,413,978 of record CM054059.1, read on the forward strand.
GAAGGATTATATTGGTCTGCAATAACAGGAATAGCTAGAAAATCAAATTCTTCCTCCTGGTTCACTGGTTGAATAACATCTTGAGCTGGAAAGAGAGCTAATGCAGGGACTTCATTATGTTGCTCCTGGGCCATCATTGGGCCCATCTCTTGAGCAGGGAAATTGAGGTCCAGTAGAGCATCTTGTAATTGGAGTGGCCCATGGACTGAGTTATCAGAAACTGTATTTTCCTCCTCAGATTGGATAGTTAAGGTGAGGCCACTACCCATATCTGCCACTTCATTATTCAATTCTTGTCCTTCAATTGCTGGCCCCATAAGATCATTCAGTTCAAGAAATTCTCCAGCTTGAATTTCCATGTCTACAATATCTTGAGCAGGTGGCATGGCCCATATATCCCAATCAACTGCATTAGCTGCTATCTGATTCTCAATAGCCATGTGCACTGGGTGGTCAACAATCTGATTAGCAACAAGAGGGGCAGGTTCCTCTGCTGCATGCTGAGGCAAAGGACCAATAAAAATGTTATCCTGGTTTGGATGATGGAATTCTTCAGGAGGGATCGGGTGAGGGACCCCATCATCAGGTATCTCTTCTTCAGCAGGTGGCCCATCATTTATCAGGTGGTCTTGCAGAATAATAATAGGACAAGTCCAAGATTCACCATAGAATCTGTCAGCACCTGAGACAACTGCACTAATAGGGATATCTCCCAATGACACAACACTGATCTTAAGCAGCACATATGCATCTGTGGATTTAGTTCTATCCCACACTAAAAGCTTCCCAAAACTCTTAACTGAATTAGCCAATTCATGCATGCATCTAAGATCAGCAGGGAAACCAATAACCTGTATCCAGACCTCTCTATTCAGATTGAATCTCCTCCAGTTAAGCCCTGCATTGTGTTTCTGAAAAACTAGTTGAACATCATCACATGCATGTGGGCCATGTGATACAAACCAGTCTCTATCCTCTATGCTGATAAATCTGACAAAAGCTTGTCCAAATGGGCACTTCGAGATGGAACTGATTTCAACTCTTTTCTCAACAAAGAACTCACCTAAGATTTCATGGACATTCTGAAAAGCAACTTCACCTTGCGGCATAGGAACAATAGTAACAATCGCCAGGTCCTCATTTGTCAGACGATGCTCGCCGTGAATGACACGAACTCTTGCAGGACGCCCATCTATAGCCAGTGCTTGCCGATTGGGTGGAAGGAAAGGAGTAGGATCGAAAGGGAAATTTGCCATCGGATTTGGAGTTTGTTCGTTACGAACCAGAGTAGTGGAGAATAACCTTACTGTATGAGCAGAGGAGGAAGAAGATGAGGAGGCAATCGGCGTATCTCTCGCCGTAGAGTCACTGATTCGTGGGCCAATAAGTCTAGACTGAATTGCTTGATTCTGTGCCGAAATTAACTCCGCTCTGTCCCTTACCAAACTTTTTTCTGGCAAGTCTAATCTCGCGCGCGTGGAACGAGGAGACGCCGAGTGTACACCCCCAACTGTCGCTGGTTTCTTTCCTAGAATGGGCCGTCCCTCTACATCTAAAGTGTAACGGCAATTATCCCTTATATGGCCCCATCTCTTACAAGCGTGGCAACGAATACGGTTTTTGCAGTTGGGCCTGGAGTGCCCCTCAGAGAGACAGCGGGAACAATACGGCCCAAAATTAATGGACGCATTCAATTGCTGTTTTGAAAAACCTTTATTAGCAATAACCTGGGCCGTTACCTGCTTCTTAACTCCACTTAATGAATTGGCAGAATTACCGCCAGCCTCAAGAACACGATGTTGATCTTCAAAAAATCTAGGAGTTTGAGTCGCTTGGGCATATGATTTGTTGTTTTTACCATTGGTAACAGTAGTCCAAGAATCACCTTGTTCTTTCAGATAGAGCTCGTATTCCTTCTTTGAATCCGGTCCACCTCGACCCCATAACCAAAAACTCATGCAGAAGTTGTTGTTGAAGATGTTACCTCCTTTGAAAATGTAGAAACCCACTTCCTTGGATGCGACAGAGAATCGGAAAGACCAATTTTGAAGACATATAACTCTGAAAAGTTTAGCATCACCTCCAAAACTTGATTGAAGAATGAGACCCACAGAATCCTCATTGAGACGAATCCTTGATCTAGAGAAATCCACCACAAGAAAGAATTCCCAAAGACCTTTGCCTGGAATAAAATTGATACCAGTACCAAACTTTTCGAGGATCAACTTCTGAAAATTCATACCTTCTTCAAACTTGAGATCTGAGAGAGCCATTGCAAACCAAAAGGATGGGAAAGGAGAAAAGTGGTTGAGAACTCGTGGATTTTGTCTCGATCAGACTGATCAGAGACACAAACCAAAGCAGCCAAGACGGCAAGATCGAGAGCCCGATTTGATTTACCGGCAGGAGTCTCGTGTGATTGGTGGACGCCGTGGCCCAGTCATCACCGATTCACTGGTGAACTAGCCTGCGAACCTCAGCTGCCACCGTATGGCCCCCACTAATCCGCTAAAATATTTCAGTACCAAACAAGGCCTGAATGAGCCGTAAAAAAAACTTGAATGAACGCATAACTACACAAAAAGTTAACCGATGTAGGCATTCTAGAGGTCTTTTGTGAAGCGCCAACCCCATTTATAGACCAACGACCACTCAGCTCATGAGTGCGTAACCAGGCATCTACGCAGTATTGTACTACTCCTTCTTTCCAGCCTTTTGTTATAATCTTTCTCAGTCTCTCACCAGGCGAACAAAATCAGAGAAGCTGCACTACAAGATCGATGATGGTGCCAACATACCGGCACGCTTTGTTGAGCGTCTATCTCTTCCGGGGCCTTAGGCCATGAACCTCTTCTTCATTCTGTACTTCCTACAGCTCCTGTCTGAGTGTGTGTTGTCAGGGAGTTGCAGGTGTCATGAAACGCAAGTGAGGTTTTATCTCTTGATAGTTCCATGCCACCCTATTGTTCATTTTATTCCTGATCCGAGTACGTTGAATATGCAACACTAGGTGTTTTCATCATAGTGACCGGCTCCAATAATATCATGTCCATGCTTATTGTCTGCATTTTCCCATACGATCCAAGTTTATATTTTTAAGATATTTATGGATTTGTCTGGACCACACTCATAATCTGCAGTTAGGACTATGGATAGGTTAAACAACGCAAAAACATGTAGTTGGTTGTGAAATGAATGATTGCATTATCCAATGAAAGGTTGTTATTGATGGCTACCATCCGTTCTTGCAAGTTGATGTTCGGTAAATTGGAAGAATGTGCTTCAAACAGCTATGAAGATCATCAAGGAATTTCGATGATTCTACTTTCGTAGATGATATTATGGTAAACCATATATTATATTTCAGACACGAATGGCTGACATCTGAGTGCACTCAGGATCACATGGGTGATAATTAACGAATTTTCTTCCTGTCACATGTCTCAGTTTTATTCGTTGCTATATATATATGTACCCACAGTCCGAAACAGGCCGTAGCCCCGCTATATTAATATAGCAAACACCCAGTACAACCGACAGTTTTGCGATGCTGGAGCGGCAGCAAACATACACCCTAAAAAAAGAAAAAAAAATGGCGCCAAAGGCGGATCGACTAAACGACGGTGACCCGGAACTGTTGCGCCCTCTCCGACACCGTACCACCACGCTCCGAGTGCCGGATCGACGAGTACCAAGCAACACCTTCAAGAAGGAGAGCCATGCTGCTGCCCGGACAAGCGCACCGGTCCTAGGGTTTCCCCCGGCACACAGAGAAGTGAACGGGGGTATCCACGGCGCCCTTCCGGAAGGAAAGATGCCACCCGGAGGTGGCCCCGCGTCGGTGTCAGACAAACTGACAGGGATTTCTCCCGAAGCACTCCATCCACAACCCCGGCCGATCCAAGCACTGGAGCCCCGTGAGGGCGAGCCTCGACCTTCTCCGACAAACCGCCCACCAACATGCGCCAACGAGCCCGAAGTCACCATCATCGTCTCACCGAAGTAGCCGCCACGAGGTCTGCACACCGAAGCTGAGGAGTAGAATGACCTGGGGTCAGCGGTACCGCGGCCAGCGGGAGGGACCAACCTCCACCGCCGAAGGCGGTAGTCGACCGGACGTAGTCGCAGAGCATACCAATCCCCGTCAGGTCCAGCCGGGCACAAAAGCCCGTAAAGCCCCGAAGGGGCACACTAGTCCAAACAGGGTCCGGCCGGACCCAGAAGGGCCCGTGAAGCTCGCTGCCACGCTGCAACAGGCTGACCGCCGTCACCACAAACCCTGGCATCCGCATCCTCTCCTTCAGGTACAGATCAGGCAGCAGGTCAAGCTGGCCCGTCCAAGCCCAGATGGGGCCCGACGGGCCCAGATCTGGGCCGCAGAACCGTGCCGGCCATCACCGCTGCACACCACCGCCGAGTCCCTGCGCCGCCCCGCAGGTACGTCCGCAGCCACCGTAGCACCACCACCCGGCCGGAGCCGGTCCTCCGTTGCCCAAGGAGCACCGCCGCCACCATGGGGAGCCCCGCCTCCACCATAACCGCGCGGGTTGAAGCACTCCGCCGCCGCCGGCGCTACCCGGGCCTCGCCCAGCAGCCTCTGCCGGCGGCGGCGACGGGGGAGATGCCCGGAGGGGCGGCCGGCCGGAGGAGAACGGGGGTCTCGCGCCTCCGCCGCCGCGGGGGGCGACGGGCGCGCGGATACGCGAGGGAAGAAAGGGGGGAGGGGGAGGGAAGGGCGGCGGGCTAGGGTTAGGGTGGGGAGGGGAGGAAGGAGCCCGCGGGAGGAAGGAGCCTCTCGACCTCCTGACCTCCTCGTTTCTGAAAAGCTGAAGCCGCAATGGAGTTCTGTACCCACATATTTTGACATTCCCATCGTTCTAGAGGTACATATGTTCCGAGTAGCAATCATTGCTATACATATTTTCACGGCCTCAATTTTCTTAAATATTTTAGGGAGTGCTATCTTGGATATTATGCGTTCTATTTGAATATATATAAACATCTAATTATTGCACATCAAAACGTGTATGTTAGCTCGCCCCCAAATGCATGTATTTATATGTGTATTGCTATGTTACATTCTCTAAATGGTGACATTTGATATCTAAATAATCGTTTTCTTTACAACTTAAACTTTTATTATTTATATCACTAAACCATCCCGCAACAACGCGCGGGATATCTTAATACAGACTCTACCATACCATACTCAGACAAATGGATGGCAAAAGCCAAGGCACAACGTACAACTCTCCGTGACAATGCAAATTGGGCCGGCCCAAAAGGCTCGAAACTGATGCCATATGGTTGCCCCGGGCGACAGGGGAACGTCTATATGTAGCTTGGGAGCTCTTGTACATCACTTAATGTGTCCGTTAAAGACACGACACGGAAGCGCGGGAGTCTCACAGGTCGGCCGAATAACTGGCACACACGATCACTCTTTGCTATTTTTTTTTTGCTCCCTTCGATTTCTAGAAAACATCCGCTTTCTATGTTATTTTTTTTAAAATTTAATAAAAAAGTTCCAGTACTTAAAGTGGTTAGAAATTTATAAAAAATTCATAGATCTTTAAAAAAATTATATCTGAATATTATTTGAATTTTGAACATTTTTAAATCTAAACATTTTCTGAATGTGATTTTTTTCAAGTCTGTACAGTTTCGAATCTGTGCATTTTTAAAATGTGCACATTTTTTAAATCAGAACGTTTTTAAAAATCTTATATTTTTCAAATCTGATCATTTTTAAATTTGAACCTTTTCAAAGTATAAACATTTTTTACTTGCTTTTCTAAAAAAAACTAGCTGGACGTTCCCAAAGTCTTGTTAAAACTGGAATGGAGGTTCAATGGGCCGACGCATTAAAAAAATTAGTGGTAGCAGCTCCGACGCGTTCGATTGCGGCAAATCCTATTTGTCGTCCGCGAGCGGCAAAAATTTGATGTGCCGTCTGAAGGGGGCGTTAGTGGGCCGGCCCATCTCCGGAGCGAATCTCGGATTTTTTTTTTTCATGTATTCCTTTATTTCAGTTTTTTCAATTTTTTGTTCATTTTTCTGTTTTTCCTTTTTCTTTTTTTATGTTCCTCTTTGTTTATTTTTTGTTTAAATTTATTTTTATTTAATTTTTACTAAAAAGAGGAGAAAACGAGTTAAATGAGTCGGTCCAGAAGCGCCGTCCTCGTAGACGGTGAGAGCTAAGTGCCACCTGCGAGCGGCAAACAAGAGCTCCCTTCGCTAGCTATTTGACGTGTGAAGGGATAAATAGATTTTGCCACCTAGCTTGTAAGGAGCTGAAGCTCTCGTCTCGTTCACCTGGTCGCGCTATATGGGCCTAACCCAGTACGCGCCTCCCAACGTCGAGCGAGTCAGGGCACTGCCATGCTCCAGAAAAAAGAGATATCAGCGTCCAGCGCCCCTAGGCCTTAGCTAATCACGTATTCACATTTGTCTTTTTCTTTTGTAAACTTGCCTTTTTATTTTCTTCTGTGTTATCTATAGTCGAATATTCGTAAAACAAAGATTTTTTAAAATCTTAATACATTTTAAACAGTATTTTTTTAAAAAAATCAAGATCTTAAGAAAGGTTCACATTTTCAAAATGTTCTGTTTTCAAAAATTCTTCATGATTTTAAACAGGTCCCGTTTTTAAAATTTGTTCACTAGGTAATCTTTTGTTCATACGGCCGATCGCCGCAATATATAGCGCTGGGCCTTTTGGGGGAGCTCCTATGTCGCGCTCCTTGCGATTCGAGGGATTGACTCGCCCACAGGAGCCCAACGCCCCGCTCGCTACATAGGCTTGCGATTCTGGCCCAGCACCTCCTACGCAGTAGTACCAATCAACAGCGAGCCAAAATCACTAAAAAAGGAAAGCCTTTCGGAAGGGAACCCACGTTCGCTGTCGTGACGATACTTGTCACGTTTTTCCTTCTCGTACACTCCCCTCGCGACAAGTGTCACATTCTTCTACCTCGTGTCCCCCCACAGTTGCTCGCATGCGCGCCAAGTGTCACCACGAGAGAGTTTTGGTGGGATTTTTCCGTCCCACCCGCAGGGACGGGAGACGGGTGGCACACATTTATTTCGATATCCGTTTTTAGAAATGAAATATCTCGAGAACCATATTTCGAAATTACGAACCGTTTTCATATTTGTGATCCTCGCGTTGAGATCTTCATAACTAGATCCCATGTTAATAGGTTTTGAGAAAAAAAAATTTACACCCAGAATCAACACGGATGTACGCCCAGTTACACACAAATGTACACCCAGTTACAGTGACCGAAATACTTTCCGAAGTGCAGTGCTGACGTATACCCATGTGCACCACGGGTGTACGCCCAAACGTTTGTACACCCAGGTGCAGACACATGTATACTCAGGCGGATGGACACCCACTGAAGAGTCGGCGTACACACAGACGGTTATACACCCAGTGAAGACCGATGTACACTCAGGCGAATGTACACCCAGGTATACCGCGCGTATACTTTTAGAAACAACGTTTGTATACTTTTAGTAGCAATTTTTTATACTTTCAGATACAACATACTTTCAGAAACAACGTTTGTATACTTTCAGTAACAACTTTTTTATACTTTTCAGATACAACATATGTGTGCTTTTTAGATAAAGCGTTGTAGGCGTTTTATTCGAGGCAAAGTCGAGCGGTAGCACGAGGCAACACGAAGCCGTAGCACACACAACGATAAATGCACGTTTCGACAAATACGCACAACGACCTATGTACCCCTTCAAGATCTTTATAAATGGTTATCGAGGCGAAGCCGAACCGTAAAAATATATCAAGGCGAAGCCGAGCATCGGTATACATTGCCACTGAATGTATAAACTGCTACTGAAAGATGTATAAAACAGAGAGAACAACCATGCACACACACGCGACACCCGCATGCTCGAGGCGAGAAGAAAAAGATACACGTACGTCGCGATTGGTGACTCCCTCAAACAATACGCGAACCAGCTACCAAACAGAAACCAAAAAACCTGTGTCAACGATCGCGCGAGGATTGCACACGTATTAGTATTTTTTTTGAAAGTCACAGTATTAGTATTGCACACACAACAAGGACCCGATAAAAAAAACGAAGAGAGAGAAGAATCACTGGGGAAAAGAAATCATTGCCGCTAGGGACCGATCAAAAGCACTGCGTGTGTACCAGAGCAACGGCGAGGACTGAGGTACTGCTCGTGAACCGTGCTATACGGCACCTCGCGACGTGGTCCTTGTAGGCTCCACCCCCGCCACGTGTTCATCCCTCGCGGTGGCCTCCCGTACACTCGCGAGAGGTCTTCCTTTCACTAGTGGCACCCACGGCGAGCATCAAGCTTGCACACTTTCTTTTTCTTCATTTTTTCATACACTTGCTCTCAAAATATATGAATGATTTCATGGAAACCAAAAATATTTGTATCCCCGTCAACTTTGAAAACTTCCACCATAGAACAAATTCGAGATGTGTTTATACGTGTAGACCTAAATTGAAAAATCTTGATAGTGATAAGCAAGGTAAAGTTACGGGGTTTAACCCAATGATAGGGAGAGCCAAGATGAAAATGTGAGAAGAATAATAATGAACCAAATTATGGTAAACCCAAAGAAAAAATATGAATCAAAATATAAAGAGATTTTTTTCGACCGAACTAATCGGGTGAACCGTAATAATAGTGGCCGCTCCCCTCTGTATCCAGCGCCAGGTTCAGTTTTCCCGGAGCCTCGACCCCCGTGTCGCCCGCACTAGCGACACGGGGGAACCCTAGTCGCCGCCGCCTCTAGGAGAACCCACCTCCCACCACGCTTCGCCATCGCCGGAGGGGAGGACGCCGACAAAAGCCTGGGCGCGCCCCCAAGGAAGGTGGCGGCGGGGCGTCCCTCTCCGTCGTGGTTTCCCTGGTTACTGGGGTTCAATCCTTGGCGGCGGACGACCCGCAGAGACGATGCTGGCGCACGGGATGGTCACGGCGTGGCGCGGCGGCGCGCTTCTGCCCAGGCGGCCGCGGAAGACGAAGGATGCAGAGGGTCATCCGTGAGGGCCGGATCTGGGCCTTGGCGGACCCAGACGTCGTCGTCACTGCGTTGATGCTGGTTGAAAATGGCCGGACGAGCCTGTCCCTAGGCGCTGCGGGAGGACTCATACGTCATAAACGTATCCTTAATTTCTGATGTTCCATGTTGTTTTCTTATTGTTTCCAACATGTTTGCTATACACTTTATGTCATTTTTATCGATTTTTCGGACTAACCTATTGACAAGATGCCATAGAGTCAGTTCCCCGTTTTCTGCTATATTTAGTTTCAGAAAAGTTGTTCTGGAAATATTCTCGGAATTGGAAAATTTGAAGCCTGGAAGTCTTACAAATCTCGGAGGTTCCACGGAGTCCCGAAGAGACCCAGAGGGGGGGCCTCAGGGGCCCACACCATAGGGTGGCGGCCCCCTTGGCCGCGCCAAGGGGTGGTGTGGGGCCCCTGAGCTCCACCGCCTCTTCCCTTTTGCCTATATAATCCCCCCGATACGTAAACCCTAAAGGGAGACCACTTTTACCCGATCAACACCCGAGGCCGCCGTCACCGTCATCCCGAGATCGGGAGGGTTCTGGAGCTCTCCCCGGCACCCTGCCGGAGGGGGGAATCATCACCGGAGGGGTCTACACCACCATGCCCTCCTCCGAAGTGATGCATGCGTAGTTCATCCCTGGACTACGGGTCCATAGCAGTAGCTAGATGGTTGTTCTATCCACTTTGTGCCTCATGTTTAGATCTTGTGAGCTGCCTAACATGATCAAGATCATCTTTATGTAATGCTACATGTTGTGTTTGCTGGGATCTGATGAATGTTGAATGCTATGTCTTCTGATTACCAATCTATCATGTTATCTTCATGCATATGTTATTTATGATCTTGCATGCTCTCCGTTGTTAGTAGATGCTCTGGCTAAGTAGATGCTAGTAACTCCAAGAGGGAGTATTTATGCTCGATAGTGGGTTCATGCCTCCTTTTCACCTGTGCTCGAGTGACAGAAACGTGACGGATGGAGGATGTGCTGTTGCCATTAGGGAGAAAACAACAATGCTTTGTCTAAGGATGACGTTATTGTTTACATTACACACTTTGCTTACTGCAATTATCTGTTTCTTGCAACTTAATACCCAACGTTTGTTTGGATAATATTCGAAGGGTGGATTTTTAGTCATAGATGCAGTTGGATAACAGTCTATGTATCTTGTTGTAATGCCCGCATGAATCACATAGTAATCTTTATGTCTTGCATACGCACTACGGTGCAGCCTTCAGTTCTATCAATTGCCCAGCTGTAATTTGTTCACCACACATGTTATTTATCTTTCTCGGAGAGACACCACTAGTGAACTATGGACCCCGATCTTTTTTCCTCATACTGATAAAACACCTACTGCTTTCATACTGCTTTCATACTGCTCTCATACTGTGCCTACTGTTTTCCATACCATATGTTTAACCATTTTGTGTTCAGCAAAACCGGTGAGATTGACAAGCTCACTGCTTCGTTGGGGGCAAAGTGATTTGATTGTGTTGTGCAGGTTCCACGTTGCTTCTGAACCGGTAGTGCGCCCTTCCATCTCAGCTGCTTCACCTTCTGAAGTTACTCCTTCCTCCTACTGGTCGATTCAACCTTAGTTTCTTTCTGAGGAAACTTGCTGCTGCACTCTTCATACCTTCCTCTTGGGGTCTCCCAACGAACGTGTGTCTACACTCCATCAAGCATTTTTCTGGTGCCGTTGCCGAGAAGGAAGAGAATTTCTGCAAGGAGAGTCTCTCACTTCCAATCGCTTTACTTTGTTTCTGTTTTTCTTAGTTTAGTTTATTTTGTCTTGTTTGCTTCTCTTTATGAAAAATACAAAAAAAAAATATAGTTCTTATTCTAGCTGTAGTTTTATTCCTGTTTTTAGTCTTGTTAAAATGACTACTCCTGAGAACACTAAGTTGTGTGACTTTACTAGCACCAACAAAAATGATTTTATTAGCACACCTATTGCTCCACCTGCTCCTACTGCTGATATTTATGAGATTAAACCTGTCATGTTAAACCTTGTTATGAGAGAGCAATTTTCTGGTGTTAGTACTGATGATGCTGCTGCCCATCTTAATAATTTTGTTGAATTTTGTGAGATGCAAAAATATAAAGATGTTGATGGAGATATTATTAAACTGAAATTTTTTCGTTTCTCTTTGAGAGGAACAGCTAAAGAATGGTTGTTGTCTTTGCCTAGAAATAGTATTGATTCTTGGACTAAGTGCAACGATGATTTCATTGAAAAATATTATCCTCCTGCTAAGATTATTTATTTAAGAAGTAGCATCATGAATTTTAAGCAACTTGATAATGAGCATGTTGCTAAAGCTTGGGGAAAAAATGAAATCTTTAGTAAAGAATTGTCCCACTCATGGACTAACTACTTGGATGATCATCCAAACCTTTTATGCAGGTCTGATTTTTTCTTCAAGAAACCTTCTGGATTCAGCTGCTGGAGGAAGCTTTATGTCCATGACCTTGGGATTAGCAACACTTGATGATATGATGGTAAATTATTCTGATTGGCACACTGAGAGAGCTACAAATGGTAAGAAGGTAAATTCTGTTGAAGAAACCTCCTCTTTGAATGAAAGACTTCACTACAAGAAGACCCACTGTATAGAAACACGTACTTGCCAACCATTTTCATATCCGTTGTAAGGATTTAGTGTAGATACACATTTGTGCGTTGTAGACTACATCCGTCTGATATGTGAACAGCGCACCCAAAAAAAAATTGGTCTACCGCCCGTGCATTTGTGTTTGGCGCCAAGTCATGTGATGCGCGGGACAATTTTTTTAGGAGAAGTTGTTATATGAGTGCGCATCTATAGCTGGCCAGTTTTTTTATGTTCCCATCGCGGTGAACTTCTCATCTGCTCGTCTCCTCCTCTGGCCGCCGCCCCAACCTCTGCGGATGACACTCCCAAATCTCACCTCCTCTCAACTTCGATTCTGTATTCCTATCACCATATCAATATCACGAATACACTTCTGAGATAGATCACTCACCTAAACCTGATTGTTTGCAGGCGTTCGAGGAGAGTTGCGATCCCTAAAGCTGCCTGTTATGCTCAAGGCGGCGGTCGCCTTCGGCAGCGGCCCGATAGAGATGAAGAGGAGCCTGACAACGGAGCACCTGAAGGAGATCAAAGGTAGCCTCGACCTTGGATTGGGTTCGTCGTTCGCGTACCACGAGATTTTGATCTTCGCGAGTGCTTCCCTGCTGGATGGCGTGGTGGTGAGTAGGAGCACGAAGGGCACAAGCAGGTCCGGCAATCCACGGTGCATTCTTGTCTCTCCTTGTTCCCTTGGCTTGATTTGTTTATCAATCATTTTCTAAAATTTTGGTGCGATCTGATGCATCACCTAACATGGCCGCTCATCCACTATGGTGAGCCCTTGTTGTTCACTGATGTATACACGTTTTAGGTCATTCCAGTATCTGTTTCAGTAAATAATGCTTGGCTTTTAGGTCCCATCTCGTGTTGACTGGAGGACATGGTTCAGTTTTGATTTGCTGGTACTATCCAATCTGGAATTACTACCCAATAGCTACTTCTGTTGCTGTTATGTACGATTCCAATTCTGAATATTATGATGCTAGCTCGTCTAGTTTTTTTCTCAACTAGATTTTTTTGTATTTTGTATTTTCATCTATATGTAAGCACACTTTGCATTTGTTGCAGAATTAATACGGCATCATTGTTTGAACGGTGTGGTGATTATCAATTGAGATAGATATTGAGCACGTCCAGGTAACAATCTTTTAATCATTTCATGTTCAGGTTAGCTAGATGTCAGTCAATATCACTCATATCTCATAGTAAATTTGTATCCTGATTATTCTTTTTTATAAGAGCATAAGATGGCAAAGACAGAAAAAACGCAGTCAAGAAAGCTCCACAAAAGCCACTATGCATTCTAATTTATTTGTTTCGTTACATTGTTAAAGATCTGCTATGTATTTTATAATTACCTTATACCTTTTTTAACCACTGATAAAAAATATACCCTTTCCAGAATGGTAACAGTAATCATGGGAATCCCAATGTTGTTTATCAAGTCCAGATCCTCTATGAGACAAGTATGTTTGGGTCTCTCAGCCATTTCTCTCATAGAATGACTTATATTTGGTTTTCTAATGCTACTATTTTTCTAAGGTGTCTTCCATGAATAAGCACATAAATCATATCCAGATCACAAAGAATCTGGTAGAAGAGTATGCCGCAATGACAAAGCATGTTAGGTTTGATAGATGGAACAAACCAAGATATCAACTCTTTGTTTTTCTACTGTCACCCTAGTCGTTTTATGTGGACGGATAAGGCAATGAACAAATAAAATTTCAAGGACGCCTTTGAATTTGGTAGGTGAGTACTCCATTTCTCAAGTCTTATTACATGACTATATATGTTTGATGTGGACGCAGACTGCCTCTGAGCTGTAAAAAAAATAACTACATCTCCTATTTTTCCATGTGAGTTAAGTGTTTAGCTTTTGCTCTATATATACATGTGTAATAACAGTGTCTTACTATTGTTATAGCTGATATCTTGTAGGAATAAACATGCAGACTTGTTCTCAGAAAGGTGAAAAAAACCATATTGCGTAAATTATACTATACCCATCCAGCTTTTGCCACTTCAATACTGAAACAACTTTGTTGTTTTTGCAGGATGAAAAGATGAGTTAGAACGTACTATATTCGTACACATGCTCGGGACATATCTAAAGGCATCATAGTAGTAGGAATATATACCATAATAGTTAGATTTTGATACGTTGAATCAAGTTTGTAAGTTGTGTACTAATGAGATAATTTTCATGTATTCTGATTGTGATTGAAATAGTATATATTGGATTATTATTTATGCGATGCATTTTTATTATGTGATTAATGTGTCTTGTGGTAGTCTCTCTAATTATATTCTCTCCTTAAGAAAAAAGTTTGAAGCACCTAAACAACACATGCCATGAATATTTATTTGAAAATTAAAAAACATATTTATTTTGAAATAAGGTTTAATCCTTTTATGCTTTCTACCAACGAATACAGTCGTTGCCCGAAATTCGTTGTTATTTTGCAACGCTTTATCCACTCGTTACCAACAGAGCTATATGCGTAGCCTTGTACAACTGCAACGCCCTATAACGCAACGGATCTTTATCCGTTGGTACAGGAGCTAACAACGCTTATATGAACATTTAGATACGGATAATTGTGTTGGTGTAGGAGGGGTTCTCTTGTAGTGCTTGATGCTATTATGTCTATGCTTGTGAATGTCCATGATCCTATTGATCCAAATAATGTTCCTTTAACCTCTTTGGTGGCTCAAGAAGAGCATGTTGATGTGAACTTCATTAAAAATAATAATTTCAACTCCAATGCTTATAGGAATAATTTTGGCAGCAACAATTATAGGTCATATCCTCCTAATAATAACAATTCTTATGGTAACTCGTATAACAGCAACAAAAGTGTACCATCTGATCTTGAGAACATGCTTAAGAATTTTATTAGTACACAAACTGCTTTTAATAAATCTGTTGACGAAAAGTTTGGTAAAATTGATGTTCTTGCTTCTAAATTTGATAGCCTTGCTCTTGATGTTGATTTTCTGAAACTAAAGGTTATGCCTCACGATGTTAAATAAAGTAAAATTTTGAATGCTATCCAAATTTGAATTGATGACAATGTTAGAATGTTAGCTGAATTGCATGCTAGATGGGAAAGAGAAGATGCAATAGCTAGAAAGAATAATATAGCTAATGTTTGCACCATTACCACCACTAGTAAAACTGAAGCTTCTCATGCTTAAAAACATTCTACTATCAATGGTAAAGTAATTGGTGTTGGAAACACTCCCACTTCTGCTAGTAAAAATTCAAACTGTCCGAAACTGCTAAAAATGCTGCTGATAAAAGTGCTGAAATTTTTAGAAACTTGGGAGATAATAGTCCCATTATCTTTGATAAAAATGATCTTGACTTTGATGATTGCAACATAACTGAAGATATTAATTTCTTACAAAATCTTGCTAGTTGTCCTAATGCTAGTGCTATGAATATGGCTTTCACAAGACATATTACAAATGCTCTCATGAAAATTAGAGAGGATAAACTAAGATGTGAAGCCTCTATCCCTAGGAAGCTAGAGGATGTACTATCAAATTCCGCGCGGTCTGTGACATTTCAATAACGTTGCGGATGGGCTCCAAACCGTCGCTAAGGGAAATCCGCGACGGTTTACGCGACGGATTGATTGTGTCACGGATGGGCTCCAAGAACGTTCCTGATCGACTGTCACGGATGATTCTGCGACGATTAAATGAACACTAATCCGTCGCGAGCTACTGGCCGGCCCAGTACAAGGCCCAACAAGGAGCGACGTTTTTTGTCGCAATGTGTGTACACGTGGCATTGTTTTCCCGTTACCCGTTACTGACGTCACTTCCACCGTTTCTGACATCATCATCGTCTTGACATTTTAAAAATGTCGCGATTGGAACTACCGTTACCTCCGTTAATGACGTCATAATATGTGCGATGTTTATTTTCTCGTCGCGGGTACAAGTAGTATAAGGTGCCACGTGTCGCTCTCATAATGTTCCACGTATACGCTTATTCCCGACGAATTTATAACGTTGACCGACGGTGTGACGTTTTAGTTCGTCGTAAGACGTCGCGAATCATGAGCCAGCACGTGTACCAACAGGGCATGTCCACGTCGAAACGTTTCCGTGACGTGTTTATTTCGTCACGATTTCCATCCAATAAGGTGCCGCCTCATGGACCTACCATATAGTACCACGTGTCCTTATATTCATAAGCATGGAAAATACTATACTAGTTTTCATAGCAAAGCAAACACAACAAACACATAAATTCCGAATAAGGTCACAACATAGCTCGCCAGCAAAGGCAGTCTAATACAGTTCAAACTTACAACAAGCGGTTTCACAAAGGGCTACTCAGTTCCATATCTCGGATGAACTTGAGCCAACATGCCACCAATAAGGGTTTTGTACATTTCTTGACTCTTCTGCATACCTTTGTGTTCCTCCGTCATACGCAGCAATTCTTGTCGATGCTTCATCCTATCTGCATCAGCTTGTTCCTTGGCCTACTTCAACTCATCAACTACAGACTGCAGGTCCTGCCTCTGTTTTCTCTCAGAATCAAGTTGAAGGTGAAGCTGAGACTTTGTTGCTCTTGCACTGGTTGTGACCCCACCTATGGTATTCAGGAACGAAGACTTTAGACGGTTCTTGGTCAGCACGGCAGCGACAGCTTCGGTGGCAGAAAGAGCTTCCTTGACAGCGCCATCTACTGAAGTACGTTCTAGCATATGATATTGCATTTCTTCCTATAAAGCATGTAAAATCTTTAGATGAAATAGAAGTTGAACTAGCTTGTAAGGAACATTGATATCATGACAAGCTTGTACATAACAAAGATGCAAATAGCAGATGACAAACAATTAAGCACGCATGACAAGCTTGTAAGGAACATAAATGAAAAATATCACATGACAGGCATGTAAGTAAACATGGCTGAAAATAGCAGACGACAAGCATGTACAGAACATAGATGAAAATAGCAGCTCACGATGATAGATGAACTAGCAGATGAAAAGCAAGCAGCATGCATGTGCATGAACTATGAGATGATAAGCATAGGTGAAATAGCAGGAGTTTGCATCAAAAGGGAAGCATCAGTACGTATCTAGAAGAATCTATTGAGGTAATTGTTGATCCCAGAGATAAACAGTATTCTGAGGGACTTACAATTGCTCTTTTCATGGGCGAAGAGAATCCACGTGTCTTTTTGTTGTGCGTAGCTTTGAACAATTCAAAGGCATCTTCCCCCATGTCGCAGCAAACCTCGTAGCTACGAGAACCTGTGGCGCTATGGAACTGGACGGCCTGTCTGCTTTTCCTGGCTTTCACACAAGCCATCTACATAAATGAAGTATGAACTGATTAGACACAGTCCAGGTTATGGAATAGAAACAGTGGCAAGGTAGAGTGAACAAAGACAATACCTATTTCCTGACTGAGGACCAGTTATCGACTAGTCTACACCATTCTGCTTCGCTCATGTGCCCAACTACATCAGGAGGCGTTCGTACAACTCTACTCTTGTCTCTAACGCTGTCAAAAAATTCTTGCTTCAGAATATGGCATCTTTATCTTGTACAGTTCTTGAGATGCATCAGAAGAGATTGGCGAATAACAGGGTCTCTGGGTTCAGATGAAACTTTGACTGAAACAAAAGAAAGAGCACCTTTCAGTTATATGAACAGCAATGGAATGAACTGGAAGGTTGGGTTACAGAATTTACAGACACATGGCCGTGGTAGGAGGAAAATATATATTCCCTTCCCTTGTACTCTTTCCAATGGGGAAGATAGGGACAATGTGCTTCACAGCTAATGAACACGCAGTAGCATACATGGCAGCAACCTTTGGGTCCACTGGCCTTGTATTTCCCAGGGGAATAACAATTCTGATCATGTTTCCTTTGGACATGTTTCTTCTCCTCCCAGCCGCACCACTCGAAACAATTTCTTCACATGGGCAATCTACAGAAATTGTGGCATTGCTAGAGTTAATATTCTGCATTTTGGATTTCCCTCCACACATGGCCCCTCGTAGAGGATGCAATCTCTGTGATATTTCATCTGGCTCTTCGTTGCAGGCACCTTGCTCCTTGACTTGGGAACCTTGCCCCTCGCCTAGGAATGGTGGAAACTCGCCTTGCACACCTGGCAGCTCACCGTAGGGAGGTACCTGATCGCATTGGGCGGCTACCTCGTCAGCCTCCTCCTTCTATTGGGTAGCTTCCAGCTGGCCATGGGCAAGTGCCTGCTCGCGTTGGGCATCCGGATGGCACCCATCGGGTTCGGGGCTGGGTTGGCGCCCCCATACCCGCCCCATTTAACTTGTCGGGTCTCATTTCTTACCATACCCACGACCCGGTCGGGTTCGGGGCCCCAACGGGTACCCATTTAAGGAGCGGCATCGACACATGTGTGGAATAAAACAATGGAATATTGGGATGAGGTTGGTGGGAATAGACACATGTGTACGTGTGTTGTCTCCGTGACTCCAGATTCCAACGCGTCCATGTGGTGTGTGAGGTTTGTTGTCCATAGATCGTGGATGTGTGGTTAGATATAGGATTATTAGGGATATGATTAGCACTTAGAGCAGGTCTGCGGGTATGCGGGTAAGGGTTTGCCACCCCTATACCCGCCCCATTAGACCTGGAGGGTCGAACATTTTACCAAACCCACCCCACTTAAGACGGGTACCCGTCGGGTTTGCGGGTTTAGGGGCCCCATTGCCATCCGTAGTTGGGCAGCTTCCTGCTGGCCTCGGGGAGCTGCCTCCTCGTCTTGGACCTCTGTCGCTTGAGTTCGTCATCTGCATACGGATGGACATGGACAACTTCATGCTCGCGATGGGCCTTGACGCGCTTGCGTTTACAACCATGTCCACCAGGAGGCATCTTTGTCCTACCAGATGTACTCTTGACTTTAATGTTCCTAAGCTGCATGGTTCATATGTACCAAATCAACTAGGATAGTAGCACAAAATACATGGCAGAACAGTAATTAAGCCAGCAGTTCCACACAACATAAGTACCTTTATTGTTGAGCTATCATGCAAGGCATGCCTTATCTAGATGGTGCACATGGTATAAATGGAAATAAATAGCTTACAATATAAGTCTAGAATTGATGATTTATGCGAATAAATGAAAATAAATAGCGCATACATGTTCTTTACAAATAGTCTTATCTTTCATTGGGATGTGACAACATAGAGTTAGAAAATCTTAGTGATGCAATTCGCTGTTTGACCATATCATATCAGTAATCTAATTTGTGGACCTAAGTATGATAGGATCGCAGAAGTAGTGATCTTAAGCTTTATACAAGCTCGAAAATAAGCAAACTCTGACCAAAGGAACTTGACGACTACCAGGCCGGCGAGGTGGCAGATCTTGAGGACGACCTGGACGGCGAGGTGGCATATCTTGACGGCGACCTGGGCGACCAGGTATCAAATCTGGACGGCGAGGTGGCAGATCTGGATGGCGTCCTGGACGGCGAGGTGGAAGCCCGGGAAGGCGAGCTGAGCGGCGGGGTGGACGACTGGGGACGGCAAGGTGGAAGCCCGGGAAGGCAAGCTGCACGGTGAGGTGGAAGACCGGGGACAGCCAGGTGGAAGCCCGGGAAGGCGAGCTACAGGGCGAGGTGGAAGGCCGGGGCGGAGTAGATGGGGTTTAGGAGGAAAGGGGGATTTTGGACAAGAAGAGGAGGGGTACTTTCGGCGAGGGGGAAGATAAGAGGGAGAGGTTCGAAATTTAGGGCGGCATAGGCGGAAAAGTTTTTTGTCGATAATTTGGGTGGGCGGCGCGAAATTTTCTACGCCCGCCAGATTTTGGTACATTGGCTGGAGAACATTGTTGGCCGTTGGATACATGATGGACGGCCTAAAAAGATAACCATTATTGAAATATGTTATTTAAGGATAATGGGAAGACATCTATAAATTACTGACATAAACTATTACTAATAATAAATATATTACCCTACCATTGTCTTGGGTGTTCCTTGAGCCTAACCTAACACAACCAAACAATTGGCTCCGCTTTGATACCCCTTTTTCGGCTCACGTAGAGGGGCCAAAACGCCGATTCCATCTTTTTTCCCAACGGGGCTATGGTTTCTCCGGAGAGGGGGCTCTGGAACGTCTGAATGCCACCACAACACATGGTATGCCATAACATGTGTGTTAGAGTGTGGCATGGGTCTTGGATGCCCAAGATTCCCTCGCTCTTTGTGCTAGGGTTTCACCGGCGTCGAATTCTCTCTTGCGGGTTCCAGGACTGCTTAATGAGAGCCCGAAACTCCCGGATCTAACGGAACTGGAGGAATCTTGACAAGAGGTGGGCCCTACCATTTGTCTTGGGTATTCCTTGATCCTATCATAACAGGACCAAGCAATTGGTTACACTTTGGTACCCCCTTTCGGCTCACGTAGAGGGGCCAGAACGACAGTTCCGTCTTTTTCCCCAGCGGGGCTATGGTTTCTCCGGAGTGGGGGGCTCCGGATCGTCTGAATGCCACCAAATCCCATGGTATTCCATACAATATGTGTTAGATTGTGGAATATAATGGGTCTTGGATGTCCAAGATTACCTCACTCTCTGTGTTAGGGCTTCACCGTCGTCGGATTCTCTCTAGAGGGTTCCAAGACTACTTAGAGTCTGAAACTCCCGGATTTGACGGAACTAGGGGGAATCTTGACAAGAGATGTGGACCCTAACATTTTCTTTGGTGTTCCTTGGGCCTAACCTAACACAACCAAACAATTGGTTCCACTTTGCTACCCCCTTCCGGCTCACGTAGAGGGGCCAGAACGGTTGTTCCGCCTTTTTCCCCATCGTGGCTATGGTTTCTCCGGAGGGGGCTCCGGATCGTATGAATGCCACCAAATCCCATCGTATGACATACCATGTATGTTAGAATGTATCATGGTCTTGGATACCCGAGATTACCTCGCTCTCTTTGTTAGGGCTTCGCCGGCGTCAGATTCTCTCTGGCGTGTTCCATGACTACTTAGAGCCCGAAACTCCCGGATCTGACGGAACTAGGGGAATCTTGCCAAGAGATGGGCCCTGTCATTTTCTTGGGTGTTCCTTGGGCCTAACCTAACACAACAAAGCAGTTAGTTCAATTTTCCTACCCCCTTCCGGCTCACGTAGATGGGGCAGAACGACAGTTCCGTCTTTTCCCCAGCGGGGCTATGGTTTATCCGAAGAGGGGGCTCCCGATCGTCTGAATGCCACCAAATCCCATTGCACGCCATACCATGTGTGCTAGAGTGTGGCATGGGTCTTGCATGCCCAGGATTCCCTCGCTCTCTGTGTTAGAGTGTGCCATGGGACACCGGTGAATCCCATGGTATGACATAACATGTGTGTTAGAGTGTGGCATGGTCTTGTATACCCGAGATTACCTCTCTCTCTGTGTGTGTGTTAGGGCTTCACCGGCGTCGGATTCTCTCTGGCGTCTTCCAGGACTACTTAGAGCCCGAAACTCCCGGATCAGACGAAACTGGGGGAATATTTCCAAAATGTGGGCCCTACCATTGTATTGGGTGTTCCTTCGGCCTAACTTAACACAAACAAACAATTATTTCCACTTTTCTACCCCCTTTCGGCTCACGTACATGGGGCAGAACGACAGTTCCGTCTTTTTCCCCAGCGGGGCTATGGTTTCTCTGGAGAGGTGGCTCCAGATCGTCTGAATGCCACCAAATCCCATGGTATACCATACCATGTGTGTTAGAGTGTGTCATGGGTCTTGGATTCCCAATAGTCCCTCGCTCTCTGTGTTAGGGTTTCACCGGCGTTGGATTCTCTGTAGCGGGTTCCAGGACTACTTAGAGCCCGAAACTCTCAGATTGGACGAAACTAGGGGAATCTTGCCAAGAGGTGGACCCTAACATTTTATTTGGTGTTCCTTGTGCCTAACCTAACACAGACAAACAGTTGGTTCCACTTTGCTACTCCCTTCCGGCTCACGTAGAGGGGGCAGAACGGCAGTTCCGCCTTTTTCCCCGGCGGGGGGCTATGGTTTCTCCAGAGGGGGGCTCCGGATCATATGAATGCCACCAAATCCCGTGGTATGACATACCATGTGTGTTAGAGTGTCATGGTCCTGGATACCCCAGATTACCTCACTCTCTGTGTTAGGGTTTCATCGGTGTCGGATTCTCTCTCGCGGGTTCCAGGACTAATTAATGAGAGCCCGAAACTCCCGGGTGTGACGGAACTGGGGGAATCTTGCCAAGAGGTGGGCCCTACAGTTATCTTGGGTGTTCCTTGGGCCTAACCTAACACAACCAAGCAGTTAGTTCCACTTTGCTACCCCCTTCTGACTCTCGTAGATGGGGCACAACGACAGTTCCGTATTTTTCCCCAGCGGAGCTATGGTTTCTCCGGAGGGGGCTCCGGATCGTCTGAATACCACCAAATCCCATGGTACGAATACCATACCATGTGTGTTAGATTGTGTCATGGGTCTGGGATTCCCAAGAGTTCCTCGCTCTCTGTGTTAGGGCTTCACCGGCGTCAGATTCTCTCTAGCGGGTTCCAGGACTACTTAGAGCCCAAAACTCCCGGATTTTACGGAACTAGGCGGAATCTTGCCAAGAGGTGGACCCTAGCATTTTCTTTGGTGTTCCTTGTGCCTAACCTAACACAACCAAACAGTTGGTTCCACTTTCCTACCCCCTGCCAACTCACGTAGAGGGGCCAGAACGGCAGTTCCGCCTTTTTCCCCAGCGGGGGGCTATGGTTTCTCCGGAGGGGGGCTTCGGATCGTATGAATGCCACAAAATCCCGTGGTATGACATACCATGTGAGTTAGAGTGTCATGGTCTTGGATACCCGAGATTACCTCACTCTCTGTGTTAGGGTTTCACCGGCGTCGGATTCTCTCTCGCGGGTTCCAGGACTAATAAATGAGAGCCCGAAACTCCTGGGTGTGACGGAACTGGGGGAATCTTGCCAAGAGGTGGGCCCTACAGTTCTCTTGGGTGTTCCTTGGGCCTAACCTAACACAACCAAGCAGTTAGTTCCACTTTGCTACCCTCTTCCGACTCTCGTAGATGGGGCAGAACGACAATTTTGATGGAGGGATGATAACCCGGTAGGCTAATGCCAAGGTGTAACTCGGCCCGAAGGGTGCTCCGCAAGATCCGCCTTAAGGAAAAGGAGTTTTTAGAAGGCCCAAGAGTATAGGCCTCGTAACCCGGTTTGTGGGTTCCGATAGGGAAACTTAGGGTTTGTAAGCAGTGTCCGGGTAGGATTCCGGGTATGCCTTGGATGGTAAGCCAGGGGGTCCGGATATTATATAAGCCGGCCCCTAGGGTTAAATCGACAAGAGAAATCATACAACCGCGAGATATTCGAGTATCCTTTGTAACACGAGAGTTGAGATAATATATTCAGATCGGAGACTCGGCGACTTGATTGCCGGCTACCAGATCGTGTATCACCATGGTTTCCCTTGAGCTAGACCCTCTCCCAAACACCAGAGTCGAATTGCCCCAAGACAAGTTACCCCCGGTAACGTCTGCCGTGATTATCCCACGACAGTTGGCGCCCACCGTGGGGCCTACGTCCAAGGGTGTTTACATCACGGGAGAAGCTCGGGAGAACATGAAGAACCTCGTCATCGGCGAGATCTACACCAACCCCGACGGAAAGAAGACGGTGGACGATTTTGGCTGGGGGCCAGAGTCGGATCTGCTCGAATCCGGATCTGTCGTGACTATCGGCCGGGTCAACGCCTTCATCGGCATGGTACGTGCGTCTGGTTCAATCCCTGACGATTTTGGATTTGATTCTGTGTCAGGAGAGGCCACCCACGTTCAGTCGGACGGAGAAGAATCGGTCGGGACGGTGGATCCGATAGAAGAGCCCACCACGAAGAGGGAACAGCCGGAGGAGCCGGCATGGACCCCGCGTGGCTGGGTCATAAGAGAGGATGATACCGAGTCTATCTTGCACCTGCTGGAGGACCGGTACGAGGAAGATAGCTGCGATGAGGAGGAGTATGAGTCTTCGCCAAGCATTGCGCGGCAGGTCGCGGTCTACACGGCCCCTGCAACCAATCTCAATCAGGGGAACATGACAACGGCCGCGATCGGAGCGGCGCAAGCATTGGCCCAACAGCAAAATCCGGCTGACGGAAATCCGGTCCTGACCCGGGTTGACGGAGAGTCGGCTTCAGTCACCAGCCGAGCGGCGGATAGCGAGCTGCAAGCAAATATGTTTGGGTTCCTGGCTAACAGAACGCCAGGGGCGGGTCCTTCGAATCCGCAACACCCGGCCCTGTTCAGTAACAATATTGTCTTGGACCCAACAGTTTTAGCTACTGTGATAACCCCGGAAAACGCCGCGGCACGTACCAGGGACTTGGAGGTAGCACGCCGCGCGCTGGAGCAACAAAGAAGGGATGTGGAAGCAGAAAAGCAAGGGGTAGCCACGCGTCAACGCGAACTGGACGCGCTGGAAAACCGGCTCCGGGCTGATACAAGCAGGGTGCATCAGAGATACCAGACAATATTACCGGCGATGGGTGGAGTCATAAACCCTAACGCACTAGTCATCACACCCCAGGATCAGCCGATTCCGGCTGTGAATCAGGAAACTGTGCATCAACCGGAAACTGGAGCAGGACAGCCGGCAAACGTGCAGGCCGGGTTACCCACACTGCAGACTGGGGTCACTGTCGGCAACACGGCACCACCACCACCACCATCACGATATCGTACGCCACCAGGTCACTTCAATAACCCCATGGATAACGTATATGCCGCAACGTTAGCATTGAATCAGATCCCCGTAAGAGAGTAACCCCATGCGGAGCAGACCCGGCGGGCGATCTATTTGTTGCATACGGCAGTGGCTTAGCAGTTTAATTACCCGGATAATAGGAGTGGAATGCATGGAACACCTTATATCAGCCAGCAACATGGCAATGCCGGCAATATGCAAACAAGTTCAGCGCGACGGAGGGTAGAGCAGCAGCAAATGTCGCCTCCTCCCCGCGTTCAAGCGGCATCAACAGTATCAGCAGCACAAGCTATTGTGGATAGTTCCAGAGCCAGGAGGGCCGCGGCCGGGTCTGCGGTGCACGGACCAGCAGTAGCGCCACGTCCAGCCGTACCCCCCGCAGGATCGCATGTTTCCCGAGTGAGGCCAGTACCGACTAATCTCGCTGGGCCCAAGTGTCTGACGGATAACATCAGGGCTGAGCCTTCCCCGAATAAATTCAAGGAACCGGGTAAAGTAGTGAATTATGAGCCGACTATGGATCCAGAAACATGGTTGAGCAGTTACGAGATGGCTATGTCGATTCGCAACGCATCTGAAAATCTTCAAGCCAAGTTCATGTATTTAATGATTTCGGAAGGAGCAGCAAAGTTGTGGTTCAACAATTTACCAGAAGGATCTATCAAGTCATGGGGTGAGTTGAAAACTGCGTTTATCAAGCACTTTCACGAAACATGTAGGAAGTTGTTTACTATCGACGATCTAGAACGGTGTGTGCAAAAGAAGGGAGAATCAGCGCGCAGCTGGGTGCGCCGGGTTATGGAGATATTGCATTCATCTACAGATATTCAGCCGAAGGACGCGTTGCAAGCCATGGCCAAGACATGCAAGTATACGCCTTTAGTACAGAAGTTAACTCGCATGAAATCCAGTCGGAATGCTTCAGAGGTTACAATGGGAGAACTAATGGATGCGTGCAACAAACATGCTGCTACGGATACCACGGAAGAGGATGTTGATGACAAGAAAGCAAAAGCGAATGTGGGTAATAATGGAAGAACCGGCAATGGATCTACGCCGGGTAGCCATGGAGGTAACAATGGGAACAACCAGAACAAGCGCCCGTTCGAGGGGAATTACGAGTTTGTCGCCAGCACAGAAGCCGGGTCTTCAAGGCCCAGAGAAGAGGGAAATTTCAACGCAGGAAATCATAACGGAGGAAATTATCAAGGGCCACCAAGGCCGGGTAACAACTGGGATATCTTCAGAATGGCGTGCCCGAAACACAGCAGGAACGGAAGGCCGGCTAACCACTCATTGGAGCAATGTGCGGATTTGCAGAGATGGAAGAACGAGGAAGTGAACAAGGCTATGCGAGGTGCAGGCCTGGGAGGAGGACCGGATCCGGGTGGAAACCCGGGCAACGGCCCACCCCCAACAGGTAACCCGGGAGTTGGAAATCCGGGTAATAACCAGGGAGGAGCTGGAGGTTTCCAAGCCAACCCCAAGCAATTGGGCCAATACCACGTTCACACCACAGGAACTTCTAACAAGGATAGAAAGATACTAAAGAAGGCAGTAAACTCGGTTTCCTCGGCTGCCCCGAGATACCTGAGGTGGTCCGAGCAAGATGTAACATGGAGCAGAAGAGATCACCCGGAAAGAATAGAACACCCGGGAGTCCTAGCATTGGTGGTTGCGCCACAGGTTAATGGCTATGAGCTGAAAAAGGTCATAATGGACGGTGGAAGCAGCATCAACATCTTATACTGGGAAACTTTTCTACGCATGGGTCTCAAGGAGTCTGAGCTACAAAAGAGCTCAACAGTTTTTCACGGGATTGTGCCGGGTCACTCGGCGTGCCCCGAGGGAAAGATCACTCTGGAGGTTGCTTTTGGAGAATCAAAGGATAATTTCTGGGTGGAGTGGCTCACGTTCGAAGTGGTGAAGTTGCGCAGTCCTTATCACGCGCTATTTGGGAGGCCGGCTTACGCCAACTTCATGGCCAGGCCGTGTTACGTGTACCTACAGCTAAAAATTCCGGTCCTAAGCAGACCATCACCATACATGGGAGCCGGGATATAGCGGCTGAGTGTGATGAAGGAGACGCGGCAATGGCGGAACAAGCATGTAGAAAGGAGGAGCTCAAGTATTACCGGTCTCAAGTAGACCCGGATGACAGGACAGCGCCGAAGAGGCCAAACACTGAGGATGAGAGAGCAAAATTCAAAGCAGCGCAAGATACCAAGATGGTGGCCTTTGTCGAAGGTGATCCCTCCAAGCAATTTGCCATAGGATCTAACCTGGATGATGAGCAGGAAAAAACACTTGTGGAGTTTATTCGTTCAAATCAGGATGTGTTTGCTTGGACGCCTAGCGATATGCCGGGTATCCCTACAGAGATGGCAGAGCACAGTTTGCACGTTGATCCCAAGTCTAGGCCTGTGAAGCAGGGACTGAGAAAGATAAATGAGGAAAGAAGAAGAGCTATAGGAGAAGAAATCGCTCGGCTGTTGACAGCCGGCTTCATCATGGAAGTATTTCACCCGGACTGGTTGGCAAATCCGGTACTCGTGATGAAAAAGACTAACGAGTGGAGGATGTGCATCGATTATACGAGTTTCAACAAACACTGCCCCAAGGATCCGTTTGCACTTCCAAGGATAGATCAGATCATAGACGTAGTAGCCGGAAGTGACCTATTATGCTTCCTGGATGCATATTCCGGGTATCATCAGATCAAACTCAAGAAGGAAGATTGGGAGAAAACATCGTTCATAACCCCTTTCGGGGCCTTTTGTTACAAAACCATGACTTTTGGATTGAAGAACGCCGGCGCAACTTATCAGCGGTGCATTCAGAAGTGCTTTGAGGACCAAATTGGACGCAACGTTCATGCTTACGTGGATGACGTGGTGATCAAAACCAGAAAAGCAGAGACATTTATTGATGATCTAAAGGAAACATTCAAGAACCTGAGAAGATACCAGATGAAACTTAACCCGACAAAGTGTGTATTTGGAGTCCCAGCAGGGAAGTTACTCGGTTTTATTGTTTCAGAGAGAGAGATTGAAGCAAACCCGGATAAAATCAAAGCTATCTAGAGTCTGAAAAAGCCGGAAAACCTGAAGCATGTTCAGAAGCTTACGGGGTGCGTAGCAGCGCTGAGCCGGTTTATATCAAGACTCGGAGAGAAGGCAATACCCTTGTACCGGCTCTTGAGGAAATCTGATAAATTCGTTTGGGACCAAGAGGCGGATGAGGCGTTCGAGGCACTAAAGAAGCAGCTATCTGAGGCACTAGTCCTAGCAGCCCCGGGTCCTAAAGAGCCCATGTTACTATACGTTGCAGCGGGGCCCCGGGCGGTTAGCGCAGTGGTTGTCGTTGAGCGCAAGGAGGATGGAAAGGATCACCCGGTTCAGAGGCCGGTTTATTATGTCAGCGAGGTGTTATCAGAAGCAAAGCAGCACTACCCACATTGGTAGAAGCTGGTTTTCGGGGTCTTCATGGCCAGCCGGAAATTGAAGCCGTATTTTCAGGAACACCCCATAATAGTGGTTAGCTCTATACCAATGTCGGATATCATCAGAAACTCGGATGCAACAGGCAGAATAGCCAAGTGGGCGATCGAGATGGGAGATTATCACATCAACTACGAGCCCAGGTCAGCAATCAAATCTCAAGCTCTAGTTGATTTCATTAATGATTGGACTCACACAGGCATGCCCACAATGACTCCAAGTTCCGAGTCTTGGATAATGCACTTTGATGGTTCCAAGCAATACGAGGGATCAGGATCTGGAGTGGTGCTCACATCACCCAAAGGAGACAAGTTGAGCTACGTGTTGCAGATTCACTTTGATTGTTCCAACAACGTGGCCGAGTATGAGGCATTATTGCATGGATTGAAGATAGCCAAGGAGATGAACATTAAGAGGATACGGTGCTATGGAGATTCGGACCTTGTGGTACAGCAGGTCTCGGGAACTTGGGATAGAAAAGATGCAACTATGGCAGCATACCGCAGAGAGGTGGACCGGGTTGCCGGGTGTTTTTCCGGGTATGAGGTGGAGCATGTAGATAGAAGAAAAACGAGGCAGCAGATGCACTCGCCAGACTCGGCTCGCGCAGAGAGCCGGTTCCACCCAATGTGTTCCTGGACGAGCTATGGCGGCTGTCAGTTAAAACCGAGTCTGAGGAAGAACTGGCTAACAAAGACCCAGATTTGGAGCTCGTGGCCACAATACGCACTGTTCCCGAGTGGACAGAGCCGTTTCTGGCTTACCTATCACGGGGCGAGTTACCACAGCAAGAGGTACTAGCAAGGCAAATTCTGAGGCGAGCAAAAGGTTATTCCATCATCAATGGGGAGTTATATAAAAGGAGCGGTGCAGGAGTATTTTTGCGCTGTGTAGCACCAGAAGAAGGCCGGCAAATCCTGAAAGAGATCCACGAAGGCGACTGTGGGCATCACGCATCCACAAGGTCCCTTGTGGCCAAAGCATATAGACACGGTTTCTTCTGGCTCACAGCCTTAGCAGATGCGGAACGCTTGGTGGCAAGGTGCGACGGATGCCAAAGGTATGCCCGCCAAATCCATGTGCCGGCTATGGAGTTGCAAACAATTCCTTTGACCTGGCCTTTTGCTGTTTGGGGTATGGACATGGTTGGCCCCTTTCACATGTCACCTTGCAAAAAGACACATCTCTTGGTGGCTATCGATAAATTTACCAAGTGGGTTGAAGTTATGCCAGTTACCAATTGTGAAGCGATTACGGCAGTTAAGTTCCTGAAAAGGATTATCTACCGGTTCGGGTATCCTCACAGTATAATTACCGACAATGGAACCAACATGTCCCTTGGCGAGATGGAGAAATTCTGTGGTAATAACGGAATCCGGCTTGATATAGCTTCCGTAGCTCATCCACGAGCCAATGGACAAGTGGAGAGGGCAAATCAGGAGTTACTTCGTGGATTAAAGCCACGATTGCGAGTCCCATGTATCAGAGCTGCTGGAGCATGGGTTGAGGAGTTACCTTCAGTGGTTTGGGGTATCAACACTACACCTAACAGATCTACTCAGATGACTCCGTTTTTCATGGTTTATGGTGCAGAAGCGGTGCTGCCGAGTGATATCATCCATGAATCGCCTCGAGTATCGGCTTACGTCGAGGTGGAGAACGAGAAGACCCGGCAGGACGCCGTGGATATGTTAGAAGAACACAGGGAACAAGCTTTGGAGAGATCAGCCATATACCAGCAGGACCTAAGGAGATATCACAACCGGAGAGTCAAAACCCGGGTCTTCCAGGAAGGAGACCTGGTTCTGCGCCTGGTACAGTCAAAGGAAGGAAAACACAAGTTATCCCCGCCATGAGAGGGACCGTTCATCATAAGCCGGAATCTGCACAACGGATCATATTACTTGGTAGATGCAAGGGAAGAGTCGGCTACTGTTAACAACACCGCTCATTCCACTTCGTCTATGCAAGAAATAGAAAGATCATGGAACGTAGCTCAGCTGCGTCCCTACTATACCTAGTTTAGGCTAGATTCACAAGTGGAATTACACGATGTAACAGGCAGCAGGTTTCAGACGCACTCTTTTCCTATCTAGGGTACCTAAGGGGACTGGAAGGTTTTTAATGAGGCGGCTTGCTGACCTAACTTTTTTCATATCAATAAAGAGATGGTTAAACAATCTATTGTTCCTTTTTTGTGCGTTTCTTATCAAGTTTTTTCTATTTCTGTTATATTCTTATTTTTCTTGCAGGTAAGTATTATTCATTGCTTTTAGTATATTAGTTTTTTCTAGTAAATTGCATATATATAGGTCTTGGGGGCTGATTGCTTGAATAGCACAGTTGCAAACTCAAAGACCCGGCCACGATGCCAATGAGTTATAAGGGCCGATTACTTGTAATAAGTACGGCTGCAAGCTTATAACCGGACAAAGGAGCCAAACTTTCTTGACTTTTCTTGCTTAAGCTTGATGTGACTTGCACTAAGTGGCATGCTTTGCTAGCGTATGATCACAATCAGTCATGATGCCCAATGGGACTTGCCTTACCCTGTCTTCGTACAGCTGTAGCAACATTGATAATCCATGCGAAAGCCGGCTTATAGTAGAAGAAGGTCAAAAGGGTCATCTAAACCACAAGTTATGCAGAGTACAAGGTTAATAGCCGGAAACTCAAGGTATATTAAGCATAACTTCAAATCCTATGTGAAATGGCTCTAGGTTTTGGGCTTAGCAGTAACAATTTGTTCCTTTCGAAAGACCCAAACACCCTAGACTCGGAATTTCGGGCCTTGTGGACTTGGGAATTTGAAAACAGAAACAAATTATCTAGCTATTCAGCTCACAAACCCAAAAATCCGAGTCTTGGGGACTTGGGGACTTAGAAAAAAAAATCCACTAGTCAAAACCCACGAGACCCGGAAACCGAGTCTCACAAAAGGAACCATAGCAGTAAGTCGGAAAATCAGGGATGAAAAAGCCCAAAGTCAAGAAATATCAAATTCAAGCAAAAGGCCAGAAGGGCCACGAAATATATTAAGGTATTAAAATGTATTACAAGCCAGGATAGTAGTATCATAAAGCGCACAGGCGCGCTATCAAATAAATAATTGTTTTCAAAAGGCCCATTGGCCGAATAAAGTGCTTAAGACAGTAGCCGATAAAGAGCTCACTCGGCATCTTGGGCCGAGTCGTCCATCTTGCCCTTACCCTTGGCAGCCGGGTCTTGCTCCTTGCCTTGTTCTTCAGTATTCTTGGTGGCAGCAGCACCCGGGTCAGCAGTAGCGCCGGCCCGTGCGGGAGGAGGAACGACTGGCGTGGAGGTAGCAGGCGCAGAATCGGCCTCGGCCTTCTTCTTCGCGGCCTCTTCTCTCGCCTGAGCAGCCTCCGCCTTCCACCGGGCCAGCAGATCGTATGGCTTGGGAAGATCCGACTTAACTGCCTTGTCATCAGCATCATACGCTGGGGTAATCGAACTGACATCCAAACCATAAGCAATTATACTGGCCGAGTGACGAACCTCCTTCTGAATAGCCTTGAAGTTCTTCACTGAGAACCTAGAGCCGTCATGGTTGAACTCTGGAAACCCGCCCACGAGCTTGGCCGGCTCAAGTTTCGGAAAATATGCCTTAGCCAGCGCAAGCCCCCGGGTTACTCCAACCCGGCAGGACGAGCGTTTCCAGTGCTCAATCCACTCAGGGATAGTGGAGCAGGCGTCAAGCAGCGTCTTCAGGTTACCATGCCCAACACCCGGCCACTTCAGATCCTGGAGAATCCATTTGGTTCCGGCACAGAGTTGCCGGATCGTGCTCTTGATGGTTTTCAGCTTTGCGATATCATCTTCATCCGGAGTCACATCATTCGGACCTGCAGAAAATAGAAAAAAGCAGTGAGTAAGGAAATCCGACTATTTATCAGAATGAGAATCCGGGTTATTATTATTAAGTTAGGAATAGTACCAGTCAAAGCACGATATGTGTCGACAATCTGAACGGAAAGCTTGGTCAGTTCATCTTCTGCTGCATGAGCCCTCTTTCTATATTTCCTTGTGATTTTCCCTGTCCTCTTGGCATCAGCTTCAGCCGACTCACGCAGAGTCGCCTCCTTCTCGAGGAGTTTGGTGGCCTTCGCCAATGCTTTCTCAGAGTGAGTCACGAAGGCCTGCGTGGAAACACAAGGAAGGGTTAGCCGGATAAAAAGCAAGCTATCAGTCGGATATACTACGAAGTTCCAAGCAAATTATCAATAAGTTCACTTGGAACTTGGGGACTAGACAAGGATACAGGCAATATTATTCGGATTTACCTCATGTTTGGCTATCAAAGCTTCTAGGACATTTTCTTCGTCAGCCCTCAAGGTGTGCAGGGCGTCAAGAATCTGGGAAAAAGTCATATCCTCGGGCCTGATACCGGAAGAGCCGGCGGCCTGATCACTCGGAGGACGAACCTTCTCCGACTTTGGGGTCGAGACCCGGGTTGCCTGGGTGTCCGGATTGGGAGTGCCCATCCTTGTGTCCAGGATCTCGATGTCATCGTCCTTAGCTTCTTCAGATGGCTTGGGAGACCCGGCTTCCTGCCGGGCCGAGTCAGTCAGGGGGTCTTGTTCTTGGTTCTCTTCACCACCACCGCCAGTCGCAGCGTCCATATCGTCAACCGGCCCCTCCGTCTCCCGGTTGTCTGTGTCCATATTATCCGGGTCACTGATCGAGACCTGGGCACTAAGGAAAGAAAAGGGAAGCGATTAGCAGCAAAAATTGAAGGTTATTAAAGGGACTAGTATATTGCTTAGCCGGAAATATAACTTACCCGACATTCACCACGAAATCTGCAGGAAGTTCGCTGCTAGACGCGGACGAGGCTGTCACAGAATCCGAGAGTGAGACCCGGAGCTGTCCGGCTAATGGATGATTGGCGGAAGGGTGTCTTTGAGGTGTGTTGGAGGGATGAGATGGAGAAGTACCAGTACGACGAGCCGGGGACGTGGGAATACCCGGGTTGAGGGGATCATCACCCGGGGAATTCCGGGTTACCCTGCGCTTGGTCGGAGGCGGATCCTTCAAGTGTGGCGAATTGGATAACTGTCGGTTAAGTTCGCGCATATTATCAAAGTAATAGGGTTTGGAGGACATGGAAGAGTAAGGAACCTTGAAGACGACCCCTCCGGTTTTCCTCTTGGCCCCGACCTCAACTTCCGGCTCAGCCTCGCTTTTATCGCTCTCAGTCTCACCCTGGTCATCCTTGTCATCCTTATCATCCATCCCTGAAAGGCGCAAGAATATAGTTGGAAAAAGAGAAAAAATGGGAAAGAAAAGTAATAGAGGTTAAGGTGATTGAAATCCGGGTGATACCTTCGTCAGTGTCGGCCGGTTCTTCTTCTTCCTCCGGGTTCCCGGAGTTGGGAGGGGTCTCGATGTTCCAGAAAGCATTATCGGCCTGAGATAAAAGCATGAAAGTGAGAGTTAGTAGTTGTATCAAGTCAAAGTACGAGAATAAGTGGATAAGTATCGGATTTTACCGCTGGAGCCGGGTTATCCCGGGTGAACGGCTCTAACCCGGCTATATTCTTGATCACCTCCAGCTTTTCAGTCAGGAAGCTCTTGATGGTCTTGTTGGTATCGCCAGCCGGATAGTTCTTCGAGGAATAGCGGAGCGCGTCCGTGACGTGTCCCGAGTATTCGCACATTAGCTTTGAGCGGATAGAGTTGGGCTGAATCCGGAAATCTATCCAAGTCTTAACCAAGTTAAGCCCAGCAAGACCATGGGCGAAAAGGACAGCTATCTTGGCCAGGTGGGGCTGGATGGACTCTCTTTCCGACTCAGAGGCGAAAGCGTTAAAGGTGTCAGAAAGATCTAGGAGGCCTTCCGAGTAACCCGGCAATTTCCTCTCGCCGGGTGGGGAGGTGTCCCGGCAATAGAAGAAAGATTGCTGCCAATGCTTAACATGTGAGTTAAGGCTTAGAGTCGGCATGGGCGAATTTTTACGGCGTTGGATAGAAACTCCGCCGCAGGCCAAGAGGTCCCCGTCGCCGCTTTCGCGGCACGGTTTGCATTGGAAAAGTTCGATAAATAAGGCCAGATTTGGTGGGATGCACAAGTAGGACTCACAATGGACTATGAAATGGGTTATGTTCAACATAGAGTTAGGCCCTATGTCGAATACCCGGAGGCCATAGTGGCTGAGGACTTCACGAAAAAACGAGTGAACCGGGGGGCGAAACCCCCGGATCACGTGCTCAACGAAGCAGATTACCTCGTTGGGGTTGGGGGTAGGCCGGGTCTCATCACCCGGTACTCTCCAATGGATCTCCTTCTGAGGAGGGAGAACGCCAGACTCGGCGAGCTCTTCTAGCTTGGCTTGGGTCACGGAAGACCGTGCCCAGTTGGCGGAGATGGATTGGGTTGACCTTGGCTTGGCCGGCTGTTTTCCCTTGTGCTTTGGAGCCATTTGCTCAGTCTGCAAAGTACAAGGCAAAGAGTACGAAACATTAAGACTCGGGAATTATGAGTAATCCGAGTATCCACGAGCAGTATCAGTAAGGAGCATAGAAACTATAAGTTATCCGACTATCAACGAACAGTTATGGAAATTATCGGTAATCCTAGTATCAATGAGCCATTATGAAAAGGAGTTGGTTGTTTGGTTAACTAGCATAGATAGGAGATCCGGAGATAGAGGATTGTCCGGGTATCGGAGAATAGCTGCGGAAATTTAGACAGCCTACATCTAGATTGTAAAATTTCCAGAGAGATTTGCGGAGAAATTTATGATTGCGAGTAATAGGAGAGTGTAATTAGATCTATTATTGAGCGATTAAGAAAGCAAGGATGAAGTTGAGTAATCTAATTCGGTGTGGAGCAAGAAACTAGCCCGCGGGCAAACCTAGATCCAATCTAAATTGAACGGAAAGTTTGGAGCTGTGATTAATGGAGATAGGAAGCTTACCGGTGCGGATTGGAGGATGGCGCGACGGCGGTAGATGGCGCAGCTGTGGTGCCCCTTTGGAACCCCTGGCGGGCAGCTTGCGGGCGCGGTGGCGGAGCTTGACGGCGGAGCAGCGCGCGCGGAGGCGGAGCGTAGATGGCGGCTTGCTTCCGGTCGCTCTCCGATGGGCTCCGTGGCGGCGCAACGACGTGCTCGAGCAGGGGGGCGTCACCGGAGGTTGAGGGTGAGATGTGTGAGAGAGGAGAAGTGGAAATGAGCCGTTAGGTTTAGGTCACCCCCTAGGCACCTATTTATAGGTGCAGGTGGGGAAACCTAGACTAGGGGGCGGGATCCGAAATTTTTGGAGAGGGATACCCGCCCGGAAATTTTGGGATATGCGTTAAGTGCCCGTGCGTGATATCCGGAAAAGATCGGGAGCAAATCCCTTCCGCGATATCCGGGCCAGTTAACAAACGAAATGAGCCGGATCTCCTGCGTTTTCCTCGGAGTATTGACCCGGGAAATGAAGGTGGATCTGGGGAAAACCGGGTTATTATATGGACCACCAGTGGAGTTAGGCCTAGCTGTTTATCAAAGCAACCTAACCCGGCCTCTATGGACTTGTATGTTTGTTATTTTTGCAGGGAATAGCATGCGTTTCAAGGAGGATCCCGTGAAGCCCAAGCTATTCTGGGGACTACTGATGGAGGGATGATAACCCGGTAGGCTAATGCCAAGGTGTAACTCGGCCCGAAGGGTGCTGCGCAAGATCCGGCTTAAGGAAAAGGAGTTTCTAGAAGTCCCAAGAGTATAGGCCTCGTAACCCGGTTTGTGGGTTCCGATAGGGAAACTTAGGGTTTGTAAGCAGTGTCCGGGTAGGATTCCGGGTATGCCTTGGATGGTAAGCCAGGGGGTCCGGATATTATATAAGCCGGCCCTAGGGTTAAATCGACAAGAGAAATCATACAACCGCGAGATATTCGAGTATCCTTTGTAACACGAGAGTTGAGATAATATATTCAGATCGGAGACTCGGCGACTTGATTGCCGGCTACCAGATGGTGTATCACCATGGTTTCCCTTGAGCTAGACCCTCTCCCAAACACCAGAGTCGAATTGCCCCAAGACAAATTACCCCCGGTAACGTCTGCCGTGATTATCCCACGACAAATTTCGTCTTTTTCCCCAGCGGGGCTATGGTTTCTCCGGAGGGGGCTCCGGATCGTCTGAATTCCACCAAATCCCATGCTACATATACCATACCATGTGTGTTAGAGTGTGTCATGGGTCTGGGATGCCCAAGAGTCCCTCGATCTCTATGTGGTTCCAGGACTACTTAGAGCCCGAAACTCCCAGATTGACGGAACTAGGGGAATCTTTCCAAGAGGTGGACCGTAACATTTTCTTTGGTGTTCCTTGTGACTAACCTAACACAACCAAACAGCTGGTTCCACTTTGCTACCCCTTCCGATTCACGTAGAGGGGTCAGAACGACAGTTCCGCCTTTTTCCCCAGCGGGGCTATGGTTTCTCCGGAGGGGGGCTCCGGATCGTATGAATGACACTAAATACCATGGTATTACATAACATGTGTGTTAGAGTGTGGCATGGTCTTGTATACCCGAGACGACCTCTCTCTCTCTCTCTCTCTCTGTTAGGGCTTCACCGGCATCGGATTCTCTCTGGCGTGTTCCAGGACTACTTAGAGCCCGAAACTCCCGGATCTGACGGAACTAGGGGAATATCTCCAAGATGTGGGACCTACCATTGTATTGGGTGTTCCTTCGGCCTAACTTAACACAACCAATAAATTGGTTCCACTTTGCTACTCCCTTTCGGCTCATGTAGATGGGGCAGCACGACAATTAATTCCGTCTTTTTCCCAGCGGGGCTATGATTTATCCGGAGAGGGGGCTCCGGATCGTATGAATGCCACGAAATCCCATTACACGCCACAACACGTGTGATAGAGTGTGGCATGGGTCTTGGATGCCCAAGATTCACTCGCTCTCTGTGTTAGGGTTTCACCGATGTTGGATTCTCTCTGGCGTGTTGACCTGGGGTGTCCCCCCTTAGTAGAATTGGTTGTTTTTCTTTTCGTTTGCATCACATGCATCATATGCATTGCACCATGTTTTCACCCCAACTGAAAAATTCAAAAAACAATTAAAACTTTCACACATGTCTAAAATTCCAATTGGAAGTTGCAAAGTAAACCACTCAATTGTTTTTCAAGAAGTTTGAAGTTGAATTTATTTAAATTGCCTGCTAAATAAAAATTTCCCTTTTGTTAAAACCCTAATGGCAAATTAAATTTCAAATCAATTCCTTCTTATTGGGCATGTTTCAAATTGGGGTTTAAACACTAAATTCTTGCAAGCAATTAAATTCAACAATATTTTCATAATTGCTTGAGCTTATTAAATAAAATTTGTTTATTTCCAAAAATTCCAAAATCAAACCTTATTTGGAATTCAACTACCAATTTAAAAATCAAACTAATACTTCAAAGGTTTGAAATCCATGCTAACGTTGCTTGACATTTCTGTTTTGAAAACTAATAAAAATATTTCCTAAAAATATAACCCTAACATTTATCTTTTTTCTCTCCCTCTCTTCTTTTACAAAAAAAAGAGGATCAAAAGAAATAACAAAAAAAAACAAGAGAGAGGCAGCCAGCCTTCTTCCCTTCCTTTTTTTCCCCAGCCCACCCACAGCCTTTTTCTCCTCAGCCCATCACCACCCAAGCCCACCTCTCTGGCCCAATACCCTTTCACTGCGAGGAGATCATCTTCTTCCTCGTGATGTCATCCTCTGTACGAACTCCCTCCACACCACAGGATCCTCCTCCCCCCTCTCGATTCACTGCCGTACCAAGCTCCATTCCCCATAAAACACCCACCTTCCCTCTGCTCGCCCCTAACCCTAGGCCCTAGCCCTACCCTCTCTTCCTCCGCCGCCATCTCCTCCTTCCACCCCTTCTCTGTTGATTTACTGAACCACCACCAACCGAGCTCGCCGTCAGAACCCGAGCCACCGTCGCCTCCACAGTCAGCGCCACGCACTGCCGAGGCCAGGAATGGAATCCCCGTGCCTCAGCCCTCCACCTCGCTGAAGACCCCCGGGCCGGAGAGTGGCCGTGTCGACGGCACCATCCAGGTCTTTCCGACGGGAGCTGCAGCGTCAGTTCCTCGTCGCCTCCGTCATCTACGGCCTCCCCGCTACCGAACGACTCCATCGCCTACCCCGGGTGAGCAGCCGTACCCCACGGACGTCCTCCCTAATCCCCCCTTGCTCTGTGATGTTGCCTTCGTGCAGCACAACTCGCCGTCGCCCGCTGTAGGATGCGCCGCCGACTGCATCTGTCCGCCATCATCTGCTTCGTTCAGTTGGTTCAGATATCCGCCTATACCATGTATTATTCGGTCCGTTGTGACTTCAATCACAAGCTCGAGCACATCACAGTTGTTGCGCATCCGCTCCGCACAGAGGAGGTCACGAGTTCGATTCCTGGGGAAGGCAATTCCCAACCTTTTTGCATCTTTCCAGCGTGGAACCGTGGGGTCCACCTGTCATCGTCTCAGGCTAGGTTTCCCTTCGGTGTTCATTGTCCTGGGTTCCAGATCTGATCTCGACCTAGCGTTTAGGCCCCTGTCCTTTCCATTTTTCGTACCGGAGCCCTCCCTTCTGATGTTTCCATCACGAGTATGTCCCTGCACTTTGCAAAATGCACCCCACACTTCAAATGATCATAACTTTCAAACCACAAATCCAAATGACACAAATTTTATATGTATCCCAATCAAAATTTCATGAACTTTTCAAATATGTATTTTTTTTACTGTTTTGAACATTCCAAATATTTTTAAAACTTCAAATTCAAATAACTCTTTTTGAATTTGATTAATACCATAACAAATTCAAATATAGTTCAAATGGCCCATATAAAATATGTTTTCCAACCAAAATTTCATGCTCTTTCCAAATATAACATTTGTTTTCTGTTTTAGATAAATAAAATTAATGCAATTACTTAATGCTTTAATTAAATCATTTAAATGGTGAAATTCATAACTAATTCAATATTAATTCAAATGTCATAAATGAAATATGTTTTCCATGCCAAATTGAACCACCTTTCCAAATATAAACTTTATTTCATGTTTTGAATAATTAAAATTTGATAAATAATTTAAACCTTGTTTAAATCATTTAAATTTGCTAAATTCTTAACTTGCTCAAATTAAATTATTTTTGAACTTATAAAATATGTTTTCAAACCAGAAAAACATAAACTTTTCAAATATGAATTTGAATTTATGTTTTGAACAAATAAAATTCAAATAATATTCACACTTGAATTAAATTCAATTAAATCTTGTTTGAACTTGTTTAATTCATAATTAAATCATTGTAATTCCCTTTTCAATAATTGAAACATGTAATCCACCTAAAATTTTGTGTTCTAATCAAATATGAACTTTGTTATCTGTTGGGAACAATTAAACTTGATGAAAACAACAAATGCTTGTGTGACACCTTTAAGAAACCCAAAATTCCAAAACTTAATAAGTGAATTTCAAAATGGGTAAACCTTATTTCCACTTGGTTCTATTGTTGTTATTTTGTTGTTTTCCTCATCCATGCATCATACTAAACCCCTTTCACCTGTTGATTAGCTGTAAAACAATTATTCCAACCATAATTCATGGGCTTTTCATATGCAACTCAAATTGCATACGGGTCCATTTAAACATGTTTATCATGTCAACTAGTTTATTTATATGCATCCATTAAATTGTCATGCATCCATATCTTGATCATGCTGGATCTTTTGCCGTAGTAGTAATTGTTGCATCCGGTGTTTGTTCGAGGTTCGTTGCTTCTTCCCGGATAGGACGTTGAGATGATGTGAGCAACGACAAGTTCTGTGGATGTACCTCTACTTTCTGGATTCCAGGCAAGTATACTCACTTGCTGCCAAATGGCTGCCTTTCATCACTTGTTACCGATTCTTTCCGTTGTTCTTATTCTAGCCTGTTGATACGATGCTTGTGTCTCGATCCTATTATATGTTTACCTTGCAGCCATGATATAGCCGTTTCCTTCCACTTCCTATTAACTGTTGTTTGTTTACACTGCTGGCCCTCGTGTCGTAGTTGCATGCTTAGTGTTGTTTGCGCTCAAGTCTTGTTGTTCCTTTCTTATCACCTGTTTAGTTTGATAGTTGGGTTTCAATTCAATCAACAACATGTTAATGTTTTGGGTAATAATAATTTGATGATAAGGCACCGGCAGGAGGCCCGGCGTGGTTTTGAAGCCTGCTGGTGTCGACCCTAATTAGGAAAAGGGTCTTGTCTACTGATCCATGATGAGCGCACTAACCGCATGTGGGAAGCGAGTATGGGCGCCCCCCTCAATTTGACTCGATTCGCATCTCGTCCAAATCGCCACACTTAGTTCGGGCTTTCCATTTGATGCATGCATATGCAGGTGCGAACCCGAGGCCAGGGTGGAACTTTTGTAGTCGGCATTTAGGGCGGCGTGGTCTTCCAGTGCTATGAGGGTCCCCCTTTTCTTCGTGGGGGCTCGATTAGCCGCGCACGCACAGCACGTGGTGCTTTGGGCTTGATGCGAAGCCGAGTTGGGTTGTGTTGAGTACCTCGCTTGGTGGGTTGATCCCCCGTCTGGCGGGATACTCTTACGTGGACGGCCAAATTGGTGCACACCTGCAGGGTTAAATCTTCTCGAGAAGCCGTGTTTTCCGCGGTTATGGTTGACTTGGTGAAAGTACTGGCTAACAAGTACTCAGAACAACTTACACCTAACTAATGATACCTGCCTAGTAATAGGTCTTATTGACACAATAACTTGATCCATCCTTAATCCAACAGTGTGAGTTATCCTTGGGTTGCTTCCTTAGTAGGGGGTAACATTGGATGGGTTTGTTTGGTGAGTAGTGGTAGTTGGTTACGATACGCTATCTTATCCCCCTCTGTTAGCCGGATGTTGTATCGAGTCTCTGTAGTTAGTTAGTGCAGCCCGCTGCCGCTTATTTGCAATAATCCCTTCCTTTCCGTTGATCCCAAAGTATTTGTATCTTGTGATGACTGGCTACGCCGGTATCTTGTGAGTATGGTTTATCCACTTGCCAGTACTTAACCGTACTGACCCACGAATCTTTTCGTGGCTGCATATTCAACATTGCAGTCAACAGGTTTGAAGTCTGACGACGTTAGCTTGGGAATCCCTCCGGCTTGGCCTGGGCAGGGATTGGACGCTCTCGGTTATCTTCAGGACTC
Organism: Alopecurus myosuroides; assembly: GCA_028641055.1. NCBI lineage: Eukaryota > Viridiplantae > Streptophyta > Magnoliopsida > Poales > Poaceae > Alopecurus > Alopecurus myosuroides. The sequence goes on from CM054059.1 coordinate 289,455,157, forward strand.
TTAGTCCAATTTGTATCTTGTCCGTAGACGGACGATATGTTGTTTCTTCCGCGGTTATTTGGATCTTTGTATTGTATCAGTTGTATCCTTGACTCGTTTGAGTCCTCTTGTATATATCTAATTCTGTTGTTGTTGCGGAATATTCGTGAACTGTTGTAATGTTATCACAAGTGGCAACCTAGGATCGGTTATTATGTGGTTTTTGGCGGGAATGCTGAAATCTGCATAGTGCCCGATTACGGGGCGTCACACGTGTTCCAGGACTACCTAGAGCCCGAAACTCCCGGATCTGACGGAGCTGGGGGAATCTTTCCAAGAGATGGGCCCTACCATTGTATTGGGTGTTCCTTTGGCCTAACCTAACACAAACAAACAATTGGTTCCACTTTGCTACCCCCTTTCGGCTCACGTAGAGGGCCAGAACGGCAGTTTCGCCTTTTTCCCCAACGGGGGGCTATGGTTTCTCCGGAGGGGGGCTCCGGATCGTATGAATGCCACCAAATCCCGTGGTATGACATACAATTTGTGTTAGAGTGTGATGGTCTTGGATACCCGAGATTACTTCACTCTCTGTGTTAGGGTTTCACCGGTGTCGGATTCTCTCTCGCGGGTTCCAGGACTAATTAATCAGAGCCCGAAACTCCCGGGTGTGACGGAACTGGGTGAATCTTGCCAAGATGTGGGCCCTACAGTTCCCTTGGGTGTTCCTTGGGCCTAATCTAACACAACCAAGCAGTTAGTTCCACTTTGCTACCCCCTTCCGACTCTCGTAGATGGGGCAGAACGACAATTTCGTCTTTTTCCCCAGCGGGGCTATGGTTCCGGAGGGGGCTCCGGATCATCTGAATGCCACCAAATACCATGGTATACCATACCATGTGTGTTAGAGTGTGTCATTGGTCTTGGATTCCCAAGAGTCCCTCGCTCTCTGTGTAAGGGCTTCACCGGCGTCGGATTCTCTCTGGTGTGTTCTAGGACTATCTAGAGCCCGAAACTCCCGGATCTGACGGAGCTGGGGGGAATCTTTCCAAGAGGTGGGTCCTACCATTGTATTGGGTGTTCCTTCGGCCTAACCTAACACAACCAAGAAATTGGTTCCAGTTTGCTACCCCCTTCCGGCTCATGTAGATGGGGCAGAACGACAATTCCGTCTTTTTCCCAGCGGGGCTATGGTTTCTCCGGAGAGGGGGCTCCGGATCGTCTGAATGCCACCAAATCCCATTACACGCCACACCACGTGTGATAGAGTGTGGCATGGGTGGATTCCGAAGATTCACTCGCTCTCCGTGTAAGGGCTTCACCGGCGTCGGATTCTCTCTAGCGGGTTCCAGGACTACTTAGAGCCCGAAACTCCCGGATTGGACGAAACTAGGGGAATCTTGCCAAGAGGTGGACCCTAACATTCTATTTGGTGTTCCTTGTGCCTAACCTAACACAGCCAAACAGTTGGTTCCACTTTGCTACCCCCTTCCGGCTCACGTAGAAGGGCCAGAACAGCAGTTCCGCCTTTTTCCCCAGCGGGGGGCTATGGTTTCTCCGGAGGGGGGCTCCGGTGTAGCGTTCCCACATTTAAATAATGCAGGAACCCTGTGTTATTGTGCTAGTCCTTGGATCAATTGCTAGCACCACAGTTCGAAATGAAATATGATGCAAATGCGTCAAAATCTGTCACATCGCATGATCCAGTCTTTACAAAATATGATTACAACTTGCATAGTCTTAGAAGACTAGCAGGAAACAGAACAACATTGAGCCTCATCTTCTCCATGCGCCACAGGCAAAACATGTTGGCGATACACTCGAGATCCTGAACGAAACCTCACTCGTCTTCAGATTCATCTGCAATATGGAATATGCAGCCACAAGAGAGTCAATACAATTTAATGTATTGGCAAGTAACACTATGGTGGATATAAAATGGCAAGACTAATACTACATGCATATTTGGCTGAGTGGAGTGTTGGCTAATTTTGCATAAAGCCAATTTCGTCCTATGTTTGTAAATCATTTTAAAAAATTAAGACATTTGTACAATCATTCATGGCTAAACCACCAAGAAGTTGGACAAATCATCATGGCTAAACCACCATGAAGTTTGGTTGTGGCATCATGGCTAAACCACCATGTGCCCTATAAAGGCTTTCTACCATATTTTATTTCATCCAGAAAATATGAGGATATCCTTCTATCCATCCTTGTCCAGCTGCTCGAAGTCGTCCATTACCGGGGACACGGCTATGATCATAGTTTCTAACTCTGCAGATGTTGTGCACTTTCACCCTTTGTCTTCAATTAGCCGAAACATCCTATACACATGGAGTGCATCATGGAAAGGAGAGAATTGAGACGAGATCTTTCAGAAGCAAGAATCCAACCCAACCAGCAAGACCCGTTCCACCTATAATTCTGCTACATCTTCATGTCAAGCATGGGCTGAACTCTCACAACTTAGTTGATCAAGACAGAGCCCATATGTCAAAGGGCTGCACGGGAAGCTACTAAACTTAGAGGGACTTAGGAATCTCTTTGTTTCCTAGGTGGCATTCCTCAAGTGAACTCCCCTCAGGGAGACACTCAACTCTCATCAACCAAACAACCAAATCCACCCAGGTGATTCATTGAAGTTTATACTTAGAATTTTTCCACAACATGGAGTCAAACAAATTTGTAGCAAGGCTAAGCATCTACCAAGTACTAAGTCTCCAAAATAACAGGTCTAAAGGATGGCTACACACTACTTGGGATTTTTCATAGCATAATAATAACTTAGTAAAATTCTCTATCATGCATACTACTCAAAAACACTAGTAATGCATAGTAAAAATATGGGAGATTTGATGGTGTGTTACTTGCCTTTGAATTTGGTGAAGAACAATCACCTCTCTTCACAAAAGAACGTTGCTCTCCGTACAATCTAAACAGTGAAAACACAACAGAATAAACAAGCATGCTAACAAACATACAAACAAATGAAGGAAACATATAAAACAACAAACAAAGCAAATGAAAACATGTGAAACATTTAGTTTTCAATTCACAAAATAAAACTAAGTGATTGTAGTTAGAGTTTTCCATTTGTGACTAAGGATTGGTCTTTGATCAAAAGGATCACACTAAGGTATTAGGCTAATCTATTTCTGTATTGTTTTCTTCAAGTCCTCTCTTGCCTCCTCGAGTTGCTTTTGATGTTAAGTCTTGAATGGTCTTCCTTGTAGCTATTCTTATTAAGTTTAGGGTCTTAGTCATATAGAATAAAAGAAATAGTAAAGATTGTTAGAGTTCCTCTAAAAATGACTTGTTAAATTGTTCATCTTCTTTTCTTCATCTCTAGGAGAGTATTCTTCTTGATTTTGAAGTTGCTTCTTATTGATGTCTTGGTCAAAAGCCGCTATCTCACTTGATAAACTAATTCTAAGTCTTGGACAAAACACTAATCATTTTGAAAACAAATTCTAAGTCTTCGCCTCAATGATCTTGGAAAATCTTCAGGCTCTTTTGTAGATTCCTCCTTGGTGTGGTGTCTTCGTTGAATCTTCTAACACTTATTTGGTTTTGGTACAACTAGGGATAGTCTTCATCTAACATAGCCATAGCACAAAGTATAAGAGAACAGAAAAGAAAGGGGAGAAAAGACTTAGAGAAAAAGAGAGATGTGGCTGGTCTTCTTGTCTTCTTGATTTTCTTCTAAGTTCTTCTACTTCTTCGGAGATGCTTCTGAAGTGCTTCTGAAGTCCGTTTTCTTGGATAAGTCCTTCATTTGTCTTGTTGCTTCATGTTGAGAATATTCGGGTTGACAATTGTAGTATCCTCTCCATGGCTTTTTACGAATCCAGACTTAGTGGTTTTTCAACTAGGAGGGTCAACTAGGAAAAACAACTTAGAAATATTCTAAGGGCTTTGGTTTTGGTCTCTCTGGTCTAAGGTTAGTCCTTAGCACAAATTTACTAGAGAAAACATATTGAAAATAATTACAGAAAATAAACTAAGTCAAAATAGTCAAATGAGCATATAATAGCCAAAACCATTTTAACTTAGCCAAAAAAAAATTTGGACGCAAGGTACTGTTAGTACACATCCTAAGGTCTCCAAAAATATTTTATTTGCAATTTTTAGATTTGTAGAATTTAAACTATGCCAAAAATCACCAAACAATTGCATTTGAATTTGAACATATTTAAGTTTGTCAAATTTGAATATGAACGGTGCCAAAATATTCTACGTGTTGTGCTAATTTCAAAAAGTCTAAGTTTGCTAAATTTGGATCTACGGTTAAAAAGTTATGATAGATCTAAGTTATAGGGGGTTTCCTGCAAAATTGCCAAATTTAAATTAATTCCGGAAGAAAAAAAAGGCCTGGGTGACGTGGCGGCTCCTGGTTGGTTGGCCTTGCTGACGCGGATCCAACGCGGTGGCTGACGGGGCGCTGACTAGGCAGAACACGTGGCGAGTCCTCATTGGCGGAAAACGTTTCGATTAAACGGTTTAAGAGGGGCGTCCGATCGGGATCGAACGGACAGAAAAGAGCGGGGTGCTCACGGCGGCTGGATATCGCCGGACAATGGCGGTACGGTGGCCGGCGGCACGGTAAATCAACGCCGGCGTGCTCCAGTGATCTTCAAGCTCGATGGAGAGAACGATGAAGTGCGGCGCGACGCGGGGATCATGATGGTGTCGACGACGCTCTCCTCGACGGTCCCAATCGACTGCGCCGTGCTTTTCTGCGATGATGGAGAAGCCCAAACTCCGGCGATCTCGGGGATGTCGATTCGCTGAGTCAAACAAAATCAGGGGAGGACATCAGGGGCTGCGCACTATCATGAAAAACGATATGGTGGTCACGGGGAGGGAACGTGGTGGCTCACCGTTGTCGGATTTGGAGGGAGACCGCAGCGGGCTAGAGATCTCCGGCGAGAGATTTTGCGGCAGCCTGTCGGTTCCCTCGCGGAACAACAGAGGGGAAAAGAAGGCAGAGTCGTGGGCTACTTATAGGGGGTCTCAGGGCGGAGATCCTTGCCCTAAACCGCACGGATCGAAGATGGATTCAATCCTTTCTGGGAGTTCGTGACGTGCACGAGAGGTAAGGGACGAAGTGACGTGAGCATAGCGTCAGGCTCGCTTTCAACGGTGGGGCCCACTCGTCAGCGACAGAAAGAAGGGAGAGGGAGCGGATGCGAGTCGGGATGGTCCTTTGGGCCGTTTCCTGGGTCGCGATGCCGGGCTGCTACTGCTGCGCGTTTCCTGCGTGCGAGGGAGAAGGAGGCCGAGAGGGAAATGGGTTGGGCCCGTGCGGCTGGCTGGGCGCATTTCTATCTTTTTTTGTTCTGCCTTTTTTGTTCCTGTTTTATTCTATTAATCATAACTTTTGATTTATTATTCCAAATTACCTCAAATTTGTTTCTAAATTTTGGTAAAAACAAAACCTTTCAAATGGAAGCATTTATGTGTTGTTTTAAACACTATTAAAATTTATATTTTCAAATTATGATTAATTCACTAATAGCCATTTAATTTTATATTTAAAATGGAAAATTATTAATTGAAGATATGGTTAATTTAAATTTAGAGACACACCATACTTGAATTATTGTGTCTCATTTTCCCAATAACATTGGAATAACATATAATATCTCCTTTGTGTTGGATTTTTTTGGTGGCTTGCTTTAATGAAAACAAAAGTTTCAATTTTTTTTGTGATTTTTGAATTTCTCAAAAAAAAATCAGGGATGTTACAGACTACCACCCTTAAAAGAAATCTCGTCCCGAGATTTGGGAAGGCTAGAAAGAAAAATTAGGTTTGGTTTACTTGGGTTCCATGTAACTTGGCTACCACCCTTAAAAGAAAACTTTGTGGGTATACTAATCTCAAGGCTTGATTGTGTAGCTTGTCTCCATGTCTTGAGTAGAACTTTCCTTCATGGTAGGCTGCAGAGTAAGTGGTGCTTCTTGAACTTTATTCGACACTGAGGGGTCACTCTTTGGGTAAATCAAAATTCTTTGGGTCCCTCTCAACTTGGTCTTTTAATGTACTTGGAAATCTTCCATCTTGTTGTTTTCTTCTCATGGTTGTTGGTATTCTAGCTAGGTATCTGGTTGGGTTTAGTATAGATGAGTAGAGGTTTAGAAAGGTCTAAAGAGGATTCCTACACAACACAACAGAGCAAGACTTACAAACAACATCTAATCAAGCATTTTCATACCAAACAACAGGGTTTTAGGAAAACAAACTAATATTGTCATACCACACTTATTGGCATGGTCAATACACTAACACGTTGACGTTTCTCTAACAAGCCACTAGATTGGTGGTCTCATCTATATCTTCTGGAGTGTCTTCACGCTTTCTGTCAACAGCTTGAGGCATTTCTGCTTGTTGTGAAGTCTGGGTATATCTCCAAGTTTCTTCAACTATCTTGAGTGTAGATCTTCATGTTGGAACCAAATGGTCATGTGAAAGGAATTCCTTGTAATTCATCACCACTCATGTCTTGATGGAAAACAAGAGGTATGTCATCTATAATAAGAGAAGAAGATTTTGAAGGTGAATAATAGATGAGATGATATGAGAAAGATTAAGACGAGATGTTTTGTTTCTAGAAATTTTGAACTAAATAGACTTTCAATCTTATGGTCTTTTCCAAACTTAGGGTCTCGAATTCTACAGGCAACACAGTGCTCTAATACCATTTTGTAGCGTTCCCACATTTAAATAATGCAGGAACCCTGTGTTATTGTGCTAGTCCCTGGATCAATTGCTAGCACCACAGTTCAAAATAAAATATCATGCAAATGCGTCAAAATCTATTACACCGCATGATCCAGTCTTTACAAAATATGATTACAACTTGCATAGTCTTAGAAGACTAGCGGGAAATAGAATTACAACGTAAAACATAGTACAACATTGAGCCTCATCTTCTCCATGCGCCATAGGCAAAACATGTTGGCGATAGACTCGAGATCCTGAACGAAACCTCACTCGTCTTCAGATTGATCTTCAATATGGAATATGCAGCCACAAGAGAGTCAATACAATTTAATGTATTGGCAAGTAACACTATGGTGGATATAAAATGGCAAGACTAATACTACATGCATATTTGGCTGAGTGGAGTGTTGGCTAATTTTGCATAAAGCCAATTTCGTCCTATGTTTGTAAATCATTTTAAAAAATTAAGACATTTGTACAATCATTCATGGCTAAACCACCAAGAAGTTGGACAAATCATCATGGCTAAACCACCATGAAGTTTGGTTGTGGCATCATGGCTAAACCACCATGTGCCCTATAAAGGGTTTCTACCATATTTTATTTCATTCAGAAAAGATGAGGAGATCCTTGTATCCATCCTTGTCCAGCTGCTCGAAGTCGTCCATTACCGGGGACACGGCTATGATCATAGTTTCTAACTCTGTAGAGGTTGTGCACTTTCACCCTTTGTCTTCAATTAGCCCAAACATCCTATACACACGGAGTGCATCATGGAAAGGAGAGAATTTAGACGAGATCTTTCAGAAGCAAGAATCCAACCCAACCAGCAAGACCCGTTCCACCTATAATTCTGCTACATCTTCCTGTCAAGCATGGGCTGAACTCTCACAACTTAGTTGATCAAGACAGAGCACATATGTCAAAGGGTTGCACGGGAAGCTACTAAACTTAGAGGGACTTAGGAATCTCTTTGTTTCCTAGGTGGCATTCCTCAAGTGAACTCCCCTCAGGGAGACACTCAACTCTCATCAACCAAACGACCAAATCCACCCAGGTGATTCATTGAAGTTTATACTTAGAATTTTTCCACAACATGAAGTAAAAACAAATTTGTAGCAAGGCTAAGCATCTACCAAGTACTAAGTCTCCAAAATAACAGGTCTAAAGGATGGCTACACACTACTTGGGATTTTTCATAGCATAATAATAACTTAGTAAAATTCTCTATCATGCATACTACTCAAAAACACTAGTAATGCATAGTGAAAATATGGGAGATTTGATGGTGTGTTACTTGCCTTTGAATTTGGTGAAGAACAATCACCTCTCTTCACAAAAGAACGTTGCTCTCCGTACAATCTAAACATTGAAAACACAACAGAATAAACAAGCATGCTAACAAACATACAAACAAATGAAGGAAACATATAAAACAAAAAACAAAGCAAATGAAAACATGTGAAACATTTAGTTTTCAATTCACAAAATAAAACTAAGTGATTGTAGTTAGAGTTTTCCATTTGTGACTGATGCATGTAAAATGCATAGATGAATTTTGCATATTTTGACATGGTTTTCTATTACATATTGCATCATATAAGGGTATAATTCAATGTTTTATAGTATTTTGGGGTTAAATTACAAAGTCCTCCAACTTTTATGGAATTAACCCTGCCTGTCAGAAACCCCGTTTTCTATATTTTTGACGTTTCAGGGGGCAAACCTCCGCGAAATCATCTGAAAATCTGCGGGGGTCATTTTCTTGGAAGGAGAAGACTTGCGGGCGAAGGATCCACGAGAATTGGGCAAGGAGGCCCAAAAGAGGACCCTCCACGCGGCCAGATTCCTTGGCCGCGTGAGAGGCCCCCTTTTGGCCCCTGTGGCCCCAATTCCTTCCATCTTCGACTTACCGACTCCGTCTTGACCTAATACCGACTATAAAAAGGGTCCCCCGTACCCTTACAGAGAAGAGCGCCGCCGAAACACCGAAACACCAAAACAGAGACCAGAAGTTCCAGATTGGAGTGGGAAAACTCCGGCGGGGCGCCGCCGGTGTGATCTCCTACCCCTCCAACGTCATCACCATCGACATCTCCATGAAGAGGGAGTAGTCCACCCCAGGGCTATGGGTTTGTGGAAGTAGCACTTGTATCTCTCTCTCTATGTGCTTCACTAATTAGATCCGTATGAGCTGCCTCACATGATTACGGGCACCATTGTAATTCCTATGTGGTGGATCTGTTCTATGAGTTATTGAATCTGAGATTGCAATTGTTTCTCTTGATTTATTTGAGTAGATGTATCTTATGTACCCCGTTCTTATTTGCTAGCTTTGATCAATCTAGTTCTTGAGAGCATGTGTGGGGTGATGGGTGCATTATTTGGAGTAACGGGGGGTGGCTAGTGCTGTGAAAGTGACAGAAGTTCAGCGATCCACTTAGGTTTTGTTAAACCTTTCTTAGTTACCTCACTAGGGATAAAAAGGAGTACCTTGTTACCGGGGATTTGAAGTGACACTAATCAATCTCCATGACTAGATATAGCAAGTTCTTACTTCAACTTCATGTCACATTTCTTAAAGCTATACTCTGGTTTTTCCTTAATTATCGAGGTGTTATGATTTATTTCGCATCTTGGTGGAGTATAAGAGGGATCAATATGACCGTATAGATCTCTATGCTAGGACGTGATGCCCATATGAAAGTACTCAATGTTAAACATGTTATTGTAATCTCACATGTAATTCTTTATGTCCACCGTCTACCACTTTATTTGAGAGAATGCAAGTGTGAAACCATGAACCCCGGTCCTATTTTAATTATAAGAAAACACTCTAGTTACTTTGCTGCAATTTACTTTACTTGCACTTTACTTTACTTGCATTTCCAATTCGAATTTACATTATCTCCATCACCACTTGCATCACAAAAATACAAAAAAAATCCATTGCATATTTATTTTCTCATTTGCATTTAGTAGTAGATTTAATTATTGCACATTTACTTTCAGTTTTGCATTGCAATTTAGAAGTCTCACACCTTGTGCTTGACAACCACTTGGTGAGGTTGAGGGCACAAAATTCTCTACTTGTTTGCAGGATCCTGGAGGAAGCTTGGAAGACAACTGCTGAAATACTGGCTCCCCAAGAGTTCGATATAAACCCTCGAGTCACCCTCGTGGGGAAGAAGGCTTGCCACTAGCTACACACTCTGCACTTGGAGTCTCAACCTAGCCATCAGTGACTAAGTATTGGTCTTTGATAAAAAGGATCACACTAAGGTGTTAGGCTAATCTATTTCTGTATTGTTTTCTTCAAGTCCTCTCTTGCCTCCTCGAGTTGCTTTTGATGTTAAGTATTCAATGGTATTCCTTGTAGCCGTTCTTATTAAGTCTAGGGACTTAGTCATATAAAATAAAATAAGTAGTAAAGATTGTTAGAGTTCCTTTAAAAAGGACTTGTTAAATTCTTCATCTTCTTTTCTTCATCTCTAGGAGAGTATTCTTCTTGATTTTGAATTTGCTTCTTATTGATGTCTTGGTCAAAAGCCGCCATCTCACTTGATAAACTAATTCTAAGTCTTGGACAAAACACTAATCATTTTGAAAACAAATTCTAAGTCTTCACCTCATTGATCTTGGAAAATCGTCAAGCTCTTTTGTAGATTCCTCCTTGTTGTGGTGTCTTCGTTGAATCTTCTAACACTTTTTTGGTTTTGGTACAACTAGGGCTAGTCTTCATATAACTTAGCCATAGCACAAATTCTAAGAGAACATAAAAGAAAGGGGAGAAAAGACTTAGAGAAAAAGAGAGATGTGGCTGGTCTTCTTGTCTTCTTGATTTTCTTCTAAGTTCTTCTACTTCTTCGGAGATGCTTCTGAAGTGCTTCTGAAGTCTGTTTTCTTGGCTAAGTCCTTCATTTGTCTTGTTGCTTCATGTTGAGAATCTTCGGGTTGACAATTGTAGTATCCTCTCCATGGCTTTTCACTAATCCAGACTTAGTGGTTTTTCAACTAGGAGGGTCAACTAGGAAAAATAACTTAGAAATATTCTAAGGGCTTTGGTTTTGGTCTCTCTTGTCTAAGGTTAGTCCTTAGCACAAATTTACTAGAGAAAACATATTGAAAATAATTACAGAAAATAAACTAAGTCAAAAATAGTCAAATGAGCATATAATAGCCAAAACCATTTTAACTTAGCCAAAAAAAAATTTGGACGCAAGCTACTGTTAGTACACATCCTAAGGTCTCCAAAATATTTTATTTGCAATTTTTAGATTTGTAGAATTTAAACTATGCCAAAAATCACCAAACAATAGCATTTGAATTTGAACATATTTAAGTTTGTAAAATTTGAATTTGAACAGTGCCAAAATATTCTACGTGTTGTGCTGATTTCAAAAAGTCCAAGTTCGCTAAATTTGGATCTACGGTTAAAAAGTTATGATAGATCTAAGTTATACGGGGTTTCCTTCAAAACTGCCAAATTTAAATTAATTCCAGAAGAAAATAAAAAGGCCTGGGCGACGTGGCGGCTCCTGGTTGGTTGGCCTTGCTGACGCGGATCCAACGTGGCGGCTGTCGGGGCGCTGACTAGGCAGAACACGCGGCGAGTCCTCATTGGCGGAAAATGTTTCGATTAAACGGTTTAAGAGGGGCGTCCGATCGGGATCGAACGGACAGAAAAGAGCGGGGTGCTCACCGCAGCTGGATCTTGCCGGACAATGGCGGTACGGTGGCCGGCGGCTCGGGAAAACAACGCCGGCGTGCTCCGGTGGTCTTCAAGCTCAATAGAGAGAACGATGAAGTGCGGCGCGGCGCGGGGATCATGATGGTGTCGACGATGCTCTCCTCGACGGTCCCAATCGACCGCGCCGTGCTTTTCGGCGATGGTGGAGAAGCCCAAACTCCGGCGATCTTGGGGATGTCGATTCGCTGAGTAAAAAAAACAGGGGAGGACATCAGGGGCTGCGCACTATCGTGAAAAACGATATGGTGGTCACGGGGAGGGAACCTGGTGGCTCACCGTTGTCGGATTTGGAGGGAGACGGCGGCGGGCTATAGATCTCTGGCGAGGGATTTTGCGGCAGCCTGTCGGTTCCCTCGCGGAACAACAGAGGGGAAAAGAAGGCATAGTCGTGGGCTACTTATAGGGGGTCTCGGGGCGGAGATCCTTGCCCTAAAACGCACGGATCGAAGATGGATTCAAATCCTTTCCGGGATTTCGTGACGTGCACGAGAGGTAAGGGACGAGGTGACGTGAGCATAGCGTCAGGCTCGCGTCAACGGCGGGACCCACTCGTCAGCGACAGAAAGAAGGGAGAGGGAGAGGATGCGAGTCGGGCTGGTCCTCTGGGCCGTTTGCTGGGCCGCGATGCCGGGCTGCTACTGCTGCGCGTTGCCTGCGTGCGAGGGAGAGGGAGGCCGAGAGGGAAATGGGCTAAGCTCGTGCGGCTGGCTGGGCGCATTTCTGTTTTTTTTCTGCCTTTTTTTCCTGTTTTATTCTATTAATCATAACTTTTGATTTATTATTCCAAATTACCTCAAATTTGTTTCAAAATTTTTGTAAAAGAAACCCTTTAAAATAGAAGAATTTATGTGTTGTTTTAAACACTATTAAATTTTATATTTTCAAATTATGATTAATTCACTAATAGCCATTTAATGTTATATTTAAAATGGAAAATTATTGATTGAAGATATGGTTAATTTAAATTTAGGGACACACCATACTTGAATTATTGTGTCTCATTTTCCCAATAACATTGGAATAACATATAATATCTCCTTTGTGTTGGATTTTTATTTGTTTATGGTGGCTTGCTTTAATGAAAACAAAAGTTTGAAATTTTTTGTGATTTTTTAATTTCTAAAAAAAAATCAGGGATGTTACATCCGGATCGTATGAATGCCACCAAATTCGATGGTATGACATACCATGTGTGTTAGAGTGTCATGGTCTTGGATAGTCGATATTACCTCACTCTCTGTGTTAGGGTTTCACCGGTGTCGGATTCTCTCTCGCGGGTTCCAGGACTAATTAATGAGAGCCCGAAACTCCCGGGTGTGACGGAACTGGGGAATCTTGCCAACAGGTGGGCCCTACAGTTCTCTTGGGTGTTCCTTGGTCCTAACCTAACACAACCAAGCAGTTACTTCCACTTTTCTACCCCCTTCCGACTCTCGTAGATGGGGCAGCACGACAGTTCCGTCTTTTTCCCCAGCGGGGGACTATGGTATCTCCAGAGGGGGGCTCCGGATCGTATGAATGCCACCAAATCCCACGGTATGACATACCATGTGTTTTAGAGTGTGTCATGGGTCTTGGATTCCCAAGAGTCCCTCGCTCTCTGTGTAAGGGTTTCACCGGTGTCGGATTCTCTCACGCGGGTTCTAGGACTAATTAATGAGAGCCCAAAACTCCCGGGCGTGACGGAACTGGGGGAATATTGCCAAGAGGTGGGCCCTACAGTTCTCTTGGGTGTTCCTTGGGCCTAACCTAACACAACCAAGAAGTTAGTTCCACTTTGCTACCCCCTTCCGACTCACGTAGATGGGCCAGAACGGCAGTTCCGCCTTTTTCCCTAGCGGGGGGGGGGGGGCTATGGTTTCTCCGGAGGGGGGCTCCGGATCGTATGAATGCCACCAAATCCCATGGTATTACATACCATGTGTTTTAGAGTGTCATGGTCTTGGATACCCGAGATTAGCTTGCTCTCTGTGTTAGGGTTTCACCGGTGTCGGATTCTCTCTCCCGGGTTCCAGGACTAATTAATGAGAGCTCGAAACTAAAGGATTTGACGGAACTGGGGGAATCTTGCCAAGAGGTGGGACCTACAGTTCTCTTGGGTGTTTTTTGGGCCTAACCTAACACAACCAAGCAGTTAGTTCCACTTTGCTACCCCCTTCCGACTCTCGTAGATGGGGCAGAACGACAGTTCCGTCTTTTTCCCCAGCGGGGCTATGGTTTCTCCGGAGGGGGCTTCGGATCGTCTGAATGCCACCAAATCCTATGGTACATATACCATACCATACCATGTGTGTTAGATTGTGTCATGGGTCTGGGATGCCCAAGAGTCCCTCGCTCTCTGTGTTAGGGCTTCACCGGCGTCAGATTCTCTCTAGCGGGTTCCAGGACTACATAGAGCCAAAAACTCCCAGATTTGCCGGAACTAGGGGAATCTTGCCAAGAGGTGGACCCTAAAATTTTCTTTGGTGTTCCTTTGTGCCTTACCTAAAACAACCAAAAAGTTGGTTCCACTTTGCTACCCCCTTCCGACTCACGTAGAGGGGTCAGAACGGCAGTTTCGCCTTTTCCCCAGCGGGGCTATGGTTTCTCCGGAGGGGGGCTACGGATCGTATGAATGCCACTAAATCCCATGGTATGAAATACCATGTGTGTTAGAGTGTGTCATGGGTCTTGGATGCCCAAGAGTCCCTCGCTCTCCGTGTAAGGGCTTCACCGGCGTCGGATTCTCTCTAGCGTGTTCTAGGACTACCTAGAGCCCGAAAGTCCCGGATCTGACGGAGCTGGGGGAATCTTTCCAAGAGGTGGGACCTACCATTATATTGGGTGTTCCTTCGGACTAACCTAACACAACCAAGAAATTGGTTCCACTTTTCTACCCCCTTCCGGCTCATGTAGATGGGGCGGAACGACAATTCCGTCTTCTTCCCGCTGGGGCTATGGTTTATCCGGAGAGGGAGCTCCGGATTTTCTGAATGCCACCAAATCCCATTACACGCCACACCACGTGTGATATAGTGTGGCATGGGTGGATGCCCAAGATTCAATCGCTCTCTGTGTAAGGGCTTCACCGGTGTCTGATTCTCTCTAGCGGGTTCCAGGACTACTTAGAGCCCGAAACTCCCGGATTGGACGAAACTAGGGGAATCTTTCCAAGAGGTGGACCCTAACATTTTATTTGGTGTTCCTTGTGCCTAACTTAACACATCCAAACAGTTGGTTCCACTTTGCTACCCCCTTTCGGCTCACGTAGAGGGGCCAGAACGGCAGTTCCGCCTTTTTCCCCACCGGGGGGCTATGGTTTCTCGGGAGGGGGGATCCGGATCGTATGAATGCCACCAAATCCCATGGTATGACATACCATGTGTGTTAGAGTGTCATGGTCTTGGATACCCGAGATTACCTCACTCTCTGTGTTAGGGTTTCACCGGTGTCGGATTCTCTCTCGTGGGTTCCAGGACTAATTAATGAGAGCCCGAAACTCCCGGGTGTGACGGAACTGGGGGAATCTTGCCAAGAGGTGGGCCCTACAGTTCTCTTGGGTGTTCCTTGGGCCTAACCAAACACAACCAAGAAGTTAGTTCCACTTTTCTACCCCCTTCCGACTCTCGTAGATGGGGCAGCACGACAGTTCCGTCTTTTTCCCCAGCGGGGTACTATGGTATCTCCAGAGGGGGGCTCCGGATCGTATGAATGCCACCAAATCCCACGGTATGACATACCATGTGTGTTAGAGTGTGTCATGGGTCTTGGATTCCCAAGAGTCCCTCGCTCTCTGTGTAAGGGTTTCACCGGTGTCAGATTCTCTCACGCGGGTTCTAGGACTAATTAATGAGAGCCCAAAACTCCCGGGCGTGACGAAACTGGGGGAATATTGCCAAGAGGTGGGCCCTACAGTTCTCTTGGGTGTTCCTTGGGCCTAACCTAACACAACCAAGCAGTTAGTTCCACTTTGCTACCCCCTTCCGACTCACGTAGATGGGCCAGAACGGCAGTTCCGCCTTTTTCCCTAGCGGGGGGGGGGGGGGCTATGGTTTCTCCGGAGGGGGGCTCCGGATCGTATGAATGCCACCAAATCCCATGGTATTACATACCATGTGTGTTAGAGTGTCATGGTCTTGGATACCCGAGATTAGCTCGCTCTCTGTGTTAGGGTTTCACCGGTGTCGGATTCTCTCTCACGGGTTCCAGGACTAATTAATGAGAGCTCGAAACTAAAGGATTTGACGGAACTGGGGGAATCTTGCCAAGAGGTGGGACCTACAGTTCTCTTGGGTGTTTCTTGGGCCTAACCTAACACAACCAAGCAGTTAGTTCCACTTTGCTACCCCCTTCCGACTCTCGTAGATGGGGCAGAACGACAGTTCCGTCTTTTTCCCCAGCGGGGCTATGGTTTCTCCGGAGGGGGCTCCGGATCGTCTGAATGCCACCAAATACTATGGTACATATACCATACCATACCATGTGTGTTAGATTGTGTCATGGGTCTGGGATGCCCAAGAGTCCCTCGCTCTCTGTGTTAGGGCTTCACCGGCGTCAGATTCTCTCTAGCAGGTTCCAGGACTACATAGAGCCAAAAACTCCCAGATTTGACGGAACTAGGGGAATCTTGCCAAGAGGTGGACCCTAAAATTTTCTTTGGTGTTCCTTTGTGCCTTACCTAAAACAACCAAAAAGTTGGTTCCACTTTGCTACCCCCTTCCGACTCACGTAGAGGGGTCAGAACGGCAGTTTCGCCTTTTCCCCAGCGGGGCTATGGTTTCTCCGGAGGGGGGCTACGGATCGTATGAATGCCGCTAAATCCCATGGTATGAAATACCATGTGTGTTAGAGTGTGTCATGGGTCTTGGATGCCCAAGAGTCCCTCGCTCTCCGTGTAAGGGCTTCACCGGCGTCGGATTCTCTCTAGCGTGTTCTAGGACTACCTAGAGCCCGAAACTCCCGGATCTGACGGAGCTGGTGGAATCTTTCTAAGATGTGGGACCTACCATTATATTGGGTGTTACTTTGGCCTAACCTAACACAACCAAGAAATTGGTTCCACTTTGCTACCCCCTTCCGGCTCATGTAGATGGGGCGGAACGACAATTCCGTCTTCTTCCCGCTGGGGCTATGGTTTATCCGGAGAGGGAGCTCCGGATTGTCTGAATGCCACCAAATCCCATTACACGCCACACCACGTGTGATATAGTGTGGCATGGGTGGATTCCCAAGATTCAATCGCTCTCTGTGTAAGGGCTTCACCGGTGTCTGATTCTCTCTAGCGGGTTCCAGGACTACTTAGAGCCAAAACTCCCGGATTGGACGAAACTAGGGGAATCTTGCCAAGAGGTGGACCCTAACATTTTATTTGGTGTTCCTTGTGCCTAACTTAACACATCCAAACAGTTGGTTCCACTTTGCTACCCCCTTTCGGCTCACGTAGAGGGGCCAGAACGGCAGTTCCGCCTTTTTCCCCAGCGGGGGGCTATGGTTTCTCGGGAGGGGGGCTCCGGATCGTATGAATGCCACCAATCCCATGGTATGACATACCATGTGTGTTAGAGTGTCATGGTCTTGGATACCCGAGATTACCTCACTCTCTGTGTTAGGGTTTCACCGGTGTCGGATTCTCTCTCGTGGGTTCCAGGACTAATTAATGAGAGCCCGAAACTCCCGGGTGTGACGGAACTGGGGGAATCTTGCCAAGAGGTGGGCCCTACAGTTCTCTTGGGTGTTCCTTGGGCCTAACCTAACACAACCAAGCAGTTAGTTTCACTTTGCTACCCCCTTCCGACTCACGTAGATGGGCCAGAGAACGGCAGTTCCGCCTTTTTCCCCAGCAGGGCTAGCTATTTAATCTGCATTTTGTCTTTCAAAAAAAATTGGGGAAATTGTTTTTATTCTTTCAGATCAAACGGATGGAGTATCTTGTGGTTAAGTTATTATTATTCTGTATTAATTGTTTTCTTTCCATTTCAAATTATTTTTCTTCTCTTTTGTGAAATGTTTTGGGAAACTGGCGCCAGGCCGGCCCTTTATTGCGCGTGAGACGCATCGTCAAGCCGTCAACCCCTTCGGGAAGGCGCGCCCTTTAATTGCGCTCACCTCCCCCCTCTCTCTTCTTGTCATATCACTCGCTCTATCTCTCTCACCACCTTCCTGAGCTTCCCCTCTCTCCGTCGGCGGGTTTTCTTCCGCCGGGACATCGACAACACCGCGGTGACCATCCTCGGCGGGAAACGAAGGCCAGGCCTCCTCTTCCTCCCTTGGCAGGCAGGATCTTCATCAGCTTATTTTCAGATCACCGCGTGCATCGTCCCGTCCTCTTCGAGGGCTTTGGCAATGGCGGTAAGATGATATCTAACCCTCTTATCCCTTGTATGTATCGTAGATCTGTAGATTGAGCTCGATTTTTCTGCGTAGCACGACATGCACGGTAGATCTACATGTTTTTTCCGTTCATTCTGCGTCCCTGCTTTGTATTTTCTCCTGTAGACGTGATTTTGTTCTATGGCTTAAGTTTGGGATATCCGGCACGCTTAGTTCATCTATTTCCACCATGATTTCGATAGGTTATGGTTTAATTCCGTACCCGATTTGGGTGCTTCTGTTAGATTAGGCTTAGATTTGGGGTTTTTTGGGTTCACGGCTTATATTTGATATTTTTGCAAGGTTATTTCAATTTTGACCAAATTATTAATACTTTGGCTAATGATTTACCGAGGCCAGGTGCTAGTAGTGACTATACTTGTTGTACTTAGAAATTCTGAGGTCAGATTCATTTTTTCTGTGCATTTTCCATTGTTCCACCTGTTTTTCTTTTGTGTATCCTAATTTATAAACATGATGAATGTCCTCCTAGTTATATGCCGATGATTAAACTAGGCCAAGGTAAAGGCCGAGAGAGTGTCTATAATACCTTGTAGTGTATACAATTTGAGTATTTGTATTCGTATATGCTATTATAGGCTCCCACTTGGCCTTGGTTTGCATGGCAATGATATCTGAGGCTCGTATTACATTTGTTTCTATTGTTCCACATTTCTTTGCCTTGAATGTCCTCCTTATTATATGCCGATGATTTTAAATTAGGCCATGGTAAAGGGAAAGGGAGTGTCTATAATACCTTGTAGTGTATACAATTTGAGTATCTGTAATCGTACATGCTATTATAACCACTCCTTTTTCCCTTGGTTTGCATGGCAATGATATATGAGGCTCGTATTACACTTGTTTCCATTGTTCCACTTTTCTCTGCCTTGAATGTCCTCCTTGTTATATGCCGATGATTAAACTAGGCCATGGTAAAGGCCGAGAGAGTGTCTAAAATACCTTGTAGTGTATACAATTTGAGTATTTGTATTCGTATATGCCATTTTAGGCACTTTCTCGGCCTTTGGTTTGCATGGCAATGATATATGAGGCTCGTATTACATTTGTTTCCATTGTTCCACTTTTTCTTTACCTTGAATCTCCTTTTTATATGCCGATAATTTAAACTAGGCCATGGTAAAGGCAAAGAGAGTGCCTATAATACCTTGTAGTGTATACAATTCGAGTATTTGTATTCGTATATGCTATTATAGGCACTCGCCTGGCCTTTGGTTTGCATGGCAATGATATATGAGGCTCGTATTACATTTATTTCCATTGTTCCACTTTACTTTGCCTTGAATGTCCTCCTTGTTATATGTCGATGATTAAACTTGGCCATGGTAAGGGACATAGATTGTCTATAATACCTTGCAGTGTATACAATTTGAGTATCTGTATTCGTACATGCTATTATAGCCACTTCTTTTTCCCTTAGTTTGCATGGCAATGATATCTGAGGCTCGTATTACATTTTTTTCTATTGTTCCACATTTCTTTGCCTTGAATTTCCTCCTTGTTATATGCCAATGATTTAAACTAGGCCATGGTAAAGGCAAAGAGAGTGTTTACAATACCTTCTAGTGTATACAATTTGAGTATTTGTATTCGTACATGCTATTATAATTACTTCCTTTTGCCTTGGTTTGCATGGCAATGATATATGAGGCTCGTATTACATTTGTTTCCATTGTTCCACTTTTCTTTGCCTTGAATGTCCTCCTTGTTATATGCTGATGATTTAAACTAGGCCATGGTAAAGGGAAAGGGAGTGTCTATAATACCTTGTAGTGTATACAATTTGAGTATCTGTATTCGTACATGCTATTATAAGCACTTCTTTTGCCCTTGGTTTGCATGGCAATGATATATGAGGCTCGTATTACATTTGTTTCCATTGTTCCACTTTTCTTTGCCTTGAATGTCCTCCTTGTTATCTGCCGATGATTTAAACTAGGCCATGGTAAAGGGAAAGGAGTGTCTATAATACCTTGTAGTGTATATAATTTGAGTATCTGTATTCGTACATGCTATTATAAGCACTTCTTTTGCCCTTGGTTTGCATGGTAATGATATATGAGGCTCGTATTACATTTGTTTCCATTGTTCCACTTTTCTTTGCCTTGAATGTCCTCCTTGTTATATGCCGATGATTTAAACTAGTCCATGGTAAAGGGAAAGGGAGTGTCTATAATACCTTGTGGTGTATACAATTTGAGTATCTGTTTTCGTACATGCTATTATACGCACTTGTTTTGCCCTTGGTTTGCATGGCAATGATATATGAGGCTCGTATTACATTTGTTTCCATTGTTTCACTTTTCTTTGCCTTGAATGTCCTCATTATATGCCGATGATTTAAACTAGGCCATGGTAAAGGCAAAAAGAGTGTCTGTAGTACTCTTTTTTCCCTTGGTTTGCATTCCATGATAAATGCTAGGAGATCAGATCCAATACGTGGCAGTGATACAAGGCCACGTCTTGTATTACTTCCTAGTATTGGGCTCATTCTTCTAGCAAGTGTTGGCAGTGTGTTTATGAGGCTTGTTTTACTTCTTTTTTTTGCATTGTTCCATATGTGTTTATTCTGACTGCATGTTACAGTTTAATTCTAGGGATTCCCTTTAGTTCATGACCACCTATGTGTTTATGAGGCTTGTTATCACTATGCACAATTTATGAGCTGATTTGGTCAATGATGATGACTTTGACACATGTATATTTGGCTCATTCCTCACTGTCTCCACCAGATGGCCAGCAAAAGTAAGAAGCAGACACAAATAGATGTGCCATGTCTTTGCTTTTGCTGGCCCACCTGGCGTAGCAAAGTTGTGTATGCTTGCCTTGTCTCTATGTTCCCTGAGGCCAATGAGTACAGAGCTGTGACTATAGATGTTGTTTTGAATATGCATGATCCCTTTAAGTCGATGATTAAAATGTGTCACCATATCATTGCAATGAGTGTTCCATACTATCTTGTGTAATGTACAAGCACATTCATTGTGCATTGCTCTTGGTAGTGTAGAATTACTTCTTGGATAAACATGGTTGCTCTTTGTAACTTCTGCTTCTTTTTTGCTTGATTAACAGCGTATTCCATGCCCTGTATGCAAGAATAATTGCCCAAATGTTGATCCTTCTGCATCCAAGTTCGGTGTTGCTGTACAAGAGTGTCACCTCAAGTCAGTGGTAAGAAAACAATTCTTCTTCTTACACTTGTATTATGTATTGTGTTTTTATTACAATATCTAATTTCCACGTTTCTTTTTATTTCTGACGCACAGATTGTACCGTGCACTGCTCGGATAGCATTCAACAATTTAGTAGGCGAGCGTGTGCTGTTTAGTTCCCATGGCAGGAAGTACACATTTCGTGTGTCAAAAGAACATAGCAAAACCCGTTTGCACGAGATACAATGGGACTGGTTCATCGAGGAAAAGAACATCTCCGTGGGAGACATACTAGTGTTTTCCATGATACCAAGTCCCACTATCTATGTTTCTATTATTGGTGACGCTCAAAATGACTCACTTTGCATTTCAATCGAAGATGACTCAGTTTCAAGCGAAGATGACTCAGTTTGCAGCGTATGTGCAGTTCTGATGATGAGATGCATGATGAGGATTCTAGCAATTCCGATGATGAGATGCATGATGAGGATTCTAGCAATTCTGATGATGAGGTCCATGCTGTGGATTCTGACAATTCAGCTGATGAGAGGCATGATTATGCCAACATCGTATATGCTCAAAGAGCCAATCTCGACAATCACGAGAAGAACCGCCTGGTCCGGCTTCTACCCCTTGGACCCTATGTTGGGCTTCCTTTTGTGACTCGTTTCACCGTCACAAACTTGCAGCACTATACTATGGTATGTATCTATAAGACGCACTCCTCTTTTTGCAAGTAAATTTCCAAGAACCGTGAGAAGGTCTGCTAACATGGTATGTTATCTTTCATGCTTAGAAACTACCGAAGTTGATAGGGGAACACGCTGGCCTGGGGAATCATGGCAGGGTTGGTCTATGAATTAGAGCAGAAGAGGATGTCATCACCATTTTTGACAACAAGAAAACCGATGGCCGCATTATCCTCGACAAGCTGGTGTGGATGGTTTTCGTCCAAGGCAATAATTTTCATAATCAGCAACCTGTTTTGATCATCGTGAGGGAGACCGATGACCCTAGGTTGGAGGTGGTCATTGAGATGGGGGTGATATAGAACCGGAGCAAAGGATATGCATTGTTGGTGAAGAGACAAGGTTGCTGCTGAGCTAGGCCTATGAACTTCTTATTTTGTCTGGCTGGATTGTAATTTCGTTTTTTTCCTGGACTTGTTAAGGTTTAGTTTGTTTCATAAACTTCTAAGGTATATTATCGCTGGTAGATCCCTTGTGCCAAAACCCGAGTAAAGATCAAATCGCTAATAGCTGCTAAAACTTCGAGTTTAGATCAAATCCCTCGTGCTGGTAGATCGTGCAACTCATCACTTCAGAATTCAACAAAAGCCTGGCAAGCCAACGGTCACTGAACTTCTCGACGTCGTCGCTATCGCATAAATACGACCAAGCACGGACCACGCAACCTACCTTCTACGCCGCCGCCACATCCCCCGACCTCCCCCCGACCTCTCGGCACTGATTACTGCACGCCGCCACATCCCCCCGACCTCCCCCCTCACTCTCGTCGCTGATCCACCCGATGGCGCCGCGCGTGAGAAGCAGCACCGGCTTCCGAGGTGTGCAGCTGCGGCCGTCCGGGCGCTGGTCCGCGGAGATCACACACAACAATGTGCGGTGGTGGATGGGCACCTTCGAGACGCCCGAGTTTGCTGCCCGCGCGTTCGACATGGCGGTGTGGCGGTTCGGCCGCCCGCGCGCCGAGCTCAACTTCCGGGACGTCGAGAGCAGGGAAGTTGCCGAGTTCCTCGCCCCGGATCTGAGGATTGTGACCCGCAAGGAGGAGCAGGAGAACCGCCACGCGTTCGTGCAGCTGCGCATCCGCCGGGACGACGAGGCCATGATGGAGAGGTTCCGCCGTGATCACGCAGATCTGGTACAGGTGCAGTTGCGGCTTGACGCTCAGAGGGGCGCGAAGATGCGAGCTCGTACATCCCGGGGGGATGCTGGCCCCTCCACCATCGTCGTCTCATCGTTAGATGAGGAGATGGACGACACATTCTGGGAGAGCCTTATGCAGGACTCCGATGACGATGAAGTTTACGACGCATTCTGGGATGATGTGTAGTGTTTTACAGTGTGGAAGATGTTGAAACGTGTCAA
Organism: Alopecurus myosuroides; assembly: GCA_028641055.1. NCBI lineage: Eukaryota > Viridiplantae > Streptophyta > Magnoliopsida > Poales > Poaceae > Alopecurus > Alopecurus myosuroides. The sequence continues at coordinate 289,478,245 of CM054059.1, forward strand.
AATAATCAAAATTTCGACGTTTTATGTGTTCGTTGAAGTTTCAACATTTCTTCGTTCTTATTTTGGGCTCCAACTGTAGTAGGATAATTATGGGCTACAGAGTGCTATAAGGCCCAATAAAAAGGGCCTGACAGGAGAGGGCCCAAGAAAGTGCCATCATGGCCCAAGTCTGGAAACAACCGCTCCTCCACTCACCGCAGTAACCCTGGCATGCAGCACGCCACGCGTTCGTCACGATATTGTGAACGTGAAACGTGTCGCTTTAGTTCCGGCGGCCAGTTATTGCTCCGTCGTGCATACGGCTCCTCCGTTCCACTCCCCCTCCCGGTGTATAAATAGACGCACTCTTCAGTTCATCCTCTATCTGCCTCACCGCCTCCCCTCAAGAGAAAACCCTTTGACGTAGTAGGTTCCACCGGCGATCGTTCCTCCAGGCGTCCATGGCTCCACCGGCGAAGCGGTATGCTACCCTCTTGTAGGTTCCATTTTCGTTCACGTACTGCTGATCCGTTTCTGGATTCCTCGTGATTTCGTCTTTCTTAGATCCTTTTCAGAATTCCTGGTGCTTTCATCTTTCTTAGATCCGTTTATGATTTCCTTGTGATTTCATCTTTCTTAGATCCATTTTTCCATTTGGATTAACATCAACTTCCTATCATGAAACTATCTACAGGGCACATGAAGCCGAGAAGACGGTCATCTTCAGCGCTCTAGCGAAGAGGGTTGACATCCTAGAAGCTGAGCTTGAGAAGGCCTTGAAGCTTGCCTACGACAATCTCAACAAGGCTCGCGATGCCAGGTCTGAGCAGGTGGCTCAGGGCGAAGCTTCCCTCATAGTGTTTCGGAAGTTGATGGATGATACGTCAAAGTTGAGGGCCATCAACCTCGAACTGACCAAGCAGGTTGGGGAACTGAAGATCGGTTTAGCCCTGGCAGAGCATAAAACCCTGATCACTCTCCTCGCAGCTGTGACTCCCCAGGCAAGGGAGGATCCAGTGCCATCGAAGGATCCAGTCCCGACGGAGGATCTAGTGCCATCGGAGGACCTGTCGGCCCCCTACTGGTGCTCTTTATTTAGCCCCCTACTGCTGCCCCCATGCTTCTGATGTCCTGTTTAGATCGACAATCTCGTTTGTATCGTGTGGTTTCTATTAATATGTACACAGTCTATGTTTATGTTAAACTACTATGTTTATTTTATTAAGATTGATATAATTCGAGTTCACAATATGGAGAAATAGATGACAGAAGTTTCGATGGATCTAAGTGACATAAGTTAAAAGGGTTACATTAGACTAACTCCGATGCAAAAACATGCTCCCTCCGTTCCATATTAGATGACTCTCAAATAGATGTATCTAGTATTAAAATATGTCTAGATACATCTGTGTGGGAGTCATCTAATATAGAACGGAGGGAGTATAATTCGATTTCACAATATGGACAAATAAATGACAGAAATGAAAAGGGATATATTCGAGTAATCTGCGACGTTCTCATGGAACGAAACTCGCCTCCAACTGGGCGTATTGGGCCAAGAACAAATATCCGCGACAGAACATATAAGAAACGTCGAGATGGACCGCGTCCTTCGAGAGCAAATTCCAGTTTTCAGCCATCCGCGACGGAAACAACACAACATTATCAAAACGTGCCGCTCAAAACGTTCCGGATCGCGCGGAATTTGGTAGTGATGGTTGGGAGCCTATTATTAAAATGACAGTGAATGATTTTGATTGCAATGCTCTATGTGATCTTGGTGCTAGTATCTCTGTTATGCCCAAGAAACTCTATGATATTCTTGATTTACCAACACTGGAACCTTGTTATTTGCATATTCGTCTTATTGATAATGTTAGCAAGAAACCTTTAGGGAGAGTTGATGATGTTCTTATCATGGTTAATAATACTCTTGTCCCGTTGATTTTGGTGTCTTGAATATTTAATGCAATTCTACTTGTCCAATTGTTTTGGGAAGAACTTTTCTTAGAACTGTTGGTTCTGTTATTGATATGAAAGAGGGGAATATTAAATTTAAGTTCCCACTCAAGAAAGGTACGGAACAATTTCCAAGAAAGAGAATGAAGTTGCATTTTTATTGTGTTATTCGAACAAGTTACAATTTGGATGCTTCTTCACTTGAAAATACTTGATTCCACTTTTCTGGGCCTAGCTAAAAGGCGTTAAAGAAAAGCACTTCTTGGGAAATAACCCATGGTTTTATTTTTTGCTTTGTTTTTATCTGTTTTATTTGAGTCAAGGGGTTGTATACTTCTGTATAAACTCCTTTGTATCTTTCTTTTCATGTTTTAGTAGTGCCAATTAAGGTTTCTGACGAGAGTTGGAGTTGGTTTTCGGATTTCCGCGCAGGAAACAGATTTCTGTTGTCCATCGTAAAAAATCTTTTAAAATCCTGGAATCTCAGAATGATCTGAAAGTTTTTGTGCTTATTCCTCAACTAATTCCGCAACTTTTTTGTTCTTTAAGTTTTTCGATCTGAGCAACGTAAGTTCCTCGAACAAATTCATCTTTACAGACAGTTCTGGTTTTGACAGATTCTGCCATTTTTCTTGCATTTGCTCTTTTGCAATGTCAAGTGAATTTCTTTGCTTCACGAAACATCAGTGGCAGTAGCTAATGTTTAAAAGTATATAACACTTGTTCCATACATAACCGATGGATTTTTATTTGTTGCACTAACCCTCTAATGCGAATTACTGTTTGAGTGTAGTGTGAAGGAAGTTTTCAAGGGTCAAGAGTAGAGGTGATATATGTGATCAAGAAGAGTGCAAGGTCAATTATTGGGGATTCCCCCATGGTTCATCCAAGCATATTATTAGAAGACTCAATCATCTAAGCTTGGGGATGCCCAAGGCATCCCCTTCTTCATCAACTATATATCAGGTCACTTCTCGTGAAACTATATTTGTATTCGGTCACATCATATCAAGTTTACTTGGAGCGTATGTTTGTTTTTACTTGTTTTTATTTTTTTTTATTTTGTTTTCCTTGCTGCATTAATATAGTTGGATCCTAGAATTCTTTGTTTGGGAGAGAGACACGTTCCGCTTTTTCGTTTGAATACTTGCTATGCTAGTATTCTTAGTTTTTCTTCTAGCTGCTGCAAAAAAATCATGTTTAGTTCTTGTTTTCTTTGCATCTCTTATTCAGAGCTATTAGTTTTAGTAGTTTTATGTGACTCCTCTCATTTTTTCTTTATGTATAATTTAAAGAGTTTTTGTTAAAACATTATTTGTATGGTGCTTGTTGGGTAAAGAAACTGCTACTTGAGGTAGAATTTTTAACGGTGCAAGTAGAAGCTTGTATAGACTGTGGTTAGAACTTTTTCAGATCATGCTAGATGTTATTTTAGTTTTAAAGACTTGTGGTTATTGAGTAGCATGATTAGCCTCAAATAGCTGAGAGTTTTTAATGTGCCATTGAAAGAATCATGAGTTGTTCTTGTCATCTTGAAGCATAAATTTGTGGTGTTCTCCTTTGGATGTTTAATTTGGTTGACTTGGCGCATGCTCACACCATGTTTATGACTATGAACCAGTCACAAATAGCCTCCATGATCATTTAGTTTTTGAACTTGTGGTACCACTTATGCTTTGATTAATGATGTTTATGTCTCTATGCATGATTATGGCTCTTATGCTCTCTTGATTTGTTGCTCACAGTCTTTTGCTAGCCTCCACCTGTACTAAGTATGAGCTCTACTCGTGCATCCAACTCCCTAAAACCAAAGTTTTCCCATTGTGTCCACCGTACCTACCTACATGTGGTATTTAACCGCCACTCCAAAGTAAATTGCTCATGTGTTACCTTTAAAACTTTCAAAATTACTCATGTTTTGTGCTCCTGATTTAGCTCATGAGGACGTAAATAGAGAATCTGTATCTCACTTGTTGATTGGACTTTCACACCCTGGACTAGTGGCTTCATCCGCTTATCTAATGATAGAAGAGCTGGCAGCGGGGTGCCAAGCCCCAAATTAATAACACAAATTATCTTCACTATTTTGGCCCCTGATTTATCAGTCAAAGCATAATTGCGTAAACAAAAGAGAAAGGGGGATGACCTTCTACCCAGATGTGTCCTTCTATGGGAGACGCTCTTGTGAAGTCTAGTTGGCTTGTGACGTACTGCATTTTATGTTTACCATTTGTTGACATAAGCATACACCTCTCTTAAAATATAGACACTCCTCCACGGTATGTGATCGTCGGCAGGCACCCGAGGATTCGGTTAGCCATGGTTTGTGAAAGATGGTTGGGAGGAGTGTCAAGTTTTTATACCTCTGTTTAATAAAATAAAGCTCTAGCACATGAGTAATCCATGCTTCCCTCTACGAAGGGCCTTTCTTTTACTTTTATGTTGAGTCTCCATCTTCTAACTTTATGCACAGTTGAGAGAGCATTTTTGCCATTCTGAGTTTTATGTGCATTTTCCCCAGAAACATTATTAATTGATTCATGATGTGTTATTGCTTGTTCTCTAATTATTTGTTCTAGTCTTGCTTATGAACTTTGAAGGTGTCCTGGCATTTATGTTTTGCCCCACTCTTAAGGACTAGCGAAATATCACTTTGACATGCTTTATCTATACTTGAAACAAACATATATCTTTCTTTGCATTATTATTCATGATCTTTTATTTGAGTTACTTCTCATGATGCAAAGTGATTACTATGCTTTATTATTAAATTTTTATTTACCATGTTTGTGTTTAAGTCCTATGATCTCAGCTTACTTATGCTTTTACATTATTGATGATCAAGTTTATGTTGGTAGCATGTCACCTCAGAAATTATTGTGTTTTTATCGTTTACCTACTCGAGGACGAATAGGAACTAAGCTTGGGGATGTTGATACGTCATAAACGTATTCTTAATTTCTGATGTTCCGTGTTGTTTTCTTATTGTTTCCCACATGTTTGTTATACACTTTATGTCATTTTTATCAATTTTCCGGACTAACCTATTGACAAGATGACACAAAGCCAGTTCCCTGTTTTCTGATGTTTTTAGTTTCACAAAAGTTGTTCTAGAAATATTCTCGGAATCGGAAAATTCGAAGCCCGAAATTCTTAGAAATCCCGGAGGTTCCACGGAGTCTGGAAGAGATCCGGAGAGGCCCTCAGAGGGCCCACACAATAGGGTGGCACGTCCCCCCTTGGCCGCGCCAAGGGGTGGGGTGGGACCCCTGAGCCTCCACCGCCTCTGCCCTTTCGCCTATATAATCCCCCCGAGACCTAAACCCTAAAGGGGAACCACTTTTACCCGGGAAACACCCGAGGCCGCCGACACCATCATCCCGAGATCGGGAAGGTTCTGGAGCTTTCCCCGGCACCCTGCCGGAGGGGAGAATCATCACCGGAGGGGTCTACGCCACCATGCCCTCCTCCGAAGTGATGCGTGAGTAGTTCATCCCTGGACTACGGGTCCATAGCAGTAGCTAGATGGTTGTTCTCTCCACTTTGTACCTCATGTTTAGATCTTGTGAGCTTCATAACATGATCAAGATCATCTTTATGTAATGCTACATGTTGTGTTTGCTAGGATCCGATGAATGTTGAATGCTATGTCATCTTATTATCAATCTATCATGTTATCTTTATGCATACGTTATTTATGATCTTGCATGCTCTCCGTTGTTAGTAGATGCTCTGGCCAAGCAGATGCTAGTAACTCCAAGGGGGAGTATTTATGCTCGATAGTGGGTTCATGCCTTCTTTTTATCCGTGCTCGAGTTACAGAAACGTGTCGGATGGAGTATGTCTTGTTGCCATCAGGGAGAAAACAACAATGCTTTGTCTAAGGATGATGTTATTGTTTACATTGCACACATTGCTTACTGCGATTATCTATTGCTTGCAACTTAATACCCAACGTTTGTTCGGATGATATTGGGAGGGTGGATTTTTAGTCATAGATGCAGTTGGATAACGGTCTATGTATCTTGCTGTAATGCCCGCATGAATCACATAGTAATATTTATGTCTTGCATACGCACTATGGTGCAACATTCATTTATGTCAATTGACCAGCTGTAATTTGTTCACCACACCTGTTATTTATCTTTCGCGGAGAGACATCACTAGTGAATTGTGGACCCTGGTACTTTTCCCTCATACTGATAAACACCTACTGCTCTCATACTATTCCTACTGTTTTCCACACCATACGTTTAACCTCTTTGTGTTCAGAAAAAACCGGTGAGATTGACAACCTCATTGCTTCGTTGGGGCAAAGTTATTTGATTGTGTTGTGCAGGTTCCAGGTTGCTTCTGAACCGGTAGTTCACCCTGTGATACGTGAAAAATGTATGTACTTTTCCGAGCACTTTGCTGATGTTTTCCCTCTAAACTTGTGTGTTTTGAATGCAACTAACACGGACTAACGATGTTTTTAGCAGAATTACTTTGGTGTCTCGTTTTTGCGCAGAAAATCAACTTTTAGGAAAATACCCGAAAACGAAGGGAAAGTCCATATTTTACCCGAAGACTCCCGGAGCCAGAAAATGAGTCAGAGAGGGGCAAGGGGGTTCCCTCACCACCCCCAGGCGCGGTCAAGGGATTGAAGTAGTAAGATAAAAACAGCAGCAGCAATAGTGTTTGAAGTAAACAACGGGATTAAATGCTGTAGGCATAGGGACGGATGAAAGGGCGTTGCATGGATAAGATAGTTCATATAATAATCAAGAAATGGGCATTGCAGATAAATAAGATAAAGCATACAAGCACTAAGTAACCATAGGCATGTGTTCCGTAAATAGTCGTACGTGCTCGCAATGAGAACTTGCACAACATCTTTTGTCCTACCAGCCCGTTTTCAGCGGGGCCTCATGGGAACTACTGGTAATTAAGGTGTTGCTTTTAATAGAACGCCGGAGCAAAGCATTAACACTCTGTGAACACATGTGATCCTCACATCGCAGCCATCCCCTCCGGCTGTCCCAATTTCTGTCACTTCGGAGCCTCGGGTTTCGGACAACAATACGTGTAAACAACTTGCAGGTATGATCAAGAAACAATAATTATCATCGTGATTCAATAACATGTTCAGATCTGAGATTATGGCACTCGGGCCCAAACTGGCAAGCATTAAGCATAACAAGTTGCAACAATTTCAATAGCACTAATAGAAGATACTAGGCACTATGCCCTAACAATCACGACATTATTACATGAACGATCTCATCCAATCCCTACCATTCCCTTCAGCCTACAACGGGGAATTACTCACACATGGATGGGGGAAACATGGATAGTGGATAGAGAGGCGTTGGTGATGACGATGGCGATGATCTCCTCCATTTCCCCGTCCCGGCAGGGTGCCAGAACAGGAACTTCTGATCCCCGAATCGAGGTTCGGGGTGGCGACAGAGCTACGGACTTCTTTCTGGAAAACTATCGAACCCCCTCGTGTTTAAGGGTTGAAGGCTATTTGTAGTCGAAAGGGCAGACCGAGGGGGTGTGGGACTGGCCCACACCACCTGCTGGCGCGGCCTAGGGGAGCGCGCCGGGGGTGGTTTGGCCACCTCCTGGCCCCTCTCCGGGTCTCCTTCTGGCTCCCGGGGTCTTCTGATGTTTTAGGGCCAATGGGGTCTTTTCTGGGCAATTTCCCGAAAGTTGATTTTTCTGCACAAAAACGAGACACCAAAGTAATTCTGCTGAAAACCGTGTTAGTAGCATTCAAAACACACAAGTTTAGAGGCAAACAATAGGAAAAGTGTTCGGGAAAAGAGATACGTTTTCGACGTATCAACTCTCCCAAGCTTAGCTTATTGCTTGTCCTCAAGCAATTCAGTGACAACTGAGAGCGATAAAAGACTTTTACGAACAAATTTGTTTCATATGATGTAAATATACTCACTATATGATCAAATACGTAGTTATGCTCAAGATAAGACATGCAAGATATTGTCAGTTAATAACTATGCAAACCATGAGGAGATAACAACATATTAATAATAAAAAACATGAAGCATAACTATTTGCAAGATTGTAATATTCATATAAGGATCTAATAAAGTGGTATATCACTTGCCCTTAAGTGTGGGGCAAAACATAAATGCCAGGGAACCTCTGAAGTTCAAGGGAAGACTACAAGTAAAGATATCAAAGATACAAGTGTCTAGATTATACCACAATCAACCGTTCTTTGGGACAAACACATCACACTAAGAATGACCATTGTGCTCTCAAGAAAGTGTTCAAAGAATATGATGGAGACTCAACATAAAAGTAAAAGAGAGGCCCTTCGCAGAGGGAAGCATGGATCAATCATGTGCTAGAGCTTTTTATTTTATTAAACAGAGGTATTGAAAACATTTTGAGAAAGGTGTATGCTTATGTCAACGAATGGTAAACAGACAATACAGTACGTCACAAGCCAACTGGATTCAGAAGAGCAGCTCCCATGTGAAGGACGCATCTGGGTAGAAGGTCATCCCTCTTTCTCTTTTGTTTACACAATTATGCTTTGACTGATAAATCAGGGGCAAAAAGAGTGAAGAGAATTTGTGTGTATTAATTTGGGGCTGGGCACCCCCTGCCAGCTCTTCTATCATTTGGATAAGAGGATGAAGCCACTAGTCCATGGTATGAAATCCAATCAACAAGTGAGATAAAGATTCTCTATTTACGTCCTCATGAGCTAAAACAGGAGCACAAAACATGATTAATTTTTAGCAGGTTTTAAAGGTAGCACATGAGCAATTTACTTGGAGTGGCGGTTAAATACCACATATAGGTAGGTATGGTGGACACATTTGGCAAACTTTGATTTTTGGGAGTTGGATGCACGAGTACAGCTCATACTCAGTACAGGTGAAGGCTAGCAAATAGACAGGGAGCGACAATCAAGAGAGCAACAACTATCATAATCATGTTTGCGACAAAGTAAAGTTAACTAAGGCACAACATTGATACTAGAACTCTGAGGCAAAATAAATCATCGAGGCTTCTTGAATTTTTGTTTTCAGTCTTAGCATGCACGAGCATGTGCCAAGTCGATTCAAATGAAATAGTCAGAGGAGGCTGCCACAATATCATGTCCTTCTACGAATGGAACAATGCGAACAAATATTTATATGACATGTCATTTACCATTAATAAATTGGAACAAAACATGAGAGAGCACGAACTATTAAGCAGCCATTAAGTCACATATATCTTATACGAACAAACTAAGCATGCTCACATAGTTGGATATATGTACAAAAATGAAAGCAAATAGAGTTCATACCAGCCTCTCACCACAACTTGAATTGTCGTAGATCGTCATTATTGCTCTTCACTTGTGGCTCGAAAATATATAATGAAAACCAAGCTCCAATGGAGTCACGGACGACTGTTGAACTCAGCAGCAAACTTTACAAAACCAAAGAAGAACAACAAATATTTTTTGGGTTTTTAAATTAAAGCACGAACAAAAAGAGAACAAGCAAACAAAACAAAATATTTTTGGATTTTTGAATACTAAACCGAAATGAGAAAAGAAAACAAACCAAATAAAGAAACAAATAGAGAGAAACAACAGAAATGTTTTTGGTCCTTTTGTGTTTTGGAAAACAAGAACAAAGCAATAAAAACAAAAGAAATGAAAGAAACGAAAACAACAAAAGAAATAAAAAGAAGCGAGAGAACAGAAAACATGGATATACAAAGAACCGACCGAACATGATATATAAAAGAGTGTGATGTCGGTATACCTCCCCACAAGCTTAGGCTTTTGGCCAAAGTGGAGATCAATCAAAGCGCGGGAAATATCCCCACTGCGGTGCTCATCCCTCGCGTGGTCGTACTCGGGCGCCCAAGAAGAAGATGAAGCAGCTGACGCATAGTCATAACCGGGGTGCTGGTATGGGATCCCCGGGGTGTCATAGGGCCGGACGAAATCACCATCGCCCCCGCCCCCTCGTCGGCATCCTCCCCTTGTTGGGCGTGATGCTCAAGGTATGTATCCAGCTCACTCTCATAAAGCTCCCATCCTTGCCTGTTATTAAGATTAAACAAAAGAGGTGTAGGAAAAAGTACTTCCCTAAAAGTTTTAACAACTCTCCACCCGGATCGTTTGGAGAAGTTAATTAAAAAGATAGATTATGTAAATGAGCATGGGTAGCAAGAAACTTATGTTGAACCATGGAAACAAGATCAAGCCTCTCTATAGGAAACTGCAGGTCTAGAGGGCGCGGCTCCAAACCATGCAAAGCTAGCAAGCGCGAGGCAATAAGACCTCCACAAATTCCGCCCTTCTCACGGTTATGTGAGAGACAGTAAGAAATCAAAGCGCCAAAATTATAAGACCTATCACATCTTAAGGCAGCTGCAATAAACGCCAAATCATAGACAAGCTTGTTGGCAGTTTTTCTAGCTAACACACACTTAGAAATAAAGTAGGCAAAGTATCGAATGCTAGGGAGTTGAATTTCACGAATTTTACCACACTCCCCTGTGAAGCTTCTGCCTTGGCAAATCTCCTCATATAATTCCAGCAGTGGTTTGGGCTGCGCTTTAATCTTCTCACTAGAACCCCACCCCGGTACCTTAATAGCTACACAAAAATCACTGAAAGGTAGGCTCACAGCTTTATTGTAAATATTATAGTGGACCATTGGGTTAGTTGGGGACCATTTAAAATGAAAATCCTGCACCACAGACATAGTTAGTTTCACATATTGGATAGGCTCATCCTCAATGAAACGGTCCAAGCCTGCATTATGCCCTAGAGCGTTAAAATCCTGCGAAATTTCCGTAATCCTCATGAATTCCTGACACGGATAGATTGATGGGAACGCTCTCTCTTAATGGTGCACGAGCATGAACTCATGCAACTCCAACTCATTCTGGTTTAGTCGATGAACATTGTGCTCCATCTCTGAAATTTTTCAACAATGATCACAAAAATTAATTTCAAGCAACTATAAGGTGGAAACTACCATAGGGACTTATATGAGAGCTAAACATACATTAAAACTATATTATTTCTACTCAAATCAAGCATGCAAACTCACATAAGATGTCACCTACAGTACCAAAATACTCAAGAAATACTTCACTAATCAAAATTCTACTTGGATCATCGGAGGAGTCATACACCAGAGATCAAACACACCAGATATCAGCACAAATGATGGGCTGAAGAAGGAGATCGAAAATCCAGAGGAAGAACAACAAGAACACGGGTTCCAGGAAATGTTTTCAGTTTTGGAGGTGAGAGAGAAGACTTTGGCAGTGGAGAGAGTAAGTGGAGGGCCAGGGGGCCCCACACCATGTGTTGGCGCCACCAGGGGGCTGGCCGCGCCACCCTGTGGTGTGCCTGACTGGTGGCCCCCCTTGGGGCCTCCCAGGTGGCTTTCTGACTCATTTTTGACGTAAAAAATTATTATAAATTTTCTGGAATTTTTCGAGAAAGTTTATTTTTGAGGTATTTCTAGAATTTTAATAATTAATAAAACCCGGGAAAACGAAAGTGAAAAGGTGAAAAAAAACCAAAACCAGCACTACAGAGGTTCTATGACACTCTAATGAAATAATATCCAAAGAAAACAAAGGTGGTAGTGGTGAAAACAAAAGTATGGATGGTGAAAACATGCATGACCTCAATAGTCAGGGTGAAAACAATAGGAAAACGTGCATATGAAGGGAATATGCCCGAGAGGCAATAATAAAATGGTTATTATCTTATTCTTTGTTTATGATGAATGTTTATTTCTCATGCTAGAATTGTATTAACCGGAAACGTTGATACATGTGTGTTTAATAAACAGACAATGGTTCCTAGTAAAGCCTCTCTTTTAACTAGCTCGTTGATTAATAGATGATCAAGGTTTCCTGATCATGAACATTGGATGTTGTTAATAACGAGGTCATGTCATTAGAAGAATGATGTGATGAAAATATACCCAAAGTGAATATAGCAATGCGATCAGGTCATTAGGTTTACATTGTTATATCAAACGTACGAAGTAACTTATTCCTTAGACCATGAGATCATGTCAATCACTGATACCGGAAGGGTGCTTTGATGTCATCAAATGTCACACCGTAACAGGGTGACTATAAAGATGCCGTTAGGTATTCGTAAAGTATTAGTTGAGGATCATGGATCAAGAGTGGGATTTTTCCATCCAAAATGACGGAGAGATATACTCTGGGCCCTCTCGGTGATATCACATCGACACCGCTTGCAAGCACGTGACTAGGTCACAAGGATGTCATATCACGGAAACGAGAAAAGAGTACTTGTCGGTAACGAGATTGAAAGGTATGGTCGATACCAATGATCGAATCTCGGACAAGTAAAATATCGCGAGACAAAGGGAATAGTTCACGACGTTGTTGGTTCACACGATCACGAGAGTCATCGTTGAATATATAGGAGTCATCACGGATCTCCAGATCCCGTTCTTGATTATTGATCGGAGAGGAGTCTCGATCATGTCTATCTTATTCACGAACCGTAGGGTGACACACTTAAGGTTCGATGACACGTTTGAGAGGATACGAAATATCGAAGAATATTTTGGGCAACACCGAAATTTTTTCGGGGAAATTTGAAATAGTTCAAGGGGTTTTTCATCGAATGGTTGTTAATAGAATTAACAAATGATTCAAGGTGCTATATGCAAAAGTTTGTTAATAGAATTAACAAATGCTGAAATAAAGAAATAAAAATGTTTTATTTATTTATTAGAGAAAAACTCTTGGATTTTCTAAGTGGAGTTTTAAAGGAAAATGAGTGGATGTGAGTGGGGCTTCCACTCACATGAAGAGGGAAGAGGTGGGGGCACCACCATGGCTGGCCTCACCCCCTCTTGGGCTGCCTCCCCCTCCCCTATAGAAGGAGGGTGAGAGCTCCTCTTCTCACACACACTTGCCCACCTCATTTCCTCTCCACCCGCTGCTCCATTCCATGGTCTCCGGCTTGGCGAAGCCCTGACCGTGGGATTCTTCACCACCACCACACCGTCGTGCTGCTGGAGTTCCAAGGGATCCTCTACTTCTGTGCCCCGCTGGATCGAGGGAACGGAGGTCGTCATCAACTGTACGTGTGACCGATCACGGAGGCACCGCCGGATTGCGGTGCACATCTTCTCGCTATCGGGATCGGTGTGAGTACGACCACGCCAACAACGAGATTTGATCTTGTAACGCTTTGTGTCTTCGAGGGTATGTGTTCTCCTTAACCCTCTCTTTGCCCGTTGCACTTCGTCTCCTAGATTAGATCTTGGCCTTTCGGTTGTCTCTCATGTAGGATTTTTTTTTTGTTTTCTATGCAACGACCCCTTCAGCATAAGGATGGTGGAAAACATGATTGTACTCAAGTATTAATGTAATAACAGAAGTAAACATGGTGAAAACAATAATAGGGAAGGTGAAAACATAGTGAAAGCATTGCCCACTTCATTTAAAATCATTTTGTTAACAAGGGTGACCAAGTCTTGCTACCAAAATGATTTTATATGAAACAAAACTTTGTTTCTCACTAAATACTCATGTTACCTCAACCTTGATAGATATAGTCCCAATCATAATAATTTCATATTCTTTGGGTGGCTTTGGAATAGGACAATAAAATTCTCCAATCTTGATGGTCTCAATATTTTCAATGGAATTTAGACCATATTTTCTATCAATCTTCTTGGGAAATTAAACAATGTGCTCTTTATCATTAACATTAAAAGTTACTTTTCCTTGATTGCAATCAATAACAGCCCCTGCAGTATTAACAAAAGGTCTTCCAAGAATAATAGACATATTATCATCTTTAGGCATTTCCAACACAACAAAGTCAGTTAATATCAGACAATTATTAGCAAGTTGAATAGGAACATCCTCACATATAGCCACATGAATAGCAGTGGACTTATCAGCCATTTGCAAAGATATACCAGTTGGTCTCAATTTTTCTAGGAGGAGTCTTTTATAGAGAGTAAAAAGGCATGACACTAACTCCAGCTCCTAAATCACACAAAGCAGTTCTAACACAGTTGTTTTTAATAGAACAGGGAATAGTTGGTATACCAAGATCTCCAAGCTTCTCAGGAACCTTGCCATTAAAAGAGTAATTAGCAAGCATAGTGGAAATTTCCTTATTACGAATCTTCCTTTTGTTAGAGACAATATCTTTCATATATTTTGCATAAGGAGGCAATTTAATAGCATTAGTTAAAGGAATTTGCAAGAACAAAGGTTTCATCCATTCACAAAACTTGTTATAATGTTCTTCTTCCTTAGATTTGTGTTTCTTATTAGGAAAAGGCATTGGTTTTTGCACCCAAGGTTCTCTCTCATTACCATGTTTATTAGCAATGAAATCTTCCTTAGTATACTTTCCAGTTTTAGTTTGTTTTTCAGCTACAGGTTCTTCTTTATCGGAAGCTTCACTTTTATCATTACCACTTTCAGTTTCAGCATCAGAGATAGATATACTATTGGGATCTTTAGCAAGTTCAGAGGGTTCTAGAGCAGTTTTATGTTTCTTCTTCTCTTTCTTCTTAGCATGAATAACATTATCATGAGTTTACTGAGAATCTTGTTCAATTCTTTTAGGATGTCCCTCGGGATATAAAGGATCTTGTGTAGCAATACCACTTCTAGTTCTTATTTCATAAGCATGTTTTTCTTTAGAAGCATTAACTAGCAAATCTTTTTGCACTTTAGCAAGTTGATCAATTTGAGTTTGAACCATTTGAAAATGTTTAACAAGCATTTTAACATCATTATAGGTTCTTTCTATAATACCATGCAAATTATCAATAGCTCTAGAGTTTTTCATTAGGTGATTTTGCACTCTCATATTAAAATTATCTTGCTTAATAACATAATTATCAAATTCATCTAAACATTGATCAGGAGGTTTATTATAGGGAATGTCTCTACTATCAAAATATTGGAGATAGTGTACCTCAATGGTGGATGAGTGAGGGATTGGCTTACATAATTCTTCTATAGGTGGAAAATTCTTCACATCTTCAGATTTAATACCCCTCTCTTTAAGATATTTCTTGGCTTCTCTCATCACTTCATCATTTAATTCAATCATTCCCCTCTTCTTGGGTGTTGGTGTTGATACTAGAGTAGGAGTAGGCTCAGGCTCAACCATAGTCCAATCATCATGATTTTGGCTTATTTTAGCAACAAAGTAGCTACATTTCTTAAGATCATCAGAGAATAAACTACTCAAAGAGGAGAGATCATTCATATGTTTCATATCACTTTCATTTTCAGTACCACAAAAAGGTTCTTTCTCAACAATAGATATATAAGATAAATCAAGAGATAAATCATAATCTTTATCCCTAATATTAATAGGAGAGGTGGCAAACTTAGCATCAGGAGATAATTTATATTTAACATCACAACTTTCAATAAGACTCATAACATCATCTTTATCCTTCATAGCATGTATTTAATCAATAAGATCATCATTAAGATCAATATAGGAATCATTAAAATCATCACTAGGATTTTCTCTAAGCTCAGGTGAAACAGCAGGAGTAACAGGATTTTTATCAGGAGTTTCAGTGTTTGCAATATTTTTCGCTTTAGCAACAGTAGCATCTAAGAAAGGACCGAGAGAACCACTCTCATCAAGTACATTAGAAGCATCATCAAAAGTATCAGAAGTATTTTCAGATTCAGCAGAAGTAGCATGTGGTGGTGTAAGAAGCTTACTCATAACAGACGGTGAATCAAGAGCAACAGAGGTGTTCAGAGTTGTACCTCTTCTTGTAGTGCATGGTAATATAGGAAACTTTCCATCACGAGTCTTACCCATGATGAATGATGGCAGTAGATAATAATACTCTCCTGTGAGCTCGCAAATAAAGCTATGCTCCTCGGCAACGGCGCCAGAAAATAGACTTGATGACCCACAAGTATAGGGGATCGCAACAGTCTTCGAGGGGAGTAAAACCCAAATTTATTGATTCGATACAAGGGGAGCCAAAGAATATTTGTGAGCCTTAACAAGTGAGTTTTCAATTCACCTGCACCTAAAAGTACTTTTGTTCGCAGTGGTTTATCAGTAGTAACAGTTTTATCGTAGCAGCAGTAGTGAAATAATAGTAGAAGTGAGATGAAAACAACAACAACAGTAGTGTTTGAAGTAAAATGCGGAATTAAATACTGTAGGCATAGGGATGGATGAACGGGCGTTGCATGGATAGGATAGTTCATATAATAATCAATACATGGCATTACAGATAAATAAGATAAAGCATCCAAGCACTAAGTAACCATAGGCATGCGTTTCGTAAATAGTCGTACGTGCTCGCAATAAGAACTTGCACAACATCTTTTGTCCTACCAGCCCGTTTTCAGCGGGGCCTCAAGGGAACTACTGGTAATTAAGGTGTTCCTTTTAATAGAACACCGGAGAAAAGTATTAACACTCTGTGAACACATGTGATCCTCACATCGCAGCCATCCCCTCCGGTTGTCCCAATTTCTGTCACTTCGGGGCCTCGGGTTCTAGACAACAATATGTGTAAACAACTTGTAGGTATGATCAAGAAACAATAATTATCATCGTGATTCAATAACATGTTCAGATCTGAGATCATGGCATTCGGGCCCAAAGTGGCAAGCATTAAGCATAACAAGTTGCAACAATATCAATAGCACTAATAGAAGATACTAGGCACTATGCCCTAACAATCACGGTATTATTACATGAACATTCTCATCCAATCCCTACCATCCCCTTCAGCCTACAGCGGGGAATTACTCACACATGGATGGGGGAAACATGGATGGTCGATGGAGAGGCGTTGGTGATGACGATGGCAATGATCTCCTTCAATCCCCCGTCCCGGCAGGGTGCCAGAACAGGAACTTCTGATCCCCTAATCGAGGTTCGGGGTGGCGGAGGAGCTACGGACTTCTTTCTGGAAAACTATCGAACCCCCTCGTGTTTTTAGGGTTGAAGGCTATTTGTAGTCGAAAGGGGAGACCGAGGGGGTGTGGGAGTGGCCCACACCACCTGCTGGCGCGGCCTAGGGGGCGCCGGGATGGTTTGGCCACCTCCGGACCCCTCTTCGGGTCTCCTTCTGGCTCCCGGGGTCTTCTGGTGTTTTAGGGCCAATGTGGTATTTTCTGGGCAATTTCCTGAAAGTTGATTTTTCTGCAAAAAAACGAGACACCAAAGTAATTCTGCTGAAAACAGCGTTAGTACGTGTTAGTTGCATTCAATACACACAAGTTTAGATGCAAATAATAGGAAAAGTGTTTGGAAAAGGAGATACGTTTTCGACTTATCACCCCGCTACAAAAACCCGGCGGCGGTCGCACGGCTGCGGCCCCCTCACAACGTAGTTCCGGTGACCCGATGATGCAGACCCCTACTTGGCAGTCCTTCCTGGCGACCGGCGTTGAGCTCCCGCTCGGTGGCGCGTCCTGGGATGGCGGCGTGCCAGATTTGGTCCAGGCGGGTTCGGATCTTGCCGCGGCGTCCGTCCCATGATGCTAGCAGTGTTGGGAGGTGTTGGACATCGGTGGTGGTTGATGCATGTGAACACAGTTCGTTGGGAGACACCTAGAGGAAGGTATGAAGAGTGCAGCAGCAAGTTTTCCCTCAAAAACAAACCAAGGTTGAATCGACCAGTAGGAGGAAGGAGTAACTTCAGAAGGTTGATGCAGCTAAGATGGCAGGGCGCACTGCCGGTTCAGCAGCAACGTGGAACCTACACAACAAAATCAAATCACTTTGCCCCAACGAAGCAGTGAGGTTGGCAATCTCACCGGTTTGCTGAACACAAAGAGGTTAAACGTATGGTGTGGAAAACAGTATGAAAGAAGTAGCAACAGTATGAAAACTGTGGAAGCAGTGTGAAAGCAGTGGAAATAGTGTGTGTATTATCAGTATGAGAAAATGGACCAGGGTCCACAGTTCACTAGTGGTGTCTCTCCATAGAAGATAAATAACATGTGTGGTGAACAAATTACAGCTGGACAATTGACAGAAATGAAGGCTGCCTCGTAGTGCATATGCAAGACATAAAGATTACGATGTGATTCATGTAGGCATTACAACAAGATACATAGACCGTCATCCAACTGCATCTGTGACTAACAATCCAGCCTCTGAATATCATCCGAACAAACGTTGGGTATTAAGTTGCAAGCAACACATAATCGCAGTAAGCAAAGTGTGTAACATAAAAAAAAAATGAAAACTAAGTATGTTGGAGCGCGTAGAGATAAACAAAACTTTTCTACGCGATGCTTCCAAGATCTAGCCGAGGTAGAAGGCCACGAGTATTACCACTAGACGCACAGGTGCGGATTATCGATGCAGCGCGTCGGGGCAGTGTAGTCCTACGATCCGATCCGATCCAGCCGATCCGATCCATCGAACGTCGAAGTGCTGAACGTACAACACCTCTGCCGGTATCCACACGTACGAGGAGGAGCTCCGACGGCGGACTGCTAGGCCCGGTGCGACGGCTGGACTGAGTGGGGCTAGGGTTCCCAACGCATGGGAGAGTGGACTAACGTGCCCGCTGGGCAACCTGCGCCCCTCTTTATATAGCGTATGGTAATGGGCTTCACAACACTTGTGGCCCATTCCCTCTGTGAGTCCGACTCACAAAACCAGTCCATTTCCGGTTCGGGTCCAACCCGACCAATACTTGCTCCCGCTCTTAAGTGTGCGACCCTGCAGGCTCATGGCGACTTGGACACGATTGGAGTCCAACTCCCAATCGATCAATCGGTAGCGGCTCCTAGCAGAACGTGCCGACTCCCAAGTACCATTGAGTCATGACGACATACCTTTCAATGTGATATTCATCTTAGTCCCTTTTGCCTCACGATATACCTTGTCGAGCTATAGGCGATTTATCGTCATCCCTTAAATAGCTCAACTCTCTTCTCGATTTGTGACATGTGATTCATCTGACTAACTCTTAGTCAACCGACACAGCTAACACTTAACTGAGTCGCGCATGGCCATGCTTCCTGAATCATATCACTCGAGAGGGCCCAGAGAATATCTTTCCATTCAGAGGGGCAAAATCCCATCTTGATTATCCACATCACACAGCTTGCTTCTCATTCGACCCGAACTCTGCCTTTATAGTTGCCTTGTCACAGAACAACGTTTGACAGAACCTAAGTCGGTGATCCACAACTCGGATTGTGCGACAACCTCAGATCTAAGGATTACATTGATTGAGACATGCAAATGACGAATTGATCGTTGCATCTCAATGTGGGTCAATCCGACTTGCTAAACTCTTTAGCCAAGTCCGTGAACGTTGGAATAGCATCACCATGCCCATGACAAGTGGAACCGTGTCATCAGCCAACACTCACATTAGTCTAGGGTGTGTGTCCAACACAACCTAAATGACCAAGGACAATCTAGTATGAACAATATGAATATATAGTTCCACAATCGAATCACATATTCAATGACATATATCAGATGTTCAAAACAAGGAAAACTTAATAACTTTATGAATACAGTGGGAATTACATCATACATGATTGCCTCTAGGGCATATTCCCAACAAAGTAAACATCGTTGTTTTCTCCCTAATGGCAACAACACATCCTCCATCCGTCACGTTTCTGTCACTCGAGCATAGATGCAAAGGAGGCATGAACCCACTAGCGAGCATAAATACTCCCACTTGGAGTTACTAGCATCTAGTTCGCCAGATCATCTACTAATAACGGAGAGCATGCAAGATCATAAATAACATATGCATGAAGATAACATGATACATTGATAATCAGAAGACATAGCATTCAACATTCATCGGATCCCAACAAACACAACATGTACCATTACATAAAGAAGATCTCGATCATGTAGGGCAGCTCACGAGATCTAAACACGAGGCATAAAGTGGATAAGAAAACCATCTAGCTATTGCTATGGACCCGTAGTACAGGGATGAACTACTCACGCATCACTTTTGAGGAGGGCATGGTGGTGTAGACCCCTCTAGTGATGAATTCCCTTCCTGGCAGGGTGCCGGAGAGAGCTCCAGAACCCTCCTGATCTCGGGACGACGATGACGGCGGCCTCAGGTGTTTCTCGACAAAGAGAGGTATATTTTTAGGGTTCAAGTATCGGGGGGATTATATAGGCGAAAGGGTGATGGCGGTAGACGTCCGAGGGGCCCACACCACCCCTAGGCGTGCCTAGGGGGCGCCTCCCTATGGCATGGCTCCCCTGTGGCCCCTCTCCATGCCTCTTCGGGACTCCGTGGAACCTTCGGGAATTCTAAGACTTCCGGGTTTCAAATTTTCCAATTTCGCGAATATTTCCAGAGCAACTTTTGTGAAACTAAAAACAGCAGAAAACATGGAACTGGCTCTATGACATCTTGTCAATAGGTTAGTCCCGGAAATCGATATAAATGACATAAAGTGTATAGCAAACATGTAGGAAACAACATGAAAGATCAGAAATTAAGGATACGTGTATGATGTATCAGTGGTTCAAATGATGGTTGGTGGGTGCGAGATCGGGGGTGGTGGAGTTCGTTGTTGCTCGTGCACGGTGTCAAACGGGGGCGATGGTAGGCAGAGACGGCGTGTCGGTGGTGGCAGTAGCCATGGGCCAGACCTTGGCCACGCGGGACGAGATCTGGTGGCGGCGGTGGCCGTGAGTGTGTAGACCAGACTAGGGCCAGGCGGGCCTAGATCTGATGGCTACTTCGTGGATCTTTAGGGCCCAAGATCTGAGGGCCTTGTATCCCAAGCGCCAGTTCTAATACCAAAGCGCCCTCCTTTCCTACGCGTGCACGTGGTAGAGTGTACTCTTGGGGCTTCATGAGCTGGGCCTAACAGGGTAGTGCGATGGATGGCTGGGAGAAATCATGTTGAAGTTTTCAGCACCGACGCGG
This sequence comes from Alopecurus myosuroides, assembly GCA_028641055.1. Classification (NCBI taxonomy): domain Eukaryota; kingdom Viridiplantae; phylum Streptophyta; class Magnoliopsida; order Poales; family Poaceae; genus Alopecurus; species Alopecurus myosuroides. The sequence continues at coordinate 289,499,118 of CM054059.1, forward strand.
TGGCGCTCGAGGGCGTCGATATTCCTCCTTGGAGGGCGTCGGAGGTATTCCCTCTCCACTCCCCTCTGCGTGCCGGGGAAACCCTAGGACTAGGTCGCTAGTCCAGGAAGTAGCGCCGCGACTACGCCGCACTCCTTCTTGAAGGTGCTGCCTTGGTACTCAGGGGTCTTGCTCATATAGCGTGGTAGTGGGTCGAGCTAGGAGGATGGAATGGTGGCCGGCTGTCATCTCGGCTCGTTGCTGCTACCCTGCGAGTTGTTCCTTCTTTTTATTATTTTTTCTTTCCTTTTGGGCGTGGTTGTGCTGCTGCTACAACGTTGTTTGTGGAACCTTGTGTGGTCATTGCTTTATTTATAAAACGGCGCGAAAGCCTGTTTCGAGAGAGTGAACCTCGTAATAATAGTGAACTAAAAATGAAATTAGCAAGGTGAAGAGTAAGTAAATTCGGGTGAACTGAAAATAATAATAAACGGAAAATATTGTTGAACTGAAAATAATAGTGAACAAATCATAATAGTAAACATAAGATAAAATAAAATTCAGACGAACCAAAAACAATTGTGAAAATAAAATGCTGGTGAACCAAAAATAATAGTAAAATGAAAACAATAGTGAATATAAAAGAAACTAAAATTTGGATGAACATAAAATAATAGCGAACCGAAAATGCCGATGACCCAAAAATAATAGTAATGAAAAAAAATAGTTAACATAAAAGAAACTAAACTCGGGTGAAGCAACAATAATAGTGAATGGAAAATGCCGGTGAACGGAAAATAATAGCAAACATAATCAAAACTAAAAATTCGGGTGAACTTAAAATGATAGTGAATCGAAAATATAGGTGAACAGAAAATAATAGTGAACATAAAAGAAACTAAAATTTGGGTGAACTAAAAAACTAATGAAAGGAAAAAGCTGGTGAACCAAAAATAATAGTGAACGGAAAATTCTGCTGAACCAAAAATAATAATGAATTGAAAAAAAACTAAAATTCAGATGAACCAAAAATAATTGTGAATGAAACATGTCGGTGAAAAAGTTCGGGTGAAATAAAAATGATAGTGAACAGAAAATGGGAGTGAGCAAAAATAATAGTGAACGTAAATACTAGTCAACAGAAAAGATACTAAAATTTATGCAACAAAAAATAATATTAAATAGAAAAAACCGGTGAACCAAAAATAATATTGAACAAAAGAAAACTAAAATTCAGGTGAACCAAAAATAATAGAGAATATAAAATACCGGTGAATCAACAATAACCGTGAAGTGAAAATTGTATTCATTTGTTACTCAAAAAATAAAAAAAATCAATCAAAAGAAAGCCAAAAGTAAAAATAGAATTAGAAAAATCTACATGGAATACTTTACTTTAATTAATTAAGTTGGGAAGAAACATAAAACATATCTATACTTCTTATAAAACAAAATCCCACTAGCATGCATTAATGATTTTTCTATCTCAACGTGCAAGCTATCCACATCATCCATTCTTCTAGCCAATCAATTATCCATGCCATATCCACTAATATTTATTAATTATTACATGCAAGCTACACATTATCTATTTATTAATAATTTAAAACATATATACTATGATCAATTGAATATTATATATTTACTTAGAAAACATAATGTATCCCATCTCTTATAAACTTTTATTAACAATATACCGTAATTTCTAAAGAGGCCCCCGTAACAACGCGCGGGGTATTCTTCTAGTAACACAAAGAAACATAATCAGGAAAAAGAAACAGAAAAAAAAAGAATAAAGGATATACTTGCTGGGCATTGACATATCAAGTAATCGCGATCTGGAAAGGAAAGAGTTGGAAACAATGGCCGGAAGCGACGGAAAAAGGCTGGCCCAATAAAGAAAAGTATGCGGGGGAGTTCTAATACTCGCAAGGAGCGATAAATAGTGGGTGCGGAGCGATAGGGAGGAGGCTCTGCTTCGGGTCTGAACACAACAGTGAAGCGCAGGCTTCCCTGGGTGAAAAGATCAGATGAATTTGTCCAGATTCTCAAGAAAAAAAAAAGATGAAATATGTCATTAACGTACCGGCCAATAAAACGCCAAAATTTCCACAGATTTTTCCACAGTCTGGGTACATACGCTTCCACAAACATATTCCACATGTATGGAATTTTTGCCCTCAATTTGAAAATTCTAAGTTGATCGATGCGACCAGTGGATTGGATCTTTCGATGCAGCACTTGGGGTTCGATTTGATCAACTTAACTCATCAAGATATGCCATGTGTATACAATTTAAGATCAGGTAACATGCAACTCGCCAATTGCATATTTGTTAATCTAAGAATGTCAAAAAAAAAAAAACTGTCAAACTTTAGCTTGATGATGTGCAGTGCAAATACTGAGAAATACGCCCACATGAATGGACGGCTACATGAATTAGGCTGGTGCCAATGCACCGCCCACTATTCACGGGCTATAGCCCCCGCCACGTCACCTTCTCTCACCACTATCACCCCACTCTCACGGGCACGGTGCCAGTGCACGGGCTATAGCCCGGGCTGTAAGATTCTCTCTCTGCCACATCAGCTTTTCTCTCTCCTCCACGTCAACACATATTTTGAAGATTAAAAACATTGCAAATAATAGAAGAAATTATTTTATTCAACTAAAATTGTACCGATTACATAATAATAAATAAAAATTACATAAAAAATGAGAAAATTACATAATCTAGTTTTGATGAGCCCACACATGCTCAATCAAATCCCCCTGGAGCTGTGTATACATCGGCGAGTCCTGCATTTCGTTGTCCATCTGAATCCTTGCTGCTAGGCTTGGTGGTGCATTGGTATGTATTGGAGGCCCGACGTTGCTCGCAACTGTCTCATAGGTGTTCTCCAAATTGGTACCACGCTCATCGTCGATGATCATGTTGTGCAGAATGACACATGCACGCACGATCAACCCAAGAGTGCGCATGGAGTAGGAGCGTCCGGGAACTGCTAAAATGTTGAATCTAGACTTCAACACTCCAAATGCACACTCCACATCTTTGCGCCAACACGATTGAGCAGCAGTGAAGACACGTTGCTTGTCACTTTGTGGAAGAGTAACACCCTTCATGAACACCGGCCAGGAGGGGTAGATGCCGTCGGCAAGGTAGTAACCCCAGTTGTACTGGTGTCCATTCACCGTGAAGTTCACTGTAGGTGCTTCTCCTCTAAGCACTTCCGTGAACAATGGGGACTGATTGAGCACATTGATGTCGTTGTTGGAACCGGCGACTCCAAAAAAAGCATGCCAGATCCAACGATCATACGACGCAACGGCTTCTAAGATTACGGTAGGATGTTTGATGTCTCCCCTTGTGAACTGACCGGCATGCGCAACTGGGCAGTTCCTCCACTGCCAATGCATGCAATCTATGCTCCCTAGCATGCCCGGAAAGCCGCGCTCCTCGGCTTTCGCTAACAGACGCTGAGTATCCTCGACGTTAGGTCGACGGCAAAACTCTTCACCGTAACAGTCGATGATGCCCTCACAGAATCGATCTAGACAGTCTGACGAAGTTTGTCTAGCTAACTTAAGCCACTCATCTATGGTATCAGCACCGGATCCATAAGCTAACAGACGCAACGCCGTAGTACACTTTTGTAGCGGAGTAAAACCCGTACGGTTCAGAGCATCAACTCTTTGGGTGAAATACGGAGAGTATTCACCCAATCTATCCACAATGCGTAGAAAAAGGGATCGCCTCATCCGATACCTTCGCCGGAAGAAGCTCGGAGGATAAGCGCAGTTGGGGGCGAAGTAGTCGTCGTAGAGCCGCTCGGCGGCGCCAACACGATCACGCCTGATGAACTGTCGACGGCGCCGCGGCGGTCTTGGCACCGCTTGGAGCGCCGCCTCGTACTCGGCCTCCATTGCCGCCTGCATTCCGGCGATCATCTCACCCTCCAGTCCCTCGCTCGAATCGCTGCTGCTTGACGAAGACATGGCGTCGAGAGGGTGGAAATGAAGAGTAGAGAGGATGAAATTGGTGTGGAATGAGTGCAGCATATGGGGGGGTATTTATAGGAGGGATCAGCTCCAAATTTCAAATTTTTCGATTTTTTTTTCATTTTTTTTGGACAGCAACGGATACCCCTAACGGCTAGCTGACGTGGACCAATAGGGGGGCGCCACGTCAGCTAGCCGTTGGGAGCCAACGGCTCCCCCCTGTCGCCCCGCGCTACCGCCCCGGCCAGCCAACCCACCGCCCCGCCTACCGCCCCCTGCCGCCCCCCCCTACCGCCCCACCCCGTCGCTACCGCCCCGCCTATGCGGGCTATAGCCCGGGCGGCAGGGGCTATAGCCCGGGCGGCAGCGCCACCGCCCGCCGCCGCCTACCGACCCGCCCTACCGCCCCCTGTCGCCCCGCCACGGGCGGTAGCGGCGCTACCGCCCCCCGCTGCAGCCCCCATTGGCACCAGCCTTAGGCTGGTGCCAGTGGAGGCGTTAGGGAGGGGCGGGAGGGGCCTTCCCGCCCGAGGCGGGGCGAGAGGAGGCGGTAGGGGCGGGCGATTGGCGCCGCCGGGCGGTTGCCCTGGCGCCCGGCGCTAGTCCGGTGTCGCCCGGCCTCCAGCCCGCGTTGGCGGGGCGGTAGGAGGGAGGCGGGGCGAGAGGGGGGGCGAGTGGGTGGGCGGCGCAATGGCGGTGGCGGGCGATAGGATCCAGTCCAGAGGTAGAAGACAAGGACATTTTGTCCATAACCCCCTGTCCTCTCGGAAATTTCACAACAAAGTCCTTTTCTCTTTGAAAACTAAAGAGAAAACAAAGTTTTCTGGGCCTTTTTGTAAAGTAAAATTTTGGCAAAAATATGTTTTGGAAACCTTGTGAAATTTCCAACAATACCATGTGTTTCTTTAGTCAATTTGAATTATTTTTCAATACAAGATTTTGGAAACCAAAATAAGTACTATTTTTCAATACAATACGTGGAGGAGAGAGAAAAGCTGATGTGGCAGAGAGAGAATCTTACAGCCCGGGCTATAGCCCGTGCACTGGCACCGTGCCCGTGAGAGTGGCGTGATAGTGGTGAGAGAAGGTGACGTGGCGGGGCTATAGCCCGTGAATAGTGGGCGGTGCATTGGCACCAGCCTTATGAGCCTCTATTTCAAGATGCCCTACTATTATTTTCGACTAAAATGCCTTGATATCTTTGTCAAGTCAAAGTTACTATAGTTTATCCCCTCTCTCTGTCGATGATCGCGTACGTGGGTGGAATTCTAGGAAATTGTTAGGCTCCGGCAGCAACTTGGACAGATTATCTCGAACTCGTCAAGAAATTTTCCATTCCGGTTTCCCAGCAAGGCAGCTTGGAAAACTCATCGAGCTAGCATTATAAACACATAACTGAGAGTGGCATCCTACCGCATCGATCAAAGATTTACACACATATACAACCTTTGCTCACAAAGCTTAGCGCAGTCGGCAATGGAGTACTCACCGAAGCTAGCACTGCTCTTAGCTCTGGCGTCCGCCATGGTGGCCGTGGTGGCGGCCCAGAACTCGCAGCAGGACTTTGTGGACCCGCACAACTCGGCGCGGGCTGACGTGGGCGTCGGGCCGGTGTCGTGGGACGACACGGTGGCTGCATACGCGCAGGGCTACGCCAAGCAGAGGCGCGGCGACTGCCAGCTCGTGCACTCCGGCGGGCAATACGGAGAGAACATATTCTGGGGCTCCGCTGGCGCGGACTGGTCGGCGGCGGACGCCGTGAGTTCGTGGGTCTCGGAGAAGCAGTACTATGACCACGGCAGCAACACCTGCGCGGACGGCCAGGTCTGCGGCCACTACACACAGGTGGTGTGGCGCGACTCCACGGCCATTGGCTGCGCACGCGTCGTCTGCGACAACAATGGCGGCGTCTTCATCGTCTGCAGCTACAACCCGCCGGGCAACTTCGAGGGACAGAGCCCATACTAGCTAGTGTTACGTGCTTTATATGGAGCCATGCATGCGAGCATATCTAAGCATGCATTCCGCCCGCCGGATGCAATAAATGGTTAAGGTGTGATCAAGTTGTGATACGTTATGATAAGCTAGCTACCCAGGTTCACGCCATACTTATAGGCAGTATATGAGTACGTATGATGAATACATATGTTTTAAATATTAAAGTTGTGTCAGTATATGATTGCAATGCAGTATGCTTATGACAGTTTGTCGAATATATATAGACCTAAAAATAACTAGCTAAAAATTTCATCCCGAAGATATATTTTGAGATTCCTGAAAATACTTTTTTTAGATCTTCTGAAAATACAAATGGCCTGTTCAAATTAAATTGGCTGGCATGTTAATGCTAAGTGGGCTGACACGTTAAAATCAAGTAAGGTGGTCCATTTAACATGGCAAAACGTACATGTAAAAAGCGGCACATTATAAGTTCGGCCCAACAAAGACCCAGAGGAATTTTTCAAGAGTGTGCGGTTTGTTTGTGCCCCATTTCTTGCCCGTGCTACAAATCCTATATGCCGCCTTAAGCGGCACATGTGGGTGCCATTAGGGAAAGACTTCCCTCTCGGAAACAAACGGAAGGGAAAAAGAAACGCACGCGCGGGCGACACGTGGCGGATTTGTACGTGAGGAACCGGACGGAGAGAGAACACGCATTTGTTTTTAGATTCATTTTTTCAAAACGAAATATCTTCAGAACCGTAATTTAGAATTATGAACCGTTTCATATTTGAACTCCTCGCATCGAGATCTTCAAAAACTAGATCCCATGTTGATAGGTTTCGAGATTTTTTTTTGGACTTCGTACACCCTGTTGTTTATACTTTATACTTTCGGTAGCACCCGCGCGTGTACACAATGTACACCATGTACATCCAGTAGCACGATGTTCGGCTTTGCCTCGATATTTTTTTATGGCTCGGCTTCGCCTCGATAACCATTTATAAAGATCTTGAAGGAGGTACATAGGTCGTTGTGCGCATTGGTCGAAGCATGCATTGGTCGTATAGTGCGTGCTACGGCTCGGCGTTGCCTCATACTACCGCTCGGCTTCGCCTCGAACAGAACGCATACGGTGTTTCATCTAAAAAGTACACACGTGTTGTATCTGAAAAGTATAAAAAAGTAGTTACTAAATGTATATAAACGTTGTTTCTAAAAGTATACATGTTGTATGTGAAAGTATAAAAAAATTTGGTACTGAAAGTATACAAACGTTGTTCTGAAAGTATACATGTTATATGTGAAAGTATAAAAAAAATGCTACTGAAAGTATACAAAAACAGTTCTGGAAAGTATATGCATGGTGTAACTGGGTGTACATCCGCATGGGTGTACACATCCGCCTAGGTGTACGCCGGCCCTTCACTAGGTGTACAACCGTCCGGGTGTACGTCTGCCCTTCACTGGGTGTACAAACGTCTGGGTGTACATCCGTCTGCAACTGAGTGTACAACCCTCTGGGCGTACACCCCTGGTGTACGTGGGCGTACGTCAACACATGCACTTGGGACGTACTTTGTTCACTTCACCTGGACGTACATCCGTGTTGATTATGAGTGTACAGAAAAAAAAGTTTCTCGAAACCTATCAACATGAGATTTAGTTTTGAAGATCTCGACGCGAGGATCTCAAATATGGAAACGGTTCATAATTTCGAAATATGGTTTAGGAGTACATTTTGAAAAAAAAGAATCACGAAATAAATGCGTTCACGCCCCACCTCCCGTCCGTGCGTGGCAAAGAAAAATCCCACCAAAACTCTCTGGTGGCGACACTTATCACGTATGCAGGCACCCTGTTTAGGCTAGGAGGAACTAGAGCGCGACACTTGTCGCGCCCACAGCGCGCACGGGACGCCCTTCCGAGAGAAGCCTTTTTTTATGATTACCGGCACATGTGCGTTGCGCCTCCTCAAGGATTTCTCCGCGAGCTGGACCAGGCCCATTTATCCCCAGCAGGTACGTGCCTTCTTCACCAGAGATAAACGTTTTTTTTTCTGTTTTCATTTCCTGTTCTGTTTTGTTTTTGTTTCCTTTTCTTTTCGTCTTTTTCATTTTTTGTCACTTGTGTATTCTTTTTGAAAAAAAAATCAGATCCGAAAAAAATTTGGATTCAAAAATTGTTCATATTTGAAAATCGTTCAAATTTGTAATTTGTTCAGAGTCGAAAATTGTTCACGTATGAAAATGTTCAAATTTTCGAAAAAATGTTTAAATTTTGAGTTTTTCAAGTTTGAAGTTCGTTCAAACAAAAAAATTCATAGGTACAAACTGGTGAAACCGTAGTCTCCTTCAGGCCCACATGGGGTTACTGGGCCAGGGCACATGGGTTTCCTTCAGACGGCGTATGCGACACAAGCCGCTTAGGACGTGTTTGGTTCAGAGTTTTTCGCCCGTCACCTGATTACAGCGGCATCGCAAACCGTTACTTGTGTTTGGTGGCAATTGACTGTAAACAAATGCCGCGTAAATGGATCCCGTCCCTGTTTACGGCTGATAACGCTCCTCCCCCACCGGAAACAATTTCCGTTACCGCAGAAAAGGGAAGCTCTCCACCGATAGCTATTCCTCCATGGATCCCATCTTCCCCGTCGACCGTCTGGCGAGGAGAAGTGGCGTCCTCTACCCCAATCACCTCACTCAGCTCCTCCTCCCCAGATCTGTTTTGCCTCGGATCCTCTCCGTCGACCCTCCGGCAAGGAGAACCTGGCACGCGGCCTTCTCAGATTTATCAGGCTGCTAGCCCCAGCCATCCTCCTCCGCCTCCTCTCAGATTCGTCGATCCTCTGGCAAGGTGAAGCTGGCACGCGGCCTATCAGGCTGCCAGCCCCAGCTCCACCTCCTCTCAGATTCGCTTGTGTTTCTAGATTTTTTTAGCAGGTGTTCCGCTACACCATGAATTGGAAAACTTTGGAATTTTTACCTGATACCGTTACATTTCTTGAACCAAACATATTTCGGTTTTTACCAATTACGTTAACATTGCCGGTGTAATCTGATTACCTCAACGTTTGCGTTACCGTTTCTGAACCAAACACGTCCTTAAGACGGCACATAGGAGCACCCCCCCTTATATACACCTCCAATGCGGCGTAAGCGCTCGGCCGTTGCGGCGATCTGCACTGGTGCGGCACATTTAAGAGGTACATTTTTTTGTTGTATCTATTGTTTTAGTTTTATATATACTAGCAAACCATACCCGTGCGTTGCAACGGGTTGATCCAAACACAAAACAAAACAATTGTCAAAATTTTAAAAAAAGCGACTAACAAAGCTGAAGGACGAAATAGATAAAAGAGAAACATTATTGTGTCCAATATTATAGCAAATATACCTATGCGTTGCAACGGCTGATTCTTATTGAATATTTCCAAACCATGAAGAATTGGACTGCTTTTATCTACACAGCAGCGAGCCGCGAGTTGGTAGATTGGGTTGCAATGTTTATCTATGCGTTAAGCCCGTGGCTTCACGTGGATCGGTTTTACCAATTCGCCAAGTTGGATTGTTTGTCCGCTTGTTATCCTTGGTGCCTTTGTATCTATTTTTTTTTTTTGTACATTCTACATATATATTAATATAGATACATATTCCATTGAGTATGTTTAAAAAGATAGCAAAAAATGCCTGTGCGTTGCTACGGTTTTTTAATAATTGCTATGCCATGGAAAAAGTGCCCGTTCCTTGACACGAGTATAAAAAAAATTACTTAGAAACTCGGAAAAAATTATAAATTCAACGAACTTTACAAGTAGCAAAGAAATATTGAAAGTACTCAAAAATACTATTGGGGCCATTCTTAAATAAGAAAAGAATTCTCGAAGAGAAGTGTTGGAGCCTCTTCTATTGCAGGATCACAACTGATTTACAATCGTACCTGTGCAATTCTAGGTTAAATGTAGTCCTAAATTTATATATATTTACATTAAATCATCTGAAAAGGCCAACTATATTACAATCGACAACATATACATGACACTTGCATATATATATGCACATTAGAAGGTATAAGTATATGCCAAACGATTGGAAAGTAAATTTGACCTATCACAGAATTATTTAGACTGATTATTCTACTATCCCCATTTGAGTAGTGCTAAGGTACCCGAGACATTTGTTTGAACATATGACATGCATGATACATGAAACATGAATCAGTAAGGGAGAAGGACGAAAGATTGGGTGAGAGTGCTTCCTATATTGATCTACAATGTGTAATTTCTCTTAATCTCCAAACCAGATCAAGCCATAAAAAAATAAACTAAGGCGGTTGAGAATTACCATGTATTCCTACATGCTAGTCGCCAACTCCTTTCCATCCGTTATGTCAAGGGGACAGCGTTGGTTGGCTGCGGACACCACGCGGCACATGGGTAATGAGCAGGATCTTTTTTTTTTTCTGAACTGGGATCCTTTGGTGAGAAGGCTGAACTGGAACCTTGTGCTTGCTTCCCCATCTATTACCTGCAGAACGACAGCCCTTCTTATGCACCAAAAAACCTTAGGAGGTGATCAGTCTGCGTAAGAGAAACAAAGCAGCTGCCATGTCCGCAATTTGCAGAGTATATATGAACTGCTGATCGAGAAAACAAATGATGAGAATAGTGGAAAAACATAAAGCGTGGTTTCTATACGCCTTCACTGGCTAAGGCTTTGAGTCCACTGAATAACCATATTAATTAAGCAATGATTGGTTGGTCCCTTGAGAAGACACTCCTTGCCCCATTGTTATATTTAATAAACAGGAAAAATGAAAAGGAACAATTAGTAGATCAAATAAAAAAATTCTGATGTGAACAAGTCTGGAAAAATTTCCAATTGTGAACATATTTGAAATGTGAACAAAATTTTACTTTGAGTAACTTTAAAATATCAACGATTTTCTAGTATGAACAGAAAATTGATTTGATTTTTTTTTTTGAATTTGAACATTTAAAAACATAAAAGAAAACAAAAACATAGCACAAAAAATGCAGAAAAACTGCGCCGCCTACGGACTGTATATAGGATATGGCATTAGCACAAGAGTAGCATTAGGCTATGTTCGACACAATTTAAGTTATGGCCCGTTAACAACCCTGTAGTGCTCTCTCGTTTACTCCCATGACCCAAAACATGATTGTCCATATAATATACGGCTCATTACGACCATATGCCAATTTCTTGCCCGCGCTGCAACCTAATTTACTCATAGCTCTTATGTGAAACTGTCTCACACAGAAATTCAAAACCACAACTAGATTAATTCTAAAATAATTTAGGCCAGTTAATACAATATTACATCAACTAAAAGATAAAGTGTTTAAAAATCTTGAAAATTTCGGCCGTTTTTTAAGTCAAGTACCATAGTTTCATCCGAGAGTTCCCCTCGAATGATATACAATTGAATTCAAGAAGCTTCATGGTACATGTGGTTTGTCATCAAAACTGCTGATGGGTTTTTATATTTAACCGCATGAGCAATCTAAGCATGGGCGCCAAATCAAGAAACTCATCCATAGCAATAAGCGCCGATGCAACCGTACATGAAAGAATTTTTTTCTACACACCTAGTACTTGACCGTAGATGCCTAGAGAACCAACCCGTGGTTGGATGGAGAAGAGGGCGATTATAGCACAACCCATTAGAGTTCAAAACTTAGGTTTCGTATCTATGTGTATCTTTGTGTTTTATTTTATCGTGTTGGTGAGACATGGTTATCGCTTTATTATAAGTTAAAGAACTTGTGCATCCATATTTTAATCTTTAGTACCTTGTCTTACTTGTGCAAGCCCTATCTATCGTGTCTTCTTAAGCTTGCGTTGTTTACAAAATCTAGGGGGAGCTTTGATCCTAGGTGGTGTGGACTTTTAACTCTTTTTTAGTCTCCAAAAGGAAGTGCACACATCTAGGGGGTCCAGTCTGCATTTTTTAAACCTCTTGTACATTTTTCCTTTCACTTTATCCATTGCAATTCTTTGTTTTGTCATCACTCATCAAAAAGGGGAGATTAAAAGTGTGTCTCCTAGTTTTGGTGAAAACGACAACTCAATCTTTGGCCTAATCATGTGTTTAAGTTCTTTCAGTTATTTTTGATAATAGCATCTGACGATCGGTGTCCCTCTCAAAGTGAAAAGATCGCAGACGGTCTTTTCCATATTGAAAGAGACTAAGATTCTCTCCTACTGCCTCTAGTTTTGAAGACCGGAAGTTCCAGGGTGGGTCGGCCGAAAAATTCCGGGGTTCTGTGGAAACAACTAAGTATTTTTGCAAATTGCGTACTTGGTAGGGGTCAAAAATTTGGTTTCGCTCTTCACCCGGGAAAGTTCCGGGGCCAGAATCTTCCGTCTCCGTCTTCCTCTCCAGAAACTTCCGTGTGTGGAGAACCGACTAAGTCATTTAGAGTTTTTATCACTAGATAGGGTCCGGAGATTTGGCCCAAAAGTTTCCCTCTTACCACCTCAAACTTCTGAGTGTTCAAAACTTGCGGTCTAAAGAGCCAGGAACTTCCGGGCTCACGACACTGCAATAGCCATATTTTGGAGGACATATAAATACTCACCCCCCTTAGGATAGAGTTGCTCGTCCACTCTCTCTCCTCCATTAATTCCAAGCTCTTAAATGCATAGATCACCCTCCTCAATCACTCAATCTTGAAGACCTTCAAGGATTTGGTGGAGAAGACCTAGATATACATCTTCACGGAGCCATAAGTTTGATTCCCCCTCTTCCCTTTGGAAGCTTGTAATATCTTGGGGTACTTTGCAACCCTAGAGAAACCCTAGTGCTTAGGACCTTCCACCTTGTTTGAAGAAGTTTCAGATTTGTTGAGAGCCTCCAATTAAGTTGTGGAGATAACCTCAACCTTGTGTAAGGTTTGGTCACTGTCGTCAAGAGGACCTCGTTGTGGAAAGGAGCATTTCCCTCACCAGAGAAGTTCAAGGAGAATAGGGTGTGCACTTTCGTGCTATTGTAGTGACTAGGTGGTTTCTCACCCCTCCAACGTAGACGTACTTCCCTTGGAAGAAACTACGGGAAACATATCCTTTTCTCCGTGTTTACACTTGTTGTTTATCTTGTACTTTACTATTGCTTCCATCGTGCACCTTGTTTCCTATCATATAGGCTGTTCACCTAGGTGCACATATAGACAACCTTGTGTTTATGTTGTTTAGCCCAAATCTAAAAAGAAAAAAAAAGAAAAATTGTTAGTCACCTATTCACCCCCCTCTAGCGACCATACTTGTACTTTCACCATACAAGTCCAAATTTCCTAATTCGAGAACTCAGTCGTTACCAAAAGGAAGTACCAACTAAGACTTGGGACACTTAGATCCCGAGACTTGTTTTGACTCCGACTTTCGGGATCGGTATGCTCTACTCTTTCTAGCCTAGCAGGACTCCGGTCGTATAGGGAATGGCTCGAGCTCCTGCCTAGTCCAACGAGTGTTAACGGTAATCTCTTATTTGTCTGTTCTGGACTCCGAGAAATTAGGTGTTTGTTCTCCCCTTCCTAGTCACAGAAAGAAAAGGAAGACCACCTTAGGTAGGCATGATTGTACTCATACACGTCTATCATTGAGATTTATAGAGCGATCTCTCCGCTCTTGTGGAAATTCCGACGTTCTCGAGGCGATCTCAGCCAACAGCTCGTGCCCAACCCCTCAGAGGTACCCTTCCCAACTATGATAGGAAAAGCGAAAACATAACAAAAAAACTCTCTTAATAAGGGAGATAATAAGGAGTAGGCAACTCTCGGGATGTTCAGGGCCCGAGGGGTCCCTAAATACTGCAACGACTTAGAGTTGTACTTTTATTCTAATAGTTTTCGTGAATCACTCCATACTTATCCACATAGCATGGTGTGTTCCACATATTTTTCCTACATAATTTATCTTGCTTTTCCAACAAGTCATAATTCACTACTGAATGACATATTTTATCCTAACTGACATGCAATTACGTTACAAATTATCACATTTGGTAAAAAGCTTGCATTTCAACAAATATATGTTTGCAAACAGTCCAAAATATTAATTAGTTTAATTTTGATTCCATGTGCCTACACCACAATAATAATTGGTAAAAGAAGGAACGTAAGTCATATTTATGTAGAAAAAGATAGAGGCGTACATACCGCTTAAATACACACGCTATGTAAACATACAACACATGGATGTAAGAAAACACAACTATTTTTCATTTTATTAATCGTATAAGAAAAACTGGAAGCAATGCACGTTGTTACAAGCGATAGCAAAACAACGATAAAATTAAGCAAGATCGAACCAACGGGGGCAAAAGATTTTAACGTGGAAAACCTTTCCAACAGGGAAGATAAAAAACCACGGGCGGCAGCCAGCAATACTTCACTATTTCAGGTGAGATTACAAACGCGCCGGGATTTACAATATATGGCTTATCCCATGCAGCGGCTTACACGAGTTATATATAGGTGGTCCTAACCTAACTAGGTCGGCAAGGGTGAATCCAACTCCAACTTGGTAACAACTCTGACCTACCTTCATATAAATTTGTATCACAATAAAATAACACTCCACCTCAAGACAAATTTCTTCACGTAGCATAAAATGAAGTTTCACCCTGAAACAACAAAGAAAACACATTGAGCGCCAAATAGCCTGTTGGGCTGAACAGTGATACCAACTAAGTTTGAACAAAGGTCAAACTTATCAACAGGAACTAGCTTTTTCATCATATGAGCAGGATTATCGTGAGCACTAATCTTGCATACCTTCAGCTTACCTTGTTCAACAAAATCACGCACATAATGGTACTTCACATCAATGTGTTTTGTTCTCTCATGGAACATTTGATCCTTAGTAAGATAAATAGCACTCTAACTGTCACAAAATAGGTCAATGCAAGTATCATCTCCATAAAGCTCAGCAAACAGAACTTTCAACCAAACCGATTCTTTGCATGCTTCAGCAATAGGCATGCACTCAGTCTTAGTAGTAGATTGTGCAAAAACACCTGCAAGTTAGTCTTCCAGCTAAAAGCACATCCACTATAAGTAAACACATAACCTATGAGGGACCTCCTCTTCTCCAAGTCGGTAGCAGAATCCGAATCCACATAGCCTGCGAGTCCCTCACCAGTCTTGCCAAACTTCAAGAAAGCTTTGGATGTGCCGCGAAGGTACCTGAAAATCCATTGAATAAATTTCAATGTTCTTTACCAGGATTAGGCATGTATCGAATGATCAAACTCATAGCATAAGACAGATCAGGTCGAGAACACACCATGGCATACATTAAAGAACCAACATCACTAGAATGTGGAACTCGTGACATGTACTCAATATCTTTGTTAGTAATAGGAAATTGTAATGCTAACAATTTTAAGTGAGAATCAATAGGTGTACTGACACAGTTTGCATCATGCATATTAAAACGATCATGAACTTTTTTAATGTAATTCTCATGACTAAAAAATAGCAATCTAGATTTTCTGCCTCTTGAAATTTCCATACCTAGAATTTTCTTAGCAGGACCAAGATCGTTCATCTCAAACTCACTACTCAACCGTTTCTTAAAGTAGTGATTTCTTTCATTCTCTTGGCAGCAATTAACATGTCATCAACATATAGCAACAAGTATATAGATGATTCATCAACAGATTTAATCTACACACGTGTATCATATTTAGACATCTTAAAGCCATGGAACATCATAAACGAATCAAACCTTTTATACCACTGTCGAGGAGACTACTTCAAACCGTAAAGAGACTTATTTAGCTTGCACACGAAATCCTCCTTACCAGGAACTATGAACCCTTCAGGCGGGTCCATGTATATCTCCTCCTCAAGTTCTCCATGCAAAAACGCAATCTTGATATCTAACTTCTTAAGCTCAAGATCATGCATAGCAACAATACTAAAGAAAATACGAATAGATCTATACTTGACAACTGGAGAGAACACATCATTATAATCCACTGCTGGAATCTGGCTGAAACCTTTTGCTACTAATCTTTCCTTAAACCTTGGAGGCTCATTAGGAGACAAAACTTTCTTTATTTTAAAGATCCATTTGGATCAGACAACCTTCTTTTGTTTAGGAAGCGCACAACATCACATGCACCATTCTTCTCAAGTGATTGCATCTCCTCGTGCATTACACCAATCCACTTGTCACGGTCAACCGAAGAAATAGATTCATTGTATGTAGCTGGTTCAACATCATGCCCCACATGGTCAGCACAACTTAGAGCAAAATAGACAATATAACAATCCTCAATTAAACGAGTAGGACAAACGATTTTTCTCCTTGGCTGATCAGCAGCAATGTATGATTGCTGCAAAACAGGAGGTGATGGTGGGACAATATCCTCCTCGTCAATTTCAGTTTTCTCCTCATTCAGGTGTTCCACCTGCAAACAAACTCGTGGTTCGTCCTCATCAGAAGAATCTGGCACAACATCAGTCAACAAATTGTCCTCATACAGAACAGACATTAAACACAACACTCCTGCTGAAAAAGGTCTTTTCGGTTTTCGGATTCCACAACTTATATCCTTTCACTCTAGAACCATAACCAAGAAATAAACAATTAACAACTCTAGGCTCCAACTTTCCATTATCAACATGAGCATAGGCAGTGCAACCAAAAACTTTCAGTTGTGAATAATCAGCCGGCTCATCAGACCATACATCAATAGGAGTTTTCTTGTCAAGTGGGATGGACGGTGACCTGTTGATCAAGTAGCAGGAAGTGTTGGAAGGCTCAGCCTAAAAATTCCTATTCATACGGGCGTTGGACAATATGCAACGAGCTTTGGTGGTGATCATCCTTTTTATCCGCTTGGCTACACCATTCTGCTGAGATGTGTACGGGATGGTGTGATGCCTGACAATGTCTTTCTGCGCACAATAATCATCAAAAGCATGCGAACAAAATTCGCCACCATTGTTAGTACGAAGCAACTGCACCTTCCTCTCAGTTTTCCTTTCAATCATAACTTTCCACTCTTTGAAAGTAGCAAAAGTATCATCTTTAGTATCTAGGAAATAAGGCCAAACTCTTCTATAGTAATCATCAATGATAGTAAGCATATAACGAGCACCACCATAAGAGGGTTTACGTGAAGCCCCTGATGACGCACAAATATACGGGATCGCAACAGTCTTCGAGGGAAGTAAAACCAAAATTTAATGATTCGACACAAGGGGAGCCAAATAATATTTATAAGCCTTAACAACTGAGTTCTCAGTTCAGTTGCACGTGAAAGTAGACTTGCTCGCAATAGTTTTTCAGTGATACTAGTTTTATAACAGCAATAGTAGTAAAATAACAGCAGGAGTAAAATAGTAACAACAGTAGCAATTGCGTAAAACAACATGATTAACGTACTATTGGCATAGGGATGGATGAACGGGCGTTGCATGGATAAGACAGTTTATATAATAATAAAAACATGGGCATTGGAGATAGATAATAATAAAGCATCCAAGTTCTATGCAAACCATCGGCATGTGTTCTAATTTAGTCGTACATGCTCGCAATGAGAAACTTGCACAACATATTTTTTCATACAAGCCCGTTTGCAGCGGGGTCTCAAGGGAAACTACTGGTAATTAAGGTGCTCCTTTTAATAAAGAATTGGAGCAAAGCATTAACACTCCATGAACACATGTGATCCTCACAACACAACCATCCCCTCCGGTTGTCCCAATTATTGTCACTTTGGGGCCTCGGGTTCCGGACAACAATGTGTGTAAACAACTTGCAGGTATGATCAAGAAACATAATTATACTCATGAAACAATAACATGTTCAGATATGAGATCATGGCACCTGGGCCCTAGTTCCAAGCATTAAGCATAACAAGTTGCAACAATGATATATAGCACTAGTAACGGATACTAGGCACCATGCCCTAACAATATGGCATTATTACATAAATGATATCATCAAATCTCTTCCATCCCTCTCATCCTATAGCGGGGATTACCCACACATGGATGGGGGAATCATGGATGGTTGATGGAGAAGTGGTGGCGGTGATGATGGCAATGATCTCCTCCGAATCCTCGTCCTGGCAGGGCGCCAGAACATGAACTTCTGATCGCTGAACTGAGTTTCGAGGTGGCGGCGGCGCTTGATGACCCACAAGTATAGGGGATCGCAACAGTATTCGAAGGAAGTAAAACCCAAATTTATTGATTCGACACAAGGGGAGCCAAAGAATATTTATAAGCCTTAACAACTAAGTTTTCAATTCAGCTGCACCTGAAAGTAGACTTGCTCACAACAATTTATCAGTAGTAACAGTTTTATAGTAGTAGTAGTAGTAAAAAAAGAGCAGGAATAAAATAGTAACAACAGTAGCGATCGCGGAAAACAGCAGGATGAAAGTACCGTAGGCATAGAGGGAATGGATGAATGGGCGTTGCATGGATAATATAGTTCTTGTAATAATCTAAACATGGACATTGTAGATACTAATAATAAAGCATCCAAGTTCTAGGCTAACCATATGCATGTGTTGCAATATAGTCATACATGCTCGCAATGAGAAACTTGCACAACATCTTTTGTCCTACCAGCCCGTTGCCGCGGGGCCTCAAGGGAAACTACTTGTATTAAGGTGCTCCTTTAATAAAGCATCAGAGCAAAGCATTAACACGCCGTGAACACACATGATCCTCACATCAAAACCATCCCCTCTGCTTGTCCCAATTTCTGTCACTTTGGGGCCTCAGGTTCCGGACAATGACATGTGTAAACAACTTGCAGACATGATCAATAAACATAATTATACTCATGAAACAATAACATGTTCAGATCTGAAATCGTTGCACTCGGGCCCTAGTGACAAGCATTAAGCATAACAAGTTGCAAAAACGGTAGAAAACACTAACAATGGATACTAGGAACTATTCCCTAACAATCGGGCATTATTACATGATCGATCTGATCCAATCCCTTCCAGCCCTCTCAGCCTACAGCGGTATTTACTCACACATGGACGGGGGAATCATGGATGGTTGATGGAGAAGAGGTGGCGGTGTCGATGGCGATGATCTCCTCCGAATCCCCGTCCCGGCAGGGCGCCAGAACAGGAACTTCTGATCCTGAATTGAGTTTCGAGGTGGCAGCGGCGCTCTTTGTGTTTCTGTGGAATATGACGAACACCCTCGTGTTTTAGGTTTACAGGGCATATGTAGTCGAAAGGGGATCCCGAGGGGATGGGTGTGGCCCCTACACCACCAGGCGGCGTGGCCTAGGGGGGCTCCCAGGGGTGGTCTGGGCCACTCCTTGCCCCCCTCGAGGTGTCCTTCTGGCTCCCGAGGTCTTCTGGTGATATAAGATCAATGGGGTCTTTTTCGGGAAATTTCCCGAAAGTTTATTTTTCTGCACAAAAACGAGACACCAAGGTAATTCTGCTGAAAACAGCGTTAGTCGTGGTATCCAAAACTTACAAGTTTAGAGGCAAACAATAAGAAAAGTGTTCGTAAAAGGAGATACGTTTTGGACGTATCAACTCCCCCAAGCTTAGCTTATTGCTTGTCCTCAAGCAATTCAGTCACAAGTAAGTGCGATAAAATACTTGTACGAACACATTTGTTTCATATGATGTAAATATACTCACTATATGATCGAATGCTGAGGCAATACATAATAAGATGTATGCAAGATAAAAGTCACCTAGCAGTTATGCAAACCATGATGAGATGCCAACAAACTAATAATAAACAACATGAAGTATATCAATCTGCAGGATTGCAATGCTCATAATAGGGTATGATAAAGTGTACTCGCTTGCCCTTGATAATGGAGCAAAACATAAATGCTAAGGCACCTCTGAAGTTCAAATGAAGACTAGAAATAAAGATATCAAAGATACAAGCATCAAAGTTATACCAACATCAACCGTATTTTTGGACAAGAACATTACACTAAGAATGACATTCATGCTCTCAAGAAGGTGCATAAAGTGAGAAGGTGAAGACTCAACATAAAAATAAAAGAAAGGCCCTTCGCAGAGGGAAGCAGGGATTAACTCATGTGTTAGAGCTTTTTATTTTATTAAACAGAGGTATTGAAAGCATTTTTAGAGAGGTGTATGCTATGTCAACAAATGGCAAACAGACAATACAGTACGTCACAAGCCAACTAGACTTCACAAAAGTGTCTCCCATAGAAGGACGCATCTGGCTAGAAGGTCATCCATGTTTCTCTTTTGGTAACACAATTATGCTTTGACTGATAAATCAGGGGCAAAAATAGTAAAGTTAATTTGTTGTATTAATTTGGGGCTGGGCACCCCGCTGCCAGCTCTTCTATCATTTGGATAAGCAGATGTAGCCACTAGTCCAGGGTGTGAAATCCAATCAACAAGTGAGATAAATATTCTTTACTTACGTCCTCATGAGCTAAAACAGGGGCACAAAGTAGGAATAATTTTTCGAAGGTTTTAAAGGTAGCACACGAGAAATTTACTTGGAGTGGCAGTTAAATACCACATATATAGGTAGGTACAGTGGACACATTTGGCAAACTTTGTTTTTTTGGGAGTTGGATGCACGAGTAGAGCTTATACTCAGTACAGGTGAAGGCTAGCAATAGACTGGGAGCGGAAATCAAGAGAGCAACAACTGTCATAATCATGCTTGCGACAAAACAAAATTAACAGGAGCATAAAAGTGATACAAATACTCTGAGGCAAAATAAATCATCGAGGCTTAATTGACCTTTTATTTTCAATCATATGCATGCGTGAGCATGTGCCAAGTCGATTCAAGAGAAACAATGAGAGGGAGATACCACAATGTCATACCCTTCTATAAAACAATGAGAGCAAACATTCATACGACATGCTATTTTATATTAATAAGTTGGAAGTAATCATGCGAGAGCGCGGACTACTAAGCATCAATTAAATAACATATACCTTACACGAACGAACTAATCATATGCATGTTCACATGGATGATTATATGTACAAAAATAAAACAAATAGAGTTCATACCAGCCTCTCACCACAACTTGAATCATCATAAATCGTCATTATTGCTCTTCACTTGTGGATTGAATAATATAGAATGATAACCAAGCTCCAAGGGAGACACGGAAGTTCGGTGAACTCTACAACAAACTTTACAAAACCAAAGAAGAAGAACAAATATTTTTGGGTTTTCGAATTAAAACAAGAACAGAAGGAAACAAGCAAACAAAGCAAAATATTTTTGGATTTTTGAATACTAAACCGAAACGATAAAAGAAAGCAAACCAACAAAAGGAACTAAAGAAGAAAATAAAGAGAAACATCAGATTTTTTTTTGGTCTTTTTGTGTTTTGGAAAGCAAGAACAAAACAATAAAAACAAAAAGAAACGAAAGAAGCGAAGGAAACAAAACATGGATATACAAAGAACCGACAAAAACATGATATACAGATGAGTTTGATGTCGGAATACATCCCCCCAAGCTTAGGCTTTTGGCCTAAGTGGAGATCAATCCCAAGGGGACCATGAGGTGGCGCCCCTGTAGTGTGCCGAGGAGGAGCCCTCCTCCTGATATGTACTCGAGGATGCGCCGGTGTACTGCGTGGTGTAGTCCTCAGAAGGCGCATCTCGCCTCATCTGCTGCCTATGGAACTGCATCAAGCGCAGCTGCTCATATATCTCTCCCTTGGGGCGCGACCATGGTGCCCTATCAACTTTGAACAAAACAGGCTGCGACAGAATAACTTCCCGTCATCTCCCGTCAACAAATAAAACTCTATATACTAAATGATCAGCAGTAGAGTTAGCAGTAATTAAATGATGAGACTTCATGGCAGGCAGATTAATTTTATAAGGAGCAATCAATTCATCACCAGGAGCAAAAGGAAGGCCTAGAGCAGTTACTATATGTGTAGCAATAATGCCCCTATAAATGGGTCCCTTAGCAGCTAGGAGGCGAGCAATGAGAGAACCAAGGTTATACTTGTTGCTACGTTTAAGTGCAGCTCCAAGAAAAGCAAGATGATAGCTAGAAATATTGTTAGTGTTTCTCCCTACCAAAAATACTAGTAGCAAGATAATAAGTGAAATATCTGATGGCAGGAAGTTGGATGTTTCTTATCTTCCCGCGCTGGGATGAGCGGCCATCATCGGTGGTAATTCCTCGATAGAGCTCCATAGATCAGCGGGTCTCTCCTGAATCTTGCATGCTGTCCCAGAAGCGTTGATACCTATAATGTTACAAAAAGTCTCCAAGGGCAAAGAAAAAGAACTACCATATATCTTAAAAGCAACAGTGGGGCTATATGGTGAGTTATGAAATTTAAAGCTCTCAACAAAAGTTTTTGTGAGAGTACCATACGGGAGACCTTCATCCGCCATGTAGTTGGTTAAACCAACTCTTTCAATCAACATCAAGAAGTCATCCATTAGACATGCACTTCTCAAAAATGTATAACATGGGAAGCTAGATGGATTAACAATTCCATCACCTCCCGCATCATCGATGTTCGGTGTAATAAGGTCTCTGTTATAAGATGGCCTCAATAAGGTGGATGAACGTGAGGGCCTTGATCTTCTTGGAGCATCAATCCTAAATATTTCTCCAAAGTTATGGTTGTCCATTTCTGAAATTTTTGAACAATCATCACAAAAATTGATTTCAAGCAACTATAAGGTGGAAACTACCATAGAAACTTATAGGAGAGCTAAACATGCATCAAAACTATATTATTTCCACTCAAATCAAGCATGAAAACTCACATAAGTTGTCACATACATTACCAAAATACTCAAGAAATACTCCACCAAATAAAATTCTACTTGGATAATCGGAGGAGTCACATATCGGAGAGCAAATGCACCAAATTTTAGCAACAATGGTGGGCTGAGCAAAGAGATCAAAAAATCTCGAGGAAGAATAGCAAGAACACGGGTTCCAGGAAATGTTTTGAGTTTATGGGGTGAGAGAGGAATCTTTGGCAGGGGATTGAGTTAGTGGAGGGCCAGGGGCCCCACACCATGCCTAGGCGCCACCAGGGCAGACCGTGCCCCCCTATGGTGTGCCTGACTAGTGGGTCCCCCTGGGGTCTCCCAGGTGACTCTCTACCTCATTTTTGACGTTAAAATGTATTATAATTTTTCTAGAATTTTTCGAGAAACATTATTTTTGAGGTATTTTCATAATTTAATAATTAATTAAAACAAAAAAAATGTGGAAAGGTGGAAAACAAAACCAAAACCAGAACTACAGAGGTTCTTTGACACTCCAAAAGGCAAATAACCAAAGAAAACAAAGGTGAAAGTGGTGAAAACAAAAATGTGGATGGTGAAAACATGCATAACCACAGTAATCAGGATGAAAACATGAGGAAAACATGACTATGGATGATGGAAAACATGATTATGCTAAAGTAGCAAGGTGATAACAGAAGTTAACATGGTGAAAACATAACGGGGAAGGTCAAAACATAGTGAAAACATTCTCCTCTTCATTCAAAACTATTTTGTTAACAAGGGTGATCAAGTCTTGTTACCAGAACAATTTTTTTATGAAGCAAAACTTTGCATATCACTAAATAATTATGTTACCTCAACCTTGATAGACATAGTCGCAATCATAATAATTTCATATTATTTTGGTGGCATTGGAATGGGACAATAAAATTCTCCAATCTTGATGGTCTCAATATTTTCAATTGAATTTGGGTGATATCTTATATCAATCTTCTTGGGAAAATAAATAGTATGCTTTTTATCAGTAATATTAAAAGTTACTTTTCTTGATTGCAATCAATAACAACTCATGTAGTGTTAAGAAAAGGTCTCCCAAGAATAATAGACATATTATTATCTTCAGGCATTTCCAACACAACAAAGTCAGTTAATATCAAACAACTAGTAGCAACTTGAACATGAACATTCTCACATACTAGGAAAAATGCCCATGCGTCGCAACGGATGAAAAATAAGTAGATATTTGTTTACAATCTTGGAAATGTCGTAATTTGTATTACTCAAACATCTTAGTTGTCACTTTGATGTTTAGTTCATATAATTTATTATGTGTTTCACTTCTTATTTCTGATGTTCCAGTCTAAAACAATCATCTGAACAGAGCTAAATTTCTAATATTTTTTGTTTACATCATGGTTAGCAAAACCATATAGGTTTGCAACAAAAACCATTTTAAGTTCTTTGCCCCAGTGCGTTTATGAATTCTCCTTCCTCGCCCCTGTGATTTCTTAGCGGGAGTGAATCCGGTAGCTTCTACTTCTGTTGTCTCGCAACCTCTTAAAATCAAAATAGAATGTATCAAAACACAAAAATAATTAGAAAACTTTGCCATGCCAATAGAGCTTATTTTGCATGATAAAATTATGTGAAATCGGGCCATATAGATATACTATGTCCGCTTCGCCAAGGTGGTGTACGGATGTGAATGCACAAGCTCATCCGCCGGTTCACACAACATCTGAAGCTCATCAGTCCTTACCGGAGTAGTTTCGGTTGTCGGAGCTCACAAATTACTCTCGAGATGCGTGAGCTGCCGGAGACACTATTCGTTGACATTGGTATATGCATATCCTGAAGCACCAAAATTTTAATTGTAAAGTACGACACGATGCATCATTCTAATGCAATAAAATCAAGACATGTACTCCCTCCGTCTCAAAATAGGTGTCATTGGGGTGGATGACGAAGGGATGGATCCTAGGCCTGTCGGGTGAGCCTACCCGGTCTCAGGCCCAAGGCCCAAGCTCCAAAGGAGGCACCATGGACTGTTCTAGAAGGCCCAATCAAAGCCCACCCGCAAAGCCTTGCGGGTTAAGAAAAGAGACCTGTAACCGACTTAGGGTTAGGGTTTGTATCCCCCCCGGGCACGGTTTGAGACCTGGCTATCTATATAAAGCCAGGAGAACCACCAGGGGGGAGGACCAAGCAATACCGCACCACCAAAGCCTTGAGATTAAGATCGTACTCTCGACTTGAGCATCCCCCATTGTAACCGATCTACTCGTTAATACAGATCGACAGAGGAAGGAGTAAGGGTTTTACCTCTACGAGGGCCCCGAACCTGGGTAAATCGTGCCCCCTGTTTAGCCGACGATTGTCACCAACGCCTACACGTTCTCCTAATCGAAACCCTATGAGTTCACCCGAGGGACTTGTTGAGATGCATATTCGACAGTTGGCGCCGTCTGTGGGAACGGCGGGCGCTGGATCTCCGGCATCTTCGGCCTCATCGACGACCAACTCACGCTGGAACCCCGGAACTTCGACTCCAACCAATCCGATCCGAATCGGATCGGTCATCGTCGCCCCTCACTCGCCGGAATCACGCCCGGTATTCGGCGACTTGGAGAAGTGTATCACCGTGACGTTCGGGAGCTTCCAGTTCTATGCCAACAAGGACAGAATTCATCACTTCCCCGAGCAAACCAATCTCGAAGGATCAGGATCTGGGTCGATCTCTAGCCCAGGAGCTGTCGATTCACGATCCTACTACGCGGATCGCGACTTGGCGAAAAGCGGCGAATCTATCCGCCTCAACGCCAGCAACTTCCATACCCTCTCCATAGAGGAACCTTCTCGGGTCAGGAAAGCCTGCCTAACTACGCCTAGGACCCGCGAGCCATATCTAGCTCAGGTCTGCATGGCAGGATCAGGAGATCCACCCGAAGAAACTGAGAACAGCGCAAGGGAACGCGCTACTATCGGCGTCTCGCGAGCTGATTGGGATCGGGCAAAGGAGGCCATCCGCACAAGCAAACCACTGGAACTCGGAGCTCCTCATGAGGATATGACCGCCTACCACTATCACCTAGTGAGTGCGGCTACTCTAATCAAGGAAGCTCGCATAGATCTAGCCGAGCGGAAGAGATTAGCAGACGAGTCGAGCCAGCGCTGAGCCGCGCTATCCAAAACACCTTCTGTCGGAAATCGCCCCGCAAGAAAAGGACGCGTCTCAAGAACCGCGACTACGGATGGAGAGTCCCTGACTGGAATCAGCAAATCACTCGAAGCTTCCCTTATGTGCGTCGACGAGGATGGAAACGTCTATCCACAAACTCCCGCCGCCGCAGTACTGGCTGCAGCCACCTACATGCCGACAAATAAACTAGGGGAGAACGACCCCCGCGCAGAGCAGTAAAGGCAAGTATAGAAAGGGTTGGGCATGACAACCGCCAGACTCGCCTCCTACGATCGCAAGAGAACAGCCGCGCAGAAGGACAAGGAAGCACCCCGCGGACATAGGAGCACATCGCCTAGCAAGGAAAAATCGCCTCGTCGCGCGCGAGGAAAAGAAGCTCGACGACGCGGAGATAACCCGAGTGGCAGTGACAACAGCCCGAGAGATCGAGACCGTAGCCGCAGCCCGCGAAGAGGTCGAGACCGCAGCCCGAAAAGATCGAGATCGCAGCCCACGGCGACACAACAGCTACTCGCGACACCACAGCAAGGAGCCGCGGCGAGACGTCAACTGCGACGAGCCTGGGTACAATGCGCGATCAGACATCGCTCAGCGCAAGGTTGACAAAGGTCGAGCGGCCAGGAATCGCGCGCGTTCCCCATCTACCTCCTCCTCCGACGAGGTCTGTGGAGCCTTATGTTTTGCCCGCAACATCCGCGAGGCACCGCTACCCAAGAGGCTTAAGCTCTCTACGGAGGTGCAAAAATACGACGGTTCACAAGAACCACAAGCTTGGTTGTCAGATTAACTCACGGCAGAAAAATGCCAACGTGGGAACAAAAACACAGCTATGCAGTATCTTAACCTACATCTCATAGGCGCTGCGCGCAGCTGGCTCGAAGGAAGACCGAGGGCATGCTACAGTTCATGGGACGATCTAAACCTCGATTTTTGCAAGAATTTTCAAGCAACATACAAAAGACCGGCGACCATCGAGGAGTTACGAGCTTGCAAGCAGAAAAGTGGCGAGTCTACCCGCGAATATATTCAGCGATGGACCACACTCAGGAATACAGCGGGAAACATATCAGAGGAGGTCGTAGTCGAAGCATTCGCCAAAGGAGCTCGGCGAACCTCCTTCCGGGAAGAACTGGGACGGGTTGCATGCAAAACCATGGGAGAACTGAAGGCCATAGCCGACAGATGGGCCAACGGCGAGGACGCGGTGCACAATGAGAAAGCCTCATCACCAGCACCAGAAGACGATCGCCATGGTCGAAAGAAAAGGAGAAAGCATTACGACGGCGATGATCGAGAAGAACTGGTGACAGCGGAGTTCACAAGAAATCGCGACAGCGGATATCGCGGAAATCGCGAGTGGAAGCCAAAGCCAGAGGACAAAACCCCCGAGGAGGACCTCGATGGTTACTGCACGCTACATCTATTTACACATAAGTGCACTGGCAAAACTAAGGCAACACACTTTCTCAAGGATTGCCGAAAGTTCCTTGACATCCACGAGATCTTCTCGAAGAAAAATAGAGCAGCAATCAATCAGGGCTACCCGCAGCTCCCTGGAGGAGGACCCCAAGGATTTCACCCGCCGCAAGCCCTGCCCCCACCAGGAAATCAAAACACGGTGCTAGCTGCACTACCAGCGCCACCCGCCCCAAACCAGGGAGCCAATGGATACCCAAATCCAGCAGGACTCCTAGGGATGATACAGAAAGTTTGCCCCTCCCGCAGTGCCCAGAAAACAAACACTCGACAGGTATTCATGGCTGTCCAGGCACCACCATCCCAACCCGAGTATCTGAAGATGGCCGATCAGCCGATAATTTTCTCCAAGGAAGACCATCCCCCCAGAGTCTATCGACCAGGGCATGCCGCACTCGTCATCAAGGCGCAAATAGGCAACTATGAACTCGCCCGAGTATTCATGGACAGAGGTAGTGAGATTAACATCATTTACGCGGACACACTCCGCAGGATGAACAGGAACCAGGACGGACTCACGCAATCAGGGACATCCTTTCACGGGATAGTACCAGGAAAGGCAGTCCGCCCACTCGGAACAATATACTTGGAGGTGGTGCTCGGCAACCGAAGCAATTACAGATGAGAATTTCTCGACTTTGAAGTAGTCGACTGGCCCTCATAGTACCACGCCATTCTTGGCCAAACAGCGTTCGCCAGATTCATGGCAGTACCACACTATGCATACCTGAAGCTCAAGCTGCCTGGGGAACATGGTACCATCACCATCGATGGTGATTTCCAAAAATCCAATAAATGCGCCATCGAGTTCAACGAGATCGCCAAATCCTTCGGGACGCAGGAAGAGCTGGAAGAGATAGCAAAAACCACGGATCACTCCGTGATGCCTCTCACCAAGAAGAACGCCCGAGAGCTCGAGTTCAGCGCAAACAGTGGCACTCAAAAACATCAGGTGCACCCGACCGAATCTACAAAAACAGCGAGGGTGTCCACCACCCTCTCGTCAGCATAGGAAGGCGCGCTCGTCGAACTCCTCCGTGAGTACTGGGAAATTTTCGCCCGACAGCCTTCATATATGCCAGGGATACCCAAGGAGTTCGCCGAGCACTCACTCGAAGTTTATAAAGACGCCAAACCTATCAAGCAGACAACCCGACGATTTTCAGAGCCAAAGCAAAAAACACTTGGAGAAGAAGTAAAAGGTTACTCACAGCAAAATTCATCCGCGAGATAAAGATCTCCACCTGGTTAGCAAACCCGGTGCTGGTCCCGAAGAAAAATACTGACATCATTCGCGTGTGCATCGACTACACGTTGTTGAATAAGCATTGCCCCAAGGATAATTTTCCCTTACCACGGATCGACCAGATCGTGGACTCCACAGCAGGCTGCCAGCGCCTCTCCTTCTTGGACGCCTACTCGGGCTATAATCAGATCAGAATGAAAAAAGAAGACGAGGAGAAGACAACATTTATCACACCCCACGGTGTTTACTACTACACGACAATGCCTTTTGGGCTAAAGAACGCAGGCGCAACATGTCAGCGCTGCATGCAAAAATGCCTCACCAAGCTCATTGGCAAGAATGTACAAGTGTACGTTGACGACATCGTCATCAAGACTCGAGTAGAGAACACACTCCTCGATGACATCAGAGAAACATTCGATGAGCTGAACGCGTACCGAATCAAGCTCAATCCGACCAAATGCGTCTTTGGCATCCCTGCAGGACAACTTCTTGGATACCTGGTTTCTGCTCGAGGAATTGAAGCTAACCCGGAGAAAATCCAAGCGATCCATTCTAAGCAGATACCAACTAATCTCCGTGGCGTACAGCAGCTCGCAGGACGAGTAGCCGCTCTAAGCAGATTCATTGCGAGGCTAGGCGAGCAAGCATTGCCTTTCTACAAGCTATTGAAGAAAACAGATAAGTTCGAATGGACACCCAAAGCGCAGAAAGTATTCGCGGACCTCAAGCGAGCATTGCAGAGTAGGCGTTTCCTGGTAACACCACAAGAGCGGGAGCCACTGTATCTGTACCTAGCCGCAACAAATCAAGTCATCAGCACAGCAATCGTGGTCGAGCGGCCAGAAGACGGCAAGGCGTATGGCGTGCAAAGGCCAATATATTATATCAGCGAGGTGCTTTCGCCCTGTAAACAGCGATACCCTCATTATCAGAAGCTCGCGTACGGCGTGGTGCTCACAGCTCGAAAACTCAAGCACTACTTCCAGGAGCACACCGTCATGGTGGTAAACGATGCATCACTCGGTACTATCATGAATAACCCAATGGCATCCGGAAGAATTGCAAAGTGGAGTATCGAGCTCGGCGCCTGGGACATTATATATGCAGGGCACAAATCTATCAAATCACAAGTACTCGTGGAATTCATGAACGAGTGGAGAGAACTACAAACGCCAGGCCCTCCAGAGTATACAAGCAATTGGATAATGTACTTCGACGGGTCGAAGAGAAACGAAGGAGATGGAGCCGGGGATGTACTGATATCCCCCAGAGGTGACAAGTTGCAGTACATCCTGCGATTGGATTTTCCACCCGACGACCCGGCATCAAACAATGACGCAGAATACGAGGCCCTCCTCCACGGCATGAAGATGGCGATCGCCTGTGGAGCCACCCGACTGATGATCTATGGAGATTCAAACCTCATCGTACAACAGACAATGAAAGAGTGCGACGCCATTGCAGAAAACATGGTCGCTTATCGAGATAAGTATAACCTACTCGAAGGAAGTTTTAAAGGGTGCGAACTAAAGCATATTGCGTGATCCAGCAACGAAGAAGAAGATAAATTGGCAAACATGGGTTCTACCAACACACCCATACCGCCTGGAATATACTTCGAGAGGATGATCAAGCGCTCAGTCAAGGTCAAAAAATCAGCAGAAGCACCCGCAGCATTGGAGACAGAGGTCAGCCCGCAAACTGCTATGGTTGAGCTCAGCCACAACATTTCAAGGCAAGTTTTTCTGGTCGAACCAGTCTGGACGCAGAAATACCTCGACTACTTGTCCAACAAGCAGCTCCCAGCAGATATTCGTGAGGCTCGACAGATAGTACGACGCAGCAAAGCTTTTCGAGTGCTCAATGGAGAGCTATACAGACAGAGCATATCAGGAATATTGCAGAGATGCATAGCACCCAAGGATGGCATGGAACTACTTCGAGATATACACCAAGGAGATTGCGGGCACCATGCCAGCTGGAAGGCGATCGTGGGTAAAGCTTTTCGAGCAGGATTCTACTGGCTCACAACGGCGAGGGACGCAAAGGACCTAGTCGACAAGTGCAACGCATGCCAAAGATTCGCGACAAAGCCGCACGCCCCTGCCACTGAACTTCACATGATCCCAATCGCCTGGCCCTTTGCACAATGGGGGCTAGACATGGTGGGGCCACTGCGAAAGTCGACACCCGGAGGATACACACACTTGCTCATTGCAGTCGACAAATTTACAAAGTGGATCGAGGCTATGCCAGTCACTTCCGCCAGCGCCCAATGCGCCATGAAATTCCTCAACTCCATCGTGTGCAGGTTTGGCATACCACACAACATCATCACCGACAACGGTAGCAACTTCACAGCGAAGGAAATACAAGAATTCTGCGAACAGAAGGGAATCACCCTCAGTTTCGCTTTAGTGGCTCACCCGCAAACTAATGGTCAAGTCGAGTGATCAAACGGATTAGTCTCAGCCGGGCTCAAGAATCGGCTACTCGACCGCCTAAACCCAGCAGCAGGACACTGGACAGAGGAATTACCATCAGTGCTGTGGAGCCTTCACACAACACCAAATCGGTCAACAAACTACACGCCATTTTTCATGGTCTATGGAGCCGAGGCCGTCCTACCTGAAGATGTCAAATTCAGCGCACCCCGAGTTGTCGCATACAGCGAAGAAACCTCGAACAGGGCACTCGCAGAAGACGTGGTCGCACTCGATGAAATTCGCGACATCGCACTCGCAAGATCGGCGGTATACCAGCAATCACTGCGCAATTACCACAGTCGTCCCATACGCCACAGATCCTTCGTGGTAGGTGACCTGGTGTTGCGGCTCAAGCAAAAAGAAGGACACAAACTAGAGCCACCATGGGAAGGACCCTTCATCATACATGAAGTTATCCCAGGTGGCGCCTATCGACTGAAGAACCCCGAGACCGGTGGCATCTACTCCAATCCATGGAATGTTACGCATCTCCGCAAGTTCTATCCTTAGGATTATTCTATTTGCGAAAATAAGGCTATACTAGCCATCTTGTAGCTCAAGGAAAATACATGGCTTCTCAGTCATATCAATACAAACACATGGTTTTTCATCCATAGCTATTCGTGTTTTCTTCATTTTACATGCTCAATACAGGTATACACCCCAAACGCACGGGGGGCAACACCTAACTAAGCATTACAAGAAAATATACAAATACAAGGGACAAACAAGGTTCACACCTTATAAAACTCCTTATAAAATCTCGAGTGAATATACAATGTAACAGGATATCTACATCCTACGACTACAATTAATGAGGAGCAGCCCTCTTAGCCAGCTTGTGTTCAATCTCTTCAGAAGTCAGTCGAATGATCTCCTCCGTCGCAGGTTTCACGACTCCATAATGAGGGATCATATCGACTGGAGCATTGGGGAGCCTGGCCATGGATCTAAAATTGACTTCAGGATGCCACAACCGAACAAAAGCGAGCGCCACTTCTGCATCGCAGATGAGCTGCTGACGAACACACTCGCGAACTTCACCAACTCGGCCAAAAAGTCTTAGCAGGTCGCTTAACTTCTCTGGAACAATACCTAGTGGATAGAACGTCCGATGCACAGAAGAAAAGGCTTCGTGACAAGAGTCCACAAGCAGCCTCGCCTAGACAGCCCGGTACTTCAAAGTAGCCAGAATAAAGCCGCGGCTGCGGTCAGACCAAAAGTTGTTCGCATGCGGCTTTGAGCTACTCGCCTCATGAATAATGTGGTTGTCTACCCAATGAGTTTCACAAGGAGCATTGGGCTCAACAACTGCGAAAAAACACCGTGAAAGGTCAACAAGGTGAAGCGAAGGTAAAACAACAAAGTGCTAGGGGGCTAGCATGCTTACAAAGCATATCCTTGGTAACAACAGCTAACTCCTCCATCACGAACTGTTCACGCTGAGCCGCAAACTTGTTCTTTGATTTAGCTATATCAGCCACTCCACGCAAAGCTTTCAGCTTGCGCTCACCATCCGCGACACGATCACGGAGCCCGGCAAATGTACCAACAACAGCAACAAGGGGATCTACTCGTGCAGCAGATCCACTCGAAGATTCTGCGTTAGGACCCACAACCTGGAAGGAAACGAAACAAGTTCAGATACACTCCAAGACCCCACTCGAGAAATATACCACCTACTTAACATGTGCTCGGGGGCTACTCCCATCGGGAGCTCGTGCCGTTTCAATCGCAATAATCAGACATTTTTAGACATCAAAATAACACTTCGTTTAAAGGCAAAATACGGGAATGCATCCCAAGGTTCATTACATTGAGAGAGCAAAATAAAAGCAGTCTATCCGATGGAACTGCAGAGGTACTGCCACTCGCGATAGGATGTCCCTTGCGACTAGTACGAGCAATCAATTCAGATAGTCTCTTGGCAAGGGCTGCAGCCGGATCGCCGAAAGGACGAAGCGCTACCTTTTTTCCTGTGGCAGCATCGAAGGGAAGGCTTGAGTACGCCTCTTCCAGGCGTGCGACTCCATGCGCCAACGCAAACTGGATGGCAGTCTTCGCTCCGCATTCAGATTGGGCAACAGAGTAAGCCTGAAGAAGATCATCCTCCAGGAAAACTTTCAGAAGGCCATCCAACGTGGGCGGAACTGCGGCATCCACCAAAAGACGCTCGTCGAGTTGCGTCAGCACTCGAGTGGCTTCGCCAACGAGGGAGCAGACCCACGCGCATGTTTCTGGAGCTGGGCGCAAGAATCCGTTGAACCCCAAGCAGCTCCATCGCAACGCCAAGAACCTCTGCAAAAAAAGCGTCATAAATTCCTAAAACAACCCATTTAGTCGCAACACAGCGGAAATTAAGTGCAACTTACCCGCGAATCTCTGAGCTAGAGGGCGAATGAAGCCAACAAGATCATTGTCCTGTTTAGTGCCAGCCTCCTCCAGTTGCTTCAGCGCGCCCTGGGCCTTAGCGAGCTTCCCCTCAAAGTCAGTCGACCGCTTGCGAGAGGATTCAAGTTCCTTTCGAGCGGTCTCCAACTCGGCCTCAAGGATTTTCACCCGAGTGACAACATCAGTTTTCTCGGCCTTCAGGAGATCAACTTGAGCTACACAGCAGTGAACTTTAGCCTAAGAGAATTTATATGATAAAAAAGAACAAGCAAAAGGGAACGGATCAATTTACCTTGGAGAGCTTGGCCATCCGCGACGAGTCGATCACGATCCACCCGAAGGGATACACAATCTGCCTCAGCTGAAAGTACGCGGTGACCAATGGCTATGAGAGAATCAAGAAGAGACTGCAAAAACACAAGACGAAGGTCAAGTTAGAAAAAACAAAAAGGAAAGAAATTGAGCCTATTCACGACTGCAAACATGCGAGTATAGCCTCAGGGGCTACTCCTATCGGGAGCACTGCCGTGCACCCGATAAAGTCAAGAGAAGAAAGAAGCTTAAATATTGAGTTTGTAGCCAATCACACGCGATTGACCACAGCCTCGGGGTCTACTCCCATCGGGAGCACTGTCGTGCACCTGATAAAAATCATAAGTAAACAAAGTGAAAGATGCAAGGATGGTGACAAGGTTTACCTGGACTTGGGCGGTGCGCAGAGGGTCAGCCAAGCTACCCGACGCTTCTTTCGAAGTAGGGGCTCCACCCGCAAAGCTAGGCAACTTATAATCCGTAGCCGCAGTTGCTGGAGCTGGGCTCGGAGAATTCTGGACAGCCTCAGCGACGGGAGCTTCACTCGCAGCAGCATCCTTTTTCTTCACGGAGGGAAGAGATGAAGCGAATTGGCCAGGGCTAATGGATTGAAGCCTGTCATGAAAAAATAGCAGCGTAAGAAAAAGCGAGGAAAAATGTAGCATCCCAACTTTTAATAAAGATGGAATACCTGTGTTATTGTGCTAGTCCCTTGATCAATTGCCAGCACCATAGTACAAAAAGAAATATCATGCAAATGCATCAAATTCTATTACATCGCATGATCCAGTCTTTACAAAATAGTATTACAACTTGCATAGTCTTAGAAGACTAGCAGAAAACAAAGATATACATCGGAAGACATAGAACAACATTGAGCCCATCTTCTTCATGTGCCACAGGCAAAACATGTTGGCAATAGTCTCAAGATCCTAAACGAAATCCTCACTCGTCTTCAGAAACATCTGCAATATGGAATCTGCAGCCACAAGGGAGTCAATACAATTTAATGTATTGGCAAGTAACACTATGGTGGATATAAACGGCAAGACTAATACTACATGCTTATTTGGCTGAGTGGAGTTTTGGCTAAGTTTGCATAAAGCCAGTTTTCTCCTATCACTTTTGTAAAACAAACTTTTCTTTTCAAAAGGGTGGCAACATTGGATTAAGATCCAAGCACCACTACTACCGTTCACTTGGTAAAATTTTACTTATTGAAATTGATGATGAGATTCTTCCGTCATTCCTTGTCCAGCTGCTCATAGTTGTCCATAACCGGGGACACGGATAAGATCTTAGTTTGTTGACTCTGCAGAGGTTGTGCACTTTCACCCTTTGTCTTCAATTAGCCCAAACATCCTATACACCCGGAGTGCATCATGGAAAGGAGAGAATTGAGACGAGATCTTTCAGAAGAAGAAGTCCAAACCCACCGGCAAGACTGTTCCACCTATAATTTTTCTACATCTGCTAGTCAAGCCTGGGCTGAACTCTCACAACTTAATTGATCAAGACAGAGCCCATATTGTCAAAAGGATGCACGGGAAGCTACTAGATTTAGAGGGACATACTAATCTCTTTGTTCCTGGATGGCCATCCGCAAGTGACAACCTCAAGTGGAATAACCCTTAGACAAGGGCCCTGAGGCAACACTCAACATAAACCAGTCTTACCACTTCCACCCAGGTGGTTCATTCATTAGTTATACTTAGAATTTTCCTCAACATCTAGTAAAACAAATTTTGTAGCATGGCTAAGCATCTAAATAAGTACCAAGGCATCAAAATAACAAGGTATAAGGATGGCTACACACTACTAGGATATAGCATAGCATAATATAACTTATTAAAATTTCCTATCATGCATACTACTCAAAATCAACTAATACATATAGAAAATAATGGGTAGTTGATGATGTGTTACTTGCCTTGTTGAAGTTGGTGAAGAAATAACACTCTTCACAAAAGATCGTTGCTCTCCGTTCAATCTATACATGGAAAACACAATAACAAAATAAACAAGCATCCTAGCAAACAAACACATGAGTGGAGAAAACAAACAGAGCAAATAACATAACAAAGGAGTTGTACCAAGTTGGCTAGGACAAAGTCGAGAATTGAGTTCAATACTTGTTAAGGAAATTCAAGGGTTTACTTGGGATGGACTAGGTTGAGTTTGTAGTGATAAAACTTTATGGGAATCATATTTATCTAAGAACTTCCAAGAGTTCACCAAGGTGATCTCACTATTTTAACTAAAGTAACACAATACAAAGTCTAACACTTAGTTGTTTTCATCAAAACATTTGAGTGATCTCAGTTAGTACTTCCATTTTGGTTTAGGCTAGGTCTAGGTTCAACTAACTTCATAACAAAGGATATAACAAGTTAAAGTCTTGGTATTTTCCATTTGGGTCAAGGGTTGGACAAAAACAACTTGTTATTTGGCTCCAAGTCTTCACATGCTTGTCTTCTTGAAGATCATCTTCATGCTTATAACGTAGACTTTTCCTTGTATGGATTCTTCTCTTGATCTTGACAGATTTCTTCATGGCTTTCACTTTACTAATTGGTTTGGGTATGGGTTGGGCACAAAATACCACTAAGTCAAGAGGAAGAAAATAAGAAGAAAGATAGAAAGAGAGAGGGAGATGTTTTCTTCTATATTTCTTCACACTTCTACTTCCTTGAGTTGCTTCTAGTGGTGGAGTCTTTTCTTCAAAATTTCTTCATTGATCTTCCTTGTAGCTCTTCATGTTGCCACCAAGTTGAAAGTGAAGTGCCTTCTATTGCTTGAGTCTTGTTTTCCATTTGCTAACTTGATGGATTCTTGAAGCAAGAATAGGAGAGTGGAGAAGTAGATGGAAAACAATAGTACTAGTGTTTTGAGGTTCACTACTTGGTCTTTTATATGGTTTACATATACTAGGGACTTGGTCTTGGATTCAAAATGGCCACAACAAATAATGGTAGAAAGAATAGAAAGGCATGATCAACTAGTGGTTCACTAAGATGGATTTTTGGTCCAACTTACAAGGAAATGGTTCAAGGTTGTCCAAAAGGTTTAGGTACTGATGTCTCTGGTTCAAGGTTACCAAAAGGAGCAATTTTTCTTAAGGCAACATATTCTAATTATTTATAGAATTAATTCTATGCCAAAAATACTTAAATATACTACTTAATTCTAATTTCTAAACTAACTTGTTCAAAAATTATTTTGGGACAGAGGGTATGAAATTACACATCCTAAGATTTCCAAATATATTTTATTTTCAATTTTTGGATTTGTAGAATTTGGATTATGCCAAAATTCATCAAACAAGCATATTTAAATTTGAACCAATTTTAGTTTGTAAAATTTGAATTTGGCCAGTGCCAAACGTTTCTACAGATCCAGGGGATTTCAAAAAGTCCAAGTATGCTAAATTTGGCTAAGTTCTTGAAAAGATATGATGATTCTAAAATCTCGGGACTATTCTGCAAAATTGCCATTTTTAATTTATTCAGAAAAAAATAACAGAAAGCAGTTGGGCTCGATTTTGGTTATTGACCGCGTGGTGCGGCAGACAGGGAGTAGGCCTGGGCCGGCTACGTGCTGCTCGGGCGGCAGATAAGGAACTTAACGCTCCCTGACTGGGCAGCCACGTGTTTTAATCTCACTGGTTGATACCCCTTCGCATAAGTGGTTTACTCACGGTTGTAGGAATCAAATCGTACGATGAGGGATCAAGGAGCTCACCGAGTGGCGCGGGGTTCACCGGAAATGGCGAGGATGGTGGTGCTCCGGCGATGCTCGACGCAGAACTCGACGCCAGCGTCTCTCTGGTGCTTCCCTGGGCTCGTGAAGATGGCCAAAAGGCGCAGTGGTTCATGGAGAGGTTGATGGTGGCCACGGTGGTCCTCGAGGTGGCTCCATTTGGTGGCGCGATGAAGATCCGAGGCGGCGGAGGCTGTGTCGTCGACGGATGCGGCGTTATGTGGATCTCCAAGCACGACGAAGGGGACGACGGTGCACAGAGGGACGCGGGGATGCAGATGGTGGCGGTGGCTCTGGCTCTTTCTCCATGAGATGGCGGCGCGGCACGAACGGATAATGCTCGAGCTCCGGCGATGCACGGGAGTGCACGGCGAAGCGGAATCTCTGCGCCAAAAATTTGAAAAACTAGTCAAGGAGGGGAGCAAGGACACGGGGATTCGTACGGGACCAAAATGAGCGGTGCTAGCTCCCTTACCTCACCGGGATCGGAGACCTACGGCGGCGGAAGAATGTGGCTCCGGTGAGCGATTGTGGCCAACTCGAGGGTCAAACGGAAGGGGAAAGAGAGGGTTATTGAAGAGGGAGAGGAGGGCTTTAAGGAGGAGGAAACGACGCATCAAACGGTGGCTTCAAATGCGAGCAATCAACGTGGGATTAAGACATGCGTTTCGAATTTCCTTCGGTTACAGGTTGAAGACGACGATGACGTGATGCTGACGTCATCACTCTTTTTTTTTTTGCTTTTCTTATTTCTCTTATAATTTCTGTTTTATAAATCCAAACAACCTCATTTAAAATTCTAAAAAATTGTAATTAAATTATCTACCAAATAGAAACATTATTTTGATGTTTCCAACACAATTCAATTTTTATATTTTGTAATTAAAATTAAATCACTAATAGTACTTAATACAAATTTTAAAATAGAAAATGTAAATAAATGGAAATTGGGTCTTATGAAATTAAAGATGCCTTCTACTTGTCAATTAATATTTTTAAAGTCTTTTAAATAAATTTTCATATATTTATATATTTTTTTAAATATGAGTGAACACTAATAGTGACTTATGCTCTTTATAAAATGGGAAAAAATTAATAATTATTAAAGTGACTTAATAAAAATGTGGAGGAAAAACCCTAAGTCATAATATTGTTTTCAAGTCCTATTTTATGTTATTTTCAAAGCAAAATATTTTTTGAATACCACTTTATGCTTAAAACTTGGAATAACAACTAAAAGCTATTAAAATGTTTTAATCTCATCAAATATTTTTGAGGATTAAAACTTTATTAAGGGTTATAAATCTTTGATTTTTGTTGCCATAAACTATTTTAAAAGTAATATTTGAATTGAAAACATTTTATGTAATAAAGTTTGCTAAAGATAAAATGGTTTTCTTTATCTAATGAAAAATCATTTTGAGAGGGTTTTAGGGTTGATGGAATAGAGGTAATTTGGATTCTTTATTCCAATTACATATTGTTTTCTTTTAGTTCTTCCTTTTATTTGGTTTTTGGTGACTTGCTTTATCATGGAAACAAAAAGTTTCAAATTTTTGTGATTTTTGAGTTTTCCAAAAATCAGGGATGTTACAGACTACCACCCTTAAAAGAAATCTCGTCCCGAGATTTGGGAAGGTGTAACATCCCAAGTCTGAAAAATATCCTTTAGAATGTTTGCTCTCTGTTATTTTATGTTTTGCATCATGGCATCATGTTGATTGCAATTGTTTCATTTGTTTTCCAACTGTTTTCCTTTGTCTTCCTTTGTTTTCCTTTGTTTTCTATTTGAATTTCAACTCAAATTTCAAACCCTTTGTTTCATCCTTGTGATGTTACAATTTCCAAATTGTTATTTCAAATAAAAACAATCAAATTGTTTTCTTTTAATTCCATAGTGATCAACTATTGAATTAATGGTTTTAAGCAATCATTTGTTTCCAATTAAAGTTATGTGATAACCCTATTTAAAATATTGTTGCAATACTCAATTTTAATCCCAAAATTCATCCAATTTCAAACCAATTTACAAAACAGCAATATATTTGACTTTTCAAAAACCAAGTGGACAATATCGTAGATTTTGAGCTAACATTCACCCCTGAATTTTCTCTAAAATTTTAAACCTAAAAACCCTATCCAATTCTTCCATTTCCTATTTCTACAAAAAAAAAGAGAAACAAAAATAAAATAAAGGAGAAAAGGAGCAGCAGCTACCTAACCTATCAGCAAGCCCAGCCCGTTACCTAAGCTGGCCCAGTACCCCTTCGATGATCTCCTTCTACCTGTACGGCAGCGAGATGCTGCTGTCCACGTCAATGGCAGACAGAGGGGACGGCCAGCAATGCGCAGCTCCCTCCATATAGCCTACCCACTAGGGTTCCTCGAGCCAACCCTAGACCTAGCCTCATCTCCCCCAGCCTGCGCCGTCGTCCTCCTTCCTTCCCCCCCCGATTTCCCCTCTGTCTGAACTTCTGCAGACCGCACCACCGTGAGCCACCTCTGCCTCTTCTCGCCGCCGGTAGCCTATCCACCTCGAGGCGCTACCTCCGCCGGGAATGGAAACGCCGAGGTTCACCCTCGCTCCTCTTCCTCTTGCCGCGTGCTGGGACGCACCACGGCGGCCGCGCCGTCGCCGGTTTCCTCCTCGCCAACTGACTGTCGTCAGTCTCCATCGGGCCACCGAGGTGATCGCCCTGTCCCCTGTTCCCTCTCGCTCTGATCCGCCTCCACCCTCGATCCCTCTCGCATCACACGGCCCGCAGCACACAGCACCCACGCCCCTAGCCCGCTCGCGCCGCGTGCAGCAGCGAGATCGCCGCCGGTTGTTGCCTGCCTCCGTCGGGTTTCAGTAACGAAACCTGCAAAACAAATTCAGTTAGCGCGACAACTGAAGAATAACCCCTGCGCACCCCCCTTACCTGACAAAGGAACAAGCCCACCGTGGTGGTGCTGTTCTCTGTGTGCGAGCAGGAGGAGGTGGGTTCGAATCCCACCCCTCGCAACCCAGCCTTTTTTTCATTTTGCTTTTCTATCCAAGTCCAGCACAACTTGCTAATCACCAACAGGTCCCTGTACTTCCTATCTAGGCCCCTGTTAATATTTCTAAGTCCCTGGTTAGTAACTAAAATGGCAGATTCATACCAAAAACCTAAAAATGCATAACTTTTGTTTTATAATTCCAAACTACAAAAATAAAATATGTGCACTGGTCTAAATTCAAATATCTATCTTTTGGTATCATTTGTTTCCTGTTTTGAATTTTCAAAATGCAATTTAAATTCAAATTCAAATAATTCAAATGCCATTTGTAATAAATCATAACTAATTCATCCTATTTCCAAATAAAGCAAACAAAATATGTTTTTCACACCATTTTGAATGTTCTATCCAAATATAATTTTTGTTTTCTGTTTTGAATAATTTAGATTGCCTAAACAATTTAAATCTTGTTTAATTCAATTAAAAATTGTTTAATATTGTTTAATTCATAACTAAATAATCCTAGGTCCAATTTCAAAATGTGAAACATGTAATCCAACTAAAATTTGATAACCTTTTCAAATATCAACTTTGTATTTTGTTTTGATCAAATTAACTTAATGAAAACAACCCCTACTTGTTCAACATCATTAAGTAACCAATAATTTCCAAAACCTAATAACTGTTTTTCTTAACTTGTTAACCATCATTCTAATTGCATCTAATCTTGTTTACTTCTGTTGTTATCATCATGCATGCATCATGTTTAACCACTTACACTTGTTAATCAAATGTAGATCATTGTTTCAACCTTAACCATTTGCATCCATATGCAATTCACATTGCATATGGGTCCAATTAACTTGTGTTATCTTGTCAAGTAATTTATTCTGATGCATCAATTAAATGGACATGCATCATCCCATGTTTGTGCACCTATGCCATTATATTGATTGTTTATCTTTCTGCATTGTTTGTTTGCTTCTTCCCGGATATACGACGACGTTGAGACCGACGATACTTACGACACCCCTTCTAAGGACTTAGCTCAGTACCAGGCTACTGGGTTTTGCAGGCAAGTTATCACTCACATGAACCATCGTGTTCCTTTCAACATTGATTACCGATACTTTCCGTTGTTCTTTTCTGCTAGCCTTAGCAGTAGTTGTTTCTGTTACGAACCCATCACATGAATCCCTTAACCTTGATATTGCCTCACCTCCCTACCTATACCCGTTGCTTGAGCCCGTGTCTTACTAGCATGCTTAGGTTGCTTTTGCTCGAGTCTGTTACCCGTTACTTTCTGTTACTACTTCATTATGTTCTGGGGGCTCGATGTTTAATCAATCAATCATGCTAAGGTCACTATTAATAATAAACTTGATGATAAGGCACCGGCAGGAGGCCCATGAGAGGTTT
Organism: Alopecurus myosuroides; assembly: GCA_028641055.1. NCBI lineage: Eukaryota > Viridiplantae > Streptophyta > Magnoliopsida > Poales > Poaceae > Alopecurus > Alopecurus myosuroides. The sequence goes on from CM054059.1 coordinate 289,541,065, forward strand.
TGAAGCCTGCTAGTGTCGACCCTAATAGGAAAAGGGTCTTGTCTACTGATCCATGATGAGCGCACTACCCGCATTTGGGAAGCGAGTATGGGCGCCCCCCTCAACTTGACCTGATTCGCATCTCGTCCAAATCGCCTCATTTAGTTCGTGTTTTCCATTTGCCGCATGCATGTTTTTGCGAGCCCAGGCCAGGGTGGAACTTTTGTAGTCGGCATATAGGGGGACACGGTCTTAGAGTGCTATGATGGTCCATTTTCTTCTGGGCTTGATTAGCCGTGCGCCCAAGGTTCTTTGGGCTTGATGCGAAGAATGGTTGGTTGTGTTGAGTGCCCCGCTTGGTGGGGTGATCTCCCATCTGGCGGGTTATTCATGAGTGTACGGCCAAATTGGTGCAACCCTGCAGGGATAATCTTCTCGAGAAGCCGTGTTTTCCGCGGTTATGGATTACTTGGTGAAAGTACTGGCTAACAAGTACTCAGGACAACTTAAACATAATGATCAAACATGTTACACCCAATGACTAATAACTTGACTAGTAATAGGTGGATGACACAATAACTTGATTCACCTTTAATACAACTGTGTGAGTTATCCTCGGATTGCTTCTTTGGATAAGGGGCGAGATCCAGGATGGGGTTGTTTGAAGTTATCTTTCAGTTGGTTACAATACTCGATCTTATCTCCTTTCTGTTAGCCGGAAGTGGTAGAATCTCTGTAGTTGGTTAGTGCAGCCAGTTGCAGCATCCTTTATATCCCCTCTCTTCCGTTGAACCCAAGGCATCTGTGCTTGGTGTTGACGGGTTACACTTTGGTGAACCGTGAGTCTTGCTTGCCAGTACGTTTATGTACTGACCCCTTTGGGGCTGTGGTTTACGCAGACGACGTTTCCGGGGATCTACATGGTGGCTACTACGTGGAGTATGACGAGACTGCTGACGAGTAGATAGCGGACCCGGGCAGGATCCGAGACTTCGTGGATGGGCTCCGTCTTTTCGTTTCCGGCCTCTTAGGCCTATTTGGTTCTTGTCTGTACTCAGACATGTTGAATGCTTCCGCTGTATTGTAATGATGTATTGTTGGGGCATGTGCCCTCTGAATGATTGTATTTGCTATCTCTGCTCTAATGAGAGCTATTTGCAACTTATTCCAATCTTTTGTGTCGTAGAGATCTGTTGTGATATCAGTTGTTCAACGCCGTTGACGTACCATGTGTGTATGGTTTGAAGTACGTCGACGGAAGTGCCGTTGATCTCTAGTGGATAGTTTACATCGACGATGGAATAGCAGGGCTTGTGTTGTCGCGCATAAGCGCAGGCCTACCAGGAAGCTGGGACGTGGGAGCAGTTATGCCCCATAATCCAAGCATCTGCTATCCAGTTCGTACGGTGAGTATCCCCTAGAAATCAGGGTGCGACAAATGGTATCAGAGCCTGTCTGCCTGTAGGATCCCTTTTTACTGGTCGCAGTTGAGTCTAGAAACTATTTTGTAGCTATATAGGAAAAATGAAACGTGAGAGTAGGAATTCTGTTCTTTTTCTTCTTTCCCCACCCTCCCTCCCTTTTCTGGTAAGGAAGTGCAACGTTGTTTTTCCCTTCTCGTCTAAACTTTCAAGTTAGGATTTCACGAATTCTGGTTTCTCTAGGATGGTTATATCTACTAGACCATAGGAATGGAGGTGGTTGTGACATGATTTATCATGTTGACTACTCATGATTGAGAACGGAGGCGTGTAAGCCCCGGAAGCAGATCCTCTATTCCTTAAGCAGTAGATATTGATCCTTTAGAAGCCCGGATGGGTTTTTCGTAGTACCTCAGGAATCTTGTTCTCGTTTTCCCGGTGTTGCTTCAATATCATGTTCTTCTCAACATCCTTTTCGTCCGTTGAAATCTTGTTGTTGTTTTCCACTTCAAATCTTCTACCGGCGTCTAATCAAAGTTTACCCGTTCATCTGCTAAACTCTATTCCAGCTAAAGTGTTGTTTCATACCGGAGAATCACATTCCTTTCTGTCAACAATCTTTTCCACAACATACAACCCAATTCTGGTTCAACTAAACAATCAAATTATCGTTCACCCTCCGGAATCTCAAATGTTGACTTCCAACATAAGTAAGAACAATCTAATTCTAATGGGAGGCCACATATTCCTCGTTACTCTCATGTTGCTGATTCTGACATTGATATTATTCTTGGTGTTCCATTGATGTCAATAACTCTGTTCCAACCTTATTACAGATAGTCTATTCTCCAAAAGCATCAAATTCTATCCAGCTATACACTCTCCATACAAAACCTATACCTCTATCAATATTGTTCCGGTGGTTTCCAAATTCCCTGACGTCTATCAAACGTGCACGATGTGTTTCACGTGTCACAGTTCAAGAGGATCTTCCCAAGAAGTTTCCGGACCTTTTCTTTTCTCAGTAGGAATCTCGGGGCGCGATTCCTTCAAGGGGGGGCGTTTTGTAACATCCCAAGTCTGAAAAATATCCTTTAGAATGTTTGCTCTCTGTTATTTTATGTTTTGCATCATGGCATCATGTTGATTGCAATTGTTTCATTTGTTTTCCAACTGTTTTCCTTTGTCTTCCTTTGTTTTCCTTTGTTTTCTATTTGAATTTCAACTCAAATTTCAAACCCTTTGTTTCATCCTTGTGATGTTACAATTTCCAAATTGTTATTTCAAATAAAAACAATCAAATTGTTTTCTTTTAATTCCATAGTGATCAACTATTGAATTAATGGTTTTAAGCAATCATTTGTTTCCAATTAAAGTTATGTGATAACCCTATTTAAAATATTGTTGCAATACTCAATTTTAATCCCAAAATTCATCCAATTTCAAACCAATTTACAAAACAGCAATATATTTGACTTTTCAAAAACCAAGTGGACAATATCGTAGATTTTGAGCTAACATTCACCCCTGAATTTTCTCTAAAATTTTAAACCTAAAAACCCTATCCAATTCTTCCATTTCCTATTTCTACAAAAAAAAAGAGAAACAAAAATAAAATAAAGGAGAAAAGGAGCAGCAGCTACCTAACCTATCAGCAAGCCCAGCCCGTTACCTAAGCTGGCCCAGTACCCCTTCGATGATCTCCTTCTACCTGTACGGCAGCGAGATGCTGCTGTCCACGTCAATGGCAGACAGAGGGGACGGCCAGCAATGCGCAGCTCCCTCCATATAGCCTACCCACTAGGGTTCCTCGAGCCAACCCTAGACCTAGCCTCATCTCCCCCAGCCTGCGCCGTCGTCCTCCTTCCTTCCCCCCCCGATTTCCCCTCTGTCTGAACTTCTGCAGACCGCACCACCGTGAGCCACCTCTGCCTCTTCTCGCCGCCGGTAGCCTATCCACCTCGAGGCGCTACCTCCGCCGGGAATGGAAACGCCGAGGTTCACCCTCGCTCCTCTTCCTCTTGCCGCGTGCTGGGACGCACCACGGCGGCCGCGCCGTCGCCGGTTTCCTCCTCGCCAACTGACTGTCGTCAGTCTCCATCGGGCCACCGAGGTGATCGCCCTGTCCCCTGTTCCCTCTCGCTCTGATCCGCCTCCACCCTCGATCCCTCTCGCATCACACGGCCCGCAGCACACAGCACCCACGCCCCTAGCCCGCTCGCGCCGCGTGCAGCAGCGAGATCGCCGCCGGTTGTTGCCTGCCTCCGTCGGGTTTCAGTAACGAAACCTGCAAAACAAATTCAGTTAGCGCGACAACTGAAGAATAACCCCTGCGCACCCCCCTTACCTGACAAAGGAACAAGCCCACCGTGGTGGTGCTGTTCTCTGTGTGCGAGCAGGAGGAGGTGGGTTCGAATCCCACCCCTCGCAACCCAGCCTTTTTTTCATTTTGCTTTTCTATCCAAGTCCAGCACAACTTGCTAATCACCAACAGGTCCCTGTACTTCCTATCTAGGCCCCTGTTAATATTTCTAAGTCCCTGGTTAGTAACTAAAATGGCAGATTCATACCAAAAACCTAAAAATGCATAACTTTTGTTTTATAATTCCAAACTACAAAAATAAAATATGTGCACTGGTCTAAATTCAAATATCTATCTTTTGGTATCATTTGTTTCCTGTTTTGAATTTTCAAAATGCAATTTAAATTCAAATTCAAATAATTCAAATGCCATTTGTAATAAATCATAACTAATTCATCCTATTTCCAAATAAAGCAAACAAAATATGTTTTTCACACCATTTTGAATGTTCTATCCAAATATAATTTTTGTTTTCTGTTTTGAATAATTTAGATTGCCTAAACAATTTAAATCTTGTTTAATTCAATTAAAAATTGTTTAATATTGTTTAATTCATAACTAAATAATCCTAGGTCCAATTTCAAAATGTGAAACATGTAATCCAACTAAAATTTGATAACCTTTTCAAATATCAACTTTGTATTTTGTTTTGATCAAATTAACTTAATGAAAACAACCCCTACTTGTTCAACATCATTAAGTAACCAATAATTTCCAAAACCTAATAACTGTTTTTCTTAACTTGTTAACCATCATTCTAATTGCATCTAATCTTGTTTACTTCTGTTGTTATCATCATGCATGCATCATGTTTAACCACTTACACTTGTTAATCAAATGTAGATCATTGTTTCAACCTTAACCATTTGCATCCATATGCAATTCACATTGCATATGGGTCCAATTAACTTGTGTTATCTTGTCAAGTAATTTATTCTGATGCATCAATTAAATGGACATGCATCATCCCATGTTTGTGCACCTATGCCATTATATTGATTGTTTATCTTTCTGCATTGTTTGTTTGCTTCTTCCCGGATATACGACGACGTTGAGACCGACGATACTTACGACACCCCTTCTAAGGACTTAGCTCAGTACCAGGCTACTGGGTTTTGCAGGCAAGTTATCACTCACATGAACCATCGTGTTCCTTTCAACATTGATTACCGATACTTTCCGTTGTTCTTTTCTGCTAGCCTTAGCAGTAGTTGTTTCTGTTACGAACCCATCACATGAATCCCTTAACCTTGATATTGCCTCACCTCCCTACCTATACCCGTTGCTTGAGCCCGTGTCTTACTAGCATGCTTAGGTTGCTTTTGCTCGAGTCTGTTACCCGTTACTTTCTGTTACTACTTCATTATGTTCTGGGGGCTCGATGTTTAATCAATCAATCATGCTAAGGTCACTATTAATAATAAACTTGATGATAAGGCACCGGCAGGAGGCCCATGAGAGGTTTTGAAGCCTGCTAGTGTCGACCCTAATAGGAAAAGGGTCTTGTCTACTGATCCATGATGAGCGCACTACCCGCATTTGGGAAGCGAGTATGGGCGCCCCCCTCAACTTGACCTGATTCGCATCTCGTCCAAATCGCCTCATTTAGTTCGTGTTTTCCATTTGCCGCATGCATGTTTTTGCGAGCCCAGGCCAGGGTGGAACTTTTGTAGTCGGCATATAGGGGGACACGGTCTTAGAGTGCTATGATGGTCCATTTTCTTCTGGGCTTGATTAGCCGTGCGCCCAAGGTTCTTTGGGCTTGATGCGAAGAATGGTTGGTTGTGTTGAGTGCCCCGCTTGGTGGGGTGATCTCCCATCTGGCGGGTTATTCATGAGTGTACGGCCAAATTGGTGCAACCCTGCAGGGATAATCTTCTCGAGAAGCCGTGTTTTCCGCGGTTATGGATTACTTGGTGAAAGTACTGGCTAACAAGTACTCAGGACAACTTAAACATAATGATCAAACATGTTACACCCAATGACTAATAACTTGACTAGTAATAGGTGGATGACACAATAACTTGATTCACCTTTAATACAACTGTGTGAGTTATCCTCGGATTGCTTCTTTGGATAAGGGGCGAGATCCAGGATGGGGTTGTTTGAAGTTATCTTTCAGTTGGTTACAATACTCGATCTTATCTCCTTTCTGTTAGCCGGAAGTGGTAGAATCTCTGTAGTTGGTTAGTGCAGCCAGTTGCAGCATCCTTTATATCCCCTCTCTTCCGTTGAACCCAAGGCATCTGTGCTTGGTGTTGACGGGTTACACTTTGGTGAACCGTGAGTCTTGCTTGCCAGTACGTTTATGTACTGACCCCTTTGGGGCTGTGGTTTACGCAGACGACGTTTCCGGGGATCTACATGGTGGCTACTACGTGGAGTATGACGAGACTGCTGACGAGTAGATAGCGGACCCGGGCAGGATCCGAGACTTCGTGGATGGGCTCCGTCTTTTCGTTTCCGGCCTCTTAGGCCTATTTGGTTCTTGTCTGTACTCAGACATGTTGAATGCTTCCGCTGTATTGTAATGATGTATTGTTGGGGCATGTGCCCTCTGAATGATTGTATTTGCTATCTCTGCTCTAATGAGAGCTATTTGCAACTTATTCCAATCTTTTGTGTCGTAGAGATCTGTTGTGATATCAGTTGTTCAACGCCGTTGACGTACCATGTGTGTATGGTTTGAAGTACGTCGACGGAAGTGCCGTTGATCTCTAGTGGATAGTTTACATCGACGATGGAATAGCAGGGCTTGTGTTGTCGCGCATAAGCGCAGGCCTACCAGGAAGCTGGGACGTGGGAGCAGTTATGCCCCATAATCCAAGCATCTGCTATCCAGTTCGTACGGTGAGTATCCCCTAGAAATCAGGGTGCGACAGAAGGATAGAAAGAAAGATTAGGTTTGGGTAACGGGGTTCCAGAACAACTGGGTGGGCTACCACCCTTAAAAGAAACTTTTGTGGGTTGTCTATTTTCATTAGATTGGAGTGTAGATTGATTTGAGATTGGCTTGAGTAGAAATTTTCCTTCGCGGTAGAGCTGTAGACCAACATAGGTATGTTGAACTACATTTGACACTGAGGGGTCACTCTTTGGGTCAATCAAAAGTTCTTGGGTCACTCTCAACTTGGTCTTTTGATGTCCTTGGCAATCTTCCATCTTCTCGTTGTCATCCTTGAAGGAAAACACCATGCTATATCTAACGAAACTCTCATGGTAGGCAAAACCGTCCATTTGTTTGATACTTCCAAAGTTGGCATGATCCTCGTTGAATATAGTACGTTTTCAATAACACTAACATAGGGTCATTATTGTATTCTACCATTCTATGGTTCAGATTTAACATCGTCGTCTCTCTAATAGGTATGTCACTCAGATTTAACATTCCTCATAGAAAAAGTAAATAATGTGAGTAGTCACCATGGGGGCCAATCCATGTTGCACTCAATCATTACCTTGTACTTTGATTGGTAAATCTTGTTTAATAACACTAGGTCATCTCACTTGTCTAACAGAAAGTTTCCAATCTGTAAGACAAAATTGAGCTAACTATCATTTCTCAACTAGTGGGTTGTGTAAAACTCCTTTGTAACACAAACTGGATAGTTGTGTTTCTTCATTATTTCTTCTCTTGGTGCAGTTGGCTCTGAAATCTTCATAGCTCATGCAACTTGGGGTTCACTTCACTTGTTGATTGGCGTGCTGCTCCTTATGATGTAGTTGGCATTGATCATGGATGTGATTGTTCCTTCACACAAAGGGATCTTGAAATATGTGACATTCCTAAATTGTATGGCTTGTGTCTCTATAAAGAACTAGTCATGACATTCTTGGGTGAAAGGTTTGTTGTTGCACTTCATATGGTAGCTCTCTATGGTTGGTAAATGGGTATGGGATTTGATTTGGCTTAGCATGGATGAGTAGAGATTAGAAAGAAAGCTACAGAAATTTCTACCCAACACAACAGATCAAGGAAACTCATCTTACAAACAATCTTCACACCAAACAACAAGGTTTTTTTTGAAACAAACTAATATTGCCATACCACACTCATTGGTATGATCAATACACTAACACGTTAACGTTGTTGTAACAAAGTAACTAGATTGGTGGTCTCATCTATATCTTCTTGAGTTCTTCAAATCCTTCTCTCATTGTCTTGAGATGTTCTCGATTGTTGGGGAGTCTATGTTTTTCTTCAAGTTCTTCAATAATCTTGAGTGTAGGTCTTCATGTGGTGAAAATACTTCTTGCACATCTTGGTATAATCAACATTCCTGTCTTTATGGTATTGAAGAGGTAGGTCATCTAGAAAATTTTGAAGGTGAATAATAGATGAGATGATATGAGAAGAATTAAAATGATTGTTTTGTTTATAGAAAGTTTGAACATAGAAAGTTTTCAATCCTAGTGTGATCAATGGGTTATTAACAACTTGTTGCAAATTGGATATTCACTATAGTGAGAAGGACAATGCACCCGCAAGCCAATCAGGGAACGGTCTCGTGTCCGTGGACACATAAAGTTGTCCGGGCCGCTTCATCTCACTATGCCGCTAGGATCCGAAATACTCTAAGGAGATAATAACATGATAAAAAATGGCTTCCAAACCTAAGGGTCTCGAATCCTACAGGCAACACAATGCTCTGATACCATTTTGTAGCATCCCAACTTTTAATAAAGATGGAGTACCTGTGTTATTGTGCTAGTCCCTTGATCAATTGCTAGCACCACAGTACAAAATGAAATATCATGCAAATGCATCAAATTCTATTACATCGCATGATCTAGTCTTTACAAAATAGTATTACAACTTGCATAGTCTTAGAAGACTAGCAGAAAACAAAGATATACATCGGAAGACATAGAACAACGTTGAGCCCATCTTCTTCATGTGCCACAAGCAAAACATGTTGGCAATAGTCTCAAGATCCTAAACGAAATCCTCAGTCGTCTTCAGAAACATCTGCAATATGGAATATGCAGCCACAAGGGAGTCAATACAATTTAATGTATTGGAAAGTAACACTATGGTGGATATAAACGGCAAGACTAATACTACATGCTTATTTGGCAAAGTGGAGTTTTGGCTAAGTTTGCATAAAGCCAGTTTTCTCATATCACTTTTGTAAAACAAAGTTTTCTTTTCAAAAGGGTGGCAACATTGGATTAAGATCCAAGCACCACTACTACTGTTCACTTGGTCAAATTTTACTTATTGAAATTGATGATGAGATTCTTCCGTCATTCCTTGTCCAGCTGCTCATAGTTGTCGATAACCGGGGACACGGCTAAGATCTTAGTTTGTTGACTCTGCAGAGGTTGTGCACTTTCACCCTTTGTCTTCAATTAGCCCAAACATCCTATACACCCGGAGTGCATCATGGAAAGGAGAGAATTGAGACGAGATCTTTCAGAAGAAGAAGTCCAAACCCACCGGAAAGACCGTTCCACCTATAATTTTTCTACATCTGCTAGTCAAGCCTGGGCTGAACTCTCACAACTTAATTGATCAAGACAGAGCCCATATTGTCAGAAGGCTGCACGGGAAGCTACTAGATTTAGAGGGACATACTAATCTCTTTGTTCCTGGGTGGCCATCCGCAAGTGACAACCTCAAGTGGAATAACCCTTAGACAAGGGCCCTGAGGAAACACTCAACATAAACCAGTCTTACCACTTCCACCCAGGTGGTTCATTCATTAGTTATACTTAGAATTTTTCCTCAACATCTAGTAAAACAAATTTTGTAGCATGGCTAAGCATCTAAATAAGTACCAAGGCATCAAAATAACAAGGTATAAGGATGGCTACACACTACTAGGATATAGCATAGCATAATATAACTTATTAAAATTTCCTATCATGCATACTACTCAAAATCAACTAATGCATATAGAAAATAATGGGTAGTTGATGATGTGTTACTTGCCTTGTTGAAGTTGGTGAAGAAATAACACTCTTCACAAAAGATCGTTGCTCTCCGTTCAATCTATACGTTGAAAACACAATAACAAAATAAACAAGCATCCTAGCAAACAAACACATGAGTGGAGAAAACAAACAGAGAAAATAACATAACAAAGGAGTTGTACCAAGTTGGCTAGGACAAAGTCAAGAATTGAGTTCAATACTTGTTAAGGAAATTCAAGGGTTTACTTGGGATGGACTAGGTTGAGTTTGTAGTGATAAAACTTTATGGGAATCATATTTATCTAAGAACTTCCAAGAGTTCACCAAGGTGATCTCACTATTTTAACTAAAGTAACACAATACAAAGTGTAACACTTAGTTGTTTTCATCAAAACATTTGAGTGATCTAAGTTAGTACTTCCATTTTGGTTTAGGCTAGGTCTAGGTTCAACTAACTTCATAACAAAGGATATAACAAGTTAAAGTCTTGGTCTTTTCCATTTGGGTCAAGGGTTGGACAAAAACAACTTGTTATTCTTCAACTTGTGTGGATGGCTCCAAGTCTTCACATGCTTGTCTTCTTGAAGATCATCTTCATGCTTATAACATAGACTTTTCCTTGTATGGACTCTTCTCTTGATCTTGATAGATTTCTTCATGGCTTTCACTTTACTAATTGGTTTGGGTATGGGTTGGGCACAAAATACCAATAAGTCAAGAGGAAGAAAATAAGAAGAAAGATAGAAAGAGAGAGGGAGATGTTTTCTTCTGGATTTCTTCACACTTGTACTTCCTTGAGTTGCTTCTAGTGGTGGAGTCTTTTCTTCAAAATTTCTTCATTGGTCTTCCTTGTAGCTCTTCATGTTGCCACCAAGTTGAAAGTGAAGTGCCTTCTATTGCTTGAGTCTTCTTTTCCATTTGCTAACTTGATGGATTCTTGAAGCAAGAATAGGAGAGTGGAGAAGTAGATGGAAAAAAATAGTACTAGTGTTTTGAGGTTCCCTACTTGGTCTTTTATATGGTTTACATATACTAGGGACTTGGTCTTGGATTCAAAATGGCCACAACAAACAATGGTAGAAAGAATAGAAACTAAATCTAAGGCATGATCAACTAGTGGTTCGCTAAGATGGATTTTTGGTCCAACTTACAAGGAAATGGTTCAAGGTTGTCCAAAAGGTTTAGGTACTGATGTCTCTGGTTCAAGGTTACCAAAAGGAGCAATTTTTCTTAAGGCAACATATTCTAATTATTTATAGAAATAATTCTATGCCAAAAATACTTAAATATACTACTTAATTCTAATTTCTAAACTAACTTGTTCAAAAATTATTTTGGGACAAAAGGTATGAAATTACACATCCTAAGATTTCCAAATACATTTTATTTGCATTTTTTTGATTTGTAGAATTTGGATTATGCCAAAATTCATCAAACAAGCATATTTAAATTTGAACCAATTTTAGTTTGTCAAATTTGAATTTGGCTAGTGCCAAAAGTTTCTACAGATCCAGCGGATTTCAAAAAGTCCAAGTATGATAAATTTGGCTAAGTGCTTGAAAAGATATGATGATTCTAAAATCTAGGGACTATTCTGCAAAATTGCCATTTTTAATTTATTCAGAAAAAAATAACAGAAAGCAGTTGGGCTCGATTTTGGTTATTGACCGCGTGGTGCGGCAGACAGGGAGTGGTCCTGGGCCGGCTACGTGCTGCTCGGGCGGCAGATAAGGAACTTAACGCTCCCTGACTGGGCAGCCACGTGTTTTAATCTCACTGCTTGATACCCCTTCGCATAAGTGGTTTACTCACGGTTGTAGGAATCAAATCGTACGATGAGGGATCAAGGAGATCAGCGAGTGGCGCGGGGTTCACCGGAAATGGCAAGGATGGTGGTGCTCCGGAGATGCTCGACGCAGAACTCGACGCCAGCGGCTCTCTGGTGCTTCCCTGGGCTCGTGAAGATGACCAAAAGGCGAAGTGGTGAATGGAGAGGTTGATGGTGGCCATGGTGGTCCTCGAGGTGGCTCCATTTGGTGGCGCGATGAAGATCCGAGGCGGCGGAGGCTGTGTCATCGACGGCGGCGGCGTTATGTGGATCTCCAAGCACGGCGAAGGGGACGACGGTGCACAGAGGGACACGGCGATGTAGATGGTGGCGGTGGCTCTGGCTCTTTCTCCACAGGATGGCGGTGCGGCACGAACGGATAATGCTCGAGCTCCGGCGATGCACGGGAGTGCACGGCGCGGCGGAATCTCTGCGCCAAAAATTTGAAAAACTAGTCAAGGAGGGGAGCAAGGACACGGAGATTCGTATGGGACCAAAATGAGCGGTGCTAGCTCTCTTACCTCACCGGGATCGGAGACCTACGGCGGCGGAAGAATGTGGCTCCGGTGAGCGATTGTGTCCAACTCGAGGGTCAAACAGAAGGGGAAAGAGAGGGTTATTGAAGAGGGAGAGGAGGGCTTTAAGGAGGAGTAAACGACGCATCAAACGGTGGCTTCAAATGCGAGCAATCAACGCGGGATTAAGACATGCGTTTCGAATTTCCTTCGGTTACATGTTGAAGACGAGGATGACGTGATGCTGACGTCATCACTCTTTTTTTCGCTTTTCTTATTTCTCTTATAATTTCTGTTTTATAAATTCAAACAACCTTATTTAAAATTCTAAAAAAATTTAATTAAATTATCTACCAAATAGAAACATTATTTTGATGTTTCCAACACAATTCAATTTTTATATTTTGTAATTATAATTAAATCACTAATAGTACTTAATACAAATTTTAAAATAGAAAATGTAAATAAATGGAAATTGGGTCTTATGAAATTAAAGATGCCTTCTACTTGTCAATTATTATTTTTGAAAGTCTTTTTAAATACATTTTCATATTTTTATATATTTTTTTAAATATGAGTGAACACTAATAGTGACTTAATGCTCTTTATAAAATGGGGAAAAATTAATAATTATTAAAGTGACTTAATAAAAATGTGGAGGAAAAACCCTAAGTCATAATATTGTTTTCAAGTCCTATTTTATGTTATTTTCGAAGCAAAATATTTTATGAATACCACTTTATGCTTAAAACTTGGAATAACAACTAAAAGCTATTAAAATGTTTTAATCTCATCAAATATTTTTTAGGCTTAAAACTTTATTAATGGTTATATATCTTTGATTTTTGTTGCCATAAACTATTTTAAAAGTAATATTTGAATTGAAAACATTTTATGTAATAAAGTTTGCTAAAGATAAAATGGTTTTCTTTATCTAATGAAAAATCATTTTGAGAGGGTTTTAGGGTTGATGGAATAGAGGTAATTTGGATTCTTTATTCCAATTACATATTGTTTTCTTTTAGTTCTTCCTTTTATTTGGTTTTTGGTGACTTGCTTTATCATGAAAACAAAAAATTTCAAATTTTTGTGATTTTTGAGTTTTCCAAAAATCAGGGATGTTACAAAAACTTTCGACTAAAGGATGATAGGAAAGAAAGAACTCACTCATCGTCGTCGTCGTCATCCAGCATATCCGCATTCCAGGCGGTGGAGATCTTCGACTTGGAGGCAGGATGAGGAAGCACGTTCAGGGGAGTCACAATGAGAGGCTCGGCTGCCATTTCAGATCCTCGACCCACAGAATTATCTTTGGAGGTAGCTTCATTGTCCCCCTCCCTGCGGCGCTTGCGATGGTGGAGGTCGCTACCCGAATCTTCCACGTCATCTGAAGAACCGTGCTCAGAACTCGAGTCGGCTTCGGCGATGCTGGTGTCAAGGGGAGCCTCAAAGTTGCTCGCCAGCAAGTCCGAAGCATCCTCAGCAGAAGTTGCCAGGTAGCAGGTTGCCACTCCTGCGCTCTACAGAAGGAAAGCAAGAAGAAGGAGAAAAGAGAAAGCTCAGTCAAACAACCTCTCGGGTGACGAAAAAGTTAAAACAGAAAGGAGAAGAACTTACATCAGATGGAGGAAACCTAGAAGCTTCGAATGTTGCGATGGGGCAGATGTCAAAGGTCTCGCCTACCTTCAGCTTGGTGATGGCCGCGATTTTCTTCTCGAATTCATCATTCGAAAATTCCTCTCGGCTCACGCGGCTGGGGTCTTCGCTACCCTGGTACTCCCACATGGTCGAAGGCCTCTCCTGGAGGGGCTGGATCCTATGCCCGAGGAACACACTCGTGAGATGCAGACCGTTCAACGCGACCCCCGCGCTCTGGTTGCGAAGAGCTTCTACCTTGGCGAGTAGCGGGGCGATGACTCGATTCTCTTTGGCTGAGAGTCTGTTCGCCCAGGATTTCCGCCGCTTCAAGACAGCGAATGGGTGGAATTCATGGGCTCCACCCGCGCTGTTATCTACAACATAGAACCACTTACTCCTCCACCCTTGCGCGGAGTCGATGAAGTGCATCTCGAAGTAGGAGCTATCCGACTTCGCCTGGATTCCGAAGCTGCCAGTGCGCAGCGTCTCTCAAAGCTCAGTCTCTACCCGCGATTTCTCGCAGAAGGCCCGCACTTTGAATAAGGCTTTCCAAAGGCCCCAGTGCGGGCGGATGCCCAGGAAGCACTCGCAAAGTACGATGAAGCACGAGATGTGCTGCACCGCATTTGGTGACAAATCATGGAGCTGTATGCCATAGACATACAGCAAGCCAAGAAGAAAAGGATGGAGGGGGAGCGAGAGCCCACGCGAGACGTGATCTGCAAAGATCACGCGCTCGTTTGCGTGAGGGTTTGGTACCTCTTCCTTTTTGCCGAGGCGAACTCGCTTCTCGGCCTCGGGGGGCAGCAGCCCATCCCTCTACATCTCCTTGATGCTCTTGTTCGTCGTGTTGGCGGAGCGCCAGTCGCCTGACCGCGGGGCGTGTGGCACGGGAGCATCTTCGGGCGCCTTCAAAGCTGAGGCATCGACGCTGCGTTTCTTTCCTCCCGCTATGGAAACTTGTACGTTCTTGCAGAGGAGGAGATGGGCGCGAGGAAGAAGAAGGCAGTGAAGCAGATGACCGGGAGGTTTTCACTTTCCACCTAAGGACAATATATATACACAGGGCCACTCGATTGTCAGCCGTTCATCGAGCAACGTGGCACCCATCGCGGCTGCCACGCGTGAAGCGGAAACGAGGAGGCGGTGAAAGTTGTTTCGTGCCACGATCTTAACAGCAGATCATGCGCATTTACTGCACACGGCTCGCGGAAAAACGGAAACGACGTCTCGTTTCCGGTCAAAACGCTGACAAGGTGGGCCAGCATGCCCTGTTTTCATTTCGTCACGTCCCATCGGGAGGAGTCAGAACGAACAAAGTGCGCAATGATGTCATTGCGTGTGTCATCAAACACGGGAAGTTTCTCGGGTAGGATCCTAAACACGAAATTTCTTTCGTATGGACACATCAAGACGCGAAAACTCTTTCGCGAAAACTCCATAACACGAAATTTCTTTCGTTTGGATATCTC
Organism: Alopecurus myosuroides; assembly: GCA_028641055.1. NCBI lineage: Eukaryota > Viridiplantae > Streptophyta > Magnoliopsida > Poales > Poaceae > Alopecurus > Alopecurus myosuroides. Next base: position 289,556,196 of record CM054059.1, read on the forward strand.
AAGACGCGACAACTCTTTCGCGAAAACTCCATAACACGAAATATCTTTCGTTTGGATATCTCAAGACGCGAAAACTCTTTCGCATAAACTCCATAACACGAAATTTCTTTCGTTTGGATATCTCAAGACGCGAAAAACTCTCTCGCATAAACTCCAAACAAGGAAACATTATTTACTCGCAAATTCGCGAGGAAATGTCCACGGGTGAGCAGTCCCAACCACTCTAGCATACGATGTATATGCATCCTTAACCTGGATGGTTCAGCCGACTAAGCACATCCGGATGCCGTATCCTCTCGATAGGAAGGTAAGACCCAAAAGATCTTTCTTGAGGGCCTGGAATCGCACTCAAGCTGCGTCCTCCGGTAAATTTCCGTGACAACAACACGAAGAAAAATCCTAGCGGACGCGCCGGGTACCCTATTAGGTTAAGTTCGACTCGGTAAGACCTCCACGGACCAGTCGCAATGATCACCTCACCAGATTCGAGTCAGAGGTCTCGAATCTGTGTAGGCCAGAACTGTTTTTTCCCTAGATGCAATTAATTGGCCCTGAGCTTTCGGGAGAGCCAAGCAACTGAGCCACATCCTTCTGCGAAAACAGCCAATACACAAGCACTTTTACTTTCTCGATACTCGAGTACAAGAAATGCATCGCGTACAGGAAACGCATCCTCTTCAAACGATTAAAGCCACCAGTCGAAAAGAAATCAAGATAAACTTTGAGCGTGCACCCGACAGATTCTCAGCCGAGTAAACGCTCGTGGGCTACTGACGAAGGGATGGATCCTAGGCCTGTCGGGTGAGCCTACCCAGTCTCAGGCCCAAGGCCCAAGCTCCAAAGGAGACGCCATGGACTGTTCTAGAAGGCCCAATCAAAGCCCACCCGCAAAGCTTTGCGGGTTAAGAAAGGAAACCTGTAACCAACTTAGGGTTAGGGTTTGTATCCCCCCGGGCACGATTTGAGACATGGCTATCTATATAAAGCCAGGAGAACCACCAGGGGGGAGGACCAAGCAATACCGCACCACCAAAGCCATGAGATCGAGATCGTACTCTCGACTTGAGCATCCCCCATTGTAACCGATCTACTCATTAATACAGATCGACAGAGGCAGGAGTAAGGGTTTTAACTCTACGAGGGCCTCGAACCTGGGTAAATCGTGCCCCCTGTTTAGCCGATGATTGTCACCAGCGCCTACACGTTCTCCTAATCGAAACCCTATGGGTTCACCCGAGGGACTTGTTGAGATGATATTCGACAGTGGATGTACTTAGATGTGTTCTAGTAGTAGATACATCCATTTGAGCCATTTCAACGGCACTTATTTTGTAACAGAGGGAGTACTTCAGCTGAAATGTGTTTATCAATTATTCTAATTTAGTTTTGTTTGTTAGTACAAACATCAGAAAAGGTGGGTTCCTATAGTCTTTTTCTCTATAATCATGTCAACCATCTCTAATAATTTTCTTAATACTTGTAGCCTTGCAAGCGAAACGAACCATCCGACAGACATAATCTACTTGTAAAAAACTGAAGGATAGGTCGCTGATGGCTAGGTTGAGACTCCAAGTGCAGAGTGTGTAGCTAGTGGCAAGCCTTCTTCCCCACGAGGGTGACTCGAGGGTTTATATCGAACTCTGTGGGAGCCAGTATTTCAGCAGTTGTCTTCCAAGCTTCCTCCAGGATCCTGCAAACAAGTAGAAAATTGTGTGCCCTCAACCTCACCAAGTGGTTGTCAAGCACAAGGTGTGAGACTTCTAAATTGCAATGCAAACCTGAAAGTAAATGTGCAATAATTAAATCTACTACTAAATGCAAATGAGAAAATAAATATGCAATGGATTGTTTTTGTATTTTTGTGATGCAAGTGGTGATGGAGATAATGTAAATTCGAATTGGAGATGCAAGTAAAGTAAAGTGCAAGTAAAGTAAATTGCAGCAAAGTAACTAGAGTGTTTTCTTATAATTAAAATAGGACCGGGGTTCATGGTTTCACACTTGCATTCTCTCAAATAAAGTGGTAGACGGTGGACATAAAGAATTACATGTGAGATTATAATAACATGTTTAACATTGAGTTCTTTCATATGGGCATCACGTCCTTGCATAGAGATCTCTACGGTCATATTGATCCCTCTTATACTCCACCAAGATGCGAAATAAATCATAACACCTTGATAATTAAGGAAAAACCAGAGTATAGCTTTAAGCAATGTGACATGAAGTTGAAGTAAGAACTTGCTAGATCTAGTCATGGAGATTGATTAGTGTCACTTCAAATCCCCGGCAACAAGGTACTCCTTTTTATCCCTAGTGAGGTAACTAAGAAAGGTTTAACAAAACCTAAGTGGATCGCTGAACTTCTGTCACTTTCACAGCACTAGCCACCCCCCGTTACTCCAACTAATGCACCCATCACCCCACACACGCTCTCAAGAACTAGATTGATCAAAGCTAGCAAATAAGAACGGGGTACATAAGATACATCTACTCAAATAACTCAAGAGAAACAATTGCAATCTCAGATTCAATAACTCATAGAAAAGATCTACCACATAGGAATTACAACGGTGCCCGTAATCATGTGAGGCAGCTCATACGGATCTAATTAGTGAAGCACATAGAGAGAGAGATACAAGTGCTACTTCCACAAACCCATAGCCCTGGGGTGGACTACTCCCTCTTCATGGAGATGTCGATGGTGATGATGTTGGAGGGGTAGGAGATCACACCAGCGGCGCCCCGCCGGAGTTTTCCCCCTCCAATCTGGAACTCCAGGTCTCTGTTTCGGCGTTTCGGTGTTTCGGTGGCGCTCCTCTCCGTAAGGGTACGGGGGACCCTTTTTATAGTCGGTTTTAGGTCAAGACAGAGTCGGTAAGTCGAAGATGGAAGGAATTGGGGCCACAGGGGCCAAAAGGGGGCCACTCACGCGACCAAGCAATCTGGCCGCGTGGAGGGTCCTCTTTTCGGCCTCCTTGCCCAATTCTCGTGGATCCTTCGCCCGCAAGTCTTCTCCTTCCAAGAAAATGACCCCCGCATATTTTCAGGTGATTTCGCGGAAGTTTGCCCCCTGAAACGTCAAAAATATAGAAAACGGGGTTTCTGACAGGCAGGGTTAATTCCATAAAAGTTGGGGGACTTTGTAATTTAACCCCAAAATACTATAAAACATTGAATTATACCCTTATATGATGCAATATGCAATAGAAAACTATGTGAAAATATGCAAAATTCATCTATGCATTTTACATGCATCAGTCGCCTGTGTCCGTGAGGTACTTCTTGTTGTTCATGGCATTGGTGTGGGAATCATGGTAGATCTTGATCAGCTCCCACAGCCTGCAACAATTGAGATGTGTCAAAGCTAAAACTAAAATGTACGCTACGACAGGTGCTTCTAATACTTGTTTCTTGCTTCAAGGACTCACCAACACTGTGATAATCCAAACACGGTTGAAGAACCTGACGACAGTTGACCAGGGTTGCCATGGAGTAGTCTTTGACTGGTTACAGTCTAGCTTCTTCAATTGTCGTACAACTAGCAGTGTCGATGTCGCCATGGCCGAGCAAAGCTCATCCCGTTCTAATTGCACGCCTAAATGAAAATGTGCAAAGAACCAGTAATTTATATGCACAAATCTAGTATTATCAATGCCATGTACCGGAAGTAAGGTGAACGCAGCTCCACATGGAGCAGTCGCATGGTATTCTCGCAGCCAAATGTGAGACACATCATCTGCATGGACGTCGCCGTGCCGGTCTCCACGAACGGCACAATGGACATGTGAATCCCGTTAATGGAGTAGCCCACCATGTCCACCCCACGCACCTAGAACTGCTTTCATAGGCCTGCAGGAATAAGAAAACAAAGATCACAACTTTCGTCGGGAACCAAGATGAGCATAGCCCAATAAAACAGTGCTCCATTTTTTAGTTGTCCATCTTCTCTTTCAAGTTGTTACCGGCACAAACCTGTAGGTCTCCCTTGTGCAGTTTATGGCCTTACAGAAAGAAATATGAATACAGCCTATAAAAAAATCAGATCCGGGCCTCCATGCCAAGAGACAATATCAATGCCATGGAATAAATCTACCAAGATTAAACAGATCTACCAAGACTCTCCTGTCCTTCTTCCAATTAGGGATGAAATCGAAAACCAAGAAAAGGGCGACAATTGATAGTACATTGCTTACGGAAGTGAGATTTTGAGCGATGTGAGAATGTCCAGAGCTGCGGCGTCACGACCTCCCATCATGTTCCTCCGGCCACCTGTCCTGAAGGACATCAGCATACCAGCCACAATCTCATGGCGGTTTCATGTCGGAGAAGAGAGATGAGAGGAACGCCGAAGCTCGAAGGTCCATGTGGTCAATGGCGCCTACTTATCTTGAATATGTAATTTCGGCAAGTAATCAGGACCGATGATTTCCGATTGATTCCCGCTGATTTATGGTGAATCTGGCTGCTTGAGCGTGTAATTAATGATCCTTGGGAAAATAAAAGAAACGGCAGGGCATGCGGGAGAAAGGGAATGTTGATGAAGGATGAGCGAAACGCTGCTTGACGTACGACAGAACCAAATTCATTTTTTAGGGAGTAGAGATAGAGATAGAGGAAAGATAGGAAGAGATAGGAGGAGAGAAGATAAGAGTAGGCTGCATGCATCAAAATAGCTAACAAATCTAACAAACTTGACAAGATAAGGCTGCATGCAACATTAGAGTTGGCAAAAAAAAGATTAGTGCGGTGGCATTTGATGCGTAATTATGTTGAAGTGTGACACCACCGCCACAGTAAACTTAATAGTGTCGCACCCGGACTTCTAGGGGATACTCACAGTCCGTTAAACAGTAGATAAATGGCTTACGGGGCATACCGGCACCCGCATCTCAATATGAGCAGGCCAACACGTAAACGTGTGACAACCATTATCTTACTATTCATCGTCTGCGCAAACCATCCCATAGAAATCCAGATACTTCCATTGACGTACTTCAAAACATACACACATGGTACGTCAACGGCATTGGAACAAGTGATATCACAACAGATCTCTACGACACAAAAGATTGAAATAAGTTGCAAATAGCTCTCATTAGAGTAGAGATAGCAAATACAATCATCCAGAGGACACATGTCCCAACAATTCATCATTACATCACAGCGGAAGCATTCAACATGTCTGAGTACAGACAAGAACCAAATAGGCCTAAGAGGCCGGAAACGAAAAGACGGAGCCCATCCACGAAATCTCGGATCCTGCCCGGGTCCGCTATCTACTCGTCAGCAGTCTCGTCAAACTCCACGTAGTAGCCACAATGTAGATCCTCGGAAACGTAGTCTGCGGAAACCACAACCCCAAAGGGGTCAGTACATAAACGTACTGGCAAGCAAGACTCACAATTCACCAAAGTGTACCCCACAACATCAATCACAGATGCTTTGGGTTCAACGGAAGGAAGGGGATATAAAGGATGCTGCAACTGGCTGCTCTAACCAACTACAGAGCATACTACAACTTCCGGCTAACAGAAAAGGGATAAGATAGCGTATCGTAACCAACTAACAACTAACTCCAAACAAACCCATCCCGGATCTCGCCCCTTATCCAAAGAAGCAATCCGAGGATAACTCACACAGTTGGATTAGTGAGGGTTCAGATTGTGTGTCATTAAGCCTATTACTAGTCAGATTGTTAATCATTAGGTTTAAGTTGTCCTGAGTACTTGTTAGCCATTACTTTCACCAAGTAGTCCATAACCGCGGAAAACACGGCTTCTCGAGAAGATTTTCCCTGCAGGGGTGCACCAATTTGGCCGTACACGTAAGAATAACCCGCCAGATGGGAAGGCCTTTCCCACCAAGCGGGGCACTCAACACAACTCAACTCTTCTTCGCATCAAGCCCAAAGAACCCCGTGCAGTGAGCGCACGGCTAATCAAGCCCCACGAAGAAAAGGGGACCCTCATAGCACTCTAAGAACGTGTCTCCCTAAATGCCGACTACAAAAGTTTCCACCCTGGCCTGGGCTCGCAAAAACATGCATGCGGCAAATGGAACACCCGAACTAAATGAGGCGATTTGGACGAAATGCGAATCGAATCAAATTGAGGGGGGGCGCCCATACACGCTTCCCACATGCGGTTAGTGCGCTCATTATGGATCAGTAGACAAGACCCTTTTCCTATTAGGGTCAACACTAGTAGGACTCAAAACCACGCAGGGCCTCCTGCCGGTGCCTTATCATCAAATTATTATTATCCACAATATTAACAGGTTGATTGATTAAACCTCGAGCCCCAGAACATACTAGAAATAGATAACAAGAAGTAAATGACAACAGACTCGAGCAAAACAACCCTAAGCATGCTGGTAAGACAGTGGTTCATGTGAGTGAATACTTGCCTGCAAACCCAGTAGCCTGGTACTGAGCTAAGTCCTTAGAAGGGGTGTCGTAAGTATCGTCGGTCTCAACGTCGTCGTGTATCCGAGAAGAAGCAAACAAACAACGCAGAGAGACAAACAATCAATAACATGGCATAATGCGCAAACATGGGATGATGCATGATAGTTTAATTGGTGCATCAAAATAAACTAGTTGACAAGATAGCAACATGATTAAATGGACCCACATGCAATTTTGGATTGCATATGGAAAGCCCATGAATTATGGTTGAATTAATTGTTTTACAACTAATCATCATATGAAAGTGGATTAGCATGATGCATGGATGAGGAAAGCAGAAAAATAACAACAATAGAAACAATTTGAAATAAGGTTTAACAAGTGGGGAATTTTAGTTATTAAGTTAGGAAAATTTGCTCCTTAAAGGTGTTACACAAGCATTTGTTGTTTTCACCAATTTTAATTGTTCAAAACAAATAACAAAATTAATATTTGGAAAGAACACACAATTTTAGGTGGCATACATGTTTCACTTGTTGAAAAAGGATTTCAAATAAATTATTTATGAATTAAACAAGTGTAGACAAGATTTAAATGAATTTAATTCAAGTTTGAATTTAATTGAATTTTTATTTGTTCAAAACATTAAACCAAATTCATATTTGAAAATATTATACTTTTATGGTTTGAAAACATATTTTATATGTCCCAAAAGAAATTAGTTTGACCAAGTTATGAATTTAACAATTTTAAATGATCTAAACAAGGTTTAAATCATTAACCAATTTTTATTATTCAAAACATGAAACAAATTTTATATTTGAAAAGGTGGTTTAATTTTGCATGGAAAACATATTTTATTTGTTGAAATTGGATTTAAAATGAGCAAGTTATTATTTTGGCAATTTTAAATGCATTAAATAAGAAATAGTTGTTTTCAGCAATTTAAATTATTCAAATCAGAAAACAAAATTGATATTTGGAAAGTACATGAAAAGTTGATTGGAAAACATATTTAGTTTGTGGAATTTGGAATTTTTATGCCCAAGTTATGAATTTTGCAAGTTTAAGTGAATTAAGCAAGTTTTCAAATATTTCACCAATTTAAAATATTCAAAACAGTAAACAAAATGCATTGAAAATGTTGAAAACATGTATCAAATGTTTCATTGAACATTTAGAGCTATCAAACATAATTTTTGGGTTATTAATGAATTTATTATGCAATTTTTTTATAATCATTCTTATTCTGCCCCTTTTTGTAAACAGAGGAAAACATGTTCAAATTTAATTCAATTGTGTCCAAATAAAATACCAATGTGTAGAGTTTGTTAAGACAAATTTTTAGAGCCCAAGTTTGATTAAATTGGTGAGTAGAACTAAAGTTATGAAATTCCAAAGTTTCCAATTTTTATGGCATTTTAAGTAATTAATTATTTAGTGCAAAAATTGTTACAGAAACATATGGCAAACTTGATATTAACAGAAAGGGCTCAAAATTATGAATCCACAGGATTTTGAATCATTCAAATTGGAGTAAAATTCAATTTTATATCGATTTTAGAATTAATGCCTCAGATCTCTGTTTCTGAAATTCGGGCAGAAAAAGAAAAACAGAAAAAAAAAAGGGTGTGGCTTTGGGGAATCGAACCCTGGACCTGTGGCTTGCGCGCAAGGGACAGAACCAACTGGGCTAGCATGCGTTCGTGACAGAGAAACAACCGCGGGGTGGTTAAGGTTCAGAAACTGCACCGAATAATTGGAAGAAAAGCAACAGGAAAATGGGGGGTCGCTGGGACTTGAACTCGCGAGCTGCTGGGCGAGCGCAGCGTGCGGCTACCAGTGGGGTGTGTTCCGCTTCGTGACAGGTACTGGCTACGGGAAAGGATAAGGTGCAGGTGGGGCAGGATTTAACTGAACTGCAAACTGCAGTTCGCTGCAGCTCGTCGGAGGGAAGATGACGGCCGCCGGCGGGCTGCTGCGCCTCGACGTGGATGCGCGCGGTCCGTGGGGTGCTGTGAGCGGGAGGAGGGACGAGGGGGAGAGGCGAGAGGAGAGGAGGCTCTCACCTTGGGGCCCTCGAGCGGACAAGAGGCGCAGGGGTCGGTGGTGGTGCAGGGGCGACCGGCGGCGGCAACCTTGACGGCGGCGGCGACATGAGGCTCCCCGGTGCCCACCGAGGGGTGGAGGAGGGAGAGGGCGCCGGGGAGGTTCCATTCCCGCCCTCGCCACGGCCGGAGGAGGGCTCCCCGGCGGCGATCACTGGAGGGGAAGGGAGGCTCGGTTGTGAGGTACAGGTTCAGTTCATTCAGAGGAATTACAGAGAGGAGAAGGTGGAAGAAGGGAAATTGGAGGCGGGGGAGAGAGGAAGGAGGGAGAAGGAGAGGGCAAGGGGAACCCTAGGGTTAGGGCTTAGGTTTATAGGGAGGGGAGGAGAGGTGCTGTCCGTTGCTGCTACCTCTGCTGCTACGTGGACAGGCAGGATGGAGTCCGTACCGAGGAAGAAGATGAGTGCGAAAGGGTATGGGCTTTGGGAGGTGAGTTGGGCTGGGCTTCCTCCTCTCTCTCTTGCTGTTCTTTTTATTTTATTTTTTTTGTTCTAATTGTTTTTTTTTTGCTGATTTGAATAGGAGAGAAAAGAGAGGTTTTTAGGGGTAGAAAATTAGGTAAAGTTTTGGATGAGTTGTTTATAGTAATCACAACAATTTTGTAACTTGGGTTTTCAAAAACTTAATTATGTTGCTGTTGCAATTGGTTTTGAAATTTGAGTGAATTATGAGATGAAGTATTTCATTAAAAGGAAACATTTAATTAGTTTTGGACCTCAAGTTATTTTGAACAAATTGATTGGAGTGTTTTGTTTCATTACTTTCAAATGGTTGCTATATGGAAAAAGGCAATTGAATTTGAATGCAATTTGAATGAATTTTGAATATTAAGTGAAATATTGAAAGCAATAATTTAATTAGTTTGAACCTTAGTTTAATGGAAACAAAAAGGATTAGAATTTGGTTTGCAATTCTCATAATTTCAACATGGTTGTTGTTTGGAAGAATTGTAATTGAATTTGAAAAGGGTTTGATATTAAGTGAATTTTTGATAGAAACAAAACAACAGTTTGGAATCACAACTTTTAAGGAAACAGATGATTGTTTTGATTTGAAATATTCATTTGGAAATTGTAACATCACAAGTATGAAACAAAAGGTTTGAAATTTGGTTTGAAATTCAAATAGAAAACAAAGGAAAACAAATGAAAACAGTTGGAAAACAAAGCAAAACAGAGAAAAACAAATGGAAAACAAGCAAAACAAATGCAATGAACATGATGTCATGGTGCAAAACATAAAATAACAGAGAGCAAAACATTCTAATGGCTATTTTTCATACTTGGGATGTTACAAAACGCCCCCCCTTGAAGGAATCGCGCCCCGAGATTCCTACTGAGAAAAGAAAAGGTCCGGATACTTCTTGGGAATATCCTCTTGAGCTGTGACACGTGAAACACATCGTGCACCTTGGATAGTTTTTCTGGAAGTTCAAGATGATAGGCATTCCTGGCAACTCTTCTGGAAAGACGTGAGGGAAATCGCAAACCACCGGAACATTTTCGAATAAAGAGAGAGGTTTTGTATCGAGGGTGTATAGCTGAATAGAATTTGATTCATTTGGAGAATAGACTATCTGGCCAGAAGGGTGTAACAGAGTTATTGATTAGACGCCGGTAGATAACTGAAGTGGGAAGCAACAACAAGATTTCATCGGACGAAAAGGATGTTGAGAAGAACAGGATAACGAAGCAACACCGGGAAACACGAGAACAAAACATTCCTGAGGTACTACGGAAAACCCATCCGGGATTCTAAAGGATCAATATCTACTGCTTAAGGAATAGAGGATCTGCTTCCGGGGCTTACACGCCTCCGTTCTCGATCGTGAGTAGGCAACATGATAAATCATGTCACAACCACCTCCATTCCTATGGTCTAGTAGATATAGCTATCCCAGAGAAACCAGGATTCGTGAAATCCTAACTGGAAAGTTTAGATGAGAAGGGAAAACAACGTTGCACTTGCTTACCATAAAAGGGAGGGTGGGTGGGGAAAGAAGAAAAAGAACAGAATTCCTACTCTCACGTTTCATTTTTCCTATATAGCTACAAAATAGTTTCTAGACTCAACTACGACCAGTAAAAGGGATCCTACAGGCAGACAGGCTCTGATACCATTTGTCGCACCCGGACTTCTAGGGGATACTCACAGTCCGTTAAACAGTAGATAAATGGCTTACGGGGCATACCGGCACCCGCATCTCAATATGAGCAGGCCAACACGTAAACGTGTGACAACCATTATCTTACTATTCATCGTCTGCGCAAACCATCCCATAGAAATCCAGATACTTCCATTGACGTACTTCAAAACATACACACATGGTACGTCAACGGCATTGGAACAAGTGATATCACAACAGATCTCTACGACACAAAAGATTGAAATAAGTTGCAAATAGCTCTCATTAGAGCAGAGATAGCAAATACAATCATCCAGAGGACACATGTCCCAACAATTCATCATTACATCACAGCGGAAGCATTCAACATGTCTGAGTACAGACAAGAACCAAATAGGCCTAAGAGGCCGGAAACGAAAAGACGGAGCCCATCCACGAAATCTCGGATCCTGCCCGGGTCCGCTATCTACTCGTCAGCAGTCTCGTCAAACTCCACGTAGTAGCCACCATGTAGATCCTCGGAAACGTAGTCTGCGGAAACCACAACCCCAAAGGGGTCAGTACATAAACGTACTGGCAAGCAAGACTCACAATTCGCCAAAGTGTACCCCACAACATCAATCACAGATGCTTTGGGTTCAACGGAAGGAAGGGGATATAAAGGATGCTGCAACTGGCTGCTCTAACCAACTACAGAGCATACTACAACTTCCGGCTAACAGAAAAGGGATAAGATAGCGTATCGTAACCAACTAACAACTAACTCCAAACAAACCCATCCTGGATCTCGCCCCTTATCCAAAGAAGCAATCCGAGGATAACTCACACAGTTGGATTAGTGAGGGTTCAGATTGTGTGTCATTAAGCCTATTACTAGTCATATTGTTAATCATTAGGTTTAAGTTGTCCTGAGTACTTGTTAGCCAGTACTTTCACCAAGTAGTCCATAACCGCGGAAAACACGGCTTCTCGAGAAGATTTTCCCTGCAGGGGTGCACCAATTTGGCCGTACACGTAAGAATAACCCGCCAGATGGGAAGGCCTTTCCCACCAAGCGGGGCACTCAACACAACTCAACTCTTCTTCGCATCAAGCCCAAAGAACCCCGTGCAGTGAGTGCACGGCTAATCAAGCCCCACGAAGAAAAGGGGACCCTCATAGCACTCTAAGAACGTGTCTCCCTAAATGCCGACTACAAAAGTTTCCACCCTGGCCTGGGCTCGCAAAAACATGCATGCGGCAAATGGAACACCCGAACTAAATGAGGCGATTTGGACGAAATGCGAATCGAATCAAATTGAGGGGGGCGCCCATACACGCTTCCCACATGCGGTTAGTGCGCTCATCATGGATCAGTAGACAAGACCCTTTTCCTATTAGGGTCGACACTAGCAGGACTCAAAACCACGCAGGGCCTCCTGCCGGTGCCTTATCATCAAATTATTATTATCCACAATATTAATAGGTTGATTGATTAAACCTCGAGCCCCAGAACATACTAGAAATAGATAACAGGAAGTAAATGACAACAGACTCGAGCAAAACAACCCTAAGCATGCTAGTAAGACACGGGCAACAAGCAAAAGGTTATAGGTGTGGAGGTGAGGCCATATCGGGGTTAAAAGATAACATGTGATAGGTTCGTAACAGAATCAACTATTCATAGGGCTAGCAGAATAGACAACGGAAAGTATCGGTATCCAATGTTGAAAGGAACACAGTGGTTCATGTGAGTGAATACTTGCCTGCAAACCCAGTAGCCTGGTACTGAGCTAAGTCCTTAGAAGGGGTGTCGTAAGTATCGTCGGTCTCAACGTCGTCGTGTATCCGGGAAGAAGCAAACAAACAACGCAGAGAGACAAACAATCAATAACATGGCATAATGCGCAAACATGGGATGATGCATCATAGTTTAATTGGTGCATCAAAATAAACTAGTTGACAAGATAGCAACATGATTAAATGGACCCACATGCAATTTGGATTGCATATGGAAAGCCCATGAATTATGGTTGAATTAATTGTTTTACAACTAATCATCATATGAAAGTGGATTAGCATGATGCATGGATGAGGAAAGCAGAAAAATAACAACAATAGAAACAATTTGAAATAAGGTTTAACAAGTGGGGAATTTTAGTTATTAAGTTAGAAAAATTTGCTCCTTAAAGGTGTTACACAAGCATTTGTTGTTTTCACCAATTTTAATTGTTCAAAACAAATAACAAAATTCATATTTGGAAAGAACATACAATTCTAGGTGGAATACATGTTTCACTTGTTGAAAAAGGATTTCAAATAAATTATTTATGAATTAAACAAGTGTAGACAAGATTTAAATGAATTTAATTCAAGTTTGAATTTAATTGAATTTTTATTTATTCAAAACATTAAACCAAATTCATATTCGAAAAGATTATACTTTTATGGTTTGAAAACATATTTTATATGTCCCAAAAGAAATTAGTTTGACCAAGTTATGAATTTAACAATTTTAAATGATTTAAACAAGGTTTAAATCATTTAACCAATTTTAATTATTCAAAACATGAAACAAATTTTATATTTGAAAAGGTGGTTTAATTTTGCATGGAAAACATATTTTATTTGTTGAAATTGGATTTAAAATGAGCAAGTTATTATTTTGGCAATTTTAAATGCATTAAATAAGAAACAGTTGTTTTCAACAATTTAAATTATTCAAAACAGCAAACAAAATTGATATTTGGAAAGTACATGAAAAGTTGATTGGAAAACATATTTAGTTTGTGGAATTTGGAATTTTTATGCCCAAGTAATGAATTTTGCAAGTTTAAGTGAATTAAGCAAGTTTTCAAATATTTCACCAATTTAAAATATTCAAAACATTAAACAAAATGCATTGAAAAGGTTGAAAACATGTATCAAATGTTTCATTGAACATTTAGAGCTATCAAACATAATTTTTGGGTTATTAATGAATTTATTATGCAATTTTTTTATAATCATTCTTATTCTGCCCCTTTTTGTAAACAGAGGAAAACATGTTCAAATTTAATTCAATTGTGTCCAAATAAAATACCAATGTGTAGAGTTTGTTAAGACAAATTTTTAGAGCCCAAGTTTGATTAAATTGGATGAGTAGAACTAAAGTTATGAAATTCCAAAGTTTCCAATTTTTATGGCATTTTCAGTAATTAATTATTTAGTGCAAAAATTGTTACAGAAACATATGGCAAACTTGACATTAACAGAAAGGTCTCACAATTATGAATCCACAGGATTTTGAATCATTCAAATTGGAGTAAAATTCAATTTTATATCGATGTTAGAATTAATGCCTCAGATCTCTCTTTCTGAAATTCGGGCAGAAAAAGAAAAACAGAAAAAAAGGGTGTGTCTTTGGGGAATCGAACCCTGGACCTGTGGCTTGCGCGCAAGGGACAGAACCAACTCGGCTAGCATGCGTTCGTGACATAGAAACAACCGCGGGGTGGTTAAGGTTCAGAAACTGCACCGAATAATTGGAAGAAAAGCAACAGGAAAATGGGGGGTCGCTGGGACTTGAACTCGCGAGCTGCTGGGCGAGTGCACCGTGCGGCTATCAGTGGGGTGTGTTCCGCTTCGTGACAGGTACTGGCTACGGGAAAGGATAAGGTGCAGGTGGGGCGGGATTTAACTGAACTGCAAACTGCAGCTCGCTGCAGCTCGTCGGAGGGAAGATGACGGCCGCCGGCGGGCTGCTGCGCCTCGACGTGGATGCGCGCGGTCCGTGGGGTGCTGTGAGCGGGAGGAGGGACGAGGGGGAGAGGCGAGGGGAGAGGAGGCGCTCACCTTGGGGCCCTCGAGCGGACAGGAGGCGCAGGGGTCGGTGGTGGTGCAGGGGCGACCGGCGGCGGCAACCTTGACGGCGGCGGCGATATGAGGCTCCCCGGTGCCCACCGAGGGGTGGAGGAGGGAGAGGGCGCCGGGGAGGTTCCATTCCCGCCCTCGCCACGGCCGGAGGAGGGCTCCCCGACGGCGATCACCGGAGGGGAAGGGAGGCTCGGTTGTGAGGTACAGGTTCAGTTCATTCAGAGGAATTACAGAGAGGAGAAGGTGGAAGAAGGGAAATTGGAGGCGGGGGAGAGAGGAAGGAGGGAGAAGGAGAGGGCAAGGGGAACCCCAGGGTTAGGGCTTAGGTTTATAGGGAGGGGAGGAGAGGTGCTGTCCGTTGCTGCTACCTCTGCTGCTACGTGGACAGGCAGGATGGAGTCCGTACCGAGGAAGAAGATGAGTGCGAAAGGGTATGGGCTTTGGGAGGTGAGTTGGGCTGGGCTTCCTCCTCTCTCTCTTGCTGTTCTTTTTATTTTTATTTTTTTGTTCTAATTGTTTTTTTTTTGCTGATTTGAATAGGAGAGAAAAGAGAGGTTTTTAGGGGTAGAAAATTAGGTAAAGTTTTGGATGAGTTGTTTATAGTAATCACAACAATTTTGTAACTTGGGTTTTCAAAAACTTAATTATGTTGCTGTTGCAATTGGTTTTGAAATTTGAGTGAATTATAAGATGAAGTATTTCATTAAAAGGAAACATTTAATTAGTTTTGGACCTCAAGTTATTTTGAACAAATTGATTGGAGTGTTTTGTTTCATTACTTTCAAATGGTTGCTATATGGAAAAAGGCAATTGAATTTGAATGCAATTTGAATGAATTTTGAATATTAAGTGAAATATTGAAAGCAATAATTTAATTAGTTTGAACCTTAGTTTAATGGAAACAAAAAGGATTAGAATTTGGTTTGCAATTCTCATAATTTCAACATGGTTGTTGTTTGGAAGAATTGTAATTGAATTTGAAAAGGGTTTGATATTAAGTGAATTTTTGATAGAAACAAAACAACAGTTTGGAATCACAACTTTTAAGGAAACAGATGATTGTTTTGATTTGAAATATTCATTTGGAAATTGTAACATCACAAGTATGAAACAAAAGGTTTGAAATTTGGTTTGAAATTCAAATAGAAAACAAAGGAAAACAAATGAAAACAGTTGGAAAACAAAGCAAAACAGAGAAAAACAAATGGAAAACAAGCAAAACAAATGCAATGAACATGATGTCATGATGCAAAACATAAAATAACAGAGAGCAAAACATTCTAATGGCTATTTTTCATACTTGGGATGTTACAAATAGTAAAGGTACCAACAAGAATAGCAGTAGATTTATCAGCCATTTGCAAAAATATATCAGTGTGTATCAATTTTTCTCTCTCTTATAAAGAGAAAAAGGCATAATACTAACTCCAGCTCCTAAGTCACATAAAACAGTTCTAGCATAATTATTTTTAATAGAACAAGTGATAGTAGGAATACCAGGATCTCCAAGCTTCTTTGGAACCTTGCCATTGAAAGAGTAATTAGCTAGCATAGTCCAGATTTCCTCATTAGGAATTTTCCTTTTGTTAGAGACAATATCTTTCATATATTTAGAATAAGGAGGCAGTTTAATAGCATCAGTCAAAGGGATTTGCAAAAACAAAGGTATCATCCACTCACAGAATTTATTATAATGTTCTTCCTTTGATTTGTGTTTCTTATTAGGAAAAGGCATTGCTTTTTGTACCCAAAGCTCTCTTTCGTTACCATGTTTATTAGCAATGAAATTCCCCTTAGTATACTTCACAGTTTTAGGTTGTTTTTCAGGTTCAGCTACAGTTTTTTTTTATCAGAAGCATCACTTTTATCATTACCACTTTCAGTTTTAACATCAGAAATAGATATACTATTAGGATCTTTAGGAGGTTCAGGAGATTCTACAATAGTTTTATGTCTCTTCTTCTTTTTCTTAGAAGTAGAACAATAGTTTTTAGGTTGCTGAGAATCTTGTTCAATTCTTTTAGGATGTCCTTCAGGATACAAGGGGTCCTGGGTAGAAACACCACTTCTAGTAATTATTTCACATACATGTTTTTCTCTAGAAACATTAGCTAGCATATCTTTTTGCACTTTAGTGAGTTGATCAATTTGAGTTTGAACCATATGAAAATGTTTAATAAGCATTTTAACATCATTAGAGGTTCTCTCAATAATACCATGCAAATTATCAATAGCTCTAGAGTTTTCCATAAGATGGTTTTACACTCCCATATTAAAGTTGTCTTGCTTCACAACATAATTATAAAATGCATCTAAGCATTGATTAGGTGGTTTAGAGTAGGGAATATCTCTATTATCAAAGTATTGGAGAGAGTTGATACGTCATAAACGTATCCTTAATTTCTGATGTTCCATGTTGTTTCCCACATGTTTGCTATACACTTTATGTCATTTTTATCGATTTTCTGTACTAACCTATTGACAAGATGCCACAGAGCGAGTTCCCTGTTTTCTGCTATTTTTAGTTTCAGAAAAGTTGCTCTAGAAATATTCTCGATATTGGAAAATTCGAAATCTGAAGGCCCTAGAATTCCCGAAGGTTCCACGGAGTCCCGAAGAGACCCGGAGGGGGGGGCACAGGGGGCCCACACCACGAGACGTGAAACCTAAGGATATACCACTTCGTCCCAAAAAAACATGTGAGGACGCCGTCATCGTCATCCCGAGATCGGGAGGGTTCTGGAGCTCTCCCCGGCACCATGCCGGGAGGGGAATTCATCACCGGAGGGGTCTACACCACCATGCCCTCCTCCGAAGTGATGCGTGAGTAGTTCATCCCTGGACTACGGGTCCATAGCAGTAGCTAGATGGTTGTTCTCTCCACTTTGTACCTCATGTTAAGATCTCATGAGCTGCCTCACATGATCGAGATCATCTTTATGTAATGCTACATGTTGTTTTTGCTGGGATCTGATGAATGTTGAATGCTATGTCTTCTGATTATCAATCTATCATGTTATCTTCATGCTTATGTTATTTATGATCTTGCATGCTCTCCGTTATTAGTAGATGCTCTGGCCAAGTAGATCCTAGTAACCCCAAGAGGGAGTATTTATGCTCGATAATGGGTTCATGCCTCCTTTGCATATGTGCTCGAGTGACAGAAACGTGACGGATGGAGGATGTGTTGTTGCCATTAGGGAGAAAACAATGGTGTTTACTTAGTTTACATTGTTTACATTACACACTTTGATTGCTGCGATAATCTGTTGCTAGCAACTTAATACCCAACGTTTGTTCGGATGATATTCGAAGGGTGGATTATTAGACATAGATGCAGTTGGATGACGGTCTATGTATTTTGTTGTAATGCCCGCATGAATCACATAGTAATGTTTATGTCTGGCATATGCACTATGGTGCAGCCTTCATTTCTGTCAATTGCCCAACTGTAATTTGTTCACCACACATGTTATTTATCTTTCACGGAGAGACACCACTAGTGAACTGTGGACGCTGGTCCATTTTCCTCATACTGATAAAACACCTACTGCTTTCACACTGCTTTCATACTGCTGCTACTACTTTCATACTGTTTTCCTACTGTTTTCCACACCATATGTTTAACCACTTTGTGTTCAGCAAAACCGGTGAGATTGATAACCTCACGGCTACGTTGGGGCAAAGTGATTTGATTGTGTTATGTAGGTTCCACGTTGCTGCTGAACTGGTAGTGCGCCCTGCCACTTCAGCTGCATCAACCTTCAGAGATTGCTTGTCCTCGTACTGGTCAATTCAACCTTGGTTTCTTTTCTGAGGGAAAACTTGCAGCTGCACTCTTCACAACCTTCCACTTGGGGTTTACCAACGTTAGTCGGTATCAAAGTTTTCTGGCGCCGTTGCCGGAGAGGAAGAGAATTTCTGCAAGAGGAGTCTCTCACTTCCAATCTCTTTATTTTGTTTTTGTTTTGCTTTGTTTATTTTATTTTGTCTTGTTTGCTTCTCTTTATCAAAAACACACAAAAAATTAGTTCTTATTCTAGCTGTAGTTTTATTCCTGTTTTTAGTCTTGTTAAAATGACTACCCCTGAGAACACTAAGTTGTGTTAATTTACTAGCACCAACAACAATGATTTTATTAGCACACCTATTTCTCCACCAACTCCTACTGCTGATTTTTATGAGATAAAGCTTGCCCTGTTAAACCTTGTTATGAGAGAGCAATTTTCTGGTGTTAGTACTGATGATGTTGCTACCTATCTTATTAATTTTGTTGAACTATGTGAGATGCAAAAATATAAAAATGTAGATGGAGATATTATTAAACTGAAATTGTTTCCTTTCTCTTTGAGAGGAAGAGCTAAAGAATGGTTGTTGTCTTTTCCTAGAAATATTATTGATTCTTGGACTAAGTCTAAAGATGCTTTCATTGGAAAATATTATCCTCATGCTAAGATTATATCTTTAAGAAGTAGCATTATGAATTTTAAGAAACTTGATAATGAGCGTGTCGCTAAAGCTTGGGAAAGAATGAAATCTTTAGCAAAGAATTTTCCCACTCATGGACTGACTACTTGGATGATCATCCAAACCTTTTATGCAGGTCTGAATTTTTCTTCAAGAAACCTTCTAGATTCAGCTGCTGGAGGAACCTTTATGTCTATTACCTTGGGGTCAGCAACAAAGATTCTTGATGATATGATGTTAAATTATTCTGAGTGGCACACTGAGAGATCTACAACTGTTAAGAAGGTAAATTCTGTTGAAGAAACCTCTAGTAAAATGAATTCCATGCTAGATGGGAAAGAAAAGATGAAATAGCTAGAAAGAATAATATAGCTAATATTTGCACCATTACCACCACTAGTAAAACTGAAGCTTCTCATGCTATAAAACCTTCTACAATCAATTTTAAAGTAATTGGTGTAGGAAACACTCCCACTTCTGCTATTAAAAATGCAAAACTGCCTGAAACTGCTAAAAATGTTCCGGATAAAAGTGCTGAAATTTTTAGAAACATGGGAGACAATGGTCCCATTATCTTTGATAAAAATGATCTTGACTTTGATGATTGCAACATAACTGAAGTGATTGAGTTCTTACAAAATCTTGCTAGTTTTCCTAATGCTAGTGCTATGAATATGACTTTCACAAAACATACTACAAATGCTCTCATGCAAATTAGAGAGGATGAATTAAGATGTGAAGCCTATATCCCTAGGAAGCTAGATGATGGTTGGGGACCTATTATTAAAATGAAAGTGAATGATTTTGATTGCAATTCTCTATGTGATCTTGGCGCTAGCATCTCCGTTATGCCCAAGAAACTCTATGATATTCTTGATTTACCACCGTTGGAACCTTGTTATTTGGATATTCGTCTTATTGATAATGTTAGAAAGAAACCTTTGGGGAGAGTTGATGATTCTTATCATGGTTAATAATAATCTTCTCCCCATTGATTTTGTTGTCTTGAATATTGAATGCAATGCTTCTTGTCCAATATTTTTGGGAAGACCTTTTCTTAGAACTGTTGGTGCTGTTATTGATATGAAAGAGGGGAATATTAAATTTCAGTTCCCACTCAAGAAAGGTATGGAACACTTTCCTAGAAAGAGAATGAAGTTTCCTTTTTATTCCATTATTTGAAAAAGTTACAATTTGGATACTTCTTCACTTGAAAATACTTGATTCCACTTTCCTGGGCCTAGCTAAAAGGCGTTAAGGAAAATCACTTCTCGGAAGATAACCCATGGTTTATTTTTTGCTTTGTTTTTCTCCATTTTATTTGATTAAAGGGATTGTATACTTCTATAGAAACTCCTTTGTATATTTATTTTCATGTTTTAGTAGTGCCAAGTAAGGTTTCTGAAGAGAGCTGGAGTTGGTTTTCGGATTTCTGCGCAGGAAACAGATTTCTGTTATCCATCGTAAAAAAATGTATAAATCATAGAAAAATCAGAATGACCTGAAATTGCTTGTGCTTATTATTCGGCTAATTCCGCAACTTCTCGTTCTATAAGTTTTTCCATCTGAGCAACGTAAGTGCCTCGAAAAATTCGTCTGTACAGATTGTTCTGGTTTTGACAGATTCTGCCATTTTTCCTGCATTCGCTCTTTTGCGATGTCAAGTGGATTTCTTTGCTTCACGAAACATCAGTGGCTGTAGATAATTTTTAAAAGTATCAATAGAACTTGTGCCATACAGAACCCAAGGAATTTTTGTTGTTGCACTAACCCTCTAATGTGAATTACTCTTTGAGTGTGGTGTGAAGGAAGTTTTCAAGGGTCAAGAGAAGAGGGTGATATATGTGATCAAGAAGCGTGTAAGGTCAAAGCTTAGGGATGACCCCAGGGTTCATCCAAGCATATTTTTAGAATAATCAAGCATCTAAGCTTGGGTATGCCCAAGGCATCCCCTTCTTCATCAACAATTTATCAGGTCACTTCTAGTGAAACTATACTTTTATTCGGTCACATCAGATGAAGTTTACTTAGAGCACCTGTTTGTTTTTGTTTTGTTTTACTTTGTTTTCCTTCCTATAATAATATAGTTGGACCCTAGAATTCCTTGTTTGGGAGAGATACACGCTCCGCCTTTTCGTTTGAATACTCGTTATGCTCATATTCTTAGTTTTTCTTCTAGCTGCTGCAAAAATTCCTGATTAGTTCTTGTTTTCATTGCATCTCTTGTTCAGAGATGTTAGTTTTAGTAGTATTATGTGAGTATTCTCATGTTTGCTTGCTGTAGCATTTAGAGAGTTTTTGTTAAAGCATGTTTTGTATGGTGCTTGTTGGGAAAAGAAACTGCTGCTTGAGGTATAATTTATAGCGGTGCAAGTAGAAGCTTGTATAGACTGTGGCTAGACTTTTTCATATCATGCTAGATGTTATTTTAATTCTAAAGCCTTGTGGTTATTTATTAGCATGATTATCCTAAAATAACTAAGAGTGTTTAATGTTCCATTGAAATAATCATGAGTTGTTCTTGTCATATTGAAGCATAAATTTGTGGTATTCTCCTTTGAATGTTTTATTTGGTTGACTTGGCGCATGCTCACACCATGTTTATGACTATGAACCAGTCACTTATAGGCTCCATGATCATTCGGTTTTTGAACTTGTGGTACCACTTATGCTTTGATTAATGATGTTTATGTCGCTATGCATGATTATGGCTCTTGTGCTCTCTTGATTTGTCGCTCCCAGTCTTTTGCTAGCCTCCACCTGTACTCACTATGAGCTCCACTCATGCATCCAACTCCCAAAAACCAAAGTTTGCCAAATGTGTCCACCATACCTACCTACATGTGGTATTTAACCGCCACTCCAAAGTAAATTGCTCATGTGTTACCTTTAAAACTTTCAAAATTACTCCTGTTTTGTGCTCCTGTTTTAGCTCATGAGGACGTAAATAGAGAATCTTTATTTCACTTGTTGATTGGACTTTCACACCCTGAACTAGTTGCTTCATCCGCTTATCCAATGATATAACAACAAATTCTCTTCACTATTTTTGCTCCTGATTTATCAGTCAAAACATAATTGTGTAAACAAAAGAGAAAGAGGGATGACATTCTACCCAAATTCGTCCTTATATGGGAGCCGCTCTTGTGAAGTCTAGTTGGCTTGTGACGTACTGTATTTTCTGTTTACCATTCATTGACATCAGCATACACCTCTCTTAAAAATGTTTCCAATACTGTCGGATATATACCGATTAGGGGTATCTCCGGCATTGGCCTAAAGAGCCGGATTACCAGGGTGGCCTGTTGGTAATAGATCACAGTCCATTGGGCGGCCCAGTAAGCTAATGCGCAGAAGGCCGGATTCTAGAAGAACCCGGACCACGGCCCAAAGTGGTGCGGCTTGGAGAAGAAGACAGATTCCTTAGTTTCCAAGTTAGATACTTTCCGTAGTCTTCTAGGTTTCCTTTCTGTAAGCCCTGATCCGGCTATCTATATAAAGACGGACGGGAGAGAAGAAAGACACGGGCAATTAGCTAGAAGCCAACTCACCGAGAAGTTGATCCTCGCCGAGTTAGCGAATCTATACTCACACTGTACTTTGTATACTTCAGGCTTCAGCACTGATTTAGTGAGATTGCAGGAGTAGGAACGCCGCCTAGTTGTGAAGTACCGAACATGGGTAAAACCTGGTGTTCCTGATTGTCGTACTACCACATCCCCCACGTTTCTACCCGTAGGCTCATGGCACCCCCGTCTATGATCCTTACTACGATGTCTCGACAGTTGGCGCCCACCGTGGGGCCAGCGGCGTCAGGAGTTAGGTTTCGATCGGGGATACTTGGTGGAATCGACAGTTCAATAACTGTCGGAAGCTTGGATTTCGACGACGACGTCGGTTGCTTCCTCGACAACGGATCATTCATGCCAGCACGGAATCACTTGGTAAGTGCCTGCGTTTTACCGATTGGATCTGCAAATATTTTTATCGGATTAACAGTAGAGGCTATGGGATTCTGTGGTGGAAGCAAATTTATCCCACCCGTCCTATACCCTATTGAGGAAAACTAAGATACCAGATTCTGCTCAAATCGCCAAAACTGCACTAAAATTGTCGGCTCTTCAGAGATGTCTGCAATCAGTTCACACTTTATCAGCATGGTGCAATTTGAAGTCGCGGACAACACGGAAGAAACTAATCCCGTGGAAAAAGCAGAAAGAAACAATCCCACAGAACAAGTGGAAGATCCGACACCCGTCAGTGAAACGACAAACTTGGAACACGACTCTGTGTTAGCTGCTATAGAAGCAAGATTGTAGTCGGAACCCGGATCTGAAGACATAGATTCCAAAGATGAAGACGAATACACTTTCGAAAGAAAGGTCAGATCTATGCAGGGGAGCTTCCATGAAGTACTTATGCAAAACCGACTGAAAACTCGGATGCCGAAGAAGATGAAGACCCCAAAACACCTCCACCAAATGAGGAAAGAGAGGATGGCGAAACCAGTCCCACCTATCCTGATGTCAAGGAATTAATAGAAGAGGAACCTGGAAAAAAAGCCTCCTTCCAAGAAGGAAAAGGAGACTGCCAAAAAACTCCAGTACAAACTCCAGAAGAAAAAGTTGGCAGATATTGCTAATCAAAACCTGGAAGTAGGAGGAGGAAGCGGAGTCACACCTGTGGAGAAGAAAAAGAAAGAATTCCCCGTTCCCCAAATGTCGGAGCAGGACGAGATCGATCTGATCAAAACCCCGGTTGGACCATACGAACCACCAGAAGTGCTAGAAGCCAGAAGGAAAGCCATTATGCAGCAGTACCAACAACTATTCCGATCTTAAGAAAACCTCCTCAAAGCCCAAGCTACTGTAAAACCAAAGCAGGAGGAAATTGAAGAATTCAAAAGACGGAATATGTCCAGGATAAAACCCACGAGATTACCTGGAATTGCAAGGCCGGATGCAATACCAGCAAAAGAGCGGTTACAAAACCCTTCATGGCAAAGACAAGTTAACAGCGTAAACGCTAAGGGCGAACGCATCTACAAAATCGCAGCTGAAAACGCGGAAGCCGCGTTCGCCATCCTTAATGATAATATGTACTCCAAATACAAAAAACTTCAGGGAGTGTATGCTGATGACCTACAAGTATAGGGGATCGCAACAGTCTTCGAGGGAAGTACCCAAATTTATTGATTCGACACAAGGGGAGCCAAAGAATATTTGTGAGCCTTAACAAGTGAGTTGTAAATTCACCTGCACCTGAAAGTACTTCTGTTCGCAGTGGTTTATCAGTAGTAACAGTTTTATAGTAGCAGCAGTGAAATAATAGCAGCAGTAGTATGAAAAGAGCAGTAGTGATTGAAGTAAACAGCGGGATTAAATACTGTAGGCATGGGATAGATGAACGGGCGTTGCATGGATAAGAAAGTTCTAATAATGATCATGTCAGGGGCATTGCAGATAAATAAGATAAAGCATCCAAGCACTAAGTAACCATAGGCATGTGTTCCGTAAATAGTCGTACGTGCTCGCAATGAGAACTTGCACAACATCTTTTGTCCTACCAGCCCGTTTTCAGTGGGGCCTCAAGGGAACTACTAGTAATTAAGGTGTTCCTTTTAATAGAACACCGGAGCAAAGCATTAACACTCCATGAACACATGTGATCCTCACATCGCAGCCATCCCCTCCGATTGTCCCAATTTCTGTCACTTCGGGGCCTCGAGTTCCGGACAACGATATGTGTAAACAACTTGCAGGTATGATCAAGAACAATAATTATCATCGTGATTCAATAACATGTTCAGATCTGAGACCATCGCACTCTGGCGCAAAGTGGCAAGCATTAAGCATAACAAGTTGCAATAATGTCAATAGCACTAATAGAAGACACTAGGCACTATGCCCTAACAATCACGGCATTATTACATGAACGATCTCATCCAATCCCTACCATCCCCTTCAGCCTACATCGGGGAGTTACTACACATGGATGGGGGAAACATGGATCGTCGATGGAGAGGCGTTGGTGATGACGATGGAGATGATCTCCTCCACTTCCCGTCCCGGCAGGGTGCCAGAACAGAAGCTTCTGATCCCCGAATCGAGGTTCGGGACGGCGGCGGCGCTCTGTTGTATTTCTGTGAAATATGGCGTACCCCCTCGATTTTTAGGGTTGAAGGCTACTTGTAGTCGAAAGGGGAGTCCGAGGGGGGGTCCTGGGGGGCCCACACCCTATGCTGGCGCGGCCAGGGCGACCCGCGCCCGGGGGTGTGGCCTCCCTCTGGCCCCTCTCCTGGCCCCCTTCAGGCTTCCGGGGTGAAAACATCAATGGGCTCTTTTCTTGGCATTTTCCCGAAAGTTGATTTTTCTGCATAAAAACGATACACCAAAGTAATTCTGCTGAAAACAGCGTTAGTCTGTGTTAGTTGTATTCAAAACACACAAGTTTAGAGGAAAACAATAAGAAAAGTGTTCGGAAAGGAGATACATTTTCGACATATCAACTCCCCCCAAGCTTAGCTTATTGCTTGTCCTCAAGCAATTCAGTGACAACCGAGTGCGATAAAAGACTTTTACGAACACATTTGTTTCATATGATGAAAATATACTCACTATGTAATCAAATACTTAATTATGTTCATGATAAGATACATGCAAGATACTGACAATTAATAGCTATGCAAACCATGAGAAGATAACAACATATTAATAATAAACAACATGAAGCATAACTATTTGCAAGATTGAAATAATCATAATAAGGATATAATAAAGTGGTATCTCGCTTGCCCTTAAGAGTGGGGAAAAACATAAATGCCAGGGCACCTCTCAAGTTCAAGGGAAGACTAGAAGTAAAGATATCAAAGATGCAAGTATTAAAGTTATATCACAAACAACCGTACTTTGGGACAAACACATTACACTAAGAATGATAACTATGCTCTCAATAAAGTGCTCAAAGAATATGGCGGAGACTCAACATAAAAGTAAAAGAAAGACCCTTCGCAGAGGGAAGCATGGATCACTCATGTGCTAGAGCTTTTTATTTTATTAAACAGAGGTATTGAAAACATTTTGAGAGAGGTGTATGCTTATGTCAACGAATGGTAAACAGACAATACAGTACGTCACAAGTCAATTGGATTCACAAGAGCGGCTCCCATGGTGAAGGACGCAACTGGTGTAGAAGGTCATCCCTCTTTCTCTTTTGTTTACACAGTTATGCTTTGACTGATAAATCAGGGGCAAAAACAGTGAAGAGAATTTGTGTGTATTAATTTGGGGCTGGGCAACCCGCTGCCAACTCTTCTATCATTTGGATAAGCGGATGAAGCCCCTAGTTCAGGGTGTGAAATGCAATCAACAAGTGAGATAAAGATTCTCTATTTACGTCCTCATGAGCTAAAACAGGGGCACAAAACAGGAATAATTTTTAGCAGGTTTTAAAGGTAGCACATGAGCAATTTACTTGGAGTGGCGGTTAAATACCATGTATCGGCAGGTATGGTGGACACATTTGGCAAACTTTGGTTTTCAGGGATTTGGATGCACGAGTAGAGCTCATACTCAGTACAGGTGAAGGCTAGCAATAGACAGGGAGCGAAAATCAAGAGAGTAACAACTATCATAATCATGTTTGCGACAAAGTAAAATTAACCGAAGCATAAAATTGATACTAGAACTCTGAGGCAAAATAAATCATCGAGGCTTATTGACGTTTTGTTTTCAGTCTTAGCATGCGTGAGCATGTGCCAAGTCGATTTGAATGAAACAGTCAGAGGAGACTACCACGATATCATACCCTTCTATGAATAAAACAATGCGAACAAATATTTATATGACAAGTCATTTACTATCAATACATTGGAACAAAACATGAGAGAGTATGAACTATTAAGCAGCCATTAAGTCACAAATATCTTATACGAACAAACTAAGCATGCTCACATAGATGAATATATGTACAAAAATGAAAGCAAATAGAGTTCATACCAGCCTCTCACCACAACTTGAATTGTCGTATATCGTCATTATTGCTCTTCACTTGTGGCTCGAATAATATATAATGAATACCAAGCTCCAATGGAATCACGGACGACTGGTGAACTCTGCAACAAACTTTACAAAACCAAAGAAGAGCAACAAATATTTTTGGGTTTTTCAATTAAAGCACGAACAAAAAGAGAGCAAGCAAACAAAGCAAAAATATTTTTGGGTTTTCAAAATGACATAAGAACAAAAGAAAGCAAACAATAAAACCAAACAAAATATTTTTGGGTTTTTGAATATTAAACTGCAACTAAAAGATAAAGCAAACCAAATAAACAAACTAAAGAGGCAAACAAAGAGAAACAACAGAAATATTTTTGGTCTTTTTGTGTTTTGGAAAGCGAAAACAAAAACAATAAAAACAAAAGAAGCGAAAGAAAACCAAAACAAGCGAAAGAAATAAAAAGAAGCGAAAGAAACGAAAGAAATGATAAACATGGATATACAAAGAACCTACTGAACATGGTATATAAATGAGTGTGATGTCGGTATACCTCCACCCAAGCTTAGGCTTTTGGCCTAAGTGGAGATCAATCACCAAGGGGCCCAAGAGGTGCCGCCCCCGTAATATGCCGAGGAGGAAGCCTCCCCCTGATATGTGCTCGAGGATGCGCCGGTGTACTGCGTGTTGTGGTCCTCGGGAGGCGCGTCTTGCCTCTCCTGCTGCCGATAAAACTCCATGGTGCTCAAATGCTCGTCTATTTGCTCCTTGGTGAGTGACCATGGTGACCTGTCAATCTTAAATAACACAGGCTGCGGCAAAGTAACTTTCTGCTCTTCTCCATCCATACATAAAACTCTATAGACTAAACGTTCATTAGTAGAGTTAGAATTGACAAACTGATAGGATTTCATAGCAGCAAGGTTAAGCCTATGTGGAGCAATAATTTCATCATTAGGGTCAATGGAAACATGTAAAGCAGCTGCGACACGTGTAGCAATAATGCCACAAAAATAGGTCCAGCAGCGGCAAGGCGGCGTGCAACAAGTGCACCAAGGTTATACTTTGTGCTCCGGTTCAGTGCAGCATCAATGAAATCAAAGTGATAACTAGAAACATTGCTAGTGTTCTCCCTACCAAGAATACTAGTACAAATATAGTAAGTAAAGTATCTAAGAGCAGGAAGTTGAATGTTCCTTATCTTCCCACGCTGGGATGAGCGCCCATCATCGTTGGTGATCTCTCGGTAGATCCCCTGGAGGTCTGCTGGTCTATCTTGAATCCTGCTTGCCGTCCCGGTGGTGTTGATACCTATAATAGCACAAAATTCCACCAAGGACAAAGACACATAACTACTATATAAATTGAATGCAACAGTTGGACCATATTGAGTGTTCTGAAATTTAAAGCTCTTAACAAAAGCTTTTGTGAGCGTGGCATAATGAGGGCTTTCATCCTCCATAAAGTTATTGAGACCAACTCTCTAAACAAGCATAAGAAAATCATCTAAAAGACCCGCATTTCTTAAAAATGTGTGACAAGGAAAGCTAGATGGGTAAATGATACCGTAATCTTCTGCATCATTAATAGTTGACACCATAACGTCTTCAT
This sequence comes from Alopecurus myosuroides, assembly GCA_028641055.1. Classification (NCBI taxonomy): domain Eukaryota; kingdom Viridiplantae; phylum Streptophyta; class Magnoliopsida; order Poales; family Poaceae; genus Alopecurus; species Alopecurus myosuroides. The sequence continues at coordinate 289,584,745 of CM054059.1, forward strand.
TATATGAGGGCGTTGCTGAAGTAGACGAGCGTGATGGCCTTGTCCTTCTAGGAGCATCACTCCTAAATATCTCACCAAGGTTGAACCTATCCATCTCTGAAATTCTTCAACAATCATCATAAAAATTAATTTCAAGCAACTATAAGGTGGAAACTACCATCAGGACTTATATGAGAGCTAAACATACATCAAAACTATATTATTTCTACTCAAATCAAGCATGAAAACTCACATAAGCTGACACCTACAGTACCAAAATACTCAAGAAATACTTCACTAAATAAAATTCTACTTGGATCATCGGAGGAGTCACATACCGGAGAGAAAATGCACCAAATTTCAACACAAAAGATGGGTTGAGCAAAGAGATAAAAAAATTTCGAGGAAGAACAGCAAGAACTCGGGTTCCAGGAAATGTGTTGAGTTTGGGAGGTGAGAGAGGGAACTTTGGCAGGGGAGAGAGTTAGTGGGGGGCCAGGGGGCCCCGCACCATGGGCTGGCGCCACCAGGGGGCAGGCCGCGCCACCCTGGGGTGTGCCTGCCTGGTGGGGGGCCCTGGGGTCAACCAGGTGGCTTTCTGCCTCATTTTTGACGTAAAAATTTATTATAATTTTTCTGGAATTTTTCGAGAAACTTTATTTTTGAGGTATTTCCAGAATTTAATAATTAATAAAAATTGGGAAAACGAAAGTGAAAACATGGAAAACAAAACCAAAACCAGAACTACAGAGGTTCTATGACACTTTAATAAAAGAATAACCAAAGAAAACAAAGGTGGTAGTGGTGAAAACAAAAGTATGGCTGGTGAAAACATGCATAACCTCAATAATTAGAGTGAAAACATCAGGAAAACATGCATAAGGATGGTGGAAAACATGATTGCACTCAAGTAATAATGTGATAACAGAAGTAAACATGGTGAAAAAATAATGGGGAAGGTGAAAACATAGTGAAAACATTGCCCATTTCATTTAAAATCATTTTGTTAACAAGGGTGATCAAGTCTTGCTACCAAAATAATTTTATATGAAACAAAACTTTATTTCTCACTAAATAATTATGTTATCTCAACCTTGATAGGCATAGTCCCAATCATAATAATTTCATATTCTTTTGGTGGCTTTGGAATAGGACAATAAAATTCTCCAATCTTGATGGTCTCAATATTTTCAATGGAATTTAGACCATATTTTCTATCAATCTTCTTGGGAAAATAGACAGTGTGCTCTTTATCATTAACATTAAAAGTAACTTTTCCTTGATTGCAATCAATAACAGCCCCTGCAGTATTAAGAAAAGGTCTTCCAAGAATAATAGTCATATTATCATCTTCAGGCATTTCCAACACAACAAAGTCAGTTAATATCAGGCAATTATTAGCAACTTGAACAGGAACATTCTCACATATACCCACAGGAATAGCAGTAGACATATCAGCCATTTGCAAAGATATATCAGTTGGTATCAATTTTTCTAGGAGGATTCTTTTATAGAGAGTAAAAGACATGTCACTAACTCCAGCTCCCAGATCACACAAAGCAGTTCTATCATTTTTAATAGAACAGGGAATAGTAGGTATGCCAGGGTCTCCAAGCTTCTCAAGAACCTTGCCATTAAAAGAGTAATTATCAAGCATATTGGAAATTTCCTCATTAGGAATTTTCCTTTTGTTAGAGACAATATCTTTCATACATTCTGCATAAGGAGGCAATTTAATAGCATCAGTTAAAGGAATTTGCAGGCACAAAGGTTTCATCCATTCACAAAACTTGTTATAGTGTTCTTCTTCCTTATATTTGTGTTTCTTACGAGGGAAAGCATTGGTTTTTGTACCCAAGGTTCTCTCTCATTACCTTGTTTATTAGCAATAAAATCTTCATTAGTGTACTTTGCAGTTTTAGTTTGCTTTTCATGTTCAGCTACAGGTTCTTCTTTATCAGAAGCATCATTCTTTTCATTACCACTTTCAGTTTCAGCACCAGAGATAGATATACTATTAGGATCTTTAGCAGGTTCAGAGGATTCTACAACAGTTTTATGTTTCTTCTTCTTTTTCTTCTTAGTATGAATAACATCATTGTTAGTTTGCTGAGAATCTTGTTCAATTCTTTTAGGATGTCCCTCGGGATATAAAGGGTCTTGTGTAGAAATACCACTTCTAGTTCTTATTTCATAAGCATGTTTTTCTTTAGCAGCATTAACTAGCAAATCTTTTTGCACTTTATCAAGTTGATCAATTTGAGTTTGAACCATTTCGAAATGTTTAACAAGCATTTTAACATCATTAGAGGTTCTTTCTATAATACCATGCAAATCATTAATAGCTATAGAGTTTTCCATAAGGTGGTTCTGCACTCTCATATTAAAATTATCTTGCTTAATGACATAGTTATAAAATTCATCTAAGCATTGATTAGGAGGTTTTCTATAGGGAATATCTCTAATATCAAAATATTGGAGAGAGTGTACCTCAATGGATGGTGAGTGGGGTATTGGCTTACATAATTCTTCTATAGGTGGAAGATTCTTCACATCTTCAGATTTAATACCCCTCTCTTTAAGAGATTTCTTGGCTTCTCTCATCACTTCATCGTTTAATTCAATCATTCCCCTCTTCTTGGGTGTTGGTGTTGGTGCATGTACGGGAGTAGGGGTCGGCTCAGGCTCAACCATAGTCCAATCATCATGATTTTGGCTTATTTTAGCCATTAATTCCTCAGCTTCTTCTGGAGTTCTTTGCTTGAAAACACAACCAACACAACTATCCAGGTATGTCCTAGATTCAACAGTTATTCCATTATAGAATATATCAAGAAGTTTATTATCTTCTAGCTTATGCCCAGGTGCAGCTCTAACTAAAGAACCGAACCTTTCCCAAGATACATGCAATTTCTCTTCTTCCAATTGCTTGTAATTAAATATATTTTGTAAAGCAGCATGTTGAGCACTAGCAGGAAATTATTTCTGAAAGAAAGCATTAATCAAACCAATAGGACTATCAATAGATCTAGGAGACAAATTGTTAAACCAAGTTTTAGCTTCATCCTGTAATGAGAAAGGGAATATTTTAGCAACAAAGTAGCTATGTTTCTTAAGATCATCAGAGAATAAACTACTCAAAGCGGAGAGCTCATTCATATGTTTCATAGCACTTTCATTTTCAGTTCCACAAAAAGGTTCTTTCTCAACAATATATATATAAGATAAATCAAGAGAGAAATCGTAATCCTTGTCCTTAATATAAATAGGAGAAGTGGCAAACTTAGCATCAGGAGATAATTTATATTTAACAGCACGACTTTCCATAAGATGTATAGCAACATCTTTATCCTTCATAGAATGTATTTCATCAATAAGATCATCACTCGGTTCAATATAGGCATCATCTAAATCATCACTAGGGATCTCTATAAACTCAGGTGAAAAAGCAGGAGTAACAAGATTTTTATCAGGAGTTTCAGTGTTTGCAATATTTTTAGCTTTAGCAATAGTAGAATATAAGAAAGGACTGAGAGAACCACTCTCATGAAGCACAATAGAAGCATCATCAAAAGTATCAGAAGCATTTTCAGATTCACAGAAGTAGCATGTGTAGCATGTGGTGGTGTAAGCAACTTACTCATAACAGACGGTGAATCAAGAGCAACAGAGGTGTTCAGAGTTGTACCTCTTCTTGTAGTGGATGGTAATATAGGAAACTTTCCATCATGAGTCTTACCCATGATGAATGATTGGCAGTAGATAATAATAGTCTCCGGTGAGCTCGCAAATAAAGCTATGCTACCCGGCAACGGCGCCAGAAAATAGTCTTGATGACCCACAAGTATAGGGGATCGCAACAGTCTTCGAGGGAAGTAAAACCCAAATTTATTGATTCGACACAAGGGGAGCCAAAGAATATTTGTGAGCCTTAACAAGTGAGTTGTCAATTCACCTGCACCTGAAAGTACTTTTGTTCGCAGTGGTTTATCAGTAGTAACAGTTTTATAGTAGCAACAGCAGTGAAATAATAGCAGCAGTAGTATGAAAACAACAGTAGTAGTGTCGTGGGATTATCACGGCAGATGTTACCGGGGGTAACTGATCTTGGGGAAAGACGACACAGGTGTTTGGGAGAGGGTTTAGCTCAGAGGAAAACATGACGGAACTCGATCTGGTAGCCGGCAATCAAGTCGCCGAGTCTCCGATCTCAATATATTAACTCGATCTCTCGTATACACTGGATGCTCGATATCAACTGGTACTACTAGGGTTCTTAGATCTCTCTCGACTAGACCTGGGGGGCGGTTTATAAAGCACCCGTACCCCCCATGGCTTACTCTCCAAGGCGCACCCTGGATCCTACCCGGACACGGCATACAAACCCAAACCTTCCTTTAAAGTAACCCACAATCCGGGTTACTAGGCCTACAAACTTGGGCCTTCCAGAAGTTTCTTTATCCTTAGCCGGATCCTGCGCAGCGTCCTTTGGGCCGGGTTACACCTTGGAGTTGGCCTACCGGATTATTATCCCTCCATCAGTAGTCCCCAGAATAGCTTGGGCTTCACGGATCCTTTCTTGAAGCGCTCGCTATTCCCTGCAGAAATATCAAATACACAAGTGTATGGAGGCCGGGTTAAGGTGCTTCGATAGATAGCTAGGCCTAACTCCATGGTGGCCATATAGTAACCCAGCTTTTCCCAAAGTACTTGGCTTAACTTTCCAGGTCTAAATACTGATAATAATGTCAAGATTCTATACTTGATAATCAACCCTGATATCACGGGGTGGATCTCCTTCTCTTTTTTGTCCAGGTACCTTGCCAAATACTCGAAGCATATCTCGCAGGATCCGCGTGGATAACCATTCCCCCCTAATTTCCGGCTTCCGGCCGTTGGGATAAGTTCACCCTCACCTTATAAATAGTGTTCAGAGGATGACCTAGAACCCAACGGCTCACTCCATCCTCTTCTTTCCTTCCTCACTCCTTGCGCTCTCGTAACACCACCGCAGGAATTTCGTGCTCGCCGCCGGAGCGGAGCCACCGCCGGCCGCGTCCGCTTCCGAGCCATCCCGCGCCGCCGCCAAACTTCACCGCTGCGCGCTCACCCCGCTCGCCAAGAATCGCAAAGGGGCACTCGATCCACGCCGTCCACCGTCGTCGCGCTAAACTCCAACATCTCCCAGTAAGTTCCTTGTACTTGTTTAATTTAGCCTCGAAATTTTTCGATTCACCCCAGACTGGATCTAGGTCAACCTGTGGGCCGTTTTTTTTTCACACCAAATTTAGACGGCTTAAATGCTTGCCAACTTCTTCAACAACCTGTTTGATGATCACACACCACCCTCCTATCATTATTAATCACCAATCTCTTGGTAGAATCGTTTGCAAGTTTTCCGATCTAGATCCATTTCACCTCAATTTTCCGCACATAACATTGACACCCGGAAAATCCTCCTTTTCCGGCTATTTTGCTTGCAGTAGATACATGGGCAACCATCCGTCTTCCCCAAACACTTTTCCGTACGTAACTGACCAATAATCTCCATAGTTATACTTAATACCCGGATACCTTGCAATCTCCACTTCATGGCGTGATACTCGGATAGTTCTTAGTTTTCACACTTTCTTGATATCCCAGACTCGGATAATCCAATACTCCCGAGTCTTATTTCCTGTACCTCTTTTTCTTGTGTTTTGCAGGTTGATCCCATGGCTCCCAAACGGCAAGGAAAACAGCCGACTCAGGCAAAGGCAACCCAGACCATATCCGCCAATTGGGGGCGTTCCACAGTTACAAAGGCCAAGCTGGACGGGCTAGCCGAGTTAGGAATTCTCCCTTCCCAGAAGGATATTCACTGGAGAGCACCGGGCGACGAGACCCGGCCCACACCCGCCGATAATGAGGTAATCTGCTTCATAGAGCACGTGACCCGAGGATTCCGTCCCCCGGGTCACCCTTTCTTTAGGGAGGTCCTAAACCATTATGGCCTCCGGGTATTCGACATAGGGCCTAACTCTATGTTGAACATTACCCACTTCATCGTTCTATCCGAGTCGTACTTATGCGTACCGCCAAGTTTGACTCTCTTCATCGAGCTATTCCAGTGTAAGCCGTGCCGCGAAAGCGGGGACGGGGCACTTCTTACCTGCGGCGGGGTATCCATCCAACGCCGCAAGAATTCACCGATGCCAACCCTCAATCTAAACTCCCATGTCAAGCACTGGCAGCTATCATTCTTTTACTGCCATGATACCTCCCCAGACAGCGAGAAGAAACTGCCGGGTTACTCGGAGAGTCTCCTCGAGCCTTCCGAGTCTTTTAATGCTTTTGCCCCTGACTCAGACAGGGAGGCGATCCTTCCCTTGTTAGCTAAAATAGCCATCCTCTCAGCCCAAGGCCTCCTTGGGCTCAATTTAGTGAAAACGTGGGTTGATTTTCGAATCCAACCCAACTCCATCCGCACCAAATTAATGTGCGAGTACTCGGGGCACACCACGGACGCACTCCGATACTCCACCAAGAGCTTTGCGACCGGCGATACCAACAAGACCATCAAGGGCTTCTTGACAGAGAAGCTAGAGGTGATAAAGAACATCGCCGGGTTACTCCCATTCACTCGGGAAAACCCGGCTCCAGCGGTAAGACCCGGTATTCATAACTTATTTCCACACTTTGACTTGATACAGCTTCTAACCCTTAATTTCATCCTTTTATCTTAGGTTGATGATCCCTTCTGGAGAGTTGAACCCTCCCCTCCTTCCAGAGACCCGGAAGAAGAGGACGAGCCGGCCGATGATAGTGAAGGTACTTGCCCGGATCTGGTATTATCTTTACTTACATCCTTTTCCTCCCATTTAACCTTTTCCATCAATACATACTCGGCTCGCAGGGCTGGAGGACGAAGAAGAGAAGGATGAGGACGACCCGGAGGCCACCGAATCTGATCAGGAAGTAACAGTCGGAGCCAAGAGGAAATCCATAGGGGTAGTGTCCAAGGTTCCTTTATCTTCTATATCCTCTGAACCTTACTCCTTTGATGCCATGCGACGACTTAACCATCAATTATCAAACTCGTTGTACTTGAAGGACTCTCTTCCAGCCAAGCGCAGAGTAACTCGGAGTTCCCCGGGTGAGGATCCCCTTAACCCGGGCATCTCTACCTCCCCCGTCCACTGTGCCAGTGCTCCTTCGCCTCGTCCTTCCAATTCTCCTCAGCGCCACCCTTCTCCTAACCATCCACATGCCGGGCAATTCCGGGTTCCACTGTCGGTCCCTTTGACATCTTCGTCTGCTTCCAGCGACGAGCTCCCGCCGGATTACGCCATAAACACCGGGTAAGTTTTTGGCTATATGACACCCTTTGATACCTGACAATTTTCAATCACCATTGCTAACTGCCTTCTTTCATCTTTCTTTTAGCGCTCAAGTCACCGTTAGTGACCCGGAGAATGTGGAGATGGATAACCGGGAGGCGGACAACCGTCAGGAAGAGGAGCCGACTGAGAACATAGAATCCACGACTGGCGGTGATACTACGAACGACCAGGAACAAGGCCCCTTGGGCGACTCACTTCACCAAGCTGCCGAGTCTCCTGCCTCATCCGAACCAGTAGACGAGGAGATCGAGGTTCCGGATACGAGGATGGTTTCTCCTAACCCGGATACTCAGACTGTCCAGGTCTCAACCCCAAGGGCGGGGAGAGCTCCCCCATCAGGCGACCAGGCTGCCGGCTCTTCCGGTGTCCGACCCGAGGACCTGACGTTTGCCCAGATGCTCGAAACCCTACGCGCTTTGAGAGCTAATGAAGAAAATATCTTGGATGCTTTAGTAGCCAAACACGAGGTAAACCCGACTAATATTGCTTGTGTCCTTATCCAGTCCCCAAGTTCTGAGTGAATTATTTCACAATTTGCTTGGAACTTTTACGATATAAACGACTGATACCTTTCCCCCTTACCCGGCTAATCCTTCCTTGCATCCATGCAGTCCTTCGTGACTCAATCTGAGGAGAAACTGGCAAAGGCCACCAAGCTCATTGAAAAGGAGGTGGCTCTGCGTGAAGCGGCCGAGGCTGAGGCCAGGAGGAACAGGATGATAATGAAGAAGTATAGGAAGAGGGCTCACACAGCAGAAGATGATCTAACGAGCCTTTCTGTTCAAATCGCTGACACGTATCGTGCTTTGCTTGGTATGTTTCTTCATCCGGGTTGCCCTTTTGATAAATAGCCGGAGTTTCCTGACTTATGTTTCCATTTCTGCAGGTCCGGATGAAGTGATGCCAGACGAGGGTGACATTGCCAGGCTGAAAACTATCAAGAGCGTTATCCGGCAGCTATGCGCCGGAATCAAATGGATCCTTCAATAAATACGGTGGCCGGGTACAGGGTACAGCGACCTGAAGAGAATGCTAGACGCTTGCTCCACTATCCCTGAATGGATTTGGCACTGGAAACGCTCGTCCTGCCGGGTGGGAGTAACCCGGGGGCTTGCACTTGCCAAGGCTTATTTCCCTAAGCTCGAGATGGCTAAGCTTATGGGCGGTTTCCCAGAATTCAAGCTTGATGGGTCCAAGTTCTCCGTGAAGGATTTCCAAGCCGTCCAGAAAGAGGTCCGTTACCCGGCCAGCGTGATTGCTGACGGTTTAGATGTGGATTCCCTCGTTCATGCGTATGACGCTGCTGGTGAAGTTGTCAAATCGGATCTTCCCGAGCCGTATGACATGCTTGCCCGATGGAAGGAGGAAGCTGCTAAGCTGAGGGAGGAGGCTGCCAAAAAGAAGGCTGAAGCCGATTCTGCACCCGCTACCTCCACGCCAGTCGTTCCTCCTCCTGCGCGAGCCGGCGCTGCTGATCCGGGTGCTGCTGCTACCCCAAGCGATGGCAAGGGTAAGGCGAAGATGGATACCGAGGCTTAGAATGCCGAGTGATACCTGCTCCTTAATGCCACTTCTCATGCGTCAGTCGGCCGATGTGCCGTTTAAACAATTATTTTTGGATGGTGCGTCTGTGCACCTTTGATACTATTTACCGGAGTTTGTAATGCACTCTAAGTTCTTGATACACTTTGTGCTTGTAATGTCCGTTTAAATTTATCCACTTTTGAGTCAACTTGTTCTTGATATCCGGCTTTCGTTATGATTCCTATTGTGAGACTCGGTTTCCAAGTTTCATGGGTGTTTTGACGAGCGGGCTTGCTTCTAAGCCCCCAAGTCCCCAAGACTCGGATGTTTGGGTGTTTTTGAGCCTTAGCAACTACTTTTTCCTTTCCAAAATCCCCAATCGCCAAGACCCGAATTTCCGAGTCTGGGATATGTGGTCTTTTCGAAGAGAACGAGTTTTGTTGTTTGCTAAGCTCAAACCCGGAGCCGTTTCACCTAGGTAGTGAAGTTATGCTTGATAAACATTGAGTTTCCAGCTTTTAGCCTTATACTCTGCATAACTTGTGGTTTAGATGACCCTTTTGACAATCTTGTACTATAAGCCGGCTTTCGCGTGGATATCATGTTGTTACATCTATACGAAAACAGGGTCAGGCAAGTCCCATTGGGCTTCATGGCTGATTGTAATCGTAAGCGAGCAAATCATGCCACTTCTATTGCGAGTCACATCGAGCTTAAGTAAGAAAAGTCAAGAAAGTTTGGCTCCTTTGTCCGGTTATAAGATTGCAGCCGTACTCGTTTGCGAGTAATCGGCCCTTATAACTCATAGGCATCAAGGCCGGGTCATTGAGTTTGTAACTGTGCTATTCAAGCAATCAGCCCCCAAGACCTATACATATGCAACGTACTGAGATGAGAATAACCACTTCTTTTCTTGATATGAGAATATTGGGTCAGCAAGACGCCTCATTAAAAACCCATCCAGTCCCCAAGGGTACCCTGGATAGGAAAAGAGTACGTCTAAAACCTGCTGCATGTTACATCGTGCAATTCCACTTGCCAATATGGTCTTTACTAAGTATAATACGGACGTAGCTGAGCCACGTTCCATGGTTTGTCTCTTTCTTGCATAGATGAAGTGGTATGTGCGGTGTCGTTAATTGTAGCCGACTCTTCCCTTGCATCTACCAAGTAATATGATCCATTATGCAGATTCCGGCTTATGATAAATGGTCCTTCCCATGGTGGTGATAATTTGTGTTTTCCTTCGTTTGACTGTACCAGGCGCAGAACCAAATCTCCTTCCTGGAATACCCGGGTTTTCACGCGCCGGCTATGATACCACCGTAGATCTTGCTGATATATGGCTGATCTTTCCAGGGCTTGTTCTCTTTGCTCTTCTAACATATCTACGGCGTCCTGCCGGGTCTTTTCGTTCTCCACTTCGACGTAAGCTGATACTCGCGGTGAATCGTGAATAATGTCACTCGGTAACACTGCCTCCGCGCCATAGACCATGAAGAAGGGTGTCATTTGAGTGGACCTGTTAGGTGTAGTGTTGATACCCCAAACCACAGAAGGAAGTTCTTCGACCCATGCGCCAGCGGCCCTGATACAGGGAACTCGCAATCGTGGTTTTAATCCGCGAAGCAATTCTTGGTTTGCCCTCTCCACTTGTCCATTGGCCTGCGGATGAGCCACTGATGCAACATCAAGCCGGATTCCATTTTTGCCACAGAACTTCTCCATCTCACCAAGGGACATGTTGGTTCCATTGTCGGTAATTATGTTGTGGGGATACCCGAACCGGTAGATAATCTTTTTTAAGAACTTGACTGCTGTAGCTGCTTCACAATTAGTAACTGGCATAACCTCAACCCACTTGGTAAACTTATCAATAGCCACCAAAAGATGTGTCCTCTTGCATGGTGACATATGAAAGGGGCCAACCATGTCCATACCCCAGACAGCGAACGGCCAAGTTAACGGGATGGTCCGTAACTCCATAGCCGGCACATGGGTTTGGCGAGCGTACCGTTGACATCCGTCACACCTTGCTACCAATCGTTCCGCATCTGCTAGAGCCGTGAGCCAGAAAAATCCGTGTCGATAAGCTTTAGCCACAAGAGATCTTGTGGATGCATGATGTCCGCAGTCGCCTTCATGGATTTCCTTGAGAATCTGCCGGCCTTCTTCTGGCGCTATGCAGCGCAGAAAGACTCCTGCTGCGCTTCTCTTGTATAATTCCCCATTGATGATAGAATATCCCTTTGCTCGCCTCAAAATTTGCCTTGCTAATACCTCCTGCTGTGGTAACTCGCTGCGTGATAGGTAGGTCAAAAACGGTTCTGTCCACTCGGGAATAGTACGTACAGTGGCCACAAGTCCTGAATCCGGGTCTTGATTTGCCAGTTCCTCCTCTGACTCGGTTTTAACTGATGGTCGCCATAATTCGTCCAGGAAAACGTTAGGTGGAACCGGCTCTCTGCGCGAGCCGAGTCTGGCGAGTGCGTCGGCTGCCTCATTCTTTCTTCTGTCTATATGCTCCACCTCATACCCGGAAAAACATCCTGGAACCCTATCAACTTCCCTGCGGTATGCTGCCATAGTTGCGTCCTTTCTATCCCAAGTTCCTGACACCTGCTGTACCACAAGGTCTGAATCTCCGAAGCATCGTATCCTCTTGATGTTCATCTCCTTGGCTACCTTTAAGCCATGCAACAGGGTCTCATACTCGGCCACGTTGTTGGAACAGTCGAAGTGAATTTGTAGTACGTAACTCAATTTGTCTACTTTGGGTGATGTTAGCACCACCCCAGCTCCTGATCCCTCGTACTGCTTTGATCCATCGAAGTGCATGATCCATGACTCGGAACTTGGAACCACGGTAGTCATGCCTGTGTGTGTCCAATCATTAACGAAATCAACCAAAGCCTAAGATTTGATTGCTGACCTGGGCTCGTAGCTGATGTGATAATCCCCCATTTCTATCGCCCATTTGGCTATTCTTCCAGTCGCATCCGAGTTTCTGATGATATCCGACATTGGTATTGAGCTAACTACTGTTATGGGGTGTTCCTGGAAATACGGCTTTAGTTTCCGGCTGGCCATAAAGACCCCGAAGACCAGCTTTTGCCAATGCGGATAGCGCTTCTTTGCCTCTGATAATACTTCACTGACATAATAAACGGGCCTCTGGACTGGATAACCTTTTCCATCCTCTTTACGCTCCACAACCACCACCGCACTAACGGCTCTGGGGCCAGCTGCTACGTACAGCAACATAGGCTCTTTGGGACCCGGGGCCGCTAGTACTGGTGCTTCAGATAACTGCTTCTTTAGTGCCTCGAACGCCTCATCCGCCTCTTGATCCCATACAAATTTGTCGGACTTCTGCAAGAGCCGGTACAAGGGTATTGCCTTTTCTCCGAGTCTTGATATAAATCGGCTCAAGGCCGCCACGCAGCCCGTGAGCTTCTGAACATGCTTCAAATTTTCCGGCTTTTTCAGATTTTGAATAGCTTTAATTTTGTCCGGGTTTGCTTCAATTCCTCTCTCCGAAACGATAAAGCCAAGTAATTTCCCGGCTGGAACTCCAAATACGCACTTTGTCGGGTTAAGCTTCATCTGATACCTCCTTAAGTTTTTGAATGTTTCCCTCAGGTCATCGATAAATGTTTCCGCCTTCCTGGTCTTGATAACCACACCATCCACATAAGCATGGACGTTGCGTCCAATTTGGTCCTCGAAGCACTTCTGAATACACCGTTGATAAGTTGCGCCAGCGTTCTTCAACCCAAATGTCATGGTTTTGTAACAAAAGGCCCCAAAGGGGGTTATAAACGATGTTTTCTCCCAATCCTCCCTCTTGAGTTTAAACTGATGATATCCGGAATAAGCGTCCAGAAAACATAATAGGTCGCTTCCAGCTACTGCATCTATGATTCTGATCTATCCTAGGCAATGCGAACGGATCTTTTGGGCAATGCTTGTTGAGACTCGTAAAATCAATGCACATCCTCCACTCATTGGTCTTCTTCATCACCAACACCGGATTTGCTAACCAATCCGGGTGAAACACTTCCATGATGAAGCCGGCTGTTAATAGTCGAGCAATTTCTTCACCTATAGCTTTCGTTCTTTCCTCATTCATCTTCCTCAAGCCTTGCTTAACAGGCCTGGACTTGGGATCTACATGCAAACTGTGCTCTGCCAATTCTGTAGGGATACCCGGCATGTCGCTAGGTGTCCAGGCGAATACGTCCTCGTTCGAACGAATAAACTCCACAAGTGCCTTCTCCTGCTCGCCGTCCAAGTTAGACCCTATAGTAAATTGCTTAGTGGGATCACCTTCGACAAAATCCACCATCTTAGTGTCCTGTGCTGCCTTGAATTTTGCTCTTTCGTCCTCAGTATTCGGCCTTCTCAATGCGGTTCCATCATCTGGATCTACTTGAGACCGATAATACTTGAGTTCTTCTTTTCTGCAAGCTTGCTCGGCCATTACCGAATCTCCTTCGTCACACTCGGCCGCTATATCCCGGCTTCCATGTATGGTGATGGTCCGCTTAGGACCCGGAATCTTCAGCAGCAAATACACGTAACACGGCCTGGCCATGAATTTGGCGTAAGCCGGTCTTCCAAATAGTGCGTGATAAGGACTGCGCAATTTGACCACCTCGAACGTGAGCCACTCGACTCGATAATTATCCGCTGATTCTCCGAAAGCCACCTCCAATGCGATTTTCCCCTTAGGACATGCCGAGTGACCCGACACTATTCCATGAAAAATTGTTGAGCTTTTCTGTAGCTGGGACTCTCTAAGACCCATGCGTGAGAAAGTTTCCCAGTACAAGATATTGATGCTACTTCCACCGTCCATCAGGACCCTTTTTAACTCGTATCCATTAACCTGTGGTGCGACTACCAATGCTAAGACTCCTGGGTGCTCTATCCTTTCCGGGTGATCTCTTCTGCTCCACGTTATCTCTTGTTCCGCCCATCTCAGGTATCCCGAAACAGCCGAGGAAACCGAGTTCACATCTTGCTTGAGTATCTTTTTGTCCCTACTAGAAGTTCCTGTAGTATGCACATGATATTGTCTTTTTGAATCAGACGTACGTACCATACCGATGAAGAGGCTGATCTGGCCGATCGTCACAATGGACCCGGATGCAAGGTGATCCAACTCTGGCTCCCAGTCGGAATCGTCCACCATCATCTCCCCTTCGTGGTTGATGTAGATCTCGCCGACGACAAGATTCTCCATGTTCTTACGAGCTTCTCCCGTGATATAAACACCTTTGGACGCAGGCCCCACGGTGGGCGCCAACTTTCGTGGGATTATCACGGCAGACGTTACCGGGGGTAACTGATCTTGGGGCAAGACGACACAGGTGTTTGGGAGAGGGTTTAGCTCAGAGGAAAACATGACGGAACTCGATCTGGTAGCCGGCAATCAAGTCGCCGAGTCTCCGATCTCAATATATTAACTCGATCTCTCGTATACACTGGATGCTCGATATCAACTGGTACTACTAGGGTTCTTAGATCTCTCTCGACTAGACCTGGGGGTCGGTTTATAAAGCACCCGTACCCCCCATGGCTTACTCTCCAAGGCGCACCCTGGATCCTACCCGGACACGGCATACGAACCCAAACCTTCCTTTAAAGTAACCCACAATCCGGGTTACTAGGCCTACAAACTTGGGCCTTCCAGAAGTTTCTCTATCCTTAGCCGGATCCTGCGCAGCGTCCTTTGGGCCGGGTTACACCTTGGAGTTGGCCTACCGGATTATTATCCCTCCATCAAGTAGTGATTGAAGTAAATAGTGGGATTGAATACTGTAGGCATAGGGATGGATGAATGGGCGTTGCATGGATAAGAAAGTTCTAATAATGATCATGTCAGGGGCATTGCAGATAAATGAGATAAAGCATCCAAGCACTAAGTAACCATAGGCATGTGTTCCGTAAATAGTCGTACATGCTCGCAATGAGAACTTGCACAACATCTTTTGTCCTACCAGCCCGTTTTTAGCGGGGCCTCAAGAGAACTACTGGTAATTAAGGTGTTCCTTTTAACAGAACACCGGAGCAAAGCATTGACACTCCGTGAACACATGTGATCCTCACATCGCAGCCATCCCCTCCGGTTGTCCCAATTTCTGTCACTTCGGGGCCTCGGGTTTCGGACAACGATATGTGTAAACAACTTTCAGGTATGATCAAGAAACAATAATTATCATCGTGATTCAATAACATGTTCAGATCTGAGATCATGGCACTCGGGCCCAAAGTGGCAAGCATTAAGCATAACAAGTTGCAACAATGTCAATAGCACTAATAGAGGAGACTAGGCACTATGCCCTAACAATCACGACATTATTACATGAACGATCTCATCCAATCCCTACCACCCCCTTCATCTTACAGCGGAGAATTACTCACACATGGATGGGGGAAACATGGATGGTCGATGGAGAGGCGTTGGTGATGACGATGGCAATGATCTCCTCCACTTCCCCGTCCTGACAGGGTGCCAGAACAGGAACTTCTGATTCCCAAATCGAGGTTCGGGACAGCGGTGGCGCTCTGTTGTGTTTCTATGAAATATGGCGTACCCCCTCGGGTTTTAGGGTTGAAGGCTACTTGTAGTCGAAAGGGGAGTCTGAGGGGGTCCTGGGGGCCCATACCCTATGCTGGCGCGGACAGGGGGGACCCGCGCCAGGGGGTGTAGCCACCCTCTGGCCCCTCTCCTAGCCCCCTTCTGGCTCCCGGGGTCTTCCGGGGTGAAAACATCAATGTGCTCTTTTCTGGGCATTTTCCCGAAAGTTGATTTTTCTGCATAAAAACGAGACACCAAAGTAATTCTGCTGAAAACAGCGTTAGTCCGTGTTAGTTGTATTCAAAACACACAAGTTTAGAGGAAAACAATAAGAAAGGTGTTCTGAAAAGGAGATACGTTTTCGACGTATCATATGCTTTCCTAGGAAAAGCATTATAACAGCAACAGCGAGGACAGGACAGATCAGGGAAGTTACACGATTACTCGGCCCTATGCAAAACTGCCACATGCGCCGCTGGAGCACCTGGACCTGGCGAACCTGGAGATTCCGGCGATTCTAAGGAAAAGAAGGGAGATCTTAAGAAGGACAAGAAAATCCCAGAAAATAGGGATGAAGCGTCCAGAACGGGATCCCATATGAAGAAAGGTGGAAATAATCCCTGTGATCATAAGGAACTGGAGGAACAAAAGCGGAAAGACGGAAAAATAATGCCGCCTCCGAGACGCCCAGCTGAAAAAGCTGGAAGATATGATAATCCTCACAGGCGTCCTGTCCACTTGCTAGTCAGAAAAAATAACCGAAGGCTTTGGTTATACCTGGGTGGCAAAGCGAAGTTTCTGGTAAATAATTTATGTAGGAGAGATGGCCGAGTGGTTAAAGGTGTAGCATTGGAAGCTACTACCTTAACACCAAAGAAGAGTTCGACCCAATGATTTATTTCTGTCTTAGTGAATCCCGATTCATCATTAAAAGTATATTGATTCTTTCCCAATAAACGAAGACACTTTTCATATTCATGCATTTATGCTCGTAGCCTATACTCGCATCTATTCCATAGTGGTTTTTCTTTTGTGTATAGAAAGATCCACATACCCTAACATATGATATTACTTACACTAAAAATACTAGACAATCTTATTTTTCTGCACATAAAGAAATAAAGAAGTCATTGCAATTGACGGAAATACTTCCGAAGGTAAGTCAACCAGCAATCAGCATTTGAAATTTCCATTCAGCGATTAATGAGTTGCAAGATGAGGTTTTTTATTCTTCACCTGCGCATGCGCTGAACTTCCCCCTTTCATATATCTTTCTTTCATGTACCCGACACTGATTCCCAAGCAGTGATAGGAAAAAAAATCTTACTACTACATCATTTATTATGCAAACATCTTACTTAAGAAACCAATGAGAATGACAGAAGCCCGATGTCCTATTGGAACATGATGCTCAACGGAACTTGGTCTTTGCTTTAGTCCGGCCTAAAATTTGGAATCTGTATCTACTTTTTTGCAGCTTTCTGTTCTTTCAGCTTCAAAACGAATGGCATGTTCTTCTGGAAATCCTAGCTATTCTTATCCATCCCCCTCTATAAAAATGATAAAAAAAGGCATTTAAAATGCTTCTTATTCCCGTGTTTGATCTTATCCATCTCTGCCCCGCTTCCATGTGGGCAGAGACCCCTGTAGAGAATGAAGAGGAGCCAAGGATCTTACTCTCAAGAGTGCTTCGATAGGCTCCACTCTCTCCCCTGAATAAGTAAGGCTCCGTTAGCCTGGGCTGAGATGGGGATAAAGAGTCGACAATTGAAGCCCCCAACGTTCTGCCAGACACTGGACAGGGGTAAGCTCTGTAAATGTGTAGAGCCAAGTGTAGTGTGGTGTAGTAGTAGGCACTTCTAAGCCCCTTCCCGGCTACTGGATCACTCCAGTGCTTCGGGTACTACAGACCATCTGCCGTCCATTGCAGCAGAGCCGTTTCATGAGCGGGGGGGGGGGGGCTAAGCGCAGTTCTTTGAATCAAAGGTTTCA
Source organism: Alopecurus myosuroides (assembly GCA_028641055.1). Lineage (NCBI taxonomy): Eukaryota > Viridiplantae > Streptophyta > Magnoliopsida > Poales > Poaceae > Alopecurus > Alopecurus myosuroides. The sequence goes on from CM054059.1 coordinate 289,602,208, forward strand.
TGTAATAGAAATAGATTCTTTTTGAGATATCTGGATAGATGGATGGATCTATCTTTCTATTCAGATATCTTTTGCAATCAGCCCCAAATCCTTGATTTGGCCAGGAAACAAAGCATTGCTTTGGGACCAGGAAGTGAAGGGAATGAGCTCGGCTGCTTCTCCTCCATACTTCTTTATTTCTCCGTGCGGAAGGCATATGACATATTCCTTGTTCGATGTGGTACACATATCTGTCAATGTCAATAAAGTAAGCAAATGCATTCCCACTGTCTGAGGAAAAGGTGAAGAATTGCAATTTATTGAGCTTGTTCCAAGGTGTGAAGTGGGAGAGAGGGGATGTGATTATTGAGGTTTTGAATAAGACGACCTTTGCATTTTATATTTGGATCTTTTGCGTATTTCAAAATAGTGAAAAAGTAAAATAAGAGGTGTTAGCTTTTTATCATTCTGGCATCAAGCTATTTTGCCGCAGGACCTCCCCTACAGTATCGTCACCGCAGTAGAGTTTAACCACCAAATTCGGGATGTATTGGTGTGGTTCCTCTACGCCTAGGACACCAGAATATCAAACCATGAACGAGGAAAGGCATGAGATAAATATTGGCGAGAGATCCCGTACTCCTCCTAGGAACAAAGAAAGGCCAAGGAGTAGAACTCCACCTTATTCCAAAGGACATGACAACAGACGAAATAGGGATAATCCTGGAAGAGCGCATTCGCGCAACAATGGGCCAGAAAGGAGCAGATCCCCTTCTGTTCATTCAGCCGGCAAATATTCCGCACACGTCGATAAGGCGGAAAGAGACGATCTATACTTTGGACCTAAGTGTTTTACTGACAGGATCCGGAGAATTAGTCTACACTCTGGTTTCACCAAAGTTGGTCCAACTTATCAAAAGTATACCGGAAGTACAAACCCGGATACATGGATTTCAGATTACTATACTGCTGTCCAGATTAACAAAGGGACAGATTTGGAGGCTGTGAAGTTTCTTGCCCTTATGTTATTAGACAGAGCCAGACATTGGATCAATGGGTGACCATCAAGAACCGTCGACAGCTGGGAAGATATGGCGAAAGTATTCGCTCAGCACTTTCGGGGCACGTACAAACGTCCTAAGAGTATAAACCAGCTGAACCGTTGCGTCCAATATGAGGACGAGTCGTATGTCGACTTTATCTCAAGATGGACAACAATGAAGAACAGTTGCTCTGGAGTAAGTGATGTACAAGCAATGCATGCTTTCATCAATGGGCTGAAACCCGGCCTCGTACCATTCATGGTTGGTTCGAAAGAGCACAAAGATCTCGGATCTATGCTTACCACCGCCAATGAGCATGCAGCGGCTGAAGATGATATCAGAGCAAGAGGTGAAAATATCGATGCTTTGGAGACACCACGTTCTGAAAAGAAGGCTACTCTAGAGGCACAGGCAAAACCCAAAGAAGTAAACGCAACCTTTTGAAAGGATAATGGCAGCAAATGGAAGGGAGGAAGCACAAAACCAATCTCCTACTCTAAGGAAGAGTGGGAAAAGATAAAGTCGGAAAACTGTGTCCACCATTCGCAATTTGGGAAGCCTACCCATAAGAACATGCAGTGCAGCCTCAACAAGCATATGAAGGGTACTGCAGGATCTGGGGATAAGGGAAATAATTCCAAAAGGAAGTTCAACAAGCAAATTTATAAGCCGAGAAAGAAGAAAGTGAATAGGACACTGACGATAAAATCCAGAATCAACAGCGAAAAGGCGAGCCAAAATTCCCGAGAGTTGAAGGAGAATGTAACTTAACTTTCCTGGCAACTCCCTCAGCAAAGTAGGCAAAAAGGACACTTCGAGAAATCAACGCGGTTGTTCCACCAACACCAAAGTACTTGAAGTATTCAAATATGCCAATTACCTGGGATCAATCAGATCATCCCAGAAACATCCCAGAACCCGGCACACATGCTTTGGTCGTAAGCCCTATTGTTCAAAACACTAGGCTCAAAAGAGTGCTGATGGATGGAGGATCTAGTATCAATATCATGTACCTGAGTACATTGAAACAGCTTCACATTTCCGAGACCCGGCTCAGGCACAGTAATATACGGTTTCATGGTATTGTTCCTAGCAGGCAAGCACAATCCCTAGGAGAAACTTCCCTAGATGTAACCTTTGGAAAAAGAGAACACTTCCGATAGGAAAAGATCTCATTCGAGGTGGTGCCGTTCGAAAGTGTTTATCACGCAATACTCGGACAACCGGCTTTCGCCAAATTTATGGCAAGATCATGTTATATCTATAACAAGCTGAAGATGCCAGGGCCAAAGGGAGGAGTAATTACCATAACTGGAGATTACAAATTGGCGAACGAGATGGAGAAAGGAAATTCCCTCTGCGTCGAACAGGTGATTCGGAAGGAGGAATTGAAGGAGCTAGCTAAGGAAGTTTGGCTGATGGAAATGTCGTCAGGAAAAGAAAGATGGAAGCCGGCAGATAGCTTCAAGGCCTCGAAAAATACAAGACAGGTTATCCTAGATCCCAATGATCTGACAAAGTTTGTCGTAGTGGGAACTAGGATGACTGACAAATAGGAAGACATGCTCATCAATTTCCTTCGTGAGAACTGGGACAATTTCGCCTGGTGTCCTGCTAACAAGCCAGGTGTACCCAGGGAACTTGCTGAGCACCAACTCAAAGTAATTCAAGGTTCAAAACCCGTCAAACAAGATCTCCGTCATTTCAATGGAAGAAGACGGAAGGCTATATGCAAGGAAATTATCCGGCTTTTAGCATCTGATTTTATCCGGGAAGTTATACATACCGATTGGTATGCGAACCCAGTATTAGTCCCGAAGAAAGACATTATTGTTCTTAGAATGTGTATAGATTACACCGGCTTGAACAAATTGTGTCCAAAAGATAGGTTCGCGTTACCACGAATCGATCAAATAATAGATTCCACTGCTGGCTCTGAGCTTTTATGATTTTTGGATGCTTATTTCGGGTACCATCAAATACGTATGAAGGAGGAGGATCAAATAAAAACTTCCTTCGTAACCCCGTATGGAACATACTATTACATAATCATGCCTTTTGGCTTGAAGAACGCCGGTGCAACTTACTAGCGTTGCATGCAAAGATGCTTGCATAGTCAAATCGGCAAAAATGTCCATGTTTACATGGATTATACTGCCGTAGTTTCCAAGGAAAAGGATAAGCTCCTTGAAGATCTACGAGAAACTTTTGAAAATTTGCACACTTATAAAATGAAGTTGAATCCATTAAAGTGTGTATTCGGGGTTCCCTCGGGAAAGCTTCTAGGTTTTATCGTTTCTCACTGAGGAATAGAAGTAAACCCGGAAAAGATCAAAGCAATCTTCAATATCACAAGGCCTATGTGCCTAAAAGATGTCCAAAGATTGACGGGTTCTACAGGCGCAGTTAGTAGGTTTATAAGCCGGCTAGGCGACCAAGCTCTGCCATTATACAAATTGCTGAAGAAATCCGACAAATTTGAATGGACAGAAGAGGCAGACAAAGCATTAACCCAGCTAAAAGAAACCTTGATGAAAGCTCCGATTTTGGCATCCCCAAAAGACGACGAACCCATGTTACTATATCTTACAGCAACAAACACGGTTATTAGCGCGGTGATAATTGTGGAAAGGCGGAAAGATGAGAAAAGCGTACCAGATCAACATCCAGTGTACTACATTTGCGAAGTGTTCTCCGAGTCAAGGCAAAGGTACCCACATTATAAAAAACTGGCATATGGCATGTTTTTTGCATCTCGAAAACTTCTCCATTATTTCCAAGGACATTCCATAATAGTGGTAAGCAAAGCACCACTAGGGGATATTATTAACAATGCATACGCAACATGCCGAGTCGCCAAATAGGGCATTGAGCTAGCTGCGTTCGACATTAAGTACCAACCCCGAACGACAATTAAATCCCAGGTGTTGGCATATTTTGTCGCTGATTGGACAGAAGCAATGGAAAACACACCAATGACGGAGTCGGAATATTGGATCATGCATTTTGACGGATCCAAAATGAAGGAAGGCGCTGGAGCTGGTGTAGTGCTTAAATCTCCAAAAGGTGACATAATGGAATATGTATTACAAATACATTTTAACGCCATCAACAATGTGGCAAAATACGAAGCTTTGCTTCATGGCTTGCATATTGCAAAGGAGATAGGCGTCAAGCGTATACTTTGTTATGGTGACTCGGACTTGGTGCAACATCAGCTAAACAAAAAATGGGATGCGAAAAGCCCCATTATGGTCGAATATTGGAGAACTGTGGACGAGTTTGTCATTTGCTTTCAAGGATTTGAAGTACTTCATATCAAAAGGGAAGAAATCTGGAACGCGGATGCATTAGCCCGCATGGGATCGGAAAGAGTGAAAACCCTACCATCCGGTGTGTTTGTCCAACACTCGCATGAACCATCAACCAAAGGTGGAGATGTCGATTATCCTCTCGTTTCTGAGTCAATTGAAGTCCTTCTTGTTAACCCGGATTGGACAATTTCATACTTGAACTTCTTAGTCGATCAGAAGTTCCCGGATGGAGCAGACGAAGTCTTGCAAAGGCAGATACAATGCTGATGCAAAGGATACACGGTAATTAAAGGTTGCCTATATAAACGCAGTACTATCAGAATTTTTCAGCGGTGTATTTCACCAGAAGAAGGATGAGAAATATTGCAAGAAATCCATGCAGGAGATTGCATACATCATGCTCAAGAAAAAAGCATAGTCAAAAAAGCATTTCGAGCGGGGTTTTTCTGGCTCACAGCCAAGACAGATGCAGAGCACATAGTAAACACATGTGCCGGATGCCAGTATTACGCCAAGCAGACGAATATGCCAGCTCAAGCGCTCAAAACTATCCCTATAACATGGCCATTTGCGGTCTGGGGGCTAGATATGATGGGACCATTCAAAACTGCAAGAGGCGTACTTACACATCTACTCGTTGCAGTAGATAAGTATACCAAGTGGGTGGAGGCGAAACCCATCAAAAAACTTGACGGTGTGACTGCCAGAAATTTCATCATTGACATAGTCATGAGATACGGCGTTCCACACAGCATAATCACGGATAACGGGACAAATTTCTCTATTGGATTGTTGGCAAAATATTGCCGACAAACGGGAATTCGCCTAGATCTAGCATTTGTGGCACACCCACAATCCAATGGACAAGTTAAACGAATGAATAGTTCTATCCTACAAGGAATACGCCCAAGACTTGAATCTCCTCTTCATAGAGCAGCTGGAGCATGGGTAGAAGAATTACCTTCCGTGCTTTGGAGTATTCGAACGACACCAAACAGATCAACTAGACAAACTCTGTTTTTCCTGGTTTATGGCGCAAAAGCAGTGCTTCCTACGGACATGCTCCATGATAGCCCAGGAGTGCTAGCATACGAAGATTCGGATGCCGACAACACACGACATGATGTCGTCGATCTCTTAGAAGAAGAACGATAACTTGTGCTACAAAGATCCGCCATTTATCAGCAAGGACTATGACGCTATCATAGTCGGAAAATCAGGCACCGTTCTTTCAAAGAAGGTGACGTAGTGTTAAGATTGGTGCAGGAAAGGAAGCACAAATTAGCCCCAGTTTGGGAGGGACCATTTGCCATTAGCAAGGCTATGAAAAATGGATCTTACTATCTTGTAGACATTCGGGATACATAAGATGATCCTAAAAGACCGAATCGCAAAAGAAACAGAAAGATAGATGTAGAACTGGGAGAAACAAAGAGACCCTCGAGCATATAGCAGTTACGTCCCTTTTACACTTAGTTTAAATTCTATGTAAACATCTTTGAGATCATGAAGTAAAGTTGTCGGAATCCTTGAATTTTTATCTACCTTGTTGTTATTGTTCAAAGCATAAGTGTCGTCTTATCTATTTCCAAATGATCTTTCAAATTGCTTCAATGTTAACCTGAATTTTTCCTGCGTGCTCGGAGTTATAAATTTGAATGCTTTTCTAGCCTAAGAAGGCTTAAGGAAACCCAGATTGTGTCTGCGTGCCTGAGTTTCATACTTTTTCAAAGTTCCTTACTTTTTCCTAAGTATTATCTGATAGTTTAATGATGGGTCACTGAAATTAGTAAGTAAAAATGCCTAAGTACGATCCATGTTTCCGAGTTTCGACTGATAGGCTTGAACCCAGTCACTTGGCATGAAGATTAAGTACTATTGAGCCATTTTAACACTAAAGACAGTCAAAACGTATAAGCCAAAGAACTTAGAAGGAAAAGGAACTAAAACCCAGAAAACTTGCAAAGACTAAAAAATTTACTGCAAAAGGGGAATACTTGTTTATACAAAAGATAGATAGCATTACAATGGATGTTACATTGAAAGAATAGTAATGTTTCTATTTTGTTACTGCTAACTACTCAGGAATCAAGCGGCCTCCTCAGAATCCGAGTCCTCCTCTTCGCTGCTGGGGTCCTCGGGAGTTGCCGGAATCTCTTCCTCTGGGTAGAAGGTGGAGATCGACACCATTTGTGCTATCTTTGTAGCGTGCCCTTTGACAGAGTCGAAGATGCTGGCTCTCTGCGATTCCGTGTATCCCTGGGGGATACCGGTCGCCACGCACCAAGACTTGGCGGTGGTGTAGTGCATACGCATCAGCCCAAGGGCCATGCGCGCACCACCGCGAGCCGCGAAGCGGAACCAGGATTCCTTCTAGTTCTCCACCTCCTCGATTGCTTCTGGAAGCTTGCTAACTTCCGAGATTTCTCCTGCTTTGTCAGGAATGTACTTGTTCACAAGTAACATCCCCATAGTCTTCAGCGCGGCGAAGATTCTCCCAAAAGCCCAGATTCTGTCAATCCGGGTAAGAAAGGGGTTTCCCTCTGTTTAAATCAACAAGGAAAAGTTAGAAAAAACAGAGGAGAAAAAAATGAAACATACTGTAATAAGTATAAGGAGGACAAATCCGGTAAAGAGTTAAATCTTACCGAGAATCTTGTCCATTTCAATGCCTTCTTCAAGGCATTGATTTAGAGCATTCTCCAGTTCCAGGATGGTGGCCTTGTCCTTCTCGGCCTGGGCAGAAGCCTTGGAATCGGCAATCCCGACAGCCAGCTGGCTGGCCTCCAGGTCCTTCTGGAGCTTTACATTGATTTTGTAAAGCTTCGAGTTCTCCCTCCGGAGGTTTTCGGCATTGCCAGCATCTTTAGCTATCTGCTTGGCTTTCGCCAAAGAAGCTAAAAAGACAACAAGGTTGAGAAACCAATACTCAGAAAATGACTTAGAAAATTTCAAGCAGTTCAAATGGTAAAACATTTACCTGTCGAGTTTTTCAGCTCTTGCTGAACAGAAGCCAACTACGAGTCCTTGTCTTCAAGAATACTAAGGAGAGTTTTCACATCCTTGTTCTTGATGGTAAGTTTATTGAAAACTTCCATATTAATCATCTCGGTAGTTTGCTGAAACACGGACAAGAGAAGTAGTGCTTAAGTCAAAAAAACAAGCAAGAATAAGAAGAAAGCATTCAGTCAAAAAAATACAATTGGCTAAATGCTTGGGGGCTAGAGATATTTACCTGGCTCATTCTTGTAAGATTCGCCAGATTGCCGTTAAATTCCTTTTCGTATTCGGCAAAGAGGATTCCGACATGGAAAAGGCCATCTTGTATGACCTGCCGAGGCAAGAACACGTAATTAATCCTAACTATAAGCCCGCCTTGCGGCCAGGGACGGATTAAACGAGCTAGAGCGAAGTATTTTGTCGCCCACGGATGAATATATCCGTGATCGTCAAAATGCTCTTCTTTTACCTTGAAGTCCTTGTAAAAATTCGGGATGGGCTCCTCCTCTGGAACGTTTGAAGGGCCTCCCACTTCCGGCTCCGCCCTTTGCCTTGCATCCGAGTTGGATGCAATGGGCTGGCTGGATGGCAAAGGACGCTCGTTCTCCCGGGCAGCCGAGTATTCTTCACCTACTGCTATAGGAGTATCTGGCGCAACAGGAGAGGCCTTTGCTCCTCTTGTAGCAGCAACCTTGTGCTTCTTGCAGCCTTTTCCCTACAACGTGGTAGGGGCAAGGCTAGAAAGAAAAAGAAGACAGAAAATCCGAGAAATAAGATTCCGAGAAGTGAAAAAACATAGAAATAAAAAGCCCAGGATTTTTTACCTGTAAGTTGCGACGGCAACGCCGTCAAGGTCGATCACCTCCTTAGTGGCGGAGGGCTTCTTGCGCTTCCGTCCACCTGACTGAAAGTTGGCGCGAAGTGCGTCCAAATCGGCGTCGGTTGCGAGCTCGGCATCAGGAAGGTCGAGAAGCTGTTGAAAAGAAATAAAGTTCGAGTAAGAGAAAAATCCGAGAAAAGACAAAACCAAGAAAATGCCCAAAGATAAAGAATTTTACCTTTGGAGCTGGATTGCCAGCATGATACATTTGTGGGCTTTCTTCATACTGGTCCCGAGTGGAAACCAGTTAGTTTAGCCGCTTCTTGAGGTCTCTTTTCGAAAAAGCCTTGTTTGTTACCCTCATGGTGTCCTCCGTGCCCGAGTGCTCGCACATGAGTCGTTTGCCATGATGGGCCAAAGGCTGGATTTGCCTTTCAAGCCAACACAGTACGGTATCTGTGATGGTCAAGGGGGGATTGGCGGAAACAAGCTTGGCGATTCGCCGCTTGATCCTCATCAGATCTGTCGGCAGAGTCTGGACCGCGTCCACCGCCCAATTGTCTTGGGGAGTGGCCGCGGAATTGACAAAAGGTGGAACGCCCGTTTCCTTTCCAGGAAACGGGACGTCCGAGTGATAAAGAAGGAACCCGTCCAGAATTTGACGGATTCCGAAGTTTTGATTTTCGGGAACCAGTCCTCCCTAAACCTACGTAAAGTGAAGGAAATGGTTCCACAGGTGGGGAGGGCGCCTTCAGAGGGGTTGAGTTTCACCCCAAAACAATACTGCCAGAAGTCTAACCTAGGCTCTATTCCTAGATACCCTTCAAAGAGGGCTTGAAACCCGGCTAAGTATAAGATGGAGTTGGGAGGAAGGTTGTGAGGCTGGATTTGGTAGTGGTCGAGAATTTGAAGAAAGAAGGCGGACGGCGGAAAACCCATACCTCTGTTTATGTGCGAGGCAAGGAGAACCCGTTCGCCGGATTTTGGGGAAGGCTCGAGTCTTCCTCGTCGTACCGGCACTTTCCTTCCAGCACGAACCCTTCCTTCTCCATTGCCGGAAGGAGGGTTGGAACCACGTTGCAGTGGCTCCAATTCCCGGAGTTCTCCTCCGTTTCTTCTTCGACTCCGGCTGCACCGAAAGCAGCGACCTCCTCGCCGCCGAGAGAGGTGTTTCCCTATGAGGGCTCGTTGACGGGAGGCGGAGGAGGAGCAGACGACAACGACATCACATTCTCGGCCGCAGGAGGCAGATCTCCGCGGGCCGAATCGCCGGCTGTTCCCTCCGGCGTGCTTGCGGTGGCGCGATCGGGAGAGTCGTGTTGCGAATCCATGTCGTTGATGATGGATTCGATATCCACGACGGCGGTCTCCACCTCCGAGGCGCGGGGGGGATCTTCGGTGGCCATTGGGTGGCGGTGCTGCCGTGAAGTTGAGCCTCCGATGATGAACTCTGGAGACGGTTTGGAGCTCGTTTTCTCTCTGCTCGTAACTTGCGCTCGGGCTTGCTCTAGTTGCAGTGGCGCTGGGGGTTTGAGTTGAAGATGGAAAATAAGATGTGTCGGAGGCCTCGAGAAAGTATTTATAGCTGGGCGCATGGAGATTAGCTCCAACGGCTATTTGACCATTGGATGATCGACACGTGTTACGCCCGAGATTTCCGAGAAATAAAGGGACGGAGTGATAAGTGTTATCTCCTCGTTTCCCGCGAGAATCTGTCAAAAGATACGTTGCAGGGTTTTGACTGAACCCAAACGTCCGTGATGTTAGCACGATTTCATCGCTGACGTCACGAAGTTCTTTCTCTGCGAAGGCTCGTGGAAGAAAAGCCTGGACTTTAATAAATCCGATTTTTGAGTTAAAAAATTTTGGGAAAAAGAAGAATCAAGACCAAACGCCAACATTTCTCGGAAAAGAATGACGAAAGGTGGCAGAACGAAGTCTCAGTCCATCTTGGGGCTACTGTCGGATATATACTGATTAGGGGTATCTCCGTCATTGGCCTAAAGAGCCGGATTACCAGGGTGGCCTGTTGGTAATGGATCACAGTCCATTGGGCGGTCCAGTAAGCTGATGCGCAAGAGGCCAGATTCTAGAAAAACCCGGACCACGGCCCAAAGTGGTGCGGCTTGGAGAAGAAGAAGGATTCCATACTTTCCAAGTTAGATACTTTCTGTAGTCTTCTAGGTTTCCTTTCTGTAAGCCCTAACCCGGCTATCTATATAAAGCCATACAGGAGAGAAGAAAGACACGGACAATTAGCTGTAAGCCAACTCGCCGAGAAGTTGATGCTCGCCGAGTTAGTGAATCTATACTCACATTGTACTTTGTATACTTCAGGTTTCAGCCTTATTTTGTGAGATTGCAGGAGTAGGAACACCGCCTAGTTGCGACGTACCAAACATGGCACTACCACGTCCCCCACATTTCTACCCGTAGGATCATGGCACCCCCGTCTATGATCCTTACTATGATGTCTCGACAAATACCTATGTTTAATAAAATCAAAGCTCTAGCACATGAGTGATCCATGCTTCCCTCTGCGAAGGTCCTTTCTTTTACTTTTATGTTGAGTCTCCCTCTTCTAACTTTATGCACAGCTGAGAGAGCATAGTTGCCATTCTGAGTTTTATGTGCATTTGTCCCAGAAACATTATTAATTGATTCATGATGTGTTATTGCTTGTTCTCTAATTATTTGTTCTAGTCTTCTCATGAACTTTGAAGGTTTCCTGGCATTTATGTTTTTCCCCACTCTTAAGGGCTAGCGAAATATTTGCCATGTTTTCTCTATACTTGAAACAAATGTATATCTTTCGTTGCATTGTAATTCATGTCTTCTATTTGTGTTACTTCTCATGATGTAAGGTGATTGCTATGCTTTACTATTAAAATTCTATTTATCATGCTTCTGTTGAAGTTCTATGATCTCAGCTTACTTATGCTTTTACATTATTGATGATCAAGTTTATGTTGGTAGCATGTCACCTAAGAAATTATGTGTTTTTATCGTTTACCTACTCAAGGACGAGTAGGAACTAAGCTTGGGGATGTTGATACGTCATAAACGTATCCTTAATTCCTGATGTTCCATGTTGTTTTCATGTAGTTTCCCACATGTTTTCTATACACTTTATGCCATTTTTATCGATTTTCTGGACTGACCTATCGACAAGATGCCACAGAGCGAGTTCCCTGTTTTCTGCTGTTTTTAGTTTCAGAAAAGTTGTTCTCGAAATATTCTCAGAATTGGAAAATTCGAAATCCGGAGGTCCTAGAATTCCCGAAGGTTCCACGGAGTCCCGAAGAGACCCGGAGAGGGGCCACAGGGGGCCCACACCATAGGCGACGCGCCCCCTGACCGCACCATGAGGTGGTGTGGGCCCCCCAGGCCTCCACCGCCTTTGCCCTTTCGCCTATTTATACCCCCCGAGACGTAAACCCTAAGGATATACCACCTCGTCCCGAAAAACACACGAGGCCGCCGTCATCGTCGTCCCGAGATTGGGAGAGTTCTGGAGCTCTCCCCGGCACCCTGTCGGGAGGGGAATTCATCACCGGAGGGGTCTACACCACCATGCCCTCATCCGAAGTGATGCGTGAGTAGTTCATCCCTGGACTACGTGTCCATAGAAGTAGCTAGATGGTTGTTCTCTCCACTGTGTACCTCATGTTTAGATCTCATGAGCTGCCTCTCATGATCAAGATCATTTTGATGTAATGCTACATGTTGTGTTTGCTGGGATCTGATGAATGTTGAATGCTATGTCTTATGATTATCAATCTATCATGTTATTTTCATGCTTATGTTATTTATGATCTTGCATGCTCTCCGTTATTAGTAGATGCTCTGGCCAAGTAGATGCTAGTAACTCCAAGAGGGAGTATTTAAGCTCGATAATGGGTTCATGCCTCCTTTGCATCTGTGCTTGAGTGACAGAAACGTGACAGATGGAGGATGTGTTGTTGCCATTAGGGAGAAAACAACGATGTTTACTTAGTTTACATTGTTTACATTACACACTTTTCTTACTGCGATAATCTGTTTCTAGCAACTTAATACCCAGCGTTTGTTCGGATGATATTCAAAGGGTAGATTATTAGACATAGATGCAGTTGGATGATGGTCTATGATTTTGTTGTAATGCTTGCATGAATCACATAGTAATCTTTATGTCTTGCATATGCACAAAGGTGCAGCCTTCATTTCTGTCAATTTCCCGGCTATAATTTGTTCACCACACATGTTATTTATCTTTCACGGAGAGACACCACTAGTGAACTGTAGACCCCGGTCCAATTTCCTCATACTGATAAAATACCTACTGCTTTCACACTGCTTTCATACAGCTGTTACCGTTTTCATACTGTTCTCCTACTATTTTCCACACCATACATTTAACCTCTTTGTGTTCAGCAAAACCGGTGAAATTGACAACTTCACTGCTACGTTGGGGCAAAGTGATTTGATTGTGTTGTGCAGGTTCCACGTTGCTGCTGAACCGGTAGTGCGCCCTGCCACCTCAGCTGCATTAACCTTCAGAGATTGCTTGTCCTCCTAATAGTCGATTCAACCATGGTTTCTATTCTGAGGGAAAACTTGCTTCTGCACTCTTCACAACCTTCCACTTGGGGTTTACAAATGTTAGTACCTCAACTGTTGATGGATGAGGAATAGGCTTACATAATTCTTCTATAGGAGGTAAATTCTTCACATCTTCAGATTTAATACTCTTCTCTTTAAGAGATTTCTTGGCTTCCTTCATCAAATCATCATTTAATTCAATCATTCCTCTCTTCTTGGGTGTTGGGATTGGTGTTGGTTCTGGTGTAGCTGTAGGCTCGGGTATATTGCAATCATCATTATTTTTGGCTATTTTAGCCATTAATTTGTCAGCTTCTTCTGGAGTTCTTTTCCTGAAAACACAACCAGCACAACTATCCAGGTATGTCCTAGATTCAACAGCTATTCCATTATAAAATATATCTAGGAGCTCATTTTTAGGTAATCGATAGCGAGGGATAGCTCTTATCAAAGAACAAAACATTTTCCAAGATTTAGGCAATTTCTCTCCTTCAATTTGCTCAAAGTTAAAGATGTCCTACACAACAACATGTTGGGCACTAGCAGGAAAATATTTTTGAAAGAAAGCATTAACCAAATCCATAGGACTAGTAATAGATCCAGGTGGCAGATTGTTAAACCAAGCTTTAGCTTCAGCTTTGAATGAGAAAGGGAAGATCTTGGTAACAAAATAAGTACGCAACTTGGTATCATCACAAAATAAACTACTCAAAGATGAAAGCTCATTCATGTGTTCCATAGCACTTTTACTTTCAGTTCCACAAAAAGGTTCCTACTCAAAAATAGATACATAAGATAAATCTAGAGAGAAATCATAATCCTTGTCTCTAATGTGTATGGGAGATGTGGCAAACTTAGCATCAAGAGAATATTTATATTTATCAGGATGTCTTGCAAGGAGACTCTTAACAGTACTTGCACAGTAGTAGCTTGAGCTTCCTTAATAAAGTCATCATTAAGTTCAATATAAGTTTTATGTAGCGTTCCCACATTTAAATAATGTAAGTACACCTATGTTATTGTGCTAGTCCCTGGATCAATTGCTAGCACCACAGTACAAAATGAAATATCATGCAAATGCATCAAATTCTATTACATCGCATGATCCAGTCTTTACAAAATAGTATTGCAACTTGCATAGTCTTAGAAGACTAGCAGAAAACAAAGAAATACAACGGAAAACATAGAACACATTGAGCCCATCTTCTTCATGTGCCACAGGCTAAACATGTTGGCCATAGTCTCGAGATCCTAAACGAAATCCTCACTCGTCTTCAGAAACATCTGCAATATGGAATATGCAGCCACAAGGGAGTCAATACAATTTAATGTATTGGCAAGTAACACTATGGTGGATATAAATGGTAAGACTAGTACTATATGCTTATTTGGTTGAGTGGAGTTTTGGCTAAGTTTGCATAAAGACAGCTTTCTCCTATCTTTTATCATAAAACAATTTCATCTATAATAGGTATCACTGATAGAAACTAGTGAACCTTAACTACAATTAAGGAGTACCACTGATAGAAATCAGGGTAAACTCCTACCCCTGTTCACCCATCAAAATTTTATTATGAAGTTGGCATGATGAGTTCTTCCGTCATTCCTTGTCCAGCTGCTCATAGTTGTCCATAACCGGGGACACGGCTAAGATCTTAATTTGTTGACTCTGCAGAGTTTGTGCACTTTCACCTTTAGACTCAAATCAGCCCAAACATCTTATACACCCTGAGTGCATTAAGGAAAGGAGAAGATTGAGACGAGATCTTTCAGAAGAAATCCCACCACCGTCAGGCTTGACCCGTTCCAACCTATACCCCCTACATCTGCTTGTCAAGCACTGGTGAGTTCATTCAACTTAGTTGATCAAGACAAAGCCCATATGACCAAAGGCTGCACGGGAAGCTACTAAACTTAGAGGGACATGGTAATCTCTTTGTTCCTGGGTGGGCATCCGCAAGTGACAACCTCAAGTAGAATAACCCTTAGACAAGGGCCCTGAGGCAACACTCAACATAAACCAGTCTTACCACTTCCACCCAGGTGTTTCATTAAACTTAGTAGTTTTATCCTTAACATCTAAATAAAACATTTGAAGAGCATAGAAATTCTACTAAGTTCAATGTCTTCTATACTAGAGGGATATAAAAGGATGTCTACACACTACTTGGGATATTAGCATAGCATAATACTTAGATACATTTCCTACCATGCATACTACTCAAAACTCTATTAATGCATAGTAAAAATAATAGGTAGTTGATGGCATGTTACTTGCCTTGTTGAAGTTGGTGAAGAATTCACACTATCTTCACAAAAGAACGTTGCTCTTCGTATAATCTATATATGGCAAGAACAAAACAATAAACAAGCATCCTAGAAAACAAACATACAAGTGTAGAAACCATACAGAGCAACTAACATATCCAAAGGGGTTTAACCAAGTTGGCTAGGATAAGGTCAAGGTTTGAGTTCAATACTTGTTAAGGAAATTCCAAGGGTTTACTTGGGATGGACTAGGTTGAGTTTGTAGTGATCAACTATATTAGAAACATATTTATCTAAGAAGTTCCAAGAGATCACCAAGGTGATCTCACTATTTCAACTAAAGTAACACATAACAATGTGTAACACTTAGTCATTTTCATCAGGACATTTGAGTGATCTAAGTTACTCTTTCCATTTGGGGTTAAGCTAGGTCTAGGTTCAACTAACTTCATAACCATAGAGAGAATAAGGAAAGTCTTGGGATTATCCATTTGGGTCAATAGTTGGACAAAAACAACTTGTTATTCTTCAACTTGTGTGGATGGCTCCAAGTCTTCATATGCTTGTCTTCTTGAAGATCATCTTCATTCTCCTATTGTAGTCTTGCTCCTTGGATGGATTCTTCTATTGGTCTCGATAAATTCTTCATGTCTTTCACTTCACTAATTGGTTTGGTTATGGGATGGGCACAAATATCACTAAGTCAAATATAAAAGAAAGGAATACGAGGAAAGATAGAGGGAGATGTTTTCTTCTGGATTTCTTCACACTTGTACTTCCTTGAGTTTCTTCTAGTTGTGGAGTCCAAGTCTTTACTTCAAAAATTCTTCATTGATCTTCCTTGTAGCTCCTCATGTTGCCACCAAGTTGAAAATGAAGTTTTCTTCTTGTGCTTGAGTCTTGATCTCCATTTTGCTAACTTGATGATTTCTTAAAGCAAGAATGGGGAGTGGAGAAGTAGATAGAAAACTTAAGTTCACTACTTGGTACTATATGTGATTGGCACATTCTAAGTACTTGGTCTTGGCTCCAAATAGCCATAACATTAAAGAATAGATGATGGAAACATTTTCTAAGACATGGCTATCATGAGGTGAAACATATGTGTGATAATTTGGCCAAGTCTTCATTAAAATGGTTCTAAGATGGTAAAGGGGTTTATACAAAGTGGTCTCTAGTTCAAGGTTACCAAATTGAACAATTTTGCAAAAGGAACTACAATAAAATTATTTATAGAAATTAATCTATGTCAAAATACTTAAATAGACAACTTAATTCTAATTTCAATTTTAATTTGTTCAAAAATTATATTGGGACAGAGGGTATGAAATTACACATCCTAAGGTTTCCAAATGTATTTTATTTGAAATTTTTGGATTTGTAGAATTTGAATTATGCCAAAATTCATCAAACAAGCATATTCAAATGTCAACCAATTTAAGTTTTTAAAATTTGAATTTTAACAGTGTTAAAAGATTCTACAGATCCAGGGGATTTCAAAAAGTCCAAGTTTTCTATATTTAGCCTTATGGTTAAAAAGTTATGATGGTTGCAAGTTACAGGACTATTCTTCAAAACTGCCAAAATTTTCTATTCGGGAGAAGAACAGAAAACTCCTGACCTACGTGGTGCTCTGTGATTGGTTCATGATGTTGACTGTGCGCTGAGCAAGCAGCTGATTGGGCTGCTGACTAGATTGACACACGGCGTTGCCCTATTGGCCATACCGGTTCACAGTTAAGTGATCTAATCACGAACGTTGAATCAGATCGGACGGTTCAGATAGGCTTTAGCTTACCTCGCCGACAGGGCTTCCGGAAAATGGCAACGAGGTGGCGGGCACTGACGGGATCTCGATGGCGACGTGCTGCAGAGGTTCCCGGGGCTAGGAGAGGGCACGACGCGGCTCCTCGTCGCACGGTGAAGAGGATGGAGTCGGTGTCGCAATCTCGGGCGATTCCACGCGATGGCGCAACATGGATGGAGATCTACGAGCTCCGGCGAGTCTCAGGCGTCGATGGTGGCGGAGTTTCGGGGGTCCTCTCGCTCAACGAAGGATATCACGAGGTGCCGAACTCCACGGTGAGCTTGATGGTGCAGGCGATGACCTCGGGGACGACCTCTGTGGACGGCGGCGCGCAAACGGAGATGATGAAGCTCCGGCAAGATTCTGCCATCGATGGCATGGCGAAAACTGCACACATAAAAACACAGGGAGCGGTCAGGAGGTTGCGCAAGGCGTGGGGAAACCTAAAGAACCAGAAAGGGGCGGAGCTCGCTTAGAACCTTCGCCGGAATTTGAAAACGCGGCGGCGTACCGAGACTTTTCTCGCGAGGAAATTGAATGGCCTCGGGGCGAGATGGGAGAAGGAAAGGGAGGAGAAGTGATGAGGGGAGGCATGTCTCTTAAGGGGAGGAAACGGCGATGCAAATGGGGGTCTTAAACGCCGGGAATTCAATGACGAAATCAATCAACGGAAACTGCCGTTTTTCAGTTTCAGAGATTGAAGAAGGGTGACGTCAGCGATTACGTCATCGACCTTTTTCTTTTTCTTTTTTATTTCTGTTTTTAATAACTTTTAAAATACAAGTCCAAATGACCTCAAACCAATTGCAAATTTTTTGTAAAAATAATATCTTTCACTTAGAAACATTTTTGTAAACTTAGCAACATATTTTTATTTTTGAATTTTGAAAATTGAAATGATTCTTTAATAGTTGCTTAATGTGACTTTTAATTTAGATAATTATAAAATATGAATATTGGTCAAATAAAATTTTAGTAGATTTATAGTAATCAAATACTATTTTAAAAGACCATTTCAAAGTGTTTTTATCCTTTTTTAATTTTTAAATATGATGAAAACATGAATAGTCACTTAATAGAATTGTTTTCATTATTTATTTGAATTAGGGTTTAATAAACATTATGGGGTTTTCTCAAAATGAGGATGTTGTTTTCCCAATTGAAAACATTATTTTTCCAAGGTACTTTAGTTTTTTTTCATAACTCAATAATATATATAGCACTTTATTGTTTTGTTGATTGTCGTAATACTTGGAAAACAAAAAAACTTTTATCCATTTGAGGTTGATAATAATAGTGACATAATTTCTTGGAGACAAGGATAAAATATTAGAGATAGTAACTCTCTGGTTTTTAATTATCATAATCATTTTCATAATATTAGTTGAGTTGAAAACATGTTTGGTAAAGATGTTTGTTAAGAAAATATTTTATTCTCATGAGGGAACATGTTTTATTTTAGAAATAGGCTTTAGGGTTTATGGAATGAAGGTAATTTAGATTCTTTATTCCAATTAAATATTGTTTTCTTTTGTTTCTTGCATCTCATTTGTTTTTTTTTTGGTGACTTGCTTTGTATGAAAACAAAAAGTTTCAAAATTTTGTGATTTTTGCACTTTCCAAAAATCAGGGATGTTACAGACTACCACCCTTAAAAGAAATCTCGTCCCGAGATTTGGGAAGGCTAGAAAGAAAGATTGGGTAACTAGGTTCGAGAACAACTGGGTGGGCTACCACCCTTAAAATAAACTTTTGTTGGTAGTCTATTTTTATTAGATTGGAGTGTAGATTGATTTGAGATTGGCTTGAGTAGAACTTTCCTTCGCGGTAGAGCTGTAGACCAACATAGGTATGTTGAACTACCTTTGACACTGAGGGGTCACTCTTTGGGTCAATCAAAAGTCTTTTGGGTCCCTCTCAACTTAGTCTTTTGATATCATTGGCAATCTTCCATCTTGTTGTTGTCATCCTTGAAGGCAAACACCATGCTATTTCTAAAGAAACTCTCATGGTAGGAAAAATCTTCCATTGCTTGATAGCTCCAAGGTTGGCTTGATCCTCTCCGAATATAGTACGTTTTCAGTAACACTAACATAGGGTCATTATTGTATTCTACCATTCTGTGATTCAGGTTTAACATCGTCGTCTCTCTAATAGGTATGTCTCTCAGATTTAACATTCCTCATAGCAAAAGTAAATAATGTGAGTAGTCACCATGGGGGCCAATCCATGTTGCACTCAATCATTACCTTGTACTTGGATTGATGAATCTTGTTTAATAACACTAGGTCACCTCACTTGTCTAACAGAAAGTTTATAATCTGTAAGACAAACTTGAGCTAACTATCATTTCTCAACTAGTGGGTTGCGTAAAAATCTTATGTAACACAAACTGGGTAGTTGTGTTTCTTCATTATTTCTTCTCTTGGTGTAGTTGGCTCTGAAATCTTCATAGCTCATGCAACTTGGGGTTCACTTGTCTTTCTTCACTTTTTGATTGGCTTGCCGCTCCTTATGATGTAGTGGCTTTGACCATGGATGTGATTGTTCCTTCACACAAAAGGATCTTGAAAACGGTGACATTCCTCAATTGTATGGCTTCTGTCTCTATAGAGAACTAGGCATAACCTTCTTGGGTGAAAGGTTTGTTGTTGCACTTCTATGGTTGGTAAATGAGTATGGGTTTTGGTTTGGCTTAGCATGAGTGAGTAGAGATTAGAAAGAAAGCTACAGAAAAAAAATCTACCCAACACAACAGATCAAGGAAACTCATCTTGCAAACAACACATAACAAACATATAGCAACACATTCATCACACCAAACAACAAGGTTTTTATAAAACACTAATATTGTCATACCACACTCGTTAGTATGATCAATATACAAACACGTTAACGTTGTTCTAACAAACTAGATTGGTGGTCTTATCTATACCTTCTTGAGTTTTCTTCAAATTCTTTTCTCCATGTCTTGAGGTGTTCTTGATTTTTGGGAAGTCTATGTTTTTCTTCAAGTTCTTCAATAATCTTAAGTGTAGGTCTTCATGTGTTGAAAATACTTCTTGCACTTCTTGGTATGTTCATCAACATTCATGTCTTGATGGTATTGAAGAGGTAGGTCATCTAGAATTTTTTTGAAGGTGAATAATAGGTGAGAGGATATGAGAAAGATTAAGATGGTTGTTTTGTTTCTAGAAAGTTTGAACACAGAAAGTTTTCAATCCTAGGGTGATCAATGGGTTATTAACAACTTGTTGCAAATCGGATATTCACTATAGTGAGAAGGACAATGCACCCGCAAGCCAATCAGGGAACGGTCTCTTGTCCGTGGACACGTAAAGTTGTCCGGGCCGCTTCATCTCACTATGCCGCTAGGATCCAAAATACTCTAAGGAGATAATAACATGATCAAAAATGGCTTCCAAACCTAAGGGTCTCGAATCCTACAGGCAACACAATGCTCTGATACCATTTTGTAGCGTTCCCACATTTAAATAATGTAAGGACACATGTGTTATTGTGCTAGTCCCTGGATCAATTGCTAGCACCACAGTACAAAATGAAATATCATGCAAATGCATCACATTCTATTACATCGCATGATCCATTCTTTACAAAATAGTATTGCAACTTGCATAGTCTTAGAAGACTAGCAGAAAACAAAGAAATACAGCGGAAAACATAGAACACATTGAGCCCATCTTCTTCATGTGCCACAGGCAAAACATGTTGGCGATAGTCTCGAGATCCTAAACGAAATCCTCACTCGTCTTCAGAAACATCTGCAATATGGAATATGCAGCCACAAGGGAGTCAATACAATTTAATGTATTGGCAAGTAACACTATGGTGGATATAAATAGTAAGACTGGTACTATATGCTTATTTGGCGGAGTGGAGTTTTGGCTAAGTTTGTATAAAGCCAGCTTTCTCCTATCTTTTATCATAAAACAATTTCATCTATAATAGATATCACTGATAGAAACTAGTGAACCTTAACTATAATTAAGGAGTACCACTGATAGAAATCAGGGTAAACTCCTACCCCTGTTCACCCATCAAATTTTTTTATGAAGTTGGCATGATGAGATTCTTCCGTCATTCCTTGTCCAGCTGCTCATAGTTGTCCATAACCGGGGACACGGCTAAGATCTTAGTTTGTTGACTCTGCAGAGTTTGTGCACTTTCACCTTTAGACTCAAATCATCCCAAACATCCTATACACCCTGAGTGCATTAAGGAAAGGAGAAGATTGAGACGAGATCTTTCAGAAGAAATCCCACCACCGTCAGGCTTGACCCGTTCCAACCTATACCCCCTACATCTGCTTGTCAAGCACTGGTGAGTTCATTCAACTTAGTTGATCAAGACAGAGCCCATATGACCAAAGGCTGCACGGGAAGCTACTAAACTTAGAGGGACGTGGTAATCTCTTTGTTCCTGGGTGGCCATCCGCAAGTGACAACCTCAAGTGGAATAACCCTTAGACAAGGGCCCTGAGGCAACACTCAACATAAACCAGTCTTACCACTTCCACCCAGGTGTTTCATTAAACTTAGTAGTTTTATCCTTAACATCTAAATAAAACATTTGAAGAGCATAGAAATTCTACTAAGTTCAATGTCTTCTATACTAGAGGGATATAAAAGGACGTCTACACACTACTTGGGATATTAGCATAGCATAATATTTAGATACATTTCCTACCATGCATACTACTAAAAAACTCTATTAATGCATAGTAAAAATAATAGGTAGTTGATGGCGTGTTACTTGCCTTGTTGAAGTTGGTGAAGAATTCACGCTATCTTCACAAAAGATCGTTGCTCCCCGTATAATCTATACATGGAAAGAACAAAACAATAAACAAGCATCCTAGCAAAAAAACATACAAGTGTAGAAAACATACAGAGCAACTAACATATCCAAAGGGGTTTAACCAAGTTGGCTAGGATAAGGTCAAGGTTTGAGTTCAATACTTGTTAAGGAAATTCCAAGGGTTTACTTGGGATGGACTAGGTTGAGTTTGTAGTGATCAACTATATTAGAAACATATTTATCTAAGAAGTTCCAAGAGTTCACCAAGGTGATCTCACTATTTCAACTAAAGTAACACATAACAATGTGTAACACTTAGTCATTTTCGTCAGGACATTTGAGTGATCTAAGTTACTCTTTCCATTTGGGGTTAAGCTAGGTCTAGGTTCAAGTAACTTCATAACCATAGAGAGAATAAGGAAATTCTTGGGATTTTCCATTTGGGTCAATAGATGGACAAAAACAACTTGTTATTCTTCAACTTGTGTGGATGGCTCCAAGTCTTCATATGCTTGTCTTCTTGAAGATCATCTTCATGCTCCTATTGTATCTTGCTCCTTGGATGGATTCTTCTATTGGTCGTGATAAATTCTTCATGTCTTTCACTTCACTAATTGGTTTGGGTATGGGATGGGCACAAATATCACTAAGTCAAATATAAAAGAAAGGAATAAGAAGAAAGATAGAGGGAGATGTTTTCTTCTGGATTTCTTCACACTTGTACTTCCTTGAGTTTCTTCTAGTTGTGGAGTCCAAGTATTTACTTCAAAAATTCTTCATTGATCTTCCTTGTAGCTCCTCATGTTGCCACCAAGTTGAAAATGAAGTTTTTTTCTTGTGCTTGAGTCTTGATCTCCATTTTGCTAACTTGATGATTTCTTGAAGCAAGAATGGGGAGTGGAGAAGT
Source organism: Alopecurus myosuroides (assembly GCA_028641055.1). Classification (NCBI taxonomy): domain Eukaryota; kingdom Viridiplantae; phylum Streptophyta; class Magnoliopsida; order Poales; family Poaceae; genus Alopecurus; species Alopecurus myosuroides. The sequence continues at coordinate 289,624,745 of CM054059.1, forward strand.
AGATAGAAAACTTAAGTTCACTACTTGGTACTATATGTGATTGGCACATTCTAAGTACTTGGTCTTGGCTCCAAATAGCCATAACATTAAAGAATAGATGATGGAAACATTTTCTAAGACATGGCTATCATGAGGTGAAACATATGTGTGATAATTTGGCCAAGTCTTCATTAAAATTGTTCTAAGATGGTAAAGGGGTTTATACAAAGTGGTCTCTAGTTCAAGGGTACGAAATTGAACAATTTTGCAAAAGGAACTACATTGAAATTATTTATAGAAATTAATCTATGTCAAAATACTTAAATAGACAACTTAATTCTAATTTCAATTTTAATTTGTTCAAAAATTATATTGGGACAGAGGGTATTAAAGTACACATCCTACGGTTTCCAAATATATTTTATTTGAAATTTTTGGATTTGTAGAATTTGAATTATGCCAAAATTCATCAAACAAGCATATAAAAATGTCAACAAATTTAAGTTTTTTAAATTTGAATTTTAACAGTGTTAAAAGATTCTACAAATCCAGGGGATTTCAAAAAGTCCAAGTTTGCTATATTTGGCCTTATGGATAAAAAGTTATGATGGTTTTAAGTTACAGGACTATTCTGCAAAACTACCAAAATTTTCTATTTGGGAGAAAAACAGAAAACTCCTGAGCTACGTGGTGCTCTGTGATTGGTTCATGATGTTGACTGTGCGCTGACCAAGCAGCTGACTGGGCTGTTGACTAGATTGACACACTGTAATGACCCAGCACACCACTGCATGTGTAGTGCGCAAGTCAGTGACATAATACTCACAGAAGGACTTATCCGTGAATGTTACATCTCTCAGAGTGGTACAACAGAAACACAGCGGGGCCAAGCAAAGCTATAGGATACAAACTTCATTACAAAATCTTGAGAATCTCCTTGATGAATCAAGAAGATCTCCTGCAAATGTAACATCAGAAGAAGCAATTCGAAGCTCCAAGCCGGAGAAGAACTCTAGCTCAGAACTAATCCACTACGGCTGATGTCAGCCCGAAAATCTGGCTTGTAAATGCTAAGTCCAAGAATGGACTCTACCTACACCTTGATAGCTTCTCCTCCATCAGCGTTGTTGATGATGATGCTTTACTGTCTACGTAGTATAAGACCCCACCTAGCTTCCTTAGACAGCGATGGCTTCTCGATGACGACTTCAACAGGCTTCAACTCTAAGCAAGGGGTCAAACGGGATAGAATGAGTAACGAGCGTTACTCAGCAAGTTCATGATATATAGTGGTTGGTTGATGCACTAACTACAGCTTTAGACTCGAAAAAGTCATAAGCTAATGCAAGGTTTTGTAAAACTTTCTTCAAGAGGTTGCTTTTAATTCTGAAAACTATGCCCGCCAGATCTTCACAGGGTTAGAACTTTCATGGAGTTGCCTTTCCTGCGGCGTTCGCAGTTCCTTCCCGGAACAGGGGGTAACATGCCACATCCTTTTACACTCTGCAGAGGTGCGTTACTTTACCCATGGACGACCAAGACCATGTTGCACAACCAGGCGATCGTTCCTGTCCACGCCCACTCAGGTGTGGGGCCCGGTAGTTGGTCCAAGCCAAACCGTGCTTCTCCGCACAACGCATGCCCACCCATTTCTGCCAGCAGGTTGAACGCCTGATTCCACCCCTCACGATGGAGATCTACGCGCCCCTGGCAGACACTCATAGACCCGCAGAGTCCGTGGGACGTAAGGGCTCCCACCCATGTGCATGCAGTCTCGCAAGATCTACAGCGTACGTCTCTGGCAGTCCGTTGACATGCGAACGAGAAAAGTATCACGGCTGACTTACTCCCCCCATAGAAGATCCATGGTCAACGCGAATTTACGGCGCAAGAATCCTGACGGCAGTTGTTGTTAATTCCTAGGTAATACGTTCCCATGCAGATGGAACCTTCCTTTGACCTATTCATCTTACCATGGTTCCATCCGCCCACCAAACAGAACACTACCACTCGGGTAGTCATTCAATTAGTCATATTATTATAAAAATAGGATCATGCATTCTTTTGAGAACAGGTGATAATATGATAGGGTTTTTGCAATTAGTTTGTTATGAGATACTGCAAAGGATATGAGCAAGTGATGAACTTGCCTGAGATTGAAATAACCATAATAATCCAGGTCTTCGGGGTCAAGGTCACGTATAACATCCTGACATCTGAAAGATAGCAAAGTAGTCCCGGTAAGGACTACAGAAACACTGGCAACATGATATTTGCATAGTAATGAGATGCATCGTGAAATACCCTGGAAAATACCCCAACTTACAAATGTAAGCCATGTTTATTACGACGACTTATTCACAAGAGTTTTAGGTGAATTGTTTTGTTATTTGTGGTGATGTTGTTATTACTGGTTTTAGACTTACATGGTTTTCACTTTTACTTACCAAGCCATTTTTTGTTATGTTTAGGTTATAAATAGTTATCACATGATTAAACTTGAGAATACTATTATATGGAAAACAACTAATGAAAACATAATGAACACATTTGATTTTAGGTTATAAAGTGTAGAGCTAATAACATCAATTTTATTTGAAAAATGAGGAACTAATACATATAACTCTTTCATCAATAATACTTTGCTTAATAACTGGTGATGGTAGGTTTTAGTTGGTGTGAAATCATGAGGATTTTAGTAATACAGAAAATAATGTTATGGCAGTTATTTCTGGTTATAATGGAACATTATAGAATTTTATAATACTTTTGGAAACATGTTAATAAGTTGGATAAAATGTTTTATCTTAGGCATATTTGAATTGGAAATTCTTTTCTCGTTAACTGGTCATATCATTCAATGTCTTCTGAAAATATTTGAAATTATTATTTTATTAATTTTAAATGAACTAATGATTAGGCAAAGCATGGCACATAACAACTTGGTCAAATAACTTAGAAAACATCATAGATTAGTTATATTTGTTATTTGAAGCATGTTGGCATATAACTTGTATTATTCTGATGTTATGAATTATTTATTATTTTCCACTATTTATTGTTATTATTATAACTTATTTGATTGTTTTCACAGAAAATATTTGTTAGGAAATATTTTGGAATTGCTCAAAATCTTTAAATAATGTTGAAAGAATAAATTCTACTTTATTAAATAGTTTAGAATATTTCTAAACCTTATTATCAAAGTTTTATTATTAAAATATTATTTTGTATCCATAATTTTAAGACTATAAGTATTATTGGATTATTCTTTCTTAATTTTAATATACAACCAATTTACTAGTTTTTAAGAATTAGTTATATTGCCAAGATTTGAGGTTTGTAGCATTTTATTTATCGTTTTCTATTATTTTCTGATTTTTTTATTTGAGATTTAGGCAATTACTATTATGTCCCTAGGGCTGACATGTGGGGTCCATGGGTTAGGGTTGAACCCAACCCACTGGTCCGATCCGGACCAGACCGGACCAGACGCACCCGAGCCCCCCATCTCCCTCTCCCCCTTCCCCTGCGCGTGGCGACGCAGAGGCGATTCCCTCGCCTCCACCCTCTCCGGCGATTTCTTCCGCCCCTCTCAATCCCTCTCCTCCACCGCGCCCAAGCGCCGCTGCTTCTCCTTCCTGCCCTCTACTCCGCCTCCCTCCTCGATCTGAGTTTCTGGTTGTGTGGCTCCCGTGGCAACCACGAACCCTAACCCTAGGTTTCGGTACCCGGGTGCTCCTCCACTTCTCCGGTGGCTTGGGGCTCCTCGATGCGGCTCATGGAGACTCCTGGAGATTGGGCTGCTGCTGCTGCTTCTCCACGGTGGCTATGGTTGCGGATGGCTGTGGTGTCGATGCACCGCCGCCGGGACGGCCTTCTGGGCAACCGTGGCGTGTCCCTGTGCTTCGCTCCACCAACTGGCCGTGGTCACCACGAAGGTGACCACCTGTAAGTACCCCACTCCCTCTGCCCCCTGATCTCTCACTCTCTCCCTTCCCGATTCCTTCTTCCCCTTTTTCTCTGGAGTGACTAGGATGCCTATGTGCTTACTGATGTACTCCGTTCATCAGAATATAAACATGCCTGTGCTCATGTGATTACTTGGTTGGACTCTCTCAGTGTGGTTAACTGAAGATTTTCTTCAGTTAGGTCATTTGGTGACTGCAGCTAATTCCTTCTCTATGTGGCTGATAAAATTTTCGGTTAAATGTTGTGGGTGCTCTGCTCCAGTACTTAGTAGCTGCTGGCTGGTTGGTGTGTATGATTTCGGGTGGCTTTTACTGTTGGATCAAAATGATCCTATGATTATTTGATTTACTCCAGTGGTATATATTGGAAAAGTGGATGTGTGGTGTGGTAAAAAATGTCTTGCTGGTCTCCTGGACATGCGTATGTATTGTTTTGGGATGATGATTCCTGATGTTTTGTGCCCAAGTGCTCAATGGTTTGCTTGACTGCATTTTGAGGTGCTCCTTTAGGATGTGCCCAGATTTTGATCATGCACAAAATGAGTATTGCTGTGGTATGATCTAGGGTTTGGAAATTTTTCCCCTCTTTGCCATTTAACTGATAAGAACATGTTACTTGCTTGATTTGCCCTTAAACAATATTTTTATCTGATAAGAACAGTTGCTTCCCTCTTGATCAAACCCCTGGCCAATGATGCAAAGACTGAGGCCTTACTTTTATATAAGTACAGATACTATGCTTGAGCTAGTTGCAAATGTGTGATGTTGGTTAATTATTGGCATCCCTATATGCCTACTGGTGGGTGCTACTCTGAACCTTAAGGTTCAGAGGATGTGCCACCATGTCCCTCTCATGTTTCTAAGGAACAATTAACTTGGTGAGTTGTGTTTGAGGTACCAACCTGGATGGTTCTTGGTGCCCAGCAACTATACTATGAATTGTTTGGTTATTATATTTGACTAGTAAATATACCCGTGCATTGCGACGGACAGAAAAAGATAACTTCTCATGAAGACGCATAAAGCCATCAAATAATCTACTATGACCTAGTCACAATTATTCATCTCTTCGCATTTTTTGGTGTGCTTGTTGGCCTAAACTTAGACCTTATAATTCTCGCAAACTAGAATTCAGGTCTAAAGAATGTGCTTTTCTTGGCTATAGCAATCTTCATAAAGGCTTCAAATGTCTTGATATTTCCACCGGTAGAATTTATATCTCAAGGGATGTTGTTTTTGATGAAACAGTTTTTCCTTTCTCAAAACTAAATCCCAATGCCGGTGCAAAACTACGGGCCGAAGTTCTTTTGCTTCCTTCGGACCCTAATAATCCCTCTGATCACTGGAGGGAAAACATTGATGATCATATGGAAAATGATACCCCCTGAATTTTCTGGTTCTAACGGTGCAAAAAGTGTGCCAAACTATCATTTTATGCCACAGATACGGACAGACACGCGATCCCAGGAGGATTCGCTGACGCGCACCGATCCCGGGAGATCTCTGGTGGAGCTGCAGACGCGCACAGCGCGTCAGTCTGCGCGACAGGAAGGCAGCGCGGGGGAAAACGCGTCTTCGCACGCTTCCCCACCGAGCGCGCGGTCGCCACACGCCCGTGGCCAGCAGGCGCACGACACCTGGCGGCGCCAAGCACCAGGCGCTGGTGCGGAGGGCGCTGGTCGGGGGAGCTCACGCGACGTGGCAGCAGATGATTCGCCACAGAACCCGAGCCCCCAGGCGCATGATGGCGCCAATGATTGCGCAGGATCAGGATTGGATCCTGTGAGTTCGGGATCTGCTGCGGACACTCCATCTGCAGCCCAACCTGTGCAACAGATTCATACAAGGTCAAAAAGTGGCATTTTCAAACCGTATATCCCCAAGGATGGTACGATCAGGTATGCGTATTTAGCATCTTCCGGTGAACCAGAAAATGTGCAAGAGGCATTAGAAGATAAAAATTGGAAAGAAGCTATGAAAATAGAATATGATGCTCTTATAAAGAATAGGACTTGGCATTTAGTACCACCTAGTCAAGGTAGGAATTTAATAGACTGTAAATGGGTCTATAAAATCAAGAAAAATTCAGATGGTACTATAGATAGGTATAAAGCTAGGTTGGTAGCTAAGGGGTTTAAGCAACGTTATGGAATTGACTATGAGGACACCTTTAGTCCAGTAGTTAAGGCTGCTACTATCAGATTGGTTTTGTCTATTGCTGTGTCCAGAGGATGGAGTCTTCGACAATTGGATGTGCAGAATGCGTTTCTTCATGGTGTTCTAGAGGAAGAAGTATATATGAGGCAGCCACCAGGTTATGAAGATAAAACAAAACCATATCATGTGTGTAAATTGGATAAAGCACTATATGGGTTAAAGCAGGCTCCAAGAGCATGGTACTCAAGATTGAGCATGAAACTACAAGATCTTGGGTTCACACCATCAAAGGGAGACACTTCACTTTTCTTCTATAAAAAAGGGAAGGTCACAATTTTTATGCTTGTTTATGTTGATGATATAATTGTTGCAAGTTCATCACAGGAAGCCACAACTGCTTTGTTGAGTGATTTGAGAAGTGATTTTGCTTTGAAGGATCTAGGAGATCTTCATTATTTTCTTGGCATTGAAGTAAAAAGAAGCAATGATGGTGTTTTGCTCACACAAGAAAAGTATACTAAAGATATATTGTGCCGTGTAGGAATGAAGGGGTGCAAACCTGCCACTACTCCTCTTTCCACCACAGAAAAACTGTCCAAGCATGAGGGGGAAGTATTGAGTGAAGAAGATGCCACACGGTATAGGAGTATCGTTGGTGCTTTGCAGTATCTAACCTTGACAATACCAGATATTTTATTTTCTGTTAATAAAGTTTGTCAATTTCTTCACTCTCCTACTACATTGCATTGGACAGCTGTGAAGAGGATATTGAGATATCTTCAAGGAAGTATATCAACTGGACTGAAAATTGGAAAATCATCATCTACTCTTGTGAGTGCTTTTTCTGATGCTGATTGGGCAGGTTGTCCAGTTGATAGGAGGTCTACAGGAGGATTTGCAGTCTTCTTTGGCTCGAATCTTATTTCTTGGAGTGCCAGGAAGCAAGCTACTGTGTCTAGGTCCAGCACAGAGGCAGAATATAAAGCATTAGCAAATGCTACAGCAGAGGTAATATGGGTAGAATCTCTGCTTGATGAACTTGGTATTGATCATCCTCAACCTGCATGCTTGTGGTGTGACAACTTAGGAGCCACCTATTTATCGGCCAATCCAGTGTTCCATGCTAGAACAAAGCATATTGAGATTGACTTCCATTTTGTAAGGGAACAAGTTGCGAAAAAATTGTTGGATATTCAGTTTATTCCTACAGGGGATCAAGTGGCAGATGGTTTTACAAAACCATTGCAAATTCGTCAGTTACAAGCCTTCAGACACAATCTCAACCTTGAAATGTTGAGATCAAGGGAGGATGTTAAATGATAGGCTTGTAGATTGTTTAAACGTGTAGATAACACATAGTTGTTGTAACTATACGGTGCAAATATAAACCGTATAGATAGATTACTTAACCCGCAAGATGTAATTCTCTCTGTACTTATCCGGTCATTGTGACCCCTATATTAACACGAAGGGCGAGCCGAGAACAAGGCATCGCATTACGCCAAATACTACGAGCGTTGACATATGGGAGTGCCGAGGCACGACTGGCGGGAGGAGACCCAAGCCGCGGCGGGGGGAGGGGGGGTGGCAGGGAGCTGCTTGGGGCAGGCTATTCTCTGGCGTGGACTGGAACGTGGAAGTTTGAAGGCGCCTGCAGGACGCGGCGGCGTCGACTCGAGGTCCGGCCGCGGTGGCTTTGGTGGCGCCATGTTCCGTTGGACATAGGTAGGGGTACTGTAGCACGATCCGTCAGCGAAGATTGTGGATTTTTGGAGCCGACTGGAACATGGCAGTCGAAGGCGCGTGCGGGACGAGGCGGCGTCTTGGTCCGTCTGCGGTGGCATCCGGGCGACTGTGCACAGAACTCCACCATGTGCATGGCGAGTCGGCGCCGCCCATGGCACACGCTGACCATAGGAAAGTTGTGGTTGCCGCGCGGAAGAAGCCAATCACGCGGAGCTTGCTCCTAATCTCTGCACCCGCGGTACACGCGGCGACCGCCTGAAGATGCAGCACACTGGTCGTGGCCCTTTGAGTATGTGCCACCACGCACCACATGCATCACCGGGTTAAGACTGTAGCACCTTCATTGCTTGGACCTCCCTGGCTGGCTAGGAGAAGGTACGGTGTCCTAACTGGCTGTATATTTATACATGAAGCTGATTTGATCTGGACCATGTTCGATGTTCTATCGGAGTAGAAAACGAACGCAAAAAAAATTGGAGTAGGACACGGTTTGCTAAGCATGTTCGGTTGAAGTGCATGCCATGGTCACCACGGACGTGAAAAACAAAACGAATCGGTATGTAATTAATGAGTGGCATGTTGGGTAATATTTCTCAACTTTGATGACAATTTTGATGACGGACGGACCGACCAAGTAACCAACCAGGGAAGCCTTAATGCCTTTATTATTAGGTAAAGATAAGAACAGATTAAAACTTATGGAATTGCCCTTAGGCCTATGATGTTGTTCTGAGGCACTTGTCTTAAGATAAGAACATGTATTATACTTGTGTTTAAATCCCTGTGATGATACTAGCATAGCAATTCTATGCTAGACTGAGGGAAACAAATCCCAGCCCCCTATCTGTGCATAACCTAGCAAGATCCCTTGTTAGGATGTGTGTAGATATCACCTTTTGGGTGTTACTGTTGTGGCTGTGATTTCCTGATGGACCTTGGCTTCCTGTTCTACTTCTCCTTGAGCTATATCCCTTGCTCAGCTTGTGATCTTGTTGCTGTTGTGATCCAGGCCTGCTCCTCCAGCTCCAAGCTTGGACTTGTTGTGATCTTGCTGGATGTATTACCTGTTGATCAATTCCCAATAGGGATTTGGGTGGTTTGGTTTGTGGTTCTATCTGTGTTGCTGGAGCTGTGTAGCTCGAGCAGTGAACAGGGGAAAATGATCTTGGTCTCCCCTCTCTTGCGGCTGATGTGGTATTTATACCACATCAGAGGTCTTGACAGCACCAAGATGTGCTGGTGAGTGTGCTGTGTGCTTGTGTGCTGGATGAGGAGATATTTTCTGGGAATGGTGCTCGGTTTGCACTTGGTCTTATCCTGATGCTATACTTATTTTTGGCTTGCCACTTGTATTACCTGATACTTGCCCATGAAGTTACACTGAGATATTTTTCTGATCTGAACAGATGCTTACTTGTCTAAGCCTAGACTCGATGATGCGATTAGCAGTGCATCTCACTGTCAAGCTGAGAGTACTAATCCCAACCCCTAACACTTTGTGTTTCTGTTTATCGTTTTTGTTTTGCAGGTCTAAAGAATTTGGTGGCAATGGATTAGTTAGGCTTAGTTCTAGGTTTAGTTTCTGGTATTAGCTTAATTGCAAAGCCATTGTAATTTTATCCTTACTTTTAATCCTTTGTAACAAACTTTGTATTATTTATATTATTATCAATAAAGTATAAGTGTTTTTCTTTTATTATTCTTGTTGATATTTTAGGAGTATTTCCTATTTGATAAAGTAATTGAGATCAATTGATTTAACTTAGGATATAAACTCATCCATTTAATTTGATTTAATATTTAATTAAATTCCAAACTCAAATTCAAATTGTCCTAAATTCAAATAATTCAAATCATTCAAATAATTCAAACACTAATGTTTCAAATTCAAATAATACCCAGAGGTCATGTCAAAATTCCATCTTCTTCTAGTCTCGATCTCTCTCTCTTGACTTAAAACATCGACGAAACCTCGATCAGATTCATCCTTCAGGTCTGATGAGATCATCCAGTTGTACATGACTAACTTGCAGAAGTGAGATCATCAATTCTGTGCTTTGGATACTCACCCCTCTTCGAGTTCGAGATACCTAGTTGATTTCTCTCAAATCACTTACAGACTTGAGGTTAGACTTGTTGGGAGTTAGTGTTGGTCACAACCAATTATGGTTTGTGTAACCAGATGATTTGTTTTCTTAAGATACTTCTTAGAAAGATCACTCCAATTGTCCTCTTGACCAGATGATCTAGTCCTATATCATCAAGTCAAGTGAAACATTGGTCACTTTGGTTTGTTTAAACTTTCGCGCCAAAATTTCCCGTACTTTTAGATGCATGCTTTGCAAATGCACATATTAAATTTAGATCCTTATAACTTCCCAAACACTGAGATGTTACAGTATCTCCCCCTTAACAAGAACTTCGTCCCGAAGTTCAAGCTCTCTCACGTAAAGATAGGTAGAGAGAACTTCTGTAGACTGTTGAATCTTCACATCTGCTTCTTGTGTTGACCTTGACATGTGTATCCTCTTGTCTTGATTGTTCACCGTACACTGTCTTGTATGATAAACTAGTAGTATGCCAATTGTTAGGACAACTCTGTCTTGTTACTAGGCCTTCCTAATGGTCTCACGAAGAACACGTGGTACTTCCACCATATAGTGGACACCAGATTTCATTCTCCGATGAATAGGTATGGTTTCCTAACTCTCACAACTTTCTGAAGAACAGTTGGTACATTTACCAGGTGATGAAGAACCAACAAGATTCTTCCGATACACTGAATATTTTCTATGGTTTGGTCTCCATTTCGTACAGTCTAATGGTCTAAAGATAAAGATTTTTCAAAGAAACTTGTACAAAGTAGTGTACACTGACTTAGACTCTTCTAATTAGTAAAAATATCTTCTAGATTCCTTGAATTCTAACTTTTTCCAACTGATGAATACAACCTATTCCACTGGTTACTTCCTAGGGTCTTTCTACATCTTTGGGTGTTGACTACTATGGGACAACTCTATAAGTTTATTTATCAAACTTCTACATGTTCCCTTCAAGGATATAACTACCCATGTTATCGACTTGGCATCACTTGTGGTATATCTCCATGTGTTGATGAAGTATGTCACCAACTCCAAATAAGATGTGGAATGTGGTCCATTCCCATCAGTGGCTTTATTGATTTCTGCCTTCTGGACTTCAAGGACTTCCAGAGCTTTGATAATTGCTTCAATCAGCTGAGATTTCAGACCGCTCTCATTCTAATCTTATACCCTCTAGACCAGTAACATCAAGATAGAACTCAATGTTTGCACATGCATATGCACATCAAGTTCAATCTTCATGTACAGCTCTAGTCAATCAAAGATCCAAATAAAAAGCAATAAGTCCCAAATGCATTTATATAACACTCATGCATTAAAAGCCTGTGAAATAAAAGTACTCAGAGTAAAACATCTCTAGTACCAAGGCTCTTAAATGCTATACACTACAAGTAGGTATATAGTACCTTATAATTCTATTCTACACAACCACTCTTTGCCCAAGTAATTACTCCAATTGCATGCCTTACTGCAATGGAATAAACCAGGACAAAATGATCCAATAGTAGTTGTTGTCTAACTTGGTTCCATATGGGACTAAGCACCATGTAAATTGAGTTACTTCCTTTTGGTTATGATAAACTTCTCATGGCCTCTGTTGATCCTTCAGGTTGTTGATCACATCGTAAGAGTAGTTATGTAGCTTCCATCAATACTTATGCCTTCTCCTAATTCTATTCTATACTATAATAATTCACCTCTTGACTTGATAACTAAGGATATGGTATATACCCTGTAGTTACCCTGGTTTATAATAACTCTTAAGGATTCTCAACATCCCTTCTTGACGAGTATTATACGTACTCTATACCATGTTGTACTCCATCCTATTCATTCATAGGATGGGGTATTCATCACTTTAACTTAATCATCTCTGACCATGTCAAAACTCTCTTTCTTATTGAAACTGATAAATGATAGACTTCTAACTATTCATACCTAGGTATAAAGGAAATAGATAAGTATATTTACTCAAGTTGAGTAAGAAGATTCTATACAAGTATGATTGCATCATTCTTAAGTGAATAATCATCATAATTGTAGGAAATGTGGTTTAGATAGGATGGCTTCCTATAGTCTTTTCCAACCTACAGATCTCCTAAAAGGTTTTAAACCTAAGGTCGCTTCGCTCTGATACCACCTGTAATGACCCAGCACACCACTGCATGTGTAGTGCGCAAGTCAGTGACATAATACTCACAGAAGGACTTATCCGTGAATGTTACATCTCTCAGAGTGGTACAACAGAAACACAGCGGGGCCAAGCAAAGCTATAGGATACAAACTTCATTACAAAATCTTGAGAATCTCCTTGATGAATCAAGAAGATCTCCTGCAAATGTAACATCAGAAGAAGCAATTCGAAGCTCCAAGCCGGAGAAGAACTCTAGCTCAGAACTAATCCACTACGGCTGATGTCAGCCCGAAAATCTGGCTTGTAAATGCTAAGTCCAAGAATGGACTCTACCTACACCTTGATAGCTTCTCCTCCATCAGCGTTGTTGATGATGATGCTTTACTGTCTACGTAGTATAAGACCCCACCTAGCTTCCTTAGACAGCGATGGCTTCTCGATGACGACTTCAACAGGCTTCAACTCTAAGCAAGGGGTCAAACGGGATAGAATGAGTAACGAGCGTTACTCAGCAAGTTCATGATATATAGTGGTTGGTTGATGCACTAACTACAGCTTTAGACTCGAAAAAGTCATAAGCTAATGCAAGGTTTTGTAAAACTTTCTTCAAGAGGTTGCTTTTAATTCTGAAAACTATGCCCGCCAGATCTTCACAGGGTTAGAACTTTCATGGAGTTGCCTTTCCTGCGGCGTTCGCAGTTCCTTCCCGGAACAGGGGGTAACATGCCACATCCTTTTACACTCTGCAGAGGTGCGTTACTTTACCCATGGACGACCAAGACCATGTTGCACAACCAGGCGATCGTTCCTGTCCACGCCCACTCAGGTGTGGGGCCCGGTAGTTGGTCCAAGCCAAACCGTGCTTCTCCGCACAACGCATGCCCACCCATTTCTGCCAGCAGGTTGAACGCCTGATTCCACCCCTCACGATGGAGATCTACGCGCCCCTGGCAGACACTCATAGACCCGCAGAGTCCGTGGGACGTAAGGGCTCCCACCCATGTGCATGCAGTCTCGCAAGATCTACAGCGTACGTCTCTGGCAGTCCGTTGACATGCGAACGAGAAAAGTATCACGGCTGACTTACTCCCCCCATAGAAGATCCATGGTCAACGCGAATTTACGGCGCAAGAATCCTGACGGCAGTTGTTGTTAATTCCTAGGTAATACGTTCCCATGCAGATGGAACCTTCCTTTGACCTATTCATCTTACCATGGTTCCATCCGCCCACCAAACAGAACACTACCACTCGGGTAGTCATTCAATTAGTCATATTATTATAAAAATAGGATCATGCATTCTTTTGAGAACAGGTGATAATATGATAGGGTTTTTGCAATTAGTTTGTTATGAGATACTGCAAAGGATATGAGCAAGTGATGAACTTGCCTGAGATTGAAATAACCATAATAATCCAGGTCTTCGGGGTCAAGGTCACGTATAACATCCTGACATCTGAAAGATAGCAAAGTAGTCCCGGTAAGGACTACAGAAACACTGGCAACATGATATTTGCATAGTAATGAGATGCATCGTGAAATACCCTGGAAAATACCCCAACTTACAAATGTAAGCCATGTTTATTACGACGACTTATTCACAAGAGTTTTAGGTGAATTGTTTTGTTATTTGTGGTGATGTTGTTATTACTGGTTTTAGACTTACATGGTTTTCACTTTTACTTACCAAGCCATTTTTTATTATGTTTAGGTTATAAATAGTTATCACATGATTAAACTTGAGAATACTATTATATGGAAAACAACTAATGAAAACATAATGAACACATTTGATTTTAGGTTATAAAGTGTAGAGCTAATAACATCAATTTTATTTGAAAAATGAGGAACTAATACATATAACTCTTTCATCAATAATACTTTGCTTAATAACTGGTGATGGTAGGTTTTAGTTGGTGTGAAATCATGAGGATTTTAGTAATACAGAAAATAATGTTATGGCAGTTATTTCTGGTTATAATGGAACATTATAGAATTTTATAATACTTTTGGAAACATGTTAATAAGTTGGATAAAATGTTTTATCTTAGGCATATTTGAATTGGAAATTCTTTTCTCGTTAACTGGTCATATCATTCAATGTCTTCTGAAAATATTTGAAATTATTATTTTATTAATTTTAAATGAACTAATGATTAGGCAAAGCATGGCACATAACAACTTGGTCAAATAACTTAGAAAACATCATAGATTAGTTATATTTGTTATTTGAAGCATGTTGGCATATAACTTGTATTATTCTGATGTTATGAATTATTTATTATTTTCCACTATTTATTGTTATTATTATAACTTATTTGATTGTTTTCACAGAAAATATTTGTTAGGAAATATTTTGGAATTGCTCAAAATCTTTAAATAATGTTGAAAGAATAAATTCTACTTTATTAAATAGTTTAGAATATTTCTAAACCTTATTATCAAAGTTTTATTATTAATATATTATTTTGTATCCATAATTTTAAGACTATAAGTATTATTGGATTATTCTTTCTTAATTTTAATATACAACCAATTTACTAGTTTTTAAGAATTAGTTATATTGCCAAGATTTGAGGTTTGTAGCATTTTATTTATCGTTTTCTATTATTTTCTGATTTTTTTATTTGAGATTTAGGCAATTACTATTATGTCCCTAGGGCTGACATGTGGGGTCCATGGGTTAGGGTTGAACCCAACCCACTGGTCCGATCCGGACCAGACCGGACCAGACGCACCCGAGCCCCCCATCTCCCTCTCCCCCTTCCCCTGCGCGTGGCGACGCAGAGGCGATTCCCTCGCCTCCACCCTCTCCGGCGATTTCTTCCGCCCCTCTCAATCCCTCTCCTCCACCGCGCCCAAGCGCCGCTGCTTCTCCTTCCTGCCCTCTACTCCGCCTCCCTCCTCGATCTGAGTTTCTGGTTGTGTGGCTCCCGTGGCAACCACGAACCCTAACCCTAGGTTTCGGTACCCGGGTGCTCCTCCACTTCTCCGGTGGCTTGGGGCTCCTCGATGCGGCTCATGGAGACTCCTGGAGATTGGGCTGCTGCTGCTGCTTCTCCACGGTGGCTATGGTTGCGGATGGCTGTGGTGTCGATGCGCCGCCGCCGGGACGGCCTTCTGGGCAACCGTGGCGTGTCCCTGTGCTTCGCTCCACCAACTGGCCGTGGTCACCACGAAGGTGACCACCTGTAAGTACCCCACTCCCTCTGCCCCCTGATCTCTCACTCTCTCCCTTCCCGATTCCTTCTTCCCCTTTTTCTCTGGAGTGACTAGGATGCCTATGTGCTTACTGATGTACTCCGTTCATCAGAATATAAACATGCCTGTGCTCATGTGATTACTTGGTTGGACTCTCTCAGTGTGGTTAACTGAAGATTTTCTTCAGTTAGGTCATTTGGTGACTGCAGCTAATTCCTTCTCTATGTGGCTGATAAAATTTTCGGTTAAATGTTGTGGGTGCTCTGCTCCAGTACTTAGTAGCTGCTGGCTGGTTGGTGTGTATGATTTCGGGTGGCTTTTACTGTTGGATCAAAATGATCCTATGATTATTTGATTTACTCCAGTGGTATATATTGGAAAAGTGGATGTGTGGTGTGGTAAAAAATGTCTTGCTGGTCTCCTGGACATGCGTATGTATTGTTTTGGGATGATGATTCCTGATGTTTTGTGCCCAAGTGCTCAATGGTTTGCTTGACTGCATTTTGAGGTGCTCCTTTAGGATGTGCCCAGATTTTGATCATGCACAAAATGAGTATTGCTGTGGTATGATCTAGGGTTTGGAAATTTGTCCCCTCTTTGCCATTTAACTGATAAGAACATGTTACTTGCTTGATTTGCCCTTAAACAATATTTTTATCTGATAAGAACAGTTGCTTCCCTCTTGATCAAACCCCTGGCCAATGATGCAAAGACTGAGGCCTTACTTTTATATAAGTACAGATACTATGCTTGAGCTAGTTGCAAATCTGTGATGTTGGTTAATTATTGGCATCCCTATATGCCTACTGGTGGGTGCTACTATGAACCTTAAGGTTCAGAGGATGTGCCACCATGTCCCTCTCATGTTTCTAAGGAACAATTAACTTGGTAAATTGTGTTTGAGGTACCAACCTGGATGGTTCTTGGTGCCCAGCAACTATACTATGAATTGTTTGGTTATTATATTTGATAAGAACAGATTAAAACTTATGGAATTGCCCTTAGGCCTATGATGTTGTTCTGAGGCACTTGTCTTAAGATAAGAACATGTATTATACTTGTGTTTAAATCCCTGTGATGATACTAGCATAGCAATTCTATGCTAGACTGAGGGAAACAAATCCCAGCCCCCTATCTGTGCATAACCTAGCAAGATCCCTTGTTAGGATGTGTGTAGATATCACCTTTTGGGTGTTACTGTTGTGGCTGTGATTTCCTGATGGACCTTGGCTTCCTGTTCTACTTCTCCTTGAGCTATATCCCTTGCTCAGCTTGTTATCTTGTTGCTGTTGTGATCCAGGCCTGCTCCTCCAGCTCCAAGCTTGGACTTGTTGTGATCTTGCTGGATGTATTACCTGTTGATCAATTCCCAATAGGGATTTGGGTGGTTTGGTTTGTGGTTCTATCTGTGTTGCTGGAGCTGTGTAGCTCGAGCAGTGAACAGGGGAAAATGATCTTGGTCTCCCCTCTCTTGCGGCTGATGTGGTATTTATACCACATCAGAGGTCTTGACAGCACCAAGATGTGCTGGTGAGTGTGCTGTGTGCTTGTGTGCTGGATGAGGAGATATTTTCTGGGAATGGTGCTCGGTTTGCACTTGGTCTTATCCTGATGCTATACTTATTTTTGGCTTGCCACTTGTATTACCTGATACTTGCCCATGAAGTTACACTGAGATATTTTTCTGATCTGAACAGATGCTTACTTGTCTAAGCCTAGACTCGATGATGCGATTAGCAGTGCATCTCACTGTCAAGCTGAGAGTACTAATCCCAACCCCTAACACTTTGTGTTTCTGTTTATCGTTTTTGTTTTGCAGGTCTGAAGAATTTGGTGGCAATGGATTAGTTAGGCTTAGTTCTAGGTTTAGTTTCTGGTATTAGCTTAATTGCAAAGCCATTGTAATTTTATCCTTACTTTTAATCCTTTGTAACAAACTTTGTATTATTTATATTATTATCAATAAAGTATAAGTGTTTTTCTTTTATTATTCTTGTTGATATTTTAGGAGTATTTCCTATTTGATAAAGTAATTGAGATCAATTGATTTAACTTAGGATATAAACTCATCCATTTAATTTGATTTAATATTTAATTAAATTCCAAACTCAAATTCAAATTGTCCTAAATTCAAATAATTCAAATCATTCAAATAATTCAAACACTAATGTTTCAAATTCAAATAATACCCAGAGGTCATGTCAAAATTCCATCTTCTTCTAGTCTCGATCTCTCTCTCTTGACTTAAAACATCGACGAAACCTCGATCAGATTCATCCTTCAGGTCTGATGAGATCATCCAGTTGTACATGACTAACTTGCAGAAGTGAGATCATCAATTCTGTGCTTTGGATACTCACCCCTCTTCGAGTTCGAGATACCTAGTTGATTTCTCTCAAATCACTTACAGACTTGAGGTTAGACTTGTTGGGAGTTAGTGTTGGTCACAACCAATTATGGTTTGTGTAACCAGATGATTTGTTTTCTTAAGATACTTCTTAGAAAGATCACTCCAATTGTCCTCTTGACCAGATGATCTAGTCCTATATCATCAAGTCAAGTGAAACATTGGTCACTTTGGTTTGTTTAAACTTTCGCGCCAAAATTTCCCGTACTTTTAGATGCATGCTTTGCAAATGCACATATTAAATTTAGATCCTTATAACTTCCCAAACACTGAGATGTTACACACACGGTGTTGCCCTATTGGCCATACCGGTTCACAGTTAAGTGATCTAATCACGAACGTTGAATCAGATCAAACGGTTCAGATAGGCTTTAGCTTACCTCGCCGACAGGGCTTCCGGAAAATGGCAACGCGGTTGCTGGCACTGACGGGATCTCGACGGCGACGTGCTGCAGAGGTTCCCGGGGCTAGGAGAGGGCACGACGCGGCTCCTCGTCGCACGGTGAAGAGGATGGAGTCGGCGTCGCAGTCTCGGGCGATTCCACGCGATGGCGCAACATGGATGGAGATCTACAAGCTCCGCCGAGTCTCGGGCATTGATGGTGGCAGGGTTTCGGGGGTCCTCTCGCTCAACGAAGATATCACGAGGTGCAGAACTCCACGGTGAGCTTGATGGTGCAGGCGACGACCTCGGTGACGACCTCTATGGACGGCGGCGCGCGAACGGAGATGATGAAGCTCCGGCAAGCTTCTGCCATCGATGGCGTGGCGAAAACTGCACGCATAAAAACACGGGGAGCGGTCAGGAGGTTGCGCACGGCGTGGGGAAACCTAAAGAACCAGAAAGGGGCGGAGCTCTCTTAGAACCTTCGCCGGAATTTCAAAACGCGGCGGCGTACAGAGACTTTTCTCGCGTGGAAATTGAACGGCCTCGGGGCGAGATGGGAGAAGGAAAGGGAGGGGAAGTGATGAGGGGAGGCAGGGCTCTTAAGGGGAGGAAACGGTGAAGCAAATGGAGGTCTTAAACGCCGGGAATTCAATGACGAAATCAATCAACGGAAACTGCCGTTTTTCAGTTTCAGAGATTAAAGAAGGGTGACGTCAGCAATTACGTCATCGGCCTTTTTCTTTTATTTTTTATTTCTGTTTTTAATATCTTTTAAAATACAAGTCCAAATGACCTCAAACCAATTGCAAATTTTTTGTAAAAATAATATCTTACACTTATAAACATTTTTGTAAACTTAGCAACATATTTTTATTTTTGAATTCTGAAAATTGAAATGATTCTTTAATAGTTGCTTAATGTGATTTTTAATTTAGAAAATTATAAAATATGAATATTGGTCAAATAAAATTTCAGTAGATTTATAATAATCAAATACTATTTTAAAAGACCATTTCAAAGTGTTTTCATCCTTTTTTAATTTTTAAATATGATGAAAACATGACTAGTCACTTAATAGAATTCTTTTCATTATTTATTTGAATTGGGGTTTAATAAACATTATGGGGTTTTCTCAAATGAGGATGTTGTTTTCCCAATTGAAAACATTATTTTTCCAAGGTACTTTAGTTTTTTTTTCATAACTCAATAATATATATAACACTTTATTGTTTTGTTGATTGTCGTAATACTTGGAAAACAAAAAAACTTTTATCCATTTGAGGTTAATAATAATAGTGACATAATTTCTTGGAGACAAGGATAAAATATTAGAGATAGTAACTCTCTGGTTTTAAATTATCATAATCATTTTCATAATATTAGTTGAGTTGAAAACATGTTTGGTAAAGATGTTTGTTAAGAAAATATTTTATTCTCATGAGGGAACATGTTTTATTTTAGAAATAGGCTTTAGGGTTTATGGAATGAAGGTAATTTAGATTCTTTATTCCAATTAAATATTGTTTTCTTTTGTTTCTTGCATCTCATTTGTTTTTTTTTGTGACTTACTTTGTATGAAAACAAAAAGTTTCAAAATTTTGTGATTTTTGCACTTTCCAAAAATCAGGGATGTTACATTTTATCAAGATCATCAATAGACTCAGGTGAATTAACAGGTGTACCAATATTTTCAACAAGAATTTCAGCACTTTCAATTTGTTTGGATTTAGCAATTGTAGCATTTAGGAAAGGACCTAGTGAACCAGTATCATCAAGCACAGTAGAAGCATCATCAAAAGTATTAGAAGCATTTTCAGACCCAGCAGAAGTAACAGTGTGTGTAGCATGTGGTGGTGTAAGAAGCTTACTCATAACAGACGGTGAATCAAGAGCAAGAGAGGTGTTCAGAGTTGTACCTCTCACGAGTCTTGCTCATGATGAAAGGCTTGCAGCGAACAATATCACGGTCAAGTGAGCAAATAAATAAAGCTATTCTCCCCGTAAACGGCGCCAGAACATAGTCTTGATGACCCACAAGTATAGGGGATCACAACAGTCTTCGAGGGAAGTAAAACCCAAATTTATTGATTCGAAGGAAGGGGAGCCAAATAATATTTATAAGCCTTAACAACTGAGTTGTCAGTTCAGCTGCACCTGAAAGTAGACTTGCTCGCAATAGCTTATCAGTGGTAACAGTTTTATAACAGCATCAGTAGTAAAATAACAGCAGGAGTAAAATAGTAACAACAGTAGCAATCGCGGAAAACAGCAGGATTAACGCACTATAGGCATAGGGATGGATGAACTAGCGTTGCATGGATAAGATAGTTCATATAATAATCAAAACGTGGGCATTGCAGATAGATAATAATAAAGCATCCAAGTTACAGGCAAACCATAGGCATGTGTTCCAATTTAGTCGTACGTGCTCGCAATGAGAAACTTTCACAACATCTTTTTTCCTACCAGCCCATTCGCAGCGGGGCCTCAAGGGAAACTACTGGTAATTAAGGTTATCCTTTTAATAAAGCATCGGAGCAAAGGATTAACACTCCATGAACACATGTGATCCTTACATCACAGTCATCCCCTCCGGTTGTCCCAATTATTGTCACTTTGGGGTCTCGGGTTCTGGACAACAATGTGTGTAAAAAACTTGCAGGTATGATCAAGAAACATAATTATACTCATGAAACAATAACATGTTCAGATCTGAGATCATGGCACTCGGGCCCTAGTGATAAGCATTAAGCATAACAAGTTGCAACAACGATATATAGCACTAACAACGGATACTAGGCACCATGCCCTAACAATATGACATTATTACATGAATGATATCATCCAATCCATTCCATCCCTCTCAACCTACAGCGGGGATTACTCACACATGGTTGGGGAATCATTGATGGTTGACGGAGAAGTGGTGTAATGCAGCCCACCCAATTCCACCAAGTGGACCAATGACAAGATCTCGAGCAAAGGCCATACATGACAAGGTGAACTCGCTCCTCTCGCTTCATACTTTCTGATGGGGGGATGGTAACCCGGTATGTTCATGCTTAGGTGAAACCCGGCCCGAAGGAATCGTTCAAGACCCGGCCCAAGGTGAAGGAGTTTCTAGAAGGCCCAAGGAGGAGCGTAGGTCTTGTAACCCGTACCTTGAGGATCACGATTAGGAAACTTAGGGTTGTATGCGGTTCCGGGTAGGATTCCGGGTATGCCTTGTATAGGAAGCTAGAGAGCCAGGTAATATATAAACCGGCTCCTGGGACAAAGAAAGGGACAAGAGTTTTACCAGATATTCGAGTATCCTTGTAATACGAGAGCTGATAATTGTAACCCTAGATCGAAGACTCGGCGACATTGCATCCCGAGCTACCAGATCGCCAGATAACATGATTTCCCCTGAGCTAAACCCTCTCCCAAACACGAGAGTCGATTTGCCCCAAAGTAAGTTACCCCAGGTAACGTCTGCCGTGATTATCCCACGACAGTTGGCGCCCACCGTGGGGCCTACGTCCAAGGGTGTTTACATCATGGGAGAAGCTCAGGAAAGCATGAAGAACCTCATCATCGGCGAAATCATCACCAACCCTGAAGGAGAGAAGATGGTGGACGACTTTGGTTGGGGACCACAGTCAGATCTGCTTGAAACCGGATCTATCGTTACGATCTGCCGGGTCAACGTCTTCGTCGGTATGGTACGTACATCTGGTTCTGTTCCTGATAACATTGAATATGATTCTGTGTCAGGAGAAGAAACTTGCGTTCAGTCGGATGGAGAAGAATCGGTTGGGACAGCCGATCCAGAAGAAGAGCCCACCACGAAGAGGGAACAGCCGGAGGAGCCGGCATGGACCCCGCGTGGTCGGGTCGTAAGAGAAGATGATACCGAGTCTATCCTGCACCTGCTTGAAGACCGATACGAGGAAGATAGCTGTGATGAAGAGGAATACGAATCATCACCAGGCATCGCACGCCGGGTCGTGGTCTATACAGCCCCTGCAATCAATCTTAATCAGGGGGATGTGACGACGGCTGCGGCCGGAGCGGCGCGAGCGCTGGCCCAACAGCAGGCGCATGTTGACGGAAACCCGGTTGTAGCCCGGGTCGACGGAGAGTCGGCTTCTGTTACCAGTCATACTGGAGAAAGTGAACGGCAAAGGAACATGTTTGGATTCACATCAAACAGAACGCCGGGTGCAGGAACCTCGGCTCCGTGAAATCCGGCTCTGTTCAACAATAACCTAATCTTGGATCCCACGGTGTTAGCGACGGTGATAACCCCAGAAAACGCGGCAGCACGTGCCCGAGATCTGGATGTGGCTCGCCGCGCATTGGATCAACAAAGGAGAGATATCGAAGCCGAGAAACAAGGGATGGCCGCACGCCAGCACGAGTTGGAAGAACTGGAGAATCGCCTTCAAACTCAGTCGACCAGGATTTACAATCAGAGGCACCAGACGAGATTATCGGCAACCGGAGGGAATTTACAGCCAGCTACATTGTTTGTTACCCCTCAGGATCAACCAATCCCGGTGGTGAATCAAGAAACCGGATATCGAGCTGCAACCCTGGGAGGACAGCCGGCGAACGTGCAAGCCAGGTTACCCACGTTGCAAACTGGGATCGCTATTGGCAATACCGCACCACCACTACCACTACCGCGATTTCACACTCCACCGGGTCCCTTCAACAATCCCATGGATAACGTGTACGCCGCGACTCTAGCGCTCGACCGTATCCCACTGGGAGAGATGCCTCGAGAAATCGAAACTCGGCAGGCCATAGAGATGTTACGCACCGCAGTGGCTCAGCAGGCAAATTACCCGGATAATAGGAGTGGCATGCATGGAACACCATATGTTAGCCGGCAGAATGGAAATACCGGTTATATTCAGTCAAGCTCAGCAAGGCGGAGGGCAGAGCAGCAGCAAATTCCGCCTCCTCCCCATAGACCGGCAACACCCGCAGCATCAGCAGCACAAGACATTGTGGACAGTTCTCGAGCCAGGCGCGCAGCAGCCGGGTCTGCGATAAGAGGGCCGGTAGCGGTTGCACCCCCCGCCGCACCAGCTGCAGGATCGCACGTTTCTCGAGTAAGGCCGGTACTGGCAAACCTCGCCGGGCCTAAGTGTTTATCGGATACCATCAGGGCTGAGCCCTACCCGGATAAATTCAAGGAACCGGGTAAAGTGGTTAATTATGAGCCGACCATGGACCCAGAAACCTGGTTGAGAAGTTACGAGATGGCTATGTCAATTCGCAATGCATCCGAGAATCTCCAAGCTAAGTTTATGTATCTTATGATGTCCGAAGGAGCAGCAAAGTTGTGGTTCAATAACCTGCCTAAAAGATCCATCAATTCATGGAGTGAGCTGAAAGATGCCTTTATCAAACATTTTCATGGGACGTGCCGAAAGTTATTCACGATTGACGATTTAGAGCGATGCGTCCAGAAGAAGGGAGAGTCGGCGCGCAACTGGGTGCGCCGGGTTATGGAAATTCTCCACTCTTCCACTGATATCCAGCCAAAAGATGCATTGCAAGCTATGGCAAAAACGTGCAAATACTTACCCTTGGTACAAAAGTTGACATGCATGAAATCTAGTCGGCACGCCTCGGAGGTTACAATGGGAGAATTGATGGACGCTTGCAATAAGCATGCTGCTACAGACACAACAGAGGAGGATGTTGATGACAAAAAAGCGAAACCCAACAATGGAAGACCTGGCAATGGGGCTGCACCGGGTAACAACGGAGGAAACAATGGAAATAACCAGCACAAGCGCCCATACGAAGGGAATTCCGAGTTTGTTGCTAATACAGAAGCCGGGTTTGCAAGACCCAGGGCAGAGGGAAGTTTCAACGGAGGAAACTTTAATGGAGGAAATTACCAAGGACCACCAAGACCGGCTAACCATATAGAGGCATTCAGGATGCCCTGTCCGCGTCATAGCAGGAATGGAAGGTCGGCTAATCATTCATTGGAGCAGTGCGTGGACTTACAGAGATGGAAGAACGAGGAAATACATAAAGCCCTGCGAGGTGCAGGCCGGGGAGGAGGACCGGGTCCGGGTGGAAACCCGGGCAACGGGCCACCCCCCGCTGGCAACGCAGGAGGTGGCAATCCGGGTAATAATCAAGGAGGTGCTGGGGGTTTCCAGGCCAACCCAAAGCAGTTAGGACAGTACCACGTTCACACTACCGGGACTTCCAACAGAGATAGAAAGATACTTAAAAGGGCCGTAAACTCGGTTTCTTCAGGTGTTCCGAGATATTTGAGATGGTCAGATCAAGAAGTAACATGGAGCAGAAGGGATCACCCGGAAACAATAGAACATCCGGGTGTGTTAGCTTTGGTGGTTGCACCCCAGGTTAATGGTTACGAGCTAAAAAAGGTTTTGATGGACGGTGGGAGCAGCATTAATATCTTGTATTGGGAAACCTTCCTACGCATGGGGCTCAAGGAGTCTCAGCTACAGAAAAGTTCTACAGTTTTCCATGGAATTGTGCCGGGTCACTCGGCGTGCCCCGAGGGAAAGATAACACTAGAAGTCGCTTTTGGAGAATCCAAGGACAATTTCCGAGTTGAATGGCTCACATTCGAGGTGGTAAAATTGCGCAGCCCTTATCACGCGCTGTTGGGAAGGCCGGCTTACGCTAAGTTCATGGCCAGGCCATGTTATGTGTATTTACAGCTAAAGATCCCGGGTCCCAAGCAGACCATTACCATACATGGGAACCGGGCTGTGGCAGCGGAGTGTGATGAAGGAGATGCGGCAATGGCAGAACAGGCTTGCAGGAAGGAAGAGCTCAAGTATTACCGGTCTCAAGTAGACCCGGAAGATAGAACTGCTTTGAAAAGGCCGAATACGGAGGACGAGAGAGCAAAGTTTAAAGCGGCCCAGGACACCAAGATGGTGGCTTTTGTCGAGGGAGATCCCTCCAAACAATTTTCCATAGGTTCTAACCTAGACAACAAACAAGAAGAAGCACTTATCGAGTTCATTTGTGAGAATCAGGACGTTTTCGCTTGGACGCCCAGCGACATGTTGGGTATCCCGGCCGAGTTAGATGAGCACATTTTGCATGTTGATTCCAGGTCCCGGCCTGTGAAGCAGGGTCTGAGAAAAATGAATGAGGAAAGGAGAAAGGCTATAGGAGCGGAGATAGCTCGGCTCCTCGCAGCCGGCTTTATCATGGAGGTTTTTCACCCAGAATGGTTGGCAAATCCGGTTCTAGTGCTGAAAAAGAACAATGAATGGAGGATGTGCATAGACTATACAAGCCTCAACAAGCATTGCCCAAAGGATCCATTTGCCCTTCCGAGAATAGACCAGATCATTGATGCAGTGGCAGGTTGTGACTTATTATGTTTCCTGGATGCTTATTCCAGATATCATCAAATAAAGCTCAAAAAGAGGATTGGGAGAAAACTTCGTTCATAACCCCCTTTGGTGCTTTTTGTTACAAGACCATGACCTTTGGGCTAAAAAACGCAGGCGCAACGTATCAGCGGTGTATACAGAAGTGTTTTGAGGATAAAATTGGACGCAACGTTCATGCCTATGTGGATGATGTGGTGATTAAAACAAGGAAAGCTGAAACTTTTATAGATGACCTAAAGGAGACCTTCAAGAACTTGAGGAGATACCAGATGAAGCTTAACCCGACTAAGTGCGTGTTCGGGGTGCCGGCAGGAAAGTTACTCGGATTCATCATTTCCGAGAGAGGAATTGAGGCAAACCCGGAAAAAATCAAGGCCATCCAGAGCCTGAAAAAGCCGGAAGGCCTAAAGCATGTCCATAAACTCACGGGGTGTGTGGCAGCATTGAGCCGGTTTATATCTAGGCTTGGAGAAAAAGCAGTACCTCTATACCGACTCTTGAGGAAACCCGACAAATTCGTGTGGGACCAAGAGGCGGACGAGGCATTTGAAGCTCTGAAAAAGCAGTTATCTGAGGCACCGATCCTGGAAGCACCGGGTCCCAAATAGCCCATGTTATTATACATCGCGGCCGGGCCTCGGGCGGTTAGCGCAGTGGTTGTGGTTGAGCGCAAGGAGGATGGAAAAGATCACCCGGTACAAAGGCCGGTTTATTACGTGAGTGAGGTCTTATCGGAAGCAAAGCAGCGTTACCCTCATTGGCAAAAGCTAGTTTTTGGAGTCTTCATGGCCAGCCGGAAATTGAAGCCGTATTTTCAGGAACACCCCATAACGGTGGTTAGCTCTATACCCATGGCAGATATTATCAGAAATTCAAATGCGACAGGTAGAATAGCCAAGTGGGCCATTGAGATGGGAAACTATCACATCAACTACGAGCCTCGGTCTGCAATCAAGTCCCAGGCTTGAGCCGATTTTATCAATGATTGGACTCAAACAAGCATGCCCACAATGATGCCAAGTCCCGAGTCTTGGGTGATGCACTTTGATGGTTCCAAGCAATACGAGGGATCGGGAGCTGGGGTGGTACTTACATCACCTAAAGGAGATAAGTTGAGTTATGTGTTGCAAATTCACTTTGATTGCTCCAATAATGTGGCCGAGTATGAGGCCCTATTACACGGACTGCGAGTAGCAAAGGAGATGAATATCAGGCGAATAAAGTGCTATGGAGACTCGGATCTTGTGGTACAGCAGGTCTCTGGAACTTGGGATAGGAAGGATGCAACAATGGCAGCATATCGCAGAGAGGTAGACAAGGTGGCCGGGTCTTTTTCCGGGTATGAGGTGGAACACATTGACAGACGAAAGAACGAGGCAGCAGATGCACTCGCAAGACTCGGTTCGCGCCGAGAGCCGGTCCCGCCTAACGTTTTTCTGGACGAGTTATGGCGGCCTTCCGTCAAAACCGAGTCTGAGGAAGAGGTGGCCAACCAAGACCCGAATTTGGAGCTCGTAGCCGCCGTACGCGCTATTACCGAGTGGACAGAACCGTTTCTGGCCTACCTGTCACGGGGCGAGTTACCACCACAGGAAGTTTTAGCCAGGCAAATTCTGAGACGAGCGAAGGGTTATTCTATCATCAACGGCGAGTTGTATAAGAGAAGCGCCGCAGGAGTCTTTTTGCGCTGTGTAACACCACAGGAGGGCCGACAGATTTTAAGGGAGATCCATGAAGGTGATTGTGGGCATCATGCCTCCACAAGGTCCCTTGTGTCTAAAGCATATCGACACGGTTTCTTCTGGCTCACTGCTTTGGCAGACGCGGAGCGCTTGGTAGCAAGGTGTGATGTATGTCAAAGGTATGCTCGCCAAACCCATGTGCCGGCTATGGAGTTGCAAACAATCCCGCTAACCTGGCCGTTTGCAGTTTGGGGTATGGATATGGTTAGGCCCCTTTCACATGTCGCCTTGCAAAAAGACTCATCTTTTGGTGGCTATTGACAAGTTTACCAAGTGGGTTGTAGTTATGCCAGTCACCAATTGTGAAGCAGTCACAGCAGTCAAGTTCCTGAAAAGGATCATCTATCGGTTTGGATACCCTCATAGCATAATAACAGACAACGGAACCGACATGTCCCTTGGTGAGATGGAGAAATTTTGTGGAAACAATGGCATCCGCCTTGACGTAGCCTCTATAGCCCATCCACAAGCTAATGGACAGGTGGAGAGAGCAAATCAGGAGTTGCTTCGTGGGTTGAAACCACGACTACGAGTCCCGTGCCTCAGAGCTGCGGGAGCATGGGTTGAGGAATTACCATCAGTGGTTTGGGGAATTAACACTACACCTAACAGATCTACCCAGATGACTCCGTTTTTCATGGTTTATGGTGCAGAGGCAGTCCTGCCGAGTGATATTATTCATGACTCGCCCCGAGTGGCGGCTTATGTTGAGGTGGAGAATGAGAAGACCCGGCAGGATGCCGTGGACATGTTAGAAGAGCACAGAGAGCAAGCCTTAGAGAGATCAGCTATATATCAACAGGATTTGAGGCGATACCACAGTCGGCGAGTCAAAACCCGGGTATTCCAGGAAGGAAACCTGGTATTACGCCTCGTACAGTCAAAGGAAGGAAAGCACAAGTTATCTCGACCATGGGAAGGCCCCTTCGTCATCAGCCGGAATCTGCACAATGGATCATACTACTTGATATATGCAAGGGAAGAGTCGGATACTGTCAATGATACCGCACATACCACTTCATCTATGCAAGAGCGGGAAAGACCATGGAACGTGGCTCAGCTACGTCCCTACTACACTTAAGCATAGGCTAGGTTTACAAGTTGAATTACACGATGTAACAGGCAGCAGGTTTCAGACGCACTCTTTTCCTATCCAGGGTACCTAAGGGGACTGGAGGGTTTTTAATGAGGCGGCTTGCTGACCTAACTTTTCTCATATCAATAAAGAGATGGTTAAACTATGATATTGTCTCTTATTTATTTTCTGTTAGTTTGTTCTTAATGTTTATGTTTTACTTTGTTTCATATCACGTAAGTATTTATTGTTTAGTCATGATGCACTAGGTTTAAAATTTTCATAGATTGCATACATAGGCCTTGGGGGCTGATTGCTTGAATAGCACAGCTATAATCTCAAGACCCGGCCACGATGCCATTAAGTTATGAGGACCGATTACTTGCAATAAGTACGGTTACAATCTTATAACTGGACAATAGAGCCAAACTTTCTTGATTTCTCTTGTTTAAGCTTGATGTGACTCGCAATAATGTGGCGTGACTTGCTAACGTGTAATCACAATCAGTCATGATGCCCATTGGGACTTGCCTGACCCTGTTTTTGTACAGTTATAGCAGCACTGAATATCCACGCGAAAGCCGGCTTACAACAAAGAGGATCAAAAGGGTCATCCAAACCACAAGTTATGCGGAGTAAAAGGCTACAGCTGGAAACTCACAATGTATTAAGCATAGCTTCAAAATTTATATGGGTAGATATATACTTTGGGCCTTGGCAAGAACATGTAGCTTTTTCTTAAAAACTACAAGTCCCTAGACTCGGAAATTTGGGTCTTGGGGACTTGGGAATTTGAGAAAAGCAACAGACTGTTTAGCTATTGAGCTTGAAACCCAAAATAACCGAGTCTTGGGGACTTGGGGACTTGTGAATTTGAGAAAAGCAACAAACTGTTTAGCCATCAAGCTTGAAACCCAAAAATCCGAGTCTTGGGAACTTGGGGACTTGGGTGCTTGAAAAGCAAAAAGTTCACAGTCAAAAACCCTGAGACCCGAAAACCGAGTCTCATGGATGGGGAAAAAGAGAAAATATCAAAAAAGCGGCAAAAAGCTTAAGACTGGAGAAAGCATATCAAGGTGGATGGCCAAAAGGGCCACTAAAGCCATTAAAGTTTAAACGTATTACAAACCGAGGAAACTGTATCAAAAGTGCACAGGCGCACTATTAAACAAATAATTTTATCAGGCATATTACAACCATGCCTATTGGCCGAATAAGTGTTTGAGGGCGAGAAATGATAAAAACTTCACTCGGCATCCATAGCCGAGTCTTCAGCAGCAGCCTTGGTAGCCAGGTCTTCGACGTTCTCCTCTGTGTTTTTCCCTGCTTCCATGTCCGGGTCAGTTGCGGCATCAGCACGAGCTGGAGGAGGAACAGCCGGAGTAGACGTGGACGGCGCAGTGTCGGCCTCGGCCTTCCTCTTGGCAGCCTCCTCCTTCCACCGGGCCAGCATGTCAAAGGGCTTCGGGAGAGCAGACGGGACCGGCTTGTCTTCAGCATTGTACGGCGGGGTGAGCCTGTTCACATCCAGCTTATCGGCTATCAGGCTTGCCGAGTGACGTACCTGAGCGTGGATAGACTTGTAGTCCTTAGCCGAGAATCTTGAGCCGTCATTGTTAAACTCGGGGAACCCATTCACGAGCGTTGCCGGCTCAAGCCTAGGAAAATAGGCTTTGGCCAAGGCAAGGCCGCGGGTTACCCCAACCCGGCATGCTGAGCGCTTCCAGTGATCGATCCAAGCAGGGACCGTGGAGTACGCGTCAAGCATGTGGGAGACACCGCCATAACCGCCAGGCCACTTTATGGCCTCAAGGGTCCACTTGGTGCCCGCAGAAAATTGCCGGATTACGGCCTTCAGGGTCTTCAACTTCTCTATGTCATCTTCATCATCAGCTTTGTCACCCGGACCTGCAGAATAAAAGGAAAAGTAAAGTGGTAAGATCCGGGTCTTAGATCATATCAAGTGAGAAATCCGAGTCTTAGTCAGGAAGTTAAGTTCTTTTACCAAGCAAGGAGCGGTAAGTGTCGGCAACAGAGGCTGACAGTTTCTTCAGTAAGTCCTCAGCTTGGTGGAGCTTTTTCTTATATTTCTTGCAATCCTTGGCAAGATCCTTCACCTCGACCTCTAGCTCCTCCTGAAGTTTGGTCTCGACTCGGAGGAGTTCGTTGGTTTTCGCCAAGATCTCCTCCGACCGGGTCACATAAGCCTGAAAAATAATACAAGGATATATTAGTCGGTTATAGTGTAAAAGCCGAGTATGGAGGGCTATATAGATCTGGGAGTACCGAGTAAACTATGCGTAGTTCACCCGGCACTTGGGGACTAGATGAGTATGTAAGCAGTATTGGTAAAGATACCTGATGCTTGGCAGCTAGGGACTCGAGGATGTCTCTTTCATTGGTCTTCATGGAGAACAGTTCATCTAGCATCCCTTCAAAGTCAAGGCCACTCAGATTCG
This sequence comes from Alopecurus myosuroides, assembly GCA_028641055.1. Lineage (NCBI taxonomy): Eukaryota > Viridiplantae > Streptophyta > Magnoliopsida > Poales > Poaceae > Alopecurus > Alopecurus myosuroides. The sequence continues at coordinate 289,655,500 of CM054059.1, forward strand.
GCCTGGAGGAGCTTGGGTTCTGGCTACCCGGTGGCGGGGTCCTCTCCTGCTTCAGCGGATCGATTCTGGTTGCCTGAGTGTTGGGAGCAGGGACACCCCTCTGTGATCCCAGAAACTCGACATCATCATCGGCCGGCTTATGTGTTGGCAGGGGAAACTCGGCCTCCTGGTCAACAGGGTTGTCCAGCTGTTCTTCTCCTTCTTCACCACCAGCTGTGGGCTCCACAACGTTCTCCGGGTTTTCCATAGCCGGGTTATCGATGTTCATATCTTCAGGATCACTAAGTGTAACCTTGGCCCTGAGAAAGAAAAAGAAGCAGTTAGTAGATAATAAACGAAAGACGTGGAAAATAGTAGTGTACTGACTAACAAGGAAAATGAATTACCCGGTATTCACGAAGAAATCCGGTGGGAGATCGTTGCTGGACCCGGAAGATGCTGACAAAGAATCGGAAAGTGAGACCCTAAGTTGTCCGGCTAATGGGTGATTCGGAGAAGGATATCTTCGAGGAATATGGGTTGTATGAGTTTGGGAAGTACCGGCTCGGCGAGCGGGTGATGAAGGGATACCCGGGTGAAGCGGATCGTCACCCGGGGAATTCCGGGTTACCCTTCGTTTGGTCGGGGAAGGTTCCTTCAAGTATGATGAATTGGTTAGACGCTGGTTAAGTTCGCACATATTGGCATACGAGTACGGCTTGGAGGTCATGGAGGAATAGGGCACCTTGAAAACAACACTCCGGGTCTTCCTCTTCGCCCCAATCTCCGCTTCCGGCTCAGCCTCACTCTCTTCCGACTGGGTGTCTTCCTTGTCCTCTAGCTCTGGTAAATAAGGAGCATTGTCGGAAAAGGGGAAGATTTGGTCTAACAAGTTAACGAGGTAAGTGTAAATATAAGACCGGGTCTTACCTTCATCACTATCAGCCGGTTCCTCGTCCTCCTCCGAGTTTTCTGAAGGGGGAGGGGTGACTATCTTCCAGAACGCATCGTCTTCCTGTGTAAGAAATATAGAGACAAAGGTTAGTATATATGCATAAGAGATATCAGTCGGATAAAGAAATTAAGCCGGTTCTTACTGGAGGAGCCGGGTTAGAGCGAGTGAAGGGGTTAAGCCCGGCTATGTTCTTGATAACATCAAGTTTCTCGGCTAAGAAGGTCTTCATGATCTTGTTCATATCAGCAGCCGGGTAATTTTTCTCCGAGTATCGGAGAGAATCGGTGACATGCCCAGAATAGTCGCACATGAGTTTGGACCGGGTGCTGTTAGGCTGGATCCGGCAGCTTACCCAGGTCTTCACCAGATTAAGCCCAAGGAGACCTTGGGCAGAAAGTACAGCGAGCTTGTGAAGAAAAGGCTGGATAGATTGCCTATCGGCCTCGGATGCGAAAGAATTCAGATTATCGGACAAGGAAAGCGTGTCAGTAGAGAAACCCGGCAATGGCTTCTCGCCGGGTAATGAGGTGTCTTGGCAGTAGAAGTAGGTTTTCTGCCAGTGTTTTACATGTGTGTGGAGGCTAAGAGTCGGCATCAGGGAATTTTTGCGTCTCTGAATTGAGACTCCCCCACAAACTAGGAGGGCCCCGTCACCGCTCTCCCGGCAGGGTTTGCATTGAAAGAGTTCAAGAAATAAAGCCAAGTTGGGAGGAATGCATAAATAAGCTTCACAGAGGACTATGAAGTGGCAGATGTTAAGCATAGAGTTCGGGCCGATATCGAATACCCAGAGTTTGTAGTGATCCAGGAGTTCCCGGAAGAAAGGGTGACCCGGGGGGCGGAAACCCCGGATCACGTGCTCGACGAAGACCACCACTTCATCCAGGCCTGGTGAAGGCCGGGTCTCCTCGCCGGGTATCCTCCAGTGGATCTCTGACCGGGTGGGCAGGACACCCGACTCGGCCAGCTCGTCAAGCTTGGCCTTCGTGACAGTCGATTTCGCCCAATTGGCGGAAATCGACTGACCCGGCTTTTGCTTGCCGGCCGGGTTTTTGCCCTTTGACTTAGCGCTAGCCTTAGGAGCCATGGAGTGTAGATCTAAAAAGAGGTAAAATGCAAGTGTGTGAATATCGAGGAACTTGGAGAGCGTGGTTATTCGATATGATAAGAAGAGGAAAAAGCAAAACAACCAAGTACTTGCAAGATTTGGCAAATGGATCTAGTCAAGAACGCATGGTGGAAAAATACGAGATCGCAAATAGCAAAAGTGTGCTAAGGGGTATAGAGATGGATTTAGCTAAGTGCAAACTGTGGAAAAACGTGAGATTAGGGATTGCAAAGGTATGCCTAGCTAATGGAGGAGAAATGGATAACTAGTGGGTGAGATTCGATCCAAAGTATTCGCGCGAAATTGAAATGTAGATCTAAGAGACGGAGGGACTTACCGGATGGATTAATGGAAGAGATGCACGGCGGCGGCGGCGGCTCGAGATCTCCGGTGACTCGAATGGAGGCTTGCTCGCGGGCGTTGACGGCGGCGATTGACGGCGGCCCTGCAGGCGCGGATGGCGGCGACCGGTGGCAACCTAGCTGGCGGCGGCGCAGCTCCGGCGGCGCAGCTCCGGTGACGCGAGCCCGAGTTGGGGCTCGTGGGCGCAAAGGTGGAGTGAGAGGAGGAGGAAGAAGGGAGAATGACTGGTAGATCTAGGGTTGACCCCTGGGGGCCTATTTATAGGTGCGGGGGGAAAAATCGTAGGATTGGGCGGCAAGTGCAAAATTTTAGGGAGAAAAATGATCCGGCCCGGATATTTGGGGATAAGTATCAAGATACCCGTTGCGAGATATCCAGATCAAGATTGAGGTAGATTACAGGCATGTTATTCGGATTGATTGATAACGGTACGGAGGCCGGGTCTTGTCATGTTTCCTCGGAGTGTTGACCCGGGAAATGGTGCTTTGGCTCGGGAAAAACCGGTTTATTATATGGACCGCCTAAAGAGCAGGCCTAGTTACAATCACAAGCATTCTAACCCGTTATATTATGTATTTGAATGTTTATTGTTTTGCAGGGAATAGCGTGCGCTTCATGGTTGATCCTGAGAAGCACAAGCTATTATGGGGACTACTGATGGGGGGATAGTAACCCGGTATGTTCATGCTTAGGTGAAACCCGGCCTGAAGGAATCGTTCAAGACCCGACCCAAGATGAAATAGTTTCTAGAAGGCCCAAGGAGGAGCGTAGGTCTTGTAACCCGTACCTTGAGGATCACGATTAGGAAACTTAGGATTGTATGCGGTTCCGGGTAGGATTCCAGGTATGACTTGTATAGGAAGCCAGAGAGCCGGGTAATATATAAACCGGCTCCTGGGACAAAGAAAGGGACAAGAGTTTTAACAGATATTCGAGTATACTTGTAATACGAGAGATAATAATTGTAACCCTAGATCGGAGACTCGGCGACATTGCAGCCCGAGCGACCAGATCGCTAGATAACATGATTTCCCCTGAGCTAAACCCTCTCCCAAACACCAGAGTCGATTTGCCCCAAAGTAAGTTACCCCAGGTAACGTCTGTCGTGATTATCCCACGGCACTTTCGGTGACTTGCGAATGGTGCGCTACCTCATGGAGATGCCCTTTGTGTGCTCAGGTTCGAACCCACCACGGAGGCCCCAGACAGTGCTCAAGAAGTTGCCCAAGAAGCCGCGGAAGGTGACCGAGAAGACCCAGCGCGAGAAGACGAAGGCAAGAAGCCCCAGGTGGCGGAACCTCCGGTGAAAGCACCGGAGCCTCCGCCCTGCCCCAGGCAGCGGATCTTCCGGTGCCGCCTCCGCCCAAAACCCCTTCTGTGCAATGAGAGCGGAGCTTCCACCGGAACCAACACTGGAGCCTCCGGTGGTCAGACCCTGGAGGCGGAGCCTCCGGTGCCACCTCCGCCGAAAACCCTTTCGGTACGACAAGAGCGGAGCCCCACCGGAGCCTCCGGCTGAGCCACCGGAACCTCCGCTCAAACCACCGGAGCCTCCGCTCCTGTGCGGCCTGCGTGCCAGCTTTCGGGTCTTGACCCTTGTATCTACTCCTCCCACCTATCCCTTTGGCACTATACTATAAATAGACTCCCCAATCTCAGATCTAGGGTTAGAGTTGAAATTAGAACATTGAGCTTTGCTCCTTTGTATCCCTCTTCGAGGCTACTCCTACGGTGTGTACCTAGGAACGTATCAAGGCTACTCCTACGACTTCGTCTAGGACCGTATCAAGATTCACCCAACTACTTATCCTCTCCCCTTGTGATTCAGTTAAGAGTTTTCCAATCTTCCTCTCGTAAATCATTGAGGTTCTATTGGCGCAGTGGACCGGCTACGGGTGTGAACGGTTTGTATCAAGGTGAGTTCAGTTGGATCGATCGTTCCATAGGAGTCCCTCGGGGTTTAGTTGATGGGAGGTTTGGGATCTTTTGGTTCTCGCTATTTATCCCCCTTTGTGTTTTCCCGCGTTTGCCCACGATTCCCTCTCGTGTTCTTTGCGTTCTTCGTTCGTTCTTGTCGATTCGTGAAGATCGGGCCAATCTAGGAGTATCCCTCCGTATCATCTGGTATCCAGAGCTAGATTGACACGAATCGGACACCCACACTCCTCCTTTTCCACCAATTTTTCTTCTGTCCACCATAAATTCGAAAATTTGACCAAAAATAGCCAAAAGGGATTTCGACCGATCTATGGATTTGTTGAGTTTTTTGTGGATTTGATACGTGGATTTGTTTCCAAACACCATTCCCCACCTTTCTATTCAGCACTTTTCCCCAATTTTTCCAAAAAAAATTCTTGATTTGAGAGGAATTTTGAAATTGACCAAAAATCTCAGAAAAATCCCGCTCGTCGATTCTTGGACAGATTTTGTAACTTTTTTTCTTTCTCGTCGTTGATCCGAATTGAGTGAAACAAGTTGTCACGTGACGCCCACGACACCATCTACTCTTCCACATCAACGGATCGCAACAACATCGACATCCACCGGCCGCAAGTCCGTGATCATCAATAAGGGAGGTATAACTTGCTTCCTCTTGACCCAACCCACCCATTGTGTACCTTACCTATTCGGACTAGTTCTTTTACACCGCTTGGCATCAGATTAGTGGCACCGAGAGTGCGAGTTTGGCGCTTGTGAGAGATTAGCTACGAGTAGGCATTGGCATTTTGGAATCCATCAAAAAGAAAGAAAAAAAAGAGAAAGGAGAAAAAAGAAACAAAGGATTGATGCGAATTGCTATCCATTGTAGGAACGTATAGCTTCGCGTCGCAAAATAGAAAGAGTGAACGGTTGCCACGGTGCGAATCTTGTTGCCTTTCAAGTTGCGGTTTGAGCTAGCGTCCTCCTTGAGTTGGTGTGGCATTGAGCTTTAGTCTTTGTTAGGTACAATTTGCCTCCGCTCGTCCATTGGCCGCACTAACCCCATTTATCCCTTGTGTGTGTGTGTTCCACCCATAATTTCCTCCACTAGGTGTGGTTTTTGTGCTAAATTTTCTTTCGTTTTTCTCCACGCTTGACAACAAACTTTTCTTCAGTCTTGTCGATTTTCCTCGCCACTTTCCTAACCCATTTGCCTTCCACATAAAGTGTGTGTGTTGTCATTTGCGGTTTCTTTCGATCTTTTTGGACTCCCTCTTGACATAGCGCCCTACACCTAGGCTTGTCCACTAGCCTCAGTACGAAAAAAAAAAGGTAACGTTGGGTAAGTGAGACATCCATTCCTATATATCACCCTTGTGTGTTTTTGAGATGGCTAGGGAAGGAGTATTCACAAGTCCGAGCTCGAAGGATGAAGGAAACCCTTTCTTCAACGACAATGCTTACGCCAACTTCGTCACCCACAATGACCATTTCCAACTCCGTGAACTCGTCAAGGACGGGTTGCAACGCTATGAGCGTCGACTCCAAGAGCAAGAGGCTAGATTGAATGATCAAATGACGCGCATCAACATCAACTTGGCAAATCTTGCCAACCGCCGTCATTCATCATCATCCTCAAGGTCTCGTCGCTCAAGCCACCACAACCAAGATCTTCACCAAGCTCATCGCCATGACCACCATGATCGCCATGATTGCAACAACAACATGGAGGATGGTGGACAACCTCAACAACCACAACCACCTCCTCAATAACCACAACAACCTCCGCGACGACATTGGTATGAAGATAGCTCGCCATCACCACCTCCTCGACATCGCCAACGCCGTGGTGACCCTCTTCAACAACCGCAACACACGGACCTTCGACAACATCATCACCCACCTCCATAAGGCAACTCTCAAGACTATGGCCACAATGATTTCGTCGAAGGTGCTCGTCAACATCGAAGGCCACCAAGGCGCAATGCGCGTCCCAACAACAACGACAGCCAAGAACATGATCGTCCTGAACACCCTCGAGATGAACAAGTACTTCCACAATGCCCTCACCAAGAACAAGAACGTCCTCGACATCAACACAATGACAATGATGATAGTGAACTCCGTGAAGCAAGACTCCGTCACCGCCAACATCCACCTCCTAATGACAACCGGCGTCATCCTCCCCATCATGATAGCCACCGCAAATACAATGAGGATGACCCATATGATGATTCACGACCCGTCTATGATGAAGACCCTCATGAGCGACCCCGTCGCCAACAAGAAGATAACAACATGAGTGCCCTTCGTTTCAATGTCCCAAAGTTCAATGGTGAGAATGACCCCGAAGAATATCTTGCTTGGGCTCTCAAGGCGGACAAGATCTTCGGCATTCACAACTTCACTGACAAGAAAATGGTTGCCTTGGAATCTTTGGAATTCGAAGGTTATGCACTCTTATGGTGGGACCGTCTCCAAGCCGAACGAGTCCGCAACTGCATGGATCCTATTGCCACTTGGAATGAGATGAAGCAAGTCATGCATGCTCGGTTTGTTCCTCCACACTACAAGCGTGACCTCTTCAAGAAGCTTCAAGAACTTCGTCAAGGTTTGAAGTCCGTTGATGAGTACTACAAGGAAATGGAGACATCTTTGATTCAAGATCATGTGATGGAATCTCAAGAACAAACAATGGCCCGCTTCCTCAATGGCCTCAACTATCCTATAAGGAAGATCGTCGAGTATCAACCGTATGACAACATTGTGGCCCTTGTCCACCAAGCTCTCAAGGCAGAACGCCAAATTGCGGAAGATCTCAAGTACAACAAGCAAAAGGCTTTCTTCAAATCACGACCCTCCTCGTCGTCTCCAATGACACAAGTTCCCACTCCAACCAACAACAAGAGCGCCCCTAGAGCCTCTAGTGCTACCAACAGGTCTCCACAAACGTTCAAGAAACAAGCGACTAACACCTCTGTCGTGGGATAATCACGGCAGACGTTACCGAGGGTAACTTATCTTGGGGCAATTCGACTCTGGTGTTTGGGAGAGGATTTATCCCAAGGGAAACCATGCTATCAATCGACCTATCAGCTCTGGCAATCAAGTCGCCGAGTCTCCGATCTAGGGTTACAATACCAGTTCTCGTGTTACAAGGATACTCGAATATCTGGTGAAGCTCGTGTCCTTTCTAACCATAGGAGCCGGTTTATATCTTACCCGGCCCCCTGGCTTCCTATCCAAGGCATACTCGGAGTCCTACCCGGTAACCGCATACAAAATCCTAAGTTTCCTAATTGTAACCCCAAAGCCGGGTTACGGGGCCTACACTGCTTCTTAGGCCTTCTAGAAACTCCTCTTCCTTTAACCGGGTCTTGCGCAGTTCCCTTTGGGCCGGGGTACACCTTGGCGTTAGCATACCGGGTTTCCATCCCTCCATCAGTAGTCCCCTGAATAGCTTGGGCTTCGCGGGATCAACCATGAAGCGCACGCTATTCCCTGTAAAATAAAAACATACAAGTCTATAAAATACCGGGTTAGAATGCTTTGATAATAGCTAGGCCTAGCTCTGTAGGCGGTCCATATAGTAACCCGGCTTTTCCCCGAGTCTATCATTGTTTTCCCGGGTCAACACTCCGAGAAAACACACAAGACCCGGCTCACATCGCCTGCCAGTCAGTCCGAATATCTCGCTCGCAATCTGTTCCAATCCTTTCCGGATTTCTTGTAACGGGCGCCTTCAATGCCTATCCCAAAAAATCCGGTTGAGTATCTTTTCCGAAAATTTGGCTCCCGCCACTTAGGCCTAGGGCACCATCCCGCTCTGCGCTTATAAATAGGCAACCAAACGCCACCGCCCAGATCCACTTCGCCATTCGCCACTTCATCTCCATTTCCTCTCCTCTCTCGGTGCTCTCGCCCCCAAGCTCGAGCCCGTACCGCGGCGCCGCCCACGAGCTCGTTCGCCGGAGATGGGCCACCGCCATCCATCCGCGCCCGCACTCGCGACGCCGTGAAGCCGCCGTTGACCTCCGCCGCCGCGTCCTCGAGCAGCTCACCGGAGAGCCCTAGGAACCGCCGCCGTCGCGCCACCTGCCGCCGCCGCGTTCTTCCCTAAATCCCTCTGGTAAGCTCCCTTAACCCCACAAATTTCATCCTCGATTTGAACTGCGTTGTTCTTGCGGATAGATTGGATCTAGCCCCGCGCCTAGATGCTCTCCTTATTCCTCTTGATTTTTCACTTCACGCTTTGCACTTCCATATCTCATGCTTGAACTAGTTTCAGTAACATACCTCATAGCGCATCTCCATCACTTGTAGTCACAATTTTCCCCGTAAATTTTTCGCCTAGATTCAATCTGCCAACATTTCCTGTTAGCATCATTCTGTAAGTCGGATAGTAGTCATTTTCCGGGTCTCAAGTTACTCATATCCTGCACTTTGTCTTTTTTCTTAGATTATATCCATGGCACCTAAGGCCGGCGCAAAAACGAAGGGCAAACAGCCGGCTTGTAGGGCTAAGCCGAGTCAATCGATCTCCGCCAACTGGGCGAGGTCGCCAGTGACCAAGGCCAAGCTGGACGAACTTGCCGAATCTGGGGTCTTACCCGCCCGGGAAGAAATCCATTGGAGAGTGCCTGGAGAAGAGACTCGGCCCTCGCCGGGTCTTGATGAGGTAGTGATCTTCGTAGAGCATGTGATCCGGGTTTTTCGCCCCCCGGGTCACCCTTTCTTCCGCGAATTGCTAGATCATTGTAAGCTCCGAATGTTTGATATTGGTCCTAACTCCATGCTAAAAATCACTCATTTTATTGTCCTATGTGAGTCATACTTATGCATCCCTCCAAATCTCACACTCTTCCTCGAGTTGTTCCAGTGCAAGCCGTGCCGCGAGAGAGGCGACGGAGCCCTCCTGGTCTGCGGTGGGGTTTCTATCCAGAGACGGAAGAATTCCTTGATGCCGACTGTGAGCCTTAACTCCCATGTCAAACACTGGCAAAAGACTTATTTTTATTGCCAGGACACCTCCTCACCCGGTGAAAAGACATTGCCGGGTTTCTCTGAAGATCTCCTCACTCTCTCCGACAATCTTAGCTCCTTCGCTTCTGAGTCGGATAGGCAGTCCATCCAACCCCTCCTCACCAAGCTCACTGTACTCTCGGCCCACGGCCTCCTTGGGCTTAACTTAGTAAACAAGGGTAACTTTCCGGATCCAACCCAACGCTGTCCGGCCCAAACTTATGTGTAACTACTCTGGACACCTCACGGATTCCCTCCGTTACTCACTGAGGAATTACCCGGCCGCGGACGCGAACAAGATAATCAAAAATTTCTTGACCGAGAAGATGGAGGTGATCTGGACTATAGCCAGCCTGGACCCCTACACGCGGGATAACCCGGCTCCAGCAGTAAGATCCGGCCCTTACAATTTATCCGACTGACATTTTTCTGGTATAATCACTAACCTTTATCACTGTACTTTTACCTCAGGAAGGTGGCGCTTTCTGGAAGATCGAGACCCCTCCTCCTTCTGAAAACTCGGAAGAGGACGAGGAGCCGGTTGATAATGATGAGGGTAACATCCGAGTCTTACCCATTTCCTTTTATGTTAACTTTTATCCCAACTTGCTTCAATTTTCCGACAATATGCCATGTTTTCCAGGATTGGAGGATAAAGAGGAGACCCAATCCGACGAAAGCGAAGCTGAGCCGGATATCGACGTTCGGACGAAGAGGAAGGCCCGGACAGTTGTATTCAAGGTTCCTTACTCCTCTATTGCCTCCAAACCATATTCATACGCTAACATGTGCGAGCTTAACCAACACTTGATTGCCTCATCGCGCTTGAAGGAACCCGCCCCAGTCAAACGTAGGGTAACCCGGAACTCTCCGGGTGATGATCCTCTCAACCCGGGCATCCCTTCATCCCCCGTTCGCAAAGCCGGTATTCCCCAAACTCATTCTTCCCGCTCTCCTCAAAGATTTCCATCTCCAAACCATCCACTAGCCGGGCAAATCTGGGTCTCACTTTCCCAATCTTTATCAGCCTCGTCCGGGTCTAGCAACGATCTCCCGGCGGATTTCGTCGTGAACACCGGGTAAGTCACATTTCTTCCTATTCAATACACTAGCTTTTTCCATATCTCTCATTTACCGTGTGCTGACTGTTTCTTTTTCTCTTTTTCCTTAGAGCCAAGGTCACAAACAGTGACCTGGATGATATGGATGTGGATGACCCGGCGATGAAAGATCTGGAAGATATTGTGAAGGCCGCGGCTGGCGGCGTTGAAGAAGAAGATAAAGAGGAAGACCCGCTGAAAGACTCGGCCGAGCAGGAGGCCGAGTATCCTATTCCGTCACACGGACCCGGAGGTGACGACGTCGAGGTCCTGGGCGCGAGGAGGGGTCATCCCACTCCTGATACCCAGGCGACCCAGGTGTCCCCCCCCCCCCAAGAGAGAAAGGACTCCCCCTCCGAGTAACCAGGCCCCCAGCTCCTCCGGGGTGAAACTTGACGATCTGAACTTTGAAGAGATGCTAGGTGCTCTTTATACCTTGAAAACTGATGAAAAGGGCATTCTGGAAGCCATGGCGGCTAAGCACCAGGTAGATTAACCGACATTGCTTGTATATTCACCTAGTCCCCAAGTTCCGAGTGAACTATGCATAGTTTGCTTGGTACTTTATAACACTATGATTAATCACACCCGGATATGTCTTTTTGTCCGACTAACATTTCCTTCTCTTTTCTCACAGGCATTCGTGGCCCAATCTGAGGAGATGTTGGCTAAAACCAACAAGCTCCTCGAGGTTGAGACAAAGTTGCGTGAATTGCTGGAAGCTGATGTGGAGAAACTTGAGAAAAATGTGAGAAAATATAGGAAGAGATCCCACACTGCTGAGGGTGAGCTGAAGAGGCTTTCGGCCCAAATTGCCGATACTTATCGCACCTTGCTTGGTAATAATTTCCGACTGATTAACTATAACCCGGATTTCTTATTCTGTAAAACACTCGGAATTTCTTGCTTTAACCTTTCTGTTACTATGCAGGGCCTGGTGAGGCGGTCCCAGATGAAGATGATATTGAGAAGTTGAAGACCTTGAAGGCCGTAATCCGGCAACTCTGTGCCGGCACCAAATGGATTTTGCAAGCTATCAAGTGGCCGGGTACCGGGTATGGTGATTTGAACACCTTGCTTGACGCGTGTTCCACCATCCCCGAGTGGATCGACCACTGGAAGCGCTCGTCATGCCGGGTTGGAGTAACCTGGGGGCTCGCTCTGGCCAAGGCTTACTTTCCCAAACTTGAGCCGGCAAAGCACGTTGGCGGGTGTAACATCCCAAGTATGAAAACCTACCATTTAGAATGTTTGATTTCTTGTTATTAAAGTATTGCATCATGTCATCATATTTATTTCATTGTTTGCATTTGTTTACTATTTGTTTTGCATCTGTTTTTATTCTGTTTTCATAATTGAATTTCAAACAAATTCAAATGATGTGTTTCATACTTGTCATGTTACAACATTTTCAAATAAAAGTTCAATTCAAACAACCTTTTGTTTCCAATTATTCCATATTTGATCAACTAGTAAAATGGTGGTTTTATTTCAATTAAATAATTCCAAATTGTTTCCAAACTCAAATTCAAATCAACAAACAGCACCATTTTCAAATTGTGAAAAATACCAAAACAAATGTACTCTTTTGTTTCCAAGTAAACTCATTTGATCACCCTATTTTAAAATATTGTCTCAATAACCAATTAACATAAAATTCAATCAAATTCCCTCCAAATTCAAACAGCACCAAATTCCAAGTCATGAAAACTACCAAACCATTCTAATATTTTAATTCAATTAATAGTAGGGTTCACCCTATTAAACTTGTTGTTTTCAAATATTAATCAATTAATTTGCAAATTATTCAAATTCAAACCAAAAACATTCAAACAGCACACCAATTTGAAATTATAAAAATAATCAAAACATTTTGTGCTCATTTGTTTCCTATTAAAGTTATGTGATAACCCTATTTAAAATCTTGTTGCAATAATCAATTTTAATCCCAAAAATTCATCCAATTTCAAACAATCACTAAACAGCTTTTAAATTTGAAAGATTTTGGAAAGCAAGGTTAGCATTTAGTTGCTATGTTAAAAACTAAACTAACCCTATTTTTTCCAATTTTTCCTAACACTAAAACCCTCCTTTTTCTTCCATTTTCCTTGCTGCAAAAAAAACAGAAAAGCAAAAAAATAAGAAAAAGGAAAACGCGCGCGCAGCAGCTACCTACCCAGCCCAGCCCACCTAATCCTTTTCCTCGCGCGCAGCCAGCCCACCTGGCCCGGTACCCCTTCGCAGCCGCCCGCGTCGTCTGTTTCGTGTACGGCCGCAATCTGGCCGGTGCCACGTCGCCGCCGTGCCGCAGCGACGGCCACCAGATGCGACCGTACCCCTATAAGAGCAGCCCTAGCCTACGCGCAGCCCTAGACCCAACCCTAGGCTCCTGTTCCCCCTCGAGCCGCCGCCAATTCTTCTCCTCGTCGCGTTTTCCTCTCTCTCTGTCACCTCGCCGGAATTCTCCGCTCTGAATCTCCGACCACCGCAGACGCCATGGAACTTCTCCACCCCACCTAGCCACAGAATCTACACCACCTCGACTCCCTCTCTCTGTTGAACACCCTAGCTACCCCGGAGACACTCGGAATCGTCGCCGCCGTCTTCGATCCGTCGCCACCAGAGTTTTCCTCTCTGAACCTTCGATGGCAGCCGCCGCTACCGAGCTCCTCCTTCCTCGTTGATCGCGGGAACGAAACCGCCATCACCTCCTCGCGCTGTTGGACACCGCAGCGAGCCTGTGGACGTCGTGGTCGCCGCCGTCGTCCTCGTCCACGCCGTTGTCGCTGTCAAGCCGTCGTCCTCGAGCCACTGCTTCCACGACACCGCGGTGAGCAGCCGTGATCTCCCTCCTCCTTCCTCTCCGTGCGCACTCACCGTGCACGTCATCATCGCATCCATCCACGGGCCCAACCACTGCGCAGCACGGCCACGGCGATCGCCGCCGGTGACTTCTTTTCTGACGAAGTGCAGACGCGAACGTTCGTCAGTTAACTGCAGTGGCAGATCTGAACCTTAACCTTGTTGCGAAGGTGTTACTGACAAGCGAACGTGAAACACCGCACTGGTTCAGTCTTTGCGCGCAGCGGGAGAGATCCCGGGTTCGAGCCTTGGCTCTCCCACAGGATAAAAATCCCAACTTTTTGCCCGCAGCGCTGACAGGGAGGGCCCCCTGTCAGCCACTCACGAGCCACGCAAGCGCGCAGTGACCCTGGGCCCCCCTGGCAGTGCCTAGGGTAGGGTTTCTGTGCGTGTAAAAATGTTTTTAACAGTTTCTGTTTTAAAACCAGTCCCTCAAAAATTGCAGATTGGTCCCTGGAAGTAATTTGACAATAACTTTAGTTTTATAATTCCAAATAACAAAAATAAAATATGTGCACTGGTCTAAATTTAATTCTCTATCTAATGGTAGCATTTGTTTCCTGTTTTGAATTTTCAAAATGCAATTCAAATTTGAATTCAAATAATTCAATTGCAATTTGCAAAAATTCATAAGTAATTCATACTAATTCCAAATAATGCAAATAAAATATGTTTTCCATGCTATTCCAAATACCCTTTTCAAATATAAATTTTGTTTCATGTTTTGAATAATTTAAATTGCCTAAATAATTTAATCCTTGTTTAATTCATTTAAATTTTGCTAAAATCATAACTTGCTCAAAATAAATTATTTTTAAGCATGCAAAATATGTTTTCAAACTAGAAAAGTATAAACTTTTCAAATATGAACTTGAATTTATGTTTTGACCAAATAAAAATTCAAATAATATTCAAACTTGTTTTAAATTCATTTAAAACTTGTTTAATATTGTTTAAGTCATAATAAATTCATCCTAACTCCTATTTCAAAATTTGAAACATGTAATCCAACTAAAATTTGGTATTCTTTTCAAATATGAATTTTGTTATTTGTTTTGAACACTTTAAATTGATGAAAACAACAAATGCTTGTGTGACATCTTTAAGTAACCCAAAAATTTCCAACTTAATAAATGATTTCCAAACTTATTAAGATTCCTTTTCCCACTTGCATCTATTGTTGTTATTTTGTTGTCATCATCATGCATGCATCATGATAAGAAAACTTTCACATGTTAATCAATTATAGATCATTTTTTTCCACTTAATCAATGGACCTTTTCCATATGCAATCCAATTACATATGGGTCCATTTAAATTGTGTTACCAAGTCCACTAGTTATTTTGATGCATCCATTAAATTGACATGCATCATCCCATGATTGTGCACTATGCCATGATATTGATTGTTTATATTTCTGTCTTGTTGTTTGCTTCTTCTCGAATAGACGACGACGTTGAGACAGACGATCTTTACAGCACCCCTTCTGAGGATCTAGCTCAGTACCCGGCTGCTGAGTTTGCAGGCAAGTTATCACTCACATTAACCACTGTGTTCCTTTCAACATTGGTTACCGATACTTTCCGTTATCTATTTCTGCTAGCCTTAGTAGTAGTTGATTCTGTTACGAACCTATCACATGAATCCCTTAACCCTGATATTGCCTCACCTCCACTCCTACAACCCTATTGTTTGAGCCAGTGTCTTACTAGCATGCTTAGGTTGTTTTGCTCGAGTCTGTTACCCGTTACTTTCTGTTACTATTTCATTATGTTCTGGGGGCTTGATGTTTAATCAATCAATCATGCTAATGGTATTGTTAAATAATAATTTGATGATAAGGCACCGGCAGGAGGCCCTGTGTGGTTTTGAGGCCTGCTAGTGTCGACCCTAATAGGAAAAGGGTCTTGTCTACTGATCCATGATGAGCGCACTACCCGCATGTGGGAAGCGAGTATGGGCGCCCCCCTCAATTTGATTCGATTCGCATCTCGTCCAAATCGCCTCATTTAGTTCGTGTTTTCCATTTGCCGCATGCATGTTTTTGCGAGCCCAGCGCAGGGTGGAACTTTCGTAGTCGGCATATAGGGGGACACGTTCTTAGAGTGCTATGAGGGTCCATTTTCTTCTGGGCTCGATTAGCCGTGCGCCCAAGGTGCTTTGGGCTTGATGCGAAGAAGAGTTGAGTTGTGTTGAGTGCCCCGCTTGGTGGGAGGCATCCCATCTGGCGGGTTATTCATACGTGTACAGCCAAATTGGTGCAACCCTGCAGGGATAATCTTCTCGAGAAGCCGTGTTTTCCGCGGTTATGGTTAACTTGGTGAAAGTACTGGCTAACAAGTACTCAGGACAACTTAAACCTAATGATTCACAATCTCACACCCAATGATTAACAACTTGACTAGTAATAGGACTATTGACACAACAACTTGATTCATCTTTAATCCAACCGTGTGAGTTATCCTCGGATTGCTTCTTTGGATAACGGGCGAGATCCAGGATGGGTTTGTTTGAAGTTATCTTTCAGTTGGTTACAATACTCGATCTTATCCCCTTTCTGTTAGTTGGAAGTTGTAGTTTCTGTAGTTGGTTAGCGCAGCCAGTTGCAGCATCTTTTATATCCTTCTTCCGTTGAACCCAAGGCATCTGTGCTTGGTGTTGACGGGCTACACTTTGGTGAACTGTGAGTCTTGCTTGCCAGTACTTGGATGTACTGACCCCTTTGGGGCTGTGGTTTCCGCAGACTACGCCTACGAGGATCCCAGTGACGGCTACTACGTGGAGTTTGACGAGGCTGCTGACGAGTAGGTAGCGGACCCGGGCAGGATCCGAGACATCGTGGATGGGCTCCGTCTTTATTTCAGTTCCCGGCTTCTTAAGCCTATTTGGATTTGTCTGTACTCAGACCCCTTTGAATGCTTCCGCTGAGATGTAATGATGTTATGCTGGGACATGTGTCCTCTGGATGATTGTATTTGCTATCTCTGCTCTAGTGAGAGCTATTTGCAACTTATTTCAATCTTTTGTGTCTTAGAGATATGTTGTGTTATCATCTTGTTCAAAGCCGTTGACGTACCATGTGTGTATGGTATGAAGTACGTCAATGGTAGTGTCCTGATTTCTACGGGATAGTTTACATCGACGGTGAATAGTAAATATTGGTTTTCACACATAAGTGTTGGCCTACTCGTAAGAGATGCGGGTGCCGGTAAGCCCCGTAATCCAATCAAAATACTGTTTAGTTCGTACGGTGAGTATCCCCTAGAAGTCCGGGTGCGACAGCGGGTTTCCCGAATTCAACCATGACGGCTCCAAATTTTCTGGTAAGAAATTCAAGGCCATCAATGCTGAGGTGCGTCACTCGGCGAGCTTGATCGCCGACCGTCTGGATTTAAGCAAGATTGTCCCGCCTTATGACGCTGAAGACAAGCCAATTCAGTCGGATATGCCAAAGCCTTATGACATGCTGGCACGGTGGAAGGCGGAAGCTGCCCAGAGGAAGGAGGAAGCTGCGAAGAAGAAGGCTGAGGCCAATACTGCGCCTACCACCTCCACGCCGGTTGTCCCTCCTCCAGCGCGCGCCGGTACTGCTGCTGACCCGGATGCTGAGGCCGAAAAGACCGCTGACGAGCAAGTCAAAGATCCGGCTGCCCAGGACAACATTGATGACTCGGCCAAGGATGTCGAGTAAAGTTTCACCTTCTACCGCTCCAAACACTTCATTCGGCCAATGGGCATTTTGTAATATGACTAAAACAATTTATCCTTTTAATAGTGTGCCTGTGCACTTTTTGATATAACTTCCTTGGTTTGTAATACGCTAAGAACCTTAATAGCCTTTGTGGCCCTTCTGGCCTTTCTCATGGATTTGTTATTTCCTGGTCTTGGACTTTTTGTTGCTGGTTGTCGCTATTTTTCCTTTTGCGAGACTCGGTTTCCGGGTCTCGGGGATTTTTGACAAGTGGACTTTATTTCCTAAGTCCCCAAGTCCCCAAGACTCGGATTTTTGGGTTTTAGGCTTGATAGCTAGACAATTTGTTGCTGTTTTCAAAATCCCGAGTCCCCAAGACCCGAATTTCTGAGTCTAAGGGTTTGGTGGTTTCCAAAGAGCAAATTGTGTCTGCTAAGGCCCCAAAACCTAGAGTTACTCACATAGGTTTGAAGTTATGCTTGATATGTTGCGAGTTTCCGGCTGTTAACCTTGTACTCTGCATAACTTATGGTTTGGATGACCCTTTTGATTCTCTTTGCTGTAAGCCGGCTTTCTCGTGGATATTCAATGCTGCTATAACTGTATAAGAACAGGGTCAGGCAAGTCCCATTGGGCATCATGACTGATTGTAATTACACGCTAGCAAAGTATGCCACATTTTTGCGAGTCACATCAAGCTTAAACAAGAGAAATCAAGAAAAATTTGGCTCTATTGTCCGGTTATAAGATTGCAACCGTACTTGTTACAAGTAATCGGTCCTTATAACTTCATGGCATCGTGGCCGGGTCTTTGAGTTCGCAACTGTGCTATTCAAGCAATCAGCCCCCAAGAGCTATGTATATAACCTTTAGAAAAGCTATTGTACTATAAACAAACAAATAACACTTACCTGACAAATATAAGAAAACACAAAGAAAAAACAGGAGACAAAAAACACATAAGAAGGAAACAACATCATAGTTTAACCATCTCTTTATTGATATGAGAAAAGTTAGGTCAGCAAGCCGCCTCATTAAAAACCCTCCAGTCCCTTTAGGTACCCTGGATAGGAAAAGAGTGCGTCTGAAACCTGCTGCCTGTTACATCATGTGATTCCACTTGTAAGCCTAGTCTAGTCTAGGTGTAGTAGGGACGTAGCTGAGCCACGTTCCATGGTCTTTCCCTCTCTTGCATAAACGAAGTTGTGTGAGCGGTGTCATTGACAGTATCCGACTCTTCCCTTGCATCTATCAAGTAATATGATCCGTTCTGCAAATTCCGGCTTACGATGAACGGTCCTTCCCATGGTGGAGACAACTTATGTTTTCATTCCTTTGATTGTACCAACCGCAATACCAGGTCTCCTTCCTGGAAGACCCGGGTTTTGACTCGCCGACTATGATATCTTCTCAGATCATGCTGATATATGGCTGATCTCTCCAAGGCTTGTTCTCTGTGCTCTTCTAGCATATCCACGGCATCCTGTCGGGTCTTCTCGTTATCCACCTCAACGTAAGCCGACACTCGGGGAGAGTCGTGAATAATGTCACTCGGCAATACTGCCTCTGCACCATAAACCATGAAAAATGGGGTCATTTGCGTAGATCTGTTAGGTGTAGTGTTAATTCCCCAAACCACTGATGGAAACTCCTCCACCCATGCTCCAGCAGCTCTGATGCACGGGACCCGCAGCCGTGGCTTTAACCCACGAAGTAACTCCTGATTTGCCCTTTCCACCTGTCCATTAGCTTGTGGATGGGCTAACGAGGCTATGTCAAGCCGGATACCATTGTTCCCGCAGAATTTTTCCATCTCACCAAGGGACATGTTGGTTCCATTGTCTGTTATTATGCTGTGAGGATACCCAAACCTGTAGATGATCCTTTTTAAGAACTTGACTGCTGTGATTGCTTCGCAATTGGTAACTGGCATAACTTCAACCCACTTGGTAAACTTATCAATAGCTACCAAAATATGAGTCTTTTTGCACGGTGACATGTGGAAGGGGCCCACCATGTCCATACCCCAAACAGCAAATGGCCAGGTCAGCGGGATTGTTTGCAATTCCATAGCCGGCACATGGGTTTGGCGAGCGTACCTTTGACATCCGTCACACCTTGCTACCAAGCGCTCCGCGTCCGCTAAGGCTGTGAGCCAAAAGAAACCGTGTCGATATGCTTTGGCCACAAGGGATCTTGTGGATGCATGATGCCCACAATCACCTTCATGGATCTCTTTCAGAATCTGCCGGCCTTCTTCTGGTGCTACACAGCGTAAAAAGACTCCTGCTGCACTCCTTTTATATAACTCGCCATTGATGATGGAATAGCCCTTTGCTCGTATCAGAATTTGCCTTGCTAAAACTTCCTGTGGTGGTAACTCGCCCCGTGATAGATAAGCTAAAAACGGCTCTGTCCACTCGGGAACAGCACGTATCATGGCCACGAGTTCCAAATCCGGGTCTTGGTTAGCCACCTCTTCCTCAAACTCGGTTTTAACAGATGGCCGCCATAACTCGTCCAGGAAAACATTGGGTGGAACCGGCTCTCTGCGCGAGCCGAGTCTTGCGAGCGCATCTGCTGCCGTTCTTTCGCCTGTCAATATGCTCCACCTCATACCCGGAAAAACACCCGGCAACCCTGTCCACCTCTCTGCGATATGCTGCCATGGTTGCATCCTTCCTATCCCAGGTTCCTGAGACCTGCTGCACCACAAGATCCGAATCTCCATAGCACCGTATCCGCCGGATGTTCATCTCCTTGGCTACTCTCAATCCGTGTAATAATGCCTCATACTCGGCCACGTTGTTGGAGCAATCAAAGTGAATTTGCAACACGTAGCTCAGTTTATCTCCTTTGGGCGATGTAAGTACCACCCTAGCTCCTGATCCCTCGTACTGCTTAGAACCATCAAAGTGCATCACCCAAGACTCGGAACTTGGTGTCATTGTGGGCATGCTCGTGTGAGTCCAATCATTGATAAAATCGACTAAAGCTTGAGATTTGATTGCAGACCTGGGCTCGTAGTTGATGTGATAATCTCCCATCTCAATGGCCCACTTGGCTATTCTACCTGTTGCATCTGAGTTTCTGATAATATCCGACATTGGTATGGAGCTAACCACTGTTATGGGCTGTTCCTGAAAATAGGGTTTCAATTTCCGGCTGGCCATGAAGACCCCGAAAACCAACTTCTGCCAATGTGGGTAACGCTGCTTTGCTTCCGATAATACCTCGCTTACGTAATAAACCGGCCTCTGTACCGGGTGACCTTTTCCATCCTCTTTACGCTCAACAACAACCACTGCGCTAACCGCCCGGGGCCCAGCCGCAATGTATAGTAACATGGGCTCCTTAGGACCCGGAGCTGCTAAGACTGGTGCCTCAAATAACTGCTTTTTTAGTGCCTCGAACGCCTCATCCGCCTCTTGGTCCCAAACGAATTTGTCGGTTTTCCTCAAGAGCCGGTATAAGGGTATCGCCTTCTCTCCAAGTCTTGATATAAACCGGCTTAATGCCGCCATGCACCCTGTAAGATTTTGAACATGCTTCAGGTTTTCCGGCTTTTTCAGATTCTGGATAGCTTTGATCTTGTCCGGGTTTGCCTCGATTCCTCTCTCGGAAACAATGAATCCGAGTAAGTTTCCTGCTGGAACTCCAAATACACACTTTGTGGGGTTAAGCTTCATCTGATATCTTCTCAGGTTCCTGAATGTTTCCTTTAAGTCGTCAATGAACGTTTCTGCCTTCCTTGTCTTGATCACCACATCATCAACATAGGCGTGAACATTACGTCCAATCTGATCCTCAAAACACTTCTGAATGCATCGCTGGTAGGTTGCGTCAGCGTTCTTCAGTCCAAAAGTCATGGTTTTGTAACATAAAGCTCCAAGGGGGTTATGAACGATGTTTTCTCCCAATCTTCCTTCTTGAGCTTGATCTGATGATATCCGGAATATGCATCCAGGAAACATAATAGGTCACTTCCAGCCACTGCATCTATGATCTGATCTATCCTTGGAAGAGCAAACGGATCCTTTGGGCAATGCTTGTTGAGACTCGTGTAATCAATGCACATCCTCCACTCATTACTCTTTTTCATTACTAGAACCGGATTTGCCAACCAGTCCGGGTGAAAAACTTCCATGATAAAGCCGGCTGCGAGTAGCCTGACTATCTCTGCTCCTATAGCCTTTCTTCTTTCCTCGTTCATTTTTCTCAGGCCCTGCTTCACAGGCCGGGACTTGGGATCAACATGCAAACTGTGCTCAGCTAACTCGGTCAGGATACCCGGCATATCACTGGGCGTCCAAGCGAAAACATCTTGATTTCCACGAATAAACTCAATGAACGCCTCTTCTTGCTTACTGTCTAGGTTAGACCCTATAGCAAATTGCTTGGAGGGATCACCTTCGACAAAAGCCACCATCTTTGTATCCTGTGCTGCTTTGAATTTGGCTCTTTCATCTTCCGTATTTGGTCTCTTCAATGTTGTTATGTCGTCCGGGTCTACCTGAGACCGGTAATACTTGAGCTCTTCCTTTCTGCAAGCCTTTTCCGCCATTGCCGCGTCTCCTTTGTCACACTCAGCTGCTATAACCCGGCTCCCATGTATGGTGATGGTTTGCTTGGGACCTGGGATCTTTAGCTGTAGGTATACGTAACACGGCCTGGCCATGAACTTGGCGTAAGCCGGCCTTCCGAACAATGCGTGATATGGGCTGCGCAATTTTACCACTTCGAATGTGAGCCACTCCACTCGGAAATTATCCTTTGATTCTCCAAAAGCAACCTCCAATGCAATCTTCCCTTTGGGGCATGCCGAGTGACCCGGCACAATCCCATGAAAAACTGTAGAACTTTTCTGCAACTGAGACTCCTTGAGCCCCATGCGCAAGAAAGTTTCCCAATATAGGATATTGATGCTACTTCCGCCGTCCATTAGAACCTTTTTCAACTCATAACCATTAACCTGTGGTGCAACCACCAAGGCTAAGACACCCGGATGTTCTATTATTTCCGGGTGATCCCTTCTGCTCCACGTTACCTCTTGATCCGACCATCTCAAGTACCTCGGAACAGATGAAGAAACCGAGTTTACTGCTTTCTTAAGTATCTTTCTGTCTTTGTTAGAAGTTCCTGTAGTATGAACATGGTACTGCCCCAACTGCTTGGGGTTAGCATGGGAACCTCCAGCGCCTCCTTGGTTGTTACAAGGATTACCGCCTCCTGGGTTGCCAGCCGGGGGTGGGCCATTGCCCGGGTTTCCACCCGGACCCGGTCCTGCTCCCTGGCCTGCACCTCGCATTGCCTTCTGTATTTCTTCGTTCTTCCATCTCTGTAAATCTACACACTGTTCCAATGAATGGTTAGCCGGCCTGCCGTTCCTGCTATGACGCGGACAGGGCATCCTGAAGGCATCACGGGAGAAGCTCGGTAGAGGACACAAATCCTTTGAGTGTTCCAACAAGATGATCATGATTGTTACCAAGACGGTGAACGTGATTCCATGAGTGAAGACGAATACTACGCCTTGCATCAAGTTGATCTCAACTCTTTGGACGTTCCCAATGATGAGGAAGAAAGTGTCTATTGCAATGAGGACAAGAATCCATTGCTAGTGGTGATAAGAGTCCTTACTAATTCTCCTCAAGATGAGCATGATCAACGGTGCAAGCTCTTTCAAACTAGAGCCGGTATCAATGGCAAATCAATCAAGGCCATCATCGATGGTGGAAGTTGCCACAACTTAGCTAGCAAAGAGCTTTGCAACAAACTCCAATTGACTTACAAGCAACATCCTCATCCATACCATGTCCAATGGCTTAGTGACTCCGGAACCTTCAAGATTCAACATATGGTTTCCGTGCAATTCAAGATTGGTCCCTATGAAGACACGGTGGAGTGTGACGTTGTTCCCATGACCGTGTGTCATCTTCTACTTGGACGACCTTGGAAATATGACAAGAGTGCTATTCATGATGGGCGTACAAATCACTATAGCTTCAAGTGGAATAACAAGACATTTGTGCTTCGTCCCATGTCTCCTAGCCAAGTGATCGTCGACAACGCCAAGACTCTTGCACGTAAAAAACAAGTTCTCAAGTCTCGTGAGATGAGTGGTGAGAGAGTGATCCACCTAAAAGAGAGTGAGAGCCACAAGCCAAATATGAGTGGAAAAACTTTGAGTGTTCCCAAAGGCCTTGCCTTACTTGCCACCAAAATGGAGATGCCAGAGTTACGAGATGACCCAACCATTCTCCACTTTGTCCTAGTGTGCAAAGGGGAAGCACTTGAAACTAACGACAAGAAAAAATTTCCTCTATCTTTGTTGCCTTTGTTGTAGGAATTTGAAGACGTCTTTCCCGATGAACTCCCTCCGGACCTTCCTCCTCTACGAGGTATCGAGCACCACATTGACCTCATCCCGCGCGCGCCCCTCCCCAACCGCGCTCCTTACCGCACCAACCCCGAGGAGACTAAGGAGATTGAGCGCCAAATCCAAGAACTACTAGACAAAGGTTTTATCCGCGAATCCCTTAGCCCTTGTGTCGTGCCGGTTATCCTTGTTCCATAGCAAGATTCTACTTCACGTATGTGCATGGATTGTCGCCCTATCAATGCTATCACCGTTAGATATAGACATCCTATTTCTAGGCGCGATGACATGCTTGATGAATTGAGTGGTGCTACTATCTTTTAAAAAATTGATCTTAAAAGTGGTTACCATCAAATTCGCATGAGTATAGGTGATGAATGGAAAACAGCTTTCAAAACAAAACTTGGTTTGTATGAACGGCTTGTCATGCCCTTTGGT
This sequence comes from Alopecurus myosuroides, assembly GCA_028641055.1. Taxonomy (NCBI): domain Eukaryota; kingdom Viridiplantae; phylum Streptophyta; class Magnoliopsida; order Poales; family Poaceae; genus Alopecurus; species Alopecurus myosuroides. Next base: position 289,679,318 of record CM054059.1, read on the forward strand.
CTTTCGAATGCCCCATCTACCTTTATGCGTCTCATGAATGAAGTCTTGCGCCCTTTCAATGGAATTTTTTTTTGTGGTTTACTTTGACGACATCCTCAATTACAGCAAGTCTTTGGAAGATCACCTTAATCATATCTCTCAAGTATTGTTGGCTCTTCGCAAAGCAGAACTTTTTGCCAATCTTTCCAAATGCAATTTTTGCACCAACAAGCTTGTTTTCTTGGGTTTTGTGATCTCATCCAATGGAATTGAAGTCGACAACAAGAAAGTCGAGGCAATTAGGAATTAGCCTCCCCCTACTTCCGTGGGTGAGATTAGGCACTTTCATGGCCTTGCCGGTTTCTATCACCGCTTTGTGAATGATTTTTCAACAATTGCTTGCCCTTTGAATGAAATTACCAAGAAGAATGCACTCTTTGTTTGGGGCAACGCGCAACAACAAGCTTTTGATACCCTTAAGAAGTGTTTGACTGAAGCTCCTTTGCTTGTCTTGCCGGATTTTGAGAAAACTTTTGAGATTGAGTGTGATGCTAGTGGTATAGGAATTGGTGGCATTCTCATGCAAAATGGACGTCCCGTTGCTAATCATAGTGAAAAACTAGATGGCGCGAAACTCAATTACCCAATCTATGATAAGGAACTATTTGCTTTGGTTAGAGTGTTAGAAGTTTGGCAACACTACCTTTGGCCTAAAGAATTTGTCAATCATTCCGATCAAGAATTATTGAAGTACTTGAAAAGTCAAGCTAATTTGAACAACAGGCATGCTAAATGGGTAGAATTCATTGAATCTTTTCCTTATGTCATTAAGTACAAGAAAGGTAAAGAAAATGTTGTAGCGGATGCCTTGTCTAGAAAAGAATGCCTTCTTACACGACTTGACATCAATGTGATTGGTTTGGATGAGATCAAAGACTTATATGCTTCCGATACTTTCTTTGGCCCTATCTTTGAGAAATGCTTGTGTAACCGAGGCTTTCATGACTACTACCTTCACAAAGGTTTCTTGTTTAAGGCTAACAAATTGTGTATTCCGAGTCCTCTCTTCGTTTGATGTTATTGAAGGAATCACATGAAGGAGGTCTCATGGGACACTTTGTTCGTGACAAGACCTATGCCATGCTCTCCAATCAATACTATTGGCCCAAGATGAAGCACCAAGTGGAAAGACACGTCAAGAGATGTTCTACATGTCTCCGAGCTAAGTCTACTTCCAACCCTCACGGTCTTTACTTGCCATTGCCTATTCCACATGCACCTTGGAGTGATATTAGTATGGACTTTGTGTTAGGACTCCCACGAACTAAAACCAATATGGACTCCATTTTCGTCATCGTTGATCGTTTCTCTAAAATGGCACATTTCATTCCTTGCAACCGAACCGACGATGCTTCACATGTTGCTACCTTGTTTTCAGGGAAATTTTGCGTCTGCATGGTGTGCCCACGTCAATTGTTTCGGATTGTGATGTCAATTTCACCTCCTACTTTTGGAAGACATTGATGGCCAAGCTCGGCGTCAAGCTTCTATTCTCAACCGCCTACCACCCACAAACGGATGGCCAAACCGAAGTGGTGAACCGGACGCTATCTTCACTCCTTCGAGCATTGATCAAGCCCAACCTCAAGAACTGGGAGGAATGCATTCCACGTGCCGAGTTCTCCTACAACCGTGCTTTACACCAAGCTACCAAGAGGAGCCCCTTCGAGATCGTCTACGGCTTCAACCCCAACACCGCCCTCGACATACTACCATTGCCTCTACGCGAGCAAGTCAACATGGATATCGAAAAGCGCACCGACTACATCAAGAAGTTACATGACTCCACAAGAGCTACGCTTGAGAAGCATTCCGAGCACCGAGCCTCCATCATGAACAAGAACAAGAAGCCCATGGTGTTCCAAGAAGGTGACCTCGTTTGGCTGCACTTGCGCAAGGACCGTTTTCCCCAAGAGCGCAAATCCAAGCTCAAGACAAGAGGCGACGGACCTTTCAAGATCATCGAGCACATAAACAACAACGCCTACAAGATCAAATTACCGCCCACCAAGTACCTCGTCCACAACTCCTTCAATGTCAAGGATCTCTCCCCCTTCCATGGATACCCAAGTGATGAAGACGACCGCGAGTCGAGGTCAACTCTTTTTCAAGTGGGAGATGATGCAGCCCACCCAATTCCACTAAGTGCACCAATGACAAGATCTCGAGCAAAGGCCATACATGACAAGGTGAACTCGCTCCTCTCGCTTCATACTTTCGGTGACTTGGCGAATGGTGCGCTACCTCATGGAGATGCCCTTTGTGTGCTCAGGTTCGAACCCACCACGGAGGCCCCGGATAGTGCTCAATAAGTTTTCCAAGAAGCCGCGGAAGGTGACCGAGATGAACCAGCGCAAGAAGACGAAGGCAAGAAGCCCCAGGTGGCGGAACCTCCGGTGAAAACACTGGAGCCTCCACCCTGCCCAGGCAGCGGAGCTTCTGGTGTCGCCTCCGCCCGAAACCCCTTCTGTGTGATGAGAGTGGAGGTTCCACCGGAACCAACACCGGAGCCTCCGGTGATCAGACCCTAGAGGCGGAGCCTCCGGTGCCACCTCCACCAAAAACCCTTTCGGTACGACAAGAGCGGAGCCCCACCGAAGCCTCCGGCTAAGCCACCGGACCCTCCGGTCAAACCACCGGAATATCCACTCCTGCGCGGCCTGCGTGCCAACTTTCGGGTCTTGACCCTTGTATATACTCCTCCCACCTACCCCCTTGAACTGAACTATAAATAGACTCCCCAATCTCAGATCTAGGGTTAGAGTTGAAATTAGAACATTGAGCTTTGCTCCTTTGTATCCCTCTTCGAGGCTACTCCTACGGTGTGTACCTAGGAGCGTATCAAGGCTACTCCTACGACTTCGTCTAGGACTGTATCAAGATTCACCCAACTACTTATCCTCTCCCCTTGGGATTCAGTTAAGAGTTGTCCAATCTTCCTCTCGTAAATCCTTGAGGTTTTATTGGCGTAGTGGACTGGCTACGGGTGTGAAACAGTTTGTATCAAGGTGAGTTCAGTTGGATCGATCGTTCCGTAGGCGACCCTCTGGGTTTAGTTTACGGGAGGTTTGGGATCTTTCGGTTCTCGCTATTTATCCCCCTTTGTGTTTCCCCGCGTTTGCCCACGATTCCCCCTCGTTTCCCCCTCTCGTGTTCTTTGTGTTCTTCGCGTTCTTCGTTCGTTCTTGTCGATTCATGAAGATCGGGCCAATCTAGGATTAACCCTCTGCATCATGGTGGCGGTGACGATGGCGATGATCTCTTCCGAATCCTCATCCCGGCAGGGCGCCAAAAGAGGAACTTCTGGTCCCCAAATTGAGTTTCGCGGTGGCGGTGGCGCTCTGATGTGTTTCTCCGGAATATGACAAACCCCCCTCTATTTTAGGGTTATGGGGCATAAGTAGTCGAAAGGGGGAGCCCGAGGCGGTGCCTGGGGCTACCACACCACCTGTAGGCGCGGTAGGGAGGGGCTCCAGGCATGGTGTGGGCCCCTCCTTTCCCCCCTCTGGCTCCGGGGGTCTTTGGGTAAAATAAGGACTTCGGGATCTTTTCCGGGCAATTTCCTAAAAGTTGATTTTTCTGCACAAAACGAGACATCAAGGTAATTCTGCTAAAAACAAAGTTAGTCCGTGTTAGTTGTATCCAAATCTCACAAGTTTAGAGGCAAACAATAGCAAAAGTGTTCGGAGAAGGAGATACTTTTTGGACGTATCAACCCCCCACAAATCAGCATGTACATAAACTCATGTACCTTTAGTGGTATGGACGGAAGCATTGAATTTAACTCTCTTATGCTTACCAAACACGCAGTGTTCACAGAACGACAACTTAATCATATTGCAGTTCTTCAGAAGTTCTCTCTTCACCAATTCTGACATACCATGTTCACTCATGTGTCCAAGTCGCGTATGCCAAAGGTTAGTTGTACTTGGATCATCATTAGCAATAAAAGCAGCGGTACCAGACAAAGTGATACCTCTAAGAATATATAGCTTGGCAGAATTCATATCACCAATCATAACAACGAGAAAACCTTTTGATACCTTTCGACATTTATTTCCTTCGGCACACTTGTACCCGTCACAGTCAAGAGTACTCAACAAGATCAAATTTCTCGCCATGGATGGTATGTGTTTCACTGCCGTTAGTGTGCGTGTCATCCCATCATGGGTCTTGATCTGAACAGATGCAACACCAACAATCAGACATTCGTTGTCGTTCCCCACACACACAAACTCTTTAGTCTGCACAGTCTCATAAAAACTAAACCAATCTTTGTTACAACAAATATGAAACGAATAAGCGGTATCAAGAATCCACTCATCATCACGAGTAACACATTCGGCAAAAACAGCTAAGCATTCACCACCAGAACTATTATCACTAGCAACAATAGCGGCCTTACCATTACCATTACTGTCGGATTTATTCTTCGATTGGTATGTACCGTTCCTTTTCTCCTTGATTTGCACCTTCCAGCAATCATCAATGGTGTCATTGGTTTTCTTACAGTACCTGCAAAACTTGTCTCGTCCTTTAGACTTTGAACGGTTCCTGCTCTTATCTTTGTTGTTGTTGTAGTTGTTGTTATCTCGCTGCTCACTCATGCCTCGTACCTGCAATGCATCGCCTTTGGAGGATGATGTGTTAGACTGTACCATAACTTTCATCTTTTCCCTAGTCTGTAGGGCCTCACAAACTTCCCCGAGGGTTAGATCGTCACAGCTTAATAGTATGGTACAAGAGTTAGGAAGCGAACATAACAACAGAAGAGTTGAATCTTCATCCTCATATTTTACCTCCATCGACACTAGGTCGGAATTGATCTCCTTAAAGATCGACAAGTGGTTCCTCACAGAACCACCTTTTGCATCTAGTGCGAGAATAACTTCACCTTTACGTGTATCTTGCTGGTTAGATCGTTTGATATGCAGATCGATTCCATCTTGAGCCACAACGTTGCCGCGGATTTCTCTAGCAATACCTCTTGTAAGATATCATTAGATATATGAAGTTGAATCAATGATAAAGCCTTATGATCTTTGCGCTTCTCCTCAGGAGTCCACTCCCTTACGTCCTTACACCCGAACGCATCCAGCGCCTCTTCAAGATCCGAAGCTTGTAATAGAATCGCACGCATCTTGACATCCACAGAGAAAATCTCGTCGTGTAGTCCAGAAACGGTAGTTCAAACTTCATCGATGCCATCGCGAAACCCTAATCTGAAACATGGCTCTGATACCACTTGTTATAAGAGATAGCAAAACAATGATAAAGTTAAGCAAGATCAAACCAACGGGGACACGCGATTTTAACATGGAAAACCCTTCCAATAAGGAAGAGAAAAAACCACGAGCGCCAGCTAGCAATACTTCACTAATTTGGGTGAGGTTACAAACGCGCCGGGATTAACAGTGAAGGGAATATGCCCGAGAGGCAATAATAAAGTGTTTATTATGTTATTCATTGTTTATGATAGATGTTTATTTCTCATGCTAGAATTGTATTACCCGGAAACGTTAATACATGTGTGATTAATAAACAAACAAACGTTCCTAGTAAAGTCTCTCTTTTAACTAGCTCGTTGATTTACAGCTGATCAAGGTTTCCTGATCATAGACATTGGATGTTGTTAATAACGGGGTCATGTCATTAGGAGAATGACATGATGAACTTAGACCCTAACTAAGTATAAAAATACGATCAGGTCATTTAGTTTTGTTGTTATGTCATACCGAAAGAGTACTTTGATGACATCAAACGTCACACGGTAACAGGGTGACTATACAGATGGTGTTAGGTATTCGGAAGGTGTTAGTTGAAGCTCATGGATCAAGAGTGGGATTTGTCCATCCAAAATGACGGAGAGATATACTTTGGGCCCTCTCAGTGATATCACATCGACACCGCTTGCAAGCACGTGACTAGGTCACAAGGATGTCATATCACGGGAACGAGAAAAGAGTACTTGTCGGGTAACGAGATCGAACAAGGTATGGTTTATACCGATGATCGGATCTCGGACAAGTAAAATATCGCGAGACAAAGGGAAATAGTTACGATGTTGAAGGTTCACACGATCACGAGAGTCATCGTTGAATATATAGGAGTCATCACGAATCTCCAGATCCTGCTGTTGATTATTGATCAGAGAGGAGTATCGATCATGTCTATATTATTCATGAACCGTAGGGTGACACACTTAAGGTTCGATGAAGCGTTTGAGAGGATACGGAATACTGAAGAATGTTTTGGGCAGCATCGAAATTGTTTCAGGGAAAATTGAAATAGTTCAACGGGTTTTTCATCGAATGGTTGTTAATAGAATTAACAAATGATTTGAGGTGCTATATGTAAATGTTTTTTAATGGAATTAACAAATATAAATAAAGAAATAAATAGGTTTTATTTATTTATTAAAGAAAAACCTTTGGATTTTCTAAGTGGAAAATTAAGGGAGCATGAGTGGGTGTGAGTGGTGCTTCCACTCACATGAAGAGGGGAAGAGGCGGGGGCACCCATGGCTGGCCGCACCCCCCCTTGGGGCTGCCTCCCCCTCCCCTATTAAAGGAGGGTGAGAGCTCCCCCTCCTCCACACACTTGCCCACCTCACTTCCGCTCCACCCGCTGCTCCATTCCATGGTCTCCGGCTTAGCGAAGCCCTGACCGTGGGATTCTTCACCACCACCGCACCGTCGTGCTGCTGGAGTTCCGGAGGATCCTCTACGTCCGCTACCCCGCTGGATCGAGGGAACGGAGGTCTTCATAGATCTGAACGTGTGACCGATCACGGAGGCACCTCCGGATTGCGGTGCACATCTTCTCGCTCGGGATCGGTGTGAGTACGACTACGGCAACAACAAGATTTTGTCTCGTAGAACTTAGAGTTTTCGAGGGTATGTTATCCTAAGACTCTTTCTCCCCGTTACCTTTCATCTCCTAGATTAGATCTTGGCCATTTGGGTTTATCGCGCGTTGGAAAATTTTTGTTTTCTATGCAACGTACCCTTCAGTGGTATTAGAGCCGGATCTATGCGTAAATGATTTGTACGGGTAGAACACATAGGAGTATGTGGGCGTTGATGATCATGTTTTTGCCTCCTTGAGTATTTTATGATCTTAGTGGCATAGTAGGATGAAGCTTCCCTAGACTAAGTTTACATGTACTATGTACACGAGAATTGTCTCACTTGTGACTGAGGGGGTGTCCGTTTCTCCTACTATAGTTAAGATCTAATCTACAAAGGGTTGTAAAAAATATGTTTTATCAACATTGTGGTTTTTGTACGTAGGTATGAATGGTTCTATCCTCGTAAGCCCAAGCCACGTAAAATATGAAAAAATAAATTAGAGGTGTCTAACTTGTTTTTGCAGGGCATGTGATTTTATATGGTCAATGTTACAAATGTATGTATGAGATGATATCTTTTGTAAATTATTGACATACCGGCTAGAGCCATATGGTTGTCTTATTTAATGGCCTGCGTGATTTATGTCATATACATGTGATATGTTGTAATGGACAATCAAGATGGAAGTGCCACAGACCTTGGTGCCACACCGGTGGAATGATGGAGATCATACCATGATGCACAAGATGGAGATCAAGTGCAAGAAGGACCATATCATATCACATTATCCATGCATATGATGTTAATCCTTTTATGCATCTTATTTTGCTTAGATCGCGACGGTAGCATTATAAGATGATCCCTCTCACTTAATATCAAGATAATAATGTGTTCTTCCTTAAGTATGCGTTAAGAAAGTTTGTCGTTTCGAGACACCACGTGATGATCGGATGTGATAGACTCAACGTTCGCATACAACGGGTGTTTTCAAGCCTAGCATGTACATACATGACCTTGAAACACACACAATACTAGGGTTCTACTTTGCGAGCCTAGCATGTACAGACATGGTCTCGAAACACGTAACCGAAAGGTAAAGCATGAGTCATATGGATGATATGATGAACATGATGATGTTCGCCTTTGCAACTACACCGTCTCACGTGATGATCGGTTTCGGTGTAGTGAATTTAGTTCGTGTAATCACTAAAGACGACTAAGAGGGATGTTGTTTTTGAGTGGGAGTTCATGGGATAATTTTAGAATTAACTTGAACTTAATTTATCATAAACCTAGTCTAAATAATCTTTGCAAATATGTTGTAGATCATAGCACCACCCACCTTCAATTTCTATATGTTCCTGGAGAGAGAAAAACTAGCGAACAATGGAAGCAACTTTACCATCTGGGCACTTAACCTGAGGATTCTCCTCACCGCTTGCAAGAAGCTCTATGTGCTTGATGCACCGCGAGGTGACCCGCCCGCTAATGATGCTTCTGATAAAGATAAAAATGTTTATCTGACTCAACAAGAAGACCACAGTATAGTTCATTGCGGCATCCTTCATGGATTAGATCTAGAGCTACGAAAAAATTTCGAGAACAACAATGCCTTTGCTACAATGGGAGAATTGAAAATGATTTTCGATACCCATGCCGCAGTTGAGAGTTATGAAACTTCAGAAAAGTTCTTTAGCTGCATGATGGAAGAGAGCAGCTTCGTTAGTGAGCACGTACTCAAGATGTCTGCGTACGCTGATAAACTCATAGCCTTGGGAATAACAATTCCCAATGAGCTAGGGATACATCATGTTCTCCAATCTTTGCCACCTAGTTACAAGAACTTTGTGATGAACTATAATATGCAAGGCATGAAGAATACTCTTCCTGAGCTTCTCTCGATGCTTAAAACTGCTGAAGTGGAGATCAAGAAAGAACATCAAGTGTTGATGATCAATAAGACCACTAGTTTCAAGAAAGGCAAGAAAGGCAAGCCAAGGGTAAACTTCAAGAAGGTTAGCAAGTCTATTGCTGCACCTGAGAAGAAAACCAAGTATGGCCCTAAGCCTGAGACTAAGTGCTTCTATTGCAAGGGCACTGGCCACTAGAAGCGCAATTGCCCCAAATATCTGGCAGATAGGAAGGTCAGCAAAGTGAATAAAGGTATATATGATATACTTGTTATTGATGTGTACCTTACTAATACTCGCAGTAGCACCTGGGTATTTGATACTGGTTCGGTTGCTCACATATGTAACTCGAAACAGGAGCTGCAGAATAAGCAACCACTAGCAAAGGATGAGGTGACGATGCGCGTTGGCAATGGATCAAGAGTTGATGTGATCGCCGTCAGGACGCTACCTCTACGTTTACCATCTGGATTAGTTATAAACCTGAATAATTGTTATTTGGTGCCTGCATTAAGCATGAATATCATTTCTGGATCTTGCTTAATGCAGAGTGGTTATTCCTTTAAGTCTGAGAACAATTGTTGTTCGATTTATATGAATAATATCTTTTATGGTCACACACCTGAGAAGAATGGTTTATTTCTTTTGAATCTTGATAGTATTGATACACATATTCATAATGTGAATGCCAAAAGAATTAAGTTGAATGATGATATTGCTACTTACACGTGGCATTGTCGCTTAGGTCATATTGGTGTTAAACGCATGAAGAAGCTCCATTCTGATGGACTTTTAGAATCACTTGATTATGAATCATTTGAAACATGCAAGCCATGCCTTATGGGGAAGATGACTAGAACCCCGTTTTCCGGAACCATGGAACGGGCGACAGACTTACTGGAAATCATACATCCTAATGTGTTTGGACCAATGAGTGTATCGGCGCGCGGTGGATATCGTTATTTTGTCACTTTCAAAGATGATTTGAGTAGATATGGGTATATTTACATAATGAAACACAAATCTGAGACATTTGAAAAGTTCAAAGAATTTTAGTGTGAAGTTGAAAATCATCGTAACACAAAGATTAAATTTCTACGATCTGATCGTGGAGGTGAATATTTAAGTTACGAGTTTGGCATGCATATGAAACAATGTGGAATAGTTTCACAACTCACACCTGCCGGAACACCATAGCATAATGGTGTTTCCGAACGTCGTAATCGTACTTTATTGGATATGGTTCGATCTATGATGTCTCTTACAGATTTGCCACTATCGTTTTGGGGATATGCACTAGATACCGCCGCATTCACTTTAAATAGGGCACCATCTAAATCCGTTGAAACGACATCGTATGAATTATGGTTTGGAAACAAACCTAAGCTGTCATTTCTAAAAGTTTGGGGATGCGATGTTTATGTGAAGAAGCTTCAACCTGATAAACTCGAACCCAAAGCGGAAAAATGTGTATTCATAGGATACCCTAAAGAAACAATATGGTACACCTTCTATCACAGATCCGAAGGCAAGATTTTCGTTGCCAAGAATGGATCCTTTTTAGAGAAGGAGTTTCTCTCGAAAGGTGTGAATAGTAGGAAAGTAGAACTCGACGAGGTTATTGAACCTTCTCTTCTTGGAATGGCGAGTAGCGCAGTGCCGGAAATTGTTCCGGTACCGACCCCCTCAGTTGAAGAGAGAGCTAATGATCAAGATCATGAAGCTCCAGAAGAGGAAATTACCGTGCCTCGCAGGTCAAGTAGGGATTGTACAGCTCCTGAACTGAGAAAATGACAAATAACCACCACATTTGAGGCGGCGGTGTCAGCTAACCACCGCTTTCGGGGGAAATGACAAAAAGCACCGCGTTTCGGGGTAAGTCTATGACACGGAGCACCAAATTCGGCTAATCGCTCGGTTTAGTCAGCTTAATAGGGTTTCTGACTGAAGGGGCCCACTGTCAGGCATACGTGGCAAAAAAAAAGGAAAAAAAACATCGTCTCTAAAAGTATGCACACACAGGCAAACACTCTCTCTTCTGCACATTTCATCGAACATGTTATGTGCACCCGTGCTCTGACTCCACATGCGCGCAGCGGGGAAGCGAGGCGAGGAGTGCCCGTCGGCGCGCCTGCTTTGCGCGAGCTCGTCGACGTAGGTGTGCTTGCTCAGCATGTCGACGACCCCGGCCTTGGAGCGTGAGGCGAGGAAGCGGAGCTCGGCGACGCCGCCCCGCGACCGGTACGCGTCCTCGCTGCAATCCGTGTCCGGCGGCGCCGCCTCCGTGATCTACACCTACGACACCCTCCTCCACGGCTACTCGGCGCGGCTCACGCGCACGGAGGCGCACCCCAGCGTGCTCCTCGTCAACCCGGAGATGCGGTTCAACCTGCACACCACCCGGACGCCGGAGTTCATGGGGCTCGATAGAGCGGACGCGCTCTAACCGCAGTCGGGCACCACCAGCGACGTCGTCGTCGGCGTGCTGGACACCGGCATGTGGCCCCATGGACAAGTCCAAGGAGTCGCGCTCGCCGAGGGACAACGACGGCCACGGCACGCACACCTCCAGCACGGCGGCGGGCTCGGCCGTGCGCGGCGGGGACCTGCTCGGGTACGCGCCCCGGACGGCCAAGGGCATGGCGCCGCGCGCGCGTGGCCACCTACAAGGTGTGCTGGGTCGGCGGCTGCTTTAGCTCCGACATCCTCAAGGGCATGGAGGTCGCCGTAGCCGACGGCGTGGACGTGCTCTCCCTCTCCCTCGGCGGCGGCATGTCAGACTACTACCGCGGCAGCATCACGATAGGCGTTTACAGTGCCATGGAAAGGGGGAGGGGGTCTTCGTGTCCTGTTCGGCGGGGAATGCCGGGCTGGGCGCGGCGTCGCTCACGAACGGCGCGCCGTGGATCACCACTGTGGGCGCGGGCACGCGGTACGCAGGAAACACGTCCAACAGCAGCATGGGCGCGCTCTGCACGACCGGCAGCGTCATCCCGGCGAAGGTCCCCGGCAAGATCGTGCTCTGCGACCGCGGCACCAGAGCCAGTTTTTTTTTTTGCCACGTATGCCTGACAGTGGGCCCCTTCAGTCAGAAACCCTATTAAGCTGACTAAACCGAGCGATTAGCCGAATTTGGTGCTCTGCGTCATAGACTTACCCCGAAATGCGATGCTCGATGTCATTTTCCTCAAAAATGGTGGTTAGCTGACACCGCCGCCTCAAATGTGGTGGTTATTTGTCATTTTCTCCTCCTGAACTGTATGGGAATCCCGTCTTAAACTTCATGGTAGATGGAGGTGATGATCCTGCGACGTATGAAGAAGCGATGATGAGCCCAGATTCCAACAAATGGCTTGAAGCCATGAAATCCGAAATAGGATCCATGTACTCCCTCCGTCTCAAAATAACTGTCTCAAATTTAGACAAAAGTGGATGTATCTAACACTAAAATATGTCTAGATACATCCACTTTTGTCCAACTTTGAGACAATTATTTTGAGACGGAGGGAGTACGAAAACCAAGTTTGGACTTTGGTGGACTTACCCGATGACCGCAAGGCTGTTGAGAACAAATGGATATTTAAAAAAAACTGACGCTGATGGTAACGTGACCGTATATAAAGCTCGACTTGTCGCAAAAGGTTTCCGGTAAATTCAAGGAGTTGACTGCGATGAGACTTTCTCACCGGTAGCGATGCTGAAGTCAGCTAGGATTATGTTAGCTATTGCTGCATTTTTCGATCATGAAATCTGGCAGATGGATATCAAAACGGCGTTCCTTAATGGTGATATTGAGGAAGAGTTGTATATGATGAAAAAGGTTTTGCTGATCCTCAGAATGCTGACAAGGTGTGCAAGCTTCAACGTTCCATTTATAGACTGAAGCAAGCATCCCGGAGTTGGAACCTCCGTTTTGATAAGGTGATCAAAGGGTTTGGATTTGTCCAAACATACGGAGAAGCTTGTATTTACAAGAAAGTGAGTGGGAGATCTGTAGCATTTCTAGTACTATATGTGGATGACATATTGTTGATTCAAAATGATATAGAACTTTTAAAAAGCGTAAAAGGTTATCCAAACTGTAGTTTTTCGATGAAATACCTCGATGAAGCAGCTTATATATTAGGCATCAAAATCTACAGTGATAGGTCACGACGCTTAATTGGACTTTTGCAAAGTACATACCTTGACAAGATTCTGAAGAATTTCAGAATGGAAGATAGTAAGAAGGGGTTCTTACCAATGTTTCAAGGCAAAACGTTGAGTAAGACTCAATGTCCAGCTACAACAGAAGATAGAGAGATAATGAATAAGATTCCCTATGCTTCATCCATAGGTTCTATCATGTATGATTACAAGACCGGATGTGGCACATGCTATTAGTTTGACTAGTAGGTACCAATCCGATCCAGGTTTGGAACACTGTACGACGGTCAAGAATATCTTTAAGTACTTGAGAAGAACTAAGGATATGTTTCTCGTATATGGTGGTGAAGAAGAGCTCGTCGCAAGATGTTACGTTGATGCTAGCATCGACACTTATCCGGATGACTCTAAGTCTCAATCCGGATACGTATTTGTTATGAATGGAGGAGCAGTAAGCTGGAGGAGTTCCAAGCAATCCGTGGTGGCGAGATCATCAACAGAAACAGAATATGTTGCTGCCTCGGAGGCAACACAGGAAGCAGTTTGGATGAAGGAGTTCATATCCGAACTAGGTGTGGTTCCGAGTGCGTTAGATCCAATGGTTACCTATTGTGACAACAATGATGCCATAGCCAATGATAAAGAGCCAAGGTCTCACAAGAATTCCAAGCATATCAAGCGCCATTTTCACTCCATCCATGAACATGTCGCGGAAGGGGATGTGAAGATTTACAAAGTACATACGGATCTGAATGTGGCAGATCCGTTGACTAAACCTCTCTCAAAAGCAAAACATGATCAACACCAGAACTCAATGGGTGTTAGAATCATCACTATGTAATATAGATTATTGCCCCTAGTGCAAGTGGGAGCCTGGAGAGAATATGCCCGAGAGGCAATAATAAAGTTTTTATTATGTTATTCCTTGTTTATGATAGATTTTTATTTCTCATGCTAGAATTATATTAACCGGAAACGTTAATACATGTGTGATTAATAAACAAACAAACGTTCCTAGTAAAGGCTCTCTTTTAACTAGCTCGTTGATTAACAGATGATGAAGGTTTCCTGATCATAGACACTGGATGTTGTTAATAACGGGGTCATGTCATTAGGAGAATGACGTGATGAACTTAGACCCTAACTAAGTATAACAATACGATCAGGTCATTTAGTTTTGTTGTTATGTCTTACATTCGGAGTAACCTTATTCCTTAGACCATGAGATCATGTTAATCACTAATACCGAAAGAGTACTTTGATGACATCAAACGTCACACTGTAACATGGTGACTATAAAGATGGAGTTAGGTATTCGGAAAGTGTTAGTTGAAGCTCATGGATCAAGAGTGGGATTTGTCCATCCAAAATGACGAAGAGATATAATCTGGGCCCTCTCGGTGATATCACATCGACATCGCTTGCAAGCATGTGACTAGGTCACAAGGATGTCATATCACGGGAACGAGAAAAGAGTACTTGTCGGGTAACGAGATCGAATAAGGTATGATTGATACCGATGATCGGATCTTGGACAAGTAAAATATCGTGAGACAAAGGGAAATAGTTACGACGTTGAAGGTTCACACGATCACGAGAGTCATCGTTGAATATATAGGAGTCATCACGGATCTCCAGATTCCGCTGTTGATTATTGATCGGAGAGGAGTCTCGATCATGTCTATATTATTCACGAACCGTAGGGTGACACACTTAAGGTTCGATGAAGCGTTTGAGAGGATACGGAATACCGAAGAATGTTTTGGGCAGCACCGAAATTGTTTCGGGGAAAATTGAAATAGTTCAAGGGATTTTTCGTTGAATGGTTGTTAATAGAATTAACAAATGATTCGAGGTGCTATATGCACATGTTTGTTAATGGAATTAACAAATATAAATAAAGAAATAAAAAATATTTTATTTATTTATTAAAGAAAAACCTTTGGATTTTCTAAGTGGAAAATTAAGGGAGCATGAGTGGGTGTGAGTGGAGCTTCCACTCACATGAAGAGGGGAAGAGGTGGGGACACCCATGGCTGGCCGCACCCCCCTTTGGGCTGCCTCCCCCTCCCCTATAAAAGGAGGGTGAGAGCTACCCCTCCTCCACACGCTTGCCCACCTCCCTTCCACTCCACCCTCCGACTTTGCGAAGCCCTGGCCGTGGGATTCTTCACCACCACCACGCCGTCGTGCTGCTGGAGTTCCGGAGGATCCCCTACTTCCGCTACCCCGCTGGATCGAGGGAACGGAGGTCTTCATCGAGTTGAACGTGTGACCGATCATGGAGGCACCACCGGATTGCGGTGCACATCTTCTCGCTCGGGATCGGCGTGAGTACGACTACGCCAACAACGAGATTTTGTCCCGTACCACTTAGAGTCTTCGAGGGTATGTTATCCTAAGACTCTTTCTCCCCGTTACCTTTCATCTCCTAGATTAGATCTTGGCCATTCGAGTTTATTGCGCGTAGGAAATGTTTTCTTTTCTATGCAACGTACCCTTCATACAGTATATAGCTTATCTCGTGCGGCTTACAAGATATATATATATATATATATATATATATATATATATATATATAGGTGGTCCTGACCTAACTAGGTCGGCAAGAGTGAATGCAACTCTAATTCAGTAACAGCTTGTATCTATCTTCATATGAATTTGGATCACAATAAAATAACACTCCACCTTGAGACAAATTCCTTCATGTAGCATAAAACAAACATTCACCCCGAAACAACAAAAAAACACCTTCGGCGCCAAATAGCCTCTTGGACTAAACAACGATATCAACTAATTTTGTGTAAAGATCAAACTTAGCACTAGAAACTGATTTTGTCATGATATCAGTAGGATTATCATGAGTGTTACTCTTGCATACCTTCAGGTTACCTCCGGCGACGGGCCTCGCTCTGCTCCGTCCAAAGTTTCCTTTATCTTTCGTATGAATTTGGGTCACAATAAAATAACACACGTGACTTGATTGTCCTTCCTTACATACGGCACGGAGCTAAATCACCTACTAACCACGTTTCATAATTTAAATCTTTCTTGCAAGCTAAACTAACTCACTAAAAAAGACTTGCATTGTGAAACAGTAGGAGTATTTTATATATTTAGACGCAAATCGTAATATGTGTGGTGTGATAGCCATGGCAACAATATGGGCCGGCCCAAAACGTACGAAATCTGGGCGATCCCGTGGGAGGCGATGGCCTGAGCGATAGGGAAAAGACCCACTGGGTGGCGCTTACTAGAAACTTATCATGGGCCCCTTATCACGCCTCTTGTAAGACCCACTCGTGTAGTGTTTCCAAGCTAGGTGCAGTGCATAGATTCCAAAAAAAAAAAGGCAACAAAGCAAGATGCACTATCTTGAGAACCTCATCTAAAACATAAAGCGCCTTTCAAATCGTCTATCCGTATTAGAAATTTCTCTATCTTCACATTCTAATAATCTTGTAAACCTTCTATGCTGTAACGCATGAAACTCCTGCTTTCAAAACTAGCCAGCCGGAAACCTCTCTAGTTTTTGTTCTGTCACTATCAATGCATGCAGACCGGTTGTAGTTTGACAGGTGGAGGAGCATCACGATCTTATACTCTAGCAGACGAGTTTTATTCTCAGGTAGGATCTGTTCTTGCACCATTTCTCAAAGCAACAGAGAGAAAGGATGCATGAGACCAAATCAAATCTCAAGAAGTCTCGAAACGGATCCAGAAAGAATTCTCCCAACCCCTTTTACCCTTTCTACCCTTTTTGCGTCAACAGTAGCAGCAGTGGCCATCACTAAATTGGCGTAAAAAAAATGAAAAACTGGAAACAAAGAGCATGGGGGGAGAGAGAGACGTAAAGAGTTCCAGTGGGGCGACCGAGTTAAGAGGGGACAGAATAGACGTTCGAGTTGACAGGGCGTAGGCCCATGCACAGCTCCCCTTGTCCTTATGGTGTTCCACTCTCTCTCCTCTCTACTGGTTGCAGATTTCATCGCGCTACACACACTGTTCAACTTTTTTTACATGTCCAATGACACCCCTCAAAATACGTTTTTTATTTTTAAACAATACCCAAATTTAAACAGAGGGTCACTTTTATACAAACTTAGTTCAAATACAACAACGAAATTTAGACGAAACAACTAAATTTAACTAGACCCTAAGTCTAAACTATACCCATTTATTCTCACCGAAGGAGAGGATAACGATGATGGGGTCCTCCCTCGAGACGCATGGCGGGCCATCATGCCCAGCCAATCCTCCGGGTCGCCGAGCTCGGGCTTGGGCGTCGGTATCGGCTCGACTGGTTCGTCAGTGAGGATCTCCGCGACCTCCTAATCGGCGTCGCTGTTGACCTCCATGGCCTTGGGTTTCCGCTTGACGATGGCATGTTGACGTGAGCGTGGCCAACGTGGTGGCCGGCCAGTCCCCGCCTCAGGATCCTGGCTCCCCGACGGCATACCCCTCACGACCAGATAAAGCGTAAAGGTAGGTGTTGGGCTGGTGGGGAGTTGACCGTCGTGCCTATGGATGTTGATAGATAGAGCCCACCACTCGACCGATGTAGTGGGTCTAACCACACATATCCGCACATCACTTGCTAGGAGGGCACCAATGGACATACGTTCGGCACCTCCAAAGAAGGCACCAATGGGAATGTCGGTCACAAATTACATGGGTGTATGTGGAGATGTTCTAATATCGAAAGGCATGCCAAGACCGTTTTTGTGTCCAAATTCAGGGTGCAAAGACGCTAAAACTATGTTTAAAAAAAATCAGAGTATACAACTTGTTATTTGCGTGGGCTCAAATCTCGCGGAACAGGAAAGAGGAAACGATGACAGCTAGACCAAACACTATGAGTAATGGGTTCCCCTATCCCGCGCTCGCTGCGAGGCGGACCAAGCGCTCGCGCGCACAAGCCAAAACAGCAAGTCTGCTACTGGGCCGGTTTGACGCCCAGTACAGGTATGATTTTTTTCACTCTATTTTTTGTGTAAAAAATATATGAATAATTATTTACTACATGATTTAATTCAAAAATCTGAAACTATTAAATGAATTCAAACATAATTAGAACAGTTTAGAAAAATGAACAAAACAATTAAATGAACGAATTTTGAAAATATACACAAATTTTAAGATTAAGATTTTTTTAGAATGGTGAACATATTTCAAATGTGAACAAATTTTAATTTTTTGAAAAAATCTCATTTTTTAGCAGATTTAAAGTGTGAACAAATTTCAAATATCAACGATTTTTTATTTTGAATGAATTTTAATTTTAAACAGATTTTAAGTGTAAACAGATTTCAAATCTAACCGTATTTTTAAATTAGAACAGATTTCAAAAAACGAACGTTTTGAAATAAAAGGAAAATGAAACTAAATACAAATAAAAAAACATAAAAAAGAAAAAATAGAAAAGAAATAAAACGGAAATAAAAAAAACAGAAAACAGAAAAGAAAAAATAAATAAAAAATGAGATAATAAAAGGGTTGAAGACGAATGATGTACATAAGAGGCGTGGTAGCCATGCTTGCTTCCCCGATGCCACACGTCGCGGGATCGAATCCTGCTTGCTCTTCTTTTAGGTATCATTTTCTTCGTATTTAGACAACTAATGGGCCGGCCCTACTTCAAACTTCCACGTGGGCGAGTCCTTGTAAGCACTCGTATTAAGCGGTATATAGGGCTGACGTGAGTAATATCTCATTAAAATAACTTTTGCCCTTCAAAAGGCGAATACCACTTTTCTTTTGCGGCTAAAAGGCGAATACCACTTTTTTTTGGGAGTATTATGACTATGAAGCTCTCTGTATTTGAGAGAAGTGGCGCCACTTAAAATCCAAATTAGAACTTTACTAAAATTCCAAAGTAGTGGGAAATTAAAGTCTCAACATCCACAAGAATTGCAAGATGGTTTCGAGGTTAATCTCTACTAACAGGTGGTTCTTCTGTGTACTGTACATAAACCACTCACTCCTAGCTACCGGAGGTGCAAGATGCTTCTTATCATGTGCAGACGGTACTGGACAAACTATACCTATGGGTCAAGTATTTGTGCCATGCACAACACCAACACGTACCTTCTGCCAGTCAGCTGGTACGTAGTCCGATTGATTTGATACCTGCCGGTCGAATTAGTCCGTATTATTACTGCCACGATCTCATCATCTAGCTTCCTAGCTTATCCTAGGCTGAAAAAAGGCAGATATACCTTTCGCACTTGCGGTATCTAGCTAGTAGTCATATTCGGGAACTATACTTTTCCCACTCCTGATGTAATCCTCCATTGGTACCACGAAAAACTCAATAAAGAAGGACAGTGCGGTAGCTCCACCGAAGAGGAAGAGAAAGATAAAAAAGACAATACCACGAATATGAATGAGAACATTTGTCAAGGAAAAAAAATTGCTACTCCCTCCGTTCCATATTACTCACTCCGTTTCAATGAATAAGTCGCGCACGCTTTTCGAGATTTGTCTTTGACCAAGAATTAGTCTATATATATAATAGTATTTGTTATAAAATCAATATGATTACAAAGTGTTTTTCAATACGAATCTAACAATGTCAAATTTGCACTATATAGTCAAGATACTATTACTCAAATCTTTCGGTCAAAGTTTGTCTTGAAATACGTGTGCGCCTTATTCATTGGAACGAAGGTAGTAGATGACTCTTAAAGAGACGTATCTAGTACTAAAATATGTGTAGATACATCTACGTGTGAGTCATCTAAGAGCATCTCCAATAGTGTATATGTCATCGTAAGATAGCAATGCCAACTCAGAAAAATGTCTACATGGCAAGTAATAATGAGGTGAGAGAAGATGGGTTGTATAATATGCAACCAACAAGTTAGCATGCATGCCAAGATGCTTTTCTCCTTTGGTCCCACTAAAATGACTATATGATTGGCTAAAATGTACTACTTTACCAACAACTCTTCCAACAAACAATTGTAATAGTTGTATGATACATTGTTGGTTGATGAGTTGGCTACTCTATCATACGGTGTATCATACAACCTATTGCGGATGCCCTAATATGGAACGGAGGGAGTACAAACGAGAACTATTACTCCCTCAGTCTCAAAATAATCGATTGCAAAGGCTGGGGCTTCCCCCATTTCAAAAGAAACGATTTATCTAAATATAAATACATGTAGACAAATTTTAGAGTATACATACATTTATATTTAGACAAATTGAGTCAATTATTTTAAGACAGAAACAAAACTACAGACCAGGAAGGCAGTGCTGACAACATTTTCTTGGGCCGTGGCGGTGAAGAGATACACTATCTAAGAAAAACAATGTACTGCGTCTACTACAGTACAGGTACGCGCATAGCTCCAGTGAGGCCAAGCTGGTCCACGTTGGTGTGGGTCCGGCACGCCCCGCAGCGACGCGACCGGACACTGCCGCGCGCGCAGAAGTCCCGCGCGATTCGCGGGGCATTTTCCTCCTGCCCCACTTTTCCTTTCTTTACTCTCTGCGGCAGCACAAGTGTCTGACCGTATAATTATTGTCGAAAAAGAACACTACTCCTACTGACATGGGAAGCTGATTTACTTTAGTGAAAAATCTTGTGCGTAAATGCAAAATTCTACGTCCGCCAATTATTTTAGAATTCAATATTTCTTTCGTGAACCCATAAAATTTTCTGAAATTTGAGTATTAAATACAACCTGGCAAAATGTGTCGCCTTTCACAAGAAGAACCAACGCGTTCAATATACTCCGTATATGTGCCGAAAGCAAGGACAAGTGGGCTATATCAACAGTGGACTAAACACTTGTTTAATCTATGAAAAGTAGAATTGCTATCTCAAGATGTCCATACTAAGATTCAATGGTGTGGGGCCCCTTCCTAACAAGGAAGATGCTAAAGATGGGGTATAATGGCAAGTCAATCAATATTTCATCCGGAACTAAATAGATCATTTACGACTCATGTTATAGGATTCAAGTACAAGGATACAGGAGGAATTGTTCAGAGGAGATAGCTAGCCAATTACGATGGGATCAGCCTCGCCGCCGTTCTTCACCGTGATCCACTGGATGCCCCTTCCTGTCGACCATGGGGGCAGTCTTATACGCGTGGTTGGTGGAGACATGTATGTCACTTGGTCCATTCTATGCCCATCTTCTCCTCTAGTGCGTGTGTGTGTCGCTAGGGCTGCTGACATCCCCTCCTCCTTGACTATCGGCTTGTATCCAAGCCTGAGCCTCTGGGACTGGGAATCCTTGATGGAGCTCAATCTTGTCTTCCCAGGTGATGTCGAACTCGCAGTCAGGTGGCCACTGTACCTGGACTTGCTCTCTGCGGCCTGTAGGCATTTGTCGCCATCGTTGCCCCACTATTTTGACAGGTACATGGATAGTGTTAGAAACAATAGGAAGATTAGGTGATACCGGAGTACCTGGCTTGATAACTTTCCTGAGTTGTGAAACGTGGAAAACAGGGTGAATAGGAGATTTTGCTGGAAAGTCCACTTCATAAGCCACTGCATTGATGCAATTGATGATGTTGTATGGACCAAAGTACCGGAAGGCCAGCTTGTAATTTGTTCTTCACAGGACTGAATTCTGAATATAAGGTTGCAACTTGATGAATACCTTGTCTCCCAACTCAAAAGTCCTTTCTGTTCTTTTCTTATCTGCCATGGTTTTCATGTATTGCCTGGCATGATTCTCATTGAGTTGCAAGAGTTGTTGCATTTTCTTCAACCCTGTCAGTCATTCTTCCAGTGATGGTGCCGTGCACGTATATGTTGCGTCCAGTCCCCAATGTCTTGGCTCGTTTCCATAGAGGGCCACGAAAGGAGAAATTTTGATTGCTGAATGGTTACTGGTATTGTACCAGTACTCTGCAAGAGAAAGGAATTGACTCTATTTACTGGGGCAGGCATGTGTAAAGCATCGCAGGTAAATCTCCAGACACTGAGTGACTCTCTATGATTCGCGTCAGTTTGTGGGTGGTATGTTGAGCTCATCCTCAATTCACTGCCCAGTTGTGCAAATAGTTCCTTCCAGAATTGACTTGTGAAGATTGGATCTCTACCTGAGATCATTGTTTTGGGTAGGCTGTGAAACTTAAACACATTGTTGATGTATGGTGATGCCACCTTGGCAGCTGTAAACGAGTGTCTCAGGGAATAAAATGAGCATATCTAGTGAATTTGTCAACCACCACCATTATACAGCTCGTGTTGCCTGATGTTAGTAGCCCCTCGACGAAGTCCATAGTTACCATTTGCCAAGAGGAATCGGGAGTAGGTAGTGGCCGGAGGAGACTAGGGTATTTAACTCTCTCGGGTTTTGCTTGTTGACATGTCATGCATGACCGGACAATTTTTTGTGTGCATTGTTTCATTTTGGGCCAGCCAAATAACTTCCTCCATCTTGCATAAGTTGTTGGGAATCCTGAGTGTCCCCCCCACGACACTAGAGTGAAAGGCTGCCAATATCTTGTGCCGGAGGTCCTCTGACCCCCCTAACCATATACTCCCTCTGAAGTATAGTAGATTGTCATGCAACGTGAATATGTTCTTGGGATCTACTGCCCCTGGAGCTTTTGAATCCATTTCTTTGCTTGTTCATTTGTATCATAGATGCTACGCACATCGTACAGCCAAGCAAGCTGACATTCTGAAACCAAATAGAGAGAGACATTATCTGTGTGTGATCTCCTTGACAAAGCATGAGCAGCCCGGTTCTCTGGCCCTTTCCTGTAGCAGATCCGGTACTAGAGACCAAGTAGTTTAGTGAATGCTTTTTGTTGCCAGACTGTGGTCAGTCTTTATTCCTCCATATGTACTAAGATTTTCTGATCCGTGCGTATCACGAATTCTCGATGCTGCAGATATGCTCGCCATTGTTCAATTGCCATGAGTATAGCGAGGAAGTCTTTCTCGTATGTTGACAAACCTCTGTTCTTGGGCCCCAATGGTTTTCTCATGTATGCTATTGGATGCCCCTCCTATTGGAGAACTCCTCCTACCCCAGAGTCACAGGCGTCAGTGTCGATGAAAAAAGTCTTCGTAAATTTAGGTAGTTTGAGAACTGGTGCTTCGATCAAGCCTTGTTTAAGTATCTGAAATGCGGTGTCAGCTTCAGACGTCCATACAAATGTCACATGTTTCTTCAGTAGATTGAAGAGTGGACTAGCAATGATTCCAAAATGTTTCA
The DNA here is from genome assembly GCA_028641055.1 of Alopecurus myosuroides. Classification (NCBI taxonomy): domain Eukaryota; kingdom Viridiplantae; phylum Streptophyta; class Magnoliopsida; order Poales; family Poaceae; genus Alopecurus; species Alopecurus myosuroides. The sequence continues at coordinate 289,702,460 of CM054059.1, forward strand.
TGAACTTTCTAGAATAGCCGGAAAGTCTCAAGAGACTATGCACATCCTTGCTGTTCTGAGGGGTAGGCCACTGGGCTACTTTGCAGATCTTCTCTGGATCAAACGCGACTCCGGTGCCGTCGATCACGTGGCCCAAGTATGCAATTTTCTTCTGGCCAAAAGAACATTTTGATTTCTTTACTTGCCAATTATCTTGGCGCGGGAGCTACAAACCTTCTTGAGGTGCTCCAGATGCTCTGCCAAACAGCTGTTGTATACGAGTATGTCATCAAAGAAAATGACCACACACTTGCGTAACAATGGCTGTAATGTTGCACTCATGGCGCCTAGAAATGTGGCCGGTGTGCCAGCCAATCCAAACGGCATCACCGTGTATTCCCAGTGCCCCTGTGTGTCTGAAACGTTGTTTTTTCCTCTTCGCCTGGGGCTAGACAAATTTGATGATATCCCGCTCGCAGGTCGAGCTTTGAAAACCATTTTCCACCAGCGAGTTTGTTGAGAAGTTCATTGATCACGGGGACAGGATACTTGCTGACTATCGTCATCGAGTTAAGAGCTCTGTAATTAACTGATGGCGCGTATACTCACGTTCGTTGGAAGACCCCAAGTGGAAGGTATGAAGAGTACAACAACAAGTTTTACCTCAAAAATAAACCAAGGTTTGATCGGACCAGTAGGAGAAAGAAATCACGTCTGAAAGTTGTTGACAGCTGATGTTGCCAGGGCGCACTACCAGGATCAGCAACAACTTGGAATCTGCACATGATACGTCATAAACGTATCCTTAATTTCTGATGTTCCATGTTGTTTTCTTATTGTTTCCCACATGTTTGCTATACACTTTATATCATTATTATCGATTTTTCGGACTAACCTATTGACAAGATACCACCGAGCCAGTTCCTTGTTCTTTATCTGTCAATTGGCCAACTGTAATTTGTTCACCACGCATGTTAGCTATCTTTTATGGAGAGACACCTCTAGTGAACTGTGGACCCTGGTCCATTTTCTCATACTGATAATACACACACACTGTTTCCACTGTTTTCACACTGTTTTCATCCTGCTGCTATTGATTCCATACTGTTCTCATATTGTTTTCCACACCATACATTTAACCTCTTTGTTATCAGCAAAACTGGTGAGATTGACAACCTCATTGCTTTGTTGGGGCAAATTGATTTGTTTGTGTCGTGTAGGTTCCACGTTGCTGCTGAACCGGTAGTGCGTCCTGCCATCTCAGCGCCATCAACCTTCTGAAATTACTACTTCCTCCTACTGGTCGATTCAACCTTTTGGTTTCTTTCTGAGGGAAACTTGTTGCTGCACTCTTCATACCTTCCTCTTGGGGTCTCCCAACGAACGTGTGTTCACACGTATCACCCGCCTCCGGAGTGATGCGTGAGTAGTTCATCCTTGGACTACGGGTCCATAGAGGTAGTTAGATGGTCGTCATCTCCTCTTTATGCCTCATGTTCAGATCTCGTGAGCTGCCTCACATGATCGAGATCATCTTATTGTAATGCTACATGTTGTGTTTGCTGGGATCCGATGATTATTGAATGCTATGTCTCTTGATTATCAATCTATCATGTTGTCTTCATGTGTATGTTATTTATGATATTGCATGCTCTCTGTTGTTAGTAGATGCTCTAGCCAAGTAGATACTAGTGACTTCAAGAGGGAGTATTTATGCTCGATAGTGGGTTCATGCCTCCTTTGCATCTGTGCTCGAGTGACAGAAACGTGACAGATAGAGAATGTGTGATACGTCATAAATGTATCCTTAATTTCTGATGTTCCATTTTGTTTTCTTATTGTTTCCCACATGTTTCCTATACACTTTATGTTATTTTTATCAATTTTCTGGACTAACCTATTGAGAAGATGACACAGAGCCAGTTCCCTGTTTTCTGCTGTTTTTAGTTTCAGAAAAGTTGTTCTGGAAATATTCTCGGAATTGGAAAATTCGAAGCCCGGAAGTCTTAGAAATCCCGAAGGTTCCACGGAGTCCCGTAGAAACCCGGAGGAGGGCCTCAGGGGGGCCACACCATAGGGTGGCGCGCCCCCGGCCGCGCCATGGGGTGGTGTGGGCCCCCGGCCTCCACCGCCTTTGCCCTTTCGTCTATTTATACCCCCATGATGTAAACCGTAAAGATATATCACTTTGTCCCGAAAAACAACCAAGGCCGCCGTCATCGTCATCCGGAGATCGGGAAGGTTCTGGAGCTCTCCCTGGCACCCTGCCGGGAGGGGAATTCATCACCGGAGGGGTCTACACCACCATGCCCTCCTCCGAAATGATGCGTGAGTAGTTCATCCCTGGACTATGGGTCCATAGCAGTATCTAGATGGTTGTTCTCTCCTCTTTGTACCTCATGTTTAGATCTTGTGAGCTGCCTATCATGATCAAGATTATCTTTATGTAATGCTACATGTTGTGTTTGCTGGGATCTGATGAATGTTGAATGCTATATCTTCTGATTATGAATCTATCATGTTATCTTCATGCATAAGTTACTTATGATCTTGCATGCTCTATGTTATTAGGAGATGCTCTGGCCAAGTAGATGCTAGTAACTCCAAGAGGGAGTATTTATGCTCGATAGTGGGTTCATGCCTCCTTTGCATTTGTGCTCGAGTGACAGAAACGTGATAGATGAAGGATGTGATGTTGCCATTAGGGAGAAAACAACGGTGTTTACTTAGTTTACATTACACACTTTGCTTACGGCGATAATCTGTTGCTTGCAACTTAATACCCAACGTTTGTTCGGATGATATTCATAGGGTGGATTATTAGACTTAGATGCAGTTGGATGACGGTCTATGTATTTTGTTTTAATGCCCGCATGAATCACATAGCAATACTTATGTCTTGCATATGCACTACGGTGCAGCCTTCATTTCCGTCAATTGCCCAGCTGTAATTTGTTCACCACACATGGTATTTATCTTTCACGGAGAGACACCACTATTGAACTGTGGACTGATGGTGCAGGTCTTGCAATCATTGGGAGACCCCAAGAGGAAGGTATGATGATCACAGCAGCAGTTTTCCCTCAGTAAGAAACCAAGGTTTAATCGACCAGTAGGAGGATGGAGCAACTTCCGAAGGTTGAAGTAGCTGAGATGGCAGGGCGCACTACCGGTTCAGAAGCAACATGGAAACTACACAACACAATCAAATCACTTTGCCGCAACGAAGCAGTGATGTTGTTAATCTCACCGGTTTTGCTGAACACAAAGAGGTTAAACATATGGTGTGGAAAACAGTATGAAACCAGTATGAGAGCAGTATGAAAGCAGTAGATGTTTTATCAGTATGAGGAAAAAAAGGACCGGGGTCCACAGTTCACTAGTGTGTCTCTCCGTGAAAGATAAATAACATGTGTGGTGAACAAATTACAGTTGGGCAATTGATAGAAATGAAGGCTACACAGTAGTGCATATGCAAGACATAAAGATTACTATGTGATTCATGCGGGCATTACAACAAAATACATAGACCGTTATCCAACTGCATCTATGACTAAAATCCACCCTCCGAATATCATCCGAACAAACGTTGGGTATTAAGTTGAAAGCAACAGATAATCGCAGTAAGCAAAGTGTGTAATGTAAACAATAACATCATCCTTAGACAAAGCATTGTTGTTTTCTCCCTAATGGCAACAACACATCCTCCATCCGTCACGTTTCTGTCACTCGAGCACAGATGAAAAGGAGGCATGAACCCATTATCGAGCATAAATACTCCCTCTTGGAGTTACTAGCATCTACTTGGCCAGAGCATCTACTAAGAACATAGAGCATGCAAGATCATAAATAACATCTACATGAAGATAACATGATAGATTGTTAATCAGAAGACATAGCATTCAACATTCATCAGATCCCGGCAAACACAACATGTAGCATTACATAAAGATGATCTTGATCATGTTAGGCAGCTCACAAGATCTAAACATGAGGTATAAAGTGGAGAGAACAACCATCTAGCTACTGCTATGGACCCATAGTCTAGGGATGAACTACTCACGCATCACTTCGGAGGAGGGCATGGTGGTGTATACCCCTCCAGTGATGATTTCCCCTCTGACAGGGTGTCGGGGAGAGCTCCAGAACTCTCCCGATCTCGGGATGACGGTGACGGCGGCCTTGAATGTTTCTCGGGTAAAATTTGTATATTTTAGGGTTTATGTCTGAGGGGGATTATATAGGAAAAGGGGCAAAGGCGGTGGAGGATCAGGGGCCCCACACCACCCCCTAGAGCGTCCAAGGGAGGGCCGTGCCACCCTATGGTGTGGGCCCCGTGAGGCCCCCTCCGGGTCTCTTCAGGACTCCGTGGAACCTCCGGGATTTCTAAGACTTCTGGGCTTCGAATTTTCCAATTCTGAGAATATTTCTAGAACAACTTTTCTGAAACTAAAAACATCAGAAAATAGGGAACTTGCTCTATGGCATCTTGTCAATAGGTTAGTCCGGAAAATCGATAAAAATGACATAAAGTGTATAGCAAACATGTGGGAAACAATAAAAAAACAACATGGAACATCAAAAATTAAGGATACGTTTATGACGTATCATGGACCCCGGTCCTTTTTCCTCGTACTGATAAAACACCTACTGCTTTCATACTGCTGCTACTGCTTTCATAATGTTTTCCTACTGTTTTCCACACCATACGTTAAACCTCTTTGTGTTCAGCAAACCCGGTGAGATTGACAACCTCACTGCTTCGTTAGGGCAAAGTGATTTGACTGTGTTGTGTAGGTTCCACGTTGCTTCTGAACCGGTAGGGCGCCCTGCCATCTCAGCTGCTTCAACCTTCTGAATTTAGTCCTTCCTCCTACTGGTCGAATAAACCTTTGTTTCTTACTAAGGGAAAACTGCTGCTATGCTCATCATACCTTCCTCTTGGGGTCTCCCAACGAGTGCAAGACCTGAACCATCAATGTGTTGTTTCCATTAGGGAGAAAACAACAATGTTTACATTGTTTACATTACAGACTTTGCTTACTGTGATTATCTGTTGCTTGCAACTTAATACCCAATATTTGTTCGGATGATATTCAGAGGGTGGATTATTAGTCATAGATGCAGTTGGATGACGGTCTATGTATCTTGTATTAATGCACGCATGAATCTCATAGTAATCATCATGTCATGCATGTTTCATTATCTATCAATTGCCCAGGTGTAATTTGTTTACCACGCATGTTAGCTATCTTCTATGGAGAGACACCTCTAGTGAACTGTGGACCCCGGTCCATATTCTCATACCGATAATACAGCCATCGCTTCCACTATTTTCACACTACTACTGTTGTTTTCATATTGTTCGGATACAGTTTTCCACACCATACATTTAACCTCTTTGTGTTCAGCAAAAACGGTGAGATTGACAACCTCACCGCTTTGTTGGGGCAAAGTGAATTGATTGTGTTGTGTACGTTCCACGTTCCTGCTGAACCAGTAGTGCGCCCTGCCACCTCAGCTGCATCAACCTTCGGAAGTTGCTTCTGTCTCCTACTGGTCGATTCAACCTTGGTTTCTTTTCTGAGGGAAACTTTCTGCTATGCTTATCAAACCTTCCTCTTGGGGTCTCCCAACGAATGGAAGACCTGCACCAACAGCACACAACACAACCAAGATACTTTTCCCCTAACGAAACAGTGAGGTTGTCAACATCACCGGTATGCTGAACACAAAGGATTAGACATATAGTATGGAAATTGATCTTTGTTTGCAGTGAATGAAAAGAGAACAATGTTTGTATTAAAAGAGAACAGTGCTTACAATAGGTTGTATTATCAGTGTAAAAGAATGGACCGGGGTCCACAGTTTACTAGTGGTGTCTCTCCAAAATAGATAAATAACATGCTGGGTAAACAAATTACAGCTGGGCAATTGATAGAAATAGAGGCTGCAACGTAGTTCATATACATGACATTATGATTACTATGAGATTCATTTGGGCATTACACATGATACATAGACCGTAATCCAACTGCATCTATGACTAATAATCCACCCTCGGGATGTCATCCGAGAAAACTTTGGGTATTTAGTTGCAAGCAACAGATTATTGCATTAATTAAAGCATGTAATGTAAACAATAAAATTATCCGTAGACAAAGCATTGTTGTTTTATCCCTAATGGAAACAACACATCCACTATCTTAGAAGTTACTGTCACTCTCCTAGATTACTGGAGGCATGAACCCACTATCGAGTATAAATACTCCCTCTTGGAGTTACAAGCATCAACTTGGCCAGAGCATCTACTAGTAACAGAGAGCATGCAATATCACAAATAACACAAACAAGATAGATCTATAATCAACATTACATAGTATTCAATATTCATCGGATCTCATCAAACACAACATGTAGCATTACAATAAGATGATCTTGATCATGTTAGGCAGCTCTCAAGATATAAACATGATGGCACAAAAGGAGAACAAGACAACCATATAGCTATTTCTAAGGACCCGTAGTCCAAGGATGAACTACTCACGCATCACTCCAAAGACGGGCATGGTGATGTAGAGCCCTCCAGTGATGATTTCCGCTCCCAGCAGGGTGCTGGGGAGAGCTTTCAGAACCCTCCCGAACTAGGGTTGACGACAACGACTATGGAACTTTTCATGGACGGAGGCTCGACTATTTAGGGTTTTCCCGAGGATATCATTATATAGGCGAAAGGATGATTTCGGTGGGTGCGCGAGGGGCCCACACCACGTGGTGGCGGACAGGGGGCGTGCCACCCTATGGTGTGGCCGCCTCGGAGCCCCCTCCGGGTCTCCTCCGGACTCCGGGTACGTGACAGAAAAATAGGACCCTGTTTCTTTCCGTCCAATGCCGAGAATATTTCCTGAATAACTTTTCTGAAACCAAAAATAGCAGAAAACAGGATCTGATGTTGTGGCATCTTGGTAATATGTTTGTCCCAGAAAATCCATAAAAATGCTATGAAGTGTATAGAAAACATGTAGCAATTGGCATAATATCAACATGGACCATCAGTAATTATAGATACGTTGGAGACGTATCAAACATCCCCAAGCTTAGTTCTACTCGTCCTCGAGTAGGTTAAACGATACAAACAAAATAATTTCTGAGGTGACATGCTACCAACACAATCTTGATCATCATTATTGTAAGAGCATTGTAAGCTGAGATCAAAGTACTCTAAACATAGGCATGATAGATATAATTCTAACAATGTAACTTAGCAACTATGTTGCAACATGAAAAATAACACAAACAAAAGTTCAAGAATTATAATGCACGGAAAGTTATATGTTTGTTTTGAGCATGAAGAAAACATAGCAAAGTGGTATTCCGCTTGTTAAAGTGATAGCAAAACATAAATGCCATGACACCTTGAAAGTTCAAGTGGTGACTAGATACAAATTAGTAATAACATATCACGAATCAATCAATAATAATTTTTGGGACTGATGCACATTATACTCAGAATGACAACTATGCTCTCTTAATTGGTGCCTAAAGTTAGAAGATGAAAACTCAACATAAAAGTAAAGAAAGGCACTTCGCAGAGGGAAGCAGGGATTACTCATGTGCTAGAGATTTTTATTTGATTAAAACAGAGGTATTGAAAACAATTTGAGAGAGGTTTATGTCTATGTCAACGAATGGTAATGAAAAATTTATCATAAATCATGTCAAGCAAGGTTTTTAGACTTTTGAGAGCGGTTTACGTTGTTTATTATTTTGGCACTCCCCCCCACCATGCCTTTCACAAACCAGGGCTAGCCATATCCACGGGTACCCACCAACTTTCATCAAACCATGGGGAATTGTCTTTTTGTGATTATTTCGCACCAACTCTCTGCAAATTTAAATGAGGACAAATTCCATACTCATTGGATGTAAGAGGTAGAAGACCTTTGCTTGATATAAGACACAATAAACTTTAAACTACTTCTTCATGAGCTAAAATAAGAACACAAAACATGTATAATTTTCAAGGTTTTAAAGATAGAACATGAGAAATTTACTTTGGAGTGGCGGTTAAATACCACATGTAAGTAGGTATGGTGGACACATTTGACAAATATTGGATTTTTGGGAGTTGGATGCACGAGTAGAGCTCATACTCAGTACAGGTGAAGGCTAGCAAGAGACTGAGAGCGACAAATTAAGAGAGAAATAATGGCCATAATCATGCATAGGGACAAAACCATTGTTAATAAAAGCATAAATGATATTACAAGTCAAAAAAATAAATGATCATAGAGGCTAGAGGTGACTGGTTTGTAGTTATAACATGGTGTAAGCATGCACCAAGTCAACCAAATAAAAGCATTCGAAGGAGAATACCACAATATTATGCTTCGATATGATAAAAAGAACTCATGATTTCTTTTAATGGCACATTAAGAACTCTCAGATATTTGAGACAAGTCATGCTACATCAATAACTACTAAGCATATAATTAAAATAATATCCGACATGAGATGTTAAAGTCTAAGCCATATTCTAAACAAGCTTCACTTGCACCGTTATAAGCATGAAATATTTTATTGTTTCCAACACCAATCACTTTATTTAAAAAAAACTCTCCAAATGATTTATGAAACAAGAGAGTACTGCTCTACAAGAACTAACAACTCTGAATAAGAGATGCATGAAAAATAGGAGCTAAAAGAATTGCAGTAGCTAGATGATAAATGAAGAATACGAGTATTCATATGAAAAATTGGAGCGTGTCTCTTTCCCACACAAGAATGCTAGGATCCAACCAAGTTTATTACAGAAAATAAAAGAAAACAAAAAAAACATACGCTGCAAGTAAAGTACATGAGATGTGACCGGATGAAAATATAGTTTCACTAGAAGTGACACGATAAGTTGTTGATGAAGAAGAGGATGCCTTGGGCATCCCCAAGCTTAGACGCTTGACTCTTCTTGAAATTTTCTGGGATGATACACGGGGACATCGCCAAGCTTAGGCTTTTCACTCTTCTTGATCACATTATATCATCCTCTTCTCTTGACCCTTGAAAACTTACTTCACACCAAACTCGAACTAATTCTCACTAGAGGGTTAGTGCATATTCAAAAACTCACATTTTCTCCATGGACACAAGCATTACTAATACTTTCTAAACATAAGCTAATACCACTCATGTTTTGTGGAGCAAAGAAATCCACTCAACATAGTAAAAGGGAGAATGCAAAGTAAAAGGCAGAATCTGTCAAAACCAGAACAATCTGTAAATACGCATTTTTTGAGGCACTTATGTTGCTCAGATTAGGAAACTCCGAACTAAGAAAAGTTGCATACATATCTAAGGATCACTCACAAGAATTTCTAGGATGTTTTGATTTTTCTGGAATTTATGGCGAATTAAACGGTGGACAGAAAAAATCTGTTCCTGTGCAGAAATCCAAATCTAGCATAAACTTTGCACTAGAGACTTTACTTGGCACAACAATTCAAAAAAGTAAATATACAAAGGAGTTGCTACAGAAGTTAACAACACCTTCACTCAAAGAAAACAAAATAAAAATTGCAGAAATAAAACATGGGTTATCTCTCAAGAGTGCTTTTCTTTAATGCCTTTCAGCTAGGCACATAATGAAAGAATCAAGTATTTTAGAGTGAAGAAGCAATCAAAATCAATAATTTCCTCTAAAACACATCTTGTAACAATTGGTACTTTAGGTACCCCTAAAGATGATTCAACATGTAAATCACTCTTAATTTCACTAAAAGTTTTATCATTTTCACCCAATTATGGGGTTTTAGTTTTGGACACCTTGGGAGCATACATGAACTTTTGCTATTTTCCCGCAAAAGCTTTCTCCCTCTTAAATTTAAGAGAAGAAAAAGTTGAACTTAAAGTTTTCATAGCCTCCTCTAGTTTACCAATCCTGAAGTTTTGATTACCAAGGGTATTGCTAGCCTCTAAAATAGTGATTCTTTTATTGATACTTACTATTGATTCGTTAACTTTGCTAGCATTATCAAGGAAATTTGGCAAATTTTTCTCAAGAGAGTTCAACTTTTTTATAACATCTTCTAAAGTGATCTCAGTCTTATCAATTTTAGTAGGTGCTGTTCCTACTAAACTTTCAATTAAATTACAGGCTTCCAAAGTAGGAGTTCCCAGAAAATTACCACCTGTAAGAGTATCTAGAACATATCAATACCAGCTAGTAATACCAACATAAAAATTCCTAAGAAGGATCATGGTAAAATGTTTTTAAGTACATCTATGACGAGCATCACTTATTCTATACCAAGCATCTTTCAAACTTTCTCCCACTTGTTTCCTAAAAGAACGAACCTCAACTCCAGGAATACTCATTTTAGCAAGATTAAAACATGATAACAAAAATAACAACTATAATAAGAACTATTTTTTGTGTTTTTGATAATAAAGAAGCAACCAAGACAGAATAAAATAAACTAAGCAAAACAATAACAAAGTAAAAAAGATTGGAGGCGAGAGACTCCCCTTGCAGAAATCCTCTTCCTCCCCAGCAGCGGCGCCAGAAAGCAAGTTTGATGGCGTGTAGACACGTTCGTTGGGAGACCCCAAGAGGAAGGTTGAAGAGTACAGCAGCAAGTTTTCCCTAAAAAATAAACCAAGATTTAATCGGACCAGTACGAGAAAGAAATCACTTCTGAAGGTTGTTGACACCTGATGTTGGCAGGGCGCACTACCAGGCTCAGCAGCAACATGGAATCTACACACAACACAACCAAGATACATTGCACCAATGAAACAGTGAGGTTGTCAACCTCACCGGTTTTGCTGAACAAAAAGGATTAGACGTATTGTGTGAAAATGATGTTTGTTTGAAGTGAATAAAAAGAGAACGGTGTTTGCAGTAAAAGAGAACAATGCTTGAAGTAGGGTATATTATCAGTGGAAAAGAATGGACCGGGATCCACAGTTCATTAGTGGCGCCTCTCCAAAACAGATAAATAACACGTTGGGTAAACAAATTACAGCTAGGGAATTGACGAAAATAGAGGCTGCACCGTAGTGCATATACATGACATGATGATTACTGTGAGATTCATTTGGGCATTACAACATGATACATAGAACGTAATCCAACTGCAACTATGACTAATAATCCATCCTCAGGATGTCATCCGAGCAAACTTTGGGTATTAAATTGCAAGCAATAAATTATTGCATTAAGTAAAGCGCGTAATGTAAACAATAAAATTATCCTTAGACAAAGCATTGTTGTTTTATCCCTAGTGGCAACAACACATCCACAATCTTAGAAGTTACTGTCACTCTCCCAGATTACTGGAGGCATGAACCCACTATCGAGCATAAATACCCCTCTTGGAGTTACAAGCCTCAACTTGGCCAGAGCATCTACTAGTAACGGAGAGCATGCAAGATCACAAATAACATAAACAAGATAGATCTATAATAAACTTGACATAGTATTCAATATTCATCGGATCCCAGCAAACACAACATGTAGCACTACAATAAGATGATCTTGATCATGTTAGGCAGCTCACAAGATCTAAACATGATGGCACAAAAGGAGAACAAGACAACCATCTAGCTATTGCTATAGACCCGTAATCCAAGGACGAACTAATCACGCATCACTCCGGAGGCAGGATAGTGATGTAGAGCCCTCCGGTGATGATTTCCATTCCCGGCAGGATGCCAGAGAGAGCTTCAGAACCCTCCTGAACTAGGGTTGACGACGACGGAGACTACGAAACTTTTCGTGGATGGAGTCTCGGGTATTTAGGGTTTTCTCGAGGATATCAATATATAGGCGAAAGGGCGATGTAGGTGGGCGCCCGAGGGGCCCACACCACGTGGTGGCGTGGCTAGGGGCACGCCACCCTATGGTGTGGCCACCATAGATCCCCCTCCGGGTCTCCTACGGACTCCTGGTACGCGACAGAAAAATAGGACCCTGGGTTTTGTTTCGTCCAATTCCTAGAATATTCCCAAAACAACTTTTCTGAAACCAAAAGCAGCATAAAACAGGAACTGGCGCTGTGGCATCTTGTTAATAGGTTAGTCTCAGAAAATCCATAAAAATGCTATGAAGTGTATAGAAAACATGTAGAAATTGGCATAATATCAAGATGGAACATCATAAATTATAGATACGTTAGAGACGTATCATCAACACACATGCTCCATGTGCCATCCTTCTTCTTTACAAGGATCGCGGGTGATGCAAAGCTGCTGGTACTTTTCTAGATGATGTCTGACGCTAGCAGTTCAGCCACCTGTCTGTCAATTTCCGTTTTCAGTTCAGCTTTGTGTCTATACGCTCGATAATTCACCGGTTGAGAGCCTGGCATCAGCGGGATTCTGTGATCACAGGCATGTCTTAAGGGCAATTCCTTAGGCTCAGCAACTACATCATCGAATTGTGATACCATCCTCTGGACTTCTGCATGGGAAATCTCCTCTGTGTGCAGTGTATCATTTTGCGAGTAAACATGAATAAGATGTGTCACAGACCCCTTGCAGCACACTAAGGCTAATTCAGCTGGAGAAATTGTTGAGCATTGAATTTCATCACTGCGATTCCCTTGTAACTAAACTTGACCTGCATAAGTAGCAATGGTCACTGATTTTGTCACCCAATCGATCGCTAGATTGTGCTGCTCAAGCCAGTCCATACCCAGTATGACATCATATGCCCCCATTGGCAAGATTTTCAAGTCAGTAGAGAACTGGTGACCTTGGGTTGTCCATTGGCATTGAGGAATGAATTGTGAGCATCTGTGATGTGTGCCATCTGCCACATTCCCTTTGCATGGCTTGGTCATTTCCTGGACCACTTGTAATTGTGAAGCCAGTTGTGTGTTCACAAAGGAAGTTGAACTGCCAGAATCAATCAGCAACAACACCTCGTGATTGGCTATGAAAACTTGCAGTTGAATGACTCCCGAAGCTGTTGTAGGCGAGCATGTCAAAGCATGAACTGAAATGGAGCACACATTTACTACCTCTTCAGAGCTTGTATCAGTATTTTCACTACATGTCACTTCTTTTTGCAAGAATAGCACCATCAGTTCTTCCACAATATGCAATTGCACTGTCTTGGGGCAAACATGATCCGATCCCCATTTTTCTGCACATGTGAAACAAAGTCCCTTCGAACTCCTGTAATTACGAAGTGCTATACTTTGTCATCAGGTTTGATTTGGGCACTGTCTGAACCATGATTGTCCGTAGCTCTTGTCAATGGTGTAGATGGCCTTGATGAAATTTTTGCTTGATTTTGCCGTGGTGTGAACTTGATATAACTATGCTCCATCTGACAGGTAGGCGATGTGCACTCCCCCTCTGCAACCTCCTCTTGAAGCAAAGCCAACGAACAAGCAGTGTCCAGATCCGTGGCGCGGCTGCACCATCACCACAGATCGTATGTCCGCCCGCAGTCCCTCGTTGAATCTCGTGAGAAATAATATGGGTGAGTAGTATCCGAGTAAGACACTAAATTAATAATAAGAATGTCAAATCTCTTAATATATTCAGCTATAGTGGAGGTTTTTTTGATTGTGTAGAATTTCGAATTAAGGAGTTGGTGTGTGTCTCTTCCAAAACGAGTACACAAAAGAGATATAAAGGAAATCCTCAGAGCCGATCTAGGGTTAGAAATCATGTTGATTGTGGGAATCAAACATACAAATCATTACCCTCTTATGTGTACTTGCTCATACCGCGGGGTTGTTGGATGAAGCGTCTCGGATCCTATTAAGGATTTCATGGCTTCAAGCCATTTATCGGACTCGGGTCCTTCCATTTGACTATTTGTAGGTTGCGGATTCATCTTGTTCATTCAACACGAATGCATTAACAACAAACATCACCGTACCAATCAGGAGTCATGTGTGATCTTGCAGGCCTGCGCGGTAAAATAGAAGTCTCGACATTTTCTCCCACTCCATCAGTGGATGTTTCTGGAACATGTTCCATTGCGCCACTTGGTATTTTGAGTTCAGGACAAACTATCTCGTCAAGCTCTATTTTCCTTCCACCAATTTCTCTAGCGAGAAAATCTTTCTCGAGGAAAGTGTTGTTCATAGAGACAAATGTTTTTCCCTCGGCTTTGCTGTAAAAGGTGTATCCAATAGCCTCCTTTGCATATCCTACAAAAATGCATTTCTCCGATTTGGCTTGAATTTTGTCAGGCTGTAGTTTCTTAACGTAAGCCTCACAACCCCAAACCTTAAAAAATGACAACTTGGGCTTCTTCGCATGCCATATCTCATATGGTGTTGTTTCCATGGAGTTGAATGGTGCCCTATTTAAAATGAATGTAGTTATTTCTAATGGATATCCCCAAAACGACACAGATAAGTCGGTAAGAGACATCATAGACCGCACACTATCCAATAAAGTGTGATTACGCTGTTTTGACACACCATTGCATTGTGGTGTCCAAGCTGACGTTAATTGTGGTACAATGCTACAAGCCTTCATACGAGTGCAAAACTCAAAATTCAAATGCTCACCAGCTCGATCAGATCGAAGGTGTTTGATTTTCTTATTGAGTTGATTTTCTACCTCGTTCTGAATTTTTTTGAACTTTTAAAATGTTTTAGACTTGTGCTTTATCAAGTAAATATAACCGTATCTGCTTAAATTATCAGTGAAAGTCATGAAATAACGATATACATTGCATGTCGAAACACTCATCGATACATAGACATCAATATGTATGATTTCCAATAAGTCTGACGCCTGTTCCATCACACCAGAAAACAAAGTCTTAGTCATTTTCCACACTAGACATGGTTAGCAAGTGTCAAGAGATTCAAAATCTAATCACTCCAGAATCCCATCAAAATGAAGCTTCTTCATGCATTTCACGTCAATGTGACCAAGATGGCAATTCCACATATACATGGAATTATCATTACTAGGTTTAAATCTATTGGCTTATATGCTATGGATGTGAGTACTACTATCGAGTGTTGGGAATATGCCCTAGAGGCAATCATGTATGATGTTATTCCCAATGTATTCATAAAGTTATTAAGTTGTCCTTTGGTTTGAACATCTGATATATGTCATTGAATATGTGATTCGATTGTGGAACTATGTATTCATGTTGTTCATACTAATTGTCCTTGGTCATTAAGGTTGTGCTGGACACACACCCTAGACTAATGTGAGTGTTGGCTGATGACACGGTTCCACTTGTCATGGGTATGGTGATGTCATTCCAACGTTCACAGACTTGGCTAAAGAGTTTAGAAAGTCGGACTGACCCATATTGAGATGCAACGAGCAAGTCGTCATTTGCATGTCTCAATCAATGTAATCCTTAGACCTGAGGTTGTCGCACAATCCGAGTTATGGATCACCGACTTAGGTTCTGTCAAACGTTGTTCTGTGACAAGGCATCTATAAAGGCAGAGTTCGGGTCGAATGAGAAGCAAGTTGCGTGATGTGGATAATCAAGATGGGATTTTGCCCCTCCGAATGGAGAGATATTCTCTGGGCCCTCTCGAGTGATATGATTCAGGAAGCATGGCCATGCGCGAGTCAGTTAAGTGTTAACTGTTTCTGTTGACTAAGAGTTAGTCAGATGAATCACATATCACGGATCGAGAAGAGAGTCGAACTATTTAAGGGATGACAATAAATCGCCTATAGTTCGACAAGGTATATCGTGAGGCAAAAGGGACTGAGATGAATATCACATTGAAAGGTATGTCGTCATGACTCAATGGGACTTGGGAGTCGACACGTTCTGCTAGGAGCCGCTACCGATTGATCGATTGAGAGTCGGACTCCAATCGTGTCCAAGTCGCGATGAGCCTGCAGGGTCGCACACTTATGAGCGGGAGCATGTATTGGTCGGGTTGGACCCGAACCGGAAATGGACTGAGTTTGTGAGTCGGACTCATAGAGGGAATGGGCCACAAGTGTTGTGAAGCCCACTACCATTCGCTATATAAAGAGGGGCGCAGGTTGCCTAGCGGACACGTTAGTCCACTCCCATGCGTTGGGAACCCTAGCCCCACTCAGTCCCGCCGTCGCACCGGACCTAGCAGGCCGCCGTCGGAGCTCCTCCTCGTACGTGTGGATACCGGCAAAGGTGCTGTACGTTCACCACTTTGACGATCGCGGGATTGGATCGGCTGGATCGGATCGTGGGACGGCACTGCCCCGACGCGCTTCATCGATAATCCGCAACCGCGCGTCTAGTGGTAATCATCGTGGCCTTCTACCTCGGCTAGATCTTGGAAGTACAGCGTAGGAAAAAGTTTTGTTCATCTCTACGCGTTCCAACATCGAGATCCAACAAGAAAAAACCATTACACTCCGGTGCATGAACATA
Source organism: Alopecurus myosuroides (assembly GCA_028641055.1). Lineage (NCBI taxonomy): Eukaryota > Viridiplantae > Streptophyta > Magnoliopsida > Poales > Poaceae > Alopecurus > Alopecurus myosuroides. The sequence goes on from CM054059.1 coordinate 289,718,805, forward strand.
AAATACATCATTCATAGAAATAGTACAACTCTTGCACACTGATTTGAATGAATAATTGTCTCGAAGCAAGAAATACCCACTTATGATGTTCATACTTAACACCGGTACATAATAACATTTATTCAAATTTAGAACTAATATCGCCGTTAGATGTAGAGGTAGCGTGCCGATGGCCATCACTTCAACTTTATTCCCGTTGCCGACGCTCATTGTCACCTTGTCCCTTGCCAGCCGCCGTTCATTCCACAACACTGTCTGAGAGTTACTAATGTGAGCAGCAGAACCGGTATCAAATACCCAAGTGTTACTCCAGGCGCTAGTAAGGTAAACATCTATAACATGTATATCAAATATATCTCTTTATCGGCAAACTTGTCGGCCTTCTTATCTGCTAGGTACTTGGTGCAGTTGAGATTCCAGTGGCCTTCTCCCTTGCAGTCGAAGCATATCACACCAGGCTTGGAGCTAGAGCTGGAGGCCATAGAGTTCATAATAGGTTTTCCACTCTTCTTCGAATTTCCCTTCTTGTCTTTGCCCTTGGTGCCAGTTTTTTTGAAATCCACAGACTTGTTAACCATCATGACCGCTCGGTACTTTTTTATTTCCACATTAGCATTTTTTAGAATTGTGAACACTTCAGAAATCGACTTAGACATCTGATGCATGTTGTAGTTCATCACAAATCCTTTGTATCTAGGGGAAATGATTGCATCACCCTATCAACTGCTAGGTCGTTTGAAATTTTGCAATCCTGAGTATTCTGGCGCTAAACGTAGCCAGACATTTTGACTACGTGCTCGCTCATACTGTTGTGCTCTTCCATATTTGCTGCAAAGAATAGCTCGGAAGATTTATACCTCTCAACCTTTATATGTGGTGTAAAGACTTCCTTCGTATCAGTGATTATCTCATAAGCACTCATCTTCTCAAAGCTCTTTTGCAGGTCAGCCTCCATGGCATAAAGCATGCCACTCTGGACAAGAGCAGGGTCATCCAACTTAGACTGATAGAAATTCTTATCATCCTTGGTGGCGATGTATGCAAGGGCATCACCAATTGCGTTCTCAAGAACATAGTCCGTCTTGTGGTTAGCGATAAGAATCCTCAGTGTCCGGAACGAGGACATGAAGTTTGGTCCATTCGTCTTAATTTTCTCTTTCTCAAGGAACGGGTCTAGGTTGAAGTTGGGGAGAGACATCTACAATGTTATTTGCAAATTAGAATAAAATTTTGTTTATAATAATTGGGTTCATGTTTTATAGAATATAAAATACACGAACTTCCATCAAAATAATACCCCTCACTTTGTTTCGGTGATTACACGATCCCCATCCACTACAGGACCCCCGACCATCACATCCGATGGTATAGCTTCAAAGGTAGACATCTTTATGTTCAATCACATCGTACATGTGACTTGTGGTTAATCTTTAGGTCACTTGTGTTCTGAGGCCATGTCTATAGATGCCAGATTCCCCTTTAACAGATAATGCAGTGCAAAACATGGCTTACACCCGCCGTATGCAAACGCAGAAGGGAGCACCCAATCGTCACGGTCCACTTTCAAATTGCGAACTTTCTTGGCGGTGCATGCTAAAGGGAGAACACTAATGCTGGAGTTTAATTGAGTAATCATTTTTTATATAACTACCATCTTAGATAACTACCGCCATATATATCGAATATATAATATATAATATACACAATATATAATATGCACCCAAAACATTCATAATGTAATACAACGTGATACGGTCTTAGCGTCTCCACGTCGACAGTTATAATAAACTTACCATGACCACATCAAATTCCCCTGCAAAATAAAGTTAGACGTCTCTGTCAGGCATGTGGATACCATGGTATCCAGACCCATCTGCTGCGGCCCGGCCCGACAGGCATCCCCGAGATCGAGTAAGTGTGCTTCCTAACGCGAATGGCTCCTGGCCATAGTGGCGCCCCTAGCCAAGCTCCTGGAGAGGGCGCTCGTCGGCTCTCCTATCGGGAGGAACTCTACGCCACCATCGTTCCCTCCCGGAGGAGCTCAACCGCTCGGAGGGGACAAGGCATGTGCCGCTGATGATCGCGCCTCCATGCGCTGACTGAGAATGTGAAGGGACACTAGTCTGCATTGGCCGCAGTTGCCATACTGGTGTATAAAGCCCGGGGGATTGCTGGCCAGAGCATCTTCCTAGGATTTCTTCTTTGGTGCAAGGAGACCGAGACCATGCTAAAAGACGGAGGCAACGTCACCAGGCGCCCCCACCATTCTTCCATGGACGGTGCAATTATCCTCGACGACCAAAGACCAAGAAGACGGCGCAGAGTACGGGATGTCCTCCGCTTTGGCATATTGTGGGAACCCTTTCCCGCCAAATGAGTGGGAAGGAGGTCCAAACTCCAGTATAAATAGGGCCTCTTTGGCCCTCGTAGAAAGGGAGCTCAAATCGACCAAGAGCCCAAGTAGTCTGACCCGAGCACAAAATCGTATTTGTACTGTAGTCACTGCAATGAAATCCATCAGACAGGCCGGAGTAGGGTTTTACACCACACTGGTGGCGTGAACCTGGGTAAACTCCCTGTGTCGCCATTGTTGTCGTTATCAAGCTTCCCTCGTGAAGCCTCCTCGGGAGGTGAAGGAAGTGTGTCTAGCCCCCAGTGTCCAAACCTCTTGAGAGATCCTGTCGTTGGCAGACCACTCTCCGACATTTGGCTACGGGGCTAAGGCACTCCTCCACTTCCTTGTCGCCATGGACCCTGCCTCCCGGACCATCCCTCTTCTCACCCGATCCGAGCGCGCTCGTCGCAGGGGGCAGGTCGAGCCGACCGGCAACAACAATGACAAAGACATGCCGCGACGCAACACCACTGGCGTGGATGGAGAACACGGCGCTGAGGAGGAGGCTTCCTCTCACACGCCGCAGCAAGACGCGTATGCGTCTCAACAATCGCCACAATCGCCACTAGGAACGCATGGACGCATGGAGCAGCCCACTTCCGCAGCAGCTCTCCTGCTGGTCTGGGAGCTGCTTACGCACCCGCCCATACCGGAAGGACACGCTGCATGGCTCACCCGCCTCAGGAGCTCGCCACCGCCGCAAACGACCCCCCCGCGGGAGCCGGGGGAGGCGGCACTGCGTAGGAGCGCAGCAGCTCATGAAGCGCCGCCCCTTCTCACGGTGTAACTTCGCTGGTGCAAGGCGATCCTCGCACAAAGTTCCATGAGAAGACACCCACCACCAAGGTGCCTGAGAAGAGCAGCAACAACTGTCAGATCTTGTGGACTCCTCCAGATGCGCGCGTACAGATCGAACGTTGCCACGAGCGCGAGAGGCGCACCATCTGCGACCTCGCCAAGGCCGGTCGCGCTAACTGCCCAGCGGACCTCAACACACGTGCCACGGTTTCCGTCAGGGGTGTCCTCGCGTTCACCAAGCAACTTTGCATGGTCTCATGGCCACCAAAGTTCAACCCGACGCTGCCATCTCGCTATGACGGCACTACTCCTCCCCTCGACTTCTTGCAGCTCTACTTCCTCAGCGTAGAAGCTGCAAATGGGGAAGACAAGTGCATGGCGAGCTGGCTCCTATGGCTCTCAAGGGTCCTGCCCTCATCTGGCTCATGAATCTGCCGGAGGGCTCCATCGGGTCGTTTGAGGAGTTGTGCCTCCACTCCATCCCCAACTTGAAGAGCTCCTATGAACGCCCACTCTCCTACAATGACCACCGTGGCATTCGCCAGTGCCCTAGTGAGACACTTTGCCAGTACATACAGTGTTTCAGCCAAACACGCAACAAGATCGCCCGCATCACCGACGCAAACATCATCTTTGCCTTCTGGGAAGAAGTCACCAACGAGCGCATGCTCGAGGAGCTCGACATCAGGGATGACCTCACCTCCATCGTCAAGCTCGTGGATATGGAAAATAGGTGCGCTAAAGCTGCAGAGGGACGCCTCTTCAGACACAGCGCGTCTGCCAATGAATCCAAGACGGTGGCCTCCAAGACCAAGACCAAGGCAAGAAGCGACGATGCTGACACCAATAGAAAAGCTCCCGCCGTTCTGGCAGCCGATCCAGAACGCAAGCATGGCCGCAGCGACGCCGCACCCGTGGCGGACAACCACCCCTTATGTGAGTCCCACAGAATGCACTCACACGCCACAAAGGATTGTTTCCACCTGGAGAGGATGAAGGGTGACCGCCTCATGAGGGGTAGTCAGGAGGGCTAATCTCGAGGCGGCGGCTGGCGCAGTCCTGGGCGAGGTGGAGGCCGCGCTGGAGGGAGATGAGAGGAGCGTGGACCGAACCACAACAATTGGTACGTCAACTACTACACGAGTGGATATAACGATGGCGGCTACCAGCCGCTCCCTCAGCAGCCACCACCGCAGCAGCAGCAGCGCCCGCCGCTGCAACGTCCCGACCCACCTCCGCCTCAGGTGAACGTTGTCATACAGCAACACGCAGAAGGCAACCAGGGTCATGGCGACAAAAACTGCGGGGGATACCAAGAGTCCGCATGCTACGTAGCCTCAATCCTTGGTGGAGCACAAGCTCCTCTCTCCAACCGCCACTGCAAGAAAATCTCGCGTGAGATCAACGTTGTCCACTCAGGCACAGCCGCGGCGAAGCTACTCAAGTGGTCAGACCACAAGGTCTCCTTCGACATCAGCGACCACCCCAAGTCCACAACAACCGTGGGAACACTACCCCTGGTCTGCACCCCCACCATCAACAATATCGCCGTCAACAAGACCCTGCTCGACGAGGGTGCAGGCCTTAACGTCATCTCGATGCCTATGTTCGAGTGGCTCCAAGTGCATTACAAGCGTCTGGCCCCCACAAGGCTGTTCATCAGCGTCACAAACGGCACAACGGTCCCACTGGGACAGGTGCGCCTCGCCGTCACGCTTGGCACCCGCCAGAACTACCATACTGAGACCCCCTACTTCGACGTAGCGCACATCACCCTCCCCTACAACGCCATTCTCGGGTACCCAACTATCGTGAAGTTCATGGTTGTGATGCACCACGTGTACAACCTCGCCAAACTTCCTGGGTCTACCGGGACCATCACCATCCATGGAGAGTTGGAGGATGCGATGCGCTCTGTCGAGCGAGCTTACAAGGAGGTGGCGAACTTGCACCCTGCCGATGAAGATGTTGCGGGACACCTCGATGAGGCTCCCAAAAAGAGGCTGCTACCCTCTCAAGAGATATAAGCTACCATGAAGACCCCCCAAAGCACTGGAGACTCGGGGGCTGCCGCCACAAAGACCCCCCACATCGCTAGAGGTTCGGGGGATGCCACTGCTCTCCATGCGAGTGCGCCTCCTTACTAGGGAGGAGCGCTCACCACTTGCTCGCTCCACGGCCTGCACAAGGCTGTGGAGACGTACCCACGAGGGGACCCCATGACACCACGGTAAAAATGACGCCAGGACCTCTCTCTGTGAGGGTCTCATGGAGCTCTCGCCAGACGGGCCACAAGGTCGCCGGAGGTTCTACCCACACAAGTGGGAGCCCCGCTCCGGTGGGGCAAACTTTTGTTACTCGAGGGCGCCACAAGACCACTAAATCCTCGATCTGTGCACCTGAACTCGCGTGAGTATCATCCCCATCATGATGGGAATCCCGTGTCCGCACAGTGACATCAAGTTCTTCTTGAGGGAACAAAAGTTCACGACATCCCCAAGCGTTTTGTAAGAGAAACAGTGTCTCACCCTAGCAGTAAAATCCAGTTGCTTTCCCGAGCAATGACACCTCTTTTGCATGCCGGCATGCTTGCGTTATTGCATCCAACAAGATCATACGCATTCATCTTAGCATGCATACCTTCCTCTCTGAGAGGCGCACGAGTGTCCTTTTCCTCTCGAGAGCATCCCATGAGCGGAGCCTGGAACAGTGTATGTGTACGGGTCGCTACCGCACACAACACCTCGCCAAGTCCCTTGGCGTGGTTTTCCTCGCGAGATGCTCACGAAGGAATAGCCAAACACGCACCTCTCCAGGAATACAAACTGCAGGAGCCTCATTCCCAATGAGAAAGCGCCTAGCCCTCCATGCGGAGTCTCGACAGTCCTCCACAAGGAGCAGCAGGAGACCCACCACAAAGGACACAAGCGAGATGTCTCGAAGGACACCATCACACAAAAGCTAAGTATCATCACAGAAAAACATCCATAGATTAAGGAACAACGAAATAAAGCTGCACAACAACTCGCGCATAAGATTCACAAAATGGTTCACCTATTATCTACTGTGTGCATCAGGAACATGGGAACACCGATCAAACAGAGAAGGACGAGTGGTGGCCCTCGGAGTCCTCCTCGTCGCCGACAGATCCCCCCGGTTTGTCGGCACCAAGAGGCTCGGGTGCGACCTTCAACGGATCGAACTTCTCAGTGAAGGCATTCACCGCCTCGTGCACTTGGCTTCGGAGGGCCTCCTCGAGATCATCCGGAATCGGCTCGGACAGGGTGCTGAAGTTGAAGAGGGGATTGGCGAGCTGAAGTAGGGGAGAAGGCATGGTTCACCGCCACCGATAGAAGCTGGAGATTCTCCTCATTCAAGACCTCATCCAGGTCATGAACCTCCTCCTCGAGCGTGGCGATGAACCGCGAGAAGTAGTGGATGCAGCCAGCGTCGCTGCGTTTGCATGGGAGTTCCAACGTAACGATACCCAGGCGGCCGGCTATGGCGCGAGCGCTACGCACCACCCGGAGGAACATCGCCTCGAACTGACGCTGCAGATCACGCGCCTGCCGGGGCATAGGCCTGGCGCTCCTCCTCTCCCTCCACGAGCGGGGCAATCTATCTCTGTAGGTCGAGCATGTCCTCCTGGTACCCAACAGCCTCCTTAGCGGCGAGCTCCTTCGCCTCCCTCTCTTTGTCGCGCCTTTGACGGACCCGACGCAGGTGCTTATCGATGTCCTTGACCTTCTTCTCTAGCTCCTTCCTTCGCTGGATGAACTTGGCTTCCAGGTCCTTGTTCTTCTGGCCAAACTCCCTCAGGAGCTCCTTGTGAATGGTCGTGCGGCCAGCTTCAACTTCCTTCTGGATACCGGCCTCACGATCGGCCCTCATCTCGGCGAGCCGGGTGTTGCAGTTGTCTATCTTTCGCTGGGTACGAGCCTCCGTCTCCCGGACCTCAGCCTCCATGTTCTCGAGGCGCTCTCGCTCTGGGCTGAGCTCAAGCTCAGCGAGAGCTAGCTTCTCTTCTTTCTCCAAGAGGTCCTTCTCAACCTCGTCTACCGTCTCCTCTCTAGAGGCGAGCCTCTCCTCCTTGCCTCAGCGGAAGCAGGTACACTCCCCCACCACCATAGAATGTTGATTCCTCTCCAGGCGTAGCTCCTCTCGGCCATCTTGCGCACTCGCTAGCGCCTTCTTGGCCTCCTCCAGCGCTAGAGAGGCGTCGTGGCGCGCGCTTCGCCTACGCTAGCATCACGCTCCTTGTCGCCACAGCCGCCTCTTCCTGCGCAAGGCTGCCCATGATCGCCTCCCAAAGCTGGCACCCAGAACTTTGAGGCGCTCGTGCTCGGCGGACAGAGGGTCACCTGAGAGGTCGCCCTGGAAACGACGATGTCGTTAATCTGTTACACGAGATCATCGACAACCAAGCTGGGACAGGAGCTGGGGTGGCCGCGAGCCAATAGTGACAAGTGGTCCACGATGGGCTCCACGACAAGAGGCTCGCCTGCCTCCAGCTTTGCCCCTGCATCGACCATGGCCTTGCGACGCTCAGGCGAGGCGATAGTGTTTTCCCTTACGCTAGGGGCTGGCGAGGTCATCAGGACCTGCTCCACTGGTCTTCTCGGTTGGTTGGGAGACGATGGCCTGAGGCCTGTAGAGACCTCGACCGCCACCTCTTCAACGACCGACTATGCCGCCCGGGGATCGACGCTGGGGTCAGGGACCTGCTCCGGTGTCCCCTCCAATTCATCGACAAACTGGCCACTGTCAAAGAAACAAGAACTTATCAAGGTACAAAAGAGGAGAACAGAGAAGAGAGCTCGAGGCACAGTCCTTACCCCCCGGTGAAGCACCACACTCTGGGCGGCGCCTGCGGACAGAGGACCCCGTGGGAAGGGCTCCTTTAGCGGCAGCGCAACCTGAGGTCGATGGGTCGTCATCAATTCTCATCCTTTAGCGACGCTCATTCGATGCTTCGACCGGATCTTCATCGCCACTTGACTTCGATCGGCACGGGGGCACGACGTGGGGAGCACCGCCGTCCTTGTCCTCCTCTTCATCATAGGACAGCACCAGCATGCGGCGCCCCCTCGACGAGGAGGCCCCCGACCCAGCAACTTGAGGAAAAAGGGGCTTTGGACGCTCTCCTCGACAAAGTCGAGCAAACACGGGTTGTCCGCGCGTGACTCTGTCCCCTCAGCCAGAAGGCCCCATTTATCGAAGAGTGGCATCGGAGCCAGGATCACGTCTCTCTCCCCTACCGGAAGATCGTAAAGGGGAGACAAGCCGGGGAAAGCCTTTCCCTTGCCGGCATGTCACGATTTAGGAACAGCTGAAGAGCAGTCTCGACAGTGCATAGACGGAGGAGGCAGTCGTCGAGCCGCATCGGGTACTTGACTCCCGAGAACTTCCACATGCGCCTCTGTCATACAGAGCAGGGGGCGAGGTGCCGTTCAACAATTTCGGTGATGAGTATGTCGAGGGTATGGCCTCTGTCATACAGAGCATGCACTCGCTCCATCACAGGCCGCAAGCCGGCCCCAGAAAGCTCCTCCTGGCTCCATCCGTAGTGTCACGCAACCAGAGACAAAGGAAACTCTAGAAGACCGCAAACCTCGCCGGTGTCGACGTACAGCCACCTCGCATGGAAGCCTGGGGCCTCGGCCGGGATGTCTATCTGGGGGAACAAAAAACCCAGACAAGTCCCACCGTGAAAGGAAAGGTCGCCAACGCCAGGGTCCACTCGGTCCTTGATGTCTACGCACGCTTCTATTCTTGTAGACAGTGTTGGGCCTCCAAGTGCAGAGATTTGTAGAACAGCAGCAAGTTTCCCTTAAGTGGATCACCCAAGGTTTATCGAACTCAGGGAGGTAGAGGTCAAAGATATCTCTCTCAAGCAACCCTGCAATCAAGATACAAGAAGTCTCTTGTGTCCTCAACACACCCAATATACTTGTTAGGTATATAGGCGCACTAGTTCGTCAAAGAGAGAGAGTAAAATGCAAGTAATATGGATGATAATAAGTGATAACATCAATGTGAAATAAAAATGGCAGCAAGCAAACATGTAGCAGAACAGGCGGAAAACGGTGTTTCAATGCTTTGAAATAAGGCCTAGGGCTACTACTTTCACTAGAGGACACTCTCAACAATGCTCACATAATTGAATGCATAAATATCATTTCTTCACTATGCTACTCCGAACCACTCTCCGGTCGAATAACGAACACTAATCATTGCGTAGGGCTTTAACATCACTCCTCGAGTCTATATTCCCTCTCTAGGGCACCCCAATGTCACTACGAGCGCCATAAATTAGTAAACAAACGCCACAATTTCATAGGTTCACCTTCCAACACAAGATATAAATATCATGCTAAACCACACGGAGCACACACTGTCACCTTCACCTTGTGATCAAAGTGTTTACGGAGATAACAAAACCACTTGAGTAGCATAACAGATGAAGATCAATCTACATATTCAACTAGATTACAAAGATCATGATCACATAAAGATCATACCAAGGGAGAGAGAGATGAACCACATAGCTACCGATAGAACCCTCAGCCTTGGGGGAGAACTACTCCCTCCTCATCATAGGAGACAACAACGGCGATGGAGATGGCGGTAGAGTCGATGGGGATTGCTTCCGGGGGCATTTCCCCGTCCCGGCAGGGTGCCAGAAAAGAGATCTCTCCCCGAAACTTGTCGGCGGCGGCGGCGGAGCTACAGATGCATTTTGCAGAAAAGGTCGATTGTTGTAGGGTTTATGCCTCGGGGAATATATATGGGAGAAAGGGCGATGCCGGGAGGTGGCCAGGGGGCCCACACCCCTAGGTGGCGCGGCCAGGGGGACCCGCGCCACCCCATGGTGTGGCCACCCTGTGGCCCCCCTCTGGAGCTCTTCGGGACTTCTAGATGCTTCCGGGACTTCTAAGACTTCTGGGCTTCGAATTTTCCGATTCCGAGAATATTTCCCGAACAGATTTTCTGAAACTAAAAACAGCAGAAAACAGGGAGCTGGCACTTGGCATCTTGTTAATAGGTTAGTCTCGGAAAACGTGTAAAATGCTATAAAGAAGGGAGAAAACATGTAGCAATTGGCATAATATCAACATGCAACATCAGAAATTATAGATACGCTAGAGACGTATCAAGCATCCCCAAGCTTAGTTCCTACTCGTCCTCGAGTAGGTAAACGATAAAACAAAATAATTTCTGAGGTGACATGCTACCACACAATCTTGATCATAATATGTAAAGTAGAGCATGTAAACTAGGATCAAATGAACTAAAGCTGTGATCTATATTTGATATCAACAAGTAATGCATAAACAAAGAAGAAAGAAGTAATTTTTTTAATGAATCAATACTAAATGACTATCAACCGTGCAAAGTTTATTAGAGATGATTTAAGCTTTCAAGAACAACAATATCATGCACCTCAAACGATCTTCACAACCCCGGTTAGGATCAAGTCAAGCTTTCCACACGATGCAATGCTTGAATCTTAAACTATTTGCGCACTAAAAACAAGCAAGTGTTCTGCGTTGGTCCCTGGCATCGGGATGTTATGGCTAAGAGAACATTATGGAGGGTTTGTAAGTTCAATGGAAGAAAGGTTCACAAAGCTGAAAGTGGACATTAGACAAGAGAAAGTCTTACAAGCGAAGCTATGCAAGGAGGAGGGATTGCCACACAACGGATGCACATAGAGCTATTAGTTTATGAAAGCTCTCCAATGGAACTAGTGGGGGTGCATCCAACGTGCTTGCTCACGAAGACCTAGAGCTCATTTGAGGAGGCTCTTCATTGGAATATACAAGCCAAGTTCTATAATGTAAAGTTCCCCACATAGTTATGAATGAATGATAATATGAAAACTCTCTCCAAACTGAAGTATTGGTGCTAAACATGAAGCACAAGTGTGGTATAAAGGATAGTGATGCTCCCCCTCTCTCTTTATTCTCTCTTTGGCCTTTTTCGTTTTTTTCTTTTTGGGCTTTTTCATTTTATTTTATTTTATATATCCTCACCGGTAGGGGAAACATCCCATATTACAATGAATCATCACACTTTTAGTACTCATAACTCATAAAGAAATATCTCTGATGTATCCAACTACATGCTTCTGCCGGTGTAGCAGTATGCATAAATAACCATGAAGCTCATCATCAAGTAACAGCAATATATCTCGGAATGGCTATGGAAATGCCATGATAGGTAGGTATGGTGGCTGTTTTTAGGAAGAATATATGGGCTTATGTGTAGGAGAACAAAGTCCTCCCACGGGATATGGATGCACTGGCGAAGTTTGCACCAACTCTCAATGTGACAAAGGGCAATGCACGATACCAAAGAGGCTAGCAAATATGGATGGTGGAAGTGCCAGGAACTGCAACATAGACTCACGAGTTAAAAGATTACAGAAAGCAAATCATCTTACAAGGCACAATGAAAATCACTCCAAGAGGGTGCGTGGCAGTGACAAGTCACTGTTAGCTACCCCGACCGTAGTGCGTAACAAAAGGCCGATCAGAAATGTATCACTCGTAGCAATCATATACTATTGTTTCTATCAGCTGGTAATTTTAGTGTGGCACAGTTTCAAGTTTCTTAGACCAACCATTAAAAGTTTCTACTTACTAGTCCTTCCCGTTTATCCATTAAGAAAATTAATATCTCAAAACAACTGCAGTGATTCAAGTGAAGCAGTTTAGTGATCTACAAGACCATGCGAATTTTTCCACTATACCAACTACCACATAGGCATTTCTATTCTCAACCAAGCACATACATATGACAACAAAAACTCTCTATAAGCATATAGAAATGAAAACTAGAGAGTACTAACAGCTCCAAATAAGAGATGCATGAAAACAAAGGCTAAACGCAGTACTAGCAAAAAGTGAACACTCACAGAACAATAAGAATGAAAACTAGAGTGTTCTAAGCAATAAAAACGGAGTGTGTCTCTCTCCCACACAAGTATGATAATATCCAACCATAAACTACAGTAAATAAAACTAAACAAACTGAAAGCAAAAATAAAAGACGCTCTAAGTAAAACACATAAGATGCGACCGAATAAAAATATAGTTTCACTAGAAGTGACCTGATAATTTGTTGATGAAGAAGGGGATGCCTTGGGAATCCCCAAGCTTAGACGTTTGAGTCTTCTTGGAATTTTCTTGGATGTACCACCGGAGCATCCCCAATCTTAGGCTTTTCACTCTTCGTGATCACATTATATCATCCTCTTCTCTTGACCCTTGAAAACTTCCTTCACACCAAACTTCTCACAATCTTCATTAGCAACGTTAGTGAAATCAAAATAATAAATTCACATGGTTAAGTTTCAAAACAAGACTAACACTCATAAACACATTAGCTACTGTCACAACTTCTTTCAAAACTCTTTTTCTCAAAAGAACACCAAAAGAAAGAGATTAAGATGCAAATGCGATAAATGGCAGAAATCTGTCAAAACAGAACAGCAGGTAAAGATCGATTTTTTCAAAAATCTTCTGTTGCTCAAATCAAAAAGTGGTCTTCGAAGAAACATTGCATATATAACTCAGGATTAAGCAAAACAAAATCTCAGGTGATTTTGAAGTTTCTGTGATTTTTAACAAAATTAACAGTGGACAGCAGAAATCTGTTTCCTGCGCAGAAATCTGAAATATAGTCTCAACTTTCCACTAGAGGCTTTACTTGGCTCAACAAAAACTCAAAATATAAGATACAACGGGGTTTCTAAGAAAATAGAAAACACCTAGGTGCAAAACACACCAAAGAAAACGGGTTGAAAACAGCGAAATAAAACGGGTTGTCTCCGGGTAGCACTTTTCTTTAACGCCTTTCAGCTAGGCATAATGATTTTTAAAAGATGCTCACATAAGAATAAGAGTTGAAGCACAATGAGAGAGCATCAAGAAGAAAATATAAAACACATTTAAGTCTAACCCACTTCCTATGAAAAAGAATCTTGTGGAAAAACAAGTCAACGAAGCACAAAGTGACTAGCATAGGAAGACAAAATAAGTGCAACATCAAAAATTTCAACATAAAGAGGGGAAACTTAATATTGTTGAGATGCATAAAACCATGTTTCCCTCTCTCATAATAACTTTCAGTCGCATCATGAATAAAATTAACAATATAACTATTATAAGAAACATTCTTATCATGAGCCACATGCATAAAAGAATTAATACTCTCCGCATAAGCATAGTCATTCTTATTAATAGTAGTGGGAGAAAATTCAACAAAATAACTATCATTATAATTCACATCACCATAAACATCAAATTTAGGAGGCATATTGTAATCATAATTAACTTTCTCCTCAATAGTAGGTGGACTGAAAATATCATATTCATCATTGTAAACAGGTGGAACTAGAATACCACAATCATCATATATTGGAGGCAAAGTATCATCAAAGAAAATTTCCTCCTCCAAACTTGGGGGACTAAAAATATCATATTCATCAAAACTAGCTTCCCCAAGCTTAGACTTTTCCATATCATTAGCAATAATGGTGTTTAAAGAGTTTATACTAATAACATTGCCACTAGCGTGCAAATAAAGCTCCATAGGTTTTTTAATTTTCTCTTCAAACACTTCATGTCCTAACTCAAGATAAATATTATAAAGCTCTCTCATATTTTTGTTGTTTTCCATTAAGACTAACTAATAAAAATAAAAACAAGCAACAAGTAAAAATAGGCCTAACTAGTGAAAACAAAAACCAAAAAGATATAATTGCAAAATCGAAAGGAAATAACTTCGAGCACTCACACCCGAGGATGTGAGTACCTTTTACCTTACCTCCCCGCCAACGGCGCCAGAAAATAGCTTGATGTCTACGCACGCTTCTATTCTTGTAGACAGTGTTGGGCCTCCAAGTGCAGAGGTTTGTAGAACAACAGCAACTTTCCCTTAAGCGGATCACCCAAGGTTTATCGACTCAGGGAGGTAGAGGTCAAAGATATCCCTCTCAAGCAATCCTGCAATCAAGATACAAGAAGTCTCTTGTGTCCCCAACACACCCAATATACTTGTTAGGTATATAGGTGCACTAGTTCGGCGAAGAGAGAGTAAAATGCAAGTAATATGGATGATAATAAGTGATAACATCAATCTGAAATAAAAATGTCAGCAAGCAAACATGTAGCAGAACAGGCGGAAAATGGTGTTTCAATGCATGGAAATAAGGCCCAGGGCTCCTGTTTTCACTAGAGGACACTCTCAACAATGCTCACATAATTGAATGCATAAATATCATTTCTTCACTATGCTACTCGGAACCACTCTCCGGTCGAATAACGAACGCTAATCATTGCGTAGGGCTTTAACAGCACTCCTCAAGTCTATATTCCCTCTCTAGGGCACCCCAATGTCACTAAGAGCGCCATAAATTAGTAAACAAACGCCACAATTTCATAGGTTCACCTTCCAACACAAGATATAAATATCATGCTAAACCACACGGAGCACACACTGTCACCTACACCCCGTGATCAAAGTGTTTACAGAGATAACAAAACCACTTGAGTAGCATAACAGATGAAGATCAATCTATATATTCAACTAGATTACAAAGCTCATGATCACATAAAGATCACACCATGGGAGAGAGAGATGAACCACATAGCTACCGGTAGAGCCCTCAACCTCGGGGGAGAACTACTCCCTCCTCATCATAGGAGACAGCAACGACGATGGAGATAGCGGTGGAGTCGATGGAGATGGCTTCCGGGGGGCACTTCCCCGTCCAGGCAGGGTGCCAGAACAGAGATCTCTCTCCCGAAACTTGTCGGCAGCGGCGGCGGAGCTACGGATGTATTTTGCGGAAAAGGTCGATTGTTTTAAGGTTTATGCCTCAGGGAGTATATATGGGAGAAAGGGCGATGCCGGGAGGTGGCCAGGGGCCCACACCCCTAGGTGGCGCGGATAGGGGGGACCCGCGCCACCCCATGGTGTAGCCACCCTGTGGCCCCCCTCCGGGGTTCTTCGGGACTTCTAGATGCTTCCTGGACTTCTAAGACTCTTGGGCTTCGAATTTTCCAATTTCGAGAATATTTCCAGAACAGCTTTTCTGAAACTAAAAACAGCAAAAAAAACAGGGAACTGGCACTTGGCATCTTGTTAATAGGTTAGTCCCGAAAAACGTGTAAAAATGCTATAAAGAAGGGAGCAAACATGTAGCAATTGGCATAATATCAACATGGAACATTAGAAATTATAGATACGTTGGAGACGTATCAGTCCTCCCGCAACTCGAAAGAAGCAGAGAAAGAGGGCCACCAAAGGCCTCACTCCAAGGAATGCCTCGCAGTAGAAGGCGAAGGTGGAAATAATGAGGGAGGATTTGGGGTGGAGATGGTGCAGGTGGATTTGGTAATGATCAAGAACGGTGTGAAAAAAGGAGGAGAAGGGGGAACCATCCTGGACAGGACCGACCGATAGAAGGTCGGGTACGATGTCTGGGAAAGATCATCGAGCTCAGCCGTACCCGCGTGAAGGATGGTCGGGCCGTGCTCGTTGGAGGAATGGGCGGCCATACGGTGCACCTTCTTCATCTTGCCAGTATCAATAGAGGAGGGCTCGATCATGGGCGCCACGACGCTGTTGTAGAGGAGCAGAGGTGGCGGCGAATGGCGGAGGAAGGGAGGCGTATCGAACCCTTTTAGGAGCGATGGGAAAGGCAATAAGAAAAGAAAGTGAAGCGCGGAAGATGAGGAGCAAAGCCCCAGCTCGGTCTTTTAGGCTCTCTCCAACTGTCGGGCTGCGGCGCAGGGAACCGCTGTCCCCTCACATCCAATCAGTCGTGGGGTGTCACGCACGAACCGTCGCGCCACGTCCTGCGGCTGGGTAGGCAGCACGTGGCCCCACGACGCCACATACCCATCGTCCACATGTCCGGCGCGGGCCCGGGGGCTACTATCAGGCCTCTGGATACCAGGGTATCCGGGCGCATCTGCTGCGGCCCAGCCCGACAGGCATCCCCGAGATTGAGTAAGTGTGCTTCCTAACGCGAATGGCTCCTCACCATAGTGCGGCCCCCTGGCCAAGCTCCTGGAGAGGGCACTCGTCAGCTCTCCCTTCAGGAGGAACTCTACGCCACCATCGTTCCCTCCCGAAGGAGCTCAACCGTTCGGCGGGGGAAAAGGAATGTGCCGCTAACGACCGCGCCTCCGTGCGCTGACGGAGGCTGTGCAGGGATACAAGTCTGCATTGGCCGCAGTTGCCATAATGGTGTATAAAACCCGGGGCACAGCTGCCCCGGCCCAAGCGCCTTCCCAGGATTGCTTCTTTGGTGCAAGGAGACCGAGACCATGCTACAAGACAAAGGTAATGTCACCAGGCGCCCAAGTAGTCTGACCCGAGCACAAGCTCACATTTGTATTATAGTCACCACAGTGCAATCCATCAGACAAATGGGAATAGGATTTTACACCACACTGGTGGCCTGAACCTGGGTAAACTCGCCGTGTCGCCATTGTTGTCGTTCTCAAGCTTCCCTCGTGAAGCCTCCTCGGGAGGTGAAGGAATTGTGTTTAGCCCCTAGTGTTCGAACCTCTTGAGAGATCCTGTCATTGACAGACCACTCTCCGACAGTCTCTACTTCATCTTTTGCATATTTTACGTGGCTTAGGAGTTTTTGTAGAAGAAACGTTTCTACCCATGAATTTGAACCACAACACCGAGCATATAATTGTCTGTTACAGATCCCTTTCGGGCCTCCCATTGAAAATGCCATGCAATCTATTGTAAGAGAGAAAGACACCCTACTGACCACTTATACGGTACAAGTCGCATGTCGATTGTGAAACCAGTCTCGTGTAAGCGTACACGTAAGGTCGGTCTAGGGCCACTTCATCAAACAATGCCAACAACATGAGTAAGTGCACGCGAGGAGGTGACAACTATAAGGTCGATGCCCTCAATCAACACGAGTTATAAACGTACTTTATAACTACACATAGATCTGCTCTGATACCAGCGAAGAGGCTACGTAGTGGAATAAGAAAAAAATTCCTACTCACGATAACCGAAACTAAACTATGCAGATGTGAAGTAACAGAGAAGATCGGAAATCATACCCTTGAAGACAAACAGCAGAAATTACGCTCCCGCACATGGGTTGATGATGGTGTCGTACGTAGCTAACCTCAAGGTCGCGCAGTTGATGACGATGCGACTCTATCACCAAAAGAATGGTGCCTCGCAGGGTTTACACACATATAGTGTCGTGGGATAATCACGGCAGATGTTACCTGGGGTAACTGATCTTGGGGCAAGTCGACACAGGTATTCGGGAGAGGGTTTAGCTCAAAGGAAGACATGGCGAAAGCGATCTAAGAACCAGAGAATAACTCGCCGGATCTCGATATCAATAATGCTGGATACTCGATAACAGGTATTACAACTATGGCTTGAATCTCTCTGAGGCTAAGCCTAGGGGTTGGTTTATATAGCACTCATACCCCCCTTGGCTTGCCTTTACAAAGCGCCTCCTGAGTCCTACTCGAACTCTATACACAAACCCTAACTTTCCTTACCGCAACCCACAATCCGGGTCACGAACGTTACATGCCCTGGGCCTTCCAGAAGCTTCTTTGTCTTTAGCCGGATTTGGTCCAGCCGCCGTTTGGGCCGGGTCACACCTGGGAGTTGGGATACCGGGTTACTATCCCCTCATCAGTAGTCCCCAGAATAGCTTGGGCTTCCAAGATTTACTCTTCGAAGCGTTGGCTATTCCCTACAGAAATATTAGATGCAAACACATGAGGATCAAGACGCAGCGCGTCGACGAATAGCCGTGACTGGTACCAAGGAAGCCAGGTAAAGACCCGGCTCTCCCTTCTTAGGTTCTCCCTTAATCTCCCAGACTTAAATCTTAATAGGAAACTCCCTGACCCCACATCCTTCTTGATAATTACCGCTGATACGAGGAAGGAAATTTCCCCTTCCTTTTTCTCTGGATCATATTGGTCTGCGCATAAAACGTGCCTTTCAAATTTCGAAATGGCCAATTACTCCGCACTCCCCGGGTCTCGACCGTTAGGCTAAGCCCTTCCATCCGGGCGGTTATAAATAGAGCTCAAGGAACAAACCCAACTCTTAACGGCTCATTTCCCCCATTCCACTTCTCCTCAAACCCGAGCTCGCGGAGTGCCACCACGGAAGCCCCACGCACCTCGCCGGAGCCCATCCGCCGTCGCCTGCGCTCCGCCACCGCGCGACTCACTCCAATCCCCAACTCCGCCGCCGAGCGCCCGATTCGCCGACCAACAACCTCAAAGGGACATCAATCTTGCGCCATCTGTCTCCGCAAAGCTCTTCTTCAACCCCCTTTGGTAAGTTCCTCGTATCCCTCAGCTCATCCTCGCAATTTCTCATCCTTCCCTTGGATCAGATCTGAATCGAGTGGTCCGCGATTTCTCGGGCCGCGCCGGATTAACTCACCGATATTTACCATAATCATTCCCATAGATAGGATTCATAGCTTGTATTGCTCTCCTAACTCCAGCAATCATTAACTTGGCCACAAATTTAGAAATAAGATTCCCAATCTGGGCTCGGGCCATCTAAAGTTTCCGCCTTTGTTCTCCCTCCTCAGAGAATCTCACTTCTCCGGATCATTCGCAGATGGTAGGCATACAAACACCCTCCCAACTTCTCCAAACATTTGCCTTTACGGAAAACTCTATAAATTTTGAAATGGCACACGATACCCGGACAAAACATGCTTGACCCCGCAAGGCAATACCCGGATTGTGTTTAAATCGCCGGTAACCACTTATCTGCTAACTTCCGAGTTTTTGTCTCTTACGTCCTTTCCTTCAATGTTTTACCAGGTCAATCCCATGGCACCCAAGAGGCAGGGGAAACAGCCGGCTAAGGCTAAATCCACAAACTCCATATCAGCCAATTGGGGGAAATCCTCTGTTACCACGGCCAAACTGGAGGAGTTGGTCGAGCTTGGAACCCTACCTCCACAGGAAGCTATCCACTGGAGAGTACCAGGCAACGAAACCCGACCTTCCCCAGCAATGGACGAGGTAATATGTTTCGTTGAACACGTGACCCGGGGCTTCAGGCCTCCGGGTCACCCTTTCTTCCGCGACGTCCTAGACCACTACAAACTCCGTATTTTCGATATAGGCCCAAACTCCATTTTAAACATCTCCCATTTTATCGTTCTTTCCGAGTCTTACTTGTGCACTCCGCCAAGTCTGGCTCTTTTCGTCGAACTTTTTCAGTGCAAGCCGTGTCGCGAAAGCGGCGACGGCGCACTTCTTACTTGCGGCGGGGTTTCCATCCAGCGCCGCAAGAACTCCCTGATGCCTCCTATTACTCTCAATTCTCATGTGAAGCACTGGCAGCTCTCATACTTCTACTGCCAGGATACCTCTCCACCCGGCGAAAAGAAGTTGCCGGGTTACTCGGAGGGTCAGCTTGACATCTCCGAGACTTTCAACGCCTTCGCCCCTGACTCGGACAGGGAGGCGATCTTGCCTTTGCTAGCTAGGATCTCCATCTTGTCAGCCCGAGGTCTCATCGGGCTAAACCTGGTGAAGACCTGGGTCAGCTTCCGCATCCAGCCAAACTCCATTCGTGAGAAGCTGATGTGCGAATACTCGGGTCTTCCCACAGACCCTATCCGATACTCTCCTAGCACCCTTGCTCCTAATGATATGAACAAGACGATCAAGGGTTTTTTAACAGAGAAGCTCGAGGTGATCCGGAGCATAGCCGGACTAAAACCTTTTACCCTCGAGAATCCAGCCCCCGCAGTAAGTTTCCTACCTCTTGATTTTGACGTCTAACAGCTTACTTTTATTCTCTTTTCTTGACTCGATATTAATCACTATCCGGGCATCTTCTCCTCAGGCCGATGATGACTTTTGGACGGTCGACACCCCTCCTAATTCCGAAGATGCGGAGGAGGAAGACAATGTTGTTAACTCGGATGAAGGTACATACTTGATTCCCTTGTACACGTTATATCCTGCCTTTTCTTCTTCTTTATGCTATAACTCGGATATTTTTCAGAGCAAGAGGACCAAAGCGAAGAAGAAGAAACGGACAGCAGGGGCGGATCCGCCAGCGAGGAGGAAGAGCCGGAGCTGGCCACCAAAGCCGGAACAAAGAGGAAATCCCAGAGGATAGCCCTCCAGGTTTTTACTTCATCTCCTTACACTTTGGTTTTTTGTTCCCATAACGTCACTCCGGGGCTAACCCCATCTCCACCCCTTTTGATCATAACTGAAGGAGCCACCCGCGACTAGGCGCCGAGTAACCCGGAACCATCCGGGCAACGAGACCCTTAACCCGGTCGCTTCGCCGCCCCCGGTTCAACACCCTGGTATTTATTGTAAACAAAATTTCTTTCCGGGCATTCCTTTGTAATGTAATCCCAGACCTTTCTTGCCATTTTTCAGTCTCTTCCGGGTCTAGTGACGGCTTCCCCTCGGACTTCCCGGTGAACACCGGGTAAACTCCTTTCCTTAGAGTTATACCAAACTTTATCACCTTTTCACAGCTAAAAACTAACTGCACCTTCGTACCTTCTACAGAGCCACGGTTGTTATTAGCGACGAAGAGGGCACGGAGGTTAAGGTCCGAGTCGAGAATAAGCCGGCCGATGACGCATTCGCTGCAACTGGCGACGAGCAAGCGTCGTCACCGGAGCTGGCTAGGCATGATACTGGGTATCCCATCGCTTCGCACGCAGGCGAGAAGGAGACGGGAACAACTTCGAGCGCGGGAGGAGGACCAAACTCCGATATTCGGATGACCCGGGTGCCACCTCCTGTTACAAGAAACGCTCCTTTTCCCACTTTCCAGGTACCCGAGCCATCTAACTCGGATAACGCTGACTTTAACCAGCTGATGAGCGCTCTTCTCGCCATGAAAGCTTCAGAAGGAAATGTCCTAGAGCGTATGGCTGCAGCACATCAGGTAACTTTTACTTGATACTCTTTATTATACATCCAGTCCCCAAGTCCCGAGTATAATTTTTTTTGTAATTATCCTCGGTACTTCGCATAATACTTTTCGGTAATCATTTCCTCAGAGGAAATACTCTCGTGATATCCGGCTTACAGCTTCACCCGGTCTTTGCAGGCAGAGATTACTCAGTCAGATGAAGCGTTACTTAAGGCTGAGCAGCTCTTGCTGGCTGAAGTTAAGCGTAGGGAGGCCCTTGAAGCGGAGATAAAGACTTTGAAAAAAGATGTCTCCACATACAAGAAGAAGTACAATGCCGCCCAATCCTCGCTGAAGAACTTATCGACTCAGATTACGGACACTTACCGTATTTTGCTAAGTAAGTTTGTTTATCTGCAACTAGCTTGCTTACCTCCATTTTGCCGTTGTAATAACCAAAATTACTGATATGCTTTTGTGTTTTTCGATTGCAGGTGCTAACCTTGCTGCTCCGGAGGAGAATGCCATTACTCAAGTTAAAACTCTGAAGACTGTGCTCCGGACGTTTTTTGCCGGCACGAAACTTTTGCTGGATGCTATCAAGTGGCCTTCTGAGGTATACCCGGGCGAGGAGAACCTTATGCAGGCCTTTTCCACAGCGCCTGGATGGATTGAAATACTGAAGCGTTCGTCCTGCCGAATTGGGATGACCCGGGCTTTAACGCTGGCGAAGGCTTATTTTCCAAAGCTTGACCCGGCGAAGGTAGTATCCGGGTTCCCAGAGTTTAAAGCTGACGGATCCAAATTCAAGCCCCAGGATTTCAAAGCTATACAATCTGCGGTACGTCCTTCAGCCACAGCTTTGGCCGACAAGATGGATCTAAACACGATTATGAGCTCGTATGATTCTGAGGGCAAGGTTATCCTGGTGGAGGCACCCCCCCCTATTGATATGTTGGACAAATGGTCGACTGATCTGGCTAGGAGGAAGGAAGAGGCTGCAAAGAGGGAAGCAGAGCTGGGCGTAAAGCCGTCTACCTCTACCCCAGCCGTGCCTCCGCCTGTTCGTCCAGATGTGAAGAGCCCGGGTAAAACTGCTGGCAAGGCCAAGGAGCAAGTCCAAGACTTAGACCCGGAGGACCGCTCTCAGGATGCCGAGTAGGATGCTGCCTGGTGCTTTGCGTTTCTCGAGACTGATATGATTTTTTTTGCGTTGCGCCTGTGCACCATTGATGCTGACACTATGACTTTGCGTTTGTGAACTTATGATAACTCTTTGCCTCCCCTGGCTTTTGATAATATCCATCCTTGTGTTACTTATAAGCTTATTCTCGATACTTCGAACTCTTGTTTTCAATTTCCTTTTGAGACTCGGCTAACCGAGTATCGTAGGTTTTGATAGATGAACTTTTCTTTAAGTCCCCAATACTCGGAAATTAAGGCTTACAGGCTTTGGTAGTTAAACAGTTTGTTTCTGTTTCGAAGTCCCCAGTCCCCATGACCCAAAGTACGAGCTATGGGGGCGTGGCCTTTCTCAGATGACATACTGCTGTTTACCAAGCTGAATACCAATAGCTGTTCACATAAATACTGAAGTCATGCTTAATACTTGTTGAGTTTCCGGCTTTTTTAGCCTTATACTCTGCATGGACTTGTGGTTTAGATGACCCTTTTGATTATCTTGTACTGTAAGCCGGATTTCGCGTGGATACCATGTCGTTGCATCTATACGAAAAACAAGATCAAGCAAGCCCCATTGGGCTGCATAGTTTGATTGTAATCGTACGTGAACAGATCATGCCACTTTAGCGCGAGTCACATCGAGCTTAAGTAAGAATAATCAAGAAATTTGGCTCCTTCGTCCAGTTATAGGATTGTAGCCGCACCCGTTTCTACGAGTAATCAGCCCCCATAACTCATAGGCATCATGGCCGGGTCTCCGGGTTTGAGATTACTTATTGAAGCAGATCGCCCCCCGGAGACCTATATTCACGCAATGTATTTCGATGATATTGATGTGTTGATAATAAAAACGTTACTTACTTGTAACTGAAGCAAGGATCATGATAAGACTCGAAACCATCTTCTTTTATTGATAAAAATTTCTTTTTTGAATCAGCAGGCCGCCTCGTTAAAAACCTTCCAGTCCCCTTAGGTACTCTGGTAAGGAAAAGAGTGCGTATGAAACCTGCCATCGATTACACTGCTTTAATTGTTCTCGGGAATCGGCCTCACACTGGCGTGGCCGATGCATATTCTCCATTCGCTGGGCCTTTTCATAACGAGTATCGGATTTGCTAGCCAATCCGGGTATACCGTCCTTGAAGCGTGATCAGCTGCGTGTGGCAGTACGTCTTCTTCTCTATTAGGGGATTTGGAAGGTTCGCCCCTGATGAAACCTACCATCTTAAGGTCCTTTTCTGCCCTAATCTTTGCTTTGTCCCCTTCAGGGGTTGGCTTTTTTGACGTCGTCCTCTCTTCTAGGTCCACCTTAGAACGATAATGTTTGAGCTCTTCCTTCCTGCAAGCTTGCTCGGCCATCGCCGCATCTCCCTCATCACATTCAGCTGCTATATCTCGATTTCCATGTATGGTGATGGTCTTCTTAGGACCCGGGATCTTCAGCTGTAGGTACACATAACACGGTCTTGCCATGAACTTGGCATAAGCCGGCCTTCCAAACAATGCATGATAAGGACTGCGCAACTTTACTACCTCAAAGGTAAGCCACTCGACTCGATAATTGTCCTTTGACTCCCCGAAAGCTACTTCCAGTGCCACTTTTCCTTCGGGGCATGCCGAATGACCTGGCACTATCCCGTGAAAAACTGTTGTACTTTTTTGCAGCTGTGATTCCTTTAAGCCCATGCGCAGGAAAGTTTCCCAGTATAGGATGTTGATACTACTCCCTCCATCCATCAAGACTTTCTTTAGCTCGTAACCGTTGACCTGTGGTGCTACTACCAACGCTAAGACTCCCGGGTGATCAATCCTGTCCGGGTGATCTCTCCTGCTCCATGTTATCTCCTGTTCTGACCACCTCAAATATCTTGGAACAGCGGAAGAGACCGAATTAACTGCTTGTTTCAGTATCTTCTTATCCTTGCTAGAGCCTCCAGTAGTGTGCACATGATATTGACCCAGCTGTTTGGGGTTAGCTTGAAAACCTCCTGCTCCACCTTGATTGTTACCTTGACTTCCAGCGGGCGGATTGCCGGCTGGGGGCGGTCCGTTACCCAAGTTTCCACCTAGACCCGGACCTCCTCCTCGGCCCGCACCTCGCATAGCTCTGTTCACTTCCTCGTTCTTCCACCTTTGTAAGTCGGCACATTGCTCCAATGAATGATTGGCCGGCTTGCCATTCCTGCTATGCTTCGGGCACGCCATCCTAAATATGTCCCAACTGTTGCTTGGTCTTGGAGGTCCTTGGTAGTGTCCCCCATTGTGATTTCCAGTATTAAAATTCCCTTCGGATCTAGGTCTTGAAGACCCGGCCTCCGTATTGGCTACAAACTCGGAATTCCCCTCAAACGGGCGCTTGTTCTGGTTACTTCCATTATTGTTTGGCGCCGATCCATTGCCGGTTTTCCCACTGTTACTTGCGTTTGCTTTTGCCTTCTTGTCATCAACTTCCTCCTCTGTAGTATCCGTTGCAGCGTGCTTGTTGCATGCATCCATTAACTCTCCCATCGTAACCTCCGCTGCATTTCTACTGGATTTCATGCGGGTTAGCTTTTGCACTAAGGGAACATACTTACATGTTTTCGCCATGGCTTGTAGCGCGTCCTTTGGTTGGATATCTGTAGACGAGTGGAGTATCTCCATAACCCGGCGTACCCAGCTGCGTGCTGACTCTCCTTTCTTCTGAACGCATCTTTCTAAATCATCAATAGTAAATAACTTCTTACATGTCCCATGGAAGTGTTTGATAAATGCGGTTTTTAGCTCCTCCCACGATTTGATCGACTTCTCCGGTAAATTGGTAAACCACAACTTTGCTGCTCCCTCTGACATCATCAAGTACATGAACTTGGCTTGGAGATTCTCGGATGCATTGCGAATTGACATTGCCATCTCGTAGCTGCTCAACCACGTTTCCGGATCCATTGTTGGCTCATAGTTCACTACTTTCCCCGGTTCTTTGAATTTCTCCGGGTAAGGTTCTGCCCTGATATCGTCCGAGAGGCACTTTGGTCCCGCAAGGGTGGTTGGGGCTGGTCTTGCCCGGGAAACGCGTGACCCGGCTGGGGGTACCGCGGGGTGCGGCACCGCCGGTAACTCGTGTGCTGCAGACCCGGCCCCGGCTCTTCTGGCTCTGGAACTGTCCACCACCGCCTGCGCTGCTGATACTACTGGTACTGTCTGGATACGCGGTGGAGGCGGCATTTGCTGCTGCTCTTCCCTTCGTTGTGCCGCACTTGTTTGGACATTGCCCTGTTGCTGACTGGCGTACGGCGTCCCATGCATCCCGCTTCTATGATCCGGATAATTGGCTTGCTGTGCTACCGCGGTGTGTAGCAGATCGATTGCTCGTCGGGTTCCTTCCGCATGAGGCGAGTCTCCCACAGGAATCTGGTTTAATGCGAGCGTTGCTGCGTACACGTTGTCCATGGGATTGTTGTAATGACCTGCTGGTGTGCGGAATCGTGATGGTGGTGGCGGCATGGTGTTGCCGGCTGTCGCCCCCGTCTGTGGCAAGGGTAACCCGGCTGGCGCGTTTACCGGATGTGCTCCCGTTGAAGGTCGCGGTATGGTCCCTTGGTTCGTCGGTGGAATCGGCTGATCTTGAGGCGTGAACACCAGGGCAGTCGGGTTAATAACCCCTCCTGTTGCCGGCAGCATAGTTCGGTGCCTTTGGTGCATCCTTGTCGTTTCCTCCCGGAGCCGGGTCTCTCGGTCATCCAATTCGCGCTGCCGCGCGACCATCCCCTGCCTTTCTGCTTCCACTTGCCTTCTTTGCTGCTCCAATGCACGACGAGCCACGTCCAGGTCTCTTACACGCTCTGCCGCGTTTTCTGGGGTAATAACTGTGGCCAAGACTGTGGGGTCCAAAATCAAATTATTATCAAACAGAGCCGGGTGACGCGGGTTTGAGGGGCCCGCCCCCGGTGTCCGGTTTGCTTGGAACCCGAACATATTTGCGTGTCGCTCCTCGTCTGCTGGGCGACTGGTGACAGACGCCGACTCTCCATCGACCTGGACCAAGACCGGGTCAACTGCTCCTTGCTGCTGGGCCGCTGCCTGAACCGCCCCGGCTGGCGCTGCGGCCGCGTTTTCTTGATTGAGATTGGTCGCGGGAGCCGCATAGACTGCAACCCGGCGCATGATGCCCGGTGTAGATTCGTACTGTTCTTCCTCGCTGTTTTCCCTTTCATATCGATCCTCCGACAAATCCCGTATAGACTCGGTATCATCCTCCCTCTCTGTCTGATCCGTTGTTCCGATCGATTCTTCTTTTTCTGATTGAACATGCTCATCTTCCCCTGACACGGAATCAGATCCAAGATTATCACGATTCGAATTGGAAGTACATACCATACCGATGAAGACGTTGATGTGGCCGATTGTCACGACGGATCCGGTTTCGAGGTGATCCGACTCTGGCCCCCAGCCAGAATCGTCTACCATCTTCTTTCCTTGGCTGTTGACGCAGATTTCTCCGACGATGAGATTCTTCATGTTCTTCCGAGCTTCTCCCGTGATGCAAACACCTTTGGACGCAGGCCCCACGGTGGGCGCCAACTGTCGTGGGATAATCACGGCAGATGTTACCTGGGGTAACTGATCTTGGGGCAAGTCGACACAGGTATTCGGGAGAGGGTTTAGCTCAAAGGAAGACATGGCGAAAGCGATCTAAGAACCAGAGAATAACTCGCCGGATCTCGATATCAATAATGCTGGATACTCGATAACAGGTATTACAACTATGGCTTGAATCTCTCTGAGGCTAAGCCTAGGGGTTGGTTTATATAGCACTCATACCCCCCTTGGCTTGCCTTTACAAAGCGCCTCCTGAGTCCTACTCGAACTCTATACACAAACCCTAACTTTCCTTACCGCAACCCACAATCCGGGTCACGAACGTTACATGCCCTGGGCCTTCCAGAAGCTTCTTTGTCTTTAGCCGGATTTGGTCCAGCCGCCGTTTGGGCCGGGTCACACCTGGGAGTTGGGATACCGGGTTACTATCCCCTCATCATATAGTGTAACCGATGACTCCTAGGCTCCGAACCAGCAAAGCAGTGGAAGTAGAGAGATGGACCGGAGAGAACTCTACACGGCGGTGAGTGTAGAATGGAGAGTTTATCGAATCTAGCGCAGCTTCAAAATGGGAACCACGGGATGAGAGGAGGAAGAGAGAAATTGGATGCCAAAAGAGACAGGGTGCCTCTCTTTATATAGGCGAAGGAGGGGAGATTTACCCCTTGGTTTACGCATGTTGGACTAATCCCCACATGGCTGGCTGGCCAAGGGGAATCCGCACCCCCCAATGGGCCCTAATAGGCCCATGCGAGTTAGGGTCTTCTCCCTCCTCCATTTCCCCTTTCCCCCCTAATGGGTCCCTTTTGCCACTAATGCCCATTTATGAAAAAACGGCTTTATTAATTAAATAAAAATATATTTAATTGTTAATTACACTAATTAATAACAAATACATTTTATTTAATTTATTTCAACACTAAAACACCTTTCGTTGCACTCCGATCTCCATCGTATAAATCTCGGAACTATTTTGGCTCTATTCTTTTTTTTCTCCTCGGTAACAAGTCACTATCATCGGTCACTCTTAAGTGTGACAACCTAAAGGTTCGAGATTACTCCAGACATGATCGAACCCCTCTCCAATCAATGACGTGAATCGGGGTTTGGATACCCCTTGCCCCCTATGCAATCTGTGATTATCTTCGTCACTAAACCGTAAACAGAAATTCTCCCACCTTCTGTCATACAACACTTGGTTTGTTCGAGGCTCGTTCTATGGTATCTCCATACCTAGTACGATTTCGTTACCGATAAACCTATCTACTCATTACCACGATGTTGCATCCCCTTGACCTATTCACATGCTTGCAAGTTTTACTTGATGTAACACCAATGAGTGGGCCCAGAGTATCTGTCCATTATCTGGATTCACAAATCCTACTCTTGATGCATATGGCTCAACATATCCCTCCATTTATCCAACGTACACCTTAATGATCATCCATTTAAGTTAGTGACGGTAGATGCTGTCAAGACAACCTCGGAGATAAAAATTAAAATATCATCTCACGGACAGAGGTTTGGGTACTACGTTTTCTGAATATTTATAAATTGGGGGTGTGTCCATCGTGTCATTCATCTTATCACTTACTCCATTATCAATGACGTAATTTCCCATGATCAAACTTGATCATCTGTTGCCCAATGCATTAATGCGACAAATTTACATTACAAAGAGTCGGATAGGCATTTCACTGTATTGATTTAGTTGCGACGTACGTCTATCTAAGTCGATCAAGGCGTCCGCACATGGACGGGCGAACATATGTGCTCCCAAGAAGTTTGGGGGCATAGGGATTCTGGCCTCTGACCACATGAATAAAGCTTTGATGCTTAAATGGGTCTCGCATAGGGATGGAATTAAAACTCGAAACTCGCGAGCTAAACGAGTAACTCGCAACTCGACTCGAACTGAGTCGAGATTTCACTTTTGTCAGTAAACGAGTTCGAGCTAAACGAGCCGAGTTACGAGCTACTCGTTTAGCTCGCTTAGCTCGTTTAAAACAGAAAATTCATACATTTTTCTTCAGCGAACCGAGTTCGAGCTAAACGAGCCGAATTTGAGTCTTGTTTGTGCATAAATTCATATATTTTTTTTATTGTCAGGTTTTATCGAGCTACTCGCGAGTAGCTCGCGAGTTCACCGAGCCGAGTCGAGCTTTGACTCTGAATTCGATTGTTCAACGAGTCGAGTTTGAGTTAACTTGCCAGTTGACGGAGCTTAAGCGAGTCGAGCCGAGCCAACTCGGCTCGGCTAGAATTCCAGGCCTAGTCTGGCGTATCATGAGGGACGAAGGGGGCCTTTGGATCCAACTTATAGAGGTAAAATATCTGAGAGGCTGCCCTC
The DNA here is from genome assembly GCA_028641055.1 of Alopecurus myosuroides. Taxonomy (NCBI): domain Eukaryota; kingdom Viridiplantae; phylum Streptophyta; class Magnoliopsida; order Poales; family Poaceae; genus Alopecurus; species Alopecurus myosuroides. The sequence goes on from CM054059.1 coordinate 289,748,051, forward strand.
TCTTAGCCTGTGAGAGGAAGGATGGATCTCAGTTCTAGCGATCCTTACAAACCATCAAACACGAAATCCGGCTGGAGGCCTCCTTCTCCGTAGGCGACGGAAGAGGGACCCTATTTTGGCTGGATCTGTGGATGGGTTCACGCCCCCTTCGACATAAGTTCCTGGAGCTCTTCGCGATATGTGCATACCCGGAGATCTTGGTGGCTAGGGTGGTCCAAAATGGACAATGGAATATTGGATTCCATCGCGGCATCGCACATTTGGCCCGGTGGAGACACATAAATGGGAGCTGCTACGTGCCGCCCTCGCGCCGGCCTTAGATGACTCCCTGGATATGGTTGCATGGTCTCTCTCGACCTCGGGGAGTTTTAGTGTGGGTTCGGCCTACTGGGCCCTCTTTAGAGGGCCTACGATCTCTTGGACGGCCCACCTTTGAAAGACGCCGATGCCATTGAAGATTAATATGTTCACTTGGCAACTCTTACGCGATCGCCTCCCTTTGGGTGGGGAGGTGGCTAAGCGGTTTGGTTCTGGTGATGAGACTTGTCCCCTATGTGCGGTTCCAGAGACAGGGACCCACATATTATTTTCTTGCCCCGCAGCTCGGTTCCTGTGGAGCTTCATAGTAGAGGCGCTGGGGCCTGAGTGGCAGTCCCGAGACCTTGGCGAGTTCCTGGAAGTGCAGGCGACCCGTAATGGGAGGGGGGAGGCGCCTCTTATGATTACTGTTCGCTGCGATGACCTAGACATTATGGACTATTCGTAACAAAGATGGTTATCGAGCGCGTCTTTTTGAGGCGAGGCTCTGACTATGTGTTTAAATTCTTGACATTTTTGTAGCAGTGGCTTTGTCTCTGTATAGACAGCGGGACAAGGAGTGACTGGATGGCGTGATTCAGAACGTCGTGATGGCGGCTTGTCGCTTATATGCCGAGTCCAGCCGTTGAGCTTTACTCCACTCCGAATTGTATCGTCTTGTGTGTGTTTTTATGGTTTAGGCTTTGTTGTGCCGTTGTCTCAGCGGACTTTTCGTTTTTCCTTTTCGTTGTTTGTGGCACTGAACTCGGACTATGCGTTGTTTTATTTATAAAGCTGACAATTGATGGATTGATGTGGCGCCCAGCTTTGCTAGAAGTCGATCAAGACGGTCGTCGTGTGAAGTCACGTAGAAGGTACGTATCTGTCTGTACGTGACCCGGCTGAGCTAGCTGCACAGCAGGACCTGCAGGTAGTGGTCTTTTCTATGGGTGAGTTGAAGCAACGTACCCCAAAAAAACATTCATTCGTTCCGTTCCACGTGCTCTTAACTTTCTTCAGGTGGATGGAACTGCGCGCATGTCACGTTAGTTCTGCCTCGACCTTGCATGCCCCTAGTCGTTTGAACAGTTTTGGATTTAAAAGAAAAAAACTAATCGGTTAATGAAGGAGAGAGAAGTTGTTCTGGCATACTGCTTCGTAGAGTTCCAAAATGGACAAGGTATAGAATGGCGCTGCTTTATGTCCCATCTATCTGCTCAAGATGATTCCTTTTGACCATTATCCCCTGGATACTTACGTGCTCCGTAGGTAGCTGTAGGACTAATCGCCACTCGCCTGTGCGTCCTCTGATCCACATGAGTACATGACCAACCCAGCGTCCCAGCCTGTATATACACGTACATGCGCGCACACAGATGTATTGTTTCACTCGAAGCTCCGAAGTTTTCTGAATAGTACGAAATAAATCATCGCATATTACTAAAAACCCTCTTTCTTCTCCCAACTGCTCCTGTTGAGAGTCACTTGTGCCTTCCGTGGCCCGGCCCCACTCCGGACTTGCTCCGGCGGCGCTGCTGCTCGAAGTAGAGATGGAAGCGGGCCTCTGCACATAGTAGTAGTAGGTTTCTCTTCTCTCTGTTTATTTCCTGCGTGGAGGCTGACTTTATGTCATTCTGCCTGCTCCTGGTACCTGCGAGCGGTACTGGAAGCGCGTCGATCCTTCTCGGCGGCTGTTGTCCATGGTGGATGGCGGTGGTGGAGGTGGGATGTGGCGGAGGCAGCGCAAGTAAGCTCGGGTTTTGTAGATCTGAGGGCCAAGGTTGGATGGCTGAAGTTTCTTCCGTCTTTCGCCATGGAGGCTAGCATGGAGTCGATTTCTGCTCTCCGGCTCGATGGTCTTCAGTGAAGCAGCAGGGGAGCTCAGAAGCTGCTCCCACGAGGGCTTCCATGGCAGCCCTGAGTTGGTTGTCATCCAAGATGGTCGAAGGGCGAATCCTTCCCCACTCTTCACCGGTTACGGGTGATGCCGGCCGGAGTTTGTTGGTGGATTCGACCTCCAGGCCGATGTGCCACGACGGAGGCTTCCAAGCTCAGGCGCAGTGGGCTCCTGGTGCACCACCCCAAGTGGTTTCGTCCCCGGCGGTGGAGTACTTGGCTGCGCCGTGCTCGCATACGGCTGCAATGGAGCTGGACCCGACGATGTTCTTAGGATTAGGTCTAGGGTTGTCGGTGCTTATTGCAAGGGCCTTGCTGCAATTTTCATTTCTTGTAGGTCCTCTTAGTATTTGGCCGCGTATTAATGAAATCTTCTAGGTCCTTCGGGACAGCCCCTGTTCAAAAAAAATCGTCGCATATTATGTCGGCGGGAGGGTTCATGATCTGGAAAATAAATCTCAAAACAGAGGGTGTACTCCGTGAGGTCAGCTTACAGTGCCCTGTTTCAAGGCTTAGAGGGACTAGCTGGATCCGAGCAGGTCTGGCACTCCCGCGCCCCGAACAAGTGCAGATTCTTCCCCTGGTTGGCCTTGAAGAACAGATGTTGGACGGCTGACAGAGCCGCAGGGGACTCCTCACCTAGCGGCGTGCCCCTTCTGAGATCAACATGTCGAAAACATCGACCATTTGGTGCTTGGTTGCGTTCTGGCGAGGCAGGTGTGGACGGTGCTGATTGACAGATGGAGGTTGACCCACTCGAGCCCGAGTCAGCATGATTCCCTGACTGTTTGATTGCCTGCCCGGACTTCTCCTAGGGTTGATAGGAATGAACTGTGGACGGCGATAGCCCTGTCGTATTGGTGCCTCTGGAGGCACCGGAACGGGGTGGTCTTCCAAGGGCACAACCCATCAGTGGAGTCTGTGGTCAGCATGATTGAGAGAGAGCGATAGCCCTGTCGTATTGGTGCCTCTGGAGGCACCAGAATGGGGTGGTCTTCCAAGGGAACAACCCATCAGTGGAGTCTATGGTCAGCATGATTGAGAGAGAGGCAACCTTGTGGTGTGCAGCCAGTCTCTTTAGGGGTAGGCTTAGGCAAGTGGATAGGTGGAGGGTTGGCGAGTATTCCCTTTAGGGCGTGTGTGGAGCGCTCTGAGCGCCTGTGCCATAGACGCATTGTAACTGGGATCTTGCCACTTCTTCTATGAAACAGATACGTCTTTCCATGACGTATCCTTAAAAAAATACACACAAATTTTCCTTTATTAACAAGAAACCATAAATAGCTTACAAAGAAATGTATCAACCAGCCAGGAAACACATTTCCGACAATAAAAGTCACTACATCTACAAGTTTGATAAAGGGGTGGACTAATTGGAGCCGTCTGCCCTAGGGCCGGCCGCAATGAGGGTAATTTAGACTAGTAACATGCACATTGTAACATCCCTGATTTTTGGAAAATGCAAAAATCACAAAAAATTGAAACTTTTTATTTTCATGTTATGCAAGTCACCAAAAACCAATGAGATGCAAGAAATAAAAGGAAACAATACATAACTCAATAAAAATTGAAATTAAGAATCCATTTGACATCTATCCCATAAACCCTAAAGCCCCTCACTAAATAAATTTTTCTACCTTAAAGAAAAATATTTATTCTGAGCAAACCTCCTAACAAATATGTTTTCAACCCATTTATAACTATGAAAATGTATATGATAAATAAAAACCATAAAATTATCATCTCTAAAAATTTCTCCTTGTCTCCAAAATTATTCCATATGAATAAAATGTTTCTTTTTGCCATTCAAAGATTTTATCAATCTATATCTATAAAGTGTCACATTGATGTCTCTGATATTTTATTCAACCAATAATTATCATTTATATAATTGATATTTTTTTAAATGGCATTAATAGGCTATTAGTGAAATCATTTTTTTCAAAATATAAAATAGCAAAACAAGTGTAAATGATTTCCAAAAATAATATATGATTGTAAAATGCCTCTGAGATTTTATTTAGACAATAACATCAATTTATTATTTTCTAAATTTTAAAATGGCCTTAAAGTATTATTAGTGTTTTATTTCAAAATATAAAATTGTGAAAAACAAGATGAAATAACTTTCAAAATTATGTTTTCAACATCTATAATGTCACTAAAATTTAAATTGACCAATAACAATGTTTCATAAATTTTTAAATTAAAAATCACATTTTGTGACAATTAAGGAATTATTCAAATCTCCAAAATTCAAAAATATAAATATGTTGAAAAGTTTACAAAAATGGGACTGTTGGAAAGTATTTGAAATTCTAAGATTTTAGAATTTTGTTTCATGTTGATTTGATTATTTAAACAGAAGATATAAATTAAATAAGAAAACAGGAAAAGAAAAAAAAAAGATGCTGACGTCACCTGACGTCATCATCGTCATCAACTCACAGAAACTGCCATGGCCGTTTCGGCCATTGATCTCTCGCCGTGATTACGCCCGAATGAAGGCCTCATTTGATGCCCCATTCCCTCCCCGTTAAAGCCCCCTCCCTCCTCCGCATTTCCCCTCTTGAACCCCGTCCTATAGTGCCCGAGGACCCTCGAAATCGCTCGCCGGAGTTCGTCGTTTCCGCCGCCGCGATTCACCATTCCGGCAAGTACAGAAGGCCACGGCCGCCCTCGTTTGGTCCCCTCTCTTTCTCCCTTTCCCGTGCACCTCTATGACCACTTAGGTGGGTTTTTCGTGCAGATTTTTCGCCGCGTCGTGCTCGCCGGCGTACACCGCCTCGGGACCTCCTCGCCGTCACCGCTGCGTAGCCCGTGGAGCCTCCGCGTCGTCTCCATCGAGCTTGTCGTGAAGCGCCGCCCCCCGTCGTCTACTCCGGTAGGTCCAGAAACCACCGGAGTGGCGCCACCGTCCAGGCCCGAGCCCCTCCGCCGCTTTCTCCATTGGCTCCGGTGACCACGAGGGCCACCGGCGGTGAGCTCCCTTCCCCCTTTTATTTTCTACCCTTGGATCTGCATCGTACGCACGGGATTAAAACCCGAAGCGGTACACAGCCCCCACCCCTGGATCTGGATCTAACGATCCAGATCAAATCACTTAAGCCCAGTCAGCACATCCCAGTCAGCGCCTAGTCAGCAGATGCGCCCAATCAGATCCGGCCACGTGGCCAGCCTTTTATTCGAATTTTTCTCCCTGTAGAATATTTGGCAGTTTTACAGATTAGTCCCTGCAACTTAGATCTAACATATCTTTTGATCCATGAAGCCAAATTTACCAATCTTGGACTTTTTGAAATCACCAGAACATGTAGAAACTTTTGGCACTGGCCAAATTCAAATTTGACAAACTTAAATTTGTTCAAATTCAAATATGCTTGTTTGATGAAATTTGGCATAATTCAAATTCTACAAATCCAAAAATTGTAAATAAAATATATTTGGAAACCTTAGGATGTGTACTTTCATATCCTCTGTCCCAAAATAATAATTGAACAAATTAAAATTGAATTTAGAATTAAGTTGTCTATTTGAGTATTTTTGACATAGATTAATTTCTATAAATAATTTCAATATAGTTCCTTTTGCAAAATTGTTCCATTTGATAACCTTGAACCAGAAACAACCTTGCCCAACCATTTTGGACACCCTTGGACCATGACCATGTATTTTAGCCAAAAATCCATCATAGTAGTCCATTTAGTTATTATGTCTTAAATTTTGTTTCTATTTCTTTCTACCATTGTTTGTTGTGGCCATTTTGAATCCAAGACCAAGTCCCTTGTATGTAAACCTTCTAAGAGACCAAGTAGTGAACCTCAAACACTAGTACTATAGGTTTCTATCTACCCCTCCATCCCCCTATTCTTGCTTCAAGAATCCATCAAGTTAGCAAATGAAAAACAAGACTCAAGCAATAGAAGGCTCTTCACTTTCAACTTGGTGGCAACATGAAGAGAATACAAGGAGGATCAATGAAGAAATTTTGAAGAAAAGACTCCACCACTAGAGGAAACTCAAGGAAGTACAAGTGTGAAGAAATCCAGAAGAAAACATCTCCCTCTCTCTTTCTATCTTTCTTCTTATTTTTCTTTCCAAATTAACTTAGTAGTATTTGTGCCCATCCCATACCCAAACCAATTAGTGAAGTGAAAACCATGAAGACTATCAAGACCAAGAGAAGCACCACACCAAGGAAGGAAACAACTTAGATGGCATGATGATGATCTTCAAGAAGGCAATCACATGAGGCTTAGAAGCAATCCATACAAGTTGAAGAATAACAAGTTATTTTTATCCAACCATTGACCCAAATGGAAAACCCAAGACTTAGTAATATTTTCCCTTTGATGATGAAGTTAGTAGACCTACCCTAGCCACAATGAAAAATACTAACATAGTCACTCAAATATTTTTGAAGGTGAATATGACCAAGTGTTTGCATGTATTACTTTAGTTGAAGAAGTAATATGTTTATTCTAAGTGAACTCTTGGAACTCCCTCGACAAGTATGGTTATAATAAAGTTAGTTTTATACATAAATCAACATAGCCCTTCCCAAGTAAGCCATTGGAATTGCCTTAACAAGAATGAGACCACTAGAGAATGAATCTTTCAACTCAAACCTAGACCTTGTCCTAACCAACTTGGTTAAGCCCCTTTTGATATGTTAGTTGCTATGTATGTTTTCTACACTTGTATGTTGTTTGTTAGGATGCTTGTTTATTTTGTTATTGTGTTTTCAATGAATAGATTGTACGGACAGCAACGATCTTTTGTGAAGAGAGTGTGATATCTTCACTAACTTCAACAAGGCAAGTAACACATCAACAACTACCCATTATTTTATATATGCATTAGTTGATTTTTGAGTAGTATGCATTGATAGGAAATTTTACTAAGTTATATTATGCTATGCTATTATCCTAGTAGGGTGTAACCATATCTTTTATCCTTGTTATTTATAGCCTTAGAACTTGATAGATGCTATGTAATGTGACAAATGATTTTTACTTGATGGTGTGGGAAAATTCTAAGTAACAACTTCAATGAACCACCTGGGTGGATTTGGTTGTTTGGCTGATGAGAGTTGAGTGTCTCCCCGAGGGGTTGTTCACTTGAGGAATGCCACCCAGGAACAAAGTGATTATGATGTTCCCCAAGTTTAGATTGCTTCCAGTGCAGCCTTTAGTCATATGGGCTCTGTCTTGATCAACTAAGTTGTGAGGGTTCAGCCTGGGCTTGACAAGCAGATGTAGCATAATTATAGGTGGAACGGGTCTTGCCATTGGGTTGAATTCTTGCTTCTGAAAGATCTCGTCTCGATTCTTCTCCTTTCCTTAATGCACTCAGGGTGTATAGGATGTTTGGGTTGAGTTGGGTCTGAAGGTGAAAGTGCACAAGCTCTGCAGAGTCAACAAACTAAGATCTTAGCCGTGTCCCCGGTTATGGACAACTATGAGCAGCTGGACAAGGAAGGACGGAAGAATCACATCACCATTTTCAATAAGTAAAATTTTGACCAACTGAAGAGTATTGTGGTACTTGGATTTCAGTCCAATGATGCCACCCTTTTGAAAAGAAAAGCTTGTTTTACAAAAGTGATAGGAGAAAACTGGCTTTATGCAAAAACTTAGCCAAAACTCCACTCAGCCAAATAAGCATGTAGTATTAGTCTTGCCATTTATATCCACCATAGTGTTACTTGCCAATACATTAAATTGTATTGACTCCCTTGTGGCTGCATATTCCATATTGCAGATATTTCTGAAGACGAGTGAGGATTTCGTTTAGGATCTCGAGACTATCGCCAACATGTTTTGCCTGTGGCACATGAAGAAGATGGGCTCAATGTTGTACTATGTTTTCCGCTGTATTTCTTTGTTTCCTGCTAGTCCTCTAAGACTATGCAAGTTGTAATTTTATTTTGTAAAGACTGGATCATGCGATGTAATAGAATTTGATGCATTTGCATGATATTTCATTTTGTACTGTGGTGCTAGCAATTGATCCAGGGACTAGCACAATAACACAGGTATTCCATCTTTATTAAAAGTTGGGATGCTACGCACATGTTATTAGTCTATGTTACTACCTCCAAAATGCAAAATAAGTTAAAAGTAGTCACATATATAGGTCTTAGTTGTTAGCTTATAGACTCAATTTGTCTTGAAAACCGTGATATGATGGTAACTAGCTGTGTTACTCCATTTATCTTTCTACTTGTTAATCAGGTGCCACATCATATTTTCTTCTTACGTGGCATCTATGTTACTAGTGAAGTTACTCCCAGTGTGACCAGCCTCACGCACCTACACATATCATGTGAAATCGATGGTCTCTTCAAACCGCCCGACAGTAAGCCATGAGCACAAACTTGTTCGAGAGACCATGTGTGCATCACATGAGCACACTTAGAAGTCGCCGCCGCCATCTTTCACTAACTCATCTTTAGGATAATCAACGGAATGACCTTGTGAGCTCTGCCGTTGACGCCAAGCAGCACAATCGCACCGCGCGCGTCCATCAATATGCGTCGGCCACCGAGACCCGCTGCGCCACGTGGCCAAGACACACCATCTTCAACGCAGAAGAAAACACACAACTTCAAGGTAGGAGAAATAGCGCCGTGCGTCGCCATGGTCTGATATGGTAGATCAAGATCTAGGGTTTCCCTCGGAGCAACCCGAGCGAGAAGATGAGAGGTGCATCAACAATGCCTTTGACAAGGTAGCGACGCAAATACGCCGCCATCGTCCACCACGGCTGAAGTCGGTGCATTTTTCAGCAACAACCTCGCCTCCCCAAACACGTCGGTGGCTAGATCGGCACAAAGAGCAAGGCTGGTGCCGCCACCATCTCTGATCCGCGGAACCGAAGGGCTACAGTTCCCCCGCATCCCACGCCGTTGACGCCAGAGAAGTCTTATCCAAACATCTCATGACTCCATGTAAATTTGCTAGGATTCTGACGCCCGTAGCAGTCATTTTTATCAATTTTCCGGACTAACGTATTGACAAGATGCCACAGAGCCAGTTCCCTATTTTACGCTGTTTTAGTTTCAGAAAAGTTGTTCGGGAAATATTCTCGGAATTGGAAAATTCGAAGCCCAGAAGTCTTAGAATTTCCGGAGGGTCCACGGAGTCCCGAAAAGACCCGGAGGGGTGCCTGGTGTTGGAACGTGTAGAGATAAACGAAAACTTTTCTACGCGGTACTTCCAAGATCTAGCCGAGGTAGAAGGCCACGCGGATTACCACTAGACGCGCAAGTGCGGATTAATGATGCAGCACGTCGATGCAGTGTAGTCCCACGATCCGATCCAGCCAATCCAATCCCGCGAACGTCGAAGTGCTCATCGTACAACAACTCTGCCGGTAGCCACACGTGCGAGGAGGATCTCCGACGTCGGACTACTAGGTCCGGTGCGACGGCTGGACTGAGTGGGGCTAGGGTTCCCAACGCATGGGAGTGGAGTAACGTGCCCGCTGGGGAACCTTCGCCCCTCTTTATATAGCGAATGGTAGTGAGCTTCACAACACTTGTGTCCCATTCCCTCTGTGAGTCCGACTCACAAACTCAGTCCATTTCCGGTTCGGGTCCAACCCGACCAATACATTTCCTCCCGCTCTTAAGTGTGCGACCCTGCAGGCTCATGGCAACTTGGACACGATTGGAGTCCGACTCCCAATCGATCAATCGGCAGCGGCTCCTAGCGGAACGTGCCGACTCCCAAGTTCCATTGAGTCACGACGACATACCTTCCAATGTGACTTTCATCTTAGTCCCTTTTGCCTCACGATATACCTTGTTGAACTATAGGTGATTTATCGTCATCCCTTAATAGCTCAACTCTCTTCTATGTCCATGATATATGATTCATCTGACTAACTCTTAGTCAACAGACTCAGTTAACACTTAACCGAGTCGCGCATGGCCATGCTTCCGGAATCATATCACTCGAGAGGGCCCAGAGAAAATATCTCTCCATTCGGAGGGGAAAATCCCATCTTGATTATCCACATCACGCAGTTTGCTTTTCATTCGACCCGAACTCTGCCTTTATAACTGCCTTGTCACAGAACATCGTTTGACAGAACCTAAGTCAGTGATCCACAACTCGGATTGTGCGACAACCTCAGGTCTAAGGATTACATTGATTGAGACATGCAAATGACGACTTACTCGTTGCATCTCAATATGGGTCAGTCCGACTGGCTAAACTCTTTAGCTAAGTCTGTGAACGTTGGAATGGCATCGCCATGCCCATGACAAGTGGAACCGAGTCATCAGCCAACACTCACATTAGTCTAGGGTGTGTGTGTCCAGCACAACCTTAATGACCAAGGACAATTTAGTATGAACAACAGGAATACATAGTTCCACAATCGAATCACATATTCAATGACATGTATCACATGTTCAAAACAAGGACGTCTTAATAACTTTATGAATACATTGGGAATTACATCATACATGATTTCCTCTAGGGAATATTCCCAACAGTCTCCCACTTGCACTAGAGTCAATCATCTTGACATCATATGCCTAGGCATCGAATACCCATACCTCTCATGTGCGCCTTATGCTTTGGCTGTGGTAGCGCCTTTGTCAACGGATCTGCAATGTTTGCATCCGTGTGTACTTTGCATAACTTGATATCACCTTATTCGACAAACTGGCGAATGAGGTGGTAACGCATGAGTATATGTTTGTTATTCTGGTGTTGTCTAGGTTCCTTGGCTTGTGCGATAGCACCATTGTTGTCACAATATACGTCCAATGGATTGGACGCGCCATGAACCACACCAAGATCCATCAGGATGTTCCTGATCCAAACAGCTTCCTTTGCAGCCTCCGAGGCAGCAATATACTCAGCCTCTGTTGTAGATGCAGACATGGTATCTTGCTTGGAACTCTTCCAGCTCACAGCCCCTCCGTTCATTACGAACACGTATCCAGATTGCGAACATGAATCATCTGAGTCGGTGAGATAACTCGCATCCGTGTAACCCTTTACACTGAATTCCTCATCACCTCCATAAACTAGGAACATTTCCTTAGGCCTTCTCAAGTACTTAAGGATGTTTTTAACCGTTGCCCAGTGGGCTTCGCCAGGGTCCGCTTGGTATCTGCTCGTTACACTTAGAGCATAGGAAATATCTGGCCTAGTACAAATAATGAAATACATGATGGATCCGATTGCCGAAGCATACAGAATAACACTCAGCCGACTTCGCTCATCAGTCGTCGAAGGACACTGAGTCTTGCTAAGTTTTATACCATGGGACATCGGTAAGAATCCCTTCTTAGACTCTTCCATTTTGAATTTCTTCAAAACTTTGTCCACATATGTACTCTGACTCAATCCAATGAGCCGCCTTGATCTATCTCTATAGATCCTGATTCCCAGTATGTAAGTCGCCTCACCCAAATCCTTCATTGAGAAACTCCTTTCCAATGATTCTTTGGTTTCTTGCAACATCATGACATCATTTCCAATCAGTAATATGTCGTCCACATATAAGATTAGAAAATTTACTTTGCTCCCACTAAATTTCTGGTATAAACAAGAATCATGATCGCTCTTGATGAAGCCAAACGATTTGACTACCTCATAAAAGCGATTGTTCCAACTCCGAGATGCTTGCTTCAACCAATAAATGGATTTCTGAAGTTTGCATACCTTGTCAGCGTTAGCTGGATCGACAAAACCTTCGGGCTGTATCATATACACGTCCTCAGTTAAATTTCCATTAAGGAAAGCCGTCTTGATATCCATCTGCCATATCTCATAGTCGAAATAGGCTGCTATGGCTAACATGGTCCGAACTTACTTAAGCATCGCTACGGGCGAGAAGGTCTCGTCGTAGTCAACTCCTTGAACCTGTCGGAACCCCTTCACGACAAGTCGTGCTTTATAGACGGAAATATTTCCATCCATATCAGTTTTCTTCTTAAATACCCATTTGCACTCGACGAGTCTTGCACCGTCAGGCAGATCAACCAAATTCCAAACTTGGTTTTCATCCATGGACTTTAACTCGGATCTCATGGCTCCAAGCCATGACTCGGAATCAGATCCCACCATCGCTTCCAAATAAGTTGCCGAATTTCTTCGAGTTGCACTGTGCTCCCACTGACTCCCCGACTGAGAAACTCTTTCTCAAGGAAGACACCGTTCCGAGCAACAAACACTTTGCCCTCTTCTCGGTTGTAGAAGTAGTACCCCAAGGTTTCCCTTGGATACCCCACGAAAATACACTTATCCGACTTGGGCGTGAGCTTGACCGACTGAAGTCGCTTGACAAATGCTTCACAACCCCAAATCTTAAGAAAAGACAAACTTGGCCTTTTGCCAGTCCACATCTCATGCGATGTTTTCTCTACTGACTTTGATGGTACTCTGTTTAGTTTGAACGCTGCAATTTCTAGACAATAACCCCAAAATGACAAAGGTAGATCTGTACGACTCATCATTGATCGTACCATGTCCAACAAGGTCCGATTTCTCTGTTCCGATACACCGTTCCTCTATGCTGTACCTGGCGGAGTGAGTTGAGGAACTATTCCACAACTCTTTAGATGATCAACAAACTCATGGCTCATGTACTCGCCTCCACGGTCTGACCGTAGAAACTTTATTTTCTTGCTGAGCTGATTTTGTACTTCACTCTAGAATTCCTTGAATTTCTCAAAGGCTTCCGACTTGTGTTTCATTAAATAGATATATCCATACCTATTCAAATCATCAGTAAAAGTAATGAAGTACTCATAACCACCTCTGGCTGTCGTGCTCATTGGACCACATACATCACTATGTATTAGTTCCAACAAGTCGGACGCCCTTTCACAACTCCTTGCAAAAGGTGTCTTGGTCATTTTGCCTAGTAGGCATGATTCGCATGTCTCGAATGACTCTAAGTCGAACGAAGTTAGAAGTCCATCATCATGGAGCTTCTTCATGCGCTTCCAACTTATATGACCAAGCCGACAGTGCCAAAAGTAAGTCATATTCAGATCATTTGGTTTCAACCTTTTAACATTTATGTTATAGACCGATTCACTGTCAAGATTCAAAATAAATAACCCGTCCTGAACGGGTGCAAAGCCATGAAACATATCTTTCAAATATAAAGAACAACCATTATTCTTAGTATTCGACTCATAACCTTGTCTCATCAAACATGAGGCGGAAATAATGTTTCGACTAAGCACTGTAACATAATAACAATTATTCAGCTCCATTAAAAATCCTAAAGGTAAATGAAGTTGCATCGTGCCGACTTCTAACGCAGCGACTCTCGCCTTTTGCCGACCCGAATATCAACCTCTCCTCTTGCCACGCTCCTAGTTCTTACCAGTCCCTGCAACGAGTTGCATATGTGAATAACTGATCCGGTATCATATACCCAACAACTGTTAGGTGCATCAGCAAGATAAATGTCTATAACATTGCACACAAGCGTACCTGAGTTGGAAGTCACACCTCCACTCTTGGCTCTGTCAGCCAAATATTTAGTGCATTTCCTCTTCCAGTGGCCATCCTGCTTGCAATAGAAGCAATTGGCTCCGGCTGTAGGAGATGGCTTAGTCTTTGAGGAAGCGCTCTGGACAGAGCCATGGGCGTTGCCTCCTGACTTGTCCTTCTTCTTCTTAGTCCAAGAACTCTTCTTGAACTTAGCCTTATTCTGCACCATCAACACTTGACTGGCACCTTTCTTGAGATCAGCCTCTGCCGTTTTGAGCATCCCATGTAATTCAGTGATCTTCTTATCCATACCATGCATGTGGTAGTTCGAAATGAATGGACCATGCGCACTAGAAAGAGAGTTCAGAATTATATCAGTAGAGAACTCTTCGTTAATGGGGAAGCCCAGCCTATCCAGAGACTGCACGTAACCAGTCATCTTGATTACATGCGGACTCAGTGGATCGCCGTCTTTGAGCTTATAGCCTAGCAAAGCTTGAGAGACTTGATACCTCTCGGTCTTTGCCTGAGCCTGGAACATACTTTTGAGCCTTTTGATCATATCATAGGCCTCAACATTCTCGAACTGCTGCTGCAAGTCCGGTTCCATGTGTGCAAGCATAAGACACATAATTTCCGCAGACTCATCTCTAGTCTTACGGTAGGCATTCATGACAGCGACAGTCGCATCATCATCAGGCTCATCTGGAAGTGGAGTTTCTAGAACATGTTCTTTCTTGTCATGCTTGAGGACTATCCTTAGATTACGGTACCAGTTGGTGAAATTAGTTCCATTAAGCTTATATTTCTCTAGGATTGACCTCAACGCAAAAGTGGAAAACTGAGGAAGGTTGCTAGGTGCCATTGATCTACAACATAAAATATGCAAAACACTTAAGACATGTATTCATAAAAGAGCAGGCATATTAAACGCTTTAATACTTATGCTCCCACTAGAACCAACACCCCTCCGATGGTTGTATAGTGATTCAAGATCCTAAATAAGCAAGCCGACTAGTGAGATTTAGCATCACCACTAGCCGTCAAGTGATCTAGGTAGGCAACACCTTGCCAATCGTATCCAATACGACTACTGTTAGTTGGGTGGCATACCATGCCCCGGCTCCCAACCTATCTCGCCCCGAGCCCCACAATCGTTGTGATGGACTCTTCTAGAGGAAGTGCTTCCGCTGTAATAGTCCGACTCAGACCCACCTAATCGGAAAGAATTGGTAGCACCTCAATTTTATGAGCCCACTACCAAGAATGTCCGACTTGTGATGGTGCAGCACTGGCGGGGCGACCGACTAGACCTTCTTTGAGGGATTAAATCTACCAACTATCTAAATAGAGGTAAAAAGAGATATAATAATAACATAAATAAAGCAATTATAATGTGAAATGGTATGGCTCTCTTCATGGTGATCTCCATCTCCACAAAGCTTGTAAGTCGACTCGTGCCAACTCTTGTCACGTGCCATCTTACTCCATATAGCCGACTTCTACATCGACTTGCATGTCATCCGGGTTCTCCAACAAGCTACACTAGCTAGTAAATGAAAAATTACTTAGAGAATCCGACACGCAGACCGATATACAATAAAATGACAGCACCTAGGCTCCAGCCGGCTGATAAAAACATGATACGCAGATCATGTATGGATTACACACATCACATGCACATAAGCCATACCATACACAACTTCCTGCAAAAACAAGCTATGCATAGACACGATATCTACCGGCGTTGTGAAACTCGTAACGACATCTAAGGCGCTACGACAGGGCGAAGCTGGCGGTCCCAAATCTGATCCGTATTCCGATTCGATCAAACTCTTTGGAAAACGCAGATTTCATCTGCATTCTGAACATGGATTTCTTAATCGGATAAAACAGTTTTACCCAAATCTGATACGTATTCCGATTCGATCAAACTCTTTGTTCTTTGATCACCGCAACTAGATTTATGTGTCACGGTATACCCCGATGGCGGAAACCGACCGGTAGAGGTAAGTTGTTCCACGACCTAAGCAGTATGATCACGGAAACCAGATCATCCATTAACCCCGAGTACGATCGATCCAATCAACCTTGTACAAAACCGATCTATCTTATAGAACGACCACCAAAACAACAATTAGATCACATCTAACGCTAACTGCATATCACATATGTGCGGATCTCGGGCCTAAAACCAGAAGCTACCGCTCTGATACCAGTGTTGGAACGCGTAGAGATAAACGGAAACTTTTCTACGCGGTACTTCCAAGATCTAGCCGAGGTAGAAGGCCACGAGGATTACCACTAGACGTGCAGGTGCGGATTATCGATGCAGCGCGTCGATGCAGTGTAGTCCCACGATCGGATCCAGCCGATCCAATCCCGCGAACGTCGAAGTGCTGATCGTACAGCACCTCTGCCGGTATCCACACGTGCGAGGAGGAGCTCTGACGTTGGACTGCTACGTCTGGTGCGACGGCTGGACTGAGTTGGGCTAGGGTTCCCAACGCATGGGAGTGGAGTAACGTGCCCGCTGGGCAACCTGCGCCCCTCTTTACATAGCGAATGGTAGTGGGCTTCACAACACTTGTGGCCCATTCCCTCTGTGAGTCCGACTCACAAACTCAGTCCATTTCCGGTTCGGGTCCAACCCGATCAATACATTTGCTCCCGCTCTTAAGTGTGCGACACTGCAGGCTCATGGCAACTTGGACACGATTGGAGTCCGACTCCCAATCGATCAATCGGTAGCGGCTCCTAGCAGAACGTGCCGACTCCCAAGTTCCATTTAGTCATGACGACATACCTTCCAATGTGACTTTCATCTTAGTCCCTTTTGCCTCACGATATACCTTGTCGAACTATAGGCGATTTATCGTCATCCCTTAATAGCTCAACTCTCTTTTATGTCCTTGATATATGATTCATCTGACTAACTCTTAGTCAACAGACTCAGTTAACACTTAACCGAGTCGCGCATGGCCATGTTTCCGGAATCATATCACTCGAGAGGGCCCAGAGAATATGTTGGGGCGCGTAGAGATAAACGAAAACTTTTCCTACGCAATGCTCCCAAGATCTAGCCGAGGTAGAAGGCCACGAAGATTACCACTAGACGCGCGGTTGCGGATTATCGGTGAAGCGCGTCGGGGCAGTGCAGTCCCACGATCCGGTCCGGCCGATCCAATCCCTCGAACGTCGAAGTGCTGAACGTACAGCACCTCTGCCGGTATCCACACGTGCGAGGAGGAGCTCCGACGGCAGACTGCTAGGTCTGGTGCGACGGCTGGACTGAGTGGGCTAGGGTTCCCAACGCATGGGGGGGTGGAGTGACGTGCGTGCTGGGCAACATGTGCCCCTCTTTATATAGCGTATGGTAATGGGCTGCACAACACTTGTGGCCCATTCCCTCTGTGAGTCCGACTCACAACTCAGTCCATTTCCGGTTCGGGTCCAACCCGACCAAATGCTTGCTCCCGCTCTTAAGTGTGCGACCCTGCAGGCTCATGGCGACATGGACACGATTGGAGTCCGACTCTCAATCGATCAATCGGTAGCGGCTCCTAGCAGAACGTGCCGACTCCCAAGTCCCATTGAGTCATGACGACATACCTTTCAATGTGATATTCATCTTAGTCCCTTTTGCCTCACGATATACCTTGTCGAACTATAGGCGATTCATCGTCATCCCTTTAATAGTTCAACTCTCTTCTCGATCCGTGATATGTGATTCACGTGACTAACTCTTAGTCAACAGACACAGTTAACACTTAACTGAGTTGCGCATGGCCATGCTTCCTGAATCATATCACTCGAGAGGGCCCAGAGAATATCTCTCCATTCGGAGGGGCAAAATCCCATCTTGATTATCCACATCACGCAGCTTGCTTCTCATTCGACCCGAACTCTGCCTTTATAGTTGCCTTGTCACAGAACAACGTTTGACAGAACCTAAGTCGGTGATCCACAACTCGGATTGTGCGACAACCTCAGGTCTAAGGATTACATTGATTGAGACATGCAAATGACGACTTGATCGTTGCATCTCAATGTGGGTCAGTCCGACTTGCTAAAATCTTTAGCCAAGTCCGTGAACGTTGGAATGGCATCACCATGCCCATGACAAGTGGAACCGTGTCATCAGCCAACACTCACATTAGTCTAGGATGTGTGTCCAGCACAACCTTAACGGCCAAGGACAATTAGTATGAACAACATGAATATATAGTTCCACAATCGAATCACATATTCAATGACATATATCAGATGTTCAAAACAAGGACAACTTAATAACTTTATGAATACAGTGGGAATTACATCATACATGATTGCCTCTAGGGCATATTCCCAACAGTCTCCCACTTGCACTAGAGTCAATCATCCTGGCATCATATGCCTAGGCATCTAATGCCCATGCCTCTTGTGTGCGCCTCATGCTTAGGCTGTGGTAGCGCCTTTGTCAACGGATCTGCAATGTTTGCATCCGTGTGTACTTTGCATAACTTGATATCACCTTGTTCGACAAACTGGCGAATGAGGTGGTACCGCATGAGTATATGTTTGTTCTTCTGGTGTTGTCTAGGTTCCTTGGCTTGTGCAATAGCACCATTGTTGTCACAATATACGTCCAATGGATTGGACGCGCCCTGAACCACACCAAGATCAATCAGGAGGTTCCTGATCCAAACAGCTTCCTTTGCCGCCTCTGAGGCAGCAATATACTCAGCCTCTGTTGTAGATGCAGACACCGTATCTTGCTTGGAACTCTTCCAGCTCACAGCTCCTCCGTTCATTACGAACACGTATCCCGATTGCGAACGAGAATCATCTGAGTCGGTGAGATAACTCGCATCCGTGTAACCCTTTACACTGAATTCCTCATCACCTCCATAAACTAGGAACATTTCCTTAGTATTTCTCAAATACTTAAGGATATTTTTAACCGCTGCCCAGTGGGCTTCGCCAGGGTCAGCCTGGTATCTGCTCGTAACACTTAGAGCATAGGAAACATCTGGCCTAGTACAAATCATGGCATACATGATGGATCCGATTGCCGAAGCATACGGGATCACACTCATCCGACTTCGCTCATCAGTTGTCGAAGGACACTGAGTCTTGCTAAGTTTTATGCCATAGGACATCGGTAAGAATCCCTTCTTGGACTCTTCCATTTTGAACTTCTTCAAAACTTTGCCCAGATATGTACTCTGACTCAATCCAATGAGCCGCCTGGATCTATCTCTATAGATCCTGATTCCTAATATGTAAGTCGCCTCACCCAAATCTTTCATTGAGAAACTCCTTTCCAATGACTCTTTGGTTTCTTGCAACATCATGACATCATTTCCAATCAGTAATATGTCATCCACATATAAGATTAGAAAGTTTACTTTGCTCCCACTAAACTTCTTGTATAAACAAGAATCATGATCGCTCTTGATGAAGCCAAACGATTTGACTACCTCATCAAAGCGAATGTTCCAACTCCGAGATGCTTGCTTCAACCCATAAATGGATTTCTGAAGTTTGCATACCTTGTCAGCATTAGCTGGACCGACAAAACCTTCGGGCTGTATCATATACACGTCCTCAGTTAAATTTCCATTAAGGAAAGCTGTCTTGACATCCATCTGCCATATCTCATAGTCGAAATAGGCTGCTATGGCTAACATGATCCGAATTGATTTAAGCATCGCTACGGGCGAGAAGGTCTCGTCGTAGTCAACTCCTTGAACCTGTCGGAACCCCTTCGCGACAAGTCATGCTTTATAGACGGAAATATTTCCATCCATATCAATTTTCTTCTTAAAGACCCATTTGCACTCGACGGGTCTTGCACCGTCAGGCAGATCAACCAAATTCCAAACTTGATTTTCATCCATGGACTTTAACTCGGATCTCATGGCTCCAAGCCATGACTCGGAATCAGATCCCACCATCGCTTCTGAATAAGTTGCCGGCTCATTACTGTCTAACAGTAAAACATCTCGAGCACTCTGTAATCTGGCAGATCTCCGTGGTTCAGGTGCTGTTACCGGTGTAGGTACCATGACCGGCTCAGCCTCCAAGGCGTTCGCCGACTCGCCCCTAGCCGGTTCCTCTCGAATTTCTTCGAGTTGCACTGTGCTCCCACTGACTTCCCGACTGAGAAACTCTTTCTCAAGGAAGACACCATTCCGAGCGACAAACACTTTGCCCTCTTCCCGGTTGTAGAAGTAGTACCCCAAGGTTTCCCTCGGATACCCCACGAAAATACACTTATCCGACTTGGGCGTGAGCTTGTCCGACTGAAGTCGCTTGACAAATGCTTCACAACCCCAAATCTTAAGAAAAGACAAACTTGGCTTTTTGCCCGTCCACATCTCATGTGGTGTCTTCTCTACTGACTTTGATGGTACTCTGTTTAGTGTGAAAGCTGCAGTTTCTAGACAATAACCCCAAAATGATAAAGGTAGATCTGTCCGTCTCATCATTGATCGTACCATGTCCAACAAGGTCCGATTTCTCCGTTCCGATACACCGTTTCTCTGCGGTGTACCCGGCGGAGTGAGTTGAGGAACTATTCCACAACTCTTTAGATGGTCATCAAACTCATGGCTCATGTACTCGCCTCCACGGTCCGACCGTAGAAACTTTATTTTCTTGCCGAGTTGATTCTGTACCTCACTCTGGAATTCCTTGAACTTTTCAAAGGCTTCCGACTTGTGTTTCATTAAATAGATATATCCATACCTACTCAAATCATCAGTGAAGGTAATGAAGTACTCATAACCACCTCTGACTGTCGTGCTCATTGGACCACATACATCACTATGTATTAGTTCCAACAAGTCGGACGCCCTTTCACAACTCCTTGCAAAAGGTGTCTTGGTCATCTTGCCTAGTAGGCATGATTCGCATGTCTCGAATGACTCTAAGTCAAACGAAGTTAGAAGTCCATCATCATGGAGCTTCTTCATGCGTTTCCAACTTATATGACCAAGCCGACAGTGCCAAAAGTAAGTCATATTCAGATCATTTGGTTTCAACCTTTTAACATTTATGTTATAGACCGATTCACTATCAAGATTTAAAATAAATAACCCGTTCTGAACGGGTGCAAAGCCATGAAAAATATCTTTCAAATATAAAGAACAACCATTATTCTTAATATTCGACTCATAACATTGTCTCATCAAACATGAGGCGGAAATAATGTTTCGACTAAGCGCTGGAACATAATAACAATTATTTAGTTCCAAAATAAATCCTGAAGGTAAATGAAGTTGCATCGTGCCGACTTCCAACGCAGCGACTCTCGCCTTGTTGCCGACTCGAATATCAACCTCTCCTCTTGCCACGCTCCTAGTTCTTACCAGCCCCTGCAACGAGTTGCAAATGTGAATGACTGATCCGGTATCATATACCCAAGAACTATTAGGTGCATCAGCAAGATAAATGTCTATAACATTGCACACAAGCATACCTGAGTTGGAAGTCACACCTCCACTCTTGGCTCTGTCAGCCAAATACTTGGTGCAGTTCCTCTTCCAGTGGCCATCTTGCTTGCAATAGAAGCAATTGGCTCCGGCTGTAGGAGAAGGCTTAGTCTTTGAGGGAGCACTCTGGACAGGGCCATGGGCGCTACCTCCTGACTTATCCTTCTTCTTCTTAGTCCAAGAACTCTTCTTGAACTTAGCCTTATTCTGCACCATCAACACTTGACTGGTGCCTTTCTTGATATCAGCCTCTGCCGTTTTGAGCATCCCATGTAATTCAGTGATACTCTTATCCATACCATGCATATGGTAGTTCGAGATGAACGAACCATACGCACTAGGAAGAGAGTTCAGAATTATATCAGTAGCGAACTCTTCGTTAATTGGGAAGCCCTAGCCGATCCAAAGACTGTATGTAACCAATCATCTTGATTACATGCGGACTCAGTGGATCACCGTCTTTCAGCTTACAGCCAAGCAAAGCTTGAGAGACTTGATACCTCTCAGTCTTTGCTTGAGCCTGGAACATACTTTTGAGGCTTTCGATCATATCGTAGGCCTCAACATTCTCGAACTGCTGCTGCAAGTCCGGTTCCATGTGTGCAAGCATAAGACAGCTAATTTCCGTAGACTCATCTCTAGTCTTACGGTAGGCATTTGTGACAGCGACAGTCGCATCGTCATCTGGCTCTTCTGGAAGTGGAGTTTCTAGAACATGTTCTTTCTTGTCATGCTTGAGGACTATCCTCAGATTACGATACCAGTTGGTGAAATTAGTTCCATTTAGCTTATCTTTCTCTAAGATTGACCTCAACGCAAACGCGGACAACTGAGGAAGGTTGCTAGGTGCCATTGATCTACAACAGAAAATACGCAAAAACACTTAAGACATGTATTCATAAAAGAGCAGGCATATTAAACGCTTTAATACTTATGCTCCCACTAGAACCAACATCCCTCCGATGGTTGCTAAGTGATTCAGGACCCTAAATAAGCAAGCCGACTAGTGAGCTTTAGCATCACCGCTAGCCGTCAAGTGATCTAGGTAGGCAACACCTTGCCAATCGTATCTCTATACGACTCCTGTTAGTTGGGTGACATCACATGCCCCGGCTCCCAACCTACCTCGCCCCGAGCCCCACAACCGTTGTGATGGACTCGTCTAGATTACCAAGTGCTTCTGCTTGTAAGAGTCCGACTCGAACCCACCTAACCGGAAAGAATTGGTAGCACCTCAATTTTATGAGCCCACTACCAAGAATGTCCGACTTGTGATGGTGCAGCACTGGCGGGGCGACCGACTAGACCTTCTTTGAGGGATTAAAGAATCTACCAACTATCTACATAGAGGTAAATAGAGACATAACAATAACACAAATAAAGCAATTATAATGTGAAATGGTATGGCTCTCTTCATGGTGATCTCCATCTCCACAAAGCTTGTAAGTCGACTCGTGCCAACTCTTGTCACGTGCCATCTTACTCCATGTAGCCGACTTGTACATCGACTTCCATGCCTTCCGGGTTCTCCAACAAGCTACACTAGCTAGTAAATGAAAATTTACATAGAGAATCCGACACGCAGGCCGGTATACAATAAAATGACAGCACCTAGGCTCCAGCCGGCTGACATAAACATGATACGCAGATCATGTATGGATTACACACATCACATGCACATAAGCCATACCATTCACAACTTCCTGCAAAAACAAGTTATGCATACATACGATATCTACCGGCGTTGTGAACTCGCAACGACATCTAAGGCGCTACGACAGGGCGAAGCCGGCGGTCCCATCCCAAATCTGACATCTAAGGACGATTTCGGAAAACGCAGATCTCATCTGCATCCCGATCATGGATTTCTTCATCGGATAAAACGATTTTACCCGAATCTGATCCGTATTCCGATTCGACCAAACTCTTTGATCTTCGATCACCGCAACTGGATTTATGTGTCACGGTATACCCCGATGGCGGAAACCGACCGGTAGGGGTAATTGTTCCACGACCTTAGCAGTATGATCACGGAAACCAGATCATCCATTAACCCCGAGTACGATTGATCCAATCAACCTTGTACAAAACCGATCTATCTCATAGACCGACCACCAAAACAGCAATTAGATCACATCTAACGCTAACTACATATCACAAATGTATGGATCTCGGGCCTAATACCAGAAGCTACCGCTCTGATACCACTGTTGGGGCGCGTAGAGATAAACGAAAACTTTTCCTACGCAATGCTCCCAAGATCTAGCCGAGGTAGAAGGCCACGAAGATTACCACTAGACGCGCGGTTGCGGATTATCGGTGAAGCGCGTCGGGGCAGTGCAGTCCCACGATCCGGTCCGGCCGATCCAATCCCTCGAACGTCGAAGTGCTGAACGTACAGCACCTCTGCCGGTATCCACACGTGCGAGGAGGAGCTCCGACGGCAGACTGCTAGGTCTGGTGCGACGGCTGGACTGAGTGGGCTAGGGTTCCCAACGCATGGGGGGTGGAGTGACGTGCGTGCTGGGCAACATGCGCCCCTCTTTATATAGCGTATGGTAATGGGCTGCACAACACTTGTGGCCCATTCCCTCTGTGAGTCCGACTCACAACTCAGTCCATTTCCGGTTCGGGTCCAACCCGACCAAATGCTTGCTCCCGCTCTTAAGTGTGCGACCCTGCAGGCTCATGGCGACATGGACACGATTGGAGTCCGACTCTCAATCGATCAATCGGTAGCGGCTCCTAGCAGAACGTGCCGACTCCCAAGTCCCATTGAGTCATGACGACATACCTTTCAATGTGATATTCATCTTAGTCCCTTTTGCCTCACGATATACCTTGTCGAACTATAGGCGATTCATCGTCATCCCTTTAATAGTTCAACTCTCTTCTCGATCCGTGATATGTGATTCACCTGACTAACTCTTAGTCAACAGACACAGTTAACACTTAACTGAGTTGCGCATGGCCATGCTTCCTGAATCATATCACTCGAGAGGGCCCTGAGAATATCTCTCCATTCGGAGGGGCAAAATCCCATCTTGATTATCCACATCATGCAGCTTGCTTCTCATTCGACCCGAACTCTGCCTTTATAGTTGCCTTGTCACAGAACAACGTTTGACAGAACCTAAGTCGGTGATCCACAACTCGGATTGTGCGACAACCTCAGGTCTAAGGATTACATTGATTGAGACATGCAAATGACGACTTGATCGTTGCATCTCAATGTGGGTCAGTCCGACTTGCTAAACTCTTTAGCCAAGTCCGTGAACGTTGGAATGGCATCACCATGCCCATGACAAGTGGAACCGTGTCATCAGCCAACACTCACATTAGTCTAGGATGTGTGTCCAGCACAACCTTAACGACCAAGGACAATTAGTATGAACAACATGAATATATAGTTCCACAATCGAATCACATATTCAATGACATATATCAGATGTTCAAAACAAGGACAACTTAATAACTTTATGAATACAGTGGGAATTACATCATACATGATTGCCTCTAGGGCATATTCCCAACAGAATATCTCTCCATTCGGAGGGGAAAATCCCATCTTGATTATCCACATCACGCAGCTTGCTTTTCATTCGACCCGAACTCTGCCTTTATAACTGCCTTGTCATAGAACAGCGCTTGACATAACTTAAGTCAGTGATCCACAACTCGGATTGTGCGACAGCCTCGGGTCTAAGGATTACATTGATTGAGACATGCAAATGACGACTTACTCGTTGCATCTCAATATGGGTCAGTCCGACTGGCTAAACTCTTTAGATAAGTCTGTGAACGTTGGAATGGCATCGCCATGCCCATGACAAGTGGAACCGAGTCATCAGCCAAGACTCACATTATTCTAGGGTGTGTGTCCAGCACAACCTTAATGACCAAGGACAATTTAGTATGAACAACAGGAATAC
This sequence comes from Alopecurus myosuroides, assembly GCA_028641055.1. NCBI lineage: Eukaryota > Viridiplantae > Streptophyta > Magnoliopsida > Poales > Poaceae > Alopecurus > Alopecurus myosuroides. Next base: position 289,773,125 of record CM054059.1, read on the forward strand.
ATAGTTCCACAATCGAATCACATATTCAATGACATGTATCAGATGTTCAAAACAAGGACGTCTTAATAACTTTATGAATACATTGGTAATTACATCATACATGATTGCCTCTAGGGCATATTCCCAACACCTGGGAGCTACAACACCATAGGGGGGCGTGGTTCCCCCTCTGGCCGCGCCAAGGGGTGGTGTGGTCCCCCCTGGCCACCCTCCAGCATCGCCCTTTCGCCTATATATGCCCCCCGATGCATAAACCCTAAATGAATTGACCTTTTCCACCAAAAAGATTCGTAGCTCCGCCGCCGCCGCCGACAAGTTTCGGGGGACAGAAATCTCTGTTCCGGCACCCTGCTGGACGGGGAAGTGCCCCGGGAGCCATCTCCATCGACTCCACCGCCATCGTCGTCGCCGTTGCTGTCTCCTATGATGAGAAGAGAGTAGTTCTCCCCCGGGGCTGAGGGTTCTACCGGTAGTGATGTGTTTCATCTCTCTCTCCCATGGTTTGATCTTTATGTGATCGTGAGCTTTGTAATCAAGTTGAACATTAGATGTTACTCTTCATCTGTTATGCTACTCAAGTGGTTTTGTTATGAGATCTCCGTAAACACTTTGATCACTGTGTAAAGGTGACAGTGTGTGCATCGTGTGGTTTAGCATGATATTTATATCTTGTGTTGGAGATGAACCTATGAGATTGTGGTGTTTGTCTAGTACCTTCTAGGGTGCTCATAGTGACAGCGTGGGGTTAACTAGACACTGTCATGCGACTTTGAGGAGTGCTTTTTGCATCCCTACGCAATGAATTGGTGTTTGTTATTCAACTAGAGAGTGGTTCATTGTAGCATAGTGAAGAGAAGATATTTATGCATTCAATTATGTTTTCATTGTTGAGAGTGTCCACTAGTGAAAGTAGGATCCCTAGGCCTTGTTTCCAAACATTAAAACACCGTTTACATTTAGTTCTGCTACATGTTTGCTTTCTGCCATTTTTATTTCAGATTGCTATTATAGATTACAATTATCCATATCACTTGTATTTTACTCTCTCTTCGCGCCCTGAACTAGTGCACCTATACAACTGACAATTGTATTAGGTGTGTTGGGGAAACAAGAGACTTCTTGTATCTTAATTGCAGGGGTTGCTTGAGAGGGATACCTTTGACCTCTTCCTCCCTGAGTTCGATAAACCTTGGGTAATCCACTTAAGGGAAACTTGCTATTGTTCTACAAACCTCTGCACTTGGAGGCCCAACAATGTCTACAAGAATAGAAGCGTGCGTAGACATCAAGCTCTTCTCTGGCGCTGTTGCATGGGAGGTAAGGTAAAAGATACTCACATCCTCTGTGAGTGATTGAAGTTATTTCCTTTAGATTCTGCAATTATATCTTTTTGTTTCTTGTTTTCACTAGTTAGGCTTATTTTTACTTGTTGTTTGTTTTTTATTTTTATAGTTGGTCTTAATGGAAAACACCAAAAATATGAGAGAGCTTTATTTGCATGCTGGTAAAAATGTTGTTAGCATTAATTCTTTGGATACCATTATTTATAATACTATGGAAAAGTCTAAGCTTGGGGAAGCTAGTTTTTATAAAAATTTTAGTTCCCAAGTTTTTGAGGAGAAAATTTGCTCTGATGATACTTTATCTCCCATATGTGATAAATCTAATGATGCTTGTGATATTTCAAAACCTCCTGCTGAAAGTGTTCCTTTTAAAATACCTAAGAAAATTGTTGAACGTGTCACGAATAACTGCTATTTTGGAGATGGAACTGTCCATCCTCGTGATCATTTACTCTTTATACATGAATAATGCGGGTTGTTCAAGTGTGCAGGTATTTCAGCGGAAAAGTTAAGAGGAGGTTATTCTCTTTGTCACTTAAGGACAAAGCAAGGGAGTGGTATGAGCTACTAGATGACCCTCATCATTTGGAGTGGAAGGAGCTTGAATCTCTATTTTACTCTTAATTTTATTCTTCGCATGAACTCTATTTAGATAGGAATTACATTTATAATTTTTGGCCTCATGATGGAGAAAGCATTGCTCAAGCTTGGGGAAGACTGAAAACATTAATACTTAAATGTCCTAACCATGAGCTTCCTAAGGAAATAATTGTTACTAATTTTTATGCAAGGCTTTCAGGACATTACAGGGATTATCTAGATGCATGTTTAGAGGGTTCTTTCTCAAGTAAGGAGGTTGAAGCTAAATGGGATCTTCTTGAAACAATTGAAACCAACAATGAGGGTTGGAATAACGACAAAGGTAAAGAATCAGTTATAAACTATGAGTATGATTACATTAAGTCTTTCGCTGAAACTGCTGATTTTCAAGAGCTTACTGCTAAATATGGTATTGATCCTCAAATGATTGTTGGTTGGTATAGATCCTTTGCTTCTTATATTAATGTTCCTAAATCAAATGGATACATACATCATGAACCTTTTAAAGACACTTGCATGAAAATGAAACTATTATTAATGATTGCAATGAACATTCTCAAACTTCTGAAAGTACTATTTCTTATAAGCATGTTAATTTTTGTGGAGCACTTAGACCTTGTGAAAATAATTAAACCAAAGAAGAATATTGCATCCATCATAGGAATGAAACAACTAGAAAATGGGACACTTTAGGTGATTTTGGTAAAAAAGTGTGTGCCCTCTATCCTTTTATTTGTGAACTTTGCTGTAAAGTGGGTCATTTCAATTTTCAATGCTCGTGCTGTAATAGATATTCGAATACTGGAAGTTTGTATTGTGATGACATGATCACTACTAATCATCTTGATGAACTCACATTATTTTTGGGGTGTGAAGTGTTATCAAGAAAAACTTCTTTTGTAGATATGAGTGCTCTTGATATGAATAGTGTCCTGCATGGTTGTCATCTTTATTGTGTTAATAATTGCCACACAAAATACTTACGTACAAAATATTATAAAAGAGGAGACTTTAAAAATATAGGATAGGGCTCATATTTGTTTTCATCTTATTAATGAAGAGGAGGAATCCTCCAAGGTTTGTTTTATTGTTTGTGACAATAAACCAGGGTATGTGGAGAAGCTTCCTTTCAAGCTTCTCCCTCCTATAGAGAGGAAGAAGAAGAAGAGGAGTAAAAGGAGAGAGGTAACGGTATCTCCCCCTAAGCATGTTGATTCTATTATAGTTTTTGATGAGTCTGAACTAGATGATTTTCCTATGCATGTTATTTATGAAAGTGATCATGATTGGGATAAACACACCACTATTGATATTGAGAATCTCTTTGGTACCAATTCTGAAAATGATGATAATTGATGTACTATTAGTACCATCCATGTTCCTTCCAATTATGATATAGAAAGCTCTGAGCTTGTGGATGATGTGTTTGAAAATCCTGTTGCTACTGATGATTATATGCTTGATACATCTTTTTCTAGTAAAAATGATGATATTGCTTATGATGATACTATGCCTCCAGTCTTTGATAACTATTATAAAAGATGCTATAACATAGGCTATGACTACAATTATCCTTATGTAACTTGTCATAGTTATGGAGGGATTACCCAAAACCATCTCCCCAATATACAACTTGTCTATCATGTTGGAGTTCTTTATGATGATTACAACGATGAATATGATATTTTCCGTCCACCTACTATTGAGGAGAACATTAATTATGATTACAATATGCCTGCTATATCTGATGATTATGGTGATGAGAATGATAATGATAGCTATTTTGTTGAATTTTCTCCCACTACTATTAATAAGAATGACTATGCTTTTGTGGAGAGTAATAATTATTTTATGCATGTGGCTCATGATAAGAATGTTTCTTGTGATAGTTATATTGTTAATTTCATTCATGACGCTACTGAAAGTTATTATGAGAGAGGGAAACATAGTCTTATGCATCTCAAAAATATCAAGTTTCCCCTCTTTATGTTGAATGTTCTGAATTTGCACTTATTTTGTCTTCCTATGCTAGCCACTTTGTGCTTTATTGACTTGTTTTTTCTACAAGATTCTTTTTCATAGGAAGTGGGTTAAACTTAATTTTTTTTATGTTTGCTTCTTGATGCTCTCTTTTTCTTAAATTAATATTTATCATGTGAGCATCTTCTCAAATTATCATGCCTAGTTAAAAGGCTTTAAAGAAAATCACTTCTTGGGAGATAACCCATGGTTTTATTTATTTGCTTTCTTTTTCTCTGTTTTCTTTGAGTAAAGTGGTCGTATACTTGTATAGAAACTCCTTTGTATATTTCTTTTCATTTTTTAGTAGTGCCAAGTAAGGTTTCTCACGAGAGTTGGAGGTTGTTTTGGATTTCTGTGCAGGAAACAGATTTCTGCTGTCCAACGTAAAAAATCATAAAAATCACAAAAAAATCAGAATGACATGAAATTGCTTGTTCTTATTCCTAGGCTAATTCCGCAAATTTTTTGTTCTTTAAATTTTTCGATCTGAGCAACGTAAGTTCCTTGAAAAAATTCGTTTTTACAGACTGTTCTGGTTTTGACAGATTCTGCCATTTTTCTTACATTTTCTCTTTTGCGATGTCAAGTGGATTTCTTTGCTTCACAAAACATAAGTGGATGTAGCTAATGTTAAAAAAAGTATCAATAGCACGTGTTCCATACAGAATCCATGGATTTTTGGTTGTTGCACTAACCCTCTAATGCGAATTACTCTTTGAGTGTGGTGTGTGAAGGAAGTTTTCAAGTGTCAAGAAAAGAGGGTGATATATGTGATCAAGAAGAGTGCAAGATCAAAGCTTGGGGATGCCACGTGGTTCATCCAAGCATATTTTAAGAAGACTAAAGCACCTAAGCTTGGGGATGCCTAAGGCATCCCCTCCTTCATCAACAATCTATCAGGTCACTTCTAGTGAAACTATATTTTTATTCGGTCACATCATATGAAGTTTACTTGGAGCATATGTTTGTTTTCATTTTGTTTTCTTTTGTTTTCCTTGCTTCAATAATATAGTTGGACCCTAGCATTCATTGTTTGGGAGAGAGACATGCTCCTCTTTTTCGTTTGAATACTCGCTATGCTAGTGTTCTTAGTTTTTCTTGTAGCTGCTGCAAATATTCCTGTTTAGCTCTTGTTTTCATTTCATCTCTTGTTCAGAGCTGTTAGTTTTAGTAGTGTTATGTGAGTACTATCATGTTTGCTTGCTGTAGGATTTAGAGAGTTTTTTAAAGCATGTTTTGTATGGTGCTTGTTGGGAAAAGAAACTGTTGCTTGAGGTAGAATTTACAACGGTGCAAGTAGAAGCTTGTATAGACTATGGCTAGACTTTTTCATATCATGCTAGATGTTATTTTAGTTCTAACGCTTTGTGGTTATTTAGTAGCATGATTAGCCTCAAATATCTGAGAGTGTTTAATGTGCCATTGAAAGAATCATGAGTTGTTCTTGTCATATTGAAGCATAAATTTGTTGTATTCTCCTTTGAATGTTTTATTTGGTTGACTTGGCACATGCTCACACCATGTTTATGACTATGAACCAGTCAATAATATCCTCCATGATCATTTAGTTTTTGAACTTGTGGTACCACTTATGATTTGATCAATGAAGTTTATGTCGCTATGCATGATTATGGCTCTAATGCTCTCTTGATTTGTCGCTCCCAGTCTTTTGCTAGCCTCCACCTGTACTGAGTGTGATATCTATTCGTGCATACAACTCCCAAAAACCAAAGTTTTCCCATTTTGTCCACCATACCTACCTACATGTGGTATTTAACCGCCACTCTAAAGTAAATTGCTCATGTGTTACCTTTAAAACTTTCAAAACTAATCATGTTGTGTGCTCCTGTTTTAGCTCATGAGGACGTAAATAGAGAATCTTGATCGAACTAGTTGATTGGACTTTCACACCCTGGACCAGTGGCTTCATCCGCTTATTCAATGATAGAAGATCTGGCACCGGGGTGCCCAGCCCCAAATTAATAACAAAAATTCTATTCACTATTTTTGCCCCTGATTTATCAGTCAAAGCATAATTGTGTAAACAAAAGAGAAAGAGGGATGACCTTCTACCCAGATGCATCCTTCTATGAGAGACGCTCTTGTGAATTCTAGTTGGCTTGTGACGTACTGTATTTTCTGTTTACCATTCGTTGACATAAGCATACACATCTCTTAAAATATAGACACTCCTCCATGGTATGTGATTGTTTGCAGGCACCCGAGGATTCGGTTAGCCCTGGTTTGTGTAAGATGGTTGGGAGGAGTGTCAAGCTTTTTATACCTATGTTTAATAAAAAAAACTCTAGCACATGAGTGATCCATGCTTCTCTCTGCGAAGGGCCTTTCTTTTAGTTTTATGTTGAGTCTACATCTTCTAACTTTATGCACAGTTGAGAGAGCATAGTTGCCATTCTGAGTTTTATGTGCATTTGTCCCAGAAACATTATTAATTGATTCATGATGTGTTATTGCTTGTTCTCTAATTATTTGTTCTAGTCTTCCTCATGAACTTTGAAGGTGTCCTGGCATTTATGTGTTTCCCCACTCTTAAGTACTAGCGAAATATCACTTTGACATGTTTTCTCTATACTTGAAACAAACGTATATCTTTTGTTGCATTGTAATTCATGATCTTTTATTTGAGTTACATCTCATGATGCAAGGTGATTGCTATGATTTATTATTAAAGTTCTATTATCATTCTTGTGTTAAAGTTCTATGATCTCAACTTACTTATGCTTTTACATTATTGATCATCAAGTTTATGTTGGTAGCATGTCACCTCAGAAATTATGTGTTTTTATCGTTTACCTACTCAAGGACGAGTAGGACCTAAGCTTGGGGATGCTGATACGTCATAAACGTATCCTTAATTTCTGATGTTCCATGTTGTTTTCATGCTGTTTCCCACATGTTTGCTATACACTTTATGTCATTTTTATCGATTTTCAAGACTAACATATTGACAAGATGCCATAGAGCTAGTTCCCTGTTTTCTACTGTTTTTAGTTTCAGAAAAGTTGTTATGGAAATATTCTCGGAATTGGCATATTCGAAGCCTAGAAGTCTTAGAATCCCCGGAGGGTCCATGGAGTCCCGAAAAGACCCAGAGGGGTGCCCGGGATCCACCACACCATAGGGGGGCGCGGTTCCCCCTCTAGCCGCACCAAGGGGTGGTGTGGGCCCCCTGACCACCCTTCCGCATCGCCCTTTCGCCTCTATGTGCCCCCGATGCATAAAACCTAAATGAATCGGCCTTTTCCACCAGAAACATCCGTAGCTCCGCCGCCGCCACCGAAAAGTTTCGGGGGACATAAATCTCTGTTCCGGCACCCTTCCGGACGAAAAAGTGCCCCCAGATCCATCTCCATCAACTCCACCGCCATCTTCATCTCCGTTCCTGTCTCCTTTGATGAGGAGGGAGTAGTTCTCCCCCGGGGCTGAGGGATCTACCGGTAGCAATGTGTTTCATCTCTCTCTCTCCCCCATGTTGTGATCTTTATGTGATTGTGAGCTTTGTAATCGAGTTGAATATTAGATGTTACTCTTCATATGCTACTCAAATGGTTTTGTTATGAGATCTCCGTAAACACTTTGATCATGGTGTAAAGGTGACAATGTGTGCACCATGTGGTTTAGCATGATATTTATATGTTGTGTTGGAGATGAACCTATGAAATTGTGGTGTTTGTCTAGTACCGGAGAGTGGTTCAGAGTAGCATAGTGAAGAGATGATATTTATGCATTCAATTATGTTGATATTGTTAATAGTGTCCACTATTTAAAATAAGATCCCTAGCCCTTGTTTTTAAGCATTGAAACACCGTTTACAATCAGTTCTGCTACATGTTTGCTTGCTGTCATTTTTATTTCAGATTGCTATTATCACTTACAATTATCCATATCACTTGTATTTTACTCTCTCTTCGCCGAACTAGTGCACCTATACAACCGATAATTGTATTAGGTGTGTTGGGGACACAGGATACTTCTTGTATCATAATTGCAAGGTTGCTTGAGAGGGATACCTTTGACCTCTTCCTCCCTGAGTTCGATAAACCTTGGGTAATCCACTTAAGAGGAACTTGTTGTTGTTCTACAAACCTGTGCACTTGGAGGCCCAACACTATCTACAAGAATAGAAACGCGCGTAGACATCAAGGGCCAACTTGTTTTCGGAGAATTGCGGAACTAATGTGTTTCTTTGTATTTAACTTTCATCTTTTTCCATCATATTTCTCCATTTACTGATTACTACAGACATGTTTGAAACTATTGTTCGCGGTTTTCTTTCTTGTCATTACATATGCCGAGGTGCTACGTGGTGTTTAGAGGCAGGGTTCTAGGAGTCTACGACCACTGGGAAGACTGCTTGGAGCAAGTGAACAAGTTCAGGGGCAATGCCTACAAAGACTACAACACTAGAGTGGCGGTGGAAGCTAGTGGTTCATCTATCAAGAGGAACAGAAGAAGAACATCAAGTGGATGAAGACCCTCGCCGCCCTTGCTATCGCCGTCGCCTCGCTCGCCATGCTTGCAGTGCTATGGTTCCTAGTTTATTAGGTTATCGATGACAAGATAGGTCATTTCTAATGATGATGAAGCATCGATCGATGTACTAGGTCTCGATGATTAACTGTTTGATCTATCTATGCGGCTCTGATGAACACTTTGTAGTGATGATGAACTGTTTGATGTAGCTATTCGGCATTCTAAGTAATATGATCGACTATGATATATTATTTGTTCGTCGCATCACTGTTTTAATCAACTTTGCCTACGTATATTCTTCTGTATCTGAACTGTATATACCTGTATTTGAACTGTATGTACCTGTATAAATACGATATTGCGTATTTAAAAAAATACAGGAAAATGTAGCCGTGGCGCACCTAAAATCATAGGCGTGGTGCACCAGGAAATATAGCCGTGGAAGGAAATATAGTCATGGCGCACCTATAACCATAAGCGTGGTGCACCAGGATAATATAGGCGTGGGCGTGGCGCACCGAGGCCGTGCGCCATGGCTATCGGTAGGCGTGGTACACTAGATAGGTGTGCGACGGCTATTCCAATAAGCGCGCCGCGACTATGGTGGCGCACCCTGGTGCGCCGCGCATAGCCAATTTTGGTGCGTCACGCATAGCCTTTTCCCTAGGAGACAAACCTTCCTTTCTTTTAAAGATCCACTTGCATCGGACGACCTTCTTTTTATAGGCAAGCGCACAACATCCCACCTGTCATTTTTCTCAAGTGATTGCATTTCCTCGTGTATTGCACCAATCCACTTGTCATGGTAACCGGAAGCAATAGCTTCATTGTATATAGCTGGTTCAGCATCATGCTCCACCTGTTCAGCACAACTTAGAGAAAAATAAACAAAATCACATTCCTGAATTAAACGAGTATGAGGTCCTTTATTCCTCTTCTCTCTACGCTCTGCAATAGAGAATTTTTCTTGCTGCAAAATAGGAGGTGAGGGTGGCACAATATCCTCCTCATCAATTTAAGTTTCCTCCTCATTCAGGTGCTCTACCTCCATATGCAAACGAACTTATGGTTCGTCCTCATTAGAAAAATCTGTCACAACATCAGTCAACAAACTGCCTCATACATAACAGATTAGTTAAACACAACACTCATGCTGAAAAACGTCTTTTTGGTTTCCGAATTCCACAACTTATATCCTTTCACTCTGGAACCATAACTAAGAAACAAGCACTTAACAACTCTAGGCTCTAATTTTCAATTATCAACATGAGCATATGCAGTGTAACCAAAGACTTCTAGTTGTGAATAATTAGCTGGCTCACCAGACCATACCTCAATAGGAGTTTTCTTGTCAAGTGGGATGGATGGTGACTTGTTGATCAAGTAGCAGGCAGTGTTGGCAGCCTCATCCCAAAAACGCATGTTCATACGGGCGTTAGACAACATGCAGCGAGCCTTGGAGATGATCGTCATGTTCATCCACTCGGCTACACCATTCTGCTGAGGTGTGTACGGGATGGTGTGATGCGTGACAGTGCCTTCCTGCGCACAATAATCATCAAAAGCATACGAACAAATTCGCAACCATTGTCGGTACGAAGCAACTTCACCTTCTCTCCATTTTCCTTTCAATCATAACTTTCCACTCTTTAAAACCAACAAAAGTATCATCCTTAGTTTTTAGGAAATAAGGTCAAACTATTATAGAGTAATCATCAATGATAGTAAGCATATACCGAGCACCACCATAAGAGGGCTTAGGTGAAGGCTCCCACAAATCAGCATGCACATAATTTAATGTACCTTTGGTGGTATGAACAGAAGCATTGAACTTAACTCTCTTATGCTTACCAAATACACAGTGTTCATGGAACGGCAACTTATTTATATTGTAGTCCTTCAGAAGTTCTCTCTTCACCAATTATGCCATACCGTGTTCACTCGTGTGTCCAAGTCGCTTATGCCAAAAGTTAGTTCTACTTGGATCATCATTAGTAATAACAACAGCAGTACCAGACAAAGTGCTGCCTCTAAGAATATATAACTTGGCAGAATTCATATCACCAATCATAACACTGAGAGAACATTTCGATACCTTCGGGCGTTTATCCCCTCCGGCATACTTGTACCCGTCACAATCAAAGATACTCAACGAGATCAAATTTCTCGCCATAGATGATATGTGTTTCAGTCAGCGTGTGTGTCATCCTATTATGGGTTTTGATATGAAAAGATTCAACGCCAACAATATGAAATTTTTCCTCCCTCCCCACACACACAAAATCTCCAGTCTGCACAACCTCATAAGAACTGGACCAATCTTTGGTACAAAAAAATACGAAACGAACAAGCTGTAACAAGAATCCACTCATCATCACGGGTAACACAAGCAACAAGAACAACTAAGCATTCACCATCAGAACTATTATCACCAGCAACAACAACATGTTTACCATTACCATTACCGTCAGATTTATTCTTTGGTTGGTAAGTACCATTCCTTTTCTTCTTGTTCTACACCTTCTAGCAATCATCAATGGTGTGATTGGTTTTCTTACAGTACCTGCTCTTACCTTTGTTGTCCTTTGGACTTTGAACGGTCACTGCTCTTATCTTTGAACGTTCACTGCTCTTATCTTTCTTGTTGGTGTAGTTGTTATCTCGCTGCTAAGCCCTGCCTCGTACCCGCATTGCATCGCCTTTGGAAGACAATGTGTTAGAATGCACCATAACTTTCATTTTCCCCCTAGTCTGCAGGGCCTCACAAACTTCCGACAGGGTTAGTTCATGGCGGCTTAATATTATGGTATCTCGCAGGTTTGCAAAAGAACTAGGCAGCGAACATAACAACAGAAGAGCTAAATCTTCATCCTCATATTTTACCTCCATCGATACTAGGTCGGCAACGATCTCCTTAAAGATCGACACGTGGTTCATCACAGAACCACCATCTTGCATCTTGAGCGAGAACAACTTCATATTTACGTGCATCTTGCTGGTTAGATCTTTTGACATGCAGATCGATTCCAGCTTGAACCACAATGCTGCTGCGGATTTCTCCTGCAGCACCTCTTGTAAGATACCATTATATAGATGAAGCCGAATCAACGATAAAACCTTACGATCTTTGCGCTTCTCCTCAGGAGTCCACTCCCTCGCATCCTTACTCCTGAACACATCCAGTGCCTGATACGTCATAAACATATTCTTAATTTCTGATAATCTATGTTGTTTCCATGTTGTTTCCTACATGTTTGCTATACATTTTATGTCATTTTTATCAATTTTCCGGACTAACCTATTGACAAGATGCCACAGAGCCAGTTCCCTGTTTTCTTCTGCTTTAGTTTCAGAAAAGTTGTTCTGGAAATATTCTCGGAATTGGAAAATTCGAAGCCCGGAAGTCTTAGAACTCCCGAAGGTTTCACGGAGTCCCGAAGAGGCCCGGAGGGGGCCACAGGGGTGTCACACCATAGGGCGGCGCGCCCCTCGGCCGCGCCTGGGGGTGGTGTGGGCCCCTTGGACGTCCACCACCATCACCCTTTCGCCTATTTATACCCCCCGATACGTCAACCCTAAAAATATACCACTTTGTCCCGAGAAACACCCGAGGCCGCCGTCATCGTCATCCCGAGATCGGGAGGGTTCTGGAGCTCTCCCCGGCACCCTGCTGGGAGGGGAATTCATCACCGGAGGGGTCTACACCACCATGCCCTCCTCCAAAGTGATGCGTGAGTAGTTCATCCCTGGACTACGGGTCCATAACAGTAGTTAGATGGTTGTCTTCTCCACTTTGTACCTCATGTTTAGATCTCATGAGCTGCCCTACATGACCGAGATCATTTTTATGTCATGCTACATGTTGTGTTTGCTGGTATCTGATGAATGTTGAATGCTATGTCTTATGATTATCAATCTATCATGTTATCTTCATGCATATGTTATTTATGATCTTTCATGCTCTCCGTTATTAGTAGAAGCTCTGGCCAAGTAGATGCTAGTAAATCCAAAAGAGAGTATTTATGCTCGATAGTGGTGTCACACCCCACTTTTTGGAACCTTGTACTGTAGTTCAAGGAGAAAAAAAATAGGGCCAACAATTTTTTTTTCTAACAACATGATTGTTTGAACCTACATGTGTATATGATCTTAATCATATATGCAATGCAAGTTTTATTCCATTTGGGAAACCATCACAAACTTTCCCTAAAAATAATTCTATTTGTTTCTCCTGTTGTTTTCCCTGATGTTATTTGAGTGGTTTTTATTCCAAGACTTGGATAGTTCCTGATTTCATCTTTAAATAAACTTTTATCTTTTTTGGATCCAATAAAAAAAATTCAAAATGATTTATGGAAGTTTTCTTTTAAGTTTTCTATAGAAACTATTCCCTGAAAATATAGCCAAGTACATGTTTTCCACCTTTGTTTTCACTAGGCTATAATATTCCATTTTGTGTTTTCTTGACTTCTCTTTGTTCCTTGTTATATGGATTACAAATTCATAAGATTTGTTTGATTTTTGGAATAAGAAAATAATCTTTTGCTTGTTGTTTTTGGTGGAAGAAAAATAAGGCAGAAAAGGGCATTTTTCGAAAACAGAGAAAAACAGAAAGTACACCTTTTCCCACTATGTTTTCATAGCCTTAAACTATTTCAAAATTGTTTTCAAAATATGTTTCTGAAAGTTTAAAACATGTTTAACAAGTTCCAACTTGGAAAACAAAAATTGGAATCCATTTGGTCTCTGAAAACATTCCAAACTTTTTGCTCATTCTTCTGATTTCCAACATTAAGAAAAATTTCTAAGTGTTAACTAAATTTTCTGAATTTTTGCAACAGTGGCACATACACTTTTGGACAGATGTTTTCATTGCCTTTTCTTGGAAGATTTGAAGTGAGGCCTTGTCTACTGTGTTGACCATAATATGTACTCGACCTAGGATCCCTTACTTGGCTTCTAGAAGTTATGTGGAGAAAGAAATATGTGTGGGAAAGAGGAGGGGGCAGTGCTGATGTGGCAAGGTACGAGCTCACATACCTTGACCCTTGTGATCTTGCCTTGCCCTCTTCTCCACTCCAAAGGCCACATTTGACTTTCCCCCTTGCTAGTCTTGCCCCTTGGCACAATGCCATGCTTTGCAAAGTCCAAAACACCCCCAGGGCACCCCCATGCCAACCATTGGCATGAACCCGAGGGAACTTTTGCCATTTGACCAAAACCCATGGCTATAAGCCACCCCACCCTTGTCCCTCTCGCCACAGCACTCCCATACCACCCTCACTCACTCCCCAAGCCAAAGTGGGTGTGCCCCTAGCCTCTATGAGCGTGCACAAGCCGTAGATCGCCATCGGCCACCAAGCTCAAGCCCGAGGTGGAGCACCTCGATCTCTCCCTCCCACCTCCCGTGCTCACCTCCGTTGAACTCCCCGTGATCCACTGACCCTGCCTGACCACTCCGCGTGTTTGTTCTCGTGCAGAAACGCCGCCGCCATCCACCTCGCCGTTCCCCGTCGTTTGGCGCCGCGCCCGAGTCCCGCGCCCCTCGACTCCCCCGCGTCCCTAAGTCCTCCCCGAGCCCGCGCCTGCCCCCGTCGAGCACCCACGGTGAGCCACCGGCCGTTCCCGCGTCCCCGTCGTGCGTTCGGAGAGAGAGAGAGAGAGAGGGAGAGAGCAGGAAGACACCGCCGGGGGCGTCGGTCTGAAGATCAATGGCCCCCGTTGAACCGTGCGTTTCCCGTGCCCTGGCTGCACTCGCGTGCCCGCGTGGGCCGTTTTCGGCCGGTTGCTGGGCCGCGCCCGTAGAAACCAGCACGCCCCCTCCGTTTGTTTTCCCTTTTAAATTTTTACAGAAAATTTCTTGATTGCTTTAGCTCAGTTAAAATTAGTTTTCGTGCAAAACAAAATCGACCAAAATGCATGGCACTAGATATATGTTTTCTTAACCATGTCCACTTGGTAGATCCAAGTTTGCACTTTTACTTTGATCGGAATTAGTGTTTTGCCACAAAGTATCTGTGAAAGTGTTTTTGGCATAAATTTTCGAATCTGTACCCAAATTGGTAAAATCAAATTGTTTTGGATAGCTAGTGAATAGACCTGTCCATAGAACTTGGCCTCACATCAAGGGGAGTTACCAAATAGAAATGCCATCCATTTTGGTAAATGACCAGTAGGCTTTTCTAGGATTTTTAGAAGGAGTTTAAAAATGTTTTTTGAGGTTAATCCAATTGGATGAGTTTGTTTATGTTTATATCTATCAGATCCTATATTGGATTAATTTTTAGAGCCCTAAATTATTTTTGGTGAGCCCTTTTAGATACAGCAGCTTTTCTGTTTTCTTTGTTATGTGTGTATTTGTTTGGAATAAAATGTTTGATTGCTTGAGACTTTGTTCCTAGCATGTACATATGTATTAACACTTGTTATTAGGTTGTTTCCTTGCAGTACATCTACCTTAGGAACTGTGTTCATGGTTGGAATTCTTTTGGTTATAGAAATAGCAACTGTTTGTTTTCTAGTATTTATTTTTGACTAGGTTGTGTGAGCAAAACTTTGTGTGTTTATGAACCTAAGTTTTTTATGTTATTTAGTTGATTCCAGTACCATTTTGGTACTGATATTAGGTTGGTAGTATCTCTGTTAGCTTGCACTTTATCTTATAGAGATGCATGTGTAGCATTTGTGTGTTTGTTTTCACTAGTATGAGTAGTCATGTATTGATTGCTTTGATAGTTTAATTTTGCCAAGTGTAACCAAAGGCTTTGTGACCTCTAAATGCCTTGGTATTAGTGGGCCCATAACCCACTGGTCCCATTGAATTGTGGTTAGGGATGCAAATCCCCTACCATACACTTGTTTGCTTGTAGCTTATATTTCTATATGTGTGTTTAACATTTTCCACCAAGGAAAATGGTTGTTTGTTTTACTTGTTTGATTGAAGTGTTTAGTATTTATTTGTGAATACTAGTATCTTTAGTTGTGGTGCATTTGTTAACATAATGTGCCCTTAGGGGTATCATGTTAAGAAGTGTTTCACCATTGCTTGGTTTAAATTGAATATTGTTTGCAAATAGAATGTTTTCCTAGTGATTGGTAAATTGTGTGTGGATAGATTTCATTGAGTGTTTGGATATTTGTAAGTGTTTAGTTGATCTTGTTTTGAGTGCATAGCTACTGGTTGTACAGCTTGTACCTTGGTTGCTTGTGGTTTGCTTGGTAGAAAAACATGAGTCATTAGAATTGAGTGATTCTTGCTTAGTAGTTGTTTTCATAGAATTATTTTAGTATTTTTTCTTACTAGCATGTGTAACGTGTTGTGTGCTGTTAGTAGTTTTGTACCTTCATACATTTCTTGTTTAGAATTATGTATCCTTGTAGTGTTGTTTGCACCTCTAGTGATGAACTAGTGTCACCACTAGATATTATGAGTGGCTCTAGTATTGTTGTCTTTTTATTTTATGAGTGTATGATTATTCTAGCATGCTTAGGATGTTGTTCCTCTTTTTATTTTGACATGGCTTGTGGATTTTCTTGTTGATATTAGTTGTATAAAGCAATGACTTCTTATAGTATGCCCGTGTAGAATTTTCATACTAGTATGCTATTAGTGCACTCCTGTTATTATGTTATTCTCTAGCCTTGTTATCTCTTGTAGTGATTATGTTTTAGAGTGCATCTCATGAATTGTTACCATTGGTTGAGCTACTTTTTTGTTTGTTTATTTTCATGATTGATGGATTCCTTAGTTTTGGAGGTAGACTTAAGCATAATCAGTGACTAGCTCTTTCATCTGTGGTATGTGTTTGTTGTTTGAAGATCGTCTGAGTGTTTCCCTTAGAATGAGTGTTGTACTCATTTTATTGTTGCGCTAGTTTTGTTCTTGTGTTTATAAGTACCTTGTTATCTATGCATTAGTTTGGTAGTGAACTTGGTTAGTGATGTTTGCATGTGTGTTGTTAATATCCACTGCCGTGGGTATTGCTTTGATTGACTGTTAGTATTTTAGTAGTCTCACCTTTTGTACCCATGAGCTATATTTTTAGCTTGTTATGTGTAACATCCCTGATTTTTGAAAAAACTCAAAAATCACAAAAATTTGAAACTTTTTGTTTTCATGTTTAGTAAGTCACCAAAAACCAAATGAGAAGCAAGAAACAAAATAAAACAATGCATATTTCAATGAAATTAAAATTTCTAATCCTATTATACCTCTATTCCCTAAACCCTAAAACCCTCTCAAGTGAATTTTCTCACATAAAGAAAACCATTTTATCTTTAGCAAAATTTATTACATAAAATGTTTTCAATTCAAATATTACCTTGATAATATTTTATAGCATCAAAAATCAAAGATTTATAACCCTTAATAAAGTCCTAAGCCTCAAAAATATTTGATGAGAATAAAATGTTTTAATAATAACTTTTAGTTGTTATTCCAAGTTTTAAACATGAAGGGGTGAAAATGAAATGCATTGCTTTGAAAATAACATAACAAAAGGTTTTGAAAACAATATTATGACTTATGGTTTTATTCTAAATTTTATTGATCAACAATAATAATTAATTGATATGAACTAATTAAATAGCATTAAGTTACTATTAATAAATCCTTCATATACTAAAATTATTAATTATGAAAATGGTTTGAAAATGACTTCCAAAAATATTATTTGAAATGTTTGATGTCTCTAAAAATTTATTTAATCAAAAACCCCATTTTACTATTTTCTATTTTAAAATGGTATTAAGTACTATTAGTGTTTTATTTATATTTTCAACATATAAATTGTGAAAACAAGATGAAAGGACTTTCAAAAATATGTTTTCAACATTTAGGATGTCTCTGAATTTTTAAGTGACCAATAACTATGTTTTATAAATTTTTAAATTAAAAATCACATTAAGTAACTATTAAGGAATTATTCAAATTTCCAAAAATAAAATATGTTGAATTGTTTTCAAAAATGGTATTGTTAGAAAGTATTTCAAATATTATGAATTTAGAATTGTGTTCCATGTTGATTTGATTATTTAAACAGAAGATATAAATTAAATAAGAAAACAGAAATAAAAAGAAAAAGAAAAAGGGGTGATGACGTCATGATGACGTCATCGTCATCAAGCTCCTGCGTTTCTCTTTCTTACCGAAACTGAAGAAATCAATTCAATTGATTCGTGCGTTTCTTCGTCCCATTAATTTCCCCGAGCCCAGCACCTTAAAGCCCTTCTCTCCCTCTCTATTTCCCCTCTGGATCCACCCCTTCTCTTGCCTCCAGGCTCTAGCAATAGCTCACCGGAGTTCATGCTGCCCGCCGGCCGTTTTCATCGATTTCGACCACCGTAGCCATCCCCTCCTCCTCCTTTTCGCCCCATTATCTTTCCCTTGTACCCGCGCATCCATCTGAGGTTTTTCCCTGGCTTTTTGTGCAGCTAGGAGCTTGCACCGTGCTCACCGGAGCGTCGCCGGTGCCCGGGAAGATTTGTTTGCATCACGCCATCGACTGGAGGTTCGCGAGCACGCACCGTCCTCTCCATCGTCCTCGTTGTGTTCCCCCGCACCTCCCCGTGGTCTTCATCGAGCTCGAGCACAACCGGAGCGCCGCATCGTCGTTTTCCGGTGAGCAGCACCACCGCGGCCACCATTTCCGGCGACCTAGCTCCGGTGAGACCTCTTCCCCTCTCTCTCTGACGTTCGATCTAAAATCAATGCACAGGATTAGATCTTCCCCGAAGGGGTACGCCACCGTTAGATCTGGATCTAACGATCCAGATCAAATCACTTAACCCCGTCAGCTGCCACATCAGCACACCCAGTCAGCATACAGTCAACAGAGCCAACCAATCGCAGGAAGCCACGTGGCCTAGTAATTTCTAGATTATTTCTCCCGGTAGAAATTTTGGCAGATTTGCAGAAAAGCCCCTACAACTTCAAATCATCATATCTTTTCAACCACTTAGCCAAATTTAGCAAACTTGGACTTTTTGAAATCAGCACAATATGTAGAAACTTTTGGCACTGTCCAAATTCAAATTTGACAAACTTAAATTTGTTCAAATTCAAATATGCTTGTTTGGTGAAATTTGGCATAATTCAAATTCTACAAATCCAAAAATTGAAAATAAAATATATTTGGAAACCTTAGGATGTGTACTTTCATATCCTCTGTCCCAAAATAATAATTGAACAAAATAAAACTGAATTTAGAATTTAGTTGTCTAATTGAGTATTTTAGACATAGATTAATTTCTATAAATAATTTCAATATAGTTCCTTTTGCAAAATTGTTCCATTTGACAACCTTGAACCAGAAACAACCTTGCCAAACCATTTTGAACACCCTTGGACCATGACCATGTAATTTTAGCCAAACTTCCATCATAGTAGTCCATCTAGTTATTAAGTCTTAGATTTTGTTTCTATTTTCTTTCTACCATTGTTTGTGGTGGCCATTTTTGGAGCCAAGCCAAGTCCTTAGAATGTGTCAATCACATATAGTACCAAATAGTGAAATTTAGTTTTCTATCTACTTCTCCACTCCCCTTTCATGCTTCAAGATTTCATCAAGTTGGGATTTGTGAGAACCATTAAGTGCAATGGAGGACTTAACCATCTAGAGATTTTCAACCTGAAGATAGAAGACCAATGAAGGACTTAGAAAATAAAACAAACTTCAGAAGCATATCCTAGAAGTGGAAGCACTTAGAAGAAAACCAGAGAAACTTCTAGAGGACTACCACCTTTTCTCTCTAAGTCTTTTTCCTTCCCTTTTATGTTCTTCTCCTTTCAACTTGGAGGCAACATGAAGAGCTACAAGGAAGATCAAAGAATAAGTTTTGAAGAGAAGACTTGGACTCCACAACTAGAAACAACTCAAAGAAGTACAAGTGTGAAGAAATCCAGAAGAAAACATCTCCCTCTTTCTTCTAATCTTTCTTCCTATTTTCTTTCTCTTGACTTAGTGGTATTTTGTGCCCATCCCATACCCAAACCAATTAGTGAAGTAAATGCCCAGAAGAATTTATCAAGACCAAGAGAAGAATTCATCCAAGGAACAAGACTACAATAGAAGCATGAAGATGATCTTCAAGAAGGCAATCACATGAGGTCTAGAAGCAATCCACCCAAGTTGAAGAATAACAAGTATATTTTTGTCCAACCATTGGCCCAAATGGAAAACCCAAGACTTAGTAATATTTTCCCTTTGATGATGAAGTTAGTAGACCTACCCTAACCACAATGGAAGATACTAACATAGTCACTTAAATATTTTTGAAGGTGAATATGACCAAGTGTTTGCAATGTATTACTTTAGTTGAAGAAGTAATGTGTCTATTCTTAGTAAACTCTTGGAACTTCCTCGACAAGTATGGTTATAATAAAGTTAGTTTTCTACAAACTCAACCTAGTCCATCCCAAGTAAACCATTGGATTTTACTTAACAAGAATGAGACCATTAGAGAATGAATCTTTCAACTCAAACCTAGACCTTGTCCTAACCAATATGGTCAAGCCCCTTTGGATATGTTAGTTGCTCTGTATGTTTTCTACATTTGTATGTTTGTTTGCTAGGATGTTTGTTTATTTTGTTATTGTGTTTTCAATGAATAGATTGTACGGAGAGCAACGATCTTTTGTGAAGAGAGTGTGAATTCTTCACCAACTTCAACAAGGCAAGTAACACATCATCAACTACCCATTATTTTCTATATGCATTAGTTGATTTTTGAGTAGTATGCATTGATAGGAAATTTTACTAAGTTATATTATGCTATGCTATTATCCTAGTAGTGTGTAGCCATCTCTTTTATCCTTGTTATTTATAGCCTTAGAACTTGATAGATGCTATGCAATGTGACAAATGATTTTTACTTGATGTTGTGGGAAAATTCTAAGTAACAACTTCAATGAACCACCTGGGTGGATTTGGTTGTTTGGCTGATGAGAGTTGAGTGTCTCCCCGAGGGGTTGTTCACTTGAGGAATGCCACCCAGGAACAAAGTGATTATGATGTTCCCCAAGTTTAGATTGCTTCTAGTGCAGCCTTTAGTCATATGGGCTCTGTCTTGATCAACTAAGTTGTGAGGGTTCAGCCCGGGCTTGACAAGCAGATGTAGCATAATTATAGGTGGAACGGGTCTTGCCATTGGGTTGGATTCTTGCTTCTGAAAGATCTCGTCTCGATTCTTCTCCTTTCCTTAATGCACTCAGGGTGTATAGGATGTTTGGGTTGAGTTGGGTCTGAAGGTGAAAGTGCACAAGCTCTGCAGAGTCAACAAACTAAGATCTTAGCCGTGTCCCCGGTTATGGACAACTATGAGCAGCTGGACAAGGAAGGACGGAAGAATCACATCACCATTTTCAATAAGTAAAATTTTGACCAACTGAAGAGTATTGTGGTACTTGGATTTCAGTCCAATGATGCCACCCTTTTGAAAAGAAAAGCTTGTTTTACAAAAGTGATAGGAGAAAACTGGCTTTATGCAAAAACTTAGCCAAAACTCCACTCAGCCAAATAAGCATGTAGTATTAGTCTTGCCATTTATATCCACCATAGTGTTACTTGCCAATACATTAAATTGTATTGACTCCCTTGTGGCTGCATATTCCATATTGCAGATATCTCTGAAGACGAGTGAGGATTTCGTTTAGGATCTCGAGACTATCGCCAACATGTTTTGCCTGTGGCACATGAAGAAGATGGGCTCAATGTTGTACTATGTTTTCCGTTGTATTTCTTTGTTTTATGCTAGTCTTCTAAGACTATGCAAGTTGTAATCCTATTTTGTAAAGACTGGATCATACGATGTAATAAAATTTGATGCATTTGCATGATATTTCATTTTGTACTGTGGTGCTAGCAACTGATCCAGGGACTAGCACAATAACACAGGTATTCCATCTTTATTAAAAGTTGGGATGCTACATTATGTATCTTGGTATGAGAGTGGTACGCCCACTCCAGTTGGTATGTACGATGTGGGATATGGTTTCTCAACCATATGTTGTTTGACGATACTTTTGTACCATGAGAGTTTGTGAGATAGTTTTCGCGATAACCTTTTGAGTGACTGCGTAGTATAAGTTTGCTTGCTGTATGTATTGCTTTGTAGAATTTTCATACTAGTATGCTATTAGTGCACTCCTGTTATTATGTTATTCTCTAGCCTTGTTATCTCTTGTAGTGATTATGTTTTAGAGTGCATCTCATGAATTGTTACCATTGGTTAAGCTACTGTTTTGTTTGTTTATTTTCATGATTGATGTATTCCTTAGTTTTGGAGGTAGACTTAAGCATAATCAGTGACTAGCTCTTTCATCTGTGGTATGTGTTTGTTGTTTGAAGATCGTCTGAGTGTTTCCCTTAGCATGAGTATTGTACTCATTTTATTGTTGTGCTAGTGTTGTTCCTGTGTTTATAAGTACCTTGTTATCTATGCATTAGTTTGGTAGTGAACTTGGTTAGTGATGTTTGCATGTGTGTTGTTAATATCCACTGCCGTGGGTATTGCTTTGATTGACTGTTAGTATTTTAGTAGTCTCACCTTTTGTACCCATGAGCTATATTTTTAGCTTCTTATGTATCTTGGTATGAGAGTGGTACGCACACTCCAGTTGGTATGTACGATGTGGGATATGGTTTCTCAACCATATGTTGTTTGACGATACTTTTGTACCAAGAGAGTTTGTGAGATAGTTTTCGCGATAACCTTTTGAGTGACTGTGTAGTATAAGTTTGCTTGTTGTATGTATTGCTTTGTGTTTTTGTTTGCCTTCTTTAGTTCTAAGTGTGTGTTTTTATCCTTTTACGACGTTAGAAAACGAAGGAGAAGAAGAAGTAGTTGTAGAGCTGTGCGTCAAGTTCAAGCTACTTCAAGGCCAGGGACACTAAGAGATTTAAGGCAAGCCACCCTGATGCTTGTTGTTATACTACACTTATCATTATCTATCATGCATGTTTTACTTCTGAAAGTTTTACAAAAACTTTGATTACCTAAAACTATTTTTGAGGGACTACTACTATATTATATTACTATGCCAGTAGTTGATACTTGGTGTGACCAAGCCCATAGCCACCATATGGTATTTATTACCATCAAAAGTAGAAGTCCCTAAGTGGACACCCTAAAATATTTTTTTTACAAAACAAAGGATTTATGGAAAATCTGGTAGAAAGGCGAAGCCTTATCCACCGGAGAAATTGTTGAAGTGGTCTTTTTTTGGAAAAATGGTGTTTTACAAAAATGACACATAACATAGTCTTCGCCGGACAACCTTTACCGTACTGCCACCCTACCTCAACATGGGCACGGGGTTTAACTTGAAGTTTGTTTTTGTTAGTGTGTGTTCTATCTCAATTTTCTATAAGGGGACGGACTCCCTCGAACCGAATGTCGCCAAGTTTTGAAACATGCGACATATAAAGTGTGGAATTAATTTTTCCTCCGGACGCAGCAGTTGGGGCTCCTATCTTGGCGGGGATTAGCCCGGTGCCGGGGATGCGTACACTCGACTGAAGAGATAGGCATATTCTAGATTGAACATAGTGGATGGTTAGGATCGGTTATATGATGTTTACATACTGTTGTTACAGTCCGTGGTTGTTCACGGCGAATGTACTGAATCTGGTGGATGTGTACACCTCTAAAGAGTAGAACTATTCTGAATAGCCGCATCCTCGGATATGGACAGTTGAATGGCCATGTACCTAGCATTGTGTCAACGTTTTCCAAACGAAGTTGGACTTGTGAAGTGCTGAAAAGAGGAACTTCCTACCTTTGAGGTACCATTGATGAAAAGCCAGAAGTTGTTTTTACAAGAAGTTTTGCAAAGAGAAAACTTTCTGTTAACAAAAGTTTTACAAAACCTCTTGTACATGTGATATCTACAAGAGAAAGAAAACTATATTATTTTCTTTTGAAGTATCTTCTTCAACAAGGATAGAGAGATTTTCAAAATCAACTATGATATATCTTTCATATATCATTGATAGTGAACCTTATGTATAGCCTACCTATTACACCATATAAGCATACTTGCATTTTGGTAAGATACATGATGGGTGTCTTGTTGAGTACATTCAAATGTACTCATATTGGTTTCGTCCCTGGTATTTACTTGTCAGACATCGAGAAGGAGCCTCAGAAGGAGATCTACGAGGAGGAGTACTGCGTTGATGTCTTTGCGAACTAGGATCGTCTCCCGGTTAGCAGCCTGTAGGTTAAGGCGTGACTTGGCCTCTACTACGTTGTGTGTGTTTATTCTTCCGATGTGTGTGTTGTGTGTTTGCCCTGCGTGGTAATTGTGTTAGACTTGGTCATGTGACCATGTCCCTTTTGTAAGTGTTTTGTGTAATCGTGTAATGGATATTGTATCTGTGTACCAACTTGATATGTTGTTCACGACTGGTGTGATCTGGGATCGTGAATGTATGCATATCGGAGGTGTCCTTGAAAAATGGTTCTGGGGGACCTTACAGAGTTGGCAGAGCTATCCTGACCTTAGGATAACTTAGTTAGCATGGACATTAGCTAGTACTATGAAAAGATAGTATGTATTACTAAGTACTAAGGCGAATATTTACCAAAATATTCTACTTACTCCATCCCCTCTGTGTTTTTGAAAACTCTACTTACGCTAAGTTTCCTTTGAGCGTCTTAAAATTTTGCACACTATTACCTAACTTGAACTGCACCTAACTATTGGTGTAGATGGCAGTTGTCTTCACTGAGTCCTTCCAGCTGGGTATGCATGCACCTTGCTACCGTCGCTTGGAGGAGGATTTGATCAAGATGACTCGCCTTATCGGTCGTCCACTACCTGAGTTGAAGGGAGCCCAGATTCACCATGACGGACGAGAATTGTCCTGGTTGGTGGTCTGTACCATCCGTTCACCATTGCTAGCACCGTCAACCCCAGAGATCACTTATGAAGTGGTGGAGAACAGTTGGGAAGATGGTATCCTTAGAGTGATGCAGCTAACCATTGCCAAGCTCCCAAACTTCTTTCTCCGCAAGTTTGAAGGCACCCCTATAGATACTATGGAAGACGCGACGAAGATGACAAGCCGTTAGAGGTCACTGGAGACTTTGTCTTTACTCGTCATTTCCATCACATGGAGGGACAGCTGTACAACACCCAGTTCTCCCTCGACAAGATTAGAGGAGATTTCGACCTCCGAGGCAGGGAGATAGACCAGCTGGAGAAAGACCTGAGAGTTTCTTCTGCTACAGAGCATCGCCTCAAAGTACTGAAGAGAACCATGAAGTATGTTGACTCCCAACATCATGCACAAGTGAGAGACATTTAGCTTCAGCTTGCAACTAGCAAGACCAGAGTTGAAGAGTTGGAGGAACAGCTACGCGCTTCCTCAAGCACTTAGGATTGTCGTAAGATATCAGGACTTGTGTTGCTCCCACCCCAGACGCTTGTTTGTGTTTGTGTTGTGTGAACTCTGCTAAAGAGCTTTGTGTGTGCTAGACGTGTTGTAAGCCTTATGTTATTGCCATGTGAACCTAAGCTGTGTTATGCTTGTTAAGACTCTGTTTCGTGCGTATGAGTAGTCTTTGCTCGTAATTGTGATTGCTTCGTAGATGCTTGTTTGCTGTTGTGTTTTCAACCGTTCTCATCTCTGTTATGGGCCTGTTTGTTTCACAAGTTTTCAAAACAAAACCCCATTTTTCTGCTCTTGTCTTACGCCACCCCTTTTTTCCACAGCATGGCCAGCGATTTAACTCCACCACCGGAGCCGACAGTTGCTCAACTATTTGCTCTGCTGAAGGAAGAACGTGAAGCCGCTCGTGCTGAACACATAGCCACCCATGCTGCCCTGGAGCATTTGACTCAGCTTTTCACCACCAACGCTGAGATTAATGCTATCCTTATGAGAGGATACCAGCGTCTTCTTGCTAGAGAGAGTCGCAAAAGGAAGATAATGACGCCAGGAGAACCTAGTTCTTGTGTGACTCGCAATACCTTGCCTGCAATGCCACAACCTCCAAGGAAACGTGTGAATGTCAGGCCTAAAACCACAGGTTGCTTTATCTGTGGAAAGGACGGACATTATGCTCGTGATTGTTTCCAGAGGAACTATGATCTAGCTCATCTTGCTGAAACCCAAGAGACCCAGGGTCCAACCCATAAGAAGCGCAAGAGTGTGATGAGTGGACCTCGAGACCAAGCTTACGTTGCAGAAGTACCTGCGACTCATGCCATAGTTAATGCTACGTTTTCGAACCAAACCTGTGATCCCCATAGTTGTGTTCGACTTTTCACCATGAGAAATCCGACGTAAATGGAACATGAGTAGTGTCACGTCGAACTAGTGAAACGTATCTTTAAAATTAACATACTAATGTAACTTTATCTAACTTCAGTTTGACACCTAACCTCAGTTTTAAAACCACTAACAATTTTTTTCTAAACCAAGGAGGAAGGTGCCTTAGGATGTTTGATATAGTTGTTTGACAGAAAGAGGAAGTTGAAGGGAATATTGGATCTGTGAGCTACGATTTTACTAGGCAATAAGATCCTTCGTGTATATATTTTGGAGGAAACAAATTTTTGGAAATAAGATTGTGGAAACTCATTTGAGGTTTAGCTTAGGAGTGAAAGATTGAGGATTTTATGAGAGTCATTTGAGTTGAATGACAGTATATATTATCCGGGGCTAACCAGTTATGGACCCCAAGATTTTGGAAGTTATCGGTAATTAAAATTTGTAGCCTTGAAGAAATGTTTTGAGGTTTAGAAAGATTGGTGGGAAACTATTGGATGTTTAGGGAAATACTTGATTTATGAGGAGATTGGATTAATTAGAAGTAGTATGTTGAGAATAGTTCGGGATGTTGGAATGAGGATGATGATGTTTTGCCTAAGTGATTCTTATACTGGGTTTTAGCGGAAAGGTTGATTGTAGTAAAAAGATTATGTTTGGATTGGGATAGATATTCGATTTTGATTAAAGATGGATTGGAGGAATATTGGATTTGATATAGGAAGTAATTGGTGGATATAAAAGGATGATTTTGGATTTTAGGAAAAATCAATATGACTTGGATTCAGTAGATGATTATTCTTTGTGATATATTCCCGGAGCTTGTCACGCTCTATTGAGATTGTTTTGTGGAAAAATGGTTTAGAACTGATCATGAGATAGGATTTTGAAGATTTTGAAAGGATTTATAGAAGTAGTACAAGAGTTGGTATATGCTTGTTGGATTTATTGGTTTAGCTTTAGATGTAGGACCGTTGAGAAAATAACTTTGATGGAGACAAATGAATTGAGACTTGATTATATTAGATTGAGAGGAGATAGTGGATTTCCCGGATTTTAGTAAAATGAACAATGGAAAGCTCCTGTTTAAGAGATATTGGTGGATATCCGATTTATTGATCTATACCAGGATGAGAGAGTTTATGCCGAAAGGAGTTAATAGTGGTATGATAATCTTATGAGATTGGAGACTAGTATACCTATGTCTAAAGGACAACCTCTGGTTTGGTATATTGGTTTTTAGGAACAATAAGTCCGATGTTTTTAGGAACAATAATCTAACATTGTTGTTTTGACCACACCCTCTTTTCGCTTTCCTGATCTCGGGACGAGATTCTTTTAAGGGGGGAAGGTCTGTCACACCCCAATTTTTGGAACCTTGTATTGTAGTTCAAGGAGACAAAAATTAGGGCCAACAATTTTTTTTCTAACAACATTATTGTTTGAAACTACATGTGTGTATGATCTTAATCATATATGCAATGCAATTTTTATTCCATTTGGGAAACTATCACAAACTTTTTCCTGAAAATAATTCTATTTGTTTCTCCTGTTGTTTTCCCCGATGTTATTTGAGTGGTGTTTATTCCAAGACTTGGATCATTCTTGATTTCATCTTTAAATAAAATTTTAGCTTTGTTGGATCCAATAAAAAAAAATCGAAATGATTTATGGAAGTTTTCTTTTAAGTTTTCTATAGAAATTATTCCCTGAAAATATAGCCAAGTATCTGTTTTCCACCTTTGTTTTCACTAGGCTATAATATTCCATTTTTTGTTTAATTGACATTTATTTGTTCCTTGTTATATGTACTACAAATCCATAAGCTTGGTTTGATTTTTGAAATGAGAAAAATAATCTTTTGCTTGTTGTTTTTGGTGGAAGAAAATAAGGCAGAAAAGGGCATTTTTAGAAAATAGAGAAAAACAGAAAGTACACCTTTTCCCACTATGTTTTCATAGCCTTAAACTATTTCAAAATTGTTTGCAAAAGATGTTTCTGAAATTTTAAAAAAAATTTAACAAGTTCCAACTTGGAAAACAAAAATTGGAATCTATTTGGTCTCTGAAAACATTCCAAACTTTTTGCTCATTTTTTTGTTTTCCAACACTTAGAAAATTTTCTGAATTTTCTGAATTTTTGCAATAGTGGCAGATACACTTTTGGACAGATGTTTTATTGCCTTTTCTTGCAAGATTTGAAGTGGGGACTTGTCTAGTGTGTTGACCATAGTATGTACTCGACCTAGGATCCCTTACTTGGCATCTAGAAGTTTTGTGGAGAAATAAAATGTGTGGGAAAGAGGAGGGGACAATGATGATGTGGCAAGGTATGGGATCACATACCTTGACCATTGTGATCTTGCCTTTCCCTCTTCTCCACTCCAAAGGCCACATTTGACTTGACCCCTTGCTAGTCTTGCCCCTTCGC
Organism: Alopecurus myosuroides; assembly: GCA_028641055.1. Taxonomy (NCBI): domain Eukaryota; kingdom Viridiplantae; phylum Streptophyta; class Magnoliopsida; order Poales; family Poaceae; genus Alopecurus; species Alopecurus myosuroides. Next base: position 289,801,290 of record CM054059.1, read on the forward strand.
ACAATACCATGCTTTGCAAAGTCCAAAACACCCCCAGCGCACCCCCATGCCAACCATTGGCATGAACCCGAGGGCACTTTTGCCATTTGACCAAAACCCATGGCTATAAGCCACCCACCCATGTCCCTCTCGCCATAGCACTCCGACACCACCCTCACTCACTCCCCAAGCCAAACTGGTCGTGCCCCTAGCCTCTGTGAGCGTGCACAAGTCGTAGATCGCCGCCGGCCACCGAGCTCAAGCGCGAGGTGGAGCACCTCGATCTCTCCCTTCCACCTCCCATGCTCACCTTCGTTGAACTCCCCGTGATCCACTGACCCTGCCTGACCACTCCCCGTGTTTGTTCTCGTGCAGAAACGCCTCCGCCATCCACCTTGCCGCCGCGGCTGCACCGATGTTCCCTGCCGTTGGCGCCGCGCCCGCGCCCGAGTGTCGCGCCCCTCGACTCCCCTGCGTCCCTACGTCCTCCCCGAGCCCGCACCTGCTCCTCTCGAGCACCCACGGTGAGCCACCGGCCGTTCCCGTGTCCCCGTCGTGCGTTCGGAGAGAGAGAGGGAGAGAGGAGGAAGAAGCCGCCGGGGGCGTCGATCTGAAGATCAACGACCCCCGTTGAACCATGCGTTTCCCGTGCCCTGAGTACACGCGCATGCCCGCGTGGGCCGTTTTTGGCCGGTTGCTGGTCCGCGCCCATAGAAACGAGCCCGCCCCCTCCATTTGTTTTCCCTTTTAAATTTTTACACAAAATTTCTTGATTGCTTTGGCTTAGTTAAAATTAGTTTTCTTGCAAAATAAAATCGATCAAAATTCATGGCACTAGATATATGTCTTCTTAACCATGTCCACTTGGTAGATCCAAGTTTGCACTTTTATTTTGGTCTCAACAAGTGTTCTGCCCCAAAGTATCTGTGAAAGTGTTTTTGGCATAACTTTTTGGATCTGTATCCAAATTGGTCAAATCAAATTGTTTTGGATAGCTAGTGAGTAGATATGTCCATAGAACTTGGCCTCACAACACGGTGAGTTACCAAATGGAAATTCCATCCATTTTGGTAAATGACCAGTAGGCTTTTCTAGGATTTTTAGAAGGAGTTTAAAACTTATTTTTGAGTTTAATCCAATTGGATGAGTTTGTTTATGTTTAGATCTATCAGATCCTAGCTTGGATTAATCTTTAGAACCCTAAATTATTTTTGGTGAGCCCTTTTAGATACATCAGCTTTTCTGTTTTCTTTGTTATGTGTGTATTTGTTTGGAATAAAATGTTTGATTGCATGAGACTTTGTTCCTAGAATGTATAGATTTGTTACCACTTGTTATTAGGTTGTTTCCTTGCAGTACATCTACCTTAGGAAGTGTGTGCATGGTTGGAAATCTTTTGGTTATAGAAATAGCAATTGTTTGTTTTCTACTATTTATTTTTTACTAGGTTGTGTGAGCAAAACTTTGTGTGTTTATGCACCTAAGCTTTTGATGTGTTTTAGTTTATTCCAGTACCATTTTGGTACTGATATTAGGTTGGTAGTATCTCTGTTAGCTTGCAGTTTATTTTATAGAGATGCATGTGTAGCATTTGTGTGTTTGTTTTCACTAGTATTGTTTTCACTAGTATGAGTAGTCATGTATTGATTGCTTTGATAGTTTAATTTTTCCAAGTGTAACCAGAGGATTTGTGACCTCTAAATGCCTTGGTATTAGTGGGCCAATAACCCACTGGTCCCATTGCATTGTGGTTAGGGATGCAAATCCCCTACCATACACTTGTTTGCTTGTAGCTTATATTTCCATATGCGTGTTTAACATTTTCCACCAAGGAAAATGGTTTTTTGTTTTACTTGTTTGATTTCAGTTTTTAGTATTTCATTGTGAATACTAGTATGTTTAGTTGTGGTGCATTTGTTAACATAATGTCCCCTTAGGGGTATCATGTTAAGAAGTGTTTCACTATTGCTTGGTTTAAATTGAATATTGTTTGCAAATAGAATGTTTTCCTAGTGATTGGTAAATTGTGTGTGGATAGATTTCATTGAGTGTTTGGATATTTGTAATTGTTTATTTTATCTTGTTTTGAGTTCTTAGCTACTTGTTGCATAGCTTGTACCTTGGTTGCTTGTTGTTTGCTTGGTAGAAAAACATGAGTTATTAGAATTAAGTGATTCTTGCTTAGTAGTTGTTTTCATAGAATTATTTTAGTATTCTTGCTTACTAGCATGTGTAAGGTGTTGTGTTATGTTAGTAGGTTTGTATCTTCATACATTGCTTGTTTAGAATTATGTATCCTTTTAGTGTTGTTTGCACCTCTAGTGATGAACTAGTGTCACCACTAGATATTGTGAGTGGCTCTAGTATTGTTTTCTTTTTATTTTATGAGTGTATGATTATTCTAGCATGCTTAGGATGTTGTTACTTTTGTTATTTTGACATGGTTTGTGGAGTTTATTGTTGATATTAGTTGTAGAATGCAATGACTTCTTATAGCATGCCTGTGTAGAATTTTCATACTAGTATGCTATTAGTGCACTCCTGTTATTATGTTATTCTCTAGGCCTTGTTATCTCTTGTAGTGATTATGTTTTAGAGTGAATCTCGTGACTTTTTACCATTGGTTGAGCTACTGTTTTGTTTGTTTATTTTCATGATTGATGGATTCCTTAGTTTTGGAGGTAGACTTAAGCATAATCAGCGACTAGCTCTTTCATCTGTGGTATGTGTTTGCTGTTTGAAGATCGTCTGAGTGTTTCTCTTAGCATGAGTATTGTACTCATGTTATTCTTGTGCTAGTGTTGTTCTTGTGTTTAGAAGTACCTTGTTATCTATGCATTAGTTTGGTAGTGAAATTGTTTAGTGATGTTTGCCTGTGTGTTGTTAATATCCACTCCTGTGGGTATTGCTTTGATTGACTGTTAGTATTTTAGTAGTCTCACCTTTTGTACCCATGAGCTATATTTTTAGCTTCTTATGTATCTTGGTATGAGAGTGGTACACCCACTCCAGTTGGTATGTAAGATGTGGGATATGGTTTCTCAACCATATGTTGTTTGACGATAGTTTTATACCATGAAAGTTTGTGAGATAGTTTTCGCAATAACCTTTTGAGCGATTCCGCTAGTATAAGTTTGCTTGCTGTATGTATTGCTTTGTGTTTTTGTTTGCCTTATTTAGTTCTATGTCGCACCCGGACTTCTAGGGGATACTCACAGTCCGTTAAACAGTAGATAAATGGCTTACGGGGCATACCGGCACCCGCATCTCAATATGAGTAGGCCAACACGTAAACGTGTGACAACCATTCTCTACTATTCCTCGTCTGCGCAAACCATCCCATAGAAATCCAGATACTTCCATTGACGTACTTCATAACATACACACATGGTACGTCAACGGCATTTGAACAAGTGATATCACAACAGATCTCTAAGACACAAAAGATGGAAATGAGTTGCAAATAGCTCTCATTAGAGCAGAGATAGCAAATACAATCATCCAGAGGACACATGTCCCAACAATTCATCATTACATCACAGCGGAAGCATCCAAAGAGTCTGAGTACAGACAAGATCCAAATAGGCCTAAGAGGCTGGAAACGAAAAGACGAAGCCCATCCACGAAGTCTCGGATCCTGCCCGGGTCCGCTATCTACTCGTCAGCAGTCTCGTCATACTCCACGTAGTAGCCACCATGGGGATCCTCGGAAACGTAGTCTGCGGAAACCACAGCCCCAAAGGGGTCAGTACATAAACGTACTGGCAAGCAAGACTCATAATTCACCAAAGTGTACCCAACAACATCAAGCACAGATGCTTTGGGTTCAACGGAAGGAAGGATGATACAAAAGATGCGGCAGCTGGCTGCACTAACCAACTACAGATACATACTACAACTTCCGGCTAACAGAAAGGGGATAAGATAGCGTATCGTAACCAACCTACCAACTAACATCAAACAAACCCATCCTGGATCTCGCCCCTTATCCAAAGAAGCAATCCGAGGATAACTCACACAGTTGGATTAATGATGGTTCAGGTTATTGTGTCAATAAACCTATTACTAGTCAAGTTATCATTAGTTAGGTGTAAGTTGTTCTGAGTACTTGTTAGCCAGTACTTTCACCAAGTCATCCATAACCGCGGAAGACACGGTTTCTCGAGAAGATTTAACCCTGCAGGGGTGCACCAATTTGGCCGTACACGTAAGAATAACCCGCCAGATGGGAAGGCCTTTCCCACCAAGCGGGGCACTCAACACAACTCAACTCTTCTTCGCATCAAGCCCAAAGAACCCCGTGCAGTTGAGCACACGGCTAATCAAGCCCCACGAAGAAAAGGGGACCCTCATAGCACTCTAAGAACGTGTCTCCCTAAATGCCGACTACAAAAGTTCCACCCTGGTGCCAAGGGTTCGCACCTGCATATGCATGCGGCAAATGGAAAACCCGAACTAAATGAGGCGATTTGGACGAGATGCGAATCGAATCAAATTGAGGGGGCGCCCATACACGCTTCCCACATGCGGTTAGTGCGCTCATCATGGATCAGTAGACAAGACCCTTTTCCTAATTAGGGTCGACACTAGCAGGCCTCAAAACCACGCCGGGCCTCCTGCCGGTGCCTTATCATTAAATTATTATTACCTCAAACATTAACAGGTTGATTGTTTAAACATCGAGCCCCAGAACATAATAATATGGTAACAGAAAGTAACGAACAACAGACTCGAGCAAAAACAACCCTAAGCATGCTAGTAAGACACGGGCAACAAGCAAAGGGGTTATAGGTGTGGAGGTGAGGCTATATCAGGGTTACAGGATAACATGTGGTAGATTCGTAACAGAAGCAACGATTCATAGGGCTAGCAGAATAGACAACGGAAAGTATCGGTATCCAATGTTGAAAGGAACACAATGGTTCATGTGAGTGAATACTTGCCTGCAAACTCAGCAGCCTGGTACTGAGCTAGATCCTCAGAAGGGGTGTCGTAAGTATCGTCGGTCTCAACATCGTCGTCCATTCGAGAAGAAGCAAACAAACAACGCAGAGAGATAAACAATCAATAACATGGCATAGTGCACAATCATGGGATGATGCATGACCATTTAATTGATGCATAGAAATAAACTAGTTGACATGGTAATATAACATGATTAAGTGGACCCACATGCAACTGGGATTGCATATGGAAAGCCCATGATTTATGGTTGAATTAATTGTTCTACCACTAATCATCATGTGTAAGTGAATTAGCATGATGCATGGATGAGGAAAACAGAAAGAAAACAACAATAGAAACAATTTGAAATAAAGTTTACCAAGTTTGGAATTTATTTATTAAGTTATGAAATTTTGGTTCCTTAAAGGTGTTACACAAGCATTTGTTGTTTTCACCAACTTTAATTTTTCAAAATAGATAACCAAGTTCATATTTGGAAAGAATACAAAATTTTAGGTGGAATACATGTTTCAATTATTGAAAAAGGAATTAGGATGAATTACTTATGAAGTAAACAAGTTTAAACAAGATTTAAATGAATTTAATTCAAACATGAACTTATTTGAATTTTTATTTGTTCAAAACATTAAAACAATTTCATATTTGAAGAGTTTATGCTTTTATGGTTTGAAAACATATTTTATATGTTCAAAAAGAAATTAATTTGACCAAGTTATGAATTTAACCATTTTAAATGATTTAAACATGGTTTAAATTATTTAACCAATTTTAATTATTCAAAACATGAAACAAAGTTTGTATTTGGAAAGGTGATTTCATTTTGCATGGAAAACATATTTTATTTGTTGAAAATGGATTTAAAATGAGCAAGTTATTAATTTGGCAATTTTAAATGCATTAATCAAGAAACAGTTGTTTTCAGCAATTTAAATTATTTAAAACAGCAAACAAAGTTGATATTTGGAAAGTACATGAAAAATCGAATGGAAAACATATTTAGTTTGTTGAATTTGGAATTTTTATGCCCAAGTTATGAATTTTGCAAAATTAAATGAATTAAACAAGTTTTCAAATATTTCACCAATTTAAAATATTCAAAACAGTAAACAAATTTTATATTTAGGTAGATAATTTAATTTGGTATTGAAAACATATTTAAAATGTTGAAATTGGAGTTAAAATGAATTATTTATGCAATTTTAAAGTTTAGGTATTATTCTGCCATTTTAAACAATATCCAGGTACTTGGAATTAATTTACAGGGACCTAGATAAAAGCTGGCAGGGACTTGGGTGCAATTAGCAACTTGTTTGGGTTGTGAAAAATAAAAAGGAAAAATAGGGTTTTAATCCCGTGGGGGGTGGGATTCGAACCCCTGCCCTCTGCTTGCGCGCAGTGAGCCACTGCCACTGCGGTGTGCGGTGCGCTTGTTGACAGGAAGGGGATCGTGGGCTTTTGTGGTTCAGTTAGTGGTATCTGAACCTGAACGCACAAGTTCAGTTGCCTGAACTTCGTCAGGGCGAGCGGAAGGGCGCCGGCGGACAGCGACTCGCCGCTGCCGCGGTTGGCGGTGGTGATCTGCTGCGTGCTCGTGCGTGGTGTGCTTGCTCGTGCGGAGGGGATGGAGGAGAGGGAGGAAGGGGTCGAGGGGATGCTCACCTCGAGGGTTCAGAGGGAGGAGCAGGCGCTCGGGCAGAGGTGGTCGGCGGCGAGAACGCGGGGACGGCGGCGGCGCTCCGGTTGTTCCCCGTCCGCGCCGAGTGGACGAGGATGAAGAGGGTGGTACGGCGACTCCATTCCCGCCGTTAGCCAGCTAGGAGGAGGACCAAACGGCGGCGATCGCCGGAGGGAAAACGAGGTGGCTCGGGTGTGGTACAGGTTCAGAGAAGAGGGGGGTACAGAGAGTAGATGGAGGTGGGAGAGGAGAAGAATGGAGGCGGGGAAGAGGGAGAAGGAGGGAGAAGGTAGGGCAGAGGGGAAGGGAGGAACCCTAGGGGGTTAAAAGGAGGAGGGGGAGAGCTCCCTGCCGTCTGCTGCTCCCCTCTGCAACGTGGACATGCTGGATGTTGAGCCGTACGAGGAAGACGATGATCGAGGGGGTACGGGCCTGGGGAAAAAGTTGGTGGGCTGGGCCTGCGTGGGTGCACAGCCCACTGCCTCTCTCTCTCTGGTTTTTAATTTTTTTTCTGTTTTATTATTTTTTTTGCTGAAAAGGAAAAGAGAAAAAGGAAAGGTTTTTAGGGTTTAGAAAATTAGGTAAATTTTTTGTATAGTTGGATTTTTGGTAACAGCAACATTTGCAAGCTTTGGTTTTTCAAAAAGTTCAAAATATTTTGTTGTTTGTAATTTGGTTGAAATTTGAATGAATTTTGAGATGAAGTGATTTATTAAAAAGAAACATTTAATTAGTTTGGACCCTCAAGTTGATTTGAAACAAAAATGATTGGAAAAGTTCTGTAATTCTCATAAATTCAACATGGTTGCTGTTTGGAAGATGTAATTGGATTTTGAATGAAATTTGAGTTAAGTGAGTTATTGAAAGCCATAATTTTAAATAGTTTGAACCTCATGGTTTAATGGAAACAAATGATGGAAGTGTTTTGTCATTTTCATAATTTTCAAAAGGGTTGCTGTTTTGGAAATTAATTGAATTTGAAAATGTTTTTGGTATTATATGAATTATTGATTAGAAACAAATCAACAGTTTTGAAATCACAACTTTAATGGAAACAATTGATTGTTTTGATTCGAAATATCATTTTGGAAATTGTAACATCACAAGTATGAAACAAAAGGTTTGAAATTTGGTTTGAAATTCAAATAGAAAACAAAGGAAAACAAATGGAAAACAAAGCAAAACAAATGCAATGAACATGATGTCATGATGCAAAACATAAAATAACAGAGAGCAAACATTCTAATGGATGTTTTTCATACTTGGGATGTTACAGTTCTAAGTGTGTGTTTATAATCTTTTACGACGTTAGAAAACGAAGCAGAAGAAGAAGTAGTTGTATAGCTGTGCGTCAAGTTCAAGCTACTTCAAGGCCAGGGACACTAAGAGATTTAAGGCAAGCCACCCTGATGCTTGTTGTTATACTACACTTATCATTATCTATCATGCATGTTTTACTTCTGAAAGTTTTACAAAAACTTTGATTACCAAAAACTATTTTTGAGTGACTACTACTACTATATTATATTACTATGCCAGTAGTTGATACTTGGTGTGACCAATCCCATAGCCACCATATGGTATTTATTACCATCAAAACTATAAGTCCCTAAGTGGACACCCTAAAATATGTTTTTACAAAACAAAGGCTTTATGGAAAACCCGGTAGAAAGGCGAAGCCTTATCCACCGGAGAAATTGTTGAAGTGGTCATTTTTGGAAATGTGGTGTTTTACAAAAATGACACATAACCTAGTCTTCGCCGGACAGCCTTTACCGTACTGCCACCCTACCTCAACATGGGCACGGGGATTAACTTGAAGTTTGTTTTTGTTAGTGGGTGTTCTATCTCAATTTGCTATAAGGGGACGGACTCCCTCGAACCGAATGTCGCCAAGTTTTGAAACGTGCGACATATAAAGTGCGGAATTAATTTTTCCTCTAGACGCAGCAGTTGGGGCTCCTGTCTAGTCGGGGATTAGCCCGGTGCCGAGGATGCGTACACTCGACTGAAGAGATAGGCATATTCTAGCTTGGACATAGTGGATGGTTAGGATCGGTTTTCTGATGTTTACATACTGTTGTTACGGTCCGTGGTTGTTCACGACGGATGTACTGAATCTGGTGGATGTGTACACCTCTACAGAGTAGAACTATTCGGAATAATCGCGTCCTTGGATATGGACAGTTGAATGGCCATGTAGCTAGCATTGTGTCCATGTTTTCAAAAAGGAGTTTTCAAAACGAATTTGGACTTGTGAAGTGTTGAAAAGAGGAACTTCGTACCTTTGAGGTACCGTTGATGAAAAGCCAGAAGTTGTTTTTACAACAAGTTTTGCAAAGAGAAAACTTTATTTTAACAAAAATTTTACAAAACCTCTTGTACATGTGATATCTACAAGAGAAAAAAAACTATATTATTTTCTTTTGAAGTATCTTCTTCAACAAGGATAGAGAGATTTTCAAAATAAACTATGATATGTCTTTCATATATCATTGATAGTGAACCCTATGTATAGCCTACCTATTACACCATATAAGCATACTTGCATTTTGGTAAGCTACACGATGGGTGTCTTGCTGAGTACATTCAAATGTACTCATATTGGTTTCGTCCCTGGTATTTACTTTCCAGACATCGAGAAGGAGCCTCAGAAGGAGATCTAAGAGGAGGAGTACTGCGCTGATGGTTTTGCGAACTAGGATTGTCTCCCAGTCAGCAGCCTGTAGGTTAAGGCGTGACTTGGGCTCTACTACGTTGTGTGTGTTTAGTCTTCCGCTGTGTGTGTTGTGTGTTTGTCCTGCGTGGCAATTGTGTTAGACTTGGTCATGTGACCATGTCCCTTGTGTAAGTGTTTTGTGTAATCGTGTAATGGATATTGTATCTGTGTACCAACTTGATATGTTGTTCACGACTGGTGTGATCTGGGATCGTGAATGTATGCATATCGATGGTGTCCTTGAACAGTGGTTCTGGGGGACCTTACAAGTGGGTTCATGCCTCTTTTGCATCTGTGCTCGAGTGACAGAAACGTGACGGATGGAGGATGTGATGTTGCCATTAGGGAGAAAACAACAGTGTTTACTTAGTTTACATTGTTTACATTACACACTTTGCTTACTTCGATAATCTGTTGCTTGCAACTTAATACCCCACGTTTGTTCGGATGATATTCGGAGGGTGGATTATTAGTCATAGATGCCTCTGGGGAAGACAACGGAAAATATATATGTTCCATTCCGTCTGGAATCGGACCGTCTGACTCCCGCCACTATAATTTAGCTTTGGTTGAGTATTTTTTATACTCGAATTTAATACGTTGTATCGGATTTTATACGTCCAATTATGCTGACGGATGAATGCATGCATAGTAAAGAAGTGATTGACTTGTTGTGTATGGGCATGTTCGCGGGGACCCCCCCCTCTCTATCTCGTTAGAGCTACAGTAGGTTGAGAGTCGTCAATGTGTTGCCGGGCCGATCCCGAGCCTCTCTCGGCAGTGGTGCCGACCGGAGGTGGCGGAGGAGAAGCGCCGGAGGTCCCCTTGTTCATAGTAAGGTTAGGAGTTGCAGTAGTTTTTCCGCTATGGTGTTTTGGAGTAGAAACCAGATCCAGAGTGTGCTTTGTCTTTGCTCCTTCGGGTGATTCCTCCGGTGGTAGGAGGGTTGTAAGCTGGAGGTGCTAGGCATCGAGATCTCCGTAAATAAGGTCATATGGAGCTTATCTGCTTGCGTGTTCCTGTGCTGCGCCGAGCAGAGGAAGCCAAATCCCCCTGACTTGCTTCCGAGGCGGAATGAGGTGATGGAGGATGAGGTAGCCAGCTCTTGTTTGAAGCATAGGTCTGCGATTCGATGCCACTGCAATCTATTTGCCATGCCTCCTCCAATCCGTGGCAGGCTTTGGAGTGTTGATGGCGGCCTGGTTTTCGAGGTGCAGCGGCGGAGGATCTTGGCTTGCTTGTCGTTGGTTTTCACTGGATCTTCTTGCAGCTTGCTTGTCACCAGGGAGGTGGAGGTGAGCGGTAAGGGTGCAGTGATTCCTGGCGTGCTGCAGGCCTGGAGTGATGAAGCCTTCTACTTCTCGAGCACATCTGCTCCGATCGATGAGGATCAACAGGAATTGCTGGTGAGCTCCAGCACAAAATTAACCTCGGATGCGAGGCCCCTATTGGAGTCAGCTGATGCTGCAGTTCACGTCGACACTGAAGAAAGTGGCCATGTCCCCGCGGCGGTGCTCGACGACGGCAAGTTTGACCTCCTTTTCTTCTTGCTCGACGGTGGGGAAAGAGACGGGCTCAGTTGTAATTTCAAATCTTTAGGAAAGGGCTTATCTGCTATCTCGAAGGACCTATTTTTTATTTTTAAGTTTATGAGGTCCTTTGTATTTTTATTGTACACCCTCGTTGTAATGTAACGAGGCTTCTGCCCCTGCGGGGGCCCCTCCTTGTTCAAAAAAAAAAACTTGTTGTATATGACTCTGACCAATGCGACCGTGCGGATTCCCTGGCTAGCTAGCTTGGAGCACGACATGTCCAGCTTTTTAGCGACCGCACAGCTTTCCTGCAGCAACGAGGCGGAGAGCGGCAACGTTAAGGAAGCAGAGGACAGAGCGACACAGCGAGAGACGAGTGGTCACCCTGCCATGCAGGCATGCAGGCACGTGCATGGTGTGCATCTGTGCTGGAAATGGAACGCGTGCAATTGCCACCGTAGGGCCGATCGAACCCCTTCTCAAACAAGCAATGTGTTGTAGCAGAAGCCAGTGCAAACTGTCCTGGTTGGTTATACATTTACGATTACTACCACTAGTGCTGTTTCACTGTTTGGCTTCTCCGCAAGAGAAGATGCGTATATGTCTGTGCTGGAGTCTCGACCACATGCACGTAGATGCATGCAAATCTTGGAAAGAGGGGAGAGCGAGACAAGTGTAGTAGAAAAAGCTACTACTGTGGATGAACAGTAGTGCAATGCAAAAGCCAAGGCCCCTGTGGGCTAGTCGTAGTGCATGCACGCACTGCTACTGCCATCTTTCCACTCCGATCGGACACGACCTGCCTGCAGGAAACACATACACACCCCATGCATGCTGTATTCACTCACTCTCTCTGGGCTAGATCGAGTCCAGGCCGGCGCCGCACGCAGCTATACACGTGCCTGAAGAACTGTTGCTAACTCGGTGTACTGTGGCTAGTACAGGCCTCTTTGGATCATAGGATTGAAAAACATAGGAATCAAGAAAACATAGGATTCTCACAGGCTTGTCAGCGTAAAACAGAGGATTACAAAATACAGGAAAACTGTAGGGACAGTCGTTTGGATGGAACATGGGAAAAACACAGGAAAAGTGCCTCGATCCTACGCAACTGAGTCTTAAAAAGAGGTTGGAGTGGATGTTTGAATTCCTATGGGATTGAGGCATAGGAATCCAATCCATAGGAATTTTGTCAACAACATTCCTTTAATCCAAAGGCAATCCATAGGAAAATTCCTAAGGATTGCAATCCTACAAAAATCCTGTGAAATTTCAGCGATCCAAAGAGGGCCTACTACTGTATAAACACATCCATACTCGTATCGTCCTGTGCCTGAAACGTTGTGATTATTATTCCCGGCACCAAGTTATGGAGCCGGCCGGTAGAGGTGTTAAGCCAGCTGGGTGTCCAGCTGCAAAGCCCATGTTGTGCTACCGCCACTTGATGGATTTGTCTCAACAAATCCACCCGCTGTACCGTACGTGGCCGGTAGAATAATTTTTTCTGAAACGCTGATTCTGTCATTCACCTCTTTTGATAAAAAAAAATAGAGATGATCGGAGGGCCTAAAGGTTGGAAATGGTTAGAATAAAAGAAATACTCCGTACTCCTCCATAGGGCCTCGGTGGTTCGATTGATTTAAAAACGTTTTTTTTAGGATTGCAGCACATAGAGATTTTTCCATAGAGTGCACTTTGTTCAGATGAATGATTTCTTTTCTACACAACAATTTCCACGATTTTATCTATAGGGGTTAAGTGGTTCCGGAAAAATTTCGGAGACTTTTCATATAAGGGGAGTATCGGGAGGGGGCAGATTTCTCTCTTATGGCCATGCCCTAATTTTCGGGCCTGTCAGGTGGGCTCCAGTGGCTCAACAAAATGTTACTAATCGTCCCGATATTTTCTCTGATTTTATTGGAGAGAAAAGGAGAAAAAAAAATGAGAACAAGAAAAAAAAAGAGTAGGTGGTGGAGTTGGACTCCACCTCACCAATCCGAGTTGGGCTAGGAGGGGCTTAGCCGCACCACCCTCCTAGCACAACTAGGACTCCTTCCCTTTTGACAAGTCTCTCCCATCCTCCCACTATATAAAGTATCACAAGGCTCCAAGCAAAACTTACAATTGACTCTCAAGCCTCTCTCTCTCTTTCTCTAAAAGAATTAGACGACTAATTAGAACTTCTAAATAGAGACCTTCTAATTGAATTAGAGTTTTATCTAATTAAATTAGAACTTCTTCTAATTGAATTAGAGCTTGTTATAATTGGGTTTGGAGGTGCTCCTCTCCCGATTAGACCTAACTTCTAATTACACTCTCCCTTATATGTTGAGAACTCCACCTTCATATACACATGCGGCTTCAAACCCTGGACGGCGAAGCGCTACAGAATTTGGCCCAACGTATATGTACATACTCTCAAAGGGGTAATACGTGAGACCGTCACTCTGCTGTATCACTGGATAACGGGAGTTGGCAACATCCTCACCCACTGTCTTGTGCGTGAGGATCTTCTACAAGATTCATCGACATCGTCATCGTCATCGACACCTATTCTGCTTCTACAATGTCTGGTACACGATTCCGGGAACTAGATTTTAGAATTTATATTCACTTGTATCTGTATAGCAAGATCTTGGTTGTTGTGTAGCAAGTTCGGCGAAATTTTTAAATACCCGTTACGCAACCCAGCTGTGGTATCAGAGCGGTCTATGCGTAGGTACAAGATCTGATCTAGAGTATCAGTGAGTGCGTACATTGCATAAGTTTGTGCAAGTACGTTGGAAAGTTCTTCAACGTTTAGATTATTTATAATTACTCCCCAATAAGTTTTGTTGTTTTGTTTCCGATGGCATATCAAGATGTTTACAAACTTCTAGCAATCCTAGGATGTTCGAATTGCCCCTGGCATATCTCATCTAGTTCGAAGAAGTGCTTGAACAGATTTTTGTCTCTTTATAGCCGGTCTTGTAAACAACATTGTGGAAGGGACATGTGGATTGGATCCACACGGGGGTTATGGTTATGAATAAGTTTAGATTGAGACCTTTGACGTTTTCGTAATGTCTGTGTTTCAATCACTCTGCAATGTCAATGTAGCTATGTGAATAATCATGTATTATGGAAGAATTAACGGTTCATTTTGTAGGTCCTACAACCACGCTAAAAGATCCAAACCAAATGTTAGGGACGTCTAACTCTGTTTTGCAGTAAATGTGATGTGGTATAGTCTCAAAGTTTGGAATTTTGAGATGTTTAACTAACATTGTTTTGTTGCTAGCAAACCATGCTAAGCCCGATCATGGAGATGATGTGAAAGGAGAAGGATTGCACTTGTCGTGAACCTCGACATGGCACCACCAACGCAGGACCCGTTGAAGATGAAGGAGGACTATACTACATCACTAGTTTTACTCGTTCATGTTTTATTATGTTCTCTTCCTGTCCTTTGATTGCGTAGTAGACATAATTATTAGGGTAATTCCGCATAAAAATATAAACACAGAACACGCTCTCCAAACTGTAGCACCGTCAAGCTGATTAGGGTTCACGTCCATCACCTGGATACAGGGATCAACGTGTTCTTATGATCAGAAGGAGGGCATCAAGCTGATCCATACTTATCACCTGGATACAAGGATCAGTATAACATTAGTTGTTGCGGCAGGATCAGTTGGTTGTCTTGACGTTCAGAAATGCAAGTCATGAGCTTGGAGCACATACACCGAACGGTGAAGCGGAAATCACGGTGGAAGTGATTGGCAAGTTGGCCTACCCGTTGTAACCTTATAGCCATCAAAGTGGATACATACTTTGGTTATAAGTTGAGCGTGGATTCCATAATACATTAAATTTTGATCATGAGGAATATCAGATTTAGTGGGAGCACATAGTTAACTATTTCAACAAGTCCTTGTTAAATAATTATGAACATGTCTAAGTGAACTATTAAATTGTTGTAGATCCATGACTCGTAATGGACCCGCTATTAAACTTTGTCCACTACCTGAGAAGAAATCACTTGCTGCCAATGGAAGTAACTATGCAGACTGGGTCCGTGCCCTGAGAATTGTTCTCAGGGGTACCAAGAAAGAGTATGTCCTCGACGCTCCTCTTCCAGCGGATCTTGATGACGACGCTTCTGATGCTGAAAAACACGCACACACCTTGATGAGTGATGATGCAATAGTTGTTCAATGTCTCGTGTTGACATGTATGGATCCTGACTTACAGAAACGATTTTACCGTACGTCCGCGTATGATATAATCGTTGCACTCACGGCCATGTACCAGACACATGCCAATACTAAATGTTATGAAATAACGAAAACTTCGTTGCCATGTCACATAGAAGAATGAAGCTCACTGAGCGAGCAAGTAATAAAGATGTAAAATTATTTTATGCATTCGATATAGGAGCTATGGAAAGGAAGGAGACGGAAGAATAAAAATGTGTTAATGAACGTCAAGCTGGGCGCATAAAGGATCATCTAAGGACGAAAACATCTCCACTTTTATTTTTATACTTCGAAATATTTGTGAGCTTTGGCTCAATTTATTTTAATAAGGTCGAATGTTTGGCGACATAATACTCTTGTGGATTAATAGGACAAAGTCTTGGTTATCTTATGAGAATATTATGGATCTATCCCTTTGTGAATGATCAAGTTATAAATCTTTTGAATTGGGGAGATATCATTTATTCTAAAATATTTTGTGATCGAGTTGACACCACATTCGTGTGGCATTGTTTTTCAAACACATCATGTACTTGATGATGAAGGTTTGAGATATTCAGTGAAACACTTGATAAAATTCATTGGACTAAAATCCTGAGTGAAGATTAATATAAGTGCTATGAGATATATAAATGCATGAAGTTTTAAATAAAAATTCGAAACTTCAGAGACTAAATTCTCAGGATAAATTGGAATTTCGAGTGCAAGATCTAATGTTGAAAAACAGTGATGAGCAATGATCAAATGATCTATCATTAATGATCATAGTAGAAATTACTCAATAGTGCATTCTTTCAAAACATATAAAAATAATAATTGTTGAAAAATTGAATTTGGTAAAAATTCAGTTAGCTCCAAATTATTATCAGTATTCTCCTTAAAAATAATTTTGAAGTTGTTTCTTCAAAAGGATGGAGAATAGCTTATAATGTAAGAGTTACATTATAAAGAATTAACTTATGAGATAAGTACATAACATTAAATGGTACTTATGTGATAAGTATTGACTAAGGATTAAAATATAGTCTTGTGATTATATGAATAGCAAGGGTTTAGAGTATCTTAATTGTTTTAAGAATAAATTTACGAACACTGCAATAATAGCAGTAAAGGATAGAAGTCAAGTGCTTCTAATATTTTGGCTATCGGTTCAGTATATGGACTAGGTGTGGTATTTAACAAAAGATGCAGGATGGTCAGTGATAAACATCGAAACTGTATTCTTAGTTGAAACAAAAAGGTTTCACCTAGAATAGCTTGACTCTAGTTGATCTTATGATCAAGAGGTATTATGAGATAAAAGAGTTTCTTCGTAATACATGTGGTTCATACAACCTTAGAAGAGTTTGATGACAAATGTCTCTAACACAATGTTTACATGATTGTTCACTTATTTCGCCTGATGGAATGATTCAAACGAATTATTGCCAGTTATGCAAGTGGGAGACTGTTGGATGTATGACCAAAAGGAAATAATATTTATACATTTGTTTCATAATTATGATTCGTATTACTATGCTATAACTGACGCGGTTCCTGAATATGAGATTCAGAGGAAAACTCAGCGCTCAGGTGTAGTAACATGAACACATAAACAAACCATAGTCTTGCCTTTTACAACTAATTCATTGGATGCTTGATGACTATGTTTTCTTGGTCATGGACATTGTTTATGAAAACATCAATGGATAGCATATTTTTGGAAGGGAACAATATGGATGGGTATTCCCTAAGTAGATTGATATGCTAAGATATTCCACTAAGACATCTTTGTCCATAGAATCATACCACAACACGGTTATATTACAACGCATCCTTTGACCATGAGTTTATCGGGATAATATATTATGGAAGTTTTACTTTGTTTCTATCAAGAGTCACACCGTAAATATGATGAGCATAAAGGCAGCTACTGGTATTCCTAAAAGAGTATATTACCTCGATGTTCTGAGATGGGAATTACTCCTCCGTAAAAAAAAGGATATATACCTGGGCCCACTTGGTATTCTTGATATCCATAAGTTTTGCAGACAATGCATGATGATGATGATACATCATGTGGGATATCATAATACATTAACGAGAAAGAGGAGACTTACCAGATAACGAGATGAGACAAAGGTATAAGTGAACCTGAGACTGTTTCACGGCAATACCGGAATCAATATTCTCGGGTAAGTTCGGTATCGTGAGTAATGGGAGATTTGTATAATAACCAATAGCTTTAGCAGTTTATTCGTTTCGTATGTAGGAGTCGTATGGGTGTCCACGGCCTCACTATTGATTATTGAAAAGGAAAGTGTTTCCAGTTTCATGTCAACAAACTATCGAACTTGTAGGGGAAACACACTTAAGTTTGATTTTATTTTTGTGTGTATTGTTAGGTCCGGCTCAATTAGGAGTATCATCGGAACGGTGTTTCTAAGTGATAGATATATTTTATATATCAGAGAGAATTGATAACGAGGGCACTAGACGTCCCGGACTAATGTAAACATTTTATGTTACCGCCGAAATTTAATCGGAGTTGTTATGAAAGAGAAATTAAGGCTGCACACTTTACAAAGCAAATGTAAGGGGGCTTGAGATGACCCACGATGTTGGAAATATATTTCTGACATTGTTAAATAATATCGATGATTTTATCTATAGGGATTAAGTGGTTCTGGTGAATTTCGGGGGACTTTCCATATAAGGTGGGAGTACTTGGAGGGGGCATATTTCCTCCTCATGGCCATGTCCTAATTTTGGGGGCTTCTAGGTGGGCCCCAGTGGCTCCACAAAATGTTACTCTTCGTCCCGATATTTTCTCTGGTTTTATTGGAGAGAAAAGGAGAAAATAAAAAGGGAAGGAGTAGGCTCCACCTCCCCAATCCGAGTTGGGCTAGGAGGGTGGTTCGGCCACCATATGATGGTGCGGCCAAGCCCCTCCTAGCACAACTAGGACTCCCCTCCCTTTTGGAAAGTCTCTCCCCTCCTTCCACTATATAAAGCACCCCAAGGCTCCAAGCAAAACATACAATTGGGTCTCAAGCCTCTCTCTCTCTTTCTCTAGAAGAATTAGAGACCTAATTAGAGCTTATAACTAGTGCCCTTCTAATTGAATTACAACTTCCTCTATTTGAATTAGATCCTTTGTCTAATTGGGTTTGGAGGTGTTCCTCTCCCGATTAGACCTAGCTTCTAATTACTCTCTCTCATGTGTTGAGAACTCCATCTTCATATACATCTGCGGCGTCAAACCCTGATGGCGAAGTGCTGCAGAATTTTCCCCGACGTATATGTGTATACTCTCAGAGGGGTAATACGTGAGACCCTCACTCTGCTGCATCACGGTGCTGGATAAGGGGAGTCGGCAACATCCTCACCCACAAGTTTGTGCGTGAGGATTTTCTACATGCTTCATCCACATCGTCATCGGCACCTCTTCCGCTACTACGGTGTTTCGTACACTGTCACGCGGAACTAGATCTTGGAATTTGTATTCACTTGTATCTCCTAGGAAGGTCTTGGTTTTTGCGTAGCAAGTTTGGTGAAAATTTTAAATTTCCGTTGCGCAACCCAGCAGAAGCCACGTCGAGAAAGAGATGATATAAGTAAGATGTTGCGATACTTTGAAGAAGACTATAAGAATGAAAAGATCTACCAAAATTATATGTTGGTATGATAGAAGACTTAGAGAAACTAATATACACTGGCTGCAACCCGCACTACACAAATTTGGCTACTATGCTAGAATGACGAATACATGTGGCTCCGATAATGACCACTCCCTTCATCAATTGTAGGTTTGTAGGTGTGACGAATACGTCGTCCCGCAAGTGGCTTCCGGTTGATCTTATAACTATTTGTAAGACGTGGTGGTTTCTCTTTTATTATTAATTAAAAAACGACTATGTGCATCATTTTGATGGAGAGGCTGGGGTAGAATATAAATTTCAAAAAAAAAAACAGCTTTCTCGACATTTTTTTTAGATAAAAGGCATCAAATGCCCTACTTTAAATTAATAAAGCAAGTAGTTTGGGTTCACATAGACGGACTTAATACATGTTGAAGGCCTACAGCTTCGCCAGAATGAAATGCAGAAAAGTAGGGGGCCGGCCTCCCCAGGACAGACCGGAAACAAAACTACGGAAGCAGCGGTGGTGGAGGCAGCAAGTCGCGGAAGATGCACTTGAGCCTAGCAGCAAACTGGAGAAGCGCAGTCTTGTCAGTTTTCTTTGCGAGATTTTCCCATACCTGCACAAACAACGACATTTTGAAGATAACGTCACCTGGACGTTTTGGGGCTACTGCTTCAATGGCGAGCTTATTACGGGTAAGCCAAAGAGCCCAACTAAGCGGCGCAAACAACACCCAGCTGGTGCGGCGTTGAGAGCTAACAACGATTGATGAATGGCGAAGAACTGGGGGAAGGTGGCCGGGCTCCAACTACACCCAAGTAGCTGCCTGATCACACTCCATCCCATCTTGGCCAGGGAGCACTGGAAAACTATGTGGGCTGAGTCCTCGACTTCACCGCAGAGGGCGCAGAGCCGGCGTGCCAGGTCGGAATGCCCAAAGAGTCTAGATCGAGTCGGGAGTCTATCTAGGGCGAGCTGCCAGGTGAAGATTTTTACTTTGAGGGGTAAGTGTGCGGACCACAAATCCTGGCACATGGCGATAGAGGCCCCTTGCGCAAGCTTCTGATACATCGAGGCCACTGAGAAGCGGCCCGAGGGCTCAAGGGCCCAAGAGACGGAGTCCATCCCGGGAGAAAGACCCACCTCTGCCAACTCAACGTTCAGCTCCCGCCATTGAGCCGAGCATTGGGGGGAGAAATTACAACGGAAACGCAGCCCCTCGGGGGCGAATGCCGCAGCAACCAAGATGGAAGGTAGTTCGCAGATCTCGAATGATAAGGGAAACCTATCCCTGAGTGGCCCAGCCCCAGTCCACCAATCAGTCCAGAAGAGGGTCCGCCTTCCATCCCGGACGACAAACTTAGCCCCTAACTTAAAGAGCTGTTTGAACTTGTGGAGACTGTTCCAGAATTGGGATCCCCCCGGGGATCCGCAGCGAAGATGTTCGGTGCTTCAGGATATTTAGCGAGGACAATGCTCCGCCAAAGCGAGGAGTCCTCCTGGAATAGCTTCCAAACCGACTTTAGAAGCAGAGCCTTATTCATTAGTTTGGTGTTGGTCAGCCGAAGACCCCCGCAGTTTTTGGGCCGACACACCGCAGGCCAGTTGATCATGTGACATTTTCTCTTGGAACCCGCGCCCTCCCAGAAAAATCTAGCTCGGATGGAGTCGAACTTCTCGTGTACCCCGTCTTGTAGCAAGAAGAGACCCATGACGTCTGTAGGGAGCGCCTCAAGGCAGGCGTTGGACAAGATCCACCTTCCTCCCAAGGAAAGTAATCTGCCCATCCACACCTCGACCCTAGCGCCTAGCTTATTAACCAGGTAACTCCATTGTTCGATAGTTAGTTCTCTTCCGAGATAGGGAGGCCAAGATACAGGAAAGGGAAGGAGCCGAGTTTGCAGTTGAGCATATTGGCTATGCGAATCTGGTCGGCATGGTTCTCTCCCAGAACGAAGACCTCGGATTTATGGAAGTTGATCCGGAGCCCCGACATCTCCTCGAAACATAGTAGCAGAAATTTCAGGTTGGCGATGTCGAGGTCTTTATTTTGGATCAAGATGATGGTATCGTCGGTGTACTGCAGGGGTGTGAGCCCCCCAGGGATCAAGTGAGGGTACCACCCCGCTTATGTGGCCCGCAGCACAAGTTGCGGATAATAAGGCCGAGAGGGCTTCGGCAATGAAGTTAAACAGAAGTGGGGAGAGGGGATCCCCCTGTCGCACCCCTCTCTTGTTTCGGAAGTAGGGACCAATCTGCCCATTAATAGAGATCGCCATTTGACCCCGGCAATGAGTTGCTCGATTCTATGGATAAATCCTTGGTCGAACCCTTTTCGACGAAGAACCTCCAGGAGGAAGGACCAGTTGACGCGGTCGTAGGCCTTTTCGAAGTCTAGCTTGAGCAGGATGCCTCCCAGCTTTTTCACCCTGAGCTCGTGAACCACCTCATGTAAGGCAAGGGCGCCGTCGAGGATGAACCGTCCTTTGAGGAACGCGGTTTGATTTGGGCTGATCACTCGGTTAGCAATTGGGTCGAGACGGGAGGCAATTGCTTTTGAGATGATCTTGAAGATGACGTTGATCAAGGCGATGGGTCTAAATTGTGAGATCTGGTCTGCGCCTTGGATTTTCGGGATCAGCGAGATGACCCCGAAGTTCAGGCGGGAGACGTCGACCCGTCCCAGCATGAAGACGTTAAGCATATGCAGCACCCCTAGCTTACATAGAGGCCAACAACGCCTGAAAAAGCTTACCGGGAACCCGTCCGGACCTGGGGCCGTGTTCTCCTTCATGTCCCAATCTACCGCCTCCAGTTCTTCCTCCGAGAAGGTGAGTAGGAGCCCATCGTTCTCGTCCCTCGAGACGCGTCTCTCCATACTCCAAATGTTAGGGGCGAGGCCGAGTCGGCGGGGGGCGTCCGTACCCAGAAGCTCGCGGTAGAAGTCATATATGTGTTCTTGGATTTGGCGAGGGTTGCTAATGAGACCCTCCGTCGCGCGGAGCGAGGTGATGACACATTTTCTTCTTCTCCCATCAGCCACGGCGTGAAAATAGGCCGTGTTGGCATCCCCGTGCAAGGCCCACTTCACTCGGCCCCGCTGGCGCCAATATTCTTCCTCCTGTTGGTAGATCGCGAGGAGTTGGTCTTCGAGATAGTATCGGAGAACCCACTCATCCTCATCGATGCCCACCGAGTCCGCTTTATCGTCCAAAGATTTAATTTGGGCAAGGAGGTTCAATTTGCAAGAGCGCGGCTCTCTGCCTTGATTGCGTCTCCACCCCCGTAAGTATCGTCGTGACGTTTCTCTATGTAAACTGGTTGTTCCTTGTGTTGCTACCGTGGTCGTGGGACTTTATTAATTTAAAATCGGACACCATATTCCTTCCGTCTAAAACATGTAATCTGTATCCATCTGTTAGTTAACAGAGATGACAAATATAAACTTATTAAAATGCCGATGGATCGTACCGACCAAAAGTCAGTACTGATGATGCCGACACGTACGGATAGACCTAATTAACAAGAAATAGCTCGGGCTAGGCCTTGTTAACTAAGATCTAGCTCGTATGGAAATGCATGGTTTGTGCAATATAAATGATGAAGATTGAATTAATTATGTACCTACAGGAGTTCATAGTACGATCAATAACGTGAACACAGGAGTTGCGCTCGAATCTTCGATAGCTGACGTAAATTAAGCTCGTCGTACAATATTCGATTTTTGATGAAATATTTCATGCTAACTACGTAGCAATAAAGCACGTGCAATGCACGTTAACTCAAAAATTATGGCACATAATATACTATAATCAATTCCAATCTAAATCGTTACTATAGTACAATATAGTCCAGATTTGAAAATGTTATTACTTTCTTAAATAAATTATGCTAATTACAGGTTAAATTCGGGAGTGTCGGGTGTAGAAAATTGATATGTGCTCCCTCCAGTCAAGGTTGTTCAGGTAGGGATGCTAATTACAGGATATCTGTTTCATCTCCCGTTAATACGTTTCTGCTTCCATAGGGTGGAAATTTGACGTGGGCCTCGTCCCCTTTAAAATTGATTTTTTTTTTCTTTTGTGCGATACACCATTAGTTACATCAGGATTTTTCAGAATATTTTAAAACTCATAAATATGATTTTCAAAATTTTAATTAGCAGGATCATTGGATCTCAGGACCCAAAATGTCAGATCCTAATCTACCCAGTGTTTCCTTTCAAGCCTTGCACTTATATCTATGTGCCGAATTAAGAAGTTCAATTTAAGGTGGCAAAAGTTCAAGTAAATAACCATACCCAACAATTTTTCAAAAGGAGAGAGCTAATCTGTATCTCTTATAAATCAAAACACAACTAACATGCATTAATGAGTTTTCTATCCATCCTCTTAGCTAATCATTTGTCAATGTCATCTCCACTAATATCTATTAATCATGAAATGCAAGTTTCACCTCATCCATTTCTTAAACCATCTAATTATCTATATTAATAATATATATAATACACACTCGTCGCATGTCTATTAAATTTAGTATTTCCTGTGAATTTTGCATATTTCTTTAGAATACATAATGTATCAGGAGTACCTATTTTTTAAGGGAGGTTGAAACACCCGGCCTCCGCATCGAAATGATGCATCGACATTTGTTATAGTTTCTAAAGATATCCGCTGCAACTCGCGGGATATTCTTGTAGTTAAACAGATGCCCACTTGGGGCCTTTTCCTTTGGCCTCCTAGTGAACCGGAGGCGAAAAAGAAGCTCGCTTGCCGTCCTCATGGCAACCGCGTGTGCTCGGGCATAGGGGGTATGACAGCACGTCGCGCCTCCGTCTTCCTGCTACTGTCCTTTGCCGAAGGTGTCTGCGTCCACCATGGCTATAGTGGACCCGGACTCAACCCGTGGCCGGCATTGGGCGGACATCTCGGAGGAGCTCGGTGAGGTGGAGGAGGGCAGGGTCTGGAGGTGGAGCACCGATGCTCACTGTAGCGTCCTCACATTTAATAATGTAAGAACTACTGTGTTAAGTGCTAGTCCCTGGATCAATGCTAGCACCACAGAACAAAATGTAAAGTATCATTGCAGAAGTATCAAAATTAATACAAAAGATCCAGAATAGCCAAGTATATCTTTATTACAAAGTGCATAGTCTTGAAAGACTAGCAAAACTCGGAGTTCTAAACAGCATAAATAAGATAGCAATGAGCCTCCATCTTCAATCATGCGCCACAGGCATTACATGTTGGGTGTAGACTCGAGTCCAAGCACTTGATCAAACTTCATCCTCATAATTTCCTGCACGTTGGAATATGCACCCCCGAAGGAGATTCAGTACAAACAATGTACTGGCAAATGACACTATGGTGGATATAAAATGGCAGGTCTAAACTACATGCATATCTGGCTTGGTGGAGTTTAGGCTATTTGCAAAAAACAAGTTTTTCCCTAACACTTTTGAAAGAGAGTTTTCTTTTCAAAGATTGACACCATGGGACACACCCATGAGCACCACAACTAATATTTCCTTAGCCAACTTTTACTTCTTTAAAACGGTGTTGAGATTCTTCCATCCATCCTTGTCCAGCTGCTCGAAGTCGTCCTTTCCGGGAACACGGCTATGATCATAGTTTCTAACTCTGCAGAGGTTGTGCACTTTCACCCTTTGTCTTCAATTAGCCCAAACATTCTATACACCCGGAGTGCATCATGGAAAGGAGAGAATTGAGACGAGATCTTTCAGAAGCAAGAATTCAACCCAACCAGCAAGACCCATTCCACCTATAATTATGCTACATCTTCATGTCAAGCATGGGCTGAACTCTCACAACTTAGTTGATCAAGACAAAGCCCATATGTCAAAGGGCTGCACGGGAAGCTACTAAACTTAGAGGACTTGGTAATCTCTTTGTTCCTGGGTGGCAATCCACAAGTGTACTCCTTCGGTGATAAACACCATTGATATGGCCCTAGGGAGCCACTCAACATAATCCAATCACATCCAAAATCCACCCAGGTGTTTCATTGAGGGTTATACTTAGAATTTTTCACCATATCATAGAAAACAAATTGAACCAAGGCATAGAATCTACAGGCTAGTTGATAACATGGGTAGGGGTGGCTACACACTACTAGGGTTTTAGCATAGTACTTAGAGAAAAATTCACCTATCATGCAACTACTTCAAAACTCTAGTAATGCATAGGAAAATAAGGGGTGATGAAGTTGTTACTTGCCTTGGCAATAGGATGAACAATCACAGTAAGAATAACAGCAACAAGAGTAGACTTGCTCATCTTCACAATCTAAATAATCAAAACAAAACACTTAAACAAACATAACATAGAAAACAAAATAAAAATACAAAAACATGTATGCATGTCATGCAATGATCAAATTAATGCACCAAATTCACAACTTGCAAGAATTACTAATAATTATGTTCTCTGATATTAATAACATGGTTATGATGCATTCAAAACAAATTAATTATCAAATTGTAACTATTAGTATTACTAGGGTTTTAATATAGGCTAATATCAACATTAATAGAGTTTCTGTTACAAAGTTTCACAAATAATTTTTTCAACGCATCTACTGGATAGAGGACATCAAAACAAAACCATAGCAATTGATTTCACCTAAAAATAATTTGTAGATTAAAAGTTATGCCCAAAATAGTGATTAATAGAGATCTACAAATAGCATGTGATTGCACGTTTCAAAATTGAAATTTGAATAGCCTAGATTAATCTGCACAATGTGCTGATTCCAAAAACCCCAAGATCATCGAATTTGGATAAATAGAACTCGAGATATGATTTTTACAAGTTTTAAGTGAAGTCTATTATTTTCTGTTTTTAATAAAAATGTGTTCGATCCGAGACAACGACAATGGGGCGCTGTGATTGGCTGGGTGACTTTCGCGCGGATCGGTGACGCGAGCCGTTAGATCTAAAGTGGATCGGGCGGCCAGGATTCAAAGTACCGCTTCGCTCGCGGGATCTAATCCTAGGCGCTCGATTCCGATCGAATGGACGAGAAGGAAGGGGAGGGGGTTCTCACCGGAGTTTCTCGCCGGAGGGGAAGAAGATGGCGGCGGCGCGGCACGACATGGATGGCAGCAGCGTTTCCGGGCTCCTCCGGCGTGGTTGAGGACGGCGGCGTGCTCCCGTCGGCTCCGCGGTGCTTCTCGTCTGCTCGGGGGCTCCTCCCGAGGGGCGTAACAGCGGAGGCGAGTTGTTTCCGAGGCGGAGCTCCAATGGCGGCGGCGGTGGCGGATTCTAGGGTTCGAAAATTTGAGGCGTGGAGGCACAAACGCCAAGGGGCTCTGTACTTAAGGGGAGGGGGACTTGAGGAAGGGGTAGGACTCAGGGAAGAGGCGGTGGTCGGAGTCCGGATGGCGCGCGGCTCGGGCGCCGATCGGAGTCCCTGTCGCAGACGTCGAGGTTGACGTCACGCGCGCGTCGGCGTGAAGTTAGCGGGCCGGGGTCCACTGGCAGTGAGGGAAGCCGAGGAGAGAGCGGAGCGGGCTGCTGTGGGTTTCTGCTGGGCTAGGGGGTGGGCCGGCCTGCTGGAAAAGCGCTACGCGCGCGAATTATTCGAGGGAGAGGAGATGGGCTGGGCCCGAGGGAAAGAGAGAGAGGGTTGGCTGCGCTGGTTTTTCTCTCTCCCTTTTTTCTTTTTTTCTCTTTTCTGTTTTTTTTAAACCAATGGGTTCAAAATAAATTCAAAACCCCACCAAATCAATTCATAAAAATACGCAAAAATAAGTTTTGAAAAGCTTAGGAGATAAGGAACCTTTTGGTACTAAAAATTTCCCAAAATAAAATACTTACTTTTGAAAAAGTATTTAAATTCAAAATGTGGTTTAATAGGTAATATCACCTAAAATTTTGTCTTTAGCAAATTAAAAACCAATTCTTGTGCAAACAAAATGCAAGTATGCTATGATTCTCATGTATGCATGATGGTTTTAAAATTTTCAAAATTTTCAAAATCTTGGGATGATACAGACTACCCCCCTTATAAAGGAATCTCGTCCCGAGATTCGAGAAGGCTAGCAATTGGGTTGGAAAAGTTATGAGGTGGGCTATCCCCCCTTAAAAGAATATAATTGAGATTATACTTCCACCATGCAATTGGGGTATTTGAACATGTGATGGAAGAAAATGAGTTAAGGGTTACCATTCACAAAATCCATGTTGATATGATTCACATGCCCCTTCTTGATTGGGTTGGGCTTGGCAGCTTCTGTAATTTTCTGCTCTGGGCAATCAGTTGCACAATGTCTCTTGTTTCTGCACTTGAAACACATCACTTGACTAAGATCCCTCTTCTTCTCATAATTGTGGTTGTGGTGTCCATTGCCATTTGAGTGACCATTGTTGTTACCATTGGTTTCCTTGAGTCTCTCATTGTGATTTTGATCATTATGAGTGTGTCCATTCCCACCATTGTGATGGTTCTCATGTTTATGGAAATTGTGTCCTCCATTGGATGTGTGCCTCTTATATAAGGGTCCAAAGTGGTATTTTCCACTATTACTATACTTCCTCTTCCTATTTGCCTCCTTTGTCATGTTGTTGTCCAAAGTAATGGCTTGATCCAACAGAGTTTGATAATTTGGGGCATAGGCTACAGACAGAGGTATCTTCAGTTCTCCTTTAGGTCCATTGAGAAATTTTTCCTTCCTCTTGGCATCAGTGTCAATGTCCTCTGGTGCATACCTGGATAAAGAATGGAAATCATCCATATACTCCTTTAGGGTTCTACCTCCCTGCTTCAGACTACGAAACTCCTCCTTCTTGAGGTTCATTATCCCAGATGAGATATGTGCATTGTGGAATCCCTCCTTGAAATCATCCCAAGTCATGCCTTCCAGTGGATGAGTCACTTGATAAGTTTCCCACCACATTGCAGCAGGTCCTTCTAACAGATGAATCTCACCTTCTCCGCATCAGTGCACTCACAAGTTACTAAGTCCTTGTTGATTGAATGAAGCCAGTCGTCTGCCTCAATAGGATCAATAGCATATGAGAACTTGTTAGGCCTAAGTCTCAGAAATCTGGTAAGTCTATCCATTGGGGGTCTTGGTGGAGGATTGTTGTTGTTGTTGTTGTTGTTGTTGTTGTTGTTGTTGTTGATTGCTGCTACAAACTGAGTCATCATCTATAGAAGTTGGGCTTGGGAAGTGACCATCTGCTGCAGGGCATCATTGTTGTTGTCCTCATTGTTGTTGTTGTTGGGGTCGCGACGAGGAGGCATCTGTGGGTTTTCAGCATAGATGAGGAAAAGATAGATAGATCTATGAGGAGAAAATTTTCCTACCCATGCACAATACAACAAGACAAACAATCAATGGAAAATAACAACTTAAAATATTTTATCTCTTAACCAAATTTCGAAATTTTGACTTAATTTCTGACAAACTTAAGCAAAACCACTTAGTGCAAACCAAAACACTCTATAATTGCCATATCACAAGTTGATAGGTCAATACTCAAACAAAAACTCTAGCTAACGCTTTCTGCCATGGTGGTCAACTACTGGGATCGATCATAACTCTTCACAATGATTTCTATCTTCTTGTACATCTTCAGCTCCTTCTCAAGGGCTTTGATCTCTTCTTCAGCTTCCTGGAGATCCTTCTGAGTGTGATAAAGTCTCCACGTAAGTCTTTCTCCAAGTTCTGTGATTGCCTTCCATGCAGCGCATCTAGCTGACTCGAAGAATGATGTGTATTGCTGTGGGTTAGTGAAGACGTAGTCCCCTTGTGTCTTGTGGCCATACCCCTTGCTTCTGTAAAGGTGAAGTTGCACCCACCAATACTCTTGGCCATATTCAATGAAGGGAAAACCTTTGTAGATTGCTGCTCCTCCAAATCCTAATTTTGTCATTAGGTTCTTCAATGCCTTTGGGAATTCAGTCTCACAATCTAGAGTCATGGTCATCAATGGCCCATTCTTGTGTGATTCAAATAGGTTGGTCATCTATCAAGGAGATAATATATTAGAAGATTGAACCATAGGTAGAAATACTAGAAGAAGAGTTGTTCTAGCTATGTCAGAGTAGAATAGATGGTCAATCCTAGGGTCCTTGAAGTCCTTGGTGGTGGTGAAGTTGAAGCTCCATCATCGTTGATTTTTGAAGTGTAGGAGAAAAACATAAGTCATAGAAGGAGAAAAACATAAGTCATAGAAGCATAAGGTAAAGAGGTACTAGATACGAGATGAGTAAGAGTACTTTGAAAATATTAAGTCGTTTCCATGGTGATCATCAGATCATTAACAACTTATTGAAATTAGGATATTCACTATAGTGAGAGATACTGGCACCCGCAAAGCCAATCAGGGAACCGGTCTCATGTACGTGGACATGTAATGTTTGTCCGGGCCGCTTCATCTCACTATGCCGCTAGGATCCAAAAGTACTCAAAGGAGTTAATAAATTTGATCAAAAAGGGTTTTCCAAACCTAAGGGCTCAAACCTACAGGCAACACTTTGCTCTGATACCATTTTGTAGCGTCCTCACATTTAATAATGTAAGAACTAATGTGTTAAGTGCTAGTCTCTGGATCAATGCTAGCACCACAGAACAAAATGTAAAGTATCATTGCAGAAGTATCAAAATTAATACAAAAGATCCAGAATAGCCAAGTATAGCTTTATTACAAAGTGCATAGTCTTGAAAGACTAGCAAAACTCAGAGTTCTAAACAGCAGAAATAAGATAGCAATGAGCCTCCATCTTCAATCATGCGCCACAGGCATTACATGTTGGGTGTAGACTCGAGTCCAAGCACTTGATCAAACTTCATCCTCAGAATTTCCTGCACGTTGGAATATGCAGCCCCCGAAGGAGATTCAGTACAAACAATGTACTGGCAAATGACACTATGGTGGATATAAAATGGCAGGTCTAAACTACATGCATATCTGGCTTGGTGGAGTTTAGGCTATTTGCAAAAAGCAAGTTTTTCCCTAACACTTTTGAAACAGAGTTTTCTTTTCAAAGATTGGCACCATGGGACACACCCATGAGCACCACAACTAATATTTCCTTAGCCAAATTTTACTTCTTCAAAACGGTGTTGAGATTCTTCCATCCATCCTTGTCCAGCTGCTCGAAGTCGTCCTTTCCGGGAACACGGCTATGATCATAGTTTCTAACTCTGCAGAGGTTGTGCACTTTCACCCTTTGTCTTCAATTAGCCCAAACATCCTATACACCCGGAGTGCATCACGGAAAGGAGAGAATTGAGACGAGATCTTTCAGAAGCAAGAATTCAACCCAACCAGCAAGACCCGTTCCACCTATAATTATGCTACATCTTCATGTCAATCATGGGCCGAACTCTCACAACTTAGTTGATCAAGACAGAGCCCATATGTCAAAGGGCTGCACGGGAAGCTACTAAACTTAGAGGACTTGGTAATCTATTTGTTCCTGGGTGGCAATCCACAAGTGTACTCCTTCGGTGATAAACACCATTGATATGGCCCTAGGGAGCCACTCAACATAATCCAATCACATCCAAAATCCACCCAGGTGTTTCATTGAGTGTTATAGTGAATTTTTCACCATATCATAGAAAATAAATTTAACCAAGGCATAGCATCTACAGGCTAGTTGATAACATGGGTAGGGGTGGATACACACTACTAGGGTTTTAGCATAGTACTTAGAGAAAAATTCACCTATCATGCAACTACTTCAAAACTCTAGTAATGCATAGGAAAATAAGGGGTGGATGAAGGTGTCACTTTCTTTGGCAATAGGATGAACAATCACAGCAAGAATAACAGCAACAAGAGTAGACTTGCTCCTCTTCACAATCTAAACAAGCAAAACAATCCACACTTAAACAAACATAACATAGAAAACAAA
The DNA here is from genome assembly GCA_028641055.1 of Alopecurus myosuroides. NCBI lineage: Eukaryota > Viridiplantae > Streptophyta > Magnoliopsida > Poales > Poaceae > Alopecurus > Alopecurus myosuroides. The sequence continues at coordinate 289,831,911 of CM054059.1, forward strand.
ATAACAATACAAAAACATGTATGCATGTCATGCAATGATCAAATTAATGCACCAAATTCACAACTAGCAAGAATTACTAATAATTATGCTCACTGATATTAATAACATGGTTATGATACATGCAAAACAAATTAATTATCAAATTGTAACTATTAGTATTACTAGGGTTTTAATATAGGCTAATATCAACATTAATAGAGTTTCTGTTACAAAGTTTCACAAATAATTCTTTCAACGCATCTACTGGATAGAGGACATCAAATAAAAACCATAGCAATTGATTTCACCTAAAAAGGATTTGTAGATTAAAAGTTATCCCCAAAATAGTGATTAATAGAGATCTACAAATAGCATGTGATTGCACGTTTCAAAATTGAAATTCGAATAGCCTAGATTAATCTACACAATGTGCTGATTCCAAAAGGCCCAAGATCATCGAATTTGGATAAATAGAACTCGAGATATGATTTTTACAAGTTTTAAGTGAAATATGTTATTTTATGTTTTCAATAAAAATGTGTTCGATCCGAGGCAACGACAATGGGGTGCTGTGATTGGCTGGGTGACTTCCGCGTGGATCGGTGACGCGAGCCGTTAGATCTAATGTGGATCGGGCGGCAGGATTCAAAGTACCGCTTCGCTCGCGGGATCTAATCCTAGGCGCTCGATTCCGATCGAACGGACGAGAAGGAAGGGAAGGGGGTTCTCACCGGAGTTTCTCGCCGGAGTGGAAGAAGATGGCGGCGGCGCGGAACGACGTGGATGGCAGCGGCGGTTCCGGGCTCCTCCGGCGTGGTTGAGGACGGCGGCGTGCTCCCCTCGGCTCCGCGGTGCTTCTCGTGTGCTCGGGGGCTCCTCCCGAGGGGCGTAACGGCGGCGGCGAGTTGTTTCCGAGGCGGAGCTCCAATGGCGGCGGCGGTGGCGGATTCTAGGGTTTGAAACTTTGAGGCGTGGAGGCACAGACGCCGAGGGGCTCTGTACTTAAGGGGAGGGGGACTTGGGGAAGGGGTAGGACTCGGGGAAGAGGCGGTGGTTGGAGTCCGGATGGCGCGTGGCTCGGGCGTCGATCGGAGTCCTTGTCGCGGACGTCGAGGTTGATGTCACGCGCACGTCAGCGTGAAGTCAGCGGGCCGGGGTCCACTGGCAGTGAGGGAAGGCGAGCAGAGAGCGGGGCGGCTGCTATGGGTTTCTGCTGGGCTAGGGGGTGGGCCGGCCTGCTGGAAAAGAGCTACGCGCGCGCGAATTAATCGAGGGAGAGGAGATTGGATGGGCCCGAGGGAAAGAGAGAGAGGGTGGGCTGCGTTGGTTTTTCTCTCTCCCTTTTTTTTTTCTCTTTTCTGTTTTTTTAAACCAATGGGTTCAAAATAAATTCAAAACCCCACCAAATCAATTCATAAAAATACACAAAAATAAGTTTTGAAAAGCTTAGGAGATAAGGAACCTTTTGGTACTAAAAAGTTCCCAAAATAAAATACTTACTTTTGAAAAATTATTTAAATTCAAAATGTGGTTTAATAGGTAATATCACCAAAAATTTTGTCTTTATCAAATTAAAAACCAATTCTTATGCAAACAAAATGCAATTATGCTATGATTCTCATGTATGCATGATGGTTTTAAAATTTTCAAAATTTTCAAAATCTTGGGTTGTTACACTCACCACCGACATATCCTACCCTCTCCGACTTCCTCATGGTGGCTAGGCGTTCTTCGGCACAACATTGCGATCCAGTGGTGGAGGTCCCTCGGTTTCCAGGCAAGGTCGCACTACAAGAAATATGTTGATACATGACCCTCAATTTTTGTCACTAGAAGGTCACGTAGTTTCATTCATGACCCCTTTTTGACCAAAAATGGAAAGTCACATACCGGGCGTCTAATTGGATCGTCAATGACTAATTGAATGGAATTGTCATAGCCTCTATGACCCAATCAGAGGGGTCATAATCCTATGACCAATTGATTTAGTCATGTGATATCCTACCATAGCCACGTCATATCCTACGTGGCCAATCCTACGTGGCAAAAATTATGACCAACTGACTAGGTCATGGAAGAGATTCAGCCCAGTCCATGCTGCTCCACCAAATGGGCCAGCCCAATGTTTTAGCCCATTAATTGTTTTTCCTTTAATTTGTGAAATTTCGTCTAGGCCTAGGCCTTTTTCGTACATTTCGAATCTGGGACTTGGCCTATTTATGGTCCAATGGATTTCCTGGCTGTTGACTACTTTTGGTCCATTTAAATTCAAAATTTTAGTTTTTATAATTGAATACAGCCCACTAGTAGTTGGGCTGATGCCATGGGCTTTTTACTGTTAAGCCCAATTGCATATAGATAGGTCAAATTCAAATCCATACAAACACATTTGGGCCGATGCCATGGGCTTTTTACTGTTAAGCCCAATTGCATATAGATAGGTCAAATTCAAATCCATACAAACACATTTGAGTTCCAGTAAATTTGAATTACAACTCATTCCAGAATACAAATCATCACAGAACTCATATTCAAGGCACATCATTGCAAGAATGCAAATTTGAATTACCACCAGGTTCACAACACTCAGGTTTCACAACATTCCAACTTCACATACTCATACCACCAGGTTCACAACACTCAGGTTTCAAATCATCTAGAGCCATAACTCAGGTTTCAAGGCAAAACTAATACTACCAGGTACCAACGAAAAAAAGTAAAACATAATGCACTTCCACTTCTATCTTCAACTCCACTTCTATCTTCACTCCACTTCCTGTTATCTGACCTGAAAAAAGGAACACAACAGAAACTTCAGAAAACATGACAGAAAGTGCAATACACTATGCATTGAGCAATACAGAAAAAAACTGCACTATGCACTGAAACTGGAATCATTTCAGCTAGAGCAATGAGCTTCACAGCCAAACATAGAGCTTCACAGTTTAAAATCAGAAAATCTTCACAGTTTAGAAAAGCTTCAGGACATGCAACAGCCGCAGGCATAAGTGATGTAAAATTCCACATCTGGCTATACTAATGCATGACGCTCACAAGAGAAAGAACCCGACAAACACACAGGGGAACTTACCATCAGAGAGCCTTGGCTCCAAACAACGCCATCAGGTGAGCTAGTTGGGCATGAGTTTCGTCCGTCTTTTGTTGTAGCAGAAGATGCTCCTTGTCACGTGCAACTTCTGCTTCTTCGGTCATCTTCTTCATTTCAGCTAGCTCTGCCCGCATCGCTTCATTTTGGACTTGCTCCCTCTCAAGCTTCTCCTCTAGCTCAATGACATGTGCAGCCATAGCAGGATCTGATTTACTGAATTTCCTGGATGAGCTTGATTGAAGACCAACATTCTTGAGGAATATGCTTGAAGGGCATTTCTTGGTAAGCACATCAGCAACAACAACGACATCAGACTTTTGTTGGCCTTCTTGTGCTGGAGCATCCAACATAGTCTCCATGTCCTTCTACAATTAGAGATGCACAACACACATACACATATTAAAATTCTGTTATAGTAAATTGGAGCTACCTTGCCAGGAAACACATCTGAAAATATCATATAACAGGCAACATATATACTACCATATAACAAGCTAGAGAGAACTGATGGGCACCAACCAAGATCACAAGCAGGTCATGTAGAAGCACAGTGCAGAACTGTATTAACTGTACTTGATAAAAAATCCATCTAAACCTATCAATATAATCTAATACAATCTGTTTTAAACACATTTAATAGATCATCTAACATCAAGTATGCCTTGAAAAATTCCCAGGAGAGACAATACATAAGTTTTAATGGGGCACAAGTAACTTACTATAGCTGCATGCACCTCCTGGGAGAAACCCTCTTTCTTGCTGTTATGGTTAGCCTTAAACAGGTCTATCGCAGTCAAGGTTTCGCCCTTACGATCCTCCTTCTGAAACATTTTCCATCAAGACGGCAGACAGACTATAAGCTTTCAAGGCAAAAGATTCTTAGGACAATTCAAAAACATGAGTTTTCTTACAGTTTGATAGATGTGGGCGGCGTAGCATCGAGAACCTGTCCTTTGCTGAAACTTGACTTTACTTCGGGTTTTCCTGGCACTTTCACAGGTTTTCTATAATAGAAAAATGAGCAAAGTACAATCAAGAACAACAGCAAATACATCACAACAAGCATTAACAAAACCCAGAGCACGTGAACATACATACCTTCTGTTTCGGGGTAGACCATAGTTCTACCAGCATTTGCCAGTCATTGTCTGACAATCCTTCCACCGGGGACTTGGCGCTAACTTCATTAGTTGCCACGTCGTTGAAGAAATCCTTCTTGATCAAGTGGCGTCTATTCTTTGATACTTTCTTCAAGATGTCATTGCAAGTCTTATCAAGAGTCTCTTAAGTAGCGTCAATGTGAAAATTGGCCTACCAAAATAGGAAACAAGACAATGGGACAGTCAGATAATCATATTGCCAGCGGTATCCACAGCAAGAACATGAGATTCAAGTTCAAAGTAGTTAGCTTACAGAAACTTTCCCAATGAAGTTGTTGACAATGTTGGGGTCCATCTTGTACTCCTTCAAGTGAGGCATCACCGACAGAATAGATCTTGCAATATAACCACACTCTGATGCAAGCAATGCAGCATGCATCAGCTTCTCTGGACGGTTCATCCCTTGAGCAATTTGGATGGTGACCTTCTCACCCAATCCCTTGGTTAACCGCTCTAGCCATGTTCCCCTTCTCTTGTGTTTACCCAAAGCAGTTTCATCTGAAAAGGTAAACATAGAAGAATGGCATATATACATGCATGCCATTAGTTAATAGAATACACTAGTAAGATGGCATGTTCTACCGACGGATACATCAAACAAAATGTAGGAATGGCATAGGAGTGACTTGCCTCCATCAGAAGTATGTTGATTCTGTTCAGTAGAGCCAACAACTGTCAATGACGACTGCTTTGTGACTTGCATTGTCCTTTCTCCATCCATATTCCATGTGCTTCCTTCATCCACATGCAGCAGGCCTTGTACATTGTTGCATAGCAAGCTTACAGCATCATTGTGCATTGTCCTTTCTCCATCCATGTTCCTTGTGCTTCCTTCATCCACATGCAGGTGTGGTGTGGTTTCTTCCATGCTGGTTGGAGCCATCACCTTCTTCTTCCTTTTGAAGCGACTGTTGTCATCTTGATCTGGTCGGATATCAGCTAGCATTCTTTTAGATCCTTCTAGATCCGGAGGAACCACCCTTCCAGGAGCCATTGCAGAAGATGGAGTTGAATCAAGTGTGCGTATCCGTGTGCTTGTCCTTCTTCTGCTTACCTTCTTAACAACACACTTCTTCCTTCTAGAAACCTTGGGCCCCTCGTAGAAACAACAAAGACAATGGCATTAGATAATGAGTAAGAAAAGTGTTTGCACAGATTAAGGCAAACATGAAACAAAGAGCACCAAATTAAGCCCCCTCCCCCTGCCCACCACCACAGCCCACCTTAACTTGCTTCTTCACTACGTGTCATCACTTTCATCTTGACCAATCACTCCATCGTCCTTAGGACTGTACTCTGAGCTTGAGTCTTGAGTTATGGCAGATGTTGAATCATCGGTTGTAATTGCACTAGCTTGAGTAACAACATTGTTTGAATTCCTAACCATGGATACTAGTGCACCGATGGCAAGGGACTGGAATATACGATTGTTCCTCAACATTTGCTGAACCCTAATCTTCTCGTACTCTGTGGCAGGTGCTTCTTTTTGAAAAATAAAATTAAGTAACCATGAGTTTGATTTTGTTGAATTGCATTGAGAAGCAAGACAATGAAAACAAGTAAGTTGAATCTTTGAAACATGGTATTGAGTACAGTTAATTCATTAGCAACTACTAAACAGCCCCATTCTAGGCAATTTATCTATCCTATCATGTTTATTATACTTATTCCTGTTACCTTAACAAGCACAAGAAAAAATATGACCATATATTGCAAGAACAACACATAATAGCATGCAATACAATGAAAAAAATATAACCATATATTACAAGAACAACATGTAATAAGCTAGAGATACATGGAAGCAAACATAGACAAGCTAGCAGGATATGCATAAGGAACAAGGTTACATACCAGCCAGCAGGTTCTTCTTTGATATCTTTGCCATTGATGATCTCAACAGGGGGTTTTGATCTGGTTAGTAAAAAATTATAATGAAAAGAATTAGTTCATAGGAAAATTTGATGTCACAGGAAATTAACTTCCTTCTTAGCAAATATGGCATTCCTTCTTAGCAAATATAGCATTCCTTCTTAGCAAATATGATTTCATATCAAAGTTATTGTAAAACTAAACAACAGTAGCATCAATGAGCCCTAAACCAGCTAACAAAATAATTCTTAACATTTGGCATTAAAGATCAGATAAACAAGAATAACAAGAATCAACATAATAAGATAGAATTACTAGCCATCACTAGAATAAACAGGGCTAATTTCAGATAAATCAAAAGGGGCAGAAAGAATCCTGGCATCAACAGGGGCAACAAGAATAAACAGGGGCAGCAAGAATCCTAGCACCAACAGGGGCTAATTTCAGATAAATAAACATGGGTTAATTTCAGATAAATCAACAGGGGCAGCAAGAATCCTAGCATCAACCTGGAAGTAGGAGCAATAATCCTAAATCCTAGCATCAACAGGGGCAACAAAAACCCTGTCCTGATTGGTGGAGCTAGACCTAAATCCTAGCATCAACAGGGGCAGCAAGAATGCTAGATCTAGAAGGAGGAGCTAGGGAGCTATGGAGATGGATCAAATCATGCAGGGGAGAATCAAATGATGTAGGTGAGGTGGAACCCTAAACCTAGAACAAGGAGCTAGCTAAGGGAGATGGACGGGAGAACTCACCGTCGACGAGTTTTAGATCGATGGTGTCGCGGTCGTCGTCGTTGTTCCTGTCGCGCCTCCTATACCGCCTCTTGCCGCCGTCGTTGTGGTTCATGTCGCGCCTCCTGTCCCTCCTCGTGCCGCCGTCGTCGGGATAGTGGTGATGTGCGGTGGTGCGGTGCGGTGGGGAGTGGGTAGAGGGGATAGTGGTGCGGTGCGGTGGGGAGAGGTGGGGTGCGGTGTGCCTCCTCCGCCTCCGTCGGGAGAGAGGTGGGATGTGCGGTGGTGCGGTGTGGTGGGGAGAGGGTAGAGGGGATAGTGGTGCGGTGCGGTGGTGCGGTGCCGTGGGGAGAGGTGGGGTGCAGTGAGGAGAGGTGGGGTGCGGTGTGCCTCCTCCGCCGCTGTCGGGAGAGAGGTGGGGTGTGCAGAGAGGGGAGATGTGGGGATTGGATCTGAGCGGTGGGGAGTTGTGCGGGAAATGAATTGATAGGGGCGGGAATTAATTTGTCGGGGCGGGAAATGAATTGGTCGGGGGCGGGACTGAATTGGACAGGCGGGAAATAAGTTGGAGACTAAATTTTGAAGATGGTTTTCTATTTTCGGCCTCACATTTGAAACTTTGGAAAAATACTAGGGTACTGATTAATTCAAACCAACTTTTTCGGTTGCTATGTCACATAACATGAATAACTTTTCCATTTTTTTTTTGGATATTTTCAAATTTCTATCACATGTTTGTAGATCCGTTCGAAATCGCCGCGGTCACCGTCCGCCTCTCGGGGTTGAATCATGCATGGATCTTTCCGTATCTTTGATGAAATGGGTACTTGTGAAACTATAAATGATTTTTGTGAAAAATAACGGGTGGGCAGTGAGGGACCTGTAGTTAACATCGGGCATTTTCCAGCTAAATCGGCAATAATCTGTTTAAATTGGCGAAAATAGCCAGGAATCCCGGAAACGCGTGCATTTTGACGACGGAACCTATAATGTGTTATATTTGATCTACAAATAACCAAATTGTTTCCTCTAAACATATTGGAACAACTAACAATGTTGACGAAGAAAGTATTATTTTTCTTTGAATAAAAACATCATTTTCCATTTTCGGAGTGCCAAAAACGGGTTTTTTTGTGAAGCACATACACAAAATATGACACAAAAATGTACAAAGTAAAATTATAAAGAAAATATGTAATATTTGATCTACAAATAACAAAATTCCTACCTCTCAGTATCTCTAAATACACCTCTTTTGAAAAATACAAATTTATGCCGATTCAGCTGAAACCGGGCCAAATTTGAACTACACGTGCCTCATAGTTTGCTCATGATTTTTTGTAAAAAATATTTTTAGGTACAAAAGTACCTATTTCTTTAGAGATACACCAAGAGTTTCACAATATTCATCCCCTAGCTATGAAAGGTAATGCCTGCCGTCTTGACTTTTTCCTAAAACCGGCATAGAAAATTCAAAAAAACTCGAAATGATGCAACTCTTTCGCGTGGTGTCATTATATATTTCCTAGTATCCACAAAAAATAATAAACTTGGAATACGACAATTGGGTTGAAAAGGTGTTCACAAAAATGAGCTATCATCTACGAAGATTATTGGGTTTCGGGCCAAATGACGGATGTTATGGCCACTTTCATGGCATAGTTTGTTTAAATATGCTCATATTCCACACAAAGATGCATATTGGAACAACCAACAATGTTGACGAGGAAATTATTATTTTTCTTTGAATAAAAACATCATTTTTTGATTTTCGGAGTGCCAAAAATGGGGTTTTTGTGAAGCACATACACAAAATATGACACAAAAAATGTACAAAGTAAAATTATAAAGCAAATATGTCATACTTGATCTACAAATAACAAAATTACTACCTCTCAGTAGCTCTAAATACACCTCTTTTGAAAAAGACAATTTTCTACCGATTCAGGTGAAACCGCGCAAAATTTGAACTACAGGTGGCTCATAGTTTGCTCATGATTTTTTGTAAAAATCATTTTTAGGTACAAAAGTACCTATTTCTTTAGAGATACACCAAGAGTTTCACAATATTCATCTCCTAGCTATGAAAGGTAATGTCCGCCGTCTTGACTTTTTCCTAAAACCGGCATAGAAAATTCCAAAAAATTCAAAAAAAACTCGAAATGATGCAACGCTTTTGCGTGATGTCATTATATATGTCCTAGTATCCACAAAAAATAATAAACTTGGAATACGACAATTGGGTTGAAAAGGTGTTCACAGAAATGAGCTATCATCTACGAAGATTATTGGGTTTCGGGTCAAATGACGGATGTGATGGCCACTTTCATGGCATAGTTTGTTTAAAATGTGCTAATATTCCACACAAAGATGCATATTGGAACAACTAACAATGTTGACGAAGAAAGTATTATTGTTCTTTGAATATAAACATCATTTTCCATTTTCGGAGTGCCAAAAATGGTTTTTTTTTTGTGAAGCACATACACAAAATATGACACAAAAATGTACAAATTAAAATTATGAAATAAATATGTCATATTTTGTTTACAAATAAAAAAATTGCTACCTCTTAGTAGCTCTAAATACACTTAATTTTGAAAAAGACAAATTTCTGCCGATTCAGCTGAAACCAGGCCAAATTTGAACTACAAGTGTCTCATAGTTTGCTCATGATTTTTTGTAAAAATCATATTTATGTACAAAAGTACCGATTTCTTTAGAGATACACCAAGAGTTTTACAATATTCATCCCCTAGCTACGAAAGGTAATGCCCGCCGTCTTGACTTTTTCCTAAAACCGGCATAGAAAATTCCAAAAAATTCAAAAAAAAACTCAAAATGATGCAACGCCTTCGCTCGGTGTCATTATATATGTCCTAGTACCCATAAAAAATAACGGGCGATCTGTGAAGGAGCTGCAGTTCAAAATCAGGCAGTTTCGAGCTGAATCGGCAGGGGACTCTTTAGATTGGCTAAAATAGGCAGAATTACCGGAAACACGTGCTTTTTGGTGATGTAGCCTAGAATGAGGTCTACTTCGAGGGAAAAATGGATCGGTGCCATTTCGAACGATGTTCTCGGGAGCTGCTTCACAGAAAACAGCCGTTTTGAGCGCTGAGAAAATGGTTGTTTTCTGAAATTTTCCTTTATTCAAATGTGATTAAGCAAAATGCCCCCACAGCACCACTCTAACACCACTCAAATCCACCTCCAGTAAAGTTGTGGCGCTTACATGTGGGCCCCTGTCCGTGGGACCCACGTGTCAGTGAGGCCCCGTAGGGCAGACAGGAGTCGAGCTCCTCGAGTCCACCCCCTCTTCAATTCCCCCCACCCACCACTCTCCCACGCTACTTCGCCTCCTCCACTCCCCTCGTCAGTTCTGAGTACACGAAGAGCCGGACACCGATTCCGTCGCCCGCGCCGGCCACCGCCCGTGCCGGAGGAAACCCCCTCACTCAAGGTGAGATCTCATGTCCCTCCTCGTGTCCCTCCTCCGCCGCTGTTTCTGCTAGATTTAGGGCAACAACGACCGCCGCTGCCGTTTCCTTGTGTCCCTCCTCCGCCGCTATTTCTGCTAGGTTTAGAGCAAAGACGGCCATCGCTGCCGTTTCCTCGTGTCCCACCGATTCTTCTGCGTGTGGATTTGCCTCTCCCTATCCAGCTTTCTCCTTTTTTCGAGTAATATAGGGAGAGCACTAGGCTGACAGGAGAGAGCACTAGTAACCTCACGAATGGATCTAGTGTTCCAGCTTCTGTGCCTCATGAATCCTGTCGTGGGATAATCACGGCAGATGTTACCGGGGGTAACTGATCTTGGGGCAAGACGACACAGGTATTTGGGAGAGGGTTTAGCTCAGAGGAAAACATGATGCGATTCAATCTGGTAGCCGGCAATCAAAGTCGCCGAGTCTCCAATCTCGATATAACAACTCAACTCTAGGATTACACTGGATGCTCGATACCAAGCACTATTGCTAGGGTTCTAAGATCTCTGTCTAAAACTAGACCTGGGGTTCGGTTTATAAAGCACCCGTACCCCCGGCTTATTCCCCAAGGCGCACCCTGAATCCTACCCGGACACGGCGCACAAACCCTAGCTTTCCTTTACAATAACCCACAATCCGGATTACTGGGCCTACGAACTTGGGCCTTCCACAAGCTTCCTTATCCTTAGCCGGATCCTACGCCCCGTCCTTTGGGCCGGGTTACTCCTTGGAGTTTGGCCTACCGGGTTATCATCCCCCCGTCAGTAGTCCCCAGAATAGCCTGGGCTTCATGGATCCTCCTTGAAGCGCTCGCTATTCCCTGCAAAGATATCAAACATACAGGCATATGGAGGCCGGGTTAAGATGCTCTGATATTCAGCTAGGCCTTACTCCACGGCGGCCGCGTAGTAACCCGGGTTTTTCCCCCAAACACCTTTAATTTTCCAGGTCTAAACCCTAATTCCATGCTCGATAATCGATCCTGAAATCATGGGATGGATCCCCTTCTCTCTTTTATCCAGATGCCTTGCTCAATATTCTGCGTATATCTCGCAGAAATTTAAATAAATAGCCGTTTGCCTCCGCAACTCCCGGCCCCCACTCACCGAACCGGGCTTACCCACTTATACTATAAATAAGCTCCTGGGGGGTAACCCGAACCCTAACGGCTCATTTCCCCCCATTCCGCTTCCTTCATCCTTCTCAGCTCACTCTCACTGAGCACCACCACGGAAATCCCGCGCGTATCACCGGAACCCATCGGCCGGAGGCTGCGCTCCGCCACGACTCGCCCCGCGCCGCCGCCAAGACCCGCCGGCGAATCCCCATCCGGCCCGCCAAGGACCACGAAGGGACACCAGGCTTGCGCCATCTGCCTCCGCAAAGCCTCGCTCAGATCTCCTCCGGTAAGCCACTTGCGTCCATTAATTCGCCCTTGTACTTTTTGATTTTACCTTAGATTAGATCCAAATCGACCCGCCAATGATTCCTCGGCCATGCCGAATTAAGTTGCTAACATTCTTTCCAGCTCGCATAATAGATAAGTTATGGATTCCAATCCATTCTCCTACTACCTACAAGTACTAATTTCACCACAAATCCGAAGATAAAATTCCCAATCTGGGCCCGATCCACTCAAAATTTCCGCCCTGGCCTCAATCACCCGGCCGGACTTCCCATTTTCAGTTCCTTTTATTCGCGTTAAGTGCCTATGCGGACATCCATCGTCCCCAAAGAGACCCTTCAATACTTAGATCTTCATAATTTTCGTCATGATACTCGATACCCGGACGATTTCGAACTTTACTCGGTGAGCTAACACCCGGATTACACGCAATTTTTCATGTCTCAATATTACCCCACTGATATTCGGCCGGCTCACAACTTCCGGGTCTTAGTCCTCTTATCCTTTTACTTTGTATTTTGCAGGTCAACCACATGGCTCCCAAAAAGCAGGGGAAAACTCCAACCAAAGTTAAAGCCGCCAACTCCATATCCGCCAACTGGGCGCGGTCTACAGTCACCAAATCCAAGTTGGAGGAGCTAGTGGAGCTGGGAGTTCTTCCTCCTCAGGAGGATATCCAATGGAGGGTGCCGGGTAAGGAGACCCGGCCCGCCCCGACAAAAGGCGAGGTAATTTGCTTTGTAGAACATGTGACCCGGGGCTTCCGCCCACCGGGTCACCCCTTTTTCCGTGATGTTTTGAATCATTACGGTCTTCGCGTCTTTGATATCGGGCCTAATTCTGTTCTCAACATCTCCCACTTCATAGTCCTTTCCGAATCATACTTGTGCACTTCGCCAAGTCTAGCTCTTTTCATCGAGCTTTTTCAATGCAAACCGTGCCGCGAGAGCGGTGACGGGGCGCTTCTCGCTTGCGGCGGGGTTTCCATCCAGCGCCGCAAGAATTCTCTGATGCCACCCCTCACCCTTAATTCCCATGTCAAGCACTGGCAGCTCTCCTACTTCTACTGCCAAGACACCTCCCCACCCGGCCAAAAGAAGCTGCCGGGTTACTCAGAGGGTCTTCTCGACATCTCTGATAAATTTAGTGCCTTTGCCCCTGACTCGGACAGGGAGGCAATTCAACCTCTTTTAGCCAAAATCACCACTCTCACAGCCCAAGGCCTCATCGGGCTCAACCTGGTGAAGACTTGGGTAGATTTCCGGATTCAACCCAACTCCATCCACACAAAGTTAATGTGCGAGTATTCGGGGCAACCTACAGACCCGCTCCGGTACTCCGACAATATCTTCGCAGCTGGCGATACTCATAAAACCATCAAGGGCTTTCTGACCGAAAAGCTTGAGGTAATCCGGAACATATCCGGGTTAGAGCCCTTCACGCTTGAGAACCCAGCCCCCAAGGTGAAAACCCGACTTTGATGCCTTTACTTTTGTTCTTTCCACTCAATGCAGTTAATAACCCTTATGTTAACACTTTTTAGGCTGATGATGATTTTTGGAAAACTAATGCCTCCCCTAGCTCCGAAAGTCCAGAGGAGCAAGAAACGGTTAACTCGGAAGAAGGTACTCTCCGGATTTTATTTGGTTCCCTTGAACTCACCATAACCCCTTCCTTTCTAACCATAACTTTGATGATATCCAGAACAAGAAGATGACGAGGAAGAAAACTCCGATGGCAAGGTAGAATCTGCCAGCGACGAGGAAGAACTGGAGCCGACAGTCAAGGTCGGATCCAAAAGAAAGACCCAAGAGGCCACCTCCAAGGTTTCATATCTCCCTCTCGCCTTCAACTCGCATTACCTTAATGATATACTTGAGCTAACTTGACATTATCCCACTGGCCGTTCTTGAAGGAGTCGCCCGTGCCCAAGCGTAGGTCAACTCGAAATCACCCGGGTGATGATGCCCTTAACCCGGGTATTTCATCGACCCCCCCGCGGCGGGCTGGTAATTACCCTATCTTTTCTGGGTCAAAATATTCTCTTTAAACCATTCCCATATGACATCTAACTTGATAATTTCCAGCTTCTCCCGAGTCCAGCGATGGATTTCCTTGTGACTTTGCGGTGAATACCGGGTAAGATCCCTTTCCTGATGTTCCACCATATTTCATCACCCTTTCTTGACTGTGTATTTAGCTACTGACTGACAACACCTTATAGGGCCACGGTCGTTGTCAGCGATCAAGAGGAAACGGAGACCGAGGGCCCGGGTAAGGGGAGCCCGGCTGATAAGACTACAGCCGCGTCCAGCGGTGAAAAACAAGCGTCGCCGCCAAACCCGGACACGCAAGGAGCCGAGTATCCAATTGCTTCCCATGCAAGCAAGAAGAACAAAACCACCGTCTTGGGTGCAGAAGAAGGAGCGTCGGATTCCGACATACAGATGACCCGGGTTCCGCCTCCTACTAAGAAGAAAGCTCCTTCCCGGAATTTCCAAGGCCCCGGGTCTTCTGATACGAGTAAAGATACTTTCGATCAGTTGATGAACACTCTCCTTACTATGAAGACTTCGGAGAGCCAGATCTTGGAGCGCATGGCTGCAGAGCACCAGGTAAGGACACTTTGTATCTCATATTGCATACCTAGTCCCCAAGTTCCAAGTATGACTTGCAAAAGTGATGCTTGGTACTTTACACCACATTCGGCTTTCCATACAATCCAACTAATACTTGCATTCCTTGCTACTTACAGGCACAGATAACCCGGTCTGATGAAACTTTACTGAGGACCGAACAACTTCTTCTTGCCGAGATGAAACGAAGGGAAATCCTTGAGGATGACATGAAAACCTTGAAGAAAGACGTTTCCAAATACAAGAAGAAGTGCAATGCCGCTCAGACCGAACTGAAGAAACTATCGGACCAGGTCTCCGATACTTATCAGATCTTGCTCAGTAAGTTTTCTGCTGCCGATTGGCTTCATGTCTTTACTTTATTATAATAGACTCGGGATTACTGATACGCTCTTTCTTTTGTTACGACTGCAGGTGCCAACCTTGCGGCCCCAGAGGAAAATGCCATTGTCAAGGCTAAAACCCTCAAGACTGTACTCCGGACTTTCTTTGCCGGCACAAAATTTATATTGGATGCTGTGAAGTGGCCTACGGAAGTATATCCGGGTGAAGAGAATCTCGTTCAAGCCTGTTCCACTGTGCCTGGGTGGATTGAAATCTGGAAACGCTCATCGTGCCGAATTGGAATGACCCGGGCTTTTACTCTGGCCAAGGCTTTCTTTCCAAAGCTTGACCCGGCAAAGGTAACATCCGGGTTTCCCGAATTCAAGGCTGACGGTTCCAAATTTACACCCAAGGATTTCAAAGCCATACAAGCCGCAGTGCGCCCCTCAGCTACCGCTTTGGCCGATAGCTTGGATCTAAATACGATTATGAGTGCATATGACGCTGATGGCAAAGTTATTACGGAGGAAGCGCCCCCGCCTTTTGATATCTTGGAGAAGTGGGTTTCTAGCTCGGCCAGGAAGAGGGAAGCGACTGCGAAGAGAGAGGCCGAGTTAGGATCGGGCCCGTCTGCCTCTACACCAGCCGTCCCTCCACCAGTCCGCCCTGATGCAATGAGTCCGGGTAAGGGTGCCAGGAAGGCTAAGCAGCAAACCCAGGACTCAGACCCGGAAGGCCGTACTCAGGAGGCCGAATAGGGCCGTATTATCATAATACCTTGTAATGCTTTGTAATCACACTGTTATGCTTTTGATGGTGCGCCTGTGCACCCCTGATACTGATGCCGTACCTTGTAACGTACTTTTTAGTCCGTGATATACTTTGCGGCTTTTCTGGCCTTTTGATAACCGTATTGCTTGCCTATTCTCTGAACTTTTTCTCGATACCCGATTCTCTATTTTGGCTCCCTTCGTAAGACTCGGTTCTCCGAGTACCAGGGGCTTTGATACGTGAACTTTTTTCTTTAAGTCCCCAAGACTCGGATGGTGAGGTTTTTCGAACTGCGATAGCCAAGTAGTTTGTTTCTGTTTCGAAGTCCCCAGTCCCCAGGACCCAAAGTCCGAGTCATGGGGGTGTGGCCTTTCTCAGAGAACAAATTATTTTTTACCGAGTCGCAAGCCTAAAGCCATTCCGTGTGAATACTGAAGTTATGCTTGATAGTTGTTGAGTTTCCGGCTTTTAGCCTTGTACTCTGCATAAACTTGTGGTTTAGATGACCCTTTTGACTATCTTGTACTGTAAGCCGGCTTTCGCGTGGATACCATGTTGTTACATCCATACGAGAACAGTGTCAGGCAAGTCCCATTGGGCTTCATGACTGATTGTAATCGTAAGCGAACGAATCATGCCACTTTAGTGCGAAGCACATCGAGCTTAAGTAAGAAAAGTCAAGAAAATTTGGCTCCTTTGTCCAGTTATAAGATTGCAGCCGTACTCGTTTGCGAATAATCGGCCCTTATAACTTATAGGCATCATGGCCGGGTCTTTTGGGTTGCTAGCTGGGCTACTTGAGCCGCCAGCCCCTGAGACCTGTATATACTCAACATTCTTAATGATACGGAAATACTGATGCCACGTGGATACTACTTACTTGTAATCAGGCTGTAACGAAATAGGACTTGATAACCATCTCTTTATTGCTGCGAGAAAGTTTGGATCAGCAGGCCGCCTCATTAAAAACCTTCCAGTCCCCTTAGGTGCCCTGGGTAGGAAAAGAGCGCGTCTGAAACCTGCTGCCCGTTACATTGTTTAGTTCTTCGTGGACACCGGTCCCGAACTGGCGTGACCGGTGCACATTCTCCACACGTTAGACTTTTTCATGACAAGTACCGGGTTTGCTAGCCAACCCGGGTAAGGTGTTTCCATGACATGGCCGGTTGTGAGTAACCCGGCAGCTTCTTCTTCTGTGGCGGATTGTTTGGAGGGGTCATTCTT
Organism: Alopecurus myosuroides; assembly: GCA_028641055.1. Taxonomy (NCBI): domain Eukaryota; kingdom Viridiplantae; phylum Streptophyta; class Magnoliopsida; order Poales; family Poaceae; genus Alopecurus; species Alopecurus myosuroides. Next base: position 289,848,616 of record CM054059.1, read on the forward strand.
GACAAAAGCCACCATTTTAGCATCTTGTGTTACCTTGGATTTTGCTCGTTCGCCTTTAGTACTCGGCCTTTTTGATGTGGCTCTACCCTCCGGGTCTGCTTGAGACCGGTACTGCTTGAGTTCTTCTTTTCTACAGGCCTGCTCGGCCATTGCTGCATCTCCTTCGTCGCATTCAGCTGCTATGTCTCGATTTCCGTGTATGGTAATGGTCTTCTTGGGACCCGGGATTTTTAGCTGTAGATATACGTAACACGGCCTAGCCATGAATTTGGCGTAAGCCGACCTTCCAAATAACGCGTGATAAGGGCTGCGCAATTTGACTACCTCAAAGGTACGCCACTCAATTCGATAGTTATCCTTTGACTCTCCAAAGGCTACCTCCAATGCGATTTTTCCCTCGGGGCATGCTGAATGACCCGGCACTATCCCATGAAAAACTGTTGAGCTTTTTTGCAGCTGAGATTCCTTGAGACCCATGCGTAGGAAGGTTTCCCAATACAGTATATTGATGGTGCTTCCACCATCCATTAAAACCTTTTTCAGTTCGTACCCATTGACTTGCGGTGCGACTACTAGTGCCAAGACTCCTGGGTGCTCCACTCTTTCTGGGTGATCCCTTCTGCTCCATGTTATCTCCTGTTCTGACCATCTCAAGTACCTCGGGACAGCTAACGAAACTGAGTTGACCGCTTGCTTCAGTATCTTTTTGTCTTTCTTAGAGCCTCCTGTGGTGTGCACATGATATTGACCCAATTGTTTGGGGTTAGCTTGGAAACCTCCTGCTCCCCCTTGGTTATTACCTTGATTTCCAGCCGCCGGATTACCGGCTGGGGGTGGGCCGTTGCCCGGGTTTGCCCCTGGACCCGTCCCTCCTCCCCGCCCTGCGCCTCGCATAGCTCTGTGCACTTCCTCATTTTTCCATCTTTGTAAATCGGCGCACTGTTCTAGGGAGTGGTTAGCTGGCCTGCCATTCCTGCTGTGCTTCGGGCATGCCATCCTGAATATGTCCCAATTGTTACCCGGCCTTGGTGGACCTTGATAGTTTCCTCCATTGTGGTTACCTCCATTGAAATTCCCTTCTGCTCTGGGCCTTGAAGACCCGGCTTCTGTGTTGGCGACGAACTCGGAGCCTCCTTCGAACGGGCGCTTGTTCTGGCTATTTCCGTTATTACCTGATGCTGATCCATTGCCGGTTTTTCCGTTATTGCTTGTGTTTGCTTTTGCCTTCTTGTCATCAATTTCCTCCTCTGTGGTGTCCGTTGCGGCGTGTTTGTTGCACGCATCCATTAATTCTCCCATTGTTACCTCCGCTGCATTCCTACTGGATTTCATGCGAGTTAACTTTTGCACTAAAGGAACGTACTTACATGTTTTCGCCATAGCTTGTAGCGCATCCTTGGGCTGAATATCTGTGGATGAGTGGAGTATCTCCATAACCCGGCGTACCCAGCTGCGCGCTGACTCGCCCTTCTTCTGAACGCATCGTTCTAAATCGTCAATAGTAAACAGCTTTCTGCACGTTCCATGGAAGTGCTTGACAAACGCGGTTTTTAATTCTTCCCAGGATTTGATCGACTTTTCCGGCAGATTGGTGAACCATAACTTTGCTGCTCCCTCTGACATCATTAAGTACATGAACTTGGCTTGAAGATTCTCGGATGCATTGCGAATTGACATTGCCATCTCGTAACTACTCAGCCATGTTTCTGGATCCATTGTTGGCTCATAATTTACTACTTTCCCCGGCTCTTTGAACTTTTCCGGGTAAGGTTCCGCTCTGATGTCGTCCGAGAGACACTTTGGTCCCGCCAGGGTGATCGGGGCTGGTCTTACTCGGGAAACATGTGACCCGGCTGGGGGTGCCACGGGGTGCGGCGCCACCGGTAACTCATGTGCTTCAGACCCGGCCCTGGCCCTTCTGGCCCTGGAGCTGTCCACAATCGCCTGCGCCGCCGATGCTGCTGGTACTGTCTGGATATGAGGTGGGGGCGGCATTTGCTGTTGCTCTTCCCTCCGCCGTGCTGAATTCGTTTGAATATTGCGCTGTTGCTGACTGGGGTATGGCGTCCCATGCATCCCGCTTCTATGGTCTGGATAGTTGGCTTGCTGTGCCACCGCGGTGTGTAGTAGATCGATCGCTCGCCGGGTTACTTCCGCATGGGGCGATTCTCTCACAGGGATCTGATTCAAGGCGAGTGTCGCTACATATACGTTGTCCATGGGATTGTTGTAATGACCTGCTGGTGTGCGAAATCGTGATGGTGGTGGTAACTCATTGCCGGGTGCAATTCTAGCCTGCGGCGGGAGTAACCCGGCCTGCTCATTTGCCGGCTGTATTCCCGCTGTATTAACTGCCGTCGCTGGTGGGGGTGCGGTTCCCTGGTTTACCGCTGGGATTGGTTGATCCTGGGGTGTGATAAACAGAGCTGCCGGATTAATAACCCCGCCCGTTGCTGGTAGCCTGGTCTGGTGCCTCTGATGCGCTCTAGACGTTTCCTCCCGGAGCCGAGTCTCTAACGCATCCAACTCGCGCTGCCGTGTGGCCATCCCCTGTCTCTCTGCTTCCACTTGCCTTCTTTGCTGCTCCAATGCGCGACGGGCCACATCCAGATCTCTGACCCGCTCCGCCGCATTCTCTGGAGTGATCACTGTAGCGAGGACGGTTGGGTCTAAAATCAAATTGTTATCGAACAGGGCCGGGTGACGCGGGTTTGAAGGACCCGCCCCCGGTGTCCGGTTTGCTTGGAATCCGAACATGTTTGCCCGCATCTCCTCCTCCGGTGCGCGACTGGTAACCGATGCCGACTCTCCCTCAACCCGGATCAGAACCGGGTCAGCTGTACCCCGCTGTTGATTCAATGCCTGAGCCGTCCCGACTGCGGCCGCGGTCACGCTCTCTTGATTTACGTTGGCCGCGGGAGCCGTGTAGACCGCAACCCGGCGCGTGATGCTTGGCACGAATTCATGCCGTTCTTCTTCGCTGTTTTCCTCCTCATATCGATCCTCCAATAGATCCCGGATAGACTCGGTATCACCTTCTCTCTCTACCCGATCGCGCGGGGTCCATACCAACTCTTCCGACTGTTCCCACTTCTCGGCGAGCTCTTTTATCTGACCTGTTGTTCCGATCGATTCTTCTCTTTCCGATTGAATGTAGGTAGCTTCTCCTGACACAGAATCAGATCCAAGATTGTCAGGATTCGAGCCGGAAGTACATACCATACCGATGAAGACGTTGATGCGGCCGATTGTCACGACGGATCCAGCTTCGAGGTGATCCGACTCTGCCCCCCAGCCGGAATCGTCCACCATCTTCTCTCCTTGGACGTTGACGTAGATCTCACCGACGATGAGGTTCTTCATGCTCTTCCGAGCTTCTCCCGTGATGTAAACACCTTTGGACGCAGGCCCCACGGTGGGCGCCAACTGTCGTGGGATAATCACGGCAGATGTTACCGGGGGTAACTGATCTTGGGGCAAGACGACACAGGTATTTGGGAGAGGGTTTAGCTCAGAGGAAAACATGGTGCGATTCAATCTGGTAGCCGGCAATCAAAGTCGCCGAGTCTCCAATCTCGATATAACAACTCAACTCTAGGATTACACTGGATGCTCGATACCAAGCACTATTGCTAGGGTTCTAAGATCTCTGTCTAAAACTAGACCTGGGGGTCGGTTTATAAAGCACCCGTACCCCCGGCTTATTCCCCAAGGCGCACCCTGAATCCTACCCGGACACGGCGCACAAACCCTAGCTTTCCTTTACAATAACCCACAATCCGGATTACTGGGCCTACGAACTTGGGCCTTCCACAAGCTTCCTTATCCTTAGCCGGATCCTACGCCCCGTCCTTTGGGCCGGGTTACTCCTTGGAGTTTGGCCTACCGGGTTATCATCCCCCCGTCAAATCCCGCAACTGCTCAAGTGGTCTTGCAAAGGTTTCTGGTTTACAATGAACTGTTGTAATCTAGAACTTTTTGTAACTTAATCATGGTTGATGCTGCATCTTGCATGTGGATTGCTAGTATGTTTCCTGAATTGCTAGTATGTGCATTACTAGTATGGTTGATGCTGCATCTTGCTAGTTGATATCTGAAACATGAAATTGCCCAATTTTTCTAACAGCTACATGTTACTTTGCATAGTCTATTATCCCTGAAAAAAAGGAGCCAGAATGGGGCCTTGCCTATGTTTCCTTGTAACTCATCTTTGTGCACTGCTGCTGTTACTATGTAGTTTGTAGGAAGATATTATCTTTCTGCACTGTTGTTGTTGTTGTGTAGTTTGTACGAAGATTATACCTTTGTGCACATTCTGATTGGAAGTTGTTGGTGAACCTTGAGATTGGAAGCTGTTAGAGTTAGGAATTTTGTTGGTTAGTCATAGTGGTTTTTGTTGGTAGCTGTTAGAGGTAACAATGCACATTTAGTGGTTTTTGTTGGTAGCTGTAACATCCCAAGTATGAAAATACCCTTAGAATGTTTGTTTCATGTTTATTAAAGTATTGCATCATGTCATCATATTGTTTCCATTTGTTTTCATTTAGTTTGCATTTGTTTTTCTCTGTTTTCACAATTCAAATTCAAACATTTATTTCATACTTGCTCTGTTACAATCTTTTTCAAATAATAATGTCAAATCAAACCCTTATTTGTTTCCATTTTATTCCATAATGCTCACTTATTAAAATGATGGTTTTAATCAATCAATTAATTCCAAATCACATTCAAAATTCAAACCAAATCATCAAACAGCACCTAATTTGAATTTATGAATATTATCAAAACAAATCAATTCATTTTGTTCTAATTAAACAATAGGTTTCACCCTACTAAAAGGTTTGTTTCATTTATAATCACTTAATAAGCAATTTAATTCAAATTTGAATTAAATACAAACAGCAAGTTAATTTCAAACTTTTTGAAAACAAAACTTGGCATTTGTTTGCCATTGAGCTAAATAACTCACCCTAATTTTTCTAAAAATTTTACTAACTTAAAACCCTACCTTTTCTTCCTTTTCCAATTTCTGCAAAAAAAAACAGAGGAGAGGAATTTTAAAAATAAAATTTTGGCTCCAGGGGGTAGTGGGCTGCGCCCAGCCCACCTTTTCCTCTCTCCCAGCGCAGCCCGGCCCCTTTCTCTTTCTCCTCAGCGCGCGTACCGGTTCGTTTTTTTTCTTCCTCCTTCGTCATCGTGTACGGCCGCCCATCCGTGGCGCCACGGCGGCAGCAGCGCCCTCCGACGGCGATCCACGCCCTGTACCCCTCTATAAGACCCCCTAGGTCTCCGCGCCGTAGCCCTAAACCCTAGGCCCCTATTCCCTCGAGCTCCCGCCGCCGTCTTCCCCTCTCGCTGCACCTCCCCACCTCTCTGCCACTCGCCGGAGCAAGCGCCGTCTGAATCTTCGATGGCAGCCACCGTAGCCGCCCTCCATCTCCCTCGCTGATCGCGGGAACCGCACCGTCGCCTCCTCCTTGAGCTACTGAACACCGCAGCCGCCGCGGAGATCAACCACACCGTCGCCGCCGTCCTCGCCCCTGTCGCCGTCGAGCTCGTCCCCGAGCCTCTGCAACGACGACAACGCCGGTGAGCCACCGTGCCTCCATCTCCTCCTCTCTGCCGTGCACGTTGCCGCATCCATCATCCACACGCTTCGCAAGTACAACGAGAACGAGCACAGCACCCCGGTGATCCCCGCCGGCGAGCAACGACCCGTTGTTTCCCGTCGAGGTTCAGTTAGCGCGCGCGTTAAAAATTTAGTTAACCACAGCACGGAAGAATAACCTCGCAGCGTCGCGGTATCTGTCGAACTGACGAAACACCGCAGTGGTAGCACTGCCTCTCTCGCACTGGCAGGTCGCGAGTTCGATTCCCTCGCGCCGCGGAATAAAAACCAAACTTTTGCACCGAGTGCTGACAGGGTGGCCCCCCTGTCAGCCACTCTGTTGCCACGCGTGCAGCTGCGTGGGCCACGTTGACCCTAGGCCCACGGGCAGTGGCTAGTGTAGGTTTCTGTGCGGTAACAAATGATTTTCCAACTTTCTGTTTTTAAAAACAAGTCCCTCCAAATTACAGATTGGTCCTGAAATTTAAATTGTTAATAACTTTCAAATTATAACTCCAAATAATAGAAATAAAATATGTGCACTGCTCTAAATTAAATTATCTACCTATTGGTAACATTTGTTTTCTGTTTTGAATTTTCCAAATGCATTTCAAAATTTGAATTCAAATAATTCAATTGTAATTTGCTAAATTGCATAACTAAATCATAATTAATCCAAATAATGCAAATGAAATATGTTTTCCATGATATTTCAAATAACCTTTTCAAATATAAAATTTGTTTCATGTTTTGAATAATTTAAATTGCCTAAATAATTTAAACCTTATTTAAATCATTTAAAATTGCTAAAATCATAACTTGCTCAATTTAAGTTATTTTTGAACATGCAAAATATGTTTTCAAACTAGAAAAACATAACCTTTTCAAATATGAGTTTGAATTTATGTTTCGAACAAATAAAATTCAAATAAAATTCATGCTTGTTTTAAATTCATTTAAAACTTGTTTAATTTTGTTTAAGTCATAATAAATTCATCCTAATTCCTTTTTCAATATTTGAAACATGTAATCCACCCAAAACTTCATGATCTTTTCAAATATGAATTTTGTTATTTATTTTGCACAATTTAACTTGGTGAAAACAACAACTATTCGTGTAATCCCTTTAAGGAACCAAAAAAATTCCCTAACTTAATAATAAATTTCTAAATTGGTAAACCCTATTTTAAATTGGTTCTATTGTTGTTATTTTGTTGTTTTCCTCATCCATGCATCATACTAATCCACTTTCACCTATTGGTTAATTGGAAAACAATTGTTCAACCTAAAATTCATGGGCTATTCATATGCAACTCAAAATTGCATATGTGCCCATTTAAATTGTGTTACCATGTCAACTAGGTTATTTTGATGCATCCATTAAATTGACATGCATCATCCCATGATTGTGCACTATGCCATGATATTGATTGTTTATCTTCCTGTATTGTTTGTTTGCTTCTTCTCGGATAGACGACGACGTTGAGACAGACGATACTTACGGCACCCCTTCTGAGGATCTAGCTCAGTACCAGGCTACTGAGTTTGCAGGCAAGTTATCACTCACATGAACCATTGTGTTCCTTTCAACATTGGTTACCGATACTTTCCGTTGTCTATTTCTGCTAGCCATATGTATCGTTGCTTCTGTTACGAACCTATCACATGATACCCTGAACCCTGATATTGCCTCACCTCCATTCCTATAACCCCGTTGGTTGAGCCCGTGTCTTACTAGCATGCTCAGGGTTGTTTTGCTCGAGTCTGTTATCAGTTACTTTCTGTTATCATATCTGTTTATATTCTGGGGCTCGATGTTAAACAACAACCTGTTAATTTTGAGGTAATAATAAATTGCTGATAAGGCACCGGCAGGAGGCCCGGCGTGGTTTTGAGGCCTGCTAGTGTCGACCCTAATAGGAAAAGGGTCTTGTCTACTGATCCATGATGAGCGCACCATCCGCATGTGGGAAGCGTGTATGGGCGCCCCCCTCAATTTGATTCGATTCGCATCTCGTCCAAATCACCACATTTAGTTCGGGCTTTCCATTTGATGCACGCATATGCAGGTACGAACCCGAGACCAGGGTGGAACTTTTGTAGTCGGCATTTAGGGCGGTGTGGTCTTCCAGTGCTATGAGGGTCCCCTTTTCTTCGTGGGGCTCGATTAGCCGCGCACGCACAACACGTGGTGCTTTGGGCTTGATGCGAAGAAGAGTTGAGTTGTGTTGAGTGCCCCGCTTGGTGGGAAAGGCCTTCCCATCTGGCGGGTTATTCTTACGTGTACGGCCAAATTGGTGCATCCCTGCAGGGATAAATCTTCTCGAGAAGCCGTGTTTTCCGCGGTTATGGTTGACTTGGTGAAAGTACTGGCTAACAAGTACTCAGAACAACTTACACCTAACTAATGATAACTTGACTAGTAATAGGCTTATTGACACAACAATTTGATCCATCATTAATTCAACTGAGTGAGTTATCCTCGGATTGCTTCTTTGGATAAGGGGCGAGATCCAGGATGGGTTTGTTCGGAGTTAGTTATAGTTGGTTACGATACGCTATCTTATCCCCTTTCTGAAAGCCGGAAGTTGTAGTATGTTCTGTAGTTGGATAGTGCAGCCAGTTGCAGCATCTGTTATATCCCTTTCTTCCGTTGAACCCAAGGCATCTGTGCTTGGTGTTGACGGGTTACACTTTGGTGAACTGTGAGTCTTGCTTGCCAGTACGTTTATGTACTGACCCCTTTGGGGCTGTGGTTTCCGCAGACTACGCTTACGAGGATCCAGGTGACGGCTACTACGTGGAGTTTGACGAGGCTGCTGACGAGTAGGTAGCGGACCCGGGCAGGATCCGAGACATCGTGGATGGGCTCCGTTTTCTTTTCATTCCCGGCTTCTTAAGCCTATTTGGATTTGTCTGTACTCAGACCCCTTTGAATGCTTCCGCTGAGTTGTAATGACGTTATGTTAGGACATGTGTCCTCTGGATGATTGTATTTGCTATTCTCTGCCCTAGTGAGGGCCAGTTGCAACTTATTTCAATCTTTTGTGTCTTAGAGATATGTTGTGTTATCATCTTGTTCAAAGCCGTTGACGTACCATGTGTGTATGGTATGAAGTACGTCAATGGTAGTGTCCTGATTTCTACGGGATAGTTTACATCGACGGTGAATAGTAGAGATTGGTTGTCACACATAAGTGTTGGCCTACTCGTAAGAGATACGGGTGCCGGTAAGCCCCGTAATCCAATCAAAATACTGTTTAGTTCGTACGGTGAGTATCCTCTAGAAGTTCGGGTGCGACAAATGGTATCAGAGCCTGTCTGCCTGTAGGATCCCTTTTACTGGTCGCAGTTTGAGTCTAGAAACTATTTTGTAGCTATATAGGAAAAATGAAACGTGAGAGTAGGAATTCTGCCATTTTTCTTCTTTCCCCACCCACCCACCCTTTTCTGGTAAGGAAGTGCAACGTTGTTTTCCCTTCTCATCTAAACTTTCAAGTTAGGTTTTCACGAATCCTGGTTTCTCTAGGATAGTTATGTCTACTAGACCATAGGAATGGAGGTCGTTGTGACATGATTTATCATGTTTCCTACTCATGATTGAGAACGGAGGCATGTAAGCCCCGGAAGCAAATCCTCTATTCCTTAAGCAGTAGATATTGATCCTTTAGAAGCCCGGATGGGTTCTTCCGTAGTACCTCAGGAGTTTTTGGTCTCGTGTTTCCCGATGTTGCTTCGATATCCTGTTTTTCTCAACATCCTTATCGTCCGTTGAAACCTTGTTGTTGTTTTCCACTTCAATTCTTCTACCGGCGTCTAATCAAAACTTCCCCGATCATCTGCAGATGGATCTCAGGTTCTTCCCGCGGGTGGTTCGGATGACTCGTTGCGAGGGCACCGCCGGTTATCCGGAGATGGTTCTTCCCGCAGGTGGTTCGGATGACTCGTTGCGAGGGCACCGCCGGTTATCCGGAGATGCTGAGGGACATGGTCACTTATCTGGGGTTCTATTGGGCACCAGAGTACCAGGTCTACGAGCAGCAGCGAGAGTTTGACCAGACCTACTACCAGGCTATCGTCTACATTCTGTCAGATGATGGCATGAGCGTTGTCCACCGCTACGAGGCAGTAGGTTCCACAGTGGATATGGCCGTGCAGCTGGCAGCTTACGTGAGTCTCACCGTCCTTCGTGCTGACTACTGGGGGTTTGACGATTCTATCTATCGCCACATCCCCCGTGGTTACATCACTTCAGCGGGAGCTCACTTCACTCTCTAGGACAACTTGGATGTTTATGAGCGTGATAGTTCCAGGCTGCACACCACCACTCAGTTTGTGAGGCACAGTGACGCAGTTGCCACCACACTTTCTCAGGAGTTGGTTTCAGTTAGGGAGCAGCTCTACCTTGCTCTGACTCGTCTGGCGACTTACACCACAGACTTTGTTGGAGATGAGCGCTTTGCACGTTTCCATCAGACAGTTGGACGTAGTTTGCCAGATGCTGGAGGTTACGAGCCGATCATAGGTCCACTCCTCGACTTTGGTCCTGGTTACACTGGGATTCCCCGCTTTGGAGCACAGGGAGACGACGCTTTCTACTTCACCACACCAAGAGTTGCTCTCAGAGCAGTCCTGATATATGTGGATCGTCGATCTACTTACTTTCGTGGGATTCCTCCTCACCGTATCTCTCGTCGTACTACTCACCGCCGTCCTGCGTGATGAGCATGGGAGTACCGATGTATCCGTTCCTAGCTATGTTTAGTTATCCTTTGGCACTTGAACCATTTATGGTGTGTTGGATATTCTGATGTATTTGCACATGTGATGATGTACCTGTTGGTTATCTATTCATGCGTCGGAATAATCTATCTTTCGGTTACCAAGTCTATCCTTTTCTATTGTTGTGCTAAAATGAATTTAAATTCAGGATGCCTCCAACAAGGAACAACCCGCCTGAGCCACCACCGATCACAGAGCTGTTGACTCAGATGAATCAGGTCGTGACGCAGATGGCCCAGTTCCAGGCAAATCACCACAACAACCAGAATGCTCCAAGAGTCAGTATTAAGGAGTTTCTGAGTCTGGGTCCCAGAGCTTTCGTGGCAACACGCGAGCCTCTGGATGCTGATGACTGGATCCGGGAGATGGCCAGGGCTCTGGACATTGCTCACGTTGCTGAGGAAGACAAAGTCAAGTATGCCACCTATCTACTGAAGGGTCAGGCAGCTACATGGTGGGAGAACTACCAGACCATGAGAGCTGGATACCCAATCACCTGGGGCTGTTTCAAGGATGCCTTCCTGAAGCACCACATCCCAGATGGTCTCATGGAAAGGATGCGTGAAGAGTTCTGATCTCTTAAGCAGGGCAAGCTGGACGTCATTGGCTACCATAATGAGTTCAATCGCCTCGCTCGTTATGCTGGTGATGAGGTGTCCACTGAGGCTAAGAAGATGGCAAGGTTCCGCCGAGGTTTTAACCCGGAACTCAAGTACGCACTCACCAACATCAAGTGCAAAGACTTCGAGGAGCTCGTGAACACCGCGCTCAATGAGGAAAATGGGCGCAAGGCGTTCGAAGAGTCTCGCAAGCACTCGCGTGAGGGTGGTTCCTCCTCCAACATGACCACCCCTCCGCAGAAGCGCCGCATCTGGGTGCCAAATGGTGCTGTCACTCGGGCTCCATATGCCCAAGCTTCTCCAGGCTTCGCTCCCCGCCCACCCAACCCATCTCAGATGCAGAGTCAAAGGGTTCCAATGGGGCAGCCAAGGCCAGGTCCTCCTCGTGTTGTCACTTGCTACAAGTGCAAGGAGACTGGACACTACGCCGAAAAGTGCACTCAGAGGCAGCTACCTCCTCCACCACCTCGCCCCAACACCAACCAGGCAATGGTGCGTGCTCCTCCGGCTAAAGCCTTCAACTCCAACAACAGGCCTGTCGGGAGGACCGCGAGGGTGAATCATATCAAGGCCGACAAAGCTGAGGAAGCTGCTGACGTCGTTCTCGGTACATTCCCCGTTAACTCTAACCCAGCTAAAGTGTTGTTTGATACCGGAGCATCGCATTCTTTCGTGTCAAAGATCTTTGCGACAGCAGTTAAACTACCTTTTGTTGGTTTGGGTTCCCCGCTAGTAGTAAACTCCCCTGGAGCAACTATGCAAACTTCCAAGATCAGTCATGAGAATCAGATTCTAATTGGAGGTCACATATTCCTTGCTTCCCTCATTCTGCTTGGCAATTCTGACATTGATGTCATTCTGGGCATGGATTGGTTGAAGGCTAATAAAGCTACGATTGATTGTGCTCAGAAGTCGATAACTCTGTTCCACCCTTCTGGCCAGATAGTCTATTCTCCAAATGAATCAAGTTCTGTTCAGCTGTATACCCTCGATGCTAAACCTCTACCTCTACTCGAAAATGTTCCATTGGTTTGTGAATACCCTGACGTCTTCCCAGAAGAGTTGCCAGGGATGCCTCCGGACAGAGCAGTTGAGTTCGTGATCGAGCTTGAACCAGGTACTGCTCCAATATCTAAGCATCCATACAAGATAGCTCCTCCTGAACTGAAATTGTTGAAGGAGAAAATCGATATGTACATGGAGAAAGGTTACATTCAACCTAGTTCTTCCGCTTGGGGTTGCCCAACTCTGTTCGTTGCCAAGAAGGATCAAACAAAAAGACTCGTGGTTGACTATCGTCCTCTCAACGAGAAAACCATCAAAAACAAGTATCCAATTCCTCGTATCGATGATCTTTTTGATCAACTTGCTGGAGCCTCAATATTCTCAAAGTTGGACTTGAGGATGGGTTACCATCAAATAAAGATCAGAAAGGAAGATATTCCAAAAACAACTTTCACCACTCGTTACGGTCTATATGAATACACCGTCATGTCCTTTGGTCTCACCAATGCACCGGCGACATTTTCAAGACTCATGAATTCTGTCTTCCATGAATACCTCGACAAGTTCGTTGTGGTATATCTCGATGACATTCTGGTCTACTCAAAATCCGAGGAAGAGCATGGAGAACACCTTCGTCTCACTCTCATGAAACTTCGCGAGCATCGTCTGTATGCCAAGTTCTCCAAATGTGAGTTCTGGATTCCAGAAGTTGCTTACCTTGGTCATATCATCTCTGCCAAAGGCATAGCCATTGACCCAGAAAAGGTTAAGGCAATTTTTGATTGGAAACCTCCTAGAACGGTGAAGCAAGTCAAAAGTTTTCTTGGCTTGGCTAGCTATTGCCGTCGTTTCGTCCAAAACTTCTCCAAGATTGCTAAACCTCTCACTGATCTCACAAAGAAGGACAAGAAGTTCGTTTGGTCTCCACAGTGTGATGAAAGTTTTAATCTCTTGAAGACTAAGCTCACTTCTACCCCAGTTCTGGTTGGCCCAGATACCACCAAACCTTTCCAGATATTCTGCGATGCATCTCTCCAAGGTCTAGGTGCAGTTCTTATGCAAGAACGTCAATTTGTGGCTTATGCTTCACATCAGTTGAATGCCCATGAGCAAAACTATCCCACACATGATCTTGAACTTGCAGCAGTTGTGTTTGCCCTCAAGAAATGGAGGCAATACTTGTTGGGTAATCGCACTGAAATCTTTTCCGATCATAAGAGTCTGAAATACATCTTCACTCAACCAGATCTAAACCTCAGGCAAAGGAGATGGATTGAAAAGATTAAAGACTTTGATCTCACCATTTCTTACACTCCAGGCAAGGCTAATGTTATGGCCGATGCTCTCAGTCGCAAGTCATATTGCAATAATCTCATGATCATGGAAAGCCAACCTCCACTTCATGAAGAATTCCAGAAGCTGAACCTTGGTCTTGTTCCTCAAGGCTATCTTGCTAGCTTGACAGCCAGTCCAACTCTCGAGGACAAGATTCGTTATGAACAACTTCGTGATACTGAAATTAAGAAGATTGTAGAGCACATCAAAGAAGGCAATGATAAATTCAAGTCCTTCTCAATTGATGACAAGGGAACTGCGTTCTTCGAAGGACGCATTGCAGTTCCTCAGATTCAAAGTCTCAAAGATGTCATTCTCAAGGAGGCTCATGAAACTCCTCTCTCCATTCACCCTGGAAGTACAAAGATGTACCAGGATCTTAAGACACTGTATTGGTGGCCTGGCATGAAACGTGAAATTGCTCAATACGTTTCTGAATGCGACGTTTGTCAACGTGTTAAGGCAGTCCATCAGAAAACAGCCGGTCTACTCCAACCTCTGAAAATTCCTGAGTGGAAGTGGGACATGATTGAAATGGACTTCGTCACTGGTTTTCCAAAGTCCAAAAAGGGCAACGATGCAATCTTCGTTGTTATTGATCGTCTCACTAAAGTAGCTCACTTCTTTGCTGTCAAAGAAACAATCTCAGCTAGCCAGTTAGCAGAACTCTACACAGCAAAGATTGTTCCTCTTCATGGTGTTCCATTGGAAATAAGCTCAGACCGTGGAAGCATATTCACTTCTCATTTCTGGAAAAGCTTTCAAGAAGCATTGGGCACCAAACTTCTGTTCAGCACAGCTTATCACCCTCAGTCTCAAGGGCAAGTCGAAAGAGTCAATCAGATTCTCGAGGATATGCTCAGAGCATGTGGTATCTCCTTTGGCATGAAATGGGAGGATTGCCTTCCATATGCTGAATTCTCCTACAACAACAGCTACCAGGCAAGCCTAGGCATGGCACCATTTGAAGCACTCTATGGCCGCAGATGCAGGAGTCCAATCAATTGGTCTGGAGCTGGTGAACATTCACTCTTAGGCCCTGACATTGTTAAGCAAGCCGAGGAGAAAGTTCGTATCATTCGTGACAATCTCAAGATTGCCCAGTCTCGTCAGAAAAGCTACTATGACAGCAAGCATAGGGATATGATCTATGCACCTCGTGACAAGGCATATCTCCGTGTAACTCCCCTCAGAGGCACACATCGTTTCGGTGTGAAAGGAAAGCTTGCACCAAGATACATTGGTCCTTTCAACATTCTCTCAAGGCGTGCGGAAAATGCCTATCGTCTTGAACTTCCAGAAAAACTATCCAAGGTGCACGATGTGTTTCATGTGTCACAGCTCAAGAGGTGTTTCAAAGATCCGGATCGTGCAGTTGATCATGATTCCATTGAACTGCAAGATGATCTATCTTATGAGGAGCACCCTGTTTGTATTCTCGATGAGACCGAGCGTAAGACTCGCAACAAGAGCACCAAGTTCTTGAAAGTGCAGTGGTCGCATCATTCTGATAAAGAGGCAACGTGGGAGACCGAAGAGGATCTTCGCAAGAAGTATCCGGACGTTTTCCTTTCTCAGTAGGAATCTCGGGGCGCGATTCCTTCAAGGGGGGCGTTTTGTAACATCCCAAGTATGAAAATACCCTTAGAATGTTTGTTTCATGTTTATTAAAGTATTGCATCATGTCATCATATTGTTTCCATTTGTTTTCATTTAGTTTGCATCTGTTTTTCTCTGTTTTCACAATTCAAATTCAAACATTTATTTCATACTTGCTCTGTTACAATCTTTTTCAAATAATAATGTCAAATCAAACCCTTATTTGTTTCCATTTTATTCCATAATGCTCACTTATTAAAATGATGGTTTTAATCAATCAATTAATTCCAAATCACATTCAAAATTCAAATCAAATCATCAAACAACACCTAATTTGAATTTATGAATATTATCAAAACAAATCAATTCATTTTGTTCTAATTAAACAATAGGTTTCACCCTACTAAAAGGTTTGTTTCATTTATAATCAATTAATAAGCAATTTAATTCAAATTTGAATTAAATACAAACAGCAAGTTAATTTCAAACTTTTTGAAAACAAAACTTGGCATTTGTTTGCCATTGACCTAAATAACTCACCCTAATTTTTCTAAAAATTTTACTAACTTAAAACCCTACCTTTTCTTCCTTTTCCAATTTCTGCAAAAAAAAAACAGAGGAGAGGAATTTTAAAAATAAAATTTTGGCTCCAGGGGGTAGTGGGCTGCGCCCAGCCCACCTTTTCCTCTCTCCCAGCGCAGCCCGGCCCCTTTCTCTTTCTCCCCAGCGCGCGTACCGGTTCGTTTTTTTTTCTTCCTCCTTCGTCATCGTGTACGGCCGCCCATCCGTGGCGCCACGGCGGCAGCAGCGCCCTCCGATGGCGATCCGCGCCCTGTACCCCTCTATAAGACCCCCTAGGTCTCCGCGCCGTAGACCTAAACCCTAGGCCCCTATTCCCTCGAGCTCCCGTCGCCGTCTTCCCCTCTCGCTGCACCTCCCCACCTCTCTGCCACTCGCCGGAGCAAGCGCCTTCTGAATCTTCGATGGCAGCCACCGCAGCCGCCCTCCATCTCCCTCGCTGATCGCGGGAACCGCACCGTCGCCTCCTCCTTGAGCTACTGAACACCGCAGCCGCCGCGGAGATCAACCACACCGTCGCCGCCGTCCTCGCCCCTGTCGCCGTCGAGCTCGTCCCCGAGCCTCTGCAACGACGACAACGCTGGTGAGCCACCGTGCCTCCATCTCCTCCTCTCTGCCGTGCACGTTGCCGCATCCAGCATCCACACGCTTCGCAAGTACAACGAGAACAAGCACAGCACCCCGGTGATCCCCGCCGGCGAGCAACGACCCATTGTTTCCCGTCGAGGTTCAGTTAGCGCGCGCGTTAAAAATTCAGTTAACCACAACACGGAAGAATAACCTCGCAGCGTCGCGGTATCTGTCGAACTGACAAAACACCGCAGTGGTAGCACTGCCTCTCTCGCACGGGCAGGTCGCGAGTTCGATTCCTTCGCGCCGCGGAATAACAACCAAACTTTTGCACCGAGTGCTGACAGGGTGGCCCCCCTGTCAGCCACTCTGTTGCCACGCGTGCAGCTGCGTGGGCCACGTTGACCCTAGGCCCACGAGCAGTGGCTAGTGTAGGTTTCTGTGCGGTAACAAATGATTTTCCAACTTTCTGTTTTTAAAAACAAGTCCCTCCAAATTACAGATTGGTCCTGAAATTGAAATTGTTAATAACTTTCAAATTATAACTCCAAATAATAGAAATAAAATATGTGCACTGCTCTAAATTAAATTATCTACCTATTGGTAACATTTGTTTTCTGTTTTGAATTTTCCAAATGCATTTCAAAATTTGAATTCAAATAATTCAATTGTAATTTGCTAAATTGCATAACTAAATCATAATTATCCAAATAATGCAAATGAAAATATGTTTTCCATGCTATTTCAAATAACATTTTCAAATATAAAATTTGTTTCATGTTTTGAATAATTTAAATTGCCTAAATAATTTAAACCTTATTTAAATCATTTAAAATTGCTAAAATCATAACTTGCTCAATTTAAGTTATTTTTGAACATGCAAAATATGTTTTCAAACTAGAAAAACATAACCTTTTCAAATATGAGTTTGAATTTATGTTTTGAACAAATAAAATTCAAATAAAATTCATGCTTGTTTTAAATTCATTTAAAACTTGTTTAATTTTGTTTAAGTCATAATAAATTCATCCTAATTCCTTTTTCAATATTTGAAACATGTAATCCACCCAAAATTTCATGATCTTTTCAAATATGAATTTTGTTATTTATTTTGCACAATTTAACTTGGTGAAAACAACAACTATTTGTGTAATCCCTTTAAGGAACCAAAAAAATTCCCTAACTTAATAATAAATTTATAAATTGGTAAACCCTATTTTAAATTGGTTCTATTGTTGTTATTTTGCTGTTTTCCTCATCCATGCATCATACTAATCCACTTTCACCTATTGGTTAATTGGAAAACAATTGTTCAACCTAAAATTCATGGGCTATTCATATGCAACTCAAAATTGCATATGTGCCCATTTAAATTGTGTTACCATGTCAACTAGGTTATTTTGATGCATCCATTAAATTGACATGCATCATCCCATGATTGTGCACTATGCCATGATATTGATTGTTTATCTTCCTGTATTGTTTGTTTGCTTCTTCTCGGATAGACGACGACGTTGAGACAGACGATACTTACGACACCCCTTCTGAGGATCTAGCTCAGTACCAGGCTACTGAGTTTGCAGGCAAGTTATCACTCACATGAACCATTGTGTTCCTTTCAACATTGGTTACCGATACTTTCCGTTGTCTATTTCTGCTAGCCATATGTATCGTTGCTTCTGTTACGAACCTATCACATGATACCCTGAACCCTGATATTGCCTCACCTCCATTCCTATAACCCCGTTGGTTGAGCCCGTGTCTTACTAGCATGCTCAGGGTTGTTTTGCTCGAGTCTGTTATCAGTTACTTTCTGTTATCATATCTGTTTATATTTTGGGGCTCAATGTTAAACAACAACCTGTTAATTTTGAGGTAATAATAAATTGCTGATAAGGCACCGGCAGGAGGCCCGGCGTGGTTTTGAGGCCTGCTAGTGTCGACCCTAATAGGAAAAGGTTCTTGTCTACTGATCCATGATGAGCGCACCATCCGCATGTGGGAAGCGTGTATGGGCGCCCCCCTCAATTTGATTCGATTCGCATCTCGTCCAAATCACCACATTTAGTTCGGGCTTTCCATTTGATGCACGCATATGCAGGTACGAACCCGAGGCCAGGGTGGAACTTTTGTAGTCGGCATTTAGGGCGGCGTGGTCTTCCAGTGCTATGAGGGTCCCCTTTTGATGGGGGGGTGCTAACCCGGTATGTCAAGATCCGAGGAATAACCCGGCCCAGAGACAGTGAGCAGGATACGGCTAGGGATAAAGATGTTTGTGGATGCCCAAGTTCGTGGGCCTAGTGACCCGGATTGTGGGTGTTGTAAAGGAAAGTTAAGGTTAGCATGCCGTGTCTGGGTAGGACCCGGGCGTGCCTTGTAAAGTAAGTTAGGGGGTACGGGAGTTATATAAACCGACCCCCGGGTATAGTTTGAGACAGAGATTCGAGAACCTTAGCAATATCGAGTGGTATCGAGTATCCAGTGTAAACCCTAATCGTGTTGTTGTATCGAGAATAGAGATCCGGCGACTTCGATTGCCGGCTGTCATGTCAAGTTGTATCACGTCTTCCTTTGAGCTAAACCCTCTCCCGAACGCCTGTGTCGACTTGCCCCAAGATCAGTTACCCCTGGTAACATCTGCCGTGATTATCCCACGACAGTTGGCGCCCACCGTGGGGCCTGCGTCCAAAGGTGTCTACATCACGGGAGAAGCTCGGAAGGGCATGGAGAATCTTGTCATCGGCGAGATCTACATCGACCACGAAGAAGAAAAGTCGGTGGACGATCCCGGCTGGGGGCCAGAACCGGATCATCTCGAGTCCGGATTTATATTGACGGTCGGCCGGATCAATATCTTCGTCGACACGGTACGAACGACTAACTTAAAAGGACAATATCATGTGCATACTACAGGAACTTCTAGCAGGAATAAAGAGACATCAAAGCAAGCGGCAAATTCGGTTTCATCAGCCGCGCCGGGATACCTTAGATGGGCAGAACAAGAGATAACGTGGAGTAGAAGAGATCATCCGGAAAAGGTGGAGCGTCCAGGAGTCTTGGCGTTGGTGGTCGCTCCACAGGTTAATGGTTACGAGCTGAAGAAGGTCCTGATGGACGGTGGAAGTAGCATCAACATCCTTTACTGGGAGACCTTCTTACGGATGAGTCTGAAAGAGTCCCAGCTGCAGAAAAGTTCAACAATCTTTCACGGGATCGTACCGGGTCACTCGGCGAGCCCCGAGGGAAGGATCACCTTGGAAGTTGCTTTTGGGGAATCGACGGATAATTATCGAGTGGAGTGGCTCACGTTCGAGGTGGTCAAGCTGCGCAGTCCTTACCACGCGCTGTTGGGGAGGCCGGCTTACGCCCGATTCATGGCTAGGCCTTGTTACGTGTATTTACAGATGAAAATCCCGGGTCCTAAACGGACCATCACTATACATGGGAACCGAGATATAGCGGCCGAGTGCGACGAAGGAGATTCAGTTATGGCCGAGCAGTCATGCAGGAGGGAAGAGCTCGAATATTACCGGTCTCAAGTAAACCCGGACGATAGAACAGCCTTGAAAAAGCCGAATACTGAGGATGAGAGAGCAAAATTCAAGGCAGCGCAAGACACCAAGAAGATAGATTTTGTCGAAGGGGATTCTACTAAGCAGTTTACTATAGGGTCTAACCTGGGAAAAGAGCAGGAGGGAGCGCTCGTGGAGTTCATTCGCTCGAATGCAGATATATTTGCCTGGACACCCAGCGACATGCCGGGTATCCCTACCGAATTGGCTGAGCACAGTTTGCATGTGGATCCCAAGTCCAGGCCCGTGAAACAAGGTTTGAGGAAAATGAATGAGGAAAGAAGGAAAGCTATAGGCGAAGAGATCGCTCGGCTACTGGCAGCCGGCTTTATCATGGAGGTATTTCACCCGGACTGGTTGGCTAACCCGGTTCTGGTGATGAAAAAGACCAACGAGTGGAGGATGTGCATTGACTTCACTAGTCTTAACAAGCATTGCCCAAAGGATCCGTTCGCGCTCCCAAGGATAGATCAGATTATAGACGCAGTAGCTGGAAGCGATCTGTTATGCTTCCTGGATGCATATTCCGGGTATCATCAGATTAAGCTCAAAAGGGAGGATTGGGAGAAAACATCATTCATAACCCCGTTTGGGGCCTTTTGTTATAAAACTATGACATTTGGGTTGAAGAACGCTGGCGCAACTTACCAACGGTGTATTCAAAAGTGCTTTGAGGATCAAATCGGACGTAACGTCCATGCTTATGTGGATGACGTGGTCATCAAGACCAGGAAGGCGGAGACATTTATCGATGATCTAAAGGAGACATTCAAAAACCTGAGGAGGTACCAGATGAAACTTAATCCAACGAAGTGCGTGTTCGGAGTTCCGGCTGGGAAATTACTCGGCTTCATAGTTTCCGAGAGAGGAATTGAGGCAAATCCAGATAAAATCAAGGCAATCCAGAATTTGAAAAAGCCGGAGAACTTGAAGCATGTTCAAAAGCTCACGGGCTGTGTAGCAGCCTTGAGCCGGTTCATATCTAGACTCGGAGAAAAAGCAATACCCTTGTATCGGCTCTTGCGAAAATCGGATAAATTCGTATGGGACGAAGAGGCAGATGAAGCGTTTGAAGCACTAAAGAAGCAATTATCTGAAGCACCGGTACTAGCGGCGCCGGGTCCTAAAGAGCCTATGTTGCTATACGTGGCAGCTGGCCCCCGAGCCGTTAGCGCAGTGGTTGTCGTGGAACGCAAAGAGGACGGGAAAGGTTACCCGGTCCAGAGGCCGGTTTATTACGTCAGTGAAGTGTTATCAGAAGCAAAGCAGCGCTATCCACATTGGCAAAAGTTGGTGTTCGGAGTCTTCATGGCCAGCAGGAAGTTGAAGCCGTATTTCCAAGAACATCCTATAACGGTGGTCAGCTCAATACCAATGTCGGATATTATCAGAAACTCGGACGCGACGGGAAGAATTGCCAAGTGGGCAATAGAGATGGGAGATTATCACATAAACTACGAACCCAGGTCAGCAATCAAGTCCCAAGCTTTAATTGATTTCGTTAACGACTGGACACATACAGGTATGGCTACCACAGTTCCAAAATCCGAGTCATGGACCATGCACTTCGATGGGTCAAAGCAATATGAGGGATCAGGAGCTGGAGTAGTGCTGACATCGCCCAAGGGAGACAAATTGAGTTACGTATTGCAAATTCACTTCGATTGCTCAAACAACGTGGCCGAGTATGAGGCCCTGTTGCATGGTTTAAAGGTAGCCAAGGAAATGAACATTAAAAGGATACGGTGCTTCGGAGATTCGGATCTTGTGGTGCAACAGGTATCGGGAACTTGGGACAGAAAGGATGCAATTATGGCAGCATATCGCAGGGAGGTCGACAGGGTTGCCGGGTGCTTTTCCGGGTATGAGGTGGAGCACATAGACAGAAGAAAAAACGAGGCAGCAGACGCACTCGCTAGAATCGGCTCGCGTAGAGAGCCGGTTCCACCTAATGTGTTCCTGGACGAGTTGTGGCGACCATCAGTTAAAACCGAGTCCGAGGAAGAACTGGCAAATCAAGACCCGGATTTGGAGTACGTGGCCGCAGTACATGCCATCCCCGAGTGGACAGAGCCATACCTGGCCTACCTATCACGGGGCGAGTTACCAGAACAAGAGGTATTAGCAAGACAAATTCTGAGGCGAGCAAAGGGGTATTCTATCATCAATGGAGAGTTATACAAGAGAAGCGCAACATGAGTCTTCTTGCGCTGCGTAGCGCCAGAAGAAGGCCGACAGATCCTCAAGGAAATACACGAAGGCGACTGTGGGCATCATGCATCTACAAGGTCTCTGGTGGCTAAAGCTTATCGACACGGATTTTTCTGGCTTACGGCTCTATCGGATGCAGAACGTTTGGTAGCAAGATGTGACGGATGTCAAAGGTATGCTCGCCAAACACACGTACCGGCTATGGAATTACGGACCATCCCATTAACTTGGCCGTTCGCCGTTTGGGGTATGGACATGGTTGGTCCCTTCCATATGTCACCATGCAAGAAGACGCATCTTTTGGTGGCCATTGACAAGTTTACCAAGTGGGTTGAGGTTATGCCAGTTACTAATTGCGAAGCGGCTACAACAGTCAAGTTCCTGAAAAGGATTATCTACCGGTTTGGGTATCCCCACAGCATAATCACCGACAACGGAACTAACATGTCTCTTGGCGAGATGGAGAAATTCTGTGGCAACAATGGAATCCGGCTTGACGTTGCATCAGTGGCTCATCCGCAGGCCAATGGACAAGTGGAGAGGGCAAACCAAGAATTGCTTCGCGGATTAAAACCACGATTGCGAGTCCCCTGTATCAGGGCAGCTGGTGCATGGGTCGAAGAACTTCCTTCTGTGGTTTGGGGTATCAACACCACACCTAACAGATCCACTCAGATGACACCCTTCTTCATGGTCTATGGGGCGGAAGCAGTGTTGCCAAGTGATATTATTCACGATTCGCCCAGAGTATCAGCTTACGTCGAAGTGGAGAACGAAAAAACTCGGCAGGACGCCGTAGATATGTTATAAGAACAAAGAGAACAAGCCCTGGAAAGATCAGCCATATATCAGCAAGATCTACGGAGGTATCATAGCCGGCGTGTGAAGACCCGGGTATTCCAGGAAGGAGACTTGGTTCTGCGTCTGGTACAGTCAAACGAAGGAAAACACAAATTATCACCACCTTGGGAAGGACCATTTATCATAAGCCGGAGCCTACATAACGGATCATATTATTTGATAGATGCAAGGGAAGAGTCGGCTACAGTCAATGACACCGCACACACCACTTCATCTATGCAAGAAAGAGATAGACCATGGAACGTGGCTCAGCTGCGTCCGTATTATACTTAGTAAAGACTATATTGGCAAGTGGAATTGCACGATGTAATAGGCAGCAGGTTTTCTGACGCACTCTTTTCCTATCCAGGGCACCTTTGGGGACTGGACGGGTTTTTAATGAGGCGGCTTGCTGGCCAACATTTTTTCATATCAAGTAAAGAGATGGTTATCAAGAAAAGAGATAGTTGTTATCAGTTTTTCATATCAAGTAAAGAGATGGTTATCAAGAAAAGAGATGGTTGTTATCAGGTTATGTATTCTCAGTACAATGCGTATATCTAGGTCTTGGGGGCTGATCGCTTAAATAGCACAGTTACAAACTCAAAGACCCGGCCACGATGCCTATGAGTTATAAGGGCCGATTACTCGCAAACGAGTACGGCTACAATCTTATAACCGGACAAAGAAGTCCAAATTTCTTGGCTACTCTTACTTAAGCTCGATGTGAGTCGCATTAAAGTGGCATGATTTGTTCGCTTACGATGGCAGTTAGTCATGAAACCCGACGGGGATTGGCTGGCTACGTCTTCGTATTGATGTAACAACATGGTATCCACGCGAAAGCCGGCTTACAGTACAAGACAGTCAAAAGGGTCATCTAAACCACAAGTTATGCAGAGTACAAGGCTGAATAGCTGGAAACTCAATGACTATTAAGCATAACTTCAAATCCGATGTGAAACAACTCATGGATCTTTGTGAAAATAGCAATAAGTACTTTGTGCCTTTTCAAGATCAAGTGTCCTAGGCTCGGCAATCCGGACCCGGTAGCTTGAGGTCTTGAAAAGAACTGGCTTACTTGTATAAGTTGCAAAAATCCAAATATCCGGGTCTTGGGGGCTTGGGGACTTCGAAGCAAAATCCGCTTGTCAATACCCATGAGACCCGGAAATTGAGTTTTCACAAAAGGAGCAGTAAATAAAACCAGATATCGAGAATAGATGAGCTTAAACTTACAAAGGTTGGAACAGGCATCGAGTGTATCAAGGCCTTAGTGTGCATTACAAAATACTGGTGAAAAAATATCAAAGGTGCACAGGCGCACCACCTAAAAAATGACTGTTTCAAAAAGTATGTCGACCGACTGACGCTTAAGAAGAGGCATCGGAAACCATATATCACTCGGCGCTCATCTTGTCCTTACCCTTGCCATCATTGGTGGCAGCAGCAACACCCGGATCGGCGGCGCCAGCTCCCGCAGGAGGCGGAACGACGGACGTTGAGGCAGCAGGAGCAGAGCCGGCTTCAGCTTGTTTCTTGGCAGCCTCCGCCCTTATCGCAGCAGCTTCCTCCTTCCACCGAGCCATCATGTCATATGGTTCGGGAAGATCTGACTTAATTGCCACACCAACAGCATCATAAGCAGGGACAAGAGTATTGACGTCCAGTTCATCAGCGATCACGCTAGCCGGGTAACGGACCTCCTTCTGCACAGCCTGAAAATCCTCCCGCGAGAATTTTGAACCATCAAGCTTGAATTCGGGGAAGCCGCCCATGAGCTTTGCCAGATCGAGCTTGGGGAAGTAAGCCTTGGCGAGTGATAGCCCCCGGGTCATTCCAAGCCGGCAGGACGAGCGCTTCCAATGCCAAATCCACTCAGGAATCGTGGAAAAGGCGTCCAGCATCCTCTTCAGGTCAACATGTCCTCTACCTGGCCACCGTAACTCTTCCAAAATCCATCTGGTTCCGGCACACAGCTGCCGGATAACATTCTTCATGGTCTTCAGCTTGGCAATATCATCCTCATCCGGCATGGTTTCATCCGGGCCTGGAGTAAAATGAATATATCAGCTAAACATTTTTTGCTGTTGGTCAAAAGGATAAACTCGGAGAAGGACGCATACCAAGCAAAGAACGATAGGTATCAGAAATTTCGACAGAAAGGCTTGTCAGGTCGTCTTCGGCTCGGTGAGCCCTTCTTCGGTACTTCTTCATTAATTGCCTATTCCTTCTGGCTTCAGTCTCGGCCGCTTCGCGTAAAGATATTTCTTTTTCAATGAGCTTGGTGGCGTTTGCAAGTTTCTCCTCATATTGAGTCACGAAAGACTGCATGGATGTTAAAAAGTGTTAGTCGGATAGGAGAGCACGGTTATCAGTCAATGGTATCATAAAGTCCCGAGCAAGTCATGAATGAACTCACTCGGAACTTGGGGACTGGACAAAGGTACAAGCAACATTAGTTCAACTTACCTCATGTTTGGTTATTAAGGCTCCCAGGATGTTTTCCTCGTTAGCTCGTAAGGTGCGCAGGGTTTCCAGCATCTGGGCAAACGTTAACTCATCGGAATGAGTCCGGGAAGAGCCGGCAGCTTGGTCATCAGGCAGGGGGGTTTTCCTTGCATTTGGAGTGGAGACCCGGACAGTCTGAGTGTCCGGGTTGGGAGGGCCCATCTTCGTATCTAGAATTTCTATCTCTTCGTCTACTGGTTCCGATAAGGAAGGAGATCCGACGGTTTGGGAAAGTGGATTGCTCAGAGGGCCTTGTTCCCGGTTAGTGGCTGCATCACCTCCGGTTGCGGCGTCTGCGTCGTCAGTCGGCTTCTCCACCTGAATGTTAGCCGTTTCTGTGTTTTCCGGGTCACTGACGGTGACCTGAGCACTGAAAGAAAGATGAAAAAAGGCAGTTATTGATGATGACGGTGGCTCGGATGAAAGGTCGCTAAAGGCAAAAAGAAATAGTAAGGCAAAAACTTACCCGGCATTTACAGTGTAATCCGATGGGAGCTCGCCACTTGAAGTAGACGAGGTGTTCGCAGGAACCACTAATGGAACCCGGAGTTGCCCGGCACGTGGGTGGTTAGGAGAAGGGTGGCGCTGAGGAGAGTTGGAAGAACGAGATGGAGGAGCACTGCCACGAGGGGCTAAAGGGGCGGAGATGCCCGGGTTAAGGGGATCTTCACCCGGGGAGCTCCGAGTTACCCTGCGCTTGGCGGGGAAAGGTTCCTTCAAGCACGGCGAATTTGATAATTGATGGTTAAGTCTTCGCATGACGTCAAAGGAGTAAGATTCGGAAGATAATGAGGAAAAAGGAACCTTGGATACTGTCCCCCTGCTTTTCCTCTTGGCCCCGGCAGTTGCCTCTGGGTCAGACTCGGTTCTCTCCGGGTCATCCTCGTTGTGTCCACCTTCGTCCTCCAGCCCTGCGAGCCAGATGTGTATCCATTGGGAAAAAGACAGACGAAAGGAAAGTAGTACAAGCAAAAGTATGTAGATCCTGGGTGAGTACCTTCGCTGTCGTCAGTCGTCTCGTCCTCCTCTTCCGGGTCTCTGGAGGGGGGGAGCGGGTCCACTCTCCAGAAGGGGTCGTCAGCCTAAGGTAAAAAGATAAAGTTAATGTTTAGAAGCAGTATCGAGTTGAAATATGGAGACAAGTTATGAGTGCCGGGTATTACCGCTGGAGCTGGATTTTCCCGAGTAAACGGAGGTAACCCGGAGATGCCCTTTATCACATCCAGCTTCTCTGCCAAGAGGCTCTTGATGGTCTTGATAGTGTCACCAGTCGCAAAGCTTTTGGAGGAATAGCGAAGTGCATCTGTAGTGTGACCGGAATACTCGCACATCAATTTGGTGCGGATGGAATTAGGTTGGATTCGGAAGTCGACCCACGTCTTTATCAAGTTGAGCCCTAGGAGGCCTTGGGCCGAGAGAATGGCTATTTTGGCTAATGCAGGAAGGATTGCTTCCCTGTCCGAGTCTGGTGCGAAGGCACTGAAAGACTCGGAGGGTTTGAGGGGGGTCTCTGAGTAACCCGGCAGCTTCTTCTCGCTGTCGGGGGAGGTATCGCGACAATAAAAAAAGGATAACTGCCAATGTTTGGCACAGGATTGCAGGTTGAGGGTTGGCATTAAGGAATTCTTACGGCGTTGGATGGATACCCCGCCGCAAGTGAGAAGCGCCCCGTCGCCGCTTTCGCGGCACGGTTTGCATTGGAATAATTCATTGAAAAGAGTCAGGTTTGGTGGCATGCACAAATACGACTCAGACAGAACTATGAAGTGGGTGATGTTCAACATAGAGTTAGGCCCTATGTCGAACACCCGGAGTCCGTAGTGATCTAAGACCTCCCTAAAGAAAGGGTGACCCGGAGGGCGAAATCCTCGGGTCACGTGCTCTACGAAGCAGATTACCACGTCTTCTGCGGGTGTGGGATGAGTCTCGTTACCTGGCACCCTCCAGTGGATGTCTTTCTGAGAGGGGAGGGTGCCTAACTCGGTTAATTCGTCCAGCTTGGCCTTAGTGGTTGTGGAGCGCCCCCAATTGGCGGATATGGCTTGGGTGGTCCTTGCTTGAGCCGGATGTTTTCCTTGTCGCTTGGGAGCCATGGGGTCCGCCTGCGAAACACAAAAAGAAAAAGATGTATGAAACAAGACCCGGGAAAGTTGAAATATCCGGGTATAAGGTATCAAGAAGGTACGAAGTTGAGAACTGTCCGGGTATTGAGTACACTTGTGGAAATTGTTGGTCACTTACGTAGGAAAAGGTATTTGGGGATGACGGATGGTTGCCCATATTTATACCGCAAATGAAATAGCTGGAAAAGGAGGGTTTTTCCGGGTGTTAATGCAATAAGCGGAAAACAGCGGAGGAACGGATCTAGATGGAAAGGTTCGCGGATGGCTTTTAAGTAAAATTGGTGATCAGTAATGATTGGAGGATCATTTGTGACTATCAGGCAGGCAATTAAAGGGGTTGGCGACCATTGAATCGATCTAATCTGGTGCAATCGGACAAGTAACTCGCGGGATGACCTAGATCTGACCTTGGATGGATTAAAAGCTGCGGGGCTGAATTAATTGGTTGCGAAGAGCTTACCGAGAAGATTGGGGCTTAATGCGATGGCGACGAGCGGCGCGGCTCGAATGGGAGGAATGGAGGCACAAAGGTGGCGCTTGACGGCGGCGCGAGTCGATTCAAGGGCGGGCGCGGCCGCTGTTAATCTTGCGTCAGTAACAGGCGTGAGTTCTTCACGATGGTGTTGCGAAGGTGCTAGGAGCAATAAGGGAGAGGAGAAGTTGTGGCGTGGTGATGGGCTTAGGGTTACCCTCTAAGCGCTATTTATAAGGCAAGGGGGAGCTTATCTTAACGGCCAGGAGCCGGGAACCGCGGGGTAATGGTTATCCACGAAGATTTCGCAAGATGTGCGTTAAGTGTTGGGCAAGGCATCGTGACAGAGGAAGGAAGGGGTTCGTCCGTAATGACAGGACTGGTTATCAAGCATGAGATCTTGTCATTCCTTATTGTGGTTTGGACTTGGGAATTTGGACCCAAGCATATGGAGGAAAGGTCCGGGTTATTGTATGGCCACCATGGAGGGAGGCCTAGCTGAATATCGCGATATCTTAACTCAGTTTTCGTACGCCCGTATGATCGGTATCTTTGCAGGGAATAGCAAGCGCTTCAAGGAGATCTGTGAAGCCCAAGCTATTCTGGGGACTACTGATGGGGGGGTGCTAACCCGGTATGTCAAGATCCGAGGAATAACCCGGCCCAGAGACAGTGAGCAGGATACGGCTAGGGATAAAGATGTTTGTGGAGGCCCAAGTTCGTGGGCCTAGTGACCCGGATTGCGGGTGTTGTAAAGGAAAGTTAAGGTTAGCATGCCGTGTCTGGGTAGGACCCGGGCGTGCCTTGTAAAGTAAGTTAGGGGGTACGGGAGTTATATAAACCGACCCCCGGGTATAGTTTGAGACAGAGATTCGAGAACCTTAGCAATATCGAGTGGTATCGAGTATCCAGTGTAAACCCTAATCGTGTTGTTGTATCGAGAATAGAGATCCGGCGACTTCGATTGCCGGCTGTCATGTCAAGTTGTATCACGTCTTCCTTTGAGCTAAACCCTCTCCCGAACGCCTGTGTCGACTTGCCCCAAGATCAGTTACCCCTGGTAACATCTGCCGTGATTATCCCACGACACCTTTTCTTCGTGGGGCTCGATTAGCCGCGCACGCACAGCACGTGGTGCTTTGGGCTTGATGCGAAGAAGAGTTGAGTTGTGTTGAGTGCCCCGCTTGGTGGGAAAGGCCTTCCCATCTGGCGGGTTATTCTTACGTGTACGGCCAAATTGGTGCACCCCTGCAGGGATAAATCTTCTCGAGAAGCCGTGTTTTCCGCGGTTATGGTTGACTTGGTGAAAGTAGTGGCTAACAAGTACTCAGAACAACTTACACCTAACTAATGATAACTTGACTAGTAATAGGCTTATTGACACAACAATTTGATCCATCATTAATTCAACTGAGTGAGTTATCCTCGGATTGCTTCTTTGGATAAGGGGCGAGATCCAGGATGGGTTTGTTCGGAGTTAGTTATAGTTGGTTACGATACGCTATCTTATCCCCTTTCTGATAGCCGGAAGTTGTAGTATGTTCTGTAGTTGGATAGTGCAGCCAGTTGCAGCATCTGTTATATCCCTTTCTTCCGTTGAACCCAAGGCATCTGTGCTTGGTGTTGACGGGTTACACTTTGGTGAACTGTGAGTCTTGCTTGCCAGTACGTTTATGTACTGACCCCTTTGGGGTTGTGGTTTCCGCAGACTACGCTTACGAGGATCCAGGTGACGGCTACTACGTGGAGTTTGACGAGGCTGCTGACGAGTAGGTAGCGGACCCGGGCAGGATCCGAGACATCGTGGATGGGCTCCGTTTTCTTTTCATTCCCGGCTTCTTAAGCCTATTTGGATTTGTCTGTACTCAGACCCCTTTGAATGCTTCCGCTGAGTTGTAATGACGTTATATTGGGACATGTGTCCTCTGGATGATTGTATTTGCTATTCTCTGCCCTAGTGAGGGCCAGTTGCAACTTATTTCAATCTTTTGTGTCTTAGAGATATGTTGTGTTATCATCTTGTTCAAAGCCGTTGACGTACCATGTGTGTATGGTATGAAGTACGTCAATGGTAGTGTCCTGATTTCTACGGGATAGTTTACATCGACGGTGAATAGTAGAGATTGGTTGTCACACATAAGTGTTGGCCTACTCGTAAGAGATGCGGGTGCCGGTAAGCCCCGTAATCCAATCAAAATACTGTTCAGTTCGTACGGTGAGTATCCTCTAGAAGTCCGGGTGCGACAGTAGTTGTTAGAGATAATAAGCTGTTAGTGGTTTCAATCCATCATAAGTCAAGTGTTGTAGTTGAACCATCATATGCACTATATGGTTAGTTGAAATACATGTGAAAGTAGTATCTAATTATTGAATCTGTTAATTTTGGAAACATTTATGTGGCCATGTGCACTATATAATTATTGTTGTCTTTTTTATTAGGCCACAATGGATGTGAAACAGGAGGAAGTTGACGCAATTGCCGTTGACGCAATTGCCATCAGTGATGATGAAGTGTGCCCTAGGACCAAGACCATCAGATGTATGGCTTGTACTCGTGCTTCTGATTTATTTTAGTGCCAAGCAATTTTGTATTTACATTTCTTAATCCTTCTATGTAGTCCCAGATAATAAGGGCCATGACACCTATGCACCACATTGCGAGTTTGGAAAAAAAGTTGCGATGGACCAGACAGGTGGCTTTGCTCAAGGAGTTATGTGCCAACAACAAACCAAACAAGCCATTCTACATCTGCACTTTGCAGAAGTCACACACCATCAAAATCAAAGGAAAAATGGTATTGAAATATAACACACTTTCTTCATCTCTGTTGGTATCCGTTTGCAAAGTGACTAATTGTTTACATTTTCCTTGCAGTATTTCATCAAAAAATATACCAAGGATCACCTCAGCAAGCACCTAAGGCACCTTCCTTACAAGGAAGCTACCATTAAGGTCTATCACCACAAAAATGACAAAAGTGATGTCAAGATCCTGCTTGGGAAAGCCAAAGGTGACAACATGGCCATGATGACGATGCAATGGATGTCTGTGGTGAACAAATGGGAAGAGAAGTACTAAGTGGGAGATATCATTCTCTTCTGGTTTCGCCGCACCCTCAAGAACACTTTAGGTCTCAAGGTGGTTTTGAAGAAGCTGAAGCCATGTGGAGGGCTGTGTGAAGAAGCTTAAGCTGAAGCCATGTGTTTGATGCTTTTGAACTGACAAGATGTTTATGTCAGGTTGTCAAGCATGTTAGTAATGTTTGTGTCTGAACTTACGTGATGTGTCTGTCAGTTTATGGAACCTATGTCAGTTTGTCAAGCTAGAGTATTATGCTTTTGAACTTAAGAACCTATGTTTGCTTTTGGTTGTTTGAACATGTTATGTGAGGTTATGGAATGTGTTCCAGCAATGTGTGTGAAATTCTGTGTTTGAACATGCTAGAGTATTCTGTGTTTGCTCCAGTATTTACATTTTGTTAACCCCCAGTTAAATTTCAGTTATTTTTAAGTGAATTGGAGGTATGCTGTAAACATATATAAAATGCTGTAAACATCCTAATATTACAAGATCACATATATCTCCTAGTGGCAACGAACTATCTATTTGAACTAGAGGTCCTGGGTTCGAGTCCCAGGCCTTAACCCTCTTTTTTCCATTATAGTCCCAGTCCTGAACTATCTTTTCGAGTTCAGAGAATATGCAATTTATATATAAAAGTTGTATACATCACTATCTACCAATATTACTAATGCATCCTTATGGCAAGACACAATCGGCAGGAACCTGAGGTTCTGGGTTCGAGTCCCAGGCCTCAACCTTTTTTTTGTCATTTCTCAAAAGCAAGCATAAATTCATTTTTAACAGCAATTCATAAGGCAACATCCATCTTGTGCCATCAAGCAACCTTGTGCAACAGACAACAACAAGTTTCATCAACTACAAGATCCATCTTGGTCATTTCTTAACAACATGAACATGTATCAACAAGCACAAATTCAATACAAATTCAGTTTCAACAACACGCTACAAATTCAACTACAAGTTTCGGCAACATGCATCAACTAGAAGATCCAACAGACAACTACAAGTTTTAGCTACAGGAAGCAACAAACAGCAACCGACGGCAACAAACATCCATCTTGTGCAACAGGCATCCATCTTGATCAAGCAACAAGCATCTTGGAGACATCAAGCAACTACAAGATGCATCAGATTGCAATACAATTCCAAAAGGTTAGTACTATCTAACATCAATGAAATTCCAGTAGGTTAGTACTATCTAAATTCTAGAAGCATAGTTATGTTTTTACCTTCATGACCATCTGCTACTCATCGTCATCGATGCCAAAACCAGGAATTCTATGCTCAGTCCTATTTTCCTCATCATCACTAGCATACTGGAACACAGTATCATCTCCTAAATCCTTGCTTTCATGTTCATTGACAACAACCTTTTTTTTCTTAATGCCTTCTACAACTGCAGCATCTACAAGCACAGGTTCTTGCCGGTCCCTTCGCATTCTAGTTTGGACATTGGCTTCAAGTGTCTGCACCGTAACTTCCGTACAATCATCATCCTGATATGTTAGGCCACCACCACCTGGACCCTTTTCCACTTCAGTTTCCTTAATACTCCACAAGTGTCTATGCTGGAACTTTTGCACAACTTGCCAACTTCCCTCCAAATAGGTGTCTGGCACATAGAATACCTTTGTTACTTGTGTTGTCAGAATAAAAGGATCATTCTTAAACCAGAACCTTGCAGTGTTGATGCATCTGAAGTGTCCATCATCTCTCAATCCGGCGTTCCTCTTGACACCAAGATCGAACCAGTCACACCGAAATAAGACAACTGAACGGTCGATGCCTCCGCTGGAGTTGTACTTCAAATGAATGATGCTTCTGAGCTGACCATAGAAGTCAAATGGCTCACCATCGCAATCTCCCTCGGTGACTATTCCACTATTCTGTTTCTTTCTGTTTTTCTCGCGGTCAAGAGTGTGGTACCGGACACCGTCAACAATACATGCTGAATACACTCTTACTCGCTTATCTGGCTCGCATGCCAAAGCAAAAAGATCATCACTGACCTTCTTCTCCTCATGCAAATTGCCAATCTGCACAAAATAAATCAGGGTGAGTAACCCACAATAAGAAGATCGTGTCATAATGGATTCCATGGCTAAAGATCTCACATTATTCTTAAACCATTTAGCAAATCCCTTGGCAAGCCTTTTATCAATAGGGATGCGGCTTTCTTGCTGATTCAACTCTTCCTTGCAAATTCTGCAACCCAAGGAAAGAGTAGTGAGTTAAAACATCAGGTGGGTGATAAAAGTTGGGTTCCTTCCAATTCAAGGAGAAAATATAAAGAGTGCACAAAATATAACTTACTCTATATATGGTTGAACCTCAGCGCAAATGCTGAGCACAAACCACACCATCTTGTCATATTCATCATCAACCTCCAAGTACTTTGACCCTCCAATAAATTTCACACCGTGCTTTAAAATTGACACATCACCAATGTGCGAATCATGTCTCTCACTATTTCTGCTTGGGCGATTCCATCTCATTTCTAGATCATCAAAGTATCTTGAACAAAATTTCAAGCACTCATCGACGACATAGGCTTCAGCAATCGAGCCTTCAGGTCTCGCCGTGTTTCGCACGGAACGCTTACAAGTAAGCAGCCTTCTTTCGACTGGGAACATCCAGCCATATTGCACAGAGCCTCTAAGCATTGCTTCTTTTGGTAAATGCACGGTAAAATGGACCATCACAGTGAAGAAGGTCGTAGGGAAGATCTTCTCAAGCTTGCAAAGAATTATTGGGATTTCCTTTTCAAGTCTTTTCAGCACAGATAGCTTTACTGTTTTGCAGCACAATTCTCTGAAGAAATTTCCAAGCTCAGCAACTGTTTCATATATATCATAATGCATGATTCCTCAGAGGGCGGCCGACAAAATCCTTTGGAGAAGGATGTGACAATCATGAGTTTTCAGCCCATGGAACTTGCATCCATCGGGGGAAACACACTTTGCTAGGTTAGCAGAATAACCATCGGGAAATCTCACGGCTCTGATGAACTCACAAAATGCACGTTTTTCTTCTTTACTCATTATATACCATGCTGGTGGCATTTCAAATGAATGTTTGCCTTTAGGCCTTAGACGCAACTCTTCCCTTATGCCCATGTCTTCAAGATCAAGCCTGGAGTTCAACGTGTCCTTTGTATTTCCTTCAATGTTGAGGAATGTGCCAAGCAGATTATCACATATATTTTCTTGATGTGCATTACGTCAAGATTATTCCTCAATTTGAGACCATGATAGTATTCCAAGTCCCACAAACATGAACTTCGGTCCCAACATTGACCTTCCTCACGCTTTCTTTTCTTTACAAGAGTTCCCGGTCTCACATCTTGAACTTTTCAAGTTGCTGCTTCAGCTCTTCTTTAGTGAATTCTGCCGGCTGGTCACGGGTTCCAGTCTTACCATTAAACTCTGTACTTCTTCGCCAACGATGGTTTCGAGGAAGAAAACGACGATGCCCAACAAAGAAAATCTTGTTCCTTATCCTCATTGAGCAAGGGTTTTTGTCACAACGCACACATGCCTGATAACCCACCGCGATCCTCCCCGACAAAGTGTGCAGTGCTGGTAAATCATGGATGCACCATATGACTGCAGCACGCAGAGCGAACTTCTTGTCAGGAGTCAAGGCATCGTACGTATTAGGTACACCATTCCAAAGATCGAGCAATTCTTTTACGAGAGGCTCCATAAAGACATCAAAATCCTTTCCTGGAGACTCTGGACCCGGTAAAAGCAATGCCATCATAAAGTTGGACTGATCCATGCATGCCCATGGGGGCATGTTGTAGGGCACCACAAAAACTGGCCACATGCTATATGACGTGCTCTGGTTTCCGAACGGATTAAATCCATCTGTGGCAAGGCCGAGTCTTATGTTCCTTGGGTCTTCTGCAAACTTTGGACATTTCTCGTCAAAATATTTCCATGCTTCGCCGTTCGCTGGATTTCTCAACTCATCTTCCACAGGCTACCGCTTGAGCTTGTGCCATTGTACATCATCTGATGATTTCTGCGAGTGAAACGTCCGCTTCAGCCTTGCTTTCAAAGGAAAGTGCCTCAAAACCTTCTGCGGTATCGATATTTTCCCATCGGCATCTTTCCACCTTGAGACATTGCATTTGGGGCATTTGTCACACAGGGCATAATCCTTCCAAAACAAGACACAATTATTTGGGCAGACATGTATTGAAATATAACCTAGACCCAACTTGCGGATTATGCTCAAGGCTTCATCATAATTCTTGGGAACACCGCTATTAGGGAATTGCAAGGTCAAAAGATTCAGTATTGCGTTGAATGCAGTATTGCTAATCCAGTAGTAAGACTTGACGTGGAGTAACTTCACGGTGAAGGTAAATCTTGAAAATTTCCCCCTGCAACAGCTACACGCTTAGCCTCCTCTAATACCTCGGCAAATAGTGACTTTTGTCCATCAACATAGTCTTCAGAATTGTACAGATCCCTCAATAGGTCAGGAATCCTATCATCTTCATAGCCATCCTCTTTCTCCAAACCATCATCATCTTGCAAAACATTTTCCATAAACTCAAAGTCATCATCACCACCATGGTGTGGCTCTTCATCATCTTCACCATGTTGAGGTTCTTCAAGAAAAGTTTCTCCATGGTGGACCCACCTATCATATGCGCTGGCCATCCCATTAAGAAGCAGATGATCTTCCACTCTTCCTTGGGTCTGTTCTTTACGGTTCAAGCATCGACAAAATGGACAAAGAATGGCAGCATCGTTGGCAAATCTTGCGCGGACAAATTGCATGAAATCTTCCACTCCCTTGATATGTTTAGTGGAAAGCTTTCTAACCCCTTTTATAATCCAACTTCTGTCCATCTGCCAAAGACCACAAAATGATGCAAATTTAACGGTAAGTAACACGGTAACAGAAGCATGAAAATCTGTTACTTTATTCTAGCAAATTATAATGCATCACTACAAAATCTAGCAGTAACAGAAGCATGGAAATCTGTTGCTTTATTCTTAAGTTAACACATCAGTAACATTTTTCTTGATTTATTATTCAGTTATGTCACTTACATCAATCACTCAAGAACAAAAAACCTAGCTATGCCATAAATATCTAATTACTTAATTACACAAGATTACTTTCATCTCTGCTTGTTGTTACATTTAAATTTCCTAATATTACAGCAGAGTAGCAGGTGAAGGTAGGTGGGGGCTCTAGCTAGACAAATGAGTTACAAGAGATGCAAAGCAGCATCAGAAGAGGATCAAGAGAGAAAGAGCAGAGGATTAAGACCAGAGAGAGAGGAGAGGGGTGCATACCCTGCTGTTCCTCGAGCATGAGCAAAACCAGAGAGAGGAGAGAGGCGAGGCGCCCTGCCGTTCTTCGAGCCACATCAGGGCGAGGCGCTCCTGTCCTGGCGAGGTCAACCAGGGTAGCTCCGGCCCTTGGCTCTGCCTTTGCCGGCCGCCTCCGCCCCCGCCAGTAAGCACCGAGGCGCTCCGGCAGGTCGCCGCCGGTAGCCTCCGCTGCCGGTAGCCTCGCCCGCCTCCGATAGCCTCCCCCGCCGCTGGTAGCCTCCCCCCGCCTCCGAACTCGTGTCCCTGATGTAGAATTCAGACAAGTTGCCTCGATCTAGGATTTAGATAACTTAACTCGGTCTTTAACTCGATCTAGAATTCAGATAAGTTAAGAATAAAAGAATGCATATCTAGATACCTAACAGAATAGCGTCTACACCTCAATGGTAATGCGCATGCAAAGCAAGCAGCGTGGTCAGGGTTCGAGTCCCCGCGGGCGCTTATTTTTGCCGAGTTAATGACTGAGTGCGGGCGCTGGGCTGGGCTGGGCTTGTGCGCTGGGTGCTAGGCTTGGCGTTGGGTTGTGCTCTTGGCTGTGCGCTGGGTTGTGCTCTGTGCCACACTTGTAATAGCAGTCAGCTGGGAGAGAAAAAAAACATGAGACCATGGCCCACTTGTCAGACCAATCACCAAATCAGTACTGCCACGTGTCAGTAGGTCCCACAAGTCAGTGCGTCCCACCCACTAAGGTGGCTGACAAGTAATACAAAGCACCACAGCCAACAAACGCATTACCAATTCAATTGGTCTTAGTTAAGCAAAAAAAAGTCATATACCAGGTTATCATGTGCTATGACCATCTTGTTAAAGAAAATCATGACTTTTTTCCAAAAAAGTCATATGAATATAGGGGTTTAGTCCCTCCCAAATATGTCATGACCAACAGATTAAAAATGTTCATGGATCTATGACCAGTTCATCCACGGTCATTATAAAAGGGTCATGTATCAACATATTTCTTGTAGTGTCACCTCGGAGTGGGTCCTCGATTCCTCGCGCCGCACAGGCTACCGGTGGGTCCCCGCTGTGAACTACTCGTGATTACCTGGCTGGCCAGCCTGTTGTAGAGGTGTGCTATGCGACAACCAGCTCGCCGGGATCAACTCCCGTGACAGGGGCAGCGACACCAGGGCACGAGACGAATGCGCTCCAAGGATTTGTTGCGGGCGGGCGACTAATATTGGTGGGCTCTAGGCCTAACCCAAGGCCTGCCAGTACTGGGGAGTCCCGAAGGGCCATTATTGGCTGGCGCAGGCAAGATGTGCGGACGGCCTCCTCTCACTAGTAGGAAACAAGCTATAAGCACCACTGTACTGATGGCGAACACTGATATACGTTCGCCAGCGCTATTGCCGCTGGGCAACACGAAATCGTGTTCGCCAGCGCTACAGAGGTTACCGCTGGCGAACAGACCATTTCGTTTGCCAGCGGTAAGTGTGGGCATGGTGGCGCCGCGCTGCAGCAAGTACCGCTGACGAAAATGCTATTTTGTTCGCCAACGATACCTAACTTAGCGCTGGCGAACAGGGGGCTGGTTCGCCAGCGGCATTATTACCACTGAGCAACATTTAGGTTTGTCATCGCTAAGTATACCGCCGGTCAACAACTATTTTGGTTCGCCAGCAGTAAATTTTGGATTTTTTCGCTCCACACGCCACCCCCTATGTGGATCGCCTTTTTTACTTTTCTAAAGCAGAAACGAAAATGATAAAATATTCAAAAAATAAAATCCTTTGATATGTGGGTAGGGTGAACTGTCTAGTTAGTATAGAAAATTTGAAATATTTCATTTGACCTTTTATGCAAAATTCAAAAATAAAACGTAAAACGGCCATAACTTTTACATACGACGTCAAAAAAAAAAAACGTTTAATATATCAAAAAAAATCGTGACCAAATTTCCAATTCAACCTCACTAGCATTCGGCCTGTGAGGTTTTTGTAGAATCGGCAAATTCCAAAAGAAAAAAAAAGTTATTTGACATAGACGAAATTTCCTACAAAATCAAATTAATATTTTTTTTTAGTTTTTCCTGGGTAGCTCACAGAGATGGAACTAAGAAGTTAAGCGTGCTGGTGCTAGAGTAGTGGGAGGATGGGCGACTGAGCGGGAAGTGTACAACTAAAATTGAAATAAAGCAAAAAAAAAAGGAAAAAAATCTACATCGTTATTAAAGGTTCCCCAATTCAACTGTTTTGAAATTTTGAAAAAAAATAATGCGAAAAAATTTATTTTCGAATTTTCAATATTTCAAACTTAGCGCTAGCGAACATGACTAGTGTTCGCCAGCGGTAACTACATAGCGCTGGCGAACATGACTTGTTCGCCAGCGGTAACCTATTACCACTGGCGGCTTAGCGCTGATGAACACCTGTTCGCCAGCGGTAGCTATATTATGTTCGTCAATGGTAAGCCTTTTTCTAGTAGTGTCTAGTTCCCTTCTTAGACCAGCCCCGTCCCAACATGCTCAACCCATGACCTCCTAGTTGTGGATCAGAAGAGGATCACACGACCTGGCCTTAGGGTTTCTAGCAAGGAGTGACCAGGTCTCACATTTCCTTCACCAAGCCCGTCGCGACCTCCTCACCCACGGTCGTTGCTGTTGGATCGTTCCTTCGCCGAGATTGTTGCGGACGGCATTAAGGTCCGCCATAGTCGAAGCCCCTCCCCCTCTCACCGTAGTGGATTCTCCCCTCCTCAACAAGTTGGTAAACATGTTTATAGTGTTAGAACTAGAGGTGGTACTGCCACTCAAGATCCTTTGTATCCTGAGGGGCATCCTAGAAGAATTGAAACATATTCTAAACTCCTGGATGAACATGTTGTTAGTTCTCGTAAAAAGAAAAACAAGAAGAAACATAAAAGAATAGAGGAGTCTAATGATCTTTATATTGATAAAGAACCTATTGAGAATCCTAATAATATATCTATTTCTGATGCTGAAACTGAAAGTGGTAATGAACATGCACATGAAAATGATAAAGATGACACTACTAATAAAGTATATAGTGAAGAAGAACCTGAAAACCTGCCAAAAGTAAAAATTATGACAAAAAGGGTGTTGTTAGGAAGCATGGTAAAGAAAGAGAACCATGGGTGCAAAAAACCATGCCTTTTCCTAATAAGATATAGTAAATAAAGAGGAGAAAATTATAATAAATTTTGTGAGTGGATGAAGCCACTCTTTTTGCCAAATTCCTCTGACTAATTCTATCAATTTTCCTCCTTATTATAAGTATATGAAAGACACTGTTACTAATAAGCTCTAGCACATGAGTAATCCCTGCTTCCCTCTACGAAGGGCCTATCTTTTACTTTTATGTTGAGTCGGTTTACCTATACTTCCTATTCTCCACAAGGAACTTATCGGGTTGAACTGAGATGCATTCTTATATATTGCAACAATGTGCTTAATCATGTATTATTGAAGTTGACATTACCATCAAGGGGAATACATTGCAAGTTGAGCTTTGCTAAACTAGCATCTTCTTCGTGTAAGTGTTTTTCACTTCCTTTATGAGAATGTAATTCTGAAAGTTCGCAAATTATACAAGGACTATTTGATAATTGAAGCATGTGTTTTTTATTAAACACATAGCTCTGACATAGACTCTTCTGGAAAGATAAGATTGATTTGTTGGTTGTTCTCTGACCAAGAACACATTTTGCCATTACTCAATGACTTTCCACTTTGCCTCACCTTTATTTGTGATTGAATCATTAGTTGTTTTCGAGAAGTCTCATGATAAAGGATTGTTCTTTAGAATGCTTTAGTGTTTGTTTAGTAATTAATGATGCTTCATGTTCAGATTCTTTATTATCGACACTTCACTTCATAAACCCATGGCCATGTTTACAGAGCACAATTTTCTCTTAGGACTAGAGGAGTCTAAGCTTGGCAGAGTTGATACGTCCATTTTGCATCACTATTTTATATCAGAATTTTTCCTCGTTCATTTCTACATTTCATATTAGAATGCAATACTTATGATATTTTAGTATTCTAAGCATGTTTTGTAGTTTCCCGGAATTATTTATCAGAGCCAGAAAACAGAGGGAAAAAGCATTTGTCAGCTGGAATACCTTCCAGCGCCGAGTAAATTCAGGAATAATCAGAAAAGGAAGTTTTGCGAGAAATCGCCGGGGGATACTAAAGGAGGCTAGGAGGTGAGCCATAGGGCCCAATCCTGTCCGCCCCATGGGATCACCTAGTGCCTATGGGTCCTGCATCTAGGGTCCTTTTGCGTACTTACCCCCTTCACCTAAAAACATTAGGAAGCCACTTCATAGAATTTTTTC
The DNA here is from genome assembly GCA_028641055.1 of Alopecurus myosuroides. Lineage (NCBI taxonomy): Eukaryota > Viridiplantae > Streptophyta > Magnoliopsida > Poales > Poaceae > Alopecurus > Alopecurus myosuroides. The sequence continues at coordinate 289,889,184 of CM054059.1, forward strand.
ATCGCCGTCTTGCGGCGGAAACGAGCGAGAGAAAAAGGCCTTCATGGCAGGCAGATTTGCCGGGTGAACGCCCTCCCGGAGGAGGAAATCGCCACCGTCGTCACTGTCAACATGTCGGGCATCATTGGGATCATCATCAACATCATCTCCACCATCAAGACTATCATCCCCTTCATCCCATATCATCTGGTTGTAACAATGAGAGTTGTATCTTGATCTATTCTTTGGAATCTCTTTACTGGTGCTAATTGTCTAGTTGTAGTTGATGCTTGTGAATTTTATCGGTGAATACCTGTTAGGGACAGATTGTTATCCATCATTATATCGCCTCTGATTATGATCCACTTGATGTCTCATGAATAGATCGTTTGGTTCTTCAGGACATGGGAGAAGTCTTGTCATCATTAATCATGGTTTGGTGAGTAATATTCAGTGGTTTGATATTTAAGTTGTGTTGTTATTTCTCTCGTGGTGTTGTGTGAACGTCGACTACATGGCACTTCACCTTTATGGGCTTAGAGGAATGCATTGTGCACTGGTTTCTTTATGGAGGGTTGCTGGAGTGATAGAAATCTGAACCTCAGTTCGTAAGCTTTTACATAAGAGAGTCTAGGACACCTAGAATTTATTGCTGCGATTAGATTTATTTCTTAATTACTTTCTTATAGTTGCGGATTCTTGCAAGTAGTGTAATAGTAAGTTTCCATTTGTCTTGGATAGGAACATGCAATAGCATACGTATATCCACACAACACTTACTAAAACGATGAGATTAATCAATGGAATGTGATGAAAGTAACTTGAAAAATCCTCCCGCGTGTCCTCAGGAACGTTTTAGTCATCATAAGAAACACCATCGGCTTGTCCTTTGTGCTAAAAATTATTGGGCCACTTGCAACAACGTTTATCTATTGCATTTATTTACTGTCTCTTTACTTATTTTATAAAAAAAAACCACAAAATTGTTTCTTAGTACCTGTAGTGAAACGTTTCTCAAAATCACTTGCCAACACCTTCTGCTCCTTGTTGGGTGACATGCTGCAAATGTATCTGTAAGTTTTAATGCTCCATGCTTGTTTTGTACCCAATACCATTTGCTTTCCATATATTTTCTTTTGTTTTTCGGATGTTTTCACAGACTAACCTATTAACAAGATGCCCCTGGCCAGTTCCTATTTTCTGTTGTTTTTCTATTTCAGAAAAGCTCCTAAGGAAATATTCTCGGAAAGGGCTGAAAATCCACGGAGATCAATTTTTACCCTAAAAGAAGACAGAGTCCAGGATGCCTCCAGGAGGGCACCAGGCGCGGACCCTCTCTTGGCCGCACCTGGTGGGGCCTTCAGGGCCCTGGACACCACTAGGGGAGCCAGAGGGCACCAGGGGGCCACCAGGAGGGCACCAGGCGTGGGCTCCCCCTAGGCCGCGCTTGGTGGGCCCCTGCGACATGGCCACCGCCTCTTGTCCCCCCCTTCGCTTATAAGTTGTCCTAAACCCAAAACTCAAGTGGACAGAGTTATTTTCGATGAAACATATAGAGAGGCACCGTTGATACGTCTCAAATGTATCTATAATTTTCGATGCTCCATGCTTGTTTTCTATGCAATACCTTTATGATTTCACATGTTTTCCTTCGTTTCCGGACGTTTTCTGGGACTAACCTATTGACAAGATGTCATAGAGTCAGTTCATGTTTTCTGCTGTTTTTAGTTTCAGAAAAGTTGTTCTGGATATATTCTCGGAATTGGACGATTCGAAGCCCAGAAGTCTTAGAAGTCCCAGAGGATCAAGGAAGCCCAAAGGAGACCCGAAGGGGGGCCCTAGAGCCCCCACACCATGGCTGGGCGCGGGTGGCCCCCTAGCCGCTTCTGGAGGTGGTGTGGGCCCCTCGGGCGCCCACTGCCATCGCCCTTTCGCCTATAAAGTCCCCCCGATGCATAAACCCTAAATATATCGGCCCCCTTCCACGAAAAGTTCCGTAGCTCCGCCGCCACCGCCGACAAGTTTCGGGGGACAGAAATTTCTGTTCCGGCACCGTGCCAGGACGAGGAAGTGCCCCTGGAGCCATCTCCATCGACTCCACCGCCATCTTCATTTCTGTTGCTGTCTCCCATGAGGAGGAGGGAGTAGTCTCCCCCGGGGCTGAGGGCTCTACCGGTAGCTATGTGTTTCATCTCTCTCTCCCATGGTGTGATCTTTATGTGACCGTGAGCTTTGTAATCTAGTTTAATAAGTAGATATTACTCTTCATCTGTCATGCTACTTAAGTGGTTTTGTTATGATACCTCCGTAGATACTTTGATCATGGTGTAAAGGTGGTAGTGTGTGCACCGTGTGGTTTAGCATGATATTTATATTTTGTGTTGGATGACCCTATGAAATTGTGGTGTTTGTTTGGAACCATCTAGGTCTTATGGTGATAGCATGGGGGTTACCTAGATGGGGATATGTGACCTCTAAGGAGTGCTCTGACAGCCCTACGCAATTATTGGTGTTTGTTATCCGACCAGAGAGTGGTTCGAAGTAGCGTAGTGAAGAGATGATATTTATGCATTCAATTATCTTATCATTGTTGAGAGTGTCCACTAGTGAAAGTAGGATCCTAGGCCTTGTTTCTAAGCATTAAAACATCGTTTACACAGACAACTCCCTTGTGCCATGAACGCTCAACAGTGGTGAAAACAAAGGTCTCCGCAGAAGGTGCCGTCAGAGGTGGACGGATAGTACACTCCACAAACCAATCACCCTCTACTAGCGAACCAATGATCAGTCCTCCTCTCACCTCAGGAACTGGGCGGTCAATAAGCTCAGTCATCTCAACAAGCCTCGGCTCAAAGAGAAAAGACACGTCACGAGCCAGTCCCAACTGGCAAGCCTCTGTGAAGACAACCTCCGTCTACACAAAATTTTAAGTATAGTTTAAGTTAGACCAGAGTGTGCAAAACTTGAGGTTATGCAAGATGTAACTTAATGTAAGTAGAGTTTAGTAACACAAAGAAGATGGGATATATAGAATATTTTGGTACTTAGTCATATCGGTAACTTAGTTTTATAAAGTAGCTTTCTAGAGTACTCGCTAACGTCCATGCTAATTAAGGTCTCCTATGGTCAGGATGGCTCTGATACCAACTTTGTAGAGGCCCCAGACTAGCAAGTCCAAGACCCCTCATATGCATACATTCACGATCCCAGAACAATCAGTCGTGAACAACATATGAAGTTGGTACACAGATAACATCATCCATTACACGAATAATAAGGTCTTACATAAATGGTCCATGACAAAGTCTTAAACAACTGCCACGCAGGGCAGACAAATAACACACACACAACGGAAGATAGAAAAACACAACGTGGTAGAGCCCAAGTCACGCCTTAACCTACAGGCTGCTGACCGAGAGAAGATCCTAATTCACGTGGTCATCAGCGTAGTACTCCTCCTTGTAATACTCCTCCTGGGGCTGCTCCTCGTAGTGTGGCCAAGTAAATAGCCAGGGATGAAACCAATATGAGTACATTTGAATGTACTCTTCAAGTCATCCTTTATGAAGCTTAAAGAATGCAAGTATGCTTATATATATGGTGGAATGGGTAGGCTATACATAGGGTTTTCTACCCATGATGGATGAAAGATACATCTTGGTTGATTTGACATCTCTATATCTTTGTTGAAGAAGATACTTCAAAAGAAAATAATATGGTTTCTCTTGTAGACATCACATATCCAAGAGGTTTTGTCAAACTTTGTTTAAAGAAGTTTTTTTTCCTTGCAAAACTTCTTGTAAAACAACTTTCAGCTTTTCTTCATATGTACCTCACAGGTACACAGTTCCTCTTCCAGTACCTAGTAGATACAAGTCCTTTTCAAAACAACCTTTTTGAAAACATTGACACAATACTAGCTACATGGCCATTCAACTGTCCATATCCGAGGACGCGGCTATTCTGAATAGTTTTACTCTGGAGAGGTGTACACAATCCACAAGATCCAAATCATCTGCCATGAATCACCCATGGACTGTCCGCGACAGTATGCGAACATCAGATAACTGATCCTAGCTTTCCACTATGGTCAATCTAGTATATGACTATCCCTTCAACTGGGTTTATTCTCCCCGGCACCGTGTCGCACGCTGCCATGACATGAGACCCAACTGTTGGGCCGGAGGGAAAATTAATCCCACACTTTGCATGTCCAGTATCTCCCACCTGGCGACATTTCGGTTCCGAGAATCTCATTCTCTATAGAACTTAGGATAGAACACACACTAACAAGAACAAGTTTCTAGGCCTCTTGCCCATGTCGAGCTAGAGTGGCAGTACGTCTTGGTTGTCCGGTGAAGACTAGGTTATGTGTCTTTTGTAAAACATTTCAAAAGCATTCCTCTTTGCCACCTCTAGTGAACAAGGTCCCACCTTTCCACCGATGGTTTTTCATGAAACATTTGTTTACAAAAGCACATTTTAGAGTGTCCACTTAGGGACTTCAATATTTATAAAGTTGGTGGTATTTATATACCATATGGTGGCTAAGGGCTTGGTAACACCAAGTTTGACTACTCGCAAAGTGATAGTTACTTATAATATTAATAGTAGTAATAGCCACAACAAAAATAGTTTTGTTAACCATATATTTGTAAAACTTCATAAGTAAAACATGCATGATAGATAATGATAAGTGTAATAATAGCAGGCATTAGTATGGCTTGCCTTGGTAAGTGTTCAATGCTTTCTCTTGGAAATATCAAGAGTGAAAGTAAGCTTCTTCTTCTCCAATACCTCCTTCTTCATTTTCTAACGTCGTAAAAAGAAATAAATGACACACAATCACAACCACTACGACACACAATATTACATAGAAACACATACAGCAAGAAATACACAATATAATCTATCACTCAATTTTCCAAAGGCCAAAGATTACTAAACACACATAAACAAAAATCGCCGCCCGTGGGGGAAACCACATGCCCAAGCTCCGCCACGCAGCGGACAAGATCGAGGTCCGTTGCACCGCGAAGCGCAACTTGGAGGAGCTGCAGCTGCAAATCACGCATCTCCCGCACATGCCGACGCGCTAGGAGGCCGCGCGCAGCAGCCTGCAGCCTCACCGCCGCTGACACGTGGTCTGTAGCGATCCAAGCCGGACGTGGTGACGGCGACGGCTGGAACTTGATCGGTTGGATGGGATTGTCATGGGACGGCGGTGGCGCTGCTGGGAACGAGGTCGTCGCAGTCCCGTCGTAGGGCATCCCATGCTGGAACGTGATGACCGGCGCCATGGTCGCGACCGAGGGTGGCGGCGGCGGTCCTGCGGGGGTCGGCGCCGGTGTTGTGACCATGGAGGACCCCCCGTGGAATGGCGCACCGTCGGGAGCGGCGTAAGTACCGGCAAAGCGGGAGGGCCCGCCGTACTGTTGGGGTGGCGCCGGTGGTGACTGGATGTGCGGCGGCGCCCAAGCTGCCGTATAGATCGGCCCGGAGACGGACAACGGCAGCGGGGGCTGCAGCAGCTTGGCGTCGAGTGGCGGCAACGACAGCAGCCTGGCGTCGAGTGGCTCCGTCCGCTGGAGGAGCACGGCGATGGCGTGCTTGATGTCGGAGACCGACTCGGTCAGGTCGCGGAGACGCGTGGAGAGCTCCTGGATCGAGAGGATGGGGGCGGGCTCCCGAGCCGGTGCAGCCGGGACCGCAGACGCCGACGGCGGCGCCATGGTGGTGGGCGCGCCCGACGAGGCGATCGCGGCGGAGGCGGTGGACATTCCCGAAGACATCGCAACCGAGGAATCTGATACCAGATGTTATGGTTGCTAGGGTTCCACTAGGCTACCAAATCTGATACCAGACTTTGGTGGAGAAATTGTGTTTCTCACCAAAAGGCAATGGGAACATTGGGTGTTCCACTAGGCTACCAAGTCTTTAAGAGGTCACAATGCCTCTGGTCACCCTTGGAAAAATAACATCCCACTAAACAAGCATTCAAAACAATATTCATACTAGTGAAAAATAAAGGAAATCAATTCATTCTAGTTAAACCTACTCATGCTTTTCTACAAATAAAAGTGCAAGATAACAGAGGTGTCACAAGTATAAAGTCAGTACCAAAGTGGTACTGGATTCATCTTATCAACCACAAGAATCTATGTGCTAAACCTAATAATACTTTGCTAAACATATATATGCAAGAAAAATAACAAGAAAACAATACTATGCTATAAACCATTTCTATTAGCTTCCAAACATGCCCACCTTTCCTAACATGCTAGATATGTAAGAAAAAACTTAATAACAAAGAGTAACACTCTTACACATGCTAGAAAACAAGAATCTAATACACAAGCATTTATTTAAATCTATTTACACAAGAATAAATAAAAACAGAAACATGCTAAAACTAGTTATGCACACCATAATTATTCTAGAGCTCTAAAAATTATAGCAAGCTAGTATTTGGTAGATCTAATCATACACAAAAATCCTAGAAGTGCTCTCTAAAATCTACCAAAATGCATGGCATTTTCTCCAGGAAGCTCTCCGTTAATCAAGGCCAAGTGCTACTGATACATATATTTAAGTTATATCAAAAACAATTTAGTTTGCAAAATTTGGATTCTAATTTTTAAAGTTATGCCAAAAATGGCTTAACAGATAGGTTCTGCCAAAATAAAAGCTACTACAAAAATAATACACAAAAATTCGATCTATCACTAGGATGTGGTTAAGAATATGTTAAGGTACAAGCATGATTTTTGGTTTGGCAAGTTTTACATTTTTCCTATTTTTCCTAGGGCAAAAGCTAGGGTTCACATTTCTGTTATTTTCAAAAATGATTAAAACGCAGGGGCCAAACAGGCACACATGCCGAATCTGCGCTGCGCGGCCCAACTAGTGGCGAAAAGCAGCCCGTCGTCACGCGCACGCGCGCTCGCTGCGCGGCACCGTTGTTATTCAAAGGGGTCCGTTGATCGTGCGATCAACGGCCCTGGTGCATCTCCTTCCTCTCTCCATTTCTCTCTCACATCACGCGCACGGCAGAGAACGGCGACTTCGGTAGCTCACCTAAGGGGCGGCGTTAGGAAGTGGCGCGTTTTCGATGCAGTCGCAGGTGGTCGCCGCAATGCAGGCGAGCATTCGGCGGCAGCTGAGGTGGCTTCAATCGTCGGTGATGAGCAGAGTGGCCGCGACGGCTCCGAGGACGGCCGCGGGGTTCCTGCAACCGCACGGAAAAGGGGAGTGGTCAGGGAGGGTCGTGTGAGGGTAGGGAGCATGGCTAGGGTGCAGAGGAGGGCTAGGAGTCCTCGGGGTGAGCTCAACCTTCCGTGGAGGTTCACGGTGCCCGGCGGCGAAAATCCTCCCCGTGTCGCTCACAAGGAGCGAGCGGGGTCGATTTGGCGTGCTGCGGCGAGTGCGGTGGAGATATGGGGGTGTGAGGAGAGACGGAGGAGGATGCCGTTCCTTATAGGAGTGGGCACGGGGTGGTGGCCGAGGGCGTGTCCACGGGCACGTCGTGGGTGTTACGAGAGCGTGTCTGCGGGCGTGTAAAAGTTGTGCAACGGAGGATAGGAACTAGGGTGGGTGCGGACACTATCGCCGGGTGCCGAGGAGGCACGGTAGTCACGGCGTTGAGGCCATAGTGCACGCGGCACGACGTGCACTATGCGTCGCGTGGCTGTCCCCCTGTCTTTCTCCCTCTGTCCCCCTCTCTTTCTTCTCTTCTCCCTTACTCTCTTTTTGATCAAAAATCGAGTCCAATGCATGGAACTAGAGTGTAAGCATAGGGTATTATATAGGGCAAGGTATCACCCACCCATTTGCAGAAAATCATACAAAAACATCCACTCAACTTTCTGTAAAAACAAAGATTCAGAAAATTCAGAAATCAGACAAATTCATCCAAATGTAAATGGAGTCCAAATTTGGAATTCCAAGTTGGACAATGTTGAACATGAAATGAAATTACAGAAACACCTTTTTAATCCATTTTTGAAAGTGTGGAAGGTTATTAGAACAAAGTAGAAAAAGGTCATCTTTCTGTTTTCTTCTGTTTCTAAAATATTCTGTTTTTCTCTGTTATTTTCTTGGCACAAAAACAAGAATGCAATTATTTGTTTTCATACTTCATAAGTCAAACTAAGGTCATGGATTTTTACTCCACATACCAGAGAACAAACATAAGCCATGAAAACATATAATTGGATACTCTAGCATAATGAAAACAAGTGCTAGAAATTGATATAAGGCTAGTTTTTCAGGGATAAACCCGAATAGAAATATTAAAAGAAAACATCCATATTTCCAAATGCCATTTTGTTTTCTTGAATCAAACAAATCCATATAATATTGATAAGTTGTAAACAACCATGATCCAATACTTGGAATAAAAATTACTGAAGGCGTCATATGGAAAACATCAGAGAAACAACTAGTGATCGTCAGGAAAACATGAGATTTGATTTAAAAGAAAAATGTTTCCTGCATTGCATAGATACTCATGGTAACATGCATATGTTGGTACACACAAACACATTACAAAAGTTCTTGTTGGCTCACAAATTTGCCTTCCTTAACTATATTACAGTAGTCCAAAAACTGGGGTATGACAGATCTTCCGCCCTTAAAAGAATCTCGCCCCGAGATTTGCAGGTCTAGTCCTTAAGGAAACGAGGGAACTCCTTCCTGATATAATCCTCATGCTCCTAGGTAGCTTCTTCCTCAGAGTGATTCTTCCACTGAATCTTAAGGAATTTGAAAGCATTCCTCCTGGTCGCATGAACATTCTCCTCAAGAACGCGCAGGGGTATGTCACGGTAGGTCAGGTCATCATTCAAGTCAATGCTCCTGAAGTCAACATCTTGGTAGGTGAGATCCTTCTCAGGTACATGAAGATACTTCGGAGCAAAGACACATGAAAAACATTGTGAAACTCTGAACAACTCTCTGGTAATTCCAACTGATAAGACACTTCACCACGGCGGGCTAGTATCTTAAAAGGTCCAATATACTGGGGTGCAAGCTTTCCCTTGACATGAAAATGATGCATCCTTTTGAGTTGCGTGAGACGAAGATACATGAAATCTCCAATGTTGAAAGAGACATCACGATGCTTTGTGTCAGCATAACTCTTTTGGCGAGATTGAGCTGCTTTGAGGCGATCACGAATAAGCTGGACTTGCTCTTCTGCGGCACGCAAAGTGTCTACTCCAAAGACTTGACTCTCACCAGTTTCAGTCCAGGTCAGTGGTGTACGGAACTTACGTCCATACATGGCTTCAAAAGAGGCCATCTGTAAGATAGACTCGTAGCTGTTCTTGTAAGAAAACTCCGCAAAAAGGCAGGAAGTCTTCCCATTTGGCTCCATAAGACAAAACACAAGCGCAGAGCATGTCTTCCAAAATCTGCTTCACACACTCAGTTTGTCTATCAGTCCGCGGGTGATAGGCAGTGCTAAAGGCTAACTTGGTTCCAAGTGCTTCGTGCAACTTCTTCCAGAATTGAGAAGTGAACGGTGATCCTCGATCAGACACAATCCTGCTAGGGACTCCATGCAGGCTAACAATCCGGGAAATGTGAAGATCAGCAAGCTGATCTCCATGATATGTAGTCCGGACATGAATAAAGTGTGCAACTTTAGTGAGCCTGTCCACGACAACCCATATAGAATCATTTCCTCGGCTGGACCTAGGAAGTCCAGTGATAAAGTCCATCCCGACTTCATCCCATTTCCAAACTGGCACTTTCAGCGGCTGTAGAAATCCAGCGGGAGCTGGTGCCCAGCTTTTACCTGCTGACATATATGACACTTAGATACAAACGAGGCAATGTCTCATTTGATTCCATGCCACCAAAATATCTCCTTCAGGTCTTGATACATCTTGGTTCCTCCGGGGTGAATAGAATACAGGCTATCATGAGCCTCCGTCATGATGGTCTGCTTTAACTCCGATTTGGTAGGAACACAAATGCGACATTCATACCATAATACTCCCTCAGAGTGGTAAAACCAGCAACTTTCTCCTTCTCCATGCGGGTCTTAATTCCATCAATAGTCTTCTGACCTTTCTGAGCTTCTTTGATTTGATCAACGAGAGTTGGTTTCACTTCCATGGTGTCCAACATACCGTAGCTGACCACTTCAATACCATGTTGGTCAAGTTCTTTCCACAACTCAGGTTGCCTAACTTTGGATCATAGCATTCAGAGAGGCTGGTTCCCGACTAAGAGCATCAGCTACAACATTTGCCTTCCCAGGGTGATAGTGGATACTTAGATCATAATCTTTAATGAGCTCAATCCAACGGCGTTGCCTCATATTGAGTTCACGCTGAGTAAAGATATACTTCAAACTCTTATGATTTGTGTATATCTCACATCTTTTCCAATAAGAAAGTATTGCATTGCCTTGAGGGCATGAACAACTACGGCAAGCTCTAAGTCACGCGTGGGGTAGTTCAGCTCATGAGGTCTCACCTGGCGTGAGATATAGGATATGACCTTCCCTTCTTGCATGAGAACACTTCCAAGACCAATCTTAGAAGCATCACAATACACATCGAAACTCTTGGTGACGTCCGACATAATGAGTACCAGAGCACACACCAGTCGATTTTTCAACTCTTGGAAACTCTCTTCACACTTGTCCGTCCATACGAACTTACTATCCTTGTTGAGCAACTGAGTGAGTGGTCTGGAGATGCTTGAAAATCCTTGAACAAACTTGCGGTAATATCCTGCTAAACCCTAGAAATGATCTGACTTCAGTCGGATTGGTCGGAGCAGCACGCTTCGCCACAGACTAAAACAGAGCAGGGTCAACAGAAATCCCTCCTTCCGATACCACATGTCCAAGAAATCCGACTTCCTTCAGCCAGAATTGGCACTTACTAAACTTAGCATACAGTTGATGCTTACGAAGTGTTCCGAGCACAATTCTCAGATGTTCTTCGTGTTCTTCCTCACTCTTGGAATAAATAAGAATGTCGTCGATGAACACCACGACAAACATGTCCAACTAATCCATGAACACTTTGTTCATGAGATTCATGAAATAGGCAGGGGCATTGGTCAGACCAAAGGACATCACGGTGTACTCATACAACCCGTAACGAGTGGTGAAAGCGGTCTTGTGAATATCGGTATCACGAACTTTCAATTGGTGATAACCAGTGCGAAGGTCGATCTTAGAGAAAATTCTCGACCCATTCAGCTGGTCAAATAGGTCTTCAATTTTGGGCAACGGGTATTTGTTCTTGATGGTGACATCATTCAACTTACGGTAGTCCACACATAAACGAGTGGTACCGTCCCTTTTGTCCACAAAAATGACAGGTGATCCCCATGGTGATGCACTAGGGCGAATCAGACATGTTCTCAACATGTCATCCAGCTGTTTCTTCAACTCATCTAACTCCTTCGGATTCATACGATAAGGCTTCTGTGTTATAGGTCCGGTTATAGGTATTAACTCAATAATAAACTCGATATCCCGATCTGGAGGCATACCGGGTAACTCATCTGGAAAGAATCCGAGTATGCACATACTACTGGAACTTCCTCAAGTGTGGGTTGGCTATGCTCGTGTGGCAGTGAACCTTTGACGAAGGCTTGTTTGCGGTGTAGGAAACTTTATCTCCATCACTAGTGGTCATAGAAATGGACTTCTTGATGCAATCAATAACACCCTTATACTTGGTCATCCAGTTCATACCCAGTACTACTTCTATCCCTTGGGATCCCAATACTATCAAGTAGGCATGAAAAGTTTTCCCTTGTATATCCAGGGGTACTTCATTGCAAACAAGGTTGGCTTTTGTTCTATCTCCATGTATTTGTACTAATATAGGGTTGTGCATACGGGTATGCTTAATACCCCTTTTCTCAGCAAACGGCTTAGTGACAAAGGAATGTGATGCACCAGAATCAAATAATACTATAGATGGTACAGAGTTTACAGTAAACGTACCCATCACTATGTCTGGTGCCTCCTATGCTTCACCATGAGTGACATGATTCAGATGTCCCATCATCACATTCTGCCTCCTCATGACTGGACCTTGGTCCATCTTGGTTGCAGTGGGCTGAGCTGGAGCAACATTCTTGGTAGGGCATTCACGAGCAAAGTGTCCTTCCTTTCCACAGACAATGCAACCTCCATTTGGCTTCGGGTTTGGGTTAGGCTTTGCAGCACGGTTGAAGTTGTTTCCAGTTCCATTTCCTCCAGGCTTCGGTGCATAAGGTTCACGGTTGTTGTTGTTGTGGTTCGGCCTTGGTGCATACTGGTGATTCGAGCGAGGTGCATAAGCAGGCGCCCTTGGTGGTGGTGGTCTCGCATAAGGAGCAGGGAGAGTCCTGGGTGCACTAGGCCCTCGTTGAAACATCATCTTCCTTTTACGGTTGTCAAAGGCATTCTCGCACTTGTGCTCCACCATCATGGCGGCATCAGCAAGTGACTCCAGCTCCTGGAATGGTACCACAACCAGTGTACACTGCAGCTCATCGTGCAGTCCATTCAGGAATCTCTCTTTCTTCTTCGCCTCTGTGTTAAACTCCTCAGGGGCATACCGGGACAGGGTAGTGAAATCCTACCAGTACATAGATACTGTAATCCCTCCTTGCCTCAGCTTCAGAAACTTGTCCCACATAATATTCATCACACCCTGGGGGATGTGATACTTGCGGATCCTAGCAACAAAGTCCTCCCAATCGAACACATGGCCAGCAGCAACAGTGGCTCGAGTTGTCTCCCACCAAGTCCTTGCTGGACCAGCAAGAAAGTGAGTGGCAAACAAAACCTTGTCATTTTCCTCCACTGAGGCTACTTTCTGGTTGTTCGCAATTGTGCAGAGCCAATCATCGGCATCCAGTGGTTCCACGATCTTGGAGAAGATCGAGGGATTCGTCTGTTGAAAGTCCTTCAGCTTCGTATGAGCACCATGGCCATTGCCATTGTTGTTGTTGTTGTTGTTGTTGGCACTAGCATTGGCCAACTGCTGCAGTGCAGCAATGGTGGTGGCGCTCTCAGCTCACGTGGCTTGACGGTCCTCCATCACCAGGGCCAACAATGCCTCCACCGACGGTGGGGTGGTGGTGGTGGTTCCCGACGAGGCGGCATGCTGTAGTGAAACATGTGTAAGACTATGTAGCAAGACTTCTTTGTTTAAAAAAAACTAGGAAACAAAAATAGTTTTATGAACAACGAAAGACAGGTGATAAATCACAAGTAATAATACGAGTAGAAAAATCACAAACATGGATATAACACAAACATATCACACTCATCACATCGAGTATTACAATCACACATAACACAAACACAAGCCTCACAATACATGCTAGGCTCCATAGAGCTACATAAGGGATGCGACTCATGGGGAAATCGCAATGCTTCTAGCACTAACTGGCACATCATCCAAAAGCGCAAAGGTGCTACACCTAGTCCTGGTCACTGTCGAGGTCACTTCTAGTTATCAGTAACTTATCAGGTCACTTCTAGTGAAACTATATTTTTATTCGGTCACATGATATGCACTTTACTTGGAGCCTCTTTTTGTTTTTATTTTGTTTTCTTTTATTTTCCTTTCTGCAATACACTTAGTTGGAACCTATCATTCTTGTGTGGGAGAGAGATACACTCCGTTTTCATTGCTTAGAACACTCTAGTTTTGATTCTTATTGTTCTGTGAGTGTTCACCTTTTGCTAGTACTGCGTTTAGTCATTGTTTTCCACTTGTATTTTGTTTAGATCTTGTTAGTTCGCTTCAATTATATATGATTAGATCTCTGGTTTAATGAATATTATCTTTGAGAGTTGTTTCAAACAAGTTGCTTGGTGTTGGAAAGCAGTAGTGCAGTTTTCGTGCTTATAACAGTGCAAATAGAAGCTTGTATAGACTGTGGCTAGACCTTTTCATGTCATGCTAGATGTTATTTTAATTATATGCTTAGTTGTTGTTATTGTAGCATGACTTGTCTCAAATATCTGAGAGTGCTTAATGTGTCATTGAAAGAATCGTGAGTTGTTATTGTCATATTGAAGCATGAATTTGTGGTGTTCTCCTTCGAATGCTTTATTTGGTTGACTTGGCGCATGCTTACACCATCATTATGACTACAAACCAGTCACTTATATCCTCTATGATCATTTACTTTTTGACTTGTAATACCCTTTATGCTTTGATTAAAAATGTTTTTGTCACTATCCATGATTATGGCCATTATTGCCCTCTTGATTTGTCGCTCCCAGTCTTTTGCTAGCCTCCACCAGTACTGAGTATGAGCTCTACTCGTGCATCCAACTCCCAAAAACCAAAGTTTCCCAAATGTGTCCACCATACCTATCTACATGTGGTATTTAACCGCCACTCCAAGTAAATTTCTCGTGTGCTACCTTTAAAACTTTCAAAATTATTCCTGTTTTGTGCCCCTGTTTTAGCTCATGAGGACGTAAATAGAGAATCTTTATCTCACTTTTTGATTGGACTTTACACACATGGACTAGTGGCTTCATCCGCTTATCCAAATGATAGAAGAGCTGGCAGCGGGGTGCCCATCCCTAAAATTGGTTACTATTAAGTTCTCTTTACTATTTTTGCCCCTGATTTATCAGTCAAAGCATAATTGTGTAAAGAAAAGAGAAAGAAGGATGACCTTCTGAACCCAGTTGCGTCCTTCAATGGGAGCTGCTCTTGTGAAGTCTAGTTGGCTTGTGACGTACTGTATTTTTCTGTTTACCATTCGTTGACATAAGCATACACATTTCTAAAAAATGTTTTTAATACATCTGTTTAATAAAATAAAAAGCTCTAGCACATGAGTTAATCCCGGGTTCCCTCTACGAAGGGCCTTTCTTTTACTTATATGTCGAGTCTCCATCTTCTAACTTTATGCACAGTTGAGAGAGCACAGTTGCCATTCTGAGTTTAATGTGCATTTGTCCCAGAAACATTATTAATTTATTCATGATGTGTTATTATTTGCTCTCAAATTATTTGTTCTAGTCATCCACTTGAACTTTTAAGGTGTCCTGGCATTTATGTTTTGCCCCACTCTTAAGGACAAGCGAAAGGTCACTTTGATATGTTTTCTTTATGCTTGAAACAAACATATAACTTTCAAGTGCATTATTATTCATGATCTTTTATTTGTGTTACTTTTCATGATGCAAGATGATTGCTAAGTTTCATTGTTAGAATTAATCTATCATGCATGTGTTTAAAGTACTATGATCTCAGCGTACATATGCTTTTACTTTATGATGATCAAGTTTATGTTGGTAGCATGTCATCTTAAAAGTTTATTTTTCTGTCACTTACCTACTCGAGGACGAGCATCAGTTAAGCTTGGGGATGCTTGATACGTCTCAAACGTATCTATAATTTGATGCTCCATGCTTGTTTTCTATGCAATACCTTTATGTTTTCACATGTTTTCCTTTGTTTTCCGGACGTTTTCTGGGACTAACCTATTGACAAGGATGTCACAGAGCCAGTTCCTATTTTCTGCTGTTTTTATTTTCCGAAAAGTTGTTCTGGAAATATTCTGGAATTGGAAGCTTCGAAGCACAAAGTTTTAGAATTCCCGGAGGGTCAAGGAAGTCCAAAGGAGACCCGGAGGGGGCCCTGGAGCCCCCACACCATGGCTGGGCACGGGTGCCCCCTGGGTGTGCCTGGAGGTGGTGCGGGCCCCTCGGGCGCCCACCGCCATCCCCCTTTCGCCTATAAATTCCCCCCGATGAATAAACCCTAAATATATCGGGCCCCCTTCCACGAAAAGTTTCGTATCTCCGCCGCCGCTGCCAACAAGTTTCGGGGGATAGAAATCTCTGTTCCGGCACACTGCCGGGATGGGGAAGTGCCCCCGGAGCCATCTCCATCAACTCGGCCGCCATCTTCATCAGCGTTTCTGACTCCCATGATGAGGAGGGAGTAGTTATCCCACGGGGCTGAGGGCTCTACCGGTAGCTATGTGTTTCATATCTCTCTCCAATGGTGTGATCTTTATGTGATCATGAGCTTTGTAATCTAGTTGAATAAGTAGATGTTACTCTTCATCTGTCATGCTACTTAAGTGGTTTTGTTATGAGATCTCCGTAGACACTTTGATCATGGTGTAAAGGTGGTAGTGTGTGCACGTGTTGTTTAGCATGATAATTATATTTTGTGTTGGATGACCCTATGAAATTGTGATGTTTGTTTGGAACCATCTAGGTCTCATGGTTATAGCATGGGGGTTACCTAGATGGGGATATGTGAACTCTAAGGAGTGCTCTTACAACGCTACGCAATGATTGGTGTTTGTTATCCGAAGAGATGATATTTATGCATCCAATTATGTTATCATTGTTGAGAGTGTCCACTAGTGAAAGTAGGATCCCTAGGTCTTGTTTCTAAGCATTGAAACATCATTTACAATCAGTTCTGCTACATGTTTGCTTGTAGCAATTTTTATTTCAGATTGTTATTATCACTTATAATCATCCACATTACTTGTATTTCCCTCTCTCTTCCCCGAACTAGTGCACCTATACAACTGACAATTGTATTAGGTGTGTTGGGGGAAACAAGAGACTTCTTGTATCGTAATTGCAGGGTTGCTTGAGAGAGATATCATTGACCTCTTCCACCCTGAGTTAGATAAACCTTGGGTGATACACTTAAGGGAAACTTGCTGCTTTTCTACAAACCTATGCACTTGGAGGCCCAACACTGTCTGCAAGAATAGAAGTGTGCGTAGACATCAACCGTCACCTCGAAAGTCCAATCTAGGGCTTTTGGAATCCTGCCCGGCACCCTGCCGGAGAGGGGGATCGTCAGCAGAGGCCTCTACATCGGCATAATGCCTCCGTACAGATGCGTGAGTAGTTCATCTCGGGACTACGGGTCCATAGTAGTAGCTAGATGGTTGTTCTCTACCCTATGCCTCCATGTTTAGAGTCCCGTGAGCTGCCTCACGTGATCGAGACCATCGTTATGTAATTGTGCATGTCGTGTTTGATGGGATCTGATGAACCGTGAGATTATGATTATTTTGTTCATGTCAATCTAAGGTGCTTCACCTATATTCATAGAGATTTTTAATCATGTCTTGCAATTCTCTCCAGTGTTTATGATTACCTTGGCTACGTAGTTGTTTTCACCTCAAGAGAGGGTTTATATGCTAGATAGTGGGTTCATGCCTCCTTGTTTCCCGCACACGAGTGACATAAACGTGCGAGAGGAGGATGTGTTATTTACACTAGGGAGAAAACAGCGATGCTCTTGTCTACGATGAGAACCACTGCTTACACTACGTATTGATCTTAATGCATTTGTCTCTTGTACACATAGCAATCACTTCGTTGCTACAATTTAGTACCAAGGGATTTCCTCGATAACTTTCTTGAGGTGGATATTTAGATATGGATGCATGATGGATAACGGTCCATATGCCTTGACGTAGTGCCTACAATGTTAGAACCCGTGAAATTTATCTCATCATAATAGTATTGTTATACGTTCATGATTTGTCAATTTCCCAGATGTAATTTGTTCACCCAACATTTTTGTTTTCTTTGGAGAGACACCACTAGTGAACCTACGACCCCCAGTCCTATTTTCCTCATATTGCAAACCTTATTTTAAGCACTTTCATCATTGTTTCCTTGTTATCCTGTTTTTACTTTAATTGTTTCCCAAGACTATATATGTTTAATTCTCGTATTTTCAGCAAGACTGGAAGATTGACAACCTTCCAGAAAGTTGGGGCAATAGAGAGTTTGTGTTTGTGTGCAGGTTCCATGCTCCTGTAAACTACACATCAGTATTTTCTGGGGTCGTTGATAAAGTAACCTTCTTAGAGACTACAAAGTCCTACTGGTTCGGTAACTCTGGTTCTTTACTAGGGGAAAAATTAATCTAGACTGCATGATACCTTCGTCTTAGGGTCTCCCAACGAGCGTGTGATCACGTCCTCATCATTGAGTTCGACACTGTTACTTATCGAAAGGAATATGATAGCTCCCCTATACTTGTGTCTCACCAATACCTACTAATATTTCTTTGCAAATGGCTGATAAATACACTTTTGTTCCTATTGGTATTTGTGAGGACGTTCCCGTCCAACTTGCTAATTGTTTAATCTTAACTCACCTTTTGTGTTAAAATGCCCGAGGATGGTGACATGTCTATTATTCTTGGAAGATATTTTCTTAATACTGCATGTACTATTATTGATTGTAACAAAGCAAGATTCACTTTAAATGTTAATGATAAATAATACACGCTACAATTGTTGAAGATTGTAGCAAAGGATTAAATTCAGTTGAAAATATTGAGACCATCAAGGTTAGAGCGTTTGATTGTCCTATACCAATATCTCATAAAGAATACCAAATTTTAATGATTTGGGCTATATCCATAAAAGTTGACGTAACATAATTCATCGTTTTTGTTGAACTCAAAAAAAATATGATTCACAAAATGGGTTTGGTAGCAAGATTTGATCAACCTTGCTAACAAATTTATTTTGCATATATGAAAACAATGAACTCCATCAGTTTCATCCCTGTAATTTATTTTTCATTCTCACATTTCCATTTATTTCATTTGTTTATCTCATTTCTAAACCTCTCTATTGCATTATATTTATTAATTTAATACCTAGAAAATGTTTCAAAATAAAAGTTGCCAGAAAATTACAAAAACATTATATTAAATTTTCCTCGACAAATAAGGCACATGGGCACTGGTGCTAACCAGGGGGACCCCCATGGGATCAGGCGACCCATGGGCATGGGTCGGGCCCTGGCAGCACCCCTCCCCCCTTCACGTGGTTTTGCCAGGGCTCCACCAAAGGAGAGATTCATGCCCGCTCTTTCTCTCCCCCGACATTTCACTTTGCCATTGTCCAGGTTCATGTAGTTGTTGTTCTTATTCGTATTTTTTATCTCCTCTCTCAGCCTATCATTCTTTTCGAGATTTTGTGCATCATTCCTTTGGTATGTGACTTCCCCTATCCTCCAATCGAAAGTTTGAATGGTGTTGTATATCTTGAGTATTGTGCTACTGTAGGTGACTTGTTATGTGAGCGTGCATGCTTGATTCAGAAATTTTTATGTGATGTTGGTGCATGTTTGAGCTCTCACATTAGTAATAGAGTGGTTCACTACAATATTTATGCATCACTTCCATTGTTTATGAGACTTGTTCAAATTTCAGTATAGGGAAGATGAGCAAAGTTAGTGGATGGTTTGGGAAGAAAAAGAGTGCTACCACTAGAAGGGAAACAAGATCCTATAGCTCAAATCCACCTACGAGAACCACCTTTGATGCAGATTTTGACGCTTTTGGACTCACATCATCTGATCAATTAGATGTCGTTTGACCTTCAGCCGATCCTTGCTATGAGTTCTTGAAAGCTACATGTATTGGTGAAGAATTGAATAAGCTGATAAAAGCTGCATGTTTAACAAATTTTGTGACTAATGAGATGCCACAGTATTAAGATTACATATATCTTTGTGCAAATTTTGAAATTTAATGATGGACCTGATCCTACTATTGAGTTTATGCTTTATAATGAGCACAAGGAAATGTCACTCGCTGAGTTTTGCAGTGCCCTTGATGTACCTAACAAAGGGAAGAGTAGCAGGACATATTTGCCAGCTGACGAACTTCATGCTCTCTATGGAGACACAAGGCGCTTACAGCCAGGAAAATTACAAAATATCCAATTTCTAGTTGTAAGGTATCTCGTTTACTATATAGCTAGAGGGATACTGGCTAGGGTTAATACTAATGAAATTTATAATTCCCACATTGTCATTCTTTTGGATGATATCAAGGAAAAGAAATATTATAATTTGGGAGCCCTTATTTCCCGCGGCCTTAGCACAAATGGGGAAAAGGGTGTTGTTTATGGAGGTATCATCACCTCACATATGCTTGCTTTAGCCAAGACGGAAGTAGATTCTAGTGATATAGAACATCCTATTGTGAGGCTTGATCACGCTTCCATGATAAAGCGCGAATTTATTTCTCGCGATTCAACTTGGGGTGATTTTTGTTACAAGCTATTATTTTTCACAAACATTATGACCCCTCATTATGTGTGTTTGCATGCGCCTTTCTGTTTGATTCTGTTGCCAGGAATGGGTGGTCATTCCCGAGGCCAAATTGGACGCTTGGATTGCACTCTGGTCCACTATGTCTGAGGAGATGAGCCCAAGGATCAGGGCACCTGCGAGTATGTGCCCTGGAGCTGGGAGGCATTGATACGTCATTATTATCTATTTCCCGGGACTAACCTATTGACAAGATGCCATAGAGTCCGTTCTTCTTTTCTGTTGTTTTTAGTTTCAGTAAAGTTGTTCTGGAAATATTCTCGGAATTGGACGACTCAAAAGCCAGAAGTCTTAGAATTCCCGGAGGGTCAAGGAAGTCCAAAGGAGACCCGCAGGGGGCCCCCGGAGCCCCCACACCATGCCTGGGCGCGGGTGGACCCCTAGCAGCGCCTGGGGGTGGTGTGTGCCCCGAGGGCGTCCACCGCCATCGCCCTTTTGCCTATATATGCCCCCTGATGCATAAACCCTAAAGATATCAGCCTTTTTCCACGAAAAGTTCCGTAGCTCCGCCGCCGCCGCCGACAAGTTTCGGGGGACAGAAATTTCTATTTCAGCACTCTGCCGGGACGGGGAAGTGCCCCCGGGGCCATCTCCATCGACTCCACCGCCATGTTCATCACCGTTGTTGTCTCCTATGATGAGGAGGGAGTAATTCTCCCCCGGGGCTGAGAGCTATACCGGTAGCTATGTGTTTCATCTCTCTCTCCCATGGTGTGATATTTATGTGATCGTGAGCTTTGTAATCTAGTTGAATAAGTAGATGTTACTCTTCATCTGTTATGCTACACAAGTATTTTGTTATCAGATATCCGTAAACACTTTGATCACGGTGTAAAGGTGACAGTTGTGCACCGTGTGGTTTAGCATGACATTTATATTTTGTGTTGGATGATCCTATGAAATTGTGGCGTTTGTTTAGTACTAATCTGGGGCGCTCATAGTGACAGCGTGGGGTGCCCTAGAGAGGGACTACAGACTTGAGGAGTGTTGTTATAGACCGACACAATGATTAGTGTTTGTTATCCGACCGGAGAGTGGTTCGGAGTAGCATGGTAAAGAGATGATATTCATGCATTCAATTATGTTATTATTGTTGAGAGTGTCCACTAGTGAAAGTATGATCCCTAGGCCTTATTTCTAAGCATTGAAACACCATTTAGAATCAGTTCTGCTACGTGTTTGCTTGCTGCCATTTTTATTTTAGATTGCTATTATCACTTATAACCATCCATATTACTTGTATTTCACTATCTCTTCGTCGAACTAGTGCACCTATACAACTGACAATTGTATTAGGTGTGTTGGGGACACAAGAGACTTCTTCTATCGTAATTGTAGGGTTGCTTGAGAGGGATACCTTTGACCTATTTCTCCCTGAGTTTGAGAACCTTGGGTAATCCACTTAAGGGAAACTTTTTGATGTTCTACAAACCTCTGCACTTGGAGGCCCAACAATGTCTACAAGAATAGAAGCGTGCGTAGACATCAAGATCTTTTCTGGCGCCGATGCCGGGGAGGTAAGGTAAAAGGTACTCACATCCTATGTGAGTGCTCAAAGTTAGTTCCTTTAGATTCTGCAATTATATCTTTTTGTTTCTTGTTTTTATTTTTACTAGTTAGGCTTAATGGAAAACAACAAAAATATGAGAGAGCTTTATAATATTTATCTTGAGTTAGGACATGAAGTGTTTAAAGAGAAAATTAAAAAACCTATGGAGCTTTATTTGCATGCTAGTAGCAATGTTATTAGTATGAATTTTTTGAATACCATTATTGCTAATGCTATGGAAAAGTCTAAGCTTGGGGAAGCTAGTTTTGATGAATATGATATTTTTAGTCCCCCAAGCACGGAGGAACAAATTTATTTTGATGATACTTTGCCTCCAATATATGATGATTATTATGATTGTGGTATTCTAGTTCCACCTACTATTGATGATAAAATTTATTGCGATCATGATATGCCTTCTATATATGATGTTTACAATGATCAACATGATATTTTGAGTCCACCTACTATTGAGAAGAAATTTAATTATGATTACAATATGCCTCCTATATTTGATAATTATGGGGAACGAGAATAATAATGATAGCTATTTTGTTGAATTTGCTCCCACTACTATTAATAAGAATGACTATGCTTATGTGGAGAGTATTGATTATTTTATGCATGTGGTTCATGATAAGAATGTTTTATGTGATAGTTATGTTATTAGTTTTATTCATGATTCTACTGAAAGTTATTATGAGAGAGTGAAAAATAATTTTATGCATCTCAACAATATCAAGTTTCACCCCTTCATGTTGAAAATTTTGAAGTTGCACTTATTTTGTCTTCGTATGGTAGCCACTTTGTGCTTTATTGACTTGTTCTTCTACAAGATTCTGTTACATAGGAAGTGGGTTAGACTTAAATTTGTTTACATTTGCTTCTTAATGCTCTCTTTTTCTTAAATTCATATTTCTCATGTGATCATCTTCTCAAATTATCATGCCTTCCTAAAAGGCGTTAAAGAAAAGCACTTCTTGGGAGATAACCCATGGTTTTACATTTTCATTTGCTTTTCTCTGTTTTCTTTGGGTCAAGGGGTTTTATACTTCTGTAGCAACTCCTTTCTATCTTTATTTTTATGTATTATTTGTTCCAAGTAAAGTTTCTAGCGAAAGTTGGAGTTGGTTTTGGATTTCTGTGCAGGAAACAGATTTCTGCTGTCCACTGTAAAAAATTGCATAATTCACATAAAGATCAAAATGACCTTTAATTTTTTGTTCTTATTCCTTAGCTAATTCCAAAACTTTTTTGTTCTTTAAGTTTTTTCGATCTGAGCAACGTAAGTGCCCCGAAACAATTCGTCTTTACAAACTGTTCTGGTTTTGGCAGGTTCTGCCATTTTTTCTTACATTTGCTCTTTTACTATGTCAAGTGGATTCCCTCCTCGTTGCATAGTTGACTAGCGTTCCCAAACACTCTTGCATTACGCTGATTCCAAAGAGTGCAGCAGGTCACCGTGATGAACATGCCCATGGTATTTTTTTGCTTCCCTCTGAATCTGTCCCGGACTGTCAGCCACCAGTTTTCCAGGGTATCCTCTACCGAAGGCATCATCAGCTGCACTCTAAGCCGCATAGATCAGTTCCACCATACTTGTCTGGCATAGACACATTGGAGAAGTAATTAATATGTTGTCTCTATCTCTTGCAAACACATGGGACAATTGCTAGGACGTTCCTGCAGGCCGTGCCTTTCCCTTCTGTCATATGTCCAAATCATGTATTGCAAGGCCAACCACATAAAGATCTTGAATTTGAGAGGGTCCCACCATCTCCAAACTCCATCAGCTAGGGGAAAGCTGATTTGTCCTTGCATTAATCTCTTTTAAGTGGACCCGGCCGTATAAGAGCCTTTTGCCGCAGCCGTCCACAAGAACTCATCCTCGCCGGCCTCATCCCGCAATAGGCTCTGCGTGGCAATCCAAAGCCTAATACATTGGGACGCCATGGGCTCACTCATCGGGATCTTAACATCTTCAATCCACTTGTTATCTCTCAGGGCTTCATGGACTGTTCTTTTGTTTGCCGTTCTCGTGTTAACCGCCCTGCGCAGGAGAGGAGCAATTTCCTGGGTCGCCCTCCCATGCAACATCCTATCCTTCCAGAGTAAGGTTTTCTTGCCGTCCCCGACACATATGTACACCATACTATTGAAAACCTCAGCTGGCATAGTGTCTTTTAGCATAGGAAGCCCTTGCCAAGGCCTAGAAGCATCCGTTCTCCTCAGCCACTCCCATCGAACCCTCAGTGCTAACCCATGCATGCCTAGGTTTTTTACACCCAAACCTCCCAAGCCAGTAGACATTGCCCTCTGCGGTCATGCTGTCACACCCAATTTTTGGATTCTTGTACTGTGTTCAAGAAGGCAAAACTTATGGCCGATTTTTTTTAACAACATGATTGTTTGAACCAACATGTGTTTATGATCTTGAACCCATTTGCAATGCAAGTTTTATTCCATTTGGGAAAACCATCAAAAACTTTTCCTAAAAACAGTTCTATTATTTTTCCTCATGTTTTCCCTGATATTATTTGAGTGGTTGTTATTCCAAGACTTGTACCATTCTTGATTTAATCTTCAAATAAACTTTTAGCTTTGTTGGATCAAAGAAAACAAAATTTCAAAATGATTTATGGAAGTTTTCTTTAAGTTTTCTATAGAAACTATTCCCTGAAAATATAGCCAAGTACCTGTTTTCCACTTTTCTTTTCACTGGGCTATAAAATGTTATTTTATTTTTTCTTGACTTTTATTTGTTCCTTGATATATGGACTACAAATCCATAAGCTTGGTTTGATTTGTGAAATAAGGAAAATAATATTTTGCTTGTTGTCTTTGTGGAAGAAAAATAAGGCAGAAAAGGCATTTTTAGAAAACAGAGAAAAACAGAAAGTACACCTTTTCCCACTTTGTTTTCATGGCCTTAAACTATTTCAAATCTGTTTTCAAAAGATGTTCCTGAAAGTTTACAACATATTTAACAAACTCCAACTTGGAAAACAAATTTTGTATTCCATGTGGTCTCTGAAAACAATCCAAACTTTTTGGTCATTTCACTGTTTTCCAACACTTAAGAAAATTCTTAAGTGTTAACTGAATTTTCTGAATTTTTGAACAGTGACAGATACAATTTTGGACAGTTGTTTTCTTTGCCTTTTCTTGCAAGTTTTGAAGTGAGACTTTTCCTAGGGTGTTGAACAAGTTGTGTACTTGACCAAGGACCATTTTCCTTGCTTCTAGAAGTTTTGTGGTGAAAAGAAAAGAGTGTGGAAAAGAGAGGGGACAAAGTGATGTGGCAAGGTATGGGCTTCCATGCCTTGACCAATGTGGCCACCCCTTGCCCTCTTCTCCACTCCAAGAGTCAAGTTTGACTTTCCCCCTTGCTTAGCTTTCCCCTTGGCACAATGACAACCATGGGCATGCCTTAGGACACCCAATGCCAACCATTGGCATGAACCTGAGGGAATTTTTGCCACTTGACCAAAACCCATGGCTATAAGCCATCCCACCCATGTCCCTTTCACCACTAGCCACACACACTCCCTCACTCACTCTCGAAGCAAGGATGAGCCTAGACTTGGCCCCTGTGAGCTCCACGAGCTCGAGCTCCACCGCCGACCACCGAGAGCACGACCACGGTGGTGCACCGCACCCAGGCCATACCATCCCTCCTCACCACCCTAGTTGGACTTCCCATGTTCCACTGACCCTACCTGACCCCTCCCCGTGGTTGTTCTTGTGCAGAAACGCCGCCGCCATCCGAGTCGCCGCCGTGGGCGCCCGGCCGCACGCCGCCGCCGAATCCGTCGCCCCTCGACTTCCCCCGGTGCCTGCACACCTCCCCGTCCCCGTGCCATCCTCGCTGAGCCCCCACGGTGAGCCCCAGGCCACCCCGTCGTTCCCGTCGTTGGGAGAAGAGAGCGCGAGGGAGAGAGGAAGAAGAGAGGACGTGGGGCGTCGATCCGAGGATCAACGGCCCCCGTCAAACACATTTTTCCCGCGCATGGCCGTGCGTGCGCCGTGCTTTTGGGCCGCCTCGGCCACTAGATGGGCCGTGCCCGTGGAAACCCCAGCCCGCCTCTATTAATTCTTTTCTTTTTAAATCCGTGCAGAATGTTTCTCGTTGCTTTGATCTTGTGAAAAATATTTTCCGTGCAAAAATAAAATCAACAAAAATTCATGGCACTAATTATATGTTTTCTTAACCGTATGAACTTGGTAGATCTAAGTTTTGAATTTTATTTTTGTCAAAATAACTGTTTTGCCACAGACTGTCTATTTAGCCAATTTTGGCATAACTTCTTGGATCTGTATCCATTTGGTTCAAATATTTTTTTTGGATAGCTATTGAATAGATCTATCATTAGTACTTGGCCTGACATCAACGTCAGTTACCAAATGGAAATGCCATCCATTTTGGTAAATGACCAGTAGGCTTTTCTAGGATTTTTAGAAGGAGTTTAAAAATGTTTTTTGAGGTGAATCCAATTCGATGAGTTTTTGTTTGTTTAGATCTATAAGATCCTAGCTTGGCTTAATTTTTAGAGTCCTAGATTATTTTTGGTGAGCCTTTTTAGATACAACAGCTTTTCTGTTTTCATTATTACTTGTGTGTTTGTTTGTAAACAAATGTGTGATTGTTTGAGATTTGTTTCCTAGCATGTATAGAAGTGTTGACACTTGTTATTAGGTTGTTTCCTTGCAATATGGCTACCTTATAAAGTGTGTGCATGTTTGGAAAGTCAAATAGAAATAAAAGTAACTATTGTTATTTTCCTAGTTTTATTGTTTGATGTATTTTGTGAAGCAATCTTTGTAGGATTGTTTTACCTAAGTTATGTTGTGGTTGCTATGAGTCCAGTACCATTTTCGTACTATTATTTTGAGGCTATTATCTCTGTTGACTTGCATGTTATTTTGTAGCAAAGCATGTGTAACATTTTGTTAGTTGTTTTCACTAGTATTGTTTTCACTAGTATGAATATCCTAGTATTGATTGCTTTGTTATATTAACTTTGTCATGTGTGACCAGAGGCTTTGTTACCTCTAAATGTCTTGGTATTAGTGGGCCCATAAACCGCTGGTCCCATTTCTTTTTGGTTAGGGGTGCAAATCCCGAACCATGCACTTATGTGATAATAGCATGCATTACTATATGATTGTCTAATATTTTCCACCAAGGAAAATGGTTGTTTGTTTTACTTGTTTGATTAAAGTGTTTAGTATTCCATTGTGAATACTAGTATGTTTAGTTGTGGTTCATTTGTTAACATAATATTCCCTTAGGGGTATCATGTTAAGGAGTGTTTCACTATTGTTTGGTAAATTGAATATTGTTTGCTAATAGAATGTTTTCCTAGTGGTTGATAAATTGTTTGTGAATGATTTTCATTGAGTTTTTGGATTTTTGAAAGTGTTTAGTTGATCTTGTATTGAGTGCATAGCTACTGGTTGTATATCATGTACCTTGGTTGCTTGCTGTTTAATTAATTAGAAAATCATGTATTGCTAGAATGGATTGATGTTTGCTTAGTAGATGTTCTCATAGAATTATTTTGGTGTATTTTCTTACTAGCATGTGTAGGGTTTGTGCGCTGTTAGTAGGCATTTATATTCATGGATTGCTTGTTTAGGATCATGCATCCTTGTAGCATTGTTTGCTTCTCTAGTGATGAACTAGTGTCACCACTAGATTGTTTGAGTTGCTCTAGTATTGTGGTCTTTTTATTTTATGAGTGTATGACTATCCTAGCATGTTTAGGATGTTATTACTTCTGTTATTATAACATGACTTGTGGAGTTGCTTGATTCTATTAGTTGTAGAATACAATTATTTCTTATATCATGCTTGTGTAGAATTCTCATACTAGTATGCAGTTAGTGGACTCCTGTTGTTATGTATGTTCTAGCCTTATTATCTTTTGTGGTGATTGTGTTTTCGATTATTTTTTATGACTTGTTACCATTGGTTGAGCTACTGGTTTGTTTGTTTATTTTCATGATTGATGGATTCCATAACTTTGAGTAGA
Source organism: Alopecurus myosuroides (assembly GCA_028641055.1). Lineage (NCBI taxonomy): Eukaryota > Viridiplantae > Streptophyta > Magnoliopsida > Poales > Poaceae > Alopecurus > Alopecurus myosuroides. The sequence goes on from CM054059.1 coordinate 289,916,860, forward strand.
CATAAGCATAGTCTCTAGCTAGCCTTTTCATTGGTGACATGTTTGCTTTGTGTTTGGAAATTGTCTGGGTGATCGCCTTAGCATGAGTATGGTACTTATGTTATTGTTGTGCTAGTATTGTTGTTGTGTTCTTAGTAGTATCTTGTTATCTATGCATTAGTTTAATCATGATTTTGTTCGGTGATGATTGCTTGTGTGTTGTTAATACCCACTGCCTTGGGTATTGATTTGATTGATTGTTATTATTCTAGCAGCCTCACCTTTTGTGCCCACAAGCTACATTTTTAGCTTCTGGAATATCTTATTATGAGAGTAGTACACCCACTCCATATATGGTATGTAAGATGTGGGATATGGTTTCTCAACCATATGTTTGTTTGACGATAGTCTTGTACCATGAGAGTTTGTGAGATAGCTTTCGCGATAACCTTTTGAGTGATTGCGCTAGTATAAGTTTGCTTGCTGTATGTGTTGTTTTGTTTAGTTGTTTGGCCTTTAGTTCTGAGTGTGTGTCTTTTATTCTTTTACGACGTTAGAAAACGAAGGAGAAGAAGAAGCAGTTGTGGAGATGTGCGTAAAGTTCAAACTACTTCAAGGCCAGGGACACTAAGAGTTTTAAGGCAAGCCATCCTGATGCTTGCTGTTACTACACTTATCATTATCTATCATGCATGTTTTACTTCTGATAGTTTTACAAAAACTTTGATTACCTACTATTATATATACTATGCCAGTAGTTGATACTTGGTGTTACCAAGCCACAACCACCAATTATCATCACAAGTATTAGTCCCTAAGTGGACATCCTAAAATTATGTTTTTTGCAAAACAAAGAATTTTATGGAAAACCCGGAGAAAAGGCTGAGCCTTATTCACCGGAGGATTGTTGAAGTGGTCATTTTTGGGAAAAAAGGTGTTTTTACAAAAATGACACATAACCTAGTCTTCGTCGGACAACCTTTACCGTACTGCCACCCTACCTCAACATGGGCACAGGGCTTAAGTTGAAGTTTGTTTTTGTTAGTGTGTGTTCTATCTCAATTTTCTATAAGGGTCGTCGTTCCCTCGAACCGATTTCCGCCAAGTTATGAAACGTGCGACATAAAAAGTGAGGGATTAAGTTACCCCCCGGTCGCAGCAGTTGGGGCTCCTGTCTAGGCAAGGTGGGACCTGATGCCGAGGAGCACAAACCCAACTGAAGAGATAGGCATATTCTAGCTTGAACATAGTGGATGGTTAGGATCGGTTATCTGATGTTTACATATTGTTGTTACAGTCTGTGGTTGTTCACGGCGGATGTACTGAATCTGGTGGATGTGTACACCTCTGCAGAGTAGAACTATTTGGAATAGCCGCGTCCTCGGATATGGACAGTTGAATGGCCATGTAGCTAGCATTGTGTCAATGTTTTCAAAAAGGAGTTTTCAAAATGGAGTTGGACATGTGAAGTTTTGGAAAGGAGGAACTTTGTACCTTTGAGGTACCGATGAAGAAAAGCCAGAAGTTGTTTTACAAGAAGTTTTGCAAAGAGAAAACCTTCTTTTACAAAATGTGTTTATAAAACCTCTTCCACATGTGATATCTACAAGAGAAAGAAAACTATATTATTTTCTTTTGAAGTATCTCCTTCAATGAAGATATAGAGATTTTCAAAATCAACTATGATATGTCTTAAATATATCATTGGTAGTGAACCCTATGTATAGCCCACATATTCCACTATATAAGCATACTTGCATTTTGGTAAGATACATGATGGGTGCCTTGCTGAGTACATTCAAATGTACTCATATTGGTTTCGTGCCTGGTATTTACTTGCCAGACTTTGAGAAGGAGCCTCAGAAAGAGATCTACGAGGAGGAGTACTGCGCTGATGGACTTGCGAACTAAGATCGTCTCCCGGTCAGTAGTCTGTAGGTTAAGGCGTGACTTGGGCCCTACTACGTTTGTGTGTGTTAGTCTTCTGTTGTGTGTGTTGTGTGTTTGCCCTGCGTGGCAGTTGTGTTAGACTTGGTCATGTGACCATGTCCCTTTTGTACGTTTTTTGTGTAATCGTGTAATGGATATTGTATCTGTGTACCAACTTGATATGTTGTTCACGACTGATGTGATATGGGATCGTGAATGTATGCATATCGGAGGTGTCCTTGAACAGTTGTTCTGGGAGGACCTTACACATTCTTAGACCCTGCCCAAAAGAGACCTCTCATCCACTTGTCTATCTCGTCCAAGAGCCAACAGGGAGCCTCAACAACAAGGAGATGATGCACCGGTCTAAAAGCAACCACTGTTTTAACCAAACTAAGACTTCCTTCCCTAGCAATCATGCCGCTCTGCCATGCGGGAACCCAACTTAGCACCTGGTCCAATATTGGCTGCCATTCTCCCTTGGTGAGCGGCCTTAGGGCTAGTTGTAACCCTAGATATTTGATCGAAAACTTAGTGATATTGCAGTTAAGCGTCCGAGCCACAAAAATCTCGTCCTCCTCATCACCACAAATCAGGGTAGCAATTGTCTTGGCGTAGTTGACTTTCAGGCCCGAGGACTCTCCAAAGATTCTGAGGATTTGTTGTGAGGCCAGGAGCTCACTCTCTGATGGTCTCAAAAAGAGCACCACGTCATCGGCGTACACAGATAAGCGTTTTACCGCCGAACATCCAACTAGAGGTGTAAACATCTCACCCTCCATAGCCTTGGACACCATAGACGTCACCACCTCCATTGCCACCATGAAAAGCATAGGGGAGATGGGGTCCCCTTGCCTCAGACCAAGAGCATGTCGGATTCTTCTCCCCGGTACCCCATTGACGAATACCTTTGTGGTTGCGGTGTAGAGGAAAAGAGCTACCCTTCTACACCACAGATGGCTGAACCCCAGCTTCCTCATCACTTCGAACAGAAAGGCCTATGACAAAGAGTCAAAAGCCCTAGAAATGTCCAATTTTAGTAGGACCCCCTTCTCTCTTCTGGTGTTTATTTTTCTAGCCATTTGTCTGACCAAGATGAAGTTGTCATGCAAACTTCTTCCTTTAAGAAATGCATACTGGTTTGCACTCACCAAACTTCCCAACTAACTTCTCAAACAATTTGCAAGAAGTTTGGAGTACAACTTGGAGAAGCTATGCACCAAGCTGATAGGCCTAAAGTCACCAGTTTCAACAACATCCTTTATTTCGGGGATCAATGTGATAATTGCCCTGTTCAGCTTCGCAAAACCTCTACCGTCGCCCACGGCCAGCTTTTGCAAGGCAGCCATCACGTCGTGCTTGATGATACTCCAGGACTTCTGATAGAATGCCCCAATGAAACCATCAGGCCGAGGGGCCCTGTTTGGTGGCAGCTCCTTAATGGTGGCTCAAACCACCTCCTCAGTGAAAGGCCCATAAAGCTCACTAAGATTGTGGGTCTACAGTCCCATGAAATCAAGGTCTATAGAATGATCTCTTGTTTGCATCCTCCAATCAAATTATTAAACGCCTGGAAGAGGGCTTCTTCCTTTTGTGCCTGCTCCGTGATCAAGGCTCGCCCAACTCTCAAAGCCGAAATGAAGTTCTTTTATCTACGACCGTTGCGACTGCATGGAACAACCTCATGTTAGCATCCCCGTCCTTTAGCCACCTCATTCTGGATCGTGGCCTTGCCATGGTGCGTTCAAGAAAAGAGAGCCCAAGAATGGCAAGTTTAAGCGTTCGACGTAACCAGATTTCCCCAACACACAACTGTCTTTGTTCCTATGCTACCTCTTATCTTAAGATTACCGTGTTTGCAATTGCGAGTTGAACATTGATGTTACCTACTCTTTTTTTATCCCAAGACTGCAAGTACGCTGCCAAATTCTTGAACAGCATGTCAAGGCGTTTGAAAGGGTCAACCATCTGCATATCGCACACCCATCCCTCCTTCAGAGCCTCCTCAAAACCCTCAAGTTTGAGACGGAACAATTCAAACCTAAATCTCCTCTTTGGTCTTTCCGTTGCATTCAGGGACAAATGCAGGGGTGCGTGGTTTGAGATGTTGCTTGAGAGGGCATGCAGAAAGAAATCCGGGTACTCAATGCCCCAATCCACTAAGACCAAGGCTTTATCAATGCGTGTCATAGTCGGAGTCACACTCTCATTGATCCAAGTGTATAAGCGCCCATGCAGGTAGACATCTCTCAGCTCATGTGTGTTCAGAAAAACTCTGGAACCTATGAATCATGTTCCTGTTCAGGCTCAACAGCAAATAGGATCATGTTGAAGTGACCAATTAATAGACACGGTCCCGGGCATAAAGATCTCCTCTCCGAGAGCTCCTGGAGAAAAAAGGATTTTCTCCGCATCCGTCTGGGGCCCATAAACCACAGAAAACCACAAGCTCTTATTCTGCTTAGTCCTCACTTCACCAGTTAGCGTGTGCGTATCCATGCTTACTTGGGAGATGGACAGGACTGACGTATCCCAAGCCAGGAGTACCCCTCCCCATGTCTCAACTGTGGGGAGGAAGGCCAAGCCGTCAAAGGACGGTCCAAGACACTGAATCAACACATATCGATCCACACTACTCAGCTTGGTCTCCTGCAGGCAAACAATGTTGACTTGTACAAACTCCACGAACTCTCGAACTGCATTCCTCTTGGCAGGGTCATTGAGGCCCCGAGGATTCCAGTTTAATATATTGATGTTTGTATCCATTAAACAACATGTCTCAAACTCCAGACTCCATGCTCTCAAAGAGCACACACAAGCTGACTCCCTAGCCCCTGCAAGTCACACGCAGGCGGAAACGCCTTTCCAAAGATCGAGGCGACCACTCTCAAGTGGTCCTTGTCGTGGGATAATCACGGCAGACGTTACCGGGGGTAACTGATCTTGGGGCAAGACGACACAGGTGTTTGGGAGAGGGTTTAGCTCAGAGGAAAACATGGTGCAATTCGATCTGGCAACCGGCAATCAAAGTCGCCGAGTCTCCGATCTTGATATAACAATTCAACTATGGGATTACACTGGATGCTCGATATCAAGCGATATTGCTAGGGTTCTTGGATCTCTGCCTAAACTAGACCTGGGGGTCGGTTTATAAAGCACCCGTACCCCCTGGCTTATTCTCCAAGGCGCATCCTGGATCCTACCCGGACATGGCGCACAAACCCTAACTTTCTTCTACCATAACCCACAATCCGGGTTACTGGGCCTACAAGCTTGGGCCTTTACAGGTTTCCTTATCCTTAGCCGGATCTTGCACAGCGTCCTTTGGGCCGGGTTACTCCTTGGAGTTTGGCCTACCGGGTTATCATCCCCCCATCAGTAGTCCCCAGAATAGCCTGGGCTTCACGGGTCCTCCTTGAAGCGCTTTATTCCCTGCAAATATATCAAACACATAGGCACGTGGAGGCCGGGTTAAGATGCTTTGACAAGTGGCTAGGCCTAACTCCATGGTGGCCATATAGTAACCCGGGCTTTCCCCAAACTGTTTGGTTTAATTCTCCAGGTCCAAACCCTAATAAAAATGCCAAAATCCCATACTCGATAACCGACCCTGATATCACGGAGTGGATTTCCTTCTTTCTCTTGTCCAGATGCTTTTCCCAATACTTGGCGCATATCTTGCAGAATCCACGTGGATAACCATCACCCCACGATTTCCGGCTTCTGGCCGTTGAGATAGAACCACCCTCGCCTTATAAATAGTACTCAGAGGGTAACCTCAAACCCATCACTACGCCTCAGCTTCCCCTTTCCTTCATTGCTCCGTACACCCTCGCAGCGCCACCGCAAGGAGCTTGCGCTCGCCATCGAAGCCAAGTCGCCGCCGGCCGCGCTCGCCCTCGAACCATCTCGCGCCGCCGTCGCGCTAGACTGCCGCACCTTCGTTCTCCGCGCCAAGAGCCGCAAAGGGGCATTCGAGCCACGCCTCTCGCCGCCGTCGCGCTAGACTCCAATCCCTCCGGTAAGCCTCTTGCAGCCGTTTTAATTTGGCCCCGCAATTTTTCAATTCATCCAGGATCGGATCTAGGTCAACCCGTGAATCATTTTTTCGATTGCAACAAATTAGATCGATTCGATGCTTGCCAACTCCTTTAACCACCTGCTAGATAGTTACAACTCATCCTCCTACCATTACTAATCACCAAATCTCCTGTAAAATCGCTCGCAAACTTTCCCATCTAGATCCATTCCTCCTTAATTTTCCGCTCATCGCGTTAACACCCGGAAAACCCTCCTTTTCCAGCTATTTTGCTTGCAGTATACACATGGGCAACCATCCATCTTCCCCAAATGCTTTTCCATACGTAAGTGACCAACAATTTCCACAATTGTACTTAACACCCGGATACCTTGTAATCTCCACCTCATAGCGTGATACCCTGATAATGTTTAGCTTCATACTTTCTTGATACCTTATACTCGGATAATCCAACACTCCCGGGTCTTATTTCCTATGCCTCTTTTTCTTGTGCTTTGCAGGTTGATCCTATGGCTCCCAAACGACAAGGAAAACAGCCGACTCAGGCGAGGACTACCCAAACCATATCTGCCAACTGGGGGCGTTCCACAGCTACGAAGGCCAAGTTGGACGAGCTAGCCGAATTAGGAATTCTCCCTTCTCAGAAGGACATTCACTGGAGGGCGCCGGGCAACGAGACCCGACCCACACCCGCTGATAACGAGGTAATTTGCCTCGTAGAACACGTGACCCGGGGATTCCGTCCTCCGGGTCACCCTTTCTTCCGGGAGGTCTTAAGCCATTATGGCCTCCGGGTATTTGACATAGGGCCTAACTCTATGTTGAATATTACCCACTTCATCGTTCTATCCGAGTCGTACTTGTGCATACCGCCAAGTCTGACTCTCTTCATCGAACTATTCCAGTGTAAGCCGTGCCGCGAAAGTGGTGACGGAGCACTTCTTACTTGTGGCGGGGTATCCATCCAACGCCGCAAGAATTCACCGATGCCCACTCTCAATTTAAACTCCCACGTCAAACATTGGTAGCTGTCTTTCTTTTACTGCCACGATACCTCCCCAGACGGTGAAAAGAAACTGCCGGGTTACTCGGAAAACCTCCTCGAACCTTCCGAGTCTTTCAATGCCTTTGCACCAGACTCAGACATGGAGGCGATCCTTCCCTCATTAGCCAAGATAGCCATCCTTTCAGCCCAAGGCCTCCTCGGGCTAAATTTAGTAAAAACATGGGTTGATTTTCGGATCCAACCCAACTCCATCCGCACCAAATTGATGTGCGAGTATTCGGGGCACACCACAGATGCACTCCGCTACTCCACCAAGAGCTTTGCGACCGGCGATACTAACAAGACCATCAAGGGCTTCTTAACAGAGAAGCTGGAGGTGATAAAGGGCATCACCGGGTTACCCCCGTTTACTCGGGAAAACCCGGCTCCAGCGGTAATACCCGATATTCATAACTTATTTCCACATTTTGACTTGATACAGCTTCTAACCCTTAGTCTCATTCCTTTGTCTTAGGCTGATGACCCTTTTTGGAGAGTTGAACCCTTCCCCCCTTCCAGAGACCCGGAAGAAGAGGACGAGCCGGCTGACGACAGTGAAGGTATTTGCACAGAATTTATATATCTTTACTTGTATTATTTTCCTCCCGTTTACCTTTTTTCCAACGAACACACACCCGGTTCGCAGGGCTGGAGGACGAAGGTGAGACCAACGAGGATGACCCGGAAGCAACCGAGTCTGACCAAGAGGCAACAGTTGGAGCCAAGAGGAAGGCCAGGGGGGCAGTGTCCAAGGTTCCTTTTTCCTCATCATCCTCTGAACCTTACTCCTTTGACGCCATGCGACGACTTAACCATCAATTATCAAATTCGTCGTGCTTGAAGGATTCTTTCCCAGCCAAACGCAGAGTAACTCGGAGCTCCCCGGGTGAAGATCCCCTTAACCCGGGCATCTCTACCCCCTCGGTCCCTCGTGCCAGCGCTCATCCGTCTCGTCCTTCCGACTCTCCTCAACGCCACCCTTCTCCTAGCCATCCACGTGCCGGGCAATTCCGGGTTCCGTTAGTGGTCCCTGTGACGACCTCATCTACTTCCAGCGGCGAGCTCCCGCCGGACTACACCGTGAATGCTGGGTAAGTTTTTGTTACATGATTTCCTTTTACGTCTGACCAATTTCCACTCAAGCCACCGTCATCACTAATAACTGCCTTTTCTCATCTTTCTTTCAGCACTCAAGTCACCGTCAGTGACCCGGAAAACGTAGAAACAGATAACCGTCGGGTGGAGAAGCTGACTGATAACGCAGACGCCGCGACTGGCGGTGATACGGCGAATAACCAGGAACAAGGCCCTCCGAACAATCCGCTTCCCCGAGCCGCCGGATCTCCTTCCTCATCGGAACCGGTAGACGAGGAGATCGAGGTTCTGGATACAAGGATGGGTTATCCCAACCCGGGTACTCAAACTGTCCGGGTCTCAACTCCAAGGGCGGGGAGAGCCCCCCCACCAGGCGACCAAGCTGCCGGCTCTTCCGGTACTCGATCCGAGGAACTGACGTTTGCCCAGATGCTGGAAACCCTGCGCACTTTAAGGGCTAATGAAGAAAACATCTTGGGGGCTTTAATAGCCAAACATGAGGTAAATCCGATTAATGTTGCTTGTGCCTTTGTCCAGTCCCCAAGTTCCGAGTGAATTGATTCATAATTTGCTTGGGACTTTATTATACAAGCGACTGATAACTTGCTCCTCTACCCGACTGATCCTTGTTTGCATGCATGCAGTCTTTCGTGACTCAATCTGAGGAGAAACTGGCAGACGCCACCAAGCTCGTCGAAAAGGAGGTAGCTTTGCGTGAAGCAGCCGAAGCTGAGGCCAGGAGGAATAGGCTGATAATGAGGAAATATAGGAAAAGGGCTCACAAAGCAGAAGATGATCTAACAAGCCTTTCTGTCCAAATATCAGACACATATCGCGCTTTACTTGGTACGTTTCCTCCTCCAGGTTTATCCTTTTGATAGATAGCAAGAGTTTTCCCGACTTACGTTTCCATTTTTTTTTTCAGGCCCGGACGAAACCATGCCGGAAGAGGATGACATTGCCAAGCTGAAAACCATGAAGAGCGTTATCCGGCAGCTATGTGCCGGAACCAAATGGATCCTGGAGGAGTTACGGTGGCCGGGTAGAGGACATGTTGATCTGAAGAGGATGCTGGATGCCTTCTCCACTATTCCTGAGTGGATTTGGCACTGGAAACGCTCGTCTTGCCGGGTTGGAATGACCCGGGGGCTTGCACTCGCCAAGGCTTATTTCCCCAAGCTCGAACTAGCGAAGCTCATGGGCGGCTTCCCAGAGTTCAAGCTTGATGGGTCCAAGTTCTCGGTGAAGGATTTTCAGGCCGTCCAGAAGGAGGTCCGTTACCCGGCCAGCGTGATTGCTGATGAACTGGACGTTAATATCCTTGTTCCAGCATATGATGCTGCTGGTGTAGCAATTAAGTCGGATCTTCCCGAGCCGTATGATATGTTGGCTCGGTGGAAGGAGGAAGCTGCTGCATTGAGGGCGGAGGCTGCCAAGAAGCAAGCTGAAGCCGGCTCTGCCCCCGCTACCTCAACACCAGTCGTTCCCCCTCCTGCACGGGCTGGTACCGCTGATCCGGGTGCTGCTGCTACCACCAATGATGACAAGGGCAAGGCCAAGATGAACGCCGAGTGACATCTGATCTCTAATGCCTCTTCTTATGCACTGGTTGGCCAACATGCTGCTTAAACAGTTATATTTTGGGTGGTGCGCCTGTGCACCTTTGATATCTTTTCACCGGGATTTTGTAATGCACGCTAAGGTCTTGATATACTTTATGCCTCTGTCGGCCTTTTTAAATTTGTCCATTATTGAGCTCATCTGTTCTCGATACCCGGCTTTCTTTATTGTTCCTTTTGTGAAAACCCGATTTCCGGGTCTCATGGGTATTGACAAGCGGATTTGCTTCTAAGTCCCCAAGTCCCCAAGACTCGGATATTTGGGTTTTTGGAATTCTACAAGTAAGCAATTTTTTCTCTTTTCAAGATTTCAAGTCACCCGGACCCGGATCTCCAAGTCTAGGACACTTGATCTTGAAAGGGGAAAGAACTGCCTACTGCTAAATTCACAAAGATCCCTGAGTTGTTTCACATAGGATTTGAAGTTATGCTTAATAATCGTTGAGTTTCCAGCTGTTTAGCCTTGTACTCTGCATAACTTGTGGTTTAGATGACCCTTTTGACTATCTTGTACTGTAAGCCGGCTTTCGCGTGGATACCATGTTGTTACATCTATACGAAAACGTAGCCACTCAAGCCCCGTCGGGTTTCATGACTGACTGTAATCGTAAGCGAACAAATCATGCCACTTTAATGCGAGTCACATCGAGCTTAAGTAAGAATAGCCAAGGAATTTGGACTTGTTTGTCCGGTTATAAGATTGTAGCCGTACTCGTTTGCAAGTAATCGGCCCTTATAACTCATAGGCATCATGGCCGGGTCTTTGAGTTTGTAACTGTGCTATTCAAGCGACCAGTCCCCAAGACCTAGATATACGCATCATATTGAGAGTACATAACCTGATAATAACCATCTCTTTTCTTGATAATCACCTCTTTACTTGATATGAAAAATCTAGGTCAGCAAGCCGCCTCATTAAAAACCCGTCCAGTCCCCAAAGGTACCCTGGATAGGAAAAGAGTACGTCTGAAAACCTGCTGCCTATTACATCGTTCAATGCCAATACAATTTTTGCTAAGTATAATATGGACGTAGCTGAGCCACGTTCCACAGTCTGTCTCTTTCTTGCATAGATGAAGTGGTGTGAGCAGTGTCATTAACTGTGGTCGACTCTTCCCTTGCATCTATCAAGTAATATGACCCATTATGCAAATTCCGGCTTATGATAAACGGTCCTTCCCAGGGTGGTGATAACTTGTGCTTTCCTTCGTTCGACTGTACCAGGCGCAGAACCAGGTCTCCTTCCTGGAAGACCCGGGTTTTCACGTGCCGGCTATGATACCTTCGTAGATCCTGCTGATATATGGCTGATCTTTCCAGGGCTTGTTCCCTTTGCTCTTCTAACATATCCACGGCATCTTGCCGGGTCTTTTCATTCTCCACTTCAACGTATGCTGATACTCGTGGTGAATCATGAATAATATCACTCGGTAGTACTGCCTCCGCGCCATAGACCATGAAGAAGGGTGTCATCTGAGTAGATCTATTAGGCGTAGTATTGATGCCCCAAACCACAGAAGGGAGTTCTTCGACCCATGCGCCAGCTGCCCTGATACAGGGGACTCGTAGTCTTGGTTTTAACCCGCGTAGCAATTCTTGATTTTCCCTCTCCACTTGTCCGTTGGCCTGCGGAAGAGCCACTGACGCGACGTCAAGTAGGATTCCATTGTTGCCACAGAACTTCTCCATCTCACCAAGGGACATGTTGGTTCCATTGTCGGTAATTATGCTGTGGGGATACCCGAACCGGTAGATAATCCTCTTCAGGAACTTGACTGCTGTGGCTGATTCGCAATTAGTAACTGGCATAACCTCAACCCACTTGGTAAACTTATCAATAGCCACCAAAAGATGTGTCTTCTTGCATGGTGACATATGAAAGGGGCCAACCATGTCCATACCCCAGACAGCGAACGGCCAAGTTAACGGGATGGTCCGTAACTCCATAGCCGGCACATGGGTTTGGCGAGCGTACCTTTGACATCCGTCACACCTTGCTACCAATCGCTCCGCATCTGCTAGATCCGTGAGCCAGAAAAATCCGTGTCGATAAGCTTTAGCCACGAGAGATCTTGTGGATGCGTGATGTCCACAGTCGCCTTCATGTATTTCCTTGAGAATCTGTCGGCCTTCTTCTGGCGCTACGCAGCGCAAAAAGACCCCTGCTGCGCTTCTCTTATATAGTTCCCCGTTGATGATAGAATATCCCTTTGCTCGCCTCAAAATTTGCCTTGCTAATACCTCCTGCTGTGGTAACTCGCCTCGCGATAGGTAGGCCAAAAACGGTTCTGTCCATTTGGGAACAGTGCGTACAGTAGCCATAAGTCCTGAATCCGGGTCTTGATTTGCCAATTCCTCCTCTGACTCGGTTTTAACTGATGGTCGCCATAATTCGTCCAGGAAAACGTTAGGTGGAACCGGCTCTCTGCGCGAGCCGAGTCTAGCGAGCGCGTCGGCTGCATCATTCTTTCTTCTGTCTATATGTTCCACCTCATACCCGGAAAAACATCCTGCAACCCTATCAACTTCCCTGCGGTATGCTGCCATAGTTGCGTCCTTTCTATCCCAAGTTCCTGATACCTGCTGTACCACAAGGTACGAATCTCCGAAACACCGTATCCTCTTGACGTTCATCTCCTTAGCTGCCCTTAGGCCGTGCAATAGGGCCTCATACTCGGCCACGTTGTTGGAACAGTCGAAGTGAATTTGTAGTACGTAACTTAATTTATCTCCTTTGGGTGACGTTAGCACCACCCCAGCTCCTGATCCCTCGTATTGCTTAGATCCATCGAAGTGAATGATCCATGACTCGGAATTTGGAACCGTCGTAGTCATGCCTGTATGTGTCCAGTCGTTAACGAAATCAATTAAAGCTTGGGACTTGATTGCTGACCTGGGTTCGTAGTTGATGTGATAATCCCCCATCTCTATTGCCCACTTGGCTATTCTTCCCGTCGCGTCCGAGTTTCTGATGATATCCGACATTGGTATTGAACTAACCACTGTTATGGGATGTTCTTGGAAATACTTCCGGCTGGCCATAAAGACCCCGAACACTAACTTTTGCCAATGTGGATAGCGCTGCTTTGCTTCTGATAATACCTCGCTGACGTAATAAACCGGCCTCTGAACCGGGTAACCTTTCCCATCCTCTTTGCGCTCCATAACAACTACTGCGCTGACGGCTCGGGGGCCAGCTGCCACGTATAGCAACATAGGCTCTTTAGGACCCGGCGCCGCTAGTACTGGTGCTTCAGATAACTGCTTCTTTAGTGCCTCAAACGCCTCATCCGCCTCTTGATCCCACACGAATTTATCTGATTTCCGCAAGAGCCGGTACAAGGGTATTGCCTTTTCTCCGAGTCTGGATATGAATCGGCTCAAGGCTGCTACGCAGCCCGTGAGCTTTTGAACATGCTTCAAATTTTCCGTTTTTTTCAGACTCTGGATGGCCTTGATTTTATCCGGGTTTGCCTCGATTCCTCTCTCGGAAACTATAAAGCCGAGTAATTTCCCAGCTGGAACTCCGAACACGCACTTTGTCGGGTTAAGCTTCATCTGGTACCTCCTCAAGTTTTTGAACGTCTCCTTTAGATCATCGATAAATGTCTCCGCCTTCCTGGTCTTGATGACCACATCATCCACATAGGCATGGACGTTGCGTCCGATTTGGTCCTCGAAGCACTTTTGAATACACCGTTGGTAAGTTGCACCGGCGTTCTTCAATCCAAACGTCATAGTTTTATAACAGAAGGCCCCAAAAGGGGTTATGAACGATGTTTTCTCCCAATCCTCCCTCTTGAGCTTAATCTGATGATACCCGGAATATGCGTCCAGGAAGCATAATAGATCGCTTCCAGCTACTGCATCTATGATCTGATCTATCCTTGGTAGCGCGAACGGATCCTTTGGGCAATGTTTGTTGAGACTCGTAAAATCAATGCACATCCTCCACTCATTGGTCTTTTTCATCACTAGAACCGGGTTCGCCAACCAATCCGGGTGAAATACTTCCATGATAAAGCCGGCTGCCAATAGCCGAGCGATCTCTTCGCCTATAGCCTTCCTTCTTTCCTCATTCATTTTCCTCAAATCCTGCTTCACGGGCCTGGACTTGGGATCCACATGCAAACTGTGCTCGGCCAGCTCTGTAGGGATACCCGGCATGTCGCTAGCGTCCAGGCGAACACATCCGCATTTGAACGAACAAACTCCACAAGCGCTTCCTCCTGCTCTTTTCCCAAGTTAGACCCTATGGTAAACTGCTTAGTGGAATCACCTTCGACAAAATCTATCTTCTTGGTGTCTTGTGCTGCCTTAAATTTTGCTCTCTCATCCTCGGTATTCGGCTTTTTCAAGGTTGTTCTATCATCCGGATTTACTTGAGACCGGTAATATTCGAGCTCTTCCTTTCTGCATGCTTGCTCAGCCATAACCGAATCTCCTTCGTCACACTCGGCCGCTATATCCCGGTTCCCATGTATGGTGATGGTCCGTTTAGGACCCGGGATCTTCAACTGCAAATACACGTAGCACGGCCTAGCCATGAATTTGGCGTAAGCCGGTCTTCCGAACAGCGCGTGATAAGGACTGCGCAATTTGACCACCTCGAACATGAGCCACTCAACTCGATAATTATCCGTCGATTCTCCAAAAGCAACCTCCAAAGTGATCTTTCCCTCGGGGCTCGCCGAGTGTCCTGGCACGATCCCATGAAAGATTGTCGAACTTTTCTGTAACTGGGACTCTTTGAGACTCATCCGTAAGAAGGTTTCCCAATAAAGGATGTTGATGCTACTTCCACCGTCCATCAGGACCCTCTTCAGTTCGTAACCATTAACCTGTGGAGCGACCACCAACGCCAAGACTCCTGGACGCTCTACTTTTTCCGGATGATCTCTTCTACTCCACGTTACCTCTTGTTCTGCCCATCTAAGGTATCCCGGCGCGGCCGACGAAACCGAGTTTGTCGCTTGCTTTAATGTCTCTTTGTCCCTGCTAGAAGTTCCTGTAGTATGCACATGATACTGTACTTTTAAATTAGGCGTTCGTACCATACCGACGAAGATGTTGATCCGGCCGACCGTCACCATAGATCCGGACTCGAGGTGATCCGACTCTGGCCCCCAGCCGGAATCATCCACCATCTTTTCTCCTTTGTGGTCGATGTAGATTTCGCCGACGACAAGATTCTCCATGCTCTTCCGAGCTTCTCCCGTGATGTAAACACCTTTGGACGCAGGCCCCACGGTGGGCGCCAACTGTCGTGGGATAATCACGGCAGACGTTACCGGGGGTAACTGATCTTGGGGCAAGACGACACAGGTGTTTGGGAGAGGGTTTAGCTCAGAGGAAAACATGGTGCAATTCGATCTGGCAGCCGGCAATCAAAGTCGCCGAGTCTCCGATCTTGATATAAAAATTCAACTATGGGATTACACTGGATGCTCGATATCAAGCGATATTGCTAGGGTTCTTGGATCTCTGCCTAAACTAGACCTGGGGGTCGGTTTATAAAGCACCCGTACCCCCGGGCTTATTCTCCAAGGCGCATCCTGGATCCTACCCGGACACGGCGCACAAACCCTAACTTTCTTCTACCATAACCCACAATCCGGGTTACTGGGCCTACAAGCTTGGGCCTTTACAGGTTTCCTTATCCTTAGCCGGATCTTGCACAGCGTCCTTTGGGCCGGGTTACTCCTTGGAGTTTGGCCTACCGGGTTATCATCCCCCCATCAGTCCTCCTTCATGGGTGTGTCGAATAGTCCCCTGAACTCCTGGAGAGCCTCCTGTGTTACCACCATATGCTCGGGTACAATACCAAGAGCCTTCAGAAGTACGTTCTCGGCGCCGAGGCCTTCTTGGGTGGTTTACCGCATGACACTTGTGTCGCGGTGCTACAGGTTACATGTCTAGGGGTGGCGAGAGCTAGTCCCGGGCACTCCCTCGAGGCTTCAACTTCTCGTGGCAGAGGGGGCGCCAGTTTCTTGAGAACATTTGCGCAGAAGGTTCTCATTCTACTAAGCTGAACATCCTCCAGGCTCGAGCGGACGAAACTGGCTCGTCAGAGCTCGAAGCCTCTACATTGCTCTCCTTCACCTCAGTAGACGGAGTCAGTGAGTCCACGTGATCTGACAGGGATACCTCGAAGTACTACTCCTTCCCTGAATCTTCCTCAGTCGTGGCCAAGGTGGATTGCCCCTCGGGCCTTGTCACGTTGCAGCAGGTCGTGTCGAGTTCCCGTAGTAGCCCAACATCATTTTACACGCTAGCAGACCCGGCCCAACTACTGCAGGTGGGGCCCGTCCGTGGAACGGTAGCACCTAGCCCCGTAGTGCACTTTGGGCCCAGGTTCGAACCACTTGCGACAGGTTCCAGCACGCACACATCCTCCACCACGCACATGTCCTTGTGCCCCTCCTCGCCGTGGGCCCCAGCAGACGGGGGGACCCACCACCGCAGGCGCCACTAGGAGCGCGCAGCCCTCTGCATCCGCGCCACCAACCGCAGCTGGCGCTTTTCGCGGCTCCGACGAGAAACGTCTGTCATCTGATCGCCTGGCGCCTGGCCCACTGGCACTGAACCACTTTCTAGCGTGCCACGAGGGCTCTGATCCGCACTTTCTTCGGGCCGCGCAGCTTCCAGCGTGGTCAGAGCGTCTCGGGATCCATGCGGATCACACCTACCCGCCTCGGATACCCCAGATTGCGCCAGAGGCCCCGCAGCACTTTCCAAAAGCATGAGGGGATCGGAGCCATCAACGCCTTTTTTTCTCCACTACCGCGACAGTTTGAATTGCCCGCGTCCTCGATACTGGGGTTCCTCCGTGATTGGCCAAGTCCGTAGCCACGCGGCAGTTCGCAATCGGCGGGATCTTCCACGCCGACGCCACCACGTTGGCCAGCGTACAGGAGTTTGACCCAGTCACACCTCCATGTTGGCGGCCCCCACCGTGACGGCCTAGGACCCCCAACCTCCAGGGGAGAGGCCGTACGCTTCTTCCACCTCTGGCGCCGCCGTCCCCCGGATCCGGCAGGCCTCGCCACTCGCCGCGCGACCCGGAGGCTCCCACCAAGCGCGTCGCAGGCGCGTCATCCTCGACGCTGGCCACGTGGATCAGCACCTTGTAGCGCAACGTGTCAACCTCGACCACGTTCACCTCCGGCGTCGGACTGCGAGAAACCTTCGGAGAACTCGCGCACAGGGGAAGGGCTGTGACCGACGAGTAGTGCTAAAACTGGCGGTATAAGCATGCCGACATAGCTATGCAGTACGGTGAAGCAATACAAAAAATAGAGCCCTCTTCTCAAAATGCTGAAGTCAAAACCGTCTCATTCACCGTCTGTACTAACCCAATATCCATCGTATCATATTACGGGCGTCCATTCATAACACACGAGGATGATGAGGCTGGACATGACAAGTTCGATGAACTCATAGCTACCTAGCTAGCTAACTCGATATTTTAATATAGGGTGTAAAGCCTATGGATGGGTACATCTCGAACTTCATTATTCATTGTAGACTGAAAAATATGGAGCAGTTTTATTTTTGAAATGGAAGGCTTAGCCAATGCACACAGTCATTTTTATATGAAAGAAATAAAGCCAAAGAGTTTGAATCCCCGTACAAGTCATGAATCGCTTAAGGTGGATACAAAGATTAGCCACAAAAAAGTTACAGCCTTATGCATTAACACGCCTAGCATTAAACCACTCACCCCGTCTATAAATAATCCGAACGACCGCCATTAGTCGAGCACAGCCGGTATCCATAAATCCTCACTAGTCGACAGGCAACAGGAAGGACCACAACTGGATAGAATACACCACCTTGTTGATAATCTACAAGAAGTGAACAATCGTATTTTTTTTCTCAAACACAATATCATTACGGCATGTCCATATAGCCCATAACACCGCCGACACGTCTTCCTATCGATTCCATTTAACCAGCCACCAAACATATTCGCAATGCTAGTCGGTGGATAGATACCGAAGGTGAAGGGTATTAGACGTCAAATGTCCCGAGCAAAAGGACAAGAAATAAAAAGATGGTCAACTGATTCATCCGTATCACAGAAGACACATTTTTTTACTTTCAATTCATCCTCTCTTACTCAAAATATCTTTTGTCGAGACCACGTTTCTATTTACAAACCATAGAAATATTTTTATCTTTAACGGAACTTTTAGGTTCCAGAGATATTTTTCGTAAAATTCTCGTAGAACCATACATTAGGTCAGTATAAAAAAATATTTGATAGCGAACACCCCATTGGATGTTAATTTCCATAGAAAAATATCTGGCTAATATGATATCGTTACACTCATTAGACGCTCAACCAAGTAACCAAGTGAAGCCAATGATCTCTCCTCTCTCCTGAGATGAATCTCCTAAACTGAATGTTGAGAGGATTATTCTAGAGCACGCTTGCTACCGAAACATTTTTATGTTGCAAAAATATTATAGAGGGAAGGATATGTTCGAGACAATGCATTATCCCCTAACCAAGTATCTTCCCAAAATCGCACTTGCCGCCCATTACCCAAATCGAATGAGCCTCTCGCAAATAAATCGTGTTTAACCCTTATTAAAACTTTCCAAAACGGCGAGTCAGATGGTTTTGCTTCTACCTGGGACAATGTTTTATCCCCTAAATACTTATTGGATAGAAGCTCCTACCAAACACCTTCTTCATGAAAATATTAAATAACCATTTGTCCAAAAGACATTTATTCTTAATGTCTAACACCTCAATGCCCAGACCCCCTTGATCCTTGGGCGACAGGTAATATTCCACTTCATTAGCCTATATTTTTTCTTCTTACTATCACTTTGCCAAAATAATCTAGATCGGTAATCCAACCTCTTCCGAACACCTTTGGGGATTTCAAAGAATGATAGAAGAAATATTGGTAAACTAGTTAGGACCGAGTTTATCAATATGAGGCAATCTCCATATGACAATAACTTCCCAACCCAAGAGCTCAATTTTTCTCAAAACGTTCTTCGACCGGTTTCCACTCCTTGTTTAATAACTTCCTATAAAGAATTGGGATTCCAAGATATTTAAAAGGTAGACTTCCTACTTCACATCTGAATATGTGACGGTAGTCATCCTAGGCATCCTTTGCGTTACCAAAACAATAGATTTCACTCTTATGAAAATTGTTTTTTTAACCCGGCAATTGTTCGAACAATGCAAGAATAAGCTTCATGTTAAGCGCCTTTTGAATATCATGTTCTAAGAAGAGAATAGTATCATCTGCATATTGTAAAAACTCCACCCCACCATCGACTAGATGTGGTATCAATCCACCAACGTCACCATCCTCCTTTTCCCGATCAATTAGGACAAAAATCATATCCGCTACGAGATTAAACAGAATAGGGGACAATGGATAACCTTGTCTTAGTCCTTTCAGTGTCTGGAAATAATGACCGATATAATAATATACTTCTATACCTACACTCCCACCCTGAACAACACGATCTATACACTTACACCATTTTTGGGAGAACCCTTCATCCTTAGAACTTGTTGTAAGAATGACTGATTTACTTTGTCGTATACTTTCTCAAAATCGATTTTAAAAAGCACACCATCCATTCTTTTCCTCTTAATCTCATGAATCGTCTGATGCAAAATTACGATACCCTCCAAAATGTTTTGTCCTAGTAGAAAAGCTGATTGAGTTGGTCGAATAACTCTACTCTCTATAGACGTTGCCCGATTAGTACCCACTTTGGTAAATATTTTAAAACTCACATTTAGGAGGCATATTGGTCCGTGTTGTTAAATTCGGCTAGCATTCTCCTTTTTGGGCAGCAAGGCTATAACCCCAAAGTTAAGTTTGAATAACTATAAATCAGCCTTATATAACTGAGTACATTGCCACTAAATAGTTTTTGATGACCTCCCAAAAATGTTGATAATAGTCCGTAGGAAACCCGTCTGGTCGTGGAGCTTTGTTATGTTCCATTTGGGAAATTGCATCAAACACCTCCTTTTCCGTAAACGGGGATGTAAGAATCAAATTCTTCGGAGGCGAAATTTGGGGCATGTCATCATTCATTTCCTCAACTAGAGAAACAAAATTTGGTGTCGGTGCTCGAAATAATTTCTTATAGTATTCAGAATTAAATATCCTCAAGTTTGCCTCTCCAACTATCGTTACCTCATCATGTTCAAGTTGAATTTTTTTTCTTTATATGATGTTTTCCCTTTGCTATTTGATGGAAGTATTTCTTGTTATTACCCCCTTCTTGAATGTGTTTAACCTTTGCACTCTAAGTCCATTTGGCTTCTTCATATCGTCTCAATTTAGCCAAGCAATCATTCGCATCCTTCTTAGCAGCCCGCTTAGCCACACTTAAAGGAGCCCTTTCTGCTCTTCAATCGAGATTATCAATTAACAAAATTAACTTTTCCTTTAGAATCTTATATTGGCCACTCAGGTTTTTTGCACATCCTCGTAAGAACTGATGTAAGTGTCTAATCTTGTTTTGCTATCGTTCAATTAGAGAGGCCCCAGTTGTGACCGAAGTCCATTCCTGGAGCACCATATAAAAAAAACCTTCTCGGCGCATCCATGAAAGTTCAAATGAAAAATGTCTTTTATTACCAAAGTGAGCATGCTCCCTTGAGTCCAAAATTAACGGCGTATGATCCTACCCCGTTCAAGTCAAGGCGTTTACATGGGACAATTTTGTTCCCATTCATTGCTAGCAAGAAATCGATCTAATTTTTTGTACGTTGGTGTCTGTCTCCTACTTTACCAAGTGTACTGGCGACCCAAAAGTTCCAGATCCTTTAAATTGAGGCTTTCGATGATAGCATTGAAAACATGGCCAACGAGTATTGAAATTATCGTTATTCTTTTTCTCTTGGCAACTTATAATGTTGAAATCACCCCCAACGAGAAGAGGAGAATTCCCACGTTCGCATAATCTTACTAACTCTGCTAGAAAATCTGGCTTCCTTGAGCCTATGCAGCCCGATAACTATAACCAGGCTCCTTAAAAAACCATCCACTTTTGTTTTAACATGAAATTTAGCACAAAAATCACCAGACACAACGGTTTGTGGAGCAAGTGATGAATTATTAAAACCAACGAGCATCCTGCCCGAGCGACCATGTGGAGGTAGAAAATACCACGTAAATTCTCTACCACCCGCCAAAAATTGCAAAAAATGAGGAGAAAATGAAGACCTTCCCGTTTCCAGCAAAGTAACAAAGTCAAGATTATTTTGTTTCGCAAACTTGTTTACCGCAATATGCTTAGCATGATACCTGAACCCATCACTATTCCATATTAGACCTTTCATTACTTTTTAAATTTTCTAAGCCTAACACTCCTTCTAGGTTTTGTAGGAAAACGTTTATTATTCTTACAATTACATTTAACCATAAGATGTTTTGGTCTTAGATCTGTACGATCTAAGACCACATCCCCTCCTCGTTTTCCAAGTTTTCACTCAAGTTTGAAGCCCTTTTCAATACCAAGCTACTAGTGGAAATTTAAATATTCAATTTTAAATTGTTCTCAAGAAACGTGACCGATCTAGCACAATCCCTATCCATCATACTAGAAATAGATGGAACCATTTTTTTTCGTGTTCCCTAACGAAATTCCTAATCTATACACCCTACTCAAAATTTCGGAATTATTAAAAGAACGAATAGATAACTTTGAACGTGAGCTACTACCCGAATCATACGATACGTCCTTGCGCTCCGCCAAATCCTTCGCCCACTGTGGTTGAGGTAGGTTAGCGTCCTCCTTGGCTCGTAGCCTTGGGCTGGAGAGAACCTCCAACGCCATGTTCCCCAAGCCACCATATGCCATCACCTCGGCCTCTGTTGGGCGTTGAGTCCTCAACTTCGTGACTCTCAACCCCAAACCGTATGGTTGAGGTGAGATACGCTCCTGATGGTCATGGTCGTGGCATACCTCGAACCCCAACCCGTCTGGTTGAGGTGAGTATACCCCTTCCCCGTCAAACTCCGCCGTCAAACATCACGGCGCCACCGCTGAACTCCGCCGCCCTGGCACGACAACATGCTCGACCGAATGACGAGCCGCCTCATGCAAAGGCATTTCCCCATGTAGGCGAAGGGACGCAGCCGTACCCACACCATCAACTGCTGCGCCGGAGCAGAAAACTTCGTGCACTGTCCGGCAGAAAACGGGATGAAACGTTGCCCGACACCGCTCCCTTTCCATTGGGCCTGCTTCCTCCCGGCAGAGAAACTTTGTCTGGTAGAGATGACAGGAGCAGCCGCAGCAGCACTGTCTACCTCCTGATCCTCGCCAAAAACCACCTCCGAAGCCATCCTATCCTCCATATGAAGAGTTTGTTGCAGCAACTTGGCACGGGTCAAGTTGGCTAATTCTTTATTTGCATCGGCCAATGATGAAGCCACCATCGGAGATAACACCACTCTGGGGGTGAATATCAGTGAACTCCGTGAGAAGCTGAATCCACTCGACATGGGATCCCCATCGATCATTGTTGTAGATGACTCCACAGCCTTGTTTTTATTTTTTAGCTCATAAAACCCATCTTTAATGAAAATATCCCACTTCTGCGGGACTAGGGTATAGTCCATGGAGCCCACAAGAACTCGCAATACCCCATGCTTCCTTGTATATTTCATATCAACCTTTAATGTCTTGCCAAATAGGGACCACTACTACGACACCCACAATCTCAGTCGGTTCCCGTGCATAGGCCTGAGCCAGTCCTCGTAGGCGTTTTAGAGCATAAGATGCTAATAATCAGGCCTTATTGGAGCCGGGTTCCCGGGCCGGCCGGGAAACGAAGCCCTCAAATGGTTTTAAAAAACGGCCCGACTCTGATATATTTTTCATCGGCTGCGGCCAAATGTAATGACCGACACAGCCGCATGAGGCGGCCCGTTCTGATGGTTGGCTCTAGCAGATCCAGGATGTCCACGATCTAGTAGGGGGTCCGAATATTTAAAAAATGCGAGTCGGTTAAAAAAATAGTTGTAGACTGAAAAGCGGCGGCTATGATTTACAGCGGGCTAATTCCATATTGGAAATTTCGAATATGTTTGGACGGGGTACGTAATTTTGAAAATTCATATACTATTATCGAATGGGTCGGAATTTGCTAGATATTGGTGCAAATGAGTATATATATTGATAACCGAGCAATTCCATTGCAGTACATGATGACCAAATAAAGGAGTACTACTTACTCTATAGAATCATCACATACCTTAATCTATATCCTACTAGAGCTAGGTCATATGTTTGAAGTACCCTATTGTACAGAATACTAGTTGATACAATATTTGATGAAGAAACATATGGATAGCACCATTGATCCTTTCAGCGCAAAGAGCAATGACCAATCCGATTTTAATCCCAGCGTTGCTAGCTAATTCATTCCACTGTATCTTCTCCAGCGTAAATTTGTCTCTTTCATCTACAAATCACGGGGTACATTGTCTTTGTTTTTTTATCGTTCCATCGACAAGGATATTACACCTAATTAGGGGGTGTTGAATTATTGACGAAATCCATTTCCAATCTTCTGCAAATTGGATCAGACATATCAATGATGGTGCATGTGGAATTCAAATATGTGAAAGGGCATTTGCGTTTGACATATGTTATTACTTACTAGTGTAGTACCCCCAATATTTCTGTCTGTAACCTTATGGACAATGTTTTGACAAGTTTTGGAAGAGCGACCCGGGCTCGAAGCACTAGTGGAAACCCCACATACTTCCGGTTGGCTTGTACCGGTTTGGTTACGAACCGGTACCAATCGGGCCTCTGGTACCGGTTCAATTGTGCAGGACGCCGGCCGTGGCTTGTACCGGTTTGAATCTAACCTCTGGTCCCGGTTCGTGATACCAACCGAGACCAAAGGGTAGCTGCAGATATAGGGCCATCGTGAGCAGGCCTTGGTCCCGGTTCGTATATCGAACCGGGACCAGAGGTTCTCCAGCCATATAACACCACCTGAGCCCCGTTTCTTCCATTCTCCAACAAATTTCTAATATTTTCCTCCTCTAACACACTCCAACAAATCTCTATTTTTCACCACCATTTTAGCAAGATTGACGGCACCCATCTATCCAAGGGTTAGCAACATCAACCTTTCTTCCGACGTTCCTACTTTAGCTCATTTCTACAACGTTAAACTCATTTCATTTTTTTAATGCTAGCAAGGTGTTTGATGAAATGTCTAAGTTAGAGATTTTATTCGTTTTATATGCAATTTGAGCTCAAATTAAAATATGATTTGTTGGTTTTAGTATCTTCCCCGTCCTCACTGCCATCGATCACCAGCGCCGTCCCCTAGCCGGCACCATCTCGGTGAGCCACTTGTTTTTTATATAAAAAACTTAGTTTTATGTTATAGATGCATAGTTATTAATTTATAATTTTCTTACCTGTATGATTGTTTTTTATATGTATAGTGCCATGGTTTTGATATCCGTCCCCGTCGGCCCTCGTACGGTCTATTATTCGGATGTGGTGTACTTTTACAACTATTTGTTTCATTTCGTTTAATGACAATTATGCCGACCAACTTGACATAGATATTTTATCTAGGAGGTATTTGAACCGGAAATTCCAACCGAACCTCTTGTCGAGATGTTAAATTTGTTTGAGAAACAAAATAATGATTTGAAAGAAAAATTAAAAAGAAGTGAAGATCTTCGTCTGCAATGCCTAGAAGAGAAGATAAAAATTGAAAAGAAGAGCATATGAAATTGTCGTCGATGATCACCAGATCAAGATGGATGCAATGCGCTTGAAGATTAAAAATATTAGAAAATATGCCATTAATCAGGAGGCTTGGTATCATTATGTTGTTGGTTCAGTAGTTATATTAGTTGCGATTTTCATCGCATTTTTTGTTGGATTAAAAATTTTAGATAGTTGTATGTTAGTTTTATGAGAACTATGTATTACATTTGGTCAGTACTCTACTTTGCTTTTAATGTGATGAATTGGTTTTTGATATACTTATATAATGTTGATGAACCGTGAATGGATGTACGGTGACCGACGCGGTTCCGACTTCATTACTGGCATGAATAATTTTCTCCAGGTGGTTGAGGCAAGCAAGCGGTCGAATGGTTTCATTTGTTGTCCATGTAGTGTCTGTAAGAATACGATGGATTACTCTAACTCAAAAACCATTCACGTCCACCTGATTGAGAACGGTTTCATGCCCGACTATAATTGTTGGACAAAACACGGAGAAAGAGGGGTTATAATGGAAAACAACGAAGAAGAAGAGGATAATGACAATAATCCTATGTTCACTGAACACGGTGGTACTACAACAATGGGGGGAGACGAAGATGAAGGAGAGCCCTTTTTTGATGCGCCCATCGATGACGATCTTCGTAGGGAAATTTTCGATGTGAAGATAAACCGCGGAAGTGAAACGAGAGGTTGAAGTTGGAGAGAATGTCACAGGATTACAACAAATTGTTGTACCCAAATTGCGAAGATGGTCAGAAAAAGCTGGGTACCACACTAGAATTGCTGCAATGGAAGGCAGAGAATGGTACTTCTGACAAGGGATTTGGAAAGTTGTTGAACATAATAAAGAATTTGCTTCCAGGGGATAACGTATTGCCCTCTAGTACGGACGAAGGAAAAAAGGTTGTCTGCCCTCTGGGATTAGAGGTGCAGAAGATACATGCATGCATCAATGACTGCATCCTCTATCGCGGTGAGAAGTACGAGAATTTTAATGCATGCCCGGTATGCGGTGCATTGCGGTATAAGATAAGGCGAGATGACTCTGGTGATGTTGAGGGCGAGCCGCGCCCCAGGAAGAGGGTTCCTGCCAAGGTGATGTGGTATGCTCCTATAATACCACGGTTGAAACGTCTTTTTCAAAACAAAGAGCATGCCAAGTTGTTGTGATGGCACAAAGAAGACCGTAAGAAAGACGTTGATGCTGATACACCCCGCTGACAGGTCACAGTGGAGAAAAATCAACACAGAGTTCAAGACATTTTCAGATGACGCAAGGAACTTAAGATTTGGTCTAAGCACATGTGGCTTTAATCCTTTCGGGGAGCAAAGCTCTAGTCATAGCACCTGGCCAGTGAATCTATGTATCTATAACCTTACTCCTTGGTTGTGTATGAAATGGAAGTTCATTATGATGAGAGTGCTCATCCAATGCCTGAGGCACCCCATCAACGATATTGATGTGTACCTGAGGCCATTGGTTGAAGAACTTTTACAGTTGTGGCGTGAAGAAGGTGTACCTGTGTGGGATAAGCACGAACAAAAGGAATTTAACCTACGAGGGTTGTTGTTCGTAACCATCAATGATTGTCCTGCGCTTAGTAACATTTCAGGACATTCAAACAAGGGATACACTGCATGCACACACTGTTTAGGTGAGACTGACAGTATATATTTGGGAAACAAGAATGTGTACCTGGGGCATCGTCGATTTCTTCCAAAACAACATCCTGTAAGAAAGAAAGGAGGCAAGCATTTCAGAGGTGAGGCATATAATCGGACGAATCCTACCCGCCCCACCGGGGATGTTATATATGATATGGTCAAGGATTTAAAAGTGATCTTTAGAAAGGGTCTTGGCGGACAATCTGTTCCACTTGACGATGACGGACGCGTACCCATGTGGAAGAATATGTATATATTTTGGGAGCTACCTATTGGAAACTCCTAGAGGTTCACTCTGCAATCGACGTGATGCACGTGACGAAAAATCTTTGCGTGAACCTGCTAAACTTCTTGGGCGTGTATGGGAAGACAAAAGATACACCGTATGCACGGCTGGACCAACAACGTCTGCACGAACGAGACAACCTGAATCCAGAGAAGTATCAAGGTCTTGCCAGCTACGCTCTTACCAAAGAAGAGAAGGAGATCTTTTTTGAAGTCATGAGCAGCATCAAGGTCCTGTCTGGCTTCTCGTCGAATATAAAGAGAATAATAAACATGACAGAAAAAGTTTCAAAACCTAAACTCTGATGACTGCCACATGATTATGACACAATTACTTTCGATTGCACTGAGGGGGCTTCTGCCGGAAAATGTTCTAGTACCCATTGTGAAGCTATGTGCATTCCTCAATGCAATTTCTCAGAAGGTGATCAATCCACTAACTCTACCAAACTTACTGAAGGATGTGGTGTAATGTCTTGTCAGCTTCGAGTTGGTGTTCCCACCATCCTTCTTTAATATTATGACGAACCTCATAGTTCACCTAGCCGAAGAGATTCGCATTCTCGGTCCTGTATTTCTATACAACATGTTCCCCTTTGAGAGGTTCATGGGAGTCTTAAAGAAATACGTTCATAACCGTGCTAGGCTAGAAGAAAGCATCTCCAAGGGGTATGGAACAGAGGAGGTCATTGAGTTTTGTGTCGACTTTATTCCTTACCTTAAGCCGATCGGTGTTCCTGAATCGCGCTATAAGGGGAGACTGCGTGGAAAAGGCACAGTAGGAAAGAAAGCAAAAATATGTAGGGACGGACATTATTTCACTCAAGCACACTACACAGTTCTACATAATTCCAGCTTGGTTGCTCCATATATAGTGGAACACAAGAGTACTTTATGCTCGAAATACCCGGAGCAAGATGAAGATTGGATTGATGGAGAACACATTAAGACTTTCGTAGGTTGGTAGCAAACACGTCTCATTAATAAAACCATTGTTGAAGAACAGCTATACTTGTTGGCCAAGCAACCATCTGCGACTATATTGACTTTTCAAGGGTACGAGATAAACGGGAATACATTTTACACGGCCGACCAAGATAAAAAGAGCACGAACCAAAACAGTGGTGTCTGCTTTGATGCAAGAAACAACAATGGGCAAAAGGACACATACTATGGTTACATAGACGAGATATGGGAACTTGACTATGGATCTTATTTTAAGGTCTCTTTGTTCCGGTGCAAATGGTTCAACCTGAAAGGCGGGGTCCAGGTAGACCCGCAGTACGGAATGACTACATTGGATTTTAATAATCTAGGGTAAGACACCGAACATTTCATCCTAGCTAGTGATGTGGCTGAGGTTTTTTATGTGAAGGACATGTCTACCAAACCGAAAAAAGAAAGACAAGAGAACACATTATACGATGAGCCAAAGCGCCACATAGTTTTTTCAGGAAAAAGAAACATCGTGGGGGTGGAGGACAAGACAGACATGTCAGAAGATTATAGTAAGTTTGGTGAAATTCCACCCTTCAAGGTGAAAACTGACCCAAGCATCGTGTTAAATAATGAAGATTGTCCATGGCTGCGTCGCAATCAGAAGAAAGACAAACACACGAAGAAAGTTCAGAAGACTACATAGGGATGTTGTTGGTGATGTGTAATAATGTATTAAACATTTTAATTATATAACTGTTGTTCTGAAGTTTAGTATTTTTTGTGGTTATTAGGACATACATTATGACACTATGCGAAGGTCATACATCATTTTAAATTTTTTAGAATTTTCTATGCTGATTTCAAACAAAAGTCCACACGGCGGGCACGACCATTCAAACAAAAATAGTAAAATTTGAAAATAAGTAAGACAAAAATATTGTACATGTAAAGGGATTACGTTTCATATAAATTTTATCAAATTTGAGCACAAATAGAAAACATATGTTAACCTATTAAGAAAGTAGAAAAAGATACGGAATTAAAAAAACAACTTTGGTCCTGGTTCTAGCCGCCAGTCGGGACCAAAGGTCCCCTCCTCTGCGCGCGCGAACAGAGAGACCTTTAGTACCGGTTCTGACCACCAACCGGGACTGAAGGTCCTTTTGGTCCCGATTGGCGGCTAGAACCGGGACTAAAGGTCAAATCTGCACGGGACTTAGCCAATTTTGGCCATTCGAAGACCGCATTCGAAGACGACGTGCCTCCGAGATCCCTAACGACACCGAGACGCCGACGTGCTGCCCCTCCATGCTGTTCGATCTCCCCGGTGCGGCGACCCTGCTCTATCACCCCGGCCGTCACCCAGGCCTCCCCACCATCGCAGTGCCGCTACCTCGCCACCGCACCTCCCCGAGCACCCGTGCCGCCCCCAAAGGTTCGTTCTTTTCTTCTCACTCCCGTCCCTCCTCTCTCGCTCGGGCCCTCGCGTGATGTTAACTAGATCGACTGCGACGGAACAACGGTGGGCGCCGGCGATGGAACAACGGTGGGCGCCGACGGTGGAACAACGGTGGCCTAATACATATATATATATTGATTGGAGGCCTAAAGACCGTTGCATCTTAAGGGGGCCTAGGGCCATTACATAGGGGGGCAGTGGTGGTGGGAGACGCGGCGGTGGCGCCGGAGGCCTATTCGTCATCGGAGAGGACGTGGTACTCCGGCGCCTTCTAGACATAGGCCGGCAGCAGCTGGCTCTGCGGCTGCTCCTCCGGCGAAGGCTGCTCCTGCACCGAAAGGTGCTGCTCCTCCGGCTGCTGCTCCTGCTCCTCCGGTGACGGCGGGGCCCAAATGCCGCCACTCCAGCACCACGTCTGGACAACGAAGTCGTGCGGCAGTGGAGACGGTGATGGCGACAGATCCTCCGTAGCCTCCAGCTGGCGGTTCGCATGCTGCCACCATGGCCGTGGAGGCGGTGGTGGCACCAGGGCGGCCACCACGGCCTCCAAACGCTTGATCTCGTTCTCGACGAGGGAGCGCCGAGACAATGCGTAGGGCTCCTGTATCTCCGGGTCGTTGTCGTTGTAGTCCTCCTCCTCGAACCACAGCTCGGACTCCTAGCCGGGCGGCGGCACGGGGTACATCGTGGGCTGTTGCGGCGGTCCTAATGCGGGCGCGAAGAAGGCACGGCCGCGGTCGTCGTGCTCCTCCGCGAACCACCGGTCCCAGTGGGGGCAGTTTGGTGCGTAGGAGGGGTTATCGAGGAGGTCCGCGGGGAGGAGGAGGCGGCGGGCTTGATCTTGACCGCCCTTACCCGGCCACCGGACGGAATCGGCGGCACCGGGATTTGCTGCGGATTATATTGACAGTCGTCCGGCAGGTGGATGTTGGGCCAGACGACGGGGGTGGCATTGTTCCAATGCCACCAGCACTCGGTGACACGAATGTAGCGGCGCATCCGCTTCTTCTTCGGAGCCGCCTCCGGTGCAACGGAACGGTGCGCCGGTGCCGCTGCCCCGACAGCTCGCACACCCTGCGACGCATTGCCGAACGCCCCCGGCGGTGGCGGATGAGGAGGAAGGGAGCTGGCGCGCGATGGAGTGGTGCGTCGGCCGGAGGAGCTTCCGGACTCCGGCTGGTTCTTCGGGGTTTTGAACCACTGAGACATGGCTCCGGAGAGGGCTTGTTCGGCTAGGGAGGCGAGGGCTAGTTCTGTGAGTGCGGCGAGGCTAGGGCTAGGAGAGGGATCCGGTGTGTGTACTGAGGTCGCACGGCCGCGGTCCTTTTTTAAATGACCCAGCCACCGCGGCCATGAAACCGAGGAGGCCACGCGGCCGGGTGAGGAAGACGAGGGGTGGGGGTGGTGTGTCGCTGGCAGGTGGGCCATGCCGCTTTGACCGGGGCGGTTGCTCGCTGCAAGGCGGCCACGCGGCATTGACCGGTGCGGTTGCTCGCTCCAAGCCAGCCAGGCGGCCACGCGGTTGCCCGCTGTAAGTGGGCCAACTTTGAACACGTTCATGGCCAGTTGGAAGGACACAATCGTGTAGTCTGCACGACTTGGGAGGTGGGGCGGTGGGTCGCTGGTAGGTGGTCCTGCATTGACTACTTGATCGTGGTCGGTGGGTTGACCACCCAATGTTGGCCCTAATTTGGGCTGGCAGGTAGGACCCAATGGTGGCCCAAATTTGTCCTGTATTTGTTTGGAAACATTTGAAAAATGATGTTTTCTTTAACATTTTTAAAATAGAGGAAAACAATATGGAAATTTATTTATTATTTAAATTGGTAAGTAATTTTTTTGTAGGGATGTGAGCCATATGGACGACCTCCTCTTCATCCGAGACGAGGAGAAAGAAGACATGCTGCAACAAATGATATATGAGAAAGCCCCTGGACTAGCACCATAAGGAGATGATGATGCCCACGGACTAGCACCAGAAGGAGATGATCATACCCGAGGACTAGCACCAGAAGGAGATGACGACGCCCGTGGACCAGCACCCGAAGGAGATGACGATGATTTTAACTCACAATTTGAGAACAACTCCGGTGAGGGACTTGTGTCCGAAGAAAGAAGAGACGACAAAGTGGCCTTAACAAACTTTGCCGAGGTGTATTTAATTATATATTAAGGTTGCGTTGATCATTAGATGCATTGATTTATTTGTGGTTGCGTATTCACTTATTAACGAATCGTTTTTTTTCTTTTAGCCTTCTGCATCATCGAGCAAATCTGCTAAAAGGCCATGTCCTCGAGGCCCGACGGGAAGGATGTCGGGTGAGGTTAGGTTGCCCATCACCAGAGTGAACGTGATGGTGAACCTCTAGAACCCAAAGGGAACGTTCGTAAATTTATAAGTCAAGCTGGAGCTATTGTGAGAGACATGGTACCGATCAGCATTGCAGAATGGCATAAGCCGAAGGCCCAGGGGGATGAAGCTAGTTATGTCAACGGAACTACAAAAAAATTGCTTTGGGACACTCTCATGACATGTTTCAACCTACCGGAAGACCTCACGGATGACAAGAAGAAAAAAGTGAAGGAATGGACTCTTAAAAAGATGGCCATAGCATTCCAATCTTGGAAAAAAAACTTATGGAGATTATATCCAGCTAAAGATCCAGACTTCACTGGAAGACTAGAGAAGATAAAAGATCATTGGTCCGTATTTAAGACGTATAAGACATCGTCTACCTCTGTGTCCCGATCAAAAACGAATAAGGACAATGCTGAGAAGAAGATATATTACCATATGTTGGGGTCAGATGGCTATAAGACTGCCATTCCTAAGTGGGAAGCATTTGAAGCTGAACTGATGGATGCAGTGATCATGCGACAGACATGGGACTGGCCCGACCGGTCCAAGTTCTGGTTGTTCGCGCATGGGGCAGGGTTGGACCCAAAGACAGGGCAGATAGTTGCACAGGGAAAATAGAAGGATAAAACTGAGACAATCACTGCGAATCTAGTAGATGCAATAGAAAAAGTTAGAAAAGGATTGTACATTCCCGATAGAGAGAAAGATGAGCTGTCACTCGCCCTCGTGAATCCTGAACACATTGGACGAGTACGAGGCTTCAGAGGCGGTGTCAACATGAAGGAAGCATGGTCGGAGTGCGCTGGCACTTATAGAAGCCGCTCGAGAAAGAGGAAGCAAGAGGTAGACCGATTATCGACATTGGAACAACAGGTGCAGAAGGTATAGTGATACATCATAAACGTATCCTTAATTTGTCATGTTCCATGTTGCTTTCTTATTGTTTCCCACATGTTTGCTATACACTTTATGCCATTTTTATCGATTTTCCGAACTAACCTATTGACAAGATGCCACAGAGCTAGTTCCCTGTTTTCTGCTGTTTTTAGTTTCAGTAAAGTTATTCTGGAAATATTCTCGGAATTGGAAAATTCGAAACCCGGAAGTCTTAGAATTCCCGAAGGTACCACGGAGTCCCAAAGAGACCCATAGGGGGGCCTCAGGGGGCCCACACCATAGGGCGGTGTGCCCCCTTGGCCGCGCCAGGGGGTGGTGTGGGGCCCCCAGGCCTCCACCTCCTTTGCCCTTTTGCCTATTTAATCCCCCCGAGACGTAAACCATAGATATATTCCATTTCGTCCCGAAAAACACCCAAGGCCGCCGTCATCGTCATCCCGAGACCGGGAGGGTTCTGGAGCTCTCCCCGGCACCCTGCCGAGAGGGGAATTCATCACCGGAGGGGTCAACACCACCATGCCCTCCTCCTACGTGATTCGTGAGTAGTTCATCCGTGGACTACGGGTCCATAACACTATCTAGATGGTTGTTCTCTCCACTTTTTACCTCATATTTAGATCTTGTGAGCTGCGTAACAAGATCAAGATCATCGTTATGTAATGCTACATGTTGTGTTTGCTGGGATCTGATGAACGTTGAATGCTATGTCTTCTGATTATCAATCTATCTTGTTATCTTCATGCATATGTTATTTATGATCTTGCATGCTCTCTGTTATTAGTAGATGCTCTGGCCAAGTAGATGCTAGTAACTCCAAGAGGGAGTATTTATGCTCGATAGTGGGTTCATGCCTCCTTTTCATCTGTGCTCGAGTGACAAAAATGTGACGGATGGAGGATGTGTTGTTGCCATTAGGGAGAAAACAACGGTGTTCACCTAGTTTACATTGTTTACATTACACACTTTTCTTACGGCAATAATCTGTTGCTAGCAACTTAATACCCGACGTTTGTTCGTATGATAT
Organism: Alopecurus myosuroides; assembly: GCA_028641055.1. Classification (NCBI taxonomy): domain Eukaryota; kingdom Viridiplantae; phylum Streptophyta; class Magnoliopsida; order Poales; family Poaceae; genus Alopecurus; species Alopecurus myosuroides. Next base: position 289,949,960 of record CM054059.1, read on the forward strand.
TCAGAGAGTGGATTATTAGTCATATATGCAGTTGGATAACGGTCTATGTATCTTGTTGTAATGCCCGCATGAATCACATAGTAATCTTTATGTCTTGCATATGCACTACGATGCAGCCTTCATTTCTGTCAATTGTCCGGCTATAATTTGTTCACCACACATGTTATTTATCTTTCACGGAGAGACACCACTAGTGAACTATGGACCCCGGTCCATTTTCCTCATACTGATAAAACACCTACTGCTTTCATACTATTTTCATACTGCTTCATACTGTTCCTAATGTTTTCCACACCATACGTTTAACCTCTTTGTGTTCAGCAAAACCGGTGAGATTGACAACCTCACTGCTTTGTTGGGGCAAAGTGATTTGATTGTGTTGTGTAGGTTCCATGTTCCTGCTGAACCGGTAGTGCTCCCTGCCATCTTAGCTGCTTCAACCTTCTGAAGTTACTCCTTCCTCCTACTGGTCGATTCAACCTTGGTTTCTTTCTAAGGGAAACTTGCTGCTCCACTCTTCATACCTTCCTCTTGGGGTCTCCCAACAAACGTGTGTTTACACGCATCAAGCACTTTTCTGGCGCCGTTGCCGGGGAGGAAGAGAATTTCTGCAAGGGGAGTCTCTCACTTCCAATCTCTTTACTTTTTTTTTCCTTAGTTTATTTTAGTTTGTCTTGTTTGCTTCTCTTTATAAAAAACACAAAAAAAAGAGTTCTCATTCTAGTTGTTATTTTTGCTTTATCATGCTTGCTATCAATGTTTGATGTCTTGGAAACTAGATTCTTTAGGCAAAGTGGGTTCACGGATGAACAACAAAAATATTATAAGGAACACCGCTTGTCACAAAAAGAATACACTTATGGGAGCAAATTAATAAATTGCATGACTATGCTAAAAACTTGTGCTCTACTTATAATGTTACTTATTGCTTTGATAAATCTTGCTGCTGTGGAAGATATAAACACCTCCCTTTTCAATGTGAGTATAATTATAATGTTACCATATCTTCTTATGTTAAGGGAAATTATGAATTATATGATCTGGAACAAATTGAAGAATTTATTGCTGGGAAGGGTGAATTCGAAATTGCCTATTTGCTTGAAAGTATTGATGATGCACCTTATAAATACAATATTTATGTTATACTTGAATATTTCTTTGATAATTACAAGGATTGTAATTACTACATAATGTAATATCTTAATAAATGCTCTCAACCTAAGGAAGAAACTAATGCCTTGCAGGAACCTATGGAAGAAGAAACTGCTGAATCTGGAAGCTCATTGGATGAAGAGGAGGAGGTGAGTGATGATCAAGAGGATGAAGAATGGAGCTACCCATGTCTACCTCCCAATTATAGTAACTCTTTAACTCTTACATTATTTGATGAAATTGATACTTTCTATACTTGTGACCTTAATACTACTATGAATGAAACTTGTGAGAATGATATTTCTACTTTTATTTATGATAATCCATGCTACTTGGATAAATCTTATGATAATGCTCTTGATGATGGTCATATGTTATAAATTATAATGCTAATGAAAATAGGATTTCTATAATGTGTCCTATACCTTTTATGAGTGATCAATCATCTTGTTTTGCTATTGCTAAAAGTGGGAAGAAAGAGGAGCTGATTTTAAATTTTGATCCCACTGTTTTGGAGCTTGATATGAATTGTGTGCTTTTAGATCATGACAAACATGATTTATGTGATAATTATGTCGTTGAGTTTGTTCATGATGCTACTGAAAATTATTATGAGAGAGGAAAATATGGTTGTAGAAATTTTCATGTTACTAAAATACCTCTTTTTTTTTGAAAGTTTTAAAGTTGCTCTTGTTCTGCCTCCCCATGCTTTCTAGTTCGAGCTTCTTTAATTTATTTCTTTACAAGATTCCTATGCATAGGAAGTGGGTTAGACTTAATTTTTTTTAATACTTGCTTCTTGATACTCTCTTTTTCTTAATTCATATGTCTTATGTGAGCATTTTCTTCACTTCGAAAACACTTGTTTCCACTTTTCTAGGCCTAGCTAAAAGGCGTTAAAGAAAAGAACTTCTTGGGAGATAACCCATGGTTTTATTTTTTGCTTTGTTTTTCTCTGTTTTCTTTGAGTCAAGGGGTTGTATACTTCTGTAGCAACTCCTTTGTATCTTTCTTTTCATGTTTTAGTAGTGCCAAGTAAGGTTTCTCACGAGCGCTGGAGTTGGTTTTCGGATTTCGGTGCAAGAAACAGATTTCTGTTGTCCACCGTAAAAAAATCATATAAAATCCAGGAATATTAGAATGATCTGAAATATTTTCTTCTTGTTCCTCGGCTAATTCCGCAACTTTTACGTTCTTTATGTTTCTCGATCTGAGCAACGTAAGTGCCTCGAAAAAATTCTTCTTTACAGACTGTTCTGGTTATGACAGATTCTGCCATTTTTCTTGCATTTGCTCTTTTGCGATATCAAGTGGATTTCTTGCTTCACGAAATATCAGTGGCCGTAGCTAACTTTTAAAAGTATCAATAGAACTTGTTCCATACAGAACCAATGGATTTTTAATTGTTTCACTAACCCTCTAATGCGGAATTATTGTTTGAGTGTGGTGTGAAGGAAGTTTTCAAGGGTCAAGAGAAGAGGTGATATATGTGATCAAGAAAAGTGCAAGGTCAAAGCTTGGGGATGCCCCCGTGGTTCATCCAAGCATATTTTTAGAAGAATCGAGCATCTAATCTAGGGGATGCCTTGGGCATCCCCTTCTTCATCAACTATCTATCCGGTCACTTCTCGTGAAACTATATTTTTATTCAGTCACATCATATGAAGTTTACTTGGAGCGTCTGTTTTTTTTCTTTTGTTTTCCTTTGTTTTCTTTTGTTTTCCTTGCTTCAATAATATAGTTGGATCTTAGCATTCTTTGTTTGGGAGAGAGACACACTCCGCTTTTTCGTTTGAATACTTGCTATGCTAGTATTCTTAGTTTTTCTTCTAGTTGCTGCAAAAATTCCTGTTTAGCCCTTGTTTTCATTGCATCCCTTATTCATATATGTTAGTTTTAGTAGTGTTTTGTGAGTCCTCTCATGTTTTATTGTTGTAGCATTTAGAGAGTTTTTGTTAAAGCATGTTTTGTATGGTGCTTGTTGGGAAAAGAAACTACTGCTTGAGGTAGAATTTTTAACGGTGCAAGTAGAAGCTTGTATAGATTGTGGCTAGAATTTTTCATATCATGCTAGATGTTATTTTAGTTCTAAATCCTTGTGCTTATTTAGTATCATGATTAGCCTCAAATAGCTGAGAGTGTTTAATGTGCCATTGAAAGAATCATGAGTTGTTCTTGTCATATTGAAGCATAAATTTGTGGTGTTCTCCTTTGAATGTTTTATTTGGTTGACTTGGCGCATGCTCACACCATGTTTATGACTATGAACCAATCACGAATAGCCTCCATGATCATTTAGTTTTTGAACTTGTGGTACCACTTATGCTTTGATTAATGATGTTTATGTCGATATGCATGATTATGGCTCTTATGGTCTCTTGATTTGTCGCTCCCAGTCTTTTGCTAGCCTCCACCTGTACTGAGTATGAGCTCTACTCGTGCATCCAACTCCAAAAAACCAAAGTTTTCGTATTTTGTCCACCATACCTACCTACATGTGGTAATTAACCGCCACTCCAATGTAAATTGCTCATGTGTTACCTTTAAAACTTTAAAATTACTCCTGTTTTGTGCTCCTGTTTTAGCTCATGAGGACGTAAATAGAGAATCTTTATCTCACTTGTTGATTGGACTTTCACACCCTGGACTAGTGGCTTCATCCGCTTATCCAATGATAGAAGAGCTGGTAGCGGGGTGCCCAGCCCCAAATTAATAACACAAATTCTCTTCACTATTTTTGCCCCTGATTTATTAGTCAAAGCATAATTGTGTAAACAAAAGAGAAAGAGGGATGACCTTCTACCCAGATGTGTCCTTCTATGGGAGCCGCTCTTGTGAAGTCTAGTTGGCTTGTGATGTATTGTATTTTCTGTTTACCATTCGTTGACATAAGCATACACCTCTCTAAAAATATAGACACTCCTCCACGGTATGTGATTGTTGGCAGACACCCGAGGATTCGATTAGCCATGGTTTGTGAAACATGGCTGGAGGGAGTGTCAAGTTTTTTATACATCTGTTTAATAAAATAAAAGCTCTAGCACATGAGTGATCCATGCTTCCCTATGCGAAGGTCCTTTCTTTTACTTTTATGTTGAGTCTCCACCTTCTAACTTTATGCACGGTTGAGAGAGCATAGTTGCCATTCTGAGTTTTATGTGCATTTGTCCCAGAAACATTATTAATTGATTCATGATGTGTTATTGTTTGTTCTCTAATTATTTGTTCTAGTCTTCCTCGTGAACTTTGAAGGTGTCCTGCCATTTATGTTTTGCCCCACTCTTAAGGTCTAGCGAAATATCACTTTGACATGTTCTCTCTATACTTGAAACAAACGTATATCTTTCGTTGCATTATTATTCATGATCTTTTATTTGAGTTACTTCTCATGCAAGGTGATTGCTATGCTTTATTATTAAAGTTCTATTTATCATGTTTGTGTTTAAGTTCTACGATCTCAGCTTACTTATGCTTTTACATTATTGATGATCAAGTCTATGTTGGTAGCATGTCACCTCAGAAATTATTGTGTTTTTATCGTTTACCTACTCGAGGATGAGTAGGAACTAATCTTGGGGATGTTGATACGTCATAAACGTATCCTTAATTTCTGATGTTCCATGTTGTTTTCTTATTGTCCACATGTTTGCTATACACTTTATGCCATTTTTATCGATTTTCCAGACTAACCTATTGACAAGATGCCACAGAGCCAATTCCCTGTTTTCTGTTGTTTTTAGTTTCAGAAAAGTTGTTCTGCAAATATTCTCGGAATTGGAAAATTCAAAGCCCGGAAGTCTTATAATTCCCGAAGGTTCCACGGAGTCCCGAAGAGACCCGGAGGAGGCCTCAGGGGGCCCACACCATAGGGCGGCGCGCCCCCCCTTGGCCGCGCCAGGGGGTGGTGTGGGCCCCCCTGGTCTCCACCGCCTTTGCCCTTTCGCCTATTTAATCCCCCCGAGACCTAAACCCTAGATATATTCCACTTCGTCCCAAAAAACACCCAAGGCCACCATCATCGTCATCCCGAGATCGGGAGGGTTCTGGAGCTCTCCCCGGCACCCTGCCAGGATGGGAATTCATCACCGGAGGGGTCTACACCACCATGCCCACCTCCGAAGTGATGCGTGAGTAGATCATCCCTGGACTACGGGTCCATAGCAGTAGCTAGATGGTTGTTCGCTCCACTTTGTACCTCATGTTTAGATCCTGTGAGCTGCCTAAAATGATCAAGATCATCTTTATGTAGTGCTACATGTTGTGTTTCCTGGGATCTGATGAATGTTGAATGCTATGTCTTCTGATTATCAATCTATCATGTTATCTTCATGCATATGTTATTTATGATCTTGCATGCTCTCCGTTATTAGTAGATGCTCTGGCCAAGTAGATGCTAGTAACTCCAAGAGGGAGTATTTATGCTCGATAGTGGGTTCATGCGTTCTTTTAATCTGTGCTCGAGTGATAGAAACATGGCGGATGGAGGATGTGCTGTTTCCATTCGGGAGAAAACAACCGTGTTTACCTAGTTTACATTGTTTACATTACACACTTTGCTTACGGCGATAATCTGTTGCTAGCAAGTTAATACCCAATGTTTGTTCGGATGATATTCGGAGGGTAGATTATTAGTCATAGATGCAGTTGGATAACGTTCTACGTATCTTGTTGTAATGCCCGCATGAATCACATAGTAATATTTATGTCTTGCATATGCACTACGGTGCAACCTTCATTTCTGTCAATTGCCCAGCTGTAATTTGTTCACCACACATGTTATTTATCTTTCACGGAGAGACACCACTAGTGAACTGTGGACCCCGGTCCATTTTCCTCATACTGATAAAACACCTACTTCTTACATACTGTTTTCATACTGCTTCATACTGTTCCTACTGTTTTCCTGCTGTTTCCACACCATACGTTTAACCTCTTTGTGATCAGCAAAACCGGTGAGATTGACAACCTCACTGCTTCGTTGGGGCAAAATGATTTGATTGTGTTGTGTAGGTTCCACGTTGCTGCTGAACCGGTAGTGCGTCCTGCCATCTCAGCTGCTTCAACCTTCTGAAGTTACTCCTTCCTCCTACTGGTCGATTCAACATTGTTTCTTTCCGAGGGAAACGTGCTGCTGCACTCTTCATACCTTCCTCTTGGGGTCTCCCAGCGAACGTGTGTTCACACACATCATGCAGCAGCAAATAGACTCAATTAGTCGGAACAAGACACCTGAGCAGCAAATAGATCCTCAAGCCGATGCCGCCCCATCTCAGCGAAGAAGCAGCGCGGGTTCCACACATCTTTCAGGATGTGCAGGTAGCTACTCCGTGGATTATATCACAGAGAAGACAGATTGCGAGCTACATTTGACAATGAAAAACATATCCGTTAAGGTGGCAGTCGGCTATGTTTACCCAACTGAAGAGAGAGCAATGTACCATCATGAGTCCATTCCAGCTGGCTATGCTCGTGTCGGGGTGGATGCCATTGTGACGGAATTTGAAACAATGGAGCTGGATCATCCTGGAAGTGACGATGAGAAGACACTGCTCGATGTCAAGCGCGGTTTCGCCCTATGGAAAAAGAAAGACATTGTCTTATCAGACCCCTTGTCAATACCACCAACTCGTCATTGTAGCAGTCCACCTCAGCAACAAAGGCCATCGACTCGTCCTTGTAGCAGTCCACCTCAGCAGCAAAGGCCATCGACTCCTCCTCGTAGAAGTCCACCTCAGCAGCAAAGTCCACACATACCTGAGAGGGACCCCAGTGCGAGTCCACCATCTCAATATCTGCCACGTGAGGAAGCGCCCGTTAAGCGGACCGGTTCGCCGGTTGGGAAGAAACTTGGAAAGGAGACAACACCGCCGCCTATTCAGAAGTTATGTTGCGAAAAAACTTACGAGAAAACCAGCGCCATCGTTGACCGTGCCATTGAGAAAAAAGGGAAACATGTTTCCCAGCTCGGAGAACAACCTGTTCAATCGGTCCCCGCTCTCAAGGTGTTTGACGACAGGGCCGTTCAAAGTTCTCGACAACACATAGGTTCGACAACCGATTCCCCCATCACTGAAGTAGCATATAAATATGTTCTCCGGGAGAATTTGGTTGAGAATATCAGCTCCCTACAACAAAAATGCGTACTTTGAATTGTTGGTCCAAGAATACCACAAAAACAGGGATCCGGAGTTTGATGGTGGGAGTTAAGGAAGAGCATTACTTCCAAGAATACACAGTGAACGTTGACTTCGCCGAACTTTTCCAGTTATACAATCAAAGGGCCCTCGAGAAATCTATCCTCAGTTGCTATTGTCTGTAAGTGATTTATTTATGTAATTTGAAAAGTCTTTAGCTCTGTTCGTTCATTGTTTGTAATTATCCCCAATTTAATATTTTCATGCCCTATATTATGCAAATTGAAGAAGATCGAATGCAAATGGGATGGAATCACGGACACTGGGTTCATTGACCCGGATAAAATTCATCAAGTCACCATAGATGATCCTATTCATAACAAGGATACACCGGCCAATTTGCTAAGGTTTTTGAAGCGACAACGTGACAAAAAAAGAAATACTTTGGCGTTACTACTTCAAGTGAGTGTTCCTGTCTTCTAACACATTGTATTTTGCTCACCAGATGTTAAAATTTTAATCGATGAGCTATATCTATGACACTGCATATTTAAACATGCGCAGTGACCACTTTATTCTTATCTTTATTAATATTCACGCTGGAGAAGTTGAAGTCTTTGACCCAGCACACATGGAGCCTACAACATTCAGGCCCTGTTTTGAGACGTTCAAACTGTAATTTCAATTCTTATCGCCTCTTTCGTTGATTCCCTAATTAATATCAACTAATTAATAACTCTTTTGTTCATTTTCATTGTCGGGCAGAATCTGGCAACAATTCATCAATGAAGATCCGACCGGTGGATGGAAATCGAATCTGAATTGGTGTTCGAAAGTAAGTAGTACTACCTAGCTCCACACACCTTTATCATACTTGATTATTGTTTGATTGCATTACGTTATGTACAGAAATGCCCGCAACAACACAAGGGGCTGATTTATGTGGATACTACGTTTGCGAGAAAATTAACATGAGAATCAACGGGAGAATAAATAATAAAAGAAATAAAGAAGTACGTACATAATATTCATAAATTTATTTTATTATCATCAGTTCTGCTGAGTTTCAGTCATATTTCTTTTATTATGTAAGAAATAAAGATGCACTAATATATTCATTTGTATCGCATTCTTTTACAGTTGGCAAGAAAACGGTGCGCGCTCCCAAACCACCTCCGCTTGAAAGCAATTCCCGAGGAATTGGCGGGATTTTTTCCTTCGGGAGGTCATACATGATTCCGGAGAGTACCACAATGTCTAAACTATATCAATACTATGACTCAATGTAACAGTGATCCAGATGTAATCAATAACATTTACATGTGTTATATATATGCATGAAATTGATATGCATCAACTTGATCTTCATATAGATTTTTATATATGCTCAAATGCTTTTCTGGCGCATCAACGCGATCCTCGTACGATGAAACAATCTGATACGCCTAAAACCCTCCTAAACCCTAGAAAAACAATTGAAAAAGGGGGAAAAATAAAACCCCTCCTGGTCCCGCGGGCTCCTTCGCGGCCACGTGCAGTCCTCTATTATACCGGTTCGTAAGGCACCGATACCAAAAGGGGGGACATTAGTCCCGAATAATTGGTAACAATTGTCTAACCGGTACCAATTGCCCTCTCGAACGGTAACAGTGTCCCGTTTTCCACTAGTGAAACACATTTGAAATAACAACAAAAGTTATGAATATTATCGGCATGTTAACCTACCTGCCTTTTTATTCCATCATCAGTGATGTCCCATCAATGAAACAGTAAGTAAGTGGATCTTGAATCGCTAGTAAACAATCTTGATAGATATTGGTTTTTGTGGGAGTGTGTTGTCATTAAGCGTTAATTTTTAGTCACATTAATCATGAACAATGTCCAAGTGTATTTATATAATTTTGTTGAATATAAAGGGTTTGCAGTTCGACCTTGGCACTAGTCGACTTTCTCCTCCAACTAACATAAATAATTTGTTCGGAGTTGGTTTTATGGAGTGGCTAAAAAATATGAAGTCCAATATCCGGTAAGATTGGTCGCTTGAGAACAGATTATCATGTTTATGGAAATTCTTTGCATGTTATTATCTTTCTTTAGACGAATGATACATATGTCGTCTATGTGAATGATGAGTTATTCTCATTTGTAAACTTTGATAACAACATAATAATTGCTCGTCGTAGATTCGGGGTCCCTTTTTTCGAAAAAAATCAGATTTAGCTATGGGCATTCAATCTACTAAAATTAAGGTAGCAAAACTTTTTACAAAGGTAATATGGAAATCTTCTTGAAAATTGGAATTTAATATACTTTTATATTGGCTATAATAACAAATGGAGCTCGGGCTATTCAGAGCTATTTTTTTAAATTCAAAAATCATCTGTTGAAGTTTCATAAAAAGCAGAAAAAAAAATCCTTAGTGTAGACAATGTTGTATTCTACCAATGTGTAAAATCTCAATTAGAAATATCTTATATTTTGGAGTGTGGAAAAATTGACAAAATCTAAAGAGTGGAAATTTTCAACTCAAATCTGTTATTTTGTTAACTCTTTGTAGTCTAGGATATGATTTTTTTTAAATAATACAGCATTGCCTATATTCAGGATTTTTTTTAGATGTTTTACTGATTAAGTATAAAATCAGTGACAATTAATATGAATTGGAGGGAGTAATAAAAATCATGCAATGTAGAGGGAACCATGCCGTTGCACGGGAGAACGGGCAGTGTGTCGGATAGAAAAGAATGTTGCGAAAGAATAGCTCCAGTTCCAAACAGGGTGCTAGCTAGTATTCCATGCGACCGCAGCAGCAAGCAGGTGTACATATACATCTCCCCCTCCGCCGTGATTTGACGCGAGAAAGAGGACATCCACCAGCCACTCACACAAACAGCCCCGGCTAGCTTAGCTTCCCCACCTTTCCCTTCCCTTCCACTCCGCATCCATCTCCCATCTCCGGCCCATTAATACCCACCTCCTCTCTCCCTCCTCCAAGTCTCGCCATTACTGCCGTGGACGGAGCTGCGAGACAGCGAGAAAAGAGATCTCTCTTTTCTCTCTCTTCTTGCTAGCTAGGGTTTGTTAATTTGGTCATGGATCAGAGCAGCTTTGGAAATCTCGGAGCTGGAGGAGGGGGGAGCAGCAGCAGCTCCAAGGCGTCGTCCTTCCTGCAGCTGCAGCCGCTATCCACCACGACGGCCGCGCCGCCGATGGGCGGCGCGTACTACGGCACGCCGCTCGCGTTGCACCAGGCTGCCGTCGCCGCCGCCGCCGGTTCGTCCTCGCAGTACCAGTTCCACCACCACAACAAGCACGGCAGCGGCGCGGAGATCTCGCAGGTTGAGGCCGATGCCATCAAGGCCAAGATCATGGCGCACCCGCAGTACTCTGCCCTACTCGCCGCTTACCTCGACTGCCAGAAAGTGCATATCTACGCTCGTGAAAATTCGATTAATTCCACTGCACCGACTCTATCAGCAAGCATGATATATTCTACAAGCTCTTGTTTGTTTGATTCGCAGGTGGGCGCGCCGCCGGAAGTGCTGGAGCGGCTGACGGTCATGGCGGCGAAGCTGGACGCCCACCCGCCGGGCCGACCACACGAGGCTCGCGACCCGGAGCTCGACCAGTTCATGGTCCGTCTTCTTCGTCCTCGATTCCGATCACGCACCTTGCCAGGGGCTATAGCCATCTATTGTTGATCCGCCGATTCGTGCTAACTAATCCTTTGGGCTAACTGCGCAGGAGGCTTACTGCAACATGCTGGCCAAGTACCGGGAGGAGCTGACGCGACCGATTGAGGAGGCCATGGAGTTCCTCAAGCGGGTGGAGGCGCAGCTCGACTCCATCACCGGCGGCGGCCACGGCTCGGCGCGCCTCTCGCTCGCCGGTAAAACTATCCCTACACTCCCCCTCCCCTCCCATCCCATCCCATCTGCTACATGCTCGTGTGTTTTATTTATATATATATGTGTGTATCTATCAGTCAGTACCTGCATCCATGTGAGAGTGGGACTGTGAGGGAGGCTTGCCGCATTGGGAAACGTTGCTCCGGATGACGGAGGTGGTTGCCTTTGGATCATAGCCATTGTTAGCATATGTTTAGTTAATCTGTGGATTACTACTTTATGGAAGCAGAAGGCCCTAGGCCTTTGCTTTGCATGCACTAATAATAAATTAAGATTAATTAAGTATTGGTCGGATTAATTAATTAACTAATCATGTGAAGCTAGCTTTGGTTGGCATGAAGGGCACAGTGAGGAGCCATGTCTCATGCTTCTCCTCCTTTCGTTTATCATTATCTTATGGCATATGCCTAATGGAGCATGCACACTACACATCATCCTAGCTTTTCAACTAATCTTTTTCTTAGTTCAATCTCTTCTTTTCTCGCTCTTTATTTTTCACTATATGACAAGCCGCAAGAAGCCTAGCTTTGCCTTAGGGTTCCAAGGCTGCTTGCAGGAGATCTAGTCATCGATCTCCATGCATGAACCTTCAAATCATCTCTTCTTTTCTTGCACCAGCTGCTAGCATAGTAGTTATTTTTCTTCGAGATCAGCAGATGCCTTGGAAAACGCCATTATGGCTAGACAGCAAGATAACCAGTGTTCCAGCACCGTTCCAATTCCAAGGACTGTAGTGTTTTTTTTTTAAATTTGCTCTTTTCTGATTCTTCCATCTCTGGGTGCAGTGCAGGCACAGCACAGATGTGCTAGCCGTTCGTGTTTTCCGGGGGGTATTCCGTGGGAACTGTTCCGCTTGTGGGTAGGACATGTACATTACTAGTACATATATATACAGTGTGTAGGCAGATTTGAGCAGAATAATATGGATCTGATGCACTGTTGGTAGCTACTACTAGTACTGTGTGCTTGCTCTCTCTCACCGTGGTTGTGGGATGCATGAATCCAAGGAGATCAAGATCTCTAGGTGCGTTTATTGTGGTATCTATATGTTCAGAGGTCAGTTCCTTGTGGAAAAAGAGCCTAATTGCGTTGTTCTCAAGCCTACATTCATCTAGATTTTTTGGAGTCGTCTATAGTAAATTTTTTGGGGTTTATGGAAAAGGGTACATAATGTAATTGGCACTCTTCACGTTCTTGGATACGTAACTTTGACTATTAGTTTATAATAGTAATCCCTCCGTTACTAAATATAGGATATCAATGTTCTAGGTATTGCACATGTTGACTAGATACGGACTAATATAAGTGAAAATATACACTAAAAGTTGTTTAGATACATGTAGATATATACGAATGTAGAAAAAGACTAAAACATCTTATATTTAGGAACGGAAGGAGTAATATATATTCACTACAATCTAGCGGCGGTATTTTTCTTGTCTGACTTATCTAGATATGTATGTAGAAGATCGGAACATTTCAATTGTATCTTGAAATAAAGGAAGTATTTATTTATAACCTTTGATGTACTGTTTATCATAACAGAATTGTAAATTATGTTTTAGATTATTAAAGCCAAAATCCTGAGACGGTTTTTTTTATCAGCATAGATATAGGTTTGATTTCTGAAAGAAGAAATGGAATGATGGAATCTCAACAAATGTATAGGACCTCTACTTGTTTATTAAACAACCACACACGGTTATTTTCTAAGTTACAGATTCAGTCGTGCCTTTGTCTTGAGACAATTTAAGTATTTCTCTTCTATTCATATACGCCTCTTCTGATATGACATGAGACAACCATTTATCCTCATAAGCGATCGGGCAAGTCAGATCAAAACAGTGGTGTGGTTTGGGACTTCGGCAAACCCTCGGTACACCCTCAATTGTGCGTGCAAGGTGCATGCACATCAACTTACAATTTTGGGTCGCGTACACTAAAGAATTTACAATCTGGGGTCACATATATTATTGTAGACATATCTTGTGATTCCATATTCTGGTCAGGCAACAAGGACTGACACCATACATGATAGATCCAACATTATTCTTGCACATCTGATTTGAAGTTATGGTCAAACGATCTTTATTTATTCTTAAGGTCGTTTGCAAATTATATTAATATATATACATTGGCCATAGATAATGTTTAATATAAGCAATATGGTTCTTTTGATGGTATGGTCCAGATTTTGTCTGTTTGCTTTTGTTACCTCATTTTTGTTTCAGCGAGTACTGCTTCCATATAGGCATATCATGTTTGGAAATTTTCTAAGAAAGCTTTCAATTGTAATCAAATGATACCGAGCACTTGATCAGTTATGTTGAAAAAAAAAAAATTAACATTGAAAATCAATTTTAAGACTATCGCTGTAGCTTTTTGGCTCGCTTTGTTGTTGTTCTCATAATCGATTCCATTCGATCTTATTCTTAATATTTTTGTTGAAAATCCCGCTAATTGTGACTGTAGCCACACTAAACAGGTCCATGGTTCCACTGTTGCCCTCTACCCTTGCATGCATTCCTAAACGGATAGAGTTGTTTATACACAAGCGATGGGCTTTCTGAACACTGAATCCACTCCATAGCTGCTCAACATGGTCTAGACTGAAAGTCTGAAGCAAGTTTGGACGCGATAACACTCTGATCTCGACAAAACATGTCTTACCCCCACCAGTTTTTCTCTGCAGACGGCAAGTCTGAAGGTGTCGGCTCTTCTGAGGATGATATGGACGCGAGTGGGCATGAAAACGAGCCGCCTGAGATAGACCCACGCGCGGAGGATAAGGAGCTCAAGTACCAGCTGCTGAAGAAGTACAGTGGCTACTTGAGCAGCCTCCGGCAAGAGTTCTCCAAGAAGAAGAAGAAAGGGAAGCTCCCAAAGGAGGCCAGGCTGAAGCTGCTTCACTGGTGGGAGCTGCACTACAAGTGGCCTTACCCCTCGGTATGATATATACTTCCATCCTTTCAAAGTTATATTTTTCTTCTGTTCATATTTTGTAACAGCATGACATTTCCACCCAAATCAAAGCTGTGTTATGCATTCTTACTAAAGCTTGTGCCGGTTGATCAATGTGGTGAGTAGGAAACGGAAAAGATTGCGCTTGCGGAGTCGACAGGCCTAGATCAGAAGCAGATCAACAACTGGTTCATTAACCAGAGGAAACGGCATTGGAAGCCATCTGAGGACATGCCGTTCGTCATGATGGAAGGATTCCACCCACAAAATGCCGCCGCGCTCTACATGGACGGCCAGTTCATGGCTGACGGCATGTACCGCCTTGGTTCGTGAACCTCCTTGGAACCATCGAAGACGATGGCGGTGTCAATAGATATCTGTATTCAGCACATGTTGCAATGCACGGACGTTCATATGGAATTTTTGGGACCTTCGTGGATTGACAAGGGCTCGCTCTAGTTATGATGATGGCTTATAGTTCTCCAAGTAATGCTGTTAATTTCGGTTCGACGGCTTGTAATTTAGGTGTATTTGTGTCTCCTTGCTCGCACGCTGTTAATTAATTTGGTGATGCTCTATTTGATGCGATTGTATGTTTCAGATTGGTGGAACATAATCAAAGTTGCCTCTCTCTAATCAGTTATATGCATTGGCTTCTCTTTTAACAGATGAGGTCGACGTCGTCAAGAAGTGTAAATTGTTTGGAAAATTTCAGTTGATTTAAAGTTGCCCTTATGTGTTCTAATATTATCCAGTCTTTCTTGTTTTGGCCCATTTGGTTGTGAAATCTGAACATTGCCTGTTGGATCTGAACATTGCCTGTTGGACACGGTACTTCTATTTATAAAATTTCAGCCAGCATGAACTCTGTATTCTTGCTGAATATCTTGAAAACTCAAAGATCCAAAAAAAATTACTCCCCGATTAATCTGCACTGTAGTGTCCCATATCGCACTACAATTGTAACATTTCCTGAATATAGACACAACAAACATGGGAATCCACGAAAAAAAAAGGATGAAATAGAATATAATTGTATCAGCATGATCTCTGCACCAGCACGATATCGGGTAAGGGTGCACAATTATTAAAAAAAAAGGAGTGATCAAAGGAACAACTACAACAAACGTCAAAATCAATCAATAATGACGAAAAGCCGGTGGTAACAGGAAATGTGTTCTAACAGCTTCACTTTTAGGATAAGAATGGTGCACGGCGCCGATGTATCTAGATCTTACCAACAAGGTCAAATCATGAGTTTTCACCCCGAAGAGAAGTCTGCACAAGTCCTAGGAAATTCCTTCAACAAATGAATATTACATGAACACCGGCATTGTTAGGTTCAGTCAATAAATGCGGGTCATATAGTTTTCACTCTTGGAACTCAAGAGCCAACACTGAAAGAGCACCACCTCACCCGAAGTCGCCATGTGCTGTCATCACCTACCGATTCATTATCGCACAACTGCAGATGCATGACCCAAACGTGGACCTAGAACGCCACTGGATCCATCCCCGTGCAACAAATGTTGTCAAGCAGTGCCTAGGATGACGCCATTAACATCGATCACGTGATGCAGAGAGTCCAGACTGCACACCGAGCTTATATGAGGCACCTCAGAAAAGGGAAGAACCTAGTCATCGAGCTGTAATAGAGTCGTTGGATATGAAATCGTAGACGCCTTCATATGCAATGAAGATCACTCCAACCCCTTCACTAAGCCCGTCAGAACCTCCAATACAGAGATCCAAACATACTGACCTTGTGGCAACCCGAGTAGGCAACTTTCATCCGATAGACCCGAGCCCGCCACACGGGACTGTAAGTCATGTCTTGCGCCAGATGAGGAAGATGAGTCACGGTCGCTAGGAAATGGGAACCAAGAAGATCCAAAAATGCAGCGAATAAAGACCGAGAAGTCTTCTCTGCGGTCTGTCGTCGACGCTACGACCGCCCGCTGTGTGGCTACAAGGAGTAGACAATAAGCGATGTACGACCTCCATCTATATGTGCGTCGTCCAAATCTATCAGAACACGCCTGTCGTGAGAGCTCTTGCGGCGCAAAAGGACAAGTCCGCCTCGGCCATCCACCAAATAGGCGTTGGCTACCGATTTTCCTCTAGCAGAGGCGGGAATGGGAGGAGATAGGGGCGGCCGCGGGTTAGGATTTTCCTGGCCACATCGTCGGAGTGAATATGTCGCTAGTACACAATTTATTTCTTATCGCATAGCGACCCATAATATTCAACTAGTTATCACCCACTAACGTAAGTGCCATAGTTTTTTTTTTTGCTAATGTCATGACTTTTTTTCCGATAAAGGGAACTTTATTACTTAAAAGGTTTAAGCATGTACCCAGCCTCTGCATTATGAACCGTGGCGGAAACGGTACCCATTAGGGCTATCGTGTTGCGTGTTATATAGGTAGGGTAAAGCCCCCTAACTTGGCTTACAAGCAATCAACCGTATTGGAGTGGTATACTATACCATAACCAACCGGCAGACATATTACATTTAATAGCCTCCCTTAATCTAAACTTCGAAGAAGATTTAGATTACGTCTAAACTCAAGGAGATTTTTAACAGGTAGTGCTTTGGTAAAGCCATCAGCAACTTGATCCTTACTAGAGATAAACTTAATGTCTAGTTGTTTATTAACTACCCTTTCTCTAACAAAATGAAAATCAATTTCTATATGCTTTGTTCGTGCATGAAAAACGGGATTTGCAGACAAATAGGTAGCTCCCAAGTTATCACACCATAAGCAGTGCCTTTCTTGTAACTTTACTCCAAGCTCACCAAGAAGTGCTTCAACCCATATTAATTCAGCTGTGGCATTTGCTAGAGATTTGTATTCAGCTTCTGTGCTTGAACGTGACACTGTAGCTTGCTTCTTTGCATTCCATGACACAAGATTAGGACCAACAAATATAGCAAACCCTCCAGCAGAGCGTCTATCATCTATACATCCAGCCCAATCAGCATCTGAAAAGGCACTCAAAAGTGTAGACTTAGTTGTTGGTGCATGAAGATACTGACAAACCTTATTAACAGAATATGACAAATCTGGGCGTGTCAAAGTGAGGTATTGTAAGGCACCAACAATACTGCGATATTGTGTACAATCTTCTGGTCCTAGTGGTACTCCATCAACAAGAGACAAATGTTCAGTGGATGATAGAGGTGTGGGAGCAGGCTTACAATGTTGCATGTTTGACTTTTGAAGCAAATCAGAAGCATACTTCTATTGTGTCAACATAAGATCATCTGTAATTTTCTTCACTTCAATTCCTAGGAAGAAATGCAGTTCTCCTAGATCCTTAAGAGCAAAATCATCATTGAGATCTCGAAGTAATGCAGTAATGGCTTGATCAGATGAGCTTGAAACTATAATATCATCAACATATATCAAGACATAAATGATTATACAAGACTTATGATATAGGAATAGTGAAGTATCAGCTTTGGATGGTGTGAATCCAAGATTATGCAACTTAGTACTCAAACGAGAAAACCATGCTCGAGGGGCTTGTTTGAGACCATACAAAGCTTTGTCCAGTTTGCAGATATGATGTGGGGCATTGGGATCCTCAAAGCCTGGAGGTTGTTTCATATACACTTCCTCTTCCAGAACACCATGAAGAAACGCGTTCTTGACATCTAGCTGCCGCAGGCTCCATCCCCTAGAAACTGAGATGGATAAAACAGTTCTAATAGTAGCTGCTTTAACAACTGGACTGAAAGTATCTTCATAATCAATACCAAACCTTTGCTTGAACCCCTTTGCAACAAGACGAGCTTTATATCTATCAATAGTACCATCAGCATTTTTCTTGATTATGTATACCCATTTGCAATCAATAATATTTTTGGTGGAATTGTGTGGAACCAAATGCCATGTGTTGTTTTTGATAAGAGCATCATATTCTTCATGCATGGCCTTGCACCAACGAGTATCCTCAAGAGCATCAACAAGAGTATGAGGCTCTCCTGTACATGCAAGAAAACCGTAGCGCCCGTAGCGAATAGTGCCATCAGTAATAATTTTGGGATTTTTGATACCTTTCATTAGTCTGGTTTTAACTCCTGGCACACGGATGGGTGCACGCCCATCCCGCGTAGAAGATCCATCCGGGACAGCAGATCTCCCTCGAGAAGGAGCAGCAGCCCGTCGTCGCACGCCTTCCGCCCGAGGTCAACGCGTGTACACACGCCATTGGTGCGGAGAGGATGCAAGGCCATCATGATGGCAATCATTGGCGCTGTCGGGGTGCGGAGAGGACGCAGGGCCATCATGATGGCAATTATTGGTGTTGTCGGGTGCAGGGGCATCGGGGCTGTCGGCCACATGCGCACGGGGCGCTGCAACACTGCCCCCGAGGTGAGCGGACGCGCCAGGCGGGGAACCAGCGCAATCCTCCTCGGGATCATCAGACTGCTGGTCCGAGGTGGCAGGAAAATCATCCTCGGAGTCAGCGCCGTTGTCGTTTTCTGCATGCACGGAAATATCAGTTTCGGCTCCATTTGAGCCCGTTTCAAAACCATTTTCAACATCGTTTTCTCCATTGGAAGCAGAATTTGGATCCCCGTTTGCTGCAGCATCAAATTCTTCATTTTCCTGAGTATGATTAGTGACAACAGGAACAATGGGTAATGGCATACGATCATGAAATTGTGCATCCATACTAGTATGAGATAAAGAATTTTTGGGTAGGAGCAAAATATCATTGCGAAGGCAGGTGCCAGCATTGGGATTCATGGTAGCAAAGGGAAAGACATTTTCATCGAATACAACATCACGGAAAATATATACTCGACCTGTTTTGGGATCAAGACATTTTACTCCCTGTGAAGAGCACTATAGCCAAGAAAAACACAACGTGTGGATCTGAAGGAGAGTTTCCTTTTGTTGTAAGGACGCAAATTTGGCCAACAAGCACACCCAAAAATGCGAAGAGACTCATAATTTGGCTTAGTGTGAAGAAGACGTTCAACAGGTGTATCGAAATTAATGACTTTGCTTGGGAGTAGATTAATGAGAAAAGTGGCAGTAAGAAAAGCCTCATCCCAAAATTTGAGAGGCATAGAAGCATTTGCAAGCAATGAAAGACCCACTTCAAGTATGTGTCTATGCTTGCGTTCTGCAGAACCATTTTGTTGGTGAGCATGTGGGCATGAAACATGATGTGATATACCAACTTTTTGAAAGAAGCTATTAAGTTTCTCATACTCACCCCCCAATCAGTTTGCATTGTTTTAATTTTTGTGCCAAACTTTCTTTCAACAAATTGTTGAAAATTGAGGAAGACTTGATACACCTCAGAACGATTTTGAGCAAATAGATCCATGTAAACTTACTAAAATCATCAATAAAGCTTACATAATAGCAATGTTTGCCAACAAACATAGGTGCTGGACCCCACACATCAGAGAAGATCTGTTCCAAAGGAACAGTAGCTACACTTGTGGACATAGGATAGGGCAACTGATGGCTTTTGGCTAACTGACATGAATCACAAACATAAGAATTTATTTCTGGAGTGTATGAAATATTATTTTTCCTAAGAATCTATTGAACCACAAAAGAAGAGGGATGTCCTAAGCGGCGATGCCACGTGGAGGATGATGGCTTTATTGTAATGTAGGCTTGCTTGGAGAACTCGATGGAGGAAGACACTAGTGGATAGAGACCTCCTTGGCATGGACCTTTATGAAGAGTTCGTCTGGTGGCCTGATCCTTAATCAAAAAGAAGTTTGGGTGAAACTCTAGAAAAATATCATTATCACGTGTAAGCTTGTGTACTGACAAGAGATTTTTAGATACACTAGGGATGTGGAGTATATTATTGAGATGAAAAGAACTAGTAGGAGTGCACAATTTTGAATGACCAATATGTTCAATTTTCATACCATTGACTTCAACAGTGTAGACCTTGTCACGCCCATGATATTTCTCACACACCGAGAGCTTGTTTAATTCACCAGTGACATGATCAGTGGCACCCGAGTCTGGATACCAGTTTGTGTCGATGCCGTAGGACACATGATTTGCCCCCTTGCGCTCCTGATCTTGCTCATCATCATCGGAGTGGTCACGTTTGAACCTCCACCAACAATCTCCGGCAGGGTGCCCATGTATTTTGTAGATCTGGCAGGTAATGTCAACATACGGGGTCGGGGCACGGCGCTCGTAGCGATGACGACGTGTGTGGCCATCATCATCAGTGCGGCGCGCACCATCATCACGATCACGGCACCGGTAGTTCTCCTCATCACGGCGTCTAGTGGTGTCATCACGACGACGCTCGTAGCGGTCATCGGTGCGGCGGCGATCCCCATGGTCACCGCGCTCCCCACGATAGGCGCGATCACCGCGCTCACGCTCGGGTGAGCGCTCTCGATCTCCACGGCCACGGAAGTCACCGCGGCCCTTGCCATTGGTCCTGGTAGCAGCATTAGCGGAGGAGGTGAAGCCTCCACCACCGGAGTTGAGCATCTCATCGCGAAGGTCATGGGCAGCAATCTGGGCGAAGAGATCATCCAGAGTCGTGCCTGGATTGGCATTGACATAGGATACAAGCGAATTGTAGCTGGCATCCAGCCCGTTCAGCATGTACCCGATCAGCTCATCATCTTCAACGGGCTTCCCAGCGGCTGTGAGCTCGGAGGAGTAGCCCTTCATCTTGGCGAAGAACTGCGCGGCAGTCAGCTCGCCCTTCTTTGTGTTATTCAGTGCACCTCGCAGAGGATTCACCCGAGTCCGGGAGTGCGAGGAGAACATCCCATTAAGAACTGACCACACCTCAGCCGAGGTTTCGAGTCCGACAACATGGGGAAGGATTTCCGGTGACAGAGAATTCACGAGGAATCCGAGGACCGTTTGATCCTGCAAGAGCCATGCGGAATACGCAGGGTTGGGGATTGTGATCTTTTTCATGTCTTGGTCTTCACCCTCCAAGGTTTTCTCCGGCGCGACGTCTGTCCCATCGAGCAGGCCAATGGCTTGAGCCCCACGGAGCGTCGGCAGAGCAAGCGTCTTCCAGAACAGAAAGTTCGTCCGGTTGAGTTTTTGGGAGGGCGGGGATCCCAGTCCGGCGGCAGCAGGGGTCGACGAGGATGATCCTAGCGACATGGCTACGGCGAGGAGGGATTGTGGTTTTGGCTTTTGGTTTCCTGGTAGATTGGTTTTGAGGATCGCTCGGCGGCGGCGGCGGCTAGGTCAGAGAAGAGCTCGATGGCTCTGATACCATATGAACCGTGGCGGAAACGATACCCGTTAGGGCTATCGTGTTGCGTGTTATATATGTAGGGTAAAGCCCCCTAACTTGGCTTACAAGAAATCAACCGTATTGAAGTGGTATACTATGCCATAACCAACCGGCACACATATCTATACTTCTTAAAAGACAAAACCCCACTAAGATGCATTTATAATTTTTCTATCTCAACATGCAAGCTATCCACATCATCCACCATTTTAGCCAATCAATTACCCATGTCATCTCCACTAATAATTGTGATATTACATATTTCATGCCACATAACCATGCTATTTTTTCAACCATATAATTATCCATGTCACTAATATTTATTTCTCAAAATATACAATAATTTCAAGCGAATTAAATTTAGTATATCGATTATGCGATCAATTGAATCTTTATAATGGAATATTTCAGACACCTTTTTCATTCATAGAATATTTTTTTTAAAGAGATACCCGCTGCAACGCGCGGGGTATTCTTATCGATTATGTGGTCAATTCAATCTTGATAATTGAATATTTCATACACCTTATACTCATTTAGAATATTTTTTAAAGAAATACCCGCTGCAACGTGCGGGGAATTCTTCTAGTTACATTTAACATGCATAACCAAGATGCACACAGCCACATGTCTACAACGAGTAATGTCGTGACTTACTAACATTTTCGGGTAAATGTGGCTGGTCATTAGCCATGTCTAATAACATAATATAAAAGATAATTGAGCCGTTTTGAGAATCCCTGAGGTATCATTTACTTGAATGGAGAACACGGCTCCTTACTTTTCTATGATAAATAAAACATTTTAACAAGAGTGCTTGAGATAACCTATTCCTAGTACCATGCGCATTATGATTCTGTTCTCATCTTCATTTTTTATCAAATGCCACTAAAAAGTCATATATGATTGAATATGATGTGACAAGTGTAGGATGTTGACACTAAAATATGCACACAGATCTCAGAGAAACTACATTAAAATACACAAGATCAAATTGGCAAACCCTTAAAGCCAATCATTGGTACTATAAATTGTGTTGGTTGCCAAGGATGTCAGCATCACGATGATTTTTATCTTGTTCAACGATGATTTTCTTGATGGCAGTCATGGTAGGTGATACCTATAAAAATGGCAATTAATTAGGCGTACTATTCATATAGATTAAAAAAACAAAGAGAAATATTAACCACATATACAACTAAAATTATCGGGAATGAAATGTGCAACGCACTCTAGCACTTACAAGATCAAGAAATCGGAAAAACCTAGTGCATTTGTACTTTGTGTGCAATCGGGTTGCAATAGTTATTGAAGCTTCCTTAAAAAGAACTTACTAGAGACATGATCATAGTGGCCGTGTACAAGATTCCACAGGAATGTTTGTACGAGGTACCGCTCTTTTGGCTTCCGCCGTGCCTCCCAAGTCCCGACTGTAACAGTACAACTAATCAGTGGCATTATTGCAGTGTTGCCCAGTGAGAAATCCTACTGTTGCCAAATAATTAGTACTAGCATACATGTTGGCTGCAGGTTGTTCAAGGTGCTGCACCATCTTTCTTTATGATGAGTTGTACACCTTGTACTACTGCTTTGGTTACTATTGTTTCGCCTGCAAATAGTAGTAGTAGTAGCAGCAGTACGTCTCTGTGACGGTAACAAAGGAGCTGGAGCAGTGTTTGTTCGCTTGAGAGAAGAAGCAGAGAACTGCAAGAGAGATTTTATTCAATTTTCATGATGACTTTTTTCACCTTTTTGGAGGGTTTTGATTCTTGCACTGTTTGAAAGGTTAGTCTGCTCCCCAACAACTGATGGTTGGAATGTACTGAAACCCCAAGAAATAGAGCTGCAATAACGTCAGAATTGCAGAGACTGTCAAGCAGGTTAACCATGTCCTCGTTCATTGGCTGATTAGTCACCATTCCTAGTACCAAACAGTAGTCATCACTGCATCGTTTTCGGGCACACAATCGAAACTGGTGATCACCAAGTTGCATCCTCCATCAACCAGTGACCTGCAACCATTTCCAGGGAGACAGTGCTGCACAAAAATGGGGTGAGAATTAGACGGCAGGTCGTGTCAGAGCATCGCGATATATGCTTATTTGCACAAGCAGTAATTGAGAATTGGAGCTTTCAACCGCCATCTGTTTCGGCGTCAGAGGAGTGACAGTAACACCGACTACACCTGTTGATGATTAGGTACCATTACATTATTATCATGTCATCTCAACACATGTCGGTAACTGGCACTGGCAGCACTGTTAACAATGGCATGTGCCAGCGCATTCATGCACCTGCAACATGAGACATGTCTCTGATCGATAAAACCGACGATAGGGGCGTGTTCGGTGAAACCGTGAATTCTTGGGCCTCTTTGATTCATAGGATTGGTATTGGAATTTTGTAGGATTCAATCCTATAGGAAATTTTCCTATATTGACTGTTTGATTCATAGGATCATATACTATAGGAAATATTTCTATAGGAATCTTATAGTACAAATCCTATAGGAAAAAAACATGAATTCCAACCTAATGGAAAAATTCCTTCACACAATCAAAAGAAACTGATCTTCTCATAGGATTTATTTAGCCATACCATACCAATTCTATAAGTTTCCTATTCCTCCGATTTTTCTATCCTATGAATCAAAGGAGCCCTAGCCTTCCAAAGGACCTTTCAAAGGCTGGCTGGGGAGAAACACGGCATACGCCTTATTCTACAGCTCATTTGGTACAAGATTAATTTATATAAATACTTAAGACGAGACTTATACAAAAGTATGTTATCATTTTTTAGAATCATTTTTTATGTCATTTTTTAATTTTTTCTTAAATAACTTGACGTTTTCATAACATTCACTTCTCTACTCATCTAAATAACTTGTATCAAGGAAAAAAAAATTCTCACCAACAAGTTTTAAATTATAGTTAAGTTCTCTAATAGCCCAATAGATTTTTGTTCTTAGACTGAAGCGTAAGGCTGGTCACCATCGCTCTAATCGTCGGATGAGATAACGATGATTTTTTAGTTTTTGAAAGTGGCGTTGGAGACCAGAGTGCCTTATGTTTTGTTGGTTGAGAGACCTCCTCTGTCGTCGCCCGTGATGTCGATATCTTTTGTTCGAGGGACTGGAATTGTGGAAACATCCCAACCTAAGAACTAAAACTGGAACTAACAATTATCGACGTATAGAAAGAATAAAATCATCAACAAAATGGAACTCTTAAAGTGCCACTACTCAAGTAACATAATTCTAAAGGCAGGGCTGAACCATGCTATTGCAAAACTCAATCAATATCTACGGTGTCTTTGTAGATGAGCTGGTCATACAGCTGCATACTTTTGTAAAGAAAAAGGAAAAATGTTGAAAACCAATAATGCAAGAATCATTAATCTTGTCATGGTCCTAGTACCCAAAATCTAGGGGAGCAACAATATAGTGAGACGCAGGTAAAAAGCATGCATCACAAAAATGTATAGATACATTCATATTTGGACAAGTGGAAGTCAATTATTGTTGAACAGAGGGAGTAGAAAGCAAGAAACTGATTTAGGTACTGCCTTTCATGTCGGATTCCTGCACGACGCTGATTCCGCCGGACCACATTCACAGGCGAAGCCAATCGGAGGCCCACGGTTTCTTGTTGGACAAATGTCGGACAAAAATCATCGTAAGGATAGCAGTGTTCATGACCGACTTACGTATAAAACACCTCATTGCACATTGTGCCACAGTTCAAACCATCTTATCATAGCAAACTACTCCCTCTGTTCCATATTAGATAACTCTCATATAGATGTATCTAGACATATTTTAGTACTAGATACCTATAGTTGAGAATCATCTAATATGGAACGGAGGGAGTATAACAGAGGCATATCTCTTAATTTACACAGTTCGGTGTGCAACTGCCAGCTGACGTTTGTATGTTTTTAATCTAAACCTAAGTTTCTGGTTGCCTCCTTGTTTGAATAGGATGGAATTATGACATATAGATAACTCTCATATAGATGTATCTAGACAAATTTTAGTACTAGATACATCTAGTTGAGAATCATCTAATATGGAACGGAGGGAGTATAACAGAGGCATATCTCTTAATTTACACAGTTCGGTGTGCAACTGCCAGCTCACGTTTGTATGTTTTTAATCTAAACCTAAGTTTCTGGTTGCCTCCTTGTTTGAATAGGATGGAATTATGACATTGTTAGAATCACTAGGGCATGAGTATAGGTGACTTCACATTAGCACCTGAAATCAAACGAACACATGATTTTTGTTTTTAGAAAAAAAGAACATGTCCTTCAATGGTGGGGAAAACCTGGAATGTAGAGGCTACATATTACCTACTTTGAAAAGGGCACCCCATGACTGCAATGGTGAAAAACCATATGGCATCAAAGCAGTGGTGAGCAAGTCCACCGTGGTTAACATCAGTGGTAAAGAACTCCATGCGAACGAAGTGGCGGCGAATAGTACTTATTGTCGGAGAGTTATCTGTCAAGGACAGAATCTCTCTAGACGTTCGAACAATGGGGGCTAAACACACTTCCTTCACCTCTTGAGGAGGCTTCGCGAGGAGAGCTTGAGAACAACGACAATGGCGACGCAAAGAGTTTACCCAGGTTCAGGCCATCGGTGTGGTGTAAAACTCTACTCCTGCTTGTCTGATGGATTGCATTGCGGTGACTACAGTACAAATGCGAGCTGTGCTCGGGTCATACTATGGGGGCTCCTTATGAAACTGAGCTCCCCTTCTACGAGGGCCGAAGGGCCCTTATTATACCGACGTTTGGACCTCCTTCCCACTCATTTGGCGGGAAAGGGTTCCCACAATGCGCCAAAGTGGAGGACAACCCGTACTCTGTGTCACCTGCGTGGTCTTGGTCGTCGAGGATAGCTGCACCGTCCATGGCAGGATGGTGGGGGCGTCTGGTGGCGTTTCCTATGTCTTGTAGTGTAGTCCTGGTCTCCTTGCACCAAAGAGGAAATCTTGGGAAGACGCTTTGGCCAGAGCAGTCCCCCCCCCCCCCGCGCTTTATACACGGGAATGGCAACTGCGGCCAAAGCGGGATTGCGCCCCTGCAATGCCTCCGTCAGCGCATGGAGGCGCGGTTGTTAGTTGCACATGCCTTTTCCCCCACCGAACAAGCGAGTTCCTTCGGGAGGAACGGGTGGCGACGTGGAGTTCCTCCCCAAGGATGAGCCGGCGGGCCCTCTTCTTCGGGCACCCCGATGTAGGAAGAGCATCGGCTGGGTGCACTTCTCACGAGGGAGCGTGCCTATTTGGTCTTGGAGATGTCTGCCAGGCCGGGCCGCAGCAGACGGGCCTGGATACCCCGGTATTCGGAGGCCCGACAGTAGCCCCCGGGCCTGTGGCAGACACGTGGCCAAAGGATGCGACAAGTCGCGGGGACGCCCGATGCTTGCCTGGCCGCGGGCACGTGGCGCAACGGTTGACACGTGACACCCCACGACTGATTGGACGTGGGGGAAAACAGTTCCCTACGCCGCAGCCCGACCGTCGATGCGGGCCTAAAAAGCCGAGCCGGAGACCCTACTCCTCTTCCCCTATTCTCCAGTCCCACTTCCACTTCCCCTTTCGTCTCCCTTAGGCTGGGACGAGACACCTCTCTTCCTCCATCGATTGCCGCCGCCTTCGTCCCCAAGCTCCAGTACCATAGTGACCTTGATCGAGCCCTCCGTCATCGACACCGTCAAGATGAAGAAAGTCCGCCGCATGGCTGCCCGTTCCTCTAACGAGCACGTCCCGATAGTCCTTCACGCAGATATGGCGGAGCTTGATGATCTTTCCCCGACGTCGAACCCGATCTTCAACCGGCCAGTTTTGTCCGGGATGGTTCCCCCTTCTCCTCCTTCCACGCCATTCTTGAGCATTATCAAATCCACCTGCTTCATCTGCATCCCAAATCTATCCACATTCTCTCCGCTTTTGCCTTCTACTATGAGGAATTTCTTTGCACGAGGCCCTCGATGGCCCCTTTCCGTTGTTTCTTCATGCTGCGAGAGGACTGTGAGGATCGAGGCGTCGGCGATCTCTCCTTCCACACCGGGACTGGCCTAGGGGTTGTGTTCCCCCAGATAGACATCCCTCACGAGGCTCCCGGCTTCTGCGCGAGGTGGTTGTATGTGGACACCGGCGAGGTCTGTGACCTCCTTGACTTTCCTTCATACTCTCCCATGGGGCACTCGGGGTGGGGGCAAGAGGATCTCGCGGGTGCGAGCATGTGGCCTCTGATGGAGCGCGTGAACACGCTGTACGACGAGGGCCTCACCCTCGCCATGCTCGTGACCGAAATCCTCTATCGGCACCTTGCTCCCTTGCAGTGCCACGCGAGGCACCTGTGGATGTACACGGGTGTTGAGGACCCGATGCGGCTTGATGACCGCTTCCTCTATCTTGAAACCTTTGAGAGCGATCTTTGGCTGCTCCTCGGTGAGTACACGCCGACGTGGTTAATTCCTGACATGTCCCTCCTCTACAACTTGTCGACAGAGGGGAAGGACGCGGTTGTAGCCCTAATGCCGCTCTTTGATCGATGGGGTCCTTTAGCTGAGGGGAAGGAGTCGCTTGCGGACAATCCATACGCAATGGACTCCGTTGAGAAGAGCGTCGAGAGCCCCCCATCCCCCAGGCTGTCGGGTTAGTGGCCTCTTCGTCGAGGGAGCACGGGATGGTGGTGTTGTCCTCGGAAAACGAAGGGGGCTAGGACGAAGATGTCTCCACCATCAGACCCCTGCGCCGCCCGAGGCAAGGAGGTGGTGAAGAGCCAGGCCAAGCATCAGACAAGCATTGCTTGGGCAAAGGTTCGAGGCTTGATGACGCCCCGTCGACCTCCGGTGGCGCCACCGCTGACGGTTCCCTGGAGCGGGAATCTCTCTTGACAGGTGCCACCCCAGAGTGTGGCGCTTTACTGTAAGGTGAGACTTCTTGATACGAGTTCTCCTTTCGCCCGTACTTTCGCCGCATTTTGACGATCTTCGCCTGCTTTGACAGTGATCAGGTTATCGATGAGCCCGTGAAGCCACGGGAGCGGGCCCCTGATCCTACGGTCGCGCCCTCGGCGGTGCAGCCGGTTGTCGAGGCAACGATAGAGGGGGTCTCGGGGCGTCCTCTCCCTATCACCTGGAGGCATCAGTGGAGGGGGCGCTGGTAACCCTGCCAGCCCCCAGCACGGGAGGAGAGGCCAGAGACTCGCGGGGCCGAAGTCGAGGTGGGGGCAGCGCCGGAGACGGGCGAAGACCTCGTCGTGGCGCCCGTCGCGGACCACTGGTCTCCACTAGTGCAAGGCTCTACCAGCGCCCACCCTAGCATGGGCGTCCTTGTTGAGGATCTCGTGAGACAGATCCACGACATTGCCCGAGCCCAGAAAAACTCCCAGACGGCCATCCTGGCCGCCGAGCACGATCGCCTCAAGGCTCTCGGTGGCCAGCTCAGAGAGGCGATCGCAGACAGCCTCGTGCGGGAAGAGACTGCGGTGGCGACGAGGCACGTGATGCTCGAGGAGGCTGAGCTCTAGCGCCATGACGCCTCTTTAGCACTGGAAGACGCCAGGAAGGCGCTGGCTAGCGCAGGGTGACCAGGAGGAGCTCCGCCTTGAGAGGAACCAACATTCCTTGGAGGTAGAAGAGTGGGCCCACCATCGCCGGGCCAGGGAGGAAAGACTCGCCTCTAGGGAGGAAGCAACAGACGAGGCTGAGAAAGATCTCTTGGAGCGAGAGGAGAAGGTGGCTCACGCCAAGATAGAGCTCAGCCTCGAGCGGAAGCACTTTGAGACCATGGAGGCCTGGGTGCAGGAAATGGAGGCCCACACCAAGCAAAACATCGATAGCTACAATGCTCGGCTCGCCGTACTGAAGGCCGAGCGCGAAGCAGGTATTCGGAACTAGGTTGATGTTGGTCTTGCGTCCATCCCCAAAAAGCTCCCTAGGGAGTTCGGCCAGAAGAACAAGGACCTGGAGGCCAAGTTCGTCCAGCGGAAGAAAGAGCTGGAGAAGAAGGTCAAAGACCCCGAGGAGGACCTGCGTCTGGTCCGTCGAAGGCGCGATGAAGAGAGTAAGGCGAAGGAACTCACAGCTAAAGAGGCTGCGAGGTACCAGGTGGACCTGCTGGCCCTGCAGGGGCAGATTGCCCCACTCATGGAGGGAGAGGAGGAGCGCCGGTGAACGGATAGTATGGGCACCTAGAGGAGGGTGAATAGGTGCTACGACTAATTTTAATTTTTCTTCAAGATTGTAACACCTGGGGTGTTACCCTAAGTTAGATAGTTGGTTGCTTTCCTTTTTGCATTGCATCACATGCATCACATAAGCATTGCACTCTGTTTTCAAAAAAACAACTCAAAATTCAAACCACTTTAAACTTTCACACATGTCTAAAATTCCAATTGAAAGTTGCAAAGTAAACCACTCAATTGTTTTTCAAAAAGTTTGAAGTTGAATCTATTAAAATTGCCTGCTAAATAAAATTTTCCCTTTTGTTAAAACCCTAATGGTAAATTCAAATAACACATTCAAATCAAATCAATCCTACTTGGCAATATTTCAAATGGGAGTTTAAAAATTAAAATCTTGCAAACAAATTAAATTCAATAATGTTTGCATAATTGCTTGAACTTATTAAATAAAATTTGTTTATTTCCAAAATTCCAAACCAAACCCTATTTGAAAGTCACCTAACAATTTAATATCAAATTAAAAATTCAAAATGTTGAAAATAATTTAACCCACCTTGTTGTTGCTGTTTTGCAATTAATAGAAATTTAATTATAAAATAAAAACCCCCCAAATTCTATTCCTATCTCTCTTTCATCCTTTACAAAAAATAATTATAAGGAAAATAAAAATAAAAAAAAGAGGGGTGAGCTGAGAGAATAGGCCAGCCCACAGCCATCTTTCTTTTCCCTAAGCCCACCCCTTTCCTTTTGGCCCATACCCTTTCGGTACTTGTCGTCTTCCTCCTCGACATGTCGTCAGCAGTACGAACTGCATCGCCACCGTAAGATCACCTCCTCCTCCATCTGATTGCCTGCCGTACGAGCTCGAGCTCCCCTTAAAACCTAGCCACCGACCCCCTCTGCTCGCTAACCCTAGAGCCCCTCCTTCTCCCATCGCCGCCGTCCTCTCTCTTCTACCCATCGATCCCCTCTGTCGGGGGGTTACCCCCGAGTAGGGTAAAGACAGGTGGTAAAGGCCGCGTACGGAAGAGAGGTTTGGCCGAGTAGCCGACTACCGGGTACTCGCTACCCGGTCGACTGCTACCCGGTCTCACCTCAAGATGGCCAGAAGGAGATATCAATCAGTTTCTACCATGTCGAGTAGAAGGTTTGGCCCGAGTACAATTGGCGGGAACATTTGGCGGGAAACTACTCGGGTAGGAAGTCAAAGGAGCCGTTCTGACACAGGATCCCGCGTATCCTGGGTCCGTACTTGGCAGCATTCGAACTACTGTTCACGTGGGGACGGTCTGTCTGACAGTGACAGCATGGAAGCAGTCGGTGGCAGGATAAGGGGGACCTACTCTGTGACTAGGTACAGTGATACCAGTCTGTCCCCTAGTTTTGCCCAACGACTTTACAGAAGCAGCCAAGACCAACGACCAAAGCTGTCAGCGGGTACTCGGAGAAAGGACAGTGTGGACACTATGTCGACACTTGTCTAGGATTTGGACGTATCCGGCTGGGCACCATGTATATAAGGTGCCCCGCCGCCTCCTGCGCGAGGCAGGCTCATATGCTCACAAACGCTCTCGCTGGAAACCCTAGAAACCCTAACCCCTTGACCTAGCTCTACTCGGAGAGGGGCAAGGGGCTACTCGGTAGCGTTACTATTTGTACTGTACCTACTCGGAGAGACACCGTAATACAGAGAGAAAGGCAGGAGTAGGGGTTTTACCTCCTCACGAGGGCCCTGAACCTGGGTACACCGTGTTGTTTGTGTTGTGTGGATCTTACCTCACGCGGCTACTCGTCGCGTGATCCCTCCCCGGACACCTCCAGCGTCCTTCGTCCCCACATCTTTAGCCATCCCATGGCATCTGCCGTGACACCACCACGACAGTTGGCGCCCACCGTGGGGCAACCAGCGGCGCTGGCTGGAGTTTCTGTTCGGACGGGATCTTCATCAGTGGAGCGCGTAGTTTGTGGCCTTGTCCACAGATTCGGCTCCTTCGACTTTGTCACCGACAACGCTGGCTGTTTCGGCGGCAAGGCCATGCCGGAAGGCGGCTCGGTGATCTCCTTCGGCTCTCACCTCGTCTACGTCGCC
This sequence comes from Alopecurus myosuroides, assembly GCA_028641055.1. Classification (NCBI taxonomy): domain Eukaryota; kingdom Viridiplantae; phylum Streptophyta; class Magnoliopsida; order Poales; family Poaceae; genus Alopecurus; species Alopecurus myosuroides. The sequence continues at coordinate 289,981,675 of CM054059.1, forward strand.
ACCGTCACCAACGACACCTACCCCGAGCTGGTGCACGACGCGGAGGATCCTCCCGCGGTTGTTGCTGCTCGTGGAAGGCCCGTGCGCAGCTCTGCATGCTGCGCTGAGGTGATGGTGACTGGCTTGGCGGCAAACGCTGGCGCAGCTGCCACTGGCGCTGCGGCCGTCGTCGAGGAGGTCGACGACCCGCCCGCGGGTGGCAGGACACGCCGGCCCTACGAGAAGGAGTGCAACCTGCCGCCTTCCACGTCTACGGTCATCCCCGCGTCAGCTGCGCGAACCGGGATGCCCACTCCCACCGACCTCGAGCTCCTAGCCGAGAGGGAGCAGCTCGAGCGGCAACGCCAGGAGCTGCTCGCCGAGCAGGCGGAGTTGGAGAAGATCAGGTTGGAGCTGAGCCTGGACCAGCTCGAGTACAACAAGGCTCACGGCTTCACGCCGGTGGCCAGGAGGCCCAGCAGGGTAGGCGCTACGCGGCGCAACCTAGGCGCCAAGATGGCGACTGTGGCGGAGGAGCCCGCGCAGTCGGCTACCGCGAACACCTTCACAAGGCCAAGGTACAGCACACCCGCCAAGACGCTGCGAGCTGCGGAGGCTGTGGCTGCCGAGTTGCCGCGCCTAGAGGGAGAGGCGCGTCGCAGGCAGCAGGAGAGGCTAGGCGAGCTAGTGCTGGAAGCTGCCAGGCAGAACGAGGAGTTCCGGAAGGCCAACCCGGGAGCTGGAGCTTCGCAAGTGGTTCATTCGCACGCGGCTAGATCTAACGATCAAGCCTCATCTCCGCATCCTAGCCGCGAGAAGAGCCGCAGCGGGCGTACGGGTAGAGACAGGCAAATGCAGGTGTATGACCCGGCTGCTGCCGCGAAACAGGTTGCTGTGCCGCAGCAGCCCGGGCAGGAACACAACGCTGCAAGAGCAGGCTCTCAAGCCCACCAAGCTCAAAGCCGTGTCCGAGAAGCCGCACGTCCGGGTACTTCTCGGCAACCCGCAGCTCCGCCTACTCGGCAGAGGCAGCAGCCACGCCCAGTGGCACCAGTCGTCAACCCGGTGGAGCAGCCTGCCGCTATGCAGGTGGATAGGTATGATGATGGTTACTCGGCTATGGAGATGGCTGGTTATGACATCCATGACCGTGTGGGTGAGCGCGTGTTGGCGCCTGGAGATGCAAGGCACCAGCTGGACCGCATCAGCTTGTCGGCGCGGCTTGAGAACACGGGTCCTCCTGGCCCCGAGTGCTTTGGCCCGCGCATCATGAACGAGCCGTCCGTGAAGGGCTTTCAGCTCGCGAGAGGCACCAAGAGCTACAATGGTAGCACCAAGCCTGAAGATTGGCTCAACGACTACGTCACCGCGGTCCATATCGCGAATGGCAACAGGAGATGGGCGGTACGCTATGTGCCGCAGATGCTAGAAGGTCCAGCTCGCACTTGGCTCAACAACTTGCCCAAGAACAGCATTAACTGCTGGCTGGACTTCTCGGATGCCTTCATCAGCAACTTCACCAGCACCTACAAGAGGCCGAATAGGCCACAGCAGTTGTCGGCTTGCCGGCAGCGAGAAGACGAGACGGACCGCGAGTACCTTACTCGGTGGAGCACCTTGAGGAACACCTGTGAGGGTGTGAATGAAGCGCAGGCCATCACTTGGTTTGCGCAGGGTTGCCGACATGGCAGCATGCTGTGGCAGAGATTGCAGAGGGAGATGCCCAACACCCTGGCCGAGACCATCAAGATTGCGGATCAGTACGCACTCGGTGATCCTACTCAGCCACTGATGGATTCCTCTGAGCCGAGAAGAAACTTCAACAGCAGCAAGCGCAACGAGTTCCGCAACAAGCGCCGAGTAGATACTCGGTACGATCCCGAAGAGGTGAATGCAGTGAACGTCGGAGGCGGTGGTGGCCAAAGGCAAAAACCTGCTGGAGCCTACGGGCAGAACCAGAACCAGGGCCAAGGCAACAAGAAACCGTTCCGCACTGCGCAGCCGAGTAGCGGGAACTCCGAGCAGCCGAAGAAGTTTGTCTTCGATGACATGAAGGATGGCCCATGCAGCTTTCACACTCATCACCCCTCAAGGCCCGCGAACCACACTACTCGGCAATGCGAATGGTGGGATGTGATCAAGAGTGATGGCTTGCCTCCTCCACCTCCTCTGCCAGCCGCGAATGCCACTGTTCAGCCTACTCGCGCTCCCGCAGCTCGGCCGCCAGTGTACCCGAGAAGGGAGAATGTCAACCAGGTGGCTTTAGGAGCCAACCAGAACTTCAACAACGAGAGGTACCGCAACAACAACAACAACAACTACAACCGCAACAACAACAACAGAGGCAACAACAACTATCAGGGCAACAACAATGGCAACAATGGCAACAACGGGGGCAATGGCCCTAACCAGTACCAAGAGCACCATGAGAGCTATATGATCTTCACTTCCGAGGCAGTCGACAAGCAGTCACAGCACAGGCGGGCCATGGAGGTCAATGCAGTGATTCCAGCTGTTCCTCACTACATGTACTGGTGTGATCAGGAGATCAGGTGGACTCGGGCAGATCACCCCAAGGTGATGCCCAATCCGGGTACCTATGCCTTGGTGCTGGATCCCACCTTCCTGGGCCCCGAGAAGAACGTGAGGTTCAGCAAGGTGCTGATCGACAACGGCAGCAGCATCAACATTGTGTACAAGGACACACTCGAGAAGCTTGGCCTGGCCGAGAACATGATGCTGCCCAGCAAGACCACTTTCCATGGCATCGTGCCCGGGATCTCCTGCAACCCGATTGGCCGAGTGTGGATCGATGTGCTATTCGGTACTCGGGAGAACTGCCGCACTGAGCGCCTGCAGTTTGAGGTGGTGGATCATCAGAGTCCCTATCACGCTCTACTCGGCAGGCCTGCTCTGAGCAAGTTCATGGCCTCTACCCATGTGGCTTACCTGAAGATGAAGATCCCCGGGCCCAATGGCATCATCACCATCTCGGGAGATTACAAGAAATCCATGGAGTGTGCCTCTGCTAGCTCCCAGCTGGCGGAGTCAATGGTGATTGCTGCCGAGAAGAAGAAGATGTACGAGGTGGTGGCCATGGCTCAGTCCGCACAAGCTGGCGCACAAGGTGTGCCGAGTACTCAGCATGGTACTGCTTTCCAAGCTGCCAAGGAGACCAAGACAGTACAGGTTGACCCCGAGTTCCCGGAGCGCGTGGCCATCATTGGTGCCGGGTTGGCGGAGAAATAGGAAAGCGCGCTCATCCACTTCCTCCGTGAGAATCGGGACGTGTTCGCCTGGACCAATGAAGATCTACCAGGAGTCCCGAGGGAGTTGGTTGAGCACTCTTTGCATGTGCGCCCTGACGCCAAGCCCGTGAAGCAGGCCTTGCGCCGTTTCGGGGATGAGAGAAGGAAGGCCATCGGTGATCAAATCACCAAGCTGCTGATCAGTAACTTCATCATGGAGGTGCTGCACCCGGACTGGTTGGCCAACCCGGTCATGGTCGAGAAGAAAAAGGAAGATCCCAAGGCTGCCACTGCATGGCGCATGTGCGTCGACTACACCGACTTGAACAAGGCATGCCCCAAGGATCCTTTCCCGCTACCTCGCATCGATCAGGTGATCGATTCCACTGCCGGCTGTGAACTGTTGTCTTTCATAGATGCCTACTCTGGTTTCCACCAGATTGCACTCAACCCTGCTGATCAAATAAAGACTGCTTTCATTACCCCGTACGGGGCTTATTGCTATCGTGTCATGTGTTTTGGCCTGAGGAATGCGGGTGCAACCTATCAGAGATGCATGCAGAAATGCTTGCATGACCAACTCGGCAAGAATGTGCAGGTGTACGTAGATGACATTGTCATCAAAACGAATAAAACACATACTCTGCTTGCCGACTTGGAGGAAACCTTTGCTAACCTACGCAGGTACAAAATGAAACTGAATCCGAGTAAGTGTACCTTCGGTGTACCAGCTGGAAAGCTACTCGGTTTCCTGGTTTCTAGTCGGGGCATTGAAGCCAATCCGTCTAAGATAAAAGCTATTGAAAGCATGTCTTTGCCGAGATCATTGAAAGATGTGCAGAAGTTCACGGGTTGTTTGGCATCTCTGAGCCGTTTCCTGGGCCGAATGGGCGAGAAGGCTCTGCCTCTGTACCAGCTGATGAAGAAAAGCGACAAGTTTGTCTGGACTCCGCAAGCGGATGTGGCATTCAATGAGCTGAAAGCAATGTTGGCTAGCGCTCCCGTCTTGGCTAGTCCGCTACCCAAGGAGCCTATGCTGCTATACATTGCCGCGACTAACCGAGTAGTCAGCGTGGTGATAGTGGTGGAGCGAGAAGAAGAAGGCAAGAGTGTGCAGCGCCCAGTCTACTATCTCAGTGAAGTGCTGTCCAGTTCCAAGCAAAACTATCCGCATTACCAGAAGATGACATATGGTGTGTACCTGGGCGCCAGGAAGCTGAAACATTACTTCCAGGAGCATCCCATCACTGTTGTGAGCTCAGCTCCCATCTCGGACATCATGGGTAACAAGGAGGCGAGTGGCAGAGTAGCCAAGTGGGCGATTGAGCTAGCCGCGTACGCTCCCGCGTATACGAGAAGAGAAGCAATCAAGTCTCAGGTGCTGGCAGAATTTCTTGTCGACTGGGCCGAGATGCAATATGAACCTCCTGCTCCAGTCTCAAACTACTGGAAGATGCACTTTGATGGCTCAAAGGTGAAAGAAGGCCTTGGTGCTGGCGTTGTGCTTACATCGCCCAAGCGGGATCAGCTCAAGTATGTGTTGCAGATTCATTTCAAGGCATCCAACAATGTCGCCGAGTACGAGGCAGTTGTGCATGGTTTGCGAGTAGCAAAGGAGGTTGGTGTGCAGCGCATTATCTGCTATGGCGACTCAGATCTGGTGGTGCAGCAAGTCTCAGGTACCTGGGATGCCTTGGATGCCAACATGGCGTCGTATCGCTTCCTGGTGCAGTCAATGACTGGGTTTTTCGAAGGCTGTGAGTTCCAGCACATTCACCGAGCAGAAAACGAAGCAGCAGATGAGCTGTCCAAGTTGGGATCTTCTCGGCAGTCCATCCCGGCAGGGATTGCCTTGGAGCATTTGAGGAAGCCATCCATCAAGCCTTCCCCCAACTCGGAATCTATCTTTGTTCCCTCTCTGCCAAGTGAAGAATCAGACCCAATGGAGATTGACTGGGAGAGTGCTGCAGGGAACCCGGGGACTGCCGTCCTATACTCGGGGACTGCCGTTCCCTACCCGGGGACTGCCGTTCCCTACTCGGGGACTGCCACTCCGTACCCGGGGACTGCCACTCCCTACCCGGGGACTGCCATTCCTTACCCGGGGACTGCCATTCCTTACTCGGGGACTGCCGCCCTCAACCCAGAAGCTGTTGCATTCATTGAAGAAGTTCTCGCCAATCGATCTGGGCTGCAGAGAAGCGCTCCTACTCCTCCTGTGCAACCACCAGAGCCTGTCCCAATGGAAATGGACAAACCAGTGTTTCCCGTGCGGGAGACACCGAATTGGGCAATGCCCATATTATCCTTTCTAAGGGACGGTACGTTACCCGAAGATGAGGTGACTGCGAGGCAGATTCAGAGAAGATCCAAGGGCTACGCCTTAGTCCGAGACGTACTGCACAAGAGAAGTGCCACTGGTGTGCTGCAACGCTGTGTGAGCCCAGAGGAAGGAGAAGAAATCCTGGTGGAGATACATCAAGGGGAATGTGGGCATCACGCCTCTTCTCGGGCTTTAGTCAAGAAAGCTTTTCGGCATGGCTTCTACTGGCTCACTGCATTGCAGCAAGCTGAGGACATTGTGAGGAAGTGCGCCGGCTGCCAGATGTTCGCAAGTAAGATTCACATGCCAGCATCCGAGTTGAAAACAATTCCTATCACATGGCCTTTTGCTGTTTGGTGCCTGGATATGGTTGGCCCTTTCAAGCCGGCTAAGGGCAATATGACACATATCTTGGTCATGGTGGACAAGTTCACCAAGTGGATCGAGGTGAAGCCTATTCGGAAGTGCGATGGAGTCACAGCTGTGAAGTTTGTGAAAGATGTGATCATGAGATATGGCTACCCGCACAGTATCATCACCGACAATGGCACCAACTTTGCAGAGGGGGCAATGGTGCGATTCTGCAGAAATAAGCATATCCGACTAGACGTTGCGTCAGTCGCGCACCCTGCCTCCAACGGGCAAGTTGAGAGAGCAAATGGGATGGTACTGGCAGGCATCAAGCCAAGGCTGATTGAGCCATTGCTGAAAACACCCGGGTGTTGGCTAGAAGAGTTGCCAGCGGTATTGTGGAGTCTAAGGACTACCCCTAACCGGTCAACCGGCTACACGCCATTCTTCTTGGTATACGGGGCTGAGGCCGTGTTGCCAATAGACTTAGAGCATGACTCCCCCCGAGTAGCCCTCTACACTGAGGTGGAGGCGAGAGAAGCTCGAGAAGACGACGTTGACCTGCTTGAAGAAGCAAGAGAGCTGACTCTGTCACGCTCGGCTATCTACCAGCAAAACCTGCGGCGTTATCATAGCCGAAAGGTGAACCCAAGGGTTTTCCGAGAAGGAGACATGGTCCTTAGGCTTGTGCAGCGCACAGCCGGGATGCACAAGTTGTCTCCCCCATGGGAAGGGCCTTTCATTGTCAGCAAAGCGCTGCACAATGACGCGTACTATCTTGTAGATGTGCGCCCATCGCAGGCGAACAGGGCAGATAAAGCTGGAGAGGAAACCAAGCGTCCCTGGAATGTAGCTCTACTTCGTCGTTTTCATTCGTAAGCAAAGATGTGTATGTACCCTTTCATCCGAGTTGAAATTCTACTCTGCAATCTAAAATTGTTCCCGGGGACTGCCCTCGTCCGAAATTGCTCTAAGTGTTTTTTACTCGGCTTGTTCCTCTGTCTATTCGGTTGCTTCACTTCAGAACTCAAAGGTGCATTGAGTACTGTGTTTAAACCTATATGCCAACTCTTCGACTTTGCTGCTGTCCGAAACCCGGCTTCATGGCAAGCAAGAGAACAAGCAAAAGGTCAATGAGCACACGAAAATCGCTAAGGAAGAAAAAAGTGCAGGAACCGAGTAGATTGTCGATTGCTTTTTATTCCTTGTTTTCGTCTTCTCGGCTAGGTGGTGGGCTGCGTTATCATGATTGTTTTCTAGCGGCTAAGTATTTGCAGTCTTGTTCTTTGATTCTTGTGACTCGAATACCAAACAAGCGACAAGTCGCAGGTAGAGCAGAGATGAAAAGACAGGGTGAATAAGAAAAGCTACTCGGGGACTCGCATGGAAACACAACTCGGCATTAAGCCATTGTCGTGCAAATTGATTAATGTCAACGTAAACCGAGTGGGCATAAAAACTGAGTAGCAAGCAAGATAAAGGTAGTCTGTTACATCTGCTCCCGGCATCCCGGGGATCTGATAAAATGTTCAAGTGAAAGAAAAGATTGCAGGTTGCTTCAAGTTGCAGAGGAGATGTTCTCGGCGCTGGCCTTGGCGGCTGTTTCCTCGGCGGCGGCCTTGGCAGCAGTTTCTTCAGTAGCAGTGGCGGTAGCTGCTTCTTCGGTGCCGGCTTGAGTGGCATCCGCTCCCGTCTGCACGACGGTGGATTCCTCCATCTCGGCATCCTCCTGGGTGGCCGTCTGCTCGGAAGTGGCCGTGGCTACCGAGACGGGTCCTGGAGCCGAGGAGGAGCCTGAAGCGTGGCCAGGAGGAGGCACCGTGTCGTCGAGAGCAGCACCTGAGGAGGTGCCAAAGTCGAGTGGCTCGCTGTCGATGTGCGCCCCTTCGTCTTCATCGCTACTCGCGACGACGGTGGCCTTGCCCTTCCCGGCTTTGCCCTTGGGAGATTCGAAGTACTCCCCAAGTTCCTCCTCATCGTCATCTTCGTCGTCCTCGTACTCGGTGTCGGGTTCGGGGACGCCATCGATGTAGACCTCCGTCTCGGCGCACTCTGCGACATCATATGCAATCTGCTTGCGCAAGGCCACGCTGTCGGCATCAGTCTCCCACTTGGAGTTATTGCGCTTCCCGCGGATGAGCTGTATGTCCAGGTTCTCATACCAGGACGCAATGCAGAGAAGCATCACATCCGCACCAGCACGGGCTCCGGAGGCTCGCCACTTCTTCAACTCGGCCTTCACGCCTTCCAGCTTGAGGGCGAGCGCCCGCATGCTTTTTGGCTCAGGATCATGGGGCCAGAACAGCCGGTGGAGCTCAATGCCCGCGTGCATCAAATCAGTCCCGCAGCCGGCCAGCTGTTCGAAGTAACCTTTGAGCACCACCAAGCTGTCCTCGATGTCAGCCCTGGTGTCAATCGGCTCACCCAGCGAGAGGCGAACTGCTCGGGCCTTGGCTATCGTGGGCGCAGAGGTAGACTCAAGACGAGGCCAAATCTCTGAAATAGCAAGTGGCAAGATCAAAAACCGAGAAAGAAAAGAGGAAGCCGAGAAGGAATAGAACCGAGAAGAAAAGATGCAATGAAGAAAAGAACTTACCGATTAGTTGGCGGCGCAGCTGCTGCAGCTTGGATCTCCAGGATTCCTCGTTGTTAATCTGCTTTGATTGAACCTGGCGCAGGGTGTCCATCTGAGCGAAAAGATCAGCATTGGTTTTCTTCAGAGTCTCGCACTCAGCCTCGAGGGCCCTCTCCTTGGCCTTGAAAGTGGTCTCGGCCTTGGCTTTCTCGGCGATGGCCGCGTCCCTCTCGGCGCCAATCTTCACGGCGTCTTGGAGCGCGTTCTGAAGCTGGACCTGCAGTTTCTCCATCTCGCTGGTGTGGTCCTTAATCAGAGTAATGGCCTGATCGGACAGCTGCTTTTCCACCGCTGCTGGCTGGACGCAATCTTGGTGCGCCTCAGCAAATGACTTATAATCTTCTGCGAAAAGATAAGATAAGGTCAGCAGATATGCAGAGAAGAAACAAATTCGAGACAGAACCGAGTAAACAACAAGCTCACCTTCAAGTCTCTTTATGGTGGCCTCGGAGTCTGCCACAAAAGCACGGCACTTCTCGTGCTCGTCGACTAGGGCCTTCAGGTTAGCTGCAGAGAAGGAAAGGTTAGTGCCAAAGAAAGCAGGAGCGGGCGTAAAAATAAAACGCAGAAACCGCGTAGCTAAAAGGCCTACCCTGCACTTCAGCCAGCTGCTGGCTGCTCTCATTGGCGTTTTTGCTTGCGGCCTCGGCATCTGCCTTCTCTTTCTCCAGTGCGGTGATGCGTCTCCTGGCGATGGAGTGGTTCCAGAGAAGGATGCGGTACAAGTTGGTCCGCTTGAGAACGCTATCCTGAAAACCGAGAAGAAAATGAGTTAGGCAAAGCAGAGAAGATTCGGCCCGAGTAGGAGGCTACTCGGAGAGTGCCCACCTACTCGACCCAAATCTCGGGGACTGGGAGTGATGGTGAGAAAGAAGAAAGGCGAGTAGAAGAGAAGAAAATTCAACTCGGAAAAGGCAAAAAGACTTACTGCGTAGCTCTGTTCGATATCCTCGGCGTTCTTGCGGTGCAAGAACATCTTGGCTGCGAGGGTGGCGGTGTCGGTGGAGACGGACATGGGCTGGTGTCCCAGGTCGATCTTGTTCCACTCCACGCGGTAGTGGTCGACGGAGCCAAGGGTCAAGCCATGCCACTTATCCTCTCCGAGAACCCCGCTGTCCCACTTGGCGCTGATGTAACCGACAGTGTCCAGTACCTGCTCAAGACCCTTGGAGGTTATTGGCTTGTCTTGGGGTCCCCGAGAAGCAATATTGACGGGTTTATTCTGGGCTGGATCGAAGGGAGGAGTATTCCTGGCTACTGCTTTCCTCCCCTTCTGAATAGCTACAGCTTTATCTTGGGGAGGGAAGCCGATGCTATGTTGGTGGCTAACCTCAATCATATATTCCGGGTAGCAAGGCTGGCCAGCAGCGCGAGCGCCCGCAGAAAGTGCAGCAGGAATCGGGCCGGAGTCGCGGATCGCGAGTGCTCCGCCTGCGGATGCGCCTTGCTCTCTGGCCCTTTTCTTCGTCTGCTCCTTCTCGATCTTCTGCTTCTCGGGATCCTCGGGTTTCTTCCCCTCAGTCTTGGCCTTTGCCTTCTCGGCGACTGCTTCCTCGGCAGCTCGCTTCTCGGCTTTCTTCTGTTCAGCCCTGGCCTTCTTCTTGGCTCTCTCAGCAGTTTCTTTCTCGGCTTTGGCCTTCTCGGCGGCTTCCTCCTTGGCCTTGGCCTCCTCGGCAGCCACCTTATCGGCAGTCTCCTTCTCGGATAGACCCTTCTCGGAGCAGTAATCCCTCAGAGCGTCAAGGGCCCGTTGCCTGGTTACTCGCCCAGGAGGGCTGGATGTGTCCTTACTCTGTGGCAACGAGGAAGACGTCGGCGCAGTTGGTGGCGCTGCAGACCCGTCGCCCAGTGCAGTCTCTAGCTGGGCGCTACTCGGAGCGCCGCCTGGCAACGGATAAACATCCGTGACGGTGGCGTCCGCAGCGGTGTTGTCTCCTACTTGCTGCTCGGCAGCAAGATTGTCTCGTGCACCAGCCTCTGTGCTGGTTTGCTCTTGTTCTACTTCAGGCCGCTCGGGGGCGGCAGTGTCTTGCATATCCTGGTCTCGGACCTCCTCGGCATTGCTAGCCGGAGGAGAAGGTGGTCTTTCGGGGTGGACGGCAGCGTCCTGAGCTGCCGCTTCTGATCCTGCTCCCTGAGCGGAAGTGATCGGTGCTTTGGCGGCAGCAGCGTGGGCAGTGTTGTCCTCCTCGTCGTCATCGACGTTGATCAGAGGAATTGGAGTTTCCTTGGCTTGGCCGGATGCGCAAGCGGCGTTCACGTCCAGGGGAGCTCTGCGGAAAGAGGAGAAGGGAATCAGGAATTGGAAGAAAATGGGGAAAGTGGTACTGCGCGAGAAGAAAGACGACCGGGAAGGAAGCTTACGCGGTAGTGGAAGAGAGCTGTTTCCTCTTTCTCTTCGTGGTGAGCTTGGTGGGTTTCTTCTTCTCGGGGGTCTCTCCCTCCTCGGCGGGCTTCTTCTTCTTCTTGGCAGGGGGCGCTCGTGCTTCGCCGCCTGTCCGTTTGCGAGTTTCGGGAGGGGCAACCGACAGAGGCTTGACGACAAGGGGCGCATCGCCCTCGTTCTCGTCCTCATCCTCGTCGTCCTTCTCCGCAGCGGCCTCATCTGAGAAATTCAAAGGAAAGAAGAAGTGAATCAGAAATAGCAATACAAGGAGTTGATGCTTCCCGGAAACAAGCAAGATGAGGATGCTATTACCGTCAGAGCCGTCGTCCGCCCAAGTGTTAAGGACGTCGCGCTTCTCGGGAACGGGGCTGCTCTGCTCCGCGTCATCAGAGGGGGGTACATCATCCTCCTCGCGATCCTTGGACCAGTTGTCCTCGAAGACCTCGCTGCTTTCAGTGAGCTGGCGAGTAAGAGTCTGAAAGGCAGAGAAGGATCACAAGTTAGCCGAGTACCAGAAAAGAACTCTACTCGGGTAGGCGTGCACCCACGAAGCACACTAAGCCTAGGCTTTTTTCTAAATTTCCTACTCGACGAGGCGTGCAGGCACAAAGCACACTAAGCCTAAGGCGATTTAGCTAAGTGTCCTACTCGGTGCACGAGGCGATTGCTAGTCGAGGCGAAAGGAGAAGCTATCTACTCGGAATACAGAGACGAAAACAGAGTAAGGGAGACGTACCCGTAAGATTGGAGTCCTACGGCTGAACGGGAGGAACCCGTACCGCCACTTCTCGTTGAGGCTGGTCTTCAGGATGTTCCTGGCAAGCCGGGGAACGTCAGCGTCGTCGATCTCGACGGTGGTGGTCCTGGTGCAATCGCGAGGCCCTCCCATGTAACACATGAGGTGGCATCGCTCCTGCAGAGGGAGCACCCGGCGTTTGATCCAGCACGCTACTGGATCGTCATTCCTGAGGCCATGCGTCTTCAGCCAGGCGAGTTGCGTCTCTATCTCGGTGGCGTTCTCGTCGTTGACGGGCTTCTCCTTCCAATTCGACCCGAGTGGAGCACGCTTGCTCCAAGGGGGCAGATTGATCCGATCGTCGACGGGGGCTCCATCAGCGGCGGCAACGTTCCTCACGTAGAAGAACGTTTGCTGCCACATTCGGCAGGAATCCAGCCCCTGGATGCGGGGGTGGTTCGTCCCGTTCCGCTGCACCATCATGGCGCAGCCGACGTCGGTGGCGCGAGGAACGCCCGCGCCGTCCTTCTTCCCGACGGATTGTTGGCGAAGATGGAAGTAGTGGAGCCACGTCTCCACGGTGGGCCTGATGCCGAGAAAAGCCTCGCACACCACGGCGTGGTATGCGAGGAAAACGACTGCATTGGGCGGCAGATGGTGCATCTGCAGCCCGAAGTGATTCAGGAACTTACGCATGAAGTCCGATGCTGGCAGCCCGAACCCGCGCTCGAAGTGGGACATGAACACCACGCGCTCTCCGTCCCTGGGCTTGGGCACGACCTCGTCGTCGGGTGCCCGGCACTCCACGCCGGGGGGAACCCTTCTCTCGTTCACGAGCCAGGCGAGGTTGGCTTGGGTGATGGAGGAACCGGCCCAGCAGGACTTGGCCATGGTTGCGGGTGGAAGAATCGGAAATCAAACGGGGTTGATGGCGGAGCGAGTCCGCGGCGGCGCAGAGGCTAGCGCGGCGGCGGAGCGCTCGGTGGCGGAGAAGAACGGGAGGAAGAAGAGGAAATGAGCAGGGAAGGGGAAAAGAAAGTTACCGCGGGGGTATTTATACCTCCTCGGCGAGATTACCGTTACCACCACGGTAGTGGGATCGGCTGTGGCGTGTGGTGGGTCCTGTGGCCGGATAGAAACGCACACAAGCGCGGGCTGCGCGCGTAACGGCCGCATTTGATCCCACCTTCAGATCGTGGCCAGTAATTGCGCGTGATGGGACATGACGGCCGGTGGGCCCACGGCGTGAAAACTGGACACGTGGCGTCGTGTCCTGGGCAACCAAACGACAAGGTCGTGGATGCTTGACACGTAGGCAGTGCCTGCGTGAAGGGCTGGATGTTGCTCTGCGCTGCAGAGGCTCAGTTTGCAAAATTTCGCTAAGTCTTTTTACTCGGATACAGAGTAGAAAGCAAGTGATACTCGGAAAGAGGAGACTCAAGATACTTTCCGGATAGCTACTCGGAGGACCTACTCGGCATCTTGAGGTTCGATGGCTGAGATGCAAAGGCTGGTTTTAAGCTGGCAGAGCCTAGTGAACAAGTTCGCAAGACTCAACCAGCTTCGGGGACTGCTGTCGGGGGGTTACCCCCGAGTAGGGTAAAGACAGGTGGTAAAGGCCGCGTACGGAAGAGAGGTTTGGCCGAGTAGCCGACTACCGGGTACTCGCTACCCGGTCGACTGCTACCCGGTCTCACCTCAAGATGGCCAGAAGGAGATATCAATCAGTTTCTACCATGTCGAGTAGAAGGTTTGGCCCGAGTACAATTGGCGGGAACATTTGGCGGGAAACTACTCGGGTAGGAAGTCAAAGGAGCCGTTCTGACACAGGATCCCGCGTATCCTGGGTCCGTACTTGGCAGCATTCGAACTACTGTTCACGTGGGGACGGTCTGTCTGACAGTGACAGCATGGAAGCAGTCGGTGGCAGGATAAGGGGGACCTACTCTGTGACTAGGTACAGTGATACCAGTCTGTCCCCTAGTTTTGCCCAACGACTTTACAGAAGCAGCCAAGACCAACGACCAAAGCTGTCAGCGGGTACTCGGAGAAAGGACAGTGTGGACACTATGTCGACACTTGTCTAGGATTTGGACGTATCCGGCTGGGCACCATGTATATAAGGTGCCCCGCCGCCTCCTGCGCGAGGCAGGCTCATATGCTCACAAACGCTCTCGCTGGAAACCCTAGAAACCCTAACCCCTTGACCTAGCTCTACTCGGAGAGGGGCAAGGGGCTACTCGGTAGCGTTACTATTTGTACTGTACCTACTCGGAGAGACACCGTAATACAGAGAGAAAGGCAGGAGTAGGGGTTTTACCTCCTCACGAGGGCCCTGAACCTGGGTACACCGTGTTGTTTGTGTTGTGTGGATCTTACCTCACGCGGCTACTCGTCGCGTGATCCCTCCCCGGACACCTCCAGCGTCCTTCGTCCCCACATCTTTAGCCATCCCATGGCATCTGCCGTGACACCACCACGACACCCTCTGTTTCTGTTCCCCCCCCCAAGTTCCACCGAGAACATCTCGCACCGATCGATCGCCGTGGGCCACGGGAGCTCCACCCGAGGGCGGGAATGGAACCGTGGTGGTCCCATACCCCCCCTCGCTTCCTGGCCGGATGCTAGGAGGCTCCAGGGAGACCGCGGCGTCGAGCTGCCGCCGACTGCGTCTCCGTTGGCCGCCCCGAGTTCAGCGACGTCTACAGCATGGGTGAGCGCCACCCTTCCTCCTTCCCCCTGTCTCCCTCGCACACGCACCAGCACCACACCATCTGCACCCTTGCATCCGCGCGCACGGCGCCACCAGCTCGCGGTCGTCGTTGTCGCTGTACCGCCGCGCACCGTCGTGACCTCTGTAGTGCAGCGATGGGTTTCAGTTTCGTCAGGTTACCTGACGGAGACTTACCCCAAGAGCCAACGCGCGTGTACTCTGTCACGAAACAAACGCACAGCGCACTGGTGCTGTTCCATCCGCGCGCACGCATCGATCGCGGGATCGAGTCCCCGCGGGCGCACTGCCCCCCCTTTTTGCGAATTATTCGCGCGCAGCCAGGCCCACGGGTCAGCGACCCCCTGCGCCACCTCATCTGCACCCGCGCCTAGTTGGCGCCAGCATGGCGTTGGGCCCGCTGGCCAGTGTCCCGCTGGCTGGTACGCTGGGTAGAAAAATCTCAGGGATTTTTCTCTGATAGTTTCTTTTCCACATTTCAGTCCCTGGTTTTTGCACTTTGGTCCCTGAACTTCAAACACACCTAGAAATTGCAAATAAACTCCAAATTGAAAATGTAAAATATGTTTTTCAGTCAAAATTCAATGTACTTTCTGTTTATCAACTTTGTTTTGCAATTTGGGCAATTAAAATTAATGTTATTTAATAATCCTTAAATTGGTTAATTAAATGGCATAATTAATAACTTTCAAATGGTTGCTCCAAATTAAATACTCAAAACATGAATTTCATCCAAAATTACATGCCACACTTGAATGTCAACTTTGTTTTCTGGTTTGCCACATTTAAATTGAATAATTGTTCCATCTCTTATTTAATGCAATTAAATTGGTAATATGCTTAACTAAATCATTTGAAATTGTTTTCCAACAAATAAAATATGTTTTCCATGCCATTTTGAACCACCTTTTCAAATATAGATTTTGTTTCATGTTTTGGATAATTAAAATTGCTTGAATAATTTAAACCTTGTTTAAATCATTTAAATTTGCTAAATTCATAACTTGCTCAAATTAAATTATTTTTGAACTTATAAAATATGTTTTCAAACCAGAAAAACATAACCTTTTCAAATATGAATTTGAATTTATGTGTTGAACAAATAAAATCCAAATAATATTCACACTTGAATTAAATTCAATTAAATCTTGTTTAAATTTGTTTAATTCATAATTAAATCATTGTAATTCCTTTTTCAATAATTGAAACATGTAATCCACCTAAAATTTTGTGATCTTCTCAAATATGAACTTTGTTATCTGTTTTGAACAATTTAACTTGATGAAAACAACAAATGCTTGTGTGACACCTTTAAGTAACCAAAAATTCCAAAACTTAATAAGTGAATTTCAAAATGGGTAAACCTTATTTCCAATTGGTTCTATTGTTGTTATTTTGTTGTTTTCCTCATCCATGCATTATACTAAACCACTTTCACCTGTTGGTTAGTTGTAAAACAATTGTTTCAACCATAATTCATGGGCTGTTCATATGCAACTCAAATTGCATATGGGTCCATTTAAACCTGTTTATCATGTCAACTAGTTTATTTCTATGCATCTTTAAACTTGTCATGCATCCATATCTAGATCATGCTGGATCTTTTGCCGTAGTAGTAATGGTTGCATCCGGTGTTTGTTCGAGGTTCGTTGCTTCTTCCCGGATAGGACGTTGAGATGATGTGAGCAACGACAAGTTTTGTGGATGTACCTCTACTTGCTGGATCTCAGGCAAGTATACTCACTTGCTGCCAAATGGCTGCCTTTCATCACTTGTTACCGATTCTTTCCGTTGTTCTTATTCTAGCCTGTTGATTCGATGCTTGTGTCTCGATCCTATTATATGTTTACCTGGCAGCCATGATATAACCTTCCTTCCACTTCCTATCAACAGTTGTTTGTTTACCTTGTTGGCCCTCGTGTCGTAGTTGCATGCTTAGTGTTGTTTGCGCTCAAGTCATGTTGTCCGTCTTATCACCTGTTTAGTTTGATAGTTGGGTTTCAATTCAATCAACAATATGTTAATGTTTTGGGTAATAATAATTTGATGATAAGGCACCGGCAGGAGGCCCGGCGTGGTTTTGAAGCCTGCTAGTGTCGACCCTAATTAGGAAAAGGGTCTTGTCTACTGATCCATGATGAGCGCACTAACCGCATGTGGGAAGCGAGTATGGGCGCCCCCCTCAATTTGACTCGATTCGCATCTCGTCCAAATCGCCACACTTAGTTCGGGCTTTCCATTTGATGCATGCATATGCAGGTGCGAACCCGAGGCCAGGGTGGAACTTTTGTAGTCGGCATTTAGGGCGGCGTGGTCTTCCAGTGCTATGAGGGTCCCCCTTTTCTTCGTGGGGGCTCGATTAGCCGCGCACGCACAACACGTGGTTCTTTGGGCTTGATGCGAAGAAGAGTTGGATTGTGTTGAGTACCTCGCTTGGTGGGTTGATCCCCCGTCTGGCGGGTTATTCTTACGTGTACGGCCAAATTGGTGCATCCCTGCAGGGTTAAATCTTCTCGAGAAGCCGTGTTTTCCGCGGTTATGGTTAACTTGGTGAAAGTACTGGCTAACAAGTACTCAGAACAACTTACACCTAACTAATGATACTTGACTAGTAATAGTCTTATTGACACAATAACTTGCTCCATCATTAATCCAACCGTGTGAGTTATCCTTGGGTTGCTTCCTTAGTAGGGGGTGACATTGGATGGGTTTGTTTGGGTGGTTAATACTAGTTGGTTACGATACGCTATCTTATCCCCCTCTTTTAGCCGGAAGTTGTTTCGAGTCTCTGTAGTTAGTTAGTGCAGCCCGCTGCCGCTTATTTGCAATAATCCCTTCCTTTCCGTTGAACCCAAAGTATTTGTATCTTGTGATGACTGGCTACGCCGGTATCTTGTGAGTATGGTTTATCCACTTGCCAGTACTTAACCGTACTGACCCACGAATCTTTTTCGTGGCTGCATATTCAATATTGCAGTCAACAGGTTTGAAGTCTGACGACGTTAGCTTGGGAATCCCTCCGACTTGGCCTGGGCAGGGATTGGACGCTCTCGGTTATCTTCAGGACTCTTAGTCCAATTTGTATCTTGTCCGTAGTCGGACGCTATGTTGTTTCTTCCGCTGTTATTTGGATCTTTGTATTGTATCAGTTGTATCCTTGGCTCGTTTGAGTCCTCTTGTATATATCTTTTCTGTTGTTGTTGCGGAATATTCGTGAACTGTTGTACTGTTATCACAAGTGGCAACCTGGAATCGGTTATTATGTGAATTTTGGCGGGAATGCTGAAATCTGCATAGTGCCCGATCTCGGGGCGTCACAAAGATTAGGCTTGATAGAAAGGTAAATTTTCTAGATAATGCAACTATGGTCAATTTACCTATATGACAAGAACAACAACAAATACAATATAAGCACAAGTAAAGGAGAGGTGAACGAGGTAACCGATAGGAAGCACGTGGAGACACGATGTATTCCCGAGTTCCTCCTTGTTAAAGGAGTACGTCTCGTTGGAGGGGTGTGAGCTTCGCCACAAAGGCCTACTCAACGCCACAAAGGCCTCACCCTATTCTCCGATGAACACCGCCACAAAGGCCTAGTCCACCTTCCACTATTGATCCCCTTTGAGGCGGGAATCGAATCCTTTACAACAAGCTTGGGGCACACACCCACAACCAAATTTGGGGCTCCCAACACCAAGAATCACGAAGAGTAGCAAGAGGTCTAGGTTCTCCAAACAATAGAAACCCTAAACTCAAATCCCTCAAGTGAATGAGAGGGAAATGAAGAACGACTTGGTGAAGATGTAGATCCGGGTCTTCTCCTTCGATCCTCCAAAAAAAATGAGTTTGGGTGGAGGAAATGGGAGAGATCTAAGATTTGGTGAGCTCAATAAATGCACATTAATGGCTTGGACGAACTAGAACTCAAGGCAGTAGAGGAGGGGTATTTATACCCCCTCCCAAAATAGAGCCGTTTGAGCAGGAATCTTGTACAGGAAATTCCGGTTCAAGTTCCGATTGGCTTCTCTTCTTCAGATCTGAACTCGAACTAGGTTGACTTCTATCGGATATTCCGGTTGGAAATTTCCAGCTAGTCTCTGTCTCAAAACCAGGCTGCGATCTTCCTAACCGGAAATGTTGGTTGCCCTGGAAATTTCCGGTTAGAAATATCCGGCTGCTCTCTGTCCCAAATCTCACTGATCTATCGTCGCCACTTTTTGGTGATCGATGCGGATGTTCAAATTAACACCTGCACACTAAACACCTCGATAAAAAATGTACTTAGTATTGTTAACTAACAGACTAAACCATCTGGAAAACGAAATGCACTTTCAACCTCCCACTTTTTGGTGTTAGATGGCAATACTTAGATTTGCAAAACTAGACAAGATCATGTTGTGAAAGCTATGGAAATTGCTCCCCCTAGAATGTATGCATATCTTTTGTTTGCCTAACATGAAAAAATACAATCTCTAAGGGAAGAGTAGTTTCCAACAAGTAATACAACATGATAAAAGGAGACAAAAACAATATGTTGAGGTAGAGATAGATGATATACCTTGTGCGGAGAGATAATGAGAAGATCATACCGAAGCACAATAATAGATAACCTCAACATAGATAATAGATAACCACAAAGATAACCAAGTCTCATAACACATAGTTCAAACTAAAGAAAGAGCAAATAGTTCACGAGACAACTAAATGGACACAAGCTCTTAATAAAAGATAAAGGAACATGCTTGTACCCGAACCCATGAAAATCCCGTAAGCCTGAGACTACTCCTCCCACTTTGGCATCAAGACACAAAAAAGGAGATAGGTAGTGATGCTAACGTCCCATAGACAAGC
Organism: Alopecurus myosuroides; assembly: GCA_028641055.1. Taxonomy (NCBI): domain Eukaryota; kingdom Viridiplantae; phylum Streptophyta; class Magnoliopsida; order Poales; family Poaceae; genus Alopecurus; species Alopecurus myosuroides. The sequence goes on from CM054059.1 coordinate 290,000,915, forward strand.
TAAGCATCGGAGTGCTCAGAGGACTCTCCAGCTGACGTCGCGGAGTCACCCTCGGTGTCCCTCTCCTAGTCTTCATCCACATCCTCATCATCCTCAGGATCAACATGAGCACTGGTCGAAGCAGAAGTGAGACGAACAGCCTCATCAATCTACTCCCAAGGGGTACTGCCTCTGGAAGCCCACTGCGAGTAAGAATTAGGAACCAAGGCTGCAGGAATATCACCAGACGCATCGCTCACATGATGACGAATCTACTACTGAGTGCTGGACATAGCAGTGTCCCTACAGTAAGCCTGATACTGCTCCTTGTGGATATTCACCTTCATGCAAAGCACATTGCGCTGGAACCAAGAAAGCTTCTTGACATTGCGCACAGTAGAGGTGGAGTCAGCCTTGCAGGCATGAGAAGAGGTAGTGGCACTAGCACGTTCATCTCCCATAAAGGAACCACCCTTAGGAGGAGGAGCAGGAGCAGCAGTGATAGACTTCCTCTTCACATACAATTTCTTGAAGGCATTATCTTGCATTGAGAGCTCACAGAAGTCTCTCTTCATGGTGTCCTTGATCAACATCATGATATAAGGTCCATATGGGATAGTGTTCCCACCAATCATAGCATTGTGGAGCTTGTGGAAGATGAAGTCCATGACATCCACCTTATATGACGAAGTAGGGTCAGGGTCCTCAGTACACTACTTTGCCAGAATCAATAAGTTGCAAAGCGGACTAGTGAGAGCATCATTGTTTTCACCACTAGGAGCTAAGAAAGACCGAAATATGCGTACCAACTGATCATAGAATGGAAGGATCCCTTCCACCTTACCAACCACAAACCCAGGTGCATACATGTCAGCCATATGCTTCTCATTCTGAGGTCTGTCCACATCATGCATGTGGAATCCAAGTGGAGGATGAGAGTAATACTTGTACCCAAGAATCCTGCCAAGCTTTAAGAACTGAGCCTCACAAGGAGTACACTCAGTCATCCACTTCAAACTGCACACAACACTCGAATCAAACACCAAGGTGTACATGAACTGGACCACGAGATCAATGTTGTATGGGCATCAAGTCTCCATGAGCTTCACAAGATCAAACCTCTCAATCACACTAGAAGCATCCGCAAACACTTCCTTGTCCTTGATAAGCTGGAACTTGGTGGGATACATTGGGCGGACAGTAAACTTGTAGTCCGAGTATATGTCAGCAAAGATGTAAGACTGCTCCAAGCACCGTAACCTAGGATCATCAATTTCCACATCCCTAGGAGTGTTGTACCAGTCACGCCGATGAATCTCAGCATATTCCTGAGTGGTCACATCATGCTTGTAGTTCTTCCTAATTTCCTTACCTTTCTTCTTCCTCGAGATGGTCTTCTTTGCAACGGACTTTGCTTTTCCCTTAGCCACAACTTTCCTCGAAGGCCGGGAGTCACTGAGGTCCTCATCACTAGTGTCCTTGTAGGACGGAAGCTTGCAAGTGCTCAACTTGTCAACATGAGAGCCACCTGTGAAAGAAGCACATAGAATGGAAGCAAAAGGTAAGTGCACACAATTCACGGTAATGGAATCATATAGAAAGAAAATAGAAGAGCATCCACTAAACGATCATGTTATATTCCCAGAGACAATCAAATCAGTACTGGAATTTTGGGGCAGAACCCAACCAGAAATTTCGGTTCAGTTCTGAATCGGATATTCCGGTTCCACGATTTCAGCACAACATTGATTTTTCACCTAGGTCTAAAACTAGATCAAAGTATAGGATTTCTCAGCTATTATCTCTAGCATGCATTGGAGAGCCTAAGGAACATCCACTACCAAGAAAATACAACAAAATCACACATCCAAGAAGGGGCAGGGTTAGGGCACCGAAGATTCAAAAAATTGAAGATTACCCTCTTCCATGGATGATTTTCTTGGATGAGATTGATCCCGAGGAGTTGGAGCACCGGATCTGGCCAATGGAAAGCAAATCCCGTGGAGGTAGTAGTCTGGGAGGCTAGGATTCAGTGGGGCGGCGTTTGTGGAGGAGGAGGAGGTTGGGGAAGAAGGAACGAACTGCCACTTCAACCCGAGCTCCTCAGATTTGAGGGGATTTTGCCGGACCGGATATTCATGTTCAAGTATGAACCGGATATTCCGGGTCCACCTGGAAATTCCGGTACAAAATTGTATCGGAAATTCCGGCTGCCTTCTGAACTGAAACTTCCTAGTTTCAAATATAGTACTTGTGTGCAAGATAGAGGTTGGTTTTTAGATGGGAAGGCTTAGGATAGAAACACCAAACTGAAACTAGTACTTATCCCACTCATTTGGAAGAAACAAACTGAACTGCCAAGTGAGTGAGATTTTCCTACAAAACACTTAGCAAGGGGAAACGAGAGAAATGCAATGAAATCCAAATAAACTCCAACTAAGATCCAACTCTTCACAAAGAAGATGTTGGTGGCCTAAGCCACCATGTGAGAGATTATTGGTATGCCACCGAGAAGATATATCTTGGGTGCATTGCCAATTCTCGACATTGAAACTCACAATTCAACATTAGAAATAGAGAGATAATAATGAATTTTTGCTTTGGGCATAATGGGGGGGAGGGAGAACCCAATGTGTTAGGATAACACTCCCCCCTATGTCCATGCCTACACCTAAACCCAAACACGTATCAACTATAGGTGTGTGTGCAAGATCCTCAAGTCAAACTCCTAGAATTAATGATATTTAGCTCATTCCTCAAGAACATGAATCTTGCATCATCAAGAGGCTTCGTGAAGATGTCTGTCGTGGTGGTGTCACGGCAGATGCCATGGGATGGCTAAAGATGTGGGGACGAAGGACGCTGGAGGTGCTCGGGGAGGGATCACGCGACGAGTAGCCGCGTGAGGTACGAAGTAAACAACGCAAACAACACGATCTACCCAGGTTCAGGGCCCTCGTGAGGAGGTAAAACCCCTACTCCTGCCTTTCTTTGTGTATTCTGGTGTCTCACCGAGTAGCCACAGTACAATGGATCTTGCTACCAAGTAGCCACTCCTCTCTCTATGTGATGAATTAGGTCAAGAACCTAGGGTTTCCTCTGTTCAATCCCAACGTGCCTCTCGCAGGAGGCGGCGGGGCACCTTATATACCTGGTGCCCAGCCGGATACGTCCAAACCTAGACAAGTGTCGACATAGTGTGCACATCGTCCTTCTTCCGAGTTCCCGCTGACAGCTTTGGTTCCTAATCTTGGCTGCTTCTGTAAAGTCATTGGGCAAAACCAAGGGGACAGACTGGTATCACTGTGCCAAGCACAGAGTAGGCCCCCCTTATCCTGCGACCGCCTGTTTCCATGCTGTCACTGTCAGACAGGCCGGTCCCAGATGAACAGTAGTTTGAATAGTGCCAAGTACGGACCCAGGATACGCGGGATCCTGTGTCAGAACGGCTCCTTTGACTTTCTGGCCCGAGTAGGTTCCCGCCATTTTTACTCGGGCCAACTCTTCTACCCGAATGGACAGAACTTGATTGATATCTCCTTCCGGTCATCTTGAGGTGAGACCGAGTAGCAGTCGACCGGGTAGCAAGTACCGGGTAGTCGGCTACTCGACCAAACCTTTCTTCTGTAAGTCGCCTTTACCACTTGCCTTTACCCTACTCGGGTGGGAGCACTTCTCTGAAGCCCAGACCGATAAGGGGGGCCTACTCTGTGCTTGGGACAGTGATACCAGTCTGTCCCCTTGGTTTTGCCCAACGACTTTACAGAAGCAGCCAAGATTAGGAACCAAAGTTGTCAGCGGGAACTCGGAAGAAGGACGATGTGCACACTATGTCGACACTTGTCTAGGTTTGGACGTATCCGGCTGGGCACCAGGTATATAAGGTGCCCCGCCGCCTCCTGCGAGAGGCACGTTGGGATTGAACAGAGGAAACCCTAGGTTCTTGACCTAATTCATCACATAGAGAGAGGAGTGGCTACTCGGTAGCAAGATCCATTGTACTGTGGCTACTCGGTGAGACACCAGAATACACAAAGAAAGGCAGGAGTAGGGGTTTTACCTCCTCACGAGGGCCCTGAACCTGGGTAGATCGTGTTGTTTGCGTTGTTTACTTCGTACCTCACGCGGCTACTCGTCGCGTGATCCCTCCCCGAGCACCTCCAGCGTCCTTCGTCCCCACATCTTTAGCCATCCCATGGCATCTGCCGTGACACCACCACGACAATGTCCATGAGATTATTCTTAATGGGGACATATGCTAGCTCAATATCACCTCTTGCCACATGATCCCATATGAAATGATGACGAATCTCAATATGCTTCGTCCTTGTGTGTTTCACGGGGTTCTAGGCGATCTTGATGGCACTTTCATTGTCACACATGAGAGGCACCTTATCCAAGTGAACATCATACACTTTCTGGGTTTGCCTCATCCATAGAAAATGGGTGCAAGAACTAGCGGCCGCCACATACTCGCCTTCAACGGTGGAGAGAGATATACAATTTTGCTTCTTGGAAGACCAACTCACCAAAGACCTACCAAGAAATTGGCAAGCCCTAGAAGTAGACTTCTTATCATATTGATCATCATACCAATCCAAGTTTTTGTACCCCTTGAGACAAAATGGTGCCCCCTTTGGGTACCACAAACCAAACCTTGAGGTATGAACCAAATACCGAAAGATCCTATGGACCGCCACCAAGTGGCTTTCCTTAGGAGCCGATTGTTACCTTGCACACACACCTACACTCAAAACGATAATGGGCCTAGATGCACAAAGGTAAAGCAAAGAACCAATCATAGAACAATACAAATTTTGGTCCACATATTTACCATCCGGATTGCGCTTGAGGTGTCATTTGACTTGCATAGGAGATGACTTCTATTTTGCACCTTGGAAATGAAACCTCTTGAGCATGTCTTGGGTGTACTTGGCTTGAGAAATGAAAGTCCCACGAGCCAATTGCTTGATCTCAAAGCCAAGGAAGAGTTTAAGCTCTCCCATCATGGACATCTCAAACCTGTCAGTCATAAGCTTCGAGAACTCATTATTAAAAGCTTGGTTAGTTGAGCCAAAGATAAAATCATCCACATGGAGTTAGCATATGAAAAGCTCTCCCTTTACCCTCTTTTTGAAAATGGTGTGGTCAATCTTCCAAACTTCAAACCCACGGTCTTCCAATAACTCTCTAAGGTGCTCATACCACGCACGTGGTGCTTGTTTAAGACCATAGAGCGCCTTATGGAGCTTGTAGACATGGTTAGGGAAGTTGGGGTTCTCGAACCCTGGAGGTTGCTTAACATATACCTCCTCTTTCAAGAGACCATTTAGAAAATCACTTTTGACATCCATTTGTTGCAATTTGAAATTGTGCAAAGATGCATATGCAAGAAGTATACGGATGGACTAAAGGCTAGCCACGGGAGCATATGTTTCATCAAATTCAATGCCTTCGACTTGAGTGTAGCCTTGAGCCACCAATCTTGCCTTCTTCCTTATGACAATATCGATCATGCTCATCTTGCTTGTTCTTGAATATCCACTTAGTGCCAATAACATTGTGTCAATCCTTGGGATTTTCAACTAGCTTCCAAACTTTATTGCGCTCAAGGTTATTGAGCTCATCATGCATAGCTTCCAACCAATCCGAGTCCTCAAGAGCTTCAAATACTTTCTTTGGCTCCACCATGGATATGTGAGCTTGATGCTCACTAAAGTTTGTCAATTTCGTTCTTGTAGATCTTCTAGATTGAACATCTCATAAGACCTTGTCATCGGATGCATCAATACGCTTCAAGGACCTTCTAATCCTCTTAGCATGACGGGCTTCGATCTCATTATTGCGAGGAGGGGTCACTTGATCATGTTGATCATTTGGGTCCCCGTCTTGACCGGTTTGTTGGCCTTGATCATCATAATCATCATTATCATCATGATCATCATCATCAACACTTGCTTCAACTTGTGGAGAAGAGGATGAGGAAGGTTGATCTTGGCCTTGACCTTGACTAGCTTGAATGATAGGACTGGTGGCTTCTTGCATAGTAACTTGGTAAACAAGAGGAGGGTCTTGAACTTATTCTTGGGTAGGTGCATCACTTGGCTCCTTGGCTTGTTCTTCTATTGTATAGGAGGGCTCCACTTGAGTAGAGAATAGTTCTTCTCGATTTTCCATAAGGTGTCCCTCAACGGGGCGGAAAAATCCCACACCCATCCTCCCTATGGCTTCTTGAGGCATTTCAACATCTACATTAGAATAATGAAATTGCGCCACTTGGGAGCCATCATTTTCCTCGAAAACCACACTACAAGATTCTATGTCTATCCGTGAGGTTTTGTCAAAGACTCTATAAATATGGGATTCGGCACCGTAACCAAAAAATATACCCTCAATAGTTTTAGATTGGAATTTAGACAACCAAACACCCTTTATCAAATAGAAACACTGAAAACTGAAGACACGAAAGTAGGAGACATTGGGTTTGTTGCCTGTGAGGATCTCATATCGAGTCTTCTCTAAGCCCTTGCGAATGTAGAGGTGGTTGGAGGAGTGGCATGCGTTAGATATGGCTTCGGCCCATAAATATTGGGGAGAAGAATACTCCACCAACATGGTCCTTGCGATATCCATTAGAGTTTGATTCTTCCTCCCGTCTACACCATTTTGTTGAGGGGTATATGCAGCATAATATTGATGAAGAATACCCTCTTCACTAAGGAACTCATTCAAAGTGTAGTTCTTGAACTTGGTGTCATTGTCACTCCGAATACACATGATTTGGACATTGTGTTGACGTTGCACTTGATTGGAGAAGTCGATGATAATTTTTTGGGTCTCACTCTTCAACTTGAAGAAATAAACCCGAGTATATCTTGAATAGTCATCGACAATCACCAACCAATACTTATTGCCTCCAAGACTTGCCTCGGGCATGGCACCAAAGTGATCAACATGGAGAAGCTTCAAGATCCTCTTTGATGAGATAATGGTCTTGGCCTTATTGGAGGCGTCACACATCTTTCCTTCAACACACGACCTACAAACGCGATCTTTGGAAAAGGAAACATTTTCTTTTAGTCCGAGGATTAGGCCACCTTTTAAAGACTTTGCAAAGTTCTCATGTTAACATGAGATAAGAGGCGATGCCACAACCACCCCACGTCCGCCTTTCCGAAAATACACATCGATTGAGAGTTGGTGGACTTCGAAAAGTCCACCACAAACAACTCATTTTTGACATGTCCCACATATTTGACGTCAAGAGTCTTGCTCCTCAAAAGGACCACAATATCATTATCAAAGAAGGCGGAGAAACCCATCTTCCCAAGAGAACGAATGGAAAGTAAATTGAAACCAAGGGATTCAACAAGCACGACGTCTACGATAGTGATATTAGGAGAAATCACAACCTTGCCAAACCTTGTTACCTTAGACTTGGACTTCTCTCCATAAGTGACGGTTGCATAATTTGTATTTGGGCGCAACTCCGTGATACGTCTCCAACGTATCTATAATTTCTGATGTTCCATGTTGATATTATGCCAATTGCTACATGTTTTCCGTATGTTTTCCTAGATTTTCCTGGACTAACCTATTAACAAGATGCCAAGTGCTAGTCCCTGTTTTCTGCTGTTTTTTTATTTGAGAAAAGTTGTTCTGGAACTATTCTCGGAATTGGGCCCACTAATCCCGAAGTTACTATTTTCCCCAGAAGCATCCAGAAGTCCTGAAGAGCCCCGGAGGGGGGCCACAGGGTGGCCACACCATAGGGTTGCGCGGGTCCCCCTGGCCGCGCCACCTGGTGGTGTGGGCCCCCTGGCTACCCCCAGCATCGCCCTTTCGCCTATTTATACTCCCCTGAGGGAAAACCCTAAAAGAATCGGCGAAATTCCACGAAACCTTTCACAGTCGCCGTCATCGTCAACCCAAGTTTCGGGGGACAGATCTCTGTTCTGGCACCCTGCGGGGACGGGGAAGTGCCCCCGGAAGCCATCTCCATCGACTCCACCGCCATATGCATCACCGTTGCTGTCTCCTATGATGAGGAGGGAGTAGTTCTCTCCCGAGGCAAAGGGCTCTACCGGTAGCTATGTGGTTCATCTCTCTCTCCCATGGTGTGATATATATGTGATTGTGAGCTTTGTAATCTAGTTGAATAAGTAGATGGTACTCTTGATCTTGAGCTACTCAAGTTTTTTTATTAATATGAACTTTGGAGTCACCTTGTCCCGCGGTGTGAAGGTGACAGTGTGCGCATCGTGTGTGTCTCCTCTATGAATTGTGGTGTTTGTCTAGTACCTTCTAGGGAGCTCACAGTGACAGCGTGGGGTTAACTAGACATGGGAATTCTTACTTTAAGGGCGCTCATAGTGACAACCCTATGGAATGATTAGTGTTCGTTATCCAACGGGAGAGGGTTAAGAGTAGCATAGCGAAGAGAAGATATTTAGTTATTCAATTATGTGATCATTGTTGAGAGTGTCCACTAGTGAAAGTAGGATCCCTAGGCCTTGTTTCCAAGCATTGAAACACCATTTTCCGCCTGTTCTGCTACATGTTTGCTTGCTACCATATTTATTTCAGATTGCTATTATTACTTATAACCATCCATATTACTCACATTTCACTATCTCTTCGCCGAACTAGTGCACCTATATACATGACAAGTATATTGGGTGTGTTGGGGACACAAGACACTTCTTGTATCATAATTGCAGGGTTGCTTGAAAGGGATGTCTTTGACCTCTACCTCCCCGAGTTCGATAAACCTTGGGTGATCCACTTAAGGGAAACTTGCTGCTGTTCTACAAACCTCTGCACTTGGAGGCCCAACACTGTCTACAAGAATAGAAGCGTGAGTAGACATCCCTCCATCACAAGTTCTTTGCTTCCAGTCATATGACTAGTGCATCCACTATCAATTATCCATTTAGACCCACCAGAAGCATAGTCCTGCAAGAGATCACTGACTAGACTTACGACCCGAGGACGGTCCCCTCATGTTAGCACCAAGGGTCTTTGTAACCCAAATTGTATACCTTCAATTGCAACAACATATTTAGCTTGCACGACACAATAATAATCAACATATAAGAAATGGTGTGGCTTGTTAGTTTTCGTGGGGTTGCTATGAGTAGTGTCGTCCCTAATGACAATACCACTCGAAGCAACATTCTTCTTAGCTTGTGCGGGCTTGGCCTTATTATTCTTCTTCTTGTTGTTGTTGTTATTCTTGGCAACATATCAAAGATCTTGCTTTCCCACTTGTGGTCTAGGAGAAACCACTTGTGGCTTGGGAGCAACTTGTGGCTTAGAGGCCACGACCTTCTCAACACACGGGCTCGTGCCCTCGAGCCTTACTAGCTCTTCCTTCAACCTAGAAATCTCCTCAATAATATTTTCATGATCACAAGAACAAGTAGAGGTACTAGGCATATTGAATTTATTGAGTTGAGTTTGAATTTGTTCATGTGACTCTTTGAGGGTAGAGTGTTCACTCTCCAAGGCTTTTTGGGCCTTGGTAAGCTTCTCAAACTCCTCAGTTAGTTTATCATGACCAACCCCAAACTCAACCATATCCTTTTTAGCTTTCTTATATTTAGCAATTGCAAGGTCACGTTCTTTAGTGATTTTATCAACAAGTTCATTATGTGACTCTTCAATAGTTTCAAGTTCCTCCTCAAGAGAAACTCGACCCTCATGCTCTTCCTTAAGAGTCATAGAGAGAGATGCCTTTTCATCCGCATCTCTCCTTTCAATCTCACCTTTTGTCTCAAGAGCTTCATGGGCCTCTCCCAATTGGCTCATGAGGATATCAAAGTACTTCTTGGTCTCACCTTATACGTTGGACATAAAATGTTCCAAAGAGGCAATTTCATCTTCTACACTATGACTAGAAATGTTATTCATTTCATTTGTATTCTTAGAGATGATAGAAGATGCTACCTCCGAGGCCTTTGCCATGAAGCACTTGGCATTGGGTTTAGTAAGATTCTCTTTGGGGGATTCAAAGAGAGATGAGGAATATGCAGTTGATGCAATAGCAAGATCGGCCACTTCACTTGTGGATTCTTCTTCTTCATCACTTCTGGAATCATACTCTTCTTGAGTCACTGCACAAACTTGGTTGGAGACTTCTTGTTGAAGGGTTTCTCCTTGAAGTGAGGTTTCCTGTAAGCAACCTTGGACTTGTCCTTGCGAATAAGCTTTCCACCATGATGTTTCCTATTCTCATAGGGTCACTCCGCAATGAAGCAAGACCTCACTTTTTTATTCCCTTACTTGCCATAGCTAGAATTGGTCTTCTCCTCAACATATGCATTGGCCTTGGGAGGATTCTTCCAAAACTTCTGCACGACAAGAGAAATGGCATCCTTGAGCACAGGGTCATATTCTTGATCCTTCAAAGGATCCAAATTCTTAATGCATGCTTCTTGATGTTCAACCTCCCTTGACACCACCTCGGCCTTCAAAGCAATGGAGGATCCTTTGTGCATTCCCTTGGCTCTAGCACGATTGTCAACAACATTCTTTGTTTGCACTTGGAAGGAGCTAATTTCTTGCATCACTTGGGTTGAGGTCAAAGATGCAAAGTCATGTCTTCCTTGAAGGCTCTTCAAGTCCGTGGGCTCAAAAGGCATGAGAGCACTAATGTACTTCCTCTTGATCCAAGCATCATCAATATACTTGGCACCAACATTATTGAATGTGGTGGCAAGTGTCTTGAGCCTCCGATACATGTCTTCATGGTTCTCACCATCATGAATATATAATCCTTCGGCTTCATTGCTCAAGGTATCATAGCTATTCTTTGCATGCTATCATTGCCCACAAACATGACGACGAGAGCTTACATGTTTCTTTGGCGGTGGAATATTGTTGAAGATGATGCATGTGGTTTGGACCCACAGCTTGTTGAATGATGGACAAGGCGGTGTAGTTGATTTGACAATCTACGGCTTCTCTTCTTGTCAAGTTCTTGGGGTCATGTGGCTTGTATCCGTCTCGAGTGACCCTCTAAAGCTTAATACAAGAAGAGTTTAAGTGCGTTTCCATGTAATATTTCCATTCACCAAAAGAATGTGCATCGAGTTTAGGAGGTTCTCCTCTAGGAATTATATGAGAATGTGCATCGAGTAGTGACCCTCAACGGAGTGGTAATCTCCTTTTCCTTACGTACCCTTATTGGTGGAGTTCAAAGGGAAGCATTTTTATGTGGTTCACCATTTGCCCCATTCTTGGCACCCTCCGGATCTGCATCAGTAGGAGATGAATTGGATGTCTCCGGTTCCTTGGCTTTCATGAGTTGCAACATGAGAGTTCGCAATTCATCCATTTTTCCCTCCATGGATGAGGTCAAGGAATTTTTCAAGTCCTTGAGATCATCCATAGTGACTTGTGACGCGATAGCGGTGACTCACGTATCATCATCCATACTAAACTCTTATGCGGTTAAGCTTTGTAATAAGAGCCGAGGCTCTGATACCAATTGAACAGATAGTATGGGCACCTAGAGGGGGGGTTAATAGGTGCTACGACCAATTTTAATTTTTCTTCAAGATTAGGCTTGAAACTATGGTAAATTATCTAGATAATGAAACTATGGTCAATTTATATATATGACAAGAACAACAACAAACACAATACAAGCACAAGTAAAGGAGAGGGGAACGAGGTAACCGGGAAGCACGCGGAGACACGATGTATTCCCGAGTTCCTCCTTGTTAAGGGAGCATTTCTCGTTGGAGGGGTGTGAGCTTTGACACAAAGGACTCACCCTATTCTCCGATCAACACCGCCACAAAGTCCTAGTCCACCTTCCACTATTGACCCCCTTTGAGGCGAGAATCGAATCCTTTACAACAAGGTTAGGGCACACACACCCACAACCAAATTGGGGGCTCCCAACACCAAGAATCACAAAGAGTAGCAAGAGGTCTAGGTTCTCCAAACAATGGAAACCGTAGACTCAAATCCCTCAAGTGAATGAGAGGGAAATGAAGAAAGTCTTGGTGAAGATATAGATCTGGATCTTCTCCTTCGATCCCCAAAAAAACAACGAGTTTGGGTGGAGGAAATGGGAGAGATCTAAGGTTAGGTGAGCTCAATAAATGCACATTAATGTTTTGGACGAACTAGAGCTCAAGGTAGAAGAGGCGGGGTATTTATACCCCCTCCCAAAATAGAGCCGTTTGAGCAGGAATCTTGTACCGGAAATTCCGGTTCAAACTTGAACTGGAAATTCCGGTTGGCTTCTCTTATTCAGATTTGAACTCAAACTGGGTTGACTTCTACCAAAAATTCCGGTTGAAAATTTCCGGCAAGTCTCTGTCTCAAAACTTGGATGGGATCTTCCTAACCGGAAATTTCGGTTGCCCCCAAAACTCACTAGTCTATATTCATCACTTTTTTGTGATCAATGCGAATGTTCAAATTAACACCTCCACACTATACACCGTGACAAAAAAATGTACTTAGTATTGTTAACTAACACACAAAACCATCGGGAAAACAAAATGCACTTTCAGCCGGGCCTCCGCCCAGCAGGAGCGTGAACTGTAGCGTCAGTTCGAGGCGCTGATCTTTCGGGCGGTGTGTAGAACCCGCGCTGCCGACCGCCTACAAATCGAGACGCCGGATCTTCCCCATGAATATAGTGGCGCTGGCTGTGTCCACTACTTCTCGCGGTTCGCCTCCACGCTCGAGGAGGAGGTTAGCGACCTGGATGAGGCTCTGAACATGGAGAACCACTAGCTTCTAGCAGTGGCGGTCAGCCATGCCTTCTCCCAGCTTCTGCTTGTTGATCCCCTCTTCGACTTCAGCACTCTGTCGGCACTGATCCTAGACGATCTCCACGAAACCCTCCGACGCCAAGGGCTGGAGGCGGCGATTGCCTTCACCGAGATGTTCACCCCGTTGAAGGGTCCGCAGAAGCCCCCCGGTACTGACAAGACGGGAGGATCTGGTGATGACGTAGAGGACTCCGAGAGCCATCGCTCCTCCGCTTGATTGCTATCTCCATGTTCCTGGTGCACACAATAGATAGTAGGTGAACCATTTTGTGGATGTTATGTGTAGGAAGTTGTGTGACCCTTGTTTTGCCGTGTCTTAATTTATGGATGCTCCTTTGTAGTGATACTTAGCTTTCATGCGATGATGTACTTCGAGGCACTTTGCTTGTGTCCTTTGTGGTGGGTCTCCTGCCGCTCCTCGTGGAGGACTCTCCAAACTCTATGTGGAGATCTGTGTGCTTGCTCCTTGAGGATCACGCTTCCTACAGTCTTTGCGCTTCTGGGGAGGCGCGCGTTTGGCTGTTCCTTCGTGAGCATCTCGCGAGGAGAACCACACCAAGGGAATTGGCGAGGTGTTGTGTGCGGTAGCGACCCGTACACATACACTGTTCCAGCCCCCGCTCGTGGGATGCGCTCGAGAGGAAAAGGACACTCGCGCGCCTCTTGGAGAGGTAGATATGCATGCTGAGATGAATGCTCATGAGTTTATTGGATGCAGAGATGCAAGCATGACGGTACTACATACATACTGTTTTCCACAAATCAAACAAAGGCTACTTTAAGAGAAATGGTGTGAAGGACAAGCACGTGATGACGTCCAAATACACATGTAAAATTGCATTCACAAAGTTGCAAGATAGAAAGGAGATTATAACCAAGAGACTCAACAAGGAGGACTTTCTCGATGGATGCATACGGAGAAAGGACCATCTTGCCATGTCCCAATACCTTAAGTTTGAACCATCACCAATAGTTACCTGTGCGAATTTGATGAGTTGATGCTTGAAGTCTTCTAACACTTCCTTGCTTCCAGTCATATGTGCGGAACAACCGCTATCAATCATCCATAATGTCCCCCCGGAAGCACATACCTATAATGAATCAATTTATTGTCTTAGGTCCCCATTTTTGGATGGGTCCTTTATTGTTAGTCAAAAGGATCTTGGGAACCCAAATAGAATACTTGTAATCATCACCATATGAAGTGCCAACATATTTTGCATATACACGACCATCACTAGATTTAAGAAGCACATAAGATGGGTTGTATTTTCACGCAAAGTTGTTGTGAGTAGTAGTATCCCTAGGGACAGTACTTTTAGCAATAATATAAAACTCCAATTTATCATTAGCCAACTCCCCGCCCTTCACAAAAACAATAGCATTAGTGGAGGGAGTTGATTTCTTTTTGTAGGTCTTCATCGATGATAACCCAAACCCAAGGCCTTCCTTCCAACCTAGATCAATCATCAAGTCAAAGGATACACCACGGAAGAAATTAATTTTTTCTGAATCATTAAGCTATGATGCTTGTTTGGGCTTTTAGGACCCTAGGCTGCCTTGTCAACCTACTGAGTTGTTCCAAACACAGTCCTCTCCCTCAATTACCTTTGGTTCCTTCAAGCATTTTCCCTTCAAGCAGACTCAATTGCTTTCAGAAGACCAGGGTGGGAATTTTCTTATTTCTTCGAATGTGTATGAAGAATCTTCAATGGACCTTTTTAATTCAGATGAAGTGGCAAATGGCAAGGAATCGGATTTTGGCTCCTCTGATGGAATTGATGGGCTACTTAAAGTTGTCGATCAAATTGCATATAATTTTTGGGTTTGTGGTCGTTGCCTCCGTATGGGACACGTCGCAGCTGATTGTACTAACCAAATCAGGTGCAAGTCATGTTTCCATTATGGTCACGTCCAAAAGAACTGTTTTGCAAAGTTTCCGATAAAGTCCAAAAAGTGGGTTCCTAAAATGGCAACGCCCGGAGTGACCGAGGTGGATACCAGCGCCCCCTTCAGACAAACGACGTTGTCGTTCCAGCTTCTCACTCCCCAATATCTTCATCTCCGACATCAGCGTCTCTGACAGGGCTGTCTGAATCGCCAAGTCCTTGCTCTGCTTTGCTAGGACCGACTGTTGGCCCGGCGATGGCCAACTTCGAGCTTGATCCTCCAAGATGGGTACCGGTGGGCCACCACATCATCGATGGAGGACGTACTCGCCTGCCGCGCACGTTCTTCTCGGCGTCCACACCGCCGGCCAGAACGCATGACCGTTTATGCATTGCGGTCATGATGCCAGAGCCTCCTGAAGCTGATCTCCTGTTTTGGCGCTAGCAGGTGAGTGATTTTGTCCAAAATAATCTGCAGCGTGCGGTCGATGATGTCCAGCCACGTTTGTTCGGAGTTGCTTTGTTGGAGCTTCGTAGCACTACTATTCGTTCTTCCTGTAACATCCCAAATTTGCTAAATTAGGGTGGTGGCGTGTTGCTGGCATCTCATACATGCATGAAAAAATTGGTTAAAATTTTGCATTTGAAAATAATAAATGAAATGACCAAAAAAACCACTTAAAGTGGTCAACCAAAATTTGTCTTAAAAACAAACTCAAATTTGGAAAACAAAAACATGGTTTCGTTGGAAATTTTACTAGGTTTCCAAATCATATTTTTGTGTAATTTTTACTTTTCAAAAAGGTCCTCAAACATTCAAATTCAGTTGTTGTTTTGGGACAGAAAAGGGCTCTTTTGCAATTGCAGGAATTCTAGGGGGGTTTTCGTAAATGTTTTTAATTCTTTCTCTTCTTCCTCCAGGCCAGAAGGAGCAGCTTGGTGGCCGACCGTCGGCACGTCCTGATTGCCTTCCCGCGCGTGGATAAGGCCTCCGGAGAGGGTGCCGTGCCTCTCACTCCTCTCCCTCCCCGCGCGCGTTCTCTACCCCTCTCTCTGGCTCTCTGTGACGACGAGGAACGCGAAACCCTAGCTTGGCTTAACTTCCATGGCGCTACCGTGTCCGACCTCCTCTCGTCAAATTGGAAGGTCCGCGAGCTCCGCCGTCCTCCTTTACCTTCCCTCTACGACACACGCAAGCGGGGAGGGCTAGAAACGCCAGAATCGACCCCATCTTCCCCGCCTCCAGCCGAAGCTCGTCACCCTAGATTTGTCGCCGTTTAGCCATCATTGAGCTCACTGGCCAGCCCGTCGCGTTCATGGTGAGATTGCGGTGCTGTGGCACCTATTTTCCCTCTCCCTAATGCTTTGGTTCGCGCTGCCGCCATGCACCTCTCCGGCCGCCGCTTGATCTCGTCGTCGGCAAGCTTCCAGTGCATAATTCGGAGCGGCGCCGCCCATTTTAGGTCACCCGTGGCGAGGTGAATCTAACGCACCCCTTCGCGCATGCCAATTTGGCCCGAGTCGCCGCCGGCAAGCAGATCTGTGCAGTTCTGGCCTTGGCTGACGTCAGCACAACGTCATATCCTAGTTTTTCCTCTTACAGAAAATGTTTAATAAAATCCAGAAAACAGTTAAAATTGGATAAACAATAACTTCTATTTTGTAACTAAAAAAAATAAAATAAAAAATATAGAAATGATCAGAAAAATATACTCTATCCAAATATGTAATTTTCATACATGTTTGACAACCTTTATTTTTGTACATTATTTAATGTTGTTTAATTCATTAAAAATGGACAAAATAAGTTTTAATTCAATAAAATCTGAAAATTTAAAAGTTATATACCAAATTGCTCAAAATGACAAATGCAACCTGTTTATGATGTTTTCAAACCCATTTGAGCAATTAAAATTCTACACACTTTTAGATTTGCCCGAAGTCCCCCTTCGGGGTCTATTTCGGCTTTATTTCAGTAAAAATGCATAACGGACATACGAACCCTATCAACCCATCGAACATGCTTAGGTCTTTATTTCAGTGCATTAACTTGCTCATGCATACATATTGTGCATTGCATCGATTCCATGTGTTGATTGTTGTTCTTCTTGTTTCGGTGTTTGTTCCCCCTTGGTCGAACGTGGCTCCGAAGAGAAGGCCAGCAGTTCCATGACGAATACTTGATCCTAACCGACAAGTCAAGGACTTATTCCTGAAGTCTTTATCTGGTTTTCTTATAACCAAGGCAAGCATAACCTCTTATCTGCTCATATATGGTTTCAAAGTGTTTTAAATCTCGTACTTTGCATTCGGTTCCAAACTATTTGATGTCAGTAGGTAGAGTTCTCCTATATACTGCATAGCCAACATATCATGATCCACTGCTCCTAGCAGCTATAGGTTTGTTTGTGCGCGCTTTGTTAAACCCTGTGAGTCTTGCTTAGCCATGCTTAGTTGTGATATGATCCATCCGGTTGATGAATCTGTTCAGTGCGTGAATCTACTATGTTAGGTCGTTGTGTTTTGAATTATCTTTGATAACCTGACTAATCACGACATGGATGTGAGGCCACAATGGGTTGTGGCGTTTTGTCCTGTTCATGCCCCTAGGAGCGAGTTCTCGCCTTCGAGCCAAGACTGAGCGTACAGCCACACGTGGGCCGATGAACCCCGCCCGACTAACTAACTTGTTTAACCTTATCCATGAGCCACGTAGTTTGAACTTTCCATCTGCGTGTGTGTCGGAAAATGTTTTGGAGAAAATAAGGTCCCGACCGGGACAAGTGATGGACATACACGGATCTTGATCCCGACTCACAAAATAGGTGCCGTCAGGAGGTGGCCAACTCCCTGTTGACGGGGTGGCCCTGTTTGGGTTGACTCATGGATATAGTTCGACATGGTAAAGGCCAGGAATCGACCACCCCGTGCCGGCACTTCCCGGGCTAGTGCTAATCTTGTGGCACTAAGAGTCGGTTGGTACGTGTGGGTAAAGTTGTACACCCCTGCAGGGTTAAATCTTTTCGAAAAGCCGTATCTGCGGTTAAAGACCAGTTGGTGACGGATTCTGTGATCATAGATAACCTGAACGGAATGACTAAAACTTGCTGACAACGAATGAAGGATGTCTCCTCGGAGATGCCGAGAGGGGTTACCTTGTAGCATGAGATAGTGTGGATATGAGAAAGACTCGGTGGAATACCAGAAGATGATAATATCAGTAGTTGAGTAGCTTTCTCATCTGTTTTCAAAATATTCCTTGAGACGTGCTATTCTTCCTCGACTTGGAAAACTAAGACTACTTTACGCAAAATAGCCTTCATAAAACCCTTTTCTGAAACAACAGATATATAATAGGTTAACTAAGTCTTGTTGAGTACCTCCCATACTCAGGTTTGTTTAATTTTGGTTCAGGTGGAGTTCCTCACATCGGTGGTGATTCAACGTGGACATCGACGAGTAGTTTGGGGTTCCCAGGTAGCAGCCTGGAATCTATGGGCTGGGACGTCGCCTTATGTTGCGGCCTCTTAGGCCTTTTTGGTTCTTGTTGACTAGCAACATAATTTTCCTTCCATTGTCTGATGTAATGTTGGGTCGTGTGACCTCTGTTTGTAAAGCTATACTCTAGTAATACCTGCTTGATACAGCTTCCATGTCTAGAGCACTGCTTTGATCGGTTGTTGGTTTCGAGCTCACTGTTATACAGTTTTGGCTATGCGTGCATAGTAGTCGCAGTCGAGGGGTTGTGGAGCCGATGATCCATTTCCGAGCACGCCTGCCGATGTGATTCGGCATGGGGCTTGGTAACCCCAGTAACCCTCGATTTTTGTTGCACTTTCTGGACACATATCATCTCTGTATAGCTTTGGTCCCGTTCCTTCAGTTTCATACAATTCGTGGACGCTTTGATATGCATAGTTTGTTATGACTAGGATGGACACAAGGAGTAGTAGTACCGTGGTGATCCGGCCTGCGTGCCGATGAATCCGGTCTGCCTGCCGTTGTTTATTGCGGCCGGGTCTGGTAACCCTGAAGCCCTTGTGGGTCCATGACTACGAGCGCATAACAATATGTATACCTTTGGGTCCGGGGTCGTGACAATTCCCTTGTTCAACACCCTCCCTTTCAGTTAGCAGAGGACATTTTTGTCCGATTTATTAATCATATTGAAAGGCCAGAGATCCAAAGATCTGTTCAGGGTTTTTGCACTGGATGGCTAATGTTCTTAGGAGTCCCCTTGGATTATCGTAACGATGTTGATATTTCTAATGATGTGGCCACATTTGGAAAATTTCATTACTGGCACCGTGGAGATGCTCTGCTCGATAGAATCATGGTGTTTGCTTCTTTCAGGGCTGATGCTAGAGTCCCTAGGGACATGGTTTTCTGTCAGTTTTCTGATGTGGGAGTAGTTGTTCAGTCTTGGACTGCCCCATGCTATATCCTTGGAGCTTCTTTTGCTGACATTTTTCCAGGTGATGAAGATCAAATGCCCCTTGATGGCAAGCCTCATCCATTGGCTGGTACTTGCATGACAATGAAAATCTGTTTGGTGGCCCTCCCTTTCCTAAACTTGGATGGAATCTACCTAAACCTTATCAGAATATTGGACGGGGTCACATGCAGAATCATCTCAACATCCCATATGTTCCTTTACAACAGCATATTCCTGAAGATTTGGCTGTTGATTTGCATGATGCAGTGGACATGGATATTCCTGTCCCACAGGATTCTGGCTCCACTATTACAATGTCAGAAGGTTTAGGTGCTGCTGGTGACCAGGAGGTGGAGGGCCCAGCTATGCATCTAATTGTCAATCATGTGAGGGTACAAAATATTAGATTACCTGCTGAGCATGTTTTCACCTTCACTGGAATTGGACCTGCTCTCCCTCCTTCCATGATGTGGGATAAATTTGTTGAGGTGATAGTTCCCAGGTTTTTAGACAACTTTATCCCTAAATGCCTCCTTGTTTGGTCTCTGCATTTGGTTATGAGGAAAAGAGATTGGACTTTGGCTTTTGATGGTTCTTTTAGTTTTAATACTAAGGGCACTGTTCCCAGAGTGGCTTCTATCCATTCTGTTACTAGGTGCAGGCCAGTGGCAAGGGCATTGTCTTTTGACAATGGGGATTTTTCTCCTTATGAAAGCCAGGTGTTCAAGGCTCCACCTTTGGTTTCTTCTCCAATTTCTTCTAGAGTTAAGAAGAGGAGAGCTTTTTTGGTTAAATCTCCAGAAGTGGACAGAGGCATGAGAAGAAGTACTAGGCAATCAACTAGGACACAAGGTTTTCATCACTGTGCCCTTCAAGATAAACCTGATGCAAACAAGCTCAAGACTCCAAGAAGAGCCCTTGCTCTTGTGACCCCAATCCCTAAATTTGATCCTGTTGAGGACCCACACGCTTATGTTCCTGTCCTCTAGCAAATTGGAGTTTGTCTTGGAATCCCTCCTAAAGACCTCACTGTGGCTAAGCTTATGGCAGAGCCAAAGGATGATGCTGCTCCCAATAGTGATAATGATAATTAGATCCTCTATGTCAACTGCCCTTTGTGAAGGGGTTTATACTGGTCCTGATCCAGTGGGTTTTAGTTGGTGGACGATCTCTTTTGTAAGCAATGGTGCTTTTGTAAGAAATGGTTATGTCGAACTTTGGCCTAGTTGCTCAAAGAATCTCAATATATTTCCAATATGTTTTTATGTCTAAACATAAATTTCAAAATTGGTGTGTCCTTGATTGGAATGTTAGAGGCCTAAATTCAGATGCTAGGCAAAGAGATGTGAGGTCAAAAGTGGATGAGAGCAATTGTTCTATTGTTTGTTTACAGGAAACCAAGATGGAATTTATTGATCATAGAATCTTGAGGAAGTTTCTGCCCGGGACATTTGATAATTTTGTTTATTCTCCCTCTGTTGGCCCCTCTGGTGGAATTTTGGTGGCTTGGTGTTCCTCTTATTTCTCAGGGGAACTACTTGAGGTGTAGATATTTGGTATTGTTATTAACTTCACTTCAGTCCATAATTCCATTTCCTGGAATTTGGTCTCAGATTATAGGCCTTGCAAGGGGGAGGAAAGGGATTTTTTTGTATCTTGGCTTTATAACTTGCAGATTCTGCGAGACTCCCTGTGGCTTATTCTTGGCGATTTCGTTTTTTATAGAACTCCTGGTAATAGGAATAGGCCTGGAGGGGATGTGAGTGACATGTTTAATTTTAATGAGATTATTGGACATCTTGGTCTTATTGAGTTACCTTTAAAAGGAAGAGCATATACTTGGTCCAACATGCAGGATTCTCCTCTTTTGGAGCAATTGGATTGGTTTTTCACAACACCCACTTGGACTATTTCTTTTCCTAATTCAAAGGTGTTGCCTATGGCTAAACCCTCTTATGATCATGTGCCCTGTATGGTCTCCATTGCCACTGATATTCCAAAAGCAAATATCTTCAGATTTGAGAATTTTTGGGTGGATCTCCTAGGATTTAAGGAATGTGTGATGCAAAGCTGGAAAAAGCCTTCCAACAAAAGTAATTGTGCTGCTATCTTGGCCAGTAAATTTAAAGCTCTCAGACATGATCTCAAGCATTGGTGCACTAGTTTATCAGCTCTCAAAAAACTTATACAGAATTGTAATTCTGTGATTTTGTTCTTGGATAATCTTGAGGATTTGAGGCCTTTGTCCAGGCCAGAATTTAATTTCAGGCTTATTGTTAAGATGCATTGGAGAATTTGTTATTAGCTCAAAGCAGGTACTGGAGGAAAAGATGCTCTATGAGGTGGATTAAAATTGGAGAGGAAAACAAAAAAATTCTTCCATGCTATGGCCACTCAAAGATATAGAAGGAACTCTATTTCCAGTTTAAGACTTGCTGATGGTACTGTTACATCTGATCATGATCAAATGGCAGGAGTGGTTTTGGATAATTTCAAATAGAGAATGGGTCAGTCTAATAGCATTTCTATGGGTTTTGACCTAAATTTGTTAATCCAGAGAGTTGAAGTATTGGAGGAGATTTCTAGACCTTTTTCAAAGGAAGAGATGGAAAATGTTATTAAATATATGCCATCAGATAAGGCTCCTGGCCCTGATGGATTTAAGGGTAGATTCTTGAAATCTTGTAGGCCAATTATTTGTGAGGATTTTTATAATTTGGCTGCTGCTTTTCATGATGAATCTATTTCTTTTGAGAGTATTAATACTTCCTTCATTACTCTTATCCCAAAAACTAATGTGCCTGAGGGAATTAATGACTTCAGACCTATTTCAGTTACAAATGTTTGCCTCAAATTTCTGACCAAATTGGCAGCAAACAAATTACATCAACATATTCTCAGGTGTGCGCATAAGAATCAATATGGGTTCCTTAAAGATAGAACAATCCAGGATTGCCTTGCTTGGTCTTTTGAATATATATTCCAATGTCAAGCATCTAAGAAGCCAATTATTATCCTGAAGCTTGATTTTGAAAATACTTTTGATACTATTGAACGTGAGGCCATTTTACATATTCTTACATCCAAGGGTTTTGATGAAAAGTGGGTTGGATGGGTGCAACAATTTTTGGCCTCTGGTTCCTCTTCTGTTCTCCTTAATGGAGTTCCTGGGAAGCAATTTTATTGTAAGAGAGGGGTTAGGCAGGGAGACCCCCTCTCCCCCATTCTGTTTGTGTTGGGTGGTGACCTTTTGCAATCAGCTACTAATGATCTGTTGAGGATGGGCCATATTCACATTCCTATTCAGACTTGAGACCCTGACTTCCCCATTGTTCAGTATGCTGATGCCACATTATTGATTCTTCCTGCCGAGGTGGATCAGCTGAGGGCCCTCAAGAGTATGATGCACACTTTCTCTCGGTCTACTGGTCTCATGATTAATTTTCACCAATCTTCTATGATTCCAATTAATGTGGAGAAGACAATTATGGATCACTTGGCACATGAGCTTGGTTGCACAGTGGGGAGCCTTAAATTCACATATTTGGTTTTGGCAGTGGGGACCACTAAGCCTACCATTGCTGAACTTTCTCCTATTGTTGCTAGATTGGACAGGACATTGTCTTCCCCCTCATGTTTTCTTTCCCAAGGGGCTAGATTACAGTTAATTTCCTCTGCCCTGAGCTCTATGCCTTTGCATCTTCTCTACACCATTCAGTTGCCTATTGGTATTATCAAGCAATTGGAGAAGATAATTAGACAATGTCTTTGGAGGGGAAACTCTGAAACCCCTAGGCAATCACTGGCTGCTTGGGATATGATCTGCAAGCCAAAGGAAAAAGGTGGCCTGGGTATTGTTAATTTCCAAGATAAGAATGAGGCCTTATTAATTAAATTTCTCAACAAGTTTTATAACAAGGCTGAGGTGCCTTGGGTGGATCTTGTTTGGAATGCCTATTATGCTGGACAGGTTCCTCATGCCACTCAGAAGTGTGGGTTCTTCTGGTGGAAGGATATTATGATCCTTTTTCAGAAGTTTTCTGAGATCTCTCAACCTGAGGTGAATAAGGGGGATTCTGTGCTTTTTTGGGCTGATAAATGGGAGATTAATAATTCTAGTGAGCCTCTAAAAGATAGGTTCCCTAGACTTTTCTCTTTTGCTAAGGATGAGCTAGTCTCTGTTAAAGATATGGCATATTTGCATGTTATCTCTCAGGCTTTTCATTTGCCTTTATCTGCTATGGCTTATGAGGAGATGAATGAGCTGTCTCTCTGGATGGGACAGAAGGATTTTTCTGATAATAAGGATGTGTGGTCTTGCAAAGTCAAATTGTATAAGGCTGCCACATATTACTCTCATGTTTATGCTTCAATTCAAGATTGTGCCTTGTCTAAATGGATCTGGCATAGTTCCTGTACCATGAAGGTTAAAGTTTTTTCCTAGCTGTTGTTTCATGACAGACTCAATACTAAGGACATGTTGCAAAGAAGACATTGGAATGTCACTGATTCTTTTAATTGTGTTCTCTGCCTTGGCCATGTACATGAAGATAGAGATCACTTATTCTTTGGATGCAATTTTAGTATCAGAGTTTGGAATTATCTCCAAATTAATTGGAATTCAGGCAATGGTGTCTTCCAAGTGGCTGTTGTAGCAAGGAAGGCCTTTGGACATTCTTTCTTCACTGAAGTTGTTTTCCTAGCTTGTTGGACCATTTGGAAAGTGAGGAATGATTTCATCGTCAATCATGTTAGGCCAAAATTTGCTGCTTGGCGCAACATCTTCCTTCATGATGCCCATCTGATGGTGTATAGGATGAGGAAAAAGCACAAGGACTCTTTTATGACTTGCATTAATTCTTTAGGTTGATTTGTTTCTACTTCCCTCTCTGGAAAGTAGTTCCTTTCAAATTATCTTTTTTTATATAGTTCTGTAATTATTTTTGCAATTTCAATAAAGAGACTATGGGGTTTTTGCTTTATAGTAGAAAAGTTTCAAAATAAAGGCCTTCCTTCCCAATAACTCTCTTCTGATTACTTACAATATCGTTGAGATTATTTTTCCCTTGGATGCAAGTGGCAAGGACTTTGTTGAGTTGGTCCTTCAACATCTTGTTCTCCTCAATGAGAGTTGCCTTGACACATAAAGGGTTAGTGGCACAAGCATTCACATTTATATCTTTTGACCCTCTCAAAGTCTTGAGCTCATTGAGGGTGTTATATGATCAATTTTAAGCTTATCAATACTTAATGAGCTCATTGTAACCTTTGTTAGTTTCATCATTTAAGTCCATGAATTTCGTTACCTTAGCAAAAGCGTGTTCATGATAAAACTTTACTTTAGCTATGTAAATTGCAAAGGTATCTTCAATGCTTTCTCTAAAACAATGTGACTCATCTAGAGCTTTCTAAAGATCCTCAATTTTACTAGCATCATCACGAGAAAAGCTTTCAAGTAACATGATTCTCTCCTCATGTTCACCAATGCACCTTCTAGTTTCTTCACAAAGTTTGTTAGAGGGTCTTAAACATTGTCCACTTCCTCAACACAATTTAATAGAGATGGAGTAGAAGAATTTGCAAGTTTGAGTGTAGGAGTCACCTTTGGGGATATACCCTTGGCCATGAAGCACTTGTGAATCGAGGGCCCCTTCTCGTCATTGGGGTTGGAGAAGAGAGAGCTTAAGCATTAAGGAATGACGGCCTTTGCCACGGCTGCCATGCCCACTTGTACACCATCACCATCAATCTCTTCACCAGCGGATGTGTATTTAACTTACTTTGCAATCAATTGCCTTGGAGGGCCTCTCTTGATGAAGTTCTTGGACTTTGGAGTGAAGGTGGATTTCTTTATAAGTCTTCCGCCATTTTCAGTTCTACTCTTGAAAGGGCACTCTAGAACAAAGTGCTCACTATCCCCACAATTGAAGCAAGTATTTGCCTTGTTCATGCTTGAGACTTCCTTTCCCTTGTTCTTTGTGGCATTTGATCTAAAGTATCCTTTCTTCCACCACTTGTGTTGAGCAAGAGCCAAGCATTCTTCATGTGATCTCCTCATCTCCCTCTCGGAGACAACATGTGAGGAACCACCATTATCACTTGAATCATCTTTTTCATGGGGTGTGGCCTTCAAGGCGAGAGAAGTTCTCTTCATTCCATTCACATGGGCCATGACATCATCAGAGGACTTTCTCATGATGTTTACGGTGATGAAGATACCCAAAACAACATTGGGGGATAGGTCCAAGAAATCAGCCCTTGATTTCACATTCATCACCATGTTCTCATTGTATGGAATCAAAGTGAGTAGGAATTTCTCCTTGACCCAATCATCATCACAATCCTTGAATCCACAATCGCTCATGTCAACCACAAGAGCCTTGAGTCTTCTAAACATGTCTTCTAGGCTCTCTCCATCCTTCATATAGAAGTTCTCAACTTGTCTTTGGATGATTGACTTCTTTGAGCGGTGTATGTTGATATTTGCATCATACATTTCAATTATTGCTTTCTTGAAACTTATGAAGGACCGGATGTGCTCTACACCTTCATTTTCCATTGCCTTCTACAACATGTGTATGGCATGGGCATTGAGTTGCTCATCTGTGACATCACTTGAGCTTAAGTTCTTGGGTCTTTAGGCTAATATCTTTTCTCAACAATCCTCCATATTTGCATTGAAGAGCTACACATGTAAGATTTCATAGAAGGTTTCCAATTAGTAAAACAATTTCTATGTACCATAGGAGGTGCACCAAGATTGTCAACATGTGGATGTTGAATATTAGGAGCATTGTTGTAAGTAAATCGAAAGACATTTTCATTGTTTTTATCTTTAAGATTAGATGTCATGGACCCTTCCTTAGAAGGTATAGGAGTTACATTTTCATCTACATCAACATGCTCAGTGGAGTGACTAGATGTAGATGTCATTTCTTTTATTAAACCATCCATCCTCTTATCCGAGCTATCAAGCATAGCTTGAATTAACTTTTGGATAGAATCCATGGTGACGGGTTCATCCACCATCCTCCTTTTTATGCGGTAAATCCTTAATAAAGAGGCAAGGCTTTGATAACAAATTGAATGATCAAGAGGTTAACTACAAATTTTACTTCTTTTTTGGTTAACAAGATAATACTCAAATATATATTGTCTAGATTATGCAACTAGGTGAACAATGCTATATGCTGAGCAAATAATACTAGCATGAGATATTTATTCAACTAAGCTAGTAGCAACAAGTAAAGGTAAGTTGAGGAATAACTGAACACAATGACGCGGAGATGTATCCCTAAGTTCACTTCCCAATGGAAGCTAGTCTCCGTTGGAGCAATGCGGTGCCACCAAAGTGGAACACCGAGTATCCGTCAAATGGCACACCGTATCTCCTTCGAGTCCTTCCACCGATGTGGATAGCCTCGAATCACTGTGTTTCCGTTGAGGTTGACAACTAGAACCTTTACAAGGATGAGGCACACTCCACAACTTGGAGGGTCCTCACCAAATCCCGAGAGCCACCAAGACTCCTCAAAACAAGATCCACGAGCTCCAAAGCTTCAGGGACAAAAACAAGGCTCCAAGCTCCAATGATCTAAGAGCAACAAGGTTCTTGGCTCCAATGAACCAAGAACTAGAAGATCCCTAAGGGATGAGTGGGGTGATGACGAATCGGTTTGGTGGAGTTGTAGATCTAGTGTGTGTGGGAGAGCGGTTTGTCAAGGACAGGATCTCTCTAGAGGTTTGAACACTGGGTTATCAACACACTTCCTTCACCTCTCGAGGAGGCTTCGCGAGGGAAGCTTGAGAATAACGGCAATGGCGACACAGAGAGTTTACCCAGGTTCAGGCCACCAGTGTTGTGTAAAACCATATTCCTGCTTGCCTGATGGATTGCACTGCGGTGACTACAATACAAATGTGAGCTTGTGCTCGGGTCAAACTATGTGGCTCCTTGTGAAACTAAGCTCCGGATCCCCTTCGGCGAGGTCCAAGGGGCCCTTCTTATACTAGCGTTTGGACCTCCTTCCCGCTCATTTGGCGGGAAAGGGTTCCCACAATGTGCCAAAGTAGAGGACAACCTATACCCTTTGCCGCCTGCGCGGTCTTGGTCATCGAGGACAGCTGCATCGTCCATGGCAGAACAGTGGGGGCGTCAGGCGACGTTGCCTCCGTCTTGTAGTGTGGTCTTGGTCTCCTTGCACCAAAGAGGAAATATTGGGAAGGCGCTTTGGCCGGAGCAGCTGGCCCCCATGCTTTATATACGGGAAGGGCAATTGCGGCCAAAGGGGGTCTGCAGCCCTGCACTTCCTCCATCAGTGCACGTAGGCGCGGTCGTCAACTACACATGCCTTGTCCCCCGCGGAACTAGCAAGCTCCTTCGAGAGGAATGGTTGTCGACGTAGAGTTCCTCCCCAAGGATTAGCAGGCATACCTTCTTCTTTGGGAACCCCGATAGGGGCAGATCATCAGTTGGACGTACTCCTCGCCAAGGGCGTACCTGTTTAAAGCTTCAAAAAGGGGCGTACCTGTTTAAAGCTTCAAAAAAGGGTGTACTTGTTTAGTCTTGGAGATGGTTGCCATGCTACGCCGTAGTAGACGGGCCTGGATACCCTGATATTAGAAGGGCCGACAGTAGCCCCCGGGCCCGCGGCGGACACGTGTTTAAAGGATGGGAGACGTCGTGGGGCCACCCTCTACGGGCCTAGCCGCTGGCACGGGGCGCGACGGTTCGCGCATGACACCCCACGACTGACTGGACGTGGGGGACAACGGCTCCCTGCGCTGCAGCCCGACCGCCAAAAGGGGACATAAAAGATCGAGCCGGAGGTCCTGCTCCTCATCTCCTCTTCGCCAGTTCCACTTCCACTTCCCCCCTTTCGTCTTAGGTAGGGACGAGACACCTCTCCTTCTCCTCCGTTCTCCTCCGCCTTCATCCCCCATGCTCCTGTGCCATGATGCCCTTGATCGAGCCCTCCTCCATCGACACCGGCAAGATGAAGAAGGTCCATCGCATGGCCACCCGTTCCTCCAACGAGCATGGCCAGACGGTCCTCCATGCGGGTACGACAGAGCTCGACGATCTCTCCCTGACGTCGTACCCGATCTTCTACCGGTCTGTTCTATCCGGGATGGTTCCTCCCTTCTCCTCCTTCTTCCATGCCATTATCAAGCACTATCAGATCCACCTGCTTCACCTCCACTCCAGCGCTACCCTTGTTCTCTCCGCTTTCGCCTTCTATTGTGAGGCGTTCCTTGGCATGAGACCCTGAGTGGCCCTTTTTCGATGTTTCTTCGAGCTACGGAAGGACCGCAAGGATCCATGCATCGGCGATCTCTCCTTCCATGTCGGGCCTGGTCTAGGGGTTGTGTTCCCCCAGATAGACATTCCGCACGAGGCTCCTGGCTTTCGCGCGAGGTGGTTGTACGTGGACACCGGCGAGGTCTATGGCCTCCTTGAGTTTCCTTCATCCTCTCCCGTGTGGCACTCGGGGTGGGGGAAAGAGGAGCTCGCGGATGCCATCATGCCGCCTCTGAAGGAGCACGTGCACTCGTTGTATGACGGCAGCCTCACTCTCTCCATGCTCGCGATCGAAATCCTCTATCGGCGCCTGGATCCCTTGCAGCGCCACACGAGACGCATGTGGGCATATACGGGTATTGAGGACCCGATGCGGCTCGACAACCACTTCCTCCACCTCGAAACCTTCGAGAGTGCACTTTGGGTTCTCCTCGGTGGAAGCAAACCGACCTGGTTTTCTCCTGACCTGTCCCTCCTCTACGACATGCCGGCAGAGGAGAGGGATGATACGTCTCCAACGTATCTATAATTTCTGATGCTCCATGATCATATTATGTCAATTGCTACTTGTTTTCTCCCTTATTTATAGCATTTTTATACGTTTTCCGGGACTAACCTATTAACAAGATGCCAAGTGTCAGTTCCCTGTTTTCTGCTCTTTTTTGTTTCAGAACAGTTGTTCTCGAAACATTCTCGGAATTGGACCCCAGAATGCCTGAATTGCCTATTTTCCCCGAAAGCATCCACAACACCGAAGAAGAGTCGAAGACGAGCACCAGGGGGCCACACCATAGGGTGGCGTGCCCCCTGGCCATGCCATCTATGGGTGTGGGGTCCTTGGAGCTCCATCGCCTTTGCCCTTTCGCATATTTAATCCCCCCGGATGGAAAACACTAAACACCTGATAAAAAATCCCTGAAAAGTTCTGCAGCCGCCGTCACCGTCAACCCTAGATCAGGGAGGTTCTGAAGCTATTTTCGGCACCCTGCCGGAGAGGAGATCATCACCGGAGGCTTCTACATCACCATGCCTGCCTCCGGAGTGATGCGTGAGTAGTTCATGCTTGGACTACGGGTTCGTAGTTGTAGCTAGATGGTTGTCTTCTCCTCATATGCCTCCATGTTTAGATATCGTGAGCTTCCTATCATGATCGAGATTGATCTTATGTAATTCTATATGTTGTGTTTGCTGGGATCCGATGAATATTGAATTCATGCCAAGTTGATTATAGTCTTTATTTGCATGTGCTATTTGTGATCTTGCATGCTTTCCGTTGCTAGTGGTTGCTCCTGCCAAGTAGTTGCTAGTGACTCCAAGAGGGAGTATTTATGCTCGATAGTGGGTTCATGCCTCCTCACCGCCTTGCTCGAGTGACAGAAACGTGAAGGGGGGTGATGTGTTGTTGCCATTAGGGAGAAAACATCGGTGAGAGTGCCCGCGTGCATAATCATTGCTTACATTACACACTTTGTTTAATGCAGTTATCTGTTTCTTGCAACTTAATACCTAAAGGGGTTCGGATGATAACCTGAGGGTGGATTATTAGTCATAGATGCAGATGGATTTCGGTCTATGTATATTGTTGTAATGCCCGCACTAAATATCATAGTAGTCTTCATGTCATATATGTGCACTACGGTGCAACCTCTATTTGTCAATTGCCCAACTGTAATTTCTTCACCCAACATTCTATCTTTTATGGAGAGACACCACTAGTGAACCTATGAAGCCCGGTCCATTTTTCAACACTATTAAACAAACCACAACTATTTCCTGCTTTCTTTACTTACTTCAAGCATACATAATTTTCCACACTATACGTCTAATCTCTGTTTTCAGCAAAACCGGTGAGATTGACAACCTCACTGTACCGCTGGGACAAAGTATTTTGGTTGTGTTGTGTGCAGGTTCCACGTTGTTGCTGACACCGGTGAAGCGCCAACACCACCGTCAGTGGCATCAACCTTCCTGAGATCCTCTTCCTCCTACTGGATTGATAACATTGGTTCTTAACTGAGGGAAATTCTTGCCGCTTACTCATCACACCCTCCTCTTTGGGTTTCCAACACACTATCAAATAACATCAAGGGGCGCGGTCATAGCCCTGATGCCGCTCTTCGACCGGTGGGGTCCTTTAGCCGAGGGGACAGAGTCGCGCACGAAAAATTTGTACGTGTTGGACTCCATCAAGGAGAGCGTCGAGAGGCCCCTATTCTCCCAAGCTTCCGGACCGTGGCCTCCTCGTCGAGGGAGTGCCGAATGTTGGTGTTGTCCCCGGAAGAGGAGGGGGCCGAGGACGACGATTGCCCCAAAGCTGCGCCCCTGCGCTGTTCGAGGCCCGGAGGCGGTGAAGACCCAGGCGAAGCATCATACGAGCGTTCCGTGGGCAAGAGGCCGAGGCTTGATGATACCCCGTCGACCTCCGGTGGCATTGCCGTTGATGGTTCCCTGGCCGCGGGAATCTTCCTTCGCAGGCGCCGCCCCACATTGTGGTGCTTTACTGGGGGGTAAGACTTCTTGCCACGAGCTCCACCTTTCTCCCATACTTCCACAGTATTTTTACGACCTTTGCCTACTTTGACAGCGACGAGGTTGTCGATGAGCCCACGGAGCCGCGTGAGTGGCCCCTTGATCATGTCGTCGCGCCCTTGATGGTGCTGCCTGTCGTCGAGGCAGCTGCGGATGGGGTCTTCGCGGGTCTCGGGGTACCCTCTCCCCATTGCCTGGAGGCATTAGTGGAGGGGGTGCTGGTAACCCTGCCAGCCCTCAGCGCTGGAGGGGAAGCCAGCGAGGCGCCAGAGCCTTGTGGGGTCGAAGTCAAAGTGGGGGCAGCGCCGGGCGAGGATCTTGTTGTGGTGCCCGGTACGGACCAC
Organism: Alopecurus myosuroides; assembly: GCA_028641055.1. Lineage (NCBI taxonomy): Eukaryota > Viridiplantae > Streptophyta > Magnoliopsida > Poales > Poaceae > Alopecurus > Alopecurus myosuroides. Next base: position 290,032,186 of record CM054059.1, read on the forward strand.
TGATCTTGTTGTGGCATCCGTTGCGCCGGGTCGAAGCTGAGCGCAAGCACCGCGACGTCTCTTCAGCGCTAGAAGTGGCCAATAAGACACTGGCTAGCCCGCAGGGTGACCAGGAGAAGCTCCGCCTCGAGAGGAACGAATATTCTCTCGAGGTAGAAGATTGGGCCCGACATCGCCAACCTAGGGAGGAAAGGCTCACTTCCTGGGAGGAAAGAGCTGGTGAGGCTGAGAGAGATCTCTCGGAGAGGGAGGATAAGGTGGCCCATGCCGAGATCGAGCTCAGCCTCGAGCGGGAGCGCGTCCAGACCATGGAGGCCAGGACACCGGAGAAGGAGGCTCGCACCTAGAAAAACATCAGTAGCTACAACGCTCGGCTGGCCATACTGAAGGCCGAGCGCGAGGAAGGTATTCGGAAAGAGGTTGATTTTGGTTGCATGGCCATCCGCAAGGAGTTCCTGAGGTAGTTTCCCCAGAAGAATAAGGACCTAGAGACCAAGTTCATCTAGCGGAGAAAAGAGCTGGAGAAGAAGGTCAAAGACCTCGAGGAGAACCTGCGTCGGGTCCGTTGCAGGCGCGATGAACAGAATAAGGTGAAGCAACTCGCGACTAAAGAGGCCGAGGTGTACCAGACGGACCTGCTCACCCTGCAGGGGTCGATTGCCCCGCTTGTGGAGGGAGAGGAAGAGAGTCGGGTCTCCACCCAGCAGGCGCGTGAACTGCATCGCCAGTTCAAGGCACTGTTTCTTTGGGTGGTGCGCAGCACCCGCACTGTCGCTGACCACCTTCATGTCGAGACGCCGGCCCTTCCTCTCGAATCTAGTGGCGCTATTTACTTCCACTACTTCTCGTGGTTCGTCGCCACACTCGAAGAGGAGGTTCATGACCTGGACGAGGTCATGAACGAGAAGAATCGCCAGCTTCTGGCAGTCGCGATCAGACATGCCTTTCCCAGTTTCAGCTTGTTGATCCCCTCTTTGACTTCAGCATTCTGTCGGCGCCGATCCCAAACGATCTCCTGGAGACCCTGCGATGCTAGGTGCGTGAGGCGGTGATTGCCTACACCGAGAATTTCAACCCGCAGAAGGATCCGAAGAAGACCCCCAGTGTTGACGAGGCGGAAGGATCTGGCGATGGCGTAGAGGACTCCGTGTTGGGAATATGCCCTAGAGGCAATCATGTATGATGTAATTCCCAATGTATTCATAAAGTTATTAAGTCGTCCTTGTTTTGAACATCTGATACATGTCATTGAATATGTGATTCGATTCTGGAACTATGTATTCATGTTGTTCATACTAGATTGTCCTTGGTCATCAAGGTTGTGCTGGACACACACCCTAGACGAATGTGAGTGTTGGCTGATGACACGGTTCCACTTGTCATGGGCATGGTGATGCCATTCCAACGTTCACAGACTTGGCTAAAGAGTTTAGCAAGTCAGACTGACCCATATTGAGATGCAACGAGAAAGTCGTCATTTGCATGTCTCAATCAATATAATCCTTAGACCTGAGGTTGTTGCACAATCCGAGTTGTGGATCACCGACTTAGGTTCTGTCAAACGCTGTTCCATGACAAGGCAGTTATAAAGGCAGAGTTCGGGTCGAATGAGAAGCAAGCTGTGTGATGTGGATAATCAAGATGGGATTTTGCCCCTCCGAATGGAGAGATATTCTCTGGGCCCTCTCGAGTGACATGATTCCAGAAGCATGGCCTTGTGCGACTCAGTTAAGTGTTAACTGTGTCTGTTGACTAAGAGTTAGTCAGATGAATCACATATCACGGATCGAGAAGAGAGTCAAACTATTTAAGGGATGACGATAAATCGCCTATAGTTCGACAAGGTATATCGTGAGGCAAAAGGGACTAAGATGAATATCACATTGAAAGGTATGTCGTCATGACTCAATGGGACTTGTGAGTCGGTACGTTCTGCTAGGAGCCGCTACCGATTGATCGATTGAGAGTCGGACTCCAATCGGGTCCAAGTCGCCATGAGCCTGCAGGGTCGCACACTTAAGAGCGGGAGCAAATGTATTGGTCGGGTTGGACCCGAACCGGAAATGTACTGAGTTTGTGAGTCGGACTCACAGAGAGAATGGGCCACAAGTGTTGTGAAGCCCACTACCATTCGCTATATAAAGAGGGGTGCAGGTTGCCCAGCGGGCACGTTAGTCCACTCCCATGCGTTGGGAACCCTAGCCCCACTCAGTCCAGCCGTCGCACCGGACCTAGCAGTCCGCCATTGGAGCTCCTCCTCGTACGTGTGGATACCGGCAGAGGTGTTGTACGTTCAGCACTTCGACGTTCGTGGATTGGCTCGGCTGGATCGGATCGTGGGACTACACTGCCCCGACGCGCTGCATCGATAATCCGCAACCGCGCGTCTAGTGGTAATCATCGTGGTCTTCTACCTCGGCTAGATCTTGGAAGTAGCGCGTAGGAAAAAGTTTTGTTTATCTCTACGCGTTCTAACAGTGGTATCAGAGCGGTAGCTTCTGGTATTAGGCCCGAGATCCATACATATGTGATATGTAGTTAGCATTAGATTGGATTTAAGTGCTGTTTTGGTGGTCGGTCTATGAGATAGATCGGTTTTGTACAAGGTTGATTGGATCAATCGCACTCGGGGTTAATGGATGATCTAGTTTCCGTGATCATACTGCTAAGGTCGTGAAACAACTTACCCCTACCGGTCGGTTTCCGCCATCGGGGTATACCGTGACACATAAATCCAGTTGCGGTGATCGAAGATCAAAGAGTTTGATCGAATCGGAATACGGATCAGATTTTGGTAAAATCGTTTTATCCGATGAAGAAATCCATGATCGGAATGCAGATGAGATCTGCGTTTTCCAAAATCGTCGGGCGCTGCCCCTTCGATCCCCGCCCGCTATCCGCCGGCTTCGCCCTGTCGTAGCGCCTTAGATGTCGTTACGAATTTCACAACGCAGGTAGATATCGTGTCTATGCATAACTTGTTTTTGCAGGAAGTTGTGAATGGTATGGCTTATGTGCATGTGATGTGTGTAATCCATACATGATCTGCGTATCATGTTCTTGTCAGCCGGCTGGAGCCTAGGTGCTGTCATTTTATTGTATACCGGCCTGCGTGTCGGATTCTCTATGTAATCTTTGATTTACTAGATAGTGTAGTTTGTTGGAGAACCCGATGACATGCAAGTCGATGTACAAGTCGGCTACATGGAGTAAGATGGCACGTGACAAGAGTTGGCACGAATGGACTTACAAGCTTTATGGAGATGGAGATCACCATGAAGAGAGCCATATCATTTCACATTATAATTGCTTTATTTGTGTTATTGTTATGTCTCTTTTTACCTCTATTTAGATAGTTGGCAGATTTTAATCCCTCAAAGAAGGTCTAGTCGGTCGCCCCGCCAGTGCTGCACCATCACAAGTCGGACATTCTTGGTAGTGGGCTCATAAAATTGAGGTGATACCAATTCTTTCCGATTAGGTGGCTTTTGAGTCGGACTCTTACAGCGGAAGCACTTGGTAATCTAGACGAGTCCATCACAACGGTTGTGGGGCTCGGGGCTCGGTACGTTGGGAGCCGGGGCATGTGATGCCACCCAACTAACAAGAGTCGTATAGGGATACGATTGGCAAGGTGTTGCCTACCTAGATCACTTGACGGCTAGCGGTGATGCTAAAGCTCACTACTCGACTTGCTTATTTAGGATCTTGAATCACTTAGCAACCATCGGAGGGGTGTTGGTTCTAGTGGGAGCATAAGTATTAAAATGTTTAATATGCCTGCTCTTTTATGAATACATGTCTTAAGTGTTTTGCATATTTTCTGTTGTAGATCAATGGCACCTAGCAACCTTCCTCAGTTGTCCACTTTTGCGTTGAGGTCAATCCTAGAGAAAGATAAGCTTAATGGAACTAATTTCACCAACTGGTACCGTAATCTGAGGATAGTCCTCAAGTATGACAAGAAAGAACATGTTCTAGAAACTCCACTTCCAAAAGAGCCAGATGACGATGCGACTGTCGCAGTCATGAATGCCTACCATAAGACTAGAGATGAGTCTACGGAAATTAGCTGTCTTATGCTTGCACACATGGAACCGGACTTGCAGCAGCAGTTCGAGAATGTTGAGGCCTACGATATGATAGAAAGCCTCAAAAGTATGTTCCAGGATCAGGCAAAGACCGAGAGGTATCAAGTCTCTCAAGCTTTGCTGGGCTGTAAGCTTAAAGATGGTGATCCACCGAGTCCGCATGTAATCAAGATGACTGGTTACGTGCAGTCTCTGGTTCGGCTGGGCTTCCCAATTAACGAAGAGTTCGCTACTGATATAATTCTGAACTCTCTTCCTAGTGCGTATGGTCCGTTCATTTCGAACTACCACATGCATGGTATGGATAAGAAGATCACTGAATTACATGGGATGCTCAAAACGGCAGAGGCTGATCTTAAGAAAGGCGCTAGTCAAGTGTTGATGGTGCAGAATAAGGCTAAATTCAAGAAGAGTTCTTGGACTAAGAAGAAGAAGGATAAGTCAGGAGGCAACGCCCATGGCCTTGTCCAGAGCGCTTCCTCAAAGACTAAGCCTTCTCCTATAGCCGGAGCCAATTGCTTCTATTGCAAGCAGGATGGCCACTGGAAGAGGAACTGCACCAAGTATCTGGCTGACAGAGCCAAGAGTGGAGGTGTGACTTCCAACTCAGGTACGCCTGTGTGCAATGTTATAGACATTTATCTTGCTGATGCACCTAACAGTTCTTGGGTATATGATACCGGATCAGTTATTCACATATGCAACTCGTTGCAGGGATTGGTAAGAACTAGGAGCGTGGCAAGAGGAGAGGTTGATATTCGGGTCGGCAACAAGGCGAGAGTCGCTGCGTTGGAAGTCAGCACGATGCAACTTCATTTACCTTCAGGATTTTTAATGGAATTGAATAATTGTTATTATGTTCCAGTGCTTAGTCGAAACATTATTTACGCCTCATGTTTGATGAGACTTGGTTATGAGTCGAATATTAAGAATAATGGTTGTTCTTTATATTTGAAAGATATGTTTCGTGGCTTTGCACCCGTTCAGAACGAGTTATTTATTTTGAATCTTGATAGTGAATTGGTCTATAACATAAATGTTAAAAGGTTGAAACCAAATGATCTGAATATTACTTACTTTTGGCATTGTCGGCTTGGTCATATAAGTTGGAAGCACATGAAGAAGCTCCATGATGATGGACTTCTAACTTCGTTCGACTTAGAGTCGTTCGACACATGCGAATCATGCCTACTAGGAAAAATGACCAAGACACCTTTTGCAAGGAGTTGTGAAAGGGCGTCCGACTTGTTGGAATTAATACATAGTGATGTATGTGGTCCAATGAGCACGACAGCCAGAGGTGGTTATGAGTACTTCATTACCTTCACTCATGATTTGAGTAGGTATGGATATATCTATTTAATGAAACACAAGTCGGAAGCCTTTGAGAAATTCAAGGAATTCCAGAGTGAGGTACAAAATCAACTCGGCAAGAAAATAAAGTTTCTATGGTCGGACCATGGAGGCGAGTACATGAGCCATGAGTTTGATGACCATCTAAAGAGTTGTGAAATAGTTCCTCAACTCACTCCGCCGGGTACACCGCAAAGGAACGGTGTATCGGAACGGAGAAATCGGACCTTGTTGGACATGGTACGATCAATGATGAGTTGGACAGATCTACCTTTATCATTTTGGGGTTATTGTCTAGAAACTGCAGCGTTCACACTAAACAGAGTACCATCAAAGTCAGTAGAGAAGACACCACATGAGATGTGGACTAGCAAAAGGCCAAGTTTGTCTTTTCTTAAGATTTGGGGTTGTGAAGCATTTGTCAAGCGACTTCAGTCGGACAAGCTCATGCCCAAGTCGGATAAGTGTATTTTCGTGGGGTATCCGAGGGAAACCTTGGGGTACTACTTCTACAACCGGGAAGAGGGCAAAGTGTTTATCGCTCGGAATGATGTCTTCCTTGAGAAAGAGTTTCTCAGTCGAGGAGTCAGTGGGAGCACAGTGCAACTCGAAGAAATTCGAGAGGAACCAGCTAGGGGCGAGTCGGCAAGGGCCTTGGAGGCTGAGCCGGTCGTGGTACCTACACCGGTAACAGCACCTGAACCACGGAGATCTGCCAGACTACAAAATGCTCGTGATGTTTTACTATTAGACAGTAATGAGCCGGAAACTTATTCGGAAGCGATGGTGGGATCTGATTCCGAGTCATGGCTTGGAGCCATGAGATCCGAGTTAAAGTCCATGGATGAAAACCAAGTTTGGAATTTGGTTGATCTGCCTGACGGTGCAAGACCCGTCGAGTGCAAATGGGTCTTTAAGAAGAAAACCGATATGGATGGAAATATTTCCGTCTATAAAGCACGACTTGTCGCGAAGGGGTTCCGACAGGTTCAAGGAGTTGACTACAACGAGACCTTCTCGCAAGTAGCGATGCTTAAATGAGTTCGGATCATGTTAGCCATAGCAGCCTATTTCGACTATGAGATATGGCAGATGGATGTCAAGACGGCTTTCCTTAATGGAAATTGAACTGAGGACGTGTATATGATACAGCCCGAAGGTTTTGTCGATCCAGCTAAGGCTGACAAGGTATGCAAACTTCAGAAATCCATTTATGGGTTGAAGCAAGCATCTCGGAGTTGGAACATTCGCTTTGATGAGGTAGTCAAATTGTTTGGCTTCATCAAGAGCGATCATGATTCTTGTTTATACAAGAAGTTTAGTGGGAGCAAAGTAAATTTTCTAATCTTATATGTGGACGACATATTACTGATTGGAAATGATGTCATGATGTTGCAAGAAACCAAAGAGTCATTGGAAAGGAGTTTCTCAATGAAGGATTTGGGTGAGGCGACTTACATATTAGGAATCAGGATCTATAGAGATAGATCAAGGCGGCTCATTGGATTGAGTCAGAGTACATATCTGGACAAAGTTTTGAAGAAATTCAAAATGGAAGAGTCCAAGAAGGGATTCTTACCGATGTCCCATGGCATAAAACTTAGCAAGACTCAGTGTCCTTCGATGACTGATGAGCGAAGTCGGATGAGTGTGATCCCGTATGCTTCGGCAATCGGGTCCATCATGTATGCCATGATTTGTACTAGGCCAGATGTTTCCTATGCTCTAAGTGTTACGAGCAGATACCAGGCTGACCCTGGCGAAGCCCACTGGGCAGCGGTTAAAAACATCCTTAAGTACTTGAGAAGGACTAAGGAAATGTTCCTAGTTTATGGAGGTGATGAGGAATTCAGTGTAAAGGGTTACACGGATGCGAGTTATCTAACCGACTCAGATGGTTCTCGTTCGCAATCTGGATACGTGTTCGTAATGAACGGAGGAGCTGTGAGCTAGAAGAGTTCCAAGCAAGATACGGTGTCTGCATCTACAATAGAGGTTGAGTATATTGCTGCCTCGGAGGCGGCAACGGAAGCTGTTTGGATCAGGAACCTCCTGATAGATCTTGGTGTGGTTCAGGGCGCGTCCAATCCATTGGACGTATATTGTGACAACAATGGTGCTATAGCACAAGCCAAGGAACCTAGACAACACCAGAAGAACAAACATATACTCATGCGTTACCACCTCATACGCCAGTTTGTCGAACAAGGTGATATCAAGTTATGCAAAGTACACACGGATGCAAACATTGCAGATCCGTTGACAAAGGCGCTACCACAGCCTAAGCATGAGGCGCACATGAGAGGTATGGGCATTCGATGCCTAGGCATATGATGTCAGGATGATTGACTCTAGTGCAAGTGGGAGACTGTTGGGAATATGCCCTAGAGGAAATCATGTATGATGTAATTCCCAATGTATTCATAAAGTTATTAAGTCGTCCTTGTTTTGAACATCTGATACATGTCATTGAATATGTGATTCGATTGTGGAACTATGTATTCATGTTGTTCGTACTAGATTGTCCTTGGTCATCAAGGTTGTGCTGGACACACACCCTAGACTAATGTGAGTGTTGGCTGATGACACGGTCCCACTTGTCATGGGCATGGTGATGCCATTCCAACGTTCACAGACTTGGATAAAGAGTTTAGCAAGTCGGACTGACCCATATTGAGATGCAACGAGCAAGTCGTCATTTGCATGTCTCAATCAATGTAATCCTTAGACCTGAGGTTGGTGCACAATCCGAGTTGTGGATCACCGACTTAGGTTCTGTCAAACGCTGTTCCGTGACAAGGCAGTTATAAAGGCAGAGTTCGGGTCGAATGAGAAGCAAGCTGCGTGATGTGGATAATCAAGATGTGATTTTGCCCCTCCGAATGGAGAGATATTCTCTGGGCCCTCTCGAGTGGTATGATTCAAGAAGCATAGCCATGCGCGACTCAGTTAAGTGTTAACTGTGTCTGTTGACTAAGAGTTAGTCAGATGAATCACATATCACGGATCGAGAAGAGAGTCGAACTATTTAAGGGATGACGATAAATCGCCTATAGTTCGACAAGGTATATCGTGAGGCAAAAGGGACTAAGATGAATATAACATTGAAAGGTATGTCGTCATGACTCAATGGGACTTGGGAGTCGGCACATTTGCTAGGAGCCGCAACCGATTGATCGACTGAGAGTCGGACTCCAATCGTGTCCAAGTCGCCATGAGCCTGCAGGGTCGCACACTTAAGAGCGGGAGCAAATGTATTGGTCGGGTTGGACCCGAACCGGAAATGGATTGAGTTTGTGAGTCAGACTCACAGAGGGAATGGGCCACAAGTGTTGTGAAGCCCACTACCATTCGTTATATAAAGAGGGGCGCAGGTTGCCCAGCGGGCACGGTTAGTCCACTCCCATGCGTTGGGAACCCTAGCCCCACTCAGTCCAGCAGTCGCACCGGACCTAGCAGTCCGCCGTCGGAGCTCCTCCTCATATGTGTGGATACCGGCAGAGGTGCTGTACGTTCAGCACTTCGATGTTCGTGGATTGGATCGGCTGGATCGGATCGTGGGACTACACTGCCCCGACGCGCTGCATCGATAATCCGCAACCGCGCATCCAGTGGTAATCATCGTGGCCTTCTACCTCGGCTAGATCTTGGAAGTACCGCGTAGGTGAGTTTTGTTTATCTCTACGCGTTCCAACACTCCGAGGGACATCGCCTCTCCGATTGATTGCTATCTCCAAGTTCCTAGTGAATACAATAGATAGTAGGTGAACCTTTTTGCGTATGTCATGCTCAGTTTGTTGTGTGACCCTTGCTTTGTTATGTATTAATTTATGGATGCTTCTTTGTAATGGTACTTAGCTTTTACATGACGGTGTCCTTGGAGACACTTTTCTAGTGTCCTTTGTGGTGGGTCTCTCGTGGCTCCTTGCGGAGGACACTCCAAGACTTCGTGTGGAGAGTTGCGTGCTTGCTCCTTGAGGATGGGGCTACCTGCAGTCTTAGTGTTCCCGAGGAGTCGCGAGTTTGGCTATTCCTTCGGGAGCATCTCGCAAGAAGAACCACGCCAAGGGACTTGGTGAAGTGTTGTGTGCGGTAGCGACCCGTACACATACACCGTTCTAGCCCCCACTCGTGGGATGCTCTCTAGAGGAAAAGGACACTCACGCTCCTCTTGAAGAGGTAGGTATGCATGCTGAGATGAATGCTCATGAATTTGTTGGATGCCGAGATGCAAGCATGCTGGCATGCAAAAGAGATGTGATTGCTTCCGGAAAGAAACTAGATTTTACTGCTAGGGCGATGTATTGTTCTCTTACGAAACTCTTGGGGATGTTGTGACCTTGTGGTCCCCCAAGAAGCACTTGACTTCACCGTGCAGACACGGGACTCCTATAGTCATGGGGCTAATACTCACGCGAGTTCAGGTGCACAACTCGAGGATGTAGTGGCCTTGTGGCACCCTCGAGTAACAAAATTTTGCCCCACCGGAACAGGGCTCCCACTTGTGTGTGTAGAAGCTCCCGCGACCTTGTGGCCCGTCTAGCTAGAGCTCCATGAGACCCTCACGGAGAGAGGACCTGGCATCGTTATTACCGTGGCGTCACGGGGTCCCCTTGAGGGTACGTCTCCACAACCTTGTGGGGGCCGTGGAGCGAGAAAGTGGTGAGCGCTCCCCTAGTAGGGAGGCGTGCTCGCATGGAAAACAGTGGTAGCCCCCGAGCCTCCAGTGCTCTGGGGGTCTTCTGGGTGGCTGCTATCTCTTGACAGATGAGCAACCTCTTCTTGGGAGCCTCATTGAGGTGTCCCACGTCATCTTCATCAGCGGGGTGCGAGGTCGCCACCTCCTTGTAGGCTCGCTCGACGGATCGCATCGCATCCTCCACCTCCCTATGGATGGTGATGGTCTCGGTGGGCCCATGCAGCTTGGCGAGGTTGTTCGTGAGGGCCGGGTACCTGAGAATGGCATTGTAGGGGAGGGAGATATGTCGTGGGATAACCACGGCAGACGTTACCGGGGGTAACTGATCTTGGGGCAAGACGACACAGGCGTTTGGGAGAGGGTTTAGCTCAGAGGAAAACATGATGGGACTCGATCTGGTGGCCGGCAATCAAGTCGCCGAGTCTCCGATCTTAATATATTAACTCGATCTCTCGTATACACTGGATGCTCGATATCAAGCGGTACTGCTAGGGTTCTTAGATCCCTCTCAACTAGACCTAGGGGTCGGTTTATAAAGCACCCGTACCCCCCTGGCTTACTCTCCAAGGCGCACCCTGAATCCTACCCGGACACCACATACAAACTCTAACCTTCCTCTACCGTAACCCTCAATCCGGGTTACGAGGCCTACAAACTTGGGCCTTCCAGAAGTTTCTTTATCCTTAGCCGGATCTTGCGCAGCGTCCTTTGGGCCGGGTTATGCCTTGGAGTTGGCCTACCGGGTAGTCCCCAGAATAGCTTGGGCTTCACGGATCCTTCCTTGAAGCGCTTGCCATTCCCTGCAAAAGATGTCAAACACACAAGTGTACGGAGGCCGGGTTAAGGTGCTTTGATAGATAGCTAGGCCTAACTCCATGGTGGCCATATAGTAACCCGTCTTTCCTCCAAGCATACTGCCTAGATTTCCGAGTCAAAACCCTGATAAAAACGTCAAGATTCTATACTTTCACTCGATAATTGACCCTGGTTTCACGGAGTGAATCTCTTTCTCTTTTTTGCCCGGATACCTCGCTCAATACCTGAAGCATATCTCGCAAAATCCACACGGATAACCATTACCCCATAATTTCTGGCTTCTGGCCATTAGAATAGGTTCACCCTCACCTTATAAATAGTGCTCAGAGGGTAACCTAGAATCCGACGCCTCACTCCAACTTATCCCTTCCTTTCTCACACCTTGCGCTCTCGCGACGCCACCGCAAGAATCTAGGGCTCGCCACCGGAACAAAGCCACCATCGGCCGTGTTCGTTCTCAACCATCCGCGCCGCCACCAAGCTCCATCCCCGCGCCCTCGTCCTGCTCTTCCAAGAACCGCAAAGGGGCATTCTGACCACGCCGCCCGCAACCATCGTATTGGGCTTCCAGTATCTCCCTGTAAGTTCCTTGTACTTGCTAATTTAGCCCCGCAATTTTATGATTCATCCTGGATTGGATCTTGGTCAACCCGTGGGCCGTTTCTCCTGCCACACCGGATTAGATGGCTTAGAGGCTTGCCAGCTCCTTTAATAACCTATTTGATGATCACACACCACCCTCCTACCATTATTAATCACCAATTTCTTCGTAGAATCGTTCGCAAGTTTTCCAATCTAGATCCATTTCACCCCAACTTTCCGCACATATCATTGACACCCGGAAAATCCCCCTTTTCCGGTTCTTTTGCTTGCAGTAGATACATGGGCAACCATCCGTCCTCCTCAGACACTTTTCAATACGTAAATGAACAATAATTTCTAGAGTTGTACTTAATACCCGGATAACCCGCAACCTCCACTCCGTGATGTGATACCCGGATAATTCTTAGTTTTCATTCTTTCTTGATATTTCAGGTGCATGCTCGGATAACTTAATATTCCCAAGTCTTATTTCCTGTATCCTTCCTCCTTGTGTTTGCAGGTTGATCCCATGGCTCCCAAAAGGCAAGGGAAACAGCCGGCCCAGGCGAAGGCAACCCAATCCATATCTGCCAATTGGGGGCGATCCACAGTCACAAAGGCCAAGCTGGAAGAGCTGGCCGAGTTGGGGATCCTCCCCCCTCAGAAGGACATTCGCTGGAGGGCGCCGGGTGACGAGACCCGGCCCACACCCTCCGACGGCGAGGTAATCTGTTTCGTGGAGCACGTGACCCGGGGATTCCGTCCTCCGGGTCACCCTTTCTTCCGTGAGGTCCTGAGCCATTATGGCCTCAGGATATTTGACATAGGGCCTAACTCTATGTTGAATATTACTCACTTCATTGTCCTATCCGAGTCATACTTGTGCACTCCGCCAAGTTTGACTCTCTTTATTTAACTCTTCCAGTGCAAGCCATGCAGCGAAAGCGGTGATGGAGCACTTCTCACTTGCGGCGGGGTATCCATCCAACGCCGCAAAAACTCCCCAATGCCAACCCTTAATCTGAATTCCCATGTCAGACACTGGCAATTATCCTTCTTCTACTGCCACGACACCTCTCCACCCGGCGAGAAGAGACTGCCGGGTTACTCGGAGGGCCTCCTCAATATGTCCGAGAATTTCAATGCTTTCGCCCCTAACTCAGACAGGGAGGCAATCATACCTTTGCTAGCTAAGTTAGCCGTTCTCTCAGCCCAAGGCCTTCTTGGGCTCAACTTAGTGAAAACTTGGGTTGACTTTCGTATCCAAACTAATTCTATCCGCACCAAATTGATGTGCGAATACTCGGGGCACACCACAGATGCACTCCGATATTCCACCAAGAGCTTTGCAGCCGGGGATACCAACAAAACCATCAAGGGTTTCCTGACGGAGAAGCTGGAAGTGATAAAAAACATCGCTGGGTTACCTCCGTTTACTCGGGAGAACCCGGCCCCAGCGGTAAGACCCAATGCTCATAAGCTTATTTCTTCATCTTGACTCGATACTGCTCCTAACTCTTATTTTCATCTTTCTGTCTCAGGCCGGTGACCCTTTCTGGACAGTTGAGACCTCCCCCCCTTCCCGAGACCCGGAAGACGAAGACGAGCCGGTTGACGGTGATGAAGGTGTTCACCCGGATCTTGTGTTACCTTTACTTACATCGTTATCCTCCTATTTAACTTTTCCATGGGTACATACTCGGTTTGCAGGACCAGAGGACGAAGACGAGAAGGACGAAGACGACCCGGAAGCTACCGAATCTGATCAAGAAACACCAGTTGGGGCCAAGAGGAAGGCCAGAGGGGTAGTGTTCAAGGTTCCTTTCTCTTCTATATCCTCTGAGCCTTACTCCTTTGATACCATGCGACGACTTAATCATCAATTATCGAACTCGTCATACTTGAAGGATTCTCTTCCAGCCAAGCGCAGAGTGACTCGGAGTTCCCCGGGTGAGGATCCTCTTAACCCGGGCATCTCCACCTCCCCCGTCCATCGTGCCAGTGCTCCTCCGCCTCGTCCTTCCAATTCTCCTCAGCGCCACCCCTCTCCTAACCATCCACGCGCCGGGCAATTCCGGGTTCCGCTAACGGTTCCTTTGACAACTTCGTCTGCTTCCAGCGGCGAACTCCCGCCGGATTACGCCATAAATACTGGGTAAGTTTTTGCTATATGACATCCTTTGATACCTGACAATTTTCAATCACCATTGCTAACTGCCTCTTTTCATCTTTCTTTAGTGCTCAAGCCACCGTTAGTGACCCGGAGAATGTGGAGATGGATAACCGGGAGGCGGATAACCGTCAGACAGAGGAGCCGACTGAGAACGTAGACGCCACGACCGGCGGTGATAGAGAGAACAACCAGGAACAAGCCGCCGAGTCTCCTGAGTCATCCGAACCAGTGGACGAGGAGATCGAGGTTCCGGACACAAGGATGGGTTCTCCCAACCCGGATACTCAGACTATCCGGGTCTCAACTCCCAGGGCGGGGAGAGCTCCCCCATCAGGTGACCAGGCTGCCGGCTCTTCCGGTGCCCGACCCGAGGACCTGACGTTTGCCCAGATGCTCGAAACCCTGCGCGCTTTGAGGGCTAATGAAGAAAACATCTTGGAGGCTTTAATAGCCAAACACGAGGTGAACCCGACTAATATTGCTTGTGTCCTTATCCAGTCCCCAAGTTCCGAGTGAATTAATTCACAATTTGCTTGGAACTTTACGATATGAGCGACTGATAACTTACCCCTTTACCCGGTAATCCTTCCTTGCATCCATGCAGTACTTCGTGACTCAATCTGAGGAGAAACTGACCAAGGCCGCCAAGCTCCTTGAAAAGGAGGTGGCTCTACGTGAGGCGGCCGAGGCTGAAGCCAGGAGGAGCAGGACGATAATGAAGAAGTATAGGAGGAGGGCTCACACAGCAGAAGATGATCTGACGAGCCTTTCTGTTCAAATTGCTGATACGTACCGTGCTTTGCTTGGTACGCTTCTTCATCCGGGTTATTCTTTTGATAAATAGCCGGAATTTCCTGACTCATGTTTCCATTTCTGCAGGCCCGGATGAAGTGATGCCGGACGAGGGTGACATTGCCAGGCTGAAAACTATCAAGAGCGTAATCCGGCAGCTATGCGCCGGAACCAAATGGATCCTTCAAGAAATACGGTGGCCGGGTAAAGGGCATGGCGACCTAAAGAGAATGCTAGATGCTTGCTCCACTATCCCCGAGTGGATTTGGCACTGGAAACGCTCGTCCTGCCGGGTTGGAGTAACCCGGGGTCTTGCACTTGCCAAGGCTTACTTCCCTAAGCTCGAGCTAGCCAAGCTTATGGGCGGTTTCCCGGAATACAAGCTTGATGGGTCCAAGTTCTCCGTGAAGGATTTCCAGGCCGTTCAGAAGGAGGTCCGTTACCCGGCCAGCGTGATTGCTGACGGCTTAGATGTCGATTCCCTCGTTCCTGCTTATGATGCTGCTGGTGAAGCTATTAAGTCGGATCTTCCCGAGCCGTATGACATGCTTGCCCGATGGAAGGAGGAAGCTGCTAAGTTGAGGGAGGAGGCTGCCAAAAAGAAGGCTGAAGCCGACTCTGCGCCCGCTACCTCCACACCAGTCGTTCCTCCTCCTGCGCGAGCCGGCACTGCTGACCCGGGTGCTGCTGCTACTCCAAGTGACGGCAAGGGTAAGGCGAAGATGGATGTCGGGGCTTAGGATGCCGAGTGATACCTGTTCCTTCGTGCCACTTCTCATGCGTCAGTCGGCCGATGTGCCGTTTAAACAATTATTTTTTGGATGGTGCGCCTGTGCACCTTTGATATCATTTACCGGGATTTTGTAATGCACGCTAAAGTCTTGATACACTCTATTCCTCTTCGGAGCTTTTTAAATTTATTCACTTTTGAACTCATTTGCACTAGATATCCGACTTTCTTTATTGTTCCTTTTGTGAGACTCGGTTTCCGGGTTTCATGGGTGTTGACAAGCGGATTTGCTTCGAAGTCCCCAAGCGCCCAAGACTCGGATGTTTGGATTTTTTTGAGCTTTAACAACTAAGCAATTTTTCTCTTTCTCAAAATCCCGAGTCCCCAAGGCCCGGATTTCTGAGTTGGGGATACGTGATTCTTTAAAGAGAACACATTGTTTGCTGCTAAATCCAAAAAGCCCAGAGCCGTTTCACATAGGTTCTGAAGTTATGCTTAATAATCGTTGAGTTTCCGGCTATTAGCCCTGTACTCTGCATAACTTGTGGTTTAGATGACCCTTTTGACTATCTTGTACTATAAGCCGGCTTTTGCATGGATATCATGTTGTTACATCTGTACGAAGACAAGGTCAACCAAGTCCCATTGGGCTTCATGGCTGATTGTAATCGTAAGCGAGCAAATCATGCCATTTTAGTGCGAGTCACATCGAGCTTAAGTAAGAAAAGTCAAGAAAATTTGGCTCCTTTGTCCGGTTATAAGATTGCAGCCGTACTCGTTTGCGAGTAATCGGCCCTCATAACTCATAAGCATCAAGGCCGGGTCTTTGAGTTTGCAACTGTGCTATTCAAGCAATCAGCCCCCAAGACCTGAATATATGCAACGTACTGAGACTGAAGAGCATAAGAATAACCACCTCTTTACTTGATATGAAAAAGTTAGGTCAGCAAGCCGCCTCATTAAAAACCCATCCAGTCCCCAAGGGTACCCTGGATAGGAAAAGAGTTCGTCTGAAACTTGCTGCCTGTTACATCGTGCAATTCCTCTTGCCAACATAGTCTTTACTAAGTATAATATGGACGTAGCTGAGCCACGTTCCATGGCCTGTCTCTTTCTTGCATAGATGAAGTGGTGTGAGCGGTGTCATTAACTGTAGCCGACTCCTCCCTTGCATCTACCAAGTAATACGATCCATTGTGCAGATTCCGGCTTATGATAAACGGCCCTTCCCATGGCGGTGATAATTTGTGTTTTCCTTCGTTTGACTGTACCAGGCGCAGAACCAGGTCCCCTTCCTGGAAGACCCGGGTTTTCACGCGCCGGCTATGATACCTCCGCAAACCTTGCTGATAAATGGCTGATCTCTCCAAGGCTTGTTCCCTTTGTTCTTCTAACATATCTACGGTGTCCTGCCGGGTCTTTTCGTTCTCCACTTCAACGTAAGCTGATACTCGCGGTGAATCATGGATAATGTCACTCGGTAACACTGCTTCCGCACCATAGACCATGAAGAAGGGTGTCATTTGAGTGGATCTGTTAGGTGTAGTGTTGATACCCCAAACCACGGAAGGAAGTTCTTCGACCCATGCGCCAGCAGCCCTGATACAGGGGACTCGCAATCGTGGTTTCAATCCGCGGAGCAATTCTTGGTTTGCCCTCTCCACTTGTCCGTTGGCCTGTGGATGAGCCACTGATGCTACATCAAGCCGGATTCCATTGTTGCCACAGAACTTTTCCATCTCACCAATGTAACATCCCAAGTCTGAAAAATAGCCTTTAGAATGTTTTGCTCTCTGTTATTTTATGTTTTGCATCATGGCATCATGTTGATTGCATTTGTTTTGTTTGTTTTCCATTTGTTTTCCTCTGTTTTCATTTGTTTTCCAACTGTTTTCCTTTGTTTTCTATTTGAATTTCAACTCAAATTTCAAACCCTTTGTTTCATCCTTGTGATGTTACAATTTCCAAAGTGAGAGTTCAAATAAAAACAACCAAATTGCTTTCATTTTATTCCATAATGCTCACTTGTTAAGTTAATGGTTTTAATCAATCAATTGTTTCCAAATCACATTCAAACAATTCAAATACAAATCTCAAACAGCACTCAATTGGAATTATGAAATTGCCCACAACAATCTAACCTTTTGTTCTAAGCTAAAATAGGGTTCACCCTATTGAAAGTTGGTTTCATTTATAAGCACCTAATAATCAATTTAACCCCAATTTGAATTAACTACAAACAGTATTTTAAAATTTGAACTTTTTGTAAAATAAAATTTGGCAAGTGGTTGATGTTAACCTAAATAACTATAACAAATTTTTTTCCCTAAAATGTTCTACCCCAAATCCATCTCCTTTTCTTCCTATTACATTTCAGCACAAAAAAAATAGGAGGAAAAAAATAAAAAAAAAACAGCTAGCAGGGAGAGGGGCATGGCCCAGCCCAACTCCCCCCTCAGCCCAATACCCCTTCAGCCTTCTTCTTCCTTCGTACGGTCACATCTGAAGGTGCCCACGTATACAGAGCAGAGGACCAACGGCTGGAGCTCCCCCTCCCCCTCCATAAGACCTAGGCCGAGCCCTAGGGTTCCCCTAACCTCTCCTTCTCCCTCCTTCTCTCTTCCCCCGCCTCCATTTTCTCTCTTCCTCCCCTCTGCTCCTTCTCTCTGTACGCAACTCTCTGAACCCAACCTGTACCCACCATGGCTGCGAGTTGGAGACGGCGTAGTGGTCGCAGGGGTCCGTCTCGGGAGCTCCCAACGGCGGGAATGGAACCCCCCGGGCACCCTCTACCTCCTCCACCCCTCGGCGGTGGCCGGGAGGGATCAGGTCGCCGCCGCCGTCCGCTCCAAGTCGCCGGCCGCTGCACCTGCTGCCCCGATCCGCCCCGACCCCTGCGCCTCCTGTCCGCTCGAGGGCCCCAAAGGTGAGCGCCTCCTCTCCTCTCGCATCCCTCCTCCTCACGGAGCACTCGCATCAGCCCCCCACGACGCCCCCTCCGGCGAGCCACGGCGAGCCGCTGCCGTTCGCTGCCTGTTCTTGTCGAGGTACAGCAGCGATGGTGCAGTTTCAGTTCAGAAAAACCCGCCCACCTATACCTTATCCTCACCCCTTCCCCCTTCCTGTCACGAAACACAGCTCCACCCCACTGGTTAGCATCCCAAACTCACAGCAGGAGGGCTCGGGTTCAAGTCCCTCCTCCCACCAATTAACCAAAACTTTTTATCCTATTTGTTTTGTCACAGCACTTCACAGAAATCACCAATAGGTCCTTGTTGATTAATTCCAAATCCCTGTAAAATTATTTCTAAGTCCCTAGAGGTGATAAAAATGGCAGATTTGCACCTTAACTTGTAAAATGCATAAGTAATTCATCCCAACTCCAATTTTAACAAACTAAATATGTTTTCTGTCCCAAATTAAATGTTCTATCCAAATATAAAATTTGTTTACTGTTTTGAATATTTTAAATTGGTGCAATTTTTGAAAACTTGTCAAATTCACTTAAAATTGCAAAATTCATAACTTGAGCATAAAAATTCCAAATTCCACAAACTAAATAAGTTTTCCAATCAATTTTTCATGTACTTTCCAAATATAAATTTTGTTTGCTGTTTTGAATAATTTAAATTGCTGAAAACAGCTGTTTCTTGTTTATTGCATTTAAAATTGCCAAAATAATAACTTGCTCATTTTAAATCCAATTTCCACAAATGAAATATGTTTTCCATGCAAAATTAAACCCTCTTTCCAAATATAAAATTTGTTTCATGTTTTGAATAATTAAAATTGGTTAAATGATTTAAACTTGTTTAATTCATTTAATATTGTTAAATTCATAACTTGATCAAAACAAAAAAAATTTGGGACATATAAAATATGTTTTCAAACCATAAAAGCATAACATTTTCAAATATGAACTTGGTTTAATGTTTTGATCAAATAAAATTCAATTAACATCCACACTTGGATTAAATTCATTTAATTCTTGCTTAAACTTGTGTAATTCATAAATAATTTATTTGAAATCCTTTTTCAACAAGTGAAACATGTATTCCAACTAAAATCTTGTTTTCTTTTCAAATATAAACTTTGTTATCTATTTTGAACAATTTAACTTGATGAAAACAACAAATGCTTGTGTGACACCTTTAGGTAACCAAAATTCCAAAACTTAATAACTGAAATTCCAAATTTGTTAAGCCTTATTTCCATTTGGTTCTATTGTTGTTATTTTGCTGTTTTCCTCATCCATGCATCATGCTAATCCACTTTCATATAATGATTAGTTGTAAAACAATTAATTCAACCATAATTCATGGGTTTTCCATATGCAATCCAATTGCATATGGGTCCATTTAATCATGTTTCTATCTTGTCAACTAGTTTAGTTCTATGCATCAATTAAATGCTCATGCATCATCCCATGTTTGTGCACTATACCCTGTTATTGATTGTCTACCTTTTCTGTATTGTGTGTTTGCTTCTTCTCGGATACACGACGACGTTGAGACCGACGACCCTTACGACGTCCCTTCTAAGGAGTTAGCTCAGTACCAGGCTACTGGGTTTTGCAGGCAAGTTATCACTCACATGAAGCACTGTGTTCCTTTCAACATTGGTTACCGATACTTTCCGTTGTTCTTTTCTGCTAGCCCTAGTAGTAGTTATTTCTGTTACGAACCCATCACATGAATCCCTTAACCTTGATATTGCCTCACCTCCACTCCTATCACCCTTTGGTTGAGCCCGTGTCTTACTAGCATGCTTAGGTTGTTTTGCTCGAGTCTGTTACCCGTTACTTTCTGTTACTATTTCGATTATGTTCTGGGGGCTCGATGTTTAATCAATCAATCATGCTAATGTTACTATTAATAATAAATTTGATGATAAGGCACCGGCAGGAGGCCCATGAGAGGTTTTGAAGCCTGCTAGTGTCGACCCTAATAGGAAAAGGGTCTTGTCTACTGATCCATGATGAGCGCACTACCCGCATTTGGGAAGCGAGTATGGGCGCCCCCCTCAACTTGACCCTGATTCGCATCTCGTCCAAATCGCCTCATTAGTTCGTGTTTTCCATTTGCCGCATGCATGTTTTTGCGAGCCCAGGCCAGGGTGGAACTTTTGTAGTCGGCATATAGGGGGACACGTTCTTAGAGTGCTATGAGGGTCCATTTTCTTCTGGGCTCGATTAGCCGTGCGCCCAAGGTTCTTTGGGCTTGATGCGAAGAATGGTTGGTTGTGTTGAGTGCCCCGCTTGGTGGGAGGCATCCCATCTGGCGGGATATTCATGAGTGTACGGCCAAATTGGTGCAACCCTGCAGGGATAATCTTCTCGAGAAGCCGTGTTTTCCGCGGTTATGGATTACTTGGTGAAAGTACTGGCTAACAAGTACTCAGGACAACTTAAACATAACGATCAAACATGTTACACCCCATGATTAATAACTTGACTAGTAATAGGCTTATTGACACAATAATTTGAACCATCATTAACTCAACTGTGTGAGTTATCCTCGGATTGCTTCTTTGGATAAGGGGCGAGATCCAGGATGGGTTTGTTTGAAGTTATCTTTCAGTTGGTTACAATCCTCGATCTTATCTCCTTTCCTGTTAGCCGGAAGTGATAGAATCTCTGTAGTTGGTTAGCGCAGCCAGTTGCAGCATCTTTTATATCCCCTCTCTTCCGTTGAACCCAAGGCATCTGTGCTTGGTGTTGACGGGTTACACTTTGGTGAATTGTGAGTCTTGCTTGCCAGTACGTTTATGTACTGACCCCTTTGGGGCTGTGGTTTCCGCAGACCTACGTTTCCGAGGATCTACATGGTGGCAACTACGTGGAGTATGACGAGACTGCTGACGAGTAGATAGCGGACCCGGGCAGGATCCGAGACTTCGTGGATGGGCTCCGTCTTTTCGTTTCCGGCCTCTTAGGCCTATTTGGTTCTTGTCTGTACTCAGACATGTTGAATGCTTCCGCTGTGATGTAATGATGAATTGTTGGGGCATGTGCCCTCTGAATGATTGTATTTGCTATCTCTGCTCTAATGAGAGCTATTTGCAACTTATTTCAATCTTTTGTGTCGTAGAGATCTGTTGTGATATCAGTTGTTCAACGCCGTTGACGTACCATGTGTGTATGGTTTGAAGTACGTCGACGGAAGTGCCTTTGATCTCTAGTGGATAGTTTACATCGACGATGGAATAGCAGGGCTTGTGTTGTCGCGCATAAGCGCAGGCCTACCAGGAAGCTGGGACGTGGGAGCAGTTATGCCCCATAATCCAAGCATCTGCTATCCAGTTCGTACGGTGAGTATCCCCTAGAAGTCAGGGTGCGACAAATGGTATCAGAGCCTGTCTGCCTGTAGGATCCCTTTTTACTGGTCGCAGTTGAGTCTAGAAACTATTTTGTAGCTATATAGGAAAAATGAAACGTGAGAGTAGGAATTCTGCCATTTTTCTTCTTTCCCCACCCACCCACCCTTTTCTGGTAAGGAAGTGCAACGTTGTTTTTCTATTCTCATCTGAACTTTCAAGTTAGGATTTCACGAATTCTGGTTTCTCTAGGATGCTTATATCTACTAGACCATAGGAATGGAGGTGGTTGTGACATGATTTATCATGTTGCCTACTCATGATTGAGAACGGAGGCGTGTAAGCCCCGGAAGCAGATCCTCTATTCCTTAAGCAGTAGATATTGATCCTTTAGAAGCCCGGATGGGTTTTCCGTAGTACCTCAGGAGGTTTTGATCTCGTTTTCCCCGATGTTGATATCCTGTTCTTCTCAACATCCTTTTCGTCCGTTGAAATCTTGCTGTTGTTTTCCACTTCAATTCTTCTACCGGCGTCTAATCAAAGTTTACCCGTTCATCTGCTAAACTCTATTCCAGCTAAAGTGTTGTTTCATACCGGAGCATCACATTCCTTCGTGTCAACAATCTTTTCCACAACATACAACCCAATTCTGGTTCCACTAAGCAATCAAAACTCTGTTCACTCTCCGGGATCTCAAATGTTGACTTCCAAGATAAGTAAGAACAATCCAATAATAATGGGAGGCCACATATTCCTCGTTACTCTCATGTTGATGATTCTGACATTGATGATTATTCTTGGTGTTGCATTGATGTCAATAACTCTGTTCCACCATTCTAGCCAGATAATCTACTCTCCAAATGAATCAAATTCTATCCAGCCATACATCCTCCATACAAAACCTCTCCCTTTATTTGGAAATGTTCCGGTGGTTTGCAAATTCCCTGACGTCTATCCAATGTGGACGATGTGTTTCACGTGTCACAGCTCAAGTGGATCTTCCCAAGAAGTTTCCGGACCTTTTCTTTTCTCAGTAGGAATCTCGGGGCGCGATTCCTTCAAGGGGGGGCGTTTTGTAACATCCCAAGTATGAAAAATAGCCTTTAGAATGTTTTGCTCTCTGTTATTTTATGTTTTGCATCATGGCATCATGTTGATTGCATTTGTTTTGTTTGTTTTCCATTTGTTTTCCTCTGTTTTCATTTGTTTTCCAACTGTTTTCCTTTGTTTTCTATTTGAATTTCAACTCAAATTTCAAACCCTTTGTTTCATCCTTGTGATGTTACAATTTCCAAAGTGAGAGTTCAAATAAAAACAACCAAATTGCTTTCATTTTATTCCATAATGCTCACTTGTTAAGTTAATGGTTTTAATCAATCAATTGTTTCCAAATCACATTCAAACAATTCAAATACAAATCTCAAACAGCACTCAATTGGAATTATGAAATTGCCCACAACAATCTAACCTTTTGTTCTAAGCTAAAATAGGGTTCACCCTATTGAAAGTTGGTTTCATTTATAAGCACCTAATAATCAATTTAACCCCAATTTGAATTAACTACAAACAGTATTTTAAAATTTGAACTTTTTGTAAAATAAAATTTGGCAAGTGGTTGATGTTAACCTAAATAACTATAACAAATTTTTTCCCTAAAATGTTCTACCCCAAATCCATCTCCTTTTCTTCCTATTACATTTCAGCACAAAAAAAAATAGGAGGAAAAAAAATAAAAAATAAACAGCTAGCAGGGAGAGGGGCATGGCCCAGCCCAACTCCCCCCTCAGCCCAATACCCCTTCAGCCTTCTTCTTCCTTCGTACGGTCACATCTGAAGGTGCCCACGTATACAGAGCAGAGGACCAACGGCTGGAGCTCCCCCTCCCCCTCCATAAGACCTAGGCCGAGCCCTAGGGTTCCCCTAACCTCTCCTTCTCCCTCCTTCTCTCTTCCCCCGCCTCCATTTTCTCTCTTCCTCCCCTCTGCTCCTTCTCTCTGTACGCAACTCTCTGAACCCAACCTGTACCCACCATGGCTGCGAGTTGGAGACGGCGTAGTGGTCGCAGGGGTCCGTCTCGGGAGCTCCCAACGGCGGGAATGGAACCCCCCGGCCACCCTCTACCTCCTCCACCCCTCGGCGGTGGCCGGGAGGGATCAGGTCGCCGCCGCCGTCCGCTCCAAGTCGCCGGCCGCTGCAACTGCTGCCCCGATCCGCCCCGACCCCTGCGCCTCCTGTCCGCTCGAGGGCCCCAAAGGTGAGCGCCTCCTCTCCTCTCGCATCCCTCCTCCTCACGGAGCACTCGCATCAGCCCCCCACGGCGCCCCCTCCGGCGAGCCACGGCGAGCCGCTGCCGTTCGCTGCCTGTTCTTGTCGAGGTACAGCAGCGATGGTGCAGTTTCAGTTCAGAAAAACCCGCCCACCTATACCTTATCCTCACCCCTTCCCCCTTCCTGTCACGAAACACAGCTCCACCCCACTGGTTAGCATCCCAAACTCACAGCAGGAGGGCTCGGGTTCAAGTCCCCCCTCCCACCAATTAACCAAAACTTTTTATCCTATTTGTTTTGTCACAGCACTTCACAGAAATCACCAATAGGTCCTTGTTGATTAATTCCAAATCCCTGTAAAATTATTTCTAAGTCCCTAGAGGTGATAAAAATGGCAGATTTGCACCTTAACTTGTAAAATGCATAAGTAATTCATCCCAACTCCAATTTTAACAAACTAAATATGTTTTCTGTCCCAAATTAAATGTTCTATCCAAATATAAAATTTGTGTACTGTTTTGAATATTTTAAATTGGTGCAATTTTTGAAAACTTGTCAAATTCACTTAAAATTGCAAAATTCATAACTTGAGCATAAAAATTCCAAATTCCACAAACTAAATATGTTTTCCAATCAATTTTTCATGTACTTTCCAAATATAAATTTTGTTTGCTGTTTTGAGTAATTTAAATTGCTGAAAACAGCTGTTTCTTGTTTATTGCATTTAAAATTGCCAAAATAATAACTTGCTCATTTTAAATCCAATTTCCACAAATGAAATATGTTTTCCATGCAAAATTAAACCCTCTTTCCAAATATAAAATTTGTTTCATGTTTTGAATAATTAAAATTGGTTAAATGATTTAAACCTTGTTTAATTCATTTAATATTGTTAAATTCATAACTTGATCAAAACAAAATTCTTTTGGGACATATAAAATATGTTTTCAAACCATAAAAGCATAACATTTTCAAATATGAACTTGGTTTAATGTTTTGATCAAATAAAATTCAATTAACATCCACACTTGGATTAAATTCATTAATTCTTGCTTAAACTTGTGTAATTCATAAATAATTTATTTGAAATCCTTTTTCAACAAGTGAAACATGTATTCCAACTAAAATCTTGTTTTCTTTTCAAATATAAACTTTGTTATCTATTTTGAACAATTTAACTTGATGAAAACAACAAATGCTTGTGTGACACCTTTAGGTAACCAAAATTCCAAAACTTAATAACTGAAATTCCAAATTTGTTAAGCCTTATTTCCATTTGGTTCTATTGTTGTTATTTTGCTGTTTTCCTCATCCATGCATCATGCTAATCCACTTTCATATAATGATTAGTTGTAAAACAATTAATTCAACCATAATTCATGGGTTTTCCATATGCAATCCAATTGCATATGGGTCCATTTAATCATGTTTCTATCTTGTCAACTAGTTTAGTTCTATGCATCAATTAAATGCTCATGCATCATCCCATGTTTGTGCACTATACCCTGTTATTGATTGTCTACCTTTTCTGTATTGTGTGTTTGCTTCTTCTCGGATACACGACGACGTTGAGACCGACGACCCTTACGACGTCCCTTCTAAGGAGTTAGCTCAGTACCAGGCTACTGGGTTTTGCAGGCAAGTTATCACTCACATGAACCACTGTGTTCCTTTCAACATTGGTTACCGATACTTTCCGTTGTTCTTTTCTGCTAGCCCTAGTAGTAGTTATTTCTGTTACGAACCCATCACATGAATCCCTTAACCTTGATATTGCCTCACCTCCACTCCTATCACCCTTTGGTTGAGCCCGTGTCTTACTAGCATGCTTAGGTTGTTTTGCTCGAGTCTGTTACCCGTTACTTTCTGTTACTATTTCGATTATGTTCTGGGGGCTCGATGTTTAATAAATCAATCATGCTAATGTTACTATTAATAATAAATTTGATGATAAGGCACCGGCAGGAGGCCCATGAGAGGTTTTGAAGCCTGCTAGTGTCGACCCTAATAGGAAAAGGGTCTTGTCTACTGATCCATGATGAGCGCACTACCCGCATTTGGGAAGCGAGTATGGGCGCCCCCCTCAACTTGACCTGATTCGCATCTCGTCCAAATCGCCTCATTAGTTCGTGTTTTCCATTTGCCGCATGCATGTTTTTGCGAGCCCAGGCCAGGGTGGAACTTTTGTAGTCGGCATATAGGGGGACACGTTCTTAGAGTGCTATGAGGGTCCATTTTCTTCTGGGCTCGATTAGCCGTGCGCCCAAGGTTCTTTGGGCTTGATGCGAAGAATGGTTGGTTGTGTTGAGTGCCCCGCTTGGTGGGAGGCATCCCATCTGGCGGGATATTCATGAGTGTACGGCCAAATTGGTGCAACCCTGCAGGGATAATCTTCTCGAGAAGCCGTGTTTTCCGCGGTTATGGATTACTTGGTGAAAGTACTGGCTAACAAGTACTCAGGACAACTTAAACATAACGATCAAACATGTTACACCCCATGATTAATAACTTGACTAGTAATAGGCTTATTGACACAATAATTTGAACCATCATTAACTCAACTGTGTGAGTTATCCTCGGATTGCTTCTTTGGATAAGGGGCGAGATCCAGGATGGGTTTGTTTGAAGTTATCTTTCAGTTGGTTACAATCCTCGATCTTATCTCCTTTCCTGTTAGCCGGAAGTGATAGAATCTCTGTAGTTGGTTAGCGCAGCCAGTTGCAGCATCTTTTATATCCCCTCTCTTCCGTTGAACCCAAGGCATCTGTGCTTGGTGTTGACGGGTTACACTTTGGTGAATTGTGAGTCTTGCTTGCCAGTACGTTTATGTACTGACCCCTTTGGGGCTGTGGTTTCCGCAGACCTACGTTTCCGAGGATCTACATGGTGGCAACTACGTGGAGTATGACGAGACTGCTGACGAGTAGATAGCGGACCCGGGCAGGATCCGAGACTTCGTGGATGGGCTCCGTCTTTTCGTTTCCGGCCTCTTAGGCCTATTTGGTTCTTGTCTGTACTCAGACATGTTGAATGCTTCCGCTGTGATGTAATGATGAATTGTTGGGGCATGTGCCCTCTGAATGATTGTATTTGCTATCTCTGCTCTAATGAGAGCTATTTGCAACTTATTTCAATCTTTTGTGTCGTAGAGATCTGTTGTGATATCAGTTGTTCAACGCCGTTGACGTACCATGTGTGTATGGTTTGAAGTACGTCGACGGAAGTGCCTTTGATCTCTAGTGGATAGTTTACATCGACGATGGAATAGCAGGGCTTGTGTTGTCGCGCATAAGCGCAGGCCTACCAGGAAGCTGGGACGTGGGAGCAGTTATGCCCCATAATCCAAGCATCTGCTATCCAGTTCGTACGGTGAGTATCCCCTAGAAGTCAGGGTGCGACAAATGGTATCAGAGCCTGTCTGCCTGTAGGATCCCTTTTTACTGGTCGCAGTTGAGTCTAGAAACTATTTTGTAGCTATATAGGAAAAATGAAACGTGAGAGTAGGAATTCTGCCATTTTTCTTCTTTCCCCACCCACCCACCCTTTTCTGGTAAGGAAGTGCAACGTTGTTTTTCTATTCTCATCTGAACTTTCAAGTTAGGATTTCACGAATTCTGGTTTCTCTAGGATGCTTATATCTACTAGACCATAGGAATGGAGGTGGTTGTGACATGATTTATCATGTTGCCTACTCATGATTGAGAACGGAGGCGTGTAAGCCCCGGAAGCAGATCCTCTATTCCTTAAGCAGTAGATATTGATCCTTTAGAAGCCCGGATGGGTTTTCCGTAGTACCTCAGGAGGTTTTGATCTCGTTTTCCCCGATGTTGATATCCTGTTCTTCTCAACATCCTTTTCGTCCGTTGAAATCTTGCTGTTGTTTTCCACTTCAATTCTTCTACCGGCGTCTAATCAAAGTTTACCCGTTCATCTGCTAAACTCTATTCCAGCTAAAGTGTTGTTTCATACCGGAGCATCACATTCCTTCGTGTCAACAATCTTTTCCACAACATACAACCCAATTCTGGTTCCACTAAGCAATCAAAACTCTGTTCACTCTCCGGGATCTCAAATGTTGACTTCCAAGATAAGTAAGAACAATCCAATAATAATGGGAGGCCACATATTCCTCGTTACTCTCATGTTGATGATTCTGACATTGATGATTATTCTTGGTGTTGCATTGATGTCAATAACTCTGTTCCACCATTCTAGCCAGATAATCTACTCTCCAAATGAATCAAATTCTATCCAGCCATACATCCTCCATACAAAACCTCTCCCTTTATTTGGAAATGTTCCGGTGGTTTGCAAATTCCCTGACGTCTATCCAATGTGGACGATGTGTTTCACGTGTCACAGCTCAAGTGGATCTTCCCAAGAAGTTTCCGGACCTTTTCTTTTCTCAGTAGGAATCTCGGGGCGCGATTCCTTCAAGGGGGGGCGTTTTGTAACATCCCAAGTATGAAAAATAGCCTTTAGAATGTTTTGCTCTCTGTTATTTTATGTTTTGCATCATGGCATCATGTTGATTGCATTTGTTTTGTTTGTTTTCCATTTGTTTTCCTCTGTTTTCATTTGTTTTCCAACTGTTTTCCTTTGTTTTCTATTTGAATTTCAACTCAAATTTCAAACCCTTTGTTTCATCCTTGTGATGTTACAATTTCCAAAGTGAGAGTTCAAATAAAAACAACCAAATTGCTTTCATTTTATTCCATAATGCTCACTTGTTAAGTTAATGGTTTTAATCAATCAATTGTTTCCAAATCACATTCAAACAATTCAAATACAAATCTCAAACAGCACTCAATTGGAATTATGAAATTGCCCACAACAATCTAACCTTTTGTTCTAAGCTAAAATAGGGTTCACCCTATTGAAAGTTGGTTTCATTTATAAGCACCTAATAATCAATTTAACCCCAATTTGAATTAACTACAAACAGTATTTTAAAATTTGAACTTTTTGTAAAATAAAATTTGGCAAGTGGTTGATGTTAACCTAAATAACTATAACAAATTTTTTCCCTAAAATGTTCTACCCCAAATCCATCTCCTTTTCTTCCTATTACATTTCAGCACAAAAAAAAATAGGAGGAAAAAAAATAAAAAATAAACAGCTAGCAGGGAGAGGGGCATGGCCCAGCCCAACTCCCCCCTCAGCCCAATACCCCTTCAGCCTTCTTCTTCCTTCGTACGGTCACATCTGAAGGTGCCCACGTATACAGAGCAGAGGACCAACGGCTGGAGCTCCCCCTCCCCCTCCATAAGACCTAGGCCGAGCCCTAGGGTTCCCCTAACCTCTCCTTCTCCCTCCTTCTCTCTTCCCCCGCCTCCATTTTCTCTCTTCCTCCCCTCTGCTCCTTCTCTCTGTACGCAACTCTCTGAACCCAACCTGTACCCACCATGGCTGCGAGTTGGAGACGGCGTAGTGGTCGCAGGGGTCCGTCTCGGGAGCTCCCAACGGCGGGAATGGAACCCCCCGGCCACCCTCTACCTCCTCCACCCCTCGGCGGTGGCCGGGAGGGATCAGGTCGCCGCCGCCGTCCGCTCCAAGTCGCCGGCCGCTGCAACTGCTGCCCCGATCCGCCCCGACCCCTGCGCCTCCTGTCCGCTCGAGGGCCCCAAAGGTGAGCGCCTCCTCTCCTCTCGCATCCCTCCTCCTCACGGAGCACTCGCATCAGCCCCCCACGGCGCCCCCTCCGGCGAGCCACGGCGAGCCGCTGCCGTTCGCTGCCTGTTCTTGTCGAGGTACAGCAGCGATGGTGCAGTTTCAGTTCAGAAAAACCCGCCCACCTATACCTTATCCTCACCCCTTCCCCCTTCCTGTCACGAAACACAGCTCCACCCCACTGGTTAGCATCCCAAACTCACAGCAGGAGGGCTCGGGTTCAAGTCCCCCCTCCCACCAATTAACCAAAACTTTTTATCCTATTTGTTTTGTCACAGCACTTCACAGAAATCACCAATAGGTCCTTGTTGATTAATTCCAAATCCCTGTAAAATTATTTCTAAGTCCCTAGAGGTGATAAAAATGGCAGATTTGCACCTTAACTTGTAAAATGCATAAGTAATTCATCCCAACTCCAATTTTAACAAACTAAATATGTTTTATGTCCCAAATTAAATGTTCTATCCAAATATAAAATTTGTTTACTGTTTTGAATATTTTAAATTGGTGAAATTTTTGAAAACTTGTCAAATTCACTTAAAATTGCAAAATTCATAACTTGAGCATAAAAATTCCAAATTCCACAAACTAAATATGTTTTCCAATCAATTTTTCATGTACTTTCCAAATATAAATTTTGTTTGCTGTTTTGAGTAATTTAAATTGCTGAAAACAGCTGTTTCTTGTTTATTGCATTTAAAATTGCCAAAATAATAACTTGCTCATTTTAAATCCAATTTCCACAAATGAAATATGTTTTCCATGCAAAATTAAACCCTCTTTCCAAATATAAAATTTGTTTCATGTTTTGAATAATTAAAATTGGTTAAATGATTTAAACCTTGTTTAATTCATTTAATATTGTTAAATTCATAACTTGATCAAAACAAAATTCTTTTGGGACATATAAAATATGTTTTCAAACCATAAAAGCATAACATTTTCAAATATGAACTTGGTTTAATGTTTTGATCAAATAAAATTCAATTAACATCCACACTTGGATTAAATTCATTTAATTCTTGCTTAAACTTGTGTAATTCATAAATAATTTATTTGAAATCCTTTTTCAACAAGTGAAACATGTATTCCAACTAAAATCTTGTTTTCTTTTCAAATATAAACTTTGTTATCTATTTTGAACAATTTAACTTGATGAAAACAACAAATGCTTGTGTGACACCTTTAGGTAACCAAAATTCCAAAACTTAATAACTGAAATTCCAAATTTGTTAAGCCTTATTTCCATTTGGTTCTATTGTTGTTATTTTGCTGTTTTCCTCATCCATGCATCATGCTAATCCACTTTCATATAATGATTAGTTGTAAAACAATTAATTCAACCATAATTCATGGGTTTTCCATATGCAATCCAATTGCATATGGGTCCATTTAATCATGTTTCTATCTTGTCAACTAGTTTAGTTCTATGCATCAATTAAATGCTCATGCATCATCCCATGTTTGTGCACTATACCCTGTTATTGATTGTCTACCTTTTCTGTATTGTGTGTTTGCTTCTTCTCGGATACACGACGACGTTGAGACCGACGACCCTTACGACGTCCCTTCTAAGGAGTTAGCTCAGTACCATGCTACTGGGTTTTGCAGGCAAGTTATCACTCACATGAACCACTGTGTTCCTTTCAACATTGGTTACCGATACTTTCCGTTGTTCTTTTCTGCTAGCCCTAGTAGTAGTTATTTCTGTTACGAACCCATCACATGAATCCCTTAACCTTGATATTGCCTCACCTCCACTCCTATCACCCTTTGGTTGAGCCCGTGTCTTACTAGCATGCTTAGGTTGTTTTGCTCGAGTCTGTTACCCGTTACTTTCTGTTACTATTTCGATTATGTTCTGGGGGCTCGATGTTTAATAAATCAATCATGCTAATGTTACTATTAATAATAAATTTGATGATAAGGCACCGGCAGGAGGCCCATGAGAGGTTTTGAAGCCTGCTAGTGTCGACCCTAATAGGAAAAGGGTCTTGTCTACTGATCCATGATGAGCGCACTACCCGCATTTGGGAAGCGAGTATGGGCGCCCCCCTCAACTTGACCTGATTCGCATCTCGTCCAAATCGCCTCATTAGTTCGTGTTTTCCATTTGCCGCATGCATGTTTTTGCGAGCCCAGGCCAGGGTGGAACTTTTGTAGTCGGCATATAGGGGGACACGTTCTTAGAGTGCTATGAGGGTCCATTTTCTTCTGGGCTCGATTAGCCGTGCGCCCAAGGTTCTTTGGGCTTGATGCGAAGAATGGTTGGTTGTGTTGAGTGCCCCGCTTGGTGGGAGGCATCCCATCTGGCGGGATATTCATGAGTGTACGGCCAAATTGGTGCAACCCTGCAGGGATAATCTTATCGAGAAGCCGTGTTTTCCGCGGTTATGGATTACTTGGTGAAAGTACTGGCTAACAAGTACTCAGGACAACTTAAACATAACGATCAAACATGTTACACCCCATGATTAATAACTTGACTAGTAATAGGCTTATTGACACAATAATTTGAACCATCATTAACTCAACTGTGTGAGTTATCCTCGGATTGCTTCTTTGGATAAGGGGCGAGATCCAGGATGGGTTTGTTTGAAGTTATCTTTCAGTTGGTTACAATCCTCGATCTTATCTCCTTTCCTGTTAGCCGGAAGTGATAGAATCTCTGTAGTTGGTTAGCGCAGCCAGTTGCAGCATCTTTTATATCCCCTCTCTTCCGTTGAACCCAAGGCATCTGTGCTTGGTGTTGACGGGTTACACTTTGGTGAATTGTGAGTCTTGCTTGCCAGTACGTTTATGTACTGACCCCTTTGGGGCTGTGGTTTCCGCAGACCTACGTTTCCGAGGATCTACATGGTGGCAACTACGTGGAGTATGACGAGACTGCTGACGAGTAGATAGCGGACCCGGGCAGGATCCGAGACTTCGTGGATGGGCTCCGTCTTTTCGTTTCCGGCCTCTTAGGCCTATTTGGTTCTTGTCTGTACTCAGACATGTTGAATGCTTCCGCTGTGATGTAATGATGAATTGTTGGGGCATGTGCCCTCTGAATGATTGTATTTGCTATCTCTGCTCTAATGAGAGCTATTTGCAACTTATTTCAATCTTTTGTGTCGTAGAGATCTGTTGTGATATCAGTTGTTCAACGCCGTTGACGTACCATGTGTGTATGGTTTGAAGTACGTCGACGGAAGTGCCTTTGATCTCTAGTGGATAGTTTACATCGACGATGGAATAGCAGGGCTTGTGTTGTCGCGCATAAGCGCAGGCCTACCAGGAAGCTGGGACGTGGGAGAAGTTATGCCCCATAATCCAAGCATCTGCTATCCAGTTCGTACGGTGAGTATCCCCTAGAAGTCAGGGTGCGACAACCAAGGGACATGTTGGTTCCATTGTCGGTAATTATGCTGTGGGGATACCCAAACCGGTAGATAATTCTTTTCAGGAACTTGACTGCTGTAGCTGCTTCACAATTAGTAACTGGCATAACCTCAACCCACTTGGTAAACTTATCAATAGCCACTAAAAGATGTGTCTTCTTGCAAGGTGACATATGAAAGGGGCCGACCATGTCCATCCCCCAGACAGCGAACGGCCAAGTTAACGGGATGGTCCGTAATTCCATAGCCGGCACATGGGTTTGGCGAGCGTACCTTTGACATCCGTCACACCTTGCTACTAATCGTTCCGCATCTGCTAGAGCCGTGAGCCAGAAAAATCCGTGTCGATAAGCCTTGGCCACAAGGGATCTTGTGGATGCATGATGCCCGCAATCGCCTTCATGGATTTCCTTGAGGATCTGCCGGCCCTCTTCTGGTGCCACGCAACGCAAAAAGACCCCCGCGGTGCTTCTCTTGTATAACTCCCCGTTGATGATAGAATATCCCTTTGCTCGCCGCATAATTTGCCTTGCTAACACTTCTTGCTGTGGTAACTCGCCTCGTGATAGGTAGGCCAAAAATGGTTCTGTCCACTCTGGGATAGCGCGTACAGTGGCCACGAGTCCTAGATCCGGGTCTTGACTTGCCAATTCCTCCTCTGACTCGGTTTTAACTGATGGTCGCCATAATTCGTCCAGGAAAACGTTGGGTGGGACCGGCTCTCTGCGCGAGCCGAGTCTAGCGAGGGCGTCGGCTGCCTCATTCTTTCTTCTATCTACGTGCTCCACCTCATACCCGGAAAAACATCCCGCAACCCTATCAACTTCCCTGCGGTATGCTGCCATAGTTGCGTCCTTTCTATCCCAAGTTCCTGACACCTGCTGTACCACAAGGTCTGAATCTCCGAAGTATCGTATCCTCTTGATGTTCATCTCCTTGGCTACCTTTAAGCCATGCAATAGGGCCTCATACTCGGCCACGTTATTGGAACAGTCAAAGTGAATTTGTAGTACGTAACTCAATTTGTCTCCTTTGGGTGATGTTAGCACCACCCCAGCTCCTGATCCTTCATACTGCTTTGATCCATCGAAGTGCATGGTCCATGACTCGGAGTTTGGAACCGTGGTAGTCATGCCTGTGTGTGTCCAATCATTAACGAAATCGACCAAAGCCTGAGATTTGATTGCTGACCTGGGCTCGTAGCTGATGTGATAATCCCCCATTTCTATCGCCCATTTGGCTATTCTTCCGGTTGCATCCGAGTTTCTAATGATATCCGACATTGGTATTGAGCTAACCACGGTTATGGGGTGTTCCTGGAAATACGGCTTCAGTTTCCGGCTGGCCATAAAGACCCCGAAAACCAGTTTTTGCCAATGCGGATAACGCTGCTTTGCCTCTGATAATACTTCACTGACATAATAAACCGGTCTCTGGACTGGATAACCTTTCCCATCCTCTTTACGCTCCACAACCACTGCGCTGACGGCTCGGGCGCCAGCTGCCACGTATAGCAACATAGGCTCTTTAGGACCCGGGGCCGCTAGCACTGGTGCTTCAGATAGCTGCTTCTTTAGTGCCTCGAACGCCTCATCCGCCTCTTGATCCCATACGAACTTGTCGGATTTCCTCAAGAGCCGGTACAAGTGTATTGCCTTTTCTTCGAGTCTTGATATAAATCGGCTCAAGGCTGCTACGCAGCCCGTGAGCTTTTGAACATGCTTCAAAATTTCCGGTTTTTTCAGACCTTGGATAGCTTTGATTTTGTCCGGGTTTGCCTCAATTCCTCTCTCGGAAACGATAAAACCAAGTAATTTCCCGGCTGGGACTCCAAATACGCACTTTGTTGGGTTAAGCTTCATCTGATACCTCCTTAAGTTCTTGAACGTTTCCTTCAGATCGTCAATGAATGTTTCTGCCTTCCTGGTCTTGATAACCACATCATCCACATAAGCATGGACGTTGCGTCCAATTTGGTCCTCGAAGCACTTCTGAATACACCGTTGATAAGTTGCGCCAGCGTTCTTCAACCCAAATGTCATGGTTTTGTAACAGAAGGCCCCAAAAGGGGTTATAAACGATGTTTTCTCCCAATCCTCCCTCTTGAGTTTAATCTGATGATACCCGGAATAAGCGTCCAGAAAGCACAATAGGTCACTCCCAGCTACTGCATCTATGATCTGATCTATCCTTGGTAGTGCGAACGGATCCTTTGGGCAATGCTTGTTGAGACTCGTAAAATCAATACACTTTCTCCACTCATTGGTCTTTTTCATCACTAGCACCGGATTTGCTAACCAGTCCGGATGAAATACTTCCATGATGAAGCCGGCTGTCAATAGCCGAGCAATTTCTTCACCTATAGCTTTCCTTCTTTCCTCATTCATCTTCCTCAAGCCCTGCTTCATAGGCCTGGACTTGGGGTCTACGTGCAAACTGTGCTCTGCCAACTCTGTAGGGATACCCGGCATGTCGCTAGGTGTCCAGGCGAATACGTCCGCATTTGAACGAATGAACTCCACAAGTGCCTTCTCCTGCTCGCCGTCTAAGTTGGAGCCTATAGTAAATTGCTTAGTGGAATCACCTTCAACAAAGTCTATCATCTTGGTGTCTTGTGCTGCCTTGAATTTTGCTCTTTCGTCCTCAGTATTCGGCCTTTTTAATGCGGTCCTGTCCTCCGGGTCTACTTGAGACCGATAATACTTGAGTTCCTCCTTTCTGCAAGCCTGCTCGGCCATTACCGAATCTCCTTCGTCGCACTTGGCCGCTATGTCCCGGTTTCCATGTATGGTGATGGTTTGCTTAGGACCTGGAATCTTCAGTTGTAGATACACATAACACGGCCTGGCCATGAATTTGGCGTAAGCCGGTCTTCCAAATAGTGCGTGATAAGGACTGCACAATTTGACTACCTCGAACGTGAGCCATTCCACTCGATAATTATCCGTTGATTCTCCGAAAGCTACCTCCAATGCGATTTTCCCCTCGGGACATGCCGAGTGACCCGGCACTATTCCATGAAAAATTGTTGAGCTTTTCTGCAGCTGGGACTCCTTGAGACCCATGCGTGAAAAGGTTTCCCAGTACAAGATATTGATGCTACTTCCACCGTCCATCAGGACCCTTTTTAACTCATAACCATTAACCTGTGGTGCGACTACCAAAGCTAAGACTCCCGGGTGATCTCTTCTGCTCCATGTTATCTCTTGTTCCGCCCATCTCAGGTGTTCCGGAACAGCCGAGGAAACCGAGTTCACAGCTTGCTTGAGTATCTTTTTGTTCCTGTCAGAAGTTCCTGTAGTATGCACATGATATTGTCCTTTTAAATCAGGCGTACCTACCATACCGATGAAGACGCTGATCCGGCCGATTGTCACGACGGATCCGGATTCGAGGTGATCCGACTCTGGCCCCCAGCCGGAATCGTCCACCGTCTTTTCTCCTTTGTGGTCGATGTAGATCTCGCCGTCGACAAGATTCTCCATGTTCTTCCGAGCTTCTCCCGTGATGTAAACACCTTTGGACGCAGGCCCCACGGTGGGCGCCAACTGTCGTGGGATAACCACGGCAGACGTTACCGGGGGTAACTGATCTTGGGGCAAGACGACACAGGCGTTTGGGAGAGGGTTTAGCTCAGAGGAAAACATGATGGGACTCGATCTGGTGGCCGGCAATCAAGTCGCCGAGTCTCCGATCTTAATATATTAACTCGATCTCTCGTATACACTGGATGCTCGATATCAAGCGGTACTGCTAGGGTTCTTAGATCCCTCTCAACTAGACCTAGGGGTCGGTTTATAAAGCACCCGTACCCCCTGGCTTACTCTCCAAGGCGCACCCTGAATCCTACCCGGACACCGCATACAAACTCTAACCTTCCTCTACCGTAACCCTCAATCCGGGTTACGAGGCCTACAAACTTGGGCCTTCCAGAAGTTTCTTTATCCTTAGCCGGATCTTGTGCAGCGTCCTTTGGGCCGAGTTATGCCTTGGAGTTGGCCTACCGGGTTAGTATCCCTCCATCAAGATACGCGCCACATGGAAGTCGAGGGTCTCGGTGCGGTAGTTCTGGCGGGTGCCGGGCGTGTCGGCAAGGCGCACCTGCCCAAGGGGGTCAGTGGTGCCATCTGTGACGCTAGTGAACTGACTTGTGGGGGCCAAGCGCTCGTAGAGCACTTGAAGCCGCTCAAACGTCGGCACCGAGATGACGTTGAGGCCCGTACCCCCATCGAGTAGAGTCTTGTTGATGGCGATGTTGTTGATGGTGGGGGTGCAGACCAGGAGAATGGTCCCCACGGTCCTTGTGGACTTGGGGTGGTCGTTGATGCCGAAGGAGACCTTGTGGTCTGACCACTTGAGTAGCTTGACCACCCCTATCCCTGGGTAGACAACGTTGATCTCTTGCGAGATTTTCTTGAACTGGCGGTTGGAGAGAGGAGCTTGTGCTCCGCCAAGAGTGTAGGCTATGGAGCCCGTGGGCTCTTGGTAGCCCCAGCAATGTTCGTCTCCGCGGCCCTGGTTCCCCTCAGGGCATTGCTGTGTGACAGTGTTCACCTGAAGAAGGGGAGGGTTGATATGTTGCAGCGGCGAGTGCTGCTGCTGCTGCTGCAGTGGTGTCTGCTGGGGGAACGGCTGGTAGCCGCTGTCATTGTAGCCACCCGTGTTGAAGTTGTAGTTGTCACACCCGTTGTAGTGGTTCGGGCCGCGCTCCTCCCATCTCCCTCCAGTGCGGCCTCCATCTCGCCCAGGACGGCGTCAGCCGCCGCCTCGGGAGTAGCCCTCCTGGCTACCCCTCATGAGGCGGTCACCCCGCATCCTCTCCAGCTGGAAACAATCCTTCGTGGGGTGTGAGTGCATTCGGTGGAACTCACAGAATGGGCGGTTCTCCGCCACGGATAGAGTGTTGCTGCGGCCGTGCTTGCGTTCTCGCTCGGTTGCCAGAATGGACGGAGCTTTCCGTTTGGGATCAGCATCGTCGCTTCATGCCTTTGTCTTTCTCTTGGAAGCCACCGGCTTGGATTCATCGGCAGGTGTGCTGTGTGTGAAGAGGCATCCCTGCTCAGCCTTGGCGCATCTGTCAGCCATTTCCACGAGCTCGAAGGCGGAGGTGAGGTCGTCCCTGATGTCGAGCTCCTCGAGCATGCACTCCTAGGTGACTCCCTCGCGGAAGACAGAGATGGCGTTCTCTTCAGCGATGTGAGCGATCTTGTTCCGTGTCTGGCTGAAGCGCTGCAGATACTGGCGAAGAGTTTGCCAGGGCGCTTGCAGATGCCGCGGAGGTTGTTGTAGAAGAGGGGCATTCATACGAGCCCTTGAAGTTGGCGACAAAGTGTAAGCACAACTCCGCAAACGACATGAAATATTTACTCATGGGTGGGGCAAGCTCTTCTATTCTGGTTCATGGTTTCTCTTGGCTATATGGTTCATATGGGGGGAGATGGAGCCCTTTGGCAAGTTCATGAGCCAGGCGAGGGCGGGACCCTTGAGGGCCATGGGCAACCAGTTCGCTATGCACTTGTCGTCCCCCTTTACAACTTCTATGCTAAGGAAGTAGAGCTGCAGGAAGTCGAGGGGAGGAGTAGTGCCATCGTAGAGAGATGGCACCGTTGGGTTGAACTTCGCCGGCCAGGAGACCGTGTGAAGTTGCTTGGTGAACGCGAGAGCGCCTCCAACGTCGACTGTGGCACGCACGTCGAGTTCCGCCGGGCGGTTGGCGCGGCCTGCCTTGGCGAGGTCGCGGATGGTGCGTCGCTCGCGCTCATGGCAGCGTTCGATCTATACGCGCGGATCTAAAGGAGTGCGCAAGATCTGGCAGCTGTTGCTTCTCTTGTCAGTCACCTTAGTGGTGGGTGCCTTGTCAAGGAATCTAAAGGATCGCCTTGCACCGGTGAAGTTACACCGTGAGAATGGGGTGGCGCGTCATGAGCTGCCTGGCTCCTACGCTGATCAGTGCTACCTCCCCTCGACTCTCTCGAGGGGATGTTTGCAGCGGTGGCGAGCTCCTGGAGGCGGGCGAGCCATGCAGAGTGTCCTTCCGGTGCGGGTGGGTGCGCAAGTAGCTTCCGGACCAGCAGCACAGCTGCTGCGGGATTGGGCTGCTCCAGGCGTCCCTGCGTTCGTGACGGCGGTGGCGGCCATTGCTGAGACGCAAACGCGTCTCTCTGCAGCGTGTGAGAGGAAGCTTCCTCCTCAGCGTCGTGTTGGCCTTCCACGCTAGTGCGGTCGCATCGTGGCGCGGCGTTGTTGTTGTCGTTGCCGGTTGGCTCAACCTGCCCCCGGCAACAAGCACGCTCGGATCGGGTGAGGTGAGGGCTGGTCTGGGCAGTAGGTGCCATAGCGACGAGGAAGTAGAGGAGTGCCTTAGCCCCCTACATGGTGCGCCAAATGTCGTAGAGCGGTCTGTCAAGGACAGGACCTCTCTAGAGGGTTCGAACACTAGGGCTAAACACACGTCCTTCACCTCTCGAGGAGGCTTCACGAGGGAATCTTGAGAATGACGGCAATAGAGACACGGAGAGTTTACCCAAGTTCGGGCCACCAATGTGGTGTAAAACCCTACTCCTGCTTGTCTGATGGATTGCACTGCGGTGACTACAGTACAAATGCGAGCTTGTGCTCGGGTCTGACTATGGGGCAACTTGTGAAACTAAGCTCCATATCCCTTTCTGCAAGGGCCAAGAAGACCTTCTTATACTGGCGTTTGGACCTCCTTCCTACTCATTTGGCAGGAAAGGGTTCCCACAATGTGCCAAAGTAGAGGACAACCCGTACCCTATGCCTCCTGCACGGTCTTGGTCGTCGAGAACAACTACACCGTCCATCGAAGAATGGTGGGGGCGTCCGATGACGTTGCCTCCGTCTTGTAGCATGGTATTGGTCTCCTTGCACCAAAGAGGAAATATTGGGAAGGCTCTTTGGCTAGAGCAGCTGTCCCCCGTGCTTTATACACGGGAATGACAACTGCGGCCAAAGCGGGTCCGCAGCCCTGCACTGCTGATACGTCAAAAACGTATCCTTAATTTCTGATGTCCCATGTTGTTTTCTTATTGTTTACCACATGTTTGATATACACTTTATGTCATTTTTATCCATTTTCCGGACTAACCTATTGACAAGATGCAACAGAGCCAGTTCCCCGTTTTCTGTTGTTTTTAGTTTCAGAAAAGTTGTTCTGGAAATATTCTCGAATTTGGAAAATTCGAAGCCCGGAAGTCTTAGAAACCCCGAAGGTTCCACGGAGTTCCAAAGATACCCAGAGGGGGCCTTAGGGGGCCCACACCATAGGGTGCCCCCCTTGGCCGCGCTAGGGGGTGGTGTGGCGCCCCTGAGCCTCTACCGCCTCTGTACTTTCGCCTATATAATCCCCCCGAGACATAAACCCTAAAAATATACCAATTTTACCCGAGAAACACCCGAGGCCGCCGTCACCGTCATCCCGAGATCGGGAGGGTTCTGGAGCTCTCCTCGGCACCCTGCCGGAGAGGGAAATCATCACCGAAGGGGTCTACACCACCATGTCCTCCTCCGAAGTGATGCATGAGTAGTTCATCCCTGGACTACGGGTCCATAGCAGTAGCTAGATGGTTGTTCCCTCCACTTTGTACCTCATGTTTAGATCTTGTGAGCTGCCTTAGATCTTGTGAGCTGCCTAACATGATCAAGATAACCTTTATGTAATGCTACATGTTGTGTTTGCTGGGATCTAATGAATTTTGAATGCTATGTATTCTTATTATCAATCTATCATGTTATCTTCACGC
Source organism: Alopecurus myosuroides (assembly GCA_028641055.1). NCBI lineage: Eukaryota > Viridiplantae > Streptophyta > Magnoliopsida > Poales > Poaceae > Alopecurus > Alopecurus myosuroides. The sequence continues at coordinate 290,072,817 of CM054059.1, forward strand.
ATATGTTATTTATGATCTTGCATGCTCTCCGTTGTTAGTAGATGCTCTGGCCAAGTAGATGCTAGTAACTCCAAGAGGGAGTATTTATCCCCGATAGTGGGTTCATGCCTCCTTTTCATCTGTGCTCGAGTGACAGAAACATGACGGATGGAGTATGTGTTGTTTCCATTAGGGAGAAAACAACAATGCTTTGTCTAAGGATGATGTTATTGTTTACATTACACACTTTGCTTACTATGATAATCTGTTGCTTGTAACTTAATACCCAATGTTTGTTCGAATGATATTCGAAGGGTGGATTTTTAGTCATAGATGCAGTTGGATAACGGTCTATATATCTTGTTGTAATGCCCGCACGAATCACATGGTAATCTTTATGTTTTGCATATGCATTACGGTGCAGCCTTTATTTCTGTCAATTTCTCAGGTGTAATTTGTTCACCACACATGTTATTTATGTTTCACAGAGAGACACCACTAGTGAACTGTGGACCCCGATCCTTTTTCCTCATACTGATAAACACATACTGCTTTCATACTACTCTCATACTGTTCCTACTGATTTCCTACTGTTTTCCACACCACACGTTTAAGCTCTTTGTGTTCAGCAAAACCGGTGAGATTGACAACATCACTGCTTCGTTGGGGCAAAGTGATTTGATTGTGTTGTGCAGGTTTCACGTTGCTTCTGAACCGGTAGTGCGCCCTGCCATCTCAGATGCTTCACCTTTTGAAGTTACTCCTTCCTCGTACTAGTTTATTCAACCTTGGCTTCTTTTCTGAGAGAAACTTGTTGCTGCACTCTTCATACCTTCCTCTTGGGGTCTCCCAACGAATGTGTGTTTACACGCATCAACTGTCTCCATCAGCACACGGAGGGGCGGTTGTCAGCTGCACATGCCTCCATCCCCATAGCTGCCGAGGAACTCGCTGATCTCGACAGCGACTACTGGCCTGCCCCGAAGACTCGTGAGCCATACTTGGCCCACGTCTGCATTGCTGGCCCGGAGAAAGAACCCGCCGAAACAGCATCTAGCATGGTGGAGAGATAATCCGTCAACGTCTCGCGAGCGGCTTGGATCAAGGCGAAGAGAGCTGTGCAAGCGAACCTCATGCTGGAACCCGACGCCACTCAAGAAGATCTGACGGCATATCAGTACTTCCTATCCAAGAAGAACCAGGAGGTGATAAGGGAAAATCGGGAGCTCGGCGCCCGCAAATGCGTGACAGAGGCCTCAAGCGCTCACAGAGCAGAGCTGTCCAGAACTCACGAGTCCGGGAAACCAGCTGCCCAGAAGAGGAAATTATGTCTCGAAAACCGCGCTCGTGGACCAAGAGTCTATCAGCGGAACCTCCAGAACTCTCGAGTCCTCGTTCATGATCGTCGACGAGGATGGTAATGTGCATCCCACAACTCCCACAGATGCGTTCCTTGCTGCCACAACCTACCTGCGGCTGATCCAACCGCCGGAAAACGATTCCCGCGCGGAACAACATCGCCAAGCAATCAAAGGGTAGGGTCTAGATGGAGCATTGATTATTGCAAAAGCTCAGAAGAAAACAGCCGCTCCAGACACTACGGCGCCTCGAGCAGGCAAATCAACTCATCGTCAGGAGAACACGCCGCCGAGAAGAAGAAATGAGGAGTCCCCTCGCCGTCATCGGAGCAGGGAACCGTGACGCCACGACGACAGCCCACGACATTGCGGCCAAAACACGCAATGTCGCGATACCCACTCGTGACACCGTGAAGAGGAACCAAGAATGTTCAGCAAAGAACCGCGACGTGGCAGCACAGAGCCCCAACGCCATAGTCTCGACTCGCGACACTGCAGAAGCGAGCCGCAGGGCGATGATAGCCGCGACCGGACAACATACAACACCCAAAGCGACATCGCCCAGAACAAGGTCGATAGAGCCCGAGCACGCAGAAATCGCGCACAGTCATCGTCCAAGTCCAACGAAGAAGCTTGCTATGCACTCTGTTTCAGTTGCGACATTCGAGAGGCGGAGATGCCCAAGAAATTCAAACTCACTTTGGAGGTCCCGAATTATGATGGCTCCCAAGAACCAAGGACTTGGTTGTCAGACTATCTGACTGCAGTCAAGTGCCAACGCGGAAACAAGGTGACGGCCATTCAGTACCTAAACCTGCATCTTGTCGGGTCCGTCCGAAGCTGGCTCGAAAGCAGACCACGTGCCTATTACAGACCTTGGGACGATATCACTCGCGACTCCGAGAAAAACTTCTAGGCAACATACAGAAGGCCCGCATCTATCAAGGAGATACGAGCCTGCAAGCAAAAAAGAGACGAAACCACCCGCGAATACATCCAGAGGTGGACCACGCTCAGAAATACAGCCGGAAATATATCAGAAGAGGCGGCAGTCGAAGCGTTCTCGAAAGGTGCGCCATGCGCAACCTTCCGAGAAGAACTGGGCCGCTGCGCATCCAAAACCATCGGCGAGCTGATGGCGACAGCGGACAAATGGGCCAACGGAGAAGAATCTCTATGCAACGAGAGGAACACCTCACCCACACATGACAATGACCGCATCGGTAACCGCCGCAAGAAAAGGAAGAATCAAAAATACGATCAGGACGATCAAACGGAATTCGTCGCAGCCGAGTTCAGCAGAAACCGGGACGGGGGATCCTGCGGGAATCGCGAGTGGAGGCCGAAGACAGACAACAGGTCACCCGAAGAGGACCTTGACGGATACTGCTCCCTGCACCTTTGCACAGACAAGAACACGGGCAAGCTCAAGCCCACTCATCTCTTCAAGGACTGCCAAAAGTTCCTCAACATCCATGAAGCTTACTCGAAGAAGCATCAAATCACGATGAGCCAGGGATACGCGCAAGTACCTGGGAGCGGCGCAGTCGCACCAAACGTACCTCCACCCCACCACCACTAGTAGAACAACAAACCATGGCAATGGATACACAATAGAAGCCAATTTCAAACCCTATAGTCGTGAAACCACCAGTCAACGGATTTCCGCATGCTCACGGAACCCTAGGCATCATACAGAAGGTTTGTTCATCTTGACGCATCAAGAAGACAAACACCTGCCACGTTAACATGGCAGTGCAAGCGCCACCATCCAAGACAGAGTATCTCAATATGTCAAAGCACCCCATCACCTTTTCCAGGGAGGACCACGCACCCCGAGTGTATCGACCAGGACACGCAGCGCTCTTCATCCAGGCATAGATAGGCAACTACAACTTGGCCCGAGTATTCATGCATGGAGGTAGTGGGATCAACATCATATACGCATACACACACTCCACAAAATGGACAGGAACCTGGAAGGACTCGCAGAGTTATAAACCTCATTCCACGGCATAGTGTCAGGCAAGCCAGTCCGGCCAATCAGCACAACAAACCGAGAGGTAATCCTTGGCGACCCGAGCAATTACAAACGAGAATTCCTCGACTTTGAGGTAGTCGACTGGGCATCCCAGTAGCACGCCATTCTCGGCCGAATGACATTCGCGAGATTCATGGCAGTAGCACACTAGGCCTACATCAAGTTGAAGCTCCCAAGGCAGTACAGGACAATCACCATGGACGGAGACTTCCTGAAATCGGACAAGTGCGACTCTGATTTTCATGAGATCGCAAAATCCTTCGGGATGCAGGAAGAGCTAACAGAGCTGGCAAAAACCACAGACACCTCCGTGCTGCCATTGACGAAGAGGATCTCTCTAGACCTCGAGTTCAACCCAAGCAATGACACCTAAAAGCACCAAGTCCACCCGACAGAGCCAGCAAAGACAGTGATGGTCTCGACAAGCCCTTCCTCGGAATAAGAAAGCATGCTCATCGAACTTCTCAGTGAGTACTGGGAAATTTTTGCCTGGCAGCCATCCGACATGCCAGGGATACCTAGGGAGTTCGCCGAGCACTCAGTAGAAGTGTTCAAAGACACAAAACCAGTCAAGAAGAAAACTCGCCGCTTCTCTGATCCGAAATGCCTCGCACTCGGAGAAGATGTGAATCGACTACTCGCAACAAAGTTCATAAGGGAGATCAAGATTTCCACCTGGTTAGCAAACCCGGTGTTGGCCCCAAAGAAAACAACCGACATCCTTCACGTGTGCATCGACTACACGTTGTTGAACAAACACTGCCCCAAGGATTACTTCCCGCTTCTACAGATCAACCAGATCATTGACTACACAGCAAGTTTCCAACGCCCCTTCTTCCACGATGCCTACTCGGGCTATAATCAGATCCGGATGAAAAAGGAAGACGAGGAAAATACAACATTCATCATGCCATACGGCGTATACTGCTACACAATAATGCCCTTCGGGCTCAAGAACGCAGGCGCTACATACTAGCGCTGCATGCAGAAGTGTCTTGCCAAACTAATCGGCAAGAATGTCCAGGTGTACGTGGATGACATAGTCATTAAGACTCGAGTGGAGGACACACTCCTCCAGGACATCAAGGAAACCTTCGACGCCCTCAGGCCCTGTTTACTTCCAGTGTATTACGGGGGAACGTCGGGGATTTTACCGAATCCCTAAAAATCTCCACTAGTCCGTTTGCTACTCCGGTTTTGGAGGGGATAATCCCCACAAATAACCCACCAACCATCTCACTTTTGTCTAGATTGAAAACTGTACCCCATGCTAGTGTATTTTGGGGGAAGAGTATTTGAGGGGATTTGGTGATCACCAAAGCCCCTCCCAACCCCAAACTTCCCAACCTAGCAAATACAAGAGAGTTAAACAAGCCCTCAACGAGTACAGAATAAGGCTCAACCCGACAAAGTGCGTCTTTGGTGTACCCGCGGGGCAATTACGCGGTTACCTGGTGTTAGCTCAAGGAATAGAAGCCCACCCGGAGAAAATTCAAGCCATACTGACAATGAAATAACCAACAAACCTCCGAGGCGTCCAACAGCTAGCAGGGCGGCTGGCAGGACTCATCAGATTCACCGCAAAGCTGGATGGGAAGGCCCTCCCTTTGTACAAACTGTTGAAGAAGACAGATAACTTCGATTGGACAACAGAAGCAAAGAAATCATTCAAAGATCTGAAAAGAATGGTGTCGAGCAGGAAGGTACTAGCCATGCCTAAAGAAAGAGAGCGCCTGTACTTATACCTGTCCGCAACTAATCGGGTGGTTAGCACAGTAATCGTGGTAGAGCGACCCGAAGACAGGCAGACGCATGGAGTACAAAGGCCAATCTAGCACCTCAACGAAATACTCTCACCATGCCAACAACGATACCCACATTACCAGAAGCTCGCATATGGGGTTGTCTTCACAGCTCGAAAGCTCAAGTACTACTTCCAGGAGCATACCGTAACGGTGCTAAATAACGCATCACTCAGTACAATCATGAACAACCCCATGGCATCCGGAAGAAACGCCAAGTGGAGCATAGAACCATGATCTTGGGACATAGTGTACAAGGGGCGCAATGCCCTCAAATCACAGATAGTCGCAGACTTTCTCTTGGAGTGGACGGTATTACAAACCCCAGGACCTCCCGAGTACTCCAATTCATGGATCATGTACTTCGATGGGTCCAAAAGGAGTGAAGGGGCATGAGCCGGAGTCATACTGATATCACCAAGTGGCGATAAGCTCCGGTATGTCCTACGGCTGAACTTCCCGTCAGATGACACAACATCCAACAACGACACCGAGTTCAAAGCACTTATACAAGGAATGAAGATGGTGCTAGCTTGCGAAGCCACTCGATTATTGATTTACCGAGACTCCAATCTCATCGTGCATAAAATAATGAAGGAGTGCCACGCAATTGCAGATAACATGATCACATATCGCGACATGTACAACCTGCTCGAAGGAAGCTTCAAAGGCCGCGAGTTAAGACACATCGCACGATCGAGAAATGAAGAGGCAGATAGACTAGTGAACATCAGGTCGACAAATGCACCGATACCACCAGGAGTCTACCTAGAGAGTATAAACATGAGATCCATCAAGGTCAAGAAACCATAATAGACATCCGCATATATTCTTTCAGGAATTGGCAGACAGAGTGCATTATCACCGCAATACCCCACATCTCGAGGCAAGTTTTCTTGGTCGAGACGGTCTGGACGCACAAGTACATGGACTACATGCTGAGGCAGCAGCTCCCAGAAGATGTAACTGAGGCAAGGCAGATAGCACGACGCAGCAAATCCTTTCGGGTGATAAATGGCGAGCCGTACAAGGAAAGCATCTCGGGGGTCCTTTAGCGCTGCATCGCACTTGAGGATGAGAAGGAAGTGATCCGAGATATACATCAAGGAGATTGTGGGCATCACGCTAAGCCGGAGAGCCATTGTGGGCAAAGTGTAACATCCCAATTTTTTCTACCAAAGGGTTGTGGTGTTGTTGGCATCTCATACATGCATGAAAACAAAAAAAATTAATCATGTTTTAACCAATTTAAATTATGAATTTAAATGGTTTGAGAAAAATGCCATAAATGTTACTTAATGTGGGTTTCAAAAATTTGCACTAAAAAATATTTCAATTTCACCAAAGCAAAATATGGTGTGGTTGGAAATTTGATAAGGTTTTCAAATCTTATTTTTGCCAAATTTTGTGTTTGCAAAAATGCCCTCTAACATTCGTGTTTTGTTGCTGTTTTGGGGCAGACAAGGACTCTTGTGCAGATTCCAGGAATTCCAGGGGGTTATGGAAAATTTTGTTTCTTTCCTTTCTTCAACCTCCTGCCAGAAGGAAATCCGATGGTGGCTTTGCCACCTCCTGCTTCCAGCGCGACAGGGAAAGGATGAGGACGCAGAGAAGACGTCCAGATCGTGCACACCCCGCAGAAACCCCCTTCCTCGCGTGCCCTCCCTCTCTGTCTCTCCTCTACCGAATGAAACCCTAGCCCACCTCCGGCGATTGCCGCTGCTGCAGACCACCTAGAGGCCCTCCGTTTGTCCCTGGAGCTCCGTGTGGTTCCCCTCTAGCTCTCCACCGAGTCATGCTTTCCGGGATGAAGTGGAACACGGGAATCGCGCTGCCCACCTCCGCCACGGCCGCCGCCGTCTTCCTCTCGCCGCCGGCGATTGCGCCCTCGCCTCGCCGCCTCGACCTCACCGACGCGCTCAGGGTGAGCTGCTGCACCCGAGGGTTTCTCCCTCTTCCTCTCTCCCCCTGTAAAACTCGCCGCCTCCGTCGTCCTCTGTCCGTCGCCACGGATGCTCGTCGCCGGCGAGTATTCCGGTGGCCATTCGGCCAACCGCGCCACCTACAGGATCCCCTTGTTCTCCTCTCCGTCGTGGTATAATTTGTTTCATCTAATTTGCATCCAATTCATCGAAATTGATCTCTCTGTGAAGAACAGAGGAGGATGAGGTCATCATTGTGTCACAGTGATGTCATATTCCTGTTTGTGCTATTTCCAGAAAATGAATTAATTTTGTAAATTGAATAACTAATAAAATATTTACCAGAAAAATAAAGTAAAAGTATGGTTGTGTTCAGACAAATGTAATCTACCCAAATATGTCATTTTCACACATGTTTGAGAAAGTTGAAAAATGAGTATTATTTTAATGCTGTTTAATTCATTTAAAAATAGAAAAATAAGTTTTTATTCACAAAAATTAGAAAATTAAAAGTTATATACCAAATTGCTCAAAATGACAAATGCAATCTGTTTATGATGTTTTCAAACCCATTTGAGCACATTAATTGGTACTCACTTTCATAATCACCCGAATTGCCCCTCTGGGGCCTATTTTGGGATAATTTCAGTAAAAATGCATAACTGACATATGAACCCTAGCTACCCAACGAACATGTTTAGGGCTTTATTTCAGTGCATTACTCTGCTCATGCATATATATTGCGCATTGCATCGATGCCATGTGTTGATTGTTATTTCTCTTTCGGTGTTGTTTCCCCCTCGGTAGAACGTGACTCCGAAGAGAAGGCCAGCAATCCAACGGTGAATACTTGATCTTAACCGACAAGTCAAGCACTTATCCGAGAAGACATTTCTATTGGTTTTCTTATAACCAAGGCAAGCATAACCTCTTATCTGCTCATATATGCTTTCGAACAACATTTGATTCTCGTACTTTGCATTCGATTCCAAAGTATTTGATGCTAGTAGATATAGTTCACCTATGTACTGCATTGCCTCGATATCCTGATCCACTGCTCCTAGCCGCCATAGAATTGCTTGTGCGCATCGCCAGAGCCTCATATCTGCTTTGCTTAGTCATACATGTTTGTTTACCTCTGCTCCATCCGGTTGATGAATCAGAGCTGCGATAACCTAGTATGATATGATGACGTGGTGAGATGAGCATTGTGTGGTTAACCTGACTAAGTCGAGGAAGGGAGGCCACTTGGGAAGTGGTTCTTTGTCCTGTACTTGCTAACCCTAGGAGTAAGGTCTCGCCACGGAAACCAAGACTGAGCGTGCAACCACACGCGCGAGCCAATGAACCTCGCCCGACTAACTAACTTGTTTGGCCACATCCATGAGTCACGTAGTTTGCTATTTCCATCTGCGTGTGAGTCAGAAAACGATTTGGAGAAAAACTAGGGCGTGACCGTTACAAGTGATGGACGTACACGGATCTTGATCCCGACTCATAGAACAGGTGCCGTCAGGAGGTGGCAAACTCCCTGTTGATGGGGTGGCCCTGTTTGGGTTGACTCATGGATAGGGTCAAGCAAGGTAAAGGTCGAAGCCAGCCACCCTCTGTCGCGCTCCATGGAAGAGCGTACATGTGGCGCTAAGAGTCGGAGGGTACGTGTGAGTAAAGTGTACCACCCTGCAGGGATAAATCTTTCGGAAAGCCATGTCCACGGTTAAGGACGACTTGGTGAATGGCACGTGGCCATAGATAACTTGAACGTGACGTAAAAGATGTTGACAATGCATGGAGGCAGTAGATCAAGGGTGCCTCCTCGGAGATGCCGAGAGGGGTGATCCTTGTAGCATGTGAGATGCTGGGAAATAATGTTGGTGGATTCGAAAGATGATGATTACAGTAGTGAGTTTCTCATCTGTTTTGAAAACCTTCTATGAGACGTGCTATTCCTCCTCCATTTGGAAAATAAAGATTGCTTTACGCAAATCAGCCTTCATAAAACCCTTTCTGAAGATAGCAGATATATAATAGGTTAATTAAGTCTCGTTGAGTACCTCACGTACTCAGGTTTGCTTAATTTTGGTTCAGGTGGAGTTCCTCACTTTGGTGGTTTTTCAACGTGGACATCGACGAGTAGTTTGGGGTTCCCAGGTAGCAGCCTGGAATCTATGGGCTGGGACGTTGTCGTGGTGGTGTCACGGTAGATGCCATAGGATGGCTAAAGATGTGGGGACGAAGGACGCTGGAGGCGCTCGGGGAGGGATCACGCGATGAGTAGCCGCGTGAGGTACGAAGCAAAACACTGCAAACAACACGATCTACCCAGGTTCAGGGCCCTCGTGAGGAGGTAAAACCCCTACTCCTGCCTTTCTCTCTGTATTTTGATGTCTCACCGAGTAGCCACAGTACAAAGGTTCTCGCTACCGAGTAGCCACTCTTCTCTCTACGTGATGAACTAGGTCAACAATGTGAATCGGTCCCCGGATCCCTCGCGCAGGAGGGGGCAGGGCACCTTATATACTCGGTGCCCAGCTGGATACAGCCAAATACAAACAGATGTCGACATTGTGTGCACACCGTCCTTCTTCCGAGTTCCCGCTAACAGCTTTGGCTTCTAGGTTTGTCCTGGTGCGGAAAGTCGTTGGGCAAAACCAAGTATCCAGTCTATTATCACTGCGGCGAACACAGAGTAGGTCCCCTCTATCCTGCGACGCCCTGCTAACACACTGTCGCTATCAGGCACGCCGTCCTCAGATGAACAGTGATGTGAACAGTGCCAAGTACGGACCCGGGATGCGCGGGATTCGGTGTCAGAACGGCTCCTTTGACTTCTGGCCCGAGTAGGTTCCCGCCATTTCTACTCGGACCAACTCTTCTATTCGGAGGAACATAACTCTCTTGATTCGTCCTTCTGGCCATCCAGGTGCAGGACCGGGTAGCAGTCGACCGGGTAGCAAGTACCGGGTAGCCGGCTACTCGGCCAAGCATTCCTTCTGATCTTGCCTTTAGCACTTGCCTTTACCCTACTCGGGGGTAAGCCCCCGACAGCAGTCCCCGAAGCTGGTAGAGTCCTGCGAACTTGTTCACTGGACCCTGCCAGCTTAAAAACCAACCTTGACAGCCTCGCCCTTGAACCTTGGGATACTGAGTAAAACCTCCGAGTAGCCCTTGATTTTGTTTCTTCTCTTCCGAATAGGACCACTTTTCTTCTCCGTAGCCGAGTAAAATGACTTGGTGAAATCTTGAAACGGAATCTCTGCGTGGCAGAGCACAATCTGGCTTTCCGCGCTGCAACTGGGCACATGTCACGCAGACACGACCCCGACGCCTCGGTGCCCGGGAACTGACAGGCCACGCGCCCAGTTTTCACGGCCTGGGCCCACTAGCCTGTCGTGTCCCATCAAGCGCAGTAATTGCCCACAATCTCGTCGTGGGATCTAATGCGGCCGTTATGCGCGCGTTCCGCGCTAGGTGCGTTTCTAACCGGCCCACAGATCCCACGCCGCACGGTTTCTGCCACGATCGATCCCACTACCTCAATTCGTAACGGCAACCCGGGGAGCGGTATATATACCCCCTCGGTAACTCCTTCTTCTTCTTCCGCTCACACTTTCCCCTCGTCTCCTCGTTTCTCCGCCGCCGCAGAGCATCTCGCCGCCGCGCATCTCACTTGTTGTTACTGGGGTTACCTCGGTTGTTGTTGCACTTTCTGGACACATAGCATCTCTGTATAGCTTTGGTCCCGTTTTCTTCAGTTTCATTCGATTCGTGGACGCTTTGATATGCATAGTTGGTGATGACTAGCATGGATACAAGGAGTAGTAGACTGGGGATCCGGACTACGTGCCGATGAATCCAGTCTGCCTGCCGTTGTTTGTTGCGGCCGGGGCTGGTAACCCTGAAGCCCTTGTGAGTCCATGGCTAGGAGCACATAACAGTATGTATATCTCTGGGTCCGGGGTCGTGACAAGTCATGGTATCAGAGCAGGACTGCCTGTAGGAAAACCTTACTGCTTGGTCGATGTTGAGTCTAGAGTTTGTGAAAACTATTTGAAACTTCAAATTGATTGTGAAAAACCTTCTTAGGATTCTTTTTACTCCTTATGTGGTATCGCTCTAACTCTGGGTCACCTTACCTGTTTTGATTTGAAAAGGTTTGGCTATCCCTTCTAGTCATTCAAAACCTAGGTGCCTTCTCTGGCAAGGACGTCTTTTACCCAAGTTGACCTAGTTATGAGTTTCTAGATTCGTGTGTGTTCCATATTCTGTTATCTCTTAATCTGGGAGATTTCCTTTCCATTCCAATCTCTCAGAGTTGTCCGGATTCCACATTCTTACATGTTGCCAAATTCTGAACCTCGAGATCTGCTTTCCATCTCGAATGTATCTGTTATCTTCTGCTCAAACTCTTCCGGAGTTATTTTTTATCTTCTTGGAAAGATACCTCGTGATTGCTATTCGTAGTGTCCTTCAAGGCACTTAGATAGTAGTTACTCCTTCCTCAATGTTTTCAACCTTGGACTTGAACCGAAGGTCCCGGAATGTGCTGAATTGCAGTGGATTGGATCGTGTGGTTTCTTAACTATCCGATGCTCACGCTATCAGTACAGGATGCTGACCTTTAACCCAAGTTCTGTTTCTTTGGATCCTGAAGAATTTGTTCTACCTCGAGATGGCTAGGCAATTCCAACTCCAATAGCCATAGGTTCTCTTTTAGAACAAAAGAGGATCACGACAAGAGTGATCATCTTGAACCCCACATCTGTGTTCTTGGTCCATCTATACCAACCTTTTGTCATGGGTTCTACACATGAGTATTACCCCGTGCATCCAACGAGATCTCAGGATTTTCCAGAGCACATTCCTACTCTTTAGTTGCTTTCCGAATTTCGTCCGTTGTTTGGAAACCAAGTTACAAATGGTGTTGGATTCTTCCAATGCATTTGCTCTTGTTTTCTGTCAAAACATTCCACCTTGGAATGTCAGGAGAAACAAACTCCAGAACCTCGTTCACCTCTAGGACCAGGTCAAAGTTTTGTAATTCACAGAATAAAGAAGTTTTATTAGTTTCTGTTCTGTTCTACCTTCGAGTATCACACTCCTTTATATCAAGAGGTCGTGTTGAGTTTCATGGCCTCACTGATGAAGTGATGATCTTACACATTTTCACTCCCCCTTCCTCCAAGCTTGAATGCTTGAGAATGATGGGTCTATGCATTGATGTGTGTATCAGTTATTCCTAGCAATTCTTATTGCTTTGGAAAATCTAGGAAACATCTGTATCCTTCTTAGCTTGAAGTTGACTGTGTTAACAAATCCGTTCATTCCGGTGCATATTCCTGGTCAGAGAGTTAGGTCCATGCCAAAGCTCTCCAGACCATATCAGTTGCTTTGAAAAGCAAACCTCGCTTCCGAACTCCAAGACATACCAGTGGTTCGTGATATTCTGGTTGCCTTTCTAGAAGTATCACCAGGTTTTACCTGACCGTAACGTCTAAACAAGGGGTAATTTAATTGCTCCTTTCTCCAAGAAACTCCACTGGACACCCTGGACTAGTAGGTTGAGCTGAAACAACAACTTGGAGAGTTGAAAGGCAAAATCTCTGCCTAACTTGATCCTTTGTTAAGGGATGTCTAGTTCCTCGTGTTGAAGCAGGATAGTATCTCCGTTGTGGACATGCTATCATTCTAACCTTGATTTGATTTGGGCTATCGTCAAATCGAGAAAAGATCCAAGGACTATCATTATGGTGTTTTCACTCATGGTGTTTCTCCCGAGTACACCTCATGTCGTTTAATCTGACCAATGTTCTGCCTTGTTCATATATCATATGAATCCCTCTTCTTGGAGTGTTTTGATAAGCGTGTTGTCGAGCCCATCCATGACATTCCTACTTACCCAAGTTGCAAGAGGTTCATTTGGAACAATTGGCACTAATGTTGGAAACTCTCGAGAACCATCTTTGTGTCCTCACGAAGTTGGGTTCTAGATGTTCGAAGTAACCTACTCTCGTTCATGCGCTTATGGTGAAAGTTGTCGCCGTGGATCCGAGTAGAGTTTTCTTGTTCCTTCGAGAACAATTCCAAGTCGGTCATGCATGTGTGGAGTATTCTTGAGATGGTTGGTTGTTACCTCCATTTACTTGAACAAATTTGTACCCACACTAAGCCACTGACTGACCATTAGTGAAAGGGAAGAAGTCCAAGATCTTCATGATCTTTGTTACCATCTTTCCAACGATGACTCAGATGTGTTTTGTTGCATGTAAACCATGTAGGTGCAACCGTCTTCCACAAGTTGCTAATACATGAGTTCTACAACCTCGCTTACCTTTTTGGAGCGTGGCATCGTAGTCCATGTCTTGAGAATCCAACAAGTGTATCTCGTTGCTAACCGATGTAACCTCTATGATCAAATGTGCTGATTCTGAATCATCCTTCCACTAACCAGAGCTGAATCTCAAGCAGCAACGATGGTTGGTGTTTCCTTAGGAGTATTGAGTTAGGTCCATTTAAAATACGGCATGATTGATGTTGTGGTTGACACAATTAGCCGGAAGGCCTAATGTCATATCTCTTTGAATCCGTAAGAACAACCACTCTCCGTGAGGATTCTTGTGCGGTTCATTCTAACAAGTTTTCCCTCCCCGTTCTTCCAAACCGAAGTTCAAATTTCACTTGATTACCTATATAAGGCTTGCATAAGCCTGATATTGGTATCTAGAACATCCAGGAGAACCTGGAAGTTGATCTTTCCAGTATCCCTCCGTTGAACCTCCAAAACCTTTGTTTTAGTGGAAACAAGTTCGTCATGAGAACCATCTCTTGGTGTTTTGTAACCGCCTTTGATCAGTTCTTTTATCAAGTTGTTTGTACTTGAAGTTCCGTTCATCTCACACATTGTGTGAATTTGTCAGTCACTTCAGCCATGGGATCTTAACCATGTGGTAGATGTGTTGCTACGTCCAAAACCACAATAGGAAAGAGGTTCCCTATTTCCTTCCGGTATTTCAATCCTCGTTGGTTAACCAGCCTTATGGTGTGACCAAGAGTTTATCCTTAATTACGGTGTTCCAACATTATTTGGTTACTCATCTTCTGCCGTGAAGTAACATCCCGATCCCTAATAAGGGTTTCAAGAAAGTTGTTATGGAATGGCTGGAAGTTACGTTATCTTCTGTGTCCACTCCGAAGAGTGAGCATGATTCTGTATCCAATTTTCTCCGACGCACGATTACAGTGTTTTCTCGTGTTTTCCCTCGTCTGTGGATGTTATGCTTTGGTATCCAAGACCATTCTCTCCATCTTGGTATTCTGTTTGAAGAAAACTCGATGTCAAAAGTGGTTCAACTTTCTTTTCCAAAAGGATTTAAACTCTTGTGCAAAGCTCATATTCTAAATCCTTTCAAGACCAATCGTCCGCAAACTTCAAACCTTCTCATATTTCCTCCGTTACCTTAATGTGTTTCATGCACGATAACTCAAACGTTCTTTATGAACCTTCCTGTCATGAGTTACCCATGAGATACTCGATCTTCGTGAAGATCATTTCCTAAGAGTTTCCCTCTTACCTAAGGTGTAGCCTCTGGACATCTTCGCAAGTGCTACGGATCAACCTCTTCGAGAAAAGAACCGTAAGGTTCAAGAAGATCGTTCAAAACCGGTGTTCCTTCTTTCTTCTCCTTCGGGAATCTCGGGACGAGATTCTCGTAAGGGGGGTAGATTTGTAACATCCCAAATTTTGCAACAGAAGGGTGTGTGGTGTTGTTTTCATGTCATACATGCATGAAAACAATAATTTAAACCATGTTTGAACCAAGTTAAAATTTGAATTTAAATGGTTTCAGAAAATCTCCCAAAAAGTACTTAACTTGGGTTCCAAAATTTTGTGTTGAAAAATAATTCAATTTCACCAAAGCAAAACATGGTTTTGTTGGAAATTTTATAAGCTTTCCAAAAAGTATTTTTGCCAAATTTTATTCTTGCAAAAAGGCCCTCAAACAATCAAATTGTGTTGTTGTTTTGGGGCAGACAAGGACTCTTTTGCAAATTCCTGGAATTCCAGGGGGTTATGGAAAATTTTGTTCTTTCCTTTCTTCAACCTCCTGCCAGAAGGAAATTCCATGGTGGCTTTGCCACCACCTGCTTCCAGCACGACAGGGAGAGGATGAGCACGCACAGAACCGTCCGGATCGAGCCAACCCCCGCAGAAGGCCCTTCTCTCGCAACACCTCCTCTCTCTCTGTATCCTTCCCGAGAGCCCAAACCTAACCCTAATCCGACACCGCCGCCGCTCACCACCGGCGCTACAGCCACTCCCGCGCCCCACCGTGCACGCCATCGGCCCCGTCGTTGCCTCCTCTACCTCCTCAAGAAGCCACTCGATCTAGGACAACCGAAAGGAGTCGAATCGGGTGCATCCTCCTCGTCTCCGGCCGCTGCGTCCACGGCCGATTCCGGCGCCGTCGAGCCGTCTCCGGCCTCCCCGACCCCACCTTCAGACTCCTGGTGAGCAGGGGCTCCTCCAGGACCCGTCCCCTTCTTCCCTACCCCTCTCCTCCTCCGTTGCCGCGTCGACCACCGCCGGCCGCCGCCGTCTCTGCTCGCCGCCGGTTGCTCCGGCGACCATTTGGTCCGCCGCCGGTACCCCTAGCTTCCCCTCCACCTCCTCTTCCTCTATGTGTATTTTGTTTCAAACATTGCGCGCGAAATCGATCGAATTCGATCCTATCTGTGAAGAACAGGGTAATGTGAGGTCACAGTGACATCATCATGATGTCATTTCCTTGTTTTTCTCTTTTCCAGAAAATGATTAATAATTACAGAATATGAGTAATTTTGTAAAATCAATAATTAATATTTTATAGATCAGAAAAATAAAGTAAAAATATGGTTGTGCTTAGAAAAATAAAATCTATCCAAATATGTACTTTTCATACATGTTTGACAACTTTTATTTTTGAACATTATTTAATATTGTTTAATCATTTAAAATGGAGAAAATAAGTTTTTATTCACCAAAATTAGAAAATTAAAAGTTATATACCAAATTGCTCAAAATGACAAATGCAATCTGTTTATGATGTTTTCAACCCTATTTGAGCTTTTAAAATTGTACTCACTTCCAGAATCGCCCGAAGTACCCCTCCGGGGCCTATTTCGGACTAATTTCAGTAAAAATGTATAACTGACATGCGAACCCTAGCAAACCATTGAACATGTTAAGGGCTTTATTTCAGCGCATTAACTTGGTCATGCATACATATTGTGCATTGCATCGATGCCATGGTTGATTGCTCTTCTTGTTTCGGTGTTTGTCCCCCTCGGTAGAACGTGACTCCGAAGAGAAGGCCAACAACTCTATGACGAATACTTGATCTTAACCGACAAGTCAAGCAATTATTCCTGAAGACTTTATCTGGTTTTCTTATAACCAAGGAAAGCATGACCTCTTATTTGCTCATATATGATTTCAAAGTGATTTGAACCTCGTACTTTGCATTCGGTTCCAAACTATTTGATGTCAGTAGATAGAGTTCTCCTATATACTGCATAACTTAGATATCCTGATTCATCTCACCTAGCAGCTATAGGTTTGTTTGTGCGCGCTCCACTAAACCTTGTGAGTCTTGCTTAGCCATGCCTAGTTGATGAGTCTGGTCAATGCGTGAATCTTCTATGTCAGGTGTTTATGGTTTGAATTACCTTTGATAACTTGACTAATCACGACATGGATGTGAGGCCACAATGGGTTGTGGCGTTTTGTCCTGTTCATGCCCCTAGGAGCGAGTTCTCGCCTTCGAGCCAAGACTGAGCGTACAGCCACACGTGGGCCGATGAACCCCGCCCGACTAACTAACTTGTTTAACCTTATCCATGAGCCACGTAGTTTGAGCTTTCCATCTGCGTGTGAAAGGAAAATGTTTTGGAGAAAACTAGGTCGTGACCGGGACAAGTGATGGACGTACACGGATCTTGTTCCCGACTCACAGAACAGGTGCCGTCAGGAGGTGGCCAACTCCTTGTTGACGGGGTGGCCCTGTTTGGGTTGACTCATGGATATGGTTCGACAAGGTAAAGGCTGGGAATCGACCACCCTCTGCCGGCACTTCCCGGACTAGTGCTAACCCCGGTGGCACTAAGAGTCGGTTGGTACGTGTGGGTAAAGTTGTACACCCCTGCAGGGTTAAATCTTTTCGAAAAGCCATGTCTGCGGTTAAAGACGACTTGGTGACGGATTCTGTGATCATAGACAACTTAAACGGAATGAATAAAACTTGCTGATAACGATTGAAGGATGCCTCCTCGGAGATGCCGAGAGGGGTTACCTTGTAGCATGAGTTAGTGTGGAACAACTGGAGGAGGTGATCTTTGAAGCACGAGGTGCTGATATGTTTCGGTGGATTAAAAGATGATGATATCAGTAGTTGAGTAGCTTTCTCATCTGTTTTCAAAATACTCCATGAGACGTGCTATTCCTTCCTCAACTTGCAAAACAAAGATTGCTTTACGCAAATCAGCCTTCATGAAACCCTTTTCGAAATAGCAGATATATAATAGGTTAACTAAGTCTTGTTGAGTACCTCCCGTGCTCAGGTTTGCTTAACTTTGGTTCAGGAGAAGAAATCCATCGGTGGCGATTCAACGTGGACATCGACGAGTAGTTCGGGGTTCCCAGGTAGCAGCCTGGAATCTATGGGCTGGGATGTCGCCTTATGTTGCGGCCTCTTAGGCCTTTTTGGTTCTTGTTGTTTAGCAACATAATTTGCCTTCCATTGTCTGATGTAATGTTGGGTCGTGTGACCTCTGCTTGTAAGCTATACTCTAGTAGCACCTGTTTAATAAAGCTTCATGTTTAGAGTACTGCTTTGATCGGTTGTTGGTTTCGAGCTCATTGTTATACAGTTTTGGCTATGCCTGCATAGTTGTCGCAGTCGAGGGGTTGTGGAGCCGATGATCCATGTCCGAGCCCGCCTGTCGATTTGATCGGCCTGGGGCGAGGTAACCCCAGTAACCCTCGATTGTTGTTGCACTTTCTGGACACATAGCATCTCTGTATAGCTTTGGTCCCGTTTCCTTCAGTTTCATTCGATTCGTGGACGCTTTGATATGCATAGTTGGTTATGACTAGCATGGATACAAGGAGTAGTAGACTGGGGATCCGGACTACGTGCCGATGAATCCAGTCTGCCTGCCATTGTTTGTTGCGGCCGGGGCTGGTAACCCTGAAGCCCTTGTGAGTCCATGGCTAGGAGCACATAACAGTATGTATATCTCTGGGTCCGGGGTCGTGACAGAGCTCGTCCCGGCTCCGTAGGAGGGCGAGCACGTCGTCTTCCTCGCGCACTTCGCGCGAGGATTCGGGCTCCCGGTCTCGAATTTCTTCCGGAAGTTCCTCGACCACTATGGCCTCCAGCCACACCACCTCCCACCGAACGCCGTCGTCATGCTCTCCTACCACGTCGTGGTGTGCGAGGAATTCCTTGGCGTACGGCCCACCTCGGCGACCTGGTCCCGCTACTTCTTCTTTAGGAAGCAGAGCAAGGCCAGGAAAGATGGCGCGGAGAGCAGCCGCGAGATGACGGAGACAGGCAGCGCCATGATGGTGCAGCGCGGGGGAACCAATCACCCGCGCGTCAACGGGTTGGACTCTGTCCGCAAGTGGCAGAGGACCTTCCTCTACGTGAAAAATATCCCCGCCGAGAAGGGAGCCAAGGTGGAGGACCGGATTAATCCACCCAGCTGGAGCAACGCAGCTCCCACCGGGCAGAACTGGCGGACCAAGCCGTCCCTCGACCACGACCTAAAGCAGATGGACGAGCGCATCGCCAAGCTGATCTCGAGAGGGCTCAAGAGCGATGACCCGATCGCCTGTTGGATCTCCAGGCGAGTACTGCCGCTCCAGCACCGCGCCCATCTCATGTGCTACATGGGAGGCCCCCGCGACTGCACTCGGACAACAACGTTCGAGCTCAGCAACGCGGACGTCGCTACCTGGGCGCGCTCCATCATGAGCACTGGCCTCAAGGACAACTGGCAGTACGGCTTCGTGCCGTTCAGCCGCACAAAACCGATCAAGCGGGTTAGTACTTCTCATCCTGTTTCCTGTATGCAGCTTCCGAGTAGATAGCCTTCTTAATTTGCTGTGCCTTGTATCTGTGTTCCGCGCCGAGTAGGGCACTTAGCAGAGTTGCTTAGACTTAATGTGTTATGTGTTTACACGCCTTGCCGAATAGCGCATTTAGCAGCATTTCCTAGGCTTACTGTGCTTTGTGTTTACACGCCTTGCCAAGTAGGACACTTAGCCGCACTCTCTAGGCTTACTGTGCTTTGTGTTTGCACGCCTTGCCGAGTAGGATGCCTTTATGCTACTCGACTAACTTGTGATGTTTGCCTACTTTCCAGGTCCTTGCTCGTCAGCTCGCAGAAAGCATGGAACGCTTTGAGGACAACTGGGAAGGGGATCGAGAGGAGGACGATGAGGTCTCCTACGACACCGCAGACAAGCTCAACATCCCTCATGCCGCCCAGACGGATAAGCACCACGTTGACGCGTCCGTCCGCGACTGGTCCGAGGACGACGAGGAAGGTGATTGAGTTCACCTTTATGGTTGCGAGTAGCGCAACCCAATCTCTTCCTGTTTCTCAATAGGTTTCTCTTTCTCAATTTTATAGAGGATGCCGATGCTGATGCTGACGCTGACGCTGAGGAGGAGGAGGACGAGAACGTCCTCGACGTCAACCCAGTCGGCGTAGCCGCTCCCAATACTCGGAAGAGGACGGGCAGCGGTGCTCAGGAACCCGCCGCCAAGAAGACCAAAAGAGCCGTGAAGAAGGTCAAGCAGGGGAGACGGCTACCCCCTTCCCGTGCAGGGTATGTACTTCTCTTCCGAGTTGCGCACTGTTGTTGCCGCTTTTTCTGAGCTCCTGGTTCCGAGACCGCTTCTCGATTTCTTATGTCCTTTTTTCCTTTTCTAAACTTCTTTCTTCTCTTCAGCGCCCCTTTGGATGCTAGTGCTGCCGTCGCATCCACCAAACCCAAGAAGATGACCACCATTGATGTTGATAACCTCATCGAGCTCTCTGAGGAGGACGAGGACACTGTACGGAACAGGGCGCATGCGTCCTCTCCCGTGAAAGGAGAAGATTCGGACGACGCCCCGTACATGGACACTGATGCCCATGATGCCGAGCAGGGGCAGCAGGCCCGCGCCGAACAAGAAGCACAGGATGCTGCTCGCAATGAGAGGCCGCTTTCTCCTCCAGCCACCACGGCCGAGGAGAACTTAGAACAAAACCCCGAGCCGCACGACGACACCGCCCTTGAGCGGCAGGAAGAAGACCAAGGGCAGCCGGCAACAAAGGCTGCCGAACAAGACGACCCCGCGGCCCGGCCGCGGGTAGAGAAACCAGAAGAGACACAGCAAGATCCCGCTGCCGAGCAGCGGGTTGAGACAGTTGACGAGATGGAGCAGGACCCTCCGAGCGGCGCGCAGCCAGACGCTGCGCAGGGTAGCGCTCAGCCGGATGCTACGCCGGGTAGCACGCCCTTGGCGCCGCCTACCCAGCAGGGCGCTTCCTCCACTGCGCCAAACTCCCCGCCGGTGAAGAAGACCAAAACTGCTGCCAGCCCTCCGGCCAAGCCGGTTGTGAAGATCAAGCAGGAAGCAGTCGAAAAGAAGGCCGCTGATCAGAAGGCCGCCGAAAAGATAACTGCTGAGAAGAAGGCCGCCGAGAAGCGAGTCGCCGAGAAGCAAGTCGGCCAGTCAGATGCCCCCGTCCGCAGGAATCCCTCGCGTGGCGGTGCGCGGGATGCTGCCACGATGCCGCCGCCTCAAGGCCGGCAGCTCACCATTGGTGATTCCGGCGCGGCCGCTGATGCCGCCGCTGGATCAAACTTGCCAGACCCACCTAGCTTCCCACCTTACATGGTAAAGATGAGCCGGCAGCACAGCATCCCAATGACCCCAGCCGAGAAGAAACTTGCTATCAGGAGGGCCAAACAGGCCACGGCAGTGGACTCCAAGCCTCCAGCCAGGAATAAGGACAGGTCCCTCTCGATCTACTCGCGCGAGGTTCAGGAAGCCGAGGTGACGTCCACGGGCCTTGAGCAGATGATCGACCGGGTTGGATTTATTGACGCTGAGTGGAACAGCGACATCTTCGGCAACAAGAACTGGCACGGCTTGGCTTTGGGCGATTTGGATCACATGCGCATCGACTGGAACAAGGCGGACATGGGTTATAAACCCATGACTATCTCGTCCAATACCAGCACGCTCGCCGCCAAGCTGTTCGTCCATCGCAAGGCCGCAGAGGATCTTGAACAGACTTACGCGGTAAGCTTTGCTCATTCGTCCCGAGTTGCATTTTCCTTCTCTTCTACTCTTCTCCTTCTTCTTATCCATCACCCAGTCCCCGAGATTCTGGCCGAGTAGACGGGTACTCAACCGAGTTGCCGCCTTCTCGGGTCGAATCTTCACGACTTTGTCTGATTCTTTTTCTTTCTTCCTCTCAGAATAGCCTTCTGAAAAGAACCAACCTGTACCGGCGGCTGCTATGGAACCACAGCATCGCTAGGAGGCGTCTCGAGGCCCTGGAATCGGAGCGCAAGTCCGACGAGGCGGCGGAGAAGGAGGTCATGGATAGCGCCCTCAAGATCTCTGAAGTCGAAAGTAAGCTTTTAGCTACGCGGTTCCTGCGTTTGGTGTTTACGCCCGCTTTTGCTTTCTGCTCTAATCGACCGTTCTCTGCAGGCAAATTCAAGGCCCTGGCCGAGGAGCATGAGAACTGCTGCGTCTTTGTTGAGAGCGGCCAAGCCATGATCAAGAAGCTGGAAGGTTAGTTGATGTCTTCTCGGATTGCTTTCTTGCTTTCATCTTGGCTATTCTGCTGACCTTGCTTTGCTTCTCACAGAAGACCATAAGAAGTTTGTCGAGGAACATCTCGACTGCCTCAAGCCTGCCGAGGTGCAGCAGCAGATTGCAAGCCTTGAGGTGGAATTCAAGAAGAGGCACCTCTCCGAGATGGAACCATTGCAGGTCCAGCAGTGAACTGCTCTCCAAAAAGCCGTTGACCTAGCTACCGAGAGAGATAAAGCAGTGGCCGAGAAGAAAAAGATCGAAGCAGCAGCCAAGGCCAAGCAAAGGGCTCTCGAGCTGGAATGCGAGACGCTGAAGGAGAGCAACTCGGATCTCATGCTCCATCTGGCGCAGTTCCGGAAGGTAGAAGAAAAGCATGTTGCTGACGAAGAGTCATGGAAGAACAAGCTGTAGGCGCTACTCTACGACCTGAATAGTAAGTGCCCACTTCTTTGCACTTCACTTTTCCCTTTTGCTTCTCTTCTGCTCGACTCATTTCTCTATTCTGCCCCTGTCTCTAATCTTTTTGATAGCTCTTTCAGAAATCTTCCCCGACCTCAACTCGTCTTGCAAGCCTGCTCTGGCAAAGGCCCAAGCTGCTCGCACCGAGAAGGGCGAGCCTATGGATACCAAGGCGTCAATTGAAGACAGCATCACAACCATGCAGGTCCAGCTCCAGCGCCTAAGGGGTGTGGGCACCGATCTGGTGCGCACTGCCTTCCAACTCCAGGACCTGTTCTGGCCGCGGGAGACTTCGCCACCAACCATCCGCGGGCTTGCCGAGAAGCTGACTGGCGTGAAGGCCGAGCTGAAGAAATTGCGGGCATCTGGAGCTCGGGCTGGTGCTGACATGCTGCTGCTGTTCATCTGCAGCTGGTATGAAAACCTTGATCTTAACGTCATTCTCGAGATGAGGCAGAAATCGAAGTGGGAGACGGATCCCGACTGCGTGGCTCGCCGCCAGTCGGTTGCGTACGAGATCGCCCAGTACGCGGACACCGCGCACTTCATCGACGGCGTCACTGAGCCCGACACGGAAGTGGAGGGCGAGGATGACGACGAGGATGAAGACGAGGATGCCACCGAGTCTGAAGGCCTGAGCAGCTTCGACAGTGAGCGCTACAAGACCGGGAAGGGGAAGGCTGCGGTCGTCGCGGACAGCGAAGAGGAGGCCGAGAGCGTGGAGATGACCATCGACACCGCGACCCTCGAGTTCGGCACTTCATCAGGTGCGGCTCTCGACGACACGGCGCGACTCCGCGCTCAGACTGCAGCCTCCACCTCGGCTACGGACGCCACCTCGGTGGCCACGGCCACCTCTGAACAGGCTGCCACCAATCCAGAAGCTGAAACTGCTACGACTGACGCCGCCAACTTGGAGATTGACGCTGCTAAAGCCAGCGCTGAAGCTGAAGCTGCCAAGGCCAACGCTGATGCTGAAGCCACCAAGGCCAACGCCGAGAACAAGGCTGCCTCTACTTGATTACTTCCTGCAACTTTATCCTCGAAACTTTTATCAGATCCCCGGGATGCCGGGTGCAGATGTATCAAAACAATTATGCTTGTCGTTTGCTACTCAGTTTTATTCACGTTTGATATTTAACTTAGTCAATTTTGAGCAACTTTGGCTCGATGCCGGGTTGTGTTATCATGCAAGTCCCCGAGTTGCAGTTCTTATTCGCTCTTCCTTCTCATCTCAGCTCTTACCCGTAACTTGTTGCTTTTTTGGTATTCGAGTCACAAGAATTCAAAGTTGGAGTTGCAAATACTTAGCCACTTAGAAACATTCATAGTAACGCAGCCCACCACTTAGCCGAACAGGAGTTAACAAAAAACAACAGTAAAGGACAGCCTACTCGGTTCCCGCACTTTGTCTTTCCTTAGTAATTTTTCTTGTGCTCATTGACCTTTTTGCTTGTTCTCTTGCTTGCCATGAAGCCGGGTTTCGGACAGCAGCAGAGTCGAAGAGTTGGCATGTAGGTTTAAACACAATACTAGATGTACTCGTGAAACTTTAAGCAGAGAAACCGAGTGGACAAAAGTAAAGCCGGGTAGAAACACACAGAGCAAGTTTGGACGAGGGCAGTCCCCGAGCTCAATTTCAGATTGCAGAGTAGAATTTTAACTCGGATAAGAGAGTACATACACATCTTTGCTCACGAATGAAAGTGACGAAGTAGGGCTACATTCCAAGGGCGCTTGGATTCCTCTCCAGCTTTATCTGCCCTGTTCTCCTGTGATGGACGCATGTCCACGAGATAATAGGCATCATTGTGCAGCGCTTTGCTCACAATGAAGGGCCCTTCCCATGGAGGAGACAATTTGTGCATCCCGGCTGTGCGTTGCACAAGCCTGAGGACCATGTCCCCTTCTCGGAAAACCCTTGGGTTCACCTTTCGGCTATGATAACGCCGCAGGTTTTGCTGATAGATAGCTGAACGTGACAGAGTAAGCTCTCTCGCTTCTTCGAGCAGGTCAACGTCATCTTCCCGAGCTTGTCTCGCCTCCACCTCAGTGTAGAGGGTTACTCGGGGGGAGTCATGCTCTAAGTCTATTGGCAACACGGCCTCAGCCCCGTATACCAAGAAGAATGGCGTGTAGCCGGTTGACCGGTTAGGGGTAGTCCTTAGACTCCACAACACCGCTGGCAACTCGTCTAGCCAACACCCAGGTGTTTTCAGCAGCGGCTCAATCAGCCTTGGCTTTATGCCTGGTAGCACCATGCCGTTTGCTCTTTCCACTTGCCCATTGGAGGCGGGATGCGCAACAGATGCAACATCTAGTCGGATGTGCTTATCTCTGCAGAACCGCACCATTGCCCCCTCTGCGAAATTCGTGCCGTTGTCAGTGATGATGTTGTGCGGGTAGCCGTATCTCAGGATCACATCCTTTAAGAATTTCACGGCTGTAGCTCCATCGCACTTCCGAATAGGCTTCACTTCAATCCACTTGGTGAACTTGTCCACCATGACTAAGATATGTGTCATGTTGCCTTTAGCCGGCTTGAAGGGGCCAACCATATCCAGGCACCATACAGCAACGGCCATGTGATAGGAATTGTTTTCAGCTCGGAAGCAGGCATGTGAATCTTACTTGCGAACATCTGGCAGCCATTGCACTTCCTCATGATGTCTTCAGCTTGCCGCAGAGCTGTGAGCCAGTAGAAGCCATGCCGAAAAGCTTTCTTGACCAATGCCCGAGAAGAGGCGTGGTGCCCGCATTCTCCTTGGTGTATTTCCAATATAATTTCTCCTCCTTCTTCTGGGTCCACACAACGTTGCAGCACGCCGGTGGCACTTCTTTTGTGCAGCACATCTCTGAATATAGTGTAGCCCTTGGATCTTCTCTGAATCTGCCTTGCGACCACCTCATCTTCTGGCAGAGTGCCGTCCTTTAGAAAGGATAATATGGGCATGGCCCAACTCGGTGTCTCCCGTGTAGGAAACACTGGTTCGTCCACTTCCATTGGGATAGGCACCTCTGGCTGCTCTTTAGGGTTGGGAGCACTTCTCTGAAGCCCTGAACGATTGGCAAGGACCTCCTCAATGAATGCGACAGTCCCCGGGTTAAGGACAGCAGTCCCCGAGTATGGAGTGGCAGTCCCCGAGTAGGGAACGGCAGTCCCCGAGTAGGGAACGGCAGTCCCCGAGTAAGGAGCGGCAGTCCCCGAGTAGGGAGCGGCAGTCCCCGGGTTCTCTGTTGCATTCTCCCAGTCAATCTCCATTGGATCGGATTCTTCATTTGGCAGAGAAGGAACAAATATGGATTCCGAGTTGGGAGATGGCTTGATGGATGGCTTCCTCAAGTGCTCTAAGGCAACCCCCGCCGGGATGGATTGCCGAGAAGATAACAACTTGGACAGCTCGTCTGCTGCTTCGTTCTCTGCTCGGTGAATATGCTGGAACTCGCAGCCTTCGAAGAATCCAGTCATAGACTGTACCAGGAAGCGGTATGATGCCATGTTGGCATCCAGAGCATCCCAAGTGCCAGAGACTTGCTGCACCACCAGATCTGAATCGCCATAGCATATGATGCGCTGCACGCCAACCTCCTTGGCTACTCGCAAGCCGTGCACCACGGCCTCGTACTCTGCAACATTGTTGGATGCCTTGAAATGAATCTGCAGCACGTACTTGAGCTGATCTCGTTTGGGTGACGTAAGCACTACGCCAACACCAAGGCCTTCCTTCACCTTCGAGCCATCAAAGTGCATCTTCCAGTAATTTGAAACTAGAGCAGGAGATCGTATTGCACCTCAGCCCAGTCCACCAGAAATTCTGCCAGGATTTGAGACTTGATGGCTTCCCTTCTCGCATACGCTGGAGCGTACGCGGCCAGCTCGATTGCCCACTTGGCTACTCTGCCACTCGCCTCTTTGTTACCCATGATATCCAAGATGGGAGCAGAACTCACAATAGTGATAGGATGCTCTTGGAAATAATGCTTCAGTTTCTTGGCGCCCAGGTACACGCCGTAGGTCATCTTCTGGTATTGCGGGTAGTTCTGCTTGGAGCTGGACAGCACTTCACTGAGGTAGTACACTGGGCGCTGCACACTCTTGCCTTGTTCTTCTCGCTCCACCACAATCACCACACTGACCACTCGGTTGGTAGCAGCAATGTACAGCAGCATTGGCTCCTTGGGTAGCGGACTAGCCAAGATGGGAGCGCTACCCAGCATTGCCTTCAGCTCATTGAATGCCACATCCGCTTGTGGAGTCCAGACGAACTTGTCACTTTTCTTCATCAGCTGGTACAGAGGCAGGGCCTTCTCGCCCATTCGGCCTAGGAAACGACTCAAAGATGCCAAGCAACCAGTGAATTTTTGCACATCCTTCAGGGATTTCGGCAAAGAGATGCTCTCAATAGCTTTTATCTTTGAAGGATTGGCTTCAATGCCCCGACTAGACACCAGGAAGCCGAGTAGCTTGCCAGCCGGGACGCCAAAGGTGCATTTACTCGGGTTCTTGGGTAGCGGACTAGCCAAGATGGGAGCGCTACCCAGCATTGCCTTCAGCTCATTGAATGCCACATCCGCTTGTGGAGTCCAGACGAACTTGTCACTTTTCTTCATCAGCTGGTACAGAGGCAGGGCCTTCTCGCCCATTCGGCCCAGGAAACGGCTCAAAGATGCCAAGCAACCAGTGAATTTTTGCACATCCTTCAGGGATTTCGGCAAAGAGATGCTCTCAATAGCTTTTATCTTTGAAGGATTGGCTTCAATGCCCCGACTAGACACCAGGAAGCCGAGTAGCTTGCCAGCCGGGACGCCAAAGGTGCATTTACTCGGGTTCAGCTTCATTTTATACTTGCGCAGGTTAGCGAAGGTCTCCTCAAGATCGGCAAGCAGAGTTTGTGTTTTATTCGTTTTGATGACAATGTCATCTACGTACACCTGCACATTCTTGCCGAGCTGATCGTGCAAGCATTTCTGCATGCACCGCTGATAAGTAGCACCCGCATTCCGCAACCCGAAACACATGACACGATAGCAATAAGCCCCGTACGGGGCAATGAAGGAAGTCTTTATTTGATCAGCGGGATTGAGAGCTATCTGGTGGAAACCAGACTAGGCATCTATGAAAGACAGCAGTTCACAACCAGCAGTGGAATCAATCACCTGATCGATGCGAGGTAGCGGAAAAGGATCCTTAGGACATGCCTTGTTCAAGTCGGTGTAGTCGACACACATGCGCCATTCAGTAGCAGCCTTGGGATCCTCCTTCTTCTTCTCGACCATGACCGGGTTGGCTAGCCAATCCGGATGCAGCACCTCCATGATGAAATTGCTTATTAGCAACTTGGTGATCTGGTCACCAATGGCCTTCCTTCTCTCATCTCCGAAGCGGCGCATAGCCTGCTTCACTGGTTTGGCGTCAGGACGCACATGTAACGAGTGCTCAACCAACTCCCTCGGGACTCCTGGTAAATCTTCATTGGACCAGGCGAACACGTCCCGATTCTCACGGAGGAAGTGGATGAGCTCGCTTTCCTATTTCTCCGCCAACCCGGAGCCAATGATGGCTACGCGGTCGGGGAACTCAGGGTCGACCTGGACCTTCTTTGTCTCTTGGGACGCTTGGAACGCGGTCCCGTGCTGGGTACTCGGCACGCCCTGCGCACCAGCTTGTGCGGATTGCGCCATAGCCACCACCTCGTACATCTTTTTCTTCTCGGCAGCAATCACCATGGACTCCGCCAACCGAGAACCAGCAGAGGCACACTCCATGGACTTCTTGTAATCACCAGAGATAGTAATCACGCCATTGGGACCAGGGATCTTCATCTTCAGATATGCAGTGTGGGTAGAGGCCATGAACTTGCTCAGCGCAGGCCTGCCGAGTAGGGCATGGTAGGGGCTCTGATGATCAACCACTTCGAACTGCAGGCTCTCTGTGCGGCAGTTCTCCCTGGTGCCGAATAGCACATCTATCCACACTCGGCCAATTGGGTTGCACGAGACTCCCGGCACGATGCCATGGAAAGTGGTCTTGCTAGGTAGTAGCATGTTCTCGGCCAGCCCAAGCTTCTCGAGTGTGTCTCTGTACACAATGTTGATGCTGCTGCCGTTGTCGATCAGCACCTTGCTGAAGCTCACATTCTTCTCGGGACCCAAGAAGGTAGGATCCACCACCAAAGCATAACTACCCGGATTGGGCATCACCTTGGGATGATCTATTCGGGACCACTTGATCTCTTGGTTGCACCAATGCATATAGTGAGGGACAGCAGGGATCACGGCATTGACCTCCATGGCTCGCCTGTGCTGTGACTGCTTGTCGACGGGCTCAGAAGTGAAGATCATATAGCTCTCATGGTGTTCTTGGTACTGGTTGCGGCCTCCACCCTCATTGTTGCCGTTGTTGTTTCCCTGGTAGCTGTTGTTGCCTCTGTTGTTGTTGCGGTTGTGGTTGTTGTTGTTGTTGCGGTAGCCTTCATTGTTGAAGTGACGGTTGGCTCCTAAAGCCACTTGGTTCACGTTTTCTCTTCTCGGGAACACCGGAGGCCGAGCTGCGGGTGCGCGAGCAGGCTGCACATTGGCATTTGCAGCTGGCAGAGGAGGAGGAGGAGGCAAGCCTTCATTCCTGATCAGATCCCACCACTCACACTGTCGGGTAGTGTGGTTAGCAGGCTTCGAGGGGTGCTGGGTATGGAAACTGCATGGGCCATCCCTCATGTCGTCGAAGACGAACTTCCTCGTCTGCTCCGAGTTGCCGCTACCCGACTGAGGAGCACGGAATGGTTTCTTGTTGCCTTGGCCCTGGTTCTGGTTCTGCCCGTAGGCTCCAGCAGGTTTCTGCCTTTGGCTACCCCCAGCTCCAACAGCCACTGCATTCACCTCCTCAGGGTCGTACCGAGTATCTATTCGGTCACCCCTGCGCTTGTTGCGGAACTCGTTGCGCTTGTTGCTGTTGAAGTTTCTTCTCGGCTCAGAGGAATCCATCAGGGGCTAGGTAGGATCCCCGAGTGCGTACTGATCCGCAATCTTGATGGTCTCCGCCAGAGTGTTTGGCATCTCCCTCTGCAACCTTTGCCACAGCATGCTGCCATGTCTGCAACCCTGCGCAAACCAAGTGATGGCCTGGGCTTCATTCACACCTTCGCAGGTGTTCCGCAGCGTGCTCCACCGAGTAAGATACTCGCGGTCCGTCTCGTCTTCCCGCTGCCTGCAAGCGGATAGCTGCTGTGGCCTATTCGGCCTCTTGTACATCCTGGTGAAGTTGCTGATGAAGGCCTCCGAGAAATCCAGCCAACAATTGATGCTGTTCTTGGGCAAGTTGTTGAGCCAAGTGCGAGCTGGACCCTCTAGCATCTGTGGAACGTACCGCACCGCCCATCGCCGGTTGCCGTTCGCGATATGAACCGCGGTGACATAGTCATTGAGCCAATCCTCCGGCTTGGTGCTACCATTGTAGCTCTTGGTGCCCCTTGCCAGCTGGAAGTTCTTCACGGACGGCTCGTTCATGATGCGCGGGCCAAAGCACTCGGGGCCAGGAGGACCCGTGTTCTCCAGCCGCGCCGACAAGCTGATCCGGTCCAGCTGGTGCCTTGCATCTCCAGGCGCCAACACGCGCTCGCCCAAACGATCCAGAATGTCATAGCCAGCCATCCCCATGGCCGAGTAGCCATCATCATATCTGTCCACCTGCACAGCTGCAGGCTGCTCCACCGGGTTGGCAGCTGGTGCCACTGCATGCGGCTGCTGCCTCTGTCGAGTAGGCTGAGCAACGGGATGCTGAGAAGGACCTGGGCGCTCTCCATCTCGGGCCTGGCTTTGAGCTTTATGGGCTTGAAAGCCTGCTCCTGCAGCGTTGTGTTTCTGACCGGACTGTCACGGCACAGCGAGCTGTTTCGCAGCGACAGCCGGGTCGTACACCTGCATCTGCCTACCCTTGCCGGAATGCCCACTCCGGCTTCTCTCAAGGCTAGGATGCGGAGATGAAGCCTGATCGTTAGATCTGGCCACGTGCGAGTGCACCACCTGAGAAGCTCCAGCACCCGGGTTGGCTTTCCGGAACTCCTCGTTCTGCCTAGCAGCCTCTAGCACCAACTCGTTCAGCCTCTCCTGCTGCCTAACGCGCGCGTCGCCAGCTAAATGCGGCAACTCGGCAGCTACAGCCTCAGCAGCTCTAAGCTGTATCTGGGTCTAGTGGAGGTGTTTGCGGTGGCGGACTGACTGGGAGCCTCTACAACCGTTGCCATCTCGGCACCTAGGTTGCGACGCGTAGCACCTACTTTGCTAGCTCTCCTAACAACCGGTGTGAAGCCGTGAGCCTTGTTGTACTCAAGCTGATCTAAGCTAAGCTCTAGCCTAATCTTCTCCAACTCCGCCTGCTCAGCGAGCAACTCCTGGCGCTGCCGGTCGAGCTGCGCCTTCATGGTCAGGAGCTCGAGATCAGTGGGAGGCGGCATACCCGTCCGCGCAGCAGACGCAGGGATTGTCGGAGTAGTGGAGAGCGGAAGGTTGCACTCCTTCTCGTAAGGCTTGTGCGTCTTCCCGCCAGCACTTGAGCCAGCGAGATCCTCGACGACGGCTGCAGCGGTAGCAGCCGCGCCCTTCCCGGCGTCAGCAGCAGGGCCGGTCATCATCACCTCCGCGACGCTCGCAGAGCGGCTCGACGGCCTCCCGCGTGCGGCGATAACGGCAGGTGGATCCTCCGCGTCATGCACCAGCTCTGGGTACTCGCGGTCGATGACGGTGGCGACGTAAACGAGGTGCGCGCCGAAAGAAAGCACCATGCCGCCCTCCGGCATGGCCCTGCCGCCGAAATCGCCGGCGTTGTCGGTGACGAAGTCGAAGGAGCCGAATCTGTGGACGAGGCCGCAGACCACGCGCTCTCCGGTAGCAGAAATCGATCCCGTCCAAACGGAAACTCCAGCCAGCGCCGCTGGTTGCCCCACGGTGGGCGCCAACTGTCGTGGTGGTGTCACGGCAGATGCCATAGGATGGCTAAAGATGTGGGGACGAAGGACGCTGGAGGCGCTCGGGGAGGGATCACGCGACGAGTAGCCGCGTGAGGTACGAAGCAAAACACTGCAAACAACACGATCTACCCAGGTTCAGGGCCCTCGTGAGGAGGTAAAACCCCTACTCCTGCCTTTCTCTCTGTATTTTGATGTCTCACCGAGTAGCCACAGTACAAAGGTTCTCGCTACCGAGTAGCCACTCTTCTCTCTACGTGATGAACTAGGTCAAGAATGTGAATCGGTCCCCGGATCCCTCGCGCAGGAGGGGGCAGGGCACCTTATATACTCGGTGCCCAACCGGATACAGCCAAATACAAACAGATGTCGACATTGTGTGCACACCGTCCTTCTTCCGAGTTCCCGCTGACAGCTTTGGCTTCTAGGTTTGTCCTGGTGCGGAAAGTCGTTGGGCAAAACCAAGTATCCAGTCTGTTATCACTGCGGCGAACACAGAGTAGGTCCCCCCTATCCTGCGACGCCCTGCTGACACACTGTCGCTGTCAGGCACGCCGTCCTCAGATGAACAATGCTGTGAACAGTGCCAAGTACGGACCCGGGATACGCGGGATTCGGTGTCAGAACGGCTCCTTTGACTTCTGGCCCGAGTAGGTTCCCGCCATTTCTACTCGGACCAACTCTTCTATTCGGAGGAACATAACTCTCTTGATTCGTCCTTCTGGCCATCCAGGTGCAGGACCGGGTAGCAGTCGACCGGGTAGCAAGTACCGGGTAGCCGGCTACTCGGCCAAGCATTCCTTCTGATCTTGCCTTTAGCACTTGCCTTTACCCTACTCGGGGGTAACCCCCCGACATACGTCGCCTTATGTTGCGGCCTCTTAGGCCTTTTTGGTTCTTGTTGATTAGCAACATAATTTGCCTTCCGTTGTCTGATGTAATGTTGGGTCGTGTGACCTCTGTTTGTAAAGCTATACTCTAGTAATACATTTTTAATAAAGCTTCATGTCTAGAGTGCTGCTTTGATCGGTTGTTGTTTTCGAGCTCATTGTTATACAGTTTTGGCTATGCCTGCATAGTTGTCGCAGTCGAGGGGTTGTGGAGCCGATGATCCATGTCCGAGCCCGCCTGCCGATGTGATTCGGCCTGGGGCGAGGTAACCCCAGTAACCCTCGATTGTTGTTGCACTTTCTGGACACATAGCATCTCTGTATAGATTTGGTCCTGTTTCCTTTAGTTTCATTCGATTCGTGGATGCTTTGATATGCATAGTTGGTTATGACTAGCATGGATACAAGGAGTAGTAGACTGGGGATCCGGACTACGTGCCGATGAATCCAGTCTGCCTGCCGTTGTTTGTTGCGGCCGGGGCTGGTAACCCTGAAGCCCTTGTGAGTCCATGGCTAGGAGCACATAACAGTATGTATATCTCTGGGTCCAGGGTCCTGACACAAAGACTTTGGAGGGGGTTTCTACTGGCTTACTGCAGCCAGAGACGCAAAATACCTAGTCGAAAGGTGTGACGTCTACCAGAGATTCGTGGCCAAGCCGCACATGCCAGCAACTGAACTGAACATGATTCCACTATCGTGGCCTTTTTCTCAATGGGGAATCTACATGGTCGGGCCACTACGCAAGTCAACACCCGGAAGATACACCCACCTGCTAGTGGCAGTTGACAAATTCACAAAATGGACAGAAGCTATCCCAGTAACATTCCAAGCCGCCAAGTGCGCCTTAAAATTCCTCAACTCCATCGTCTGTAGATTCGGCGTCCCCCGCAACATCATCACATACAATGGGTTCAACTTCACAGCCAAAGAAACTAAATCCTTCTGCAAGGAAAAAGGAATAACTCTAAGTTACGCCTCCGTGGCGCATCTACAGACCAACTGTCGGGTCGAATGATCTAACCGCTTATTTTCAAGTGGCTTGAATAAGCGACTACTGTCTCGACTAGACGAGGCAGGAGGACACTTGGCACAGGAGCTACCATCCGTGCTATGGAGCCTAAGAACAAGTCCAAACAGATCAACACAGTACACGCCAATCTTCATGGTTTACGATGCAGAAGCAGTTCTTCCCAAAGATATTTGCTTCAGAGTGCCAAGAGTCGTTGCCTACAACAAAGAAGCATCAAACTCGACACTCGCCAATGACATGGACGCACTCGACGAAGCACATGACGTCGCACTCGCTGTATCCGTAGAAGATCTTTTGTGGAAGGAGACTTGGTGCTACGACTCAAGTAAGAAAGCCGTCACAAGCTATCCCCTGTTTGGAGGGACCCTAGATAATCCACAAAGTAATCACGGGAGGCGCCTATCGACTGAAGGACCCATCGAGCGGTATCGTCTACTCCAACCCGTGGAATGTCGCGCACTTGCGCCAATTCTACCCCTAGGAAGTTATTTTCCTTCGCAAATAATGCTATTTTTGGCCCCAATGTAATTCGAACAAATACATGGCTACTCAACCATCGAAATAAAGAATCTTCAATTCCCAGCTTCATTATTCTGTCGACTGATAAAACACATGCTGAACAAGGTCATACCCAACACACGGGTGCTATGCCAAACTAGCATAACAAGCAAAACAGTGTACGCACAAAACATCGTATTTACAAGGAATACAAGGTATACACACCTTAAAAATTTTGAAACTACAAGGTACATACACCTTAAAAAGTCTCGAACAACACAAATCTACTGATGACTCGCATTCTCTCGGAGTAATCGCTCTGTCTCAGCAGCAGTCAATAGAACAATACGCTCAACAACATGCCAAGACACTACTTCATAATGGGGACCAAAATCCACTGGAACCCCTTGGTTACCAGGCAGTTGCGCAAAATAGTTGAAGTTCACATTGGGGTGCCAAAGCCGCACGAAGGCCAGGGCAACCTGAGACCCACAAACCAACTGCTGATGCACACACTCGCGAACATCTTCGACTCGACAAAATTTCCGTAGCAGCATACTCAGTCCACCGGGAGAAACACCTGGCGGATACAAAGTCTGATAAACAAAAGATAGCGCCTCCCGGCACGAGTCGGCAAAATATTGGACTTGACGCTCCCGATACGGCTTCAATCAGACAAGAAGTTCCAGGCGTGAATGTTTGAACTACTGGATTTAGTAGCAGTCCGATTATTCACCCACTGCCCTTCACGCCCATGTCAGGCTCAGTGCCTGTAGACACGAAGGAAACATGAGAAGAAGAAACAAATATCAAAATTGACTCGAGGGCTTGAAGAACCTATAGAGAAAATCCCTCGCGACACTGGTCAGTTCCTCCATGAGAAATTGCTCGCATTCGACAGCAAGTTTTTGCTTGGACTTAGCAACATCTGCGACACCTTGCAAGGCCTTCAATTTTCGCTCACCATCAGCAACACAGCCACCAAGAGAAGCGACCTCACTTGCATATGTCAAAGAAGAAACATCGGGAACTTTAGGAGCACTTGAAGATCCAGAGCTGGCCTCAGCCACCTGAAAGAATAAGGACAAGGTGTAAAATACTGAGTTGTGCGGCTCGAAGTCACTCGACATTCACGTCAAAAAATACTTTTGAGTTCCCGGGGGCTACTCCCATCGGGAGAACACAGAATAAAATAGAGCAACTTCAGCCAACACTCCAAATTCCCACATTTAAAAAACAAACAAAGAGTACTTCAAAGCATACACATAAGTTCATTACAGATTCAAAAGCAAAGGCATGAATGCTCTCTATTCTAAGAAACAGTGGATTTGCCAGAGACAGCTTCGCTCGCAGCAGGATTTGCACTGCGACCACGAGACATTAGCTCTAACAGCATCCTGGCTAACTTCTCAGCGCGACCGGCAAAAGGTTTGATCGCTACCTTTTTGGATGCACTGTCCTTGGGAGGCTCCAAGTGCATCTTCTCCAAGTTTCCCTGGACGTTATTCGCCAAAGCAATCTGGATGGCCGTCTTCGCACCACACTTAGTTTGAGCAAGAGTGTACTCATGAAGAGGATCATCCTTGCCAAGGAAAACCTGTAAAAGCCAACCTAGAGCCCAAGGAATTTCCTTCCCCACGAAAAGCCTCTTCTGCAGCGAAGCGAGAGCCAGGGAATTGTCGTGAAGGACGGAAGAGGCCTTCATCCCGTGGTCTTCCAGTTGGGCGCAGACATCCATCAGTGCGTCGCACCTAACTTGGCCAGGGATTGCCGGATTAACCCCAAGCACACCTGCAATGCCCAAAAATTTCTGAGACCAAAAGGCCTCGAAAACAAGCAACGACAATGAATACTGGTGAGTCGTGTACCTGACAAAGCCGCGGCCACAGGGCGAAAGAGATCAGTCAGCTTGTTGTCATGAATCTGACCCGCATCTTCCAGCTTCTCAGATCCGCTCGACACTTCACAAGCTGGGCGTCAGTCTCCTTCCAGGCAGACTCCAGGTCTTTAATAAAACCTTCGCCCGGTCGAGAGCTTCATCCGTCTCGGCTTTTGCACGAGAAGCCTCATCTAAAGGACAAAGCAGACACGCTAAGGACAGAGGAAAAGAGGGACGAAGTTGTGCCACTCGCGATTTCCAAAGAACTCACCTCTCGAAGACTGGAAATCCTGAAGAAGTTGGTCACACTCCCGGCGAAGAGTGACACAATCAGCTTCTGCAACCGCGAGGCGACGCTCGAAAACGGCCAAAGACTCGAAGATAGCATGCAAATAGAAAAATGCAAAATCAGTACATATGCTTCTTGGGTCTATACCCGACTGTAAATAGTCAACTATAGACTCGGGGGTACTCTCATCGGGAGCACTATCAGGCACCTGATAAGGATAGACTGACTGAGACCACGATGAAATCACTTGAGTCTGTAACCGACTATAAATAGTCGCCTACAGACTCGGGGGCTACTCCCATCAGGAGCACTGATGTGCACCCGCCAAATAAAAAAACAACTCAAAGGAAAAGCTATTACCTTGCCATTCGGAGTAAAAAATGGATCAGCAGAGCTACCCGAAGCTTCATGTCTCGCAGTCGCTTCAGGATCCTTCAACTGATCACCCGCGAAGCTGGGCAAAACATAGTCCAGATCCGTGGCCGCTTTCGCCGTACTCGAAGCCCTTGGAGGAGGACTTGGAGCTCTTGGAGGCGGTCTCGTAGCTCTGGCGGGTTCCTTACTGCCTCGCTTCTGCTTCGCGGACTGAGGCGAAGAAGCGAACTCGTCCCTGTGAACCATCACGCATCTAAACATATGTTAAGAAACAACAAAAAATAAACGACTCGACACTAGTACGGCAAGAGGCTCACTCATCATCTTCGTCATCAAAAGCATCCAAATCCCAAGCGGTAGGGACCTTCGGCTTCTGGGATAAGGGAGGAAACATGCTCAGAGGAGTCATGGAGTGAACCACTCGGGGATTAACCTCCTCGACTAGCTTTTGGTTCAAAGAAGCATCTTTGGAGGTCACCTCGTCCTCCTCGCGCCTGTGGATCTTACGGGTAATGAGATGAAAGCTCTCGTCTGCTTCTTCTTCCTCCACCTCCTCCCTCTCTTCGCTCGACTCTGCGCCCATGACGCTGGTCTCAAGAGGAGCGTCGACGTTACTCGCCAGCAAATCTGAGGCTCCGCTATCCGCCCCAGGAAGTGGCGGGTAGCACCTCTCCACATCCTAGTTCTGGAGTAGAAGAGAAGACACGATCGGAAGTGTACTCGAAGAAATTAAAACAACACGAAGAGAAAACGGAAAACTCGCTTTACTCGGAGGATGCTCAGAGTCGAAGGGTTCAACGGGAGAAGAAGTGAACTTCTCTCCGTTCTTCAGACCGGTGATGGCAGTGAGCTTCATCTCCTAATCGTCCTTCGAGAGGTTATCATCGCGAGTGCGGCTCGGGTCGGATGTCCCCGAGTACTCTCACAGGGTATTGGGGCCATTTTGTAGCGGCTGCACCGTCAAAAGCAAGAAGACACTCGCCAAGTGCATCCCTTTGAGCCAAGTCCCCATGTCTTCCATGCGAAGTTCAGCGACTTGCTTCAGCAGAGGCGCTGTGACTTTGACTTTCTCGGTTGACATGGAGTGGCTCCAGGACTTCCTCCTCTTCAATGTGGCGAACGACTTGAACTCGGGCACGCCGTTCACATTAGTATTGTGAACGTAGAACCATTTCCTAGGCCATCCCAGGGCCGACTCGACGAACTTCATCTCGAAGTAGGGAAAGTCGGGGTTGGTCTGTGAATGTATAGTATGGGCACCTAGAGGGGGGTGAATAGGTGCTACGACCGATTTTAATTTTTCTTCAAATTAAGGCTTGACACAAAGGTAAATTCTCTAGATAATGCAACTAAGGTTAATTTACCTATATGACAAGAGCAACGATAAATATAATACAAGCACGAGTAAAGCAGAGGGAACGAGATAACTGAAATGGAAGCACGCGGAGACACGATGTATTCCCGAGTTCCTCCTTGTTAAGGGAGTACGTCTCATTGGAGGGGTGTGAGTTTCGCCACGAAGTCCTACTCAACACCACAAAGGTCTCACCCTATTCTTCGATGAACAACGCCACAAAGGCCT
The DNA here is from genome assembly GCA_028641055.1 of Alopecurus myosuroides. Classification (NCBI taxonomy): domain Eukaryota; kingdom Viridiplantae; phylum Streptophyta; class Magnoliopsida; order Poales; family Poaceae; genus Alopecurus; species Alopecurus myosuroides. The sequence continues at coordinate 290,110,748 of CM054059.1, forward strand.
AGTCGACCTTCCACTATTGATCCCCGTTGGGGCGGGATTCGAATCCTTTACAACAAGCTTGGGGCACACACCCACAACTAAATTGGGGGCTCCAACAATCACCACGAATCCAAGAGTAGCAATGGTATCTAGGTTCTCCACAAGGAAACCCTAGACTAGATCCCCTCAAGTGAATAAGGGGAAAATGAAGAACGGCTTGGTGAAGATGTAGATCGGGGCCTTCTCCTGCAATCCTCCAAGAATCAACGATTTTGGGTGGAGGGATTCGGAGTAATTAAAGATTTAGTGAGCTCAATAAATGCACTTAAATGTCTTGTAAGAACTGGAGCTTTGGGAAGAAGGGGATGGGCTATTTATACCCATCCCACAAATATGACCGTTTGGGTCATTTAGTGTCTCACCCGGTAGTACCGGACGGCATCCGGTAGTACCGCCCATATAGATCTTCACCTTGGTCAACACTACTTCGTAGACAGAATTCCAGAGTCGGTACTACCAGGTGGAGCCGGTAGTACCTCTTTGCCGTACCGGACGCCCCCGGTAGTACCAAACTAGACAAGCTGCAGGGTAGAGATAATGCGAGTCAAGTGTTGAAAATAGGAAAGTCCGGTACTACCGAGCTGGTTTGGTAGTACCGCGACTCCGGTACTATCGAGCTGATTCTATAGTACCGCCCCATTGCGCTTCTTCAGTTCCATCAGCACACGCACCCCATCCAATGTCGGTAGTACGGGAGGAGCCGATAGTAACACGCTGAACTACCGGACGAGGCCGGTAGTACCGAATTAGACAGAAGGGTGCGTTCTGATTCCAGTACTGAAACTGGACAAATCTGGTAGTACCAGACTCCATTCTTTAGTACCGGCCTAGAAAGTAAAACCTCCATATGACAGAATTCTTTGATGGATTTCAACGGGGTTTGCCATAATATCAATAATACCAAGATGTATAAAATAAGCACAACAATATCTTAAAATCACTTAGCACACATTAGTGCTCTAATTGTGTTGTCAACAAACATCAAAACATAATGCGGGGAAATGCTCTGTCAATCTCCCCCTATTTGGTGTTTGATGACATCACAATTGTTGAGCAAGGATTTGATAGCACAAGTGAACTTAAGTATTAAAGGAAGTAATGCACAATGAGATATAATATCTAGGAACAAGACTTGCAATAGATAGATAGTACTTAACGGGATAAATGCATGTCTTACACCACGCTCCAAACTTAAAGTTCAACACCAAATAGAAAAGGTTCAACTAAACGGAGACAGAAGCAAGCGAAACATCAAAGATAACAAAAGCTTGTGAATCCACCCACGCAAATCTCGGTCAACCTAATATACTCATTCTCCCCCTTTGTCATAAAATTCCAAAAAGGGAGAAGAGGCTAATGTCCCAAGTCACTCCTCGTCTTCGGGAACGCGGTGGGTGGATGAGGAAGGTATGTCGGGGCTGCTCCATGTGCTATGCTTGGACCCCGGAGACACGGGCAAACCCATCTGAGCCATCATCTTCTTCTGGCGAGAAGCAGCTTTCTTGTGATAGACGTGCGCATCATACATGCGCTCTTGAAGATCGAGCTTGAGGCAAAAGGCCTTCTTGGCATTGTGCTGAAACTTCTTGAACCATGAGGGTTCATCCATAGTGTTAGGAACATCACATGGTGCTCCAACCCTCACACCAATACGAGAGGAGGTTTCCTTTTGGGTTGCAGCGGCTTCTTGCTTGGAGGGAGACAAATGAGCCTTCACTTTAGGCTCCTTCACAGGTTGCTTGATCACATGACTTCCATCCTTCAATATGTCCTCCTTTGTGGCCTCCCACCATTTCCTCTTGATAAGGTTCATGAGGTAGGGGCCAAAGATGGGAGCCCTCTTGTCAATCACGGATAGCCACAATTCCTCGTGTATCCAATCGATCACATCAAACCTTTGCCTGGAACCTTGCTTCTCTTTAGATCTCTTGAGCAGGTCAAACACAAAAACATGTACTTCGTTCCAATTCCCCACTCGTGGAGATATAGTCTCTCTATAGATATGGTGAAGGATCTCGAATGGGAGAATGAGATGAGCAGTTTTTCCTGGTGTACCTCCCTCCATGGTGATGTTGGCAATGGTCTTCTTGTTGCTTGAGTAGTTGTTATCATGGAATCTCCAACCACTTGGCTCATGAGCTCCCTTATCCTCATATCCCAAAAGAGCACCAAATTCTTGCATGGTGGCCGAGAGCACCACTAGTAGAGAAGTGCCTTTCTATGGAATCGATTCTGTGGCGCACCCCTATTCGGTGCGCCACAGAAATGTAATTCTGTGGCGCACGGGTGGGCATGCGCCACAGAAAACAGGAATTCTGTGGCGCACGGGACCGTGGTGCGCCACAGAAAACAGGAATTCTGTGGCGCACCGGATGGGGGTGCGCCACAGAAATGAGCTGGGGGCCCACACCAATAACTTTACACTCCCATTCTGTGGCGCATGGTGGTTAGTGCGCCACAGAAATATGACATTTCTGTGGCGCACCACTGCCACGTGCGCCACAGAATTCCCATCCGAAAAAATTCTGCCCCCACGCACCAACTCCACCCCCCCCCCCGGGAACGCCTTTTCTAGTTTTTGACGGAAGAGTTGGCGGTCTAAAAAGCATCAAAAAATAAATCCCTTATAGATGCACGGAGAGTTTAATGTCTACTTTTTTATCAAATTTTGAAATATGAATTTCGACTTTCTGAGCAAAAGTTTTATAAAAAAAGTAAAATGGGCATAACTTTTGCATACGATGTCGAAAAAAAATGATCAAGATATTAAAAAAAACTAGAGAAAAAAAGAAACCCAACCTCACTCGCCTTCGGCCTGTGAGCTTTTTTTAGAATTGCCAAATTCCAAAAGGAACAAAAGTTATGGCCGTTTTAAGATTTTGACTAGAAAATAAAAAAAAAAAGAAAAAAAAATTCTGTGGCGCACCAAGGGGGGGTGCGCCACAGAATTGGGAGGCAGATTCGAAATCTGCATCCTCCCCTCCTTTTCTTCACTTCTCCCCTCCACTTTTCCCCTCCACTTCTCCTCCACTTCTCATCTTCTACCTCTCCTCTCCTCTCCTCCACCTCTCCTCCTCCACCACCACCACCACCACCATCACCACCACCACCTCTCCTCCTTCTCCTCCTCCACCACCACCACCACTCCTCCTCCACCACCACCATCCTCCTCCTCCACCACCACCACCACCTCCGGTGAGCTCCTCCTCCTCCTCCTCCTCCACCACCACCTCTCCTCCTCCTCTTTCTCCTCCTCCTCCACCACCACCTCTCCTCCTCTCCTCCTCTCCTCCTCCTCCTCCTCTATCACCACCACCTCTCCTCCTCCTCCTCCTCCTCCACCACCACCACCTCCGGCGAGCTTCTCCTTCTCCTCCCCACCAACTCCGGTGACCCCCATCCTCCACCCACCAACTCCGGCGAGCATCCGACGAAATCCGGCGAAATTTCGAAATTTCGAAAATTTCCCGCGGCCAGATCTGGCCGCCTTTTTTTTTTGAAATTCCAAAAAAAATTCTGTGGCGCACCCCCCCTTGGTGCGCCACAGAATTGCAAATTTCTGTGGCGCACGGCTGAGGTGCGCCACAGAATTGACATTTCTGTGGCGCACGGCTGAGGTGCGCCACAGAAATTATTTTTGTGGCGTGTGTTCTGTGGCGCACCCCTCTGGCCACAGGGTGCGCCACAGAATAGGATTTTGGTGCGCCACAGAAGAGGGTTTCCCTACTAGTGCACCCTATCCTTGGTCATCCACCTAAGGGTTCTCCCTTCATCTTCGCCAAAGTGAACGGTGACGAAGAATTGCATGATGTAGTACTTGATGTAAGATTGGTTGAACTTCATGAGGGGAATGAGACCAAACTCTTCACACATGGCTAAAGCTTCATCAAAATAACCCTTGTGCTTAGGAAGCCTAATGTAGGAGATATTGAGATTATGTTGCACGGCGACGGAGTAGTCCTTGCCCACGTATATGTCATTGCAGACATGCTCTTGGTCCTTTGTGAAGAAATGAGGGTTATCAAAATAATCCCTCTCATGCTCATAAGGATTTTCTTGCCTATACTCTTGATAAGCATTGGGCTTCCACTTGTTGAATGGCTTACGAGCAGTCTTTTGAGCAAAGGTCTTGGGCTGTCAGGAAATACCACGACCAACCCGACCACCACCATGAGTCCTTGCGGTGGTAGGGGCGGGATTTCTCTTAGCCTCAGCTTTAAAATCATCCATGAATTCATCCTCATCACCCTCAGTAGTCACATACTTATCCCCGGGGGGCTTGCGCTTGGACCGAGCATACATGACGGGTTCCTTCCCCAATGTCCCCATACCACCACCACAAGAACTTGTGAAATATAGAGAGAGTGGGATAGGGAACAAGGTAAGGGGACATACTCAAAGAAAACAGAGAGAAAAATTAGTTGATTCAGGTTGTACAAGTTGATATGTCCCAAACTTGTAAAGGCGTTAGTACCGGATGGCGTCCGGTAGTACCGGCCGTACAAGTTTTAGGTTTCCTGCTCCTAATCCAAGCAAGAAATCGAAGGAAATTCAACAAGTTTAAACAAGAATGAACTAAACAGTGCTATTCCCAGCCAAAAGTTAAACATCCAACCAAATTTAACCGATTGAATCGGTGCTACAAGTATCTATCCTCAAGAACTCATCTAGGGTTCATCAAAGCATCAATGGAGACCCAAAACAAGAGCAAACTGAGGAGAAATACCAGAGGCTATGGAGGATATTAGTGCGTGGGGGATTCCCATGGCGAACACACGGCTGGAAATGGCGGATTCCAACGAGGAGGAGCCCATCCGGACGAGGGAGAGGGAGGGGGCGGCAGTGGAGGAGCAGTTCGTGTGGGTGGGGAATAACCCCCAGCCCGCAGGACCTGGAATATATATCGAAACTGCCTTGCCCGATACTACCGGACACGTCCGGTAGTACCGACTATGCAATTTTCTGCAGAATAAATCTGCTTCTTTTTGCACAGTCGGTAGTACCATTCTGGCTCGGTAGTACCGGCTGTACAGATTTCCACAGAAAAATATTTTTCAATCCCCACAGATGGTAGTACCGGGCACGTCCGGTAGTACCGGATGTGCAAGTTTGAGCAGAAAATCCTGCTTTCAACTATACACACGCGGTAGTACCAGTCGCCGGCCGGTAGTACTGGGGCACCCTTTCTCTTCCTCCAGAGACAAAATTTTGAGTATGTTCAAGAAATATAAAATAGTTTCTAAGATGAGATAGGTTTAGGATGGAGGACCAAACTGGAAAATAGTACTTCTCCCACTCAATTGCAAGAAACAAACAAAAAGAAGGGTCAAGTGAGTGAGATTTTCCTATAAGAACACTTAGCCAGGAAAACGGGAAAAAACAATGAACTCCAAATAAATCCCAACTAAGATCCAACTCTTAACAAACAAGAGGTTGGTGGCCTAAGACACCATGTAAGAGATCATGGTATGACACCGCGAAAATATATCTTGGGTGCATTGCCAATTCTCGACATTGAAGCTCACAATTCAACATTAGAAATAGAGAGGTAACAATGAATTTTTTCTTTGGGCATAATGGGGGAGGGAGAACCCAATGAGTTAGGATAACACTCCCCTATGCCCATGCCTACACCTAAACCCAAACTCCTTGAATCGATGATATTTAGCTCATTCCTTAAAAACATGAATCTTGCATCATCAAGAGGCTTAGTGAAGATGTCCATGAGATTATCCTTGGTTGGGACATATTCTAGCTCAGTATCACCTCTTGCCACATGATCCCTAATGAAATGATGACGAATCTCAATATGCTTTGTCCTTTGTGTTGCACGGGGTTGTAGGCGATCTTGATGACACTTTCATTATCACAGATGAGAGGCACCTTATCCAAGTGAACATCATACTCTTTGAGTATTTGCCTCATCCATAGAAATTGGGTGCAAGCACTAGCGGTCACTACATACTCGGCTTTGGCGGTGGAGAGAGATATACAATTTTGCATCTTAGAAGGCCAACTCACCAAAGACCTACCAAGAAATTGGCAAGCCCACGAAGTAGACTTCCTATCATCTTGATCACCGGTCCAATCTGAGTTCGTGTACCCCTTTATAGAAACTTGAGCCCCCTTTGGGTACCACAAACCAAACCTTGAGGTATGAACCAAATACCGAAAGATCCAATGGACCGACACCAAGTGGCTTTCCTTAGGAGCCGCTTCGTACCTTTCACACACATCTACACTTAAAACGATATCAGGCCTAGATGCACAAAGGTAAAGCAAAGAACCAATCATAGAATGATGCAACTTTTTGTCCACATCTTTACCGTCCAGATTGCGCTTGAGGTGATATTTGACATGCATAGGAGATGGCTTATCTTTTGCACCTTGGAAATTAAACCTCTTGAGCATGTCTTGGGTATACTTGGCTTGAGAGATGAAAGCCCAACGAGCCAATTGCTCGATTGCAAAGCCAATAAAGAATCTCAACTCTCCCATCATAGACATCTCAAACCTATCAGTCATAAGCTTCGAGAAATCATTATTAAAAGCTTAGTTAGTTGAGACAAAGATAATATCATCCACATAGAGTTGGCATATGAAAAGCTCTCACTTTACACTCTTTGTGAAGAGGGTGGGGTCAATGTTCCCAACTTCAAACCCACGGTCTTCCAACAACTCTCTAAGGTGCTCATACCATGCACGTGGTGCTTGTTTAAGTCCATAGAGCGTCTTATCGAGCTTGTATACATGGTTAGAGAAGTTGGGGTTCTCGAATCCCGGAGGTTGCTTAACATATACCTCCTATTTCAATGGACCATTTAGAAAAGAACTTTTGTCATCCATTTGTTGCAATTTCAAATTAAGGGAAGATGCATATGCAAGAAGGATACATATGGACTCAGGGCGAGCCACGGGGTCATATGTTTCATCAAAGTTAATGCCTTCCACTTGAGTGTATCCTTGAGCCACCAATATTTCTTTGTTCCTTATGACAATATCATGCTCATCTTTCTTGTTAATATCCACTTAATTAGTGTCAATAACATTGTGGCAATTCTTTGGCTTCTCAACTAGCTTCCAAACTTTATTGTGCTCAAAGTTATTGATCTCATCATGCGTATCTTCAAACCAATCGGAGTCCTCAAGAGCTTCAAATACTTTCTTTGGCTCCACCATGGATATGTGAGCTTGATACTCACTAAAGTTTTCCAATTACCTTCTTGTATATGTTCTAGCTTGAACATCTTCCAAAACCTTGTAATCGTATGCATCAATATGCTTCAAGGCTTTTCTAATCCTTCTAGCACGACGAGCTTCGATCTCCTCATTATTGCGAGGAGGGATCACTTGATCATCTTGATCATTTGGGTCCTCATCTTGACCGGTTTGTTGGCCTTGATCATCATCATCATCATCATCAACACTTTCTTCAACTTGTGTAGAGGAGGACAAAGAAGGTTCATCTTGGCCTTAACCTTGACTAGCTTGAATGATAGGAATGGTTGAATCTTGCATAGTAACTTGGTCAACAAGAGGAGGGTCTTGAGCTTGTTCTTGGTTAGGTGCATTACTTGGCTCATTGGCTTGTTCTCCTATTGTAGAGGAGGGCTCCACTTGGGTAGAGCATAGTTCTTCTCGAGTTGCCATACGATGTCCCTCAATGGGGAGGAAAAATCCCACACCCATCCTTCCTATGGCTTCTTCAGACATTTCAACATCTAAATTAGAAACATGAAATTGCGCCACTTGGGTGCCATAATTTTCCTCGAAAGCCACACTACAAGATTCTATGACTATCCGTGAGGTTTTTTCAAAGACTAGGATTCGGCACCGTAACCAACAAATATACCCTAAATAGTTTTAGATTGGAATTTAGACAACCGAACACCCTTTATCAAATAGAAACACTTACAACCATAGGCCCGGAAGTAGGAGACGTTGGGTTTGTTTCCGGTGAGGATTTAATATGGAGTCTTCTCTAAGCCCTTGTGAATGTAGAGGCGGTTGGAGGAGTGGCATGCGGTAGATATGGCTTCGGCCCATAAATATTGGGGAGAAGAATACTCATCCAACATGGTCCTTGCCATTTCCAATAGAGTTTGATTCTTCCTTTCGGCTACACCATTTTATTGAGGGGTATATGCAGCGGAATATTGATGACAAATACCCTCTTTATTAAGGAAATCATTCAAAGTGTAGTTCTTGAACTCGGTGCCATTGTCACTCTGAATAGCAATGATTGGAACATTGTGTTGACGTTGCACTTGATTGGAGAAATCGATGATGGTTTGTTGGGTCTCTCTCTTCAACTTGAAGAAATAAACCTAACTTTATCTTGAATAGTCATCGACAATCACCAAGAAATACTTCTTGGCTCCAAGACTTGCCTCAGGCACTGCACCAAAGAGATCAACACGGAGAAGCTTTAAGATCCCCTTTGATAAGATAATGGTCTTGGCCTTATGGGAGGAATCATGCATCTTTCCTTCAACACACGACCTACAAACGCGATCTTTGGAGAAGGAAACATTTTTTTAGTCCGAGGATTAGGACACCTTTGTGAAGACTTTGCAAAGTTCTCATGTTGACATGGGATAGGTGGCCATGCCACAACCATCCCACATCATCCTTTCCAAAAATACACATTGCTTGAGAGTTGGTGGAGTTCGAAAAGTCCACCAAAAACAACTCATTTTCGACATGTCCGACGTATGCGACGTTAATAGTCTTGCTCCTCAAAAGGACCACACTATCAGGATCAAAGAAGACAGAGAAACCCATCTTCCCTAATGAACAAAATGAAAGTAAATTTTAACCAAGGGATTCGACAAGCATGATGTCCATGATAGTGATATCAGGAGAAATCACAACCTTGGCGAAACCCGTTACCTTAGACTTGGACTTATCTCCATAAGTGACAGTTGCATAATTTGAATTTTCCCGCAACTCCGTCACAAGTTCCTTGCTTCTGGTCATATGAATGAAAGGTTCGTTGCATAGAAAACAAAAAATTTCCTACGCGCGATAAACCCGAATGGCCAAGATCTAATCTAGGAGATGAAAGGTAACGGGGAGAAAGAGCATCTTGAGATAACATACCCTCGAAGACTCAAAGTGGTACGAGATAAAATCTCGTTGTTGGTGTAGTCGTACTCACACTGATCCCGAGTGAGAAGAAGTGCACCTCAATCCGGCGGTGCCTCCGTAATCGGTCACACGTTCAGATCGATGAAGACTTCCGTTCCCTCAATCCAGCGGGTAGCAGAACTAGAGGATCCCCCGGAACTCCAGCAGCAAGACGGCGTGGTGGTGGTGAAGAATCGCACGGTCAGGGCTTCGCCAAGCCGGAGACCATGGAATGGAGCAGCGGGTGGAGGGAAAAGGAAGTGGGCAAGTGTGTGGAGAAGAGGGAGATCTCACCCTCCTTTTATAGGGGAGGGGGAGGCATCCCAAGGGGGTGGAAGCCCCACTCACAGCCACTCGTGCTCTCTTAATTTTCCACTTAGAAAATCCAATGTCTATGATCAGGAAACCTTGATCATTTGTTAATCAACGAGCTAGTTAAAAGAGAGTCTTCACTAGCAATGATGGTTTGTTTATTAATCACACATTTATTAACATTTCCGGTTAATACAATTCTAGCATGAGAAATAAACATCTATCATAAACAAGGAATAACATAATAAACACTTTATTATTGCCTCTCGGGCATATTCCCTTCAGACTCCCACTTGCACTAGGGGCAATAATCTATATTACATAGTGATGAATCTAAGACCCATTGAGTTCTGGTGTTGATCATGTTTTGCCCTTGAGAGAGGTTGTAACATCCCAAGTATGAAAACCACCCCTAGAATGTTTGTTTTTTGTTTAATTATTGTTTTGCATCATGGCATCTTAATCATTGCATTTTTTTCCTTTTGTTTGCATATGTTTTTCTTTGTTTTCACAATTGAAATTCAAACCAATATTCAAACCTTTGTTTCATACTTGTTATGTCACAATCTCTCAAATAAAAAGTTCAAATAAAACATCAATTTGTTTCTATGAAAATGGAAAACTCAAACTAGTGATTTATTCCTTTTGATATTTTACTTACATTGAATTTGCTTTCAATTTCAATTGCAAATTACAAACAGCAAACATTTGAAATTTATGGAAATTACCAAAACAATCCAATCACTTGTTTCAATTAAAAAACTTGAATTTAAAATTTTAAGTTGATAAAGTTAAGTTAATCAATTAATATTACAATTCCATCAAATTTCAAACAAATATTAAACAGCCACATAATTTAAATATTTTGGAAATCTAAACTTGCAAGTTGTTGCTGTTACAAAAATGAAACAATATAAAAATTTTCCCTAATTTTCTACACCCCAAAACCTAGCTATTCCTTCCTATTTCTAACTCAGCAAAAAAAAAAACAACACAGAGGAAAAAAAATAAAAAGCAAAAACGCACAGGAGAGGGGGAGAGGCAGGCCCAGCCCACCAGGCTGCAGCCCGTTACCTTCTCCCCCAACCTCCGTACAGGTGACGTCGTTCATGGTGACAGCGACATGCTGCTCCACCCCATCCCCCTCCCTCCTATATCTACTCCTCACCCGGTGCAAAAACCCTAACCCTAACCCTAGCCGCACCCTCTCCCTTCTCTCCCCATCTCCGCCGCCATCGAGAGGAGAAACGCCACCGTCTTCCCTCTGCCACGGCCGCCGCTTGCCGGAACACGGCGCCGCCGCCTCCGTCTCCCTCCGGCCGCGCAGAGGGCACCCCTGCGAAGAGGGTAATCTCCTCTTTCCATTCTGCCACTCACCCGCTCGATCTCCTTGCTGTTTGCACCGTGATCTTCCATGCCATCGCTGCCTGTTCGTGCTTGTTTTCCCGTCAGAGAAGAACATCTGCAGATGTTCGTTTGTATTCAGTTAACGCCGATTTGTTTGGTTCAAAACCAACCCATCCCGCTATGCATCAAACCGGCCGCAGCAGACCGACTGGTGAGCGCTCGCTGCGCGCAACCGCGGCGCGCGGGATCGAGTCCCAGCACCTCCACTTTTTCTGCTTCTTTTTTCGAAATACTACAGGGCAGTTCCTGAACCTTAACCCCCCTCCGATGCCCCTTTCTGTCAACACAGCCGCACCACCGCAGTGGTTGCTGTCCACTCTGCGCTAGCAGAGGGCAGGGGTTCGAATCCCACCCCTGCCTATTAAAACCCATTTTTTTTCATTTGTTTTTCTTAGATCCAGATCCACTCTAAATTGCTCACAGGTCCCTGCTACTTTTATCTAGGTCCCTGTAATTTTCTTTCCAAGTCCCTGTATCTTTTCTAGGTCCATAATTATTTCTATCAACCATAAAAATGCTTAAACTTGGTAAATTAATAACTTTTGTTTGGAAACTCCAATTGCAAAACTTCAAACATGTAAATCACTCCATTTTAAATTCTCTACCCAAATATAAAATTTGGTTACTGTTTTGAATATTTTGAATTGGTGAAATATTTAAATTTTGTTTAATTCACTTAATTTTTGCAAAATTCATAACTTGAACATAAAAATTCCAAACTCAACAAATAAAATATGTTTTCCATCCCATTTTTCATGTACTTTGCAAATATAAACTTTGTTTCATGTTTTGAATAATTATAATTGGTTAAATAATTTAAACCTTGTTTAAATCATTTAAAATTGCTAAATTCATAACTTGCTCAAATTAAATTATTTTTGAACTTATAAAATATGTTTTCATACTAGCAAAGTATAAACTTTTCAAATATGAAATTGGTTTAATGTTTTGAACAAATAAAAATTCAAATAAATTCATTTAATTACTTTAAATCTTGTTTGACTTGTTTAATTCATAAATAATTCATCCTAATTCCTTTTTCAATAATTGAAACATGTATTCCACCTAAAATTGTGTGTACTTTCCAAATATGAATTTTGTTATTTGTTTTGAACAATTAAAATTGATGAAAACAACAAATGCTTGTGTAACACCTTTAAGTAACCAAAATTCCCTAACTTAATAAATAAATTTCCAAACTTGGTAAATCTTATTTTAAATTGTTTCTATTGTTGTTATTTTTCTGTTTTCCTCATCCATGCATCATACTAATCCACTTTCACCTGTTGGTTAGTTGTAAAACAATTATTCCAACCTTAATTCATGGGCTTTCCATCTGCAATCCCAAATTGCATATGGGTCCATTTAAGTATGTTATATTACCATGTCAACTAGTTTATTTTTTATGCATCAATTAAATGGTCATGCATCATCCCATGATTGTGCATTATGCCATGTTATTGATTGTTTGTCTCTTTGCGTTGTTTGTTTGCTTCTTCTCGGATAGACGACGACGTTGAGACAAACGATCTTTACGACACCCCTTCTGAGGATCTAGCTCAGTACCAGGCTGCTGAGTTTGCAGGCAAGTATTCACTCACATGAACCATTGTGTTCCTTTCAACATTGGATACCGATACTTTCCATTGTCTATTCTGCTAGCCATATGAATCGTTGCTTCTGTTCGATCCTATCACATGTTATCCTTTAACCCTGATATAGCCTCACCTCCACACCTATAACCCCATTACTTGTTGCCCGTGTCCTACTAGCATGCTTAGGGTTGTTTTTGCTCGAGTCTGCTACCCGTTACTTTCTGTTACTATATTTCTATTATGTTCTGGGGCTCGATGTTAAACAACAACCTGTTAATTTTGAGGTAATAATAATTTGCTGATAAGGCACCGGCAGGAGGCCCGGCGTGGTTTTGAGGCCTGCTAGTGTCGACCCTAATTAGGAAAAGGGTCTTGTCTACTTATCCATGATGAGCGCACTAACCGCATGTGGGAAGCGTGTATGGGCGCCCCCCTCAATTTGATTCGATTCGTATCTCGTCCAAATCGCCTCATTTAGTTCGGGTTTTCCATTTGCCGCATGCATATGCAGGTGCGAACCCTTGGTACCAGGGTGGAACTTTTGTAGTCGGCATTTAGGGAGACACGTTCTTAGAGTGCTATGAGGGTCCCCTTTTCTTCGTGGGGCTTGATTGGCCGTGCGCTCACTGCACGGGGTTCTTTGGGCTTGATGCGAAGAAGAGTTGAGTTGTGTTGAGTGCCCCGCTTGGTGGGAGGCATTCCATCTGGCGGGTTATTCTTACGTGTACGGCCAAATTGGTGCACCCCTGCAGGGATAAATCTTCTCGAGAAGCCGTGTTTTCCGCGGTTATGGTTAACTTGGTGAAAGTACTGGCTAACAAGTACTCAGAACAACTTACACCTAACTAATGGTAACTTGACTAGTAATAGTCTTATTGACACAATAACTTGAACCATCATTAATCCAACTGTGTGAGTTATCCTCGGATTGCTTCTTTGGATAAGGGGCGAGGTCCAGGATGGGTTTGTTTGGAGTTAGTTATAGTTGGTTACGATACGCTGTCTTACCTCCTTTCTGTTAGCCGGAAGTTGTAGTATGTTTCTGTAGTTGGTCAGTGCAGCCAGCTGCCGCATCTTTTGTATCACCCTTTCTTCCGTTGAACCCAAAGCATCTGTGCTTGATGTTGTGGGGTACACTTTGGTGAACTGTGAGTCTTGCTTGCCAGTACGTTTATGTACTGACCCCTTTGGGGCTGTGGTTTCCGCAGACTACGCTTACGAGGATCCCCGTGACGGCTACTACATGGAGTTTGACGAGGCTGCTGACGAGTAGATAGCGGACCCGGGCAGGATCCGAGACATCGTGGATGGTCTCCGTCTTTTCATTCCCGGCTTCTTAAGCCTATTTGGATTTGTCTGTACTCAGACCTTTTGAATGCTTCCGCTGTGATGTAATGATGATATGTTGGGACATGTGTCCTCTGGATGATTGTATTTGCTATCTCTGCTCTAGTGAGAGCTATTTGCAACTTCTTTCTATTTATTTGTGTCTTAGAGATATGTTGTGCTATCATTCTGTTAAACGCCGTTGACGTACCATGTGTGTATGGTATGAAGTACGTCAATGGTAGTATCCTGATTTCTATGGGATGGTTTACGTAGACGATGAACAGTAGGGGTTGGTTGTCACACATACGTGTGTTGGCCTACTCGTAAGAGATGCGGGTGCTGGTAAGCCCCGTAATCCAATCAACTACTGTTCAACGGAACTGCGAGTATCCTCTAGAAGTCCGGGTGCGACAAATGGTATCAGAGCCTGTCTGCCTGTAGGATCCCTTTTACTGGTCGCAGTTGAGTCTAGAAAGTATTTTGTAGCTATATAGGAAAAATGAAACGTGAGAGTAGGAATTCTGCCATTCTATTTCTTTCCCCACCCACCCTCCCTTTTCTGGTAAGGAAGTTCAACGTTGTTTTCTCTTCTCACCTAAACTTTCAAGTTAGGATTTCACAAATCCTGGTTTCTCTAGGATAGTTATATCTACTAGACCATAGGAATGGAGGTGGTTGTGACATGATTTATCATGTTGCCTACTCACGATTGAGAACGGAGGCGTGTAAGCCCCGGAAGCAGATCCTCTATTCCTTAAGCAGTAGATATTGATCCTTTAGAAGCCCGGATGGGTTTTCCGTAGTACCTCAGGAGTTTTTGGTCTTGTGTTTCCCGATGTTGCTTCGATATCCTGTTCTTCTCAACATCCTTTTCGTCCGTTGAAACCTTGTTGTTGCTTTCCACTTCAGTTCTCTACCGGCGTCTAATCAAAACTTCCCCGATCATCTGCAGATGGATCTCAGGTTCTACCCGCAGGTGGTTCGGATGACTCGTTGCGAGAGCACTGCCGGTTATCCGGAGATGCTGAGAGACATGGTCACTTATCTGGGGTTCCGTACCAGGTCTACGAGCAGCAGCGAGAGTTTGACCAGACCTACTACCAGGCTATCGTCTACATTCTGTCAGATGATGGCATGAGCGTTGTCCACCGCTACGAGGCAGGTGTTTCCACAGTGGATATGGCCGTGCAGCAGGCAGCTTATGTGAGTCTCACCGTCCTTCGTGCTGACTACTGGGGATTTGACGATTCTATCTATCGCCACATCCCCCGTGGTTACATCACTTCGGAGGGAGCTCACTTCACTCTCTACGACAACCTGGATGTCTACGAGCATGATAACTCCAGGCTGCACACCACCGCTCAGTTTGTGAGGCACAGTGACGCAGTTGCCAGCACACTATCTCAGGAGTTGGCTTCAGTCAGAGAGCAGCTCTACCTTGATTTGACTCGTCTGGCTACGTACACCACAGACTTTGTTGGAGATGAGCGCTTTGCACATTTCGATCAGCCAGTTGGTCGTCGTCTGCCAGATGCTGGAGGTTACGAGCCGATCAGAGGTCCACTCCTCAACCTCGGTGCTGGTTACACTGGGATTCCACGCTTTGTAGCACAGGGAGTCGACGCTATGTACTTCACCACACCTAGAGTCGCTCTCAGACCACGTCAGATCTATGTGGATCGTCGTTCTACCTACTTTCGTGGGCGTGCTCCTCACCGTACCTCTCGCCGTACTCCTAGTCGCCGTCCTGCGTGATGAGCATGGGAGTACCGATGTATCCATTCTTAGCTATGTTTAGTTATCCTTTGGCTTTCGAACCATTTGTGGTGTGTTGGATATTCTGATGTATTTGAACATGTGATGATGTACCTGTTGGTTATCTATTCATGCGTCGGAATAATCTCTCTTTCGGTTTCCAAGTCAATCCTTTTCTATTGTTGTGCTAAAATGCATGTCTATTCAGGATGCCGCCAACAAGGAACACCCCGCCTGAGCCACCGCCAATCACGGAGCTGTTGACTCAGATGACCCAAGTCATGGCACAGATGGCCCAGTTTCAGACTAACCAGCACAACAACCAGAATGCTCCACGAGTCAGTATCAAGGAGTTTCTCAGTCTGGGCCCAAGAGCTTTCGTGGCAACACGCGAGCCTCTGGATGCTGATGACTGGATCCGTGAGATAGCTAGGGCTCTGGAGATTGCTCACGTTGCTGAGGAAGACAAGGTCAAGTATGCATCCTATGTGCTGAAGGGTCAGGCAGCTACTTGGTGGGAGAACTACCAGACCATGAGAGCTGGCTACCCAATCACCTGGGGTTGTTTCAAGGAAGCTTTCCTGAAGCACCACATTCCAGATGGTCTCATGGAAAGGATGCGTGAAGAGTTTTGCTCACTCAAGCAGGGCAAGCTGGACGTCATTGGCTATCAGAGTGAGTTCAATCGCCTCGCTCGTTACGCGGGTGATGAGGTGTCCACTGAGGCTAAGAAGATGGCAAGGTTCCGCAGAGGTTTTAACCCGGAACTCAAGTACGCCCTCACCGACATCAAGGCCAACAACTTCGAGGAGCTCGTGAACACCGCGTTCAATGAGGAAAATGGGCGCAAGGCGTCCGAGGAGTCTCGAAAGCACTCGCGTGAGGGTGGTTCCTCCTCCAACATGACCACCCCTCCGCAGAAGCGCCGCATCTAGGTGCCAAATGGTGCTGTCACTCGGGCTCCATATGCCCAAGCTTCTCCAGGCTTCGCTACCCGCCCACCCAACCCTGTTCAGATGCATGATCAGAGGGCTTCAATGGGGCAGCCAAGGCCAGGGCCTCCTCGTGTCGTCACTTGCTACAAGTGCAAGCAGACGGGGCACTACGCTGAGAAGTGCACGCAGAGGCAGCTACCTCCACCACCACCTCGTCCCAACACAAACCAGGCAATGGTGCGTGCTCCCCCGGCTAAAGCCTTCAACACCAACAACAGGCCTGTCGGGAGGACCGCAAGGGTGAATCATGTCAAGATCGAGAAAGCTGAGGAAGCTCCTGACGTCGTTCTCGGTATATTACCCGTAAACTCTTTTCCAGCTAAAGTGTTGTTTGATACAGGAGCATCGCATTCTTTTGTGTCAAAGATTTTTGCCGCAACAAACAACCTAATGGTGGTTCCACTAAGCAATCAAATCACTGTTCACTCACCGGGATCTCAAATGTTGACTTCCAAGATAAGTAAGGATAATCAAATCCTAATTGGAGGCCACATTTTCCTTGCTTCACTCATGTTGCTGGGAAGTTCTGACATTGATGTCATTCTTGGTATGGATTGGTTGAAAGCTAATAAAGCTACGATTGACTGTGCTCAAAAGTCAATAACTCTGTTCCACCCCTCTGGCCAGATAGTCTATTCTCCAAATGAATCAAGTCCCATTCAGCTGTACACCCTCGATGCAAAACCCCTACCTCTACTTGAAAATGTTCCGGTGGTTTGTGAATTCCCTGACGTCTTTCCAGAAGAGTTGCCAGGGATGCCTCCGGACAGAGCAGTTGAGTTCGTGATCGAGCTTGAACCAGGTACTGCTCCAATCTCTAAGCATCCATACAAGATAGCTCCTCCTGAACTAAAATTGTTAAAGGAGCAAATCGATATGTACATGGAAAAATGTTACATTCAACCTAGTTCCTCCGCTTGGGGTTGCCCAACTCTGTTCGTTGCGAAGAAGGATCAAACAAAGAGACTCGTGGTTGACTATCGTCCTCTTAACGAGAAAACCATCAAAAACAAGTATCCAATTCCTCGTATCGATGATATTTTTGATCAACTTGCTGGAGCCTCAATATTCTCCAAGTTGGACTTGAGAATGGGTTACCATCAAATAAAGATCAGAAAGGAAGATATTCCAAAAACAGCTTTCACCACTCGGTACGGTCTATATGAATACACCGTCATGTCCTTTGGTCTCACCAATGCACCGGCGGCATTCTCTCGACTCATGAATTCTGTCTTCCATGAATAACTCGACAAGTTTGTTGTGGTATATCTTGATGACATTCTGGTCTACTCAAAATCTGAGGAAGAGCATGGAGAACATCTTCGTCTCACTCTCATGAAACTTCGCGAGCATCGTCTGTATGCTAAGTTCTCTAAATGTGAGTTCTGGATTCCAGAAGTTGCTTACCTTGTTCATGTCATCTCAGCCAAGGGCATAGCCATTGATCCAGAAAAGGTTAAAGCAATTGTTGATTGGAAACCTCCTAAGACGGTGAAGCAAGTCAGAAGTTTTCTTGGCTTGGCTAGCTATTGCCGTCGTTTCGTCCAAAACTTTTCCAAGATTGCCAAACCTCTCACTGATCTCACAAAGAAGGACAAGAAGTTCGTTTGGTCTCCACAATGTGATGAAAGTTTCAATCTTTTGAACACTAAACTCACTTCTACACCAGTTCTGGTTGGCCCAGATACTACCAAACCTTTCCAAATATTCTGCGATGCATCTCTCCAAGGTCTAGGTGCAGTTCTTATGCAAGAACGTCAAGTTGTGGCTTATGCTTCACGTCAGTTGAATGCACATAAGAAAAATTATCCCACACATGACCTAGAACTTGCAGCAGTTGTGTTTGCCCTCAAGAAATGGAGGCAATACTTGTTGGGTAATCGCACTGAAATCTTTTCCGATCATAAGAGTCTGAAATACATCTTCACTCAACCAGATCTAAACCTCAGGCAAAGGAGATGGATTGAAAAGATTAAAGACTTTGATCTCACCATTTCTTACACTCCAGGCAAGGCTAATGTTATGGCCGATGCTCTCAGTCGCAAGTCATATTGCAATAATCTCATGATCATGGAAAGCCAACCTCCACTTCATGAAGAATTCCAGAAGCTGAACCTTGGTCTTGTTCCTCAAGGTTATCTTGCGAACTTGACAGCCAGTCCAACTCTCGAGGACAAGATTCGTTCTGAACAACTTCGTGATGCTGAAATCAAGAAGATGGTAGAACACATCAAAGAAGGCAAGGAGAAATTTAAGTCCTTCTCAATGGATGACAAGGGAACTGTGTTCTTCGAAGGACGCATTGCAGTTCCTCAAGTTCAAAGTCTCAAAGATATCATTCTCAAGGAGGCTCATGAAACTCCTCTCTCCATCCACCCTGGAAGTACAAAGATGTACCAGGATCTCAAGACACTGTATTGGTGGCCTGCCATGAAACGTGAAATTGCTCAATACGTTTCTGAATGCGACGTTTGTCAACGTGTTAAGGCAGTCCATCAGAAAACAGCCGGTCTTCTCCAACCTCTGAAAATTCCTGAGTGGAAGTGGGACATGATTGAAATGGACTTCGTCACTGGTTTTCCAAAGTCCAAAAAGGGCAACGATGCAATCTTCATTGTCATTGATCGTCTCACTAAAGTAGCTCACTTCTTTGCTGTCAAAGAAACAATCTCAGCTAGCCAGTTAGCAGAGCTATACACAGCAAAGATTGTTCCTCTTCATGGTGTTCCTTTGGAAATAAGCTCAGACCGTGGAAGCATATTCACTTCTCATTTCTGGAAAAGCTTTCAAGAAGCACTGGGTACCAAACTTTTGTTCAGCACAGCCTATCACCCTCAGTCTCAAGGGCAAGTCGAAAGAGTCAATCAGATTCTCGAGGATATGCTCAGAGCATGTGGTATCTCCTTTGGAATGAAATGGGAGGAATGCCTTCCATATGCTGAATTCTCCTACAACAACAGCTTCCAGGCAAGCCTAGGCATGGCTCCATTTGAAGGTCTCTATGGCCGCAGATGCAGGAGTCCAATCAATTGGTCTGGAGCTGGTGAACGTTCACTCTTAGGCCCTGACATTGTTAAGGAAGCCGAGGAGAAAGTTCGCATCATTCGTGACAATCTCAAGATTGCTCAGTCTCGTCAGAAAAGCTACTATGACAGCAAGCACAGGGACATGATCTATGCACCTGGTGACAAGGCATATCTCCGAGTAACTCCCCTCAGAGGCACTCATCGTTTTGGTGTGAAAGGAAAGCTTGCACCAAGATACATTGGTCCTTTCAACATTCTCTCAAGGCGTGCGGAAAATGCCTATCGTCTTGAACTTCCAGAAAAACTATCCAAGGTGCACGATGTGTTTCACGTGTCACAGCTCAAGAGGTGTTTCAAAGATCCAGATCGTGCAGTTGATCAGGATTCCATTGAACTGCAAGATGATCTATCTTATGAGGAGCACCATGTTCCTATTCTCGATGAGACCGAGCGTAAGACTCGCAACAAGAGCACCAAGTTCTTGAAAGTGCAATGGTCGCATCATTCCGATAAAGAGGCAACGTGGGAGACCGAAGAGGATCTTCGCAAGAAGTATTCGGACCTTTTCCTTTCTCAGTAGGAATCTCGGGGCGCGATTCCTTCAAGGGGGGGCGTTTTGTAACATCCCAAGTATGAAAACCACCCCTAGAATGTTTGTTTTTTGTTTAATTATTGTTTTGCATCATGGCATCTTAATCATTGCATTTGTTTTCCTTTTGTTTGCATCTGTTTTTCTTTGTTTTCACAATTGAAATTCAAACCAATATTCAAACCTTTGTTTCATACTTGTTATGTCACAATCTCTCAAATAAAAAGTTCAAATAAAACATCAATTTGTTTCTATGAAAATGGAAAACTCAAACTAGTGATTTATTCCTTTTGATATTTCTCTTACATTCAATTTGCTTTCAATTTCAATTGCAAATTACAAACAGCAAACATTTGAAATTTATGGAAATTACCAAAACAATCCAATCACTTGTTTCAATTAAAAAACTTGAATTTAAAATTTTAAGTTGATCAAGTTAAGTTAATCAATTAATATTACAATTCCATCAAATTTCAAACAAATTTTAAACAGCCACATAATTTAAATATTTTGGAAATCTAAACTTGCAAGTTGTTGCTGTTACAAAAATGAAACAATATAAAAATTTTCCCTAATTTTATACACCCCAAAACCTAGCTATTCCTTCCTATTTCTAACTCAGCAAAAAAAAAACACAGAGGAAAATAAAAATAAAAAGCATAAACGCACAGGAGAGGGGGAGAGGCAGGCCCAGCCCACCAGGCTGCAGCCCGTTACCTTCTCCCCCAACCTCCGTACAGGTGACGTCGTTCATGGTGACAGCGACATGCTGCTCCACCCCATCCCCCTCCCTCCTATATCTACTCCTGACCCGGTGCAAAAACCCTAACCCTAACCCTAGCCGCACCCTCTCCCTTCTCTCCCCATCTCCGCCGCCATCGAGAGGAGAAACGCCACCGTCTTCTCTCTGCCACGGCCGCCGCTCGCCGGAACACGGCGCCGCCGCCTCCGTCTCCCTCCGGCCGCGCAGAGGGCACCCCTGCGAAGAGGGTAATCTCCTCTTTCCATTCTGCCACTCACCCGCTCGATCTCCTTGCTTTTTGCACCGTGATCTTCCATGCCATCGCTGCCTGTTCGTGCTTGTTTTCCCGTCAGAGAAGAACATCTGTAGATGTTCGTTTGTATTCAGTTAACGCCGATTTGTTTGGTTCAAAACCAACCCATCCCGCTATGCATCAAACCGGCCGCAGCAGACCGACTGGTGAGCGCTCGCTGCGCGCAACCGCGGCGCGCGGGATCGAGTCCCAGCACCTCCACTTTTTCTGCTTCTTTTTTCGAAATACTACAGGGCAGTTCCGGAACCCTAACCCCCCTCCGATGCCCCTTTCTGTCAACACAGCCGCACCACCGCAGTGGTTGCTGTCCACTGTGCGCTAGCAGAGGGCAGGGGTTCGAATCCCACCCCTGCCTATTAAAACCCAATTTTTTTTCATTTGTTTTTCTTAGATCTAGATCCACTCTAAATTGCTCACAGGTCCCTGCTACTTTTATCTAGGTCCCTGTAATTTTCTTTCCAAGTCCCTGTATCTTTTCTAGGTCCATAATTATTTCTATCAACCATAAAAATGCTTAAACTTGGTAAATTAATAACTTTTGTTTGGAAACTCCAATTGCAAAACTTCAAACATGTAAATCACTCCATTTTAAATTCTCTACCCAAATATAAGATTTGTTTACTGTTTTGAATATTTTGAATTGGTGAAATATTGAAATTTTGTTTAATTCACTTAATTTTTGCAAAATTCATAACTTGAACATAAAAATTCCAAACTCAACAAATAAAATATGTTTTCCATCCCATTTTTCATGTACTTTGCAAATATAAACTTTGTTTTATGTTTTGAATAATTATAATTGGTTAAATAATTTAAACCTTGTTTAAATCATTTAAAATTGCTAAATTCATAACTTGCTCAAATTAAATTATTTTTGAACTTATAAAATATGTTTTCATACTAGAAAAGTATAAACTTTTCAAATATGAAATTGGTTTAATGTTTTGAACAAATAAAAATTCAAATAAATTCATTTAATTCCTTTAAATCTTGTTTGACTTGTTTAATTCATAAATAATTCATCCTAATTCCTTTTTCAATAATTGAAACATGTATTCAACCTAAAATTGTGTGTACTTTCCAAATATGAATTTTGTTATTTGTTTTGAACAATTAAAATTTATGAAAACAACAAATGCTTGTGTAACAGCTTTAAGTAACCAAAATTCCCTAACTTAATAAATAAATTTCCAAACTTGGTAAATCTTATTTTAAATTGTTTCTATTGTTGTTATTTTTCTGTTTTCCTCATCCATGCATCATACTAATCCACTTTCACCTGTTGGTTAGTTGTAAAACAATTATTCCAACCTTAATTCATGGGCTTTCCATCTGCAATCCCAAATTGCATATGGGTCCATTTAATTATGTTATATTACCATGTCAACTAGTTTATTTTTTATGCATCAATTAAATGGTCATGCATCATCCCATGATTGTGCATTATGCCATGTTATTGATTGTTTGTCTCTTTGCGTTGTTTGTTTGCTTCTTCTCGGATAGACGACGACGTTGAGAAAACGATCTTTACGACACCCCTTCTGAGGATCTAGCTCAGTACCAGGCTGCTGAGTTTGCAGGCAAGTATTCACTCACATGAACCATTGTGTTCCTTTCAACATTGGATACCGATACTTTCCGTTGTCTATTCTGCTAGCCATATGAATCGTTGCTTCTGTTCGATCCTATCACATGTTATCCTTTAACCCTGATATAGCCTCACCTCCACACCTATAACCCCATTACTTGTTGCCCGTGTCCTACTAGCATGCTTAGGGTTGTTTTTGCTCGAGTCTGCTACCCGTTACTTTCTGTTACTATATTTCTATTATGTTCTGGGGCTCGATGTTAAACAACAACCTGTTAATTTTGAGGTAATAATAATTTGCTGATAAGGCACCGGCAGGAGACCCGGCGTGGTTTTGAGGCCTGCTAGTGTCGACCCTAATTAGGAAAAGGGTCTTGTCTACTTATCCATGATGAGCGCACTAACCGCATGTGGGAAGCGTGTATGGGCGCCCCCCTCAATTTGATTCGATTCGCATCTCGTCCAAATCGCCTCATTTAGTTCGGGTTTTCCATTTGCCGCATGCATATGCAGGTGCGAACCCTTGGTACCAGGGTGGAACTTTTGTAGTCGGCATTTAGGGAGACACGTTCTTAGAGTGCTATGAGGGTCCCCTTTTCTTCGTGGGGCTTGATTGGCCGTGCGCTCACTGCACGGGGTTCTTTGGGCTTGATGCGAAGAAGAGTTGAGTTGTGTTGAGTGCCCCGCTTGGTGGGAGGCATTCCATCTGGCAGGTTATTCTTACGTGTACGGCCAAATTGGTGCACCCCTGCAGGGATAAATCTTCTCGAGAAGCCGTGTTTTCCGCGGTTATGGTTAACTTGGTGAAAGTACTGGCTAAACAAGTACTCAGAACAACTTACACCTAACTAATGGTAACTTGACTAGTAATAGTCTTATTGACACAATAACTTGAACCATCATTAATCCAACTGTGTGAGTTATCCTCGGATTGCTTCTTTGGATAAGGGGCGAGGTCCAGGATGGGTTTGTTTGGAGTTAGTTATAGTTGGTTACGATACGCTGTCTTACCTCCTTTCTGTTAGCCGGAAGTTGTAGTATGTTTCTGTAGTTGGTCAGTGCAGCCAGCTGCCGCATCTTTTGTATCACCCTTTCTTCCGTTGAACCCAAAGCATATGTGCTTGATGTTGTGGGGTACACTTTGGTGAACTGTGAGTCTTGCTTGCCAGTACGTTTATGTACTGACCCCTTTGGGGCTGTGGTTTCCGCAGACTACGCTTACGAGGATCCCCGTGACGGCTACTACGTGGAGTTTGACGAGGCTGCTGACGAGTAGATAGCGGACCCGGGCAGGATCCGAGACATCGTGGATGGGCTCCGTCTTTTCATTCCCGGCTTCTTAAGCCTATTTGGATTTGTCTGTACTCAGACCTTTTGAATGCTTCCGCTGTGATGTAATGATGATATGTTGGGACATGTGTCCTCTGGATGATTGTATTTGCTATCTCTGCTCTAGTGAGAGCTATTTGCAACTTCTTTCTATTTATTTGTGTCTTAGAGATATGTTGTGCTATCATTCTGTTAAACGCCGTTGACGTACCATGTGTGTATGGTATGAAGTACGTCAATGGTAGTATCCTGATTTCTATGGGATGGTTTACGTAGACGATGAACAGTAGGGGTTGGTTGTCACACATACGTGTGTTGGCCTACTCGTAAGAGATGCGGGTGCCGGTAAGCCCCGTAATCCAATCAACTACTATTCAACGGAACTGCGAGTATCCTCTAGAAGTCCGGGTGCGACAGAGGTTTAGTCAACGGATCGGCCACATTCAGATCTGTATGTACTTTGCAAATCTTCACATCCCCATTTGCGACATGTTCACCGATGGAGTGAAAACGGCGCTTGATATGCTTGGAACTCTTGTGAGACCTTGGCTCCTTAGCATTGGCTATGGCACCATTGTTGTCACAATAGATAACCATTAGATCCAACGCACTCGGAACCACGCCTAGTTCAGATATGAACTCCTTCATCCAAACTGCTTCCTGTGCTGCCTCCGAGGCAGCAACATATTCTGCTTCTGTTGATGATCTCGCCACCAAGGATTGCTTGGAACTCCTCCAGCTTACTGCTCCTCCATTCATAACAAATACGTACCCGGACTGAGATTTAGAGTCATCCGGATCAGTGTCGAAGCTAGCATCAACGTAACATCTTGCGACGAGCTCTTCTTCACCGCCATATATGAGAAACATATCATTAGTTCTTCTCAAGGATTTAAAGATATTCTTGACCGCCGTCAAGTGTTCCAAACCTTGATCGGATTGGTACCTACTAGTCAAACTAATAGCATGTGCCACATCCGGTCTTGTACATAGCATAGCATACATGATAGAACCTATGGATGAAGCATAGGGAATCTTATTCATTTTCTCTCTATCTTTTGATGTAGCTGGACATTGAGTCTTACTCAACGTTTTTCCTTGCAACATAGGTAAGAACGCCTTCTTACTATCTTCGATTCTGAACTTCTTCAGAATCTTGTCAAGGTATGTACTTTGAGAAATTCCAATTAAGCGTCTTGATCTATCCCTGTAGATTTTGATGCCTAATATATAAGCTGCTTCACCGAGGTCTTTCATCAAAAAACTACTGTTCAAATAACCTCTTACACTTTTTAAAAGTTCTATATCATTTCCAATCAACAATACGTCATTCCACATATAGTACTAGAAATGCTACAGAGCTCCCACTCACTTTCTTGTAAATACAAGCTTCTCCGTATGTTTGGAAAAATCCAAACCCTTTGATCACCTTATCAAAACGGAGGTTCCAACTCTGGGATGCGGGCTTCAGTCCATAAATGGAACGTTTAAGCATGCACACCTTGTCAGCATCCTTAGGACCAACAAAACCTTTGGGGTGCATCATATACAACTCTTCCTCAATGTCACCATTAAGAAACGCTGTTTTGACATCCATCTGCCAGATTTCATAATCGAAAAATGCAGCAACTGCTAACGTAATCCTAACTGACTTAAGCATCGCTACTGGTGAGAAAGTTTCATCGTAGTAAACTCCTTGAAATTGTCGGAAACCTTTTGCGACAAGTCGAGTTTTATAGACAGTCACATTACCATCAGCGTTAATTTTCTTTTTAAAGATCAATTTTTCTCAACGGCCTTGCGGTCATCGGGTAAGTCCACCAAAGTCCAAACTTGGTTTTCGTACATGGATCCTATTTCGGATTTCATGGCTTCAAGCCATTTGTTGGAATCTGGGCTCATCATCGCGTCATCCTACGTCGCAGGGTCATCACCTTCATTGTCGGGGGGCTACCCCCGAGTAGGGGTAAGACTGGTGATAAAACAGAGGTAAAAGCACTGTTGACCGAGTAGGCGGCTACCGGGGTATCTTCTACCCGGTAGACACTATTCGGTCATAGGCATTGAAGGCCAAGAGAAGATAAGAAGAGAGATTGTGGTTGTCCGGGTAGCAATCAAGTGGTCCGAGTAGATGGGCTGCAATCCTACTCGGGTATGAAGTCAATGGAGCCGTTCTGACAAGATCATGCGTATCCCGCAGCCGTACAGGCGTGCGGTTCAACTTATGGAGTACGTGATTATCCGCGCAACGGCGTGGCTACAGTGAGGTAGGCGCCTATCATGTCCTGTCACTGACAGGGGTACAGGACATGTCGGGGGGCCTACTCTGTGAGACTGACAGGGTGGACAAGTCCTATCAGCCGAACGGCGCGGCGACTTCTCGCACCCGCGTCAGCGAGAAACCGGAGGCGTGCTCTGCGCCACTGTGGAGATGTCACATCATTGTACTTTTTATTCTTTGTTTACCCGGCTGGGCACCAGTATATAAGGTGCCCAACCCCCTCCTGCGCGAGGGACGTTACGCGAGAGAGCATTTATTGCACAAGAGAGTGTTAGCTGTAGAGAGAGCAGAGGGTGGCTACTCGGTCGAGAGGCAACTTTGTACTGTGGCTACTCGGATATCATACATACAGAGAGATAGGCAGGAGGAGGGGTGTTACCTCCACATGAGGGCCCCGAACCAGGGTAGTTCTTGGTGTTTGCAGTGTTTCCTGAGCGCGTCTACTCGACGTGCGATCCCTCCCTGAATACCTACAGCGTCCATCGGCCCCAACAATTTAGCAACCCCATGGCATCTGTCTTTCCCCATCCACGACAGTTGGCGCCCACCGTGGGGCTAGCAGCGGCGCTGGCTGGGGTTCATATTCGGATGGGACCCGTTTCTGCATCGGGGGAGCGCATGGTCTGCAGCCTTGTCCACAGATTCGGTTCCTTCGACTTCGTCACTGACAACGCCGCGATTTCGGCGGCAGGCCCGTGACTGCAGGCGGCTCGGTCCTTTCCTTCGGCGCGCATCTGGTCTACGTCGCCACCACCGTCATCCGCAAGTTCCCGGAGGAGGTGCTCGTCGCGGATGATCCTCCTGCTGTACTCGCTGCTCACGGGAATCCTACTGGCTGCTCTGCGGACAGCGTGGAGGTGATGATGACGGGCCCGTCTATCGATGCCGGGAAAAGCGCGGCTGTTGCCGCTGAAGTCATCGACGAGCCGGCTGCTACGAGGGTCCACAAGCCCTACGACATGCCCCGGAACATTCCGGGTTATGTGGCTCCTTCCACGCCAGCGGCTATACCAGTTGCTCGCGGTGGCGCCACCGAGCAGCTGGGCATGCCGCCTCCCACCGACACCGAGTTCATGGCGTTGAAGGCGCAACTCGAGCAGCAGCGTCAAGCGCTGCACGCGGAGGCCCTGGAGCTGGAGAAGGTTAGGCTTGAGCTTAACCTAGATCAGAATGAGTACAACAGAGCACATGGCTTTACTCCAATTTCTAGGCTGCCTAGCAAGCTAGGTACTATCCATCGCAACTTGGGCGCTAAGCTAGCTAGAGATGGTAGGGATGCTAGCCAAACTGCTAGTTTGAACACTGCTACTAGGCCCAAGTATAGCTCCCCTGCCAAAACTCTTAGGGCTGCAGAGGCTGTTGCTGTTGAGTTGCCGCATCTCACTGGTGACACGCGCGCTAGGTGTAACATCCCAAGTCTGAAAAATAGCCTTTAGAATGTTTGCTCTCTGTTGTTTTATGTTTTGCATCATGGCATCATGTTGATTGCATTTGTTTTGTTTGTTTTCCAACTGTTTTCAGTTGTTTTCCTTTGTTTTCTATTTGAATTTCAAACCCAAAATTCAAACCTTTTGTTTCATCCTTGTGATGTTACAAATTCCAAAATGTTATTTCAAATAATAACAACCAATTTGTTTCCATTTATTCCATGTTTGTTGAACTAATAAAATGGTGGTATTATTTCAATTAATTAAATCCAACTTGGTTTCAAATTCAAAGCAATTCTTCAAATCAGCACCCAACTTGAGCTTATAAAAATCTCCAAGTCAAATCAACTAATTCAATCACATTAAACCATAGGGTTCACCCTAATAAAAACCTTGTTTTCAATAATGTTACTTAATATTCAAAAATCACTCAAATTTGGTTTATTTTCCAAACAGCACTTTAATTTCAAACTTATTGAAAACCAAACTTGGCATTTGTTTTCTATTAACTTAATTGGCTTAACCTAATTTTTCTAAAAAATTTACTAACCTAAAAGCTACCTTTTTCTTCCAATTGGTTTTCCATAATTAAAATCCTTGTTTTAAATAACCAACTATTAACCCAAAATTATTCCAATTCAAACCCTTTTACAAAAAAAAACAGCAAACAAATCTAAATTTCCAAAAACCAAGTTGTCATGGGGTAGATGTTGAGCTAACAAAACCCCATGATTTTTCCCTAAATTTTTAAAGTTCAAAACCCTAGCAATTGCTTCCTTTTCCTTTCTCTACAAAAAAAATATATAAAACAGAAAAGAAAAAGAAGCAAAGCAGCGCGCGGCAGCTAACTAGCCTACCCCTGGCCCAGCCCACCTAACCTCTAAACCGCGCGCAGCCCAGCCCGTCTCCCCTCGCGTACCGGTTCGCCATCTTTTTTTCCCCTTCTTCTCTGCGTACGGCAGCGAATCCGCCGCGCCACGTCGCCACCGTAGCATCCCGACGGCCAGGAGCCACCCCTAGCCCCTATATATCCTCCCTAGGGCAGCGCGCCGCAAGCCCTAGGCCCTAGGCTCCTCTCTCCCTCTCGTTCCGCCGCCAACTCTTCCTCACGACCACCTGCCACCTCTCTGAATCTCTCACCGGAGAACCACCGAGCTCCCTCTGAATCTCCGTTCCCCACCGCCTCCTCGCAACGCCACCGTCTACACTAGCCACTGGAACCAGACCCCCGTCACCCCCGCTTCCGTTTGGACACCTCAGGGGAGCACGACATCAACTACAGCCCCGCCGCCATCAACGACATCGCCTCCGGCCACCGCGGCGGCATCTCTGAATTTTGGCTCGCCGACGTCGCAGTCTTACTCGTCGTCGTGATCCATCTGCTGGACTTCATCCGCCGCTTCTTCCTCGACATCCTGGACGTCCCAGCTGAGCCCGTCACCGTCGGGAACGTCGCCGCCATCTCCGCCACCGCGGCGGCAACCACCTCGCCGTCGTTCACCTTTCTGTAACCCCCACGGTGAGCGACCATCACCTCCTCCTCCTACCTGTTCCTTGATCGCAAGCACAGACGCATCCGCACGCATCCATCCCCGTACTGCATCCACCGCCACGGCGCAGCACGGCCCCGCTGTTCACCGGCGGCGAGCGCTTAGCTCTGTCAGCGTTCGGTCATGTTTTCGTCAGCGTAAAATTCAGTAACGAAGAGGAACCGTAACTTGGCTGCGCATCTGTTATCTGACAACGAAACACGAGCAACGCAATGGTTCAGGCGCAGCGCACGCTAGCGAGGGGTGCAGGGTTCGAATCCTGCCCCTCGCTCGGGATAAATCCCATCTTTTTGCATCCAGTGCTGACAGGGAGGGCCCCCTGTCAGCCTCTCCCGTGCCACGCAAGCGCACCGCTGCCCTGGGCCCCCCTGGCAGTGACTGGGTGTGTTCTCTGTGCGTATAAAACGTTTTTGAACATTGCTGTAATAAAAAACTAGTCCTCTATTTTTAACAGATTAGTCCCTGGAAGTATTTTGGCAATAAAATTAGTTTTATAACTCCAATAAATGAAAATAAAATATGCACACTGGTCTAAATTAAATTCTCTATCTTTTGGTAACATTTGTTCACTGTTTTGAAATTCCAAATGCAATTTAAATTTGAATTCAAACAAATCAATTGCAAATTTCTAAAATCAATAACTAATTCATAATTAATCCAATAAATGCAAATAAAATATGTTTTCCGTACCATTTTGAATAACCTATTCAAATATAAATTTTGTTTCATTGTTTGAATAATTTAAATTGCCTAAATAATTTAATACTTGTTTAATTCATTTAAATTTGATAAAATCATAACTTGCTCAAATAAAATATTTTTGAACATGCAAAATATGTTTTCAAACCATCAAAGTGTGAACTTTTCAAATGTGAATTTGAATTTATGATTTGAACAAATAAAATTCACATAATATTCAAACTTGTTTTAAATTCAATTAAAACTTGTTTAATATTGTTTAATTCATAATAAATCCATCCTAATTTAAATTTAAATATTTGAAACATGTAATCCAACTAAAATTTGATGTTCTTTTCAAATATAATTTTTTGTTAATTGTTTTGCACACTTTAAATTGGTGAAAACAATAATTGTTTGTGTAACATGCTTAAGTAACCAAACTTTCCAAACTTAATAAATGATTTCCAAAACTTGTTAAATCCTTTTAACACTTGCATCTATCATTGTTATTTGTTGTTATTTTGTTGTTACCATCATACATGCATCATGCTAACAACTTTCACATAATAATTAATTGTAAATCATTTGTTCCACTTAATTATGGACCCTTTCCCATATGCCACTCAAAATAGCATAGGGGTCCATTTAAATTGTGTTATCATGTTGGCTAGTTTATTTTGATGCAACCATTAATTTGTCATGCATCATCCTTGATTGTGCACAATGCCAAGATAATGATTGTTTATCTTTCTGCATTGTTTGTTTGCTTCTTCCCGGACAAACGACGACGTTGAGAC
Source organism: Alopecurus myosuroides (assembly GCA_028641055.1). Classification (NCBI taxonomy): domain Eukaryota; kingdom Viridiplantae; phylum Streptophyta; class Magnoliopsida; order Poales; family Poaceae; genus Alopecurus; species Alopecurus myosuroides. Next base: position 290,141,632 of record CM054059.1, read on the forward strand.
CGACGATACTTACGACACCCCTTCTAAGGAGTTAGCTCAGTACCAGGCTACTGGGTTTGCAGGCAAGTTATCACTCACATGAACCACTGTGTTCCTTTCAACATTGATTACCGATACTTTCCGTTGTTCTTTTCTGCTAGCCTTAGTAGTAGTTGTTTTTGTTACGAACCTATCACATGAATCCCTTAACCCTGATATTGCCTCACCTCCACTCCTATCACCCTTTTGGTTGAGCCAGTGTCTTACTAGCATGCTTAGGTTGTTTTGCTCGAGTCTGTTACCCGTTACTTTCTGTTACTATTTCATTATGTCCTGGGGGCTCGATGTTTAATCAATCAATCATGCTAATGTTATATGCTAAATAATAATTTGATGATAAGGCACCGGCAGGAGGCCCTTTGTGGTTTTGAGGCCTGCTAGTGTCGACCCTAATAGGAAAAGGGTCTTGTCTACTGATCCATGATGAGCGCACTACCCGCATGTGGGAAGCGAGTATGGGCTCCCCCTCAATTTGACTCGATTCGCATCTCGTCCAAATCGCCTCATTTAGTTCGGGTTTTCCATTTGCTGCATTGCATTATCTTGCGAGCCCTTGGTACCCGGGTGGAACTTTCGTAGTCTGCATATAGGGGGACACGTTCTTAGAGTGCTATGAGGGTCCATTTTCTTCTGGGCTCGATTAGCCGTGCGACCAAGGTGCTTTGGGCCTGATGTGAAGAATAGTTGAGTTGTGTTGAGTGCCCCGCTTGGTGGAAGGGCCTTTCCATCTGGCGGGTTATTCATGCGTGTACGGCCAAATTGGTGCAACCCTGCAGGGATAATCTTCTCGAGAAGCCGTGTTTTCCGCGGTTATGGATTACTTGGTGAAAGTACTGGCTAACAAGTACTCAGGACAACTTAAACCTAATGATTAACAACCTTACACCCAATGGTTAACAACTTGACTAGTAATAGGCTTATTGACACAATAATCTGAACCATCATTAAGTCAACTATGTGAGTTATCCTCGGATTGCTTCTTTGGATAAGGGGCGAGATCCAGGATGGGTTTGTTTGGAGTTAGTTGATAGGTTGGTTACGATACACGATCTTATCTTCTTTCTGTTAGCCGGAAGTGGTAGAAACTCGGTAGTTGTTTGGAGCAGCCAGTTGCAGCATCCTTTATATCCCCTTCCTTCCGTTGAACCCAAAACATCTGTGCTTGGTGTTGATGGGTTACACTTTGGTGAACTGTGAGTCTTGCTTGCCAGTACGTTTATGTACTGACCCCTTTGGGGCTGTGGTTTCCGCAGACGACGGTTCCGAGGATCTACATGGTGGCTACTACGTGGAGTATGACGAGACTGCTGACGAGTAGATAGCGGACTCGGGCAGGATCCGAGACTTCGTGGATGGGCTCCGTCTTTTCGTTTCCGGCCTCTTAGGCCTATTTGGTTCTTGTCTGTACTCAGACATGTTGAATGCTTCCGCTGTGATGTAATGATGTATTGTTGGGGCATGTGCCCTCTGAATGATTGTATCTGCTATCTCTGCTCTAATGAGAGCCATTTGCAACTTATTTCAATCCTTTGTGTCGTAGAGATCTGTTGTGATATCAGTTGTTCCACGCCGTTGACGTACCATGTGTGTATGTTTTGAAGTATGTCAATGGAAGTATCCTGATTTCTACGGGATAGTTTACGTCGACGCTGAACAGATATGGGTTGGTTGTCACACATACGTGTGTTGGCCTACTCGTAAGAGGACGCGGGTGCCGGTAAGCCCCGTAATCCAATCTACTACTGTTCAACGGAACGGCGAGTATCCTTTAGAAGTCCGGGTGCGACAAATGGTATCAGAGCCTGTCTGCCTGTAGGATCCCTTTTTACTGGTCGCAGTTGAGTCTAGAAACTATTTTGTAGCTATATAGGAAAAAATGAAACGTGAGAGTAGGAATTCTGTTCTTTTTCTTCTTTCCCCACCCACCCTCCCTTTTTTTTCTGGTAAGGAAGTGCAACGTTGTTTTCCCTTCACATCTAAACTTTCAAGTTAGGGTTTCACGAATTATGGTTTCTCTAGGATGGTTATATCTACTAGACCATAGGAATGGAGGTGGTTGTGACATGATTTATCATGTTGCCTACTCACAATTGAGAATGGAGGCGTGTAAGCCCCGGAAGCAGATCCTCTATTCCTTAAGCAGTAGATATTGATCCTTTAGAAGCCCGGATGGGTTTTCCGTAGTACCTCAGGAGTTAAGTTCTCGTTTTCCCCGATGTTGATATCCTGTTCTTCTCAACATCCTTTTCGTCTGTTGAAATCTTGTTGTTGTTTTCCATTTCAGTTCTTCTACCGGCGTCTAATCAAAACTTCCCAAATATCAAGTCTATCTGGCCAGAAAGGTTGTTGTTGTTGTTGTTGTTGTTGTTGTTGTTGTTGTTGTTGTTGATTCCAGGCTATGAGAGCTGGCATTCCTATCACCTGGGGTTGTTTCGAGAAAGCATTCCTGAATCACCACATTCCAGATAGTCTATTCTACAAATGAGTCAAATTCTATCCAGCTATACACCCTCAATACAAAACCTCTCCCTTTACTTGAAAATGTTCCGGTGGTTTGCGAATTCCCTGACGTCTTTCCAGAAGAGTTGCCAGAAATGCCTATCGTTTCGAACTTCCAGAAAAACTATCCAATGTGCACGATGTGTTTCACGTGTCACAGCTCAAGACGATCTTCCCAAGAAGTATCCGGACCTTTTCTTTTCTCAGTAGGAATCTCGGGGCGCGATTCCTTCAAGGGGGGGGGGGCGTTTTGTAACATCCCAAGTCTGAAAAATATCCTTTAGAATGTTTGCTCTCTGTTATTTTATGTTTTGCATCATGGCATCATGTTGATTGGATTTGTTTTGTTTGTTTTCCAACTGTTTTCAGTTGTTTTCCTTTGTTTTCTATTTGAATTTCAAACCCAAAATTCAAACCTTTTGTTTCATCCTTGTGATGTTACAAATTCCAAAATGTTATTTCAAATAATAACAACCAATTTGTTTCCATTTATTCCATGTTTGTTCAACTAATAAAATGGTGGTATTATTTCAATTAATTAAATCCAACTTGGTTTCAAATTCAAAGCAATTCTTCAAATCAGCACCCAACTTGAGCTTATAAAAATATCCAAGTCAAATCAACTAATTCAATCACATTAAACCATAGGGTTCACCCTAATAAAAACCTTGTTTTCAATAATGTTACTTAATATTCAAAAATCACTCAAATTTGGTTTATTTTCCAAACAGCACTTTAATTTCAAACTTATTGAAAACCAAACTTGGCATTTGTTTTCTATTAACTTAATTGGCTTAACCTAATTTTTCTAAAAAAATTACTAACCTAAAAGCTACCTTTTTCTTCCAATTGGTTTTCTATAATTAAAATCCTTGTTTTAAATAACCAACTATTAACCCAAAATTATTCCAATTCAAACCCTTTTACAAAAAAAAACAGCAAACAAATCTAAATTTCCAAAAAACAAGTTGTCATGGGGTAGATGTTGAGCTAACAAAACCCCATGATTTTTCCCTAAATTTTTAAAGTTCAAAACCCTAGCAATTGCTTCCTTTTCCTTTCTCTACAAAAAAAATATATAAAACAGAAAAGAAAAAGAAGCAAAGCAGCGCGCGGCAGCTAACTAGCCTACCCCTGGCCCAACCCACCTAACCTCTAAACCGCGCGCAGCCCAGCCCGTCTCCCCTCGCGTACCGGTTCGCCATCTTTTTTTCCCCTTCTTCTCTGCGTACGGCAGCGAATCCGCCGCGCCACGTCGCCACCGTAGCATCCCGACGGCCAGGAGCCACCCCTAGCCCCTATATATCCTCCCTAGGGCAGCGCGCCGCAAGCCCTAGGCCCTAGGCTCCTCTCTCCCTCTCGTTCCGCCGCCAACTCTTCCTCACGACCACCTGCCACCTCTCTGAATCTCTCACCGGAGAACCACCGAGCTCCCTCTGAATCTCCGTTCCCCACCGCCGCCTCGCAACGCCACCGTCTACACTAGCCACTGGAACCAGACCCCCGTCACCCCCGCTTCCGTTTGGACACCGCAGGGGACCACGACATCGACTACAGCCCCGCCGCCATCAACGACATCGCCTCCGGCCACCGCGGCGGCATCTCTGAATTTTGGCTCGCCGACGTCGCAGTCTTACTCGTCGTCGTGATCCAGCTGCTGGACTTCATCCGCCGCTTCTTCCTCGACATCCTGGACGTCCCAGCTGAGCCCGTCACCGTCGGGAACGTCGCCGCCATCTCCGCCACCGCGGCGGCAACCACCTCGCCGTCGTTCACCTTTCTGTAACCCCCACGGTGAGCGACCATCACCTCCTCCTCCTACCTGTTCCTTGATCGCAAGCACAGACGCATCCGCACGCATCCATCCCCGTACTGCATCCACCGCCACGGCGCAGCACGGCCCCGCTGTTCACCGGCGGCGAGCGCTTAGCTCTGTCAGCGTTCGGTCATGTTTTCGTCAGCGTAAAATTCAGTAACGAAGAGGAACCGTAACTTGGCTGCGCATCTGTTATCTGACAACGAAACACGAGCAGAGCAATGGTTCAGGCGCAGCGCACGCTAGCGAGGGGTGCAGGGTTCGAATCCTGCCCCTCGCTCGGGATAACTCCCATCTTTTTGCATCCAGTGCTGACAGGGAGGGCCCCCTGTCAGCCTCTCCCGTGCCACGCAAGCGCACCGCTGCCCTGGGCCCCCCTGGCAGTGACTGGGTGTGTTCTGTGTGCGTATAAAACGTTTTTGAACATTGCTGTAATAAAAAACTAGTCCTCTATTTTTAACAGATTAGTCCCTGGAAGTATTTTGGCAATAAAATTAGTTTTATAACTCCAATAAATGAAAATAAAATATGCACACTGGTCTAAATTAAATTCTCTATCTTTTGGTAACATTTGTTCACTGTTTTGAAATTCCAAAATGCAATTTAAATTTGAATTCAAACAAATCAATTGCAAATTTCTAAAATCAATAACTAATTCATAATTAATCCAATAAATGCAAATAAAATATGTTTTCCATACCATTTTGAATAACCTATTCAAATATAAATTTTGTTTCATTGTTTGAATAATTTAAATTGCCTAAATAATTTAATACTTGTTTAATTCATTTAAATTTGATAAAATCATAACTTGCTCAAATAAAATATTTTTGAACATGCAAAATATGTTTTCAAACCATCAAAGTGTGAACTTTTCAAATGTGAATTTGAATTTATGATTTGAACAAATAAAATTCACATAATATTCAAACTTGTTTTAAATTCAATTAAAACTTGTTTAATATTGTTTAATTCATAATAAATCCATCCTAATTTAAATTTCAATATTTGAAACATGTAATCCAACTAAAATTTGATGTTCTTTTCAAATATAATTTTTTGTTACTTGTTTTGCACACTTTAAATTGGTGAAAACAATAATTGTTTGTGTAACATGCTTAAGTAACCAAACTTTCCAAACTTAATAAATGATTTCCAAAACTTGTTAAATCCTTTTAACACTTGCATCTATCATTGTTATTTGTTGTTATTTTGTTGTTACCATCATACATGCATCATGCTAACAACTTTCACATAATAATTAATTGTAAATCATTTGTTCCACTTAATTATGGACCCTTTCCCATATGCCACTCAAAATAGCATAGGGGTCCATTTAAATTGTGTTATCATGTTAGCTAGTTTATTTTGATGCAACCATTAATTTGTCATGCATCATCCTTGATTGTGCACAATGCCAAGATAATGATTGTTTATCTTTCTGCATTGTTTGTTTGCTTCTTCCCGGACAAACGACGACGTTGAGACCGACGATACTTACGACACCCCTTCTAAGGAGTTAGCTCAGTACCAGGCTACTGGGTTTGCAGGCAAGTTATCACTCACATGAACCACTGTGTTCCTTTCAACATTGATTACCGATACTTTCCGTTGTTCTTTTCTGCTAGCCTTAGTAGTAGTTGTTTCTGTTACGAACCTATCACATGAATCCCTTAACCCTGATATTGCCTCACCTCCACTCCTATCACCCTTTTGGTTGAGCCAGTGTCTTACTAGCATGCTTAGGTTGTTTTGATCGAGTCTGTTACCCGTTACTTTCTGTTACTATTTCATTATGTCCTGGGGGCTCGATGTTTAATCAATCAATCATGCTAATGTTATATGCTAAATAATAATTTGATGATAAGGCACCGGCAGGAGGCCCTTTATGGTTTTGAGGCCTGCTAGTGTCGACCCTAATAGGAAAAGGGTCTTGTCTACTGATCCATGATGAGCGCACTACCCGCATGTGGGAAGCGAGTATGGGCGCCCCCCTCAATTTGACTCGATTCGCATCTCGTCCAAATCGCCTCATTTAGTTCGGGTTTTCCATTTGCTGCATGCATGATCTTGCGAGCCCTTGGTACCCGGGTGGAACTTTCGTAGTCGGCATATAGGGGGACACGTTTTTAGAGTGCTATGAGGGTCCATTTTCTTCTGGGCTCGATTAGCCGTGCGCCCAAGGTGCTTTGGGCCTGATGCGAAGAAGAGTTGAGTTGTGTTGAGTGCCCCGCTTGGTGGAAGGGCCTTTCCATCTGGCGGGTTATTCATGCGTGTACGGCCAAATTGGTGCAACCCTGCAGGGATAATCTTCTCGAGAAGCCGTGTTTTCCGCGGTTATGGATTACTTGGTGAAAGTACTGGCTAACAAGTACTCAGGACAACTTAAACCTAATGATTAACAACCTTACACCCAATGGTTAACAACTTGACTAGTAATAGGCTTATTGATACAATAATCTGAACCATCATTAAGTCAACTATGTGAGTTATCCTCGGATTGCTTCTTTGGATAAGGGGCGAGATCCAGGATGGGTTTGTTTGGAGTTAGTTGATAGGTTGGTTACGATACACGATCTTATCTTCTTTCTGTTAGCCGGAAGTGGTAGAAACTCGGTAGTTGTTTGGAGCAGCCAGTTGCAGCATCCTTTATATCCCCTTCCTTCCGTTGAACCCAAAGCATCTGTGCTTGGTGTTGACGGGTTACACTTTGGTGAACTGTGAGTCTTTCTTGCCAGTACGTTTATGTACTGACCCCTTTGGGGCTGTGGTTTCCGCAGACGACGGTTCCGAGGATCTACATGGTGGCTACTACGTGGAGTATGACGAGACTGCTGACGAGTAGATAGCGGACCCGGGAAGGATCCGAGACTTCGTGGATGGGCTCCGTCTTTTCGTTTCCGGCCTCTTAGGCCTATTTGGTTCTTGTCTGTACTCAGACATGTTGAATGCTTCCGCTGTGATGTAATGATGTATTGTTGGGGCATGTGCCCTCTGAATGATTGTATCTGCTATCTCTGCTCTAATGAGAGCCATTTGCAACTTATTTCAATCCTTTGTGTCGTAGAGATCTGTTGTGATATCAGTTGTTCCACGCCGTTGACGTACCTTGTGTGTATGTTTTGAAGTACGTCAATGGAAGTATCTTGATTTCTACGGGATAGTTTACGTCGACGCTGAACAGATATGGGTTGGTTGTCACACATACGTGTGTTGGCCTACTCGTAAGAGGACGCGGGTGCCGGTAAGCCCCGTAATCCAATCTACTACTGTTCAACGGAACGGCGAGTATCCTTTAGAAGTCCGGGTGCGACACTAGGCAGCAGAATAGGCTTAATGAGCTAGTGCTAGAAGCTGGCATGCAGAACGAGGAGTTCCGGAAAGCCAATCCGGGAGATGGTGCTTCTCAGGTTGTCCACTCGCATGCGGTCAGATCTATGGATCATGCCTCATCGCCGCTTCCTGGCAATGAGAGGGACCAGAGTGTGAACTCTGGAAAGAACAAACAGATGCAGGTGTACGACCCGGCTGTCGCCGGAAAACAGCACGTTGTGGCGCGGCAGCCCGGCCAGAAACTCAACTCTGCAGGAGCAGGCTACCAAGCCACTAAAGCTCACAGCAAGGGGCAAGGGGGAAACTGCGAGGGAACATCGCGGAATCATGCTGCCAACCCGGTCCAGCAGAGGGTACAACAGCTAGCAGCTGTGCAGCCGCAAGTAGTTGTGGCAGCGGCCAACCCGGTTGTTAAACCTGGTCCCGTGCCGCAAGACCACTATGATGATGGGTACTCGGCGATGGAGATGGCCGGGTACGCAGATCCAAGGGACGTCACTGATCGTTTGGGTGACCGGATGCTGGAGCCCAGTGATGCAAGATACAAGTTGGACCGGATTCACCGGTCTGAGCTGATTGAGAAGAGGGGGCCACCCGGCCCAAGTTGTTCCACCGCATCATGGGCGAGCCTTCCGTGAACAAGTTCCAGCTGGCCAGAGGGAACAAGTCATATGATGGGAGCACCAAGCCAGAAGACTGGCTGAATGACTATGTCACTGCTGTGTACATTGCAGGCGGCAACCGAAGATGGGCAGTGAGATATGTTCCCCAGATGCTGGAGGGCCCTGCCCGGATCTGGCTGAACAACTTGCCCAAGGACAGCATCAACTGCTGGCTTGACTTCTCGGAAGCTTTCATCAGCAACTTCACCAGCACGTACAAGAGGCCGAATAGGCCGCAGCAGCTTTCAGCTTGCAAGCAGCGGGAAGAGGAGACCGACCGGGAGTACCTTACTCGGTGGAGTACATTGAGGAACACCTGCGAGGGTGTGAACGAGTCACAGGCGATCGCCTAGTTTGCTCAAGGCTGCAGGCATGGCAGCATGTTGTGGCAAAAGCTGCAGAGAGAGATGCCGAGTACGCTCGCTGAGAGATTCAAGATAGCTGATATGTATGCACTCGGAGACCCTACTCAGCCTCTGCTCGATGCTTTCGAGCCGAGAAGGAAGCACAATGACGGCCACAGACGCCAAGATTTCCGCAACAATCGCAGAGATGACCGACCCGATACTCGGTATGGGTCTGAGCAAGTGAATGCTGTGAACCAAGACACTGCGGCTGCTGGGAGTAACCAAAGGCAAAAAACTGCTGGAGCCCAGTACGGGCAGAACCAGAATCAGGGCCAAGGAATCAAGAAGCCATACAATTCCCCTCAGCAAGGTAGCGACAACCCGGACGCAGGAGATGCTCAGAGATTTATATTTGAGAACATGAAGGACGGGACATGCAGCTTCCATACTCGGCATCCGAGTAGGCCATCCAACCACACTACCCGGCAGTGCAGCTGGTGGGACCGCATCAAGAGTGAAGGTTTTGGTCAGCTGCCCCCTCCTCCTCCTCTGCCGCCTGCGAATGCCAATGTGCAGCCTATTCGGGCAGCTACTCCTAGGCCGGCAGTGAATCCGAGAAGGGAGAATGTGAACCAAGTGGCTCAGGGAGCCAACCGCAACTACAACTACGACAACCGCAACCGCAACTACTACACCCGCAACAACAACAGGAACAACAACAACAATAACAAACACGGCAACAATGGTGGTGGAGACCGCAACCAGTACCAGGAGCACCATGAGAGTTACATGGTATTCACCACCGAGCCAGATGACAAGCAGTCACTGCATAGGCGTGCGATGGAGGTGAATCCAGTGATCCCAGCTGTGCCTCACTACCTGCACTGGTGCGAGCAAGAGATTACCTGGTCCAGAGATGATCATCCTAAGGTGATGCCCAATCCGGGTACTTATGCATTGGTGGTGGATCCCACCTTCCTGGGGACCAAGAAGAACGTCAAGTTCAGCAAAGTGCTGATTGACAACGGCAGCAGCATCAACATCATGTACCGAGACACCCTGGAGAAGCTCGGCCTTGCCGAGAACATGTTGCTTCCCAGTAGGACCACTTTCCATGGCATTGTGCCGGGAGTGTCTTGCGCTCCAATCGGCTGCATCTGGGTAGATATCCTATTCGGTACCAGGGAGAACTTCCGCACCGAGTGCCTGCAGTTCGAAGTGGTTGATCTTGAGAGCCCCTACCATGCTCTACTCGGTAGGCCTGCGCTCACTAACTTCATGGCCTCAACCCAGGCAGCCTACCTGAAGATGAAGCTACCTGGTCCCAATGGTGTCATCACCATCTCGGGTGATTACAAGCGCTCCTTGGAGTGCGCGTATGCTGGTTCTCTGCTGGCAGAGTCCATGGTCATTGCTGCTGAGAAGAAGAAGATACACGAGGTGGTTGCTATGGCACAAGAAGCGCAAGTCGGCATGCCTGGCATGCGTAGCACTCAGTATGGAGCAGCTTTCCAGGCCTCCCAGGAAACCAACAAGGTGTAGGTGGACCCTGAGTTCCCAGACCGTGTTGCCATCATTGGCGCCGGGTTGGGCGAGAAATAGGAAAGAGAGCTCATCCACTTCCTCCGTGAGAATCGGGATGTATTTTCATTGTCCAATGAGGACTTGCCGGGTGTCCCGACGGAGTTGGTTGAGCACTCGCTACACGTGCGCCCTGACGCCAAGCCAGTTAAGCAGGAAATGCGCCGCTTTGGTGATGAGAGGAGGAAAGTTATCGGTGATCAGATCACCAAGTTGCTGATCAGTGGATTCATCATGGAGGTGCTGCATCAGGATTGGATGGCCAACCCGGTTATGGTTGAGAAGAAGAAGGAAGACCCCAAGGCCGAGACTGCATGGCACATGTGCGTGGACTACACCGACCTGAACAAGGCCTGCCCCAAGGACCCATTCCCGCTACCCCGCATAGATCAGGTGATTGATTCCACTACCGGGTGTGAACTTTTGTCTTTCATTGATGCCTCCTCTGGTTTCCACCAGATACCTCTTAACCCGGCTGATCAAATAAAGACTGCTTTCATTACCCCGTATAGGGATTATTTCTATCGTGTCATGTGCTTTGGGTTGCGAATGCTGGGGCTACCTATCAGAGATGCATGCATGATCAAATTGGAAAAAATGTGCAGGTGTACGTAGATATCATTGTCATCAAAACGAAAGAAACACATACTCTGCTTACTGATATTGAGGAAACTTTTGCTAACCTGCGCAAGTACAAGATGAAACTGAATCCGACTAAATGCACCTTTGGCGTCCTGGCTGGCAAGTTACTCGGCTTCTTGGTATCCAGTCGGGGAATTGAAGCCAATCCTTCAAAGATAAAAGCTATAGAGAGCATGTCTTTCCCGAGATCACTGAAGGATGTGCAAAAATTTACCGGGTGCTTGGCTTCTCTTAGCCGCTTCCTGGGGAGAATGGGTGAGAAGGCCTTGCCTCTCTACCAGCTCATGAAGAAGAGTGATCAGTTTGTCTGGACATCACAAGCTGATGTGGCCTTCAGAGAACTCAAGACCATGTTGGGTAGCGCTCCCATCCTGGCTAGCCCGCTACCCAAAGAGCCTATGTTGCTGTACATTGCAGCAACCAACCGGGTAGTCAGTGTGGTGATAGTGGTGGAAAGAGAAGAGGAAGGCAAAAAGGTGCAGCGGCCAGTGTATTATCTCATCGAGGTGCTATCCAGCTCCAAGCAAAACTACCCGCACTACCAGAAGATGACATACAGCGTGTACCTGGGTGCCAAGAAGCTCAAGCACTATTTTCAAGAGCATCCCATTACAGTGGTGAGTACTTCTCCCATCTCGGAGATCATGGGTAACAAGGAAGCAGGCGGCCGGGTAGCCAAGTGGGCAATTGAGATAGCCGCGTACACCCCTCTATACGCGAGAAGAGAAGCGATCAAGTCACAAACTCTGCCAGATTTCTTGGTGGATTGGGCCGAGATGCAGTATGATCCTCCTTTGCCAGAAACCAACTACTGGAAGATGCATTTTGATGGCTCGAAAGTGAAGGAAGGCCTTGGTGCTGGCGTAGTGCTTACGTCACCCAAGCAAGATCAACTCAAGCATGTGCTGCAGATCCATTTCAAAGCATCTAACAATGTGGCCGAGTATGAGGCATTGGTGCATGGCCTAAGGGTAGCCAAGTAGATCGGAGTACAGCGTATTGTCTGTTATGGCGACTCGGATTTGGTGGTGCAGCAAGTATCCGGCAATTGGGATGCTTTGGATGCTAACATGGCATCCTACCGGTTTCTGGTGCAAACCATGACGGGGTTCTTTGAAGGATGTGAGTTCCATCATATACACCGAGCTGAGAATGATGCAGCTGATGAGCTGTCCAAGTTGGGGTCTTCTCGGCAGTTTATCCCGGCTGGGATTGCCTTGGAGCATTTTAGAAAGCCATCCCCCAACTCGGAGTCTATCTTTGTGCCATCACTGCCAGGTGCGGAAGCTGTTCCCATGGAAATTGATTGGGAGGCTGCAAAAGAGAACCCGGGGACTGCCGTCTCCAACCCGGGGACTGTCGTCTCCAACCCGGGGACTGCTCCATTCGACTCGGGTACTGTCGCATTCATTGAGGGGATCATTTCTCAGTACTCGGGGACTCGCCCCCAACTCAGAAGAGGTCTTGGTAGCTGATCTAATGGAAGTGGACGAACCAGTGTTTCTCATACGGGAGACACCGAGTTGGGCTCTGCCCATACTATCCTTTCTAACGGATGGCACATTGCCGAGTGACGAGGTCACAGCCAGGCAAATATAGAGAAGATCCAAGGGCTACACAATCATCAACAAGGTGCTGCACAGAAGGATTCCTACTGGCGTGCCGCAACGCTATGTAGAGCCAGAGGAAGGAGAAGAAATTCTTGTGGAGATACACCAAGGAGAATGCGGGCATCACGCCTCTTCTCGGGCTCTGGTCAACAAGGCTTTTCGGCATGGCTTCTTTTGGCTCACTGCCTTGCGGCAAGCTGAAGATATAGTGATAAAGTGCAACGGGTGCCAGAGGTTTGCAAGCAAGATTCATATGCCAGCATCCGAGTTGAAGACCATTCCCATTACTTGGCCATTTGCGGTCTGGTGTTTGGATATGGTAGGCCCCTTAAAACCAGCTAGAGGGAACATGACGCACATCTTGGTCATGGTTGATAAATTCACCAAGTGGATTGAGGCCAAACCTATTCGGAAGTGTGATGGAGTCACAGCTGTGAGTTTCCTGAAGGATGTTATTCTGAGATACGGCTACCCGCACAGCGTCATCACTGATAATGGCACAAACTTTGCTGGGGGTGCATTCGCAAGATTCTGCTGAGAGAAGCGGATCCGGCTAGATGTTGCATCTGTTGCGCACCCTGCCTCCAATGGGCAAGTGGAAAGAGCAAATGGATGGTCCTATCCGGGATAAAGCCAAGGTTGATTGAGCCATTACAGCGAACCCCTGGTTGTTGGCTGGACGAGTTGCCGGCGGTGTTGTGGAGTCTAAGGACTACCCCTAACCGATCAACCGGATACACACCATTCTTCCTGGTATATGGAGCTGAGGCCGTGTTGCCCACTGACCTAGAGCATGACTCGCCCCGAGTAACCCTCTACACTGAGGCGGAGGCGAGAGAAGCTCGAGAAAATAACGTTGACCTGCTAGAAGAAGCAAGAGAGCTAACTCTGTCACGTTCAGCCATTTATCAGCAAAACCTGAGGCGTTATCACAGCCGGAAAGTAAACCCAAGGGTTTTTCGAGAAGGAGACATGGTCCTTAGGCTCGTGCAGCGCACGGCCAGGATGCACAAGCTATCCCCTCCGTGGGAAGGACCCTTCATTGTGAGCAAGGCTCTGCACAATGATGCCTACTACCTAGTTGACGCACAGGCACCCCAGAAAAACAGGCCGGATAAAGCTGGAGAGGAATCTAAACGCCCCTGCAACGTAGCTCTACTCCACCGTTTTCATTCAGGAGAAAAAAGTTGTATGTATCTCCTCAACAGAGTTAAAATTCTAGTCGGCACTCCGAATTCAAACTCGGGGACTGCCCGTGCAAAACCTTGCCTTGTGTCGTTTACTTTATTTCCTTTGCCTACTCGGTTGGTCCACTTGGAATTTCACGCGCACATCTAGTAGTGTGTTTAAACCCAAGGGCCAACTCTTCGACTCTGCTGCTGTCCGCAACCCGGCTTCATGGCAAGCAAGAGAACAAGCCAAAGGTCAATGAACACATGAAAAATTTCTAAGTAAAAGAGAGGTGTAGCAACCGAGTAGGGTGTTCTTTACTGTTCTGTGTTTCTTTTCGGTTAAGTGGTGGGCAGCGTTACCATGCAATTTTCTAAGTGGCTAAGTATCTGAAACTTGAACTTTGAAATCTTGTGACTCGACTACCAAAAAGCCACAAGTGGAAGGTAAGAGCAAAGACAAAAAGAACGAGTGAATGAAAAATGCAACTCGGGGACTTGCATTGAAACGCAACCCGACATTGAGCCAGCCTTGCTAAAGTGTTAACCAAATAAAATTGAGTAGCAAACGACTTAAAACTTGAACTTGTTCGATACATATGCACCCGGCATCCCGGGGATCTGATGAGATTGTTCAGAGATAAAATGTGCAGGAGTTAAACAGCAGTGGAAGCAGTATCCGTGTTGATGTTGGCAGGCGTTTCCAGCTCGGAGGTTGTCGAGGTTGGTTTGGCTGCAGAAGGAGTTGCAGTAGTGGAGGACGGCTCCGAGGCGGAGTTGGATACTTGAGTGGCCGCAGTGCTGGGCAGAGGGTAGAGCTATGAGGTTGCAGCCCTAGTCGCGCCCAACTCGGGAGCTGGATCGTTAATCACCATATCGATGGTGACGACAGCCTCCTGCGCGGTGGGTTGCGACTGCTCAGTCTCCGGGTTGGCTCCCAACCCGGAGTCCTCAGTGGCGCTGCGCTGCTCGGTCTCCATCCTTTCAGCCCCTTCCGAGTCAGACCCCTCCTGCTCCTCTTCTTCGGCATCCTGGCCTTGGTCTTCATCACCATCATCCTCGAACTCGGCTTCGCCTTCATCCTCCTCGCCCTCAACATCCGTATCCAGATCGGTGGGGCCATCAATGTATAAGCTGGTGTCAGCGAAGGAGGCAAGTTCATAGGCCACTTCCTTCCGGTGGGATACGCACACGGGGCCTGTAGTCCACTTGGATTCGTTGCGCCGAGTGCCAATCCTGTCGAGATCCAGGTTCTCGTACCAGGACAGAATGAAGTGAAGGAGCTCTTCAGCGCTTTCCCGAGCTGCGGAGGCACGCCACTTCTTCAACTCCACTTTGACGTGGTCCAGATTCTCGGCAATGCCGCGGAAGGTCTCCGGAACGTCCTTCTTGGGCCAGAACAGCTTATGCAGCTTAATTGCAGTAGACACCATGGAGGTGCCCAGGCCTTTGAGGGAGCGTATTTGGGTCTTGAGGCTGACGAGATGATCGTTGATGCTGGAAGTGTTGTCAATATTTAGACCAGCTGCGGCCCTGGCCTGCCTTGCCTTATCCACAACAGTTACACCAGCGGAACAGAGTTCCGGGAAGATATCTAAATCAACAGGACCAAAGTTGGATCAGAAACAGTGACCAAGAAGAAGTAAAACTGAGTAGAAGAAGGCAGAGAAGAAAAAAGCCAAGTAAAGAGTAGCCGCAACTCACATTCCATATCTACCATCAGGGCTCCCAACTTGTCCTCTGTGTCTCGGAGTTGCTTGTCCTGGAGGCGGCGCGATTCGGTGATTTGAGGCTCGAGAGCCTGGTTCCACTCCTTCAGCATTTGGATTTCCATCTCGAGTGCCCGCTTCTCGGCGGCGGCTGTTTTCTCGATCTCTTGCTTCTCGCGGACATGGTTGATGGCGGTCTGGAGTGCATCTTAAAGATCAACCTGGAGCTTCTCGAAATCCGCCCTCTCGGTTGCGCGCTCCTTCTCTATCTCGACCTCCCGGGCCTGCACTTGCTGGTGTGCCTCAGCATGAGTGAGGCACTACAGGTGCTGCTCCCGAAAGTTCTTATATTCTTCTGTGAGAAGAACAACACAATTGAGCAGGGTAGCCAAAGGAGAGAAGGCAAATACAGAGAAGAAAGAAAAGTACTCACCTTCCAGAGAAGAGATTTTACTCTGCTCGGAGGCAGCGAAAACCTCGCAATCCTGATGTCTCTCCACCAGGGCCTTGAGCTCACTTACAGAGAAGAAAGCACTTGAGCAAAAAGCAAAAAACGGGCGTAAGTACAAAACGCACTAACCAAGATGCTAAAATCTTACCCTCAATCTCCGAGAGCTTGAGAGTACGGTCCACGGCGTTCTTTTCCAACGCATCCCTGTCACTCTTGTCGGCCTCCAGAGGTCGGTTACAGTCTCTGGTTTGGCGGTGGTTCCAGAGAAGTCGGCTGAACACTTTGGTCCTTTTCTGGATGCTATCCTGCAAGGGAGAAGGAAATAGTTTTAGTTTTGGAAGATTTGGCCCGAGTAAATGCCAACTCGGTTGAAGTTTTCACCTACTTGGCCCGAATCTCAGGGACTGGGGTAATGGCTAAGAGAGAAGAAAAGAAGAAACAAGCAAACCAGCAACTCGGAGAATTCAGAAAGAGAGAAAACACTTATAACATAGCTTTGCTCAATGTCCTCGATGTTCTTGCGCAAGACGAACAGCTTGCCGGCCAAGGTGCTGCAGTGACTGGCTACTGCCATGCCAACAGGGCCGATGTCGGCCTTGTTCCAGTCTTTCCGGTAGTGATCGAGCTTGCCTAACTCGGTACCATCCCAGGCAGCATTGCCAAATACCTTGCTGTCCCAAGTTTTCTCAACATGGCCTACCCGGTCCAGGATAGCTGCAACACCTTCTTCAGGAAGCGTCTCGTCATCTTTCTGGCGAGAGGAGATTTCCTTAATAAGAAGGGAAGTTTTCTTCCCCATTGACGCGGAAAGGTTTGCGGCTTTTCGCTCTTTCAGAGTCATTAGCCACTCTTCTTCCTGCGACATATGGATCCGGTGGCGTTCTTGCAAGTCCTTCCAGTACGCTGGGAAGTCGCGCCTCTCGCTGGCACTCGCTCCAGCACCTAGCTTCTCTGCAGGGCCAAAGGTGGCGTCAACTGGAACTAAGTTGACGTTTGGATTGGCTGTTTTCTTCTTGGTGTTCTGGGCCTGCTGTGCGGCATGCTTGTCTTGCGGCTTGAAGGGCAGCAACGCCTGCCCGGCCTGTGCGACGCCACGCTTGGGCTGATGTCGGGTTGGCTCAGCAGCTGTCTTGGAAGATTTCTTGGTGGTGGGCAGAGGCACTCGCGGAGAAGGTGCAACTGGTTGGCGAATGGGAGGAGAGGCTTGCTGAGAAGGAGTTGGCACCTGTTTGACAGGTGAAGGTATTTGGCGAGCTGAAGGCACCCTTGCTTGGTTGGCAGCACCGGCATCCGGCTGCGCGGCGTACTCGCGTGAGGGCTCCTCCACGGGATCCTCTGCGCACTGCGCGGCAGCGGGATCCTCGGTGTGCTGCGCGGCCGCAGGGTCTTCTACCCGCTGCTCGGCAGCGGGGTTGGGTTGCTTTGTAGCATTGGTCTCCGGATGCTGCTCGACGGTGGCATCTGGCCGCTCCACGGCCGTGGTGTCCTGCTGCTGCTCGGCAGCATGTTCAATATCCTCCCCAGCTGATGTAGCTGGGGGAGTTGGCGGCCTCTCGGTGTTGACCGCATCTTGGGCAGCCTGCTGCGCTCCAGGCTGCAGCTGCTCGGAGACGCGGTCGGTATCGTCCCCTGTAACATCCCAAGTATGAAAAACATCCCTTAGAATGTTTTGCTCTCTGTTATTTTATGTTTTGCATCATGGCATCATGTTCATTGCATTTGTTTTGCTTGTTTTCCATTTGTTTTCCTCTGTTTTACCTTGTTTTCCAACTGTTTTCCTTTGTTTTCCTTTGTTTTCTATTTGAATTTCAAACCAAATTTCAAACCTTTTGTTTCATACTTGTGATGTTACAATTTCCAAAATGATATTTCAACTCAAAACAATCAATTGTTTCCATAAAAGTTGTGATTCCAAACTGTTGTTTTGTTTCTAACAGAAATTCATCTAATACCAAAAACAATTGAAATTCAAACATTATTTCAAATGCTTGTTCATACTTGTCATGTTACAATCTTTTTCAAATCAAAAGTTCATTAAAAATCTCATTTGTTTCCAATCAATCCATAAAGTTCAACTATTAAAAATGGTGGCTTTTAATCAATCAATTAATTCTAATGTTGTTCAAAATTCAATCAAATTTCAAACAGCACCCAATTTCAAATTATGAAAATCACCAAAACAACTCTAATCATTTGTTCTACTTTAAGCAATAGGGTTCACCCTATTAAATTTTTTGTTTTTAATAATAATCACTTAATAAGCTAATTCTTTCCAATTTGATTTAAATCACAAACATAATTTAAATTTGAAACTTTGAAAAACTAAGTTGGCCTTTAGTGGCTATTGTAAAAAACTAACTCAACCAACATTTTTCAGAATTTTTCCTAACCCCAAACCCTAGCTTTATTCTTCCTTTTCAAATCAGCAAAAAAAAATATAAACAGAAACAAATAATAAAAAGAAGAGAGAGAGAGCAGCAGCAAGCCCAGCCCAACTTACCTCCCTGGCCCGATACCCCTTCCCCCGTCGTCTTCTTCGTACGGCAGCAAATCCCGAGCACCACGTATACAGAGAGGGTGCAGCAACTGTGATGACCACCTCCTCCCCCTCCTTAAGGCTAGCTCCTGCCCTAGGGTTCCCCTAACCCTAGTTCTCTCCCTCCTTCTTCCCTCTCACCGCCTCCACTCCTCCTTCTTCCACTCCATCTCCTTCCCCCTGCATTTTTTCTCTCTGTACTGAACCTGTAACTGAACCGACCACCATCTCCTCCTTTCGCCGGCGATCGCCGCCGGTAACTCCTCCCACCGGCCAGGGCGGGTGCGGGAATGGAATCCCCGCACCGCCCTCTTCCTCCTCCACCCCTCCTCAGCCATGGGGACGCAGCACGGCGCCGCCGCCGTCCTCCCCGTGTCGCCGCCGGTCGCCTCCCTGCCTGCCCTGACCGCCTCTACCTCTGTCCACTCGAGGGCCTCGAGGTGAGCTCCTCTGTCTCTCCCCTCCTCCCTCCTTTCCTCTAGGCCGCAGTACCGCCACGCACCCGCGCACCACGGCCACACGCGAGCACAGCGGCCAGCGATCCCCGCCGGCGAGTCCCTGTCCGCTCCAATCTCAGCGATCTGAACTGTAAAAGTTCAGTTAACCCGCGAGCAACAGCATAACCACCCCCCACCACCCTTTCTGTCACCAAACAACTCACAGCCCAACTGGTTCCTGTCCCTTGCGCGCCAGCGGGAGGTGCTGGGTTCGATCCCCCTCACTCCCACCTTTTTTTACCTCTGTTTTTCTTTTCTGCCCAAACTTTCAGAAAGCCAGATCTAAACCATTAACTCTAAAATCCATCAAAAATTGAATATCACTCCAATTTGAATGATTCAAAATCCTGTGGATTCATAATTTTGTGCTCCTTCTAGTAATGTCAAGTTTGCAATATGTTTCTGTAACAATTTCTACACTAAATAATTAATTACTGAAAATGCAATAAAAATTGGAAACTTTGGAATTTCATAACTTGAGTT
Organism: Alopecurus myosuroides; assembly: GCA_028641055.1. NCBI lineage: Eukaryota > Viridiplantae > Streptophyta > Magnoliopsida > Poales > Poaceae > Alopecurus > Alopecurus myosuroides. The sequence continues at coordinate 290,161,006 of CM054059.1, forward strand.
TGGCTCATCCAATTTAAGCAAACTTGGGCTCTAAAAATTTGTCTTAAAAAACTCTACACATTGGTATTTTATTTGGTCACAATTGAATTAATTTTGAACATGTTTCCCTCTGTTTACTAAAAATGGCAGAATAAGAATGATTATACAAAATTGCATAATAAATTCAATAATCACCCTAAAATTATGTTTAATAGCTCAAAATGATCAGTGAAACATTTGCTACATGTTTTCAACCTTTTCAATGCAATTTGTTACTGTTTTGAATATTTTAAATTGGTGCAATATTTAAAAACTTGCTTAATTCACTTAAACTTGCAAAATTCATAACTTGGGCATAAAAATTCCAAATTCTACAAACTAAATATGTTTTCCAATAAACTTTTCATGTACTTTCCAAATATCAACTTTGTTTACTGTTTTAGATAATTTAAATTGCTGAAAACAACTGTTTCTTAATTAATGCATTTAAAATTGCCAAAATAATAACTTGCTCATTTTAAATCCATTTTCAACAAATAAAATATGTTTTCCATGCAAAATTAAACCACCTTTCCAAATATAAACTTTGTTTCATGATTTGAATAATTAAAATTGGTTAAATAATTTAAACCTTGTTTAAATCATTTAATATTGCTAAATTCATAACTTGGTCAAATTATTTTCTTTTGGGACATATAAAATATGCTTTCCAACCATAAAAGTATAAACTTTTCAAATATGAATTTGGTTTAATGTTTTGAACAAATAAAAATTCAAATAAGTTCATGTTTGAATTAAATTCATGTAATTCTTGCTTAAACTTGTTTAATTCATAAATAATTTATTTGAATTCCTTTTTCAACAAGTGAAACATGTAATCCACCCAAAATTGTGTGTTCTTTTCAAATATGAACTTTGTTAACTATTTTTGAACAATTTAACTTGATGAAAACAACAAATGCTTGCGTGACACCTTTAAGAAACCAAAATTTCTTAACTTAATAAACAAATTTTCAAACTGGGTAAACCTTATTTCCAATTGGTTCTATTGTTGTTATTTTGTTGTTTTCCTCATCCATGCATCATACTAATCCACTTTCACCTGTTGGTTAATTGGAAAACAATTGTTTCAACCTTAATTCATGGGCTTTCCATATGCAATCCAATTGCATATGGGTCCATTTAAACATGTTATCTTGTCAACTAGTTTATTATGTTGCATCAATTAAATGGTCATGCATCATCCCATGTTTGTGCACTATGCCATGTTATTGAGTGTTTATCTCTCTGCGTTGTTTGTTTGCTTATTCCCGGATAAACGACGACGTTGAGACCGACGATACTTACGACACCCCTTCTAAGGAGTTAGCTCAGTACCAGGCTACTGGGTTTGCAGGAAAGTTATCACTCACATGAACCATTGTGTTCCTTTCAACATTGGTTACCGATACTTTCGGTTGTCTATTTCTGCTAGCCATATGTATCGTTGCTTCTGTTACGAACCTATCACATGATACCCTGAACCCTGATATTGCCTCACCTCCAGTCCTATAACCCCGTTGCTTGGGCCCGTGTCTTACTAGCATGATTAGGGTTGTTTTTGCTCGAGTCTGTTATCAGTTACTTTCTGTTATCATATTTGATTATATTCTGGGGCTCAATGTTAAACAACAACCTGTTAATTTGAGGTAAAAAAAAATTGCTGATATGGCACCGGCAGGAGGCCCGGCGTGGTTTTGAGGCCTGCTAGTGTCGACCCTAATTAGGAAAAGGGTCTTGTCTACTGATCCATGATGAGCGCACTATCCGCATGTGGGAAGCGTGTATGGGCGCCCCCTCAATTTGATTCGATTCGCATCTCGTCCAAATCACCACACTTAGTTCGGGCTTTCCATTTGATGCACGCATATGCAGGTACGAACCCGAGGCCAGGGTGGAACTTTTGTAGTCGGCATTTAGGGCGGCGTGGTCTTCCAGTGCTATGAGGGTCCCCTTTTCTTCGTGGGGCTCGATTAGCCGCGCACGCACAGCACGTGGTGCTTTGGGCTTGATGCGAAGAAGAGTTGAGTTGTGTAGAGTGCCTCGCTTGGTGGAAGTGCATTTCCATCCTGGCGGGATATTCTTACGTGTACGGCCAAATTGGTGCACCCCTGCAGGGATAAATCTTCTCGAGAAGCCGTGTTTTCCACGGTTACGGTTGACTTGGTGAAAGTACTGGCTAACAAGTACTCAAAACAACTTACACCTAACTAATGATAACTTGACTAGTAATAGGCTTATTGACACAACAATTTGATCCATCATTAATCCAACTGCGTGAGTTATCCTCGGATTGCTTCTTTGGATAAGGGGCGAGATCCAGGATGGGTTTGTGTGGTGGTTAGTTGTAGTTGGTTACGATACGCTATCTTATCCCCTTTCTGATAGCCGGAAGTTGTAGTATGTTCTGTAGTTGGTTAGTGCAGCCAGTTGCAGCATCTTTTATATGTCCCTTTCTTCCGTTGAACCCAAGGCATCTGTGCTTGGTGTTGACGGGCTACACTTTGGTGAACTGTGAGTCTTCCTTGCCAGTACGTTTATGTACTGACCCCTTTGGGGCTGTGGTTTCCGCAGACTACGTTTCCGAGGATCCCCATGGTGGCTACTACGTGGAGTATGACGAGACTGCTGACGAGTAGATAGCGGACCCGGGCAGGATCCGAGACTTCGTGGATGGGCTCCGTCTTTTCGTTTCCGGCCTCTTAGGCCTATTTGGATCTTGTCTGTACTCAGACATGTTGAATGCTTCCGCTGTGATGTAATGATGTTATGTTGGGACATGTGTCCTCTGGATGATTGTATTTGCTATCTCTGCTCTAGTGAGAGCTATTTGCAACTTATTTCAATCTTTTGTGTCGTAGAGATCTGTTGTGATATCACTTGTTCCAATGCCGTTGACGTACCATGTATGTATGTTTTGAAGTACGTCAATGGAAGTATCTGGATTTCTATGGGATGGTTTGCGCAGACGATGAATAGTAAGATAATGGTTGTCACACGTTTACGTGTTGGCCTGCTCATATTGAGATGCGGGTGCCGGTATGCCCCGTAAGCCATTTATCTATTGTTTAACAGACTGTGAGTATCCCCTAGAAGTCCGGGTGCGACATCCCCGGCGCCATCGTTCTCGGCGCCGAGATCTTGCTCTTCTTCAGCAGGGAAGGACGCACGCGTCCTACCCTGGTGCTCCTAGTTTTCATCATCATCTGAGAGCTCTACAAGCCGCTCTCGGGGTGCGGCTGTTTTCTTCTTGGGACGTGGTGCAGCAGTAGCATCAGCGTCAAGAGCATCACTGGAAGAATAAATAAAGTCAGAAGGAAATCAGAAAAAGGAACAAGGGAGAAACACAACAGAGAACCAGAGTGTATTGGGAAAGCACTTACTCGTCTAAGGTGGGAGCGCGTTTCTTGCGGGAGGCGGTGGGTTTGACTGCCGCTTTCTTCCTAGTCCTCTTGGGAGGGGGATCCTGCGCACCGCTGCCAGTCCTCTTCCGGGTAGTGGGAGCAGCAGCAGATAACGGAACCACATCCACGGGTTCCTCCATCTCATCCAACTCAGGTTCCTCTGCAATGGAAAGGAGGAGAATTTCAGAATAGCGAGAAGAAAGTCAGGAACTGTGCAAGCAAGTAAAGAGGTGAACCCGGTCACCTTCATCCTCAGACCAGTCCCGGATAGAACCCGTGACTCGAGACTTACCGTCCTGGCCGGCGCATGGGACGCATAGGGTGGCTTGGACGTCATACGCCGTGGCGTCATCCTAAGTTTTGTCCTCTTCCCAGTTGGCCTCAAAGATGGGCTTGTCCTCATCCTTCTGGCGATTGATGTGATGTTGGTGCAAGCATAAAGCAAAGTGAGTTGAGTTCTCAGATAAGAAGTTCTACTCAGGATAGCATGCAAACACAAAGCCTATTAAGCTAAGTGAGTTCTACTCGGGATAGCGTGCAAACACAAAGCATATTAAGCTAAAGTGAGTTCTACTCGGAATAGCATGCAAACATAAAGCATATCGAGCTAAGGGTGCCTACTCGGCATAGCATGCAAACACAAAGCATATAAAGCTAAGAGGAGTTCTAGTCGGTGTCAAACACAAGTACTGAGGATGCAGAGAAGAGCACTAACCTGGGTAATCTTCTTGGCGCGGCTATACGGCATGAAGCCGTATGCGCAGTTCTCGGTCAGCGTTGTACTCATGATGGACTTGGCCCAGATGGCCACCTCTGCCTTGGTGAGCTCGAACGTTGTAGTCCGAGTGCAGTCCCGTGGGCCTCCCATATAGCACATCTTGTGCGCTCGGGCCTGGAGTGGGAGTACTCGGCGAGAGATCTAGCAGGCGATTGGATCCTCCTGCAAGAGCCCTTGTTCTGCTAGCTGCGTCAGGCGCTTCTCTACCTGGACAACGTCAGGCACTGTGTTCTTCGGGTGGTACCCCCAGTTCTATCCAGTGGGCAGAGCATTCACGAACTCGGGGAGCCCAATCCGGTCTTCAACGGGTTTTCCTTTCTCGGGAGCGACATTCTTCACGTAGAGGAAACCGCGCTGCCATTTGTGCATGGTATACAGTGCGAGAACCCGCGGATGGTGCCTGGTCTTGCGTTGCAGCATCATCGCGCTACCCGTCTGGGTCATCACGCGGGGAACGAGAGGGTTGCCTAGATTGGGAACACTCTGCTAGCGGAGAAAGAAATAGCGGGCCCATGTTTGGACTGTCGGGTAGACGCCCAAGAATGCCTCGCAGACGGTGGCGTGGGTGGAAAGCATGACCATGGCATTAGGAGGAATATGGTGGGTTTGAAGGCCAAAATGGTGTAGGAAATCCGAGAAGAACTTCAAGATGGGCAAGCCAAAGAAACGTTTGAAGTGTGACAAGAAGACAACGTATTCACCTTCCTGTGGTGCCGGGACGAGCTCGGTGCCGGGAGGGCGACAGATTACGCCGGGGGACACTCGGCGGGTGTTCACCAGCCACTGGCAATCAGCGGCGGTGACGTCCGAGCCCTCCTAGCCGGCTCGGGCCGGCGCCATCTCCTCCTCGTGCTCGTGCTCGTCCACGGTAGCGTGCTCGAGATCCATGGACTTACGGGCGCTCGTCGGAGTGGAAGGTGGCGACAAAGACCGAGGCGCTCGCGATGTAGTGCTCTCTCTCTCTCTATCTCGCAGTGCGTGGAGCGGCGGCGCGTTGCGGTTGGTGGCGGCGCTGTGCTCGGAGGCGGAGGCGAGGGCAGAGAGGGAGCGGAGATGGGAAAATGCGAAGGGAAAGTGCAGTTTGGGCGGCGCGGGGGCATTTATACCTCCGCGAGCTGCGGTTACTACTGAGATTGATCGTGGCCGGGGATCGTGCGGCATGGGTTAATGGACCGTTAGAAACGCACACAACGCATTTCCCACGCGTAACGGGCGCATTTGATCCCACGACGTGGGTCGTGGGCTTTCGAGTACTTGCTCGAGGTGACCTAACGGGCTGTGGGCCCTCTGCGCGGAGACAGGCGCGTGGCCTGCTGCTGCACTAGCACCGAGGCGTCAGGGGCTTACGCGTGTGACACGTGCCCTACAGGGACAGGAGAAGGTGGATTTGATCTGGACAGCGCGGGATCGCGTTGAAAATTTCACCAAGGTAATCTACTCGGCCGCACTATGCTGAGTATGCGTTACTCGGCTCGGAAGGGATTTCGATAATAAGCACGGTGGGAGAAGTTCGAGTAGGAATTATGGGTCCGGGTTGAGGAGCAACTCGGACAAAGTGCTTCCAGGAGACAATTTGGTTTAAGCTGGCAGAGCCCTACGAACAAGTTTGTTGGACTCTACCAGCTTCAGGGACTAATGTCGGGGGGCTACCCCCGAGTAGGGGTAAGAATGGTGATAAAACAGAGGTAAAAGCACTGTTGACCGAGTAGGCGGCTACCCGGGTATCTTCTATCCGGTAGACACTATTCGGTCATAGGAATTGAAGGCCAAGAGAAGATAACAAGAGAGATTGTGGTTGTCCGGGTAGCAATCAAGTGGTCCGAGTAGATGGGCTGCAATCCTACTCGGGCAATAAGTCAATGGAGCCGTTCTGACAAGATCACGCGTATCCCGCAGCCGTACAGGCGTGCGGTTCAACTTACGGAGTACGTGATTATCCACGCAACGACGTGGCTACAGTGAGGTAGGCGCCTGTCATGTCCTGTCACTGACAGGGGGGACAGGACATGTCGGGGGGGCTACTCTGTGAGACTGTCAGGGTGGACAAGTCCTGTCAGCCGAACGGCGCGGCGACTTCTCGCACCCGCGTCAGCGAGAAACCGGAGGCGTGCTCTGCGCCACTGTGGAGATGTCACATCATTGTACTTTTTATTCTTTGTTTACCCGGCTGGGCACCAGTATATAAGGTGCCCAACCCCCTCCTGCGCGAGGGACGTTACTTGAGAGAGCATTTATTGCACAAGCGAGTGTTAGTTGTAGAGAGAGCAGGGGTGGCTACTCGTTCGAGAGGCAACTTTGTACTGTGGCTACTCGGATATCATACATACATAGAGATAGGCAGGAGTAGGGGTGTTACCTCCACATGAGGGCCCCGAACCTGGGTAGTTCTTGGTGTTTGAAGTGTTTCCTGAGCGCGTCTACTCGACGTGCGATCCCTCCCTAAATACCTACAGCGTCCATCGGCCCTAACACTTTAGCAATCCCATGGCATCTGTCTTTACCCATCCACGACATCCATCTACCATAAAGTTTAATATGGGATCTCCGTACAGTTCAGGAGCTGTACGTTCCCTAGTTGACCTGCGAGGTGCGGTAGTTTCCTCTTCTGGAGTTTCATGATCTTGATCATTAGCTCTCTCTTCAACTGACGGGGTCAGCACCAGACAACTTCCGGCGTTGCGCTACTCACTATTCCAAGAAGAGAAGGTTCAATAACCTCGTCGAGTTCTACCTTCCTACTATTCACACCTTTCGAGAGAAACTCCTTCTCCAAAAAGGATCCATTCTTGGCAACGAAAATCTTGCCTTCGGATCTGTGATAGAAGGTGTACCCTATTGTTTCTTTAGGGTATCCTATGAAGACGCATTTTCCCGCTTTGAGTTCAAGTTTATCAGGTTGAAGTTTATTCACATAAACATCGCATCCCCAAACTTTTAGAAATGACAGCTTAGGTTTGTTTCCAAACCATAATTCATACGGTGTCGTTTCAACGGATTTAGATGGTGCCCTATTTAAAGTGAATGCAGAGGTCTCTAGTGCATAACCCCAAAACGATAGTGGCAAATCTATAAGAGACGTCATAGATCGAACCATATCCAATAAAGTACGATTACGACGTTCGGAAACACCATTACGTTGTGGTGTTCTGGCAGGTGTGAGTTGTGAAACGATTCCACATTGTTTCATATGCATGCCAAACTCGTAACTTAGATATTCACCTCCACGATCAGATCGTAGAAATTTAATCTTTCTGTTACGATGATTTTCAACTTCACACTGAAATTCTTTGAACTTTTCAAATGTCTCGGATTTGTGTTTCATTAAGTAAATATACCCATATCTACTCAAATCATCTGTGAAAGTGACAAAATAACGATATCCACCGCGTGCCGATACACTCATTGGTCCACGCACATTAGTATGTATGATTTCCAGTAAGTCTGTCACCCGTTCCATGGTTCTAGAAAACGGGGTTCTAGTCAATTTTCCCATAAGGCATGGTTCACATGTTTCAAATGATTCATAATCAAGTGATTCTAAGAGTCCATCAGAATGGAGCTTCTTCATGCGTTTAACACCAATATGACCTAAGCGGCAATGCCACATGTAAGTAGCAATATCATCATTTAACTTAATTCTTTTTTGCATTCACATTATGAATATGTGTATCAATACTATCAAGATTCAAAAGAAATAAACCATTCTTCTTAGGTGCATGACCATAAAAAATATTATTCATATAAATTGAACAACCATTGTTCTCAGACTTGAAGGAATAACCATTCCGCATTAAGCAAGATCCAGAAACGATATTCATTCTTAATGCAGGCACCAAATAAAAATTATTGAGGTTTATAACTAATCCCGATGGTAGACGTAGAGGTAGCGTCCCGACAGTGATCACATCAACTCTTGATCCATTGCTGACGCGCATCATCACCTCATCCTTTGCTAGTGGTCGCTTATTCTGTAGCTCCTGTTTCGAGTTACATATGTGAGCAACCGAACCAGTATCAAATACCCAGGTGCTACTGCGAGTACTAGTAAGGTTCACATCAATAACAAGTATATCATATATAACTTTGTTCACTTTGCCGGCCTTCTTATCTGCCAGATATTTGGGGCAACTTCGCTTCCAGTGGCCAGTACCCTTGCAATAAAAGCACTCAGTCTTAGGCTTTGGGCCATACTTGGTTTTCTTCTCAGGAGCAGCAACAAATTTGCCAGCCTTCTTGAAGTTTACCCTTGGCTTGCCTTTATTGCCTTTCTTGAAACTACTGGTCTTATTGATCATCAACACTTGATGTTCTTTCTTGATCTCCACTTCAGCAGTTTTAAGCATCGAGAGAAGCTCAGGAAGAGACTTCTTCATGCTTTGCATATTATAGTTCATCACGAAGTTCTTGTAACTAGGTGGCAGAGATTGGAGAACACGATGTAACCCTAGCTCAATGAGAATCGATATTCCCAAGGCTATGAGCTTATCAGCGTACGCAGACATCTTGCGTACGTGCTCACTAATGGAGATGTTCTCTTCCATCATGCAGCTAAAGAACTTTTCTGAAGCGTCATAACTCTCAACTGTGGCATGGGTATCGAAAATCATTTTCAATTCTCCCATTGTAGCATAAGCAGTGTTGTTCTCGAAACGTTTTCGCAGCTCTGGCTCTAGTCCATAGAGGATGCCGCAATGAACTATAATGTGGTCTTCTTGTTGAGTCAGATAAACATTTTTATCTTCATCAGAAGCATCATCAGCAGGCTGGTCACCTAGCGGTGCATCAAGCACATAGAGCTTCTTGCAAGCGGTGAGGAGAATCCTCAGGTTAAGTGCCCAGTTGGTAAAGTTGCTTCCATTGTTCGCTACTTTTTCTCTCTCCATGAACATATTGAAATTGAAGGTGGGTGGTGCCATGATCTACAACATATGTGCAAATACTATTTAGACTATGTTGATGTTAAATTAAGTTCAAGTTAATTCTAAAATTATCCCATGAACTCCCACTCAAAAACAGCATGCCTCTTAGTCGTCTTTAGTGATTACGCAAACCAAATTCACTACACCAAAACCAATCATCACGTGAGACGATGTAGTTGCAAAGGAGAATATCAACATGTTCATCATATAATCCATATGACTCATGCTTTACCTTTCGGTTACGTGTTCTGAGTCCATGTCTGTACATGCTAGGCTCGCCAAGTAGAACCATAGTATTGCGTGTGTTTCAAGGCCATGTCTGTACATGCTAGGCTTGAAAACACCCGTTGTATGCGAACGTTGAGTCTATCACACTCGATCATCACGTGGTGTCTCGAAACGACGAACTTTCTTAACGGTGCATACTTAAGGAAGAACACATTATTATTTTGATATTAAGTGAGATGGATCATCTTATAATGCTACCGTCCCGATCTAAACAAAATAAGATGCATAAAAGGATAAACATCACATGCATGGATAATGTGATATGATATGGCCCTTCTTGCACTTGATCTCCATCTTGTGCATCATGGTATGATCTCCATCATTCCACCGACGTGGCACCAAGGTTCGGGGAACCTCCATCTTGGTTGTCCATTACAACATATCATATGGATATGATATACACAACGCATCCCATAAAAATAAGACAACCATATGGCTCCAGCCGGTATGTCAATAATTTACAAAAGATATTATCTCATACATAACGTTTGTAACATTGACCATATCATATCACATGCCTTGAAAAACAAGTTAGACGCCTCTAATTTATTTTTGCATATTTTACGTGGCTTGGGCTTACGAGTTTAGAACCGTTCATACCTACGTACAAGAGCCAAAACGTTGATAAAACATATTTTTAACAACCCTTTGTAGATTAGATCTTAACTATAGTAGGAGAAACGGACACCCCCTTAGTCACAAGTGAGACAATTCTCGCGTACATAGTACACGTAAACTTAGTCTAGGGCAGCTTCATCCTACTATGCCACTAAAATCATAAAATACTCAAAGAGGCAAAAACATGATCATCAACGTCCACATACTCCTATGTGTTCTACCCGTACATATCATCTACGCATAGATCCGGCTCTGATACCACTGAAGGGTACGTTGCATAGAAAACAAAAAAATTCCTACGCGCGATAAACTCGAGTGGCCAAGATCTAATCTAGGAGATGAAAGGTAACGGGGAGAAAGAGAGTCTTGAGATAACATACCCTCGAAGACTCAAAGTGGTACGAGATAAAATCTCGTTGTTGGCGTAGTCGTACTCACGCCGATCCCGAGCGAGAAGAAGTGCACCGCAATCCGGCGGTGCCTCCGTAATCGGTCACACGTTCAGCTCGATGAAGACTTCCGTTCCCTCGATCCAGCGGTTAGCGGAAGTAGAGGATCCCCCGGAACTCCAGAAGCACTACGGCGTGGTGGTGGTGAAGAATCCCACGTTCAGGGCTTCGCCAAGCCGGAGACCATGGAATGGAGCAGCGGGTGGAGGGAAAAGGAAGTGGGTAAGTGTGTGGAGAAGAGAGATCTCTCACCATCCTTTTATAGGGGACGGGGAGGCAGCCCAAGGGGGGTGCGACCAGCCATGGGTGCCCCCACCTCTTCCCCTCTTCATGTGAGTGGAAGCCTCACTCACACCCACTCATGCTCCCTTAATTTTCCACTTAGAAAATCCAAAGGTTTTTCTTTAATAAATAAATAAAAAGTTTTTATTTCTTTATTTATATTTGTTAATTCGATTAACAAACATTTTCATGCAGCACCTCGAATCATTTGTTAATTCTATTAACAACCATTCGATGAAAAACCCCTTGAACTATTTCAATTTTCCCCCAAAACAATTTTGGAGTTGCCCAAAACATTATTCGATATTCCTTATCATGTCAAACGCTTCATCGAACCTTAAGTGTGTCACCCTACGGTTCGTGAATAATATAGACATGATCGAGACTCCTCTTCGATCAATAATCAACAACAGGATCTGGAGATCCGTGATGACTTCTATATATACAACAATGACTTTCGTGATCGTGTGAACCTTTCAACGTCGTAACGATTTCTCTTTGTCTCGCGATATTTTACTTGTCCGAGATCCAATCATTGGTATCAACCATACCGTGTTCGATCTCGTTACCTGACAAGTACTCTTTTCTCGTTACCGTGATATAACATCCTTGTGATCATATCACGTGCTTGCAAGCGGTGTCGATGTGATATCACCGAGAGGGCCCTGAGTATATCTCTCCGTCATATTGGATGGACAAATCCCACTCTTGATCCATGAGCTTCAACTAACACTTTCCGAATACCTAACGCCACCTTTATAGTCACCCTTTTACGGTGTGACGTTTGATGTCATCAAAGTATTCTTTCGGTATTAGTGATTAACATGATCTCATGGTCTAAGGAACAATGTTACTCCAAATGTAAGACATAACAACAAAACTAAATGACTTGATCGTATTTTTATACTTAGTTAGGGTCTTAAGTTCATCACATCATTCTCCTAATGACATGACCCCGTTATTATCAACATCCAATGTCCATCATCACGAAACCTTGATCATCTGTTAATCAACGAGCTAGTTAAAAGAGAGGCTTCTCTAGGAACGATGATTTGTTTATTAATTACACATGTATTAACATTTCCGGTTAATACAATTCTAGCATGAGAAATAAACATCTATCATAAACAAGTAATAACATAATAAACACTTTATTATTGCCTCTCGGGCATATTCCCTTCAATGAATAGTGCATCCACTATCAATTATCCATTTAGACTCACCGGACGCATAGTCCTGCAAGAAATCATTAACTAGAGTTAGGACCTGAGGAGGGTCCCCTCACGTTAGAAACAAGGGTCTTTGGAACCCAAATAGTATAGTCAATGAAACCCTCAATTGGACCAACATATTTAGCTTGCACAACACCATAATAATCAACATATAAGAAATGGTGTTGATTCTTAGTTCCCGCAGGGTTGCTACGAGTAGTGTCATCCCTAATGACAATACCACTTGAAGCAACACTCTTCTTAGCTTGTGCGGGCTTGGCCTTGTTCTTGTTTTTCTTATTCTTTTTATTCTTCTTGGAAACATAGCCAAGACCTTGCTTGCCCACTTGTGGTTTAGGAGCAACCACTCGTGGCTTGGGAGCAACATGTGGCTTAGAAACCACAACCTTCTCAATACTAGGGCCCTTGCCCTTGATTCTTGCTAGCTCTTCCTTCAACCTAGCATTCTCCTCAATAATATTTTCATGATCACAAAAACAAGTATAGGTACTAGGCACATTAAATTGATTGAGTTGAGTTTGAAGATGTTCATGTGACTCTTTGAGAGTATAGTGTTCACTCTCCAAAGCCTTGTGAGCCTTGGTGGGCTTCTCAGACTCCACGGTTGGTTTATCATGACGAACCCCAAACTCAACCTTATCTTTTTTAGTTTTATTATATTTAACAATTGCAAGGTCACGTTCTTTAGTGATATTAGCAAAAAGTTCATTATGTGACTCTTCAATAGTTTCAAGTTCCTCCTTAAGAGAAACTCGACCCTCATGCTGTTCCTCAAGAGTCATAGAGAGATATGCCTTTCATCCGCATCTCTCCTTTCAATCTCACCTTTATTCTCAAGAGCTTCATGGGCCTCTCCCAATTGTCTCATTAGGATATCAAAGTACCTCTTGGTCTCACCTTCGCACATTAGACGTAAAACATTCCAAAGAGGCAATTTCATCTTCTACACTAGGACTACAAATGTTGTTCATTTCATTTGGAGTCTTAGAGATGATAGAATATGCTACCTCTCAGGCCTTAGCCATGAAGCACTTGGCGTTGGGTTGAGGAAGATTCTCATTCGGGGATTCGAAAAGAGATGAGGAAGATGAAGTTGATGCAATAGCAAGACCGTCCACTTCACTTGTGGATTCTTCTTCTTCATCACATCCGGGGTCATATTCCTCTTGAGTCACTAGAACAAACTTGGTGGGAGGCTTCTTGTTGAAAGTTTTCTTCCTGAAGTGAGGTTTCTTGTAAGAAACCTTTGGTTTGTCCTTGCGGATGAGATTGTCTCCATCATGTTCTCTATTCTCATATGGGCACTCCACAATGAAATGGTGCTTGTCTTGAAAATTGAAGCAAGACCTGACTTTTTGAGTCCCTTCCTTGCCATAGCTAGACTTGGTATTCTCCTCAACATACGCCTTGGACTTTGGGAGGATTCTTCCAAAACTTTTGCACGACAAGAGAAATGACATCCTTGAGCATGGTGTCATATTCTTAATCCTTAAAAGGGGCCAAGTCCTCAATTCATGCTTCTTGATGTTCAACCTCCCTTGACACCACCTTGGCCTTCAAAGCAACGGAAGCTCCTTTGTGCATTACCATGACTCTAGCATGGTTGTCAAGAGAATTCTTTGTTTGCACTTGGAAGGATCTATTTTCTTGCATCACTTGGGTTGAGGTCAGGGATGCAAAGTCATGTATTCCTTGAAGAATCTTCAAGTCCACAGGCTCAAAATGCATGAGAGAACTTATGTACTTCCTTTATATCCAAGCATCATCAATATAGTTGGCACCAACATTATTGAATGCGGTGGCAAGAGTCTTGAGCCTCCGATACATGTCTTCATGGTTCTCATCATCATGCATATAAAATCCTTCGTCTTCATTGCTCAAGGTATCATACCTATTCCTCTTCATGCTTTCACTGCCCAAAAAACATGACGACAAGAGCATCTCATGTTTCTTTAGCGGTGGAATATTGTTGAAGATGATGAAGGTGGTTTGGACCCACGGCTTGTTGAATAATGGACGAGATGGTGTAGTTGAGTTGACAATCTATGACTTATTTTATTGCCAAGTTCTTGGGGTCATGAGGCTTTTATCCATCATGAGTGACCCTCCAAAGTTCAATACTAGAAGAGTTTAAGTGAGTTTCCATAATATTGCCAATCACCAAAAGAATGTGCATCAAGTTTAGGAGGTTCTCCTCTAGGAATTATATGCGGATGTGGGACAGGAGGATCGAGAGATTAGTGTTCTTCAACAGAGTGGTAATCTCCTTTCCCTTCCGTACCCTTATCGGTGGAGTTATTAAGGGGATCAATTTTAGGTATTTCACCATTAGTTCCATCTTTAGCACCCCCCGGAATTTCTTCCAGAGGCGATGAAGTGGAAGTCTTTGTTCCCTTGGCTTTCATGAATTGCAACAAGAGAGTTCGCAACTCGTCAATTTTTCCATCCATGGATGGGGTCAAGGAAGTTTTCAAATCCTTGAGATCATCCATAGTGACATGTGTCGCGGGATCACTGACTACCGTATCATCGGCCATACTAAAACTTTTTGGCGGTTAAGACCAAAATAAGAGCCGAGGCTCTAATACCAATTGAACGGATAGTATGGGAACCTAGTCAGTGGGTGAATACGTGCGACGACCGATCTTAATTTTTCTTCAAATTAAGGCTTGACACAAAGGTAAATTCTCTAGATAATGCAACTGAGGTGAATTTACCTATATGACAAAAATAACGATAAATACAATACAAGCACAAGTAAAGGAGAGGGAACAAGATAACCGGAAATGGAAGCACGCAGAGACACGATGTATTCCCAAGTTCCTCCTTGTTAAGGGTGTACGTCTCGTGCTCCACAAGAAAACCCTAGACTAGATCCCCTCAAGTGAATGAGGGGGAAATGAAGAACCGCTTGGTGAAGATATGGATCGGGGCCTTCTCCTCCAATGCTCCAAGAATCAACGAGTTTGGGTGGAGGGATTGGGAGTAATTGAAGATTTGGTGAGCTCAATAAATGCACTTGAATTTCTTGTAAGAACTGGAGCTTGTTGAAGAAGGGGATGGGCTATTTATACCCATCCCACAAATCTGACCGTTTGGGGCATTTACTGCCTCACCCGGTAGTACCGGACGGCATCCGGAAGTACCGCCCATATAGATCTTCACCTTGGTCAACGCTGCTTCGTAGACAGAATTCTACATTCCGTACTACCGAGCGGAGCCGGTAGTACCACGATGAACTATCGGACGCCCCCGGTAGTACCGAACTAGACAGAAGCTGCGGGGTAGAGATAATGTGAGTCCAGTGCTAAAAATAGGAAAGTCCAGTACTACCGAGCCGGTTCGGTAGTACGGCAAATTTGGTACTACCGAGCTGATTCGGTAGTACCTCCCCACTGCGCTTCTTCAGTTCCATCAACACACGCACCCCATCCAAGGTCGGTAGTACCGGGCAGAGCCGGTAGTACCACGCTGGACTACCGGACGAGGCCGGTAGTACCGAATTGTACAGAAGGGTGCGCACAGATTCCAGAACTGAAATTGGGAAAATCCGGTAGTACCGGCCCAGACGGTAAAGCCTCCATATGACAAAATTATTCGATGGATTTCAACGGGGTTTGCCATAATATTAATAATACCAACATGTATAAAATAAGCACAACAATATCATGTAATCACTTAGCACACATCAGAGCTCTTAGTTGTCAACAAACATCAAAACAGAATGCATGGAAATGCTCATTCAGTCTGGATTCTGAAACCGCCAACCGCGAGCGGTTCTCCAGGTGTCTTCTCACCCGCGGGACTCTTCTCCCGGTGGATCTTCACCGAGAAGGTTTGCCTCCAAAACCCCCAGTGCGGGCGAATGCCGAAG
The DNA here is from genome assembly GCA_028641055.1 of Alopecurus myosuroides. NCBI lineage: Eukaryota > Viridiplantae > Streptophyta > Magnoliopsida > Poales > Poaceae > Alopecurus > Alopecurus myosuroides. The sequence continues at coordinate 290,176,868 of CM054059.1, forward strand.
AAGCACTCGCACAACACCATGAAGCATGAGATGTGTTGCACCGGGTTCGGGGGAAGGTCGTGGAGCTAGATGCCATAGATGTACAGCAGCCCACGAAGAAATGGGTGAAAAGGCAAGACAGACCTTGCGAGATGTGCCCCAAGAACGCAACACACTCGTTGACTCGGGGGCTCGAAACGTCTTCCTCCTTTCCGGATGGCGCACACGGTTCAAATCTTCTGGAGGGATCAATCCCTTCTTCTGCATCTAGATGATGCTCTTCCTCATTACGTTGGAGGAGCGCCATTCACCGGTCTTCTTCTGAGAAGCCGACGAGGCGACGCACCCGTCCTTGGTCAACGATGCTGGCGCAACACGCTTGCTCCTTCGGCTACCGACCATGGAGGTTCTTTGCAGAAGACTGAAGGTGTAAAGGGGAGCTGGAGAAAGAAGATGGGAAAAGCGAAGGGGAAAAGTGATTCTCCCCGTAGGGCCCATTTTATACCATGGTCAGGACGTCTCGGGCCATCGATCCTCACCGGAGAAGGATTCATGGCGGTAATCCAGGCTACCACGCGTAGGGTGGAAACGAAACGCCGAGGGTGATGGTGCACTTGCTGGAAAACCCCAAGAGGAAGGTATGATGAGCACAACAACAGTTTTCCCTCAAAAAGAAACCAAGGTTTAATCGACCACTAGGAGGAAGGAGTAACTTCTGAAGGTTGATGCAGCCGAGATGGCAGGGCGCACTACCGGTTCAACAACAACATGGAACCTACACAACACAAACAATTCACTTTGCCCCAACGAAGCAGTGAGGTTATCAATCTCACCAGGTTTGCTGAACACAAAGAGGTTAAACGTATGGTGTGGAAAACAGTAGGAAAGCAGTATGAAAGCAATAGCAGCAGTATGAAAGTAGTAGGTGTTTTATCAGTATGAGGAAAAAGGACCGGGGTCCACAGTTCACTAGTGGTGTCTCTCCGTGAAAGATAAATAACATGTGTGGTGAACAAATTATAGTTGGGCAATTGTCATAAATGAAGGTTGCACCGTAGTGCATATGCAAGACATAAAGATTACTATGTGATTCATGCGGGCATTACAACAAAATACATAGACCGTCGTCCAACTGCATCTATGTCTAATTATCCACCCTCTGAATATCATCTGAACAAACGTTGGGTATTAAGTTGCTAGCAACAGATTATCGCCATAAGCAAAGTGTGTAATGTAAACAATGTAAACTAGGTAAACAACGTTGTTGTCTCCCTAATGGCAACATTACATCCTCCATCCGTCAGGCTTCAGTCACTCGAGCACAGATGCAAAGGAGGCATGAACCCAGTATCGAGCATAAATACTCCCTCTTGGAGTCACTAGCATCTACTTGGCCAGAGCATCTACTAATAACAGAGAGCATGCAAGATCATGAATAACATATGCATGAAGATAACATGGTAGATTGATAATCAGAAGACATAGCATTCGACATTCATCAGATCCCAACAAACACAACATGTAGCATTACATAAAGATGATCTCGATCATGTGAGGTAGCTCACGAGATCTACACATGATGTACAAAGTGGAGAGAACGACCATCTAGCTACTACTATGGACCCGTAGTCCAGGGATGAAGTACTCACGCATCACTTTGGAGGAGGGCATGGTGGTGTAGACCCCTCCGGTGATGAATTCCCCTCCCGACAGGGTGCCGAGGTGAGCTCCAGATCCCTCCCGATCTCGGGATGATGATAACGGCGGCCTCCGTTGTTTTTTGGGATGAAGTGGTATATATTTAGGGTTTACGTCTCAAGGCGGTGGAGGTTCGGGGGGGCCACACCACCCCATGGCGCGGCCAGGGGCGTGCCGCCCTATGGTGTGGGCTCGCTGAGGCCCCCCTCCAGGTCTCTTCGGGACTCTGTGGAACGTTCGGGAATTCTAAGACTTCCGGGCTTCGAATTTTCCTATTCCGAGAATATTTTCAGAACAACTTTTCTGAAACTAAAAATAGCAGAAAACATGGAACTGGCTTGGTGGCATCTTATCAATAGGTTAGTCCGGAAAAGCGATAAAAATGACATAAAGTGTATATCAAACATGTGGGAAACAATAAGAAAAAACATGGAACATTAGAAATTAAGGATACCTTTATGACGTATCAACATCCCCAAGCTTAGTTCCTACTCGTCCTCGAGTAGGTAAACGATAAAAAGATATAATTCTGAGGTGACATGCTACCAACATAAACTTGATCATCAATAATGTAAAAGCATAAGTAAGCTGAGATCATAGAACTTCAACGCAAGCATGATAAATAGAATTTTAATAATAAAGCATAGCAATCACCTTGCATCATGAGAAGTAACACAAATAAAAGATCATGAATAACAATGCAACAGAAGATATACGTTTGTTTCAAGTATAGAGAAAACATGTCAAAGTGATATTTCGCTAGTCCTTTAAGAGTGAGGCAAAACATAAATGCCAGGACACCTTCAAAGTTCATGAGGAAGACTAGAAGAAATAATTAGAGAACAAGGAATAACACATCATGAATCAATTAATAATGTTTATGGGTCAAATGCACATAAAAATCAGAATGGCAACTATGCTCTCTCAACCGTGCATAAAGTTAGAAGATGGAGACTCAACATAAAAGTAAAAGAAAGGCCCTTCGAAGAGGGAAGCATGGATCACTCATGTGCTAGAGCTTTTATTTTATTAAACAGAGGTATAAAAATCTTGACACTCCTCCCTATCATCTTACACAAACCATGGCTAACTGAATCCTCGGGTGCCTGCCAACAATCACATACCATGGAGGAGTGTCTATATTTTAAGAGAGGTGTATGCTTATGTCAACGAATGGTAAACAGAAAATACAGTACATCACAAGCCAACTAGACTTCACAAGAGAGGCTCCCATAGAAGGACGCATCTGGGTAGAAGGTCATCCCTCTTTCATTTTTGTTTACACAATTATGCTTTAACTGATAAATCAGGGGCAAACATAGTGAAGAGAATTTGTGTTATTAATTTGGGGATGTGCACCCCGCTACCAGCTCTTCTATCATTGGATAATAGGATGAAGCCACTAGTCCTGGGTGTGAAAGTCCAATCAACAAGTATGATAAAGATTCTCTATTTACGTCCTCATGAGCTAAAAGAGGAGCACAAAACAGGAGTAATTTTGAAAGTTTTAAAGGTAACACATGAGCAATTTACTTTGGAGTGGCGGTTAAATACCACATGTAGGTAGGTATGGTGGACACAATGGGAAAACTTTGGTTTTTGGGAGTTGGATGCACGAGTAGAGCTCATACTCAGTACACGTGGAGGCTAGCAAAATACTGGGAGCGACAAATCAAGAGAGCATAAGAGCCATAATCATGCATAGTGACATAAACATAATTAATCAAATCATAAGTGGTACCACAAGTTCAAAAACTAAATGATAATAGAGGCTATAAGTGACTTGTTCATAGTCATAAACATGGTGTGAGCATGCGCCAAGTCAACCAAATAAAATATTCAAAGGAGAACACCACAAACTTATGCTTCAATATGACAAGAAAAACTCATGATTCTTTCAATGGCACATTAAACACTCTCAGCTATTTGAGGCTAATCATGCTACTAAATAACCACAAGGATTTAGAACTAAAATAACATCTAGCATGATATGAAAAAATCTAGCCACAGTCTATACAAACTTCTACTTGCACCGTTAAAAATTCTACCTCAAGCAGCAGTTTCTTTTCCCAACAAGCACCATACAAAACATGCTTTAACAAAAACTCTCTAAATTCTACAGCAAGCAAACATGAGAGTACTCACATAACACTACTAAAACTAACAGCTCTGAAAAATAGATGCAATGAAAACTAGAGCTAAACAGGAATTTTTGCAGCAACTAGAAGAAAAGCTAAGAATACTAGCATAGCAAGTATTCAAACGAAAAAGAGAAGTGTGCCTCTCTCCCAAACAAAGAATGCTAGGGCCCAACTATATTACTGCAGCAAGGAAAACAAAACAAAAACAAACAGACGCTCCAAGTAAACTTCATATGATGTGACCGAATAAAAATATAGTTTCACGAGAAGTGACCTGATAGATTGTTGATGAAGAAGGGGATGCCTTGAGCTTGCACTCTTCTTGATCACATATATCACCTCTTCTCTTGACCCTTGAAAACTTCCTTCACACCACACTCAAACAGTAATTCGCATTAGAGCGTTAGTGAAACAATAAAAAAATACATTGGTTATGTATGGCACAAGTGCTATTGATACTTTAAAACATAAGCTACCGCCACTGATGTCTCGTGAAGCAAATAATTCCACTTGACATTGCAAAAGAGCAAATGCAAGAAAAATGGCAGAATCTGTCAAAAGCAGAACAGTCTATAAAGACGAATTTTTTCGAGGCACTTACGTTGCTCAGATCGAAAAACTTAAAGAACGAAAAAGCTGCAAGGGAGAGCTCTAGAACCCTCCCGATCTCGGGATGACGATGACGGCGGCTTTCGGTGTTTTTTGGGACGAAGTGGTATATCTTTAGGGTTTACGTCTCGGGGGGTGTAAATAGGCGAAAGAGCAAAGGCGGTGGAGGCCGGGGGCCCCACACCACCCCATGGCGCGGCCAGGGGCGCGCCGCCCTATGGTGTGGGCCCCTTGAGGCTCCCTCCGGGTCTCTTCGGGACTCCATGGAACCTTCGGGAATTCTAAGACTTCCGGGCTTCGAATTTTCCAATTCCGAGAATATTTCCAGAACAACTTTTCTGAAACTAAAAACAACAGAAAACAGTGAACTGGCTCTGTGGCATCTTGTCAATAGGTTAGTCCGTAAAATCGATAAAAATGACATAAAGTGTATAGCAAAGATGTGGGAAACAATAAGAAAACAACATGGAACATCAGAAATTAAGTATACGTTTATGACGTATCAGAGGGGTGGTTTCCCTGCAGGATCTTTAAAGATGATCATGCATGATTAACTGCACACTAGGAGGGAAAACCGTCACACGATGGCCGGTATTCGATCAAAAAGCTATGTTGGTGGGCCCACTGATGACCCACAAGTATAGGGGGTGCATCGTAGTACTTTCGATAAATAAGAGTGTCGAACCCAACAAGGAGCAGAAGGTGTTGACAAGCAGGTTGGATAGAGGATTCACTGTAAACACTAACAAGCGGGTTTTTGGTTGTTTTGGATATAGCAGATAAATAAAGTGCGAGTAAATAAAGTGCAGTAAATAATATTGCAGCGAGTGGCCCAATCCTTTTTAGAGATAAGGACACGCCGGTTGTGTTACTTATGACTACCAAACGTTCTCGAGGACACATGGGAATTTCGTCAAGTGCTTTATCTTCGTTACAGTTGATTAATGTCCATTGGTTTGTGAAGTGTTGGTGGGTGAACCTATGCTTATGCACCGCCCAACTAGGACTAATACATACTTGTGATTATACCCGTCGTAAGCATCCGCAAATACAAGAAAGTAATTAAGATAAATCTAACCATAGCCTTAAACCTCCGGGATTCTACGCTCCCTCGTGCATTGGTTTCCTAACGGGGGTTTAGGTTTTTGTCACTCCAGCAACCCCACAATTAGTAGCCAAATACACAATGCATCCTCCTAGGCCCATAATGGTGAAGTATCATGTAGTCGATGTTCACATGACACCACTAGAAGAATAGCAACACAACTTAAATACCGAACCACGAGATATTACTTCAAGATAACTTCACTACTAACATCATGACTTCTCCCATGTCCTTAAGAACTAAACGAACTACTCACAAGACATCATATGGATCATAATCAGAGATGATATAATGGATAAAACAATCTGGTCATAAAGTGATAACACCGGTAAATTTCACAAGCATCAACTAGTAACAAGTAATCCACACCGGGAGAGAGATCTAATGTAAAACAACAATAGAGGTCCCTAATTGTTACAGAGGGATGACGATGGATGATGAAGGTGATGGTGCTGGTGGTGATGATGATGATGATGATGACGATCTTGATGATGCCTGGAGCGATGACGGTGACGATGGCGATGATTTCCCCTCTCCAGAGAGGAATTTCCCCAGCAGATTTCTCCCTGCCAGAGATCTTTTCTCTCTCTGATGTTTTCCGCCCCAAGGCGGCGGCGGAATAATTCTTCGATGATAGTATGGGGCTTAGGGTTCCCTAGGGTCATGTACGCGAAAAATATCGACCAGAGGTAGGCCAGAGTGGCCACACCACCTGGCGGCATGGCCAAGGGGGGGCGCCACCTGGTGGTGTGGGCCCCTGGTGGCCCCCCTCCGGCTCTCCTTGTGGCTGGCTCCCTCATATGGACTTCTAAGACATCTCCGGTTTCCCCCTCTTCTTCTGATCTTCTGAAATAGGGTATCCTGACGGTGCTTTTTCCATCAGATTTCTGGTCCCGGTGTTTATTCTCCAAAAAATTATGAAACATGCAAAATAAGATAAAATAACATAAGTGATGCATCATAACATGAAATATATCGATGAATAACAGAAAATAACAATATAAAATGGTGATGCAAAAAAGGACGTATCAACTCCCCCCAAGCTTAGACCTCGCTTGTCCCCAAGCGAAACTGAACTCAGTAAACATGACCACAGGTTTATGGAGTGAGGTGTCGATAAAATAAAATACATACAAATCATTTTAGACAACAACTTCCTCTCATATAATCAAACTTGGAACAAGTAGAGGAACAACAAAGGTGCAAAAAGTAAATCAAAATTGGTGAGGGCAAACTTCGTTCTTGGTCAGAGAACAATTAACAGTGTACTTATCTTTCGATCATAGTCTTTATACTAGAGCTATATTGCAGAGTTTATCATGCTCAATTATAACGGTCTCTTTGCAAACATTGGTAACTTTCAAAGTGGTATTCAAACGGATAAAAGCATTTGCAGAAACAAGGAAGAATAAAGACCATGATTGAGTAAATCAACATGTAGCTGGATGAATCACAATAAGTCAAATGCTTGCTTAAGACAGAAAGAAGTAGGTTTACTGACTCAACATAAATGTAAAATATAGGCCCTTCGCAGAGAAAAGCAGTGATCACTCATGTGCTAGAGATTTAATTTTGTAAAATAGAGGTATAAAATGGTTGACACTCCTCCCAACCTTTCTTACACAAACCATGGCTAACCGAATCCTCGGGTGCCTGCCAAGAATCACATACCATGGAGGAGTGTCTAATTTTAGAGGTGTATGTTTATTTCAACGACTGGCAAACAGAAAATACAGTACGTCACAATCGAACTAAACTTCACAAGAGCGGCTCCCATAGAAGGACGCAACTGGTATAGAAGGTCATCCCTCTTTCTCTTTTGTTTACACAATTATGCTTTGATTGATAAATCAGGGGCAAAATAGTGAAGAGAATTTGTGTTATTATTTGGGGCTGGGAACCCCGCTGCCATCTCTTCTAGCATTTGGATAAGCGGATGAAGCCACTAGTCCAAGGTGTGAAATCCAATCAACAAGTAAGATAAAGATTCTCTATTTGCGTCCTCATAAGCTAAAACAGGAGCACAAAACATGTGTAATTTTGAAGTTTTAAAGGTAGCACACAAGTAATTTACTTGGAGCGGTAGTGAAATACCACATATAGGTAGGTATGGTGGACACAAATGGCAAGGTTTTGGGCTCAAGGTTTGGATGCACGAGAAGCATTCCCTCTCAGTACAGGTTTTTGGCTAGCAAGGTTAGGTAGCAAGCATAAGAATAGGAGTAAAAAAACAAAAACATATATGATAAAGCCAATCATGCAATCTTCCTTGAAGGTGCAAACAAAATTATTTGAGAATACTAAGATTATGAGCTAACAAGAAGGAAAGATCATGGAATAATATATCTACATGCAACTCCCTCCTTTCTACTTAAGTCTCAACGAATTGTTGCTACTGACCAATGCTAAGTTTGCCAAAACCAACTAGATTATCTTGAAGCTCCAACATTGATACCAATACTAATAACAAGATCTATCACATAACAAAAATTGCAAACTAAAATAAAGCAGAGCAAGTAGATCATGAAACTTCTCATTAATATTTCATTACGGCAACTCAAACCAAGGGATACAACGATAACCAACTAAGGAGTAACACTTCCATACTGCAAACCATACTATATGATATTTTCTCTACTCACGATATGACTCTACTAAAAGGTAAAAGGGTGAAAGATAAAGGTGATACTGCGGCACTCGCCCAAGCTTGGAACAAGCCAAGGGGATGCCAATACCAATGACGAATCAATTCTTTGGTGGTGGTGGTGACTAATTCTCAATGAGCTGATAAATTGATTTCTTTATATCTTCAATTGCGAACATAAGCATACGCATCACCTCCGTATTGGGATCAATACGGTTTGCATGCTTGTCAGACGGTGAATTCCAGCCATCAAGTTTTCCCCCACACATCCTTAGGTTGAGAGCTTTCTCTATCTGCACGGTTAGAACGATCCATATCCCAGCAAGAAGGCAACCTTGACTCGGGTACCCTCATATATTGATATTCATGAATTAAAGTATGGAAATGTCTCTTAATACTTGAAAGTGGAATATTTGGGGATAAAAAATGAAGTCGGGACTTCCATCTAGTGTTCGTCCTCGCCGTTTGCTTGCAAGGTTTTGTAACCACTCCAATGCTTGTGATGGTGGCGCGTGGACGCACCCGTGGGTTTTCTTCTACATCTCCTTCAGCTCCACGCTCGATCTCCTCCTCCGGCTTCCGGTCTTGGAGATCATCTTCCTTAGGTCCCTTCCCCTTGTTGTCATTGGCGGAGACCATGATGCTTCTTAAACTGAAAACAGATCCTGGCAGAAACAGCTCGAAACAAAAACACGACGAGAAAATGATATACGGACCTCGGGGGGGGGTGCGGAGGGTTATATAGCAACAATATTCGTAACTAAAGGAAAGTACAGGTCGAAAAAGAGTCGGAGAGGGGCTCCGGGGAGCCCACACCATAGAGTGGCGCGACCAAGGGTGGGCCCGTGCCCCGACATGGTGTGGTGCCTCCGGGCACCTTCTCCAACTCCTCTTTGGCTCGGTATTTTTTATATTTTCCAAAAACCAATAAATTATAACTTGGAAGGTCATCCGCGAACTTTTTCTTAATAGAACTATTACCTATTCCAAAACAGACTCTGCGGATTCTGGAATCTTCCCTCTAATGAACTTCTCCGGAGTCATTGCTTGAATAACATCAACATCCTCATCATAGGAATCTCCAGAAATATAATGTTTGGGTCTTTTCCCATTTACCACTTGTGTAGTGTTATCTTTGAGGGAAGAAATTTTGATTGCACCCGAACGATACACTTCTTCAATAATATAAGGTCCTTCCCATCTAAACAGTAATTTTCCTGCAAAAAATCTGAGACGAGACCGATACAATAGAACTTTCTCACCAACATGAAACTCTCTTTTAAAGATTCTTTTATCATGCCATTGTTTAACTTTCTCTTTAAAGATCTTGGCATTTTCATAAGCTTCACATCTCCATTCATCTAAATGATTCAAATCAAGCATTCTTTTCTTACCTGCTTTGTGTTCTTTCACTGCCCAATAAGCTTTGTGTTCTAATTCTAAAGGCAGGTGACAAGCTTTTCCATAAACCATTTTATAGGGAGACATAACCATAGGATTTTTATAAGCAGTTCTATAAGCCCATAAATCATCATTCAACTTACCAGGCCAATTCTTCCTAGATTTATTAATAGTCTTTTGCAAGATAGATTTAATTTCTCTATTTGATAATTCTACTTGCCCACTGGTTTGAGGATGATAAGCTGAGGAAATTCTATGATTAACATCATATTCAGTCAAAAAGATAATAACTCCTAGGCATTTCATTACGTCTAGAAACTCTTGGACATTCATCACAAGATAAAATAGATTTACATGCATCTTTAAAGAGGGTAGGCCAATAGAAACCTGATTGTAGAACCTTCTGTGCGGTTCTATCTCCAGCATGATGTCCTCCATAAGCACTACCATGGCAATTCTTCAATATTTCACACTGTTCATGATCTGGAACACATCTTCTCATAATACCATCTACTCATTCTTTATATAAATGTGGGTCATCCCAAAAATAATGCCTCAAATCATAGAAGAATTTTCTTATTTGTTGAGTTGTAAATGTTGGAGGCAAATACTTTGAAACAATAAAGTTAGCATAATCAGCATACCATGGACTATCTTGGGATTTTACCTTTAATGCAGCCAACTGTTCATTTGGAAAACTATCATTAACAGGAATAGGAACAAAGGTAATGTTTTCCAATCTAGACAAGTTTTCAGTAACAGGATTTTCAACACCCTTCCTATCCAAAATATGCAAATCAAACTCTTGTAAAAGCAACACCCATCTAATAAGCCTAGGCTTAGAATCTTTCTTTTCCATAAGGTATCTAATAGAAGCATGATCAGTATGAATACTAACCTTTGAGTCAACAATATAAGGCCTAAACTTATCACATGCAAAAACTACAACTAAGAACTCTTTTTCAGTAGTAGCAGAATTCTTTTGAGCAGCATCAAGAGTCTTACTAGCATAATGAATAACAATCAACTTCTTATCTACGCGTTGTCCAAGAACAACACCTACATCATAATCACTAGCATCACACATAATTTCAAAAGGTAAATTCCAATCAGGCGGTTGAACAATAGGAGAAGTAGTTAAAGTCTTCTTTAAAGTTTCAAAAGCTTCTTTACAATCATCATCAAAAATAAATGGTACATCTTTTTGAATAAGATTAGTAAGAGGCTTTGTTATTTTAGAGAAATCTTTAATAAACCTCCTATAAAAACCAGCATGACCAAGAACACTGCGAATACCTTTAACATCCCTAGGACAGGGAATTTTCTCTATGGCTTCCACTTTAGCTGTGTCAACTTCAATAACTCTTTCAGAAATTTTATGTCCAAGAACAATTCCTTCATTTACCATAAAATGGCATTTCTCCCAATTAAGAACAAGATTAGTTTCCTCACATCTCTGCAAAACATTATCAAGGTTCTGCAAACATTTATCAAAATAAGTTCCATAGACGGAGAAATCGTCCATGAATACTTCCACAATCTCTTCACAAAAACCATGAAAAACAGCAGACATGCATTTTGTAAAAGTAGCAGGAGCATTACACAAACCAAAAGGCATACGTCTATAAGCATAAGTACCATAAGGACAACTAAAGGTTGTTTTCTCTTGATCTTGCTTCTTAACAGCAATTTGAGAAAACCCAATAACCATCAAGAAAGCAAAAATGAGTTTTCTTAGACAACCTCTCTAGCATTTGATCAATAAAGGGTAAAGGATAATGGTCTTTATTAGTAACTTTATTAACCTTTCTAAAATCAATACACATTCTATAACCAACTACTACTCTTTGTGGAATGAGCTCATTGTTTTCATTAGGCACAACATTCATTCCTCCCTTCTTAGGGACACAATGCACCTTGCTCACCCATCTACTATCAGCAATAGGAAAAATAATACCAGCATCAAGAAGTTTTAATACCTCATTACTTACCACTTCCTTTATCTTAGGAATTAAACGGCGTTGATGTTCAACTAATGGTTGTGCATCAGGTTCAATATTAATAGCATGCTGACATATAGTAGGAGAAATTCCCTTCAAATCATCAAAAGTATATCCAATAGCTCCACGGTGTTTCTTCATAATTCCCAATAATATTTCCTCTTCTTCACCTAAAAGTTTAGCACTAATAATAACAGAATATATTTTCTTATCATCAATATATGCATATTTAAGATCAGCAGGAAGAGGTTTTAAATCAAAGACAGGATCCTCCTTGGGTGGTAATGTGGTACCCAAGTCTACCACAAGTAAATTATGTTTCAGTATCACGTGTTGACGACGAAGAATATTATCAATCTCATTTCTCTCTTCCATAAAGACATCACTCTCATGGTCCTCCATATATTGCTGCAAAGCATTTTTAGGAGCAAGAGCAATAGAAGCAAGTTGTTCATCTTTAAAATTCTCATCAGGCAATTTAGATTCATAAGGTTCTCTAGCAAATTTGGAGAAATTGAACTCATAAGATTTTACATCAAATTTATTCAAAATATTCTCTCTTTTACAATCTATAATAGCACCACAAGTGTTAAAGAAAGGTCTACCAAAAATAATAGGACAACTTTTACTAGCAGTCTTACCAAGTACTAGAAAATCAGTGGGATATTTAGACTTACCACATAAAACTTCCACATCTCTAACAATACCAATTGGAAAAACAGTTTCTCTATTAGCAAGTTGAATAACCACAACAATATATTCAAGCTCACAATAACCAATTTCATGCATAATTTCTCTATAAAGACCATAAGGTATAGCACTAGAACTAGCACCAATGTCACACAAACCATAATAGCATTGATCACCAATCTTAACAGAAAGCACATCAACACTAGTTTTCTTAGGTCTATGAGGATGAGAAACAATATTAGAAGCATCCTCACATAACATAATGTGTTCATCCTCCACATTTCCACAAACAAGATCTTTCACTATTGCTACTGCAGGTTCAACAGTTATTTATTCATCAGGTTCAATAGATTTCTTATTACTCTTATTAACCACACTAGCCACCATAGAGTGTTATTTCACCTTAGCGGAGAAAGGCGTTTTTTCAACCTAAGGCTCAGGAACAGCAGGATTAACAACATGCACTTCTACATTAATAGTAGGGACAATATCTTTATAAGGTGCATGATACTTGTGATAATTCTTTTTAGGAATATCAAGATAGGAGGAAAAAGCTTTAAGATAGTTTGCAAAGATTTGAGAATCAAGACCACAAACAGCACTAACATCATAGAAATCATTGGTTCCCATAAAAGATTTAATGCATTCATAATCATAGTTTATACTTGACTTTCTACCTTTGTCATTCTCCCATCCTTCGGTGTTTTCTTGAATACGGTCAAGAAGATCCCATTGCGCTTCTTCCTTCATACGTGTGAATGATCCAGAACAAGAAGCATCCAATAAATCCTTATCGTGAAGAGAAAGCCTTGCATAAAAATTATTGATAATAATATTTCTCGGGAGTTCATGAATGGGACATTTAAGCATTAATAACTTCATTCTCCCCCACGCTTGGGCAATACTCTCTCCATCATGAGGCCAGAATTTATAGATTTGATTCTGGTCTTTATGAATCTCACTAGGAGGATAGAATTTAGAATAAAAGAGAGGAACAATTTCCTCCCATCGAATAGATTCACCATTCTTTAGTAATTTGAATCATTAAGTAGCTCTTCCTTTCAACGATAAAGAAATAATACCTGCACACCTGAATAACTCGCATAATTCATGTATGAAGAGCAAATGATCACCGGGATGGACAGTTCCATCACCGTAATAGCAGTTATCCATAACACGTCCAACAATTTTCATGGTATTTTATAAGGATCTAATTCAGCAGATGACAGGTTACCAATTACCCTAGAAGCAACGATAGAAGTACCCCTAAATAGAGAACCAAAGGTATTCTCCATAATGAAATAAAATAGCAGATAGAAATAAAAACATCACTCGGAGTAAAAGATTCTCTTACCAATTCCACTTACCAATAGCGCTTCACTCCCCGCCAATGGCGCCGAAAAATAGTCTTGATGACCTACAAGTATAGGGGGTGTATCATAGTACCAATTCCACTTACCAATAGCGCTTCACTCCCCGCCAATGGCCCCTCTTGATGATGCCTGGAGCATCCAATCAACATGGTGAACATGGCTCCCATCTCGGAGATTATGGGCAATAAGGATGCGAGTGGCCGAGTTGCCAAATGGGCGATTGAGCTAGCCGCGTACACTCCGTTGTATGCGAGAAGAGAAGCAATAAAGTCACAAACTCTGGCGGATTTCTTGGTTGATTGGGCCGAGATGCAGTATGAGCCTCCCTTGCCGGAAACAAACTTCTGGAGGATGCATTTTGATGGCTCGAAAGTGAAAGAGGGGCTCGGTGCCGGTGTTGTGCTCACCTCACCCAAGAGGGATCAGCTCAAGTATGTGTTGCAGATTCACTTCTCGGAATCCAACAATGTTGCTGAGTACGAAGCCTTGGTCCATGGGCTGAAAATTTCCAAGGAGATTGGAATCCGGCGATCGTCTGCTATGGTGACTCAGACCTGGTAGTTCAAAAAGTCTCGGGGACTTGGGACGCGTTGGATGTCAACATGGCATCTTACCGGTTCCTCGTCCAGAATATGACCGGATTCTTTGATGGCTGTGAGTTCCATCACATTCATCGAGCTGAGAATGAAGCATCGTATGCTTTGTCCAAGTTGGGATCTTCTCGGAAATTCATCCCACCCGGTATCGCTCTGGAGCATTTGAGGAAGCCATCGATCAAGCCATCACCCAACTCGGAATCCATATTCATTCCAGGGCTACTGGACTCGAAAGTTGTTCCCATGGAGATTGATTGGGAGGGCTCAAAAGAGAACCCGGGGACTGCCTCTGCAAACCCGGGGATTGTCGCATTCATCGAGGGGATCATTTCTCAGTACTCGGGGACTCGTCTCCAACTCGGAGCAAGTCATGGCAGCTGATCCAATGGAAGTGGACGAACCAGTGTTTCCTATCCGGGAGACACCGAGTTGGGCGTTGCCCATATTATCCTTTCTAATGGATAGCACTCTGCCGAGTGACGAGGTCACAGCCAGGCAAATTCAGAGAAGATCTAAGGGCTACACCATCATCAACAAGGAGCTGCACAAGAGAATCCCTACTGGAGTGCTCCAACGCTATGTTGAGCCAGAAGAAGGAGAAGAGATCCTCAGGGAAATACACCAAGGAGAGTGTGGGCATCATGCCTCATCTCGGGCCTTAGTCAAGAAAGCATTCCGGCATGGTTTCTTTTGGCTCACTGCCTTGCAACAAGCAGAAGATCTGGTGAGGAAGTGCAATGGGTGCCAGAGGTATGCAAGCGAGATCCGCATGCCAGCTTCCGAGTTGAAGACAATTCCCATCACTTGGCCATTTCCTGTTTGGTGCTTGGATATGGTTGGACCCTTCAAGCCGGGTAGAGGCAACATGACTCACATCTTGGTCATGGTAGATAAGTTCACCAAGTGTATTGAAGTAAAGCCTATCTGGAAGTGTGATGGGAACAAGGCAGTGAGCTTCTTGAAGGATATCATTCTAAGATACGGCTAACCACATGGGATCATCACGGACAATGGAACAAACTTCGCTGAGGGAGCCTTTGCAAGATTCTGCAAGGAGAAGTGGATCCGGCTAGACATTGCGTTTGTCGCCCATCTGGCTTCCAATGGTCAAGTTGAAAGAGAAAATGGCATGGTCCTTTCCGGCATAAAGCCAAGGCTAATTGAGCCATTACAGCGAACCCCTGGTTGTTGGCTGGACAAGTTGCCGGCGGTGTTGTGGAGTCTAAGGACTACCCCTAACCAATCAACCGGATACACACCATTCTTCCTGGTATATGGAGTTGAGTCCATGTTGCCCACTAACCTTGAGCATGACTCACCCAGAGTAACCCTCTATACTGAGGCAGAGGCAAGAGAAGCCCGAGAAGATGATGTTGACCTACTGGAAGAAGCAAGAGAGTTAACTCTGTCACGCTCTGCTGTATATCAACAGAATCTGAGACGCTATCATAGCCGGAAAGTAAGCCCAAGGGTTTTCCGAGAAGGAGACATGGTCCTTAGGCTCGTGCATCGCACAGCCGGGATGCACAAACTATCCCCTCCATGGGAAGGCCCTTTCATTGTGAGCAAGGTGCTGCACAATGATGCTTACTATCTCATCGACGCACATGCACCGTAGAAGAATAGGGCGGATAAATACGGAGAGGAATCCAAGCGTCCCTGGAATGTAGCTCTACTCCGCCGTTTCCATTCCTGAACAAACTTTGTATGTATCTCTTCAACCGAATTAAATTCCACGTCGGAACTCTGAATTGAACTCGGGGACTGCGTGTGCTAAAACTTCTCTGTATTAATTATTGTCTATACTTTATCTACTCGGTTGGTTTACTTAGAATTTCATGTGCATATCTAGTAGTGTGTTTAAACCCAAGGGCCAACTCTTCGACTTCGCTGCTGTCCGCAACCCGGCTTCATGGCAAGCAAGAGAACAAGCCAAAGGTCAATGAACACACGAAAAATTGCTAAGGAAAAGAGAAGTGTGTCAACCGAGTAGGGTGTCTTTCCTTCTGTGTTCTCGGCTAAGTGTTGGGTAGCGTTAATATTCAAATCTCATAGTGGTTGAGTATCAGAAACTTGGTTTTGGAAATATTGTGGCTCGACTACCAAAATGTCACAAGTGGCAGGTAAGAGCAAAGACAAAAGAACTGAGTAGATGAAAAAAGCAACTCGGGGACTTGCATCTTAACGCAATCCGGCATTGAGCCAGGATTGCTAATTAACTTGATAAAACTAAGTAGCTCAAGGAGCGTTAAAATATTCATTACATTTGCACCCGGCATACCGGGGATCTGATAAACAGTTTGAGGTAAATTCAGAACAAGCACTTAAGGCATGGTTGATGGAGCGGAGTCGGCCTCTACAGTTGATAGATCTGAAGACGGGACGCTGAGTGTAGAAGCAGGCTCGGGAGCAGCAGTAGAGGTTGGAGCTGCGGATGAGGAAGCGATGTTCTCGGTGGCGGCATCTGTCGCGTTCAACTCGGGAACCGGAGTCTCGATCACCATATCGGTGGTGACAGTTCTGGCCGGAGCGGTGGGCTGCAACTCGGGCTGGGCTTCCTCAGTGGAAGCTCCGTGCTCGGTGGCCTCCTGCTCAGCATTCGGCGCGGCCTCCCTCTCGGCGTCGCCCTGCTCGGTTTCCTCCTGGGCATTGCCCTGCTCGGCCTCCTCATCACCAAGATTTTCTTGCTCCTCCTCATCGTCGCCAAGCTCGCTTTCCTGGCAGGCATCGTCATCTTGGCCTTCATCTCCTTCAGCGTCAGCTTCCTCGCCTTCAGCGTTGTCATCATCTTTCTCGGCATCAGTATCCGGCTCCGTGGGGTTCGTCGATGTACTGCTGAGTGTCAGCGTATGATGCGAGCTCGTAGGCGACTTCTTTGCGGTGCAAGATGTACTCATCTCGCTTGGTCCATTTGGAGTTGTTCTGGAGATCCTTGAGCTTCTCCAGATCCAAATTTTCATACCAAGAGAGCACAGTGTGGAGGGCTTTGCCTCCACCAACACGGCCTTTGCCTCCTTGACGTGGTCCAAGTCAGCGGCCATCTCGTTGATTGTGTCCGAGATCTGCTTCTCTGGCCAGAAAAGCTTATGCAGGCGCATAGCGGTTGAAACCATGGAGGCACCCATGCCCTTGAGTGAGAGTACCCGGGTCTTGATGCTCTCGATGTGATCTTCCATAGTGGCCGAGTCATCCACATTAAGGCCTAAAGATGCCCTCAACCTCCTAGCCTTCTCCACCGCAGTCTCAGCAGCAGGGTTGAGATCCTAAAAGGTATCTAGCATGGGAATTGCTAGGATGAGTCAGAAGGGAGAACTGAGAAGAAGAAAAACAGAAAGGAAGAAATCGGAAAATGAAAACCGGATAAAGAGTAGAGGTAACTCACAGCTCAGCTCCAGGACAAGGGCCCCTAGTCGGCGCGTCCAGTCTTCAGCCTGCCGGAACTGCTTGTCTTGGAGGCGGCGAGAATCGTCCACCATGACCTCGAGAGATTGGTTTCTCTCTTTCAGAGACCTAATCTCCCTCTCGAGCTCCAGCTTCTCCGTGGCGGCTCGATTCAATGCCTCAGTCTTCTCATTCCCGGCCTGCAGTGAAGTCTTGAGGGCATCAGCAAGCTCAAGTTTGAGCTTATCAACGTCAGCCTTCTCGGCCTCCAAGTTCTTCTCCAGCTGGGCCTCTCGGGCCTGCACCTGTTGCTGCGCCTCGGCCAGCGTGAGGCACCCTTCATGCTGTTCGCGAAAGGCCTTGTATTCTTCTGCGAGAAAAGCAGCCCGGTTAGCAGCATGAGGAAGAAACGGAACATATGTGAATAGAAAAGAAGGGTTAACTCACCTTCCAGAGAGGTAATTTTACTCTGCGCAAAGGCCGCCATGACTTCACAGTACCTTGTGCCTCTCGACGAGAGCCTTGAGCTCACCTGCAGAGATGACAGAAAATGAGCAGAGATAGAAACTGGGTGTAAACAAAAAACGCACAAACGAAAATGCTAGCACTTACTTTCTACGGAGGACAGCTTGGTAACAGTGTCCGTGACACTCTTCTCCAGGATCGCTCTCTCGCCCTTCTCGGCCTCCAACGCCCGGTTTTTATCCCTGATAGCCCGGTGCGACCATAGAAGCTGGCGGAAAATTTTGGTCCGGGCCTTAGTGCACTCCTGCAGAGGAGAAGAAAGCATTGTGAGTTGGAAGATTCGGACCGAATAGATTGCAACTCGGTTGAGCCTTATCTACTCGGCCCAAATCTCGGGGACTGGATGGTGGATAAAGCAAAGTCTAAAAAATACGAAGGTTGGCAACTCGGAAAAGTCAAAAGAGGAAAAGGTACTTACCCGGTTGGTCTTTTCAGCGTCTTCAGCAGCTTTGCGCAGGCAGAACAGCTTATGCTCCTGAGTGGTGCTGGAGGAGGACATCGCCATTGTAACAGGACCGGCATCGGCTTTGTTCCATATCTGCCGGTAGTTGTCAATATTGTTTAGCCGCACACCGTCCCATTCAGGGCGGCCATATTTCTTGCTGTCCCAGTCCTTCTTGATGTATCCTATCCGGTCAAGGATAGTGTCTACATCTTCTGGGAACTCGTACTCATCCTTCGTGGGGGGAGCATCATCCCGGATGGTCAGGGAAGTGTCCTTACCCTTGGATCCGGAGCGGGCCAGGACCTTCCGCTACTTCAGCTCATCCAATCGTTTGGCCTCATGCGCCATCTTGATCTTGTGCTGCTCCTGCAACTCAACCCAATGATTCGGGAAGTTCGGAGCCTTGGTGGTGCCACTAACGCCTGCGCCGGGAGCCTGTTCCTCCGCAGGGGCGAACTTGATGTTGGTCTGGACCAGTTTGGTGTTCCGATTAGCGGGACCGCTACCCGGTGCCTTACCCTGCTTGGGCTTGTTGAGTGGCTAGTCGTTCTTCTTGGGTGGCGGTCACTGCGGCGCTGGTTGCCCGCCTTGCTGAGCACCTGGCAGTAGGTACTCTGAAGTCTGAGGGTTCCGCTGCTGAGATGGTGGTTGCCGCGGCTTCTCGGGCTGCTGCTTCCCGACATGCCGCTTCTCGGGCGGTTGCTGCCCAGTCTGGCCTGCACCTCGCTTAGGTTGCACCCTGGTTGGCTCCGGCTGTGAAGCCGGCTTTGCTACTGGAGGTGCTGGTTGCTTCTTGGAGGTTGGCTCGGGAGCCTGCTGCTGCGGCGTTGGTGTCGCTGAGGGCTGATTCTCAGTAGAAGGTTGTTGAAGTGGTTGCTGAGGAGAAGGCAGAGGTGATGAGGGAGGTGCGTGCACTACTGGTGGCGGTGTTGGCTGCCGAGCACTCGGCTCTGATCCTGCTGGAGTGGATTGCAGCGGCTCAGAGATGGGCTCGGGTGAGGGCTGCCGCGTCTCGGTGGGCCGCTCCATGGCTGGTTGCTCATTGTGGGGTTCCGGCTCCTCCTGAACCCGGTCAGTCTCCAACTCGGTGACTGTGTTCTCGGCACCGAGGTCTTGTTCTTCCTTGTAGGGAGAGAGCGCCTTGGCCCTCTCCTCTGGCTAATCCTCCCTGTCATCGGTGGTAAGGTCCACGAGGTTCTCGGGTGGATTGTTGGTGGCTTCCACATCCAGTGGATCACTGAGAAGAGAAGAAAGAAGAGAAAATAAGATGGGAGCCAAGAAGAAACATAGAAGAAGAAGAGAGGACAGAAATAAATGAAAAGGCTATCTCGGAAGGACTTACGTGTCCACAACGGTGCGTTTCCTGCGCCCAGTGGTCTGCTTCTTGCCGGCGACCTTCTTTGGCTTCTTGGCCGGGGGCTCCAGTGCTCCGCTGCCCGGCCTTCTCTTGGTTCCGGTGGGGGAGGCCGTGGATACGGGTGCCACGTCTAGTGGCTCCTCCCCCTCCACGTCATCTGCCACTGAAAAGAGCAAGTACAAAAGTGAGAAGGGAAAAAAGTTCGAGATAAGATACAAAGCACACACGGGTGAACTCGGTCACCTTCATCGTCCTTAGACCAGTCCCGAATAGAGGTGTAGTCTCGGGACTTACCATCCTGGCCAGCAAGAGGGATGCAGAGTGTATCCTGGATGTCGAACGCCTTCGCGTCGTCCTCGGTCCTATCCGGCTTCCAGTTCTTCTCGAGGACGACATTATCCTCCCTTTTCTGCCGAGGGAGAACCTGAAAATACAAGCACGAGGCATAAGGAAAAGGAGCTGAGGTCCTACTCTGAGTAGCGTGCAAACACAAAGCACAATAAGCTAAGTCACAACAGAAGAGTTGTACTCGGCCTAGCGTGCAAACATAAAGCACAAGAGGCTAAGTCCTAGAAGAGGAAAACGAGTAGAGGACCTACTCGGCCCAACATGCAAACATGAAGCATATACGGCTAAGTCCTAAGTAGGAAAACAGGTGGAGGCTCTACTCTGAACAGCATGCACACATAAAGCATAGTAAGCTAAGTTCTAATAGAGGAGCTCTATCCGGTATTGAATGCAGACATGAAGCATGTTGGGATAAGTCCAAGGAAAAGTGGCTAAGGCATTCCCTACTCGGTACGAGGTAAAGTAACAAGAATTGAGATCAACCAAGTGTGCAGAGAGGAATACTTACTTGGGGAATCGGTTTGTTGCGGCTATACGGCACGAAACCGTAGAAACAGGTGTCGGAGAGGGTAGCCCTGAGAATGGACTTGGCCCAGATCGCCATCTCCGCCTTGGTGAGCTCAAAGGTAGTGGTCCGAGTGCAGTCGCGGGCCCCACCCATGTACCACATCTTGTGCACTCGCTCTTGAAGCGGAAAAACTCGGCGCTCTACTCAGCAGGCGATCAGATCGTCTTTGAGCAGCCCTTCCCCCACCAGCTCCTGCAGGCGGTCGTCAACCTGGTTGACGTCCTTCACCGTCTTCCTGGGATGATAGCCCCAGTTTCGCATCTCGGTGGGGGGCATGTTCTGAAAATCGGGCAGCTTGATCAAGTCGACGGCCTTCTCGCCTGGCGCTGGAGTTGGGTTCTTGATGTACAAGAACCCCCTCTACCATTTGCGGCAGGTATCAAGTCCGAGAACCCGTGGGACGTTCAAGCATCATGGAGGCCCCTGTCTGAGTCATCTCTTTCGGGGCCATTGGATTTGAGGGATTGGGAACTACTTTTTGGCGGAGGAAAAAGTACTTAGCCCAGGTGTCTACCGTGGGGTAGACGGCGAGAAAGGCTTTGCAACAGGCTTCATGGGTGGAGAGCATGGCTATGGCGTTGGCAGGGAGATGGTGAGGTTGGAGGCCGAAATGTCGCAAGAAATCTTGCATGAATTTGGAGATTGGGAGGCCAAATCCACGCTTAAAATGGCTAAGTAACACAACATACTCACCAGGACTGGGAGTCGGGACGAGCTCCTTCCCGGGTGGGCGGCAGATGATGCCGGGAGGCACCCGACGCGTGTTCACGAGCCACTGGCAATCCGACGCCTTGACGTCGGAGCCCTCCCAGCCGGCGCGCATCGGCGTGGCCTCCTCCTCGTGCAGATCTTCAATAGCGGCCTCGAGCTCCATTGTTCTTCTTCTGGTAAGGAAGCGGTGGCGGAGAAGACGAAGTGCGGTGAAGCGCGACGGAGACGCGGAATTGGAGAAGGAAGGCACCGCGCGGTGAAGGTCTGGTCACGGTCGAGTTCTCTCTGGTGGACGGCGGCGCGCGGGGATGAGGTCTCTCTCTCTTTGCGTGCAGGGCGGCGGCGCGCTGTGAGTTTGCGGCGGCGCTGCGTGCTCGCTGTGGCTGGGGAGGCGAAAAGGGAGCGGCGCAAACGAAAAGTGACGCAGAAGATTGGAAGAGGGGCGGTGACGAGGTATTTAAACCTCCTCCGGTGCAGTTACCACGCGGGATCAATCGTGGAGGAGATCGTGCTGCACGGGAGTTAACACGCCCGTTAGAAACACACGAAGCGAGTAACTCGCGTGTAACGGGCGTAGTCAATCCCACGTCGCAAATCGTGGGTTGTTGAGTACCTCTGCGAAGTGACACGACGACCAGTGGGCCCAGGGTGCAGTGACCAGCGCGTGCACTGCTGTTGCATCGAAACCGAGGCGTCTCGGGTACGGTTGCATGACGCCTGTGCAGCCTGGACATGCAAAGATGGAACCGCTCTAAGCGGCAAGATTTTTGGAAATTTGGCTAAGTGTTGCGTTCTCGGTTGGGACCAAGAGTGCTTGGTCTACTCCGCACAATGATAAAAACTCCAAGAGATCACATTGGTGAAGGCCCGAGTTCAGATGGTGGGCATCCGAGTTGAGGTGCTACTTGGCTGCAGCTCATCAAAGGAGAATATTTTGGTTTAAGCTAGCTGGGCCCAACGCCTAGGTTCGCCAGACTCTACCAGCTTCGGGGACTAATGTCGGGGGGCTACCCCCGAGTAGGGGTAAGGCAGGTGAGAAACAGGTCTCAAGGTGATGTTTATCAAGTCCAGCCGTACCGAGTTGGTACTGGCCGGGTAGGCGTCTACCCGGTATCCGGTATCTGGTAGGCGCTATTCGGCAAGGAGTATAGTAGACCAAATAGAAGATTCGAGCATGTGTCTGGATCAACCGGGTAGCGCTCGGGTGATCCGGATAAAGGGGACGATGTTCTACTCGGTCATAAAGTCAATGGAGCCGTTGAGGAAGATCCCCCGTATCCAGGAGCCGTACAGGCGTGCGGTTCAACTTACTAGGTGCGTGGTTATCCGCACTCAGACGTGGGAACAGTGCGGGTGGGCAGCTGTCAACTCCTGTCACTGACAAGGGGGACAAGACATGTCAGTGGCCTACCCTAAGGGACTGACAGGGTAGACAAGACCTGTCAGCCGGACGGCGCGGAGACTTTCGGCAACGGCATCAGCGGGAACACGGAGTCGTGCGCCGTTGTCACAGTGGTATTGTCTATTCTGTACCTTTTATTCATAGTATAGTGGCTGGCTACTAGTATATAAGGTGGTCAGCCCCCTTCTGCGAAAGGGACGTTGGATCTGAGCTCATTTATTGCGAGGCTTAGTGGTAGAGAGAGAGGCAATAGTAGAGAGAGCTGAGCACTGGCTACTCGGCTAAGACTGAGACATTGAGAAACTGTAACTTCTGTACTCGGTACAACAGAATACAGAGAGGTAGGCAGGAGTAGGGGTGTTACCTCCGCACGAGGGCCCCGAACCTGGTTAGATCTTGTTGTTTGCAGTACTCCTGAGCGCGTCTACTCGACATGCGATCCCTCCCCAAATACCTACAGCGTCCATCGGCCGCAACTTTAGCCATCCTATGGCATCTGTCTTCTCCACTACACGACACATCAAGTCGCACCACACCTATTTTGATCGAATATCCAAAAGGAATACTCTTGCATATTTCTAAACACGGTTATATTATTTGGTCCAAAAAAATTATGTTACTTGACCATGCAAATAATAATTTGCCCTAACAATAGGAGCTGCCTCGGTCTAAACCAGTAAAAAAGGAGATTTACTCTATTTTGCAAACCATTCTCCTACGTTGTTTCTCCAAGGATCAGTTCAAGCTTACAGCTACAAGGTGGTCTACCTGTATATATTGGTGCTAAGTGTTAGACTGAGTAGATAGCGTACCTTGACTGGTTTTGTTGTTATCCATGCAACGCACGTATAGTCGTTGTACTTATCTTCGTGTACCTAGGATCAACCGACTGTAAGCTTCTATATAAGCACCACTCTCTGTAATCTATTAATCAAACAATCCTACAATGACCGCCCCCAACACCTCCTCCACCCAAGCTTCAGCATCCTCCCCGGTCGTCTCAGCTGCATCTTCTCCAGCCGTCAGCTCCACCACTACCTCCTCCCTCACTGTCTCCAGTACCCAACAGATTTTCTCCCTCGGCTCCATTCCCTTCCGCGGCCTCGTCGACGAGGTCCTGGACATCCGTGCGGGCCCTTACGGCCAGTGGCACGAGCGCGTCTAACTCCAGCTCGCGATCTTCAACATGTCCGATTACATTGCCTCCAATGCCCACACCTTCGCCGATGATCCCATCTGGGCTCACGTGGATCTGATGGTCAAGTCATGGCCATACGCCTCCCCCAAGCCGCGGGCCATGGCG
This sequence comes from Alopecurus myosuroides, assembly GCA_028641055.1. Lineage (NCBI taxonomy): Eukaryota > Viridiplantae > Streptophyta > Magnoliopsida > Poales > Poaceae > Alopecurus > Alopecurus myosuroides. Next base: position 290,201,144 of record CM054059.1, read on the forward strand.
TCCTCCCCATCTTCCTTCGCCCGTGTCATCTGGACTGCCATCGAGCAGGTCTTCCGCAGCAATGTGATGGCTTGGGCGATGAACCTCACGGAGGCATTCCATCGTGAGCGCTAGGGAGACCTCCCCGTCAACACCTACCGCCCCCTGATATGTCATAAATGTATCCTTAATTTCTGATGTTCTGTGTTGTTTTGTTATTGTTTCCCACATGTTTTCTATACACTTTATGTCATTTTTATCGATTTTCCCGGACTAACCTATTGAAAAGATGCCACAGAGCCAGTTCCATGTTTTCTATTGTTTTTAGTTTCAGAAAAGTTGTTCTGGAAATATTCTCGGAATGGAATAATTCGAAGCCCGGAAGTCTTAGAATTCCCGAAGGTTCCATGGAGTCCAGAAGAGACACGGAGGGCGGCCTCAGGGGGCCCACACCACAGGGCGGCGCGCACCCTAGCCGCGCCATGGGGTGGTGTGGGGCCCCCGGCCTCCACCGCCTTTGCTCTTTCGCCTATTTATACCCCCCGAGACGTAAACCCTAAAAATGTACCACTTCGTCCCGAAAAACATCCGAGGCCGCTGTCATCGTCATCCCGAGATCGGGAGGGTTCTGGGGCTCTCCCCGGTACCCTGTCGGGAGGGGAATTCATCACCGGAGGGGTCTACACCACCATGCCCTCTTCCGAAGTGATGTGTGAGTAGTTCATCCCTGGACTACGGGTCCATAGCAGTAGCTAGATGGTTGTTCTCTCCACTTTGTACCTCATGTTTAGATCTCGTGAGCTGCCTCACAAGATCGAGATCATCTTTATGTAATGCTACATGTTGTGCTTGCTAGGATCTGATGAATGTCGAATGCTATGTCTTATGGTTATCAATCTATCTTGTTATCTTCATGCATATGTTATTTATGATCTTGCATGCTCTTCATTATTAGTAGATGCTCTGGCCAAGTAGATGCTAGTAACTCCAAGAGGGAGTATTTATGCTCGATAGTGGGTTCATGCCTCCTTTGCATCTGTGCTCGAGTGGCAGAAACGTGACGGGTGGCGGATGTGATGTTTCCATTAGGGAGAAAACAACGGTGTTTAACTAGTTTACATTGTTTACATTACAAACTTTGCTTACTGCGATAATCTGTTGCTTGCAACTTAATAACCAATGTTTGTTCGGATGATATTCGGAGCGTGGATTATTAGACATAGCTGTAGTTGGATGACGGTCTATGTATTTTGTTGTAATGCCTGCATGAATCACATAGTAATCTTTATGCCTTGCATATGCACTACGGTGCAGCCTTCATTTCTGATATGGGGTGGCCCAATCTTCTCAGTGAGCTTCTCTCTCTTTTTGTGGATTTTCGGATAATTGGATAACTAGTGCTACATTGAGACCTCTCACTCAGCTGACCCCTGTTGCCAGATGCAACAACAATCAAGCTCTTTGGATATTCTCAACTACACACTCTTGCACAAGTAATCAAAGATCACAAGTGGTCCTGTATCCCCCTATTCCCAGATGGAATAACAAGATATCACGCAACTTTGCAAGGTAAAGTTCAAGTAGTATGCTTAGCAGCCATACAAACTAGAGGCTAGGGTTTTGTATTTTGGTTTAAACTGGATCTACCTATTCCACACGCAGGTGGAGAGATTATATAGGTGGTGGGTGCAGCCACAAGGGGCTCCTTACGCAAGTCCCCACCTCCTACTAGGACTAGGACTCCTACTAGGACTAGGAGTCCAACTTGGACTCAAAGAGGGATACAAACCGACCCACCATTAAGGGATTCGGCCAATTATGGTATACACACCATACCTATTTAAAATAGGATTTATAAGTGGCACATCTGACTTGTTGGAGGCGCTCTCCCCTTGTCATGATGAAATAAACATTGTTTTCATTGAAATAACAATGTTTATTCTCTGTTTTCTCCATCTTGGACACTTGTTTTCACCATGGAAATCTTGATTTCACCATCTTCTAGTCTTGTTTTCACCATGCCTTATTTGTTTTCACCACTTGTAATCTTGTTTTCCAGCTCCTCTTGGCTATTTTCTTCATCCATGTTTGTGTTATCAATAAACCTAATCATACATAAATGCATAGACTTAGGTAGTATAAAATTCTCATTATCACAAACATTATAATCTATAAGGAGTGAATTCACCTGTTGTTCTAATAACTTGGTCCTTGATATTGTCATTGGTCCAAGTCTCACTTCATCTTGTTTAAGTGGCAATGTACTAGGGATGTCCTCATCATCCACCCCTCTTGAAAAGCATTGATGTCCACATCAAGGTTCTCTCCATGATATGGTGTCAAATCAACAACATTAAAGGAATTACTCACTCCAAACTCATCAATTGGAAGATCTATCTTGTAAGCATTGTCATTTATTTTTTCAATCACTTTGTAAGGACCAGCACCTCGAGGCAATAATTTGGACTTCCTTGGCTTAGGGAACCTATCCTTCCGAAAGTGTACCCATACCAAATCTCCCTCTTGAAAAATAATTTCCTTTCTCTTCTTATTCATCCTTTGAGCAACATACTTCCCTTTCTTCTCTATGGCATCCATTGTTTTCTCATGTATCTTCTTCACAAAATCAGCTCTTTTTGATGCCTCCATATTTGTTCTCTCTTGAATAGGTAGTGGTAGTAAATCAAGATGTGTAGTAGGCTTGAATCCATAAACCACCTCAAAAGGACATAATTGAGTAGTTGAATGCACAGCTCTATTATAAGCAAACTCCACATGTGGCAAACAGTCCTCCCACTCCTTCAAATTCTTCTTGATCATAGCTCTCAATAATGTGGAAAAAGTTCTATTCACCACCTCGGTTTGTCCATCTGTTTGGGGATGACATGTTGTAGAAGATAACAATTTTGTTCCAAGCTTCCCCCATAGTTTTTTCCAAAAGTAACTCATGAATTTCACATCTCTATCTGAAACAATTGTCCTTGGTACTCCATGTAGTCTCACCATCTCCTTGAAAAAGAGTGTAGTAATGTGGGAAGCATCATCACTTTTGTGGCAAGCAATGAAGTGTGACATCTTTGAGAATCTGTCCACTACCACAAAAATAGAGTCATGTCCCCTCTTTGTCTTTGGCAGGCCTAACACAAAATCCATACTTATATCTTCCCATGGTGTAGTTGGTGTAGGCAATGGAGTATACAATCCGTGGGGCTTCAATTTGGACTTGGATTTATTGCATGTAATGCACCTTTGCACAAATCTATACACATCTCTCCTCATATGTGCCCAATAGAAATTTTCAGCCAACATAAGAAATGTTTTCTCACGTCCAAAGTGACCCATTAATCCACCACTATGAGATTCCTGCAATAACAGCAAACGTGTCGGGGGGTTACCCCCGAGTAGGGTAAAGACAAGTGGTAAAGGCGTCTTACAGAAGAGAGGTTTGGCCGAGTAGCCGACTACCCGGTATTCGCTACCCGGTCGACTGCTACTCGGTCTCACCTCAAGATGGCCAGAAGGAAGAATCATTCAAGTTCTCCACGTTCGAGTAGAAGAGCTGGCCCGAGTACAATTGGCGGGAACCTACTCGGGCCAGAAAGTCAAAGGAGCCGTTCTGACACAGGATCCCGCGTATCCTGGGTCCGTACTTGGCAGCATTCGAACTACTGTTCATCTGGGACCGGCCTGCCTGACAGTGACAGCATGGAAGCAGGCCGTGGCAGGATAAGGGGGGCCTACCCTGTGCTTAGGTACAGTGATACCAGTCTGTCCCCTTGTTTTGCCCAACGACTTTCCAGATGGAGCCAAGGTTAGGAACCAAAGCTGCCAGCGGGAACCCGGAAGAAGGACGATGTGCACACTATGTCGACACTTGTCCATGTTTGGACGTATCCGGCTGGGCACCATGTATATAAGGTGCCCCGCCGCCTCCTGCGTGAGGATCGAACACATCTTGACCTAGAGGAAACCCTAGTTCTTGACCTAGTTCATCATCTAGAGGAGAGTGGCTACTCGGTAGCAAGAACCTTGTACTGTGGCTACTCGGTGAGATACCAAAATACACAAAGAAAGGCAGGAGTAGGGGTTTTACCTCCTCACGAGGGCCCCGAACCTGGGTAGATCGTGTTGTTTGCAGTGTTTACTTCGTACCTCACGCGACTACTCGTCGCGTGATCCCTCCCCGAGCACCTCCAGCGTCCTTCGTCCCCACATCTTTAGCCATCCCATGGCATCTGCCGTGACACCACCACGACAGTTGGCGCCCACCGTGGGGCAACCAGCGGCGCTGGCTGGGGTTTCTGTTCGGACGGGATCTTCTTCAGCGGAGCTCGTGGTCTGTGGCCTTGTCCACAGATTCGGCTCCTTCGACTTCGTCACCGACAACGCCGGCTGTTTCGGCGGCCTGGCCATGCCGGAGGGCGGCTCGGTGATCTCCTTCGGCTCGCACCTCGTATACGTCGCCACCGTCGCCAACAGCGCGTACCCCGAGCTAGTGCATGACGCGGAGGATCCTCCCGCGGTGATTGCTGCTCGCGGAAGGCCCGCATGCAGCTCTGCGAGCTGCGCCGAGGTGATGGTGACGGGCTTGGCGGCAAACACTGGCGCGGCTGCTACTGGCGCTGCGGCCGTCATCGAGGATCTTGATGAACCGGCTTGTAACAGCCCAATTTTGGGAGACAGGAAAACTTGTTTTCAATAACCCAAAAATCAGGGCCAACAAAAACTTTTTAATATGTTTGACTCATGCTTGTGTTTTCCATTTCTATTTGGTTGTTGTTTGTGTTTGTGTTTGTGTTTGAGTTTGTTATCAACTAACATTAAAACCAATGTTTTTAACTTTCCTAAAACCCAACCCTTGTGATCAAGTCATGACAAGAAAACTTATCATCTTCTTCCATCACCCTCTTTTGGCAAAAACCTTTTTGAAAATGGTTTGATTTTAAAGGAAACCCAAAGACCAAGTTTTGAGAAAAACAAAGGATAATTTTCAAAACTATATGAAAAGTACTTTGGAGCTAATCATCTCCAACCTGTTTTCAACCATTATGTTTTTGCAAGTATTTCAAAAACTCTTTATCACTTCCTTCTTTTGCAAAAACAATAGAAAGGGACTATGTTATCCCTGTGTTTTACCTCAATTATATTCTTTTGGAAATAAAAACTTCTGAGATGAACCTCTTATTAAAATCCACTTGTCATGATATGTATTGATCACTACCTACAATTAACACTTGAGATAAACACCTGGAAACTAAATTGAAGAACTCAATTGTTTGAGTGATCTTGTGTGACTTGTTATTTTATCTGTATTGTTGTGTGATTTTATCTTGTGCTTGCTTGAAGTTTTTATTTTTGTTTGTTGATGAATGTGTGCTGTTCTAATAAAATAAAACCTATTTATAACAAGATCATGCATCTACATCATATCCCATCACATGTCCTTTTTATCCTCTGCTTTCCTAAAAACTTCTAACTTTGGGGACATGCTCTTATGTCCTATTTTCTTCTATTCACAATGCATCCTCATAAATATCTTTGTATATATATATCTATTTTATCTATCCAAGTTGTTAACTTGGATATTGAAACCCTTTGTTATCATCTATCAAAGTCCTATTGAAAGCACCCCCATATTAATGGTCATATCTCCTTTTTATGAATCACTTTGTCCATGTTACTCAAAATAACTCCCTATTGTTTTCAGTCCAAATGAACCTACCATTGTAATTTTCATGACCTATACATCACCCCCTTGTGGTCCATTTATTTTCCAATGGACATTTAATTATTCTTCTCTCATGGTTTATATCCTATTAAATAAACTCCTGTTTTCACCATCTTTCCACTTGGTGTCTCAAATATTTTCAAAAGAGTTGCTTATTAAAAATCACTTTTGAGACCTATATTATATACTCTATCATACCAACTCAAAAATATTTGTTTTCAAAGCATTTTAATATTTATTATTTTCCATTTTCCAAAAGGACAGAAATAGAGTTTAAAATATTTTGTGAAGAAAAGTATTTCCAAAAATCTTGGAAAAATTACCCAACATGCCTATGGTCATGTGGGATTTATTTATAGAAAAACATTTGCAAGTTGTTTTGAAAATTTTGGAGAAAACATTTAAAAACAGTTTCTGCCATTTCTGAAATTCCAAAATCTTGTGAAAGAAATATTTTCAAAAACTCTTGAGACCACCACCCCTAGACTCCATTTTTGATTATCTATCCAATGGACATGATTTTTCACTTGTGTTCTGTTCAAGAAATTAGAGAAAACCATCAAAAACCACCTCTGGTATTTCTGGTCACTGTTGAGAGCAGGTCTAGCCTGGACTGTTCTCACCCTCTCCCTTACTCTCTCCTACACCTGGGCATTGGATTTTAGTCACTCAACCTCCTAGACATGGTCTACCCTCCCCATCCCTTCTTTCTCTCTGTCTAACTCAACCCAAAACACAAAGGGACAAGGGTGGTGCTCATCCCCCTCTTCTCTGTCCATGTCCACAATGCACCCCCGAAGGAAATATCGCGCCAGCCCACTCCTCCATACCCCCGTGACTCCCTGGCAAGAGATCTCTTCTTCCCCTTGTCTTCTTCTCCATGCCCATGAGCTGGCCATGGCGCCCAGGTCGAGCTCGACACGTCCTTTGCGTTCCAACACCTGGAGGGCATGCTGATCATCGTGGCCTCGTCACTCACCTTCACAAGGCTCCCAGAAGCGCACCCGTGCCCCTCCCTCGCCCCACCTCGCTCTCCTTCTTCCTCTGGTCCCTGTCGAACACCTGCGGGTGCCGACAATGTCATTCGGCTCCCACTCGCCTCAAGCCTCCTCCTCCCCTTTCCTCTCTCCCTGGAGGACCCCCTTAGCATACCACGTACCCTGGACACCGTTCCCTCTCTCGTTGAAGCCTGCAGCCACGCCGCCATGGTCACCTCCTCTCCGCGAGCTCCTCAGCGTCGACAGCGGAAGGCAGACCTCCTCAGGACCACCTGTGGCTTTCCTTAGTGCCCCCTCTTCCTTCTGATGCGTTCTCCCTCTCTAATTTTGGGGTTTGACCCTCGCAGGCTGGACATCGATGAAGGCCTAGGGTTCTCGCCGCTGCGCCCCGTCAATGTCCCTCCCGCGGCTCTCCTCTGCATGCGGGAGTGGGGGCAAACACTTCGCCGCCTCTTCCCGAGTCTCCTCGACCTGGAGCCGCTTCCAGGTGATCTCCGCAGCCACTGGCGGCGAGCCCCCCCGCGCTCTCACCGGCGGACCGTGTGGACTCCGCCCTGCCTGTTTGTCGCCGCCGGCGGGCACCGACGTGGTCAAGTCTCCACCATCGGATCCCCATCCGACGCGTCCTTTTGAACCACGGGCTGATCTAACCTCAGCCGTTGATGGAAGATCAAACGGTTGCTTACCGTTTCGCCGCGCGCGCGCTGGCCAGCGGGCCGGCCTGCTCTGTGCGGCCCGATACTCTGCAGATCTGGCCCATTGACATCTTTTTTCTGCAGGTTGAAATTCTTTTCCAGCAGATCTGTTTTCTGGCTGTTTGCTTTAATTCTAAATAAAAATGCTAACAAGTGTATCTTGGCAAACTAAAAATCACATTTGTAGATCTACTAATTCCTAACCATCTCCAAGTTGCATATCTGCATTTTGTGGTATATTTTAGGAGAAATAAAATAAATGACAGAGAGACTCATTAACACCTTTTATTTAATAACTTGAGTTCTAAGTATCCAAATCTTGCAAACTCAACTGTTATGAGTAGCCCTTGATAATATCTATCTGTTGTAGTTGGCCTTGTGTTGACTTGAGTTGCTGATTTAAAATGACATGCATGTTAGTTTTTAGGCCAGAGAGCACTTCTGTGAATTATTTAATTTTATTGGTGATGATTTTTGAAGTGAATCCAATTGGGTTGGTTTTCTAGTGACTAGGAGCACCTTATGCTAGATTTTCATGATGTTAGGAGTTACAGAATAGGATTGGTGCAATATTTAGTGTTTAGCTCTTTTCTGCATTTTATTGCTATGCCCTTATTTAAATTGTGTGTTATATTATTTTGTTATAAAATTGATTCCTAGCATGTGTAGGGTATCAATACATGTTTTATTGGTGTTTTTAGTGTGTCATGATCATTTTAGGAAAATGTGTGTGAAAAGCATGTTGTTGTAGTATTTTTCCATAGGGTTGTTTTCCTTGTTATATTAGGTTAAGTCTTGCACTTCTTCTTATGGGTATGATGTTTTTCATAAATGCTTTAGTATTGTTTTCCCTAGCATAGCTACTGTTATTTTACAATATTATACTTGCTTGCATGCTTGGGTGAGCTCTAGATAGTTTTGGCTTGCCATGCTAGTTTTAGGTGATTTCTGCCATGGTAATTATTTGCATACTTAGTTTTTGATAAATTGATTAGATTGTTATTTTGTTATTACTAGAATGTCTAGGTGTTGTTTTCTCTGTTATTTGGATGTCATCTTACATATCCATCTTGTTAGAATAAATCATGTTGGATGACCCCTTATTGCTATGCATGTATGCATGTCTAGATGGCCCTTTTTGCATCTCTAGTTTTAGTAGTCTTTTGTCCCATGATTATTTGCATGTATTGAGTGATGACATGATATGTTTGGTATTGATTTTTCTATGTTATTAGGTTGCTTAGCTACTGGTTATATTAATTCTCCATGTTTAGGAAAGCATGTGTTACTATGGGCTTGTATTATTGCTTGTTATTATTTTCCTATGCATGTGTATGTGTTCCTAAGTTGTTTTCTTGTTATTTTGCTCATCCTCATGAATGACCAGAGAGTCATTCAACCTTAATTGAGCATAATATGAGAGTGGCACACCCACTGGACTCATGCCATATTGGTTGAGGATCCATAACATTAAGTCTAGTGCCATTCATGTGGGTTGTCTGTGCATGTTTTGCTTGTTGGTGTGCACCCTAGTATTTTTGTTTGTGAGTGTACTTTTTTAATGAAATGCTTGCTGTATGTTTACATTTTATCAAGTGCTTTCCTTTGTTTGGTTCTGATTGGGTGTTTTCCTTTTTATGTTTACGACGTTAGATAACGAAGACGGTATTATTCCTCGGAGAGGTTTTTATTGCAACTCTTGTTTATTTCAAGAGCTAGACCAAGACCAGTGCCAAGGCAAGCCATTCTAAATGCTTGCTGTTGTTTTACTTATCATTATCTATCATGCATGTTTTACTTCTGAAGTTTTACAAAAGTTGATTCAAAAACTATTCTTTTAAGTGGACCATACCACTATTTATTTTATGTATCTAATATGCTATATCCACTATATAATCTTGGTGTTACCAAGCCCTTTAGATATTTTATTATCATCACTTAATCAACTTAAGTCCCCTAGTGGACATTGTAACTTGATGATTTTGGAAAGCAAAAGATTGGAAAAACCCCGAGGAAAGGTGGGACCTTGTCCGAGGGAGGTTTGTGAAGAAGGAAATATTTTCGACTTGTTTTCCAAAAATGACACATAACCTAGTCTTCGCCGGACAACCAAGCCGTGCTGCCACATTACCCTAATATGGGAACGGGGTCTAGCTAATTGCTTGTTGGTGTTAGTCCATGTCTACCTCAATGTGCTATAGGGGTTAGAGTCCCCCGAACCGAATTGTCGCCAGGAGGGAGAAATGGGACATTCAGAGTGTGGGGATTAAGTTCGCCACCGGTTGCAACAGTTGGGTCTCCTGCCATGGCGGTGTGTTGTCAGGGGAAACCGGATCGATACGGCTGACTCACTCGGTGCCGGGGAGAACAAACCCAGTTGAAGAGGTAGTCATTTACTAGCACTGACATAGTGGATGGTTAGGACCAGTTATCCGATGTTTGCATACTGTCTCGGACAGTCCGTGGTTGTTCACGGCGGATGTACTGGATCTTGTGGATTTGTACACCTCTGCAGAGTAAAACTATTCAGAATAGCCGCGCCCTCGGATATGGGCAGTTGAATGGCCATGTAGCTAGCATTGTGTCAATGTTTTCAAAAAGCTGGAAAAGTGCTTTGGAACTTGTACCTGGGAGGTACGTTGAAAGGGTATGATTGTACCTTTGAGGTACCGGATAAATGATGATCTGAAAGGTGTGTTTTGCCAAGAAGTTTTGCAAAGAGAAATGTTTTCTTTATCTAGAATGTTTTATCAAAACCTTGTGGACATGCTTTATCTACAAGAGAAATGGAATATCTTTGAAGTATCTTCTTCAACAAAGGAAAATAAAACTTGTGCAACTATGATGAGTCTTAAATTCATCATGGCTAGTTGAGCCCTAATTAAAGCCTTCCTACCACCTTTATATCCGCATACTTGCATGTTTAGCTTTCATTTAGGGTGACTTGCAGGAGTACATTCAAACGTACTCATGAATGGTTTCGTCCCTGGCTATTGTCTTAGCCAGACTTTGCGCAGAAACCTGGAGAATCTGAAGAAGATGGTGTCGCTGACGGCTATGCGAACTAGGAACGTCTTCGAGTCAGTAGCCTGTAGGTAGTCAAGGCGTGACTTGGGTTTACCACGAGTGTGTTTTGCAGTCTTCCGCTGTTTTTGGTGTGTGTTCCTGCCCTGCGTGGCAGTTGTTTTCAACTGAGTCAAGTGACCAGTTGTGTAAGCCGTGTATTCGTGTCGTGGATGTTGTAATCTGCAATGCCAACTCGAATATGTTGTTCACGACTGACTGATCATGGGATCGTGAATGTATGCATACTGGAGGTCTCGGACTGCTAGTCTGGGGCCCCCACAGAGTTGGTATCAGAGCCATCCTGACTTTAGGAGACCTTAGTTTAGCATGGACGTCAGATAGGAGAACAAAACTATTTTGGTAAAAACTATATTACTGCCAAAAATGTTTCTATCTCATAAAAACCTAAGCATGGTTTCCATTTTTCTTATATTTTCAAAAAACCATTGACTTGTTTATAAAACAAACTTTTGAAGAAAACCAGAGAAAATAGTAAACATATCTTATTGCCTTTTGTTTTCATGGCTAAAAAGGGGTTTTGTAAATAAATAAACATGGGTTTATAAAATTTTGGTTTTCATTTAAAAATATATCAAAAAGTTTTCTTCTGTTATTTTCTCTATTAAAAATTACATACTTGGCGATGCCCGAGAAGACCTTAGTGGTTAGCAATCCGAAGGAAAGGGAACTTTCTTCCGAAGACCTCGACATCAAGAGGAGATAAAGAGGAGACCTCAACGACCCTTTTGTCGACCCAGACCCATAGGAATTGATAGGTTTCGCTCAGTTGTTTTACTTGAGCTAACCCGTTCTTCCGCGGTAATAGACGTTTGCTGGTACTAAAGGTACCTTGTTTTCCCTTTTGCATGTGTGCTAATTGTGTGTTTCTACTCTTGCGGTATGTTTTTACTTGCTCCCTTGTTTGGTATGCTTTTGAATTTGTTTGCTTGAGTGTCTCACAAGCACGCCTTTTCGGCAAAAACAAAGTCACCACACATCCACCTCTTGCTTTGTTCCTGCTTGTTTGCGAACAAATCTTTTTGCCATGTCGGCCTTAGCTACTATTTTTGGGTATCTCTTCAAAAGTCTGACTTAGCAAAAGCCCTTTTAAAAAGTTTTATCTCCCATTCCCTCATGAGATCTGCAAGATTGTGGTGCGTCTATACTTTCAACCCAAGAGCCCACGATATCTTAAATCTTTCTTCAAGATGGAGACGGACTTCACGCGCATTTTGTGTAAGACATCAGGTGCCGTCATGAAGAGCGACAAATTCAGATTCAATAACCGAGAAAGACGCGGCGATTTGGACGAGATGCGAATCGAGTCAAACTGAGGGGGAGCCCATACTCCCCAAATGCGGGTAGTGCGCTCATCATGGATCAGTAGACAAGACCCTTTTTCCTAATTAGGGGGTCGACACTAGCGGGCCTCAAAACCACCCTGGGCCTCCCGCCGGTGCCTTATCATCAAGTTTATTATTACCATTAACATTAACAGGATTGATTGATTAACATTCGAGCCCCCGGAACGGTAACAACAATAATAGTACGATAGTAAAAGAAGTAACCGACAACAGGCTCGAGCAAAAGCAACCTTAAGCATGCTAGATAGAACAGGCTCAATCAAAGGCTGTAGGTATGGAGGTGAGGCAATATCAAGGTTAAGGGATTCATGTGATGGGTTCGTAACAGAAACAACTACCACTAAGGCTAGCAGAAAAGAATCAACGGAAAGAATCGGTAACAAGTGATGAAAGGCAGCCATATGGCATGCAAGTGAGTATACTTGCCTGAGATCTCGCAAGGTAGCAGAACTTGTCGTTGCTCACATCATCTCAACGTCCTATCCGAGAAGAAGCAACGAACCTCGAACAAACACCGGAATGCAACAATTACTACTACGGCAAAAGATCCAGCATGATCAAGATATGGATGCATGACAAGTTTAAAGATGCATCAAGGTAAACTAGTTGACAAGATAAACAGATTTAAATGGACCCATAAGCAATTTTGAGTTGCATATGAAAATCCCATCAATTATGGTTAGATTATTTGTTTTCAAACTAACCAACAGGTGAAAGTGGATTAGCATGATGCATGCAAAAGGGAAACAGCAAAATAACAACATTAGAAACAATTTAAGATAGGGTGTAGCAATTTAGAATTTTATTATTAACTTAGGGAAATTTGGGTGCCTTAAAGGGAACACACAAGTATTTGTTGTTTTCAACCATTTAAAATGTTCGAAACAAATAACAAAGTTGATATTTGAAAAGAACATCAAATTTTAGTTGGATTACATGTTTCACATTTTGAAATTGGACTTAGGATTATTTAATTATGAATTAAACAATATTAAACAATTTTTAATTGAGTTAAACAAGATTTAAATTGTTTAGGCAATTTAAATTATTCAAACCATGAAACAAAATTTATATTTGAAAAGGTTATTCAAAATGGTATGGAAAACATATTTTATTTGCATTATTTGGATTAATAATGAATTAGTTATGGAATTTAAGAAATTGCATTTGAATTATTCAAATTTGAATTTTAAATGCATTTGGGAATTTCAAAACAGTACACAATTGGAATATTTGGAAAGAGGATTAAATTTGGAACAACAAACATATAAAACTTGTATTAATTGGACTTATAGATTAGAAGATAATAAGGGTTGAAGTTTTAGGATTAATTCTGTTAATTAAAAGGAATTTGTTTTGAAATCAGAAATGTTAGCAATTTTTTGTTACCCGGGCTGCACTTTACACACAGCCACTGCCTCGTGGGGCCAGCGTCACTGCGTGGCACCTAGGTGGCAGTACTGGGGTGAGGTGGCCTGCAAGGTCCATGACGGGTGGGTCCCACGGGGGTTGCGCGCAGGAAAAAAATTGGGGAGGCAATTGCCTCCCCTAGGATTCGAACCCGCGAGGCAAGGGTGCGCGCACGGGGACGTAGCCACTTGGGCTGGTTCTGTTTCGTGATAGACAGTAGCAGCGAGGGGAGATAACATTCAGGTAAAAAAATAACTGAACTTCTGAATCGTGCAGTACAGATGCGGGTCGCGTACAGGGACGGGAACGAAGGCACAGCGCCGTCTCACGCCGGCGGGCTGCGCACGGCCGCTGCGCGCGGTGGCGCCGACCGGCGTGGCTCGTGCGGGCCGAGCGGAAGGGCCACGAGCATCGAGGGAACGAGCAGAGAGGGAAGGAGGCGAAGGGAAAGGAGGCGGCTCACCGGGGTTCTGTCAGTTGATGGCGGAAACGGCGGGGTCGCCGGCGACGGCGCGGCCGGCTCGGGCCTCCTCCCGCCTCCGCTCCTTCACGGAAGTCGACGAGGAGCCCACCATGGTTCCATTCCCGCCCACATTAGCCCTCCGCGGCGGCCACACGGCGGTGCACGAGCTCGCGAAAAATCATCCATGGAAGGTCCTCTCGAGGTTTCAGAAAATTCAACAGAGAAGAGGAGAGGGGTAGGTGGCAGAGATGGAAGATGGCGGCGGGACGGAAGAGGAGAGGGAGAAGGGTAGGCTCTAGGGTTAGGGTTTGGAGGGGTCTTGAGGGAGAGATATAGGGGAGGGAGCAGCGCACATGGGGGGAGGCGCTCGGTGACAGCGACCTCTCCCCCTCGTCCGTACGAAGAAGAAAGTGGTCGTGGGCTGCTGGGCTTAGGGGTGGGCTGGTTGTAGGTGGGCTTGGCCTGCCTCTCAGCTCACCCCTCTCTTCTTTTTTTTTTTTTGCTGTTTGATTTGCATTATGAACAAGTTTTTGGGAAAAGATAAAAGAGGGGAAGGAATAGAATTTGGAGGGGATTGTTTTATTAAATATTTTTATTACTTTTTCAAAACAGAAAAAAATGAAAGCAATGTTAGAATTACTTTCACAAAGTTGAAATTTTTAATTGAAATAAAATTGTTAGTTGAATTTTCCAAATAAATTTTGGGTGTTTAGTGGTTAATTAAATTTTATTAATTTGCAACACAACAACAACAAAGGTAGTTTAAAAATTACTTTCAACAACTTAAATTATTAGTGTGATATTAATTTGTTAGGTGATTCTCAAATAGGGTTTGGTTGGAATTTTGGAAATAAACAAATGTTATTTAATAGGTTCAAGCAATTAGGAAAACATTATTAGCTTTAAGTTGTTTGCAAAATTTTAATTGTTAAACTCCCATTTGAAAATTTGCCAAGTAGGATTTGATTTGAATTGAATGTGTTGTTTGAATTTACCACTAGGGTTTTGAACAATTTAAATTGTTCTGAAGTTTTGAGTGGTTTGGAAAACATGATGCAATGCTTATGGGATGCAGATGATGCAAGCAAAACAAACAGGTAACACCCCCAGGTGTTACAGTCGACAGCGGAAGGCAGACCTCCTCAGGACCACCTGTGGCTTTCCTTAGTGCCCCCTCTTCCTTCTGATGCGTTCTCCCTCTCTAATTTTGGGGTTTGACCCTCGCAGGCTGGACATCGATGAAGGCCTAGGGTTCTCGCCGCTGCGCCCCGTCAATGTCCCTCCCGCGGCTCTCCTCTGCATGCGGGAGTGGGGGCAAACACTTCGCCGCCTCTTCCCGAGTCTCCTCGACCTGGAGCCGCTTCCAGGTGATCTCCGCAGCCACTGGCGGCGAGCCCCCCCGCGCTCTCACCGGCGGACCGTGTGGACTCCGCCCTGCCTGTTTGTCGCCGCCGGCGGGCACCGACGTGGTCAAGTCTCCACCATCGGATCCCCATCCGACGCGTCCTTTTGAACCACGGGCTGATCTAACCTCAGCCGTTGATGGAAGATCAAACGGTTTCTTACCGTTTCGCCGCGCGCGCGCTGGCCAGCGGGCCGGCCTGCTCTGTGCGGCCCGATACTCTGCAGATCTGGCCCATTGACATCTTTTTTCTGCAGGTTGAAATTCTTTTCCAGCAGATCTGTTTTCTGGCTGTTTGCTTTAATTCTAAATAAAAATGCTAACAAGTGTATCTTGGCAAACTAAAAATCAAATTTGTAGATCTACTAATTCCTAACCATCTCCAAGTTGCATATCTGCATTTTGTGGTATATTTTAGGAGAAATAAAATAAATGACAGAGAGACTCATTAACACCTTTTATTTAATAACTTGAGTTCTAAGTATCCAAATCTTGCAAACTCAACTGTTATGAGTAGCCCTTGATAATATCTATCTGTTGTAGTTGGCCTTGTGTTGACTTGAGTTGCTGATTTAAAATGACATGCATGTTAGTTTTTAGGCCAGAGAGCACTTCTGTGAATTATTTAATTTTATTGGTGATGATTTTTGAAGTGAATCCAATTGGGTTGGTTTTCTAGTGACTAGGAGCACCTTATGCTAGATTTTCATGATGTTAGGAGTTACAGAATAGGATTGGTGCAATATTTAGTGTTTAGCTCTTTTCTGCATTTTATTGCTATGCCCTTATTTAAATTGTGTGTTATATTATTTTGTTATAAAATTGATTCCTAGCATGTGTAGGGTATCAATACATGTTTTATTGGTTTTTTTAGTGTGTCATGATCATTTTAGGAAAATGTGTGTGAAAAGCATGTTGTTGTAGTATTTTTCCATAGGGTTGTTTTCCTTGTTATATTAGGTTAAGTCTTGCACTTCTTCTTATGGGTATGATGTTTTTCATAAATGCTTTAGTATTGTTTTCCCTAGCATAGCTACTGTTATTTTACAATATTATACTTGCTTGCATGCTTGGGTGAGCTCTAGATAGTTTTGGCTTGCCATGCTAGTTTTAGGTGATTTCTGCCATGGTAATTATTTGCATACTTAGTTTTTGATAAATTGATTAGATTGTTATTTTGTTATTACTAGCATGTCTAGGTGTTGTTTTCTCTGTTATTTGGATTTCATCTTACATATCCATCTTGTTAGAATAAATCATGTTGGATGACCCCTTATTGCTATGCATGTATGCATGTCTAGATGGCCCTTTTTGCATCTCTAGTTTTAGTAGTCTTTTGTCCCATGATTATTTGCATGTATTGAGTGATGAAATGATATGTTTGGTATTGATTTGTCTATGTTATTAGGTTGCTTAGCTACTGGTTATATTAATTCTCCATGTTTAGGAAAGCATGTGTTACTATGGGCTTGTATTATTGCTTGTTATTATTTTCCTATGCATGTGTATGTGTTCCTAAGTTGTTTTCTTGTTATTTTGCTCATCCTCATGAATGACCAGAGAGTCATTCAACCTTAATTGAGCATAATATGAGAGTGGCACACCCACTGGACTCATGCCATATTGGTTGAGGATTCATAACATTAAGTCTAGTGCCATTCATGTGGGTTGTCTGTGCATGTTTTGCTTGTTGGTGTGCACCCTAGTATTTTTGTTTGTGAGTGTACTTTTTTAATGAAATGCTTGCTGTATGTTTACATTTTATCAAGTGCTTTCCTTTGTTTGGTTCTGATTGGGTGTTTTCCTTTTTATGTTTACGACGTTAGATAACGAAGACGGTATTATTCCTCGGAGAGGTTTTTATTGCAACTCTTGTTTATTTCAAGAGCTAGACCAAGACCAGTGCCAAGGCAAGCCATTCTAAATGCTTGCTGTTGTTTTAATTATCATTATCTATCATGCATGTTTTACTTCTGAAGTTTTACAAAAGTTGATTCAAAAACTATTCTTTTAAGTGGACCATACCACTATTTATTTTATGTATCTAATATGCTATATCCACTATATAATCTTGGTGTTACCAAGCCCTTTAGATATTTTATTATCATCACTTAATCAACTTAAGTCCCCTAGTGGACATTGTAACTTGATGATTTTGGAAAGCAAAAGATTGGAAAAACCCCGAGGAAAGGTGGGACCTTGTCCGAGGGAGGTTTGTGAAGAAGGAAATATTTTCGACTTGTTTTCCAAAAATGACACATAACCTAGTCTTCGCCGGACAACCAAGCCGTGCTGCCACATTACCCTAATATGGGAACGGGGTCTAGCTAATTGCTTGTTGGTGTTAGTCCATGTCTACCTCAATGTGCTATAGGGGTTAGAGTCCCCCGAACCGAATTGTCGCCTGGAGGGAGAAATGGGACATTCACAATGTGGGGATTAAGTTCGCCACCGGTTGCAACAGTTGGGTCTCCTGCCATGGCGGTGTGTTGTCAGGGGAAACCGGATCGATACGGCTGACTCACTCGGTGCCGGGGAGAACAAACCCAGTTGAAGAGGTAGTCATTTACTAGCACTGACATAGTGGATGGTTAGGACCAGTTATCCGATGTTTGCATACTGTCTCGGACAGTCCGTGGTTGTTCACGGCGGATGTACTGGATCTTGTGGATTTGTACACCTCTGCAGAGTAAAACTATTCAGAATAGCCGCGCCCTCGGATATGGGCAGTTGAATGGCCATGTAGCTAGCATTGTGTCAATGTTTTCAAAAAGCTGGAAAAGTGCTTTGGAACTTGTACCTGGGAGGTACGTTGAAAGGGTATGATTGTACCTTTGAGGTACCGGATAAATGATGATCTGAAAGGTGTGTTTTGCCAAGAAGTTTTGCAAAGAGAAATGTTTTCTTTATCTAGAATGTTTTATCAAAACCTTGTGGACATGCTTTATCTACAAGAGAAATGGAATATCTTTGAAGTATCTTCTTCAACAAAGGAAAATAAAACTTGTGCAACTATGATGAGTCTTAAATTCATCATGGCTAGTTGAGCCCTAATTAAAGCCTTCCTACCACCTTTATATCCGCATACTTGCATGTTTAGCTTTCATTTAGGGTGACTTGCAGGAGTACATTCAAACGTACTCATGAATGTTTTCGTCCCTGGCTATTGTCTTAGCCAGACTTTGCGCAGAAACCTGGAGAATCTGAAGAAGATGGTGTCGCTGACGGCTATGCGAACTAGGAACGTCTTCGAGTCAGTAGCCTGTAGGTAGTCAAGGCGTGACTTGGGTTTACCACGAGTGTGTTTTGCAGTCTTCCGCTGTTTTTGGTGTGTGTTCCTTGCCTGTGTGGCAGTTGTTTTCAACTGAGTCAAGTGACCAGTTGTGTAAGCCGTGTATTCGTGTCGTGGATGTTGTAATCTGCAATGCCAACTCGAGTATGTTGTTCACGACTGACTGATCATGGGATCGTGAATGTATGCATACTGGAGGTCTCGGACTGCTAGTCTGGGGCCCCCACACGGCTGCTGGTGGCAGGACTCACCGGCCCTACGAGAGGGAGAGTAACTTGCCGCCTTCCACCTCTACGATCATTCCTGCGTCGGCTGCGCGACCTGGTATGCCCACTCCCACCGACGTCGAGCTTCTAGCCATGCGGGAGCAGCTCGAGCGGCAACGCTTGGAGTTGCTTGCCGAGCAGGCGGAGTTGGAGAAGGTGAGGTTGGAGTTGAGCCTAGATCAGCTCGAGTACAACAAGGCTCACGGCTTCACGCCAGTCGCCAGGAGGGCTAGCAGAGTAGGTGGCACTCGGCGCAACTTGGGTGTCGAGATGGCAACGGTTGCGGAGGTTCCCGCCCAGTCCGCCACCGCGAACACCTCCACAAGGCCAAGGTACAGCACGCCCGCCAAAACGCTCAGAGCTGCAGAGGCCGTGGCTGCCGAGTTGCCGCGTCTCGACGGCGACGCGCGCATCAGGCAGCAGGAGAGGCTCAACGAGTTGGTGTTGGAGGCCTCCAGGCAGAACGAGGAGTTCCGGAAGGCCAACCCGGGTGCTGGGGCGTCTCAGATCGTGCACTCGCACGCGGCCAGATCTAACGATCAAGCCTCATCCCCGCATCCTAGCCGCGAGAAGAGCCGCAGTGGACGTACAGGACGAGATAGGCAAATGCAGGTGTACGACCCGACTGTTGCCGCGAAACAGCGCGCTGTGCCGCAGCAGTCCGGTCAGGAACACAACGCTGCAAGAGCAGGCTCTCAAGCCCATCAAGCTCAAAGCCAGGCCCGAGATGGTGCACGTCCAGGTCCTTCTCGGCAACCCGCAGCTCAGCCTACTCGGCAGAGGCAGCAGCCGCGTGCAGTGGCGCCAGTCGCCAACCCGGTGGTGCAGCCCGTTGCTGTGCAGGTAGATAGGTATGATGATGGCTACTCGGCTATGGAGATGGCTGGTTATGACATTCATGACCGTGTTGGCGAGCGCGTGTTGGCGCCTGGAGATGCAAGGCACCAGCTGGACCGTATCAGCTTGTCTGCGCGGCTTGAGAGCACGGGTCCTCCTGGCCCCGAGTGCTTTGGCCCGCGCATCATGAACGAGCCTTCCGTGAAGGGCTTCCAGCTTGCAAGGGGCACCAAGAGCTACAACGGCAGCACCAAGCCTGAAGATTGGCTCAATGACTATGTCACCGCGGTCCATATCGCGAATGGCAACAGGAGATGGGCGGTGCGCTACGTGCCGCAGATGCTAGAGGGTCCAGCTCGCACTTGGCTCAACAACTTGCCCAAGAACAGCATCAACTGCTGGCTGGACTTCTCGGATGCCTTCATCAGCAACTTCACGAGTACATACAAGAGACCGAATAGGCCACAGCAGCTGTCAGCTTGTAGGCAGCGGGGAGACGAGACAGACCGCGAGTACCTTACTCGGTGGAGCACGCTGAGGAACACCTGTGAGGGTGTGAATGAAGCACAGGCCATTACCTGGTTTGCGCAGGGTTGCCGACATGACAGCATGCTTTGGCAGAGATTGCAGAGGGAGATGCCGAACACTCTGGCGGAGACCATCAAGATTGCGGATCAGTACGCACTCGGTGATCCTACTCAGCCACTGATGGACTCCTCGGAGCCGAGAAGAAATTTCAACAGCAGCAAGCG
This sequence comes from Alopecurus myosuroides, assembly GCA_028641055.1. Classification (NCBI taxonomy): domain Eukaryota; kingdom Viridiplantae; phylum Streptophyta; class Magnoliopsida; order Poales; family Poaceae; genus Alopecurus; species Alopecurus myosuroides. The sequence goes on from CM054059.1 coordinate 290,221,396, forward strand.
CAACGAGTTCCGCAACAAGCGCCGAGTAGATACTCGGTATGATCCTGAAGAGGTGAATGCAGTGAATGTTGGAGGCGGTGGTGGCCAGAGGCAGAAACCTGCTGGAGCCTACGGGCAGAACCAGAACCAGGGCCAGGGCAACAAGAAACCGTTCCGTACTCCTCAGTCAGGTAGCGGGAACTCCGAGCAGCCGAAGAAGTTTGTCTTTGATGACATGAAGGATGGCCCATGAAGCTTTCACACTCACCACCCCTCGAGGCCTGCTAACCACACTACTCGGCAATGCGAATGGTGGGACGTGATCAAGAGTGATGGCTTGCCTCCTCCTCCTCCCCTGCCAGCCGCCAATGCTAGTGTGCAGCCTACTCTCGCACCCGCAGCTCGGCCGCCAGTGTACCCGAGAAGGGAGAATGTGAACCAGGTGGCTTTAGGAGCCAACCAGAACTTCAACAATGAGAGATACCGCAACAACAACAACAACTACAACCGCAACAACAACAACAGAGGCAACAACAACTATCAGGGCAACAACAACAATGGCAACAATGGGGGCAATGGCTCCAATCAGTACCAAGAGCACCATGAGAGCTATATGATCTTCACGTCTGAGGCAGTCGACAAGCAATCACAGCACAGGCGAGCCATGGAGGTCAATGCAGTGATTCATGCTGTTCCTCACTACATGTACTGGTGCGACCAGGAGATCAGGTGGTCCCGAGTAGATCATCCCAAGGTGATGCCCAACCCGGGTACCTATGCCTTGGTGCTGGATCCTACCTTCCTGGGTCCCGAGAAGAATGTGAGGTTCAGCAAGGTGCTAATCGACAACGGCAGCAGCATCAACATTGTGTACAAGGACACACTCGAGAAGCTTGGCCTGGCCGAGAACATGATGCTGCCCAGCAAGACCACCTTCCATGGCATTGTGCCCGGGATCTCGTGCAACCCGATTGGCCGAGTGTGGATAGATGTGCTATTCGGTACCCGGGAGAACTGTCGCACAGAGCGCCTGCAGTTTGAAGTGGTTGATCACCAGAGTCCCTATCATGCTCTACTCAGCAGGCCTGCTCTGAGCAAGTTCATGGCCTCTACTCATGTTGCATACCTGAAGATGAAGATCCCTGGTCCCAATGGCATAATCACTATCGCTGGCGACTACAAGAAGTCCATGGAGTGTGCCTCAGCTAGCTCCAAGCTGGCAGAGTCGATGGTGATCGAGGCCGAGAAGAAGAAGATGTACGAGGTGGTGGCCATGGCTCAGTCCGCACAAGCTGGTGCACAAGGTGTGCCGAGTACCCAGCATGGTACTGCCTTCCAAGCTGCCAAGGAGACCAAGACAGTCCAGGTCGACCCCGAGTTCCCCGACCGCGTAGCCATCATTGGTTCCGGGTTGGCGGAGAAATAGGAAAGCGAGCTCATCCACTTCCTCCGTGAGAATCGGGATGTATTCGCCTGGACTAATGAAGATCTACCAGGAGTCCCGAGGGAGTTGGTTGAGCACTCTTTGCATGTGCGTCCTGACGCCAAGCCAGTGAAGCAGGCTATGGGCCGTTTCGGAGATGAGAGAAGGAAGGCCATCGGTGATCAGATCACCAAGCTGCTGATAAGTAACTTCATCATGGAGGTGCTGCACCCGGATTGGTTAGCCAACCCGGTCATGGTCGAGAAGAAGAAGGAGGATCCCAAGGCTGCCACTGCATGGCGCATGTGTGTCGACTACACCGATTTGAACAAGGCATGCCCCAAGGATCCTTTCCCGCTACCTCGCATCGATCAGGTGATCGATTCCACTGCTGGTTGTGAACTGCTGTCTTTCATAGATGCCTACTCTGGTTTCCACCAGATTGCACTCAATCCTGCTGATCAAATAAAGACTGCTTTCATTACCCCGTACGGGGCTTATTGCTATCGTGTCATGTGTTTTGGCTTGAGGAATGCGGGTGCAACCTATCAGAGATGCATGCAGAAATGCTTGCACGACCAGCTCGGCAAGAATGTGCAGGTGTACGTAGATGACATTTTCATCAAAACGAATAAAACACATACTCTGCTTGCCGACCTGGAGGAAACCTTTGCTAACCTACGCAAGTACAAAATGAAACTGAATCCGAGTAAGTGCACCTTTGGTGTACCGGCTGGAAAGCTACTCGGTTTTCTAGTTTCTAGTCGGGGCATTGAAGCCAATCCCTCAAAGATAAAAGCTATTGAGAGCATGTCTTTGCCGAGATCATTGAAGGATGTGCAGAAATTCACAGGTTGCTTGGCATCTCTGAGCCGGTTTCTGGGCCGAATGGGCGAGAAGGCCCTGCCTCTCTACCAACTGATGAAGAAAAGTGACAAGTTTGTCTGGACTCCGCAAGCGGATGTGGCATTCAATGAGCTGAAAGCAATGCTGGCAAGTGCTCCCATCTTGGCTAGTCCGCTACCCAAGGAGCCAATGCTGCTGTACATTGCTGCGACTAACCGAGTAGTCAGCGTGGTGATTGTGGTGGAACGAGAAGAAGAAGGCAAAAGTGTGCAGCGCCCAGTATACTATCTCAGCGAAGTGCTGTCCAGTTCGAAGCAAAACTATCCGCATTACCAGAAGATGACATATGGTGTGTACCTGGGCGCCAGGAAGCTGAAGCATTATTTCCAGGAGCACCCTATCACGGTTGTGAGCTCTGCTCCCATCTCGGATATCATGGGCAACAAGGAGGCGAGTGGCAGAGTAGCCAAGTGGGCGATTGAGTTAGCCGCGTACGCTCCCGCGTACGCGAGAAGAGACGCCATCAAGTCCCAGATCCTGGCGGAATTTCTTGTGGACTGGGCCGAGGTGCAGTATGAACCCCCTGCTCCAGTTTCAAATTACTGGAAGATGCACTTTGATGGCTCAAAGGTGAAAGAAGGCCTTGGTGCTGGTGTTGTTCTTACGTCACCCACGCGAGATCAGCTCAAGTACGTGTTGCAGATTCACTTCAAGGCATCCAACAATGTTGCAGAGTACGAGGCAGTGGTGCATGGATTGCGAGTAGCAAAGGAGGTTGGCGTGCAGCGCATCATATGCTATGGTGATTCAGATCTGGTGGTGCAGCAAGTCTCGGGCACTTGGGATGCTTTGGATGCCAACATGGCATCGTATCGCTTCCTGGTGCAGTCTATGACTGGGTTCTTCGAAGGTTGTGAGTTCCAGCACATTCACCGAGCAGAGAACGAAGCAGCAGATGAGTTGTCCAAGTTGGGATCTTCTCGGCAATCCATCCCGGCGGGAATCGCCTTGGAGAATTTGAGGAAGCCATCCATCAAGCCTTCTCCCAACTCGGAGTCCATATTTGTTCCTTCTCTGCCGAGTGAGGAATCTGATCCAATGGAGATTGACTGGGAGAGTGCTGCAGGAAACCCGGGGACTGCCGTCCTCTACTCGGGGACTGCCGTTCCCTACTCGGGGACTGCCACTCCCTACCCGGGGACTGCCACTCCCTACCCGGGGACTGCCACTCCATACCCGGGGACTGCCACTCCTCACTCGGGGACTGCCGCCCTCAACCCGGAGGCTGTCGCATTCATTGAAGAAGTTCTCGCCAATCGATCTGGGCTGCAGAGAAGCGCTCCTGCTCCTCCTGAGCAACCACAAGAGCCTGTCCCAATGGAACTGGACGAACCAGTGTTTCCCATACGGGAGACACCGAGTTGGGCTATGCCCATATTATCCTTTTTAAGGGACGGCACTCTACCTGAAGATGAGGTGACTGCGAGGCAGATTCAGAGAAGATCCAAGGGCTACACCATTGTCCGAGATGTCCTGCACAAGAGAAGTGCCACTGGCGTGCTGCAACACTGTGTGGATCCAGCAGAGGGAGAAGAGATCCTGATAGAGATACACCAAGGAGAATGCGGGAACCACGCCTCTTCTCGGGCGCTGGTCCAGAAAGCTTTCCGGCATGGGTTCTATTGGCTCACAGCACTGCAGCAAGCTGAGGATATCGTGAGGAAGTGCACTGGCTGCCAGATGTTCGCAAGTAAGATTCACATGCCTGCTTCCGAGTTGAAAACAATTCCTATCACCTGGCCATTTGCTGTTTGGTGCTTGGACATGGTTGGGCCTTTCCAGCCGGCTAGAGGCAACATGACTCACATCTTAGTCATGGTGGACAAGTTCACCAAGTGGATTGAAGTGAAACCTATTCGGAGATGTGATGGAGCCACAGCTGTGAAATTCGTGAAGGATATAATCCTGAGATATGGCTACCCGCACAGTATCATCACCGACAACGGCACAAACTTTGCTGAGGGAGCACTGGTGCGGTTCTGCAGAGATAAGCATATCCGACTAGACGTTGCGTCAGTCGCGCACCCTGCTTCCAATGGGCAAGTTGAAAGAGCAAATGGTATGGTATTGGCAGGCATCAAGCCAAGGCTGATGGAGCCGCTGCTGAAAACACCTGGGTGTTGGTTAGACGAGTTGCCAGCGGTGTTGTGGAGTCTAAGGACTACCCCTAACCGGTCAACCGGCTACACGCCATTCTTCTTGGTATACGGGGCTGAGGCCGTGTTGCCAATAGACTTAGAGCATGACTCCCCCCGAGTAGCCCTCTACACTGAGGTGGAGGCGAGAGAAGCTCGGGAAAACGACGTTGACCTGCTTGAAGAAGCAAGAGAGCTGACTCTGTCACGTTCGGCCATCTACCAGCAAAACCTGCGGCGTTATCATAGCCGAAAGGTGAACCCAAGGGTTTTCCGAGAAGGAGACATGGTCCTTAGGCTTGTGCAGCGCACAGCCGGGATGCACAAGTTGTCTCCTCCATGGGAAGGGCCCTTCATTGTGAGCAAAGCGCTGCACAACGATGCTTACTATCTTGTAGATGTGCGCCCACCACAGGCGAACAGGGCAGATAAATCTGGAGAGGAAACCAAGCGCCCTTGGAATGTAGCTCTACTCCGTCGTTTTCATTCGTAAGCAAAGATGTGTATGTACCCTCTTATCCGAGTTGAAATTCTATTCTGCAATCTGAAACTGTTCTCGGGGACTGCCCTCGTCCAAAATTGTTCTAAGTGTTTTTACTTGGCTTTACCTTTTGTCTATTCGGTTGCTCCACTTCAGAATTCATAAGCGCATTGAGTACTGTGTTTAAACCTATATGCCAACTCTTCGACTCTGCTGCTGTCCGAAACCCGGCTTTATGGCAAGCAAGAGAACAAGCAAAAGGTCAATGAGCACACGAAAATCGTTAAGGAAGAAAAAGTGCAGGAACCGAGTAGGGTGTTTTGTTACTTTTGTTCTCTGCTTCGTCCTTTCGGTTAAGTGGTGGGCTGCGTTACTATGATTGTTTCTAAGCGGCTAAGTATTTGCAGCTCTACTCTTCGATTCTTGTGACTCGAATACCAAAAAAGCAACAAGTTGCGGGTAGAGCAGAGATGAAAAGATAGGGTAATGCAACTCGGGGACTCGCATGGAAACGCAACCCGGCATTGAGCCAGAGCTGCTCAAAATGATTAAATTAAAGATAAAGAGTGGAAATAAAATTGAGTAGCAAGAAAAGCATAAATAAGTCTGATACATATGCTCCCGGCATCCCGGGGATCTGATAAGTGTTCAAGTAAAAAGTGTGCAGGTAAAATCATGTGGAGGAGGCAATGTTGTCGGCGCTGGCATTGGCTGCTGCATCTTCTGTGGTGGTCCTGGTTGCCTCTGCCTCCGAGTTGGTGGCGGTTGTCCTTGCGGGTTCTTCGTCGGCGCTGGCATGGGTGGCATCCGCCTCCGACTGGACGGTGGCGGACTCTTCCATCTCGGCGTCACGCTCGGAAGTAGCCGTGGCCACCGAGATAGGCCCTGGGGCTGAAGAAGCACCAGAAGCTTGGCCAGGGGTGAATACCGTGTCGTCGAGGGCGGCTCCAGATGAGGTGCCGAATCCGAGTGCGGCGGTGTCGATGTGCTCGGTCTCCTCATCGCTACTCACGACGGCGACATTCTTCCCCTTCCCGGCCTTGATTCTCGGCGAGTCGAAGAAGCCGTCCAAGTCGGACTCTGTGTCTTCATCCGCTTCCTCGCCCTCCTCCACCTCGGTGTCGGGCTCGGGGAGGCCGTCGATGAAGACGTCCGTCTCAGCGCACTCCGCGACTTCGTACGCGATCAGCTTGCGCGCGGCCACGCAGCTGGGGTCCGTCTCCCACTTGGAATCGTTGCGCTTCCCGCGGATGATATCCATGTTAAGATTCTCGTACCAGGAGGCGATGCAGAGAAGCATCAAGTCAGCACCCGCCCGAGCCCCCGAGGTGCGCCATTTCTTTAGCTCGGCCTTCACATTCTGCAGCTTCAGAGCAAGGCCACCAATCGTTGTCGGCGCGGCATCTTCAGGCTAGAACAGCTTGTGGAGCGCGAAGCCGACGCGCACCAAGTCGGTGCCCACGCCGGCTAGGCGTTCGAAGTGCCCCTTCATCACCAGCAGGCTGTCCTCGATCTCGGCCCTGCTGTCCGAGGCCTCGCCCTTCTCAAGGCGAGCCGCTCGAGCCTTGGCCAAGGCTGGCGCGCAGGCGGACACGAGATCAGGGAAGATTTCTGCATAGGAGCAAGGAAGGAATTCAGTCACGAGAACCGAGAAGAGGCAGAACCGAGAAGAGACAGAACCGAGAAGAAAAAATGCCAAAAGGAGAAAACTTACTGTGAAGCTCATGGCGCAGCTGCTGCAACTGAATTTTCCATTCCTCCTCATTGGCAATGTGCCTCTCCTCGAGCAAGCGAAGTCCGTTCAACTGAGAGAAGTACCCGGCATTGGATTTTTTCAGTGTTTCGCACTCCTGCTCAAGGGCTTTGATCTTTGCGTTGAAGGTTGTCTCCGCCTTGGCCTTCTCGGCGATAGCCCTGTCCCTCTCGGCACCAAGATCAAGAGCATCTCTGAGGGCTTTCTGCAGCTGGAGTTGCAGCTGCTCCATCTCTGTAGTGTGGTCCTTCAGCAGCTCAACGGCCTGGTCGGACAGCCGGTGCTGCACTTCCTCAGGTTTGACGCAGTCTTGGTGTTCTTCAACAAACAATTTATGATCTTCTGAAAAGAGCAAAGCACGGTTAGCAGAGAGGCAAAGGAAACAGGCACAAGGGCAAACCGAGTAGACGGAGGTTTACCTTCCAGCTTCTTGATGGTGTTCTCGGCATTCGCAACAAAGGTGCGACAGTTCTCGTGCTCGTCAGCCAGGGCCTTCAGTTTCCCTGCAGAGTAGGAAAGGTTAGCGCAAGAAAGCAATAGCGGGCGTAAACAAAAAACGCAAGAACCGCGCGGCTAGAAGCGTACCTTCCATCTCGGATAGCTTCAGAGTGCTATCCTTCGCATCCTTACCGGCTGCCTCCGCAGCTGCCTTCTCTCTCTCCAGTGCAGCAATTCGCCTCCTAGCGATAGCATGATTCCAGAGAAGCTGGCGATGCAGACTGGTACGCTTCAGGACACTATCCTGAGAAGCGAAAAGAAAACAAGTTAGGCAGAGAAGTGAAGATTCAACCCGAGAAGGCGGCTACTCGGAGAGCATCCGCCTACTCGGCCAGAATCTCGGGGACTGGGTGAGGGTAAAGGAAGATGAAGACGGATAGAAGAGAAGATAAATGCTACTCGGAGAGGACAAAGTTGAGACTTACCGCATAAGACTGCTCTAGATCTTCTGCATTCTTGCGGTGCACGAACATCTTGGCAGCGAGAGTAGCGGTGCTGGAGGAGACGGTCATGGGTTGGTAGCCCAAGTCCACCTTGTTCCAGTCGACCCGCATATGGTCGATGTCGCCCAGGCCAAGGCCGTGCCATTTCTCTGTGCCGAGAAGCTTGCTGTCCCACTTGGCATCAATGAAACCCACCAAGTCGAGTACCTGCTCGAGGCTCTGAGATGATATCACCTGATCTTGAGCTCCCCGAGAAGCAATGGAGACAGGGGGCGGGGGCCTGGAGTCTGTCGCTACGGCCTTCCTTCCTGTTGTGAGAGCGATCTTCCGGTCCTCGACGGAGAGGCCAATCTGGCGCTGTTGGCTGACCCTCACCATGTAATCCGGGTAGAGGGCCTGAACGGCTACAGTGGCGGCGGCAGGAATGGCGCTGGGGTTGCGGATGATCAACTGCTTGGACTGTCCAGTCGATGTCGGCGGCGGCATCTGCTCGGTAGCTCGCTTCATCGCCTTCTCTTTCTGAGCAGTGGACTTCTCGCCCTTCTGCTTCTCGGGCTTCTTCCCCTCAATCTTGGTCTTCGCCTTCTCGGCGGCCTCCTCCTCGGCTGCCTTCTTCTCAGCTTCTGCCTTCTCGGCAGCTTCTTTCTCGGCTGCCCTCTTCTCGACCTCCTCCTTCAAAGCATCTAGGGCTTGTCACCTGGCTTGGTCAGTTGGTGGCGCCAGGGGCGCGCTATCTGGTGCGCCAATCGGCTGGGCGCTACTCGGTGCGGCGCCCGTTGGCGCATCGCTCAGTGGGTAATGGCTTGTCATGGTGGCATCCGTCATGGCGGCATCTTCCACCCGCTGCTCGGCAGCGGGATTCGCTTGGCTTGCAGCGTCTGTGGTTGGCTGCTCCTGTTCAGCCTCTGGCCGCTCGAGGGCAGTGTTATCCTGCATCTCTTCGTCTTGGGTCTCCTCGGTAGTGTTGGCCGGAGGAGCAGGGGGTCTCTCCTGGTGGGCGGCAGTGTCCTGTGCTGCTGACTCCGCACGGGGCTGCTTCTCTGAATCTGCTCCTTGAGCATCAGTGCTCTGTGCATTGGCGGTGTCATCCTCGTTGTCGTCGAGGTTGATAAGTGGCGCTGCTGGCTTCTTAGCCTGATCGGGCGCGAGAGCAGCGTTCGCGTCCATGGGAGGACTGCGGAGAAAAAGAAATTCAGAAATTAGAGGAGGACTGGGAAAGATAACACAGTACGAGATGGGAGACAACAGAAAAGAAACTTACGCGCTGGTGGAGGCGAGCTTTCGCCTTGGTCTCTTCACGACCTTCTTGGTCGCCTTCTCGATCAGCTTCTTCTTCTTGGCCGGGGGCTCTACAGCACCGCTGCCGGTCCGCTTGCGAGTAGCGGGTGCAGCGACAGAAAGAGGGTTGACAACAAGGGCTGTATCGCCCTCGTTCTCGTTCTCGTCTTCGTCCTCATCCTCATTCTCTTCAGCAACGTCATCTGCGGATTCAGGAAAAGAAGGGGAGCAAGTCAGAAACAACAACCAGTGGATTGGTGCTTCTCGTGAACAAGCAAAGCAAGTGTGCAATTACCTTCAGATTCGTCCTCGGGCCAGTCGCGGAGAGACGTTTCCGCGTGCTGCTTCTCCATGGTGGGGGAACGAGGGAGGTTGATCTGGTCAGCATTCTCAAAAGAGGCCTTGTCGTCCTCCTCACGGTCAGCAGACCAGTTGCCTTCAAAACGTTCACAGCTCTCTATAAGCTGGCGAGTGAGGACCTGAAGAGCGGAGAAGGGTCACAAGTTAGCCGAGTAGCAGGATGGTATCCTACTCGGATAGGCGTGCAAACATAAAGCACACAAGCCAAAGTATTTTTACCGAGTATCCTACTCGGATAGGCGTGCAAACATAAAGCACACTAAGCCTAAGTATTTTTACCGAATATTCTACTCGGAAAGGCGTGCAGGCACAAAGCACACTAAGCCTACACAATTCTACTAAGTACTCTACTCGGTACAGACTACGATCGCTAGTCGCGACGAGAACAGGAAGCTTTCTACTCGGAATCCATATACAGAAAGCAGGGAAAGAAGAGCGTACCCGCGTAATCGGCTTGGTACGGCTGTAGGGGATGAACCCATACTGCCAATGCTCGGCGAGGCTTGTTGTCAGGATGGCCCTGGCGTGCTCGGGGACGTCTGCGTTGTCGAGCTCGATGGTGGTCGTCCTGGTGCAGTCACGGGGGCCTCCCATGTAACACATCAAGTGGCAGCGTTCTTGCAGAGGCAGAACGCGCCTCTGGATCCAGCACGCCACTGGATCATCACTCTTGAGGCCCTCGTCGATTAGAGCGCCGAGCCGCGCCTCAATCTCCTTCGCGTTGAGGTCGTTGGAAGGCTTCTCCTTCCAATTCTTCTGGGTGGGAGCACGGAGGCTCCAAGCGGGAAGGTTAATTCGGTCAGTTACCTGTCCTCCTTCGGTGGCGGGGATGTTCTTGACGTAGAGGAACGTCTTCTGCCACATCCAAACGGACTCCAGCCCCTTGATACGGGGGTGATTGGTCCCCGACCGCTGCACCATCATGGCGCAGCCGGTGTCGGTTGCCCGTGGCACCCCCGTGCCTTCCTTCTTCCCGGTGGTCTGCTGGCGGAGGTGGAAGTACCTGAGCCAGGTGGCCGTTGTCGGATGGATGCCGAGGAAGGCCTCGCACACCACGGCGTGGTAGGCGAGGAAGACGACGGCGTTGGGCGGCAGGTGATGCATTTGAAGGCCGAAGTGGTCGAGGAAGCGGCGGAGGAAGTCGGAGGCCGGCAGGCCGAAGCCGCGCTCGAAATGCGCCAAAAACACAACGTGCTCGCCCTCCTCCGGGGCAGGCACGAGCTCGCCCCTGGGTGGCCGGCATTGAACACCAGGAGGAACTCTCCTAGTGTTCACAAGCCAGGCGCAGTCCTCGGCGGTAACGTGTGAGCCAGCCCAGCCGGCGCGAGACATGGTTGCGAGTAGGAGAGGTGGAAAGAACCGGAAGGTTTTGATTGGCTGGATTGGATTCGTGGCGGCGCAAAAAGATTGCGCGGCGGCGGAGAGCTCGGCGGCGGAGAAGGAGAGAGAGATGAAAGAGGAAAGGTGCGAGGAAGGGGAAAAGGAAGTTACCGGCGGGGGGTATTTATACCCTCGCCTCAGGCTACCGTTACTATCGGGGAAGTGGGATCGATCGTGGCGTGTGGTGGGATTTGTGGCCGGCTGGAAACGCACACAAGCGCGGGATGCGCGCGTAACGGCCGCAATTGATCCCACCACCAGATTGTGGCCTATTATTACTCTTGATGGGACGTGACGCGTGGTGGGCCCACTGCCTGGAAACCAGGCGCGTGGCACATCGTGCCCTGGGCAACGAGACGACGGGGGCCTGGATGCGTGACACGTGTTCAGTTGCTGTGCGAAGGGCCGGATCGTGCTCTGCGCCGCAGAGGCTCAATTCAAGAAAATTCTCCAAGTCTTTTTACTCGGTCGCAGAGTAGAAGTCATCTGCTGCGCAGAGGAGAGGAAACTTAAGGTACTATTCAGAGAGCTACTCGGAGGCTCTACTCGGCATCTTGAGGTTCAAGGGCTATGTGGCAAAGATTGGTTTTAAGCTGGCAGAGCCTAGTGAACGAGTTCGCAAGACTCAACCAGCTTCGGGGACTGCTGTCGGGGGGTTACCCCCGAGTAGGGTAAAGACAAGTGGTAAAGGCGTCTTACAGAAGAGAGGTTTGGTCGAGTAGCCGACTACCCGGTATTTGCTACCCGGTCGACTGCTACTCGGTCTCACCTCAAGATGGCCAGAAGGAAGAATCATTCAAGTTCTCCACGTTCGAGTAGAAGAGCTGGCCCGAGTACAATTGGCGGGAACAATTGGCGGGAACCTACTCGGGCCAGAAAGTCAAAGGAGCCGTTCTGACACAGGATCCCGCGTATCCTGGGTCCGTACTTGGCAGCATTCGAACTACTGTTCATCTGGGACCGGCCTGCCTGACAGTGACAGCATGGAAGCAGGCCGTGGCAGGATAAGGGGGGCCTACCCTGTGCTTAGGTACAGTGATACCAGTCTGTCCCCTTGTTTTGCCCAACGACTTTCCAGATGGAGCCAAGGTTAGGAACCAAAGCTGTCAGCGGGAACCCGGAAGAAGGACGATGTGCACACTATGTCGACACTTGTCCATGTTTGGACGTATCCGGCTGGGCACCATGTATATAAGGTGCCCCGCCGCCTCCTGCGTGAGGATCGAACACATCTTGACCTAGAGGAAACCCTAGTTCTTGACCTAGTTCATCATCTAGAGGAGAGTGGCTACTCGGTAGCAAGAACCTTGTACTGTGGCTACTCGGTGAGATACCAAAATACACAAAGAAAGGCAGGAGTAGGGGTTTTACCTCCTCACGAGGGCCCCGAACCTGGGTAGATCGTGTTGTTTGCAGTGTTTACTTCGTACCTCACGCGACTACTCGTCGCGTGATCCCTCCCCGAGCACCTCCAGCGTCCTTCCTCCCCACATCTTTAGCCATCCCATGGCATCTGCCGTGACACCACCACGACAAAACGCAAAGAACACTCGGGAATACATAGTTTGTTAGCTCTAAACAAAAATCCATCATGTATATGATATTTATCCCAAGCCTTCACATTAGAACATTTAGTATAGGGTGTAGAAAATTCTTTATCTTGAGCATATAATGGCTTTAATTCTTCTAAACCTGAAACTTGCACATCCAATTTAGTGAGTAGCATATTTTTTTTCTAGACAAAGCATCAGCTACCACATTATCTAATCCTTTATTATGTTTAATAATCTATGGGAAAGATTCAATAAATTCTACCCATTTAGCATGTCTTTTATTAAGATTGGATTGGTTATTTAAAAATTTAATGCCTCATGATCAGAATGTATAATAAATTCCTTTGGCCACAAATAATGTTTCCAAAACTCAAGAACTCTAACAAGTGCATAAAATTCTTTATCATAGACAGAATAATTCAATTGTGCTCCATGTATTTTTTTCAGAAAAATAAGCAATTGGTTTATTTTCTTGCATTAACACACCTCCAATACCTATGCCACTAGCATCACATTCAATCTCAAATTGTTTATTAAAATTCGGTAGCATTAATAATAGGGCCGAAATCAAATTATTTTTCGAAGTATCAAAAGCAATATCTTGAGCAACCGCCCACTCGAAATTCACATCTTTCTTAGTCAAATCATTCAAAGGGGCAGCAATAGTACTAAAATCTTTCACAAATCTTCTATAAAATCCAGCTAGTCCATTAAAACTTCTTACTTGACTCACATTCATGGTAATTGGCCAATTTTTAATTGCTTAAATTTTAGATTCATACACTTCTATCTCATATTTAGAAACAACATATCCAAGAAATATGACCTTATCTTTGCAAAAAAAGTGCACTTCTCTAAATTTCCATACAATTTATTTTCTCTTAGCACATGCAAGACTTGTTTAATATGATCAATATGTTCATGTTCATTGTGGCTATATATGAGAATATCATCAAAATAAACAACCACAAATTTGCCAATAAAATCTCTCAAAACATGGTCCATTAATATCATGAAAGTACTAGGTGCATTAGTTAATCCAAAAGGCATTACTAACCACTCAAATAAACCAAATTTTGTTTTAATGGTTGTTTTCCACTCATCCCCCTCTTTCATCCTAATTTGATCATAACCACTACGCAAATCAATTTTAGAGAAAACAACACTACCACTTAATTCATCTAACATGTCTTCCAAACATGGTATAGGATGACGATAACGAATAGTGATATTGTTAATTGCTCTACAATAACACACATGCGCCATGTACCATCTTTTTTAGGGACTAAAATAACAGGAACAGCACAAGGAGATAGGCTTATTCGAATATAACCTTTGTCAAGAAGCTCTTGTACTTGTTTCTGAATTTCCTTTGTTTCTTGGGGATTTGTCCTATAGGGAGCTCGGTTTGGCAATGATGATCCAGGAATCAAATCGATTTGGTGCTCAATACCCCTCAATGGTGGCAAACCCGAGGGCACTTCTGCTGGAAAAACATCATCAAACTCCTGCAAAACATTAGAAACACCAATAGAAAGAGGAGTCATGTCATTAGAAACTAAAATTTCCCCCTTGTGCATGAGCACTATAGGTACTAGGCTAGGATCATCCTCAAACTCTCTCAAGTCTTCTTTGGTGGCTAACATTGTCAAAAGGCTCACTCCCTTATTTTCCACTCGGTCTAGGCTTGTTTGCACCCATAGAAGTTGTGTTTTCCCTCTTATTTTCTCTCTCACTCTCCTTCTCAAGATTCACTTCAACTTTCTGCCTTGATTCATTCACTATTAGTTGGGGTGTCATAGGCCTCAATATGATATCCTTATTATTCCAATTCAATTGATATGTGTTTGCTCTCCCATTGTGTGTAACTTTTCTATCAAATTGCCATGGCCTTCCAAGCAATAGATGGAAAACCGACATGGGAACCACATCACACTCAATTGTATCCTTGTATGGTCCAATTTGGAACTCCACTCTCACAATTTGGCACACTCTTATTTCCTCCTTGTCATTGAGACATTCAATATAGTATGGATGTGGATGTGGGATATATCTCAATCTTAGCTTTGCACATAAATCCTTGCTTTCTAAATTTATGCAACTCCCTCCATCAATAATCACCTTGCAAGCCATTTGAGGATCAACAATTGCTTTGGTTTGAAAAAGATTGCATCTTTGGCTCTCATCACTAGGAACAATACTCAAAGCTTGTGTGCAAACAATGGTTGGATAATTTGTAGCAAAAGCATCAATAGGACCATCATCATCATCATATGTATCCTGCTCATTAGGATCAACATCATCTCCAGTCTCATACTCATCATTAGCATTAAGAAGAATAATTTTCTTGTTTGGGAAATCCGTCTTAAAGTGACCTTTACCTCCACAAGTATGGCATGTCATGTCTCTATTTCTTGGAGGAGGTGTAGCACCACTAGAACCCGAAGTAGATGATTTTGTTTTCTTGGAACTTGTTGTATTTGTCTCGGGTTTGGCACTAGTATTCCCACGGGTTGCAGCCATTGGAGGTGTAGGTGATGAGAAATTTGATTTTTGTGAAGGAAAAATCCTCCTAGTACTCACTTGTAGCTCCGCATTCAACCTCTTCTCGGGCTCCCTTGATTGGTGCAATAATTCACTCATATTGGCATATTGGACATCCCTCACAATGCTTCTAATTTTGAATTGCAATCCACTCAAAATCTTTGCATAGTTTGTTATGGCTCTGCTCTAACCCGAGCCCTTTGAAGGATCAATTCCATCTCCTTGTAATAAGCATCCACTGATTTTGAACCTTGCTTCAATTGTTGTAGCTTGTCATAGAGAGTTCTAATATAATTTTTGGGAACAAATCTGTATCTTAGCAATTACTTCATCTCTCTCCATGTATTCACCTCATCTTCTTCATGTTATTCTCTCAATCTTGTAATGCCATCCCACCACAAGAGAGCATAGCCATCAAATCCAGAAGATGCAATTTCACCTTCCTTTCCTCGGGGTACTCATGAAGTCTCCATAATTTTTCAATTTTTAGCGCCCACATAAAGTACTCTTCCACATCTTCAGAGTCACAAGAAAGACTAGGGATAGAGAATTTTGGTTTTCCCAATCCATCATCCTCTCTATTGTTTTCCAATGGTACTCTTCTTGCATATCCCCCACGGCCTCCATTGTTATTCCCTCTCTCATCCTCAATTATGGCAGCAGCTTGGGGCCTTTGTTGGAGTTGTCCCACTAGAGTGGATAAAGTGGTCATTTTTTGTGTCAATGTCCTCAAAGTATCTTGAATATTATTCACAGATTCTTGTGATGCACAAGCTTCTATTTTCAAATCAAGAGTAGTCATCTCCTTTCTCAAGTCTTCATCACTTGTCAACTTCATAAGAAATTTTCTTGTACATAGTATCTCTTAGTGCTTCAAAATAATTCCATTGCACCAAGTCCTCGGGCTTCTTATTTTCCTGCACATCAACATCACTAGAAGTACTCATGATTAACTTGTTAGTAACAAAATAATCAATGGTTTTGTGGTGCCTCTCACAACTCACTCAAAACCAAGCAAAGATGGCTTCACTTAATGTTCCAAGAGTGAAAAGGATCAACTTACCAACAAGGAGCAATGAATAATGTGCTTTGGTGTGAAAAGAGAATAACTGAGCTATCAAGTATCACAATGCAAAAACGGTTTTTGGTGGGGCTTGGTTGGGAATCCTAACAACACCAAAATAACAACTCCAATACATTGTTTAATGTGATGAAAATTACTAAAGGAACACACTCACACTTGGAGATAAATGTGGCTAGCAATTATATGGAAGAGATATTGCAAGCACTCAGAAAGACACTAGCAATTATTCTATGAAAACAGGCACAAGATTGCTCAATTTTCCACACAAATATCCAATATGAAAAGCTTCCACTAGTGATAGTATAGCACGACCTCTTTTTGATTTTTCTTTCTTTCTATTTTTTTATACTTTTTTCCTTTTTGTCTATTTTTTTGATTTTTTTCAATTGCCTTTGAATCAACTAGGATCAATAATATGATGGAAAACAAAAAGGTGGACAGAAATTTGGTCAAATTGAGCAGCCTGTTAGAGCAATAAAACGGCTAGTCTTTGGGTTTTGGTACCTAAATATGGATGTAGAATGGCTTTAGCTAAGGCTTATCAAAGATTAGAACAAAAACCTAGAGATAACAAGGAAGAAAACAAAATAAATACTAAAGAAAACAGACAAAAATTGAGGTTATGGCAGAGTTTTTAGCCCACGGCAGAGAAAACGGCAATTTTGTGCCGTACGGCAGCGATTTGGGCCGAAAAACGGCTCACGGCAGAGCTCCTTACGGCAGCGCGCGGGTGTTTGCGGGTGGTGTTGCACGGGTCTGGTGCGGTGTGCTGTGGGTGGGCGCTCGATGGGATTTTTATGGCACGGTGGAGTCCGAGTTGGACTAGGAGTACGGCAGCGGCGACAGCGTTTTCACGCGCTTTTGGCTCCACGGCAGCGAATCCGAGTGCAGCTAGGAAGCGGCCACGGCAGGAAAACAATGCAGTTTCTGTCGCGAGTAGAACTAGGATTGGAACCTAATTTTCTCAAGGACCCCGAGCACAAATAGAGCCAATCTTTTCCGCAAGAATAGAAACTTGAAAAACTAGATCACCTTGCAAACAAGATGTAGGTCTAGACTTTCCCGAGAGATGATCAACATGGCAGAACTTATTTTTGTGGGATTTTTCGGTAAAGATGAAAACAGAAAATAACTAGATGAACCCTAACCCTAAAGGATGAAAATGTAAAAACGGAAAAACTGATACGCAAATCAACAATAAACAACAATTAGAGTAGAAATTTGGTGTTGATCTAGGCTCTGGCAAAACTAATCTATTTTTTTGGCTTTTTCTGGATAGGAAGTAAAAACAACTAGACTAAGATAAATTGCTCACCGAGTAAACCTGAGAATCTGATACCAAGATGATATGGGGTGGCCCAATCTTCTCAATGAGCTTCTCTCTCTTTTTGTGGATATTCTGATAATTGGATAACTACTGCTACACTAAGACCTCTCACTCAACTGACCCCTGTTGCCAGATGCAACAACAATCAAGCTCTTTGGATATTCTCAACTACACACTCTTGCACAAGTAATCAAAGATCACAAGTGGTCCTGTATCCCCCTATTCCCAGATGGAATAACAAGATATCACGCAACTTTGCAAGGGTAAACTTTAAGTAGTATGCTTAGCAGCAATACAAACTAGATGCTAGGGTTTTGTATTTTGGTTTAAACTGGATCTACCTATTCCACACGCAGGTGGAGAGATTATATAGGTGGTGGGTGCGGCCACAAGGGGCTCCTTGCGCAAGTCCCCACCTCCTACTAGGACTAGGACTAGGACTAGGAGTCCAACTTGGACTCAAAGAGAGATACAAACCGACCCACCATTAAGGGATTCGGCCAATTATGGTATACAAACCATACCTATTTAAAATAGGATTTCTAAGTGGCGCATTTGACTTGTTGGAGGCGCCCTCCCCTTGTCATGATGAAATAACAATTGTTTTCATTGAAATAACAATTGTTATTCTTTGTTTTCTCCATCTTGGACACTTGTTTTCACCATGGAAATATTGATTTGACCATCTTCTAGTTTTGTTTTCACCATGGCTCCTTTGTTTTCACCACTTGTAATCTTGTTTTCCAGCTCCCCTTGGCTGTTTTCTTCATCCATGATTGTGTTATCAATAAACCTGATCATACATAAATTCATAGACTCGGGTAGTATAAAATTCTAATTATCAAAAACATTATAATCTATAAGGAGTGAATTCACATGTTGTTCTAATAACTTGGTCCTTGATCTTGTCATTGGTCCAAGTCTCACTTCATCATGTTTAAGTGGCAATGTACCAGGGATGTCCTCATCAATTTCTATCAATTGCCCAGCTGGAATTTGTTCACCACACATGTTATTTATCTTTCACGGAGAGACACCACTAGTGAACTGTGGACCCCGGTCCTTTTTTCTCATACTTATAAAACACCTACTACTTTCATACTTCTTACATACTGTTGCTACTGCTTTCATACTGCTTTCATACTGTTTTCCACACCATACGTTAAACCTCATTGTGTTCAGCAAAACCGGTGAGATTGACAACTTCAATGCTTCGTTGGGGCAAAGTGAATTTTTTGTGTTGTGTAGGTTCCATGTTGCTGCTGAACCGGTAGTGCGCCCTGCCATCTCAGCTGCATCAACCTTCTGAAGTTACTCCTTCCTCCTAGTGGTCGATTAAACCTTGGTTTCTTTTTTAGGGAAAACTGTTGTTGTGCTCATCATTCCTTCCTCTTGGGGTTTCCCAACGAGTGCAAGACCTGCACCGCCACCCCCGGCTCAAGACCATGTCCGACACGCTTCGTGACCTGGGATGCCCCCTCGCCAACCATGCTCTTCTTCTCCAGCTGGTGCGCAACCTCCACGGGCGGCACAATATGACCGCCAAGATCACCCAAAAGGAAGCCGGCACCCTATCCTTCGCCGCCGCCATCGAGATGCTGGCGATGGACGAGATGCAAGAGCATTCCTCCAACCACGCCTCTCGCAATCCGCCCTCTTTGTTCAGCATCCTCCAGCTCCACCCTCCAATGGTGCTCACGGTGGATCGGGCTCCAACGGCGCTCATGGCGGATCGGGCTCCCACGGCGTCTCGGGATCTCACGGTGGCCACGGCTCCTACGATGCGCCGGGAACGCCCTCCCCCAACCAAAGATACAGCAAGCGCAAGCGTTACAGCAACCATGGCGGCTACCAGCACGTCTCTTCCTCGACAATGCCGACTTGGAAGGGTATGGTCCAGGCCCGGCAGATGCCATTTGCCACGCCTCCACGCCCTAGCTGAAGGGAATATGCCCAAGAGGCAATAATAAAGTGTTTATTATCTTAGTCCATGTTTATGATAAATGTTTATTTCTCATGCTAGAATTGTATTGACCAGAAACATTGATACATGTGTGTCTAATAAACAAACAAGAGTTCCTAGTAACGCCTCTCGTTTAACTAGCTTGTTGATCAATTGATGATCATGATTTCCTGATCATGAACATTGGATGTTAATAATGGGGTCATGTTATTGGTAGAATGATGTGATGAACATAGACCCAAAGTGAATATAGCAATGTGATCAAGTCATTAAGTTACATTGTTATATCAAACATACGAAGTAACTCTAATCCTTAGACCATGAGATCATGTCAATCACTAACACCGAAAGAGTGCTTAGATGTCATCAAACGTCACACCGTAACAGGGTGACTATAAAGGTGATGTTGGGTATTCGGAAAGTATTAGTTGAGGCTCATGGATCAAGAGTAAGATTTGTCCATCCAAATAATGGAGATATATACTCTGGGCCTTCTCGGTGATATCACATCGACACCGCTTGCAAACACGTGAATAGATCACAAGGATGTCATATCACGGAACGAGTAAAAGAGTACTTGTCGGTAACGAAATTGAACTAGGTATGGTTGATACCAATGATCGGATCTCGGACAAGTAAAATATCGCCAGACAAAGGGAATTGGTTATGACGTTTATGGTTCACACGATGACTAGATTCATCGTTGAATGTGTAGGAGTCATTACGGATCTCCAGGTCCCGTTGTTGACTACTGATCGGAGAGGTGTCTCAATCATGTCTACATTATTCACAAACCGTATGATGACACACTTAAGGTTCGATGACGCGTTTGAGTGGATACGGAATATCGGAGAAAAGTTTGGACAACACAAAAATTGTTCGGCTAATTTTGAAATGGTTTAAGGTGATTTTTCTCAAATGGTTGTTTATAGATTTAACAACTAACTCAAGGGGTTATGTGTTAATTTGAAATGAAATTGTTTTATTTATTTATTAAAGAAAACCCTTGGAATTTTGAGTGGGAATTAATGGAAGAATGAGTGCGTTGAGTGGAGACTCCACTCACATGATGAGGGAGAGGTGGAGACACCCAAAAATTCATGGCTGCCTTCCCCTCCTATATAAGGAGGGGTGGGAGTTCCCTCTTTCACACACACGCACACACACACACACTTGTGTCATCTCTTCCTCCCTCCTCCCGCTGCTCCAGCACTTATCCGTGCGCTTGGCGAAGCCCTGAGCAATGTTTTCTTCACCACACCACGTCGTCGTGTTGTTAAAGATTCTTGTGGATCCTCTACTTCTGCTGCCCCGCCGGATCGAGGGAACGAAGGTCGTCATCGAGCTGTACGTGTGACCGGGTGCGGAAGCGCTACTGGATTGCAGCACTCTTCTTCGCGATCTTGAGATCGATGTGAGTTCGACTACATCACCAACGAGATTCGATCTCGTGACCCTTTGTGTCTTCTAGGGTATGTTCTCCTTAATACTTCCTCTATGCCCGTTTCTTACATCTCCTATATTAGATCTTGGCCCTTCGGGTATCTATCGTGTAGGAATTTTTTTGTTTTCTATGCTACAAACCCTACAGTGGTATCAGAGCGGGATCTATGTGTAGATGTTTTTACGGGTAGAACACATAGGTGCATGTGAGCGTTGATGATCATGTTATTGCCTCCTTGAGTATTTTATTATCTTAATGGCATAGTAGGATGAAGCGGCCCTAGAAAAACTTTATGTGTACTTGTACACGAGACCTGTCTCACTTGTGGCTGAAGGGGTGTCTTGTTTCTCCTACTAAAGTTAAGATCTAATCTACAAAGGGCTGTTGAAAATATTTTTATCAACGTTGTGGTTCATGTTCGTAGGTAAGAACGGTTCTATCTTTGAAAGCCCCAAGCCATGTAAAATATGCAAAAATAAATTAGAGATGTCTAACTTGTTTTTGCAGGGCATGTGATGTGATATGGTCAATGTTACAAATTTGATATATGAGATGATATCTTTTGTAAATTATTGACATACCGGCAGGAGCCATACGGTTGTCTTATTATTTATGGACCGCGTGCTATATATCATATCCATGTGATATGTTGTAATTTTAATGGACAGTCAAGATGGAGGAGCCATAGACCTTGGTTCCACGACGGTGGAATGATGGAGATCATACCATGACACACAAGATGGAGAGCAAGTGCAAGAAGGACCATACATATCACATTATCCATGCATGTGATGTTAATCCTTTTATGCATCTTATTTTTCTTAGATCGCGATGGTAGCATTATAAGATGATCCCTCTCACTTAATATCAAGATAATAATGTGTTTCTCCTTAGTATGCACTATTAAGAAAGTTCGTCGTTTCGAGACACCACGTGATGATCGGGTGTGACGGACTCTACATTCACATACCACGAGTGCTAACGAGCCTAGCATGTACAAACATGGCCTCGAAACACACGGAAGTTCTACTTGGCGAGCCTAGCATGTACATACATGGCCTCGGAACACGTAACCTAAAGGTAAAGCAAGAGTCATATGGATGATATGATGAAAATGTTGATGTTCTCCTTTGCAACTACACCATCTCACGTGATGATCGGTTTTGGGTAGTGAATTTGGTTTGTGTAATCACTAAAACGACTAGAGGGATGTTGTTTTTGAGTGGGAGTTCACGCAATAATTTTGAATTAACTTGAACTTATTTTATCATGAACAACCAATCAAAGAGAATTTGCATAAATTGTAGTATTCATTGGCATCCACAAACTACTTTACACTTAGATCGTTAATTGAGATATAATTGTTATGATCTGGTAAACCATTTAAGATTGGTACCGTCATAGTGAAATTTAAAATTGAGTCCTATTTTAGATTTTCGGTATTACCTACCTAGATCCATATGATTAATGATTGATTGACAGCTGATTTTGGCTTACAGAGAGACAACACTACAATGATCTCAAATGGAAAAATAATATGAACGAAAGTTGTGTGTCTCGTTGAAACAAACAACTTCCATTTTTTTTATAATCTTAATCTGAGGTTGTATGCAACTTCTAGATCCAAAATACTACAAATTATCTCATTATGCGAGCAAATCTGCCAAACCATAGACATACTCTGCACTTTGGCGGGAGCAATGGTGAAACGAGTTGAAAACTTCCAGATTGCATCAAACTTCTTCCACCTGATTTTGAAGCATTAAGGTGAGGTCAAATTGAAAAACTCATTGAATGAAAGTTCTTCCAGATGGCTTACAATAAGAACGAAAACTAGAGTGTTCTAAGCAATGAAAACGGAGCGTATCTCTCTCCCACACAAGTATGATAAGATCCAACCATAAACTACAGAAAATAAAACTAAACAAACTGAAAGCAAAACATAAAAGACGCTCCAAGTAAAGCACATAAGATGTGACCAAATAAAAATATAGTTTCACTAGAAGTGACCTGATGATTTGTCGATGAAGAAGGGGATGCCTTGGGCATCCCCAAGTTTAGATGCTTGATTCTTCTTGGAATTTGCTAGGATGTACCACCGGATAATCCCCAATCTTAGGCTCTTCACTGTTCTTGATCACATCATATCATCCTCTTCTCTTGACCCTTGAAAACTTCCTTCACACCAAACTTCTCACAATCTTCATTAGCAACGTTAGTGCATTCGAAATAATAAATTCACATGGTTAAGTTTCAACACAGGTCTAACACTCATAAAAACTTTAGCTACTATCACAACTTATTTTAAAACTCTTTTTCTCAAAAGAACACCAAAATAAAGAGATTAAGAGGCAAATGCAATTATTAGCAGAAATCTGTCAAAACAGAACAGCAGGTAAAGATGATTTTTTTCGAAAATCCTCTGTTGCTCAAATCAAAAAGTGGTCAACTAAGAAATGTTTCATATATAGCCCAGGATGACGCACAAACAAACTCAGGTCATTTTGAATTTTCTGTGATTTTATACGATTTTAACAGTGGATAGTAGAAATCTGTTTCCTGCGCAGAAATCCGAAATATAGTCTCAACTTTCCATTATAGGCTTTACTTGGATCAACTAATACATGAAAATAAACATACAAAGGAGTTGCTACAGAAGTATACAACCCCTTGACTCAAATAAAACAGAGAAAAACAATGCAAAAATAAAAACATGGGTTATCTCCCAAGAAGTGCTTTTCTTTAAAGCCTTTTAGCTAGGCATGATAATTTGAGAAGATGCTCACATAAGAATAAGAGTTTAAGCACAATAAGAGAGCATCAAGAAGAAAATATAAAACACATTTAAGTCTAATCCACTTCCTATGAAAAAGAATCTTGTAGAAAAACAAGTCAACCCAAGCACAAAGTGACTAGCATAGGAAGACAAAATAAGTGCAACTTCAAAAATTTTAATATAAAGAGGGAAACTTAATATTGTTGAGATGCATAAAACCATGTTTCCCTCTCTCATAATAACTTTCAGTAGCATCATGAATAAAATTAACAATATAAATATCACATAAAATATTCTTATCATGGGCCACATGCATAAAAGAATTAATACTCTCCACATAAGCATAGTCATTCTTACTAATAGTAGTGGGAGCAAATTCAACAAAATAGCTATCATTATTATTCTCATCACCATAATCATTAAATATAGGAGGCATATTGTAATCATAAGTAATTTTTTTCCTCAATAGTAGGTGGACTGGAAATATCATATTCATCATTGTAAACGGGTGGAACTAGAATACCACAATCATTATAATCATCATATATTGGAGGCAAGGTATCATCAAAGAAAATTTCCTCCTCAAAACTTGGGGGACTAAAAATATCATATTTATCAAAACTAGCTTCCAAAGGCTTAGAATTTTTCATAGCATTAGAAATAATGGTGTCCAAAGAATTCATACTAATAGCATTGTTATTAGCATGCAAATAAAGCTCCATAGGTTTTTCAATTTTCTCTTCAAACACTTCATGTCCTAACTCAAGATAAATAATATAAAGCTCTCTCATATTTTTGTTGTTTTCCATTAAGCCTAACTAGTGAAAACAAGAAACAAAAAGATTTAATTGCAGAATCTAAAGGAAATAACTCCGAGCACTCACACCCAAGGATGTGAGTACCTTTTACCTTACCTCCCCGGCAACGGCGCCAGAAAAGAGCTTGATGTCTACGCACGCTTCTATTCTTGTAGACAGTGTTGGGCCTCCAAGTGCAGAGGTTTGTAGAACAGTAGCAAGTTTCCCTTAAGTGGATCACCCAAGGTTTATCGAACTCAGGGAGGTAGAGGTCAAATATATCCCTCTCAAGCAACCCTGCAATTAAGATACAAGAAGTCTCTTGTGTCCCCAACACACCCAATATACTTGTCAGGTATATAGGTGCACTAGTTTGGCGAAGAGATAGTGAAATGCGAGTAATATGGATGGTTATAAGTAATAATAGCAATCTGAAATAAATATGGCAACAAGCAAACATGTAGCAGAACAGGCAGAAAACGGTGTTTCAATGCTTGGAAACAAGGCCTAGGGATCCTACTTTCACTAGTGGACACTCTCAACAATGATCGCATAATTGAATAACTAAATATCTTCTCTTCACTATGCTAGCCTTAACCCTCTCTGGTTGGATAACAAACACTATTCATTGTGTAGGGCTGCAAAAAGCATTCCTTAAAGTAAGCATTCCCATGTCTAGTTAACCCCCACGTTGTCACTATGAGCGCCCTAGAAGGTACTAGACAAACACCACAATTCATAGAGGAGACACACACGGTGTGCACACGGTCACCTTCACACCGCGGGACAAGGTGACTCCAAAGTTCATATTACACTTGAGTAGCACAAGATGAAGAGTAACATCTACTTATTCAACTAGATTACAAAGCTCACGATCACATATAGATCAGACCATGGGAGAGAGAGATGAACCACATAGCTACCGGTAGAGCCCTCAGCCTCGGGGGAGAACTACTCCCACCTCATCATAGGAGACAACAACGGCGATGGATATGGCGGTGGAGTCGATGGAGATGGTTCCGGGGGCACTTCCCCGTCCCGGCAGGGTGCCAGAACAGAGATCTGTCCCCCGAAATTTGTCTGCCACGGCGGAGCTACAAATGTATTTTCTGGAAAAGGTCGATTCTTCTAGGGTTTTCCCTCAGGGGAGTATATATAGGCGAAAGGGTGATGCCTGGGGGTGGCCAGGGGGCCCACACCACCAAGTGGCGCCACCAGGGCGACCCGCGCCACCCCATGGTGTGGCCACCCTGTGGCCCCTCAACGGGGCTCTTCGGGACTTTTGGATGCTTCCGGGACTTTGAAGACTTCTGGCTTTTCAATTTTCCAATTCCGAGAATATTTCTAGAACAACTTTTCTGAAACTAAAACAGCAGAAAATAGGGAAATGGCTCTGTGGCATCTTGTCCATAGGTTAGTCCGGAAAATCGATAAAAATGACATAGAGTGTATAGCAAACATGTGGGAAATAACATGAAAACAACATGGAACATCAGAAATTAGGGATACGTATCAAGGATGAAGATATGGAAGCATACCTTGCAAATTACAACAAGGATCATCAGGGAAAAACCACCCCACTTGGGGAAATCAAGCTTCCGACACTCGGCAAATCAACCGAGCCCTCTGTAAGTAATAGCCTCTTTACTCCTGAGCAGATAGCTGAAATTCAGAGTTATGTTAGTGATGGAAACATGAAAGTTTACAATGCACTCCTAGAACAAGATGTTGCTAAAAATAATACTCCTCCGCCTAAGCCATCGACATCATATGTGCCGATGAATACATATCATGCCCAAAATAATCAAATTATTGTTGCACCGGAGTTTCATACTCCAATTAGAAGTGTACCCTCTTTGGCGATGCCACCGAATTCGGGTTCGCGTCTTCTCTACGCCTGTGTGGTGTCGAACACTTGTTCGGCGGTAGTAAATAATCCATCTTCACCAGTTCCATCCACATTAGAAGAAAGATTAGCAAAATTCAGGGAAGATTTAGATCAAGTTTTCTTCAAAAAATATTGGATAAAACAACTAGTCAAGTCCATCATAAACCATACCCTGAATATTATGATGATTTGCCATATCCCCAAGGCTATAAGGTGCCTGATTTTTCCAAATTCAATGGGGTAGATTGCAAGACAACTCGAGAACATGTTATCCAATATCTAGCACAGTTAGGGGAAGCTGGTAATAGTGATGAATTAAGAGTGCTCTTGTTTACTTTGTGTTTAACTGGTACCGCCTTCTCATGGTTTTCAGCTTTACCTTATGGTTCTATTAATACTTAGTTTCATTTAGAAAAGAAGTTCCATGAGCATTTTTATAGCGAGGATAATGAGCTAAAATTGTCACATCTTACACCGGTTAGGCAAAAGCATGATTTGGTCACCGATTATGTCAAAAGATTTATAGATACTAAGAACTGATGTTATAGCTTAGTGATTTCTCAAAGAGACATGGCAGACTTGGTTCTTAATGGTTTGAGAACTCACATTAAAGAGAGAATTGAAGGATATGAGTTTTTAAATGTCAACCAAGTTTTGCAAAGAGCTTTGGCTCAAGAAAGCCAAAGCAAAGAAACAAGAATTGAGCATAAGTCTAAATCTGATCGTCCTCGCTTTAATATGGTTGAGTATAGTAGTGAGAATTTGGACAATGAGGCTGATGTTTATGTTGCTGAATTTGTTTGGCCTCCAAAGGACAAACCTTATACTTGTTATGCTCTTAAGCTGATTCGCAAGAACCGCGAAGATGAGATAAAATTTAGTTTTGATGTAGCCAAATGTGATAGATATTTGATGCTATGTTGAAGGACAAATTGATTAGAATGTCTCATACTTTACCACCGTTTGAGGAGTTAAAACGGCGTGCTTATTGCAAGTATCATAATTCTTTTGCTCATGCTACTAATAATTGCAATGTTTTTTGGTGACTGATACAATCAGCTATTAATGATGGACGATTAAGCTTTGCCGACATGCAAATTGACTAGCAGCCATTCCCGATGAACACTTTTTAGCTGCATGGGAAGAAGGTGCTAATTTGGCCTGAAGTGGCTGGATCCGCTAAAAAATAATGTTGTTATTGGTGACCCCACGAATAGCAAGGAGAAGGAGAAGGCCTCGGGAAGGGAGATTGTTCTTGACAAGCAACCCAATGGCAAGGAGACATTGAAGATCACTATAAAAAATCCTACACCCGGGGGCAAGACCAAGCTCAAGGAGAAGCTCGTGCCAAGTTCATGAAATCAAAGAATCCGGAGGTTGGCAAGTGGAAGAAGAACGAGGAGAATTCTCAATATAAGAAGATCAAACCAACCTTTGATATGTTGTTGAACAAATATACACACCAAGCGGCTGGTTCAGCTTACGACCGACCATCACGTATGAAGCGTCCAAGGTCACCTCCAAGGGAGGAGTATTCATATTATGAAGGGTCGTACAGACAGTGGGCGCCGGGACCATGGATGGCGCCGCCACCTTATGCGCCCCATTACTTGAACGAAGGGTGGGTGCAGCCCCTAATGGCACCATATGCTTTTCATTCGGGGTGGGATGCGCCAAGGAAATTTGTCCATGATAGAATTACCCATCCTGTTCGAGACCATTTGAGCTATGGTGTAAATCGGTCGTTTCAAAGTAAGAGCGCACAGAAAGTATGGCGCCCTAAGTCACCATCTACTGAAGTTCCAGAGTCTGGCAAGTAGCAAGGTCATGATAATATTGCAGGTTCCGTTGTGATAAGTTCGCACGAGTTGAAGCTCAAGAAGCCGGTTGATGGAGAAAACTCAGCGTATTCTAGTGGACTTATATTGGCTATTCAACCAAGGTCATCGGCTAATGATCATGAAGCTAGTACAAGAAAAGCTAAGCCGTGGGGTCCTAAATATACTCAGACCAAGTGGTGTCCTCCTGGATTGACTAAAACTAAGAAGAGGAGTTTGCAACGTATGAGGAATCGACAAAAGACCGAAGATGAAGCAGAAAAGTGGAGGGATGATTATTTTGATGAAATTCACCCCACACCGACTAAGATGTGGATGCGCAAAGATTCTAAGGCAGCAATCCCCATGGAAATCGCACCAACTCCTACGCCATCCGAGAAGGAAGACATGAGCATTGATGCGTCATCTACAGCGCCTCGCACACTTCCCTCAACTGATGAAATTCCAGATTCGGCGTCCGCATTAGAAGATGATGAAGATGTGGATTTTGAAAATACGCCAATCCAGGTAGGTATGGATATTAACATGGTTTATTACTTGCCTATAGATTTTCATGCCATGGACGAGCAAAGCGACATAGTGCAACTGGACTTTGGTCCCAAGAACGCCATCTTTGAGAAGCCAAAAGAACCGGTGAAACAGTTGAAGCCACTATATGTCAAGGGACACATTAATGGATCACCGGTTGCTAGGATGCTTGTTGATGGTGGCGGTGTGGTTAATCTTATGCCATATTCGGGCTTCAAGAAATTGGGTTTAGATGAAGATGAGTATATGAAGACCAACATGGTGCTTAATGGTTTCGAAGGCAAAGATAAAACAGAGGCCAAAGGTGTTATGAGTGTGGAGCTTACCGTGGGAAGTAAGATTTTGGCCACTGCCTTCGTTGTTGCCGAGGTGCAAGGTAATTACAATGTTATATTAGGCCGTGATTGGCTCCATGCAAATCAACGTGTGTCATCTACTTTGCACCAGTTTGTGATACAATGGATTGATGATGAAGTGGAAGTTGTCCATGCGGATAATTTGCCTTGTGTTGCTTTGGCCAATTCGTTGGTGGATTGGCAACATCCCAATACTACTTTCTTGACAGGGCGAGACCTTTCATATTTTGATTTCCTTAGTGCTACAAGGAATGGCTTCATGCCCGTTTCTCTAAAGCCGATTGGTGGTAATCAGCTCTCAAACAAGTTAAATTAGATGGATCCCAACGAAGATTGGTTAAAGAAGCGGCTTGTTGAATATCGGTCCAATAAGAACGATATGTATGAGTCTATAGAGGAGTTCGATGAAATGGATAAATTGGAAAAGGTTTTACGTCGGCCGATCCATTGGAGGAAGTGGACATAGGTGATGGTTTTGTTCCTAGGCCAACTTTTGTAAACAAAACTTTGAAAGTCGATAATAAAGTTGTATTAATCGAGCTACTAAAAGAGTATGTTGATTGCTTTGCATGGGAGTATCATGAGATGCCCGGTTTGTGTCGAGAGCTAGTTGAGCATCGTTTACCTATCAAGGCTGGTTTTAGACCTTATAAACAACCGACCCAAAAATTCAATCCCAATATGTATGACCGGATCAAGGAAGATATCGGTCGATTGCTTAAAGATAATTTTATTAGACCTTGCAGGTATGCGGATTGGATTTCTAATATTGTTCATGTGGAGAAGAAAGTTCTAGAAAGGGTACAATCATATTTTCATGGCCAAATAGGATGCGTTTAAAACGGCCTTTCGTTGTCCCGGTTTTGTTGGATTATTTGAGTGGAGAGTGATGACTTTTAAGTTACAAAATGTTGGGGCCACATATCAAAGAGCGATGAATTTAATATTTCACGATTCACTTGGAGTAATACTTGAAGTATATATTGATGATATTGTTGTAAAATCGGATGCTAATGAACCACATTTAGCCGATTTGCGTTTCGATTTTGAGAGGATGAGGAAGTATGGGCTCAAGATGAATCCTTTAAAGTGTGCTTTTGTAGTATCGGCTGGGAAGTTTTTCGGATTTATTATACAATGACATGGCATAGAGATTGATCCCAAGAAGATAGAAGCAATCCAAAAAGTGCAGGCTCCGAGATGCAAGAAAGATATGCAAAAATTCCTTGGCAAGGTCAATTATTTGAGGAGATTCATAGTAAATTTGTCTGCGAAAGTTAGTGCATTCACTCCTATTCTTCGGTTAAAAAGCGATGACAATTTTACTTGGGGGCCAAAATAGCAAGAGGCATTCAGTAATATCAAGGCTTGTTTGTCTACTCCTCCGGTGTTGAGAGCACCCAAACATGGAGAGCCTTCTAGGCTTAATATTGTCGCGGAAGAAGGCGTTATTGGTGTTGTCTTGACACAAGAGACCAAAGGAAAGGAGCATGGTATTACTTATTTGAGTCGACGCTTATTAGATGTGGAGACAAGGTACCCATGGAGATAGGAGGAAACCTATTACGGACTATTTGTAGGATCCTAGGAAGAGGACATACATGGCTGTTCAGCGCATGGCTTTCAAATATATATTGGTTGATATAGATCTTTATCACCGTACAGTGGACGGTATTCTTCTAAAGTTCTTGGATGAGGATCAAGAGAGAATTGATATGGGAGAGGTACATGGAGGCATATGTGGCACACATCAGTCGGCACACAAGATCAAGTGGTTATTCCGACGCGCAGGATTTTATTGGACGACGATGATTAATGATTGATTCGGGTATTATAAGTGATGTGAGGCTTGTCAGAAGTTCGGTGATATTAAGTTGGCTCCGGCTGCAATGTTAAATCCCATTATCAAGTCGTGGCCATGTAGAGGTTGGGGACTGGATTTCATTGATATGATTCATCCCGCTTCTTCAAAAGGGCATCGGTTCGTGTTGGTGGCCAGCGATTATTTCACCAAGTGGTCTGAAGCAGTACCTCTTAGAAATATGACCCACAAGGAGTTAATCAAATTCATAACTCAGCGATTATACATAGATTTGGTATTCCGCAGACTTTGACTACAGATCAAGGTACATCATTTATGGCAAATGAAGTGAAAGAGTTTGCGGAATCCTATAAAATAAAGACGCCCAATTCATGTCCATACTATGCCCAAGCCAATGGAAAAGCTGAGTCTAGCAATAAAATATTGATCAAGCTATCAATAAAAAGATTAAAGATCATCCGAGGAGATGGCATGAAGTTTTATCCGAGGCTTTGTGGGCACATAGTCTTGATGACCCACAAGTATAAGGGGTGTATCATAGTACTTTTGATAAATAAGACTTTCGAACCCAACGAGGAGCAGAAGGTGTTGACATGCAGGTTGGATAGAGGATTCACTATAAACACTAGCAAACAAG
Organism: Alopecurus myosuroides; assembly: GCA_028641055.1. Lineage (NCBI taxonomy): Eukaryota > Viridiplantae > Streptophyta > Magnoliopsida > Poales > Poaceae > Alopecurus > Alopecurus myosuroides. The sequence goes on from CM054059.1 coordinate 290,252,589, forward strand.
TTTTTGGTGGTTTTTGATATAGCAGATAAATAAAGTGTGAGTAAATAAAATACAATAATAATAATAATTGCAGCGAGTGCCTAATCCTTTTGAGATCAAAGGACAAGCCAGTTGTTCTACCTATGATTACCAAACATTCTCGAGGACACATGGGAACTTTGTCAAGCGCTTTCATTTCATACAGTTGATTAATATTTATTATTTTGATAGGTGTTGTGTGGGTGAACCTATGCTAATCCACCGCCCAACTTGGACTAATACATACTTGAGATGAAACCCCTTGCAAGCATCCGCAAATACAAGAAAGTAATTAAGATAAATCTAACCATAGTCTTAAACTCTTGGATCCTACACTCCCTCATGCATCGGTTTCCTAATGGGGGTTTAGGTTCCTGTCACTCCGGCAACCCCACAATTAGTAGCCAAATACACAATGCATCCTCCTAGGACCATAAAGGTGAAGTGTCATGTAGTCGATGTTCACATGACACCGCTAGAAGAATAACACCACAACTTAAATATCAAACCACTGGATATTACTTCAACATAATTCCACTACTAACATCTTGACTTCTCCTATGTCCTCAAGAACTAAACGAACTACGCACAAGACATAATATGGATCATGATCAGAGGTGATATAATGATGAATAACAATCTGGTCATAAAGTGTAAACACTGATAAATCTCGTAAGCATCAACTACTAACAAGTAATCCACACCGAGAGAGAGAGATCTAGTGAAGAACAACGATATAGAAGTCTAATCGTTAAAGCGGGATGTAGATGGATGGTGAGGGTGATGGTGCTGGTGATGATGATGATGCGATGACGATGTTGATGATTCCCGGAGTGATGACAGTGACGATGGCGATGATTTCCCCTCTCCGGGGAGGAATTTCCCCGGCAGATTTCTCCCTGCCGGAGAGCTTTTATCTCTATGTTGTTTTTCTCCCCGAGGAGGCGGCGAAATATTTCCTCGATGGTTCTGTCAGGCTTAGGGTTCCCGGGGGGTCAATTATGCGAATGAGGTGCTAGAGGTGGGCCAGGGTGGCCACACCGCCCCCAGACACAGCCAAGGGGGGCGCCCCCTAGTGGTGTGGGCCCCTGGTGGGCCCCCTCCGAGTCTCCTCGTGGCTAGCTCCCTCTTCTGGACTTCTAAGACTCCTATGATGCCCCCTTCTTCTTCTGATATTATGAAATAGGATATCTTGACGGTGCTTTTTCCATCAGATTTCTGGTACCGGTGTTTATTCTCCAATAATTATTAAACATGCAAAATAAGATGAAATAACATAAGTAATGCATCTTAATATGAAATATACCGATGAATAACAGGAAATTACAATATAAAATAGTGATGCAAAATGGACGTATCAACTCCTCCCAAGCTTAGACCTCGCTTGTCCCCAAGCGAACTTGAACTCAGTAAACATGACCACAAGTTTATGGAGTGAGGTGTCAATAAATAAAATACGTACAAGAAGCATCACATCTATCAATATACAAGTCATTCTAGACAGCAACTTCCTCTCATATAATTAAACTTGAGACAAGTAGAGGGAATCACAATAAAGGTGCAAAAGGAAATCATAGTTGGTGAAGGCAAACTTCGTTCTTGGTCAGAGAACAATCAACATATTTTACTTATCTTTCGATCAAAGTCTTTATATTAGAGCTTATATTGCAGAGTTTATCATGCTCAACCATAACAGTCTCTTTGCAGTCATTGATAACTTTCAAAGTGATATTCATTCAGATAAGAACATTTGTACTAAACAAGGAAGAATAACGGACATGATTGAGTAAATCAACATATAGATGGATGGAAAATATGTTTACTAACTCAACAACTCCAGTTCTTGCTTAAGACAGAAAGGAGTAGGTTTACTAACTCAACATAAAGGTATAGGCCCTTTGTAGAGGGAAGTAGGGATTAACTTATGTGCTAGAGCTTTTCATTTGATAAACATATAGAGAGCATAAATATTTGGCACTCCTCCCAACCTTTCTGGCACAAACCATGGCTAGTCGAATCCTCGGGTGCCTGCCAACAATCACATACCATGGAGGAGTGTCTAAATTTTTTGGTGTAGGTGTGTATGTCTATGTCAACGAATGGCAAAGAAAAAATGCAGTACGTCACAAGCCAACGAGACTTCACAAGAGCGGCTCCCACTGAAGGACGCAACTGGAATAGAAGGTCATCCCGCTTTCTCTTTTGTTTACACAACTATGCTTTGACTGATAAATCAAGGGAAAAATAGTGAAGAGAATTTGTAGTGATTAAGTTTGGGGCTGGGAACCCCGCTGCCAGATCTTCTATCATTTGGATAAGCGGATGAAGCCACTATTCCAGATGTGTAAAGTCCAATCAACAAGTGAGATAAAGATTCTCTATTTACGTCCTCATGAGGTAAAACAGGGGTACAAACTAGTTATAATAGTTTTGAATGTTTTAAAGGTAGCATACAAGCAATTTACTTGGATTGGCCGTGAAATGCCACATGTAGGTAGGTATGATGGACACAAAAGGCATGGTTTGGTGGCTCAAGGTTTGGATGCACGAGAATCATTCCCTCTCAGTACAGGTTTTTGGCTAGCAAGGTTGGGTAGCAAGCACAAGAGTTGAGGGAAAACAAACAAATATACATATGATAGAACCAATCATGCAATCTTCCTTGGAAGTACAAACAATATTAACTTGAAAATACTAAGCTTATGATCCAACAAGAAAGAGAGATCATGGAATAATATATCTACATGCAACTCCCTCTTTTCTACTTAAGACTCAAGGAATTGTTGCTACTGAGCAATGCTAAGTTTCCCAAAACTAACTAGATTAACTTGATGCTCCAATATTGATACCAATACTAATAACAAGATCAACCATATAACCAAAATTGCAAACTAAAATAAAGTGTAGAAAGTAAATGATGAAACTTCTCATTAATATTCCATAACGGCAACTCAAACCAAGGGATACATCAATAACCAACTAAAGGAGAGATACTTCCATACTGCAAACCATCCTATATGATAACTTCTCTACTCATGAAATGACTCTACTAAAAGGTAAAAAGGTGAAAGATAAAGGTGTGATACCGCGGCACTCCCCCAAGCTTGGAACAAGCCAAGGGGGCGCCAATACCAATGACGAATTAATTCTTCGATGGTGGTGGTTAACTCTTCGCAATCAAGGCATGGAAACGCTCCAGCATCTCACGAAATCTGTTGTTCTCTTCTTGAAGTATCTCTACCTCCATCCTTAGAGCTCAATATCGATCGCAGAACACATCTATGACTCGAAGAGCTTCCACTACTCCAGGGATGGGCTGAGAACTGGAACTGATGGTCTTGGTTCCTACATATTACAAGAAGAAATACTTCCAGCATCACTTGATGACGTCCTCTTTGCTTCCCTCTCGATGCCCTGATCCATGTTCTTGCGCTTGGGGCCTTGGAGATCATCTTCCATTGGCTACTTCCCCTTGTTGTTGTTGGCGGAGTCCATGATGCTTATAAAACTGAAAACAGATCCTCGCAGAAACAGGTCGAAACAGAAACATGACGAGAAAACGATATACGGACCTCGGGGGGGTCCAAGGGACTATATAGTAGAAATATGCGTAAAGAAAGGAAGGTGCAGTGCGAAAATGGGTCGGAGAGGGGCTCCGGGGCCCCCACACCATGGGCAGGCACGGCCAGGGGTGGGCCCGCGCCCCCAGGTTGTGTGGTGCCCTCGGGCCCCGCCTCCTACCCTTCTTCGGCTCAATATTTTTCATATTTTCCTAAAACAATAAAAATATAAGTTCGAAAGAGATACGCAAACTTTTTCTTAACAGAACTCTTACCTGTTCAAAAACGGACTCTGCAGATTTTGGAATCTTACCTCTAATAAACTTTTCCGAAGTCATTCCTTGAATAATATAACATCTTCATCATAAGAATCCCCGGAAATATAATGTTTGAGTCTTTGCCCATTCACCACTTGTGTAGTGTTATCTTTAAGGGAAGAAATTTTGATTGCACCCAAACGATACACTTCTTCAATAACATTAGGTCCTTCCCATCTGGAGAGTAATTTTCCTGCAAAAAATCTGAGACGAGACCTATACAATAGAACTTTCTCACCAACATGAAACTCTATTTTAAGAATTCTCCTATCATGCCATTGTTTAACTTTCTCTTTAAAGAACCTAGCATTTTCATAAGCTTCACATCTCCATTCATCCAAAGAACTCAAGTCAAGCATTCTTTTCTTACCAGCAAGTTTAAAATTTATATTAAGTTCTTTCACTACCCATTAAGCTTTGTGTTCTAATTCTAAAGGCAAGTGACAAGATTTTCCATTAACCATTTTATAAGGAGACATACCCATAGGGTTTTTATAAGCAGTTCTATAAGCCCATAAAGCATCATTCAACTTATCAGACCAATTTTTCCTTGATTTATTAACAGTCTTTTTCAAGATAGATTTAATTTTCTATTTGATAATTCTACTTGCCCACTGGTTTGAGAATGATAAGCTGAGGCAATTCTATGATTAACATCATATTTAGCAAGGGTTTTTCTAAAACCACCATGAATAAAGTGAGAACCTCCATCAGTCATAAGGTATCTAGGCACACCAAACCTAGGGAAAATAACATCTTTAAGCATTTTTAACGAGGTTTCTCCATCAGCACTCTTAGTAGGTATAGCTTCTACCCATTTAGTAACATAATCAACAGCAACAAGAATTTGAGTGTAACCATTCGAAGGAGGAAACGGACCCATAAAGTCAAATCCCCAACAATCAAAAGGTTCCATAACAAGAGAATAACTCATAGGCATTTTATTATGTACATAAATATTACCAACTCTTTGACATTCATCACAAGATAAAACAAATTTACGTGCATCTTTAAAGAGAGTAGGCCAATAGAAACCTGATTGTAGAACCTTCTGTGCGGTTCTATCACCAGTGTGATGTCCTCCATAAGCACTAACACGGAATTTTCTCAATATCTCTCGTTGTTCATGATATGGAACACATCTTTGCATAATACCATCTACTTTCTTCTTTGTTAAGCTGTAAATGTTGGAGGAAAATACTTGGAAACAATAAAGTTGGCATAATCTGCATACCATGGACCATCCTGGAAGTTTACTTTTATTGTAGCCAATTGTTCATTTGGAAAACTATCATTAACAAGAATAGGGTCGTAAGCAATGTTTTCCAATCTAGACAAGTTATCAACAACAGGATTTTCAGCACCCTTCCTATCCACAATATGCAAATCAAACTCTTGTAAAAGCAGCACCCATCTAATAAGACTAGGCTTAGCATCTTTCTTTTCCATAAGGTATCTAATAGCAGCATGATTAGTATGAATAGTGACTTTTGAATCAACAATATAAGGTGTAAATTTGTCACAAGCAAAAACTACACCCAAGAACTCGTTTTCAATGGTAGCATAATTATTTTGAGCAGCATCAAGAGTCTTACTAGCATAATGAATAACACCCAATTTATTATCTACTCGCTGTCCAAGAACATCACCTACAGCAAAATCACTAGCATCACACATAATTTCAAAAGGAAAATTCCAGTCAGGTGGTTGGACAATGGGAGCAGTAGTTAAAGCCTTCTTTACAGTTTCAAAAGCTTCCTTACAATCATCATTAAAAACAAAAGGTACATCTTTTTGAAGAAGATTAGTAAGAGGCTTTGATATTTTAGAGAAATCTTTAATAAACCTCCTATAAAAACCAGCATGACCAAGAACACTACGAATACCTTTAACATCCATGGGACAGGGCATTTTCTCTATTTCCTCCACTTTAGCTCTGTCAACTTCAATGCCCCTTTCAGAATGTTTTTGTCCAAGAACAATTCCTTCATTCACCATAAAGTGGCATTTCTCCCAATTAAGAACAAGATTAGTTTCCTCACATCTCTGCAAAACTTTATCAAGATTGTGCAAATAGTTATCAAAAGAAGTTCCATAGACGGAGAAATCGTCCATGAATACTTCCACAATTTCTTCCCAAAAACCATGAAAAATAGCATACATGCATCTTTGAAACGTAGCAGGAGCATTACACAAACCAAAAGGCATACGTATGTAAGCATAGGTACCATAGGGACAAGTAAAAGTTGTTTTCTCTTGATCCTGTGCCCTAACAACAATTTGAGAAAACCCAGGATAACCATCAAGAAAGAAAAAATATGTTTTATTAGGCAACCTCTCTAGCATTTGAAAAATAAAAGGCAAAGGATAATGATCTTTCTTAGTAACCTTGCTAACTTTCCTAAAATCAATGCACATTCTATAACCAGCTACTACTCTTTCAGGAATAAGCTCATTATTTTCATTAGGCACAACAGTCATTCCTCCCTTCTTAGGGACACAACGCACATAGCTTACCCATCTACTATCAGTAATAGGAAAAATAATACCAACACCAAGGAGTTTTAATACCTCATTTGTTACCACTTCCTTCATCTTAGGAATTAAACGACATTGATGTTCAACTACTAGCTTTGCATCAGGTTCAATATTAATAGCATGTTGACATATAGTAGGAGAAATTCCCTTCAAATCATCAAGAGTATATCCAATAGCTCCATGGTGTTTCTTCAGAATTCCCAATAATCTTTCCTCTTCTTCACCTGAAAGTTTAGCACTAATAATAACAGGATTTATTTTCTTATCATCAATATAAGCATATTTAAGATCATCAGGCAGAGGTTTTGAATCAAAGGCATGATCCTCCTTGGGTGGTAATGTGGTACCCCAAGTCTTCCAAAGGTAAATTATGTTTTAGTATCACCGATTGACGAAGAAGAATATCGTCAATATCATTTCTCTCTTCCATAAAGACCTCACTTTCATGGTCCTCCATATATTGCTGCAAAGCATTGTTAGGAGCAAGAGCAATAGAGGCAAGATGTTCAACTCTAAATTTTCATTAGGCAGTTCAGATTCATAAGGAGCTCTAGCAAATTTGGAGAAATTAAACTCATAAGATTTTCCATCAAATTTAGTCAATATTTTCTCCTTCTTACAATCTATAACAGCACCGCAAGTGTTCAAGAAAGGTATCCCAAAGATAATAGGAAAAGTTTTACTAGCAGCTTTACCCGGTACTAGAAAATTAGTAGGATATTTAGTATTACCGCATAAAATTTCCACATCTCTAACAATACCAATTGGAAAAACAGTTTCTCTATTAGCAAGCTGAATAACCACATCAATATCTTCAAGTTCACAAGAACCAATTTCATGCATAATTTCTTTATAAAGCTCATAAGGAATAGCACTAGAACTTGCACAACTATCACACAAACCATAATAGCAATGATCACCAATCCTCACAGAAAGCACAGGAACACTAGTTTTCTTAGGTCTATTGGGATGTGAAACAATATTAGAAGCATCCTCACAAAATACAATGTGTTCATCCTCTACATTTCCAGAAACAAGGTTTTTAACTATATCTACTGTAGGTTCAACAATTATTTGTTCATCAGGTTCAATAGGTTTCTTTATACTCTTGTTAACCACACTAGCTACAATAGAATGTTCTTTTACCTTAGCAGGGAAAGGCATTTTCTCAATATAAGGCTCAGGCACAGCAGGATTAACAAAATGCACTTCTATATTTCTAGCAGGAACAATATCTTTATAAGGAGCATGATACTTTCTCAACTCCTTTTTTGCGAATATCAAGATATGAAGCAAAGGCTTTAAGAAAATTTGCAAAGATTTGAGAATCAAGACCACAAACAGTACTAACATTATAGAACTCATCAGTTCCCATAAAATCTTTAATGCATTCATAATCATATTTTATACCTGACTTTCTACCTTTGTAATTCTCCCATCCTTCAGTGTTTTCTTGAATACGGTCAGGGAGATCCCATTTAGCTTCTTCCTTCATACATGTGAAGGATCCAGAGGAAGAAGCATCCAATAAATCCTTATCATGAAGAGAAAGCCTTGCATAAAAATTATTGATAAATATATTACTCGGGAGCGCATGAACGGGACATTTAAGAATTAATAACTTCATTCTCCCCCAAGCTTGGGCAATAATCTCTCCATCATGACGCTAGAAATTATATATTTGATTCTGATCTTTATGAATCTCACTGGGAGGATAGAATTTGTAGGGGTCGTTGCATAGAGAAAAAAAATTCCTACGCGAGAGACACCCGAAAGGCCAAGATCTAATCTAGGAGACGAAGTGCAACAGGCAAAGAGAGGGTTAAGGAGAACACATACCCTCGAAGACACAAAGCATTACGAGATCAAATCTCGTTGTTGGCGTAGTTGTACTCACACCGATCCCGAGAGCAAGAAGATGTGCACCGCAATCCGGCGGTGCCTCCGTGATCGGTCACACGTTCGGTCGATGACGACCTCCGTTCCCTCGATCCAGCGGGGCGCGGAAGTAGAGGATCCCTCGGAACTCCAGCAGCACGACGACGTGGTGGTGGTGAAGAATCCCACGGTCAAGGCTTCACCAAGCCGGAGACCATGGAATTGAGCAGCGGGTGAAGTGGAAGGGAGGTGGGACAAGTGTGTGGAGAAGAGGATCTCTCACCCTCCTTTTATAGGGGAGGGGCAGGCAGCCCAAGAGGGGGTGCGGCCAGCCATGGTGGTTCCCCCACCTATTCCCTCTTCATGTGAGTGGAAGCTCCACTCACACCCACTCATGCTCCCATTATTTTCCACTTGGAAAATCCAAAGGTTTTTGCATATAGCACCTATAATATTTGTTAATTCCATTAACAAACATTTGCATATAGCACCTCTAATCATTTGTTAATTCTATTAAGAACCATTCGACGAAAAACCCCTTGAACTATTTCAATTTTCCCCGAAACAATTTCGGTGCTCCCCAAAATATTCTTCGATCTTCCGTATCCTCTCAAACGCGTCATCGAACCTTAAGTGTGTCACCCTATTGTTCGCGAATAAGATGGACATGATCGAGACTCCTCTCTGATCAATAATCAACAGCGGGATCTGGAGATCCGTGATGACTCCCATATATTCAACGATGACTCTCGTGATCGTGTGAACCAACAACGTCGTGAACTATTCCCTTTGTCTCGCGATATTTTACTTGTCCGAGATTCGATCATTGGTATCAACCATACCTTGTTCAATCTCTTTACCGACAAGTACTCTTTTCTCGTTCCTATGATATAACATCCTTGTGATCATATCACGTGCTTGCAAGCGGTGTCGATGTGATATCACCGAGAGGGGCCAGAGTATATCTCTCCGTCATTTTGGATGGACAAATCCCACTCTTGATCCATGATCCTCAACTAATACTTTCCGAATACCTAACGGCACCTTTATAGTCACCCTGTTACGGTGTGACGTTTGATGACATCAAAGCACCCTTCCGGTATGAGTGATTGACATGATCTCATGGTCTAAGGAATAAGTTACTTCGTATGTTTGATATAACAATGTAAACTTAATGACTTGATCGCATTGCTATATTCACTTTGGGTATATGTTCATCACATCATTCTTCTAATGACATGATCCCGTTATTAACAACATCCAATGTTCATGATCAAGAAACCTTGATCATCTATTAATCAACGGGCTAGTTAAAAGAGAGGCTTTACTAGGAACGTTGGTTTGTTTATTAATCACACATGTATTAACGTTTCCAGTTAATACAATTCTAGCATGAGAAATAAACATCTATCATAAACAAGGAATAACATAATAAAAACTTTATTATTGCCTCTCGGGCATATTCCCTTCAGTCTCCCACTTGCACTAGAGTCAATAATCTAGTCTGTAAGCACTTAACACATATGGCGTTCCAGTGTTATTATCATGCTTCGCATGTGGTAAACATCATAAAAAAGATCTGAATTGTTCAGTTCCTATTGTATTTGCATGTTCTTTGCGTCTACACGCATCACTCATTCTCTAATGAGATGGCTTTGTATATATTTGGTCAATCGGTGAAACCTTAATTCCTCAACTTAAACCAATGTCACTAACATTGTGAAAATGTAGCTTCATAGTGTTAGAATTCTTGGAAATTCACCAAGTTCAATAAAGAAATCCTTGACACAAAATACGCTTATTATCATTTTGTTGTCAACACAACGATATACTTAGCCTTTGTTGTAGTATCCGTCACAATACTTTAATTTTGAAACGCTTTCAAATCCAGCATGGAACTTTCTTCCAGTCTATTGTGCTACCCTTCATCACATATTTTAATTGATATAAAATTATTTGAATATATGACAAGACTATTAGTGTAACATATTACAACAAATGGTTTGTCGTTACTATATAGGAAAACACATCCTTAGCATTTCTAAAATGACACAAGGATCTCTCCCATAGTTGTCTAATCATCATATGAATTATCCTGCTATAACATTTTATAGCATAGGACTCATCTGGTTGTGTACATAGCATGGAAACATGACTTAGAAATCTCAATTTCAATGATGCTCATCATGTGTCAAAACACTTGAATCTTGCTCAATTATTTTCCATGTGACAAGAACTCTTTCTTGTCATTTCTATATTGACTTACTTCAATATTTTATCTATGTAATTTGGCTTCAATCATAACAGGCACTTCAATCCATCTATTATAGATATCGATGCCCAATATCTTCTAAGCCTTTCATCAATAAGAAAATCTTAACCGTGTTAATTTAAAATTACATATTTTCCAATCAACCATATGTCAGCTACATAAAGTATTGGAAATATGTCATAGCGCTCCCACTTAATTTCTTGTAACTCTACAAGCATCTTTATTGGTCATGATGGAATCAAACTCTTTTTATAACTTCATTAAGGTAAAGATTTCAACTTCGTTATGCTCACTTCAACCATTGAAGTGTGCATACCTCTCTAGCAACCTTTTGAATTTTACAAAACTCTCAGACTGTGTCAAGTACACATCCTCGATAGAACTTCCTCGAGAGGAGAGTTGGTTTTTGTTATTCAACTGCCATATCATAATATGTAACTTTTGCTAGAACTATCCGCAAAGACTAAAACATCACCACGGAAGATCAAAATCTTGTAGTAGTCAACTCTTTGAACTTCGTCGAAAACAACTTTTCGATAAGTACAACTTTCAAAGGATGTAAAAATTTCATGTCTTTGTCGCTATATAGACCCTTTTGCTAGCGTTATGCATCAAGCCTATCGAAAGGACTACCAAGTCACATACTTGATATTCATACAAGGATACTATGGCGGATATAACGACTCATAGCCAATTTTACGAAGTCAGGGCCCATCATTTTCTTCCTTTATAAGGTTCAGGTCCTTTTGTTGTCAAAACAACACTTAACTCTTAAACCATAAGTTGGTCTAAGTACAAAGTTTTAGGACTTTTGTGGTTCAGTTCACAAACTCATTCGAAGTATCTACAATCACATGTAGTGTCTTCTACTTAGTCAAAATAGGAAACCCTTGAACAACTTCCAGTGCTGCGCTACTCTTGACATGGTAACAAAGATTCTCTAATCTCGTTGAGTTTGTATTGTCCTCCCACTCACTTATTTCGCAAGAAATACTTTCTCGAGAAATCAACCCTTTCTAACAAACAACATTTGTCTTGTGGTTCGGTGATAGGAGAAATACCCAATGTTTTATTTGGGATAACCCTATAAACATATATTTATCCTATTTTGGTTGTAAACATTTTACACATGCTATGCATACCAAAACTTAAGAAAATGACAACTCGGGTCACTACCCAAACCATATCTTATATGTTGTCAATTTCAACGGATCATGATGGTGCTCTTTTCAGTGTAAAAGTGGTTGTCCTTAATGTATAAACTACAAAATTATAATGGCAAATTTATTAATCTTACCATGTACAACAAGTTTTGATTTTGTTTCTTGAATACTCAAAACTAATGTGGGGTATTCGAGAAGTATAAGTTGTAGAACATTTCTGCCACTTCTCAGATGTTTTGCTAAACTTGTAACTCAAGCTTTATCCTTTATGATCGAATCATAAATACTTGATTATCTTGTTACATTGATTTTTTCTTCATATTAACAACCATTTGAACCAATTCAAAAAGTCACACTCCGTTCTCTTTAAATAGATATACTCACATATCTACTCAAATCATCGACACAATTTTATGAAGGAAAAATTAATCCACCATACATGACTACACATAATGGACTATATACATAAATATGTATAATCTCCATTAAATTAGCCGTCCATTCTAGTTTGGCCTATGAACGGAATTCTAGTCATCTTTTGGAAGAGGTCTCACAAGCGTCAATTTATTCAAAACAAAATGACTCCGGAAGTCCATCAAAATGGAGTTCCTTCATGTTTTCCTTTCCGATATGAACTAAAATGGTGGTGTCACAATTTAAGTGAAACTCTTTTACGTCTTGCAACGTTTAGCATTTAGTTTTATAGATGTTTACTTTACCAACATGATTTATATTAACATATCCATCAATTATGGAATATGGTCATAGTTTGAACAATCCCATTTGTTCTTACAAAAGACCAGAACAAAATAACAACTTATTAAGTTCTTAAAATAAATCTTGAATGTTTGATTCGATACGACAATGAACACAATAACACTTTATTACTGTTCTTATCATAATTGATTCCACATCTATTACTAGTTTCTTTTAGGCCCTTGTATTTCTTGCATTGCGTTGCTTTTTATGACAACTCATACCAACCAATGTGGTATCAAAATACCCAAAAAATACATTGTTAACTAGTAATACATCTATAACTTGTATATCAAGCATATACTCCTGAGCTGGACTTTTCCGGTTATCTTGTTTTCTGCCATATATCTTTTTGTAATTCTATTTTCAATATTCCCTTTCCTTTATAGAAGAATCATTCAACATCAAACAATGCTAGTCGTACTAACACATTTTCTTTGGCGTGTTAGTCATATACTATCACCCATTGAGTCATACTTTGAGTTTGATTGTTCTACTAATATCACCATATTAATAGTATTCTTCTCGATTCCACTCTTAGCAATCTCCAAGTAAGGTAAACGACTTTACCCATACTTTTAATCCATCCCATCATAACAATTTTATGATTAAGCTACTATAGCTCGAAGGAAGGAATTTAGAGGATAATGTTTAGCGCCCAATTTCTTGGAATATTCAAACGCCTAGCGTCTTCAATCATTGCATATATTCAAATAATATAAGCATACATTGTCACGCTAAATTATACTCAGTCATGTTGCTACAAATAAGTTTCTAGATATCAATATATCTTTCACTTGATTGTTTCTGAAAACAACTCTTTTCAATTCCAAAATCACCTTGATCAACAAAACATTCTTTTGAAGATAAAGTAATACGGAAGCAACCATGACTCTGGATTCTAAGTAGGAATTATTTGCTCTCTAGATCAATCAATCATTAACCATATGGAGCTAGGTAGGAAATACCAAAAATCTACAATAGGATTCAATTTTAAATTTCACTAATACGGTATCAATCTTAAATGATTTTTACCAGATCATAACAGTTATATCTCAATTAACAATCTAAGTGTAAGGTAGTTATGTGGATGCCAATGAATACTACAATTTGTGCAAATTCACTTTGATTGGTTGTTCATGATAAATAAGTTCAAGTTAATTCAAAATTATGCCATGAACTCCCACTCAAAAACAACATCCCTCTTAGTCGTCTTTAGTGATTACACGAACCAAATTCACTACACCAAACCGATCATCACGTGAGATGATGTAGCTTCAAAGGCGAACATAGACATGTTCATCATATCATCCATATGACTCATGCTTTACCTTTTGGTTACGTGTTCTGAGGCCATGTCTGTACATGCTAGGCTCGCCAAGTAGAACCGTAGTATTGCGTGTCTTTCAAGGCCATGTCTGTACATGCTAGGCTTGAAAACACCCGTTGTATGCGAATGTTGAGTCTGTCACACCCGATCATCACGTGGTGTCTCGAAACGACGAACTTTCTTAACGGTGCATACTTAAGGAAGAACACATTATTATCTTGATATTAAGTGAGAGGGATCATCTTATAATTCTACCGTCGCTATCTAAGCAAAACAAGATGCATAAAATGATTAACATCACAGACATCACATGTAAGGATAACGTGATATGATATGGTCCTCCTTGCACTTGATCTCCATCACGTGCATTATGGTATGATCTTAATCATTCCACCGGCGTGGTACCAAGTACCATGGTACCCCAAACTTGATTGTCCATCAATAATAAGACAACCATATGGATACCTTCCGGTATATCAATAATTTACAAAATAGATCATCTCATAATCAAATTTGTAACATTGACCATATCAAATCACATGCCCAGCAAAAACTAGTTAGACGCTTCTAATTTATTTTTGCATATTTTACGTGGCTTAGGGCTTTCGAGGATAGAACCATTCATACCTACGAACATCAACCACAACGTTGATAAACACATTTTAACAACCCTTTGTAGATTAGATCTTAACTATAGTAGGAGAAACGGACACCCCCTTAGCCACAAGTGAGACAATTCTCGCGTACATAGTACACGTAAACTTAGTCTGGGGAAGCTTCATCCTACTATGCCACTAAGATCATAAAATAATCAAAGAGGCAATAACATGAGCATCAACACCCACATACACCTATGTGTTCTACCCGTACAAAACATCTACGCATAGATCCGGCTCTGATACCACTGTAGGGGTCGTTGCATAGAAAACAAAAAGTTTCCTACGCGAGAGACACCCGAAAGGCCAAGATCTAATCTAGGAGACGAAGTGCAACGGGCAAAGAGAGGGTTAAGGAGAACACATACCCTCGAAGACACAAAGCGTTACGAGATCAAATCTCGTTGTTGGCGTAGTCGTACTCACATCGATCCCGAGAGCGAGAAGATGTGCACCGCAATCCGGCGGTGCCTCCGTGATCGGTCACACGTACGATTGATGACGACCTCCGTTCTCTCGATCCAGCAAGGCGCGGAAGTAGAGGATCCCTCGGAACTCCAGCAGCACGACGACGTGGTGGTGGTGGTGAAGAATTCCACAGTCAGGGCTTCT
Source organism: Alopecurus myosuroides (assembly GCA_028641055.1). NCBI lineage: Eukaryota > Viridiplantae > Streptophyta > Magnoliopsida > Poales > Poaceae > Alopecurus > Alopecurus myosuroides. The sequence continues at coordinate 290,267,689 of CM054059.1, forward strand.
CCAAGCCGGAGACCATGGAATTCAGCAGCGGGTGAAGTGGAAGGGGGTGGAACAAGTGTGTGGAGAAGAGGACCTCTCACCCTCCCTTTATAGGGGAGGGGGAGCCAGCCCAAGAGGGGGTGCGGCCAGCCATGGTGGTGCCCCCACCTCTTCCCTCTTCATGTGAGTGGAAGCTCCACTCACACCCACTCATGCTCCCATTATTTTCCACTTGGAAAATCCAAAGGTTTTCCTTTAATAAATAAATAAAACATTTTTATTTCTTTATTTATATTTGTTAATTCCATTAACAAACATTTTCATATAGCACCTCGAATCATTTGTTAATTCTATTAACAATCGTTCGATGAAAAACCCCTTGAACTATTTCAATTTTCCCCGAAACAATTTCGGTGCTGCCCAAAATATTCTTCGATATTCCGTATCCTCTCAAACGCGTCATCGAACCTTAAGTGTGTCACCCTACGGTCACGAATAAGATAGACATGATCGATACTCCTCTCTGATCAATAATCAACAGAAGGATCTGGAGATCCGTGTAGACTCCTATATATTCAACGATGACTCTCGTGATCGTGTGAACCAACAACGTCATGAACTATTCCCTTTGTCTGGCGATATTTTACTTGTCCGAGACTCGATCATTGGTATCAACCATACCTTGTTCAATCTCGTTACGACAAGTAATCTTTTCTCGTTCCCATGATATAACATCCTTATGATCATATCACGTGCTTGCAAGCGGTGTCGATGTGATATCACCGAGAGGGGCCAGAGTATATATCTCCGTCATTTTGGATGGACAAATCCCACTCTTGATCCATGATCCTCAACTAATACTTTCTGAATACCTAACGGCACCTTTATAGTCACCCTGTTACGGTGTGACGTTTGATGATATCAAAGCACCCTTCCGGTATCAGTGATTGACATGATCTCATGGTCTAAGGAATAAGTTACTTCGTATGTTTGATATAACAATGTAAACTTAATGACTTGATCGCATTGCTATATTAACTTTGGGTATATGTTCATCACATCATTATTCTAATGACATGATCCCGTTATTAACAACATCCAATGTTCATGATCAGGAAACCTTGATCATCTATTAATCAACGGGCTAGTTAAAAGAGAGGCTTTACTAGGAACGTTGGTTTGTTTATTAATCACACATGTATTAATGTTTTTTGTTAATACAATTCTAGCATGAGAAATAAACATCTATCATAAACAAGGAATAACATAATAAACACTTTATTATTGCCTCCCGGGCATATTCCCTTCAGTCTCCCACTTGCACTAGAATCAATAATCTAGTCTGTAAGAACTTAACACATATGGTGTTCCAGTGTTATTATCATGCTTCGCATGTGGTAAACATCATAAAAAAGATCTGAACTGTTAAGTCCTATTGTATTTGCATGTTCTTTGCGTCTACACGCATCACTCATTCTCTAATGAGATGGCTTTGTATATATTTGGTGAATCGGCGAAAGTTTTTTGTGGGTTTTTGATATAGCAGATAAATAAAGTGCGAGTAAGTAAAATACAGTAATAATAATTGCAGCGAGTGGCCCAATCCTTTTGAGAGCAAAGGACAAGCCGGTTATTTTACTTATGATTACCAAACGTTCTCGAGGACACATGGGAACTTTGTCAAGCGCTTTCGTTTCATACAGTTGATTGACATTTAATGTTTTGATAGGTGTTGTGTGGGTGAAGCTATGCTAATGCACCGCCCAACTAGGACTAATACATACTTGTGATTAAACCCTTTGCAAGCATCCGCAAGTACAAGAAGTTAATTAAGATAAATCTAACCACGGCCTTAAACTCTGGGATCCTACACTCCCTCATGCATCGGTTTCCTAACGGGAGTTTAGGTTTTGGTCACTCGGAAACCCCACAATTAGTATCCAAATACATAATGCATCCTCCTAGGCCCACAAAGGTGAAGTGTCATGTAGTCGATGTTCACATGACACCACTTGAGGTATAACACCACAACATAAATATCAAACCACTAGATATTACTTCAACATAATTCCACTACTAACATCTTGACTTCTCTCATGTCCTCAAGAACTAAACGAACTAATCACAAGACATCATATGGATCATGATGAGAGGTGATATAACGATGAATAACAATCTGGTCATAAAGTGCAAACACTGATAAATCTTGTAAGCCTACCTATTACACCATATAAGCATACTTGCATTTGGTAAGTTACATGATGGGTGTCTTGCTGAGTACATTCAAATGTACTCATATTGGTTTCGTCCCTGGTATTTACTTGCCAGACATCGAGAAGGAGTCACCGAAGTAGATCTACGAAGAGGAGTACGGAGCTGATGGCTTTGCGAACTAGGATCGTCTCTCGGTCAGCAGCCTGTAGGTTAAGGCGTGACATGGGCTCTACTACGTTTGTGTGTTTAGTCTTCCGCTGTGTGTGTTGTGTGTTTGCCCTGCGTGGAAGTTGTGTTAGACTTGGTCGTGTGACCATGTCCCTTTTGTAAGAGTTTTGTGTAATCGTGTAATGGATATTGGATCTGTGTACCAACTTGATATGTTGTTCACGACTGGTGTGATCTGGGATCGTGAATGTATGCATATCGGAGGTGTCCTTGAACAGTGGTTCTGGGGGACCTTACAGAGTTGTATCAGAGCTATCCTGACCTTAGGAGACCTTAGTTAGCATGGACGTTAGCTAGTACTCTGACAATAAAAGTTAATAAAACCAGGTCACTAAGATGACTATGTACCAAAATATTCTATATAACCCATCCCCTCTGTGTTTTTGAAAACTCTACTTACACAAAGTTACAATGGAGCATCTTAAAATTTTGCACACTGTTACCTAACTTATACTACACTCAACCTTTTGTGTATATGGTAGTTGTCTTCACCGCATGCACCTTGCTACCACCGCTTTGAGGAGGATTTGATCAAGATGACTCGCCTTATCGGTCGTCCCCTACCTGAGTTGAAGGGAGCCCAGGTTCACTATGATGGACGAGAATTATCCTGGTTGGTGGTCTGTACCATCCGTGCACCATTGCTAGCACCGTCAACCCCATAGATCGCTTATGAAGTGGTGGAGAACAGCTAGGAAGATGGTATCCTTAGAGTGATGCAGCTGACCATTGCCAAGCTCGCGAACTTCTTTCGCTGCAAGTTTGAAGGCACCCCCTATAGATACTATGGGAGGCGCGACGAGGATGAGAAGCCGTTAGAGGTCACTGGAGACTTTTTCTTTGCTCGTCATTTCCAGCACATGGAGGGACAGCTGTACAACACCCAGTTCTCCCTCGACAAGCTTAGAGGAGATTACGACCTCCGAGGCACGGAGATAGACCATCTGGAGAAAGACCTGAGTGTTTCTTCTGCTACAGAGCGCCGTCTCAAGGTACTGAAGAAAACCATGAAGTACGTTGACTCCCAGCACCGTGCACAAGTGAGGGACCTTCAGCTTCAGCTTGCAACTAGCAAGACCAGATTTGAAGAGTTGGAGGAACATCTATGCGCATCCTCAAGCACTTAGGATTGCTGCAGGATATTAGGAGTTGTGTTATCTCCACCCAAGAGGCTTGTTTGTTTGTGTTGTGTGAACTCTGTTAAGAAATATGTGTGTGCTAGTTGTGTTGTCAGCCTTATGCTATTGCCATGTGAACCTTAAAGTTTATGTTATGCTTTTTGAGACTCTGTTTCATGTGTATGTTAGTCTTTGTTTGTGATTGTGATTGCTTCTTAGATGCTTGTTTGTTGTTGTGTTACCCACCGTTCTCATCTCTGTTATGAGCCGGTATGTTTCACAATTTTTCAAAACAAAACCACCCTTTTGTTTGCTCTCGTCTTATACCGTTCTTTTTTCCTTCAGTATGGCCAGTGAGTTGCCTCCACCCCCGGAGCCGACAGTTGCCCAACTGTTTTCTCTGTTGATGGAAGAACGTGAAGCCGCTCGTGCAGACCGCATAGCCACCCATGCTTCCCTAGAGCATTTGACTCAGCTTGTCACCACCAATGCTGAGAATAATGCTATCCTTATGAGAGAGTACCAGCACCTGCTTGCTGGAGAGAATCACAAACGGAAGATAGTGACGCCAGGAGAAATTAGTTCATGTGTGATTCGCAGTACCTTACCTGTGATGCCACAACCTCCCAGGAAGCATGTGAACGTCAGGCCTAGGACCAAGGGATGCTTTTCCTGTAGGAAGGAAGGGCACGTTTCTCGCGAGTCTCCCCAGAATAATCATGTTCTTGACCCTCCTGATGAAACCCCAGAGACCCAGGGTCCAACCCAGAAGAAGCGCAAGAGTCTGATGAGTGGACCTCGAGACCCATATGTTGTTGAAGAAGCCCCTGCGACTCATGCCGTAGTTAATGGTACGTTCTCGAACCAAACCTGTGACCCCATAGTTGTGTTTGACTCCGTACCCTGAGAAATCTGACGTAAATGGAACACTAGTAGTGTCAAATCGGACTAGAAAAAATATCTTTAAAATTAACAATACTAACGTAACTTCATCTAACTTTAGCTTAACACCTAAAACCAGTTTTAAAATTTTCTAACCAACTTTTCCACAACCAAAGAAAAAGGTGCCTTAGGATGTTCTATAGCTCTTTGAAAGAAAGGTAAAATGTTGGAAAAAATATTGGATTGGTGAGCTACGATTGTTGCTAGACAATAAGATCTCTCGTGTATATCTTTTGGAGGAAACAGATCTTAGGAGATGAGATGGTGGAGACTTATTTGAGGTTTAGCTTAGAAGTGAAGGATTAAGGATCACCTGATATGTAGTTGAGTGGAATTACAGTATATATATTATCCGGGGCTAACCAGTTGTGGACCCCAAAACTTTGGAAGTTATCGGTAACTAAGATTTGTAGTCTTGAAGAATGATTTGAGGTTTAGAAATATTGGTGGAAATTATTGGATTTTAGGAAGCACTTGAGTTGTAAGGAGATTGGATTGATTAGGAGTAGTATCTTGGATTTTTATTTTATTAAACAGAGGTATTGAAAACATTTTGAGAGAGGTGTATGCTTATGTCAACGAATGGTAAATAGACAATACAGTACGTCACAGGTCAACTGGATTCACAAGAGCAGCTCCCATGTGAAGGACACATCTGGGTAGAAGGTCATCCCTCTTTCTCTTTTTTTTACACAATTATGCTTTTACTGATAAATCAGGGGCAACAAGAGTGAAGAGAATTTGTGTGTATTAATTAGGGGCTGGGCACCCCGCTGCCAGCTCTTCTATCATTTGGATAAGCGGATGAAGTCACTAGTCCAGGGTGTGAAATCCAATCAAAAAGTGAGATAAATATTCTCTATTTACGTCGTCATGAGCTAAAATAGGGGCACAAAACAGGAATAATTTTAAGCAGGTTTTAAAGGTAGCACATGAGAAATTTACTTGGAGTGACAGTTAAATACCACATATAGATAGGTATGGTGGACACATTTGGCAAACTTTGGTTTTAGTGAGTTGGATGCACGAGTAGAGCTCATGCTCAGTACAGGTGAACGCTAGCAAATAGAGAGGGAGCGACAATCAATTGAGCAACAACTATAATAATCATGTTTGCGACAAAGTAAAATTAACTGAGGCATAAAATTGATACTAGAACTCTGAGGCAAAATAAATCATCAAGGCTTATTGAATTTTTGTTTTCAGTCTTAGCATGCGTGAGCATGTGCCAAGTCGATTCAAATGAAACAGTCAGGGGAGGCTACCACAATATCATACCCTTCTACGAATAGAACAATGCGAACAAATATTTATATGACAAGTCGTTTACTATTAATAAGTTCGAACTAAACATGAGAGAGCATGAACTATTAAGCAGCCATTAAGTCACATATATCTTATACGAAAAAACTAAGCATGCTCACATAGATGAATATATGTAAAAAAAAAGGAAATAGAATTCATACCAGCCTCTCACCACAACTTGAACTGTCGTATATCGTCATTATTGCTCTTCACTTGTGGCATGAATAATATATAATGAAAACCAAGCTCCAAAATAATCACGGACAACTGTTGAACTCTGCAACAAACTTTAAAAAACCAAAGAAGAACAACAAATATTTTTGGGTTTTTCAGTTAAAGCACGAACAAAATGAGAGCAAGCAAACAAAGCAAAAATCTTTTTGGGTTTTCAAAATGAAACAAGAACAAAAGAAAACAAACAGCAAACAAAAGAAAATATTTTTGGGTTTTTGAATATTAAAACGCAACTAAAGATAAAGCAAACCAAATAAAGAAACTAAAGAGGCAAACAAAGAGAAAAAACACAAATATTTTTTGTCTTTTTTTTGTTTTGGAAAGCGAAAACAAAACAATAAAAACAAAAAGAAGCGAAAGAAACAAAGAGAAACGAAAACAAACGAAAGAAATGATAAACGTGGATATACAAAGAACCGACCGAACATGATATATAAATGAGTGTGATGTCGGTCTACCCCCCCCCCCCCAAGCTTAGGCTTTTGGCCTAAGTGGATATCAATCAAAGCGTGGGAAATATCCCCACTGCGGTGGGTCATACCTCGTGTGGTCGTACTCAGGCGCATAAGAAGAAGATGAAGCAGCCGACGCATAGTCAGAACCGGGGTGCTGGTATGGAATCCCCGTGGCATCAAAGGGCTGGAAGAAATCACCATCGTCCCCCTCTCCGGCGTCCTCCCCTTGCTGGGGGAGATGCTCAAGGTATGTATCCAGCTCACTCTCAGGAAGCTCCCATCTTTGCCTGTTATTAAGATCAAACAAAAGAGGTGCATGCAAAAGTACTTCTCTAACAGTTTTAACAATTCTCCACCCGGATCGTTTGGAGAAAGTTAATTCAAAAGACAAATTATGTAAGTGAGCATGAGTAGAAAGAAACTTATGTTGAACCATGTAAACAAGATTAAGCCTCTCTATAGGAAACTGAAAGTCTAGAGGGTGTGGCTCCAAACCATGCAGAGCTAGCAAGCGCGAGGCAATAAGACCTCCACAAACTCCGGCCTTCTCACGGTTATGTGAGAGACGGTAAGAAATCAAAGCACAAAAATTATAAGATCTATCGTGTCTCAGAGCAGCAGTAGTAAACACCAAATCATAAACAGATAACTTGTTGGCATTTTTCCTAGCTAATACACATTTAGAAATGAAGTAGGCAAAGTATCAAATGCTAGGGAGTTGAATTTCAAGAATTTTACCACTCTCCCATGTGAAGCTTCTGCCTTGGCAAATCTCTCCATATAAATCCAGCAGTGGTTTGGGCTGCCCACTTATTTTCTCACAAGACCCCCACTTAGGTACCTTAATAGCTGCACATAAAACACTAAAAGGTAGGCTCACAGCTTTATTATAAATCTTATAGTGGACCATTGGGTTAGTTGGAGACCATTTAAAACAAAAATCATGCACCACAGACATAGTTAATTTCACATATTGTATGGGCTCATCCTCAATGAAACGCTCTAAACCTGCATTATGCACTAGAGTGTTAAAATCCTGCAGAATTCCTGTAACTTGCATAAATTCCCGACACGGATAGATTGATGGGAACACCCTCTCTTCACGGTGCACGAGCATGACCTCATGCACCTCCAACTCATGCTAGTTTAGTTGATAAGCATTATGCTCCATCTCTGAAATTTTTAAAAAATCATCATAAAAATTAATTTCAAGCAACTATAAGGTGGAGACTACTATAGGGACTTATATGAGAGCTAAACATACATCAAAACTATGTTATTTATACTCAAATCAAGCATGCAAACTCACATAAGATGCCACCTACAGTACCAAAATATTCAAGAAATACTTCACTAAATAAAATTCTACTTGGATCATCGGAGGAGTCACATACCGGAGATTAAACACACCAAACATCAGCACAAATGAGAGGCTCAAGAAGGAGATCGAAAATCCAGAGGAAGAACACTAATAACACGGGATCCAGGAAATGTTTTCAGCTTTGGGGGTGAGAGAGAAGACTTTGGCAGTGGAGAGAGTAAGTGGAGGGCCAGGGGGCCCCACACCATGGGCTGGCGCCACCAGGGGCAGGCCGCGCCACCCTGGGGTGTGCCTACCTGGTGGGTCACCCTGGGGTCTCCCAGGTGGCTTTCTGCCTCATTTTTGACGTAAAAATTTATTATAATTTTTCTGTAATTTTTCGAGAGACTTTATTTTTGAGGTATTTCCAGGATTTTAATAATTAATAAAAACCGGGGAAACAAAAGTGAAAACGTGGAAAAAAACAAAACCAGAACTACAGAGGTTCTAAGACACTCTAATGAAAGAATAACCAAAGAAAACAAAGGTGGTAGTGGTGAAAACAAAAGTATGGGTGGTGAAAACATGCATAACCTCAGTAATCAGAGAAAACATCAGGAAAACATGCATAAGGATGGTGGAAAACATGATTGTACTCAAGTAATAATGTGATAACATAAGTAAGCATGGTGAAAACAATAATGGGGAAGATGAAAATATAGTGAAAACATTGTCCATTTCATTTAAAATCATTTTGTTAACAAGGGTGATCAAGTCTTGCTACCAAAATAATTTTATATGAAACAAAACTTTGTTTCTCACTAAATAATTATGTTACCTCAACCTTGATAGGCATAGTCCCAATCATAATTATTTCATATTTTTTGGGTGGCTTTGGAATAGGACAATAAAATTCTCCAATCTTGATGGTCTCAACATTTTCAATGGAATTTAGACCATATTTTCTATCAATCTTCTTGGGAAAATAAATAGTGTGCTCTTTATCATTAACATTAAAAGTTACTTTTCCTTGACCGCAATCAATAACAGCCCCTGCAGTATTAAGAAAAGGTCTTCCAAGAATAATAGACATATTATCATCTTCAGGCATTTCCAACACAACAAAGTCAGTTAATATCAGACAATTATTAGCAACTTGAATAGGAACATTCTCACATATACCCACAGGAATAGCAGTAAACTTATCAGTTATTTGCAAAGATATATCAGTTGGTATCATTTTTTATAGGAGGAGTCTTTTATAGAGAGTAAAAGGCATGACACTAACTCCAGCTCCCAGATCACACAAAGCAGTTCTAACATAATTATTTTTAATAGAACAGGGAATAGTAGGTATACCAGGGTCTCCAAGCTTCTTAGGAACCTTGCCATTAAAAGAGTAATTAGCAAGCATAGTGGAGATTTCCTCATTAGTAATCTTCCTTTTGTTAGAGACAATATCTTTCATATATTTTGCATAAGGATGCAATTTAATAGCATCAGTTAAAGGAATTTGCAAGAACAAAGGTTTCATCCATTCAAAAAACTTGTTACAGTGTTCTTCTTCCTTAGATTTGTGTTTCTTATTAGGAAAAGGCATTGGTTTTTGTACGCAAGGTTCTCTCTCATTACCATGCTTATTAGCAATGAAATCTTCCTTAGTATACTTTGCAGTTTTAGTTTGCTTGTCAGGTTCACCTACAGGTTCTTCTTTATCAGAAGCATCATTATTTTCATTACCACTTTCAGTTTCAGTATCAAAGATAGATATACTATTAGGATCTTTAACAGGTTCAGAGGGTTCTACAGCAGTTTTATGTTTCTTCTTCTTTTTCTTCTTAGTATGAATAACATCATTTTTAGTTTGCTGAGAATCTTGTTTGATTCTTTTAGAATGTCCCTCAGGATATAAAGGATCTTGTGTAGCAATACCACTTCTAGTTCTTATTTCATAAGCATGTGTTTCTTGAGAAGCATTATCTAGCAAATCTTTTTGCACTTTAGCAAGTTCATCAATTTGAGTTTGAACCATTTGAAAATGTTTAACAAGCATTTTAACATCATTAGAGGTTATTTCTATAATACCATGCAAATCATCAATAGCTCTAGAGTTTTCCATAAGGTGGTTCTGCACTCTCTTATTAAAATTATCTTGCTTAATGACATAATTATCAAATTCATCTAAGCATTGATCAGGAGGTTTTCTATAGGGAATATCTTTACTATCAAAATATTGGAGAGAGTGTACCTCAATGGATGGTGAGTGAGGGATTGGCTTACATAATTCTTCTATAGGTGGAAGATTCTTCACATCTTCAGATTTAATACCCCTCTCTTTAAGAGATTTCTTGGCTTCTCTCAGCACTTCATCATTTAATTCAATCATTTCCCTCTTCTTGGGTGTTGGTGTTGGTTTAGGTACTAGAGTAGGGGTCGGCTCAGGCTCAACCATAGTCCAATCATTATGATTTTGCCTTATTTTAGCCATTAATTCATCAGCTTCTTCTGGAGTTCTTTGCCTAAAAACACAACCAGCACAACTATCTAGGTATTCCCTAGATTCAACAGTTAGTCCATTATAGAATATATCAAGAAGTTTATTATCTTCTAGATTATGCCCAGGTGTAGACCTAACTAAAGAACAGAACCTTGCCCAAGATACAAGCAATTTCTCTTCTTCCAATTGCTTGAAATTAAATATATTTTGTAAAGCAGCATGTTGAGCACTAGCAGGAAAATATTTCACAAAGAAAGCATTAACCAAACCAATAGGACAATCAATAGATCCATGAGACAAATTGTTAAACCAAGTTTTAGCTTCATCCTTTAATGAGAAAGGGAATATTTTAGCAACAAAGTAGCTACGTTTCTTAAGATCATCAGAGAATAAACTACTCAAAGAGGAGAGCTCATTCATGTGTTTTATAACACTTTTATTTTCAGTTCCACAAAAAGGTTCTTTCTCAACAATAGATATATAAGATAAATCAAGAGAGAAATCATAATCCTTGTCCCTAATATTAATAGGAGAAGTGGCAAACTTAGCATCAAGAGATAATTTATATTTAATAGCACGACTTTCCATAAGACGTATAGCAGCATCTTTATCCTTCATAGCATGTATTTAATCAATAAGATCATCACTCAGTTCAATATAAGCATCATCTAAATCATCACTAGGGTTCTCTCTAAACTCAGGTGAAAAAGCAGGAGTAACAAGATTTTTATCAGGAGTTTCAGTGTTTGCAATATTTTTAGTTTTAGCAATAGTAGCATCTAAGAAAGGACCGAGAGAACCACTCTCATCAAGAACAGTAGAAGCATCATCAAAAATATCAGAAGCATTTTCAGATTCAGCAGAAGTAGCATGTGTAGCATGTGGTGGTGTAAGCGTCTTATCATTACAGACGGTGAATCAAGAGCAACAGAGGTGTTCAGAGTTGTACCTCTTCTTGTAGTGGATGGTAATATAGGAACTCTTCCATCACGAGACTTACCCATGATGAATGATAGAAGTAGATAATAATACTCTCTGGTGAGCTCGGAAATAAAGCTATGCTCCCCGGCAACGGCGCCAGAAAATAGTCTTGATGACCCACAAGTATAGGGGATCGCAACAGTCTTCGAGGGAAGTAAAAACCAAATTTATTGATTCGACACAAGGGGAGCCAAAGAATATTTGTGAGCCTTAACAAGGAGTTGTCAATTCACCTGCACCTGAAAGTACTTTTGTTCGAAGTGGTTTATCAGTAGTAACAGTTTTATAGTAGCAGCCGTAGTGAAATAGTAGCAGCAATGGAATGAAAACAGCAGCAGCAGTAGTGTTTGAAGTAAACAGTGGGATTAAATATTGTTGGCATAGGGATGGATGAACGGGCGTTGCATGGATAAGAAATTTCTAATAATGATCATGTCAGGGCATTGCAGATAAATAAGATAAAGCATCCAAGCACTAAGTAACCATAGGCATGTGTCTCGTAAATAATCGTATGTGCTCGCAATGAGAACTTGCACAACATCTTTTGTCCTACCATCCCGTTTTTAGCGGGGCCTCAAGGGAACTACTGGTAATTAAGGTGTCCCTTTGAATAGAACACCGGAGCAAAGCATTAACACTCCATGAACACATGTGATCCTCACATCGCAGCAATCCCCTCCGGTTGTCCCAATTTCTGTCACTTTTGGGCCTCGGGTTCCGGTCAACGATATATGCAAACAATTTGCAGGTATGATCAAGAAACAATAATTATCATCGTGATTCAATAACATGTTCAGATCTGAGATCATGGCACTCGGGCCCAAAGTGGCAAGCATTAAGCATAACAAGTTGCAACAATGTCAATAGCACTAATAGAGGATACTAGGCACTATGCCCTAAAAATCAAGGCATTATTACATGAACGATCTCATCCAATCCCTACCATCCCCTTCAGCCTACAGCGGGGAATTACTCACACATGGATGGGGGAAACATGGATGGTCGATGGAGAGGCGTTGGTGATGAATTCCCCCATCCATGTGTGAGTAATTCCACGTTCTAGGCTGAAGGGGATGGTAGGGATTGGATGAGATCGTTCATGTAATAATGTCGTGATTGTTAGGGCATAGTGCCTAGTATCCTCTATTAGTGCTATTGACATTGTTGCAAGTTGTTATGCTTAATGCTTGCCACTTTGGGCCCGAGTGTCATGATCTCATATCTGAACATGTTATTGAATCACGATGATAATTATTGTTTCTTGATCATACCTGCAAGTTGTTTACACATATCGTTGTCCGGAACCCGAGGCCCTGAAGTGACAGAAATTGGGACAACCGGAGGGGATGGCTGCGATATGAGCATCACATGTGTTCACGGAGTGTTAATGCTTTGCTCCGGTGATCTATTAAAATGAACACCTTAATTACCAGTAGTTCCCTTGAGGCCCCGCTGAAAACGGGCTGGTAGGACAAAAGATTTGTGCAAGTTCTCATTGCGAGCACATACGACTATTTACGGAACACATGCCTATGGTTACTTAGTGCTTGGATGCTTTCTCATATTTATCTGCAATGCCCATGACTTGATCATTATTTAAATTGTCTCATCCATGCAACGCCCGTTCATCCATCATTATGCCTACAGTATTTCATCCTGTTGTTTACTTCAAACACTACTGCTGATGATGTTTTCATTTCACTGCAGCTATTATTTCACTACTGCTGCTACTCTAAAACTGTTACTACTGATAAACCACTGCAAACAAAAGTACTTTCAGGTGTAGGTGAATTGACAACTCACTTGTTAAGGCTCACAAATATTCTTTGGCTCCCCTTGTGTTGAATCAATAAATTTGGGTTTTAGTTCCCTCGAAGACTGTTGCGATCCCCTATACTTGTGGGTCATCAGTGCTCTTCATACCTTCCTCTTGTGGTCTCCCAACGAGCGTACATCTACGCGCATCCTGCCTGTTTTCTGGTGCCGTTGCCGGGGAGGAAGAGGATTTCTGCAAGGGCAGTCTCTCACCTCCAATATCTTTACTTTTGTTTTGCTTATTTTATTTTTCTTTATCTTGTTTGTTTCTTTATATCAAAAACACACAAAAAAAAGTTCTTATACTAGTTGTTATTTTTATCTTGTTTTTAATCTTGCTAAAATGAGTACTCGTGAGAATACTAAGTTGTGTGACTTTACTAGCACAAACAACAATTATTTTATTAGTACACCTATTGCTCCACCTGCTCCTACTGCTGATTTTTATGAAATTAAGCTTGCCCTTTTAAACCTTGTTATGAGAGAGCAATTTTATGGTGTTAGTTTTGATGGTGCTGCTGCTCACCTTAATAATTTTGTTGAACTTTCTGAGATACACAAATATAAGGATGTAGATGGAGATATTATTAAACTGAAATTGTTTCCTTCCTCTTTGACAGGAAGAGCTAAAGAGTGGTTGCTATCTTTGCCTAAAAATAGTATTGATTCTTGGACTAAATCTAAGGATGCTTTCATTGGAAAATATTATCCTCCTACTAAGATTACATCTTTAAGAACTAGCATTATGAATTTTAAGAAACTTGATAATGAGCATGTTGCTAAAGCTTGGGAAAGAATGAAATCTTTGGTAAAGAATTGTCCCACTCATCAGCTGACTACTTGGATGATCATCCAAACCTTTTATGCAGGTCTGAATTTTTCTTCAAGAAACCTTCTAGATTCAGCTGCTGGAGGAACCTTTATGTCCATCACTTTGTGTGCTGCAACAAAGCTTCTTGATGATATGATGATAAATTATTCTGAATGGCCCACCGAGAGAGCTCCACCAGGTAAGAAGGTAAATTCTGTTGAAGAAACCTCTTCCTTGAGTGATAGGCTTGATGCTATTGTGTCCATGCTTGTAAATGGTAAAACTTATGTTGATCCAAACAAGTTCCTTTAGCCTCTTCAGTTGCTCAAGAAGAGCACGTTGATGTGAACTTCATTAAAAACAATAATTTCAACAACAATGCTTATAGGAATAATTTTGGTAGACACAACTAAAGGCCATATCCTTCTAATAATGGTAATGTTTATGCCAAATATTGTGGTAATTCTTACAACAACAATAGAAGTGTACCCTCTGATCTTGAAAACATTCTTAAGAATTTTATTAATACACAAAGTGCTTTTCATAAATCAGTTGAGGAAAAGTTTAGCAAAATTGATGTTCTTGCTTCTAAAGTTGATAGCCTTGCTCTTGATGTTGATCTTCTTAAAATAAAGTTTATGCCTCATGATGTTAAATAAAGCAAAACTTTGAATGCCAATCAAGTTAGAATTGACGACAATGTTAGGATGTTAGCTGAATTGCATGCTAGGTTATGCCTCATGAAGTTGCTAGAAACAATAATATAGCTAAATTTTGTACTATCACCACCACTAGTAAAACTGAAGTTTCTAATGCTAGTAAACCTCCTACTATTAATGGTAAAGTAATTGGTGTTGACAATATCTCCACTTCTTCTGTTAAACGTTTAAAATTGCCTGAAACCACTAAAACTATTCCTGATAAAAGTGCTGAAACTTTTTGAAACAGTCTTCGAGGGAAGTAAAACCCAAATTTATTGATTCGACACAAGGGGAGCCAAAGAATATTTGTGAGCCTTAACAAGGAGTTGTCAATTCACCTGCACCTGAAAGTACTTTTGTTCACAGTGGTTTATCAGTAGTAACAGTTTTATAGTAGCAGGAGTAGTGAAATAATAGCAGCAATGGAATGAAAACAGCAGCAGCAGTAGTGTTTGAAGTAAACAACGGGATTAAATATTGTAGGCATAGGGATGGATGAACGGGCGTTGCATGGATAAGAAATTTCTAATAATGATCATGTCAGGGGCATTGCAGATAAATAAGATAAAGCATCCAAGCACTAAGTAACCATAGGCATGTGTTTCGTAAATAGTCGTACGTGCTCGCAATGAGAACTTGCACAACATCTTTTGTCCTACCAGCCCATTTTTAGCGGGGCCTCAAGGGAACTACTGGTAATTAAGGTGTCCCTTTTAATAGAACACCGGAGCAAAGTATTAACACTCCATGAACACATGTGATCCTCACATCGCAGCAATCCCCTCCGGTTGTCCCAATTTCTGTCACTTTTGGGCCTCGGGATCCGGACAACGATATGTGCAAACAATTTGCAGGTATGATCAAGAAACAATAATTATCATCGTGATTCAATAACATGTTCAGATCTGAGATCATGGCACTCGGGCCCAAAGTGGCAAGCATTAAGCATAACAAGTTGCAACAATGTCAATAGCACTAATAGAGGATCCTAGGCACTATGCCCTAACAATCAAGGCATTATTACATGAACGATCTCATCCAATCCCTACCATCCCCTTCAGCCTACAGTGGGGAATTACTCACACATGGATGGGGGAAACATGGATGGTCGATGGAGAGGCGTTGGTGATGACGATGGCGATGATCTCCTCCACTTCCCCGTCCCGACAGGGTGCCAGAACAGGAACTCCTGATCCCGGAATCGAGGTTCGGGACGGCGGCGACGCTCTGTTGTGTTTCTGTGGAATATGACGAACCCCCTCGGGTTTTAGGGTTGGAGGCTACTTGTAGTCGAAAGGGGAGTCCGAGGGGCGCTCTAGGGGGCCCACACACTATGCTGGCGCGGCCAGGGGGACCCACGCCAAGGGGTGTGGCCACCCTGTGGCCCCTCTCCTGGCCCCCTTCTGGCTCCCGGGGTCTTCCAGGGTGAAAACATTAATGGGCTCTTTTCTGGGCATTTCCCCGAAAGTTGATTTTTTTGCACAAAAACAAGACACCAAAGTAATTCTGCTAAAAACAACGTTAGTCTGTGTTAGTTGTATTAAAAACACACAAGTTTAGAGGAAAACAATAAGAAAAGTGTTAGGAAAAGGAGATACGTTTTCGACGTATGAGGTACCATCACGAATAACCCCACAGCATCTAGAAGAATCGCAAAGTGGAGCATCGAGCTAGGCGCCTGGGACATAATATACACAGGACGCAATGCCCTCAAGTCCAAGGTGGTTGTAGAATTCCTTTGCGAGTGGATAGAGCTGCAAACTCCAGGACCCCCAGAATACACAAGCTCCTGGATCATGTACTTCGATAGGTAGAAAAGGAACGAAGGGGCGGGAGCCGGCGTAATCCTCGTATCGCCAAGAGGCGACATACTACAATACGTTCTACGCCTCGACTTCCCCCTCGACGATCCAGCATCCAACAACAACGTCGAGTACGAAGAACTCCTACATGGCATGAAAATGGTGATCGCGTGCAGCGGCACTCGACTGATGATATATTGAGACTCAAACCTCATCGAACAACAGACAATGAAGGAATGCGACGCAGTCGCAGAAAACATGATCGCTTATCGCGACATGTATAACCTGCTCGAAGGAAGTTTCAAAGGGTGCGGACTGAAGCACATTGCTCGCTCATGTAATGAAGAAGCTGACATATTCGCGAACATCGGGTCAACAAATGCTCCAATTCCGCCAGGAATTTACTTCGAATGGATCATCAAAAGATCGGTCAAGCTGAAGAAGCGCACGGAGGTGCCAGCAGCAACGGAAACCGAAGTCAGTCGACAAAGCGCCATCATTGAACTCGCTCACAACATCTCAAGGCAAGTCTTCCTAGTCGAGCCAATCTGGACGAACAAGTACCTCGATTACTTCATCCGAAAGCAGCTCCCAGAGGACATCCCCGAGGCAAGACAAATCGTTCGGCGTAGCAAATCCTTCCGGGTGATAAAAGGCGAACTCTACAGACAGAGTATATCGGGAGTCCTCCAATGGTGCATCACACTCGAAGATGGAAAGGAATTACTACAAGACATCCACCAAGGCGACTGCGGGCATCATGCAAGTTGGAGAGCCATACTGGGCAAGGCTTTTTGAGTAGGACTTTACTGGCTAACAGCAGCCAAAGACGCCAAGGAGCTGGTCGACAGGTGTGACGCTTGTCAACGCTTCTCGCCCAAGCCACACACACCGGCCACAGAGCTCCACATGATCCCCTTGTCCTGGCCATTCGCTCAACAGGGGCTCGACATGGTAGGACCATTATCGAAAGCAACACCCGGAGGATACACTCATCTGCTAGTCGCAGTCGACAAGTTCACCAAATGGATAGAGGAAGTCCCAGTAACATCACAACACGCGAAGTGCGCAGTCCAATTCCTCAAAACCATCATGTACTGATTCGGCGTCGCTCACAATATTATCACAGATAATGAGACCAACTTCACAGCCAAAGAAACGAAGGCCTTCTGTGCAGAGAAGGGGATAACTATCAGCTTCGCCTTGGTAGCACACCCCCAAAAAAACAGGCAAATCGAAAGATCCAACGGATTAGTTTCGGCCGGCCTCAAGAAACGCCAACTCGACAGATTACATCCTGCAGCAGGACATTGGGCCGAGGAGCTACCGTCTGTCCTATAGAGCTTGAGAACAACTCTAAACAGATCCACAAACTACACGCCATTCTTCATGGTTTACGACGCCGAAGCAGTCCTGCCTGAGGATGTTCGATTCAGCGCTCCGCGAGTCATTGTAAAGAGCGAACAAACCTTGAACAAAGCAGTCGCGGAATACATGGACGCACTGGACGAGGCGAGGGACGTCGCACTCGCAAGATCCGCCGTCTACCAGCAAGCACTACGCAACGACCACAGTCGCCGCATCCGCAGAAGATCCTCCGTAGTAGGTGACCTAGTGCTGTGACTCAAGCAAGAAAGCGGACACAAGCTTGAGCCACCATGGGAATGGCCCTTCATCATACATGAGGTCATCCCTGGAGGTGCCTATCGCTTGAAAAATCCAAAAACAGGGGGCGTCTACTCCAACCCATGGAACGTGGCGCACCTGAGAAAATTCTATCCCTAGGAGATTACTTTTACTCGCAAAATAAGGCTGTTCCAGCCACATTGTAACCTGAGCAAATACATGGCTTCTCAGCCATCGCAATACAAACATGGTTTCTGAACCATAGCTACAAAGACTACCTGGTCACACTTTTTCTTTTTATTTTTTCTTTTGCATGATAAACAACGGTCACACCCCAACACACGGGGGCTATGCCAAACTAGCATCAACAAATCTTCGAGTGCATACGCACGACAAATATTTTACAAGGTACACACCTTAACACACCTTAACTGACTAAACTAATATACAAGGTTACAAGGTACACACCTTAACACACCTTAAATGACTCAAATAAACATACAAGGTACATACACCTTATCAGGTACAGCTATCACCGAGCAACAGCCTCTCGAAGCAGCCGCTCGGTCTCTGCAGCGGTCCGCCGAATGATCCGCTCCGCCGCAGGTTGCACAACCTCATAGTGAGGGACAAAGTACACATGTGCTCCTCGGGTCTGAGGAAGTCGCGCCACAGAGTTGAAGTTGACGTCAGGGTGCCATAGCCGCACAAAGGTGAGTGCCACCTGAGCGCCACAAATGAGCTGCTGACGCACACACTGGTGAACATCCTCCACTCGACGAAACATCCTTAGCAGACCACTCAGGCTATCGGGAACAACGTCGAAAGGGTACAATGCCCGATGGACCGAAGAAAAGGCCTCCCGAAAAGACTCAAAAAAGAGTTGCGCCTGGCTTACTCGATACTGCAGAGTAGCCAAAACAAAACCCCTGCCGCGGTCAGACCAGAAGTTGCACGCATGGAGATTGGAGCTGCTCGATTCACAAGAGACTTGGTTATCCACCCAGTGACCCTCACACGCTCCATCAGGTTCAACAACTGCATGGACAGGAAACGCGTCATACCACAAGCAAGAAAAACACCGAAAACACTCGGGGGCTCACGGAACTTACAAAGCATGCTCTTTGCGACGCTCGCCAGCTCCTCCATCAAAAACGGCTCGTGGTCCGCAGCAAGCTTTTGCTTGGACTTCGCAACATCCGCCACGCCCTGCAGAGCCTTGAGATTACGCTCACCATCCGTGATGTGGCCACGAAGCGTGGCAAGCATACTCGCATCAGTAATCAACGACTCAGTCGAAGGAGCAGCACCGCTCAACGAGCCACCGCCAGAATCTACAACCTGGAAAGAACAAAGGAAACACGACAGTTTCAGTCACAAAGCCACACCCCACTCGGTGATTTACAACAAATTTATCTTCGAGTGCTCGGGGGCTGCTCCCATCGGGAGAACACAAAGTAAGGCACAATAAAGATGCTGACACTTTTAAACATCTCGATTAGAAAGGAAAGTATGGGATGCTTCCCAAGGTTCATTACAAAGAGCCATACAAAAGAAAAAACGGCGCTCATCCTAAGGAACTATGGACTTTATAGAGGTAGCTCCACTCGCAGCAGGCTTCGCACCACGGGCGCGAGAAACTAACTCGGAGAGAATCTTCGCTAGCTTCCCCACACGATCGCCAAAGGGTCGGAACGCTACCTTTTTGCCCAACGCATCTCGAGGGAGCTCCAAATACACCTTCTCTAGGTCACCCGAGACGTTGTGCACCAGGGCAAACTGAATAGCCGTCTTGGCTCCACACTCGGTCTGTGCGAGGGTGTACTCCTGAAGGGGATCGGCTTCGCCAAGAAAGACTTGCAGGGGCCCCCCCAAGAGTTGGTGGAACTGGCACTCCCACAAGCAATCACTGGTGCACCTGCGACAACACTTGGGCAGCATCACGCAGAGCGAAGCAAGCCTTGTTTCCGTGCTCTTGCAGCTGAGTGCATGACGACCAACAAGTATAGGGGGTGTATCGTAGTACTTTCGATAAATAAGAGTGTCGAACCCAACGAGGAGCAGAAGGTGTTGACAAGTAGTTTCGATGAAGGAATAACTGTAAATACTGGAAAATAGATTTATAGGGGTTTTTTATATTGCAGATAAATAAAGTGCGAGTAAATAAAATGCAGTAATAATAATTGCAGCAAGTGGCCCAATCCTTTCTTCAGAAAAGGACAAGCCGGTGAGTTTACTTATGATTAACAAACGTTCTCGAGGACACACGGGAGATTTATGTCAAATTCTTTTGTTCCATGCAGCTGAATAATGTTCGGTGTTTTGATAAGTGTTGTGTGGGTGAACCTATGCTAATGTACCGTCCCATCCAAGACTAATACATACTTGTGATTATACCCCTTGCAAGCATCCACAACTACAAGAAAGTAATTAAGAAATAAATCTAACCACAGCCTTAAACTCCGGGATCCTACACTCCCTCGTGTAATGGTTTCCTAAAGGGGGTTTAGGTTTCTGTCACTCAGGCAACCCCACAATTAATAGCCAAATACACGATGCATTCCCCTAGGCCCATAAATGGTGAATTATAATGTAGTCGACATTCACATGACACCACTAGAAGAATAAAACCACAACTTAAATATCAAACATTAAATATTATTCAACATTACTTCACTACTAACAACTTGACTTCTCCCATGTCCTCAAGAAAAACACGAACTACTCACAACACATCATATAGATCATGATCAGAGGTGATATAATGGATTATAACAATCTTGTCATAAAGTGCAAACACCGATAAATCTCACAAGCATCAACTACTAACAAGTAATCCACACCGGGAGAGAGATCTAATGCAAGACAACGATAGAGGCCTCTAATTGTTACAGCGGGATGACGGTGGATGATGAGGCTGATGGTGCTGGTGGTGATGACGATGATGATGGCGATCTTGATGATGCCCGGAGTGATGACGGTGACGATGGCGGTGATTTCCCCTCTCCGGAGAGGAATTTCCCTGGCAGATTTCTCCCTGCCAGAGAGATTTTCTCTCTCGGGTGTTTTCCGCCCCGTAGCGGCGGCGGAATAATTCTTCGAGGATGGAATGAGGCTTAGGGTTCCCTCGAGGCCAGGCACGCCAAAGATGACCCCCGGAGGTGGGCCAGGGTGGCCACACCCCTAGGTGGCGCGGCTAGCGGGCGCGCCACCCCTAGGTGTGGGCCCCTGGTGGCCCCCTCCGGCTCTCCTTCTGGCTGAGTTCCTCCTCTAGACTTTTAGGAACCCCCGGATGTCCCCCTTCTTCTTCTGATCTTCTGAAATATGGTATCTCGACGGTGCTTTTTCCATCAGATTTCTGGTCCCGGCGTTTATTCTCCAAAAATTATTAAACATGCAAAATAAGGTAAAATAACATAAGGGATGCATCATAACATGAAATATATCGATGAATAACAGAAAATTATGATATAAAATAGTGATGCAAAATGGACGTATCAACTCCCCCCAAGTTTAGACCTCGCTTGTCCCCAAGAGAAACTGAACTCAGAAAACATGACCACAGGTTTATGGAGTGAAGAGTCGATAAATAAAATACGGACAAGAAGCATCACATTTACCTATGCACCAATCATTACAGACTGCAACTTTCTCTCATATAACTTAACTTGAAACAAGTAAAGGGAGTCACAAACAAAGATGCAAAAGAGAGAATCAAAATTGGTAATGGCAAACTTCGTTCTTGGTTAGAGAACATTTAATGAAATTATACTTATCTTAGGTGAATTCTTTATAACAAGGTTTATATTGTAGGGCTTAACATGTTTAATTATAACAACTCTTTTACAATGATTCATAGCTTTCAAAGTAACATTCATTCAGATAATAAAGCATGTGCTAAACAAAAAAGGATGGAAAACATGATTGAATAAATCAACATATAGATGATGAGATCACAACAACTCAAATGCTTGCTAGAGCAGAACTATCGGTTGGGCGCGGCGCGGTCGCTTGCCTGCATCGGCATGGACAAACATGCAGAGCACACGAGCGTGGGGTCGTCATTGGGCTTGCGAGTGGGAAGGAGCCACCGAGCAGCCACCCCCATACGGCTTGTTTCATCCGGACACCCCAAAGCCCTCCCTAAACCACACATCCGGGCTCTTATCGAGGAGAGCGACTAGAGATGCTCTAATAGTAGTATAGAATATAGATTTCCTGTCCGGCTCAAACAAACCCAACATAGGCCTAGCAGGCTAGAGCCCCAAAGCCCCCAAACCATATGGCCTTCGGGCTGGCAAGTCACAGAAGTAATGGCCATCTGGGTCGAATTGTCTAAAGCCATCGTTTCACTCATGCGAATCCACGCCCTAAAAAAAACAGAACAAAAAACAAACCATGCGAAGCCCTCCGCCAACGGTCACCTGTTCTGCTGGCGGTCGTCCGCCTGTCCTCTCAACGCACCAGCTCGCTTCGCCTCGAAGTCGCCCAGCGCAGTACGCACGGCCAAACCAATCCCTTTCCCCCGCTCCGCCAACCAACAACGCTGCGGTGCTGCACAGGGCGGTCACCCGCTCCTCGTCGGAAACAGCAGGGCTCCGACTCCGGCAGCAGACCTCCTCGACCTGAAGTCCAATCGGCAGGTATATACATATACGTATGTAATCCCTGAAGGCTGAAGCTCTTGTATCCTTATTTCATTTCTATTTCTACTAAGCTAGTTTAATCGAAACCTGCTAGCTGGTAGTAACTTCTAAATTCAGGGAAACAAGGTGCAGTTCTGATTTCTGAGCCAAAACCTTGTTTTTAGAAAACAAGGGGTTCTGGAACTAGAATCAAAATGAAAAGGCTAAGTGTAGTACGTGGCTTAACGGGAGCTGCATAGCATAGAAGATTTATGAGTATGTGTGCAATCCAGGGTATAAACTGGTTTTGTTAAATTAGTGCAAATGGTTATGGTTGTTGTGATCAAGAATTAGATGCTACCGGATCCTAGTTCTAGCAGTTACAACGGGCCCATGGTTGCTGATTTCTAGTTCTGCTACCGAGTACCGATTTAAGAGCTAAATATCGGCCGCACAAGAAACAACAGAAAATCATCTTCCTTTTTATTTTTAGATAAAAGCCATTTTATTGCCGGACTTTGACTTAATAAAGCCCCAAGGTTCACCAACGAGTTCATACAACCGCTGCAACATACAACCTAGCCAAATAAAACAGAAAAAAAAACTGCGGCATCAGGAACCCCTCAATAGCATGCTGATTCATACATAAGGCTCAACAGGGGGGCAACATCAAGAAGTACTAGGCAGGCAAGAGATGTGCAGATTCTTCAGTTCGCCAAAAAGCCACCTAGCCCCCTCCTGATCCTTACGCTTTAGCGCAGTAGTTCAAAGCTGCAAAAAAGCATGGTTTTAAAGATGATGTCAGCCGGGTGGCGAACAATTTTCCCCTCAATAGCATGATTGTTTATGACAGTCCATAATGCCCAAGATTGGGCCAAGAAAAGAACCGAAATAAGTTTTCGCGGCTGACCCAAAGGGTGGAAAGCAAAGAATGGAAATGCGCAAATTTCGTGGGGCACCAAGTCCTCCCTAGGGCCTGACGAAACACACTCCATGTAATGTTTGCAAGGGAACATGAGAACAAGATATGAGAGGAGTTTTCATTCTCGATACACAGCGTCCACTTACCGTACCGTCAGCAGGACCGAATCTGGAGGCCAACTACATGCCATCCAAAGACAGATACCTTGCCCAGTTGCAGATAAGAAACACAGCATACACTTGCCGTCAGAGGGACCGAATCTGCAGGGAAACTGGGCAAGGTAGGTTAGGGGAAGCTTCCAATTTTGCAATTGAGTTGGTTGGCCACCCTAACTTGGGTCTCTAGCGGTTGACCCAGCACAATCCCTTCACTCTTGTGATAGTTGATTTTCAGCCCGGACCTAGCTAGTCATTGTAGAAAGCTAAATTTTTTGGACTGAGTGTTCCCATGCAGCAACGACGGAAACCTTTGCATGGTGACGGGAAGTATGCCATTGAGGTTGAAATGGTTGGCCAGGTATGTAATGACATTCTATCTTTTTTCCTGGTTTCAGTTGAGCAGAAGTTAGTATAAAGTTCTGTTTCACAACGCAAATAGCAATAACCATATTCTCAACTGAACTGCAACCAACCCATACATAGTTACATTATGTCTGTCACTTAAACCGTAAGTACACTGCATGCTTTTTTCCTTATCAAACAATAACAACAACAACAAAAAGCATTTTAGTCCCAAACAACTTGCGGTAGGCTAGAGGTGAAACCCACAAGATCTCGAAAACAAGTCATGGATCTGGCACGTGGATAGCTAACTTCCACGGGCTCCTGTCCATGGCTAGTTCTTTGGTGATATTTCAAACTTTCAAATCTCTCTTAACGGACTCCTCTCATCTCAAGTTTGGTCTACCACGACCCCTCTTATCATTTTCAGCATGATTTATCCGCCCGCTATGCACTGGTGCTTCTGGAGGTCTGTGTTGACAAAGAGTGGAAATTTGTTCGGCCAGTACGCTGAATCAGGTTCAGGGAGAAATAATGTAATTCATGTAGAGATGGTATATTGCTGGACTTGCTACAGAACCATTTCAGTGTATATCTGAAAACATGATTCTCATGCCCTATTTCAGTTTCTTCAGAAGTAACTGAGCAACACCAAATGCCAAAATCAAGCACCATGTCTACTGTTCTGTTTAATTGGCATACTTCAGGGAAGTCCATCAGTAAACAAAGGGCTTGCATTTTTCCTGCTAGATCAGCATGTTGTTCTCCAAGCTCCATTTCACCTGCATCTTGCGACAGAACAGCCTATCCATGTGGCAATATCATTTGCAGCTACCATACATCTGATTTACTACGTCTTCCTATTTTTACTCACCACAGACTTGCAGTTATATTTAGGAGCTAACAAAATGTGCCAAGCTAGCACAGGACATGACACATGTCATATCGTCACCTTCCTCCGGATATATCTGATATAGTGCCGATGCTCACCAGTGATGATGGAGGACATGCCATTATATGCGGGTCAAAGCCTTTGTTCTTCAATATGGCCATCACATTGAAGCTCAGATGCGTGGACGCCAACTCTGGGAGAGGCGCGTCTCCGTCGAGGTACTCCATGACCTGTTGCATGCTTGGCCTTGCATTGGTGGAAGGGTGCGCGCACAACAGGCCAAGCTTCAGCACAAGGCAAACCTCGTCGGCACTGTAGTGACCTTGCAGTCTTGGATCCGCCGTCTCGAGGAGCGTCCCGCCATGCCAATGCTCTAGAACCCAGTCGACCAACAGAAACTGGTCGCCTCGTGGGTCTTCCCTGATAGGCCTTTGTCCACATGTAACCTCCAGGAGGAAAGTGCCGAAAGCAAATACATCTGTAGGAGGTGACGCCTTGCCGGTGCGTACCAGCTCCGGTGCCATGTAACCCATGGTGCCGACTATATGTGTAGTTTGGGGATCGGTGCCATGGTCGTATAGCCTTGAGAGGCCGAAGTCGCCTAGCCGGCCGTTCATTTCTTTATCGAGGAGCACGTTGCTTGCCTTGACATCCCGGTGAATGACAACTTTCTCCCACTTCTCGTGAAGGTAGAGCAACCCAGATGCAACGCCTTTGATGATCTGAAACCTGTGAGCCCAATTCAATACCGGCTTGTCTCCTTCGTAGTGCAGGTATCTATCAAGACTACCATTTGGCATGTAGCCGTAAACCAAAAGAAGTTCGGCTTTTCTCCGGCAGTAACCAAGTAACTGCACGAGGTTACGGTGTCGAATGTGGCCAATGCTGGCAACCTCGGCGACAAACTCCTTCATGCCTTGCCTCGACTCATGGGACACCTTCTTCACAGCAACCTCCAGTTTGGATGTCCGAAGCACTCCCTTGTACACCCTGCCGAACCCCCCTGCGCCAAGTAGGTGCTCATCGGTGAATCCATCGGTAGCATGGAACAAATCCTTGTATGAGAACCGATGCGGTCCAAACTCGACCTCCCAATCTTCTCGCAGCTCGGCATACCTCAGTCTCTTCCGCACGAACAGAACCGTAACCATGCCCAGAGCAAGGAGGAATGCTGCTACAGCAACTGGTGTCAAGATTTCCTGGACCTTGGATCGTTGCTTGGGGCCAAGACGAGGCAGCTTCGGCAGCTTGGCGATGTCGATGGCCGGAGCAGGTCTGTTGATGCCGAAGCTCCAGCCGAGAATGTAATGCCGGGAGTTGATCGGGCCAGTTGCGGAAGAGAAGCCGATATACACGGGCTCCGTTAGCACGTCAGAGAGGTTGTACGTGGCAGAGACAAGTGGCCTTGCTGGTTTGGACATCTGAACCGGAGCAATGGTGACGTCGATCTGTGCGACTTCTCCGTTGTAATCCACCCACGCCTGCATCACGTCGCCGCTGATGAGGTTCATTGTCTGGAAGCTATCGTTCTCGCCGTTTCCATAGTAGCCTGCAGGATGCGACTGCACGGAGCGGAGGCCGTCGATGTTCACACCGACGTGGTTGTTGTTGATGTCCTCGAACTCAATGTTCTGCATGGTGTCGAGCTCAGCGGCGAAGATGCGGTTGCTGGCGTTGCCGTTGTTGTCGATGTTGGCGATGCCCATGTACTGGGCTGCAAGCGCGGTGGAGAAATTCTTGCTTGGCGCGAGCAGAAAAGCGATGCCATGGCCGCTCAGGTTGGGGTAGGCGGTGAGGATGCCGAACACGAAGGAGGCGGAGAAGGACTGCACGGCGCCTCCAGGCAACCTGCGGAGGCGGAATGGAGCCGGGAAGAAGGCGTGGCCTTTGAGCTGCACCGTACCATTGGTCAGCTCAAGGAGGCTTTCCGGCGTGATCGTGGCCGTGCCGTCGAGGTTGAGATCGGCACCATGGAAGCCGGAGAAGACAAACTGGTCATCCGCGGAGGCACAATGGAAACCATGGAAGAGAAGGATAGGCAGGATGAAGTAAAAAATCCTCATGCTCGGCGCTACAAGCTAGAGTTGAGTACCCAGTTATCTACCCGGCCCAGTGTTTCCCACGTAGTCCATGGCCGAAGAAACTGTACTTGCTAACAATTAATGCTAAGTTTAATCTTCAGTCGCCTCTACGACTACGACTAAACTGCGCATCGCTGTCTGAAATTTCCTTGTTGCGTGTTGCAGCTATCCAGTCTCCGGTCAGAATTTCCAAACAAATCGCTGTCCGAGTGTTTATCTAATCTTTTAGATTCTGAAATTTGTTTGTTGGATTGCTTTTTTTATTTTTGAGAAATTTGGGTTGCATTATTTGCGCTTACCAATCAATCTCATCAGTTAGGGATCATTAAATTAAAGAAAGTAAGTTAAACCATTAGGTTCCGTAGTCAAGCAATGGAAGGGACGGCACACCTCGATAGCTGTTCCGACTTTAGATCGAGACTTGATAGACGAAAATAGTTCAGAGTGGTCATGTGATCGATACATGTGAACAAGCCAGACCAAAACAATCAGAGGTACCAAGTCAACCGACGTACGATACTGTATTAGAGCAAACCTAACGTCCTAAATCGGACATTTATATCGGTTTAGTGTGTGGACACACATTTTTATCCAAGACTCTTCATACTAGTCACAACGGAGAGTATCATACACTAGTATCATGCATAGTCTATTTTACTACTTCTACAATGAGTAGTAACATATTTGTAGTATCATATGCTAGTATATTTATTAGGCTATAGACACATCTTGTCTTGGAATGCGTTATGTTACAGTATCTACCTATGATACCACTAGCACCTCTCTCCTCATTGAATGAGTGTCATGTCATTTTTTTTTGCCTAGGTGGCACTTATGTTACCAGCTATGTTACCCCCATTGTGAGCAGTCTCAGAACGGCCAGAGGAGGAAAAAATCTGACTTTACCCCAAACATGACCGGTCCGCGGATATGCTGCACGTCCTCCCTGGCCCAGCCACGTGCATGCGTGTCAAAGCTGCCCCAGCTGGTAGCGGCATACCGACGCGTCGTCGTCCCCACTCCCACTCCAACTTCATGTTCCAACTCGCACAGTAGCAAACTCTATGTCAAAACCCTAGCCGCCGGCGATGACAGACAACCTTTCCAGGCTTCGGGGGCATCGGTAGCCGCCACGACATAAAGGCGAGCTCGTCCGCCCTCGGAGTGAAGACCTGTCGAAGCTCTTATCGTCCCAAGCTGCCTCGTCTTGGCCCCAAGCAACGATCCAACGTCCAGGAAATCTTGACACCAGTTGTTGTAGCAGCATTCCTCCTTGCCCCAAAAATCCGACTTAACCCCAAACATGACCGGTTCGTGGATATGCTGCACGTCCTCCCTGGCCCAGCCACGTGCATGCGTGTCAAAGCTTCCCCTGCTGGTAGCGGCATACCGACGCGTCGTCGTCCCCACTCCCACTCCAACTTCACGTTCCAACTCGCACCGTAGCAAACTCTATGTCAAAACCCTAGCCGCCGGCGATGACGGACAACCTTTCCAGGCTTCGGGGGCATCGGTAGCCGCCACGACATAAAGGCGAGCTCGTCCGCCCTCGGAGTGAAGACCTCGTCCTGGAAGTCGCGACGGTCTTTTGGCAGGAGCGCATGCCGCTCCGGTGGCTCACCTCCCCATCGGGTGGTGGCTGAGTAGTCACTGTGTTTTGGTCCCGCCACTGCCGGAGGTCATCAACCTCGACGGCGAGTCGGACAACAACGACGATCTGGGCGCCTACCTTGACAGGCTCAACAAGAACGATAACAACGGCGCACCGTTAACGCACCACCTGAGCTGGTCGCGGTCGACAAAATTGTCAACATGGTTCTCGCTCCACCAGCTCCGCCCATGCCACATCAGGCCGACGACGCCAACTTCCGCCGCACCATCGAGGCCTCTAAGGTCGCCAAGCCGGTGATGTGGCCGGATTTGGCGCCGACACTCCAGCTATCCGCAGCGGAGGTGCGAGCGTTGCCGCCTATCCCATGGTCACGGTGGGAGGACCGCTAGGCGGGGCAGGTTGGCGCGTCAGCGGTGGAGGAGACCGGCGGCGGCACCGATGGTGAGGACCCAATAGATAGGGTCCTTCTTTTGTTTTCATTTTAAATTTCAGCAATGTGAACTTGTAGGTAGCTGTAGCCGCCCCATAAATGTAAATTAAGTTTAAATTCAGTTTTTAAATTGCTTGCAATTTATCAGTTTTACTTTGTTTTGTGTCCGATTGGGTGGGGAGGAGGGGGTGTTGGGTTCCATCCATCCACAATTTTTGTCCAGGAAAAAAATGGTCCATCGACCACCCGAAATGGACCATTTTTTCCATTTGTGGGATACGGTGTTGGGTTTGCTCTTACTCCCTCCGATCCACTTTATACTAAATCGGTAACACTAATCTATACTTATTATAAATCAAAACGCAACTAACATGCATTAACGATCATTCTATCTTAACATGAGAGCTATCCACATCATCCATTCACCTAACCAATGAATTGTTCATGTCATTTTCATTAATATTTATTAATCACTACATGCAAATTATACATCGTCCATTTCTTAAAACTTCCAATTATTTGTATTTAATAATTTAAAAAATATATATTGTTATCAATTGAATTTTTCATATAT
The DNA here is from genome assembly GCA_028641055.1 of Alopecurus myosuroides. NCBI lineage: Eukaryota > Viridiplantae > Streptophyta > Magnoliopsida > Poales > Poaceae > Alopecurus > Alopecurus myosuroides. The sequence continues at coordinate 290,297,333 of CM054059.1, forward strand.
ACTTAGAAAACATAATGTATTACATCTTTTATAGACTTTTGTTTATAATATACTGTAGTTTCTAATGGCGGCAAGGATTTGTTATTCGGCTTTCCATCCACCCACAATTTTTCCTTCGAGTTATCATGTATTGAAGGGAGTAGTTGGTTACTCTCATTAGTCTGGGGTTTCCTCGAAAGTGTGATGTGATATGTTGTCGGAAACTAGTAACAGAGTAAAATACCTATTTGGCAAAATATACTAACTTAACTAAATTTTTAGATATGATTTTTCTATCTTATTTTAATAAAACAAGCAATATTATCTCAATTTATTTAAAGATAAAAAACTTTATCGGTTTATTAGAAGGGAGCCGAACAAAAATCAATATATCACCATTGCCTGTTTGGAACACAAGAGCCACGAGAGCATGCTCACTCGCCCGACCTGGCTACCAACACAAATTACAGACACCGGCAAAAACAAGACCAATCATCGAGGCATCCCTATCCATCACACAAAACTTAAAAACTCTGAGTGGCACCCAGTTTTGACGACAAACTTGGGTGTTGGAAAGGAAAAATTTTATCTTACGGGGATCGCTTGGTGCTGGTTAATTCGGTGTTAACTAGTTTACTCATGTTTATGCTTCCTTTCTTGGAGATTTCTATTGGAGTCCGCAAGAGGCTTGATTTCTATAGATCTCGGTTTTTCTGGCAGAGTGATGAAACAAAGCGCAAATATAGGTTAACAAAATGGAATATTATTTGTAGGCCTAGAGACCAGGGAGGACTTGGGGTGGAAGTGCTTGAGCTGAAAAATAAGTGTTTACTAGGTAAATGGCTGTTTAAGATTCTTACGGAAGAGGGTATTTGGCAGAAATTATTGCAAAACAAATACCTTCATAGTAAATCTTTAGCTCATGTTGAAGCACAACCTAATGATTCTTCTTTTTGGAAAGGCTTAATGAGAGTTAAGGAGCACTTCTTTCGTAGAGGTTCCTTTATAGTTGGGAATGGGGAGGTAACTAGATTCGGGGAAGACATTTGGTTAGGGCCAACTCCTCTCTCAGATTAATATCCCCTCCTATATAACATTGTGCAATATAAAAATGTTTCTGTATATGAGGTATTTCACAATGCTCCACCACTTAATATTTCTTTTCGTAGGAATTTGGTGGGTAATACTTGGGATATGTGGTCTCACCTATGTTTGCGTTTAATGAATATTTCTTTAGTTCCCACCGAGGATATGTTTTATTGGAATTTGACACATAATGAGATGTTCTCTGTTAAATCAATGTATGAGGATATGATGAATGGTCATGCTATTTTTCTCAAAACTTACTTGTGGAAATTAAAGATTCCTCTAAAGATTAAAATTTGCATGTGGTTCTTAGATAAAAAGGTTTTGCTTACTAGAGATAATTAGTTAAAAAAGGGTGGAAAGGTGACATACATTGTTCCTTTTGTGGGAATGAGGAGACAGTTGAACACCTTTTTATTTCTTGCCCTTTTGCTGAACTTGTTTGGCGAGTAGTTTTTTGTACTTCCAACATTCCTCCCCCCTCCAACTTGATCAACATGTTTGGGAATTGGTTAAATGGGATTGATAAGAAGACTAAAAATAGGATTCGAATTGGAGTGTCGGCATTTGGTGGGCCATTTGGAATTGTAGGAATGATGTTGTTTTTAACAGGAAAAATCACTTTCATCACTTACATGTTATCTTCTCGGCAGCACATTGGATCCAGCTATGGGCTTTCTTACTTCCTTTGGACCAGAGGAAACTTATGGTGGATGGCTGCAGACGTCTCCTTACGGTGACACGGGATTTTTTCTCCCGACATATGTGGCAACATATTAATAGGCTTTCGTAGTTCTATTCCTGTTGTCTGTGTGGGAGGCCTATCTATTTGTAAGGAGTTTGACGTTGTAAACTTTTAATACATGCTGGAACTCAATAAGTAATAAAAGATGTATGCATCACTCGATGCATAGGCTGAGGTATTTCCCCTTTTTAAAAAAAATCGGCGAGGCATCCAATGGTGCATTGTCATTACTCTTCCACGAGGCAACAAATCCAACTTCATACCACCAACGAAGTTGTCGCCACTGTTGGAGATGTAATACCTGAATACGTATTGGATATGGAGTAGTACTCCAATCCAATACATACCCACCTTATACGCTACCTAGGGGCTTTTTCCTAGGCCCTATAACACGCATCCGATCAACCCCTACAGGGCAACGATCGTTCTCACTTGTTCCTTCCTCTATCCCGAAATACAACCAACTGAGCTTTGTACCTGTCAATGGAACCATCGGCATGCCTTTTGATTCTATAGACCCATTTGTAATCAATAATATTTTTGTTGGAGCTGGGGGTACAAGATGCCAAGTGTTATTGAGAATAAGTGCATCATATTCATCTTGCATGCCAGTTTTCCAATTATCATCCTGAATGGCTTCCTTTAAATTCTGGGGTTCTCCTGTTGATGTGAACAACACAAAATAAATTGTACGGAAGTGTACCATCTGTGTATTTTCTGGAATTTCGAATACCTTTCTGTAAACGAGTTCGTGGAGCAGAGCTGGTATATCTTCAGGTGTATGCACAGAAGATCCTGGACTGGAGTTTGCTCCCTGCATGGAAACAACCGACGAATCATCATTGTTGTTGGCAGGTGACAAGCATGCATTGTCAGGCGAAGAAACGCGCTCGGCGCCGTCGGGTGAGGAAACTCGTGCCTCGCTATCGTGCGTGGAAGCACGCGTCGCGCTGTTGGGTGAGGAACTAGGCGCCGAAGCGCTGTCGGGTGACCGCCCTGCTGCTCTGCTGCATGTAGAGGGCCCCTGGCATCTTCGAAGCGACGCGGAGACGGAAAACTAGGTGCCGAAGGAATATCTACAGAGGATCCTAATAGGGAGAGATCCGAGGCGGATTCTTGATCTGAATCTGCATGGATTTCAGTGATGTTTTGTCTAGAAGCAGAATTTTCACTTTGTGTATCACTTTGTCCACTGGTTGCATCATTTTCTTCCGAATTTTCCGTAGCAGTTGTGTCCTGTGAAGGTGTAACAATAGGAACAATATGCATGTAATGATCATTGGTATGCATACCCCTATCCATAGATACCGATGATGATGCTTCAATGGTAATTTTCTCGTCAAACACAACGTCATGAGAGATATAGACACGGCCTGTAGTGATGTCTAAACACTTGACCCCTTTATGAAGAGGGTTATAGCCAACAAAAACACACCGTTTAGAACGGAAAGAAAGCTCGTGTTTATTATAGGGACGCAAGGTATGCCAACATGCACAACCAAACACACGAAGAGATTCATAATTGGGAGCAACATGAAGTAGTTTTTGTGTAGGAGTTTCAAAGTTGAGAAATTTAGTAGGAAGCAAGTTGATAAGAAATGTGGCCATAAGAAACACATCATCCCAATATTTAATGGCATAGATGCATTAGCAAGAAGAGCAAGACCAACCTCAACAATATGACGGTGCTTGCGTTCAGCAGAGCCATTTTATTGATGCGAATGAGGGCAAGAAACATGATGAGTAATGCCAACTTTTTGAAAGAAACGATGGAGTTTTTCATATTCACCACCCCAATAAGTTTGCATAGTAATAATTTTGCGATCAAATTTACGCTCAACATACTGCTAAAAATTGAGAAGGCTTGAAACACTTCTGAACGCTTCTTAAGCAAATAAATCCAAGTGAATTTGCTAAAATCATCAATGAAGCTTACATCATAGACATGTTTGCTAGCGGAAGGAGAAACATGCCCACATACATCAGAAAAGACTTTTTCCAATGGAACAGTGGGGACACTATAGGGTAACTGATGACTCTTTGCTAGTTGGCATGGATCACATATGTAAGAATTTATTTCTGGAGTATAAGCTAGATTGTTCTTCCTAAGAATTTGCTGAACAATAAAAGAAGATGGATGTCCTAAGCGACGATGCCACGTAGAGGACGAAGGCTTGATGGTGACGAGTGCATGCTTGGAAGACCCCGTTGACACATGAACAAGGGGCTCCATGACATGGGCCTCTAAACATGATTTGTTGTGTTGTCTGGTCCTTTATCAAGAAAAAGAATGGGTGAATTTCAATGAATGCAATGTTATCCAAGGCAATTTTATGTGCAGAAAGCAAGTCATGGAAGAGCTATGAACATGCAAAATATTGCGAAGTTGAATACAACTATGCGGGGTGTGCAAAACTGAATGACCAATATGTGAAATATCCATACCTTGTCCACTAGCGTTGTGAACTTGATCACCCCCCTGATAGTTGTCATGAACCTGAAGTTTGTTGAGCTGTCATGTGACATGATTGGTGGCACCAGTGTCTACATACCAATTTGTATCAACTCCATATGTAGCCTTGTTCTCCTCTGGTGCATCATCATCATCATTATCATCTCCATAGCGCCACCAACAATCACTAGCAAGATGACCCTCCTACTTGCATATCTGACAAAAGACTCCTTTCTGCCAAGGAGTGGCAACTCGACCACGTTTGCCATGACCACCTTTGGGACAACGCTCCTGATCATGTTTGGCTGGCTGTGTAGGGTGAGGTGGGGGCGAGGTTGATAGGCTTGGGGAGTAGGACGTGGTGGTGGTGGATAATAAGGCATAGGAGGGGGGTGATAATAGGGCATGGTAGGTTGGTAGGAGTGTATGTGTGGATTAGGATAATATGGTGGAATGGGTTGTAGTGGTGATGAGAGGGAGGGGTATACGGGTGGGGAGGTGGATTATATGGCTGCGGCACGAGTGGTGTAGGGTATGGTTGTGGTGAAGGTAATGGGAGAAGTGGTGGTTTGAGTTGGCTAGTGGCATAAGTAGGAGGTGGTCGACGAGGTGCTGCATGAACTGAAGATGTAAAGGTGCATGTTCCTTGACCATAAGCTTGGAGCATAGTTTCTCGATATTCATAGGACATCAACTGAGAACATAGGTCATTGAACGTAGTAGAAGGAAAGGCATTGATAGACGCAACAAGGGGATTAAAAGTACCATCAAGTCCATTGAGAATGTAGTCCTTGAGCTCATCATCATCCACTCCTTTTCCCGCAGCAGCAAATTCAGACGCAAAACCTTTCATCTTGGAGATAAACTGTTGAGTAGTCATATCGAGCTTTTTTGTATTGGTGAGCAACTATACAAGTACCACTGATGTATCTTAATATCCTTTTAACTGCAGTCCAATGAAGAGTAGTTGGTGCATGAAGAAAGTGGCTGCCTTATTAACAGAGAAAGACAGAGAAAGATAAACCTAGTCTGGTTAAACTCAAATACTGAAGATCACCAACAACACTCCTGTAGCTCGCAATATCCTCAGGTCCAAGAAGAGAACCAGTGTGAAGTGATAAAGTTTTAGTAGTAGAAAGAGGAGTAGGACATGAATTGCAATCTGTCATACCAACACGAGCTAAAAGATCATTGACATTTTTTTAGTGGTTTAAAAGCAAGCCACCTTCTTGTTTGTGCACCTCGAGGCCCAAGAAAAAAATTAAGGTCCCCAAGATCCTTAAGCACAAAATCATTGCGTAAGTTCTGAAGAAGAGCTGAGATTGCTGCATCTGAAGAACTTGTAACAATAATGTCATCAACATAGATCAATAGAAACATGGTGATGCTTGACTTGGCAAATAAAAATAGTGATGTGTCTGCCTTGGAGGGAACAAAGCCAAGAGCATTTATTTTTGAGCTAAAACGAGAATATCATGCTCGAGGTGCTTGTTTTAACCCATATATGGCCTTGTCAGCCACATGCTAAATAGTTGGCCACATGTGTGGAATACTGGCAACTCTTATCGTGCTGACGAGCTATGGAGAGGATAAGTTGTGTGTGTCACTCTGATGCAGGGGATGGGGTTTTACCCATTTCAAAAACAAAAAAAGCTATGAAGAGGATATATGCAAGACTCATGCAGATAAAGATCTTGACAACTAAACCACCCATCATAGGTCGTTGTCACTGCTCAAACGACGCCACAACAATTCTGAATTTGCAATGACCCGTTGAGCACCACGGAAAGCCGAATAACAAATCATTGTCGCCATTAGACCATCATTCTGTGTTGCAATTGATTAAAGTGTAGAGATCCATGTGTTTTTTTAAAGGAGAGTATAACCCCGGGCTCTGCATCGATGCACACAACCGTTCTACTGCAACGTTCATAATTTAAAGTTTACAATTTATGTGTCACATACGGTGGCGACAAACACCAACTAGCGAAAGATACAATAGATAAAACACTTGCACAACATCTAGTGTACTAATGAGCCGCTAACAACCCTGGGTCTAGATAGTCCGAGAGAATGTCTCCAGATAGATGCATCTAGAATCCATAGGTTCAAGCTGCCACGGCGGGGATAGTTAAGACCATGAGTTTTCCTTGAACCTCATTGTGAGATCATTATGGTACTCAGGGATCATTTTCCTCTCTACACATCTCCAACAAAGATTGGCTTGTTTTGGGAAGTAAAGTGTCAATGGATCGGGAAACTAGGGACGATATGAGGTGCCATAGCCCGAAGGTAGAACGTACGTAGGGGCTAACGTAGGAGGAAGTTGTCGGTGGCGGGTTCCACGAGGTTTAACGAGGTTTAGACAAGCCAATGGCAACGCCCTACATGCTGCAAAGTTCTCTATAGGGAAAGCCTCGTACATGATTTCAACGTAGATGTATATGTCTCTAAGAGCTTAACCTCTAGGTTTCCCCGTTCGAATTTATATAGACAGGCGGACATGGCGTACAAAAATTTATCCTAGCCATACACTGAACTAACCGAACTATGGAAGGCGGATACATCCGGCTTTTAGTCCAAATTGGCGCTTCTGAGCCTCCATCTTCTAAGGTGGCCATTCGTCCTGTGCATCAGCCTGCTGGGCCGCCCCATGAGGCCTTAGTGCCTCATAACCACGTGGGCCACCCTAGCAGTCCAGCTACATGGCCACACCGGAGGGATACCCATCCGACATAACCCCGACAGTAGCCCCTAGAGAGGTTTCAGCTCTCTGGGCGTCGTCTTCCGGCTTCCTCTAATTAAGACGGCAACAAAGCTTGAATCTTTCCCCGAGAGAGAAATAGAAATACATCCGTATCTATACTTCTTATAAAGCAAAACCCCACTAGTATGCATTAATTATTTTTCTCAACATGCAAGCTATCCAGATCATCTATCCTCTTAGCCAATCAATTGTCCATGTCATCTCCTCTAATATTTATTAACTATTACATGCAAGCTACATATCATAATTTATTTTAACCATCCATTTTTCAATTTTAATGAGTTATTATGCTAGCTACATATAATCCATTCCTTAAATCATCCAATTTTCAAATTAGTGGTTCATAATAGGCATCACATGTCTATAAATTTAGCATCTCGAATATGATCAACTGATTTTTTTTCATATTTTTTTAGACTATATAACGTATCATGCTGTTTTTTTTTCAAAAAGGAGGTTAAGACCCTAGGCCTCTGGATCAAAAAACACACATGCCATTTACTCTAAGGGATCCCCGCCGCAACGCGCGGGGTATCTTCTAGTTTTTTATTAAGGTGGAAGCAAATGCAATACTTAAGCCGAAAAAGTTTGAATTTGTCATTCTGAAGTAATCTTCACACATCCAACATGATATGACCGCTGTCAGGTTTGTCAGTGCTGCGTCGATCTTTGGTAGGCCACGACAGTTTAAATGGCACCAGAATCGGAACGAAACCGACTCGATGCGTTTTTCTCATGCGAGAATCGAGGCATCATGGTGATCGTTGCGACAACGCACGTCCACCACAGTAACTTCATGACGTGTGGCATGAATCCGGAGCGTTCCCAACGGGCAACACAGATCTCTTCGCACCATATGTAACGGATTTTCTACCCTTGCCCATTTCACCATATTCATTTGCATATCCCCCTTGTGCCTCTTCTCCTCCTAAAGCATTTTGAGCTCCTCGAGCACACCGGCAGCGACGAAGTTCTGCATCACACCACCACGCACCTAGCTGCTCCCCATGTCTTCTGAGAAGGCGGCGGCGGCTCTAGCTCCGGGCAGCAACGTCACGGAAGTTGGAAACCTTTCTCTCGTGGCCAACCCTTCCTCTCCATAGATGGCGGCATCGGTGATTCTTGGCGAGGGGAGTTTCATGGCGACTGCCGCAACACACGATGTCACGGCAACGGTGGCGACAAGCGCGACCCTTTTCATGTCAGGCGTGGGCGGGATGAAGACCCGGAGGTGGAGGCCACGGGCGGCAACGTTGAGTCTAAGAAGTCCACGTCAGTACCTACTAATGGATCGCCTCGTATGTCACTGAAGACCACCTCAAAACGATGCGACGGGAGGCTTCGTGCAGCCTCAAGAAGACGACGGCTGGAGATCAGGGGAACGCAACCTCGATCCGAACCCGGACGACAAATAAAGGGTAATAATCGTTCCCACATCATCAGTGGTTTAAGTTTCTCTTGCCTGCCATTTTTCTTGATGTCTGTGAGTACTACGGGCTCCAACCGCAGAATCTTACCCCGAACAACGTCCTTTACATATTCACCTTTCAGGCGTTGTTTGAGGGGTACTTAGGAATAGCTCCGCGCTTATATTTCTTCAAGCACTATTCCACATTAAGTGTCAGACGGTAGGCGAGAAAAATAATAGGCGGATGACATACGAATAGAAAGTCCCCAAGATAGATTCCGGCATGAAGTAGACGGGTACTTTCTTTTACTACAAGGTGGTTTCGGCTCTTGGGAAAGCCGAAGAAATTTCTCCATTTTGGAACATCGCCCGAATCGAGAAGGCAACCTGGAACGAAGAGCTGGTAGAATCTCTCCCCGCCGACCTCAAGGTCATCCAAAGGAGTGTTGTGAGGCAGCCGTGCGCTGAGCTGGAACTCACCGAGGTCGACAGGGTGCTCTGCTAGATGAATAAGTGAAATCAGTCATGCATGTTCCATGACACATGCCTGCTTTGCCAGTACACATGCGAGTCGGACCCTCCGGGTAACCGACAAAGGCTTGTTAGCCGCCAAGCTAGAATGGCGTATGGACAAGCTAGTGATGGAGGACGTCTGGTACACGGAGCGGTATCCAATGTACGACGCCAACATACCAGTCCCAAAGGTGAACTCTCGTACTTTGTATTTCTCTTTGTTGGTTCAGTTATTCAAATAACAACATTGATTCGTCTTGCAGATATCCTATTTGACACAGGACAACTGGGCTCAGCCCGGTGAGGATGTCGCCCAGAAGAAGCAAAAGGAGGAGGCGGCTAAGAAAGTTTCCACCGCAAATGCTATCATGAAGATTTTTATGGGCTTTTGTTATAACGAGTATATAAAGAACAATTAAATATAAGTAAACAAGAATAGTTGCAGCAGGTGCCCCAATCCTTTTTAGCACAAAGGAAAACCTGGTGTGGTTACTTATGATGCCTAAAACGTTACTGAGCACACACGGGACTATCGTCAAATTACTTTCATCCCATTGCATTAATTAACATTCATCGTTGCGGTCAAATGGATACCGGGGTACCATGTCCCATGTGCCACGGCCCAGTCAAAGGAACTTCAAGACCAAGTCAATGCTACAAGCCAAAACTGGCTACGAGCGACCAAGACTGTCACATCCCAATTTTGGAATACCTGATAACACAGTTGTTTTGCTAATTGCTTTACTAATAAACCTTGGTTGTGTTTGTTTGTGGTTGTTTAAGTGCAACCAAACAAACTAATTATATAAACTTGCAAACTTAAAAGGATAGCAAAGCAGTGAACTAAAAATATTCAACATATTGTTCCAGGGATAAAAATATTCAACATATTGTTCCAATGACCTTGGCAATATTTTCTAAAGTAAATATTGATCAAAGAGTTTTCCAAAAACTATCTTATGAAACTCATACTTGTTGAATATTATTCCAAGACCTAAATTAAGAAAGAGGAAACACTTAATAAAATTTCCCTAAAAGATTATCAGAAAAAGAGGCATTCTTAAATGCTTCACCAAAATATTATCAAATGTTTTTCCAACCTTGCAAGATTAAAAACAAAGGTATTGGAGAGCATTGACTTTCTATCTCTAGTCACATAAATATTTTGGCAAAGCATTGTTAAAGAAAAGCCAAGTGCCTTATTAAATAGAAATTCCAATATTTCCAGAAACAGAAAACTAAAACAAGTTACTATTGGAAACTTTCTTAAAATGATTTGAAATTCATACCATTGCTTCCTTATATCAAATAAGGAACACACACAAGAGGAGACCAAAAATTGAATCCATTAAAGTCCTGAAAACATGGTTTTTCTCCACAGCAACAATTGGGATTTTGAACAAGTTTGTTCTACAAACTTTTTCCAAATGCCATGAAATAAATACCACATGCTCTATAGCATAAATAAGGATGAAAACCAAAAGGGCACAAGTTTTTGAATAATTTAAGTTGCCAAAAACCCCTGTTTTCTTGACAGCACCTTTTTGAAATTTGAACAAGTTTGTTCTATGCATTAACTCAAAATGACTTGAATTTTCTACCACATAAGGAACACATAAAATAAGGAATGTGTGCCAAAAATTATCATTTTTGGAAGCTCCTAAGAAGGTTAATAAATTCAATGTCCATTTATGTAAGAATTCAAATTTGAACAACTTTGAATTATCAAGTTTAGGCAAATGAGCCAATTTTCACATATGTTGTGTATCTTCAATAGTAAGAATTTTGGGCAAAGGGATTTCAAATTATGACTTTGTTTGCTTAGGAAAAACATCCATTTTTAGAGAGCACAGGGACCTTCTTGTAAATACCCAGGGACCAAAATGTAATCCTAGTCATCCATGTCCTTCTTCTTCCTGTAGCAAGCAGTAGAGGGCATGGCTGCCCATGCCCCATTGCTTCGAAGGGAAGCTTGCTAGGTAGATAAAAACCCCTCAAGTGCATCTCTACCTGCCCCCTCTCTCTCTTCGAGCTCATCCACTCTCTCTCTCTCTAAAAATATCCAAACCGAAACCCTAGCCGAAACACTCGCCGTCGATTAGGCCACTGCCGAGCTCGCCGCTGCTCTCCGTTGACGCCATCAGCTCCGTCTTGTCGTGGTGGTGCTCGGTGCACAAGGAATCGGGCCAAAGCACATCGAGGTGGCCGCGCCATCCAGGTTTCGTCTCCGAGCCCGGCGCACTCCGGCGTGAGATTCCCGCCGCGTCGAGCCCCCTCCGACCTCGTCGAGCCTCCACGCACGTCTGGGGTGAGCAGGCGCTCCTCGCCGCAGTTTTTCCCCTCTCCCTAACCCCCTAAACCATCACCGTGCCGTGTTCCGTCCGGCCGCCGTGCGCCGTTCGTCGCCGGCCACTTTCCGGCCTTTCCCCGGAAACGAGACCACGCGCCTTAGCATCCCCAAGCCGAGAGCGACCCGTATATGGTTTTGGATCGACGAGTTATGGCCGTTTTGCGCCGGATTGGCCTCGCCGGAATCCGTCCCCGCCGGCGTGACGTCGTGGTGACGCCAGCCTCCCTTGACCGCGCGCAAGATAGTCAAACCCGCCCGTGGGGCCTCGCTGTGCCTGCGTGGCTGCCGCGTGGCCTGCTGGCCCGCTGGTCAGCCACTGCGGCTCGCGGTGGGATCTGGATCTGGCCGGCCCAAGTTGTTGGATCTGGCCCATCTGCAGTTATTTTTCCATTTAATTTTCCCAGAATGATACCTGTTTACTTTAGGGTCTAAAAACCTATCTAAAAGGTGAATTTGACCAAACCAAAAATCACAGTTGTACATCAACTAAATCTAAACCACCTCCAACTTGTAGATCTACATTTGGATGAATAGATTTGAAATGAAAAATGATTTGGCAACAGGTACCAGAAACACCAAAATGAGCACCATTTTTATTTCACAACTCAGAATGCAGTGAGGCCAATTGCATTCGAAAGCCCTTGAAATTTCCTAACAGGAGCAATTAACCTTGCTTCCAAATTCCAAGTATTTTTGAAATGGCATGCAATTTGGTAAAACACCAGAGAGCACTTTGGTGATTTTTATAAAATTATTAAAAATGATTTTTGATGCAAACTCAACTGGATGGTCTTGTACATGTTTAGTACTATCCAAAACTAGAAGGGTTTAATTTTTAGAGCATCATATAAAATTTGGTGGACAGATCTTTGTTTCACCTGTTTCTGCCATTTTGGCATTTTAGTTAATTAATTTGTGTGATGATATTTTTGTGTTACAATATTGTTTTCTAGCATGTATAAGTTGTGTGAACTTTTTTTGTAAGTGTTACTTAACTATTTTAGCATGTTAGAATGTGTGGACTTGAGTTGAGAAGAAATATGATTTATGGGAATAGAATATGTTTTACCTCTAGTTATTACTTGCATAGAATTTTTGATTGATTAAATTGTGTGCAAGTGATTGAATTGTTGTGTTGAGATATTAGATCCAGTACCATGTTGGTACTTATATTGTGTTGTTATCACCTCTGATATAGTGCATTTGATTTGGTAGAAAAGCATGAGTAGCTTTGTCATAACTATGAGGATGTATGGAAAAATTCCCTCATGTGTGGAATTTTTGACATAATCATTTGTGGTTGTGTAGCCACCTATTTTTGTGTTATGTTCATAGGACCAGTAGAATTTTGATGATGTTGTTATGAGTACTTGACCCCTAAAGTTTTCACTTGTGTGAAAATAATAGCATGAGTAGCATTGCCTTGCTTATTTAAGCACCCTATTATTTTCTGCTAGTATTGTTATTGCACTAGGTGCTAGTTTAGGTTTTTGCTAATTGTTGTCAAGTGTGACCAGAGGATTTGTGACCTCTTAATGCTTTGTTATGCTAGTGGAACACCCACTGGTTTCATTGCATTTTTGGTGGAAACATTATTTCCCCAAACTAGATGCATTTCTCTTATGTAGTTTCATAACTAATGAGTGCCTAGTATTTTTGCTTTGGGAATTTGTGTGCTAAACAAAAATGGGTATGCTTCTGTTTGTAAGTGGTTGTAATCATGTGTGGCTTGCTAGGAAAATTCCATTTTTGGAGTGTTGTTTGATTCCTCTAGTAATGCCCTTTTTATTACCACTAGTATATAGGAGTTGCCCTGCAAAATGATACCTTGTTTTATCCAATGGGATATTTTTGTTATAGCAAGTATAGATGTTTTTCACTCCTGTTTTTATGACATGGACCCTTTGGTTGTATTTCAATTACTTGATTGAAATGCATCCATTGATTCTTCATGTTTGAGTAGTACTAGTTTCCTTAGCAGTTTTTGTGTTGAATTATTTTTCCTGCCAACTTGTGTTTGGTAGATATTTGTGTATCCTTGCATGAGGACATGTTTTCATTCCCATTATGATAACATGGTTCCTTGTTTGCATTTTAATACTTTTCTTATTATGCATGCTTGCATAGCAAACTTTTAGTAGAAACATGTCTATAGGATTCCTCCTTTTTAGTCATTGTTTCTATTGTTCTCACTATGAGAAATTGTGTGTTTTGTGATGAGTCTATTACCTTGTTACACTTGTGTAGGCTCACTGATTTGTAAAAGTAACTTTTGCAAATCATGTGTTCTATTCATTCTTGATGTGAATTTAGACTTAGTAAGATAGCTACCTTTTTCTTTTTGTTGTTTGGTTGATAGACCCATTGCCATGATTAATGTGGTGCATGTTTTATATACTTTTAGTAGTCTCACCCTTGTGAAACTAAGTATATTTTGGGTTTATTAATATCTTGGTATGAGAGTGGCACACCCACTGAATCCATGATATTAAGGTTGTGAGATATGTCCCTCCAACCTTAAGTTGTCTTATTAAATGGCATTTCTGCCAAGTAGGATTGTTTGATTGTTTGCCTCAATTAATAATTGAGTGATTTTGTTATTATTAGATTTCCTTGCTGTATGTATTGTTATGTATGGTTGCTTGCCTTGATTGGTTCTGAATGTGTGTCCTTTATTCCTTTTACGGCGTTATAAAACGAAGAGGAAGGAAGTGTCGGGAAACTCTGTTTCAAGTTCCAGTCACTCCAAAACCAGGGACACAAGGGATACCAGGCAAGCCATCCTGATGCTTGCTGATACAATACTTATCATTATCTATCATGCATGTTTTACCTCTGAAGTTTTACCAAAAACTTGATTATCAAAACTATTTTTGATGTGGAATTTACTACTATACTATTATATAGGTTACTATCATGCCAGTAGTTAAACTTGGTAATACCAAGCCCATAAGCCACCATATGGTATTTATTACCATCAAATATACTAGTCCCTAAGTGGACACCCTAAAATTGTGATCCTACAAAACAAAGGCTTTACGGAAAAACCCGGAGAAAGGGCGGATCCTTGTTCTCCGGAGGAATGTGGAAGTGGTCATTTTTGAGAAAGTGGTGTTTTCAAAAATGACACATAACCTAGTCTTCGCCGGACAACCTTTACCGTACTGCCACCCTACCCCAACATGGGCATGGGGCTTAACTTGAAGTTTGTTCTTATTAGTGTGTGCTATCTCACTTGCTATAAGGGGCGTCGTACCCTCGAACCGAATGTCGTCAAAACTCCCAATGTTGAGGCATATAAAGTGTGGGATTAATTTTCCCTCCGGATGCATTCATTGAGGCTCCCGGCTAGGCAGGGTGGGACTTGGTGCCGGGGAGAACAAAACTCAATCGAGAGATAGACATATACTAGCTTGAACATAGTGGATGGTTATGATCAGATACCTGATGTTTACATACTGTTGTTACAGTCCGTGGTGTTTCACGGGAGGTGTACTGGATCTGGTGGATGTGTACACCTCTGCAGAGTATAACTTTTTCGAAGAAGCCGCGTCCTCGGATATGGACAGTTGAATGGCCATGTAGCTAGCATTGTGTCAATGTTTTCAAAAAGAAGTTTTTGAAAAGGAAATTTTGGAAAGGAAGTGTTGAACTTGTGAAGTTCGGAAAGGAATGGAAACTTATACCGTGGAGGTATCGTCGATGATGAAAAGCCAGATGCTGATATACAAAACAAAATGTTTTGCAAAGAAAACCTTTTCTACTCTAAGCAAGAATTCTGGAAACTGATTCCAAGAAGTTTTGCAAAGAGAAAATATTCTTTAACAAAACTTTACAAAACCTCTTGTACATGTGAGATCTACAAGAGAAATAAAACTATATTATTTTATTTTCTTCTGAAGTATCTTCTTCAACGAAGATGCAGATAAACTTGACTGCAACTGTGGTGTCATCATATATGAACACCATTGGTAGTGAACCCTATTTATAGCCTACCTATTCCACCATATAAGCATATTTGCATGTTTAGTAAGTGACATGATGGATGTCTTGCTGAGTACATTCCAATGTACTCATTATGGTTTCGCCCCTGGTATCTACTTGCCAGACTTTGAGAAGGAGCCTCCGAAGGATATCTATGAAGAGAAGTACGGAGTTGACGGCTTTGCGAACTAGGATCGTCTCCGGGTCAGCAGCCTGTAGGTTAAGGCGTGACTTGGGCTCAGCTACGTTGTGTTTTAATTGTCTTCCGCTGTGTTTGTTAAGTTGCCTGCCCTTTTGGCAGTTGCTTTAAACTTGATCATGTGATCATTTGTGTAATACCCTTATGTATTCGTGTAATGGATGAGGTATTTCTGTGTGCCAACTTTGTATGTTGTTCACGACTGATCTTTCTGGGATCGTGAATGTATGCATACGTAGGGTTTCAGACTGTCGGTCTGGGGTCCTTACAAAGACCCCTCGTGAGGAATCTATTGGGTTATGTAACAGGATTTAAAATTTTCCGTCCTACGTAACACATGATCTACTATGAAGGTATGGGTCAGGATAGATTTGATCGTTACCGACACAAAGCACGAAAGAATTGTCGACGGTGATGTCGGTGATGCATGATGAAGAGTCCCACAACTAAGTCTAGTAGTGAGACTGTTGTTGATTCCCTGGATCCCACCTTGTGGATCTAGTAGAGTGAGGGTGTCACGTGTTATCCCTCTAAGAGCTCGCACTCATATGTTCCTCAAAATCCTGCAGCGCTTTGCAGTCCAGAACTAGGCACTCCATGTTCACATTGAGATGGACAGATCCCAACACATAAGAAAGAGAGGGAGAGAGATTAGAGTTAGGTTTAATTGAGAGATGATCATCCTCTCCCAATTAGAAGAAACCCTAAACCAATTATAGGGTCTATAATCAGAATCTCTAATACAATTAGAGATGCTCTAATTAGAGGCTCTAATCTAATTAGAGAGGTTATAATTAGAGGCTCTAATTCAATTAGAGTGTCTGTAATTAGAGTCTCTAATTCGGAGAGAAAGTCAATGAGGGAGGGATAGGATTATATAGTGTGACAAGAGGGGAGATCGGTTTGGCAGCCCTTAGGCTAGCCGCACCAAGCCTCCATGGTGGAGTCGGATTGGACTCTTAATTGGAGTCCAATCCCCCCTTTTCCTTTTGCCTTTTTATTTTCCCCTCAAACCAATTATGGAATAAATCCGGGAGGGTCAATGCGCCTTGACTAGGAGCCTTGGGGCCCACCTGCCAGCCCCCATTACATGGATGCGTCCATGGGGGAAGACTGCCCCCTCCGGCACTTCCTCCCCCCTATCCGTTTTCGTCTAAAACTCTTTCAGAACCATATAATCCTTGTAGATAAAATCATTGACTATATCTAACAATGTTATACATGTATTATAACATCTCTATGACATGTCATGCCCCTCTGCACTTGCTATGTAATGTGTGCAAAGTATTTCTCTCTCATAGTAACTTCTCCGGAACGACTCCGATTGACACCGGACTTGTTTCTGTGATATCATAACGACATCGACCATTACTTATTAGTGTTAGAAAACATATTTCCAACATGCTTGGACATCCCATGTCCTCTGTAATCTCTCTTGAATATTAATTGTATCACGTCGGAATTAACCGAATGATACCTTACTCTCCTCCAGACCAACCAATGCAAACAATAAACTTTCACGCTTTAAGTGTGTGACCCCTACAGGTTCGATAGCTAGTAAACATGATTGTAAAACCATTTTCCTAATCAATAATCAACATAGGGACCATGGGCGTCCATATTAATTCCTACAAGTTAAACGAAGAAAACTGCTGAACCTGTTGGTTGTTAAGTAAGTTCCTATTACTTTGATAGGAATCAATACCAAGAGATGATATCAATGATAAGATCGTGATTAAACTCTTTAATCACCATATCATATTATTCTCGATACCTGGTATGATTCCTTTTACTCATTACCGTGCCATAGTATCCCCATGACTAGTGTCATGTGTTGTCTGTACAGACTTATTTACCGATACTATTTCACCGAGTGGATCCTAGATGTATCTCTCTTTTATATAGAGGAGTAATTCTCACTCTTGAACTATAACGATGATAATAACTCTTTCAAGACCACCCAATATTAGACTTTTCGATCACTCGGTTTACGGTATGATACTTGACTATATCAAAATGATCTTTACGATGAACATTATCGTATATTCTCATGGTCTAAGGAATCAAACAAAATAACTATTTTGTGACGATACTATTTAGAAAACCTAATCTCGTATTATCTCAACTATTTGGGTCTATCTAGCCACAATGTTGAAACAACATTATGCTCTCATTAGTATTGACATAACAAATGTCCATGGCCAGAAAAACGTGGTCATCTAATATCAACGAGTTTGTCCATGAGACATGACAAAGGGTTATAACGGTGTGTTTATATACACGTGCGTATGAGTTTTTCTCTGAATCTCATATTCAGTGACTATAGCAATTATAGCATAAAACATATTACATTAATCATGAAACTGATGTATTTTATTGTCTCTTGGGCATACATCCAATAGTCTTCCACTTGCACAAAAAAAATATCTGATTTCTTAGCTCAACACCCATTGGCATTGTAGTGTTGATTGTGGTGTAGACTTCGTCCATAGATCTGAAACTTCAGGTCCATGTATTTTTATATCTTGGAGAACGACTTCTCCCTTGATCAAATGATCCCTGCGGTTTAAATGTTTGATGCTTTAACCAAGCCGAAAGTCTGTTGTTCACAACATTGATGCATCATTTGTAAAGTATCCTATCCAGTTCCTTGAAGAATTTAGATCAAAACATTTAATCTTCACACTTTCAAAGTGTATCCCATCTTATCGATATTGTTATAGATTCTATCATAGTGTTAAAGTTCGGAATTATTTACTTCAAGTTTAATCATGAAATGTATTCCATCTCATTATGCCACCTTATTAACACTAAATTGATTGGTTTTGTGATTATGAAACAAACCCTTTATTAGTACAATAAAGTAAACTAAGTCGAATCTGTATTTTCCACAGCTATGAAGTGTACCTTATATTCTCATAAGGTAATCTCCTCCTTGATCAACATGATCATCTTTGATTTATGTCCATAACACTTAGAACATAATTTATATCTGGTTTATGTACATATTACATCATACATGATTGATCTAATTATTCAAATGTATCGCCTATCATATGTCTCCTTTTCTATTCACTATGAATAGATATGCTTTGTATAAGTATTGATTTCAAAAGAAATATTTTCCTTGGTTTGTACCAAGATACTAATTTTCTGTTTCCAACAATTTAGTACCATTATTTTAACACGTTTGATCCAACATAGAAAAGTAATGGAAAACAAAAACCATACTCCATCTCATGCAGGAAAGTTCTATCATGAAATTTCCATCCAAACGTTTGTCGCCTACCCACTTTCAAAGTGGAAATACTTATACTACATTGTCCTTAGTCATTTCATTGAAATACTATTTCAATGAAATATTTTACTATGTCAATAGTATTTCCAATTAACAATACGTTGTTCACATAAAGTATTAGAAATATTCCTAAATGCTGCCACTAACTTTCTTGAGTTCTCAAGCATATTCACTGTCCTTGATGATGTCAAACACTTTGATCATTTTATCTAGGTGAAGATCCCAAGTTCTTAATGTCTTCTTTTAGTTCCATGAATGTATAACTAAAACTTTCATCCCCTTCTAGCATATTTTTGGTTGAATATTCTCACTTGCAATATCGTGTAGACAAGTTATGAAGTTCTTGCTAGAATAATCCATGTAAACTTAAGACATGTTACGGGAGATTACATCTCATCATAGTCATTTCCTTGAACTTGTAAACAAGTCAACCTCATGGATATTTCCATCCATTTTGTTTACAGATCCATTAACGAAAGGCGGGCTCTATTCTCCTGTTAGAGAGCACAGAAAACCCGATACCAAGTTTCTAACTTGACTTTTGTTTATGGATTCCATCCGGATTTCATGGTGTATAGCCATATCTTTGGAGTTAGGGTCCATCACTGCTTCCCTTAGATCACATTCTTATTATTGTTGGACAATGATATTGTGATCTACTTGGTTCAGTCACTAAGCTCGATCGAAGTTTTACATCACATGTAAACACTTCCACATCATTCATGATGACGACCACCAAAATTAAGTTCGTTCCTGCGACACTCCGATGTGATTATGAAGATCTAATCTTGTCGAACTGTATTGTCCTCCCACTGACTTTCTGAAGAAGTAATTTCTCCAGAACACCCCTGACAAAAGCTTTGTCCTTGATGATGGGAAGAATTATATATTCTTGGGATAACAATTATATAAGCTAACATTCATTTTGTGATTTGTTGTAAACACGTTTCATCACACATGAAATTTAGATGGATGTATTTTCCAGTGTAAAGCATTAGTCTCTTAAAGAATGACTTATGAAATATGCAATGCCATTTTAACATCCTCAATCGATCCTATCGACAAATGTTGGATTTTGTCACTTGGACACTCCATAAACTCATGGTGTTCCTGGTAATCAAAGTTACAGAATGATTCCACAACTTTCTGGATGCTCGCTAAACCTTGTAACGCAATTCCATGATAAGGTCAGAAATATGTCTTGTTACAAAAATTATTGTTACTAATCATTTATCCTTTTATTGTTTTAATAATAGTGATGTCTACTTGCAGGATTCATTGAATCCAATCGACACGGTTATAAGTCAAACTTATGTCCCCGACGAGGCAACAAGTGCCAATGGTCACAACAAATCTCTAAAGAAAATTTGGTGAATGTAGCAATATTACTCCATCACCTATTATTCCCTTTTTTCCTTTGCTAGACCTTTTTAAGCCATAGTAATTCTTGTATCATGTTGCACATAAGAACAACTGATCTGGTATTCCTATGATTAAATCACTATACCCAAGAACCACACTAACTAGCAATTTTGGTCCTTTCAGTTGTCATGCTAGCCTTCACTCGGAGTTCGAGCATCATCGACCGACCACGTGTTGACCATGATATGACGCACGTCCAGACTCCGACTTTGCTCATCCTCATTGTCATTACCAAATCAACCCCGTGTTCCTCCAAGTCCCAACTCCATAACGGTGCCCTCGGAGGGAAATATGACACAAATTCCACCATCTTGCGATCTGGAGATACTAGGTTTTAGGGTTTCCCACGTGGGGAGACAAGATACACCGATGATGCCTCCGATGAGGGTAACAGTTCCTGGAAGCACCGACGTCACCGGCATTGACCACAACAGAGATTTGCTTTCGCCAGCAGCTTTGCCTCCAAACCCGGTCAGCTAGTCAAACCTTCTCATTGCTTGTGACACCAGCCAAACAGAGAGTGTCTGGCCCAGGCCTAGGGACCCCAACGGCTTGATCTCGAGAATAACGATGGCATCATCGGGATCCTAGGCCTTGCAGCGCGGATGATCGAGCCATCCTAGCCTATCACTAAGGGCCGTGATACACCTGTGCAATGTCGTCGGAGACGGAGTCGTACCAAGGCCGCGCTGACCGCTGGGCTATGTGGCCTCGTCGGGAGCCACGCGTCGCCGTGTAGCATGGACTGCAACATCACATAGAATAGCTCGTCGTCGGGGGATATATCAAGTGTCCCCATTCCTGGACCATCGCGGAGAAGCACCGCCGCAAGATAATGTGGTCCTGCCACTGCCGTTTGACTAATTTTAATTCACGTTTTCAGTTGACTTTTGAGTTGACTGAGAATTAACTTAGTTCTCTATCATCTGGCATCGGTAAATCTCAGTTCCAACCTATGTCGCCACACCAAGAAAATTTAGGTCTATGCCAATGCAAGGTTCTTAGCACGTTTTCATAGGAATTTTGCTGATGTGGCATAGAATTAATGAGGAGAGAGTGTGGGGTTGTATCTTTGCTAAGATACAAACTTTACACGTGGCCATAGGCAAAAATAGCTATTAGCCCAATTATATGCACGAATAAGCCTAAAATCATTAAATATAGATACAATCTCTAAGAAACAACACATTTGCTTGGTTGTCTCTTAAATTATTAATTCTTCTATGGTACCGTGTTAAGAGATGATGCATTGGCACATGCCTTAGTTCTTTATCGACTCGCGTCATTAAATCTCAATTTCAACATATGTTCCAACTATTGACTTACACGAATCACGAAGCAATCCAATTGTCTAAGATGTTTTCCCAATTGGTACTCATGAGCATGAATCATGAAATAATAAAACGGTCCGTGTTAGTTTTGTCAGTTACAACTCATGGCTAAAATCACGGTGCAGTAAGCATTGAGAATTAGCAAAATCTTGAAAAATATCTCAATTAAAAAATATCTCAATTACTAGTTTCCAGGAGCTGTTAGATTTACACTCTTCATTTTTCCTATTTATAGCCTGGAAACGGTTTCATGCTACTTTGTAGGCTGATTTATTTTGGAAAGTGTTTCGTGTTTCCAGCACTAATGCTCCTACCATTTCAAAAAATACTTAAGTTTTAAAATAATCTGAAAAAATATCCTTATTTAGCCAATGATATATCCCACAAACATGCAAATTTTCAATTTCAAATACAAACAATATGGGCTACATAAAAATGACAATTTTACACACTTTTATCATTTTGTGCAGTTCAGAATACAATTTTTTTGGAATTGAAATCTTCCATATTTGTATGATACACCCTTGGCTACGTCCGTACTTCTATTTGATTTTTGTACAACTCGTAACTATTTATTTTGAATTGTTTAAAACGGCTGGAGCACTGATGCTCCAGAGCACCAAATCTCCACTCGATTTATTTACACGAAATACAACTCCCAACACACAGAGCCGCCGAAAATGTTAGAGCATCTAGTGGAGTGTGGATGCGTGTGTGGAAACGGAATTTAGACAAGTCAGTGCCAAAAACCTTCTCTAGTGGCCTGTGGAAACGAGTATGTACGTATAGTTTCCACACAGGTTAAACTGTGGCTCGGATGTGAATATATTCACATTCTAGCCACAGGCGAAAAGTGGAGAGAGGAGCAACTGCACTGTTACTGTTTCACAGTTCAAATTCGAAATCTTGACACATTTGTTATTTTTATGTAGCATAGAATAATACAAAATTTTACTTGAAAGTTTACGGTTATTCTATGTTTAGGACTTTTTCTCGAATTTTTCGAAAGATAAAATGCAGTTTCAATTTTTTTTAAACCGAGCTTATGTGAATTTTGTTGATTATTTGGTGATGTTTGCGTCAATTATTTCTAGATTGATACCAACCAATTTTTTGAATTGCTAGTTTACGATATATTACTAAAATATAAGAGAGAATATACACGTCTTCTATTTTAGACACTTCTTACAAACTGAGGGTTTAAAATAAAATCTTTTATACACACCAAAATTTTCACGTTCCAATGGAGATGCTCGTGCTTACGTGTAGTGTTTATCCTCTTGGAAAACTATATTTCAGTCCCTGTAGATGACTACTCGACCGTCAAATTGACTGGTCGATGGCGTAGTACGTGCCTGAATTTTCTTGGCCTCTCGTATCCAATTTCCGGTGTCCCGTCCTAATCGGTACAAGCATCGAATGCTCCGTCGTCTTCTTTACTCAACCACGTAGACAATGCTAGGTTGTTAGTCAAAGAAACATGGTCTTAGGGCATCTCCAGCCGTCCCCCCCCAGAGCCCCCCAGGGGGCTTTTTTCGCGGCGGAAGCGGCGAATAGCGCCGCTTCTTCACCACTCGGCCCCCCCGAGGTCCAAATAGCGCCGTTTCGGCGCTAAATAGCGCCGCGGCACCCAGGCCGAACCCAGCCCGCTGGGTTCGGCCTGGGGGGGCGAAAATGCGCGGCCACGCGTGCGGGCCAGCCCTGTCAGCGACGCGACGGGAAACCGCGGGAACAGACTCCCTCGCCCGTGACCTCCTTCTCGGCGCCCGCGCCGTCAAAGGCTGCCGGAGTTATGGCGTGGCGGCCGGCCTGTGCATGCGCCCCGGTCAAAAGGCTGCCGGATTAATGGCGGGGCGGCAGCGGTGACACGCGTGGCGCGGCGACCGGCCCGCCAGGTTATAAAAATGGTGCCCGCCCCTCCCCGTACGCACATTCTCGCCTCCTCCTCGCCGTTCTTTCTCCACCCTTCTTCTCCTCCCTCAACCTCGCCGCAATGGAGAACCTCTGGGACGCGTGGCCCGAGAGCGACGACGATGAGCTGCAGCCAGCGCAGCAAGCGGCGCCGGAGCCGCAGGTGGTGGAGCCGGAGCCGCAGGTGGTGGCGCCGGAGCAACCACCCGAGCAGGACGAGGCGCGAGAAGCACGGCGGGCTGCCCGTCACTGGAGGCGAGAGGTGAGGAGGCAGCCAGTATGGCCCGAGCAGCACGCCGGGCTATACTCGTTCGAAACCTCGCAGAACGAGGACGCGTACCGCGAGGTGCGCGGCGTCCTCGAGCAGGCCGCGGCGGCGGCGGAGGCGGCCGCCATTCGTGCCTCCCTGGAAACGCACCAGAGGGAGGAGGCGGCGCGAGCGGTGCGCCGACAGATGGCCCAGCGCGCTGCCTCGGCCGAGCAGGAGGGCATTATCGCCCTCTATGAGGCCGACAGGCGGCAGGTGGCGCTGCAGAGCGAGCGGCGCAACCGCCCGCCCTCCGAGCACGCGCAGCTGCACCGGCTGCGGCTGCAGGCCCGAGCGGAGCGGGCGGAGCAACGCCGTCTCGCCGCGGCGAGCCAGGGCGAAGCTGGCCCCTCCAACCAGCGCCGCCACGGCGACGCCGCTGATGAAGACGACGATGCGTAGGCGTAGGGGTAGTCGTCGCGTAGTTTACATTTCCGCTGTTTTAGTTTGAATTTCACTCGAAAATGTACGCAATTCGCTTTGATCAATAAAATTTCGCCTCTTTTCAATTTGCGTTTGTTTGGGCCGATTCTTGGGCTCGGGACGCGACTGGGAAACGCGCCCCCCCCCCCAGGTTCCAGAATAGCGCCGTTTAGCGCTGCGGCGGCACAAAAACGGCGGCGTTTTAGGCCCTGGGGGGGCGCAACGGCTGGAGATGCCCTTATCTTCCAGACACTGTATGTCAGCATGTGCAAACGTGGAAGAAGTAGACATCGCTATCAATAAGCACTAATCTTTTAAGCATAAATTTATTATCCTGCTTTTTCATCATTTTGAGCTTATAAGTGAACTTGTTCTATGCATGGAGTTTATATGTTTTCAGATCGAAAAGGTCAACTCTGACACAATGTAAAATACAAAACTGCAGCTTGCTTTCCGCCCATATTTTTTTCACGAAAACGCAAAAGTCTGGCGTTTCGATGCATTGATAGAAAAGTGAGTTTTATGTACAGCCTACCCAAAGTAGGGTTAACCCAGCGCCATACAACTCAACGCAAATCTAGCCTAGGAGAGAATCTGCCTAAGACCTCAAGCCCCCGTGTGTGCCCAATCCCGCGCTTCGGCCTTGATCGTGTCGAGTAGAGAGGTCACTGACTGCGTTGTCGAAGACCGCCGCGTTTCGATACTTCCAGATCCACCACGCCGTAAGCACGATCAATGACGAGGTACCTCGACGCAATGCGCGTGGTGTGGCGCTCAACAACAACGCCCACCAGACCGCGAACGCCCCTTCACCCTGTGTGTGTGGGGGGGGGAGATGCAGTGGATCGGATCCATCAGAGGACCTCGTGCCAGATCGTCCGCGAGAATGGACACCCCATGAGTAGGTGCCCCATAGTCTCCTCCGACTGGTCGCATAGCGGGCAGCTCACTGGGTGGGGAAGACCCCGTCGGGCCATTCGCTCACATGTCCAACATCTCTCGAGGCATGCGAGCCAAATGAAGAACTTCACCCTAGGAGGCGCCCACGATTTCCAGTTAAGCTTCCAAGATCCTGATACAACCAATCCCATGAAAAGACCGTCATAGCAAGACCGTGAGGAGTACTGCTCGTCTGAAGTCCAACGCCAGATCAACCTATCTGGCTCTACCGACAACTGAACCCCCTGCAACCGGGTCCAAAGTTGGACATACTGCCAGAGAGCCAAAGGGCTCAACGCTTCCGTGATCTAGTTTCGTTCGACTAGCGCCTGCTGTACCGTGCGTCGCTTCCTAGGGCGCCTTGGTATAACCACGTAAAGATCGGGCGCTACCTCTCTGATCGACTTTCCGTCCAGCCACCGGTCCTCCCAGAAGAGAGTGGAAGCCCCGTCCCCAACGACAATGTAGGTGGAAACATCAAAGATCCCACGCTCCTCCTCTGAGAAACGCGTATCAAGTCCTCGCCAAGGGCGTAGGGGATCAGTACGCATCCTCCAAAGCCATCGCACCCTGAGACTGATGGAGGTGCGGCCTGGCACACCCAATCCACCGTACCACAGTGGACGACATACCCTCGACCAGTTGACGTGGTAGTGGCCACCATTGGCGTCCATCCTGCCCGCCCACAGGAATCCGCGCAGTATCTTGTTCACCTGTTTCAACACCTTCTTGTTGAGCCTACACACGATGAGCTGGTGCAGCGGGATCGCGGCTAACACCGCGCGCACCAGAGTCGGGCGACCTGCCTTGGGCATCATCGAGGCCTTCCAAGTCGGGAGCTTACCAGCAAGCCGATCAACCATAGGCTGGAGTGCCTCATCCGGGAGACGCCTAATCGAGAGGGGGATGCCCAGGTACTTTACCGGGAGGGGCGCCAGCTGACATCCCATAGTTGTTGCCGCCGTAGCCGCCACCTCCTCGGGGCAGGCAATCAGGGACACCGAGCATTTCGAGAAGTTTTTTTGCAATCCTGAGGCATGACCAAATAGCTCGAGAGTCGCGCGAACTGCGCATAGCTCCGACACATCAGGGTGGCAGAAGATAACCACGTCGTTGGCGTACATCGATACTGATGTTACCAACTCTTGGCGCGCGAGTTGCCGGAGGATCCCCCACTCGATGGCCCTAGCCAGCAACCTGTTTAGCGTGTTCATCACCAACACGAACAACGTTGGCGACAAGGGGTCTCCCTGTCTGAAACCCCTCGTGTGCCACCTGGGGGCTGGCTCGCCTTGAGCATCACCCTCGTGCTCGATGTCGATAGAAGGATCGCGACCATCTCCTAGAACCTCGGCCCAGAGCCCAACCTACGGAGGATCTCAAAGAGGAACCCCCATGAGACTGAGTCAAAGGCCCGTGCGATATCCAGTTTGAGCATCACCCGCGGCTCCTTGAGCTTGTGTAGTAGTCTTGCCGTTTGCTGTACAAGCATGAAGTTATCGTGTATGCATCGCTTTTGGATGAAGGCACATTGGTTATTGTCAACCACCTTCCCTACCTTGGGCGCCAACCTCGCAGCCAGTGTCTTTTCCACCAACTTAGCAAAGATATGGATCAGACTGCTCGGTCGATAGTCCCTCAATGCGGAGGTGTCCGGACGTTTAGGCAGCAGTATCAAAAGGGCCTGATTCAGGCCCTGACAACCGCGCCCGCACATTTTGAAGAGCTTATCGAACGCTGTCATGAAGTCACCCTTCACCGCCTGCATCAACTCTGGAGGAACTCTGCCGTGAACTTGTCTGGGCCCGGCGCCTTCCCGTGAGGGAGTCGCCTAATCACATCCTAGATCTCTTCCTCAGAGAAGGCAACCTATAGCTCAGTCAGATCATCGGAGTGGGCACCTAAGAATTCCAGGTCAAGAGAGAACTGGCGATCCACCGAGGTGCCCAGAAGGCCCTGAAAATGCGCGAAGGAGGCCTCAGCCATTGCCGCATGGTCAGAGATGACCGCGCCGTCAACCTGGAGACTATGGATCACATTCTTCTGCCGGCGGTAGGAAGCGTGCTGGTGGAAGAATGTCGTGTTCGCGTCCCCCTCCCTAAGCGAGGCAACCTTGGCGCGTTGCCGGGCCATCGTATGCTCAAGGGAGGCCAACCACAGGTAGGTCTGCTTGAGGCAGCCACGCAATCTGCGCTCATCGGGTGAGAGCTGACGAGACTCCATGGCCACGTCCAACCTAAGAACCACTTCCCGCGCTACCAAAAGTTGCAGTTTGTTGCACCCTATATTTTTGTCGCTCCAACACATGCGCTTAAGCTTGGCGGTGAGCCGACGGAATTGGTCCGGGTCCCCGTCGATCACACCCCAGGCAGACTCCACAACCTCCGTGAATCCTTCCAGTCTCAGCCAGAACTGTTCGAACTAGAAGCGTTTCCGCCAAACCGATTGTGTGGTGTAGTCTAGGATGAGGGGGAAGTGATCCACAATTACCGTTGCAAGGCACCTCAGGGAGTGGCAACCGTATATCTCCGCCCAACCGGACATGACAAACACCCTGCCGAGTCTCACGAGGGTGGGGAACTCGCGCTCATTCGACCACGTGTAACAGCGGACGTGGAGGTATATCTCCTTAAGCTCGCAGTCGTTCAGGAAGCGCCCGAAGCGCCCCATCATCCGCCGGTTAAGGTTGTCATTGTTTTTGTTCTCATCCCAGTAGATCATGTTAAAATCCCCCGCAAAGGGCCCAAGGGTCGGGTGAAGGATCGAGAGGTTAACTAGAGGGGGGGTGAATAGGTTAACTACAAATTTTAACTTCTTTTTCAAGTTAACAAGGTAATGCTCAAATATAGATTATCTAGATTATGCAACTAGGTGAACAATCCTATATGTTGAGCAAGTACAACTAGCACAAGGTAAGTATATGACTAAGCTAGTAGTAACTAGTAAAGGTAAGTTGAGGAATAACCGAACATAGTGACGCGGAGATGTATCCCGAAGTTCACTTCCCAATGGAAGCTAATCTCCGTTGGAGCGGTGCGGTGCCACCAAAGTGGAACACCGAGTAGGCCGCAAATGCCACACCGTATCTCCTTCGAGTCCTTCCACCGATGTGGATAGGCTCGAATCACTATGTTGCCGTTGAGGTTGACAACTAGAACCTTTACAAGGATGAGGCACACTCCACAAGATTGGAGGGTCCTCACCAAATCCCAAGAGCCTCCAAGACTCCGAGAAGCAAGATCCACGGGCACAAAAGCACCGGGGATATCAACAAGGCTCCGAGCTCCGATGAACTAAGAGCAACAAGATTCCTAGATCCAATGAACTAAGAATGACAAGATCCCTAAGGGATGAGTGGGTGGATTTCTAATCGACTCGGTGGAGTTGTAGATCGGGGTTGTCTCCTTCAAATCCCAAAGTATCACGAGCTTTGGTTGGGGATTTGTGGAGATCTTGTTCTTGAGATTGAGCTTGGTCAATCAATGGTGGTGAGAGAAAGTGTGGGTGAGATTGACAAAGCAAGGAGGTAGGTGGAGACCTCCTATTTATACCCGTGTCGGAAATACGGCCGTTGGGGGGGGGGGGTTCACCTTGCTGCGCCCCCCCCCCCCGGCGGCCTGGGGGCCGGCCTGGCCGGCCTGGGGGCAGCCAGGGCCGGGCCAAACCCACCCCGGCCTGGGGCCGGCGTGGGACTAAGGGGGAGGCCGGCGTGGGGGTTGCCAGGCGCCCAGCCAGCCCGGCCTGGGGCCGGCGTGGGGGCTAGGCGAGGCCGGCCCCCCACCCGAGCCACCCGGCCTGGGGCCGGCGGGGGCTGAGGGGGAGGCCGGACCCCCACCCGAGCCACCCGGCCTGGGGCCGGCGTGGGGTGCTGGGAGGCTAGCGCCAGCCCGGCCTGGAGCCCGGCCAGGCCGGCCAGCAGGCCGGCTACCCCTTTTTCTTCTCCCTTTTTCCTTTTTCTTTTCCGTTTCTTCTCTTCTCTTCCACATCTTTTTCCGTAATCTTTTCTCTCTTATTTCTTCGACTTGTATGATGTTTACGGGTAGATCTTTTCTGAGCACACTTAGCAAAACACATTAGTTCATCTATATGTTGTAATCAAACACTCAAAATAGGATTTAGGAACTATGTCCTTTCAATCTCCCCCTTTTTGATGTTTGATGACAACATACGGATTTGCGTAAGAAATAATTTTGCATAGCTATTTGTGAGAGAATTAACATATATTCGTACTCCCCCTATTTGTGTGCCCATAACAATTGACATGTATATTTGAAAATCATGATGAGTGCCCCTTTCATAATCTCAACTTCACACTATGTTTTATAAGATAATGATGTGACTACAACATATTTATGTGAAGTGCAAGAATTAATCCAACCATGATTTTACCATTGAAGATACACATATATGAACATAAGTGAGTAATAATGTTTACCACTAGAATGATCTTACCATAGCATTCTTCTTATGAATAACAACTACCCTCATTATGGCTTCAACACTTCGAAATAGTGAGTAGATGAAATAACATGATAGTCTTGCTATGATCTTCAATATCAATTGTCACACGCATAGATAAAGAGTACGATAGATAAACAAAGACATAGTCTTACAATAACACCAAGGTTCAACAAACCACACAAATAGTTTCAACTAAGAATCACGAAAGCAAATCACGAAGATAAGACGCAAATGAATGCATGAAATGCAATGCAATGCGTGAGTGTTTCTCCCCCTTGGCATCATACACCAAAAAGGGAGAAAAATGCAATCCAATCACTCGTCGCCCATCTCCTCATCTTCTTCAACGAAGTCCTCTGGAGGAACCTGACTGGAGCTAGCACCAGGGGTAGTGTATTGCGCCGCAAAGGAGCCAAGTGAGCTAGCATCATCTCCACACCAATAAGTATGCGCAGACTTCCACTTCTCCTCTGAAAGCTCATCTGAGCTGGAAGAACTAAGGGGAATATGAAGAGCAGTCTGTATGGAGCGCTGACGGCGACTAGAGGCCTCATAATCCTGATGCTGCTTATCAATGAAGAAGTAGTTCATCTTCTGAAGAATTTTCTTGAGGTTGAAAGTCTCAGGAGGAGGAGAAGGTGAAGGAGAGCGGCGAGTAACTGACTCGGTGCGGGTGCGCTTAGGCCTCGGATCAGCAGCAGTCTCAATGGGAGCATCATACATAAGAATAGATTTCTTGGGAGTCACTTTGGCATAGTTGTTGATGAGACCTTCTGGGATGCGGGTCTCAATAAGACGCTGAATATAGCAGCCATAGATGAGGACCCTCTTTTCCCTAACCACATTCTGCATCTCCTGCCACATGTAGTCCAGAACATCCAATTGCTTCTTGGCCCGCATCTGAGACTCAATGTGGAATAGAAGGTTGATCATCCACTTGCGTACCTCGCCCTTCTCACCAAATTTGGCGTTGATGGTGTTGCGAAGAATAGCGTGTACCATATACCAATGCTCAGAAAAGAACTTGATCTTAGGAATATGCATGGAGCCGGTACCTTCGGGATAGCAATGGCGAATCCCCTCCTTGGCCTTCATAATCTTGTTGGAATCCCCATGAATGCGGAAATAGAAGGTATAGTCAAACCGATACTCGGGGATACCCAGAATAGTACCAAACTCATCCATGGTAGCCTCGCA
The DNA here is from genome assembly GCA_028641055.1 of Alopecurus myosuroides. Classification (NCBI taxonomy): domain Eukaryota; kingdom Viridiplantae; phylum Streptophyta; class Magnoliopsida; order Poales; family Poaceae; genus Alopecurus; species Alopecurus myosuroides. Next base: position 290,328,105 of record CM054059.1, read on the forward strand.
CTTGGAGCCACCGCTCATCCATGTCAACGTACGCGGGAGCCGCGTGGGGCCTCCAGAGGAGAAGTGAACGGTGGAGTAGAACTCCCTGAGCAGCTCTGGAGAGAATGGATGAGCAAGAGTGTCACCCATGAGAGGAGTGAGGTTGTGGTAGTCCATGATTGTCATAACTTCAGGCCACTTGTTGCGGGCATACTCAATGTCAAAGTAATGTTGATCCACGTGACTGTGCTGAAGCTTGCCAAGAATAAATTCATGCATGACTTGATGCATCTTGCAATAGAACCGAGGATCCGAGCATGTGCTTTCACCAAACTCATAAGGATTAAACTTGAGCCTTGCTTCATCAAAGTCGGTGGTACTAAGACCACCCCAGTTTTTTATCACGGGCTCCTTCGGATTGATTGGGAGAGATGGAGCATTTCTCCGTGAGGGAGTAGAACCGGCAACATCCAGGGCACTCTTCTTGCGGGCAGTGCGAGGGCGGAGAGAGCGGGGAACCTCGGACTCATCCGGAGGATTGGAATCACCTGAAACATATGATGCATGGGTATGGAGCATGATGATGAGTGCACATGGTCGTTGTTTGAGTGGAAAAAAAATGTATCCATGAATAGATGTGATAGTGACATGGTGAAAAACAAATACTAGCCCAAGATTAATTGACAACAAAGCACGTTATTATTAGTGGGAGCACAGTATCATAGCATATACATGATGTCACAATGAATATAATAGTGTAAAGCACAACACGAGGACAATCATATCAATAGTGTGAAAATTGTATTTGTGGAACCATGGCCATGTTGCAAATTTAGGTAAAACATAATATCATAGGGCTAGACAACGAGAAGCATATATGACATTAATATAGCATGGCATAGAAATAAATCGAGTGACATACGAGTGGCATGAACCCTAACATGAATAGATGAAAAAAAATCTAGCACATGAACACTAGTACTAGCACACCGATAGAGAGCACGCACATACACCTAATCCATAGAAGAGCCCAAAGAAAATTACCCGAGTTCGAAGCCATCTTGAAACAAAAAGCACTAGGCAATAAATTGACCCGATCTCCTCCAATAAGGGGCCAACAAGAAATCCGTGTGGAGGAGGAGGCGGAGAAGGCCGAGGGCTTGCGGATCCGTGAATTTGGGCGGCGGGGATGGGCTAGGGAGGTGGGGGGGAGGGGGTGAGGGAAGAGCACCAAGGTGCTCTAATGGAGGTTGAGGGAGGAGGAAGAAGGGGTATGGGGGTGGTTGGTGGAGGGGGTGCGTGCGTGTGTGTGCAATGTGTGCGTGCGGGCGGGGGAGCGCGGCCGGCCTGGGGCCGGGCGGGCGGCCGGCCAGGCCGGCGCGGCGCGTGAGCGGGGCGGGGACCCCGGCCTGGGGCCGGCCGCGAGGCCGGCATGGGGGCCGAGCGCCCCGGCCTAGCCCCCGGCCTGGGGCCGGCACGGCGGCAGCTCGAGGCCGGCATGGTGGCCGCGCGCCCCGGCCTGGCACCCGGCCTGGGGCCGGCTCGGCGGCGGCTGGGGCCGGGGTGGGGTGTGCGCGCGCAAAAAAAAATTTTGTTTGTCTGTTGGCTGTTGGGGTGGGCTGGGCTAGTGTGTGTGTTTTTTTTTTGTTTTTTTTTTTTGGAAACAAATAATAAAACAAAATGAACCACCCAACTTATCAAGCCACAACACACAATACAAAAACAATATGAACAATATTTCAATTCAAGAATTTTCATGAAATATATTCTAACAACATTTTCATGAGTTTGTTTCGTAGAGAACTTTTATTTGACCATGTGCACGAATGATATGAGGATGATGACATGCATATGATGTTTTCATTTGTATCCAATGGAAAAAAAATGAGAGACGAAATGAGCAACATTGGATACCAATGAAATATGAAAACAAGTGGAAGGGGCAAATGAGTGAACACACGAACACAAATGTCGCATTGAAAATTGGCGGTGGCCGTAGCCACCATGTTTGAGTATGTTCGATATGTCACCGCGAAGATGTATCTTGGGTGCATTGTCGAGACTCATCATTGAAGCACATGATGTCATTAAAAATGATCATTTAGACATGATTTGTTTATTTATGCATTATAAAGGTAGTGTTGGCTTATTGATTGAGCTACACTCCCCATATGTCTATCCGTGCATCTAAATCCAAATAAGAGTCTAGTAAGGGTGTGTATGCAAGATTTTCAATCAACTAAAATTGCTTGCACATATGATGTTGAGCTCACTCCTCAATTCCTTGAATCTCTTCACATCTAGAGGCTTGGTAAGGATGTCGGCAAGTTGATCTTTAGTGTTGACATAAGAGAGTGAGATATCACCATTGGCCACATGATCCCGAATAAAATGATACCGAATCTCAATATGCTTGGTCTTGCCATGAAGTACCGGATTGTGACCAATCTTAATAGCACTCTCATTATCACATAAAAGAGGCATTGTCTTAATCTTAATTCCAAAATCCTTATGACATTGCCTCATCCATAAGAGTTGAGAATAACAACTTGCGGCGGAAATATACTCCGCTTCCGTGGAGGAGGTGGCAATACAATTTTGCTTCTTGGAAGACCAACACACAAGGGACCTACCAAGAAATTGGCAAGCACCCGAGGTTGATTTTCTATCCACTTTGTCACCTCCCCAATCCGCATCCGAGTATCCCACAAGATCAAAAGTTGTGTTTGATGGATACCAAAGACCATGAGTGGGAGTGTCAACCAAGTACCTAAGAATCCTCTTGACCGAAATCATATGGCTTTACTTGGGGTTAGATTGAAATCTTGCACACAAACCCACACTAAACATAATGTCCGGTCTAGATGCACAAAGGTAAAGCAAAGATCCAATGATAGATCGATAAAGTTTGGGGTCTACCGGTATACCTTCATGATCCAAAGAGAGATTTGTGGTTGTTGGCATTGGATAAGGTAATGGTTTGGCATTGATCATATCGAATTTCTTGAGCATGTCTTGAATATATTTGGCTTGACAAATAAAAGTCCCTTCATGATATTGCTTGATCTCAAAACCTAGAAAGAACTTTAATTCTCCCATCATAGACATCTCAAATTCACTTGTCATTAGTTTGGCAAATTGATCTACAAAACTCACGTTAGACGATCCAAATATAATATCGTCAACATATACTTGGCATACGAAGAAATGTCCATCTACACTTTTGGTAAAGAGAGTGGGATCAATTACCCCAAGTATGAAACCACGATCTACTAAGAACTCCTTTAAGTGATCATACCAAGCATGTGGGGCTTGTTTGAGGCCATACAAAGCCTTATGGAGGAAGTAGACATGGTTAGGATACTTGGGATCCTCGAACCCCGGAGGTTGTTTAACATATACCATTTCATTTAAAGGTCCATTTAGAAAAGCACTTTTAACATCCATTTGATGCAAGATGAAGTTATGACTAGTGGCAAATGCAAGTAATATACGAATGGATTCAAGCCTAGCTACGGGAGCGAAAGTTTCACCGTAGTCAAGTCCTTCGACTTGAGAGTAGCCTTGAGCAACCAATCGTGCTTTGTTGCGAATCACTTGCCCATGAGAATCTTGCTTATTCTTGAACACCCATTTAGTTCCAATGATATTGTGATCCTTGGGTCTTTCCACTAGTGACCATACTTTGTTTCTCTCAAAATTATGGAGCTCTTCATGCATAGCTTGAACCCAATCTTCATCTTCAAGAGCATCATACACTTTGATGGGTTCAACATGAGAGACATATGCGTGAATACCACAAAACTTGAGTACTTGTCCACGAGTGGAGACACTTCTCCCCAAGCCACCAATGATATTCTTTTGATATAGTGACTTTTGTTGCAATCTTGATGCTTGACGAGACATGATACAAACTAGAGCATCATCGGGATTTTCATTAGGTGGAATATCCTCATCATTTCCTTCATCAAGACCATTGTCCACCCTTATTGGAGTTCTTGGTGACGTATCACCAAGACCATTTCCACCATTATCATTGGGTGGATCTTGATCACTTTCTTGATGGGAGGTATCCACATGAAGATCTTCTTCTTGTTCTTGGTTTACCATTTGATTGGTGGTTGATGTAGAGGGCTCCACTTGCGTAGAGCTAGTTCCATCCTCATTTTCCACAAGGTGTCCCTCAATGGGTATAAGCGGACCTACACCCATTCTTCCTATGGCTATGGAGGATGGTTCATCACCTACATCATCACAATCAATTTGCTCCACTTGGGAGCCATTATCCTCATGAAATTCCACATTCATAGATTCTTCAACACACCCGGTGGATATGTTGTAGACTCTATAAGTGTGGGAGTTCGTGGCGTAACCAACAAAAATGCCTTCAAAAGTTCTAGAATCAAACTTAGACAATCTAGTTCCCTTTATGTATACTTGGCATTTGCACCCAAAAACTCGAAGATATTTGAGGTTGGGTTTGTTACCGGTTAGAAGCTCATATGGAGTCATGCCAATCATCGGACGAAGGAAGAGTCGGTTAGATAGATGACAAGCGGTGTTGATGGCTTCGGCCCAAAAGTTATATGGGGATTTGAACTCGGCCATCATAGTTCTTGCCATATCAATAAGTGTGCGATTCTTCCTCTCTGCAACACCATTTTGTTGAGGGGTGTACGCGGCGGAATATTGATGTCTTATCCCCTCATTACCCAAGAATTCATCCATGGTGTAGTTCTTGAACTCGAACCCATTGTCACTCCTAATGGACAAGATCTTGGTGTCATATTGGCGTTGCATTTCGGTGGCCCAAGTTATGAATCTTTCTTGAGTTTCACTCTTCTTCTTGATATAGAAAACCCAAGTGTATCTTGTGTAATCATCAACAATAACCAAACAATATTTCTTGCCACCAAGACTATCATATGTGGGAGGCCCAAATAAATCCAAGTGAATGCGCTCAAAGGGTCTTGTTGTGGCGATGATTGATGTCTTGGGATGATTCTCTCATGCATCTTTCCGGCAATACAAGAGCTACATGGACGATCTTTGGAGAAATTCACACTTGTTAGTCCTATCACATGCTCACCCTTCACAAGAGTTTGTAAATTTCTCATACCGACGTGGCCTAGGCGGCAATGCCAAAGCCACCCCACGTCGGATTTAGCCATTAGACATGTGGCGATATGTGTAGTTTCTTTCGAGAAATCCACTATGTACATACCGTTTTCCACAAATCCAACAAAGGCTACTTTAAGAGAAATAGTGTGAAGGACGAGCACATGATGACGCCCAAATACACATGTAAAATTGCACTCACAAAGTTGCAAGACGGAAAGAAGATTATAGCCAAGGGACTCAACAAGGAGGACTTTCTCAATGGATGAATCCGGAGAAATGACCACCTTGCCATGTCCCAATACCTTAAGTTGTGAGAGATCACCAATAGTTACATGAGCAAATTTGAGAAGTTGGAGCTTCAAGTCTTCTAATACTTCTTTGCTTCCCGTCATGTGTGCGGAACAACCACTATCAATCATCCATGATGTTCCACCGGAGATACACCCCTACAATGAATCAACTTCTTGTTTTAGGTACCCATTTTTGGATGGGTCCTTTTTTGTTAGTCACAAGGGTCTTGGGAACCCAAATAGCATGCTTGTAATCATCACCATATGAGGTGCCTACATACTTTGCATAAACATGACCATCAATAGATTTAAGAAGCACATAAGATGGGTTATATTTTCCCGCAAAGTTATTGTGAGTAGTAGTGTTCCTAGGAACAATACTTGTAGCAATAATATCAAACTCATCTTCCTCATTAGCCAACTCCCCCTCCTTCACAAAAACAATAGAGTTAGTGGAGGGAGTTGACTTCTTCTTGTAGGCCACCTTCGATGTGGAACCAAAACCAAGGCCTTCTTTACCAACAACTCTCTTATGATTACTCAAAAGATCATTGAGGTTCTTTTGGCCTTGGATGCATGTGGCAAGGCCTTTGTTGAGTTGTGCCTTCAACCTATTGTTCTCCTCAATGAGAGTTGCCTTGACACACAAAGGGTTAGTAGCACAAGAGTTTTCATTCACAACTCTTACTCCTTTTAAGGTTTTGAGCTCATTTGAGATAGTACGATGATCAATTTTAAGCTTATCAAAATCCTTAATGAGTTCATTATACCCTTGGTTAGTTGCATCATTTAAACTCATGAATTCCGTTACCTTAGAAAAAGCATGTTGACAATCAAGTTTAACTTTAGCTATGTCAATTGCAAAGGTTTCTTCTATGCTTTCTTTAAGGCAATGTGATTCATCTAGAGCTTTCTCAAGCTCCTCAATTTTACTAGCATCATCACGAGCAAACTTTTCAAGTAACATTATTCTCTCCTCATGTTCATCAATGAGACCATGTGCCTCACTTAATTGATCCATGAGAGAGACAAAGATGGATTTAGTTTCTCCTTCTAGTTTTTCAACAAAGTTTGTCAAGGGGTCTTCCTCGACACAATTTAGTAGTGAAGGAATAGAGGAGTTAGCAATTTTAAGTGTAGGAGTCACCTTTGGGGGTATACCCTTGGCCATGAAGCACTTGTGACTCGAGGGGCCCTTGTTGTCATTTGGGTTGGAGAAGAGAGAGCTTAAGGTAGGAGGTATGACGCCCCTAGCCATGGACGCCATACCTACTTGTTCGCCTTCACCATCACTCTCTTCACCACCGGATGTGTACTCGACTTCTTTAGCAATCATTGCCCTAGGAGGGCCTCTCTTGATGAAGTTCTTGGACTTGGGAATGAAGGTGGATTTCTTGATGAGTCTTCCTCCATTCTCAATTCTACTCTTGAAGGGACACTCGGCAACGAAGTGCTCGGAATCTCCAGAATTTAAGCAAGTTCTTGCTTTCTTCGTGCTTGAGGATTCCTTCCCTTTATTCTTGGTGGCATTGGATCTAAAATCTCCTTTCTTCCACCACTTGTGTTGAGCAAGAGCCAAGCATTCTTCATGTGATGTCTTCATCTCTTTCTCGGAGACCTCATGAGTGGATCCACCATCATCACTTGAGTCATTATCTTCATGGGAAATGACATTGGCCTTCAAGGCAAGAGATGCTTTCTTTGCTCCGTTTACACGGGCCATGACATCATCGGAAGTTTGCTTCATGACCTTTAGAGTGATAAAGAGACCCAAAACATCATTTGGGGATAGGTCCAAGTGGTCGGCCCTTGCTTGTACATTCATCACCATATTTTCATTGTATGGCATCAAGGTGAGTAGAAATTTCTCCTTGACCCAATTCTCCGTGCAATCCGTGAATCCACTATCTCTCATATCATTTACAAGAGCCTTGAGTCTTCTAAACATGTCTTCTATGTTCTCTCCATCACCCAAGTGAAAGTGTTCAACTTTTCTTTGAATGATTGACTTCTTTGATCTTTGGAGGTTGACATTGCCGTCAAACATATCAACAAGACCATCATAAGCTTTATTTGCACTAGTGAAGGACCGGATGTGCTCAACTCCTTCCTTTTCCATTGCCCTTTCCAACATGTGCAAAGCATGAGCGTTGAGTTGCTCATCAATGATGTCACTTGAGCTTAGATTTGCGGGATCCTTTGGCTCATATCCTTTTTCAACAATTCTCCATATTTGCATTGAAGAGCTGCACATGTAAGACTTCATGGAAGCTTTCCAATTAGTAAAACGATGCCGATCCACCAAAGGAGGTGGACCAAGATGAGTAACATGTGGATGTTGAACATTAGGAGCATTTTTATATGCATAGCCAAAAGAATTGCCACCACTACCATTGTTAAAAGGTGAGGATGTTTCGGTTCCTTCTTTAGTTGGCAAGGGGTTTCCATGTTCATCTAAGATAATCTTTTCACTAGATTGTTTAGATGGAGATGTCAATTCTTTTATTAGTCCCTCCATCTTCTTCTCCGAATTTTCAATCATAGCTTGGATTAGCTTTTGAATCCCATCCATAGTTACGGGTTCATCGGCCATCCTTACCTCCTCTTTAGGCGGTAAAGCCTTTTATAAAGAGACGAGGCTCTGATACCAATTGAAGGACCGAGAGGTTAACTAGAGGGGGGGGGTGAATAGGTTAACTACAAATTTTAACTTCTTTTTCAAGTTAACAAGGTAATGCTCAAATATAGATTATCTAGATTATGCAACTAGGTGAACAATCCTATATGTTGAGCAAGTACAACTAGCACGAGGTAAGTATATGACTAAGCTAGTAGTAACTAGTAAAGGTAAGTTGAGGAATAACCGAACATAGTGACGCGGAGATGTATCCCGAAGTTCACTTCCCAATGGAAGCTAATCTCCGTTGGAGCGGTGCGGTGCCACCAAAGTGGAACACCGAGTAGGCCTCAAATGCCACACCGTATCTCCTTCGAGTCCTTCCACCGATGTGGATAGGATCGAATCACTATGTTGCCGTTAAGGTTGACAACTAGAACCTTTACAAGGACGAGGCACACTCCACAAGATTGGAGGGCCCTCACCAAATCCCAAGAGCCTCCAAGACTCCGAGAAGCAAGATCCACGGGCACAAAAGCACCGGGGATGTCAACAAGGCTCCGAGCTCCGATGAACTAAGAGCAACAAGATTCCTAGATCCAATGAACTAAGAATGACAAGATCCCTAAGGGATGAGTGGGTAGATTTCTAATCGACTCGGTGGAGTTGTAGATCGGGGTTGTCTCCTTCAAATCCCAAAGTATCACGAGCTTTGGTTGGGGATTTGTGGAGATCTTGTTCTTGAGCTTGAGCTTGGTCAATAAATGGTGGTGAGAGAAAGTGTGGGTGAGATTGACAAAGCAAGGAGGTAGGTGGAGACCTCCTATTTATACCCGTGTCGGAAATACGGCCGGTGGAGGGGGGGGTTCACCTTCCTGCGCCCCCCCCCCCCCGGCCTGGGGGCCGGCCTGGCCGGCCTGGGGGCAGCCAGGGCCGGGCCAAACCCACCCCGGCCTGGGGGCCGGCCTGGGGCCGGCGTGGGACTAAGGGGGAGGCCGGCGTGGGGGTTGCCAGGCGCCCAGCCAGCCCGGCCTGGGGCCGGCGTGGGGGCTAGGCGAGGCCGCCCCCCCACCCGAGCCACCCGGCCTGGGGCCGGCGGGGGCTGAGGGGGAGGCCGGACCCCCACCCGAGCCACCCGGCCTGGCACCCGGCCTGGGGCCGGCGTGGGGTGCTGGGAGGCTGACGCCAGCCCGGCCTGGAGCCCGGCCAGGCCGGCCAGCAGGCCGGCTACCCCTTTTTCTTCTCTCTTTTTCCTTTTTCTTTTCCGTTTCTTCTCTTCTCTTCCACATCTTTTTCCGTAATCTTTTCTCTCTTATTTCTTCGACTTGTATGATGTTGACGGGTAGATCTTTTCTGAGTACACTTAGCAAAACACATTAGTCCATCTATATGTTGTAATCAAACACTCAAAATAGGATTTAGGAACTATGTCCTTTCACCGGGGTGTGTAGCGCGCACCATGCGCAGCTCTGCCAGGAAGGCGACCTTGTCGGCCTCCTCCTGGGGGCCATATACGCAAGTCAACCAATTGTTAAAAAAATGGTCTATGGACACTACACGTGAGGGCAGAGTGTTAAAATAAAAATGAGTTTCCCTCCTTTTTTCATTGATCCTAGCTTTTAGATGAACTAGATGATGCCCCGCGTGTTACTGTGAGAATTTCGTAGATCGCGATGCTAAGTGAAAGCCGACAAATCTATTAAATTAAGTTGTCAAAACAAATACCGACTTTAACGTAATAAATATTTAGAACTTGACACACTTTACTTTTCCTTGTTGAATCAAAGGCATGACAAAAAATTATTCACGTGTTCATTTTCTCACATTCTACTTAACACGTGATTGCATGATCACCCGACTCTCTATGGCCATAGGAGGTCTCTGGTACATACATGCCCAAGGCTGAAAGTGTGTTTCTAACATGATCAACATATAATTCTTATTTAAACATGAGGATGTTAGATCCATGTGTATGTAATGAATTTTGTGGGATTGATACATACGAATTAACTTGACCTGCATAAATAAAAGATTTTAAGAAGCAAGAGTTACTTGTCCTTGGAACCAAAATAATATGTGTAAGGAACAAAATATCAGTAGCCATTGGTTGAGATTTGTATACAAAATTATGATGAATATTAGTAACCCATAGAGCGAGATATTGTACAGATTAAATTTATCCAAGTATAAATCATGAGTATGACGTAAACATACTGATAATAGACCATATTATTGCATACTAGATTGTTGGTAGACACATCTACGCAAACTACTAGTACTACACATATAGAAATAAGAATGAGAGGGATAAATAGATTATACCCTGCAGACGGCCAGTTAGCAGTAGCCACACCACAAGCCGCGGCTGCTGCGGCGGAGGTTGCAACATCGCTGGTGGCGTCAGTGACGGTTGCAGCAGCTGAGGCGGCGGCGTTTGGAGCAGTCATCTCAGCAGCAACGCGTTCGGCTTCGATGAACATGTTGACGACGAGGGTGACACGGTAGTAGTCGAATAGACGTACGGCAGCGAGCAGTCGCGTAGGAGACGCTCCCCCAAAACCTAATCGCCCCTCTCCCGTACATGATCTGGAGACACGGTGGTTCGGAGGCCTGCTCTCCCGTCGGTCGTGTACACGGTAGACGGGATGGGATCACCGGCGGTAACAACAAGGAGTGGAACGACAATGGGCGCAAAGAGGCAGAGCGTATGAGGTGTGTTTTTTGGTGTCCGACTGAGCCTCCAATATATAGGCACGGCCGGGTAGGAGAACGGTTAGCTCACAAAATCAATTGGCGTTTACTACATCCGTTACTACGTGATCAATGTGGTGTTTACTGCGGCTGTTACCAAAATAAATGTGACACAGTTACATGCTCTCATATTATTGGCGCGTATGTTGACTCTCCGTTTCCGACTGCCAAAATAAAGACATCGGCTCGGCTTATTCCCGCAACCCGCGGCGCGGCGAGGCGAGCGGCAGAGGAGGAGGAGCACGCGTGTGGAACACCTCCACAACTCCTCTCTCTTCATACCAACTCATACTAGTGGGGAGAGAGAGAGCCCACCTTATAAACTGGTATAAAACTCTCCCAACTAGTAATGTAGGACTAAACTCCACCACTTGTTATGGCAGCATGAGTCTTAGGGATTCAATGGAAATTGCCTAGTGGGCCAAAAGACCATCCCAAATTTCAGCAATCCCCCACCAGATCCTGAATACCCATTGCGACGCCCCGAGATCGGGCACTATGCAGATTTCAGCATTCCCGCCAAAATCCACATAATAACCGATTCCAGGTTGCCATTTATGATAACATTACAATAGTTCACGAATATTCCACAATTACAACAGAAACAGATAGATACAAGATGACTCGAACGAGCCAGGGTTACAACTGATACATTACGAAGATCCAAAATAACAGCGGAAGAAACAACACATCGTCCGTCTACGGACAAGATCCAAATTGGACTAAGAGTCCTGAAGATAACCGAGAGCGTCCAATCCCTGCCCAGGCCAAGCCGGAGGGATTCCCAAGCTAACGTCGTCAGACTTCAAACCTGTTGACTGCAAGTTGGAATTTGCAGCCACGAAAGAGATTCGTGGGTCAGTACGGTTAAGTACTGGCAAGGGGGATAAAACCCATACTCACAAGAATACCGGCGTAGCCAGTCATCACAAGATACAAATACTTTAGGATCAACGGAAAGAAAGGGGGGTTATTGCAAATAAGCGACAGCAGGCTGCACTAACCAACTACAGAGATTCTATTACTTCCAACTATCAGAAAGGGGATAAGATCGAGTAATAGTAACCAACTGAAAGATAACTTCAAACAAACCCATCCTGGATCTCGCCCCTTATCCGAAGAAGCAATCCGAGGATAACTCACACAGTTGAGTTAATGATGGTTCAGATTATTGTGTCAATAAGCCTATTACTAGTCAAGTTGTTAATCATTGGGTGAAAGGTTGTTATTCATTAGGTTTAAGTTGTCCTGAGTACTTGTTAGCCAGTACTTTCACCAAGTAATCCATAACCGCGGAAAACACGGCTTCTCGAGAAGATTATCCCTGCAGGGGTGCACCATAGTAACCGTACACGCATGAATATCCCGCCAGATGGGAAGCGATCCCACCAAGCGGGACACTCAACACAACCAACCCTTCTTCGCATCAGGCCCAAAGCACCGCGTGCTGTGCGTGCGCGGCTAATCGAGCCCCCCGAAGAAAAGGAGGACCCTCATAGCACTGGAAGACCACGCCGCCCTAAATGCCGACTACAAAAGTTCCACCCTGGCGCCAAGGGTTCGTACCTGCATATGATGCAGCAAATGGAACACCCGAACTAGTACGGCGATTTGGACGAGATGCGAATCGAGTCAGTTGAGGGGGGCGCCCATACTCGCTTCCCACATGCGGGTAGTGCGCTCATCATGGATCAGTAGACAAGACCCTTTTCCTATTAGGGTCGACACTAGCAGGCCTCAAAACCACAAAGGGCCTCCTGCCGGTGCCTTATCAGCAAATTATTATTTAGTCATATCATTAGCATGATTGATTGATTAAACATCGAGCCCCCAGAACGTAATAGAAATATTAACAGAAAGTAACGGTTAACAGACTCGAGCAAAACAACCTAAGCAGGATAGTAAGACACGGGCAACAAGCAATGGTTATAGGTATGGGGGTGAGGCAATATCAAGGTTAAGGGATTCATGTGATGGGTTCGTAACAGAAACAACTACCACTAAGGCTAGCAGAAAAGAATCAACGGAAAGAATCGGTAACAAGTGATGAAAGGCAGCCATATGGCAGCAAGTGAGTATACTTGCCTGAGATCCCGCAAGGTAGCAGAACTTGTCGTTGCTCACATCATCTCAACGTCCTATCCGGAAAGAAGCAACGAACCTCGAACAAACACCGGATGCAACAATTACTACTACGGCAAAAGATCCAGCATGATCAAGGTATGGATGCATGACAATTTAATTGATGCATAGAAATAAACTAGTTGACAAGTTAAACAAATTTAAATGGACCCATATGCAATTTGAGTTGCATATGAAAAGCCCATGGATTATGGTTGAAACAATTGTTTTCCAACTAATCATCAGGTGAAAGTGGTTTAGTATGATGCATGGAAAAGGGAAACAGCAAAATAACAACATTAGAATCAATTTAAGATAGGGTGTAGCAATTTAGAATTTTATTATTAACTTAGGGAAATTTTGGGTGCCTTAAAGGGAACACACAAGTATTTGTTGTTTTCAACCATTTAAAATGTTCAAAACGAATAACAAAGTTGATATTTGAAAAGAACATCAAATTTTAGTTGGATTACATGTTTCACATTTTGAAATTGGACTTAGGATTATTTAATTATGAATTAAACAATATTAAACAATTTTTAATTGAATTAAACAAGATTTAAATTGTTTAGGCAATTTAAATTATTCAAAACAGAAAACAAAAATTATATTTGAATAGGTTATTTAAAATGGTATGGAAAACATACTTTATTTGCATTTATTGGATTAATAAATAATTAGTTATGGATTTTAGAAATTAGCATTTGTAATATTTAAGTTTGAATTTTAAATACATTTGAAGTTTCCAAAACAGTACACAAATTGGATATTTGGAAAGTTTAGGAAATTTGGATCTGAAAACATATAAAGTTTTTATTTATTGGGTTTACAGAACAAAAGATATTAAATTTTGAAGTTTTATATTCAATTTTGTTGTTTAAATGGATTTAGTAATTAATAGGAATGCGCAGAAACCTTTTGTTACGGATCTGCTTCCTACCCTAGCCGCTGCCGTGCGGGCCCAGGCCTAGGTGGCAGCCACGCAGGCGGGTGCACGGTGAGGTGGAAGTGGCGGTCACTGACGGGAGGGACCCCGTTGTCAGCGCGGTGGAAATAAACGAAAAAAGGGGTGCGCGGCCGCTGGGTTTCGAACCCAGGACCTGCACTGCGCGGACGGAACGCAGTACCACTGCGGTGCGGTCGCTGTTTGCGATACAGAGAGGGGTGGCTACCTTTTGAGCAGATCTGCCGAGGGGTTTTTCGTTTCTGACGAAACTGACGGACCAAAACCATCCGCAACCGATCGATGCTCGCCGGCGTAGGTCCACGACGGGGCGGTGGCGGCTCGCGGTGTGCGTGCGGTTCGCGGAGACGTGCAGTGGTGCGATGGGGTGAAGGGTGGAGGCGAACAGGGGAAAGGAGGAGGCGATCGGGGCTCACCGGGTTCTGCTGTCGAGGCTCGGTCGACGGAGAGGGAGGCGACGGCGCGGTCCACCCCATGGCTACCAGCAAGCGGCGAGGGGGGCGGTGAGGTCCAGGAGACGCGGCGGTTCCATTTTCCTCCTCGGAGGCGCCTCGAGGTGGCCAGGGTGATCGGAGCTAGGGGAGCTAGGTGGTGCCTGACGGCAGTGGATGCAGACGACAGAGAAAGCAGAGGGAGGAAGGTAGAGGACGGCGGCGCAGGAAGAAGGGGACTAGGGTTCTAGGGCTAGCATCAGAGGGGGGGGTAGGTACTTAAGGAGGAAGAAAACCTTGTACGGCATGGCATCCAGGGGGTGGGGATCGATCGGATGGTTGTTCTGGTGTTCGTACAGGGTGACGTGGGGGTGGAGGAAGAAGACAGAAAAGAGAGGGGTATGGGCCAGAAAGGTAATTGGGCTGGGGAGAAAGAAAAAGATGGGGTGGGCTTGGTTCTTCTCCTTGGCTGTTATTATTTTTATTTTTCCTATTGGTTGATTTTTTTTTTTGTAAAGAATAAAAGAGATAGAGGGATGGAAAAGGGGTTAGGGTTTTATTTTTTAGGTTTATAAATACATTTGATTGTTTTTGCAAAACAGCACATAAAGGTAATGTTAACCAAAATTTAAATTGTTGATTTGATTTCTATTTTGTTAAATTCCAAAATAAGGTTGGGGTGTTTAGTTGATAGTTAGATTTTTATTAATTTGCAAAACAACAACAACAAGGTAGTTAAAAGTAATTTCAACAACTTGAAATTAGTAATTGGATATTAAATGGTTAGGTGATTTTCCAGATAGGGTTTGGTTGGAAATTTGGATTTAACAAATTTTATTTAATAAGCAACAAACAATGATACAAACATTATGGAAATTAGTTTGTTTGCCAAATTTTAATTTTCAAACCCATATTGAAATATGATAAATAAGATTGATTGGATTTGAATGCTTGGAAATTGCCATTAGAGTTTTTTAACAAAAGGGAAGAAATTTTGATTAACAGGCAATTGATTAAAACAAATTCAACCATTGAAAAACAATGGAGGGGTTTTGGTTGCAAGTTTGAAATTGGAAGTTTTGAGCAAGGGGTGGAAGTTTAAATTGTTTTGAAATTTCCAGTTGTGATGCAAACATGGTGCAATGCAATGTGATGCATATGATGCAAGCAAAAAAAACAAACAGGTAACACCCCAGGTGTTACAGACGACACCACTAACAAGGGATTGCGCCCTCGCAATCCACCTGCTAACCCGGGAGGGGAAAGAAGTTCGACTGTCGATTCTTCGTGCTTCCAGTTGATCTCCTCGACACCACTAACAAGGGCTTCTCGACACCACTAACAAGGGATTCTTGCTGGGAGTGATGACGATATTCTTCCACCAGGAAACTTCCGATGATCGAACCTATTAGGTTAAGGGCTCAGAAAACGTCCACCCACGTAGGATCCTAACACTTTGAAAGATTGAGTACGAGAGTAGACTCCAAAACAAATAAGATGGGAGAGGAATAGAATAGAGATAAGGAGAAAAACAAGAATCCTATTGAGATGTTTTTCCAAAATAGTTTAGCAGAAATAGTTTTTGACACTCTAGAAACAACGACCGTTAGCTAGGTTAACCTACAGGCTTTGCGGACCCGTTGCTTCGATAACCATTCGTATCGAAACAATATCGGGAATCGGAACCAAGGCTCTGATACCATTTTGTGACGCCCCGAGATCGGGCACTATGCAGATTTCAGCATTCCCGCCAAAATCCACATAATAACCGATTCCAGGTTGCCATTTATGATAACATTACAATAGTTCACGAATATTCCACAATTACAACAGAAACAGATAGATACAAGATGACTCGAACGAGCCAGGGTTACAACTGATACATTACGAAGATCCAAAATAACAGCGGAAGAAACAACACATCGTCCGTCTACGGACAAGATCCAAATTGGACTAAGAGTCCTGAAGATAACCGAGAGCGTCCAATCCCTGCCCAGGCCAAGCCGGAGGGATTCCCAAGCTAACGTCGTCAGACTTCAAACCTGTTGACTGCAAGTTGGAATTTGCAGCCACGAAAGAGATTCGTGGGTCAGTACGGTTAAGTACTGGCAAGGGGGATAAAACCCATACTCACAAGAATACCGGCGTAGCCAGTCATCACAAGATACAAATACTTTAGGATCAACGGAAAGAAAGGGGGGTTATTGCAAATAAGCGACAGCAGGCTGCACTAACCAACTATAGAGATTCTATTACTTCCAACTATCAGAAAGGGGATAAGATCGAGTAATAGTAACCAACTGAAAGATAACTTCAAACAAACCCATCCTGGATCTCGCCCCTTATCCGAAGAAGCAATCCGAGGATAACTCACACAGTTGAGTTAATGATGGTTCAGATTATTGTGTCAATAAGCCTATTACTAGTCAAGTTGTTAATCATTGGGTGAAAGGTTGTTATTCATTAGGTTTAAGTTGTCCTGAGTACTTGTTAGCCAGTACTTTCACCAAGTAATCCATAACCGCGGAAAACACGGCTTCTCGAGAAGATTATCCCTGCAGGGGTGCACCATAGTAACCGTACACGCATGAATATCCCGCCAGATGGGAAGCGATCCCACCAAGCGGGACACTCAACACAACCAACCCTTCTTCGCATCAGGCCCAAAGCACCGCGTGCTGTGCGTGCGCGGCTAATCGAGCCCCCCGAAGAAAAGGAGGACCCTCATAGCACTGGAAGACCACGCCGCCCTAAATGCCGACTACAAAAGTTCCACCCTGGCGCCAAGGGTTCGTACCTGCATATGATGCAGCAAATGGAACACCCGAACTAGTACGGCGATTTGGACGAGATGCGAATCGAGTCAGTTGAGGGGGGCGCCCATACTCGCTTCCCACATGCGGGTAGTGCGCTCATCATGGATCAGTAGACAAGACCCTTTTCCTATTAGGGTCGACACTAGCAGGCCTCAAAACCACAAAGGGCCTCCTGCCGGTGCCTTATCAGCAAATTATTATTTAGTCATATCATTAGCATGATTGATTGATTAAACATCGAGCCCCCAGAACGTAATAGAAATATTAACAGAAAGTAACGGTTAACAGACTCGAGCAAAACAACCTAAGCAGGATAGTAAGACACGGGCAACAAGCAATGGTTATAGGTATGGGGGTGAGGCAATATCAAGGTTAAGGGATTCATGTGATGGGTTCGTAACAGAAACAACTACCACTAAGGCTAGCAGAAAAGAATCAACGGAAAGAATCGGTAACAAGTGATGAAAGGCAGCCATATGGCAGCAAGTGAGTATACTTGCCTGAGATCCCGCAAGGTAGCAGAACTTGTCGTTGCTCACATCATCTCAACGTCCTATCCGGAAAGAAGCAACGAACCTCAAACAAACACCGGATGCAACAATTACTACTACGGCAAAAGATCTAGCATGATCAAGGTATGGATGCATGACAATTTAATTGATGCATAGAAATAAACTAGTTGACAAGTTAAACAAATTTAAATGGACCCATATGCAATTTGAGTTGCATATGAAAAGCCCATGGATTATGGTTGAAACAATTGTTTTCCAACTAATCATCAGGTGAAAGTGGTTTAGTATGATGCATGGAAAAGGGAAACAGCAAAATAACAACATTAGAATCAATTTAAGATAGGGTGTAGCAATTTAGAATTTTATTATTAACTTAGGGAAAT
Organism: Alopecurus myosuroides; assembly: GCA_028641055.1. Taxonomy (NCBI): domain Eukaryota; kingdom Viridiplantae; phylum Streptophyta; class Magnoliopsida; order Poales; family Poaceae; genus Alopecurus; species Alopecurus myosuroides. The sequence goes on from CM054059.1 coordinate 290,346,090, forward strand.
TTTGGGTGCCTTAAAGGGAACACACAAGTATTTGTTGTTTTCAACCATTTAAAATGTTCAAAACAAATAACAAAGTTGATATTTGAAAAGAACATCAAATTTTAGTTGGATTACATGTTTCACATTTTGAAATTGGACTTAGGATTATTTAATTATGAATTAAACAATATTAAACAATTTTTAATTGAATTAAACAAGATTTAAATTGTTTAGGCAATTTAAATTATTCAAAACAGAAAACAAAAATTATATTTGAATAGGTTATTTAAAATGGTACGGAAAACATACTTTATTTGCATTTATTGGATTAATAAATAATTAGTTATGGATTTTAGAAATTAGCATTTGTAATATTTAAGTTTGAATTTTAAATACATTTGAAGTTTCCAAAACAGTACACAAATTGGATACTTGGAAAGTTTAGGAAATTTGGATCTGAAAACATATAAAGTTTTTATTTATTGGGTTTACAGAACAAAAGATATTAAATTTTGAAGTTTTATATTCAATTTTGTTGTTTAAATGGATTTAGTAATTAATAGGAATGCGCAGAAACCTTTTGTTACGGATCTGCTTCCTACCCTAGCCGCTGCCGTGCGGGCCCAGGCCTAGGTGGCAGCCACACAGGCGGGTGCACGGTGAGGTGGAAGTGGCGGTCACTGACGGGAGGGACCCCGTTGTCAGCGCGGTGGAAATAAACGAAAAAAGGGGTGCGCGGCCGCTGGGTTTCGAACCCAGGACCTGCACTGCGCGGACGGAACGCAGTACCACTGCGGTGCGGTCGCTGTTTGCGATACAGAGAGGGGTGGCTACCTTTTGAGCAGATCTGCCGAGGGGTTTTTCGTTTCTGACGAAACTGACGGACCAAAACCATCCGCAACCGATCGATGCTCGCCGGCGTAGGTCTACGACGGGGCGGTGGCGGCTCGCGGTGTGCGTGCGGTTCGCGGAGACGTGCAGTGGTGCGATGGGGTGAAGGGTGGAGGCGAACAGGGGAAAGGAGGAGGCGATCGGGGGCTCACCGGGTTCTGCTGTCGAGGCTCGGTCGACGGAGAGGGAGGCGTCGGCGCGGTCCACCCCATGGCTACCAGCAAGCGGCGAGGGGGGCGGTGAGGTCCAGGAGACGCGGCGGTTCCATTTTCCTCCTTGGAGGCGCCTCGAGGTGGCCAGGGTGATCGGAGCTAGGGGAGCTAGGTGGTGCCTGACGGCAGTGGATGCAGACGACAGAGAAAGTAGAGGGAGGAAGGTAGAGGACGGCGGCGCAGGAAGAAGGGGACTAGGGTTCTAGGGCTAGCATCAGAGGGGGGGTAGGTACTTAAGGAGGAAGAAAACCTTGTACGGCATGGCATCCAGGGGGTGGGGATCGATCGGATGGTTGTTCTGGTGTTCGTACAGGGTGACGTGGGGGTGGAGGAAGAAGACAGAAAAGAGAGGGGTATGGGCCAGAAAGGTAATTGGGCTGGGGAGAAAGAAAAAGATGGGGTGGGCTTGGTTCTTCTCCTTGGCTGTTATTATTTTTTTTTTCCTATTGGTTGATTTTTTTTTAGTAAAGAATAAAAGAGATAGAGGGATGGAAAAGGGGTTAGGGTTTTATTTTTTAGGTTTATAAATACATTTGATTGTTTTTGCAAAACAGCACATAAAGGTAATGTTAACCAAAATTTAAATTGTTGATTTGATTTCTATTTTGTTATTTGAATTCCAAAATAAGGTTGGGGTGTTTAGTTGATAGTTAGATTTTTATTAATTTGCAAAACAACAACAACAAGGTAGTTAAAAGTAATTTCAACAACTTGAAATTAGTAATTGGATATTAAATGGTTAGGTGATTTTCCAGATAGGGTTTGGTTGGAAATTTGGATTTAACAAATTTTATTTAATAAGCAACAAACAATGATACAAACATTATGGAAATTAGTTTGTTTGCCAAATTTTAATTTTCAAACCCATATTGAAATATGATAAATAAGATTGATTGGATTTGAATGCTTGGAAATTGCCATTAGAGTTTTTTAACAAAAGGGAAGAAATTTTGATTAACAGGCAATTGATTAAAACAAATTCAACCATTGAAAAACAATGGAGGGGTTTTGGTTGCAAGTTTGAAATTGGAAGTTTTGAGCAAGGGGTGGAAGTTTAAATTGTTTTGAAATTTCCAGTTGTGATGCAAACATGGTGCAATGCAATGTGATGCATATGATGCAAGCAAAAAAAAACAAACAGGTAACACCCCAGGTGTTACACCCATGATGTTGTACTATGTTCCAATCACTGTTTTTATATACCAGCATTTTCAGTGGAGCCCGTTAAGGTTGAACATCCACCTAGAGAAAATAGCTACACAACATCACAACTGAACAATACACTATGCCTTGAATTATCAGTTTGGCGTAAAATAGTTTCACTAAATGTCTTACCAGTACTAGACTGCAGAAGGCTGCCCCTCGGGTGGAGCATATTAGTCCCACTCCTGGCTTATTCATAAACTTATTAGAGATCACCCAATCTCATAGATTGTGACCAGCAGTCAGGCTCATATAGGTGTGTTCCTCCAAAGATTGCTCTGTAGGATAGAATCTTTATTATACAAGCCTTGGAACATATTAAGATGAAAGTCAACCTGCCACACAGTTTTTGTGAGTACTGCATCTCCAGCGGAGTGGATTAGTAAAAATTACTCTCCTCAGTTACCCACTAGCTTGTTTTTCAGGTCCTACTTCACGGGATCTCCGATCGCATAGGTTGGGTTACTGTCATGGCAACTCATGTGGGTCTCATACCCATCTCCCTCGACGCACTTTCTATCGCACCACGTGATAGCCCTTTAGCAAAGGGATCTGCCAGATTCTTAGCCGACTGGATATAATCCACCGCTATCACTCCGGAGTTTCTTAAATGTATGAAAACTTTTAATCTCATTTTTATGTCCTTTGTGGACTGTGCATTCTCCTTTGAACTCTTCACCTTGACAATTACCGTTTGATTGTCATGCGACATAAGGATAGCCGGTACTGGCTTTTCAACCACAGACAAGTCCATCAAAAAATCTCGAAGCCATCCTGCTTCGACACTAGACGTATCTAACGTTGTTAATTCTGCTTCCATTGTTGATCTCGTTAAGATTGTTTGCTTGCAAGACGTCCAGGAAACAACACCACCTCCAAGGGTAAACACATACCCAATTGTGTCTTTCATCTCATCAGCATTAGAGATCCAATTCGCATCACAATATCTTTCAAGTACCATAGGATATCCATTGTAGTGAAATCCATGGTTCACGGTACCTTTCAGATAGCGCATAATACTTTCTACATCATGCCAATGCACATCACCCGGATTGGAAACAAACCGGCTTAGTTTGCACACAGCAAACATTATGGCATGCCTCATAGCGCTCGCTAGGTACATGAGTGAACCAAATATTTGAGAATACCTTAGTTGATCCTTAGTTGTGCCTTCGAACTTCTGAATCCGCACACTAGGATCAAATGGTGTTGGAGAAATTTTTCAGTCCGGATATCCAAAACGACTCAAAACCTTCTTGAAATAATGGGATTGCATAAGTTTAATCTCGCCCTCATTGTCTCTCAATAGCTTGATATTCAAAATAACATCAGCCACACCAAGATCTTTCATCTCAATTTTCTGGGATAGAAACGACTTAACCTCATCGATTACTTTGAGGTTGGTCCCAAATGTCAGTATGTCATCAACATACAAACACAGTATAACTCCTCCACCCCCACCCTGGCGATAGTATACGCATTTGTCAGCTTCATTCACAACAAAGCCAACAGATGTTAAAGTTGTATTGAACTTCTCATGCCATTGCTTAGGTGCTTGTTTCAGCCCATATAAAGATTTCGGTAACTTGCACACCTTTCCTTCCTGGCCATCTATCACAAAGCCATCCGGAAGACTACGAAGTCCTACTAGTTCGATAAGTCCCGTTCCTTAATTGGGGAAAACTTACTCTATACTGCATCATACCTTCCGCTTGGGTTCTCCCAATGAGCGTGTGATCACGTCGTCATCAAGTACTCATGTTCTAGAACTTTTCATTTGATAAAATAGAGATATTGAAAACAATTTTGAAAGAGGTGTATGTCTATGTCAATGAATGGTAATGAAAAACTTATCATAATCCATGTCAAGCAAAGTGTTTAGACTTTTGAGAGCGGTTTCTGTTGTTTATTAGTTTGGCACTTCCCCCACCTTTCTTTCATAAATCAGGGCTAGCCGTGTTCACGGGTACCCACGAGCTTTCATAAAACCATGGGGAAGTGCCTTTTTTGTTATTATTTGGCACTAGGTCTCTACATATTTAAATGAGCACAGATTCCATGCTCATAAGGTGAAAGAAGGAAGAAGAACTTTGCTTGACACAAACCATAAAAAACTTTTAAGTACTTCCTCATGAGCTAAAACAAGAACACAAAACGGGTTATAATTTTTGAAGGTTTTAGTGGTAGCACACGAGAAATTTACTTGGAGTGGCGGTTAAATACCACATATAGGTATATATGGTGGACACATCTGGCATACTTTGGTTTTTGGGAGTTGGATGCACAAGTAAAGCTCATACTCAGTACAACTGTAGTCTATCAAAAGAATATGAACGACCAACTAAGAGAGCAATAACGGCCATAATCATGTATAGCGACAAAACATCATTAATCAAAGCATGAAGTGATATTACAAGTAAAAACCTAAATGATCATCAAGCTAGAAGTGGATTTTTTGTAGTCATAACATGGTGTGAGCATGCGCCAAGTCCATCTATATAAAACATTCAAATGAGAATTACCACAATACCGTGCTTCAATTTGAACGAACAACACATGATTAAATTCAATGCCACATTAAGAACTCTCAGCTATTTGAGACTAGTAATGATACATCGTAAATAAATAAGCACACAATTAAAATAATATCTAACATGACATGGCAAAGCCTATGCCACAGTCAAAACAAGCTTCCTATTGCACCACTCTAAGCTTGAAACAATTTACTCTTCTCCAACACCAATCAACTTATTCGAAAAAACTCTCAAACCAAATAATTATTAAATACCAGAGATATAATCAAATATAACTGAAGCAAATCAACAAGCTCTGAATAAAATTCGAGTGAAAAACAAGAGCTAAACGTAGTACTAGCAAAAACTGAACACTCGCAGAACAATAAGAGTGAAAACTAGAGTGTTCTAGGCAATGAAAACAGAGCGTATCTCCCCCTAAATAAAAGTGCTAGGATCCAACCAAAAGATACAACAAATAAAACAAAAACAAACATAAAGAAAAATAAAAAGATGCTCCAAGAATAACACATATCATACGAAGCAATAAAAATATAGTGTTTTGAAAGAAACCTGCTATTTTTGTTGATGAAGAAGGGGATGCCCAAGATTTAACACTTGTACTTCTTGGATATGTCCTGGGGTGACATGGGCATCCCCAAGCTTGAGCTTTTGTCCATCCTTCATCTCATCACATCATTCTACTGTCCCTACACTTGAAAACTTCCTCCACCTAAAACTTCTCACAATCTTTATGATCACGTTAGTGTAATCAAAATAATAAATCCACTTAGTTCAGTATCAACACAAGTCTCACCCTAAAAAATTAGCTATTTTCACAACTTATTTTAAATATCCCTCTCTCAAAAGAACACCAAAAGAAAAAGATTAAAACGCAAGTGCAAATATTGGCAGAAATCTGTCAAAACAGAACAGTCGGTAAAGATGGTTTTTTTCGAAAATATTTTGTTGCTCAAATAAAAAAGTGGGAAACTAATGAAAGTTAGATAACAACCTAGGTAATGTGTATATTGTTTCAAAGCAATAGGACGTTCTGGCTGAGAGATATGAATTGTTTGGTAACAGCCTAGAAATCTGTTTCAGAACATCAACTTCCCAACTCGCACTACCTCTCAATTAGAGGTTAATCTTGGCACAAAAACAAAATAAAAATGACAAGGAGTGATTGCTACAGGGGTAACAACTTCCAAAACAGAAAAATAACAAAAGAAAACAGAAGAAAAACAAAGGTGGGTTGCCTCCTAGAAGAGCTTTTCTTTAACGCCTTCTAGCTAGGCATGAAGAACGAATCAAGTATTATCAATAGAATCATGGGTAGTCCCCACAAGGGACTCAAAAGGTAACTTAGTTCTCTTTATAGGGTAATGTTCTATGCCCTTTGTAAGGGGTGACTAAAATCTTCTAGTTCCCTCTTTCGTATCAATAATGGCACCAACGGTGTGAAGAAAAGAGCTCCCCAAAATGATAGGTCAAGAAGCATTGCATTCAATATCCAAAACAAGAAATCAATGGGGACATAAGAATAAGAGAAAATAGTTTTGTTGTTTTTGAGTTTTTAAGAAACGACAAACAAAGAGGAGAGAAGACACAAACAAAGAGACATGAAATAAAAAAACAAGGGAAAACCGAGAAACAAGAAAACAAGCAGAATGAGAAGATGTAGAGAGAAGAAAACAAAACAAAGAGAACACATAAGTGTTTTTGGTGTTTTCTGAATAAGCAAGGAAGCGATAGAGGAAACAACAAGTTATAAATATTTTTGAGTTTTTCAATAAGAAACATGGGAACACAAAAGAGAGATAATAAAACCGAAAAGAGCGAGAACACGAAGAAGAAAATAACTAAAAAAACAAAAACAGAAAAAGAGACAAATACTAGCAGGTCTAAAAGAATATACAAGTATCAAGTAATACGCCAACATAACTAGTGAGTAGGAATCATAAAGCAATTGTCAGCATATACGTACTCCCCAAGATTAGGCCTTTGGCCTACTGGTAGCGCTGATCCCACGGGTTCCATCCCGATGACTACTGCTCCTGCATGTACTCATATTGTTGGTAAGGTATGAGATGCATATCTGATTGTGTAGATCTTGCACTCGTTGGGATACCCCAAGAGGAGGGTGTGATGAGCACATCGATAGCAAGTTTTCCCCTTAGTTAAGAACCAGGGTTATCAATCCAGTAGGAGAAAGAGAATCTTCGGAAGGTTGATGCCACTGACGTTGGTGCTGGCGCTTCACCGGTGTCAGCAACAACGTGGAACCTGCACACAACCCAACCAAAATACTTTGCCCCAACGGTACAGTGAGGTTGTCAATCTCACCGGTCTTGCTGAAAACAAAGATTAGACGTATAGTGTGGAAAAATAGTGTATGCTTGCAGAAAGTAAAGAAAGCAGGAAATTGTTGTGGTTTGTTTAACAGTGTGGAAAAATAGACCGGGGTTCATAGTTTCAATAGTGGTGTCTCTCCATAAAAGATAGCATGCTGGGTGAACAAATTACAGCTGGGCAATTGACAAATAAAGGTTGCACCGTAGTGCACAATATGACATGAATATTACTATGCTATTTAGTGCGGGCATTACAACAAGATACATAGACCGACATCCATCTGCATCTATGACTAATAATCCACCCTCAGGTTATCATCCGACTCCCCTCAGGTATTAAGTTGCAAGCAACAGATAATTGTATTAAACAAAGTGTGTAATGTAAGAAATGATTATGCACGCGGGCACTCTCGCCGCTGTTTTCTCCCTAATGGAAACATCACATTCTCCCCATTCACGTTTCTATCACTTGAGCAAGGCAACAAGGAGGCATGAACCCACTATCGAGCATAAATACTCCCTCTTGGAGTCACTAGCAACTACTTGGCTAGAATAACCACTAGCAACGGAGAGCATGCAAGATCACAAATAACATATGCAAATAAAGACTATAATCAACTTGGCATAAGGTCAATATTCATCGGATTTCAGCAAACACAGCACAAAAAATTACATAAGATCAATCTCGATCATGATAGGAAGCTCACGAGATCTAAACATGGAGGCATATGAGGAGAAGACAACCATCTAGCTACAGCTACGAACCCGTAGTCCAAGGATGAACTACTCACGCATCACTCCGGAGGCAGGCATGGTGATGAAGAGGCCTCCGGTGATGATCTCCTCTCCGGCAGGGTGCCGGAAACAGCTTCAGAACCCCCCTGATCTGGGGTTGATGGTGACGCCGACTGCAAAACTTTTTCGGGGATTTTGATCAGGTGTTTAGGGTTTTCCATCCGGGGGGCTTAAATAGGCGAAACGGCAAAGGCGGTGGAGGCCGGCGGGCCCCACTCCCATAGCTGGCGCGGCCAGGGGGCCGCGCCACCCTATGGTGTGGCCCCCCTGCTGCCCCTCTTGCTCCTCTTCGGTCTTCTGGATGCTTCCGAGGAAAATAGGACTTCTGGGCTTCGAATTTTCCAATTTCGATAATATTTCCAGAACAACTTTTCTGAAAGTAAAAAACAACAGAAAACATGGAACTGGCTCTGTGGCATCTTGTTAATAGGTTAGTCCGGAAAATCGATAAAAATTACATAAAGAAGGGAGAAAACATGTAGCAATTGGCATAATATGATCATGGGGCATCAGAAATTAGGGATACATTTATGACGTATCAAGCATCCCCAAGCTTAGTTCCTACTCATCCTCGAGTAGGTAAACGATAAAACAATAATTTCTGAGGTGAAATGCTACTAACACAAACTTGATCAATCTAATGTAAAAGCATATGCACGATGAGATCATAAGACTTTAAACACAGGCATGATAAATAAAACTTTAATAATAAAGCATAGCAATTACCTTGCATCATGAAGAGTAACTCAAATATATTATCATGAATAATAATGCAAAGAAAGGTAAACGTTTGTTTCAGGTATAGAGAAAGCATGACAAAGTGATATTTGATAGTCCTTAAGAGTGGGGCAAAACATAAATGCCAGGACACCTTCAAAGTTCATGAGGAAGACTAGAACAAATAATAACACATCATGAATTAATTATTGATGCTTATGGGACAAATGCACACATAACTCAGAATAGCAAAAATGCTCTCTCAACTGTGCATAAAATTAGAAGATGGAGACTCAACATAAAATTAAAAGAAAGGCCCTTCGCAGAGGGAAGCAAGGATCACTCATGTGCTAGAGCTTTTATTTTATTAAACAGAGGTATTAAAAGTTTGCCATTTGTGGAGGAATGTCTATATTTTGGGAAATGTATGCTAAAGTCAACGAATGGTAAACAGAAAATACAGTACGTCACAAGTCAACTGGATTCACAAGAGCGGCTCCCATGGTGAAGGACGCAACTGGTGTAGAAGGTCATCCCTCTTTCTCTTTTGTTTACACAATTATGCTTTGACTGATAAATCAGGGGCAAAAATAGTGAAAAGAATTTGTTTGCATTAATTTGGGGCTGGGCACCCCGCTTCCAGCTCTTCTATTATTTGGATAAACGGATGAAGCCACTAGTCCAGGGTGTGAAATCAAACCAACACGTGAGATAAAGATTCTGTATTTACGTCCTCATGAGCAAAAACAGGAACATAAAGCAGGAGTGATTTTGAAGGTTTTAAAGGTAACATATGAGCAATTTACTTTGGAATGACAGTTAAATACCACATGTAGGTGGTATGGTGGACACAATGGGAATTTTTTTGGATTAAGCGAGTTTGGATGCACGAGTAGAGCTCATACTCAGTACAGGTGGAGGCTAGCAAAAAACTGGGAGCGACAAATCAAGAGAGCATAAAAGCCATAATCATGCATAGCAACATAAGCATCATTAATTAAAACATAAGCAGTATCAAAAGTTCAAAAACTAAGTGGTCATGGAGGCTATTAGTGACTGTTTTTTAGTCATAAAAATGGTGTGATCATGCGCCAAGTCAACCAACAAAAACATTCGAAAGAGAATACCATATATTGATGCTTTACTATGACAAGAACAACCCATGAGTCTTTAAATACATATTAAACACTCTCAGTTATTTGAGGCTAATCATGATACTCAATAACCACAAGGCTTTAAAACCAAAATAACATTTAGCATGGCATGAAAAAGTCCTAGCCACAGTCTATACAAGCTTCTACTAGTACTGTTATAAATTGTACTTCAAGCAGCAGTTTTCTTTTCTTTCTCCCAACAAGAACCATAAAAAACATGCTTTAACAAAAATACTCTTTATGATACAACAAGCAAAACACGAGAGTACTCAAATAATACTACTAAAACTAACAGATCTAACAAGAGATGCATGCAAAACAGGAGCTGAATAAAATACAGCAGCTAGGCAGAGATTAAGAATACAACGTATTCTCAAGAAAAGGCTAAGTGCGTCACTCTCCAGTAAAAGAATGCTAGGGTCCAACCAAGTTTATTATGAAAGTAAAAACAAACTGAAAGCAAAAGCAAAAGAAAACTTAAAACAAAAATAAAATATGCTCCAATTAAAGCACATAAGATGCGACCAAATAAAAATATAGTTTCACTAGAACTGACCTGATAATTTGTTGATGAAGAAGGGGATGCCTTGGGCATCCCCAAGGTTAGACGCTTGAGTCTTCTTGGAATTTTCTTGGATGTACAACCGGGGCATCCCCAAGCTTAGTCTTTTCACTCTTCTTGATCACATCATATCATCCTCTTCTCTTGACCCTTGAAAGCTTCATTCACATCAAAATTCTCACAATCTTCATTAGCAACATTAGTGCAATTGAAATAATAAATTCACATGGTTCAGTTTCAACACAAGTCTAAAACTCAAAAACACATTAGATACTATAACAACTCCTTTCAAAACTCTTTTTCTCAAAAGAATACCAAAAGAAAGAGTTTAAGATGCAAATGCGATAAATGGCAGAAATCTGTCAAAAACAGAACAACAGGTAAAGATCGATTTTTTCAAAACTCTTCTGTTGCTCAAGTCAAAAGGTGGTCTTCTAGAAAAATTTGCGTATATAACTCTGGATTAAGCACAAAAACGCTCAGGTGATTTTGAATTTTCTGTGATTTTTAACGGAATTTACAGTGGACAACAGAAATCCGAAATATAGGTTCAGCTTTCCACTAGTGGCTTTACTTGACTCAACAAAAACTCAAAAGAAAAGATACAGCGGGATTGCTAAGGAAATAGACAACACCCAGGTGCAAGCACACCAAATAAAACAAAGGAAAACTGAAATAAAACAACGAAATAAAACGGGTTGTCCTCCCGGTAGCGCTTTTCTTTAACGCCTTTCAGCTAGGCATAGAAAAATCAACTCAAGTGTTTTCAAGTGAAGAAGCATCAACATCAATACCAATAACTCTCTTTTTACTCCTCTTACCCTTCTTCTTGGGTTTGGGGAATGTGTGTTCACATGGTGTGAAGGTAAATTTTAATGTACCATTCCCCACAGCGCGTCCGCTAGGATTTTTTTTTTACTGGAGGACGCAACTCGAGTTAAGGCGCATACGTATGGTTGACAGTTTGGTGATTAATGGTGCATACGTATTCCTTCTTTTCCCCAGGATAAAAACTATGAGATGTCTTAGGTTTGCATAGAGTTAAGGCGGGACATCATAGATACCACGATATCATCCACTATATATAGATTTGTGCACGGAGGAAATCGCAACTAATGTCATTTTTCAGTTACAAGGCTGGACAAGGTGGTCACCGACGAAGGGTACGTCATGGCGTACGAGTCGAACCCTTGGTTTTGCATCATCGCAAGAATCTGGAAGCTTTCATTAGTGGGATTGATCTCCGGTAGTTGCACGTCTCCATTAAGGTACCTCACAACCTGCCGCATGTCAGGCCTCGAGTTGGCGAGAGGATGCGAGCACAACAATCCCAGCTTCAGCACGAGGCACGCCTCATCGACATCATATCCATGAAGCCTGGCATCCACGGTCTCGGTGAGCGACCCTTTGTGCCAATGCTCAAGCACCCAGTCGACGAGCATGAGCTGGTCGCCCCGTGAATTTTGGCTAATGGGTCGTTGCCCACACGTGACTTCAAGAAGGAATATCCCGAAGGCGAACACGTCCGTCAAGGGGGTCGCCTTGTTGGTGCGGCCAAGCTCCGGGGCAAGGTATCCTATGGTGCCCACCACATGCGTGGTCTCCGCGTTGGTGCCACGGTCGTACATCCTCGCCAGTCCAAAGTCGCCTAATCGGCCATTCATCTCACTGTCGAGGAGCACATTGCTGGCCTTGATGTCTCGGTGGATGATCACTTTCTCCCACTCCTCGTGGAGGTAGAGCAGCCCCGCAGCGATTCCTTTGACGATCCGGAGCCTCGTGTCCCAATCTAGAATCGACGGCTTCCCACCGTACAAGTGCTTGTCAAGGCTCCCGTTCGACATGTACTCGTAGACCAAGAGCAGTTCGCCTTTCCGCCTGCAGTAGCCAAGCAACTGAGCCAGATTCCGATGTTGCAGGCGCCCGATGCTGACAACCTCCGCGATGAACTCTTTCATGCCTTGTTTCGAGTCATGGGACACCTTCTTGACGGCGATCTCCAGCTTGGACACCGGGAGCGCCCCCTTGTATACCCTCCCGAACCCTCCCACGCCCAGCAGATTCTTGTCCTTGAAACCACCCGTGGCGCGGAACAGATCCTTGTACGAGAACCGGTGCGGCCCGAACTCCACCTCCCAGTCTTCCCGCACCTCCCTGTACTTGAGCCGCCGCCGTCTCAGCAGGACGGCCACGGTGCCAACGGCCAAGATGAACGCCGCCGTCGCTACGGGCGGGATGATCTCCGCGAGCCTGGGACGGCGCTCCGTGCCAAAGCGAGGCAGCTTCGGGAGCTTGGTGATGTCGATGGCCGGAGCAGGCCCGTCCATGGCGAAGCTCCAGCCGAGAACATAGTGTCGCGAGCTGAAGGACCCCGTCGCGGACGAGAAGCCCACGTTTGCCGTGTCGGTGAGCACCGTGGACAGGTCGTACGCCGTGGAGAGCAGCGGCTTGGCCGGTCTGGCCGTCCCCACGGGAGCCATGGCCACGGTGATCTGTTTCCCCTCGCCGTCGTAGTCCACCCACACCTGCATGGCCTCGCGGCTCGCGAGCGTCAGGTTGTGGAACGCGCCGTCATCGTCGCCCAAGTAGCCGGCGCTCCTGGACGCGACGGACGTCAGCCCGTCGACGTCGACGCCGACGTGGTTGCCGTCGATGTCGCGGAACTCGTTGTTCTGGTCGGTGTCGAGCTCCACGCCGAAGATGTGGTTCGCGGCGGCGCCGTTGCTGGTAACGTTGACAAAGCCCAGGTACTGACTTGGGAACGCGGCGGAGAAGTCGTAGCCGCTCGGCGCCACGAACAGAATGATGCCGTGACCGCAGTTGTCGGCGTCCGGGCAGAGGATGCCGAACACGAAGGAGGCCGAGAATGACCGCGACGTCGACGCGTTGCCGAAGCGGAACGGGGCCGGGTGGATGGCGTGGGCTTTCTGCCGGAGCGTGCCGTTGGTGAGCTCCAGCAGGCCTGCGGGGGTGACCGCGGCCGCGCCGCCAAGGGTGAGGTTAGCGCGGGCGAAGCCGTCGGAGTAGACGAACTGCTCGCTGACATTGTCTTCCGCGCTGCAGATAGCAAGGCTAACGGCGACGAGGAGGGGGAAGAGGAAGCAGCTAAATTTCTTGTATGCTTGAGGCATAGCAGCCGGAGTAGCTCCTGCCTACCGATAAGAAAGGCCAAGTCTGCAAGGGGTGGTTCTCTCAACTAGAACTTGTCTCAGCTTATAATATTATAGACCGGTCTTCCGAGAGAGGATTTCCCTGTCAGTGTCATAGGTCGCCAGGTCGGCAACAGTCAAATATTCACGCACCAAGTCAATAGTCAAAGTCTTCAGGCGAAGTTTGCAAGTTCACCCCTCAACAACACGCTAACTAACCTGCAGTCCACTCCTAGGTGGATAACCTCACTCCGACCCCATTCCAAACATAATTGTTCCCATCCCTCCTCTCCCCGCGGCGTGCCAGATCCGGCCAAGCTCCACGCCGTTCGTCTAGCCAGAGGGAAGGAGCCGCACCCGTCGACCTCGCCCTCCATCTCATCCTCGTCCTCCGACGTTCTCTTCTCGCGTGGCCGGCGAGGCGAGCTCGGCTCGCTCCGGGCGCACCTCGCATACACCTGCTCGAGGCCTCGGTTTCCCCTCTCCCTTGACCAGCGCCGTGGTCCCTCCACCGCCTGCCGAGCTCCTCGCCGTGTGTGTCACCATAGAGAGGGAAACACACCCGTTGACCTCACCCTCTATCTCGTCCTCGTCCCCCGTCGTCCTTTCCTCCCGTGGTCGGCGTTGTAGCCTGGCCAAAGGTAGCCCATTCCGGGCTGCAGGTCGCGGCGCTCGATCTCCGTCTCCCTCCATCTCGTCCTCGTCCTCTCCTGCGTGGACGACGATGTGGCCTCGCCGAGGGTAAGAAGCGCCGCTACTCCAGGGCAACCACCTCGACGCGCCTCCTCCTATCTGGTCGGCACCACGTCGCCAGTGGACGGGAGCGCGGAGTCACATATCCACCTTGCCCTGCAACTAGGAAAGGAGGTTGTAGATCCGACCTGCCCTCTTTCTTCTTCTTTTTTAAATTATTTTTCCTTTTATATTTTTTGTGTTGATCTGCCAAATCTTGTATGGTTTCATACAATTTTAGATAATTTCTTGGTATGAATTTATTGGATTCTTGTCTGAATCTTGTATGTACCAGTTGACTATTTGATTAGCTAGTTGTTGGATGTTTGAATCTATTTGATTTTTATGATTATAATGTTAGTTTTAAGATATTTACCAAAGTTGCAACGTTAAGGCTGAATACAGTGGCTGATCTTCTCAAACTACTTTTATGCAAGGTCATAACATCCTTGATGGGGTGGTTACCCTACATGAAACGGTCCATGAGATGCACCGCAAGAAGTTGAATGGGGTGATCCTAAAACTTGATTTTGAGAAATCTTATGATAAGGTTAAATGCTCCTTTCTTCAACAGACTCTTAAAATGAAAGGTTTTTCCTCTGAGTTTCGTGCATTAATTCAAAGTTTCATCTCGGGAGGAAGTGTTGCCATCAAGGTCAATGATGACATAGGCCGATACTTCCAAACAAAAAACGGGCTCAAACAAGGTAATCCTTTGTCGCCAATGCTATTTAATATAGTGGCGTATATGCTCGCTATTTTAATCGAACGTGCTAAGTCTGATGGTCAATTTGAAGGGGTCATTCCGCCTTTAGTGGATGATGGTTTGTCCATACTTCAATATGTCGATGATACAATTCTCTTTATGGATTATTTCATCGAAAAAGCAAAAAACCTGAAGTTAATTCTCTCAGCGTTCAAGAATTTGTCGAGGTTAAAGATAAATTTCCATAAGAGTGAATTTTTTTGTTTTGGTCAGGCCCAAAATGATGTTTCTCAGTATGACGAGATTTTTTGGCTCTGCGCAAGGACAATTTCCTATTAAGTATTTGGGTATTCCGATTCACTATCGGAGAATCACGAATGCTAAATGGAAACTGGTTGATGAACGTTTACAGCTAGGCTACACAGCTGGAAAGATAAATTATTATCCTTAGGGGGAAGATTAGTACTCATAAATTCAGTACTTAGTAATATGGTACTGTATATGATTTCTTTCTTCCAATTGCCAAAAGGGGTTCTAAAAAGACTGGATTATTTCCTGTCAAGATTCTTTTGGCAAGGCGATAATGAGAAGAGAAAGCACCGCTTGACTAAGCGGAGTGTGGTTTTCCGACCTAAAGATCAATGGGGGCTAGGGATTTATGACCTTGAGGTCAAGAATAGAGCCCTCCTTTATAAGTGGCTTTTTAAGCTGCTGACTGAGAATGGTGTTTGGCAGATCCTCCTAAGAAAAAAGTATGTGGGTTCACGAGCGCTATCACAGTTTTACTGGAAGCCTGGTGAGTCACACTTTGGGCTGACCTCATGGCCACCAAAAAGTATTTTTTTGCATGGGTCTTTCTCAATTCAGGATGGGTCGAAAATTAGTTTCCGGGAGGATGTTCGGTTGGGCAACACCACTCTTCGAGAACGCTTTCCTGCTTTGTATAGCATCGTGCGACATAAAAGCGATACACTCGCCAAGGTGATGGAATCTTCCCCACCTAATGTGTCGTTCACGAGAAGTTTGTTCGGTCCTAGACAAGCATCATGGAATGCCTTGGTGCAATGTCTTTCTTCCGTGCAACTGACGCAAGGATCAGATAGATTTCGGTGGAATCTACATGAGAATGGAAAATTCTTGGTGGATTCTATGTACAGAGCTTTAGTGCAACCTGAGATTCCAGTTGTTAATTTTAAGAAGATTTGGAAGATGAAGATACCATCAAAAACTAAAGTGTTTTCATGGTATCTCCGTCAAGGTGTTATTCTTATTAGAGATAACCTTCCTAGGTGGAATTGGCAAGGAAAACAATCGTGTGTCTTTTGTCCTCAGGACGAGACTATTAAACACCTTTTCTTTCGGTGCAATTTTGCTAAATCTATATGGTCAGCCATTGAGATAGCCTCGAACTTATATCCACCTAGTAGTGTTGCTAATATTTTTGTCAACTGGCTCAATGGTGTTGATCCTAGGTTTAAGCCACTAATTAGGGTCGGAGCGATTGCTGCTGTTTGGTCTCTATGGCTATGCAGAAATGATAAGTTTTTTAATGATAAAAATATTTCTCTTCTGCAGGTCATTGACCGGTGTATGACTTCGATCCGTTCTTGGGCGCCTTTTCAATGTGTGGATCATCGTTCCCTGATCATGGAGGCGTGTACGAGGTTGGAGGATTCGGCGAGAGCTATTTTTACCCTTCATGGATGGAAGCATAATCTTCGGATTGGTCCTCCAGTAGTTTAGGCGTCTTTACAATTTCTCATGATGATATGTAATTCGCCTTTTTTACGTTGTTTTGTCTCGTTGTGGACTTGTAGCTGTGTGCGTCTTAGCTATGCAGAGGCCGGGTACATGCTAAAACCTTTTAAGTAATAAAGTTCCCATTATTGAAAATAAATAAATATTGTGTATTGAATCTGTATTGGGACGTTTACAAATCTTGTTAAGCTTGATACTTTGTGAAACTTATTTAAATTTGTGGATCTATGTGAATTTTTAATAATTCTTCTCTCAAATTTGGATGAAAATTGCATGAAACTATTAATAACCCAGATAAAGAAAAACAAGGACATATCAAAACTTATTTATTCCTATGAATTATGCATGGACAATACACGAATCTCTGTTTGCATCATGTATGAATCTTGGAAAAAAAATATTGTGTGAATATTAATTTTGAAAATTCTTGGAAAAATTTATTTCGTAAGAAAAATATTAGACATGAAAGTAACAGTTGACTATTATGAGTATTGTTCATATTCTTGAAAGAAAAGATTGTATGAAATACTATTGAATATTATTGGAAAAATATTGTGAAAAATAAAGTCAAATTCTGGGATGAAACTAAAGATTTATTGAAGTTTTTTAGTTGAAACATCCAACAAATTATTCAAAAAAATTGTGTAGTGTGAGGGGAGAAACATTGTTTAATCTTTTAAAACGTTTTTTAATCTGGACAAATATGTTTGGTAAAATTAAAATAGAGACATGGAAGTATATAAGAAGAAGAGGGGAACACTTACTTGCAAATAGCTAAAACTGTAAGGTGTGCTATGCAAATCTACAATGCGACTTAAGAATCACGTAGGAGGGTTGTCTTGCAAAAATCCGTAGCATGAATCTCAAACAAATGGATCAAATGGATGGCCCAGATAGTATGGGGGGCAACATACGAGTGGTTTTGTATTTTTGCTGGTCTTCCGACCCAAGGAAAAAGACTATGGAACCGCTTATAGGGCATGCAATTCTGTATCCTCTCTGTTTACACTTTGATAGAAGTTAGTAATAAAGTGTTTCTCGTTTACTAGTTGGCATGTACAACGTGCAACAAGGAGTAAAAGAACGTATCATGGTCTACGTAGATTAATTCTTTTCATGCAAATCGATAGTACAGATAGCTCAACAATATGGTACTCAAAATCATGGAAATACACTTTATCAAGTGTGTATGAACCTAATGTTTGACATCACAGTAGGGAAAATCGCGCATGAGCTAAAAGTAAACTTACATCACGTACCCTCAAAACACAAGGAACAACTAACCAACAAAGATCCCCAAACTTCGAGTGATTAACTCGAAACACTCAAAGAAGCAACTGAAATAAACAATGACAATACAAGATATCTGAAGCTTTACTGGCTAGTTATGCTAATGGAGGCATGGAGCCGCACGTTTTTGTTTCTACACATTTTCGGCCTCTCACAGTTGAACCCAGCGCACTGGGGGGCAGTGGCTCCTGGGGGCACCGGCGGAAGCGAAAACGTGCATGCGCCTATATTGTCGGCGAGAGCAAACTACTTTGGCGCCGTTTCCCCCGTTTTCCCCTCCATTGCGCCCAACAAAACCCCCTCCTCACCGCAGCTCCCGCCATTTCCTTCACTCCACAAATCCGCCGCCCATCATGCTACCCAAAAGGTACAAGTAGCCATGTCTCGTCGGCGACACGGAACAACCGAAGACGAGGAAGCGAAGGAAGTCGATGGAGAGGCCCGCGAGCATGACGAGCGTCGAGTGGAAAACCGGCGTTGAACGCAAATCAACGGTCAAGAACGACCGGCGAAGGAGGGAGAAAGCCAAGGACACGGTGGCGGAGGAGGAGGAGTCTCGCGTCATCATGGGGAGGAACGCGGCCGCGTGGCAGCCCAGCCAGCCGACACCAAGCCCGTACCTCCACGGGGTCTGGAGGAGCAGCAGAGCATGGTCTCATCGGCCACCTTCTCTCTGCCGGGGTGGAGGTACTCCTCCTCGCCAGACTACGCCGGCGGTGAACCTCTCGGCCGCTTCAACCCCAACACCGCCTTCCAGCACTTCCTTGCCCGTCTTCACTGCCTACCTCAACGCCCCATATGTCTACTCCCCGTCCTACGCGAACTCGCCTTTGCCAAATCTGCACCGTGGACCTCTCCCCTTTTCCCCAAGCAAAAGTTCGGCGCCGTAGCACAACAACACCGACGCCGAGATGGACAACATCATCATGAGCGGCTCAGCGGCCTCCGCCTCCTTCCCCAACTTCTACATGCAGATCGACTCAAAGGAAACCGGCGGCGACGGGGATGACGTCGAGCTCCACGATGCTGCTGATGAGGTGGAAGAGGAAGAACATGCGGATACGGTGCAAGCAGCGGCCAAGCAAAAAAAGGAAGGGCCGGGAGACAACCAAGCCGACCGAGCCCCGGTTCAGGTGGACGGCAAAGAAAGACTAGTGCCTCGCCGAAGCATGGAAGACGATCATCATCGACCCGATCACCGGCGTGAACCAGAATGCCGACAACTACTGGAGAAGGGTCAAAACGACGTTCGACAAGCATAAGCTGGTCAACCCCCAATTCGCCGGCATACACATGGACCGCGACGAGAAGGCGATGGCAAACCATTGGGAGATCATCCAGCAGGCCTGCAACAAATGGCATGGCATCCAGGAAGAGGTCGCCTCTCGCCCAGAAAGTGGTGCCAACATCAAGCGCTAGGTACGTCCAAACCTCACCGGTCACGGCATCTTGCCCTGTTTATTCTCCGAGGCTTGTCACTGCTTGTGCAGATGGTCCGAATGTTCGACATGTATCGCCTAGACAACAATGACGACGACTTCAGGTTCCTCCATGTGTTCACCGGGATCGATTCGTGCGAGAAGTGGACAGTGTGTCGGCTCGCGCTCGCTAAGAGCAAGGACGACATCTACAACCCAGATGCGCCAGCTCTAGAAGGGCATCCAATCAGCAACAAGAAGGCAAGGCAGCGAGGGACTCATCATCTGCAGCTGACTACTGCAGGCGTCAATCGATATGTTCATCTCTGGCGCCAAAAACCACGCTGCCATGAGGGAGGTGTTAGAATATAAATACATTGCATAGAAATTTACATCAGTTTGGACTTTTGGGATAATTGGCTAATGCAGAAGTTCAATATGGTATCAGAGCCAAGAGGTCTCAAGTTCAATAACCTGCTCGCGCAGTTAAAAAAAAGATCCTGCGACCGGCACCGGTCCCACGCTAAGGACTAAAATAGCCTAGACGTGAGGGGGAGTGTTAGAATATAAATACATTGCGTAGCCCTTTCCATCAGTTCGTACTTTTGGGATAATTGGCTAGTGCAGAAGTTCAATAGGAGGAGCAGTCAAGATCGAGGTGGGATGAGCTAATGGAGAGGCAGACCGTCAAGATCGAGGTGGGCTGAGCTAATGGAGAGGCAGACCGTCGAGATCGAGTTTCTCAAAACCAACATCGAGGCGAAGAATAGGAACACCGACCTGGCATTCCTGGTGGGTGCCGATCCGGCGACGATGGACCTTCTAGAAATGCAATATGTGCTCCATTATAAGCTTAAGAATAATGATGTATTTTAGTGATACATTATTTAGCCTCAATATAGTATTTTTATGATAAATTGTGCCAATGTTTATCGGCATCCCTGAAAAGTAACGAGTAGTCCCTTCGTTCACTATTGTAAGATGTTTAATTTTTTCGAAAATGCATGTATCTAGACATGTTTTAGGTATAGATTCACTCATTTTGATTTGTATCTAGTTCATATTGAATTATCCAAAACATCTAATAATAGTGAACCGAGGGAGTATTTTGAAACTAATGACACCATACACTAATAGTGATCTTGTATTATGTTGAAAAGTTGCACTCTAGTATTTTTTTGTTACTCCCAAGAACAATTTTGTTGCTCACCTTCTTCTTGTCCTTTTGTGCACATGAGGAGTTGAGGACAGTGATGATGAATCATGAAGACAAATGAATGCCGAGGAGGTTGAGCAGATGATAGCAAGGCGAACAGAAGACCACTGGTAGGTCGATTACAACGTTCTGAACATCTTGAGCGTAAGCTACATGGATGGAGATGGATGTTTGTTGTGTGAAACCCACTGTTTTCGTTTTCATATTTATACGCATCGTCTCATCCCAGTCTTCAACTATATGTTGTATGAAAACAAACTATCTCTTGGGACTTTGATATGCTAAAAGGGAGACACTACAACATTGGTCATGTGTTCATCTGCCCCTTGTGCACATCCGTTGAAGAAGAAACCATGAAGCACCTTTTCTTCTACTCCCTCCGGTCGGAAAAGGTTGTCTCTGTTTGTTCCGCGGGGAGTACTACTTCCTTAGTAATACCTATTGGTCCATGCTGAATATTAAGTGTACTAATAGCAAAAAAAACACAAAATTTTGAAACAATGCCAGAACTCTTTTCAAGGGGCTTTAGTTGTGAAATATTCATCACTGTGACTTGGGGTATCTAGCAAGCAAGAAACAATCTAATTTTAAAGGATATAAGACCTTCAATAGCCTCTTGACACTAGTGGAAACAGGGCTTCTGGTCCCGGTTTTTAAGGGCTATTCGTCCCGGTTGCTCAACCGGGATGGAGACTCCGGGACAAATGCCCCCCCATTAGTCCCACTTGTGTTAAAACTGGGATGAGTGGGTCGTCCACGTGGCTGGAACCTCTGGGAACAGCGGTACTACCGTGGCCTCCCAAGAGGTACTACCGCCTCCTGGAGCCTGAACACTTCTAGTTCTAGTGTGATTTCTTCTCGAAGATCTTTTTGATTGAAGTTTTCTTATATTTTGCTATCCCCCTATGCTTTCTTAGGAGCAGGTGCTAGTGGCTCTAAGGGTGGTGGTCGCAAGCGTGCGGCTAAGAGGGGCCGTAAGAACCCCGAGGAAGATGAAGCCCCTGAGATTATGCCACAAGGGAACTTGACTCGGAGGCAGAGATCAGTGATCATGAAATCAAAAGCAACCCGTGACAGGTCAATTGTAAACATGTCAGATGATCAGTTCCGCGGGGAAAGGAGGACCAATCCCTATAACAAGCCAAGGGAAGCTAGAGCAAACGAGTGCTTCTAGACTCGTTTTCAGGAAAGGATATTCTATGAGGAGTACCCACTCAACAAAAATAAGGTAGTCACTCAGTTCTCCATCAATGTTTCCTTCATGAGGTCAAAGATGGATTATTTTGGTGAGGCATTGGAAATTTGTGAGGAATTTGGGCTCCTGGACTTCGTTGATATAAATGAAGATTATGATGAGCACCTCGTGGGCCAGTTCCATGCCACGCTCTATTTCCACACTGATGAGATAAATATCACCTGGATGACCAAGAATCAGAAGTTTTCTGCTTCTTGGAGTCAGTTTGCTACTATTCTGGGTCTGCAGGACTATGGGGAGATTCCAGATGCTGCCTTTCACAACACTTTCTTCCGGGTTCCTTATCCGGAGAAGACCATGGCTCCCACTGAGATGTACGATCTCTATATACCTGGACGTGTTGTGGTTGGTCAGTCGAAACCTGCTACCTGTTTATGACATTCTCCACAGGATCTTCAGGAACACCTTGGCTCCTCGGGTTGGTAACTTTGATCAAATCCATGGATCACTCATTGACTTGATGGTATACACTCATAGGAGTCGTGGTGATGGCCTAAGGCTTGATGTGATGGACATTCTCTGGAACGAGATGTACAACTGTGTGATGAGGAGGAGAGTGCATGTGTTTGCTGCTTTGGTCTTCAAGATCATATCCACCACTTGGCGTAATGCCCAGTTTTCTGATGCTCTCTTGGATAATGACCAAGAACTTACTACTCACGCCATCAAGGATCTTTGTGTCAAGAAGCATGCCACTCCTTTGCTTGGTCCGGATGATCTTGGTCCGCACACTGATGGCTCGAGTGACTCGGATTTCGAGATGGAGGGGAGAGCTCAGAAGGATAGCTTTCGCACGTGGATGTCCTCAACCTTGAAGAAAGTTTTCTGTCGCCAGCTTGATATGGAGGACAAGGCATAACGTGCTCATGCGCGTAGCAAGAAGGAGCGGCAGCTTACTCGTGACAGGTTTGCCCATCTGAGGGTGCCTGTTCTTCCAGGTTCTGAGAACATGATTATTACTTCCAGGGAGTGGAAGTCAAAGCAAGGCAATGCATGGATTGATCCAGATCTTCTAGATGATGCTACTACTTCTGATGAGCCTTGGACTCGTGGTGAGACTGACGATGAGGTCGAAGATGTGGACACTGAGGATGAGCGTGGTCTCGGCATCCCTGCTAGTGCCTCTAGCCCCGGCGAGTGACCTCCAAGGACGTTAGCATCACCTCTTCCCTTTTTGGTGTCTTGATGCCAAAGGGGGAGAGAGTTCTATTTAGGATCGTATCATTTTCTTGGGTTGTGTTCGTACTGTCAAACTTTATGTGGTGTGTGCTTGTGTGTTGAACCATTTGGTGTTAAGTTTGTGTTGTTGAACCATTTGGTGTTATGGATTTGGTTTTTATGGTGTTTATCGTTATTCCTTAAGCAAGTATTCATATTGTCATATCTTTTGTATCCTTTCTAGGTCTTAAAGAGTTAGGGGGAGCACACATTCTAAAAGAGAACAAAGTTTGCCTGATTAAGCAAATATTCTTGATGCATCACTCTCTCTCGAAGTGCTCGTCCAAAATTCCTTAGACCTCTCTTAGTGGTGTTGTCATCAATCTCCAAAAAGGGGGAGATTGAAAGTGCATTGCATCTTTGATCTCTCTTAGGTTTTGGAGTTAATAACAACACTACTAAGTATCTAACAGTGCGTCAAAGTATTTCAGGAAATATCAACTAGACGCAAAAAAAAAGGTGAAGAGAATTCCAAGACAAAGCCACCAAGTTTAACATGACTCAGCGGTAGTACCGGGCTCCACAGCGGTAGTACCGCTCTGCACAGCAAGCGGTAGTACCGTGCCCAGTACCGCCAGGTGAAAATGTGTACTGTTTTCAGCGGTACTGGCTCGGTAGTACCGTTGTGGTCATATTGATCTTCGAGCAAAACCTTGCTCAACGGTAGTACCGTTACTGACGGGCGGTAGTACCGCTGCTTCTAGGAAGCGGTAGTACCGCCCTCAGTACCGGCCCTTCTACTGCTAGCAAGGATTTGCTCACGGTAACGTTTACGGTACTAAGGCGGTAGTGCCTAGTACTAATGCCAGCCACTTCGATTTAATTCGAAGTTGTGGCCAGCGGTAGTACCGGTGTGCACCCGCGGTAGTACCGCTGCTGGAGTACTACGGTACTTTGGCGGTGGTACCGCTCGCGCCCTGTGTCTGGGTCACCCCAGTACCGCTCACGTTGCCAGGTAGCGGTAGTACTGCTGGCAGCAGCGGTAGTACCGCCAGGCACGAAAAAGGGTCAAACGGCTAGTTTGGGGAGGGGGCTATAAATACCCCATCCCCTTCTTCCCCAAAAGGTTGCTTGCTTCAGCATTGAAGACAAGCATTTATTGAGCCTCCAAAGTTAGATTTCTTCCAATCCCTCCACCCAAACTTGTTGATACTTGGAGGATTGAAGGAGAAGGCCCCAATCTACATCTTCACCGAGCCGTTCTTCATTTCCCCCTCTCTAGCTTGAGGGATCTAGCCTAGGGTTTCCTCTTGTGGAGAACCTAGGCATCTTGCTACTTTTTGGTGATTTGAGATTGTTGGGAGCCCCCAATTTGGTTGTGGGTGTGTGCCCCAACCTTTTTTTGTAAAGGACTCGATTCCCGCCTCAAAGGGGATCAATAGTGGAAGGTGGATTAGGCCTTTGTGGGGGGGGGGGGAGGGGGGGGTTCATCGGATAATAGGGTGAGTCCTTTGTGGCGTTGAGTAGGCCTTTGTGGCGAGCTCACACCCGTCCAACAAGACGTACTCCCTTAACAAGTAGGAACTCGGGAATACATCGTGTCTCCGTGTGCTTCATATCGGTTACCTCGTTCCCTTCCTCCTTTACTCTTGCTTGTATTATTATTGTGCTTGCCTTGTCATATAGGTAAATTCACCATAGTTGCATCTTATAGAGAATTTACCTTTGTGTCAAGTCTAATTGTTAAAGAAAAATTAAAATTGGTCGTAGCACCTATTCACCCCCTCTAGGTGGCTATACTTTACTTTCGAACTTGCGCTTCACGCACAACCAAGGAGGAAGGTTGTAGATACATAGAGTCACGGGCCAGGTGCTATGACTGGAGCTCTGCTCCCCGAAAGGATTGAAGTCATCTGTACTTATTCCAAACCATAAGTTTCTTGTCTCTCCTGTAAAGTCTAGGAAGTCTCTCGCAATTTTTCTCCACTACAACCCATCACCGGGGTGTCTCAACTTTCCGTCTTTCTTACGGTCCTCTTTGTGCCATCGCAACAACCTGACATACTCTTTGTTTCTAAACAGTCGTTTCAACCGTGGTATTATAGGAGCATACCACATCACCTTTGCAGGAACCCTCTTACGGGGTGGCTCGCCATCAATATCGCCAGGGTCATCTGGCCTGATCTTATACCGCAGTGCAGTGCATACCGAACATTTATCCAAATTCTCGTACTTCTCACCGCGGTAGAGGATGTAGTCATTAATGCATGCATGTATCTTCTCCACATCTAATCCTAGAGGGCAGAGATCCTTCTTTGCTTCGTACGTACTGTCAGGCAATTCATTATCCTTTGGAAGCTTCGGCTTCATTATTTGAAGTAAACTCTCAAATGCCTTGTCAGTCACACCGTTCGGTGCCTTCCATTTCAGTAACTCCAGTGTGGTACCGAGTTTTGTGCTGCCATCTTCGCAATTTGGGTACAACAACCTTTTTGTGATCCTGTAACATGTCGTCCAACTTCAACCTCTCCAATTCACTTTCACAGTCTTCCCTTGCATCAGCAATAACTCGACCAAGATCATCATCGGGCTCATCTGATGCCCGTTCTTGACCACCTCCTTCGTCTGCATTGTCTTCCATTGCAGTATCACCGTATTCAGGGAACATAGGATCCTCTTCTTCTTCTTCATTGTCTTCCATCACAACCCCTTTTTCTCCATGTTTGGTCCAACAATTATAGCTGAGCACTAAACCTCTCCGAAGCAGGTGGCTGTGAATGACTGTCGAGGAAGAGTGATCCCTATCGTTCCGACAATCAACACATGGGCAACACATAAAGCCATTCTCTTTGTGATCCTGAGCTACACCGAGAAATTCATCCAGGCCTGCCCTATACTCGGAAGTGTGTCGGTCACCGTACATCCATCGCTGCCGTGCATCCATCTGCATCGTATAATTAAGTTTATAAAAAAAAACATTACAATAACATCTTCAATAGCGAAATGACCACAGTTATCGACAAATATAACTTTTTTTTATCACATTAAGATGAAAAGAACAAGTTTGCTAACCTCGATCGAAGATACCATTATATGTGAACTTAGGTGTGGCTCCGGTATTTCGTCGAACACCTCGAGTGCATAGTAAAAGAACACACACTAGCTAGCACCCACCTCTCTCACTCCTCCAAGCAAAAAAAACAGAGGGAAGGGGGGCTAGGAGGCAGTATATGTAGAGCAAGGGGGACATTCGTTCCGGTTTGTGGTATGAACCAAAACCAATGCCATTGCGCGTGCCACGTGGCATGTGGTGAGACATTGGTCCCGGTTCATGCCACAAACCGGGACAAATGCCCGCTAAAAAACTAGGAACAATGCCCCTTAGGCGATTTCTGCAGCCCCGGCCGCAAAAACCGGGACCAATGCATAGCATTGGTCCCGGATTTTGGTGCAACTGGGACTAATGGCATTTCAGAAACAAAATGAAAGGGGGTGTTTCCACTAGTGTGAAGAGCTAGAGACCAAGCTGATGTGCACCTGTTGGAATATTTCCGTTGCAAGCATGGGCATGCTCGGTTATCTTTCTCAAAAACAATTAGATGTGTAGGGCTCTTTATACTAAGCTTAAAAAAAGCTTAGCATCAATCTGATACTCCAATTTAGCTACATCCAGAATGCTGCATGAGAGAAATAGCGAACGTTCTTGGACACTGCATAGGACCTAGTGGCACGGCGACACTTAGTTTGGAGCTCCCCCATGTGGTCATACTTGAGGCCAAATAAGGTA
The DNA here is from genome assembly GCA_028641055.1 of Alopecurus myosuroides. Lineage (NCBI taxonomy): Eukaryota > Viridiplantae > Streptophyta > Magnoliopsida > Poales > Poaceae > Alopecurus > Alopecurus myosuroides. The sequence continues at coordinate 290,372,939 of CM054059.1, forward strand.
AGATGGAGCACAGTGTGGGTGGCTTCCTTGCTGGACAAGATGTTCTCAACGAGACAAAACCTGCTATTGCCCATGTAGGTAAGAGTGGCATCCACGTGCAGGCCACCATCTATGTAATGCTCCTCGTCGTTGTGGCGAAATAGCTTTCCCTTGAGCACCCTGCATTCCAGCGGCCGTCTGGCGGTGGCGCTGCGAGAGGCAACCTGACAGCAGCAGACGTATCCGGCGCCCTTGCGATCCATCCCAACCCACGCGTTCAGCTCCGCGTCGAAGAAGGCCTGGCCTTTGAAGGGCAACACCCAGTCGTCCCCAAGGTGTGTCCACGCGCCGTTGCTCGTGTCCAAGGAGTGGGTCCCCTGGTTCGTGGACATGAAGAGGGTGCGTCCGTCCGGGTGCAGCGCGTAGCCGCTGACATCGAGCCCGTTGAACGGTGGCTGCGACTCAACTTTGCTCTACCTCCAATCCTTGTCTGGATCCCATAGGTTGTCCGAGCCGAATCTGCGCCACGACAAGGCGTGCAAACATGGGAGATCAGGCAGGTCTGCGGTTGTCAAGACATACATCGTTCCGCTCACAGCTATGGCAATGGCTAAGCGATCAATCCCACGCGGAAAACGCGGGCCCACGGTGAGGGCTGCGGTCTCCGTGTTGTAAACGACGGCTGGGGGAGCGTGGTCGCCGCGGTTGAGCGGGTTGGTGTCGACGAAGATGTTGGTGCCCAGAGCGGTGAACTAAATCGTCCATGCACCGGCGTCTTTAGCCGGATGGCAGCGTGCGCCGGAAGCTTGTGCTCTCCTCCACCTCCGTCTATATCGTCCAAGATGTCGTCCGCGTCAAGCTTGTGGATGCTGTACCCGCCCTCCCAGTCATCCAGCGCCAGATAAAGGTGCTGCTTCCGCGGAGGTCTCTCATTAGCCCGTCGCCGCCGCTTACAAGACGAGGAGGAGCCATCATCCAATCTGCCGCCCATCGCGGCTACCACAAGAAAATTCTTTCCCAACAAGGATTTAGATCCAGCCAAGTGGGTGGCTCTAGTGATTCAAGCGTTGCAGGTCTGCCGATGCGCTCGGAGATTGGTTTATATAGATGCGGGCTGGGAGGGAAGAGGTCGAGTCCGAATCTATGACGAAAATTGATTCCAAGTCGGTTCAGCTTGAACCCCCACCATCTCGTCGCCGTTTTCCGTCAGCATGCTACATGTCGCCGTTTTCCGTCAGCATGCTACATGACGGAGCGCGATGCCTTCCCAAACCAAATGCCGGCAACAGAGACTGCGCCCGAGGTTACGCCGACGCCGAGCACTACCGCGCCCGAGGACACCCCAACACCGAGCACCACCGGGCCCGAGGCTACGCCAAGCTCACCTTCGCCGAGCTCTCCACCAACTAACGGATTAACTCCTTCACCCAAGGAGCCAGCCATTTGATCACCTTTTCTGTCGATCAATCGCCGAACATTGTCGTCGTGCTATGGCACGACAATCACCGCCGAACCTAGACCTTTTTTTTTAGCGGGAAGCGTAACTTTGAATTTATGTCTCTTTTGTTCATTTTGGGGGCCGAAACCTAGGAGTGCGGCTGAGAACGTTTGCCCCTCCCCCTTCCTCCCTAGTCAAAAATCCCGCCGACTAGGACATACTATTAGGAACAGAGGGTCATGCTCAACCCCAAATATGTGGTTGCTTCAGCAAGCTCACTTCTGCGGTCCTGCCAAGCAATCCCGAATCTTCTGGTTGCTAGCTCTAGAAATAATGAACAACGTTATATGTACAATGTTAGTCTTCAAGCAAACACAAACGTATTATGTTGAACAATTCCAGATCAAACTTTGTGACATACTACTACTATATCTTAGCAGTTAAATAATGTCGTCTTCCATGAGACTAAAAGGGCGTACGCAATACCAAAAGCTTCCACACATTGTAGGTCGGTCTGGGATATTGAACTTGTATGCCGATTCGAACCCAGTACCTCGAGGACAAGAGTGGAGATACTGTACCATTGCGCCAGGCGCCCTGCCATAAAACACAGGTGCATCCCATCGAAGAGAAGAGAAAACGCCTAGCAACTCCGTTTATCCTACAAAAAAGGGAAGGGAAAAGCATCAGACTAAAATCCTAGCTTGCATGGCATATAGAGTTTAAGGCAAAGAAAGTACCGATGACTTGACTGAAGCAACTAGGTCAGGTCAGGTGACACCGAAGCAGAAATCCCTTCAATATTGAAAGGACAAGTAGCTAAACAAAGAAAAACATCTCTGTTAAGACGAATGTTATTTATCGGGGAGAAACTATACATAAAAATATCAGATGTGATATATTCTTGAATAATATCAGACACCTCTAAGCTAGTGCTCAGAAAGTCAGAATCCTAAGGCACAACAAACCTACTAATACAGACACTATGAACATGTTTGTTGCAACTGTGGTTCTGTCGTGCCTCCCGGGAACCGCCCTGGAAACTGCGTGGAGATTGTTTGGTAGCACTCTTGCAGTAGAATGTGCTCGGATGGCTTAGATGACACAAGCAATTGCTTAGTCTCAGTCGGACTCTGATTTGGGAGTCCCAGAAGGGCAGTGTGCCCTCTACTTGGGTCTTAGATGACACAAGCAATTGCTGAGTCGAATCACCTACTGTGTTCCACCACAACTCAAGTAGGCAAGCAGCACCAGATCGAACACTCAAGATGTCACACTATGAATCTTGCAGCAGCAGAACAAGTAAAATAGATAAACCACCAGCAACCTCGTCATCATTTACATGGCTGGTTGAATGAACACCGTGGAATAATAAATTATCCTCCTGATCCACTCCCTTCTTCCTAGCTGATTTATGGGCTGGCTCCCAAGCAGGCCCAGCCCTGGAGGGGGGATGAGTGGGGTGGTCGCCCCGGGCCTCCAAAATCAAGGGGCCCCCAGGACCCAGCTATTTATATACTACTGAGCTGGCCCATATCAAGGAGCGTATGCATTAAAAGCACAACCTAGGCGGGAGATTAGTGAGCACACACAGTCACGAGATTAGTGGCTGCGCTGGGAGTCACCAGATCAGTCAAGAAGTCACAAGTAGCGGAAACAAGAATATATCGCCCCTGCCTGCAAGTGCGATGCTTACCGTCCAGATCTCCAACTATGCATCTCCCACAAGCACATGGAGGCCAATGGGAGGAGACCAATCGGAGACCTCAACACCTACGAGTGACGGTGTGGACATGACCTAAGTCTGACAATGAAGAGGGGGATGAAGACCAAGGTAAGACCTGATGCAGTTTGATCCCTGAATTTCGTACCATTCCTTTTTTATCCACCAAATTAATAGATAAAAGCTACGATTTTATGTTGACATATTAGAGGATATATGCTGCCGAGTAATCCCCCTCCCAACACATAAAACCGGATAGACTGCGTCGCTGGTTTTATTTTGGGTAAAGTATGCTAACTACATAGATTTTGGTGCGTTGTTAGCACCTGAGTAGCACTGAACAACAATGTTGTGTCTTCAAATGTTTAAGTGACTCAAAATTAGCTAGCTAATTTACTCGAATTTTTTAATCTTCAGCAATCTGGTTTAAGTTTAGTAAATGATCTTGACATATTATTTAAATGATTTTGCATGCAGATAAATGCCACCCTTCTACAGTTGATGATTTCTCAGAACACTGTACCGAAAATCCAGATATTAAAATTTGAGGCCCCTGGGCTTGAATTTGGCCCCGGGGTCCCAAAATCTCAGGACTGGCCCTGCTCCTAAGTTCTACTAAGTCCAGGAAAGACGTAGCAAAGACATCATTGATACGTCAAAGTACTAACATACTTAAGGAATACTACATAAGGTGGACAGAGAGCTTGGAGGTTGAAAACTGACAGTCTAGATCATATTTATATGGAGAAAGGTTGAAAGGGGATGCACGTACCTTCTTCGACGATTTCCCCATGGTCAGATACATTTACAGTCAACTCTCTAGTCCTCCAGAGTCTTTTACGAGCGTTGAACACCCGAATCTACAAAGTGAGTGCGATATATTCTGAGTGCTAAGATTTTGCTATCATTGTTCCACATTAAGGGATGAAGGCACAGGTGGAGCAAATCACACATGATAGAATATAGAAGGAAACTTACTGAAACAACTACAGTTGCATGCCTGTCATTTCCTTTGGCAAAATGGCACTTGGATAAGTCCAATAACATGTTCTCCAACTGATAATAGCAGCAAGAGATTGCAGAGGTCAAGAGATAGAGTGATACAATGTGGCAAACATATAATTATTTTTAATCCACTTTAAGACTAAACTTTCCATGAAGTTCTGGACTCAAAAGCCTTCAAAACGTCACAACCATACCATAAATTTTGTTAATCCAGTAGTGCCCTTAATCCCAAACGGCACGGTGTATTGCACATGGACTGACATGTGGACAAAGCCTCCACGTTGATGTACATGAAATAGCTTGGCACACTGCAACTAACTCACCGAACCGCTCTACCCCTAACATCATAATCGCCACCCTCTCACTGACCTCTACCTTCCACTCGCTCTCTCCCCTCCACTCACATCTGTCTCCTGATTCCTGACCGTACCAAGGATCGCCCGCAAATCAAGATTTTCCTGTGCAGTGCAGCTGAAGCCTGGTAATGTGAACCGGCAGGCCTGATTGATTTCTTTCTCAAAACTCGACCTTGTCCCAGATGTCGTTCCCTTGGTTGGTATACGGTGAGAATTTTCTATCATTATTCATCAGATCTTGTAGATCGATGATTCTTTAAGCAGATCAAAGACGAATATGGGTTTAAGCATAATGTAGAGGTGCCTTCTTCACAGGCTTCTTCTACGGACACCATCAGTATCAGATTTTGGACAAAAAGTGCAAAGGTGACTGCATCAGAGCAAAACATGAAGTAACTGCAAGGATAAGGACACTGCCACTTCTGCACAAAGATTCTCCATTATAAATATTATGTCTGATGTTTAAAGACACATGCTGGTGTTAAGAGCTTGCGATGTCAGTTTCAATTCAATAGGACTTATTATGTAAGTGTCATGTTCAGGACCAGTTCTGTGAAAACAGAATGTGCTAGCAGAATGTGCTAGTTCCACATTTTTAGATGCTTTCTAATAAAATTTGGATTCGGGTCGAGTGGTGCTGTTTGACCTTATTAATTGCAAGCACTAGCTGGTTTTGGTCAAAAGAAACAAATGGTGGGTGCACAACAAGTCGAGTTTGAATATTGTTGATTTTCTAATATGCTGGTGAGCCAGTTTTACATTCAAACTGTTACACTTGCTCTAGAAGCTGCATCCCCAACAGTTTTTATTTACTTTTCCCATTGTTTTATAATTTGTAACTCTGGTTATGCTTTTGAGAAAGCAGGGGCAAACCACAATTTTTGAGCTACTGAAGGGACATAAATTGAGCAATATTTCTCAGTATATAACTGTGCGTCGACACCTGATGATACCAATTTACACATGGTTACGACTGCAGTACTAACAAGGCTGCACCTGACCATCACTGTGGTACAAGTGGTGCTAGAATGATTATTACGTAATTCCATTCATGACAGACATATGTCCACCAAAAAAGGTATTGTGAGCTGCAAACAATTGTCATAATTTCCTTTCATATGATTACTAGCCCACTACTGCCTGAAAGGAGCTTCAGCAAGCACATTTGACAGTTACATGTTAGTATTTGTAAGCCAAAAAATCTATGTTTATACCCTCAAAAAAAACAAATCTGTGTAACCAAAAGAGCTCAACTCGAAGTGCTTTTGATTTTTCAGTTACATGTTAAATGTCTAAAAAACAAAAATCTGTGCAACTAAAAAGCTCCACCCCTTTGAAACCATTTTTCTTGGCACATCACACTCGTTATACAAAAAAAAAAAAAAAAATTGACGCAAAGTTGATGCTCCAAAGTGACTTTCATGCAAAGTTGAAGCTCCAAAGGTGGACTTCTCATATTTTAACCGAATTCTAATACAAATCTGTAATATGCTCACCTCAACTGTAGTAGAAATGTGTTCTCCCTCAAAACATTCAATAACATCACCTATTCGGATTCCAAGTTTCTCGGCATGAGATTCTTTTGAGACCTAAGGTTCAGTTGGCAATAATTAATGTCAAGAGAAGAACCTTGGGAGCTAATGTTTAGTCTACAAATAAGCAAGGTTTTTTTGGGTCGCTGATTAGAGTCGCTGTATAGTCGCCAACTAATCGCCAAGTCATTTTCACAAAATCAGGGCGACTCGCAACTATGCAGCGACTAATCGCCGAGCCGCAGGGCTGGTGACTTGACTTGGCTCAGCGACTCAAAAACCTTGAAAATAAGCAACGATAAACATTACATACCTCTTTAACAATAAGACCACAATCAATATTAAACTTGCGCCGTATCTTCTCAATATGAGCAGGATCAAGAAGCTTGATGGCGAAGAACTTCAGCCCAAGGTGGGGACGAGAGATGAACCTATATGACATAATCATATAATAGTCAAAAAAATGTAAACATGAGCATGTAAAAGTGGAACCCATTTCAAATGAGTCATTTTCTTCCAAATCCAACTGGATGACAAACTGCCAAAATCAGAGAAATTATTTGAATAAAGTTGAAAGAAGACTCAAGGAGCATCTGTCATAATCTTATGGTGAACTAAAACAACATGTTTAAATGGAAACAAGACTAATTGAGCATACCGAGATTTATGCAAAACAACAATTTCAGTGCCAACTGATAACAGAAAACCTTTGGACTAGTATTTAAATTATAACCAAAATCTGCCAGTTTATTTAACCGTGAATCTGACATATCAGGCCTGCATGTAAGGGCCGATAAAGCAAAAACCTGACCACGGGTAGGCATGAGCCCATCTGTCATCTTTCTCTCCTTCCTCTTGCCTATTTCTTTTCTCGTTCTAGATCGAGGCCCTGGCATTAGGACAGCCGCTACCTCAGCCACGGGGACTCCACTTCATCTTTGACACGAGTATGCTTATCATACTCCACTCCTTCCCCGACCGTGATGCCCGCCACCTCAGCCATGGCGCAGATAGCTTCTTTGCCGCGTTGTTTAAGCTACTGCCCATGCCGCCATGCCTGTAGCACATCTCAACCATGACCGCACCATCACGCTTGACCCCCGCGACGACTCGCCCCTCATTCTCAAAACCCTCTCCTCAAGCACCCCCCCCCCCCCTCCCCCGGGGCAGAAGAAGCACCTCGTTCAGTTGAGTCTTCATGCTCGTGCCTGAAGTCCAATGGTTGCAGTGGCGTGCATAAGCAACCCTGGGACAGTACATCGCCAGATGCGGGGCTGCCCACTCATGGAGCTTGCCCGTGCGGGAGGAGGGTGGCATGGAGACGGTGCTAGAGAGAGAGAGAGAGGATGAAAACCTGCCATGTGGATCTGGTCTGAGCAGCTCGCAGACAGCTTTTTTATCCACGTCAGCCCTTATATGTGGGCCCGGCCTGTCAGATTCGCCTTTAAATGAGGCAAGCCAGTACATTTTGGTTCTGTATTAAAGATTAGCCAAGGTGTGGATTTTTGTTAAAATGTCCAAAATCATGGTGAACTGTTATCAGTTGCACTGAAGTGTGGTTCTGCGTAATTAATTCTATAATACAACCTTTGCTCATGAACACCTCTACCCACCAAGGCATCACTTATAGACGATGACTTTCGCAATAGAGCATAAAACATGTTAAGAATCACACTGCTGGCTGCTGCACAATCTAAATATACTATTGTTGTCACTAAATTGCACGAATAATAAAATAAAAAGATGGCAAACCATTGTGAATAGAATTCTGAAACATGAAATGCAGAATTTCACATTACATGATTAAAATTGGAATACAGAATCATTCATGAGAAACAGTAATGACATGATATTTACAGTCTAGTTTAGTGCAACTCCAAATAACAAGCAAAAAGCAGTAAACAAGACTTTATTAGAATTAGCAAAACTATAATATAACTAAGGAAAAACTTACCCATGATCCCTCCACAGATCCAAGCACTTAAGTAGAATAGAAGAAGGTATAAAAGACCCGTCTGTAGAATTATTCACTATTCCCACGACATTTGAATCGTAGTCAATAACTGGTCCTCCATCATCAAGCTACAATATCCGTATCAACAATATATTAGCGCTTATAATAACAAAACAGTAACAAAGAACTGCACAATAAATAGTGAAAATTACATTACGTATGGATTCAGAGCATGTTATGCAAGAAGTGGAGGAAAAAAATTGTTCACAAGGGGAAGAGAGTTAAAGAGTCAAAGATGGAAAAATAGCTCAAGAAGGTCAGGGCTAAAATGTTGAACAAGGAAGAGAACTAAGGGATGTCAATGCCTGGTTCCAGAATCGGGCATTTTCAATGTTGGAGATGAAACTCCCTTCTTTGTCGTAACTCATGTGACGAAATCAGTGGTGATGATAAAAGCGAAGTTGCATGTGATCAGAAGGAAGAATACACATCAAGTATATCTGTATATGACAAGATGTCTGGAATACCACACTACTTGGTTGGGATAGGATTTGCAGATAGTAAGTAGTTCAAGAATCTTTGGTGAAGTATGGGATTACAACGTTTAAGTCACCTCAATTTTCCTAAAGACGAGCAAAAAAGGATTGGTGTAATTTGTACTTGGACTGCATGTCCCTGGAGCATAAATGGGTCAAAATCTAGTAGGCCTGAATGGGTTTTACTTGTCAGATGCAATGATGTGCACAAATGCATTCCTCAAAGGGATAAGAAGCCTGTTCCTTCCACAGTGATTGCCAGGAAGTACTACATGACGATAAAGGACAAGCATACTTAGAAGGTTCATCCAGATGTCAGTGCTTGAAGATATGCTAGTTTATGCTCATTTGTCGAAGTGTAAGAGAGCTAAGTAGTTGACAGTGCAGAAGAGGCTTGATTCTACAACCGGAGAATATACTCAAAGAGTTTCTGCTTATGAGCTTGGGTTGATGAGGAGCAACCCTGGATCAACCACTGCTGTGTGCCCGAACCCTGATATACAGGATAAGAATTTGTTGAGAGATTCAATTTTTGTCTTGAGAGCTACAAGATAGGCTTTCTAGCTGGTTGCAGGAAAGTAACTGATTAGATGGCTGCTTCTTCGAAGGGTCCATGAGTAGTGACTTGGTGTGTGTGGTACACAGTGAATTTACAGCAAAAAGAACTTGCAGCTATAGGTATTGCCACTTGACAACTGTCCTGCAATGTTGCCATGCTATCAGTGCCATTAATACTGCTTCACTGAAGCTTTATAACTGTATTGCTTAGTACACAAAATTTACAGCACCAGTGGAAGGGCAAGAAAAATGGAAGCCATAAGTCATTCCCACCTGCCTATGAGGTCTTGAGATTCAGAGGAGGGAACTGGGTGATGCACTTAAAGGACCTAGCTGGGTAGGGTTGGCATCGAAGTTAGATGCAGTTGGCTAAACAAGGACAGCAGCTCAAAACCATACTACAGGAGAAGAAAGAAGAATAACAAAACAAGGAGTCTGAAAAGTGTATTTATGATATTATAGTTCTTCTTTTGTTTGCTGATCAGCTGGAGAAGATCCGTTCATGATGTTTCTTGTGTATGTTCAAGATCTCAAAATGACATTTTGATGTGTGTGGATGCTTTATCTTAATTTCAGTACACCTTAAATGCAAGTGTTGCTTAATTAGTCTTGTTCCGATGTGTTGATAGATGCCATATATTGTGATGTGAACATATCAGGCTCTTGTGCTTCTTTAAGCTGAAATAGGCATATGATGCAAAAAAAATGTTGGTGCCAGGGGGGTTATGTGCCACTAGTTGGTCCAGGTCTGGTTCAGGGGCTCATGTGGAGCGCCACCAAGCCTGTGTGCTACAGGACAACACGTGCTTGAGCCATGTGTGCAATACCGGTCAACAAAATAGCTTGGACTGGGCTCAGGGTCAGTAGAAAAAATATTTGGGGGCAATTCCAAAAAAAAAAAATGCATATAATAGTCTTGCAATAAAATATATCCTTACCTCATTGTCCTCATCTTCGCGACAAAGGTACATGTAATGATACCGATCATAGATAGTTGGATTCAAATATTCTGCCCTGCCGTGAGTTATCCTGAGATTCAATTTTTCATCTCTTCCAAGCTGGAAAACTTCTTGAGCACATTTCACATCACTATAATCAGGTAGCTGGGGAGATTGATCCACTCTAACCCTAAAAAAAGCAAGATCATAATGCTTCTGTATGTAAATCAAGTGGCCCTCTGCAGCGGTGTCGTCTAGTAAGTGAATAACAACCTGAAACAGCGGTTGCAATAAGTATGAGGAAATCTTGTACAGAAAGGCTCCTAGCAAAGGTTAGCAGATCCTTCAAGTTAGAAGTACTATGTATATAATGTTCACTTATTTCAAGAAGTCCAACATGAACGGTGCACGGCCCTCCATTGGAGACCTGGTGACTACGATCAAAGCTGAAGCTTCCCTATGGGCCAGAGCTGGCGCCACCAGGCTACGTGATATTATCCCGACGACCTGGGACGTCCACTAAATGTATTTTTGATTTCTTTGCTTGCCCTCCTAGGAGGCCTGAGCAGCTGTAACCCTTCTATCTTTTCAATGGAATAAAACGCACAGGCTTTTTTCGTTTTCTCGGAAAAAAAACTTTGCATCTTGAGATGACATGAGACAGAATCAACAACAATGAGACTAGATGCATGATAGAAATCATCAAGAACAATGCAAATCATATGACTAGAAAGTGTGGTTTCTCCTATCCCTTAACATCTCACCTTAGCATTAGTAGAATACTCATCTTCGCCTAACCAGTGGTCCAGAGATGGACAGTTTGAGCGCAACAGATGTGCCGTTGTCAATACAGTGCCGGTTTTTTCCTTTTCATCCCATTCAGTCCAGAACCCAGAGCACCTTCTTAGCAGCTTATCATCTGCAAAATACATACAGATGTATACTTGAAGAAGTTCTAGGTTTTGCAGTGATTCTGAATGGATAGGCAAGATGTCACATACCAACAAAGGATGAAAGCCCCAGGACATAATGGGCAGAACGAAGCACTGCCTCTCTTCCAGATTCGCGTACAGGAAGAAGGCTAGGATCAGCGGATAGGCATGTGGAAGCCGTGAAGAATTCAAGGGTGGGCAGATCAAACTTGTCAGCTACAAGAAAATCATACATCACAAACAAGCACAAGTAAGCATTATATGCCATTAAAAAAATGACCATCTAACTTGCTAGTGTGTAAACAGACTTAGAGTTTTCTAAGCAAAGCATAATTCAGGACAAAATGATTGTGAAGATAACTTCTTGCCTACTTGGCTACATTCTACAACATACATCAACATTGAGACACAAATTTAACCAACATGCCATCATAACTGAGGGTAGTATAATGTATTGAAAGAAGCACCTCAGATATGTTAGCAATGTGTAACCGATAGTAAGAAAAAAAACACCAGATGGAAATATCATAGAGGATTATCTCAAATAAACAATATACACTTTACATATTACAGATTTAAGATTTTGAACATGAAACGTGTATTCTCCTATTATTTATTTGGACTAGAACTTGTACTGCAGTCTAGTGGGACAAGTCAATGTGCTGCTTGTTTTTAGACATGAAATTCTTTGACATGATGAAGATGAGAAGATCGATGTTGGCTTACAGAACAAACCTAATTTTTTCCGGTAATTGGATTTTTCAGCATCAAACGCCTTGTATATCTCCGGATGGTAAATTCTGCTATATGTAACCCCGTCCCCAGGGAGGTACGGCTCGCAAAGTGGCGAGCTGGGTGCAGACGAAACCACCTCCTCCTCCTCCTCCTCCCTCCCCAGATCTCTCTTCTTCGCCTCTCTCTCCTCCTCTTCCTCCTCCCCGCGGATCCTCTTTTTCCCCTTCCTGGATTTTTTCTTCGTGGCGGCAGCACTCCTTTTCCTTCTTCCCAACCGAGTTACAGTCGTCGGCGTGGCTGCGGGTGCGCTGCCGAGGCGGAGCACAGGAGGTGTTGATCTCGATTCCTTCCGCTGCCTTCTTGCCCTCGACCTGGATCCCGACGCATCGTCCTCTTGCGTGCCGGGAAGCGGCATTAATGACCTGGCGAGGTGGGAATCGACCGAGGCAGGCAGCAAATTAAGATGATCGCCGGAGACGCTCCCGCCCCGCCGCCTACGCCGTGGGTAACAGAGGATCGGACTGGGATTGGGGAACCGACCAACCTCGATGTATGCCTTGCCTCGTGTAGAGCTGCTTCGAACAAATATTGGGCCGCGGGCCGCGGGCCGGTCTTTAGCAAAAACTAAAGGACGTTGCTACGCACGACGGCGAATCCCCGCCCGCCACGCGTCCCAAAACCCTAGGCTCCGAACCCCCCAACCCAAAACCCCACATCCGCCGCTCATGTCATAGCCTCCTCTGCCAGCCCTGCCGCGTCGCGTTCCGGACCTCAATGCAGCGCCGGTGCCGCCGTCCGGTGGCCCGGTGATCCGCCACCTAGGTACGCTAGCCAGGACCTTCCGGCCCGCCGCTACCTCCTCCACGCAGCGCGGCGAGGCGAGGCGCACTATCTCCGTCGCTGGTCTTCCTTCGGACGCGGCATAGGAACAATCGACCGTGACGCCGAGTCCCCGAGTCTTCCCAGTCGTCCTCTGTCCAAGAACACCTGCTCTGTGGCGGCATAAGCGACTAGTACCGGCGACTTCTCCTTGCGGCAGGTCTGTAATGGCTGCTATTATCCCCGCTCCACCTGTCCCGACAGAATTTGATGCGAGATTGGCAAACTGGATCGTGGATACAAGCAAGGAGTCTGTGTTTTTCGTCCGGATTGTACCCAGGATAGATGTGCCGAATGTTGCCGATAAGATCACTGCTCGGATGAGAGCTGTGAGGACGAAGAATGCTCGGGAGCGACGACTGACCTGGAGAGGCGACTTAGTGAGTTCCGGATTTGTCGTTCGAGTTGTGGGCAATCAGATACACATTCTGACATGTGCACATATTCTTGAACATATGTTCAAAAGAACAAAGCCAATCTCAGTGGCGGCTGCGAACAATCTCTTTCGTACTACTGTATTGTGCCACCATTACGAGGATGCCTATCGCCAAGCAAATGCAATTGCAGCTAGAGTGTACTCAGACGCAACAATCGTAGACATCAGCTGCCAGCATGATTTGATGCTAATTCAGATTAGGCAAGATCAGCTCACTGGTTTCGATGGCGAGGTTTGCCACCATGCTCATACCCCACTAAGGTTGGCATTAGATATTCCGATTGGGATCTCAAGATGTGTAATGGTTTCATGGCCATCATTGATGCACGGGATGGTAGCAGAGGGGCATGGCTCAGATAATTTGAGGCGGATATTAGACATTAGCGAAACAAATGCCAACGAGTACACGATGACACTCCTGGAAGCGAATATCACAAGCGTGACAGGTTCTTCTGGTTCTCCGTTGCTGAATGGTACTGGGAGGGTATTGGCAATGATGCAAGGAGGCTTTGGTGGTGGAAACTCGTATTTTATACCCCTTCAGTATATTAGGCCTTTTTTAGCTCGTAATGGGTTATTGGAGGCATAGTTTTTCCCTTTGCCACAAAGTATGTTAGACCTTTTATAACTTGTAGTGGGACATGATGGGATATTTGGGGCAGATGTGAGCATATTTCCCCTTCGTCACAATGTTGTATGTCTTAATGGATTTATATGCATGTTCGAATTGGTTAAACTGTGACCATTATTCCTTTGTGTTTAAACTAATAGTATCTGTTTGGTCAAATCTTAACATGTAACTACTTTAGATGTGTGCATGTGAGTGCTGCACTTCCAGCAGTTGACATGAACTGATGGATGGGCGCCTGTGGTGTGACTGCTTTCAGCTAAGCCTGCGACTCCTTTTCTACTTCATTGATTATTTGTTACAGTGCTTTCCTCTGAACAAGGACATGATAACATGCAGGGGTGGATGCCTTCATCGTGCATTAGGAAGTATATAAACTGAATATGATTCTTGTTTGGTCAGTTTTTCTGAAAAAAACCATCCTCTGAATCATTCCCTGCAGGTTGCAGTGCATCTGAATTAATAGAGTAAAGACTTTGGAGGGAACTAAAATTCTCCAATGAATGTTTTTATTCTGAAACTTATCGTGTGCCTTGAACTGTATTTCCTTGTATATTTTCCCTCTGCTGGATGATACCGTGGCAGGAAGACAGAAAATGATTCCTACTTATGAGTTAACGAATCTTACATTGTCCAGAACTTTAAGAATAATGAATGCCATGATGTTTACTACATGTAACTAACATGTGTTTCTCTAGTTGTGTCTGGTGGAGATTACCTAGAGATAGAATTAAGGTGCTGAGAACTGAGTGCTAGCTCAGTGGCAGAGGCAGCGAGTGCGCGCCCAGCCCACCCGGGTTCGAGTCCCAGTGAGGACCGAATTAAACGGGGTATTATCTGGCGCGGAAAATCGCTGCCGGAGAGTCTCATCTTCTACCTAACAACGGACAGCCAAGGGAGGGATCCGTCCCCCTTTGGTCAACGTTTTAGAATTAAGGTGCTGAGGCTTGATTGTTGCGGGTGTGACCAAATTAAATTGTCAAAAATCCTTGACAGGGATATCAATCTTTTTAACAGTACAGTGCGATATATTTGTGTACTTTTCCTGATAAGTTCGATGAGATCTGCTATACTTAGATTTTATCCAGTTACCCTTAGGTTCCAGTAGATGAAAAATGACCTTTAAGTAAGGCAGACTCGATCTAAATACCGAGTTAAATTGATTCCTTGCTGCCTCTGTAATGGATTGCCATCCGGCTCCACTGAAAGTGACCAAGTTTCTTTCTTTTGTTTGTAGAAAGAGCTTTGTCAATTTATGATATTTAAACTTCTCGTAAAGTTCTCTCTTACAAAGGTCATTTTATAGTGCAGCGATAGTTTCTGTTTTGATATTTCATACAAAGGAAGGACTCGCCAGAGGCTGGAAGGTTATTCATCTAAAGATATAAGCATATAGATACTGTATTGGGTCTGCAGCAAATCAATCAGCTGAATTCAGCAAGAACTTGCTGGACCTTAGTTGAGTCTATCTTTTTCCCCAATTTTACCTCAATTCTGAGGAAGTTTAATAATATGCACACATCTGACATGAGTGGAAGTTTATTTATGTATTGGTAATATCTTTGTTCTGCATCACACTGAGTTAGATTATGTAATGTACAGGTGCTGACTTAACTATTAAGGCTGGGGGTCCTGTGATGTGCCGGATCATATCTGAACTTGCATTCACACGTGCACACTAAAGTCATCATGCTATTCAGATTGAAGGTTTACATACATTCCGAGTCTATAAACTCACGATTTTTCGAGGGAACGTGCAGAGATAGGAGAAATTTCTGATAATGCCAAACGAGCAACAGTGAATTATTTTGACCTAGTGATCCTAGGTAATCCTTGTAATGTTATAAAGTTGGCTGTTTATTCTCCTCTGCTTCAGCAACAACCGATTATTTCTCTTCAATGGCAGTACATGAATGTACATAACTTCTGACTTATGACCATCATCCATTGGCACATAACAAGATAGCATGCGTTTCTTGGCTGGAGGATTGACAACTCATGGTGAGAACTTTTCTCTTCTAAACTGGTCTATCCTTTGTATATACTACCTCCGTCCAGAATTAAGTGTCACAAAGTTTGACAAAAGTGGATGTATCTAACACTAAAATATGTCTAGATACATCCATTTTTGTCAAACTTTGTGACATTTAATTCCGGACGGAGGGAGAATGAACAACAATAGCATTGGTGTACCTGCACCTTGTAGTACTGCGCCCCCCTCATGTTACATACTCCAACATAACTAGGCTGGTATACAGCACATAACATTATTGATTACCTGGTAATCTCTGAATTTCAAAAAAGTAGAAACTCAACTGTTTACACGATCTTACAGCAGAAGCCTTATATATAAGTATATGTTCAGGCTAAGAGCTGGTAAGAAACAGAGACTTGACAGATCTAATTATGATGATACTAGAGTGTTCCTTTTCTTCAGAATGCTTGAAGTACGGACTATAACCAACGGTACAATGGGCTTTCACAATTTAATTAGGTCTACTAGAGTACTACTTGTACTACCTACACAAGGTTCGTCTTTCCTGGGAGTCCCATCTATCTGTGGATCATCTTCCACTTGAGAAGCTGGAGGTCACTGCATTGCTTCCACCTGTCAAAGCCAATGATGTGTACTGGCTGAAACCTTCACTATGCATTGCGGCCAACATGCTATAGCTTAAGTTTGTTGGCATCAACTCCGGGAGTGGTCTCTCGCCTTCCAGGTATTGCATAACTTGCCGCATACTGGGCCTTGCATTGCAAAATGGATGGGCACACAACAACCCTAGCTTCAACACCAGACATACCTCATCAACATCATAGTTGCCTTGTATCCTCCTGTCCAGTGTGTCTGTGAGTGATCCTTTATGCCAATGCTCGACAACCCAATCGATTAGTATCTCTGAACTATCCTCCACCCGATTGTCGATAGGCCTTCGTCCGCAGGTTACCTCAATAATGAAAATGCCGAATGCATATACATCTGTCAGAGGTGTTGCCTTACCAGTGCGTGCCAGTTCTGGAGCAAAGTATCCCATGGTGCCGACCACCCGTGTTGTTTGTGGGTCAGTACCATGGTCATACAACCTTGCAAGGCCAAAATCACCTAGCCGACCATTCATTTCACTATCTAGGAGCACATTGCTTGCTTTGATGTCTCGGTGGATGACAACTTTCTCCCACCTCTCATGGAGGTAGAATAGGCCAGAAGCAACACCCTTGATGATATCAAACCTCTGAATCCAGTCTAGAGTGTGCTTATCCTCTTCAGTGTATAAATACTTGTCAAGACTACCATTTGACATATAGTCATATACCAACAGGAGTTCACCTCTTCGCCTGCAATAACCGAGTAACTGGACGATGTTGCGATGACGGAGACGACCGATACTGACAATCTCAGCAATAAACTCTTTTATTCCTTGCTTGGACTCGTGTGACACCCTCTTCACAGCAACCTCCAGTTTAGAGACTGGAAGCACACCTTTGTACACCTTCCCAAATCCCCCATGGCCAAGGACATTCTTATTATGAAATCCTTCTGTAGCATGGTACAAATCCTTGTATGAGAAGCGGTGTGGCCCAAAATCATCCTCCCAATCTTCATGAAGCTCGGCATATTTCATTCGCCTCCGCACCACTAGAATTACAGCTGTTCCTACAAGAAAGATGAATGTCCCACTGGCTATCGGTAAGACGATCTCCAGCACTTGAGACCGAGGCTTTGGGCCAATGCGAGGTAACCTTGGTAACTTGCTTATGTCAATGGCTGGAGCAGGACGGTTTATACCCAAGCTCCAGCCGAGCACGCAATACAGTGAGTTGATTGGACCAGTTGAAGCTGAGAAGCCGACGTAGGATGGATCTTGTAGCACTGTCGAGAGGTTGTAAGTAGCCGAGACGAGTGGCCTCGACGGTTTGGTTACCTTGAGGGGAGCCAAGGTAACACTGATCTGTGTGCTCTCTGCATCATAGTCCACCCATACTTGCATTTCCTTGCGGCTGACGAGGGACAAGTTGTTGAAAACACCATTCTTGTCATCATAAAAGGCAGCTGGTTGCGCTTGATATGAGGTGAGACTATTGATGTCGATGCCGACGTGGTTGTCATCGATGTCGTTGAACTCAGTATTTTGGCTACTATCAAGCTCAACTGCAAATATGTGGTTGCTTTGTTTGCCATCGGTTGTTTTGTTGAGGAGGCCCAAGTATTGTGAGGTTTGAGCACCTGAGAAATCCTTGCTGGGAGAGATCAGGAAAGTCATGCCATCGGTACATTGATCAGAGTACACAGGGACCATGCCGAACACAAAGGTGATTGAGAAGGACTGCACCACCTCATTTGGTGACTTGCGGAATTGCCATGGAGTTGGATAGAAGGCGTGGCCCTTGAGGTGAACCGTGCCGTTGGTCAGTTGAAGAACACCATCTGGTGTAACCGAGGCTACACCGTCGAGGGTGAGGTCATTGCTAGAGAAGCCGGAGTGGACGAATTGATCGCTGGTGGCAGTGGCCAAGGATGCATGATTTAAGACCAGAGAGAAGAAGAAGTGCAAAAGGAAGGATAGATGCTCCATGTTAGGCACATGTGCAACTGTAAAATCTGAGTAAGGTGTAGAAATGGAGTTTTTCCCTAGACCATGAGGGAGTGGTTTCTGTTGTCTGTCTACTCTGCAGCCTGGAATTTGTTTGCAACAATAGCTACTAGTAGCAGCCCATGAGTGCAGGAGTCACTCATCTAGTCAAAGTGTTAATAGTCGAATAGCGTGTTATCATTACTATATTGTCTTTGTTGAAGCAATCAAACAAGACATAGTTTATTAAATTTTATGTGGGATGAGGACCCCCAAAAAAAAAAAAAAATTGCGGAGCTGGTGAACCAATAAATCACCTTTTTTCGAAATTTGTTCTTCACCGACTAACATTCAACAGCTTTTGATAGCTCGACATTGGTTAATTAGTTGTCAGAAAACAAAAAGAAACCAAATGATTGTGGGCGTTGCTGCCAGTTCTTGGAGTATTTGGAAATCTTGAAACAGATCATGCTTTTAGCAAATTAGCACGAGTGGCATGTTGTTCCCATATCTCTGTTCTTGTCAATCTGATGTATGAATATTAATTTCTGGAGCCAATTATAGTCACAGGACAACGTGCATGAGTATTTCTCACTGTAGAAGTTTCTGGCGCCAGGAGAAGACGGGCCTCGGGCTCAACGACTTGCGTGCTGAAGAACCGGAGCTTTTGGGTTATCCCATCAGACTGTCTGAGAAAAGAGTTATCACTTTAGACTCAGCTAAGTACTGAAGTTCTGTTTTCATGATGTTTCTTTTTTTATTTGGACATCTTCTCTTTCATCTGATGATTGATGTCAGGGGATTAGTCCCTTGCATTGATTTTTTTACCACCTGTAAAATGCTATGTAGTGTGAGGAAAAATGGTTAATTGTTACTCCCTCCGTTCCAAAATAGATGACTTCCATTTGTCCAGATATGAATGTATCTATACACTAAAACATGTCTAGATACATGCATATTTGGAAAAATGGAACTCGTCTATTTTGGAACGGAGAGAGTAGTACAGATCAAATTTAATTAACAATCTGCTGGTACTGTTGCAGTGATTTTATCAGTTAAGTATGAGTATAATCAAAAGTTTAATTGAAATGAATCCTCTTTTGTTCTGGAGGCGTGTTGCGTGCACCTTCTTTTTCCAAAGATGACACTGCATACTTTAAGTAAAGGTATATTGGACTTGATAGTGCCTCAGTCGTGGATCAATTATATTCAAAGATGCTTTGCCCATCGGTAGTCAAGGTACGCAAAAATATGCAGAACTGCATTCCTTGAGAGCACGTATAAAATTACTGAGAATGATTCCTTGAGAAAACAAATAAAAGTAATAAGTCAAATCTCGAACATAGGAATCGTTCTCATTGAGAGAACAAATAAAATTACCTGGTCGAGGGTATTCGAGAATGGTCCTGTTGTATTGATTTTGATGGCAGTGTTTGATATGATTATTTTCTTCTTTGGCGTCCTTTTCTTTCTTTGTCTAGTTGGAAATAGTAGAAAGGGTTTACAGCGTAGTAGCCAGCTCTTTCTAGTAGAACTTAATTTTTTGTAAAGCTAGTGGTCTAGGAGGCAGCCAATTGTTCACGGTGTTGCAGAAGTCTAATTCATCGACATCAGGTTTTTTGTCTGTTCTAGATTAATTACTAGGTTCAAAGAGAAACCAAAAGAATCTTTCCCTAATTTCTCTAAAATTAGAGCTAGCGGTCTAGGAGGCATCCCATTGTTCATGGTGTTGCAGAATTCTAACCCATCGATATCAGGTTTATAATTTCCTTTGGATTCCAAGGTTGAAAGAGAAATCAAAAGAAATTTCAGAGAAAAAAGTGACAAGGTCAAGTCTTGAGCGCACGAATCTTTCTCCAGGAGAGAGTTAATAATAGATCGATGGAGGTAATTCAAAGCCCGCTACTCCTCGATTGGTTCTGGTGACATAGGTGTCTGATGACTTGGTTGTATTCTTTTGTGCATCCTTTTATTTCCTTGTCTTTGGTAGAAAGGTAAGCACTCTAGTCAGGTTTGTCTTATTAAAGCTGATGGTTAGGAAGCTGCCTTCTGTTCGTGGTGTTGCAGAATTCTACCATGGCATCAAAATCAGGCACAGTATTCCACTACAGATCAGTATTTGGACAAGAGGAACGGATCAAAACTCAGGAGTCAGGAAACGAGTGGCCTAAGAGGAAGTTGACAAGTCAAGTCTTGAGCGCAATAATATATTTCCATGGGAACTAAAAATACACTGATGAAAGAACTACAGGTATGTGCCTCTCGCATTGGATCTCATGACCATGCGTGCTTGATGTGGTCTTATTTCAACGTCCTTTTTTTTCTCTATCTTTGTTACTACTCCCTCCGTTCTATAATTATTTTCATGGTTTTTAACGGAGGTAGTACTACATAGTATTGGGCTTCTTTTGTGTGTATATTGTTGGTTCATTTCACACTCGCCAAACTTTTTGTTTTGTTTTGTAGATATCTCTGAAGTGAAATCAGGAACAAAATATCATGTCAAGTCACGTAAGAATATACGTTGAGTAGACAATTGGTATACTTTTACTTAGCGAATTTAAGGAATGCTCTGCCTGTGGTTTCTTTTGTTGTTAACTGACATGTTTATTGCCATTATGTTGTTTGTACCAGCTTGGTGTCATGCCGTCATTGTTGAAAGTGTCATATGGACATTCCACATGGTCGATAGATTCAGGTTGTCGGTTTTCCAACTGGAAGTTAACATGAACTGGTTTCCTTGCATTGCTGAAACAGAAATCCCATATTCAATATACCTCATGGACGAATGTATACCTATTTGTCATTTTCAATATATCTCATTAATTTTTCTAAAACATCTCAATACAAGTAGTACGAAAAAAAATCATCGAGCCTCATGTTTACGTATAGAAAAGCAGTATATACATATAATAAAGAAATATATAGACTCAAATGAACTTTTTCATAGAAATCACTGCGGGGTATTTAGTACTCCCTCCGTTCACAAATAGACGACTTTCATTTGTCTAAATATAAATGTATGTAGACATGTTTGTGTCCAAATGCATCCATATTTGGACAAATAGAAGTCATCTATTTATGAACGGAGGGAGTATTAAATAATTAATATATATTAAAATGATAAAAAGGTATTACCAATTCACATCTATGTGGTATATTGAATGTGGGAACACATACTCCTAGGAGTATTGAACTATTTTCCTAAATATGTATATAAACTACTCCCTCTATATTAAAATGTAAGATGTTTTAGTCTTTTTTGTTCTGTATGTATCTAGACATGTTTTAGTATAGGATTTACATATGGGACAAAGAAGGCTGAACATCTTACATTTTTATACGGAGGGAGTAGTAATTAAGTCAAGCCTATGTAGTTTGAGCTTCCTATCAAAAAATTGGGAGAAAAGAAAAGGATAAATGGATGAAAAAAAAAATATATGCAGCAAAACGGATCGACAGACAAATTGTGCGTTAATGTGAGAACATCAGTACAAAAACATGTCATATTAATATGCACACTTGCGAGAATTTGCAGATGAAACGTATGTGCAGCATAGAAGGACACCAGAAGTAGTATTATATTCTAATATTATCTTCCATTTCTCTGTAGAGTAGGCCTGTGATCATATTTCCTGTACAAATAGTTGAATCTGAAGGCTAAAAATTCGAACAGAGATAAAAAGAGATACTAGTTGAGTTTTGTATGGCAATCCAAATTTCCTATCATGGGAGCTCTTTCTACTAGACATACTCCATTTCTTTGGTACAAGTAAGAACTACACTTCAGAAAAGGAAGATTACAATTAACAATGCATACATCCTCAAGGGTTCCAAAATACAGTTATAGCACATAACATGTAGTACCAAGCACCATTAAAGAGTAGGTGGCCTTGTGAATCATCTCCCATCTTCGAGCAAATCGGATATGGAGCCAAAGCTCATCATCATCGGAGATGGATACGAAGACACTGTGGACGAGTCAACAACCTGGCCTCCATTCTGCATCAAGGACAACTTGCCAAAGCTGAAGTGTGCCGGCAGTACCTCTGGTAATGGCACATCGCCGTCGAGGTACTGCATTACCTGCCGCATATTGGGCCTTACATTGGGAAACGGGTGTGAGCACAACAACCCTAGCTTCAGCGCAAGGCATGCTTCGCCAAAATCATAGCCGCCTTGGAGCCTCGTGTCGACTGCATCAAGAAGTGATCCTTTGTGCCAATTATGAAGCACCCAATCAGTCAAGAGGAGTTGATTGCCTTGAGGGTCTTCCTTGATAGGCTTCTGTCCACAGATGACCTCAAGTATGAAGATGCCAAAAGAAAACACATCGGTAAGAGTGGTCGCCTTGCCTCTATGTACTAGCTCCGGAGCTAGGTACCCTATAGTGCCAACGACGTGTGTGGTTTGTGGGTCGGTGCCATGGTCATACAACCTCGCGAGGCCGAAATCCCCTAGTCGTCCATTCATCTCTCTGTCAAGAAGCACATTGCTTGCCTTGACATCCCGATGGATGACAACCTTATCCCATTCCTCGTGGAGGTAGAGCAAACCCAATGCGATCTCTTTGACAATTCGAAACCTCTGCCCCCAATCTAAAGTGGCCTTCCCCTCTTCATCACCGTACAAGTGATTGTCGAGACTTCCATTAGGCATGTATTCATATACCAGAAGGAGCTCACCTTTTCGCCTACAATACCCAAGCAATTTCACAACGTTGCGGTGCTGAAGGTGACCAATGCTTACAACTTCAGCGATGAATTCCTTTACACCCTGCTTGGAGTCATATGACACCCTCTTCACAGCGACCTCTGCCTTAGATGTTGGAAGGACCCCTCTGTATACCCTTCCAAAGCCACCAACACCAATCAAATGCTTGTCCTTGAATCCTTTGGTGGCACGGAACAAGTCCTTGTAAGAAAACCGGTGTGGACCATACTCAACCTCCCAATCTTCGCGGACCTCCTTGTACCTAAAATGTCTCCTCACCATCAGAACAACCAAAATGCCTATAGCTAACACGAACACCGCCGAAGCTATTGGCAGAACGATCTCTAAGAGCTTGGATTGAGGTTTTGGGCCAAGACGAGGCAATTTGGGTAGTTTGGTGGGATCTATAGTTGGAGCAGCACCATTCATGGCAAAGCTCCAACCAAGCACATAGTGATGCCCCGTGCTCAAACCTGTTGAGGATGAGAAGCCAAGGTATGCTTGCTCTGTTAGCACTCCTGAGAGGTCATAGGTTGTGGAGAGGAGTGGCCTCAGAGGTTTGGCCACGCCAAGAGGAGCTAAGGTCACATTGATTTGTATGGAGTTTCCATCATAGTCCACCCAGATTTGCTTTGGCTCACCTCCAATTAGAGACAAATTTGTGGGCATGCCACTCTTGCTGTCATCGTGGAAGCCAGCAGGGAGCGATTGCACGGAGTTGAGGCTGTTGACGTCGATGCCGACATGGTTGTTATCGATGTCCCCGAACTCTGTGTTCTGGATGGTGTCGAGCTCTACCGCGAAGAGGTGGTTGCTCGCGCTGCCGTTGTTGGTGGCGTTGACAAGACCCAAGAACTGGATCGGGAAAGCGGCAGAAAGATCGGTGCTCGGGGCGATGAAGAAGGCGAAGCCGTGGCCCCTTACGTCGCCGAAGGAGGAGAGGATGGCGAACACGAAGGAGACTGAAAAGGATTCCACCGTGCCGTTGGAGGATTGACGGAAGCGCACCGGCGCTGGGTGGAACGCGTGGCCCTTGATCCTGAACGCCTCGTTGGTCAGCTCGACGAGGCCGCCCGGCGTGATCGTGGCCGCGCCGTCGAGGGTGAGGTTGCTGCCCGCGAAGCTGGTGTAAACGAACTGCTCGTTGTCGCTGCCGGTAGCGGAGGCTAGAAGGTTATGGCTAAGGCCTATGGTTAGGACGAGCTGGAGGATGGAAAAAATGGGCCTCATGGTGGTAGTGCTACCCATGGCTGCGTTGAGTTGTGTTTGGCGGGCATGGAGTGTTGCGATTAATAGTTCGCAGGACACTCACTCCCGAACAGAGTATATGACCTAGTCTAGTCGCTGCGCTGGGGCATCTCGCTTCGCTTCAGCTGGTCACCAAGGAAAATACAAATCGTGGATGACGTCCAAGACGTGGAAAAAGCATGTTGACCTCCGTGACACCTGCACATCAGCACATGTAAGAAAATCCTTCATTAAATCTAGCAGAAGCCAGTATAATTAGTTTTTTGGAATGAATTTCGATTTTACCCCTAGTTTGCCATTTGTGACGCTGGTAACCCTAGAGCATATAGTTCCATAATGGAAAATGCATTTTAAAAACATTTCCAAATGTCACAAATTTCCAAAAAAAAAAAATTCGAGTCCACATTCGGACATAAAATTTCGAGAAAAAATTTACCACACACATACTTCCAAGCTGAAAAACATTTGTTTATTTTACTTCTATACACAAACCACAAACATATTTGTTTCTCGAAACTTTATGTCAGGATGTACACCTGAACATATTCTTATTTTTATGGAATTTTGTTACATTTCATTTTCAAGGGTACGTCTAGATGTACCATATTTTTTATAGAAGGCATATTTCAATGACAATACGAATACAACTCGCTGCGAACAATGAGTATAGGACGAACGCCACACCGTGACTATTCCAAAGACATCCATCAACTATAAAAACAACTAAAAAGCAAAAGAGTATGTTCTAAACTGAGTAACAACGCCACGTCTCGACCGGTGCTAGTCACCTACGAAGAACAACACCTCCCACTAAACTCCCCTTGTTAATGCGGGCTTTATGTCTGAAAGGAGGTGGCAAGTGTATGGCGGGGCATGACCAGTCCCAAGGAAGGCACCATCTTAAAGTCATCGGTGACATTGTGCTCTGAATATCAACCTTGGACGTCCGCAAACATCGGCGAAGCGCAAATATGGCACCTCCAAGCCGTGTCTCTAAATACGATGCTCCCATCTAGACATTCGTCCGGAGATAAATACCAACTCCAAGCGAGCGAGAGAAATGGTGACACAACCGGGGACACCTCTAAGAAGAGGAACGGCACCCACGCACTGGGGGACCAATTTGTATCCAGGGGGGTTGCACAGGAGACCTGTTCGTAAAATAGCAAACTTTCATCATATGTTCACACTTAAAGATTTTTTTTCATCTTGGTGCACTGATAGGCACTCTGGTACTATATGCTCCAACTCCGCCACTGCACCCACGAGCGTCGTCCCCATCGACCTTGTAAAATACAGGCATGATTTCATTCGTATTGCCGCCCATCTCCGCACGTCGAAGTTTTGGGGCAGCATCGTCCATGTAGCGTCGCAAAAATGACATTCGGCACCTTGATTTCGTAGCCGCAAAGACGTGGTCCGCAGACCCCCACTATAGGTGTACGTTGCAAAGTTATAAAAAAAATGCCCAGTGTAACTGCCAAGATCACTATAGAGATAACAATGCATGCCCACATGCAATGATCTAGTACCACAACTCACCTGAAGTGGAAGAATGACGTAGTCGTAGTAGATTATGAACAATCGTACATCCTCACAACTAGGCCTAGTTGCAAGGATGTCGCTAAACTTCCCTCGTCAAGGATCACACGTACGCTCGTGTTAACTCGCCAGCACTCTGCCGTCCAGGACTCGACACTGACGAAGAGAGACAACCCTTCGGCGTTGCTAATTGTACATCTAAACTATGAATAGAGCTATACGAATTTGGACGTTCTCAACATGTGAGAGAGATTAGAGATTAGAGCTTTCTCTAATTGGGATGGGACACCTCAAAAATCCCAATTAGACGAAGCTCTAATTCTATTAGAGGATAGAGAGGCACAAGGCCAATCGTTGATTTGATGTGTTCTCTCAATGGTATTGGGATCCTTTATATAGTGGGAGTAGAGGGAGACTTGCCTTGGTAGGGCAGAATCCCTTCCCTAATCCGCACCCATAAGGAGGTGACCGCATTGGCTCTCTACCCCAACTCAGATTGTACTAGGAGTCCTTTCCTAGTGGGAGGAGCCTCCCTCTGGCGTGTCTTGCAGGCCAGGACCCATGTGGCCAGCCTTGAGGCGGAGCCGTAGGTACCCTCCCCCCGGCACTCCTCCTCCACCCTTTCAGTTTTCGTCCAAAACTCTTCCGAAACCTAGTGAACCATGTAGATAAAATTATCGACCTTATCTACGGACATCAAAAAAATATTTATAACATCTTGGTACATCTTATGTCCTCTTTTATCTCTCTGATAAAATTCTGCCCTCACTCGGCATCATTTCTCTTTTATAGTAACTTCTCTCAAACACCTCCGATTAACACCATACTTGTTTATGTGACATTGTATCGACATCGACCATTCATAAAACCATTAGAAACGTATTTATTATATCAATTAAAGGCCGGCACGGCTTAAGCGTGTGACCCGTAAAGTTTCGATAACACACAGACATGTTCGGGAACTTACCGAACAATAACAACAACGGATCTGTGGATGCTCATGACTCTTGTGTGTCCAGGAAGAACGATGAAACTTACTTATTGCACTTATTATCTTAACTTCACGATACCAACGATATCACGAGATGAGACTATATGCTCTAGCTGATTAAACCATTTGATCCTAACACATATAAAACACGCACCGATAACGCTCTCTTTTCTCATTCACATCCCTGAATTTTAAGTCATTTCGCTTTATATAATGAAAAAGAATAACTTCTTGTTTCATTAAAACGGTTGACTTAACACTCACAATCTAATATTTCGGATTACTCTAGTAATACAAAATTAATTACTCTTACCAATTACTTTTACTACTTTGATCCAACAAAAACACCAAGCAATTGATATGATAAGTATTCAAATAATCACTATTATTTATTCGTTCTTGATAATTTTTTTTTAATCAAGACTAGCTTTATGAATATTATATATTCATATATGTTTCTTTTTTTGAAATATTCATGTTCC
The DNA here is from genome assembly GCA_028641055.1 of Alopecurus myosuroides. Lineage (NCBI taxonomy): Eukaryota > Viridiplantae > Streptophyta > Magnoliopsida > Poales > Poaceae > Alopecurus > Alopecurus myosuroides. The sequence goes on from CM054059.1 coordinate 290,400,115, forward strand.
CATGATTTAATATCACTTAAAAAACTCTCAAGATGAAATCCTGGAGTTAACATGAACACTTCCTTTTTCCTGCATCTCTATGACAATTCAATGCCATTTATGAGCATCACTATCTTGTTTGTTTTGTTTTGTTTTGCATTTCATAGTCATTGTCTTCGAATTTTGATGAATCAAATTCCTCATATGATCTTTTATAATATTAAGTTCGAACTTTATGTATCTCATACATAAATTCCTGGATAAGATGATGAATTGGAAACATTTGGATGATGCCCCTTCCATTCTAATCTTACTCCAAATATTTTCAATATTAACTTAATATAATTTTCACTTCTCTATCATGAGAAGACACTTTTCTCCTTAATCCAACGTGTTAGACACTTGGAGATAAAGTACAAATTTACTACCAACAATCATATTGGTTTTATGCAAAAACCTCTTTATGAATTATGCATCATACTTGTGAAGATTGATTACTTGGAACTTTCATTAAAATAACTCTATTAATGGAAATGCCCCAACCTTTAAAAATAAAATAATTTTACTTAGTGGGTCGAGAATTATTTCGTTTCATGCTTCACATATCACACCAAGACATTTTTACAATCTGACTATAACAATTCTTAAGTCCTTCTCTTACAAAGATTTAATTATCACGATAATTTTGAGCCTCCCAAAATTAATCATGAGTAATTTGACTAAGAAAACATTCTTTCGTCGGTATGTTATAATTTTATTAAGTGCTTCCATTGTTAATCAAATATTTTTGTTCTCATGTTTGGATTCATAGCACTCCAACTGAAATTTATGAAACATTGAAACTTAAATTATTTCATCTATTCTACTTCATCAATATGATTAAATTATCATATTAATTCTCCAATGGAATTTAGTCAATTGAAAAAACATCCATCCTTTATGTAAATTTTGAAATTCATAAATATCTAGCACTTTATGGATTTATGCTTTATTAAATAACTTGGAGACAAATAAAATACTTATCTCCAATTTATTTTACAAGCCATCAAAAATTATTAATCATACTTAAGTAATAAATTAAATCAAAAATATTCAAGACTTAATAATAAAACTTAATGACATAATACAATAATAAAGATCATAAACTTTGAATTTTCAAAATTGGAACTCCAAGCTATATTATTATTCAAACTCAACATGGTTCACGAACATAAAATAATCTTTACAAAATGATCGAAATCAAATTGTAAATTGATAAATTTCAGTATCAAATACCACAATATGTTCGAGATAAAATATGTCAATAACTGGTATAACTCTTATACCTCATGTGGACGTGCCACTTATGTTTGTCAATTGATGCAATCATCGTAGCTTGGATGAAGATATCCATCTCAGCTAACATGAGCATTTGGAAGACTTTTTCAATTGTCTTCTTAAGTTACACCAGATTGTAGTAAGCCACAAATCCGTAGAAATATAATGGACATGACATGAGGAGTGTATCAACTGCTTGATGCTATGGAGTTGGAAAACCAATGTCCTTTAGCTTCTGTAGTACACCTGTGAACTTGTCTTTATGATCCCTCGTTGAACCATCGTTCTTGATTTTTCAAGGCAACAGTTCAGCATTTAGTTTGTGTCGACCAAGACAGACTTGCATGGAGAACCGAACCTTTAAAGCTCCCATAAGACGGAAAAGGAGAAAGTGTGGGTAACAATCACCAAGCTCTGAACTCACCCTGTCTAGCATGATCACATAAACTTGATACTCCTCGTCTCCTAATGGAGAATACTCTCTATCAGGTGCTGGGACTTCTTCATCCAACATATGCTTGATACGTCATAAACGTATCCCTAATTTCTGATGCTTCGTGATCATATTATGTCAATTGCTACATCTTTTCTCCCTTCTTTATGTCATTTTACTCGATTTTCCGGACTAACCTATTGACAAGATGCCACAGGGCCAATTCCCTATTTTCTGCTGTTTTTATTTTCAAAAAATTTGTTCTGGAAATATTCTCAGAATTGGAAAGTTCGAAGCCCGGAAGTCTTATTTTCCCCGGAAGCATCCAGAAGACCGAAGAGGAGCCGAAGAGGGGCAGCAGGGGGGCCACACAATAAGGTGGCGCGCCCCCCTTGGCCACACCATCTATGGGTGGGGGGCCCCCTGGCCTCCGCCGCCTTTGCCCTTTCGCCTATTTAAGCCCCCCGGATGGAAAACCCTAGGCACCTGATCAAAATCCCCAAAAAAGTTCCGCAGCCGCCGTAACCGTCAACCCTAGACCAGGGGGGGTTCTGAAGCTGTTTCCGGCACCCTGCCGGAGAGGAGATCATCACCGAAGGCTTCTACATCACCATGTCTTCCTCCGGAGTGATGCGTGAGTAGTTCATCCTTGGACTACGGGTTCGTAGCTGTAGCTAGATGGTTGTCTTCTCCTCATATGCCTCCATGTTTTGATCTCGTGAGCTGCCTATCATGATCGAGATTGATCTTATGTAATTCTCTATGCTGTGTTTGCTGGGATCCGATGAATATTGTCCTTATGCCAAGTTGATTATAGTCTTTATTTGCATATGCTATTTGTGATCTTGCATGCTTTCTGTTGCTAGTGGTTATTCTGGCCAAGTAGTTGCTAGTGACTCGAAGAGGGAGTATTTATGCTCGATAGTGGGTTCATGCCTCCTTGTTGCCTTGCTCGAGTGACAGAAACGTGAAGGGGGAGGATGTGCTATTTCCATTAGGGAGAAAACAGCGGTGAGAGTGCCCGCGTGCATAATCATTGCTTACATTACACACTTTGTTTAATGCAATTATCTATTGCTTGCAACTTAATACCTAAGGGGGTTCGGCTGATAACCTGAGGGTGGATTATTAGTCATAGATGCAGATGGATGTCGGTCTATGTATCTTGTTGTAATGCCCGCACTAAATAGCATAGTAATCTTCATGTCATATTGTGCACTACGGTGCAACCTCTATTTGTCAATTGCCCAGCTGTAATTTGTTCACCCAGCATGCTATCTTTTACGGAGAGATACCACTAGTGAAACTATGAACCCCGGTCCATTTTTCCACACTGTTAAACAAACCACAATAATTTCCTGCTTTCTTTACTTACTGCAAGCATACACTGTTTTTCCACACTATACGTCTAATCTTTGTTTTCAGCAAGACCGGTCAGATTAACAACCCCACTGTACCGTTGGGGCAAAGTATTTTGGTTGTGTTGTGTGCAGGTTCCACGTTGTTGCTGACACCGGTGAAGCGCCAGCACCACCGTCAGTGGCATCAACCTTCCGAAGTTCCTCCTTCTCCTTCTGGATTGATAACCTTGGTTTTTAACTAAGGGGAAAACTCCTACCGTTGTGCTCATCACACCCTCCTCTTGGGGTATCCCAACGAGTGAAAGATCTGCACCATTAAGGACTTTTTCTGGCGCCGTTGCCGGGGAGAAGGAAGTCTTCTGGCAAGGGGAGTCTCTCACTTTAAACCTCTTTATTTTCATGTTACTAAAAGACCTCTCTTTGTGTTGAAAGTTTTGAAGTTGCTCTTGTTCTACCTTTCCATGATCTCTAGTTTGAGCTTCTTTGATCTATTTATTTATAAGATTTATATACATAGTAAGTGGGTTAAATTTTTTATACTTGCTTCTTGATGCTCTCTTTTTCTTAATTCATATTTCTTATGTGAGCATATTTGCCCCTTTTATGCCTAGCTGAAAGGCGTTAAAGAAAAGCGCTACTGGGAGACAACCCGTTTTATTTCGCTGTTTTCAACCCGTTTACTTTCGTTTTCTTTTGTGTGCTTTGCACCTAGGTGTTGTCTATTTACTTAGCAACCCCACTGTATCTTTTCTTTTGTGTTTTTGTTGAGCCAAATAAATCCTCTAGTGGAAACTTGAGCCTATATTTCGGAATTTTGTGCAGGAAACAGATTTCTGCTGTCCATTGTTAATTCCGTTAAAAATCACAGAGAATTCAAAATGACCTGAGTTTTATTTGCTTAATCCCGAGTTATATACGCAACTTTTCTTAGAAGACCACTTTTTTATTTGAGAAACAGAAGATTTTTGAAAAAATCGATCTTTACCTGATGTTCTGTTTTGACAGATTTCTGCCATTTATCGTATTTGCATCTTAATCTCTTTCTTTTGGTGTTCTTTTGAGAAAAAGAGTTTTCAAAGAAGTTGTGACAGTATCTAATGTGTTTTTGAGTGTTATACTTGTGTTGAAACTGAACCATGTGAATTTATTATTTCGATTGCACTAACGTTGCTAATGAAGATTGTGAGAATTTTGATGTGAAGGAAGTTTTCAAGGGTCAAGAGAAGAGGATGATATGATGTGATCAAGAAGAGTGAAAAGACTAAGCTTGGGGATGCCCCGGTGGTACATCCAAGAAAATTCCAAGAACTCAAACGTCTAAGCTTGGGGATGCCCAAGGCATCCCCTTCTTCATCAACAAATTATCAGGTCACTTCTAGTGAAACTATATTTTTATTCGGTCGCATCTTATGTGCTTTACTTGGAGCGTCTTTTATTTTTGTTTTCATTTTTCTTTTTCTTTTGCTTTCAGTTTGTTTTTACTTTTTCAATAAGCTTGGTTGGACCCTAGCATTCATTTATTGGAGAGTGACACGCTCCGCTTTTTCATGAGAATACGTTGTATTCTTAATCTCTCTCTAGCTGCTGCATTTATTTAGCTCCTGTTTTGCATGCATCTCTTATCAAAGCTGTTAGTTTTAGTAGTATTATTTTAGTACTCTCATGTTTGCTTGTTGTATCATAAAGATTATTTTTTTAAAGCATGTTTTGTATGGTGCTTGTTGGGAGAAACAAAAAACTGCTGCCTGAAGTAGAATTTATAACAATGCTAGTAGAAGCTTGTATAGACTGTGGCTACGACTTTTTAATGCCATGCTAAATGTTATTTTAGTTTTAAATCCTTGTGGTTATTGAGTAGCATGATTAGCCTCAAATAGCTTAGATTGTTTAATATGTATTGAAAGATTCATGAGTTGTTCTTGTCATAGTAAAGCATCAATATATGGTATTCTCGTTCGAATGTTTTATTTGGTTGACTTGGCGCATGCTCACACCATGTTTATGACTACAAACCAGTCACGAATAGCCTCCATGACCACTTAGTTTTTTAACTTGTGATACTGCTTATGTTTTAATTAATGATGCTTATGTCGCTATGCATGATTATGGCTCTTATGCTCTCTTGATTTGTCGCTCCCAGTCTTCTGCTAGCCTCCACCTGTACTGAGTATGAGCTCTACTCGTGCATCCAAACTCCCTTAAACCAAAGTTTTTCCCATTGTGTCCACCATACCTACCTACATGTGGTATTTAACTGCCATTCCAAGTAAATTTCTCATGTGTTACCTTTAAAACCTTCAAAATTACTCCTGCTTTATGTTTCTGTTTTTGCTCATGAGGACGTAAATAGAGAATGTTTATCTCACTTGTTGATAGAAGAGCTGGCAGCGGGGTGCCCAGCCCCAAATTAATACAAACAAATTCTCTTCACTATTTTTTCCCCTGATTTATCAGTCAAAGCATAATTGTGTAAACAAAAGAGAAAGAGGGATGACCTTGTACACCAGTTGCGTCCTTCACCATGGGAGCCGCTCTTGTGAATCCAGTTGGCTTGTGACGTACTGTATTTTCTGTTTACCATTCGTTGACATTAGCATACATCTCCCAAATTATAGACACTCCTCCACGGTATGTGATTGTTGGCAGGCACCTGAGGATTCAGTTAGCCATGGTTTGTGAAAGATGGATGGGAGGAGTGTCAAACTTTTAATACCTCTGTTTAATAAAATAAAATCTCTAGCACATGAGTGATCCCTTCTTCCCTCTACGAAGGGCCTTTCTTTTACTTTTACGTTGAGTCTCCATCTTCTAACTTTATGCACAGTTGAGAGAGCATTTTTGCCATTCTGAGTTCTATGTGCATTTGTCCCATAAGCATCAATAATTACTTCATGATGTGATATCGTTTGTTCTTAAATTATTTGTTCTAGTCTTCCTCTAGAACTTTGAAGGTGTCCTGGCATTTATGTTTTGCCCCACTCTTAAGGACTATCGAAATATCACTTTGCCATGCTTTCTCTATACCTGAAATAAAAGTTTACCTTTCTTTGCATTATTATTCATGATCCTTTATTTGAGTTACTCTTCGTGATGCAAAGTAATTGCTTTGATTTATTATTAAAGTTTTATTTATCATGCCTGTGTTTAAAGTTTTATGATCTCAGCGTGCATATGGTTTTACATTAGGTTGATCAAGTTTATGTTAGTAGCATGTCACCTCAGAAACTATTGTTTTATCGTTTACCTACTCGAGGACGAGTAGGAACTAAGCTTGGGGATGCTTGATACGTCATAAACGTATCCCCAATTTCTGATGCTCCATGATCATATTATGCCAATTGCTACATGTTTTCTCCCTTCTTTATGTCATTTTTATCGATTTTTTGGACTAACCTATTGACAAGATGCCACAGAGCCAGTTCCCTATTTTCTGATGTTTTTAGTTTCAGAAAAGTTGTTCTGGAAATATTCTCGGAATTGGAAAGTTCGAAGCCCGGAAGTCCTATTTTCCTCGGAAGCATCCAAAAGACCGAAGAGAAGCCGAAGAGGGGCAACAGGGGGCCACACCATAGGGTGGCGCGGCCCCGCTTGGCCGCGCCAGCTGTGTGTGTGGGGGCCCATGACCTCCACCGCCTTTGCCCTTTCTCCTATTTAAGCCCCATGGATGGAAAACCCTAGGCACCTGATCAAAATCCCCGAAAAAGTTCTGTAGCCGCCGTAACCATCAACCCCAGATCAGGGGGTTCTGAAGCTGTTTCCGGCACCCTGCCGGAGAGGAGATCATGACCGGAGGCTTCCACATCACCATGCCGGCCTCCCGAGTGATGCGTGAGTAGTTCATCCTTGGACTACGGGTTCGTAGCTGTAGCTAGATGGTTGTCTTCTCCTCATATGCCTCAATGTTTAGATCTCGTGAGCTGCCTATCATGATCGAGATTGATCTTATGTAATTCTCTATGCTGTGTTTGTTGGGATCCGATGAATATTGACCTTATGCCAAGTTGATTATAGTCTTTATTTGCGTATGCTATTTGTGATCTTGCATGCTTTCCGTTGCTAGTGTTTATTCTGGCCAAGTAGTTGCTAGTGACTCCAAGAGGGGGTATTTATGCTCGATAGTGGGTCCATGCCTCCTTGTTGCCTTGCTCGAGTGACAGAAACGTGAAGGGGGAGGATGTGATGTTGCCATTAGGGAGAAAACAGCGGTGCTAGTGCCCGCGTGCATAATAATTGCTTACATTACACACTTTGTTTAATGCAATTATCTGTTGCTTGCAACTTAATACCTAAGGGGGTTCCGATGATAACCTGAGGGTGGATTATTAGTCATAGATGCAGATGGATGTCGGTCTATGTATCTTGTTGTAATGCCCGCACTAAATAGCATAGTAATCTTCATTTCATACTGTGCACTACGGTGTAACCTCTATTTGTCAATTGCCCAGCTGTAATTTGTTCACCCAGCATGCTATCTTTTATGGAGAGACACCACTAGTGAAACTATGAACCCAGGTCCATTTTACCACACTGTTAAACAAACCACAACAATTTCCTGCTTTCTTTACTTACTGCAAGCATACACTGTTTTTCCACACTATACGTCTAATCTTTGTTTTCAGCAAGACAGGTCAGATTAACAACCTCACTGTACCGTTGGGGCAAAGTATTCTGGTTGTGTTATGTGCAGGTTCCACGTTGTTGATGACACCGGTGAAGCGCCAGCACCACCGTCGGTGGCATCAACCTTCCGAAGGTCCTCCTTCTCCTTCTGGATTGATAACTTTGGTTCTTAACTAAGGGGAAAACTCCTACTGTTGTGCTCATCACACCCTCCTCTTGGGGTATCCCAACGAGTGCAAGATCTGCACCATCAATGCTCTACCGCAAGACTTCTGAAAACATCTCTTAGATCGTAAACGCATTCACATAAGTTTATGCTTTCCTTAGTTAATTTATTTGTCCCCAGCAACTCATTCAGATGTATGTTTTCAGCGGGATCCATATCTACAATAAAACAAGTTTATTTAGACTCTTTAATTAAAAATTAATTTACACTACTTAATTCAATAAAACTAAGATTAATATATGCTCCCACTGAAACTGATATTCCTCAAAATCAACTTTCAATGATACAAGACCCACAATAAATTATGACGAGCCGGATGTATCCACCTCAACCAATCATAACCTAAAGGGTAAACCACTGTGCTAATCACTGCATGTGATTCTTGCTCATCTTTTGATGTATGTGTTCCGAACTCATGACAATTATGCCTCAACAATAAGACAAACAATTGACTCCACAAAATAGAATGAACCTTGTATCCAAGTTAAAAAACTATAACCCGCCTCCCGAAAAGAAGAGACGCGTTGACCCTTGTATCCAAGTGATAAACGCGTACCCATGCCGGTTTGATAGTGCTACAATTGGGAAAACATGATCTACCTTGATTTTTTTTCAAGTGAGGAATCACCCTAATAAATGAGTACCGTGCAATCAAGGAGCAAGCAACAAAGGATACACATCACAGTGATTCATTATAGACTTTATTCTTTGGCAATTCTTGATGCATCTCGAAGAAGATCCTTCCACTCCGTTATTCTCACCATAGTAGAAAATTCGAGAATATTCCACTACGGTGAAAATTGCTTCAAGCCTTTCCACGACAAAGAAACAACCACTTTCTCTTGTCATGTAACTACTCCCGAGGTCCGTGATGAACACCTCATTATCGTCGAACAATGACAATCCTTTGGCATTGGGCATCATGTCAAACCACGGTAACAAGATAGCTATACCAAACCACATGCACATCCTGCAAAACCAAGTTAGACGCCTCTAACATTTTGTCTGCAAGTTTTAGCGTGGTTGTAGTTTCTACGAGAAACTATCGTCATAACCTACAAACATCGAGATGACATTGCAGGGTAATTGAAACACAAACATTACAAAAACATCTAGAGGCTCAATCTAAACTAATTCATAACCATGACGTCATGTGAATCCAATCCACATACCCTTTCCACCATGCCGTTTTATGAGACCAACTATGGTGCAACTCAAAGCTATTAAAGCACTTCTTCGGATCAAGGGATATATGCCAGGGGAAACTTGAACACCGTAGGATTGCCAGAAGTTTGTAGAAAGCCACACCATGCCGTCGGAAACCAAATAAACATAAATTATTGAGAAGCAACAAAGATAAAATGAATATTAGAGAACTTTCTAATATACTTGCACAATGTTATGCAATACCCGCACAAAATTATGTTCTAGATCAGATCGTATCTACACATGACGTGCTCTGATACCACTACTAGTGTATCTTGCAGAATTTAAAAAAATCCTAACGTAACCGCCAAGATCACTATGGAGATAACAACACATGCCCATACATGCAATGATCTAGTACCACGACTCACCAACAGTTGGAAGAACGATGTAGTCATAGTAGATTTTTAACAATCGTAGATCCTCACAACTAGGCCTAGTTTTGCAAGGATGTCGCTGAGCTTCCCTCGTCAAGGATCACACATGTAATCTCTCTTATAGTGTGCATGCGTACACTCGTGTCAATTCGACATCGATCCGTCGTCCAAGACTTGACACCGACGAAGAGAGACGGCCTTTCGGCATTGCCAATTGGTAGATCTAATCAACTATGATTATAGATATATGAATCTGGGAGTTCTCAACACGTGAGAGAGATCAGAGATTAGAGCTTTCTCTAATTGGGAGAGCACACCTCAAAACCCCAATTAGACAAAGCTCTAATTCTATTAGAAGGAGAGAAATACACAAGGACAATCGTTGATTTGATGTGTTCTCTCAATGAGATTAGGTTCCTTTATATAGTGGGAGGAGGGGGGAATTGCCATCGAGGGAGAAATCCCTCCCCCAATCTGTGCCCATAAAGAGGCCGCATTGGCTCCCTATTGGGTCACGTAGCAGGATTTAAAAGTTTCCGTCCTACACAACACACAAGATCTACTATGCAGGTATATGCGTGCATAAACCCGATTCGTTACCGACATGAAGCACGGAAGGAGTGTTGATGACAATGCTGGTGATGCATGATGAAGAGTCCCACGGCTAGGCCTAGCGTTGGGATTACTGCCGATTCCCCATATCCCACCTTCTGGATCCAGCAGAGCGAGGGTATCACGTGTTACCCCTCTGAGAGTTCGCACAGATATGCACGTCAAAGTACTGCAGTGCTTCGCCATTCAGGACTAGGCACCGTAGGTTCACATTGAGGTGGAGAGATCCCAGCACATGGGAGAGAGAGGGAGAGAGATTAGAGCTAGGTCTAATCGAGGGAGGATTATCATCTCACAATTAGAAGAAACCCTAAACCAATTAGAGGGTCCCTAATCATAAGTTCTAATCCAATTAGAAACGTTCTAACTAGAGGCTCTAATCCAATTAGAGAGGTTCTAATTAGTGGCTCTAATTCTATTAGAGGGTATCTAATTAGATCTCTAATTATAAGAGAGAGAGAGAGAGCAGCCCGAAGGCCAATTGTATGATCTCACAAAGAGGGAGGGGTGGGATTATATAGTGGGACAAAGGGGGCACCTACCTTGGGGGGAGGTCGGTTTGGCCTCCCCTTCCCTTGGCCACACCAATCCCCTAGGGGATTACGGATTGGACTCCTAGATGGAGTCCAACTCCTCCAACATTTTCAATTTTTCTTTTTCCTCCTTTTCCACCTCATTTATTTATCAAATAAATCAGGAAAAAATGAAGGGAGTGGTAGTGCACAATGTGAGACCATGGGCCCCACCCGACAACCTCCAAAATTTGGGTTTGCCCATAGGAGGAAATATGTCCCCCCGGGCACTCCCCTCCCCCTTTTATGGAAAGTCCTATGTTGGAACCATATAATCCGTTAGATAAAATCATCGACTCTATCTAACAATGTTATAAATTTATTATAACAACTCCTGGACATCTCATGTCTCTAGTTACTTGCTCCGTACACCATGCAAAGTAATTATGTCTCATAGTAACTTCTTTGGAACGACTCTGATTGACACCAGACTTGTTTATGTGATATCGTATTGACATTGACCATTACTTATTAATGTTAGAAATATATTTCCAACATCCCGGTACATCCCATGTCCTCCATAATCTCTCTTGAAAATAAATTTTATCACGTCAGAATTACCCGAATGGTACCCTACCCACCTCCAGACCAACCAATGCAAGCAACAGACTTTGACGCCTTAAGTGTGTGTGACCCCTACATGTTCGATAACTAGTAGAAATGATTGTAAAACCATTTTCCTAATCAATAATCAACATCGGGACCATGGATGTCCACATTGATCCCTACAAGTTATACAAACAAAACTGCTAAACCTGTTGGCTATTTAGTGAGTTCCCATTACTTCGCGATGCCAATCAATACCTCAAGACGAGATGAATGATAAGACCGTGATTAAAATCTTTAATCACCATATCACATTATTCTTGATACTGGTATGATTCCTTTTACTCGTCACCGTGCTATAGTATCACCATGACTAGTGTCATGTCTTTGTATGCACAGACTTATTTACCGATACTATTTCACCGAGCGGATCCTGGATGTATCTCTCTATTAACTACAGGAGTAATTCCCAATCTTGATATATCACAATGAATGAATACTTTCATGACCACCCAGTGTTAGCCTTTTTTATCACCCAGTTTACCGTGTGATACATTACTATACCAAAATGATCCTTACGGTAAAACATTATTTTATATTCTCATGGTCTAAGGAAGCAAATAAAACAACCACTCTATGATGACACTATTTAGCAAAATTAATCTCATAGTATCTCAACTACTTGGGTCTACCTGTAACACCTGGGGTGTTACCCTAAATAGGAAGTTGTTTGTTTTCTTTTGCTTGCATCACATGCATCATACGCATTGCATTCTGTTTTTTTTTTCAAAACAACTCAAAACTCAAACCACTTTAAACTTTCAAACATTGTCCCAATTTTCCAATTAAAAATTGCAAACTAAATACCTCAAATTGTTTTTAAATAGTTTGAAGTTGTTTTAATCAAATTGCTTGTTAATAACATGTTCCCTTTTGTTAAAAACCCTAATGGTAAATTAAAATAACAAAATTCAAATCAAATCAATCCTACTTGGCAATATTTCAAATGGGAGTTTAAAAATTAAAATCTTGCAAACAAATTAAATTCAATAATGTTTGCCTAATTGCTTGAACTTAATAAATAAAATTTGTTTATTTCCAAAAGTCCAAACCAAACCCTATTTGAAAGTCACCTAACAATTTAATATCAAATTAGTAATTCCAATTGTTGAAAATAATTTTAAACCACCTTGTTATTATTGTTTTGCAAATTAATAAAATTTAATTATAAAATAAAAACCCCCAAACCCTATTTGAAATTCAACTACCAATTTAAAAATCCAATTAATAATTCCAAGTTTGAAACAATGCTAACATTTGCTTTTATTTTCTGTTTTGAAATTTAATAAAAATATTTCATAAAATAAACCCCCCCAAAACCCTATTTCTATCCCTCCCTCTTTTTCATCCTTTACAAAAAAAAAGAGAAGAGAAAAGGAAAATCAAAAGCAAAAATGGAGGGAGGCAGCCAGCCCATCTGTTTCTTTTTCCTCCAGCCCACTTTCCCCAAGCCCACACAGCCCCCCTCTCTCTCTGTTTATCTCCCTCCTGTCGCTGTCTCTCTGTACGGCATGGACAGGATGCGACCACGTTGCCTCCCATCGACACCACCACGGCCACGCTGCCCTCCATAAAGCCCCCTCCCTCCTGCGTGCCCTAGGCTAGCCCTACCCACTCCATCTCCCTCTTCCCATCTCCTTCCGCCGCCGACAGACCCTCCTCGCCTCCCTGACTTTTTCCGGTGTCTACCGATCGTGGACAGAGCTTGGTGCAGCTCGCCACCGTCTCCGTCAAACTCCAGCCTTTCGGCCCTGTCCTCGAAGGTATGCTCGAGCTACTCCTTCGATCAACCAATTCTGGTTCGCCGCTAATCCATTGCTCTGCCCGCGGGCGAGCTCGTCCGAACGCGTTGCTGCAGCTCCAAATTCCGGCGGCCGTCGACGTCCCCTTCCATCCACTCTACCGCAAGACCAGCGACCGTGTCCAGTAGCTGCGCCTCCCCGTGCGGTACCACCACGTCCAAGGATCGGCGCCATCAAGCACGGAGGCGCCCACGCCATGCAATTCTTCCCGCCGGTCACCGCCCCGCTGCTACCCCCTTCTTCCGCGACGTCAGGTCGTCTCCGTCGACTCCAAGCAGGCCTGCTGCGCCATCAACTCTAAGGTGACGATACCACCCACGTAGACATCATCTCTGTGCCCGCTCCTCTCGTGTATGCGTGGATCCGTCGCCGCCCAGCCCCGTCCGTCTCGCCGCCGGGACGTCCATGCCGTTCTCGTGCATCTGCAAGTTCTGCTCGAATCGCTCCGCCCACCCGTGTCTGCACCTGCTAGGCAGCACCCTGACCTCCTGCACGATCAACCACATCCCAGCACCCCTTGCAACACCTTGAGGTCGCACCGATCGCGACTGATCCCCAGCAGTCGTAGCAGTTCCTTTCTCTGAACCGTAATGTCTGAATTTTGCTGTTAAAAAATTCAGTTAAGTGGCCACTGCAACTACTTCCTGTTTCCGTCTCACATACCATCAACAACACGCAGCAGCCGCATTGGTGCTGTTCCCTTGCGCCGCGCAGCGAGCTCTCGGGTTCGATCCCCGCGGAGGGGATAAAAGCCCACCCTTTTTGCCAATTATTCGCGCAGGGGCCAGGGCCCACCAGTCGGTGGCCCTGTGAGCCACCTCACCTCCCACACCCGCCACGGTGGCGCGGGACCCGCACGGCAGAGGCTCGAGGCCAGGGGGCACTGGGTGTAAAACAGCCCAGGGGCCTATAAAAAAATCCTGTTTCCCTCCAAGTCCTCAGAAATAACATTTTGGTCCCTAATTTCAAACTGATAATAACTTTTATTTCCTAAATCCAAATTATAAAAATAAAATATGTTTCTTGAACCCAATTTAATTCTCTACCTATTCAAAGCATTTGTTTCCTGTTTTGAATATTCCAAATTGCTTCAAATTTCAAATTCAAACAATTCATTTCAAATTTGGTTAATTCCATAAATAATTCATACTTAATCCAAATAACATAAATAAAATATGTTTTCCAACCAAAATTTCATGCTCTTTCCAAATATAACATTTGATTTCTGTTTTGAATAATTTAAATTGCTGAAAACAACTGTTTCTTATTTAATGCAATTTAAATTGCCAAATTCATAACTAATTCAATATTAATTCAAATAACACAAATGAAATATGTTTTCCATGCCATTTTGAACCACCTTTTCAAATATAAATTTTGTTTCATGTTTTGGATAATTAAAATTGCTTGAAATAATTTAAACCTTGTTTAATTCATTTAAAATTGCTAAATTAATAACTTGCTCCAATTAAATTATTTTTGAACTAATAAAATATGTTTTCAAACCAGAAAAACATAACCTTTTCAAATATGAATTTGAATTTATGTTTTGAACAAATGAAATTCAAATAATATTCAAACTTGAATTAAATTCAATTAAAACTTGTTTAATCTTGTTTAATTCATAATTAAATCATTGTAATTCCTTTTTCAATAATTGAAACATGTAATCCACCTAAAATTTTGTGTTCTAATCAAATATGTACTTTGTTAGCTGTTTTGAACAATTAAACTTGATGAAAATACCAAATGCTTGAGTGACACCTTTAAGTAACCAAAATTCCAAAACTTAATAAGTGAAATTCTAAATGGGTAAACCTTATTTCCACTTGATTCTATTGTTGTTATTTTGTTGTTTTCCTCATCCATGCATCATGCTAATCCACTTTCACCTGTTGGCTAGTTGTAAAACAATTGTTTCAACCATAATTCATGGGCTTTTCATATGCAACTCAAATTGCATATGGGTCCATTTAAACATGTCTATCTTGTCAACTAGTTTATTTCTATGCCTCCATTAAATTGTCATGCATCCATATCTTGATCATGCTGGATCTTTTGCCGTAGTAGTAATTGTTGCATCCGGTGTTTGTTCGAGGTTCGTTGCTTCTTCCCGGATAGGACGTTGAGATGATGTGAGCAACGACAAGTTCTGTGGATGTACCTCTACTTGCTGGATTCCAGGCAAGTGTACTCACTTGCTGCCAAATGACTGCCTTTCATCACTTGTTACCGATTCTTTCCGTTGTTCTTATTCTAGCCTGTTGATACGATGCTGGTGTCTCGATCCTATTATATGTTTACCTTGCAGCCATGATATAGCCTTTTCCTTCCACTTCCTATTAACTGTTGTTTGTTTACCCTGTTGGCCCTCGTGTCGTAGTTGCATGCTTAGTGTTGTTTGCGCTCAAGTCTTGTTGTTCCTTTCATATCACCTGTTTAGTTTGATAGTTG
Organism: Alopecurus myosuroides; assembly: GCA_028641055.1. Lineage (NCBI taxonomy): Eukaryota > Viridiplantae > Streptophyta > Magnoliopsida > Poales > Poaceae > Alopecurus > Alopecurus myosuroides. The sequence goes on from CM054059.1 coordinate 290,415,680, forward strand.
GGTTTCAATTCCATCAACAACATGTTAATGTTTTGGGTAATAATAATTTGATGATAAGGCACCGGCAGGAGGCCCGGCGTGGTTTTGAAGCCTGCTAGTGTCGACCCTAATTAGGAAAAGGGTCTTGTCTACTGATCCATGATGAGCGCACTAACCGCATGTGGGAAGCGAGTATGGGCGCCCCCCTCAATTTTACTCGATTCGCATCTCGTCCAAATCGCCACACTTAGTTCGGGCTTTCCATTTGATGCATGCATATGCAGGTGCGAACCCGAGGCCAGGGTGGAACTTTTGTAGTCGGCATTTAGGGCGGCGTGGTCTTCCAGTGCTATGAGGGTCCCTCTTTTCTTCGTGGGGGCTCGATTAGCCGCGCACGCACAGCACGTGGTGCTTTGGGCTTGATGCGAAGCAGAGTTGGGTTGTGTTGAGTACCTCGCTTGGTGGGTTGATCCCCCGTCTGGCGGGTTATTCTTACGTGTACGGCCAAATTGGTGCACCCCTGCAGGGTTAAATCTTCTCGAGAAGCCGTGTTTTCCGCGGTTATGGTTGACTTGGTGAAAGTACTGGCTAACAAGTACTCAGAACAACTTACACCTAACTAATGATAACTTGACTAGTAATAGTCTTATTGACACAATAACTTGATCCATCCTTAATCCAACAGTGTGAGTTATCCGTGGGTTGCTTCCTTAGTAGGGGGTAACATTGGATGGGTTTGTTTGGTGAGTAGTTGTAGTTGGTTTTCGATACGCTATCTTATCCCCCCTCTCTTAGCCGGATGTTGTAGTGAGTCTCTGTAGTTGGTTAGTGCAGCCCGCTGCCGCTTATTTGCAATAATCCCTTCCTTTCCGTTGATCCCAAAGTATTCGTATCTTGTGATGACTGGCTACGCCGGTATCTTGTGAGTATGGTTTATCCACTTGCCAGTACTTAACCGTACTGACCCACAAATCCTCTTTCGTGGCTGCATATTCAATATTGCAGTCAACAGGTTTGAAGTCTGACGACGTTAGCTTGGGAATCCCTCCGGCTTGGCCTGGGCAGGGATTGGACGCTCTCGGTTATCTTCAGGACTCTTAGTCCAATTTGTATCTTGTCCGTAGTCGGACACTATGTTGTTTCTTCCGCTGTTATTTGGATCTTTGTATTGTATCAGTTGTATCCTTGGCTCGTTTGAGTCTTCTTGTATATATCTTTTCTGTTGTTGTTGCGGAATATTCGTGAACTGCTGTAATGTTATCACAAGTGGCAACCTGGAATCGGTTATTATGTGGATTTTGGCGGGAATGCTGAAATATGCATATTGCCCGATCTTGGGGCGTCACAAATGGTATCAGAGCCTTGGTTCCGATTCCCGAGATTGTTTCGATACGAATGGTTATCGAAGCAACGGGTCCGCAAAGCCTGTAGGATAACCTCGCTAACGGTCGTTGTTTCTAGAGTGTCAAAAACTATCTCTGCTAAACTATTTTGGAAAACATCTCAATAGGATTCTTGTTTTCTCCTTATCCCTATTCTATTTCCCCTCCCATCTTATTTTTTTGGGAGTCTCCTCCCTTGTCTATCTTTCAAAGTGTTAGGATCCTACGTGGTTGGACGTTTTCTGAGCCTTTAACCTAATAGGTTCGATCATCAGAAGATTCCTGGTGGAAAAACATCGTCGTCACTCCGAGCAAGAATCCCTTGTTAGTGGTGTCGAGGAGATCAGCTGGAAGCATGAAGAATCGATAGTTGAACTTCTTTCCCCTCCCGGGTTAGCAGGTGGATTGCGAGGGCGCAATCCCTTGTTAGTGGTGTCGTCTGTAACACCTGGGGTGTTACCCTAAATAGGAAGTTGTTTGTTTTCTTTTGGTTGCATGACATGCATCATACGCATTGCATTCTGTTTTTTTTTTCAAAACAACTCAAAACTCAAACCACTTTAAACTTTCAAACATTGTCCCAATTTTCCAATTAAAAATTGCAAACTAAATACCTCAAATTGTTTTTAAATAGTTTGAAGTTGTTTTAATCAAATTGCTTGTTAATAACATTTTCCCTTTTGTTAAAAACCCTAATGGTAAATTCAAATAACAAAATTCAAATCAAATCAATCCTACTTGGCAATATTTCAAATGGGAGTTTAAAAATTAAAATCTTGCAAACAAATTAAATTCAATAATGTTTGCCTAATTGCTTGAACTTAATAAATTAAATTTGTTTATTTACAAAAGTCCAAACCAAACCCTATTTGAAAGTCACCTAACAATTTAATATCAAATTAGTAATTCCAATTGTTGAAAATAATTTTAAACCACCTTGTTATTATTGTTTTGCAAATTAATAAAATTTAATTATAAAATAAAAACCCCAAACCCTATTTGAAATTCAACTACCAATTTATAAAATCCAATTAATAATTCCAAGTTTGAAACAATGCTAACATTTGCTTTTATTGTCTGTTTTGAAATTTAATAAAAATATTTCATAAAATAAACCCCCCAAAAACCCTATTTCTATCCCTCCCTCTTTTTCATCCTTTACAAAAAAAAAAGAGAAGAGAAAAGGAAAATCAAAAGCAAAAATGGAGGGAGGCAGCCAGCCCATCTGTTTCTTTTTCCTCCAGCCCACTTTCCCCAAGCCCACACAGCCCCCCTCTCTCTCTGTTTATCTCCCTCCTGTCGCTGTCTTTCTGTACGGCATGGACAGGATGCGACCACGTTGCCTCCCATCGACACCACCATGGCCACGCTGCCCTCCATAAAGCCCCCCTCCCTCCTGCGTGCCCTAGGCTAGCCCTACCCACTCCATCTCCCTCTTCCCATCTCCTTCCGCCGCCGACAGACCCTCCTCGCCTCCCTGACTTTTTCCGGTGTCTACCGATCGTGGACAGAGCTTGGTGGAGCTCGCCACCGTCTCCTTCAAACTCCAGCCTTTCGGCCCTGTCCTCGAAGGTATGCTCGAGCTACTCCTTCGATCAACCAATTCTGGTTCGCCGCTAATCCATTGCTCTGCCCGCGGGCGAGCTCGTCCGAACGCGTTGCTGCAGCTCCAAATTCCGGCAGCCGTCGACGTCCCCTTCCATCCACTCTACCGCAAGACCAGCGACCGTGTCCAATAGCTGCGCCTCCCCGTGCGGTACCACCACGTCCAAGGATCGGCGCCATCAAGCACGGAGGCGCCCACGCCATGCAATTCTTCCCGCCGGTCACCGCCCCGCTGCTACCCCCTTCTTCCGCGACGTCAGGTCGTCTCCGTCGACTCCAAGCAGGCCTGCTGCACCATCTACTCTAAGGTGACGATACCACCCCCGTAGACATCATCCCTGTGCCCGCTCCTCTCGTGTATGCGTGGATCCGTCGCCGCCCAGCCCCGTCCGTCTCGCCGCCGGGACGTCCATGCCGTTCTCGTGCATCTGCAAGTTCTGCTCGAATCGCTCCGCCCACCCGTGTCTGCACCTGCTAGGCAGCACCCCGACCTCCTGCACGATCAACCACATCCCAGCACCCCTTGCAACACCTTGAGGTTGCACCGATCGCGACTGATCCCCAGCAGTCGCAGCAGTTCCTTTCTCTGAACCGTAATGTCTGAATTTTGCTGTTAAAAAATTCAGTTAAGTGGCCACTGCAACTACTTCCTGTTTCCGTCTCACATACCATCAACAACACGCAGCAGCCGCATTGGTGCTGTTCCCTTGCGCCGCGCAGCGAGCTCTCGGGTTCGATCCCCGCGGAGGGGATAAAAGCCCACCCTTTTTGCCAATTATTCGCGCAGGGGCCAGGGCCCACCAGTCGGTGGCCCTGTGAGCCACCTCACCTCCCACACCCGCCACGGTGGCGCGGGCCCCGCACGGCAGAGGCTCGAGGCCAGGGGGCACTGGGTGTAAAACACCCCAGGGGCCTATAAAAAAATCCTGTTTCCCTCCAAGTCCTCAGAAATAACATTTTGGTCCCTAATTTCAAACTGATAATAACTTTTATTTCCTAAATCCAAATAATAAAAATAAAATATGTTTCTTGAACCCAATTTAATTATCTACCTATTCAAAGCATTTGTTTCCTGTTTTGAATATTCCAAATTGCTTCAAATTTCAAATTCAAACAATTCATTTCAAATTTGGTTAATTCCATAAATAATTCATACTTAATCCAAATAACATAAATAAAATATGTTTTCCAACCAAAATTTCATGCTCTTTCCAAATATAACATTTGATTTCTGTTTTGAATAATTTAAATTGCTGAAAACAACTGTTTCTTATTTAATGCAATTTAAATTGCCAAATTCATAACTAATTCAATATTAATTCAAATAACACAAATGAAATATGTTTTCCATGCCATTTTGAACCACCTTTTCAAATATAAATTTTGTTTCATGTTTTGGATAATTAAAATTGCTTGAAATAATTTAAACCTTGTTTAATTCATTTAAAATTGCTAAATTAATAACTTGCTCCAATTAAATTATTTTTGAACTAATAAAATATGTTTTCAAACCAGAAAAACATAAACTTTTCAAATATGAATTTGAATTTATGTTTTGAACAAATGAAATTTAAATAATATTCAAACTTGAATTAAATTCAATTAAAACTTGTTTAATCTTGTTTAATTCATAATTAAATCATTGTAATTCCTTTTTCAATAATTGAAACATGTAATCCACCTAAAATTTTGTGTTCTAATCAAATATGTACTTTGTTAGCTGTTTTGAACAATTAAACTTGATGAAAATACCAAATTCTTGAGTGACACCTTTATGTAACCAAAATTCCAAAACTTAATAAGTGAAATTCCAAATGGGTAAACCTTATTTCCACTTGATTCTATTGTTGTTATTTTGTTGTTTTCCTCATCCATGCATCATGCTAATCCACTTTCACCTGTTGGCTAGTTGTAAAACAATTGTTTCAACCATAATTCATGGGCTTTTCATATGCAACTCAAATTGCATATGGGTCCATTTAAACATGTCTATCTTGTCAACTAGTTTATTTCTATGCCTCCATTAAATTGTCATGCATCCATATCTTGATCATGCTGGATCTTTTGCCGTAGTAGTAATTGTTGCATCCGGTGTTTGTTCGAGGTTCGTTGCTTCTTCCCGGATAGGACGTTGAGATGATGTGAGCAACGACAAGTTCTGTGGATGTACCTCTACTTGCTGGATTCCAGGCAAGTATACTCACTTGCTGCCAAATGGCTGCCTTTCATCACTTGTTACCGATTCTTTCCGTTGTTCTTATTCTAGCCTGTTGATACGATGCTGGTGTCTCGATCCTATTATATGTTTACCTTGCAGCCATGATATAGCCTTTTCCTTCCACTTCCTATTAACTGTTGTTTGTTTACCCTGTTGGCCCTCATGTCGTAGTTGCATGCTTAGTGTTGTTTGCGCTCAAGTCTTGTTGTTCCTTTCATATCACCTGTTTAGTTTGATAGTTGGGTTTCAATTCCATCAACAACATGTTAATGTTTTGGGTAATAATAATTTGATGATAAGGCACCGGCAGGAGGCCCGGCGTGGTTTTGAAGCCTGCTAGTGTCGACCCTAATTAGGAAAAGGGTCTTGTCTACTGATCCATGATGAGCGCACTAACCGCATGTGGGAAGCGAGTATGGGCGCCCCCCTCAATTTGACTCGATTCGCATCTCGTCCAAATCGCCACACTTAGTTCGGGCTTTCCATTTGATGCATGCATATGCAGGTGCGAACCCGAGGCCAGGGTGGAACTTTTGTAGTCGATATTTAGGGCGGCGTGGTCTTCCAGTGCTATGAGGGTCCCCCTTTTCTTCATGGGGTCTCGATTAGCCGCGCACGCACAGTACGTGGTGCTTTGGGCTTGATGCAAAGCAGAGTTGGGTTGTGTTGAGTACCTCACTTGGTGGGTTGATCCCCCGTCTGGCGGGTTATTCTTACGTGTACGGCCAAATTGGTGCACCCCTGCAGGGTTAAATCTTCTCGAGAAGCCGTGTTTTCCGCGGTTATGGTTGACTTGGTGAAAGTACTGGCTAACAAGTACTCAGAACAACTTACACCTAACTAATGATAACTTGACTAGTAATAGTCTTATTGACACAATAACTTGATCCATCCTTAATCCAACAGTGTGAGTTATCCGTGGGTTGCTTCCTTAGTAGGGGGTAACATTGGATGGGTTTGTTTGGTGAGTAGTTGTAGTTGGTTTTCGATATGCTATCTTATCCCCCCCTCTCTTAGCCGGATGTTGTAGTGAGTCTCTGTAGTTGGTTAGTGCAGCCCGCTGCCGCTTATTTGCAGTAATCCCTTCCTTTCCGTTGATCCCAAAGTATTCGTATCTTGTGATGACTGGCTACCCCGGTATCTTGTGAGTATGGTTTATCCACTTGCCAGTACTTAACCGTACTGACCCACAAATCCTCTTTCGTGGCTGCATATTCAATATTGCAGTCAACAGGTTTGAAGTCTGACGACGTTAGCTTGGGAATCCCTCCGGCTTGGCCTGGGCAGGGATTGGACGCTCTCGGTTATCTTCAGGACTCTTAGTCCAATTTGTATCTTGTCCGTAGTCGGACACTATGTTGTTTCTTCCGCTGTTATTTGGATCTTTATATTGTATCAGTTGTATCCTTGGCTCGTTTGAGTCTTCTTGTATATATCTTTTCTGTTGTTGTTGCGGAATATTCGTGAACTGTTGTAATGTTATCACAAGTGGCAACCTGGAATCGGTTATTATGTGGATTTTGGCGGGAATGCTGAAATCTGCATAGTGCCCGATCTCGGAGCGTCACACTACCCAGCCACAATGTTGAAATAACATTGTGCTCCTATTAATATTGACATAACAAATGTCCATGACCAGGAAAATGTCGTCATCTAATATTAATGGGTTTTCCTGTGAGACATGACAGAAGGTTATAACAGTGTGTTTATGTTTCTACGCATGCGTATGAGTTTTCCTCTCAATACCATATTCAGTGACATAGCATTTATAGCATAAAAACATAATACATTAATCATGAAACTGATATATTTTATTATCTCTTAGACAGACATCCAACAGTATCCCACTTGCACAAGAAACAATAATCTGATTTCTTAGCTCAGCACCCAATGATATTGCGGTGTTGATCATGGTGTAGACTCTGTCCTTGGATCTGAAGCTTCAGGTCCATGTATTTTCATATATTGGAGAATCACTTCTCCCCTTGATCACAAATGACCGTTTCAATTTAAATGTTTGTTGCTTTAACTAAGATGACAGTCTATTGTTCACAACATTGCTGCATCTTTTTGTAAAGTACCCTATCCAATTCCAAAGTGTATCTCATCTTACTGCTATTGTTATAGATTCTATCATAGTTTGAAACTTTATATTTTTTCCTCCAAGTTTAATCATGGAATTTCTTCCATCTCACTATGCGGCCGTATTAACACTAAGTTGATTGTTTTTTTATTATCCAATAAAACCTTTTGTTAGTGTAATAATTTACACTAATTTGTTATTGCATTTGTCACAACTGTGAAGTGTACCTTATACTCTCATAAGGTTATCTTCTCCTTAATCATCAACATGATCATCTTTGGTTTATGTTCGTAACACTTAGAACATAATTCATATCTGGTTGTGTACATATTATGGCATACATGATTTATCAATCATTCATCCGTATTGCCTATCATATGTCTCTTTTTCTACTCACTTATGAATAGACATGCTTTGTATAAGTATTACATTTCAAAAAAAAATCCTTCCCTTGGTTTGCACCAAGATGCTAATTGTTGTTTCCAACAATTTAGCACTATGATTTTAACACTTTTGATCCAACATAGACAAGTGATGGAAAACGAGAACCATGTTATCTCCCATGCAAGAAAGTTCTACGATGAAATTTCCATTCAAATGTTTATCACCTACCCACTTCCAAAGTGGAAATACTTATACTACATTGTCCTTAGTCATTTCAATGAAATACGATTTTAACAAAACATTTTACTATGTCAATAATATTTCCAATTAACAATATGTTGTTCACATAAAGTATCAGAAATGTTCTTTAGCGCTCCCACTTAATTTCTCGAGTCCTCAAGCCTCCTCACCGTCCTTGATTATGCCAAACATTTTAATCATTTCATCTAGGTCAAGACAACCAACTACTATTTCTGTTTGTATGGTATTGACCCTTGGATACAAGTGATCAATCCATACCCGCCTATAAGGTCCTAAGAACATGTTGAACCTTGGATACAAGTGATGAACGCGGACCCGGGCCAGTTTGACTGTGCACAGTCTAGGAGAGCACCCTCAACTGGATATTTTCAAGTGAGGAATCACCCTAAGAATCACAACTAATGCACAATCAAAAGGGTGTATAAAAAGGATTAACCATCACATGCAGTTTAATAGTGATGTAGTATAGTCCTCTTCGTCTTCTGTGCTCAAAAATCCTTCTTTGCTCCATGGATCTTCGTCAAGGTTTACGATATTCGATCACCATCTCCATTGCCTTCTCCTATTTATAAGATACTTAATGAAAGAATGGGCACGCAGGCCAAAACATAGCATTCGCATGGTTCCCAACCATCATGCTTTTAATTGACTTGCGGGTCAAAATAAATGTAGTGGATTGCATTTCATACAACTCTTGAATGATAACGGACTTTACCACATCACATATCATGTTCTACAAAAACAAGTTAGATGGAAATAGTAAACCGTTACTACCTATGTACAAAATCAGGCATGATTGTTCATGACGCTAGATTTACATTATGGGGTGATTGAAACATAGACATTGCAAAAATGTCTAGAGCCTCAATCTAAACTTATTAATAACCATGACCACCCCGCCATGTGGATCCAATCCACATGCTCCGTCCATCATGCTATCCACAAATCCAACTATAGCAAGATCCAAAACTACTGAAGCACTTCTTTGGACTAGACAAGATATGCTAGGGCAACTCGAACGTCCTAGGATTGCCCGAAGTTTGTAAAAATCTCACTATGTTGTTGAAAACAAAACGATACAACTTATTGGGAAGCAATCATAAACAATGTGAATATTAGAGAGCTTTCTAACATACTTGCTTTATCTTATGCAATACCCACACATATTGGTGCTCTAGATTGTACCTGTACCTACGCATATACCGCTCTGATACCACTATTGATTCACTGTGACGCCCCGGGATCGGGCACTATGCAGATTTCGGCATTTCCACCCAAATCCGCATAATAACCGATTTCAGGTTGCCACTTGTGATAACATTACAACAGTTCACGAATAATCCACAACAACAACAGAGGAGGTATATACAAGACGACTCAAACGAGTCAAGGATACAACTGATACAATACAAAGATCCAAATGACAGCGGAAAAAACAACATAGTGTCCGACTACGGACAAGATACAAATTGGACTAAGAGTCCTGAAGATAACCGATGGCGTCCAATCCCTGCCGAGGCCAAGCCGGAGGGATTCCCAAGCTAACATCGTCAGACTTCAAACCTGTTGACTGCAATGTGGAATATGCAGCCACGAAAAGGATTCGTGGGTCAGTACTATTAAGTACTGGCAAGTGGATAAACCATACTCACAAGATACCAGCGTAACCAATCATCACAAGATACAAATACTTTGGGTACAACGGAAGGAAGGGATTATTGCAAAGAAGCGGCAGCGGGCAGCACTAACAACTAAAGAGACGCGCTACAACTTCCGGCTAATAGAAAGGGATAAGGGAGCGTATCAGAACCAACTACAACTACAACTACTCACCAAACAATACCCATCCAGTGTTACCCCCTACTAAGGAAGCAACCCAAGGAAACTTACACTGTTGATTAAGGTGACATTCATTTTTATGGTGGAGGTAATCTATATTACTAGTCAAGTTATCATCGTTAAGTGTAAGTTGTCTGAGTACTTGTTAGCCAGCACTTTCACCAAGTCATCCATAACCGCGGACAACACGGCTTCTCGAGAAGATTAACCCTGCAGGGATGCACCAATTTGGCCGTACACGTAAGAATGACCCGCCAAATGGAAAGGCCCTTCCACCAAGAGAGGCACTCAACACAACCCAACTCTTCTTCGCATCAAGCCCAAAGAACCCCGTGCAATTGAGCGCACGGCTAATCAAGCCCCACGAAGAAAAGGGGACCCTCATAGCACTCTAAGAACGTCTCCCTAAATGCCGACTACAAAAGTTCCACCCTGGCGCCAAGGGTTCGCACCTGCATATGCATGCGGCAAATAGAAAACCCGAACTAAATGAGGCGATTTGGACGAGATGCGAATCGAATCAAAGTTGTGGGGGGCGCCCATACTCGCTTCCCACATGCGGTTAGCGCGCTCATCATGGATCGGAGGACAAGACCCTTTTCCTAATTAAGTTCGACACTAGCAGGCCTCAAAACCACGCCGGGCCTCCTGCCGGTGCCTTATCATCAAATTATTATTACCCAAAACATTAACATGTTGTTGATTAAGTTGAAACCCAACTATCAAACTAAACAGGTGATAAGACGGACAACGAGACTTGAGCGCAAACAACACTAAGCATGCAACTACGACACGAGGGCCAACAAGGTAAACAAACAACAGTTAATAGGAAGTGGAAGGAAGGCTATATCATGGTTACAAGGTAAACATATGATAGGATCGAGGCACAAGCATCGAATCATAAGGCTAGCATAAAGACAACGGAAAGAATCGGTAACAAGTGAGGAAAGGCAACATAGGTAGCAAGTGAGTATACTTGCCTGAGATCCAGCAAGTAGAGGTACATCCGAAGAACTTGTCGTTGCTCACATCATCTCAACGTCTTATCCGCGAAGAAGCAACGAACTAGAACAAACACCGGATGCAACAATTACTTCTACGACAAAAGAGCCAGCATGATCAAGATATGGATGCATGACATGCGGGGATGCAACTTAACCAATTTAAGTTAAGACAAAAGCCCAACATTTAATTAGGAAGGTTTAAGTTATTTATCTAACCATCAATTTAAATGTTGATTAGCATGGAAAACAATAAGTAGGTGAGCTAAACAATATTAAATGGAATAGGGCAATATTTAGTTAATACCCCAACACATTCCATATTTATTTATTAGGTGACATGCAAAACACAACTAAGATGCAAGATACAATATGCAAACATGAGCATGGATGACATATTAATATTCTATGCATTTTTCTGGTTGGAAAGCATATTTTATTTGTTGAATTTGGATTTAAAATGAGCAGGTTATGAATTTGGCAATTTAAATGAATAATTTTAATGAATTGAATTATTGCAGCAATTTTAAATGTCCAAAACAGGGAACAAAGTGGATAGTTGGAAAGATCATGAAATTTTGGTTGGAATACATATAAAATTTGTATGATTTGGAGTTGTGGTTTGAAAGATAGGGCCAAAAGAAGTTTAGGGGGGTTTCTGGAATTTGCAGGGACCTGCTTGTGATGAAAACAGTGCGTGGAGGGGCTTTGGTGCAAAACAGGAAAAGGACAGGGACCTCGGTGCAAAATTCCAGATCCAGATCTGGATCTGGTCTTTTCTCACCGCGGCCAGATCTAACCACAGCGACTGCCGCGCGGGCGCTGACTGGGCGGGTAGAATCCACGTCGGCCGCCAGAGCAACTGACGGGCGGGTCCAGGGGCGCGGATGGAAAACAAGAAATAAAAAGCTTGGCCTTTGCGCGGCCGAGGGGGTTCGAACTCGGCACTCCTGCGCGGCGCGGATGGAAACGAACCAACTGGGCTGTGCTCGTCGGTGTGATAGAATGGGGGGCTCGGCCCCTTTTGAGTTGTCCCCCGTGGTTAACTGAATCCGAACGAGGTTCAGTTTCTGAACCTTGAGAAGACGACGATGGTGGACGGCCGGCGGCGACCGTAAGATGCAGCGACGATAGGGCGAGGAACTGGCGCTCGACGGCGGCCCACGGAGCAAGGGGGAAGGACGGGGAAGAGGCCGGAAGGACGGGGCTCACCGTGGGGGCTCGAGGCGAGTTGGCAGTGCGGGAGACGAAGCAGGTGCCGCCGTGCGTCGCGGACGAACGGATGGACGCTAGCCGGGAATCGGTGATGCCGCCGGTGCTCCAGGGCACCTACTCCCCCAGCAAGGAGTCGAGGACGGAGAGGAACCTACCGGGGTTCCATTCCCGCGGCTAGTGCGTCCCAATGGCGACCAGGATGATGGCGCCACGACCTCCAAGTCACGGCCATGCAGGCGTCCTTCTCGGGTTCAGAAAAGATTCAGAGGAAGGTACAGAGGGAGAACCAGAGGAAGTAGAAGGACAGGGTGGCGGCTGTAGGAGAGGAAGGAGGGGGAGGCCTAGGGTTTGAGGCGGGCCAGAGGGTTGGCTTTATGGAGGGGAAAGCAAGGAGAGGAGGGGACCAGGAGGTGGTCGTGGTTTGGTGATGGAAAGTGACAGGGAGGGTGCTCTCCTCGTGTGCGTGTCCGTACGGAGAAGAAGGTCGCTTGGTGGGGTGGGCTGGTGGCTAACGGGCTGGGGTGGTAGATGGGCCACTTTGGCCTGCCTCCCCCAGCAGTTTTCCTTTCTATTATTTTTTTTTGTAGAAGAGAGATAAGAGAGAAAAGAAAGGGGTTTAGGGTTTTCAAAAATTAGGAAAGCAATTTGCATGCACTCAGCATTACAAATGCCCATGTGCACCACTTTTGTTTTTCAAAATTTTCAAAGTTTTTGTTAATGTTTGAATTTGAATTTGAAATTCAAATTAGGGTGTTAACAAACGGAATTTTATTAACCAAGCCAAATTTTAATTTCAATTCAATTTTTATGGAAACAATTTGATTTGAAAACAAAGGTGTATTGTTTGAAAATTTAAATTGGTTTGAATTTTTAAGTTGGTTTGCAAACAAGTGCACTACATGCATGACGCAATGCAATGCAATGCCAAAAGAAAAAAAACAATCAACTTCTAATTGGGGAAAAAACCCCGGGTGTTACAGACGACACCACTAACAAGGGATTGCGTCCCCGCAATCCACCACCTAACCCGGAAGGGAGAAGAAGTTCGACTATCGATTCTTCATGCTTCCAATTGATCTTCTCGACAACAGTAACAAGAGCTTCTCGACACCACTAACAAGAGAATCTTGCTCGGGTTAATGACGATGTTCGTCCACCAGGAATCTTCCGATGATCGAATCTATTAGGTTTAAAGGCTAAGAGAACGTCCTCCCACGTAGGATCCTAAACTTTGAAGATAGACAAGAGGGGAGACTCCAAAACAAATAAGATCATAGGAGAAATAGAATAGAGGTGAGAAGAAAATCAGAATCCTAGTGAGATATTTTCCAAAATAGTTTTAGCACAAATAGGTTTGACACCCTACAAACACGACCGTTAGCGAGGTTATCCTACAGGCTTTGCGGACCCGTTGCTTTGATAACCATTCGTATGGAAAAAAATGGGAATCGGAAACCATGCTCTGATACCATTTGTGACGCCCCGGGATCGGGCACTATGCAGATTTCGGCATTTCCACCCAAATCCGCATAATAACCGATTTCAGGTTGCCACTTGTGATAACATTACAACAGTTCACGAATAATCCACAACAACAACAGAGGAGGTATATACAAGACGACTCAAACGAGTCAAGGATATAACTGATACAATACAAAGATCCAAATGACAGCAGAAAAAACAACATAGTGTCCGACTACGGACAAGATACAAATTGGACTAAGAGTCCTGAAGATAACCGATGGCGTCCAATCCCTGCCCAGGCCAAGCCGGAGGGATTCCCAAGCTAACGTCGTCAGACTTCAAACCTGTTGACTGCAATGTGGATATGCAGCCACGAAAAGGATTCGTGGGTCAAAACTATTAAGTACTGGCAAGTGGATAAACCATACTCACAAGATACCAGCGTAACCAATCATCACAAGATACAAATACTTTGGGTACAACGGAAGGAAGGGATTATTGCAAAGAAGCGGCAGCGGGCAGCACTAACAACTAAAGAGACGCGCTACAACTTCCGGCTAATAGAAAGGGATAAGGGAGCGTATCAGAACCAACTACAACTACTCACTAAACAATACCCATCCAGTGTTACTCCCTACTAAGGAAGCAACCCAAGGAAACTCACACTGTTGATTAAGGTGGCATTCATTTTTATGGTGGAGGTAATCTATATTACTAGTCAAGTTATCATCGTTAAGTGTAAGTTGTCTGAGTACTTGTTAGCCAGCACTTTCACCAAGTCATCCATAACCGCGGACAACACGGCTTCTCGAGAAGATTAACCCTGCAGGGATGCACCAATTTGGCCGTACACGTAAGAATGACCCGCCAGATGGAAAGGCCCTTCCACCAAGCGAGGCACTCAACACAACCCAACTCTTCTTCGCATCAAGCCCAAAGAACCCCGTGCAATTGAGCGCACGGCTAATCAAGCCCCATGAAGAAAAGGGGACCCTCATAGCACTCTAAGAACGTGTCTCCCTAAATGCCGACTACAAAAGTTCCACCCTGGCGCCAAGGGTTCGCACCTGCATATGCATGCGGCAAATGGAAAACCCGAACTAAATGAGGCGATTTGGACGAGATGCAGATCGAATCAAAGTTGCGGGGGGCGCCCATACTCGCTTCCCACATGCGGTTAGCGCGCTCATCATGGATCGGAGGACAAGACCCTTTTCCTAATTACGTTCGACACTAGCAGGCCTCAAAACCACGCCGGCCCTCCTGCCGGTGCCTTATCATCAAATTATTATTATCCAAAACATTAACATGTTGTTGATTAAGTTGAAACCCAACTATCAAACTAAACAGGTGATAAGACGGACAACAAGACTTGAGCGCAAACAACACTAAGCATGCAACTACGACACGAGGGCCAACAAGGTAAACAAACAACAATTAATAGGAAGTGGAAGGAAGGCTATATCATGGTTACAAGGTAAACATATGATAGGATCGAGACACAAGCATCGAATCATAAGGCTAGCATAAAGACAACGGAAAGAATCGGTAACAAGTGAGGAAAGGCAACATAGGTAGCAAGTGAGTATACTTGCCTGAGATCCAGCAAGTAGAGGTACATCCGAAGAACTTGTCGTTGCTCACATCATCTCAGCGTCCTATCCGCGAAGAAGCAACGAACTAGAACAAACACCGGATGCAACAATTACTTCTACGGCAAAAGAGCCAGCATGATCAAGATATGGATGCATGACATGCGGGGATGCAACTTAACCAATTTAAGTTGAGACAAAAGCCCAACATTTAATTAGGAAGGTTTAAGTTATTTATCTAACCATCAATTTAAATGTTGATTAGCATGGAAAACAATAAGTAGGTGAGCTAAACAATATTAAATGGAATAGGGCAATATTTAGTTAATACTCCAACACATTCCATATTTATTTATTAGGTGACATGCAAAACACAACTAAGATGCAAGATACAATATGCAAACATGAGCATGGATGGCATATTAATATTCTATGCATTTTTCTGGTTGGAAAGCATATTTTATTTGTTGAATTTGGATTTAAAATGAGCAGGTTATGAATTTGGCAATTTAAATGAATAATTTTAATGAATTGAATTAGTGCAGCAATTTTAAATGTCCAAAACAGGGAACAAAGTGGATAGTTGGAAAGATCATGAAATTTTGGATGGAATACATATAAATTTTGTATGATTTGGAGTTGTGGTTTGAAAGATAGGGCCAAAAGAAGTTTAGGGGGGTTTCTGGAATTTGCAGGGACCTGCTTGTGATGAAAACAGTGCGTGGAGGGGCTTTGGTGCAAAACAGGAAAAGGACAGGGACCTCGGTGCAAAATTCCAGATCCAGATCTGGATCTGGTCTTTTCTCACCGCGGCCAGATCGAACCACAGCGACTGCCGCGTGGGCGTTGACTGGGCGGGTAGAATCCACGTCGGCCGCCAGAGCAACTGACGGGCGGGTCCAGGGGCGCGGATGGAAACGAACCAACTGGGCTGTGCTCGTCGGTGTGATAGAATGGGGGGCTCGGCCCCTTTTGAGTTGTCCCCCGTGGTTAACTGAATCCGAACAAGGTTCAGTTTCTGAACCTTGAGAAGACGACGATGGTGGACGGCCGGCGGCGACCGCGAGATGCAGCGACGACAGGGCGAGGAACTGGCGCTCGACGGCGGCCCACAGAGCAAGGGGGAAGGACGGGGAAGAGGCCGGAAGGACGGGGCTCACTGTGGGGGCTCGAGGCGAGTTGGCCGTGCGGGAGACGAAGCAGGTGCCGCCGTGCGTCGCGGACGAACGGGTGGACGCCAGCCGGGAATCGGTGATGCCGCCGGTGCTCCAGGGCACCTATTCCCCCAGCAAGGAGTCGAGGACGGAGAGGAACCTACCGGGGTTCCATTCCCGCGGCTAGTGCGTCCCAATGGCGATCAGGATGACGGCACCACGACCTCCAAGTCACGGCCATGGAGGCGTCCTTCTCGGGTTCAGAAAAGATTCAGAGGAAGGTACAGAGGGAGGACCAGAGGAAGTAGAAGGAGAGGGTGGCGGCTGTAGGAGAGGAAGGAGGGGGAGGCCTAGGGTTTGAGGAGGGCCAGAGGGTTGGCTTTATGGAGGGGAAAGCAAGGAGAGGAGGGGACCAGGAGGTGGTCGTGGTTTGGTGATGGAAAGTGACAGGGAGGGTGCTCTCCTCGTGTGCGTGTCCGTACGGAGAAGAAGGTCGCTTGGTGGGGTGGGCTGGTGGCTAACGAGCTGGGGTGGTAGATGGGCCACTTTGGCCTGCCTCCCCCAGCAGTTTTCCTTTTTTTTTTGTAGAAGAGAGATAAGAGAGAAAAGAAAGGGGTTTAGGGTTTTCAAAAATTAGGAAAGCAATTAGCATGCACTCAGCATTACAAATGCCCATGTGCACCACTTCTCTTTTTCAAAATTTTCAAAGTTTTTTATTAATGTTTGAATTTGAATTTGAAATTCAAATTAGGGTGTTAACAAACGGAATTTTATTAACCAAACCAATTTTTAATTTCAATTCAATTTTTATGGAACCAATTTGATTTGAAAACAAAGGTGTATTGTTTCAAAATTTAAATTGGTTTGAATTTTTAAGTTGGTTTGCAAACAAGTGCACTACATGCATGATGCAATGCAATGCAATGCCAAAAGAAAAAAAACAATCAACTTCTAATTGGGGAAAAACCTTCGGGTGTTACATTCACGTAGCAGGATTTTAAAATTTTACGTCCTACATAACACAGAGGATCTACAATGCAGGAAAAGGCGTGGATAAATCTGTTTTGTTACCGATACAAAGCACATACAGAGTGTCGATGATGATATCGGTGATGTCTGATGAGAGTCCTGATACGTCCATTTTGCATCACCATTTTAAATTGTTATTTTATGTTATTCATCGATATATTTAAGGTTATGATGGATTACGTATGCTATTTTATCTTATTTTGCATGTTCCATAATTTTTGGAGAATAAACACCGGGACCAGAAATCTGATGGAAAAGGCACCGTCAGAATACCCATTTCAGAAGATAAGAAAAAGAGGGGGGGACACCGGAGATGTCTTAGAAGCCCAGATGAGGGAGCCAGCCACGAGCAGAGCCAGAGTTGGGCCACCAGGGGCACACACCACCAGGTGGCGCCCCCTCCCTTGGCCGCGCCGCAAGGTGGTGTGGACACCCTGGCCCACCTCTGGTCGGCATCTTTCGCGTACTTGACCCCCAGGGAACCCTAATCCCCAGACTATCATCGAAGAATTATTCCGCCGCCGCCTCATGGCGGAAAACACCAGAGAGAGAAAAGCTCTCCGACAGGGAGAAATCTGCCGGGGAAATTCCTCTCCAGAGAGAGGAAATCATCGCCATCGTCACCGTCATCGCTCCGGGCATCATCAAGATCGTCATCATCATCACCAATAGCACCATCACCCTCATCATCAACCGTCATCCTGCTGTAACAATTAGGGTCCTCTATCGTTGTTTTACATTAGATCTCTCTCCCGGTGTGGATTACTTGTTAGTAGTTGATGCTTGTGAGATTTTTTTGTGTTAGCACTTTATGACCAGATTGTTATCATCCATTATATCACTTCTGATTATGATACATATGATGTCTTGTCAGTAGTTCGTTTAGTTCTTGAGGACATGGGAGAAGTCATGATGTTAGTAGTGAAGTTATGTTGAAGTAATATCTCGTGGGTCGGTATTTAAGTTGTGGTGCTATTCTTCTAGTGGTGTCATGTGAACGTTGACTACATGATACTTCACCTTTATGGTCCTAGGAGGATTCATTGTGTATTTGGCTACTAATTGTGGGGTTGCCGGAGTGACAGAAACCTAAACCCCCGTTAGAAAACCAATGCACGAGGGAGCGTAGAATCCCGGAGTTTTAAGGTTGTGGTTAGATTTATCTTAATTACTTTCTTGTATTTGCGGATGCTTACGAGGGGTATAATCACAAGTATGTATTAGCCCTAGTTGGGCGGTGTGTTAGCATAGGTTCACCCACACAACACTTCACGAACCAATGGATATTAATCAACCGTAACAAAGCGAAAGCACTTGACGAAATTCTCATGTGTCCTCGAGAACGTTTGGTAGTCAGAAGTAATACAACCGGTTTGTCCTTTGATCTCAAAAGGGTTGGGCCACTCGCTGCAATATTATTTACTACACTTTGTTTACTCGCAATTTCTTTATCTGCTATATCAAAACCTCCAAAAACCAGTTTGCTAGTGTTTAAAGTGAATCCTCTATCCAACATGCTTGTCAACACCTTCTGCTCCTTGTTGGATTCGACACTCTTATTTACCGAAAGTACTACGAGACACCCCTATACTTGTGGGTCATCAAGACTATTTTCTGGCGCTGTTGCCGGGGAGTAAAGTGTTATTGTTAAGTGGAATTGGTAAGAGAAACTTTTACTGTGAGTGTTGTTTTTATTTCTGTCTGATGTTTTATTTCATTATGGAGAATACTTTTGGTTCTCTGTTTAGGGGTACTTCTACCGTTGCTACTAGGGTAGTTGGTAACCCGTCATCTGCTGAATTAGATCCTTATAAAATACCTATGAAAATTGTTGGACATGTTATGGATAACTGCTATTACGGTAATGGAACTGTTCATCCTGGTGATCATTTGCTCTTTATACATGAATTATGCGAGTTATTCAGGTGTGCATGTATTAAAACGGATCAAGTTAGAAGGAAATTATTTTCTTTATCGCTAAAAGGAAGAGCCGCTGAATGGTTCAAATTGCTGAAGAATGGTGAATCTGTTGGATGGGAGGAAATTGTTCCTCTCTTTTATTCTAAATTTTATCCTCCTAGTGAGATTCATAAAGACGGGAATCAAATCTATAATTTCTGGCCTCATGATGGAGAGAGTATCTCCCAAGCGTGGGGGAGAATGAAGTTATTAATGCTCAAATTCCCGTTCATGAACTCCCGAGAAATATTGTTATAAATATATTTTATGCAAGGCTTTCTCTTCATGATAAGGATTTATTGGATGCTTCTTGTTCTGGATCATTCACACGTATGAAGGAAGAAGCTAAATGGGATCTTCTTGATCGTATTCAAGATGAGACTGAAGGATGGGAGAATGACAAAGGTAGAAAGTCAGGTACAAATTATGATTATGAATGCAATAAATCTTTTATGGGAACCAATGATTTCTATGATGTTAGTGCTATTTGTGGTCTTGATTCTCAAATCTTTGCAAACTGTCTTAAATATTTTGCCTCCTATCTTGATATTCCTAAAAAAGAATTATCACAAGTACCATGCACCTTATAAAGATATTGTTCCTGCTAGTAATATAGAAGTGCATGTTGTTAATCCTGCTGTTCCTGAGCCTTATGTTGAAAAAATTCCTTTCCCTGCTAAGATGAAAGAACACTCTATGGTGGCTAGTGTGGTTAATAAGAGTAATAAGAAATTTGTTGAACCTGATGAACAAATAACTGTTGAACCTGCTGTAGCAATAGTAAAAGATCTTGATTGTGGAAATGTAGAGGATGAACACATTGTCTTTGTTGAGGATGCTTCTAATATTGTTTCCCATCCTCATAGACCTAAGAAAACTAGTGTTCCTGTGCTTTCTGTTAAGATTGGTGATCATTGCTATTATGGTTTGTGTGATATTGGTGCTAGTTCTAGTGCTATACCTTATGAGCTTTACAGAGAAATTATGCATGAAATTGGTTCTTGTGAGCTTGAAGATATTGATGTGGTTATTCAGCTTGCTAATAGAGAAACTGTTTTCCCGATTGGTATTGTTAGATATGTGGAAGTTTTATGTGGTAAAACTAAATATCCCACTGATTTTCTAGTACTTGGTAAGGCTGCTAATAAAACTTGTCCTATTATTTTTGGTAGACCTTTCTTGAACACTTGTGGTGCTATTATAGATTGTAAAAGAGAGAAGATTTTGACTAAATTTGATGGAAAATCTTATGAGTTCAATTTCTCTAAATTTGCTAGAGCACCTTATGAATCTAAATTGCCTGATGAGAATTTTAAAGTTGAACAACTTGCTTTTATTGATCTTGCTCCTACCAATGCTTTGCAGTGATGACCCACAAGTATAGGAGATGTATCGTAGTACTTTCGATAAATAAGAGTGTCGAACCCAACGAGGAGCAGAAGGTGTTGACAAGCAGTTTCGATGAAGGAATAACTGTAAATACTGGAAAATAGACATGTAGGGTTTTTTGATATTGCAGATAAATAAAGTGCGAGTAAATGAAATGCAATAGTAATAATTGCAGCAAGTGGCCCAATCCTTTCTTCAGCAAAGGACAAGCCAGTGAGTTTACTTATGATTAACAAACGTTCTCGAGGAGACACGAGAGGTTTCTGTCAAGTGATTTTGTTCCATGCAGCTGAATAATGTTAGGTGTTTTGATAAGTGTTGTGTGGGTGAACCTATGTGTAACATCCCTGAATTTTGGAAACTCCAAAAATCACTAAAAAAATTGAAACTTTTTGTTTTCATGTTATGCAAATCACCAAAAACTAAATGAGATGTAAGAAACAAAAGAAAACGATACTTGTTTCCAATGTATGTGGAAATGAGAATCCAAATTGTCTTAATTCCATAAACCCTAAAGCCCATTTCTAAAATATAACATGATCCCTCATGTGAATAAAATATTATCTTAACAAACATCTTCATCAAACATGTTTTCAACTCAACTACCATTTTGAAAATGATTATCATAATTAAAAACCAGAGAGTTACTATCTCTAAATTATTTTCTCCTTGTCTCCAAGAAATTTTGTCACTATTATTATTAACCTCAAATGGATAAAATCTGGATATTTGTTTTCCAAGTATTATGACAATAAACAAAACAATAAGGTGCTATATATTATTGAGTTATGAAAACAAGTAAAGTGCCTTGGAAAAATAATGTTTTTAATTGGGAAAACAATATCTTCATTAGAGAAAATTTCTCTGTTCTTACTCACCCTCAATTTAAAATTTATTAATAAATTCACTATTTTGATTATGTTAATAAGATACCATGAGTGAATTGCTCATATGTTGAAAACATTTTAAAAGGGCCTAGAAAACAATGATTTGAATCATAGGAATATTTTCTAAAATCATTTAAATCATATTTCTATAATTAACCTCTTTTTTTTAACTATTCATGTTTTCATCATATTTTAAAAATTATAAAAGATGAAAACACTTTGAATTGGTGTTGGAAAATAGTTTTTGATCATTATAAAGCTACTGAAATTTTATTTGACAAGTATTTATATTTTATATTTTTTTCTAAATTAAAAATCACATTAATCACTATTAAGGAATTATTTCAATTTTCAAAATTCAAAACTAAAATATGTTGAAATGGTTAAAAAATGATATTGTTGGAAAGGTATTGAAATTACAAGATTTTAGAATTTTAGATGAGGTCAATTAGAATTTTTAAACAGAAGTTATTAAAGAAAAGAGAAAACAGAAAAAAAGTAAATGACGTCATGATGAAGTCATGTCACCATCAACCTCCCTCCCTTCCGTTTCTTCCAAATAATGGAGGATTTAATCCTCTTGATTCCGGGCGTTACAAGCCATCAATCTCCGAGCCGTTTGCTCCCACTTAAAGCTCTCCCACTCCTCGTAATTTCCCCTCTAGAAGCCATTCGTTTAGTGCCCTTAGGCCGAAGAAATTCTTCGCCGGAGTCCGCACTGAATCGTCGCTGTTCGTCGCTGTTTTCGGCCATCTCTATAAGCCTTCTCCTCCCCTTTCTTACCCCTCTGGTTCCTCTTGTCCCCGCGCCTCTCCCGATGTTTTGTATTGATTTTTCGAGCAAGGAATCGTTGGCGCCATCCATTCCCGTGGTCGCCGGAATCCCGAGGCGCTCCATCCGCTCGACGCTGTCGTACCAGGAAACGGGAGACCACGCCGTCCCCTCCATCCGCTTCGTCGCGCCACGAAGATCGCCGTCATCTTCTTCCCGAGGCCAGGGATCCCCTGGAACGTCAGCGCCATCAACCTCCTGCACCGCTGGCCGCCGCGGTGGCCATTTCCGGCGACCAAATCCTTCCAGTCGGTGAGCATCCCCTCAGATCCATCCCTGTCCGTCAGATCTCATCCAACGACCACGATTAGAATTTTAAATCGAAGAGGTATCAACCAGCCACATCACGCCACCTCATCGCCTAGTCAGCTGCCCGTTATGATGCTATCCGTCTCTCAGCGCAGCGTGAAATCGGCCCAAGCCCAGTCCTTATCTACCGCCCAGTGCAGCGCTTAGCGGCCCAACTCTTTTTCTGGATTTATTCCGGAATACAATTAATTGGTAGTTTTACATATTAGTCCCTGCAACTTAAATTCATCACAAATATTTATCCATAAATCCTAATTGAACAAACTTGAACTTCTTGAAATCTCCAGAATGTGTAGAATCTTTTAGCATTGTTCAAATAAAAATTGACACACTTAATTTGGTTCAAATTTTGGCATAATTCAAATTTTACAAATCCAAAAATTGCAAATAAAATATTTTTGGAAACCTTAGAATGTGTACTTTCATATCCTCTGTCCCAAAATAATTTTGATCAAGTTAAATTTGAATTTAGAATTAATTGGTATATTTGAGTATTTTTGACATAGATTTAATTCTATAAATAATTAGAATATGTTCCCTTAAGCAAAATTTCTCCATTTGGTAACCTTGAACCAGAGACATTAGTGCCTACCAATTTTGGACATCCTTGGACCATGACCATGTGTTTTGACCAAAATCCCAACATAGTGAATTCATCCTTTTTACCATGTCTTAGAATTTTTTTCCATCCTTTATTCTTTGATGTGGTGGCTACTTTGGAGCCAAGACCAAGCCCCTAGTATGTAAATCATATAAAAGACCAAGTAGTGAACCTCAAACGCTAGTACCATAGTTTTCTATCTACTTCTCCATTCCTCTATTCTTGCTTCAGAATCCATCAAGTTAGCAAAATGGAAGAAAAGACTCAACCCCAAGAAGGAACTCCATCTTCAACTTGGTGGCAACATGAAGAGCTACAAGAATATCATTGAAGAAAATACTTGGACTCCCCAACTAGGAGCAACTCAAGGAAGTACAAGTGTATGAAGAAAATCAAGGAGAAGACATCTACCCCTCTCTTTCAATCCCTTCTATTTTCTTTATTTTTCAAATTGACTTGGTGGTATTTGTGACCATCCTACCTTGGACCAACTAGTGATAAGCCATGAAGAAATCTATCAAGATCAAGAGAATAATCCATCCAAGGAAAAGACTACAATAGAAGCATGAATATAATCTTCAAGAAGACAAGCATGTGAAGACTTGGAGCCATCCACACAAGTTGAAGAATAACAAGTTGTTTTTGTCCAGCCCTTGACCCAAATGGAAAAGACCAAGACTTTAACATGTTATATCCTTTGTTATGAAGTTAGTTGAACCTAGACCTAGCCTAAACCAAAATGGAAGGACTAACTTAGATCACTCAAATGTTTTGATGAAAACAACTAAGTGTTACACTATGTATTGTGATACTTTAGTTAAAATAGTGAGATCACCTTGGTGAACTCTTGGAACTTCTTAGATAAATATGTTTTCAATAAAGTTTGATCACTACAAACTCAACCTAGACATCCTTAGTTAACTATTGGAAACCCCTTAACAAGTCTTGAACAATTAGGGAATGAATCTTTCAAACTCAAACATTGAACTTGTCCTAGCCAACTTGGCCCAACTCCTTTGTTATGTTATTTGCTCTGTTTGCTTTTTCCACTTATGTGTTTGATTGCTAGGATGCTTGTTTATTTTGTTATTGTGTTCTCAATGAATAGATTGTACGGAGAGCAACGATCTTTTGTGAAGAGAGTGTGAATATGTTCACCAACTTCAACAAGGAAAGTATCACATGATTCAACTACCCATTATTTTCTATATGCATTAGTTGATTTTGAGTAGTATGCATGATAGGAAATTTTACTAAGTTATGTTATGCTATGCTATTATCCTAGTAGTGTGTAGCCATCTCTTATACCCTTGTTATTTTGATAGCCTTAGAACTTAGTAGATGCTATGCAATGTTAGAAATTGTTTTACTAGATGTTGAGGGAAAATTCTAAGTATAACTAATAAATAAACCACCTGGGTGGAAGTGGTAAGACTGGTTTATGTTGAGTGTTGCCTCAGGGCCCTTATCTAAGGGTTATTCCACTTGAGGTTGTCACTTGCGGATGGCCACCCAGGAACAAAGAGATTACTATGTCCTTCTAAGTTTAGTAGCTTCTCGTGCAGCCTTTTGACATATGGGCTCTGTCTTAATCAACTAAGTTGTGAGGGTTTAGCCCAGGCTTGACAAGCAGATGTAGCATAATTATAGGTGGAACGGGTCTTGCCGGTGGGTTGAACTTCTTCTTCTGAAAGATCTCGTCTCAATTCTCTCCTTTCCATGATGCACTCCGGGTGTATAGGATGTTTGGTCTAATTGAAGACAAAGGGTGAAAGTGCACAAACTCTGTAGAGTCAACAAACTAAGATCTTAGCCGTGTCCCCGGTTATGGACAACTATGAGCAGCTGGACAAGGAATGACAGAAGAATCTCATCGTCAATTTCAATAAGTAAAATTTTGACCAAGTGAACAGTATTGTGGTGCTTGGATCTTAATCCAATGTTGCCACCCTTTTGAAAAGAAAAGTTTTGTTTTACAAAAGTGATAGGAGAAAACTGGCTTTCTGCAAAGTTAGCCAAAACTCCACTCAGCCAAATATGCATATAGTATTAGTCTTGCCATTTATATCCACCATAGTGTTACTTGCCAATACATTAAATTGTATTGACTCCCTTGTGGCTGCATATTCCATATTGAAGATGTTTCTGAAGACGAGTGAGGATTTCGTTTAGGATCTCGAGACTATCGCCAACATGTTTTGCTTGTGGCACATGAATAAGTTCCGCTGTATTTCTTTGTTTTCTGCTAGTCTTCTAAGACTATGCAAGTTGTAATACTATTTTGTAAAGACTGGATCATGCGATGTAATAGAATTTGATGCATTTGCATGATATTTCATTTTGTACTGTGGTGCTAGCAATTGATCCAGGGACTAGCACAATAACACAGGTGTCCTTACATTATTTAAATGTGGGAATGCTACACTATGCTAATGTACCGTCCCATCCAAGACTAATACATAATTGTGATTATACCCCTTGCAAGCATCTACAACTACAAGAAAGTAATTAAGAAACAAACCTAACCACAGCTTTACACTCCGGGATCCTACGCTCCCTCGTGTAATGGTTTCCTAACGGGGGTTTAGGTTTCTGTCACTCCAGCAACCCCACGATTAGTAGCCAAATACACGATGCATACCCCTAGGCCCATAAATGGTGAAGTATCATGTAGTTGACGTTCACATGACACCACTAGGAGAATAACACCACAACTTAAATATCAAACATTTAATATTATTCAACATTACTTCAGTACTAACAACTTGACTTCTCCCATGTCCTCAAGAACAACACTAACTACTCACAAGACATCATATGGATCATAATCAGAGGTGATATAATGGATGATAACAATCTGGTCATAAAGTGCAAACACCGATCAATCTCACCAGCATCAACTACTAACAAGTAATCCACACCAGGAGAGAGATCTAATGCAAAACAACGATAGAGGCCCCTAATTGTTACAGAGGGATGACGGTGGATGATGAGGGTGATGGTTATGGTGGTGCTGACGATGATGATGATGATCTTGATGATGCCCGGAGCGATGACGATGACGATGGCGGTGATTTCCCCTCTCTGGAGAGGAATTTCCCCGGCAGATTTCTCCCTGCCAGAGAGCTTTTCTCTCTCGGGTGTTTTCCGCCCCGCGGTGGCGGCGGAATAATTCTTCGAATATGGAATGAGGCTTAGGGTTCCCTGGGGGCCAAGCACGCCAAAGATGACCCCCAGAGGTTGGCCAGGGTGTCCACACCCCTAGGTGGCGCGGCCAGGGGGGCGCACACCCCTAAGTGTGGGCCCCTGGTGGACCCCTCCGGCTCTCCTTCTGGCTGGGTTCCTCCTCTGAACTTTTAGGAACCCTCGGATGTCCCCCTTCTTCTTATGATCTTCTAAAATATGGTATCTCGACAGTGCTTTTTCCATCAGATTTCTGGTCCCAGTGTTTATTCTCCAAAAATTATAAAACATGCAAAATAAGATAAAATAACATAAGGGATGCATCATAACATGAAATATATCAATGAATAACAGAAAATTGTGATATAAAATAGTGATGCAAAATGGACGTATGAACTCCCCCCAAGCTTAGACCTCGCTTGTCCCCAAGCGAAACTGAACTCAGAAAATATGACCACAATTTTATGGAGTGAAGAGTCGATAAATAAAAATATGGACAAGAAGCATCACATTTACCTATGCACCAATTATTACAGACAACAAGTTCCTCTCATATAACTTAACTTGAAACAAGTAAAGGGAGTCACAAACAAAGATGCGAAAGAGATAGTCAAAGTTGGTGATGGCAAACTCCGTTCTTGGTCAGAGAACATTTAATGAAAATATACTTATCTTAGGTGAAGTCTTTAGAACAAGATTTATATTGTAGAGCTTAACATGTTTAATTATAACAACTCTTTACAGTGATTCATAGCTTTCAAAGTAATATTCATTCAGATAATAAAGCATGTGCTAAACAAAGAAGGGTAGAAAACATGATTGAATAAATCAACATATAGATGATAAGATCACAACAACTCAAATGCTTGATGAAGACCAAAGGAAATGGGTTTACTGAAACATAAATGTAAAAGATAGGCCCTTCGCAGAGGGAAGCATTGACCACTCATGTGCTAGAGCTTTTATTTTAATAAACCGAGGTATAAAATGCATGACACTCCTCCCAACCATCTTACACAAACCATGGCTAACCGAATCCTCGGGTGCCTGCCAACAATCACAAACCGTGGAGGAGTGTCCAAATTTTAAGAGGTGTATATTTATGTCAACGAATGGCAAACAGAAAATACAGTACGTCACAAGCCAACTAGACTCACAAGAGCGGCTCCCATAGAAGGACGCAACTGGTATAGAAGGTCATCCCTCTTTCTCTTTTGTTTACACAATTATGCTTTGACTGATAAATCAGGGGCAACAAGAGTGAAGGGAATTTGTATTATTATTTGGGGCTGGGAACCCCGCTGCCAGATCTTCTAGCATTTGGATAAGCGTATGAGGCCACTAGTCTAGGTGTGTGAGTCCAATCAACAAGTGAGATAAAGATTCTCTATTTGCGTCCTCATGAGCAAAAATAGGAACACAAAACATGAGTAATTTGAAAGTTTTAAAGGTAGCACATGAGCAATTTACTTGGAGTGGCGGTGAAATACCACATGTAGGTAGGTATGGTGGACACAATGGGCAAGGTTTTGGGGTTTAAGGTTTGGATGTACGAGAAGCATTCCCTCTCAGTACAGGGTTTTTGGCTAGCAAGGCTGGGTAGCAAGCATAAGAGTTGAAGGAAAACAAACAAATATACTTATGATGAAACAAATCATGTAATCTTCATTGAAAGCACAAGCGATCTTAACTTGTGAATACTAAGTTTATGAGCTAATAGGCAAATTCCTCTTTCTTATACTAGCAACTCAAATTATTATTTCTGCTGACCCAAGCTAAGTTTGCCAAAACCAACTAGATTAACTTGATGATCTCTAGAGTGATACCAAATACTAATAGCAAGTTCAACCATATGACAGAAGTTGAAAACTGAAATAATGTGCATAGAAAGTAAATGATGAAACTTCTCATTAATATTTCAAACCGACAACTCACACCAACGGATACAACGATAACCAACTAGGGAGAGACACTTCCGTACTGAAAACCATCCTATATGATAACCTCTCTACTCATGATATGACTCTACTGAAAAAGTAAAAGGATGAAAGATAGTTATGTGATACCACGACACCCCCCTCCCGCCAAGCTTGGAACAAGCCGAGGGAATGCCAAAACCAATGACGAATCAATTCTTCGGTGGTGGTGAAGGTGGAATCACTCGGAGAGGAGTCAGAAAGCCTTTGATGATACGAAGAAGCTCAATGTTTTCCGCTTCCAGAATTTCTTCCTCGACCTTGAGAATACGATATTGTTTGCAGAATTGATCGGCAACCCGGTGTGCTTCAGCTATCACACGGAACACGTTGGGGTCTCGATCCTGAGGTACGGTCCCCTGCACATTATGAGAGTAGCGATGCTGAGGGTTAATGGATCCCACAAAGGTGGGGTTTCTTGTTGGTGCTGGTGCAGCCCTCCGGATCTCTTCCCTCAAAATCTTAACCATGTCTTCCGTTCTTGCATCTATCTCTTCCTCCGTCGCCCATCCCGCGAAAGCACCCTCGTGGATGTCTTGCTGGATTTGTCGAAGACAATGTGCGGCGTAATCCTTAATGCTAGAGTTGAAAGAGGACATCTTGACCTAGAAACTACAAACCCCTGCTAGGAAAACAGCTCAAAACAGAAACACGACGAGAAAACGATATACAGACCTCGGGTGGTCCGGGGGATTATATAGCAAAAAGTTTCATAACGAAAGGAAAGTCCAGGTCGAAAAACGAGTCCGAGAGGGGCTCCGGGGCGCCCACACCATGGGCTGGCGCGGCCATAGGTGGGCCCGCACCACTCTATGGTGTGGAGCCTCCGGGCTCCGTCTCCCTCTTGCTTCCGGCTCATAATTTTTCATATTTTCTAAAAACAGTAAAAATATAAGTTGAAAGATGTTTCGCGAACATTTTCTTACCAAAACTGTTACCTATTCGAAAACTGACTCTGCAGTTTCTGAAATATGCTTCTTAATGAATTCCTCCGGGAGCATGGCTCGAATACAATCAACATTTTCATTATAAGGATCTCCAGAAATATAATGCTTGAGTCTTTGGCCATTCACCACTTGTGATGAGTTGTCTTCAAGGGAAACAATTTTAATTGCCCCCGAACGATATACCTCTTCAATAACAAAAGGTCCTTCCCATCTCGAGAGTAATTTTCCTGCAAAAAATCTGAGACGAGACCTATACAATAACACTTTCTCACCAACATGAAATATTCTTCTAATAATTCTCTTATCATGCCACCTTTTAACTTTCTCTTTAAAGAGCTTAGCATTTTCATATGCTTCACTCCTCCATTCATCTAAAGAACTTAAGTCAAGCAACCTTTTCTCACCAACAAGTTTAAAATCTCTATTTAGGTCTTTCTCGGCCCAATAAGCTTTTTGTTCTAATTCTAGGGGCAAGTGACAAGCTTTTCCATAAACCATCTTATAAGGAGACATGCCCATGGGATTTTTGTAAGCAGTTCTATAAGCCCACAGAGCATCATTTAATTTCTTAGCCCAATTTTTCTAGATTTGTTAACAGTCTTTTGCAAGATAGATTTGATCTCTCTACTTGATAATTCTACTTGCCCACTAGTTTGAGGATGATAGGGTGAGGCAATTCTATGATTAACATCATATTTAGCAAGAGTTTTTCTAAAACCACCATGAATAAAATGATAACCCCCATCAGTCATAATACATCTAGGTACACCAAACCTAGGAAAATGATGTCTTTAAGCATTTCTAATGAGGTTTCACCATCAGCACTTTTAGTAGGTATAGCTTCTACCCATTTAGTAACATAATCAACAACAACAAAAATATGAGTGTAGCCTTTTGAAGGAGGGAAAGCACCCATAAAGTCAAAACCCCAACAATCAAACGGTTCAATAACAAGAGAATAATTCATAGGCATTTCATTACGTATAGAAATATTTCCAACCCTTTGACATTGATCACAAGATAAAACAAATTTTCTAGCATCTTTAAAGAGAGTAGGCCAATAAAAACCTGATTGTAGAACTTTATGTGCAGTTCTATCTCCAGCGTGATGTCCTCCATAAGCACTACTACGACATTTTCTCAATATCTCTTGTTGTTCATTTTCAGGAACACATCTTCGCATAATACCATCAACACCTTCTTTATACAAGTGTGGGTCATCCCAAAAATAATGCCTCATATCATAGAAGAATTTTCTTCTTTGCTGAGCTGTAAAGGTAGGAGGCAAATACTTCGAAACAATAAAGTTAGCATAATTAGCATACCATGGACTCTCTTGAGAGCTCACTTTTATTGCAGCTAATTGTTCATTAGGAAAACTATCATTACCAGGAATAGGGTCATCTGAGATATTTTCTAATCTAGACAAATTATCAGCAACAGGATTTTCACCACCCTTTCTATCCACAATATGTAAATCAAACTCTTGTAAGAGAAGCACCCATCTAATAAGCCTAGGCTTAGCATCTTTCTTTTCCATAAGGTACTTAATAGCAGCATGATCAGTATGAATAGTAACTTTGGAATCAACAATATACTGCCTAAATTTATCACAAGCAAAAACTACAGCTAGGAACTCTTTCTTAGTGGTAGCATAATTCTTTTGGGCATCATCAAGAGTTTTACTAGCATAATGAATAACATTTAACTTCTTATCTACCCGATGTCCAAGAACAACACCTACAACATAATTACTAGCATCACACATAATTTCAAACGGTAAATTCCATTCAGGTGGTTGAACAATAGGGGCAGATATTAAAGCCTTCTTTAAAATTTCAAGAGCTTCTTTACAATCTTCATCAAAAACAAAAGGTACATTTTTTTGAAGAATATTAGTAAGAGGCTTTTATATTTTCAATAAATCTTTAATAAACCTTCTATAGAAACCAGCATGACCAAGAATACTACCAATACCTTTGACATCCCTGGGACAGGGCATTTTCTCAATAGCTTCAACTTTAGCTCTGTTAACTTCAATACCTCTTTCAGAAATTTTATGTCCAAGAACAATTTCTTCATTAACCATAAAATGTAATTTCTCCGAATTAAGAAGAATATTAGTCTCCTCACATCTCTGCAAAACTTTATCAAGATTCTGCAAAAACAATTATCAAAAGAAGTTCCATAGACGGAGAAATCGTCCATAAAGACTTCCACAATTTCTTCACAAAAGCCATGAAAGATAGCAGACATGCATATTTGAAAAGTAGCGGGAGAATTACATAAACCAAAAGGCATACGTCTATAAGCATAGGTTCCAAAAGGACAAGTGAAAGTTGTTTTCTCTTCATCAGGCTTTCTAACAGCAATTTGAGAGAACCCAGAATAACCATCAAGAAAGCAGAAATGAGTTTTCTTAGACAACCTTTCTAAAATTTGATCAATAAAAGGCAAAGGATAATGATCTTTCTTAGTAACTCTGTTAACCTTCTTAAACTCAATGCACATCCTATAACCAACCACTACTCTTTGAGGGATAAGTTCATTATTTTCATTTGGCACAACAGTCATCCCTCCTTTCTTAGGGACACAATGCACATGACTAAACCATCTACTATCAGCAATAGGATAAATAATACCAGCATCAAGGAGTTTCAATACCTCATTTCTTACCACATCCTTCATCTTAGGATTTAAACGGCGTTGATGCTCAACAACTGGCTTTGCATCAAGTTCAATATTAATAGCATGCTGACATATAGTAGGAGAAATCCCCTTCAAATCATCAAGAGTATAACCAATAGCACCTCTGTGTTTCTTCAATATTCCCAATAATCTCTCCTCTTCTTCTCCAGAAAGTTTTGAACTAATAATAACAGGATATAATTTCTTATCATCAATATGAGCATATTTAAGATAATCAGGCAAAGGCTTTAAATCAAAAATAGGATCCTCCATGGGTGGTAGTGTGGTACCCAAGTCTTCCACCAGTAAATTATGTTGCAGCATTGCTGGCTGATGTAGGAAAATCTCGTCAATTTCATTCCTTTCTTCCATAAATACATCACTTTCATGGTCTTCCATGTAATGCTGCAAAGGATTGTTAGGATCAAGAGCAATAGAAGCCAATTGTTCAACTCTATAGTTCTCATTAGGCAATTCAGCTTCATAAGGTACTTTAGCAAATTTGGAGAAATTAAATTCATAAGAATCTCCATCAAACTTTGTAAGAATTTTCTCCTTTTTACAATCAATAACAGCACCACAAGTGTTTAAGAAAGGTCTACCAAATATAATAGGACAAGTATCACTAGCAGAAGTGCCTAGTACTAGAAAATCAACAGGATACTTAGTTTTGCCACATAAGACCTCCACATATCTAACAATACCAATTGGAGAAATAGTTTCCTATTAGCAAGTTGAAGAACCGATTGGAGAAATAGTTTCACATAAATGTCTTCAAGTTCACAAGAACCGATTTCATGCATGATTTCTTTATAAAGCTCATAAGGAATAACAGTAGAACTAGCACCAATATCACACAAACCATAATAGCAATGATCACCTATCCTAACAGATAGCACAGGAACACTAGGTTTCCTAGATTTACTAGGATGAGAGACAATATTAGAAGCATCTTCACAAAATATAATGTGTCCCTCTTCTACATTTTCAGAAACAAGGTCCTTTACTATTGCTACTGTAGGCTCTACAGTTATTTGTTCCTCGGGTTCTACAGGTTTCCTTGCATTTTTATTAACCACACTAGCTAACATAGAATGTTCTTTTACCTTAGCAGGGAAAGGCATTTTCTCAATATAAGGTTCAGGCACAATGGAATCAACAATATGAACTTCTATATCTCTAGCAGGAACGCAATTAAAAGTATCTTTATAAGGAGCATGGTACTTGTCCCATTCCTTTTTAGGAATATCAAAATAAGAAGCAAAAGCCTTATATAAGTTTGCAACAACTTGAGAATCAAGACCATAAACAGTACTAACATTATGAAAATCATCGGATGACATAAAAGTTTTAATGCATTCATAATCATAATTTATACCTGACTTTCTACCTTTGTCATTCTCCCATCCTTTAGTGTTTTCTTGAATACGGTCAAGAAGATCCCATTTAGCTTCATCCTTCATACGTGTAAATGATGCAAAACAAGAAGCATCCAATAAATCCTTATCATGAAGAGAAAGCCTTGCATAGAAATTATTAATAACAATATTAGCTCATGAACGGGGCATTTGAGCATTAGTAACTTTAATATCCCCCATGCTTGGGAAATACTCTCTCCGTCGCGAGGCCAAAAATTATATATATAATTCCGATCTCTATGAATCTCACTAGGAGTATAGAATTTAGAATAAAAGAGAGGCACAATTTCCTCCCATCCAATAGTCTAGCTATTTTTCAGCAGTTTTAACCATTCAGAGGCTCGGCCTGTCAATGATATAGAGAATAATTTCCTCTTCACTTGTCTCGTTGTAATACCTGCACACTTTAACAACTCACATAATTCATGTAAAAAGAGCAAATGATCACCAGGATGGACAGTTCCATCACCTGAATAGGAGTTATCCCTAACATGTTTAACAATCTTTATAGGTATTTTATAAGGTTCCAAATCATCAGGCGGTGGGTCACTTACTACCCTAGCAGTGGTAGTAGTGCTCACAAATAAGGACTCAAAAGGAGACCCAAACATCTATATCTATACCTATAATAATAAAGGCGTTAAGGCTTCCTTGGTTTGGTTTGGTAGGTTATTTAAACAGCCCCTAAAGTTAGATATAAATTACCCACCTCTGCCATCTAAAAGTCAAAGAACGGTAGTTTCCATCTATATTAAGTAAAAAAAAAGGTTAGTCCATTGCATTGCTTAATTTCAATCGCTATGTCAAAAAAATTCGGAACGAGCCTCCACCAATCTGTGTAAGACTCGGGCCAAGCAAGCCACGTCTCTTTTCCGTAAGACTAGGGAAAACCAACGCACAATGTCTATTTTCAGGCGTGTAAAACTGTAGATCGTTTCTTACTCGAATAGTACATGGTACAACGACTCACGACTCTGCTCTGATCAAGTTGGCATCACCTATAAACATGCAATCTATGGTGTTCCTATAGAAGCAACACACCCACTTTGTCGTTCGTATTCGACATCGCCGCCTCGTCGGAAATCGGCATGAATTCGCCATCCATGTTGTGGCAGCGTGATTGTGGCCGGGAGCGGCGTCGGATAGGAGGACGTCGATGCTGGACAGGCGAAAATTTTCGGAGAGCTTCGGCTGCGCAAATTCCAGCAGAATAACATGCTTGATGGCGGGGCTTCCGAGGTGTCTCCTTCCTCGCCGATGTCGTGCGTAACGGAGGCAACATAGTACTCGTAGCAGCAGTCGGGCCCTGCCGCCTCCCTGAGGAGGTTCTTCTCCATGGAGGAGTCGGGGCTCACCTCCCACGAGTTGAGCTACCTGACGGACGCCATCCCCTCAGTTTGGACTGAACGCCGGCATATCTCTCGAATGGATCCCAATCCCATCGACTGGGCGGTGGCCGATGACCACTACCACATCGTGCGGCAGCGGCACCTCGACCCCAACCTCCTCATGAACAGTTTCGACAAACTTTTCTTCCGTCGCCTAACTTTTCCTCGGCTCGCTTCGTGCCGCAGTCGGCGAAGCCCAACACAGCAACCCTGAACAGTTTCTGGTCTATGTTCCGGATCAAAATACGCCCCCCTGCTGCTGGCGTCATGCCCTGAAAATCAGTTTGGTTCTACCGGATCAACTTGTCACTCGCTTGCGTGCACGCGCCCGCCACGCTGCTCCTCCGCAATTTCACCGCTCGGGCGGTTGGACTTCTCTACTCCTGCCCATGTCTGCTCGCGTGCCTCACCTGCTGGACGCCCAACGAACCGATGGCCAATACGGAGTTCAAAGTTGTACAAGCTGCTGCGGCCAATTCGGCTGGGATGAAGCTGGCTGAAACCCCCTACATCCACTCTATCTCTTTCCTCTGTGAGTTCAAAGTTGTACAAGCTGCTGCGGCCAATTCCAGCAGACATTTTGTGTCTCGTCTGCTAGCCTCTGTATAAGCTCCTCCAAAGCACAACAGTTACATTCAGTTTATGGTCCAATGACAAGGTTGAAGATTAAGTATGTACTTATTACACTTACTATTTGTTTGATTAATCAGGATTTGTTTCAATTGAATGCTTATAACTTGCTTTATTGTTCTCTAATTCAATTCAAAATTAACTAGCACTTAGTTCAGACTTCAGATATGGATCAGCTTTCCATGGTGATCTGCACACTTGACACCATTTTCTGGGTACAGAGCATTTGTTGCACGGTAGGAAGTATGAACTAAAGAAATTTTCGTGTTCAAAAATGAAGAAAGATACACTTTTGTTCTTGCCATACCCGATAAATTTAGTACTCATTCCAGTATATTGTTGTGGTTTAATGCAAACTAAAGTATTCCTACTTTCCTAAAGAATATATATTTGTATAGTATTCTGTCAACCATGTGACAAGGAGCTGATGCAGTAAATTTGTCTCTGCTGCATGGCTTGAAAAATATTTTACTTCAAAGTGCTAACTGACACGGTATACAAATGAAATACAAAAAATTACTATGTGGTCATGAATGATGGTGAGTGAATTGCATTTGTAAGTAGCTTTGTTCATGGTTTAAAAATGGTAGATACGATAAGCATGGCCAGCGGAATACTCCCACCTCACTGCAAGTACGGGCAGAGGAGCGGTAGCTACCACTACACCAGGAAGAGTTCCTCAAGGGTCCTTCTCATGCCGGGACACCCTCTCACTTGTTCATCCGGCATGGAACATCACGATGGAAGGTACGCGCGGGTGATTCCTTCTATTTCATTTTTCAGTCGTGTTTTATTTTTGTCGCCCTATCACGTAACCGCTTCGAAGTAGAATTTGATGGGAATTCGTTGGCGAAGTCCTTGATGTCACCGGAATTGTAGCTGATGATCCAATGGTGGAGGTGGCACTGGCGACCCCCCCCCCCCCCCGCCCCCATGATTTTGTCGGCGATGTTTCTCTCCCGTTGCAACGCACGGGCACGTTTGCTAGTAGTGTAATAAAGCAGTAGACAGAAATAAAAACATCACTTACAGCAGAAGCTTCCTTTATCAATTCCACTTCCCAATAGCGCTTCACTCCCCGGCAACTGCACCAGAAAATAGTCTTGATGACCCACAAGTATAGGGGGTGCATCGTAGTACTTTCAATAAATAAGAGTGTCGAACCCAGCGAGGAGCAGAATGTGTTGACAAGCAGTTTCGATGAAGGGATAACTGTAAATACTGGAAAATAGATTTGTAGGGTTTTTTGATATTGCAGATAAATAAAGTGCGAGTAAATAAAATACAGTAGTAATAATTGCAGCAAGTGTCCCAATCCTTTCTTCAGCAAAGGACAAGCCAGTGAGTTTACTTATGATTAACAAACGTTCTCGAGGACACACGGGAGGTTTCTGTCAAGTGCTTTTGTTCCATGCAGCTAAATAATGTTAGGTGTTTTGATAAGTGTTGTGTGGGTGAACCTATTCTAATGTACCATCCCATCCAAGACTAATACATACTTGTGATTATACCCCTTGCAAGCATCCGCAACTACAAGAAAGTAATTAAGAAATAAATCTAACCACAACTTTAAACTCCGGGATCCTACGCTCCCTCGTGTAATGGTTTCCTAACGGGGGTTTAGGTTTCTGTCACTCCGGCAACCCCACGATTAGTAGCCAAATACACGATGCATCCCCCTAGACCCATAAATGTTAAGTATCATGTAGTCGACGTTCACATGACACCACTAGGAGAATGACACCACAACTTAAATATCAAACATTAAATATTATTCAATATTACTTCACTACTAACAACTTGACTTCTCCCATGTCCTAAAGAACAACATGAACTACTCACAAGACATCATATGGATCATAATAAGAGGTGGTATAATGGATGATAACAATCTGGTCATAAAGTGCAAACACCGATAAATGTCACAAGCATCAACTACTAACAAGTAATCTACACGAGGAGAGAGATCTAATGCAAAACAACAATAGAGGCCCCTAATTGTTACAACGGGATGACAGTGGATGATGAGGATGATGGTGCTGGTGGTGATGAAGATCTTGATGATGCCCGGAGCAATGACGGTGACGATGGCGGTGATTTCCCCTCTCCGGAGAGGAATTTCCCCCGCAGATTTCTCCCTGCCAGAGAGCTTTTCTCTCTCTGGTGTTTTCCGCCCCGCGGCGGCGGTGGAATAATTATTAAAAGATGGAATGAGGCTTAGGGTCCCCTGGGGGCCAAGCACGCCAAAGATGACCCCAGAGGTGGGCCAGGGTGGCCACACCCCTAGGTGGCGCGGCTAGGGGGCGCGCCACCCCTAGGTGTGGGCCCCTGGTGTCCCCCCTCCAGCTCTCCTTCTGGCTGGGTTCCTCCTCTAAACTTTTAGGAACCCCCGAATGTCCCCCTTCTTCTTCTGATCTTCGAAAATATGGTATCTCGACGGTGCTTTGTCCATCAGATTTCTGGTCCCGGTGTTTATTCTCCAAAAATTATGAAACATGCAAAATAAGATAAAATAACATAAGGGATGCATCATAACATGAAATATATCGATGAATAACAAAAAATTATGATATAAAATGGTGATGAAAAATGGACGTATCATGCAGAAATATATGGAGGACCACGAGAGTGAGGTCTTTATGGAAGAGAGGAATGAGATTGACGATATTCTTCTTCGTCAACCAGTGATACCGAAACATAATTTACCTGTGGAAGACTTGGGTACCATATTACCACCCAAGAAGGATCCTGATTTTTATTTAAAACCTTTGCATGATGATCTTAAATATGCTTATCTTGATGATAATAAAATATATCCTGTTATTATTAGTGCTAAACTTTCAGGTGAAGAAGTGGAAAGATTATTCGGAACTCTGAAGAAACACCGTGGAGCTGTTGGATATACTCTGGATGATTTGAAGGGAATTTATCCTACTATATGTCAGCATGCTATTAATATTGAACCGGATGCAAAGCCAGTTGTTGAACATCAACGCCGTTTAATTCCTAAGATGAAGGACGTGGTAAGAAATGAGGTATTGAAACTTCTTCATGCTGGTATTATTTTTCCTATTGCTGATAGTAGATGGGTGAGCCATGTGCATTGTGTCCCTAAGAAGGGAGGAATGACTACTGTGCCTAATGAAAACAATGATCTCATTCCACAAAGAGTAGTAGTTGGTTATAGAATGTTAGTTGATTTTAGAAAGGTTAATAAAGTTACTAAGAAATATCATTATCATTTTCCCTTTATTGATCAAATGTTAGAGAGGTTGTCTAAGAAAACTCATTTTTGCTTTCTTGATGGTTATTCTCGGTTTTCTCAAATTGCTGTTAGGAAGCAAGATCAAGAGAAAACCACCTTTACTTGTCCTTATGGTACTTATGCTT
Organism: Alopecurus myosuroides; assembly: GCA_028641055.1. Taxonomy (NCBI): domain Eukaryota; kingdom Viridiplantae; phylum Streptophyta; class Magnoliopsida; order Poales; family Poaceae; genus Alopecurus; species Alopecurus myosuroides. The sequence goes on from CM054059.1 coordinate 290,454,482, forward strand.
ATAGACGTATGCCTTTTGGTTTGTGTAATGCTCCTGCTACGTTTCAAAGATGCATGTCTGCTATTTTTCATGGTTTTTGTGAAGAAATTGTGGAAGTATTCATGGACGATTTCTCCGTCTATGGAACTTCTTTTGATAATTGTTTGCACAACCTTGATAAAATTTTCCAGAGATGTGAGGAAACTAATCTTGTTCTTAATTGGGAGAAATGCCACTTTATGGTTAATGAAGGACTTGTTCTTGGACATAAAATTTCTGAAAGAGGTATTGAAGTTGACAGAGCTAAAGTGGAAGCAACAGAGAAAATGCCCTGTCCTAGGGATGTTAAAGGTATTCGTAGTGTTCTTGGTCATGCTGGTTTTTATAGGAGGTTTATGAAAGATTTCTCTAAAATATAAAAGCCTCTTACTAATCTTCTTCAAAAATATGTACAATTTGTTTTTGATGATGATTGTAAGGAAGCTTTTGAAACTTTAAAGAAGGCTTTAACTACTGCTCCTATTGTTGAACCACCTGATTGGAATTTACCTTTTCAAATTATGTGTGATGCTAGTGATTTTGCTGTAGGTGCTGTTCTCTGACAGCGCATAGATAAGAAGTTGAATGTTATGCATTATTCTAGTAAGACTCTTGATGCTTCTCAAAAGAATTATGCTACCACCGAAAAAGAGTTCTTAGCTGTAGTTTTTGCATGTGATAAGTTTAGACCTTATATTGTTGACTCAAAGGTTACTATTCATACTGATCATACCTTATGGAAAAGAAAGATGCTAAGCCTAGGCTTATTAGATGGGTGTTGCTTTTACAAGAGTTTGATTTGCATATTGTGGATAGGAAGGGTCCTGAAAATCATGTTGTTGATAACTTGTCTAGATTGGAAAACATTACTTTTGATCCTATTCCTGTTAATGATAGTTTTCCAAATGAACAGTTGGCTGCAGTAAAGGTAAAATCCCAGGATAGTCCATGGTATGCTGATTATGCTAACTTTATTGTTTCAAGGTATTTGCCTCCAACATTTACAGCTCAACAAAGAAGAAAATTCTTCTATGATTTGAGGCATTATTTTGGGATGACCCACATTTATATAAAGAAGGAGTAAATGGTATTATGAGAATATGTGTTCCAGATCATGAACAATATGAAATATTGAAGAAATACCATAGTAGTTCTTATGGAGGACATCACGCTGGAGATAGAACCGCACAGAAGGTTCTACAATCAGGTTTCTATTTGCCTACTTGTAACGACCGGGAATTTTTTTTCCAACTGAAATGTGTTACTCGTTTTTCTTTTTTTTGCATCGCATTGCATAAGGCATCACCATGCATTTTAAAACTTGCACACTAAATGAAATTAGTTAAATTTTGTTTGCTAAAATTTACAGAAATTAATTTGATGTGTAAAGCTATTTTTCTTGGACTAAACACTTGCTAGAAAAAAAATATAAAACAAAAAAAAATAATTTTGGGGGCAGCCAAGCCGGCCAGCCAGCCCACCCAGCAGCCCACCTAAGCCCAACCGGACCCCCCCACCGAAATCGCTCCCCCAAACCCTAAAACTATTTCTCTCCCTCGCATTTACCCCCCCGCCGTTTCCCCTTTTTTCGTTCGGGTCCTCCCACCTCCCTGCCAGGGAACTCACGCACGCACGCACGGGAGGAGGGGATCGCTCGATCCCCTCGCTCGCCCTTCTTCCTCCCGAGCCAGCCTCGATGGCCTCCACCTCGCCCCGGTTCCCTCCGCCCCGACGCCCTCGCCTCCTCTCCCGCCGGCAGCCGGCGCCGCTGCTCCCCCGCCCCGCCACCGGCGCCTCCTCCCTGCCTCTCGCTCGCCCTCGTCTCCTCTTCCACCGGTAGGAGGCCGCCCAAGACCCCGTCGCCGGCGCCTCCCTTCCGCCCGCCGGAGCTCCTCCTCCACCTCACCGCCTGCCGCACCGGTGCCCTCCTTCCCCGACGTCCGCCCCACCGTTCTCCCTCCACCTCCCTCAAGCGCCGCTGCCTCCGGCCGCCGCCATCGACGGCCCCTCGCCTTGCCTCGATCGGCCTCCGTCGCCCAAGGAGCCTGCAGCGCCTCCCTGCGCCGGCTGGTCCTCGCAATCCTTCATCCCACGCGGCGCGGCCCTCTACCCTGCTGCCCCGCGCTCCGGACGTCCGGTCCAGCGAGCTCCTCTAGTCCCCTCTCCGGCGCGCATCCACCCGGTAGAAGGACGTCGGCCTCTTCCTCGACGCGCGTCGTCGTCGCCGTGACAAGGAGGAGGACGACCACTGCTGATGCTCGTCCCCGGTGGTAACCGAGTAAGCAGCAGACGGGACGATAGGAGCTTGGCGGCGGAGAGCTGCCGCGCACAAGCGCATGGAGTTTGTGGTGGCAGAGGAGCGAGTTTGACGAGGCTACGAGGTGGATACATTTTTTTTTTCTCGAGTGCCCAGATCGAGAATACGAGCGCCGTCGAGCCCCTGTCCATCCTCGTCGCCATGATCATCTTCGACAAGTACCGCCACTCCGAGAACCTCGACCACGACTACTCCCCCGACGAACCGTGAACGACTACATCGCCTTCGTCATGTCCGTTTTGCGTTGGCCGCCTTCGTGCGCGCCCGAAGACTGGGACCGTCACGATCACCTCCGACCCCGAAGACGATGCGGTAGCGGCTCGCCCACGACTACTACGACTACACCGGCTCCGGACGTTGAACGAATACGTCGACGACGATGATCATGTGGTTTGAGAACGAACGTCTACTTCCTCTTCGGACCCCGATGAAAAGATCGACCACGACCACCGATGACGTGAACGACTACCTCGGCTACGGAAACGAGAACGACTACTTCGACTACTTCCTCGACGTCGACTACTTCCCCTACAACGTCTACTTCCTCCACGTTCCGAAGTTTCCGGCGTTGACCCCGGCGATCCTCTTTCCAACGTGCGAACCCAAACCCTAAAACCCCTATACCTATGCCCTATTTTCTATAACCTATCAACTATATTCAAAATGTCATCGCATCATGTTTGCATTGCATTTCGTGGGTGCGGGTAATAGTAATGTCACCTAATAATTAAATATGGAATGTGTTGGGGTATTAAATTCAATTATTGCCCTATTCCATTTAATATTGTTTAGCTCACCTACTTATTGTTTTGCATGTTAATCAACATTTAATATGACGGTTAAATAAACAACTTGAACCAATTCCTATCTCTCCGGACTCCGGTTCCGATTAAATTGCTTAAGTGGTTTCTCCTGTTGCATCTCGCCATGTCATGCATATAAACTAGGATCATGCTGGATCTTTTGCCGTAGTAGTAATTGTTGCATCCGGTGTTTCTTTTAGTTCGTTGCTTCTTCGCGGATAGGACGTTGAGATGATGTGAGCAACGACAAGTTCTGCTACCTTGCGGGATCTCAGGCAAGTATACTCACTTGCTGCCAAATGGCTGCCTTTCATCACTTGTTACCGATACTTTCCGTTGTTCTTTTCTGCTAGCCTTAGTAGTAGTTGTTTCTGTTACGAACCTATCACATGAATCCTTTAACCCTGATATTGCCTCACCTCCACCCCTATAACCATTGCTTGTGCCCGTGTCTTACTAGCATGCTTAGGTTGTTTGCTCGAGTCTGTTACCCGTTACTTTCTGTTATTACTCTTTATGTTCTGGGGGCTCGATGTTTAATCAATCAATCATGATACTGTTATTATCAATAATAAATTTGATGATAAGGCACCGACAGGAGGCCCTTGTGGTTTTGAGGCCTGCTAGTGTCGACCCTAATAGGAAAAGGGTCTTGTCTACTGATCCATGATGAGCGCACTACCCGCATGTGGGAAGCGAGTATGGGCGCCCCCCTCAATTTGACTCGATTCGCATCTCGTCCAAATCGCCTCATTTAGTTCGGGTTTTCCATTTGCTGCATGCATGATCTTGTGAGCCCTTGGATCCCGGGTGGAACTTTCGTAGTCGGCATATAGGGGGACACGGTCTTAGAGTACTATGAGGGTCCCTTTTCTTCGGGGCTCGATTAGCCGTGCGCCCAAGGTTCTTTGGGCTTGATGCGAAGAAGAGTTGAGTTGTGTTGAGTACCTCGCTTGGTGGGTTGATCCCCCGTCTGGCGGGTTATTCTTACGTGTACGGCCAAATTGGTGCAACCCTGCAGGGATAATCTTCTCGAGAAGCCGTGTTTTCCGCGGTTATGGATTACTTGGTGAAAGTACTGGCTAACAAGTACTCAGGACAACTTAAACCTAATGATTAACAACCCTTCACCCAATGATTGACAACTTGACTAGTAATAGGCTTATTGACCCAATAATCTGAACCATCATTAATCCAACTGTGTGAGTTATCCTCGGATTGCTTCTTTGGATAAAGGGGCGAGATCCAGGATGGGTTTGTTTGAAGTTATCTTTCAGTTGGTTACAATACTCGATCTTATCTTCTTTCTGTTAGCCGGAAGTTGTAGTATCTCTCTGTAGTTGGTTAGTGCAGCCTGCCGTCGCTTATTTGCAATAACCCCTTCCTTTCCGTTGATCCTAAAGTATTTGTATCTTGTGATGACTGGCTACGCCGGTATCTTGTGAGTATGGTTTATCCACTTGCCAGTACTTAACCGTACTGACCCACGAATCTTTTTCGTGGCTGCATATTCAATATTGCAGTCAACAGGTTTGAAGTCTGACGACGTTAGCTTGGGAATCCCTCTGGCTTGGCCTGGGCAGGGATTGGACGCTCTCGGTTATCTTCAGGACTCTTAGTCCAATTTGTATCTTGTCCGTAGACGGACGATATGTTGTTTCTTCCGCTGTTATTTGGATCTTTGTATTGTATCAGTTGTATCCCTGACTCGTTCGAGTCATCTTGTAAATCTCTTTTCTGTTGTTGTGGATTATTCGTGAACTATTGTAATGTTATCACAAGTGGCAACCTGGAATCGGTTATTATGTGGATTTTGTCGGGAATGCTGAAATCTCCATAGTGCCCGATCTCGGGGCGTCACAAAATGGTATCAGAGCCTTGGTTCCGATTCCCGAGATTGTTTCGATACGAATGGTTATCGAAGCAACGGGTCCGCAAAGCCTGTAGGTTAACCTCGCTAACGGTCGTTGTTTCTAGAGTGTCAAAAACTATTTTCTACTAAACTATTTTGGAAACATCTCAATAGGATTCTTGTTTTCTCCTTATCTCTATTCTATTTCCCCTCCCATCTTATTTTTTTTGGAGTCTCCCCCTCTTGTCTATCTTTCAAAGTGTTAGGATCCTACGAGGGTGGACGTTTTCTGAGCCTTTAACCTAATCGGTTCGATCATCGGAAGATTTCCTGGTGGAAGAACATCGTCGTCACTCCGAGCAAGAATCTCTTGTTAGTGGTGTCGAGGAGATCAACTGGAAGCATGAAGAATCGATAGTCGAACTTCTTTCCCCTCCCGGGTTAGGAGGTGGATTGCGATGGCGCAATCCCTTGTTAGTGGTGTCGTCTGTAACGACCGGGAATTTTTTTTCCAACTGAAATGTGTTACTCGTTTTTCTTTTTTTTTGCATCGCATTGCATAAGGCATCACCATGCATTTTAAAACTTGCACACTAAATGAAATTAGTTAAATTTTGTTTGCTAAAATTTACAGAAATTAATTTGATGTGTAAAGCTATTTTTCTTGGACTAAACACTTGCTGGAAAAAAAAATATAAAACAAAAAAAAAAAATTTGGGGGCAGCCAAGCCTGCCAGCCAGCCCACCCAGCAGCCCACCTAAGCCCAACCGGACCCCCCCACCGAAATCCCTCCCCCAAACCCTAAAACTATTTCTCTCCCTCGCATTTACCCCCCCGCCGTTTCCCCTTTTTTCGTTCGGGTCCTCCCACCTCCCTGCCAGGGAACTCACGCACGCACGCACGGGAGGAGGGGATCGCTCGATCCCCTCGCTCGCCCTTCTTCCTCCCGAGCCAGCCTCGATGGCCTCCACCTCGCCCCGGTTCCCTCCGCCCCGACGCCCTCGCCTCCTCTCCCGCTGGCAGCCGGCGCCGCTGCTCCCCCGCCCCGCCACCGGCGCCTCCTCCCTGCCTCTCGCTCGCCCTCGTCTCCTCTTCCACCGGTAGGAGGCCGCCCAAGACCCCGTCGCCGGCGCCTCCCTTCCGCCCGCCGGAGCTCCTCCTCCACCTCACCGCCTGCCGCACCGACGCCCTCCTTCCCCGACGTCCGCCCCACCGTGCTCCCTCCACCTCCCTCAAGCACCGCTGCCTCCGGCCGCCGCCATCGACGGCCCCTCGCCTTGCCTCGATCGGCCTCCGTCGCCCAAGGAGCCTGCAGCGCCTCCCTGCGCCGGCTGGTCCTCGCAATCCTTCATCCCACGCGGCGCGGCCCTCTACCCTGCTGCCCCGCGCTCCGGACGTCCGGTCCAGCGAGCTCCTCTAGTCCCCTCTCCGGCGCGCATCCACCCGGTAGAAGGACGCCGGCCTCTTCCTCGACGCGCGTCGTCGTCGCCGTGACAAGGAGGAGGACGACCGCTGCTGATGCTCGTCCCCGGTGGTAACCGAGTAAGCAGCAGACGGGACGATAGGAGCTTGGCGGCGGAGAGCTGCCGCGCACAAGCGCATGGAGTTTGTGGTGGAAGAGGAGCGAGTTTGACGAGGCTACGAGGTGGATACATTTTTTTTCTCGAGTGCCCAGATCAAGAATACGAGCGCCGTCGAGCCCCTGTCCATCCTCGTCGCCATGATCATCTTCGACAAGTACCGCCACTCCGAGAACCTCGACCACGACTACTCCCCCGACGAACCGTGAACGACTACATCGCCTTCGTCATGTCCGTTTTGCGTTGGCCGCCTTCGTGCGCGCCCGAAGACCGGGACCTTCACGATCACCTCCGACCCCGAAGACGATGCGGTAGCGGCTCGCCCACGACTACTACGACTACACCGGCTCCGGACGTTGAACGACTACGTCGACGACGATGATCATGTGGTTTGAGAACGAACGTCTACTTCCTCTTCGGACCCCGATGAAAAGATCGACCACGACCACCGATGAGCGCACTACCCGCATGTGGGAAGCGAGTATGGGCGCCCCCCTCAATTTGACTCGATTCGCATCTCGTCCAAATCGCCTCATTTAGTTCGGGTTTTCCATTTACTGCATGCATGATCTTGTGAGCCCTTGGATCCCGGGTGGAACTTTTGTAGTCGGCATATAGGGGGACACGGTCTTAGAGTGCTATGAGGGTCCCTTTTCTTCGGGGCTCGATTAGCCGTGCGCCCAAGGTTCTTTGGGCTTGATGCGAAGAAGAGTTGAGTTGTGTTGAGTACCTCGCTTGGTGGGTTGATCCCCCGTCTGGCGGGTTATTCTTACGTGTACGGCCAAATTGGTGCAACCCTTTAGGGATAATCTTCTCGAGAAGCCGTGTTTTCCGCGGTTATGGATTACTTGGTGAAAGTACTGGCTAACAAGTACTCAGGACAACTTAAACCTAATGATTAACAACCCTTCACCCAATGATTGACAACTTGACTAGTAATAGGCTTATTGACCCAATAATCTGAACCATCATTAATCCAACTATGTGAGTTATCCTCGGATTGCTTCTTTGGATAAAGGGGCGAGATCCAGGATGGGTTTGTTTGAAGTTATCTTTCAGTTGGTTACAATACTCGATCTTATCTTCTTTCTGTTAGCCGGAAGTTGTAGTATCTCTCTGTAGTTGGTTAGTGCAGCCTGCTGTCGCTTATTTGCAATAACCCCTTCCTTTCCGTTGATCCTAAAGTATTTGTATCTTGTGATGACTGGCTACGCCGGTATCTTGTGAGTATGGTTTATCCACTTGCCAGTACTTAACCGTACTGACCCACGAATCTTTTTCGTGGCTACATATTCAATATTGCAGTCAACAGGTTTGAAGTCTGACGATGTTAGCTTGGGAATCCCTCCGGCTTGGCCTGGGCAGGGATTGGACGCTCTCGGTTATCTTCAGGACTCTTAGTCCAATTTGTATCTTGTCCGTAGACGGACGATATGTTGTTTCTTCCGCTGTTATTTGGATCTTTGTATTGTATCAGTTGTATCCCTGACTCGTTCGAGTCATCTTGTAAATCTCTTTTCTGTTGTTGTGGATTATTCGTGAACTATTGTAATGTTATCACAAGTGGCAACCTGGAATCGGTTATTATGTGGATTTTGTCGGGAATGCTGAAATCTGCATAGTGCCCGATCTCGGGGCGTCACACTACTCTCTTTAAAGATGCACGTAAATTTATTTTATCTTGTGATGAATATCGAAGAGTAAGAAATATTTCTAGACGTAATGAAATGCCTATGAGTTATTCTCTTGTTATTGAATCTTTTGATTGTTGGGGATTTGACTTTATGGGTCCTTTTCCTTCTTCGAATGGTTACACTCACATTCTTGTTGTTGTTGATTCTGTTACTAAGTGGGTAGAAGCTATACCTACAAAAAGTGCTGATGGTGAGACCTCTTTAAAAGTGCTTAAAGATGTTATTTTCCCTAGGTTTGGTGTGCCTAGATATCTTATGACTGATGGAGGTTCTCATTTTATTCATGATTGTATTAGAAAAACCCTTGCTAAATATGATGTCAATCATAGAATTGCCTCAGCTTATCATCCTCAAACGAGTGAGCAAGTAGATTATCAAATAGAGAAATTAAATCTATCTTGCAAAAGACTGATAATAAATCTAGGAAGAATTGGTCAAATAAGTTGAAATGATGCTTTATGGGCTGATAGAACTGCTTATAAAAATCATATGCGTATGTCTCCCTATAAAATGGTTTATGGAAAAGCTTGTCACTTGCCTTTAGAATTTGAACACAAAGCTTATTAGGTAGTGAGAGAATTAAATAAAGATTTTAAACTTGCTGGTAAGAAAAGAATGCTTGATTTGAATCATTTAGATGAATGGAGATGTGAAGCTTATGAAAATGCCAAGCTCTTCAAAGAGAAAGTTAAACAATGGCATGATAAAAGAATCCATAAAAGAGAGTTTCATGTTGGTGATAAAGTTCTATTGTATCGGTCTCGTCTTAGATTTTTTGCAGGAAAATTACTCTCCAGATGGGAAGGACCTTATATTATTGAAGAAGTGTATCGTTCGGGTGAAATCAAAATTGCTTCCCTCAAAGATAACACTACACAAGTGGTAAATGGGAAAATACTCAAACATTATATTTCTGGGGATTCCTATGATGAAGATGTTGATGTTATTCAAGTAATGACTCCGGAGAAGTTTATTACAGGGAAGATTCCAGAATCTGCAGAGTCTGTATTGGAATAGGTAACAATTTTGTTAAGAAAAACCTCGCGGAATACTTTCCAAGCTATAATTTATTGATTTTTGGAAAATATGAAAAATATCGAGCCGAAGAGGAGTTGGAGAAGGTGCCCGGAGGCACCACACCATGTGGGGACGCGATCCCACCCTTGGCCGCGCCACCCTACGGTGTGGGCGCCTGGAGCCCCTCCCCGACTCGTTTTCGACCTGGACTTTCCTTTCGTTACACATATTTTTGCTATATAACCCCCCGGACCCCCCGAGGTCCTTATATCGTTTTCTCGTCGTGTTTCTATTTAGAGCTGTTTGTGCCAGGACCTGTTTTCAGTTTTAGAAGCATCATGGTCTCCGCCAACAACAACAAGGGGTAGGGGCCGAAGGAAGATGATCTCCAAGAATGGAAGCTGGAGGAGGAGATCGAGAGTGGAGCTGAAGGAGATGTAGAAGAAAACCCACGAGTGCGTCCACGCGCTACCATCACAAGCATTGGAGTGGTTGCAAAACCTTCTAAGCAAACGGAGAGGATGAACACCAGAGGGAAGGCCCCACGTCACTGCTTAGCTTCAAGGACACCACTTTCAGGCATAAAGAAACCTTTCCGTACTTCAATTCATGAGTATCAATCTAGGAGGGTACCCGAGGCAGATTTGCCTTCTTGCTGGGATATGGATCGTTCTAACCGTGCAGACAGAGAAAGCTCTCAACCTAAGGAAGTGTGGGGGAAAATCTTGATGGCTGGAATTCACCGTTTGACAAGCACTCAAACTGTATTGATCACAATACGGAGATGATGCGTATGCTTATGTTCACAATTGAAGATCTGAAGAAATTAATTGATGAGCTCATTGAGAAGGATTCACCACCACCACCAAAGAATTGATTCATCATTGGTATTGGCATGCCCTTGGCTTGTTCCAAGCTTGGGGGAGTGCCGCGGTATCACCTTTATCTTTCACCCTTTTACCTTTTAGTACAATCATATCGTGAGTAGAGAAAATATCATATAGGATGGTTTGCAGTATGGAAGTGTCACAACTTAGTTGGTTATCGTTGTATCCTTTGGTTTGAGTTGCCGTAATGAAATATTAATAAGAAGTTTCATCATCTATTTGTTATACTTTATTTTAGTTTGCAATTCTTGTTATGTGGTTGATCTTTTTACTAGTATTGGTATCAATGTTGGAGCTTCAAGTTAATCTAGTTGGGTTTTGGCAAACTTAGCATTGGTCAGTAGCAATAATTCTTTGAGACTTAAGTAGAAAAGAGGGAGTTGCATGTAGATATATTACTCCATGATCTTTCTTTATTGTTAGCTCATAAGCTTAGGAAGATTGCATGATTGGCTTTATCATACATGTTTTTGTTTGTTTTACTTTGATTCTTATGCTTGCTACCCAACCTTGCTAGCCAAAAACTTGTTCTGAGAGGGAATGCTTCTCGTGCATCCAAACCTTGAGCCCCAAAACCTTGCCATTTTTGTCCACCATACCTACCTATATGTGGTATTTCACCGCCACTCCAAGTAAATTGCTTGTGTGCTACCTTTAAGCCTTCAAAATCACACCTGTTTTGTGCTCCTGTTTTAGCTCATGAGGACGCAAATAGAGAATCTTTATCTCACTTGTTATTGGATTTCACACCCTAGATTAGTGGCTTCATCCGCTTATCCAAATGCTAGATGAGCTGGCAGCGGGGTTCCCAGCCCCAAATAATAATGCAAATTCTCTTCACTATTTTTGCCCCTGATTTATCAGTCAAAGCATAATTGTGTAAACAAAAGGGAAAGAGGGATGATCTTCTATACCAGTTGCGTCCTTCTATGGGAGCCGCTCTTGTGAAGTCTAGTTGGATTGTGACGTACTGTATTTTTTTGTTTTCCATTCGTTGACATAAACATACACCTCTCAAAATTAGACACTCCTCCATGGTTTGTGATTTTTGGCAGGCAACTGAGGATTCAGTTAGCCATGGTTTGTGTAAGAAAGTTTGGGAGGAGTGTCAACCATTTTATACCTCTGTTTTACAAAATAAAAGCTCTAGCACATGAGTGATCCATGCTTCCCTCTACGAAGGTCCTATCTTTTACCTTTGTGTTGAGTCAGTAAACCTACTTCTTTCTGTCTTAAGCAAGAATTTGAGTTGTTGTGATTCATCCAGCTATATGTTCATTTACTCAATTATGTTCCTTATTCTTCCTTGTTTTTACAAATGCTTTCATCTGTTTGAATACCGCTTTGAAAGTTGCCAATATCTCCAAAAAGACTGTTATAATTGAGCATGATAAACTCTGCAATATAGCTCTAGTATAAAGACTCTAATCGAAATATAAGTACACTGTGAATTATTCTCTGACCAAGAATGGAGTTTGCCTTTACCAATTTTGATTTACTTTTTGCACCTTTATTGTTCCTCTACTTGTTTCAAGTTTGATTATATGAGAGGAAGTTGCTGTCTAAAATGACTTGTTCTTTGTTAGATGTGATGCCTCTTGTCCATATTTTATTTATCGACACCTCACTCCATAAACCTGCGGTCATGTTTACTGAGTTCAGTTTCGCTTGGGGACAAGCGAGGTCTAAGCTTGGGGAGAGTTGATACGTCCATTTTGCAGCACTAGTTTATATTGTTATTTTCTGTTATTCATTGATATATTTCATGTTATGATGCATCACTTATGTTATTTTATCTTATTTTGCACGTTTCATAATTTTTGGAGAATAAACACCGGGACCAGAAATCAGATGGAAAAAGCACCATCAGAATACCCTATTTCAGAAGATCAGAAGAAGAGGAGGGACACCGGAGATGTCTTAGAAGTCCAGATGAGGGAGACGGCCACAAGGAGAGCCAGAGGGGGGACACCAGGGGCCCACACCACCAGGTGGCGCGCCCCTCCCCTTGGCCGCGCCGCAGGTGGTGTGGCCACCCTGGCCCACCTCTGGTCGACCTCTTTCGCGTACTGGACCCCCAGGGAACCTTAAGACCGAGACTATCATCGAAGAATTATTCCGCCGCCGCCTCGGGGCAGAAAACACCAGAGAGAGAAAAGCTCTCCGGCATGGAGAAATCTGCCAGGAAAATTCCTCTCCGGAGAGGGGAAATCATCGCCATCGTCACCGTCATTGCTCCGGGCATCATCAAGATCGTCATCGTCATCATCATCACCACCATCACCATCACCCTCATTATCAACCATCATCCCGCCGTAAAAATTAGGGGCCTCTATCGTTGTTTTACATTAGATCTCTCTCCCGATGTGGATTACTTGTTAGTAGTTGATGCTTGTGAGCTTTATCGGTGTTAGAACTTTATGAACAGATTGTTATCATCATATATCACCTCAGATTATGATCCATAGTATGTCTTGTGAATAGTTCGTTTAGTTCTTGAGGACATGGGAGAAGTCATTATGTTAGTAGTGAAGTTATGTTGAAGTAATATCCCGTGGGTCGGTATTTAAGTTGTGGTGCTATTCTTCTAGTGGTGTCATGTGAACGTCGACTACATGATACTTCACCTTCATGGGCATAGGAGGATGCATTGTGTATTTGGCTACTAATTGTGGGGTTGTGGGAGTGACAGAATCCTAAACCCTCGTTAGGAAACCAATTTACAAGGGAGCGGAATCCCGGAGTTTTAAGACTGTGGTTAGATTTATCTTAATTACTTTATTGTATTTGCAGATTCTTACGAGGGGTATAATCACAAGTATGTATTAGCCCTAGTTGGGCAGTGCGTTAGCATGGGTTCACCCGCACAACACTTCACGAACCAATGGATATTAATCAACCGTAATGAAGCGAAAGCACTTGACGAAATTCCCATGTGTCGTCGAGAACGTTTGGTAGTCATAAGTAGTGCAACTGGCTTGTCCTTTGCTATCAAAAGGGTTGGGCCACTCGCTGCAATATTATTTACTGCACTTTCTTTACTCACACTTTATTTATCTGCTATATCAAAAACCTCCAAAAACCCGTATGCTAGTGTTTACAGTGAATCCTCTATCCAACCTGCTTGTCAACACCTTCTGCTCCTAGTTGGGTTCAACACTCTTATTTATCGAAAGTACTACGATACACCCCCTATACTTGTGGGTCATCAAGTCCCACGGATAGGCCTAGTGGTGGGAGTGTTGCTAATTCAACATATCCCACCTTGTGGATCCAACAGAGTGAGGGTATCACGTGTTACCCCTCTGAGACTTCGCACACATATGTCCGTCAAAGTCCTGCAATGCTTTGCCATACAGGACTAGGCACAACAGGTTCATATTGAGGTGGAGAGATCCCAACACATGGGAGAGAGAGGGAGAGAGATTAGATCTAGGTCTAATCGAGGTATGATCATCATATCACAACTAGCAGAAGCCCTAAACCAATTATAGGGTCTCTAATCAGAAGTTCTAATCCAATTAGAAGCGTTCTTATTAGAGGCTCTAATACTGTCCAGACATCGTAGTAGTTTTCATAGACGGGGGTGCCATGAGACTACGGTAGAGACGTGGGGTAACGAGATCGCGTGGTAGACAGTAAACACAGGATTTACCCAGGTTCGGTACGTCGCGACAGTACGACGTGCCTACTCCTGCACTTCTCACTAATCAGGACTAAAGCCTGGAAACAGGATTACAATGTGAGGTTTAGATCTAGCTACTCGCAGAGGATCAACTTCTCGGCGAGTTGGCCTATAGCTTCCCTGTTATTCGTTTTTTTTGTTTATCTCCCGTCCGGCTTTATATAATAGCCGGATTAGCGCTTACAGAATAGGAAACCTAGAAGACTACGGTAACTATAACTTGGAAAGTAAGGAATCCGTCTTCTCCTCCAAGCCAGATCACACGGGCCGTGATCCGGGTTCTTCTAGAATCCGGCTTCTGTGCGTCAAGTTACTGGGCCGCCCAATGGACCATAGCCCACTACCACTTGGGCCACCCTGGTAACCAGGCACTTTGACTACCATCTTATACACCCCCATACGGTATATATCCGACAGTAGCCCCCAAGAAGGATTAAAACTCTGATTTGCCGTCTTTCGCCAAATGTGCTTTCTCCGAGAAATTTCAATCAGCAATCTTGATTCTTCTTATTCTTCTTCTTTTGAAAGAGATGGTAACATGAAACTCGGAATCCTGAAAATTCGGCTTTTCTCTCACGATCCTTCGTGGAGAAGGAACTTCTTATGTCAGGGCACTTAATCATGCTGACGTAAGGGACGTTTGGGTTTTACGCGGAAAACCCAGTAACATATCTCTGACAGATTCTCACGGGAAACGAGGAGATAACCATCATTACCCTGTCGTTTCATTTCCCGGATTTTCCGGCGAGTGACACGCGTTGATCATCCAACGGTCCAAATAGCCGTTGGCACGTATCTTGACGGATTTCTGGCTATAAATAGCCGTCTTCGTCCTCGCCAAAAACCTTCCGCACTCTCACTGTCCACGCCATTGCCGCGCACAAGCTCCCGAGCGAAGAACCGTCCCGAGCGCACGAAACGCACCCAGAGCACCAGCGCAACGCGCCGCCACCAAATGGCATCCTCGCCGTCGTCCCCCACTAGCTCCGTCGCGCTCACCGTCGACGACATCATTAACGACCTGGATCCGCAGCTTGGATCCCCAAAGCACGCCGGCGACGAGCCGGAAAAGACCGCGGCCTCTGTGGCGGGTGGAGAGGATCTTTCCGCCGCCGCGAACGCTGCGGGCTCGAGCTCCACACCTTCCCCGCCGTTTGCTCCCGAAACGGCGGAGGAGAAGATCCATCTCCTCGGCGACGAGCTCGCCGCTGCGGAAGCCGCCGCGTCCGCCGCCGCCTGAGCGGATGAAGAGGTGGAAACTGCAGGAAATTGGATTGCCTGTAGCATTCCGCCAGCCCTCCTTCCAAACCTGGAAAAGGAGGGTCTGATTCTTAAAGGGAAATGGCGGCTCCCTGAAGACGAGAACGAGCCAATGCCGAAAGACGGCGAAAGGGTCCTTCTTTCCTCCCATCTCCTAAGAGGTATGGGGCTTCCGCCTTCCGCTTTCTTCCTCCAAGTCCTCTCCCACTACAACATACAACCTCATAACCTGCCACCCAACTCCATTCTTTATATGGCCGGGTTCCAGGCCCTATTTGAGGGTTACTTAGGTTTAGAACCTAGGTTAGATTTTTGGATGTATTGTTTCGGGGTTAAGCGGAACTCCTCGGAGGGCGCACTCCCGACTTGCGGAACCATCTCCTTTACTCTTCGGAGGTTTAGGGAAGATTGGTTCCCCAAGATCAAGACATCAGAATCCGTCAAATTTTGGACGGGTTCTTTCTTCTACCATCCCGATGTGCCTTTCCCAAAAAAGGCCATCAGGGTTCCACCTTTCTCCAACACTGCTGCCATTCCCCAAGACAATTGGGGAACGGAAGCCGTCCAGGTTCTGCCGCCTGATCTTCTAAGGATCAAGCGGCGCATCGCCAAGCTCACCTCCTCCGATCCACCTCTAACTGGCATGGACACGGTCCTTTGCTGGTTAAATAGGCGGATCCAGCCGTTGGCCAATTACCTTGGCCGCCTCTTGTGCGAATACACGGGTGCCAACGACCCAATGCGGACATCCATCAAGGATTGGTCTCCAAGGGATCTTCGACGGCGCGCAAACCAGTTGGTCGCATCTCGCGACCAATACGAAGCGAGTCGGCCGATGTATACTGCTGACAATCCGGCTCCCAAGGTATTTTTTCCGTCATTTGGGTAGAGTTTTAACATTCTTTCTCGGATTTTCCTGCTTCTAACTCTGATTTGTATTTTCAACAGTTCGCTGAACTTCCAGACTCGAAGTTAGCCTCCGAAGCTGAGCTGGATTCCTTGCGTACTGCCACTACAGGTGGGCGCAAGCGCAAGAAGATTTCTTCCTCTGAGGAAGTCATCGACCTTGACGGAATTCCCGTCGCCACTTCCAGGTTCTTTCTTCTGGGTTCTTTTCTTTCATGGAAATTTTTCTTCCGTCTTCGGAGTTTTAACTTTTCCGGGTTTTTTGTTTTTAGCCTGCCTCCCTCCAGCCTAAAGCCGAAGAAGCTGAAGAAAAACAAAGTTGTTTCCAGCCGAGGCAGTCAACCTTCTCCCGTCATCGCCCCAGATACACCATCCACGATGGCGGAAGAGCACGCTGCAGCCCCCAACACCAAGCCACTAGAGCCCAGCCAGCCCGTTGTGTCGAACACGGACACGAGGGAAAGGGCGGCTCCAGAGGTGGGAAAACCTTCTCGGACATTCGACGAGGAGATTCCTACCTTTGACAAGGAATTCAAGATTATCAATGACGACCTAAGCACAGCCGGAACCCTTTTTGCGGAATACGCAAAAGGGTTCAATGAAAACTTGGCGGGTTTGCAACGAATGAGCCAGGTATGTAACTCTAGCCCCCAAGCATTAAACAAAATGTATTCTTTTTTGCCTTAATGCTTTTAGTAATCATTCTTTTCCTTGCTATGTTTCAGCAAACCGCCGAAGCCATTAACATGGAAGTTTTCAACAAACTCTCCATCAAGAATAAAGAGGTTTGAAATCTTCTTTCTATTCTTGAGGAGAGAGAGGTGGAGCTGGCATCGTCTCAGCTCGCTTTGTCGGAAACAGCAGGTAAACATTTTTCCTCAGAAGTTTTCGATTCAACTTTTTTGTCTAAGTACTTATTCCGGAAACTTTCTAAACTCGGAATTTTCCTTGCTTTCCAGCTGCTTTGGCTAAGGCCAAGCAAATAGCTGAAGATGCCGGCAATGCCGAGAATCTCCGAAAGGAGAATTTGGATCTTCACAAGGATCTTGTGAAGACTCGAAAAGATTTGGAAGCCAGCAATCTGGCCCTTGGAATTGCTAATTCCAAAGCTTCCGAACAGGCGGAGAAGGACAAATCCACCATTCA
This sequence comes from Alopecurus myosuroides, assembly GCA_028641055.1. NCBI lineage: Eukaryota > Viridiplantae > Streptophyta > Magnoliopsida > Poales > Poaceae > Alopecurus > Alopecurus myosuroides. The sequence continues at coordinate 290,471,648 of CM054059.1, forward strand.
GGATTTGGAAAACGCCCTAAACCTTCGCCTGGAGGAAATCTCCGAGATTGACAAGCTTATCGGTAAGTTACTGATACTTTTACCATTTTTCCATGTCATGCTTCCCTTCTCTGTTTTTCACCTAACCCTTTTGGTTGTTTTGTTGGAAAAACAGGAGATACCCCAGATGGCACTCGGATTGAAGGAATCCGAGCCTTTGGGAAGACATGGACTTCGATCAGGGCTGCTGGAATGCAGCTGGTCAATAAGTTCCTTCTCGCAAGGACTGGGGAGTTCTCGGAGGTTGAAAAACTTCCGGGTGCCATCATGGATGTGGCGGAATCCAGGGAGTCCACCCTACGTACCACTGCACGGGGTGGTGCGCGCATGGCACTCGGCCTTATGCGTATGCACTACCCTGGTGCTAAATCTTGGCGCGTGGCGTCTGGTGTCCCTCAAGGATACACGGATACTCGGTGAAATACCATCTTTGATGAAATCAAAGGCCACGCCACCCAGATTGCCTCCATGGTAAATATCTCCGTCAATTATCCAGAAGAGGAGATCCCTCCAATCCCCGAGGACGACAGCAGCGAGGAGGAGTCAGATGCTTGAAGGGCTACCTTGAACCTGGATAGTGAAAGTAGACAATAGGAGCATTACTGTTCTTTCAATGTAATCCAAAATGTAATGTTTCTATTTGTATGAATGAAAACTCTGCCTTTTGCAATCTTAATTATGAAATTCTTTGCAAAGTTTTCGGATTTTATTATTCCTTTATCTTCTAAGTTCTTTGGCATATGTGTTTTAACTGTCCTTAGTGTTTGAAATGGCTCGATAGCATTATGAATCGTCATGTCGAGTAACTGGGTATAACCAATCAGTTGAAACTCGGAAACATGGATCATACTAAAGGCATTTTTACTAACTAGCTCCAGTGACCCAACATATAAGCAATCAGAAAATGCTTAGAGAAGCAAGGAATTTTTTTAAATGAAACTTGGGCACGCAGGCAATTCAAGTTTCCTTTAGCCGTTAGCAGGCTGAAAAATCATTCAGTTTCTTAACGCCGAGTACGCAGGCACAATTCGGGTTAACATTGAGTATTTTGTAAGATCATTGGGAAATAGATAAGGTGGAATCATGCTTTATACTGAAAAAACATGGATACCAAAATTCCGACAACTTTATTTCATGATCTCAAAAGATGTTTACATAGAAATTGAACTAAGTACGGAAGAGACATAACTGCTAGATATTCCAATGCTTTCGCTATCCACTTGACTTTGTCGGATTTCTTCAACAAATTGTAGAGTGGTAGGGCTTTATCCCCCAGCCGACTAATAAATCTGCTAACGGCAGCGGCGGAACCCGTCAATCTTTGGACACCTTTTACGCACGTAGGCTTCGAGATGTTCAAGATGGCTTTTATCTTTTCCGGGTTAACTTCTATTCCTCTATGGGAAACGATGAAACCCAGAAGTTTTCCTGAGGGAACCCCGAATACACACTTAGATGGATTTAACTTCATCTTGTAAGTTGTCGCACCCTGATTTCTAGGGGATACTCACCGTACGAACTGGATAGCAGATGCTTGGATTATGGGGCATAACTGCTCCCACGTCCCAGCTTCCTGGTAGGCCTGCGCTTATGCGCGACAACACAAGCCCTGCTATTCCATCGTCGATGTAAACTATCCACTAGAGATCGAAGGCACTTCCGTCGACGTACTTCAAACCATACACACATGGTACGTCAACGGCGTTTAACAAGTGATATCACAACAGATCTCTACGACACAAAAGATTGAAATAAGTTGCAAATGGCTCTCATTAGAGCAGAGATAGCAAATACAATCATTCAGAGGGCACATGCCCCAACAATACATCATTACAATACAGCGGAAGCATTCAACATGTCTGAGTACAGACAAGAACCAAATAGGCCTAAGAGGCCGGAAACAAACAGACGGAGCCCGTCCACGAAGTCTCGGATCCTGCCCGGGTCCGCTATCTACTCGTTAGCAGTCTCGTCATACTCCACGTAGTAGCCACCATGTAGATCCTCGGAAACGTCGTCTGCGTAAACCACAGCCCCAAAGGGGTCAGTACATAAACGTACTGGCAAGCAAGACTCACAGTTCACCAAAGTGTAACCCGTCAACACCAAGCACAAATGCCTTGGGTTCAACGGAAGAGAGGGGATATAAAAGATGCTGCAACTGGCTGCGCTAACCAACTACAGAGATTCTAACACATCCGGCTAACAGAAGGGAGATAAGATCGAGGATTGTGACCAACTGAAAGATAACTTCAAACAAACCCATCCTGGATCTCGCCCCTTATCCAAAGAAGCAATCCGAGGATAACTCACACAGTTGTATTAAAAGTGAATCAAGTTATTGTGTCATCCACCTATTACTAGTCAAGTTATTAATCATTGGGTGTAACATGTTTGATCATTATGTTTAAGTTGTCCTGAGTACTTGTTAGCCAGTACTTTCACCAAGTAATCCATAACCGCGGAAAACACGGCTTCTCGAGAAGATTATCCCTGCAGGGTTGCACCAATTTGGCCGTACACTCATGAATATCCCGCCAGATGGGAGATCACCCCACCAAGCGGGGCACTCAACACAACCAACCATTCTTCGCATCAAGCCCAAAGAACCTTGGGCGCACGGCTAATCGAGCCCAGAAGAAAATGGACCCTCATAGCACTCTAAGAACGTGTCCCCCTATATGCCGACTACGAAAGTTCCACCCTGGCCTGGGCTCGCAAAAACATGATGCGGCAAATGGAAAACACGAACTAAATGAGGCGATTTGGACGAGATGCGAATCAGGTCAAGTTGAGGGGGGCGCCCATACTCGCTTCCCAAATGCGGGTAGTGCGCTCATCATGGATCAGTAGACAAGACCCTTTTCCTATTAGGGTCGACACTAGCAGGCTCCAAAACCACTCATGGGCCTCCTGCCGGTGCCTTATCATCAAATTTATTATTAATAGTACATTAGCATGATTGATTGATTAAACATCGAGCCCCCACAACGTAATAGAAGTAGTAACAGTAAGTAACGGGTAACAGACTCGAGCAAAAGTAACCTAAGCATGCTAGTAAGACACTGGCTCAAACAATGGTTGTAGGAAGGGAGATGAGGCAATATCAGGTTTAAGGGATTCATGTGATGGGTTCGTAACAGAAACAACTACTACTAAGGCTAGCAGAAAAGAACAACGGAAAGTATCGGTAACCAGTGTTGAAAGGAACACAGTGGTTCATGTGAGTGATAACTTGCCTGCAAAACCCAGTAGCCTGGTACTGAGCTAACTCCTTAGAAGGGGTGTCGTCAGTATCGTCGGTCTCAACGTCGTCGTATCCGATAAGAAGCAAACAGACAATACAGAAAAGGTAGACAATCAATACATGGCATAGGTGCACAATCAAATATGATGCATGTCATGTTAATAGATGCATCAAAGTAACCTACTTGACAAAGTAACACAATTTAATTGGATCCATATGCAATGAGAATTGCATATGGATGCAAATGCTTTGGGTTGAAGCAATGATCTACATTTGATTAACAAGTGTGAGTAGTTAAACATGATGCATGCATGATGATGATAACAAGATAACAACAAATAACAATGACAGAGGCAAAGGAAAAGAAATAAAACAAGTTTTGGAAAATGATTTGTTAATTTTGGAAAGTTTTGGTTACTTAGACATGTCACACAAGCAATTATTGTTTTCATCAAGTTAAAGTGTGCAAAACAAATTACAAAGTTGATATTTGAAAAGAACATCAAATTTTAGTTGGATTACATGTTTCACATATGGAAATTTGGATTAGGATGAATTTATTATGAATTAAACAATATTAAACAAGTTTTAATTGAATTTAAAATAAGTTTGAATATTAATTGAATTTTATTTAGTCAAAACATAATTTCAAATTCACATTTGCAAAGTTCACACTTTGGTGGTTTGAAAACATATTTTGCATGTCCAAAAATAAATTATTTTGAGCAAGTTATGATTTTAGCAATTTTAATTGAATTAAACAAGTATTAAATTATTTAGGCAATTTAAATTATTCAAACCAGAAAACAAATTTTATATTTGAATAGGATATTCAAAAAGGTGTGAAAAACATATTTTATTTGCCCTATTTGGAATTGGTATGAATTAGTTATGAATTATTACAATTGCATTTGAATTATTCAAATTTGAGTTTTAAATGCATTTTGAAATTTCAAAACAGTGAACCAATGTTTCCAAAAGATTGGCAATTGAATTTAGATCAGAGTGCATATTTTATTTGCAGTTTTTAGTGTTATAAAATAAAAGATATGAGGGTTTTGAAATCAGGGGCCAAACTGTTATTTTCTGAGGACTTAAAAGAAAACAGAGAGTTCAAATTAGCCCCTAGGGTTTCTGTCACGCAGTGCAGCTTGGCACTGGGCCGCTGACCCGTGGGGTCACTGCCCTGCTGGCACCCGCGTGGTGGGTGTGCGTGCTGGGAACTGCCAGGGTCAATGACGGGTGGGGTCACCACCCTGCGCGAGGAAAAAGGAATAAAAGGGGGATGCTTTCCCTGGGGCTCGAACCCGCGCCTGTACTTCGCGCGCGAGGGCACAAGCCAGCTGCGCTACTCGCTGAACCTTGTTAAGAGTACCGCTGCAAGGTTTTTCAGGTAAGCAAACAGCATTGGTGCCAACTGACGAAACTGCAACTGCAGTTTGCAGTCACGGACGGAGGCATCTGCCGGTGATCACCACGGCGGGGCACGACGGGGCGATGACGGCTCGCGGTGCGCGTGGGTGTTGCGGTGTGGAGACGGTGTGCGTGCATCGGGTGCGTGATGAGACGAGGCGGAGGGGAAAACGAAGGTGGCGCTCACCATACGCTGCAGGCGTAGCAGAGGGTCGCTGCAGTGGGCTCGCCGGCGAAGCCACGGACGGCGGCGTGGCCCTGGCCCTCCTCAGGCTCCACCGCGGTGTCGATGAGGTAGGTGGCAACGGGGCCTTCCCGTTCCCGGCTAGACGGCGGGGAAGCGCGCGGTAACGGCGGTGATCGACGCCGGGATTCAGAAGGGCGGCGTTCAGGTGCAGGTGCAGGGATGTGGCCGGCGGCAGAGAGGGAAGATGGCGCCGCGGTGTTAGGTAGCTAGGGGACCTAGGGTTAGGGCACCAGCTGCGGTCCAGGGTAGGTAGATATAGGGGCTAGGTGGTGTACGGCGGCAAATCGGCGTGGGGTGGAGGCGATCGAGCGGTGCGGAGCTCTGTCGTACAGAAGACGACGTCAGCGAGAGGTGGAAGAAAACGACAGCCCCGAACCGGTATGGGCCAAGGAGGGTTAGTGGGCTGGGCCGCTTAGGGTTAGAAGCTGCGCGCGGGCGTTAGATAGTTAGCTTTTCTTTTTCTATTTTCTGCTTTGCTGTTTTTTTTTTGTAGGATTAGGTTTTGGAAGAAATACATGGATTTTTGTTTACAGAAAATTTTGGAAAAATTAGGATAAACTCCTTAGTTGAAAAACAACCACTGGGTAGTTTTTGTTTTCAATATTTTAAAGGTTTGCTTGCTGTTTAAAAATCAAAACCAAAATAATTGAAATTTGCAATATTAATTAATATTAGAAAATAAGGTATTTTCAATAGGGTTTCCCCTAGGGTTTAGAATGATTTAAGGGATTCCAATTAGTGGTGCATTTCATGGATTCAAAAGGTTAATGAATTGAGAATTGGTTTGAGTTTAAAAATGATATTTGTATGTGAATCCAAATAGCAACAATTTTCATTATTAAAACACAATATTGAAACAACAATTTAAATAGGGTTATCCCTATGATTTAATGTGTTTGAGGATTTCAATTGTGAGGTGAATTTCATGGTTTCAAATAGATACTGATTTGAAATACATTTGATTTGAAATTGGATTGAAATAGAATTAATTGATTGAAATAAAAGCACCATTTTATTAGTTAATCAACATGGAATAAAATGGAACAATTTGGTTGTTTTCACTTGTTATTTTTATTCTAAAAGTTGTAACAGAGCAAGTATGAAAATAACCATTTGAATTTGTTTGAGTTTGAATTATGGAAGCAAGATAAAACAGATGCAAAACAAATATTAACAATGCAAACAATAATAAAACAATGCAATGAAATGATGACATGATGCATTGCTTGAAATAAAACAAGGAATCAAACATTCTAGGGGTATTTTCATACTTGGGATGTTACATAAGTGCGTAAGTTGTCGAAAGTTTCTCGCAGATCCTCAAGGAGTGTATCTTTTTCCTTGGTTACGACAGCAATATCGTCCACGTAAACATGGACGTTTTTGCCAATCTGACTATGCAGACAACGTTGCATGCAACGCTGGTAGGTTGCACCTGCGTTCTTCAGGCCAAATGGCATGGTTACGTAGTAATACGTCCCGTGCGGGGTTATGAAAGAAGTCTTAATTTGATCTTCCTTTTTCATGCGTATTTGGTGGTACCCGGAGTATGCATCCAAAAAGCACAAAAGCTCAGAGCCTGCAGTGGGATCTATTATTTGATCGATTCGCGGTAACTCAAACCTATCTTTTGGACACAATTTGTTCAAGCCTGTGTAATCTATACACATTCTAAGAGCAGTAGTGTCTTTCTTCGGTACTAATACCGGATTTGCAGACCATTCAGTGTGGATTACTTCCTGGATGAAATCTGCTGCTAAAAGCCGGATAATTTCCTTGCCAATAGCCTTCCGTCTTCTTCCGTCAAATCGACGGAGACCTTGTTTGACGGGTTTTGATCCTGGAATTACCTTGAGTTGATGATCAGCAAGTTCCCTGGGTACGCCTGGCATGTCAGCTGGACACCAGACAAAAATATCCCAGTTCTCACGGAGGAACTTGATGAGCTCGCCTTCCTATTTGTCGGTCATCCCAGTCCCTACAACGACGAATTTTGTCGGATCTTTGGGATCTAGGATTACCTGTCTTGTATTCTCGGACGCCTTGAAGCTGTCTGTTGGCTTCCGGGTTTCTTTTCCTGCCGGCATTTCTGTCGGCGATACCTCCTTGGCCAATTCCTTCAGTTCTTCCTTTGCTATGACTCTCTGAGCGCAAAGGGCGTTTTCTTTATCCAACTCATTTCCTAGCTTAAAATCACCAGCTATGGTGATTACTCCTTCTTTGGGTCCTGGCATCTTCAGCTTGTTATAAATATAACAGGATCTTGCCATGAATTTGGCGAAAGCTGGACGTCCGAGTATTGCGTGATACACGCTTTCGAACGGCACTACTTCGAAGGATACTTTTTCCTGCCGGAAGTGATCTTTATCTTTGAAGGTGACATCTAGGGAAATTTCTCCTAGGGATCGTGCTTGTCTGCCAGGAACAATGCCGTGGAAGCGTATGTTGTTGTAATTGAGCTGGGACTCGGAAATCTTCAGATGCTTCAGTGTATCCAAGTACATTATGTTAATGCTGGATCCTCCATCCATCAGCACTCTTCTTAGCCTAGTGTTCTGGACAATAGGGCTTACGACAAGAGCTTGTGTGCCGGGTTCAGGGATATTCCCGGGATGATCAGACTGATCCCAGGTAATTGGTGTGTTGGAGTACTTCAAGAATTTCGGGGTTGCCGGAACAACCGCGTTTATTTCTCGAAGTGTTCTTTTGGCCACCTTTGCTGACGGAGTTGCTAGGAATGTTAGCATTGCTTCTCCCTCAACTCTCGGAATTTGGGTTCGCCCTTTCGCTGTTGCTCCTGGATTTTTTCGTCAGTGTCCGATTCACTGTCTTCTTTTTCAGCTTCTGGCTTTTGTTTGGTGGGTTTCCTTTTGGAACCCTTCCCCTTGCTTCTGGATCCTGCACTGCCTTTCATGTGCTTATTCAGCCGGCATTGCGCGTTTGTATGGGTGGGTTTCCCAAATTGTGACTGGTGGACACAAGGTTCCGACTTAATCCTCTCCCACTCCTCTGGAGTGTAGTTGATTGGATCTGGACTGCGTCCTTTCCACTTATTCCCTTTTTCACTTCCAAAGGCTATGTTGACCTCTTTGGGTTTTGTCGTTGTTTCTGGAGTTCCTTTTTTGTCAGAACGAGGAGTTTTCTTAGCAAGTATCAGTGATTCGATATTGCCCCCTCTTGCTCTGATGTCGTCTTCGGCTGCAGCATGTTCGTTGGCGGTTGTAAGCATAGATCCAAGATCTTTGTGCTGTTTGGAACCAACCATGAACAGGACAAGTCCGGGTTTTAGGCCATTGACGAAAGCATGCATTGCTCATACGTCAGTTACTCCAGAACAACTATTCTTCATTGCCGTCCATCTGGAGATGAAATCCACGTATGGTTCATCCTCGAATTGGGTGCAACGGTTCAGCTGGTTGATGCTATTCGGGCGCTTGTATGTTCCCCGGAAATGCTGAGTAAATACTCTAGCCATATCATCCCAGCTGTCGACAATTCTTGATGGTAGTCCATTGATCCAATCTCTGGCTCCGTCCAGTAACATTAAGGGAAGAAACTTGATAGCTTCCAGGTCTGTCCCATTGTTGATCTGGACGGCTGTATAGTAGTCTGAGAGCCAGGTGTCCGGGTTTGTGCTGCCGGTATATTTTTGGTAGGTTGGACCAACTTTGGCGAAGCCAGAATGCAGGGTTATCCTTCGGATTCTGTCAGTGAAACACTTAGGACCAAAGTATAGGTCATCCTTTTCCGCTCTATCAATGTGTGCGGAATATCTTCCGGCTGAATGGACAGAAGGGGATCTACTCCTTTCTTTTCCATTGTTGCGCGGATGCGCTTTTCCGGGATTGTACCTATCTCTTCCATGATCACGTCCTTTTGGATTAGGCGGAGTCCTGCTCCTGTGCCTTTCTTTATCCTTAGGAGGTGTCCGGGATCTCTCACGTCTGTGAGGTATATCGTATCTTCCGGCTTTCTCAGCTGGGTTTCTCGGAGGTGACATTGTTTTGCCGTCATTCCGGTATTTTTCTTCCCGATCGTGGGGTTTAAGTCCACCTTTCGGGGGATGGGATCCGGTTCGGGACGCTTCATCCCTATTGTCGGGGTTTTTCTTGTCTTTTCTCGGATCCTCTTTTTTATCCTTTGAGTTGTCTGAATCTCCAGGTTCCTCTGGTCCAGGTGCTCCAGCGGCGCAAGTAGCTATTTTGCATAGGGCGGAGTTATCCTGCAGTCTTCCTGATCGCTCTTGGGCCCGCTGTTGTTGTTGCAATGCTTTTCCTAGGAAAGCATACACCCATTGAAGTTTTTCACCGTTGGAGTACAGATCATTGTTCAGGATGGCGAACGCTGCTTCCGCGTTTTCTGCTGCGGTTTTATAAATTGGTTCGCCTCTGGTATCTTTGCCGTTTACCTGCTTTTGCCAAGATGGGTTGTGAAACCTTTCTTTTGGCGGCAGTACTTCCGGTCTTACGATTCCGGGTAACCTTGTAGGTTTAATGCCAGATCTATTCTTTCTCTCGTACTCCTCGATTTCTTCCTTCATGAGCTTAATGTCATCCTGGGTTTTTTGGAGGTGTTGCCAGGATCTGAGTAGATGTTGCTGTTGCCTTTGGAAAGCTTGCCTCCTGGCTTCCAGCATCTCAGGGGGTTCGTTTGGTCCCACTGGTGTTTGCAACAGCTCTTGCTCTTCCTGTTCCGTCATTGGCGGAGCAAGGATTTCTTTGATTTTCTTCTCCGCAGTCTTTGTTCCGCTAGCATCTCCTACTTCCAGGTTTTCATCAGCTTGATCAGCTGATTTTTTCTTCCGGATTTTGTATTGGAGTTTCTTAGCAGCACGATGCTTTTTCTTGGAAGAGGGAGGCTTTTTGACAGGCTCATCCTCTGTCAATTCCTTGACATTGGGAAATACCGGAGAAGTTTCTCCGTCTTCTCTCTCTTCCTCTGGCGGAGGGGTTTTAGGGCTTTCCTGGCTGCCGGCGTCCGTGGTATCAGCCGGTTTCGCCATTAGCACTTCATGGAATCCATCTTGAAAAGATTTAACTTTCCTTTCGAAGGCGTCCGCGTCTTCGTCTTCGGAATCAAAATCCTATGATCCGGTTTCCGACTCTAATCTTTCCTCAATGGTGGCTAGTACGGATTCTGCTTCCGAGTTCATCGCTTCGTTGACGGATGTTGGATCTTCCGCCTGTATGACGGGTGTCTGGTCTTCCGTTGCTGTGACGGGTGTGTTTTTGTCTGCCTCTTGCACGGGATTTCCGTCATCCGTGTTTTCGGCGACTTCGGACTGCACCATGCCGATAAAGTGTGTGTCACTTTTTTGTCGGCGATCTGAGCAGAATCCGGTATCATAGTCATCCTCGACTGGGTATAGGGTGGGTGGGATAAATTTTCTTCCACCGCAAAACCCCATTGCTTCTGCAGTTAGTCCGATAAAGATGTTAGCAGATCCTATCGGTAACACGCAGGCACTTACCAGGTGGTTTTGCGCCGGTATGTAGGATCCGTTGTCGAGGAAGCGTCCGACATCATCGTTGAATTCCAAGCTTCCGACAGTGATTGATCTTCCGATTCCGCCAAGTATCCCAGATCGGAACTTCACGCCTGACGTCGTTTGCCCCACAGTGGGCGCCAACTGTCGAGACATCGTAGTAGTTTTCATAGACGGGGGTGCCATGAGACTACGGTAGAGACGTGGGGTAACGGGATCGCGTGGTAGACAGTAAACACAGGATTTACCCAGGTTCGGTACGTCGCGACAGTACGACGTGTCTACTCCTGCACTTCTCACTAATCAGGACTAAAGCCTGGAAACAGGATTACAATGTGAGGTTTAGATCTAGCTACTCGCAGAGGATCAACTTCTCGGCGAGTTGGCCTATAGCTTCCCTGTTATTCGTTTTTTTGTTTATCTCCCGTCCGGCTTTATATAATATCCGGATTAGGGCTTACAGAATAGGAAACCTAGAAGACTACGGTAACTATAACTTGGAAAGTAAGGAATCCGTCTTCTCCTCCAAGCCAGATCACACGGGCCGTGATCCGGGTTCTTCTAGAATCCGGCTTCTGTGCGTCAAGTTACTGGGCCGCCCAATGGACCATAGCCCACTACCACTTGGGCCACCCTGGTAACCAGGCACTTTGACTACCATCTTATACACCCCCATACGGTATATATCCGACAAATACAATTACAGAGGTTCTAATTAGAAGCTCTAATTCAATTAGGGAGTCTCTAATTAGATCTCTAATTCTGAAAGAGATAGAGAAAAGCCCGAAGACCAACTGTATGATCTCACAATGAGGGAGGGGTGGGATCATATAGTGGGACAAAGGGGGCACCTGCCTTGGTGGGAGGTCGGTTTGGCCTCCCCTCCCCTTGGCTGCACCAATCCCCTAGGGAATTTTGGATTGGACTCCTAGATGGAGTCCAACTTCCCCCCTTTCCTATTTTTCTTTTTTCTCCGTTTCTACCTCATTTATTTATCAAATAAATCGGGGAAAATCCAAGGGATTAGTAGTGTGCAATGTGAGACCATGGGCCGCACCTGGCAGCCCCAATTTTTTTGGTTTGCCCATAGGCGGAAATTTGTCCCCCTCCGGCACCCTCCCTTTTATGGAAAGTCCTCTGAAACTCCTCTGGAACCATATAATCCCTATAGATAAAATCATCGACTCTATTTAACAATGTTATAAATTTATTATAACATATCTGTGACATCTCATGTCCCTCTGCACCTGCTCTGTAAGCGTGCAAAGTTTTGTCTCTCATAGTAACTTCTCTGAAACGGCTCTGGTTGACAACAGACTTGTTTATGTGATATCGTAATGACATCGACCATTACTTATTGATGTTAGAAACATATTTAAAACATCTCGGGACATCCCATGTCCTTTGTAATCTCTCTTGAATAGTAAGTATATCACGTCGGAATTACCCAAATGATAGCCTACTCTCCTCCGAACCAACCAATGCAAATAACCAACTTTGACGCTGTCGGATATATACTGAATAGGGGTATAGAAGATGGTAGACAAAGAGCCGGACTACCAGGGTGGCCTACATGGTAATGGGCTTAGGTCCATTGGGCGGCCCAGTAGTCCGACGTGCAGAAGCCGGATTCTAGAAGAACCCGGATCACGGCCCACGTGATCTGGCTTGGAGGAGAAGACGGATTCCTTGCTTTCCAAGTTACAAGTTAACGTAGTCTTCTAGGTTTCCTATTCTGTAAGCCCTAATCCGGCTATTATATAAAGCCGGACGGGAGATAGATTAAACAGGTTCTAAGCACAAGTTAGACACAAGTTCAAGCTCTACGCAACTCGCCGAGAAGCTCATCCTCGCCGAGAAGCTAGATCTATTCCCTCACATTGTAACCCTGTTATACGGGCTTTAGTTCCAATTAGTGAGAAGTGCAGGAGTAGGTACGCCGTACTGTCGCGACGTACCGAACCTGGGTAAAATCCCGTGTTCTGTGTTACTACGCTATCCCGTTACCCCACGTCTCTACCGTAGTCTCATGGCACCCCCGTCTATGAAAACTACTACGATGTCTCGACAGTTGGCGCCCACCGTGGGGCAAACGACGTCAGGCGTGAAATTCCGATCTGGGATACTCGGCGGAATTGGAAGATCGATCACTGTCGGAAGCCTGGAGTTCGACGACGATGTCGGGCGCTTCCTCGACAACGGATCCTACATACCGGCGCAAAACCACCTGGTAAGTGCCTGCGTGTTACCGATCGGATCTGCCAACATCTTTATCGGACTAACTGCAGAGGCAATGGGGTTTTGCGGTGGAAGCAAATTTATCCAACCCGCCCTATACCCAGTCGAAGACGACTATGATGCCGGATTCTGCTCAGATCGCCGACAAAAAAGTGACGCACACTTTATCGGCATGGTGCAATTCGAAATCGCTGAAAACACGGATGACGGAAATCCCGTGCAAGAGGCAGACAACAACCTACCCGTCGTAGAGACGGAAGAACAAATACCCGTCACAGAGACGGAAGATCCGACATCCGTCAACCAGACGATGAACTCGGAAGCAGAGTCCGTGCTTGCCGCCATTGAGGCGAGGTTGGAGTCGGAAACCGGATCGGATAACTTCGACTCCGAAGACGAAGACGAGGATGCCTTCGTAAGAAAGGTTAAGTCCTTTCAAGAGGGATTCCATGAAGTGCTAATGGCAAAACCAGCTGATACAACGGGTGCCGATAGCCAGGAAAGCCCTAAAACCCCTCCGCTGGTGGAAGAGAGAGAAGACGGAGAAACTTCTCCGATATTCCCCAATGTTAAGGAGATGACAGAAGATGAGCCTGTCAAAAAACCTCCCTCTTCCAAGAAAAAGCACCGCGCTTCTAAAAAACTCGAATACAAACTCCGGAAGAAAAAATCAGCCGATCTCGCTGATGAAAACCTGGAAGTAGGAGATGTTAGCGGCACAAAGCCAGCGGAAAAGAAATCTAAGGAAATCACTGCTCCGCCAATGACGGAACAGGAAGAGCAAGAGCTATTACAAACACCAGTGGGACCAGATGAACCCCCTGAGATGCTGGAAGCCAGGAGACAAGCTTTCCAACGGCAACAGCAACACCTGCTTAGATCTCGGCAACATCTCCAACAAACCCATAATGACATCAAAGTCATGAAGGAAGAAATAGAGGAGTACGAGAGAAAGCATAGATCCGCGTTAAAACCTACTAGGTTACCCGGAATCGCAAAACCGGAAGAACTGCCGCCAAAAGAAAGGTTTTATAACCCATCTTGGCAAAAGCAGTTAAACGGCAAGGATGCCAAGGGCGAACCAATATACAAAACCGCTGCGGAAAACGCGGAAGCAGCGTTCGCCATCCTAAACAACGATCTGTACTCTAACGGGGAAAAACTCCAAGGGGTGTATGCTTTCCTAGGAAAAGCATTACAGCAGCAACAGCGAGGCCAAGAACGATCAGGGAGGCTGCATGATAATTCCGCCCTCTGCAAAACAGCTACTTGCGCTGCTGGAGCACCTGGACCGGAAGAACCCGGAGATTCGGATAAAAAAGAGGATCCGAGAAAAGACAGAAAAAACCCAGACAACCTGGACGCAACGTCTAGAATCGGACCTCATCTCCCGAAAGATGGATATAAACCACACGATCGGGAAGACAAACACCGGAATGACGGCAAAATAATGCCACCTCCGAGAAACCCAGCTGAAAAAGCTGGAAGATATGATATACCTCACAGACGTGAAAGATCCCGGACACCTCCTAAGGATAAGGAAAGGCATAGAAGCAGAACTCCGCCTAAAGGACGTGAACACGGAAGAGATAGAGATAACCTCGGAAAAGCGCGTCCGCGCAACAATGGAAAAGAAAGGAGCAGATCCCCTTCTGTCCATTCAGCCGGGAGATATTTTGCACACATTGATAGAGCAGAAAAGGATGATCTGTACTTTGGTCCTAAGTGTTTTACGGACAGGATCCGAAGGATAACCCTGCATTCTGGCTTCGCCAAAGTTGGTCCAACCTACCAAAAATATACCGGCAGTACAAACCCGGATACCTGGCTCTCAGATTATTATACAGCCGTCCAAATCAACAATGGGACAGACCTGGAAGGTGTCAAGTTTCTCCCCCTAATGTTGCTAGACGGAGCCAGAGATTGGATTAATGGTTTACCATCAAGAACTGTCGACAGCTGGGATGATATGGCTAGAGTATTCACTCAGCATTTTCGGGGAACATACAAACGCCCAAATAGCATCAACCAGCTGAACCGTTGCACCCAATTTGAGGACGAACCATACGTGGATTTCATCTCCAGATGGACTGCAATGAAGAATAGTTGCTCTGGAGTAACTGACGTACAAGCAATGCATGCTTTCGTCAATGGCCTAAAACCCGGACTTGTACCGTTCATGGTTGGTTCTAAACAGCACAAAGATCTCGGATCTATGCTTACAACCTCTAATGAGCATGCTGCAGCCGAAGATGATATCAGAGCAAGAGGAGGCAATATTGAGTCACTAATACTTGCCAAGAAAACCCCTCGTTCTGACAAAAAAGGAACTCCAGAGTCAACGACAAAGCCCAAGGAGGTCAACATAGCCTTTGGAGGAGAAAAGGTGAATAAGTGGAAAGGCCGCAGTCCAGATCCAATCAATTACACTCCCGAAGAATGGGAGAGAATTAAGTCGGAACCCTGCGTCCACCACTCGCAATTTGGGAAACCAACCCACACAAACGCGCAATGCCGGCTAAACAAGCATATGAAAGGCAATGCAGGATCCGGAAATAAAGGGAAGGGTTCCAAAAGGAAACCTGCCAAACAAAAGCCAGAAGCTGAAAAAGAAGACAGTGAATCGGACACTGATGACAAAATCCAGGAACAACAGCGAAAGGGCGAACCCAAATTTCCGAGAGTTGACGGAGAAGCAATGTTAACTTTCTTAGCAACCCCGTCAGCAAAGGTGGCCAAAAGAACACTTCGAGAAATAAACGCGGTTGTTCCGGCAACCCCGAAATTCTTGAAGTACTCCAACACACCGATAATCTGGGATCAGTCTGATCATCCCGGAAATATCCCTGAACCCGGCACACAAGCTCTTGTTGTCAGCCCTATTGTTCAAAACACTAGGCTAAGAAGAGTGCTGATGGACGGAGGATCCAGCATTAATATAATGTACCTGGATACACTGAAGCACTTGAAGATCTCCGAGTCCCAGCTCAACTACAGCAATATACGCTTCCATGGCATTGTTCCTGGCAGGCAAGCACGATCCCTAGGAGAAATTTCCCTAGATGTCACCTTCGGAGATAAAGATCATTTCCGGCAGGAAAAAGTATCCTTCGAAGTAGTGCCGTTCGAAAGCGTGTATCACGCAATACTCGGACGTCCAGCTTTCGCCAAATTCATGGCAAGATCCTGTTATATCTACAACAAGCTGAAAATGCCAGGACCCAAAGGAGGAGTAATCACCATAGCCGGTGATTTCAAGCTGGCAAACGAGTTGGAGAAAGAAAACGCCCTTTGCGCTCAGAGAGTTATAGCAAAGGAGGAACTGAAGGAATTAGCCAAGGAGGTATCGCCGAAAGAAATGCCGGCAGGAAAAGAAACTCGGAAGCCAACAGATAGTTTCAAGGCGTCCGAGAATACAAGACAGGTAATCCTAGATCCCAAAGATCCGACAAAATTTGTCGTTGTAGGGACTGGAATGACTGACAAATAGGAAGGCGAGCTCATCAAGTTCCTCCGTGAGAACTGGGATATTTTTGCCTGGTGTCCAGCTGACATGCCAGGCATACCCAGGGAACTTGCTGAGCACCAACTCAAGGTTATTCCCGGATCAAAACCCGTCAAACAAGGTCTCCGTCGTTTTGACGGAAGAAGACGGAAGGCTATTGGCAAGGAAATTATCCGGCTTTTAGCAGCGGATTTCATCAAGGAAGTAATCCATACTGATTGGTCCGCAAATCCGGTCCTAGTACCGAAGAAAGACACCACTGCTCTTAGAATGTGTATAGATTACACAAGATTGAACAAGTTGTGTCCGAAAGATAGGTTCGCGTTACCGCGAATCGATCAAATAATAGATGCCACTGCAGGCTCCGAGCTTTTATGCTTTTTGGATGCATACTCCGGGTACCACCAAATACGCATGAAAAAGGAAGATCAAATCAAGACTTCTTTTATAACCCCGTATGGGACGTACTATTACATAACCATGCCTTTTGGCCTGAAGAACGCAGGTGCAACCTACCAGCGTTGCATGCAACGCTGTTTGCATAGTCAAATTGGCAGAAACGTTCATGTTTACGTGGACGATATCGCTGTCGTAACCAAGGAAAAAGATACACTCCTTGAGGATTTGCGAGAAACTTTCGAAAACTTGCGCACTTACAAGATGAAGTTGAATCCATCTAAGTGCGTATTCGGGGTTCCCTCAGGAAAACTTCTGGGTTTCATTGTTTCCCACAGAGGAATAGAAGTTAACCCGGAAAAGATCAAGGCAATCTTGAACATCTCAAAACCTACATGTGTAAAAGATGTCCAAAGATTGACGGGTTCCGCTGCAGCCGTCAGCAGATTTATCAGTCGGCTGGGGGATAAAGCCTTACCACTCTACAAGCTGCTGAAGAAATCCGACAAGTTCGAATGGACAGAAGAGGCTGATGCAGCGTTGGCCCAGTTGAAGGAAACCTTGATGAACGCTCCCATCTTGGCATCTCCAAAAGACGAAGAACCCATGTTATTATACCTTACGGCTACAAGTCGGGTTATTAGTGCGGTAATCGTTGTGGAGCGGACAAAAGAAGAACAAAGCATACCAGATCAACATCCGGTATATTACATAAGCGAAGTTTTTTCCGAATCCAAACAAAGGTATCCGCACTACCAGAAACTGGCATATGGCGTATTTTTTGCATCCAGAAAACTACGCCATTACTTCCAAGGGCATTCCATAACAGTGGTATGTAAAGCACCACTAGGGGATATTATAAACAATGCGGAGGCAACCGGCCGAGTAGCTAAATGGGGCATCGAGCTGGCAGCCTTCGACATTAAGTACCAGCCAAGGACGGCAATAAAATCCCAAGTTTTGGCAGATTTCGTCGCCGACTGGACAGAAGCAATGGAAAATACACCGATGCCAGAATCCGAGTACTGGATCATGCACTTTGACGGATCCAAGATGAAGGAAGGAGCTGGGGCTGGCGTAGTCCTAAAATCTCCCAAGGGAGACACAATGGAGTACGTATTACAAATACACTTCAACGCCAGTAACAACGTGGCAGAATACGAAGCTCTGCTTCATGGCTTGCATATTGCAAAAGAAATAGGGGTAAAACGTATCTTATGCTATGGAGACTCGGATTTGGTACAGCATCAGCTCAACCAAACCTGGGACGCGAAAAGCCCTATAATGGCCGAATATCGGAGGACGGTGGATGAGTTTGCCATTTGTTTCTTCGGGTTCGAAGTCCTTCACATAAAAAGGGAGGAAAACTGGAATGCGGATGCGTTAGCCCGCATGGGATCAGAGAGAGTAAAAACTTTACCACCAGGGGTATTCGTCCAGCACTTGTATGAACCATCCATAAAAGGTGGAGACGTTGATTACCCTCTGGCATCTGAAACAATCAAGGTCATGCTCGTTAAACCGGATTGGACAATTCCATACTTAAACTTCTTAGTCAATCAGAAGTACCCGGAAGGAGCAGACGAAGTCTTGCAAAGGCAAATACAGCGTCGGTGCAAAGGATACGTGGTGATCAACGACCACTTGTATAAACGCAGTACTTCCGGAATTTTTCAGAGGTGTATTTCACCAGAAGAAGGAAGAGAAATACTGGAAGAAATCCACGCCGGCGATTGCGGACATCATGCTCAATCAAAAAGCATAGTCAAAAAAGCATTCCGGGCGGGGTTTTTCTGGCTAACAGCCAAGTCAGACGCCGAACGCATAGTGAATACATGCGAAGGATGTCAATATTACGCCAAGCAGACCAATTTGCCGGCCCAAGCACTTAAAACTATCCCTATCACATGGCCGTTTGCGGTCTGGGGGCTAGATATGATGGGACCGTTCAAAACTGCAAGAGGTGGACTTACACATCTACTCGTAGCGGTGGATAAGTATACAAAATGGGTGGAGGCTAAACCCATCAAAAAGCTGGATGGTGCAACTGCCAGAAATTTCATTATTGATTTAGTAATGAGGTATGGCGTCCCACATAGCATAATAACTGATAACGGGACAAATTTCTCCATTCGGGAGTTGGCAAAATACTGCCAACAAACGGGAATCCGCTTAGATCTTGCATCTGTGGCACACCCGCAATCTAATGGACAGGTTGAAAGAATGAACAGTTCAATCCTGCAAGGAATACGCCCAAGACTCGAATCTCCTCTCCATAGAGCAGTGGGAGCGTGGGTAGAAGAGCTACCTTCCGTGTTATGGAGTATTCGAACGACGCCAAATAGGTCAACTGAGCAAACCCCGTTTTTCCTAGTTTATGGTGCGGAAGCTATTCTTCCAACGGACATGATCCATGATAGCCCAAGAGTGCAGAATTTTGACGACTCAGATGCCGAAGAAGCACGACAGGATGCCGTCGATCTCTTAGAAGAGGAACGAGAACTTGTGCTTCAAAGATCTGCCATCTACCAGCAAGGTTTACGACGTTATCATAGTCGGAAAATCAGGCATCGTTCTTTTAAAGAAGGTGACTTAGTGCTGAGATTGGTGCAGCAAAGGAAGCACAAATTGGCCCCAGTATGGGAAGGACCATTCGTCATCAGTAAAGCCATGAAGAATGGATCATACTATCTTGTTGACATTCGAGATACGGAGGATGATCCCGAGAAGCCGAATCGCAAAAGAAAGAGAAAAATAGATGATGAACTAGGAGAGACAAAGAGGCCTTGGAGTATCCAGCAATTACGTCCCTTCTATACTTAGTTCAATTTCTATGTAAACATCTTTGAGACCATGAAATAAAGTTGTCGGAATGTTGTCATTCATATTTCATTATAAGTACAAAATATTTCCGCCTCATCTATTTCCCAATGATCTTACAAATACTCAATGTTAACCCGAATTGTGCCTGCGTGCTCGGTGTTTAAAAGCTGAATGATTCGGCCTGTTAAAGGTTAAAGGAAACTCGGATTGTGCCTGCGTGCCCAAGTTTCAGAGCAGTTCCTTGTTTTCTCTAAAAATTTATCTGATCGTGTATGTGTTGGGTTACTGAAACTAGTCAGTAAAAATGCTTCTAGCATGATCCATGTTTCTGAGTTTTAAAACTGTTTGGTTCGTCCCCAGTTACTCGACATGACGATACATATTGCTAGTTGAGCCATTTTTAAACACTAGAGCAGTTAAAACACAGTTGCCAGATTACTTAGAAGATGAAGGAACAGTCAAACCCGGAAAAACTTTGCAAGAAACTTGAAATTGCAAAAGGCGGAGTTCTTGTTTCGACAAATGACATAGAAGCATTACAATATGAATTACATTGTAAAAATGCTCTTATACACATCCATCATTCGGGTCGATTGTATTCCCTCAAGCATCCGAGTCTTCATCACTGCTATCATTCTCGGGGCTGCGGGCACTTCTTCTTCTGGATAAGTAATGGAAATGTTGACCATAGAGGCAATCTTGGAAGCGTGCCCTTTAACTTCATCAAAAATCGCATTTCGTTGCGCTTCTGTATATCCTTGAGGGATACCGGATGCTACGCGCCAAGATCTGGCATTAGGGTAATGTAGACGCATAAGGCCAAGTGCCATGCGTGCACCACCTCGTGCGGCAGAACGAAGGATGGATTCTTTCGATTCTGCTACTTCTGTGATGGCACCCGGAAGTCGGTAGACTTCCGAAAAGCATACAGTACTTTTGGGAAGGAATTTATTAATCAGCTGCATTCCTGCATTCCTGATTGAATTCCACACTTCCCCAAAGGCCCGGATCTTTTCAGTCCGAGAAATTCCTGGAAAATTTCCTGCTTTGTCGACAAAAGTAAAGGTTACATGGAAAGATACAAGAAATAAGACATGAAGGCATTGGTAAAAAGAAGTTAACTTACCAAGAACCTTGTCAATTTCGTCGCTTTCTTTCATGCGCGGGAGTAGCATACTTTCCAAATCATTGATAACAGCTTTGTCTTCCGCTGCCTGTAAAGAGGCCTTGGATTGAGCAATCCCAAGGGCCAGATTACTGGCTTCTAGGTCTTCTTGAGCTTTCAGGAGTTCCTTTCGGAGGTTTGAGTTTTCCTCACGAAGCTGAGAAACATGGACAGCGTTTTCTGCTAATTTGTTGGCTTTGTTTAAAGCAGCTGGAGGGCAGAAAATAATTTGAGTTTACAAAACAATTCCGAATAATTCTCCAGCGAAAACAAATGGTACAAAATAAAATACCGTTGGCTTTTGATAGTTGCCGCTGAGATGACGCTAGTTCGTTGCTTTTAGACTCAATAACAGATTGAAGGGTTTTTACTTCTCTGCTCTTGAGACTAAGCTTCTTAAAAACTTCCAAGTTTATGGCGTCTGCGGAATGCTAAAACATGGAAATGAAAGCCAGATGCTTAAGTTTGAACAGGCATATGAAGAAACATTAAGAAGAATTTATATTTCAACTTAATGCTTGGGGGCTAGAAGTATTACCTGGCTCATTTCTCGCAAATCGATCAAGACCTCGTTGAATTCTTTGGCATATTCCGCGAAGAGAATTCCAACGTGATGAAGGCCATCGTGTATAACCTGACGAGGCGAAAATGCGATATCATTGCGAACAACTAATCCATTTTGTGGCCAAGGGCGAATCAGAGGCGCAGGAACAAAGAATTTCTTTGCCTCCGGACGAATATATCCGAGTTCGTCGAATGGTTCTTCTTTTATCCGGATATCGTCCAGGTTGGGAATAGATTCCTCTCTGGTAGCTGATTGCCTTTTGCGCTTCCGATTGTTGTGAAACTCGGCATGTAATTTGTTGAGTTCAGCGTCGGAAGCAAGATCATTTTCTCCAAGTTCATCAAACTGGGAAGGAGTTAACAATATGTTAAAAAGCGGAGAGAGAAGATAGTCTGAAGAAAAGCGTGGAAACAAGGAAAGATAAATACCTTAGGGACAAGATTTTCCACGTGATAAATCGCCAGACTTTCCTCAATCTGACTACTGACGGCGACCAGTTCGTGAAGTCGTCCTATAAAATCCTTTCTGGTAAAGGCCTTATCTGTTCCTCTTATGCTATCTTCTGGTCCTTGGTATTCGCAAAGAAGTCGAGAACGAAAAGAGAGAGGTTGGATACGGCGTCCAAACCAGCACATAACGGTATCCTTCCCAACCAAAGAAGGTTGAGAGGAAGAGAGCTTGGCGATGCGCCGCTTTATCTTCATCAGGTTTTCTGGCAAATTTTCCCCTACTGCGGCTGTCCAACTCTCGCGAGGAGTAGCGGCAGAATTAACAAAGGGAGGAACCCCGGTTGCCCTGCCTGGGAATGGAATGTCCTGATGATAAAAGAAAGAACCTAGCCAAGATTGGTTAGGTTCCGGCATTTCTATTTTTGGATACCATTCCTCCCTAAATTTTCTGAGGATGAAAGATACGGTTCCGCAAATGGGCGAAACGCCATTTGTGATGTTATGCTTTACCTCAAAGCAATATTGCCAGAAATTTAGGTCAGGTGTTATCCCGATATATCCTTCGAAAAGGGCTTGGAAACTGGCTAAGTAGAGGATGGAATTCGGAGAAATATTGTGTGGTTGAACGCCATAAAAGTTAAGGACGTCTAGAAAAAAGGCGGAAGGGGGAAAACCCATACCTCTCGCAACATGAGAGGTAAGGATGACGCGTTCTCCAACTTCTGGCTTGGGCTCGGGTTCATCTTTCGAGATTTGCCATTTGCCCTTAACTATGGATCCCTCCTTTGACATCCGACGAAGAAGGATGAGAGAAGTATTACTCGGACTCCAATTGCCGACAACTTCTGTTTCGTTGTTGGCTCCGGTGGCAAAGCGTTCATCGCCACGGGAATGGATCTTGTCCCTCGCCGTCGTTGGGATGAACGGAGGGGGTGCTGCGGAGCTCGATCCCGCAATATCCGCGGCGGCGGAAGTGTTTTCTCCGCCCGCCGCGAAAGCCGTAGTCTTCTCCGGCTCGCCGCCGGCGTGCGTCTGCGATCCCGGCTGCGGATCCAGATCGCTGACGAGCTCGTCGATGGCGGCGCGGGTCGGCGACGACGGCGAGGAAGCCATCTTTTGGTGGCGCGTTTCGGTGCGTTTGGATGCTAAGTGCGCCTGGAACAAGTGCTTTTCTCTCGAGCTCGCGTTCGCGTCAATGGCGTGGGCAGTGAGGGAGTGAGGAAAGTTTTTGGCGAAGACGATGATGGCTATTTATAGCCAGAAACTCGTTTAGATACGTGCCAACGGCTCTTTCGACCGTTGGATGCTCGACGCGTGTCGCTCGTCGGAAACTACGGGAAATATAACGACAGGGGAATGATGGCTATCTCCTCGTTTCCCGTGAGAATCTGTCAGAGATACGTTGCAGGGTTTCCCGCGTGAAACCAAGCGTCGCCTGCGTCAGCATGATTAAAGCGCTGACGTTAGAAGTTCCTTTTCCGCGAAGGATCGCGAGAAGAAAAGCCGGATTTTCATAGTTCCGAGTTTTATGTTACCATCTCCTTCAAAAGGAAAGTAGAAAGAATCAAGACTGCTGAATCAAGATTTCCCGGACAAACTATATTTGGCGAAAGACGGAGAATCAGAGTTTTGATCCTTCCTGGGGGCTACTGTCGGATATATACTGAATAGGGGTATAGAAGATGGTAGACAAAGAGCCGGACTACCAGGGTGGCCTACATGGTAATGGGCTTAGGTCCATTGGGCGGCCCAGTAGTCCGACGCGCAGAAGCCGGAGTCTAGAAGAACCCGGATCACGGCCCACGTGATCTGGCTTGGAGGAGAAGACGGATTCCTTGCTTTCCAAGTTACAAGTTAACGTAGTCTTCTAGGTTTCCTATTCTGTAAGCCCTAATCCGGCTATTATATAAAGCCGGACGGGAGATAGATTAAACAGGTTCTAAGCACAAGTTAGACACAAGTTCAAGCTCTACGCAACTCGCTGAGAAGCTCATCCTCGCCGAGAAGCTAGATCTATTCCCTCACATTGTAACCCTGTTATACGGGCTTTAGTCCCAATTAGTGAGAAGTGCAGGAGTAGGTACGCCGTACTGTCGCGACGTACCGAACCTGGGTAAAATCCCGTGTTCTGTGTTACTACGCTATCCCGTTACCCCACGTCTCTACCGTAGTCTCATGGCACCCCCGTCTATGAAAACTACTACGATGTCTCGACAGACGCCTTAAGTGTGTGACCCCTACAGGTTCGATAACCAGTAGACATGATTGGAAAACCATTTTCCTAATCAATAATCAACATCGGGACAGTGGATGTACATATGGATTCCTACAAGTTATACGAAGTAAACTGCTGAACCTGTTGGTTATTAAGTGAGTTCTCATTACTTCCGATACCAATCAATACCTCGAGACGAGATGAATGATAAGACTATGATTAAACTCTTTAATCTCCATATCACATTTTTCTTGATACTGGTATGATTACTTTTACTCTTTACCTTGTTATAGTATCACCATGACTAGTGTCATATCTTTGTCTAGGCATACTTATTTATCGATACTCTTTCACCGAGCGGATCCTGGATGTATCTCTCTATTAGCTAGAGGAGAAATTCCCAATCTTAGTCTATCACAATGAATTAATACTTTCATGACTGATAACCCACAATTTTAGGGGATTGCAACAGTCTTGGAGGGTAAGTGTAACCTAATTTATTGATTCAACACAAGGGGAGGCAAAGAATACCTATAAGCCTTAGCAGCTGAGTTGTCAATTCAGCCACACCTGAGAAGCTCTTAACAAAATATATTAGTAACAAAAGGTGCAAGAAAATAATTTGTTGACAGGAATTTTCTCTTGCGTCCTCAACACACCTAATACAATGGTAATTGTATAGATGCACTGGTTCGGTGAAGAGACAATGAAAGTGGTGTAATATGAAGTGAAACAGGTGATAAGTGTGATGTGAAATAATAATTGCAGCAAGGTAACATGTAGCAAAACTGAAATAAAATGGAATAGCAATGGTTGGAAACAATACTTACACTAGTGGTACCTCTCAACAATATTAACATAATTAAAACCATTATATTTCCTCTAACACTATGCATGATCGAGGTTACTCGGAAATGGTTTGTCGTGGGATAATCACGGCAGACGTTACCGGGGGTAACTTGTCTTGGGGCAAATCGACTCGAGTGTTTGGGAGATGGTTTAGCTCGAAGGAAACCATGGTGATATGCGATCTGGTAGCCGGCAATCAAGTCGCCGAGTCTACGATCTAAATATATTAGCTCGATACTGGTGTTACAATGGATACTCGAAATCTCTCGATCTAGCGATCAGGTTCTTGCTCACGTAAAAAGCTTGTCTAATCCTAACCTAGGGACCGGCTTATATAACATCCGGACCCCTGGCTTACTCTCCAAGGCGCACTCTGAATCCTACCCGGACACTGCTTACAAACCCTAAACTTCCTTACCGGAACCCACAATCCGGGTTACGAGGCCTTCGTTCCTGGGCCTTCTAGAAGCTTCTTTATCCTAAGCCGGGTCTTGCGCAGCGTCCTTTGGGCCGAGTTACTCCTCGGCGTTAGCCTACCGGGTTATCATCTCTCCATCAGTAGTCCCCAGAATAGCTTGGGTTTCACGGGATCCTCCTTGAAGCGCATGCTATTCCCTGCAAAAATAATAAACATACAAATTCATAGAGGCCGGGTTAGGTTGCTTTAATAAACAGCTAGGCCTAACTCCAATGGTGGTCCATATAATAACCCGGCTTTCTCTAAATCCATATTTAACTTTCCGGGTCAATGTTCCAAGGAGAATGCAAAAGACCCGGCTCACTTTGCTCATTAATTGATCCGAATATCACGGAAGAGATTCCCTTCTTATCTTGTCCGGATATTGCTCTCGGGCACTTAACGCGTATCCCCAAAATCTTGGACGGGTCTCCCTTATCCCGAAAATTTAGGCTCCCGCCCGTTGGCCTAGGCTTCCCCACCCGCACCTATATATAGGCACCTAGGGGGTGACCTAACCCCAACGGTCCATTGCTTCCATTTTCTTCTTCCTCGCCAGCGCATCCCCGTTTGAGCACCCAGAGCACCACCACGGAGATCCCGCGAGCGTCGCCGGAGCAAAGCCTCCGCCGTCCGCATTCATCCGCAGCTCACCCCGCGCCGCCGCCAAACTCCGCCGCCGCGCCTCCAAGCTGCCCGCCGGGAATCGCACCGGGGCACCACGACTGTGCCATCTGCCGCCGTCGCATCCTTCTTCAATCCACGCCGGTAAGTTTCTTGCTCCCACTAATTTAGCTTTTGTTTGCACTATTTGACCTAGATTGGATCTTGGTCCACCGCGAGCCGTTTCTCGTTCCGCACCGGATTAGGTCGCATAGTTCCACGCTAGCTCGTCCAATAGCTTAATAGATGGTCACACATCACTCCCCTATCACTGTTAATCATCAATTTCTCCGCAGAATCGTCCGCAAATTTTCCAATCTAGATTCATTTCGCCCAAATTTTCCGCGACTGTCATTGATACCCGGAAAATCCACTTCTTCCGGTTCTTTTACCTGCACTAGATACATGGGCAATCAACCTTCTTCCACAAATGCTTGCCAATACGTAAGTACCCCATAGTTTCTGTACTGATACTCGATACCCGGATAATTCGTAATTCTCATACTGTTTATCGATACTCGGAGAATCCGTGATTTCCGAGTCTCATGCTTTGTGCCCCTTTGTCTTGTGATTTTGCAGACTGAACCGATGGCTCCCAAGACCAAAGGGAAGCAGTCGGCTAAGCCAAGGATGACCCAGTCAATATCCGCCAACTGGGCGCGATCCCCGGTGACCAAGGCCAAGCTGGAGGAGCTGGCCGAGTTGGGCGTCCTCCCCCCTCAAAAGGAGATCCACTGGAGGGTGCCAGGTGACGAGACCCGACCTTCCCCTAACCCGGACGAGGTAATTTTCTTTGTCGAGCACGTGATCCGGGGGTTTCGCCCCCCGGGTCACTCTTTCTTTCGTGAAGTCCTCCGCCACTATGGCCTCCGGGTGTTCGACATAGGGCCTAACTCTATGTTGAACATTACCCATTTCATCGTCCTCTGTGAGTCTTATTTGTGCATTCCGCCAAATCTGGCTCTTTTCATTGAACTCTTCCAATGCAAACTGTGCCGCGAAAGCGGTGACGGGGCGCTCTTAGCTTGCGGCGGGGTCTCTATCCAGCGCCGCAAGAACTCTCCCATGCCGACTCTCACTCTCAATTCCCATGTCAAGCATTGGCAACTTTCTTTTTTCTACTGCCGAGATACCTCCCCACCCGGCGAGAGGAAACTGCCGGGTTACTCGGAGGGTCTCTTGGATCTCTCCGACACCTTCAACGCTTTCCCCCCTGAGTCGGACAGGGAAGCAATCCAGCCCCTCCTCTCAAAAATAGTCGTCCTTTCTGCCCAAGGTCTCCTTGGGCTCAACTTGGTCAAGACATGGGTGGACTCCCGGATCCAGCCCAACTCCATCCGCACCAAGCTGATGTGCGACTACTCGGGGCACGTCACGGACGTGCTCCGATATTCCTCTAAAAATTATCCAGCTGGGGATACCAACAAGACCATCAAGAGTTTCTTGACGGAAAAGTTGGAGGTGATCAAGAACATCGCCGGGTTAGCGCCGTTTACCCGGGACAACCCGGCTCCAGCGGTAAAACCCGATACTTATGCGCTTATCCTCACACTTTGACTTGGTACAGCCACTAACTCTCATTTTTATGCTTTTATCTCAGGCCGACAACGTCTTTTGGAACGTTGAGACCTCCCCTTCCTCCGGAGACCCGGAAGAAGATGAAGAGCCGGCTGATAACGATGAAGGTATTATCCGAGTATTCGATCGACTTCACTTATACCATTCCTCTTTTCACATATCTCACTTTTTTCCGACTGTACATTACGGGCTTTCAGGGTTGGAGGGTAAGGATGATAAAGACGAGGAGGACCCGGAGGCCACCGAGTCCGATCAAAGCGAAGCTGAACAAGAAGTAATGGTTTGGGCCAAGAGGAAGACCAGGGGGTAGTATCCAAGGTTCCCTACTCCCTCATGTCCTCTGAACCTTATTCTTTTGCTAACATGTGTAAGCTTAACCAACAACTATCCAACTCATCACACTTGAAGGACCCTCTTCCGGCCAAGCGCAGGGTGTGTAAGGACCCCAGACCGGCAGTCTGAAACCCTACGTATGCATACATTCACGATCCCAGAAAGATCAGTCGTGAACAACATACACAGTTGGCACACAGATATACATCATCCATTACACGAATACATAAGGGTATTACACAAATGATCACATGGTCAAGTTTAAAGCAACTGCCAAAAGGGCAGGCAACTTAACAAACACAGCGGAAGACAATTAAAACACAACGTAGTTGAGCCCAAGTCACGCCTTAACCTACAGGCTGCTGACCCGGAGACGATCCTAGTTCGCAAAGCCGTCAACTCCGTACTCCTCTTCATAGATCTCCTTTTGAGGCTCCTTCTCAAAATCTGATAAGTAGATACCAGGGGCGAAACCATAATGAGTACATTTGAATGTACTCAGCAAGACATCCATCATGTCACTTACCAACATGCAAATATGCTTATATGGTGGAATAGGTAGGCTATAAAAAGGGTTCACTATCAATGGTGTTCATATATGATGACGCCATAGTTGCAGTCAGGTTAATCTGTATCTTCGTTGAAGAAGATACTTCAGAAGAAAATAATATAGTTTTATTTCTCTTGTAGATATCACATGAACAAGAGTTTTTGTAAAACTTTGTTAAAGAATATTTTCTCTTTGCAAAACTTCTTGGAATCAGTTTCCAGAATTCTTGCTTAGAGTAGAAAAGGTTTTGTTTGCAAAACATCTTGTTTTGTATAATAACATCTGGCTTTTCATCATCGACGATACCTCCACGGTATAAGTTTCCATTCCCTTTCCGAACTTCACAAGTTCAATACTTTCCTTCAAAGATTCCCTTTCAAAAAAACTCTTTTTGAAAACATTGACACAATGCTAGCTACATGGCCATTCAACTGTCCATATCCGAGGACGCGGCTTCTTCGAAAAAGTTGTACTCTGCAGAGGTGTACACATCCACCAGATCCAGTACACCTCCCGTGAACAATCACGGACTGTAACAACAGTATGTAAACATCAGGTATCTGATCATAACCATCCACTATGTTCAAGCTAGGATATGCCTATCTCTCAGTTGAGTTTTCCGACATCCCCGGCACCGAGCTAATCCCCGCCAAGTCAGGATGCCTCATCTGATGCATCCGGAGGGAAAATTAATCCCACACTTTATATGCCTCAACATTGGGAGTTTTGACGACATTCGGTTCGAGGGTACGACGCCCCTTATAGCAAGTGAGATAGCACACACTAATAAGAACAAACTTCAAGTTAAGCCCCGTGCCCATGTTAGGGTAGGGTGGCAGTACGGTAAAGGTTGTCCGGCGAAGACTAGGTTATGTGTCATTTTTGAAAACACCACCTTCTCAAAAATGACTACTTCCACATTCCTCCGGAGAACAAGGATCCGCCTTTTCTCCGGGTTTTTCCGTAAAGCCCTTGTTTCGTAGAATCACAATTTTAGGGTGTCCACTTAGGGACTAATATATTTGATGGTAATAAATACCATATGGTGGCCTATGGGCTTGGTATTACCAAGTTTAACTACTGGCATAATAGTAACCTATATACTAGTATAGTAGTAATAGCCACATCAAAAATAGTTTTGATAATCAAGTTTTTGAAAATCTTCAGAGGTAAAACATGCATGATATTTAATGATAAGTATTGTATCAGCAAGCAATCAGGATGCTTGCCTGGTATCTCTTTGTGTCCCTGGTTTTGGAGTGACTGGAACTTGAAACACAGCTTCCCGACACTTCCTTCCTCTTCGTTTTCTAACGTCGTAAAAAGAATAAAGGACACACATTCAGAACCAAACAAGACAAACAAGGCTACAAGTAATACATACAGCAAGCAATCAAGAAGTACCACCCAAAGTTCTCAATTTTTCCCTTAAGAAAAATTGGCATAAAAACTATAGTTGGAAAAATCTGCTTTTTCCTATTGTTTATGTGTGGCCAATTCAATGATTTTTGGTTAAGAACACCATGGACCAGTGGGGTAAAGCACATGTTACTAGACAGTAGGGTGTCACATAAAACACATTTTGATGTCTAAAAATTCCCACAACGATCTCTATGGCTAGCACACATAATCTGCTAAATTACTCAAGTGGTGAAATAAGCTCATGACAACAAGTCAAACCTATTTTTCCACCACGAGGCAAACATACCAGTGGGTGTTCCACTAGCTAATATGCTCACCAAGAGGTTAATAAGCCTCTGGTCACTTTTATAAAAGTGCTCAAAACAAAACAAACAAACAAGCAAACACACCACAATAGAATCAACTATTTATTCACTATGTTCTTGTTTACTAGAAGTTTTGGAATCCATCAATCATGAAAATTTAGCAACCAACCAGTAGCTAATCACCAATGAATCTATTCATAAAAATAGTCTAAAACACAATCTTCACTCAAGACAATAATCTTATTAAATAACATAAAAACAAAACTGCACTCATAGCATACTAGTATGGAAAATTCTATACAAACATGCTATAAGGAATATTTGTATTCTACAACTATAGCACAAGAAACTAAATGATTCATGGCATCATAACAGAATTAATAACTTCATAAATATGCTATAATAAACTCATATACTCATAAAACAAAAGATGACACACTATAGCAAAATTCACCATTTTCTAGTGGTGACACTAGTTCAACACTAGGGAAGCAAACAATGCTACTATGATGCTTAATTATAAACAAGCAAGTCATGATCATAAAATGTATCTAATAACAGTACATAAAACTTACACATGCTAGCAAGCACAAACATCAAAACAATCCCATGAAACATCTATTAAACATGCATAAATTAATTCTAGTAATTTATGTTTTTCTTAAACAATTACTAGCAAGCAAGCAAGGTATAACTTACACAACCAGTAGCTATGCAATACAAGAAAAGTTATCTAAACCTTTTCAAAAATCCAAACACTCAATTTAAAATCATTCACAAACAATCTATCAATCAAAAGGAATTTAGTTTATTTGCAAATAATTTAATTTAGCACTCAATAATGAATCATCTCTTAACAAGATACTCAGAAGGAATATCATGATAACAAATGGATCACACCTAACATATTAGTATAAACTTATAATAAATAAACTTCTCACTTGCATAAGTGAAAACAAACCATTATATTTTCCATGGTGGAAAATATTCCTATCAACCACATAATGAAAACATGTTAATTTCTCACATGGGCATAGTTGGGAATTTTCATCCACAACCAAGATGCAATGGGACCAGTGGGTTATGGGCCCATTTATATCAAGGTAAATGAGGTTCTAAGCCTCTGGTTACTCATGACAAAAATTAGTATAGCAAAATAAAACAATGCTATTTATTCTAGTGCATACAAGACTAGTGCATAAGAATAACAAAACCTACACATGCTTCACCTTAAAAATACATGCAAGCTATCAGAGACAAAAGCATCAAAATAACAGTACCAAAATGGTACTGGATCTATAGCAAGCATAGCACAAAAATTATCAAGGTATTAACACAAGGATCTAGCTCTCACAATAATCCCAAAGAATTAAACACTAGAACAATAACAAATGCTACTCATGCTTTGCTATAAGATCACATGCAAGTTAATGAAGATAATAGCATATAAATCACAGTACCAAAATGGTACTGGACTCAACACAATCATAGCACAAAAAAGGTAACAATCACACAAGGAGTTGGTTCACATAAAACATCAAATAAATAATCTAGTGAAACAACACATGCTACTTCTTTAGCCATAACATAATGCAAACATGCACACACTTTGTGTGGTAGATGTACTGCAAGGAAACAACCTAATAACAAGATTCAACACATCTCTACAACCTAGGGCTCGGGGAGGGGTGGCGCGAGCTCGGGGAGGCTGCAGGGGGTCGAGGGCGTCGAGGGGAAGTCACGGCGACGTCGAGCGCGGCCCCGAGCGGCGGCGCACGGCAGATGCCCGCGGCGGCGCTCCGCGGACGGCGGCGGCGACTCCGGCAGGTACAGGGTAGGGGACCGTGTCTAGGAGGTTCAGGAGAGCGTGGGGAGGCTAGCCATGGCAGTGGGAGGGGCTAGATGAGAGAGGTGCGAGCAGGGCAAGGTGGTGGCCGTGGTGGTCACCCCTCGGGCTAGATCTCGAGCCAGGGCTTCTTAGGGCTAGGGTTTGGGTTTCTTTTGCTTTGGGGAGGTAGAGTGAGGTATGAGGAGGTGCAGGGCGTGAGGAGGTGCCCTCTGGACTTGTGTAGGCTTGAGTCCAAGTGGGTGTGCAAGGTTTGGCAAAGGCATGGGCTTGCCTTGCCCCTTGGGGTGTCTCCATGGGTGGCCTGGCTTCTAACTGGTGCCATGAGGTGAATAAGGGTACAAGGTGGTGAGCAAGGCCACAGTAAGGGCCAAGGGATGGGCAAAAGTGAGAATCCACACTATTCCAACCACTATGTGTGACCTCACCATTAGTCAACATGCCACCTCATTTTCTCTCTCCCTAGCTGACCAAAAGAGGATCCAATGCCCCTTCCAGAAGTTCCATAACATTGTTTTTCGAGTTGGCAAGGTGGCAAGGCTTGGATCAGTACCCACAAGATAAAACATCAAGTTTAAAAGTGTAATCACTGTTCTGTCAGAAAAATTCAGTTAGACAGTTTTCTGAATTTTTTCTAAGTGCTGGAAAAACAGACAGAGATAGCAAAAGTTGGAGTTGTTTTCAGGGTTCAAATGCTTTCCAAAATTTGTTTTCAAAACATGGACTTGTTAACCATGTTATATACTTTCAGAAACAACTTTTGGAAACAATTTTGAAATAGTTTAAGGCCATGAAAACAATGTGGAAAAAGGTATACTTTCTGTTTTTATCTGTTTCTAAAAACTGCCTTAATTTTATACCACAAAAACAACAAGCAAAAGATAGTTTTTATTTATCCCAAAATAAAAGTGAGCTTATGGATTTGTAGTACATATATCAAGGATTAATTAGAAGTCAAGAAATCATAAAATAACAATCTCTAGCTTGGTGAAAACAATGGTAGAAAACAGGTACTTGGCTTTATTTTCAGGAATTGTTTTCTATAGGAAAGTTAAGAGAAAACCTTCATAGATCATCTTGGGAACTTGTTTTCTTGGATCCAACAAGGTTATAAGTTTGTTTTTAAGATGCAAACAAGAATGGTCCAAGTCTTGGAAAGAAAATCCACTCAAGTATTAATAAGAAAACATTTGGGAAAAATATCAGGAATATTTTTCAGAAACATAAGGTGTTGGTTTTATAATGAAACAAAACTTATGTTGCAAATATGATTAGGATCATAACACAAGTTATTTAAAACAATCATGTTGTTGTAAACATTACTTTGTTGGCCCTAATAGTTGACTTCTTGAGCCCAGATCAAGGGTCTAAAAACTGGGATGTGACAGACCTTCCCCCCTTACCAGAATCTCGTCCCGAGATTCGCAGGCAAGCGAAAAAAGAGGGTATGGTCAAATAACAATGTTAGATGATTTGTTTACAAAACATGTTTTGGTGTTTTGTAACCTTATTTACAGGGGCTTCCCCCCTTTGATTTTTCTTACCAGAATTCCCTGGTAAATTTGTTTTCTTTACAAAGGTTTGGGTGCCATGGTCTAAACCTCGAACATATTGCTCCTTAAAACCATGATATCAAACCAGGGGTTATTCTTCTAGGTAAAACTCATATGATCAAATTAATGGATATCCATCAACATTTAAGAAGTATGAGCTTTCCATTGCTCACTGTCTAAAAATCCAGGAAAATCCACTACCTTCCTCTTAACCTATTATAGTTAATTCCCAAAACATTTGTTTTCCTCAAAGGTAGTTTATCTAGATCATAAAGCTATAACAACTCTGAGAACTATCATCTTTACAAGTTTTCTTTCTAAAACTCCAAGCTCATATTGATTTTTCCTAAAATCTATCATCATCAATATATATACACCAATCTTTCTAAGCCTCAAACGAGTTCTACTATCTCATACTGTAGAATCTGGTTCCGCCAACACATATATACGGGAGATATTGTCTACTAGTAATGATCATAGTTTACCCATCTAATATTTTTTTTCCAACCTTTCACTACTTCAAAAATAGCTATAGAATCATTCTAAGGCACCTTTCCCTTTGTTTTTGGAAAAAGTTGATTACACGTTTTCTTTTAAAACGGTGATAACAAACTCTTGTAATATATCAACTCTATAAGTTACTTTGTAAGGTATTTGGTTTTAGATACCACTTCTGTAGGGTATTTAAACGAAAACTTGATGAGCCAACACTGTAAGGTTTTAAGCTTACGATTTGATGAGGTTATATTATCAATTGGTAAGGTCTCCAATTCTGTAAGGCCTTGAACTAGAATTTTATGAAACCATTTTACTAACTCAGTAGAGTGGCACAACTTTATGTGGCAAAAATTTAATTTACTCTGTAGGGTGTTATACAAAAATTACACGAGATTTTTGTTAGTATCGTTAAATATTAAAAAAAAATTTACTTAGCCTGACGTGACACTTCTAGTGTCCCATTTACGTCGGGTTTTCTCAAGGTGCGACGATAAACAAAACAAGGGGGTTCACCGGTGTGGTTTGAAACGTACCATTGGCTATGGCAGGGGTCGAAGATGCTCCCGCAACATCATCTCTGTCGCGAGGTCCACTCATCAGATTCTTGTGTTTCTTCTGGGCTGGACCCTGGGTTTCTTGGGTTTCTTGGGTTTCTTCAGGATGAGATAGAATACGGTTCTTATTGGGACAACTGCGAGCATAGTGTCCTTCCTGTCTACAGGCAAAACAACCCTTAATTTTAGGCTTGACTTTCACCCGTCCCCTCGAAGATTGCTCAGACCAAGCCGGATCATACTCCCTCTGGGGACAA
The DNA here is from genome assembly GCA_028641055.1 of Alopecurus myosuroides. Lineage (NCBI taxonomy): Eukaryota > Viridiplantae > Streptophyta > Magnoliopsida > Poales > Poaceae > Alopecurus > Alopecurus myosuroides. The sequence continues at coordinate 290,506,300 of CM054059.1, forward strand.
TTACGAGCGAAGTGCCCTTCCGTCCCACAGACAAAACACTCTTCAGTCCCCCATAGACTAGTTTCTCCTGGCGTCACCATCTTCCTTTTGCGGCTCTCTCCAGCAAGCAGTTGCTGGTATTCTCTCATAAGGAACATAGTATTCTCAGCGTTGGTGGTGGCAAGCTGAATCAACTGTTCCAGGATAGCATGGGTGGCGATGCGCTCAGCTCGAGCGGCTTCACGCATTTCCTTCAACAGAGCAAACAGTTGAGCAACTGTCGGCTCAGGTGACGGAGGTGGATTGCTGGCCATGCTGAAGAAAAAGAACGGTGTAAGACGATAATAACTAAAGGTGGTCTTGGTTTTAAAGGCTCGTGACATATACCGGCTCATAGCGGACATGAGAACGGTAGGTAACACGACAACAAGCAAACATTGACGAAACTAAAACCAACTCAAACCCAGATTAACACGTATGTGAAAAACGAGTCTTAACAAGCATAACTTATCTTAATGGTTCACAAGGCTACCAGATAAGGCTTTCAACACAATAACAAGTCCTAACAACTCCATATAAGTTAGGAAGCAAGATAGAATAAAACACAAATTCATTCCAACCAGGAGCGCACAAAGAAATAACAACAGGAAAAACTGCTGTTTTCTATATCTTTTATAACCATTCCATCGTCCACTTAATTTCTAAACCCCGAATTTCATAGTACCTACAATGTCTACCAAGTTTTTGGTCTCCAAAGTAGATACACATGATATCTTATTGACTAGTAAACGACTAGGTTATCCTTTTATTTTCTCGTGACTTCTCCTTTTTACCAACTAGATTTAAAAAGTGCCGTAAGTCACTTAATTCCTTGGTTTAGAAAGAGTTGTTAGTATTTCACATGCTTTGGTTAGGTGTCAACCTAAGATTAGACAAAGCATGTTAGTCTTGTTAGCTTTTTATTTAATAATGTTTGTCCGACAAGATACGACTAGCGTCATCGTACGTCGGATATTGAATCGTGCTCTTTTGATTGGCTTTTGAGGGGGTTGCGCATCATGGCGTGTGTAGACTTCTTTTGCACCTTTCCCTAGAGGAGGGAGGTATATAACTTTTTAAAAGGGGATTTCTCTAGTTTGGTCTTTTAAAAGGGGACCTAATAAGGTGCAATGTTTAGCCAACATGGTAAAGAGAGTCTTTTGCAAACAGGCAAAACATAGAGGTTCTGGTCAGTATAGGTTGGTTTTCTTCATGCCTTTTTTTCTATGAAGGTTGTCGTTGGTGGAGCTTTATCTGTTGGAGTGCAGCATTGGTAGCAACGCTAGCAGCTCGTGTGGCTTGATGGTCCTCTATTATTAGGTACAAAGGTGCTTTCCTTAATGGTGGTGGTTCACGACGGTTGGCATTATGAAGCGAAAACAAGCATAAGTCTAAGCAACCAATTCTTGTTTTTGAATACTATACAAACATTTTTGCTTGCAAAAATTTTAACATGAGGCGATTCAAAAACAAGAGCGGGGCAATCACAAATTTGCAAAATTTGGGCACCCTACAAACATATAGAAGCCTAGATGGACCAGAATCTACACCACACAATAGCACAAAGTCCTACGGACACACATAAGCAAGCCATAACAAACAAGACTCCCTTGGGGATACGTCGGGGAAGGCGACTCATGGGGTAATCGCTAAATTACTCCAAACTAGACTGATCCAAAAATAATCCTAGAAGTGGCTGAAGAACTATATCTACTTCTGACCATCATTACTGTAGAGCTAGGCAATTATTTTGGTCTTCTCGGGACATCGGCAAGTATAAAAGTTTTTGTATGAAAACAAGATAAATAGAAGTAAAGTTTTGATAAAACTTTATGCAACAATCTGTTTTTGAAACTCCAACTATTTTCTGGACAGAAAACTTCCAAGACGAGAGATGTTTCAAAAACAGAGCGGAGCAGTTGCAAACAAGTAAGAAATAAACTCTTAACCGAGAGAGATACCAATTCTGTAAGGCCCGCCCTTCGAACCACTGTTCAAGGACGCCCTTGATATGCATTTAGAATCTTTTGAAAAGATACAAAGGAGGGAAAATATACTAAAATTCCCTTGGATAAAACTAATGTAGATAGTAAATAGGTTTTTACTCAAAAACACTTTTCTTTCCTATCTGACGTCCATGCTAACTAAGGTCTCCTAAGGTCAGGATGGCTCTGATACCAACTCTGTAAGGACCCCAGACCGGCAGTCTGAAACCCTACGTATGCATACATTCACGATCCCAGAAAGATCAGTCGTGAACAACATACACAGTTGGCACACAGATATACATCATCCATTACACGAATACATAAGGGTATTACACAAATGATCACATGGTCAAGTTTAAAGCAACTGCCAAAAGGGCAGGCAACTTAACAAACACAGCGGAAGACAATTAAAACACAACGTAGTTGAGCCCAAGTCACGCCTTAACCTACAGGCTGCTGACCCGGAGACGATCCTAGTTCGCAAAGCCGTCAACTCCGTACTCCTCTTCATAGATCTCCTTTTGAGGCTCCTTCTCAAAATCTGATAAGTAGATACCAGGGGCGAAACCATAATGAGTACATTTGAATGTACTCAGCAAGACATCCATCATGTCACTTACCAACATGCAAATATGCTTATATGGTGGAATAGGTAGGCTATAAAAAGGGTTCACTATCAATGGTGTTCATATATGATGACGCCATAGTTGCAGTCAGGTTAATCTGTATCTTCGTTGAAGAAGATACTTCAGAAGAAAATAATATAGTTTTATTTCTCTTGTAGATATCACATGAACAAGAGTTTTTGTAAAACTTTGTTAAAGAATATTTTCTCTTTGCAAAACTTCTTGGAATCAGTTTCCAGAATTCTTGCTTAGAGTAGAAAAGGTTTTGTTTGCAAAACATCTTGTTTTGTATAATAACATCTGGCTTTTCATCATCGACGATACCTCCACGGTATAAGTTTCCATTCCCTTTCCGAACTTCACAAGTTCAATACTTTCCTTCAAAGATTCCCTTTCAAAAAAACTCTTTTTGAAAACATTGACACAATGCTAGCTACATGGCCATTCAACTGTCCATATCCGAGGACGCGGCTTCTTCGAAAAAGTTGTACTCTGCAGAGGTGTACACATCCACCAGATCCAGTACACCTCCCGTGAACAATCACGGACTGTAACAACAGTATGTAAACATCAGGTATCTGATCATAACCATCCACTATGTTCAAGCTAGGATATGCCTATCTCTCAGTTGAGTTTTCCGACATCCCCGGCACCGAGCTAATCCCCGCCAAGTCAGGATGCCTCATCTGATGCATCCGGAGGGAAAATTAATCCCACACTTTATATGCCTCAACATTGGGAGTTTTGACGACATTCGGTTCGAGGGTACGACGCCCCTTATAGCAAGTGAGATAGCACACACTAATAAGAACAAACTTCAAGTTAAGCCCCGTGCCCATGTTAGGGTAGGGTGGCAGTACGGTAAAGGTTGTCCGGCGAAGACTAGGTTATGTGTCATTTTTGAAAACACCACCTTCTCAAAAATGACTACTTCCACATTCCTCCGGAGAACAAGGATCCGCCTTTTCTCCGGGTTTTTCCGTAAAGCCCTTGTTTCGTAGAATCACAATTTTAGGGTGTCCACTTAGGGACTAATATATTTGATGGTAATAAATACCATATGGTGGCCTATGGGCTTGGTATTACCAAGTTTAACTACTGGCATAATAGTAACCTATATACTAGTATAGTAGTAATAGCCACATCAAAAATAGTTTTGATAATCAAGTTTTTGAAAATCTTCAGAGGTAAAACATGCATGATATTTAATGATAAGTATTGTATCAGCAAGCAATCAGGATGCTTGCCTGGTATCTCTTTGTGTCCCTGGTTTTGGAGTGACTGGAACTTGAAACACAGCTTCCCGACACTTCCTTCCTCTTCGTTTTCTAACGTCGTAAAAAGAATAAAGGACACACATTCAGAACCAAACAAGACAAACAAGGCTACAAGTAATACATACAGCAAGCAATCAAGAAGTACCACCCAAAGTTCTCAATTTTTCCCTTAAGAAAAATTGGCATAAAAACTATAGTTGGAAAAATCTGCTTTTTCCTATTGTTTATGTGTGGCCAATTCAATGATTTTTGGTTAAGAACACCATGGACCAGTGGGGTAAAGCACATGTTACTAGACAGTAGGGTGTCACATAAAACACATTTTGATGTCTAAAAATTCCCACAACGATCTCTATGGCTAGCACACATAATCTGCTAAATTACTCAAGTGGTGAAATAAGCTCATGACAACAAGTCAAACCTATTTTTCCACCACGAGGCAAACATACCAGTGGGTGTTCCACTAGCTAATATGCTCACCAAGAGGTTAATAAGCCTCTGGTCACTTTTATAAAAGTGCTCAAAACAAAACAAACAAACAAGCAAACACACCACAATAGAATCAACTATTTATTCACTATGTTCTTGTTTACTAGAAGTTTTGGAATCCATCAATCATGAAAATTTAGCAACCAACCAGTAGCTAATCACCAATGAATCTATTCATAAAAATAGTCTAAAACACAATCTTCACTCAAGACAATAATCTTATTAAATAACATAAAAACAAAACTGCACTCATAGCATACTAGTATGGAAAATTCTATACAAACATGCTATAAGGAATATTTGTATTCTACAACTATAGCACAAGAAACTAAATGATTCATGGCATCATAACAGAATTAATAACTTCATAAATATGCTATAATAAACTCATATACTCATAAAACAAAAGATGACACACTATAGCAAAATTCACCATTTTCTAGTGGTGACACTAGTTCAACACTAGGGAAGCAAACAATGCTACTATGATGCTTAATTATAAACAAGCAAGTCATGATCATAAAATGTATCTAATAACAGTACATAAAACTTACACATGCTAGCAAGCACAAACATCAAAACAATCCCATGAAACATCTATTAAACATGCATAAATTAATTCTAGTAATTTATGTTTTTCTTAAACAATTACTAGCAAGCAAGCAAGGTATAACTTACACAACCAGTAGCTATGCAATACAAGAAAAGTTATCTAAACCTTTTCAAAAATCCAAACACTCAATTTAAAATCATTCACAAACAATCTATCAATCAAAAGGAATTTAGTTTATTTGCAAATAATTTAATTTAGCACTCAATAATGAATCATCTCTTAACAAGATACTCAGAAGGAATATCATGATAACAAATGGATCACACCTAACATATTAGTATAAACTTATAATAAATAAACTTCTCACTTGCATAAGTGAAAACAAACCATTATATTTTCCATGGTGGAAAATATTCCTATCAACCACATAATGAAAACATGTTAATTTCTCACATGGGCATAGTTGGGAATTTTCATCCACAACCAAGATGCAATGGGACCAGTGGGTTATGGGCCCATTTATATCAAGGTAAATGAGGTTCTAAGCCTCTGGTTACTCATGACAAAAATTAGTATAGCAAAATAAAACAATGCTATTTATTCTAGTGCATACAAGACTAGTGCATAAGAATAACAAAACCTACACATGCTTCACCTTAAAAATACATGCAAGCTATCAGAGACAAAAGCATCAAAATAACAGTACCAAAATGGTACTGGATCTATAGCAAGCATAGCACAAAAATTATCAAGGTATTAACACAAGGATCTAGCTCTCACAATAATCCCAAAGAATTAAACACTAGAACAATAACAAATGCTACTCATGCTTTGCTATAAGATCACATGCAAGTTAATGAAGATAATAGCATATAAATCACAGTACCAAAATGGTACTGGACTCAACACAATCATAGCACAAAAAAGGTAACAATCACACAAGGAGTTGGTTCACATAAAACATCAAATAAATAATCTAGTGAAACAACACATGCTACTTCTTTAGCCATAACATAATGCAAACATGCACACACTTTGTGTGGTAGATGTACTGCAAGGAAACAACCTAATAACAAGATTCAACACATCTCTACAACCTAGGGCTCGGGGAGGGGTGGCGCGAGCTCGGGGAGGCTGCAGGGGGTCGAGGGCGTCGAGGGGAAGTCACGGCGACGTCGAGCGCGGCCCCGAGCGGCGGCGCACGGCAGATGCCCGCGGCGGCGCTCCGCGGACGGCGGCGGCGACTCCGGCAGGTACAGGGTAGGGGACCGTGTCTAGGAGGTTCAGGAGAGCGTGGGGAGGCTAGCCATGGCAGTGGGAGGGGCTAGATGAGAGAGGTGCGAGCAGGGCAAGGTGGTGGCCGTGGTGGTCACCCCTCGGGCTAGATCTCGAGCCAGGGCTTCTTAGGGCTAGGGTTTGGGTTTCTTTTGCTTTGGGGAGGTAGAGTGAGGTATGAGGAGGTGCAGGGCGTGAGGAGGTGCCCTCTGGACTTGTGTAGGCTTGAGTCCAAGTGGGTGTGCAAGGTTTGGCAAAGGCATGGGCTTGCCTTGCCCCTTGGGGTGTCTCCATGGGTGGCCTGGCTTCTAACTGGTGCCATGAGGTGAATAAGGGTACAAGGTGGTGAGCAAGGCCACAGTAAGGGCCAAGGGATGGGCAAAAGTGAGAATCCACACTATTCCAACCACTATGTGTGACCTCACCATTAGTCAACATGCCACCTCATTTTCTCTCTCCCTAGCTGACCAAAAGAGGATCCAATGCCCCTTCCAGAAGTTCCATAACATTGTTTTTCGAGTTGGCAAGGTGGCAAGGCTTGGATCAGTACCCACAAGATAAAACATCAAGTTTAAAAGTGTAATCACTGTTCTGTCAGAAAAATTCAGTTAGACAGTTTTCTGAATTTTTTCTAAGTGCTGGAAAAACAGACAGAGATAGCAAAAGTTGGAGTTGTTTTCAGGGTTCAAATGCTTTCCAAAATTTGTTTTCAAAACATGGACTTGTTAACCATGTTATATACTTTCAGAAACAACTTTTGGAAACAATTTTGAAATAGTTTAAGGCCATGAAAACAATGTGGAAAAAGGTATACTTTCTGTTTTTATCTGTTTCTAAAAACTGCCTTAATTTTATACCACAAAAACAACAAGCAAAAGATAGTTTTTATTTATCCCAAAATAAAAGTGAGCTTATGGATTTGTAGTACATATATCAAGGATTAATTAGAAGTCAAGAAATCATAAAATAACAATCTCTAGCTTGGTGAAAACAATGGTAGAAAACAGGTACTTGGCTTTATTTTCAGGAATTGTTTTCTATAGGAAAGTTAAGAGAAAACCTTCATAGATCATCTTGGGAACTTGTTTTCTTGGATCCAACAAGGTTATAAGTTTGTTTTTAAGATGCAAACAAGAATGGTCCAAGTCTTGGAAAGAAAATCCACTCAAGTATTAATAAGAAAACATTTGGGAAAAATATCAGGAATATTTTTCAGAAACATAAGGTGTTGGTTTTATAATGAAACAAAACTTATGTTGCAAATATGATTAGGATCATAACACAAGTTATTTAAAACAATCATGTTGTTGTAAACATTACTTTGTTGGCCCTAATAGTTGACTTCTTGAGCCCAGATCAAGGGTCTAAAAACTGGGATGTGACAGGGTGACCCGGAGTTCCCCGGGTGACGATCCCCTCAACCCGGGCATCTCCACATCACCAGTTCGCCGTGCCAGTTCTCCTCCACCTCAGCCTTCCAACTCACCTCAACGTCACCCCTCCCCCGGCCATCCGTTAGCCGGACAGCTCCGGGTCCCTCTATCGGGTCCTGTGACAGCTTCATCCACGTCCAGCAGCTCGCTTCCGGCAGATTTCATGGTGAATGCCGGGTAAGTCATATTCTTGGCTAAGCAATACTCTAGTCCCTTTGATAATCTTTAATTTTCGTTGCTGATCTCTTTTCTTTCCTCAGGGCCCAGGTCACGCTCAGTGACCCGGAAATCATGGATACGGACAACCGGGAGACGGAGGAACCGACTGATGATATGGACGCCACGACCGGCGGTGGTGCTGGAAACGACCAAGAGCAAGACCCCTTGGCCGACCCGGCACGGCAGGAAGCCGGGTCTCCCAAGCCCTCTGAAGAGGCTGAGGATGACGAGGTTGAGGTCCTGGACACGAAGATGGGCTCTCCTAATCCGGACACCCAGACGGTCCGGGTCTCGACCCCAAAGGCGGAGAAGGTTCGCCCGCCGAGTGATCAAGCTGCCGGCTCTTCCGGAGTCAGGCCCGAAGACATGACTTTCTCCCAGATGCTTGAGGCCCTGCACACCTTCAGGGCCGATGAAGAAAATATCCTGGAGGCTTTGATAGCCAAACATGAGGTAAATCCGAGTAACATTCTCTGTATCTTTGTCCAGTCCCCAAGTTCCGAGTGAACTTATTGATAATTTGCTTGGAACTTCTGAGTATATCCGGCTAATCCTTCCTTTTGTCTCCACGCAGGCCTTCGTGACCCAGTCTGAGAAAGCATTGGCGAAGGCCACCAAGCTAGCTGAGAAGGAGGCGGCTCTGCGTGAGTCGGCTGAAGCTGAAGCTAGGAGGAGCGGGAAGATCACAAGGAAATATAGGAGGAGGGCTCATGCAGCAGAAGATGAACTGACCAAGTTGTCCGTCCAAATCGCCGACACATATCGTGCTTTAACGGGTACGATTCCTAACTTTATAATTATAACCCGGATTCTCATTCTGATAAATAGTCGGATTTTCTTACCCGCTGCTTTTTCCTATTCTCTGCAGGTCCGGATGAGGTAATCCCGGATGAAGATGATATCACCAAGCTAAAAACCATCAAGAGCACTATCCGGCAGCTGTGCGCCGGAACCAAATGGATCCTTCAGGAGCTGAGGTGGCCGGGTTCCGGGCACGGTAACCTGAAGATGCTGCTGGACGCTTGCTCCACCGTCCCTGAGTGGATTGGGCACTGGAAACGATCGTCCTGGCGGGTTGGGGTAAGCCGGGGTCTTGCGCTGGCTAAGGCGTATTTTCCCAAACTCGAGCCGGCCAAGCTTATAGGCGGGTTTCCTGAGTTTAACCATGACGGGTCCAAGTTCTCCGTGAAGAATTTCAAGGCCATCCAGAAGGAAGTCCGTCACCCGGCCAGCATAATTGCCGATGGTTTGGACCTTAGTGTCATTATTCCAGCATATGATTCTGATGACAAGGCTATCAAGTCGGATCTTCCCAAGCCATACGATATGCTGGCCCGATGGAAGGCGGAGGCTGCCCAGTTGAGAGAGGAGGCCGCGAAGAAGAAAGCTGAGGCCGATTCTGCGCTTGCTACCTCCACGCCAATCGTCCCTCCTCCCGCACGGGCCGGCACTACTGCTGATCCGGGTGCTGCTGCTACCAAGAGTGCTGAAGAGCAAGTCAAGGGACAGGACCCGGCTGGCAAGGGAAAGGAGAAGATGGATGCCTCAGCCCAAGATGCCGAGTGATATTTGCTATCCACTGTCATCAAATACGTTATTCGGCCAATGGGCCTTTTAAACAATTGTTTTTGATGGTGCGCCTGTGCACCTTTGATACTACTATCATGTTTTGTAATACATTTTGAAACTTAATAGTTTTCGTGGCCCTTCTGGCCCCTGGATGAATTTGATATCTATCTGCTTTTGAATTTATTTATCCTTGATATTCCGACTTACTTTATGGTTCCTTCTGTGAGATTCGGTTTCCGGGTCTCGTGGGTTTTGACAGGTGGACTTTTCTCTATGTCCCCAAGACTCGGATTTTTGGGTTTTTGAGTTTAATAGCTAGATAATTTTGCTTCTTTTTCAAAATCCCCAGTCCCCAAGGCCCGAACTTCCGAGTCTAGGGTGTTAGGTCTTTCAAATAGAACAAATTGTCTTTGCCAAAGCCCAAAACCTAGAGCCATTTCACATAGGTTTTGAAGTTATGCTTAATAAACTGTGAGTTTCTGGTTATTAACCCTGTACTCTGCATAACTTGTGGTTTAGATGACCCTTTTGGCTCTCTTGTACTGTAAGCCGGCTTTCGCGTGGATAATCATGTTGCTACATCTATACGAAGACAGGGTCAGGCAAGTCCCATTGGGCATCATGACTGATTGTGATCATACGCGAGCAAATCATGCCACTTTAGTGCGAGTCACATCGAGCTTAAGTAAGAAAAGTCAAGAAAGTTTGGCTCCTTTGTCCGGTTATAAGCTTGCAGCCGTACTCGTTTGCGAGTAATCGGCCCTTATAACTCATAGGCATCATGGACGGGTCTTTGAGTTTGTAACTGTGCTATTCAAGCAATCAGCCCCCAAGACCTAAATATACGCAAACTACTAAAGAAGCTAATGTATTAAAAAACAGTAAACAATACTTACCTGGAAGAAAGATAAAAAGTATAACAGAAATAAAAAGTGATAAAGACACATGAAAAGGAAATAATATATTGTTCAACCATCTCTTTATTGATATGAGAAAAGTTAGGTCAGCAAGCCGCCTCATTAAAAACCCTCCAGTCCCCTTAGGTACCCTGGATAGGAAAAGAGTGCGTCTGAAACCTGCTGCCTGTTACATCGTGTAATTCTATTTTGTGAATCTAGGCTATACTAAGTATAGTAGGGACGTAGCTGAGCCACGTTCCATGGTCTTTCTTTCTCTTGCATAGATGAAGTGGTATGAGCGGTGTCATTAACCGTAGCCGACTCTTCCCGTGCATCTATCAAGTAATATGATCCATTGTGCAGATTCCGGCTTATGATGAACGGTCCTTCCCATGGCGGTGATAACTTGTGTTTTCCTTCCTTTGATTGTACCAGGCGCAGAACCAGGTCTCCTTCCTGGAAGACCCGGGTTTTTACGCGCCGGCTATGATATCTCCGCAAATCCTGCTGATATATGGCTGATCTCTCCAAAGCTTGTTCCCTGTGTTCCTCTAGCATATCCACGGCGTCTTGCCGGGTCTTCTCGTTCTCCACCTCGACATAAGCCGATACTCGAGGCGAGTCATGGATAATATCACTCGGCAACACTGCTTCTGCGCCATAAACTATGAAAAACGGTGTCATCTGAGTAGATCTGTTAGGTGTGGTATTGATACCCCAAACTACTGAAGGTAATTCCTCTACCCATGCACCAGCGGCTCTGATACACGGGACTCGCAACCGTGGCTTTAATCCACGAAGCAACTCCTGATTTGCTCTCTCCACTTGCCCATTAGCCTGTGGGTGAGCCACTGAGGCTATGTCCAAACGAATGCCATTGTTTCCACAAAACTTCTCCATCTCTCCAAGGGACATGTTGGTTCCATTATCGGTAATTATGCTGTGGGGATATCCGAACCGATAGATAATCCTTTTCAGGAACTTGACTGCTGTAATTGCTTCACAATTGGTAAGTGGCATTACCTCAACCCACTTTGTAAACTTATCAACAGCCACTAAGAGATGTGTCTTTTTGCAAGGTGACATGTGGAAGGGGCCAACCATATCCATACCCCAAACCGCAAACGGCCAAGTTAGCGGGATAGTCCGCAATTCCATAGCCGGCACATGGGTTTGGCGAGCGTACCTTTGACATCCGTCACACCTTGCCACCAAGCGCTCCGCGTCTGCTAGGGCCGTGAGCCAGAAGAAACCATGTCGATAAGCTTTAGCCACAAGGGATCTTGTGGATGCATGATGCCCACAATCACCTTCATGGATCTCCTTGAGGATCTGTCGGCCTTCTTCTGGTGCTACACAGCGCAAAAAGTCTCCTGATGCACTTCTTTTGTACAACTCCCCATTGATGATAGAATATCCTTTTGCTCGCCTCAGAATTTGTCTTGCTAATACCTCCTGCTGTGGTAATTCGCCCCGTGATAGGTAGGCCAAGAACGGCTCTGTCCACTCGGGAACAGCACGTACTGTGGCCACGAGCTCCAAATCCGGGTCTTGATTTGCCAGTTTTTCCTCAGACTCGGTTTTAACTAATGGTCGCCATAGCTCATCCAGGAAAACATTAGGTGGAACCGGCTCTCTGCGCGAGCCGAGTCTGGCGAGTGCGTCTGCTGCCTCGTTTTTTCTTCTGTCTATGTGCTCCACCTCATACCCGGAAAAACATCCGGCAACCCTGTCCACCTCTCTGCGGTATGCTGCCATAGTTGCGTCTTTTCTATCCCAAGTTCCTGAGACCTGTTGTACCACAAGGTCCGAATCTCCAAAGCATCGTATCCTCTTAATGTTCATTTCCTTGGCTACCTTTAAGCCGTGCAATAGGGCCTCATACTCGGCCACATTATTGGAACAATCAAAATGAATCTGCAACACGTAACTTAACTTGTCTCCTTTGGGTGATGTTAGCACCACTCCAGCCCCTGATCCCTCGTACTGCTTGGAACCGTCGAAGTGCATTACCCAAGACTCGGAATTTGGAGCCATGGTGGGCATGCCTGTGTGAGTCCAATCGTTAATGAAATCGACTAGAGCTTGAGATTTGATTGCTGACCTGGGCTCGTAGTTGATGTGATAATCTCCCATCTCGATCGCCCACTTGGCTATTCTGCCTGTTGCGTCCGAGTTTGTGATGATATCCGACATTGGTATAGAACTGACCACTGTTATGGGGTGTTCCTAAAAATACGGCTTCAGTTTCCGGCTGGCCATGAAGACCCCGAAAACCAGCTTTTTCCAATGTGGGTAGCGCTGTTTTGCCTCTGATAATACCTCGCTGACATAATAAACCGGCCTCTGGACCGGGTGATCTTTCCCATCCTCCTTACGCTCGACGACAACCACTGCGCTAACCGCCCGGGGCCCGGCTGCAACGTATAATAGCATGGGCTCTTTAGGACCCGGGGCTGCTAGGACTGGTGCCTCAGATAACTACTTCTTTAGTGCTTCGAACGCCTCGTCCGCCTCTTGATCCCATACGAATTTATCCGATTTCTTCAAGAGCCGGTACAAGGGTATTGCCTTTTCTCCGAGTCTGGATATAAACCGGCTGAGCGCTGCTACGCACCCTGTGAGCTTCTGAACATGCTTCAAATTTTCCGGCTTTTTCAGACTTTGGATAGCTTTGATTTTATCCGGATTTGCCTCAATTCCTCTCTCAGAAACGATAAAGCCGAGTAATTTCCCGGCTGGGACTCCAAAAACACACTTTGTTGGGTTGAGTTTCATCTGGTACCTTCTCAGGTTCTTGAACGTTTCCTTTAGATCATCAATAAATGTCTCCGCTTTCCTGGTCTTGATCACCACATCATCCACGTATGCGTGAACATTGCGTCCAATTTGGTCCTCAAAGCACTTCTGAATACACCGTTGATAGGTTGCGCCAGCGTTCTTCAATCCAAGCGTCATGGTCTTGTAGCAGAAGGCCCCAAAAGGGGTTATGAACGATGTTTTCTCCCAATCTTCCTTCTTGAGCTTGATCTGATGATACCCGGAATATGCGTCCAGGAAACATAATAGGTCACTTCCAGCTACTGCGTCTATGATCTGATCTATCCTTGGTAATGCAAACGGATCCTTTGGGCAATGCTTGTTGAGACTTATATAATCGATGCACATTCTCCACTCATTGGTCTTTTTCATCACGAGAAGCGGGTTTGCCAACCAGTTCGGGTGAAATACTTCCATGATAAAGCCGGCTGTAAGCAGCCGTGCGATTTCTTCTCCTATAGCCTTCCTTCTTTCTTCATTAATTTTCTCAGGCCCTGCTTCATAGGCCTGGACTTGGGATCGACATGCAAACTGTGCTCTGCCAGCTCTGTAGGGATACCCGGCATGTCGCTGGGCGTCCAGGCGAACACATCCTGATTCGAACGAATGAACTCCACAAGTGCTTCCTCCTGCTCGCTGTCCAAGTTAGATCCTATAGCAAATTGCTTGGAGGGATCACCCTCGACAAAAGCCACCATCTTGGTGTCCTGCGCTGCCTTGAACTTCGCCCTCTCATCTTCAGTATTCGGCCTTTTTAACGTTGTTCTGTCATCCGGGTCTACTTGAGACCGGTAATACTTGAGTTCCTCTTTTCTGCAGGCTTGTTCAGCCATTGCCGCATCTCCTTCATCGCACTCAGCCGCTATATCCCGGTTCCCATGTATGGTGATGGTCTTCTTTGGACCCGGGATTTTTAGCTGTAGATACACATAACATGGCCTGGCCATGAACTTAGCGTAAGCCGGCCTTCCGAATAGCGCGTGATAAGGGCTGCGCAAGTTGACCACCTCGAAAGTGAGCCACTCAACCCGGAAATTGTCCTTCGATTCTCCAAAAGCTACCTCCAGTGTGATTTTTCCCTCGGGGCACGCTGAGTGACCCGGTACTATCCCGTGAAAAACTATCGAACTCTTCTGTAGCTGGGACTCCTTGAGACCCATGCGTAGAAAGGTTTCCCAATATAAGATATTGATGCTACTACCGCCATCCATTAAGACCTTTTTCAACTCATAACCATTGACCTGCGGCGCAACCACCAATGCTAAGACTCCCGGGTGTTCTATCCTTTCCGGGTGATCCCTTCTGCTCCATGTTACGTCCTGCTCTGACCATCTCAGGTATCTCGGAACGGCCGAGGCAACTGAGTTTACCGCCTTTTTCAGTATCTTTTTATCCTTGTTGGAAATTCCTGTAGTGTGTACGTGGTATTGTCCCAACTACTTGGGGTTGGCCTGGAAACCTCCAGCTCCCCCCCTGGTTATTACCCGGATTTCTGCCTGCCGGGTTGCCGGCTGGGGGTGGGCCTTGGCCCGGGTTTGCACCCGGACCCGGTCCTCCCCCCCGACCTGCACCTCGCATAGCCTTGTTTATTTCCTCGTTCTTCCATCTCTGTAGGTCCGCACATTGCTCCAGTGAATGGTTAGCCGGCCTACCGTTTCTGCTGTGCTTTGGGCACGCCATCCTGAAGATATCCCAATTGTTACCCGGCCTTGGCGGTCCTTGATAATTTCCTCCGTTCTGGTTTGCTCCATTGAAGTTTCCTTCCGCCCTGGGTCTCGAAGACCCGGCTTCTGTGCTAGCGACAAACTCGGAGCTTCCCTCAAACGGGCGCTTATTCTGGTTGTTCCCATTGTTACCTCCATTGTTACCCGGCGTTGATCCATTGCCGGTTCTTCCATTGTTGTTCGTGTTTGCTTTTGCTTTCTTGTCATCGACATCCTCTTCTGTAGTATCTGTTGCAGCGTGCTTGTTGCATGCATCCATTAGCTCTCCCATCGTAACCTCTGAAGCATTTCGACTAGATTTCATGCGAGTTAGTTTTTGCACTAAAGGTATGTACTTGCACGTCTTTGCCATCGCTTGTAACGCATCCTTGGGCTGAATATCCGTAGATGAGTGAAGTATCTCCATGACTCGGCGCACCCAACTGCGAGCCGATTCTCCCTTCTTCTGAACACACCGTTCTAGGTCATCAATATTAAATAGCTTTCTGCACGTCCCATGAAAGTGCTTGATAAACGCAGTTTTCAACTCCTCCCATGACTTGATGGATCCCTCCGGTAGATTATTGAACCATAACTTTGCTGCTCCTTCTGACATCATTAAGTACATGAACTTGGCTTGAAGATTTTCAGTTGCGTTGCAGATTGACATAGCCATCTCATAACTGCTCAACCATGTTTCTGGATCCATTGTAGGCTCATAATTCACTACCTTACCCGGTTCCTTGAATTTATCCGGGTAAGGCTCAGCTCTGATGTTATCCGATAGACACTTAGGCCCATCGTGATTAGTCGGAACCGGCCTTACTCGGGAAACGTGTGATCCTGCGGGGGGCGCGGCTGGACGCGGTACTGCTGCTGGTCCATGCACCGCAGACCCGGCCGCGGCTCTCCTCGCTCTGGAACTATCCACAATAGCTTGCGCTGCTGAAGCCGCTGGTACTGCTTGGACGCGGGGAGGAGGCGGCATTTGCTGCTGCTCTGCCCTCCGTCGCGCTGAGCTTGTCTGAATATTGCCGGTATTGGCTCGTTGCTGGCTGATATACGGTGTCACATGCATTCCACTTCTGTTGTCCGGGTAATTAACTTGCTGTGCCACTGCCGTATGCAATAAATCGATCGCCCGTCGGGTCTGCTCCGCATGGGGTGACTCTCTTACGGGGATCTGATTCAATGCTAACGTTGTAGCATACACATTATCCATGGGGTTGTTGTAATGACCCGCTGGCGTGCGAAACCGCGATGGGGGTGGTGGTGGTAATGTATTGCCGGTAGTAACTCCAGTCTGTAATATGGGTAACCCGGCCTGTGTGTTTACCGGTTGTGCTCCTCCAGTCGCGGGTTGATGTACAGTTCCTTTGTTTGCTGCTGGAATCGGCTGATCCTGAGGTGTGATGAATAGTGTGGCCGGGTTTATAACTCCACCCGTTGCTGGTAATCTGGTCTGGTGCCTTTGACGCACCCTGGTTGTCTCTTCTCGGAGCCGGTTCTCCAATGCATCTAGATCGCGCTGGCGCGCAGCTACCCCTTGTTTTTCTGCTTCTACTTGCCTTCTCTGTTGTTCCAGTGCACGACGGGCTACATCCAGATCCCTAACGCGTTCTGCCGCGTTTTCCGGGGTTATGACTGTGGCTAAAACGATGGGATCCAGGATCAGGTTGTTGTTGAACAGGGCCGGGTGTTGCAGATTTGAAGGACCCGCCCCTGGTGTCCGGTTTGCCAGATATCCGAACATGTTTGCCTGCAACTCGCTATCCGCCGCATGGCTGGTAACTGATGCCGATTCTCCGTCGACCCGGGTTAAGACCGGGTTTCCGTCAACCGGATTTTGCTGCTGGGCCAATGCTTGTGTTGTCCCGACAGCGGCCGCGGTCGCGTTCCCCTGATTAAGATTGGTTGCGGGGGCCGTGTAAACCGCGACCTAGCGCACAATGCTTGGCGCAGATTCGTATTCTTCTTCATCATCGCTGTCTTCCTCGTACCGGTCCTCCAGCAGGTGCAGGATAGACTCGGTGTCATCTTCTCTCATAACCCGGCCACGCGGGGTCCATGCCGGCTCCTCCGGCTGTTCCCTCTTCGTGGTGGGCTCTTCTGCCGGATCTACCGTCCCGACCGATTCCTCCCCATCGGACTGAACGCAGGTGGCCTCCCCTGACACAGAATCAAATCCAAAATCGTCAGGAGCTAAACCGGACGTACGTACCATGCCAATGAAGACGTTGATCCGGCCGATTGTCACGACAGATCCGGATTCGAGCAGATCCGACTCTGGCCCCCAACCAAAATCGTCCACCATCTTCTCTCCTTCGGGGTTGGTGTAGATCTCGCCGACGACGAGGTTCTTCATGTTCTCCCGAGCTTCTCCCGTGATGTAAACACCCTTGGACGTAGGCCCCACGGTGGGCGCCAACTGTCGTGGGATAATCACGGCAGACGTTACCGGGGGTAACTTGTCTTGGGGAAAATCGACTCGAGTGTTTGGGAGAGGGTTTAGCTCGAAGGAAACCATGGTGATATGCGATCTGGTAGCCGGCAATCAAGTCGCCGAGTCTACGATCTAAATATATTAGCTCGATACTGGTGTTACAATGGATACTCGAAATCTCTTGATCTAGCGATCAGGTTCTTGCTCACGTAAAAAGCTTGTCTAATCCTAACCTAGAGACCGGCTTATATAACATCCGGACCCCCTGGCTTACTCTCCAAGGCGCACTCTGAATCCTACCCGGGCACTGCTTACAAACCCTAAACTTCCTTACCGAAACCCACAATCCGGGTTACGAGGCCTTCGTTCCTGGGCCTTCTAGAAGCTTCTTTATCCTAAGCCGGGTCTTGCGCAGCGTCCTTTGGGCCGAGTTACTCCTTGGCGTTAGCCTACCGGGTTATCATCCCTCCATCATGGTTCCTAATGGATCAAATAGGATGAGAATCGTAGGGCTACACAAGCACACCTTAAAGTTCACGTTCCACATCTACGGACACCCCAACCCTGTCACTTTAAGCATCTCGATAGTACTAACAAACACCACAACATATCTCTCTTATTGTCTCTTTCTAATACATCAACATCACCCGCACTGTCAGCTTGGCACTATAGAGATTATACTAAACACAAGCATCAAGAAGCCTCATGATTCGATAATTCAATCTAACAGAATAAGAACAAGTTCATGATAAGTATCCCTCCAATCCATGATCCATACAGTCACTCATGTAACATCCCAAGTATGAAATCTCCCCCCTAGATGTTTGTTTCGTGTTTTATTTTTTGTTTTGCATCATGTCATCATATTCATTTGATTTTTCGTTTGCATTGTGTTGCATTTGATCTCATTGTTTCCATTTGTTTTCTTTTTGAATTCCAAACAAAACATTCAAATTATTGGTTCATACTTGTTATGTTACTTTGTGTCAAATAAAAACTACAAACAAACAAATATTTGTTCACCAAAAATTGGAATCAAAAACTTAATTATTTGGCTTAACTTTCATTTATTTCTGTTGATACCAAATTGCTCAACTCATTTATTTTCTTCCAAACAATAACATCAATTATTTTTATCTGGAAAACAAAAGTTTGTTTTAGGTGCTGTTACAAAAAAACAAAACTATAAGAAGTTATCCTAAACATTTTGCTAAACCCTAAAACCACTTGTTTTTCTCTCTTTCCCAAAATCTACAAAAAAAATAAATAGCAGGAAAAATTAAAAGAGAGGGAGAGGGGAAAAGGGGCAAACAGCCCACGTTGGGGCCAGCCCAATTTGGCCAAAGGCCCCCCTCGCGGTCGTCCCCTACCTCCGTACGGAGCTCATCTCCAACGACCACGTCCGCACCAGAGGAGGGAACGGTGATCCCGAGCTCCCCTCCCCCCTTAAGAACTCGAGTCCTCTCCCCTCCTAACCCTAATTTTCCCTCCTCCCTCGCGCCGCTCTTTCTCTTCCTCTTCCCCTGTTCCTCTTTTCTCTGTACCTCAACTCCTCCCGAGAGCACCTTCACCGCCTCCATTCTCCGGCGAGGCGCCGCCGCCACGGTGCCCTAGCGCCCAAGCTAGGGCCGGGAACGGAAAGCTCCCGGCTCCCTCATCCTCCCCGTGGCCTCGGTCTCCCCCGAAGCTCATCGGAGCCCCGCCGCCATCCGGTTGTTCGCCGGCCGCACCCCACCGAGCGCTCCTCTCCGCCCCTCGCTGTAAGCCCCCTGGTCGCCTCCGCTCCCTTTCCGCAGCGCACAACGAGCCCGCCCACGGCGGCCAGCACCCGGCCACCGCAGCGGCGCACGCCGGCAGCCGCGCACGGCAGCGATCCGCCGTGGGCAGCGCGAGCAGGCCGCCGATCGCCGGCCGCTCCCTGTCGAATGCTCGCCTGTACCTGCACGCACGAGAGAGGTTCAGTCAAGTTCAGTTAAAAGCTTAACTGACGAAAACTGAACCTTAACTACAACTCTGCTCTGTATCTGTCACAAAAACCGAACCAGCCCAAGTGGCTAGCAGACCCGTGCGCCCAAGGAGAGGTCCCGGGATCAAATCCCAGGGGAGGCATTTGCCTCCCCAATTTTTTCCTCTGCGCGCCCCGCACTGGGCCCCACCTGTCATCGACTGCCCCTGCCACGCTGGCCTCTGGCCCACGCGGCAGTGACCGTGGCTAGCTGCCAGTGCGGTGAGAAAAGATTCATGCGAATTTCTGAATTCCAAAATCCATTTAAAAAACAGATTTGAATCAAAACTTCAAACTTTAATATCTTCTTTTCTGTAAATCCAATAAATAAAAAGTTTATATGTTTTCTGTTCCAAATTTCCTAATCTTTCCAAATAACCTATTTGTGTACTGTTTTGACAATTACAAATGCATTTAAAATTCAAACTTAAATAATTCAAATGCTAATTTAGAAATTCAATAACTAATTATTTATTAATCCAATAAATGCAAATAAAATATGTTTTCCATACCATTTTAAATAACCTATTCAAATATAATTTTTGTTTTCTGTTTTGAATAATTAAAATTGCCTAAACAATTTAAATCTTGTTTAATTCAATTAAAACTTGTTTAATATTTTTTAATTCATAATTAAATAATCCTAACTCCTTTTTCAATATTTGAAACATGTAATCCAACTAAAATTTGGTGTTCTTTTCAAATATAAACTTTGTTATCTGTTTTGAACAATTTAACTTGGTGAAAACAACAAATACTTGTGTGACAACTTTAAGGAACCAAAAATTCCATAACTTACTAAATAAATTTCTAAATTGGTAAACCCTATTTTAAATTGGTTCTACTATTGTTATTTTGTTGTTTTCCTCATCCATGCATCATACTAATTCACCTTCATCTGTTGATTAGTTGGAAAACAAATAATCTAACCCAAAATGCATGGGCTTTTCATATGCAACTCAAACTTGCATATGTGTCCATTTAATTTGTGTTACCATGTCAACTAGTTTATTTTTGATGCATCAATTAAATGGTCATGCATCATCCCATGATTGTGCACTATGCCATGTTATTGATTGTTTATCTTTCTGCTTTGTCTGTTTGCTTCTTCTCGGTTAGACGACGACGTTGAGACCGACGATCCTTACGACACCCCTTCTGAGGTTTTAGCTCAGTACCAGGCTACTGGGTTTGCAGGCAAGTTATCACTCACATGAACCACTGTGTTCCTTTCAACATTGGTTACCGATACTTTCCGTTGTTCTTTTCTGCTAGCCTTAGTAGTAGTTGTTTCTGTTACGAACCCATCACATGAATCCCTTAACCTTGATATTGCCTCACCTCCACTCCTATCACCCCTTTGTTTGAGCCTGTGTCTTACTAGCATGCTTAGGTTGCCTTGCTCGAGTCTGTTACCCGTTACTTTCTGTTGTTACTACTATTATGTTCTGGGGGCTCGATGTTGATCAATCAACCTGTTATTAATAATATGCTGATAAGGCACCGGCAGGAGGCCCTTTGTGGCTTTGAGGCCTGCTAGTGTCGACCCTAATAGGAAAAGGGTCTTGTCTACTGATCCATGATGAGCGTGCTCACCGCATCCGGGTGGTAGTATGGAACCCCCCTCGACTTTGACCTGATCCGCAGTTTGTCCGAAGAGCCACACTTAGTTCGGGAGTTCCATTTGCGCATAAGCATGAATGGGTCGCTCCCATGGTTACTGTTGATGATGATGATGCATATAGGGCGAGGCCTGTGGTGCCGGGGGTGTGGTTTTCACCCCTGCGCTTAGGTTAGGTCGGACTGGCCGGGACCTTATAGCTCCGTGGCTCCTAGGACAAGTTGTAGAGATGGTTCGAGTCGTGTCGAGTCCACCTGAGTTTTAGTTGGTGGCTCGAGTGTGTACGGGTACTGGAGCACACCCTGCAGGGATGAATCTTCTCGAGAAGCCGTGTTGTCCGCGGTTATGTGACGACTTGGTGAAAGTACTGGCTAACAAGTACTCAGAACAACTTACACCTAACTAATGTTAACTTGACTAGTAATAGACTTATTGACACAACAACTTGATCCATTATTCATTAATACAACTGTGTGAGTTATCCTCGGATTGCTTCTTTGGATAAGGGGCGAGATCCAGGATGGGTTTGTTTGATGGTCAACAACAGTTGGTTACGTTACGCTATCTTATCTCCTTTCTGTTAGCTGGAAGTGGTAGTGTTTCTGTAGTTGGTTAGCGCAGCCAGTTGCAGCATCTTTTATATCCCCTTTCTTCCGTTGAACCCAAAGCATCTGTGCTTGGTGTTGATGGGTTACACTTTGGTGAACTGTGAGTCTTGCTTGCCAGTACGTTGTTGTACTGACCCCTTTGGGGCTGTGGTTTACGCAGACGACGATTCCGAGGATCCCCATGGAGGCTACTACGTGGAGTACGACGACGCTGTTGACGAGTAGATAGCGGACCCGGGCAGGATCCGAGACTTCGTGGATGGGCTCCGTTTTCCTTCATTGCCAGCTTCTTAAGCCTATTTGGATTTGTCTGTACTCAGACCCTTTGTTTGCTTCTGCTGATGTAATGAATGTTATGTTGGGACATGTGTCCTCTGGATGATTGTATTTGCTATTCTCTGCCTTAGTGAAGGCTATTTGCAACCTTATTTCAATCTTTTGTGTCTTAGAGACATTCTGTGGTATCATTCCGTTTTAACGCTGTTGACGTACCCTGCGTGATTGATATGAAGTACGTCGACAGTAGTGCCATGGTCTCTAGTGGATAGTTTACATCGACGGTGGAATAGCAGGGCTTGTGTTGTCGCGCATAAGCGCAGGCCTACCAGGAAGCTGGGACGTGGGAGCAGTTATGCCCCATAATCCAAGCATCTGCTATCCAGTTCGGCCCGATGAGTATCCCCTAGAAACCAGGGTGCGACAAATGGTATCAGAGCCTGTCTGCCTGTAGGATCCCTTTTACTGGTCGCAGTTGAGTCTAGAAACTATTTTGTAGCTGTATAGGAAAAATGAAACGTGAGAGTAGGAATTCTGCCATTTTATTTCTTTCCCCACCCACCCTCCCTTTTCTGGTAAGGAAGTGCAACGTTGTTTTTCTCTTCTCACGTAAAATTTCAAGTTAGGATTTCACGTGTTCTGGGTTCTTCTGTAGTACCTTAGGAGTTTTGGTCGCGAGTTTCCCGAGGTTGCTTCAATATCATGTTTCTCTCAAGAACCTTTCGTCCATTGATGTATCCATTCCTAGCTATGTTTAGTTATCCTTTCGTACTCAAACCAGTTATGGTGAACATTGAGGGTAGTATATGTTTGATCCATGCTACCTTCTTACCGTCTGAAGTAATCCTTTTAAGCACTTATATTGGATTTTGTTATCCGGTTAGTGTGTTAACCTTGGTATCCTCTTCAGGATGGAAAGTGGTGACGAAGAACCCACACTGCCACCTGAGATGGGGAAAGTGCTGTCTCAGATGACACAAGTTATAAGGCAGATGCAGCAGAACCAAGACCTTGGGAGTAATGGCAACACCCGGGTGTCTATTCGGGAGTTCCTTGAGCTCAATCCGCGCACGTTTGATAACTCCTCCGAGCCATTGGATGCTGATGACTTGCTCCGTGAAATGAACCGTACTCTTGTGGTAGCTCATGTGGCTGACGAGGACCGTGTTCCTTACGTGACCTACCTTCTCCGTGGACAATCCATGTCTTGGTGGGAGAATTTCCAAGAAATGAGAGGTTCTAGTGTGGCAATCACATGGGAGGATTTCAAGCAAGCCTTCGTGCGCCATCACATTCCCGATGGGCTCATGGAGAAAATGCGTGAGGAATTCTATTCTTTCACACAAGGCAATCTGGACGTTCTCGAATACCAAAGAGAGTTCAATCGTCTGGCTCGCTACGCCGGAGATGAAATCTCAACGGAAGCGAGAAAGATGGCAAAGTTCCGCAGGGGTCTCAACCCGGAACTCAAGTATGCTCTCACCAACGTCAAGGCCAAGAATTTTGAGGACCTCATCAACATCGCTCTAAATGAAGAGCATGGGCGCAAATTGGTTGAGGAATCTCGTAAGCACTCTCGTGAACAGGCTAATCTCTCGAAAGCTATCATGCCTCCACAAAAACGGAGAGTTTGGGTTCCATATACCACTCCAACACCGCCCATTTGCTTGCCAAGGCCGGCAGGAATTCTTCCCTGCCCTCCCACCCCAGTGGTATCTTCAGGAGGTGCTCCATCTCAGCCAGGTCCAACAACTCCTCGTTCTGTTGTTACATGCTACAAGTGTGGACAGTCGGGCCACTATTCCGATAAGTGTCCGCAAAGGCACCTCTTTCCACCTCCACCTCGCCACAGGTCGACCCCGAAAAGAATACGTGGTCCTCCGTTGGGTTGCTACAACAGCAACGACCTTGGCGTGAGAACCGTTAAGGTGAACCATGTCAAGGCCCAGGGAGCAGAAGAATCTCCAGAGGTTGTAATGGGCACACTTCTTGTGAACTCGTGTCGTGCTAAAGTCTTGTTCGATTCTGGTGCTTCACACTCTTTCATCTCTCAATGCTTTGCAAACACCAGTGGAATCAACTTCGAACAGTTGTCTATCCCTCTCCTAGTGAAATCACCGGGATCTAGCTGGCAAAGCAATAAAGTTAGCCAGAAAATCGAGATCACAATTGGAAACCTTCCATTCCAGGCATCTCTGATAGCTCTCCACTCTTCAGATTTTGATGTCATTCTGGGGATGGATTGGCTGGTAGCCAACAAAGCAGTCATTGATTGTCCTGCTAAGTCTGTCAAAATCACACACCCTTCTGGCCAGATAGTCTACTTCCATGCTGAAAATCCAGTTGCTCAACTCTACACTCTCAATGCAAATCCTCTACCATCTATTGAAACTATTCCGGTGGTTTGTGAATTCCCTGATGTCTTTCCAGAAGAATTGCCAGGAATGCCTCCTGACAGAGCAGTTGAGTTCGTGATCGAACTTGAACCAGGCACTGCTCCAATCTCTAAGCATCCATACAAGATAGCTCCTCCTGAACTGAAGTTGTTGAAGGAGCAAATCGATATGTACATGGAGAAAGGTTACATTCAACCTAGCTCCTCGGCTTGGGGATGCCCAACTCTGTTCGTTGCGAAGAAGGATCAAACAAAGAGACTCGTGGTTGACTATCGTCCTCTCAACGAGAAAACAATCAAGAACAAATATCCAATTCCTCGTATCGATGATCTTTTTGATCAACTTGCTGGAGCCTCAATATTCTCCAAGCTGGACTTGAGGATGGGTTACCATCAAATAAAGATCAGAAAGGAAGATATTCCAAAAACAGCTTTCACCACTCGCTACGGTCTATATGAATACACCGTCATGTCCTTTGGTCTCACCAATGCACCGGCGACATTCTCTAGACTCATGAATTCTGTCTTCCATGAATACCTCGACAAGTTCGTTGTGGTATATCTTGATGACATTCTGGTCTACTCAAAATCCGAGGAAGAGCATGGAGAACATCTTCGTCTCACTCTCATGAAGCTTCGCGAGCATCGTCTATATGCCAAGTTCTCCAAATGTGAGTTCTGGATTCTAGAAGTTGCTTATCTTGGTCATGTCATCTCTGCCAAGGGCATAGCCATTGATCCAGAAAAGGTTAAGGCAATTGTTGATTGGAAACCCCCTAAGACGGTGAAGCAAGTCAGAAGTTTTCTCGGCTTGGCTAGCTATTGTCGTCGTTTCGTCCAAAACTTCTCCAAGATTGCCAAACCTCTCACTGATCTCACAAAGAAGGACAAGAAGTTCGTTTGGTCTCCACAATGTGATGAAAGTTTCAATCTCCTGAAGACTAAACTCACTTCTACACCAGTTCTGGTTGGCCCAGATACTACCAAACCTTTCCAGATATTCTGTGATGCTTCTCTCCAAGGTCTAGGTGCAGTTCTTATGCAAGAACGTCAAGTTGTGGCTTATGCTTCACGTCAGTTGAATGCACATGAGCTCAATTATCCCACACATGACCTTGAACTTGCAGCAGTTGTGTTTGCCCTCAAGAAATGGAGGCAATACTTGTTGGGTAATCGCACTGAAATCTTTTCCGATCATAAGAGTCTGAAATACATCTTCACTCAACCAGATCTAAACCTCAGGCAAAGGAGATGGATTGAAAAGATCAAAGACTTCGATCTTACCATTTCTTACACTCCAGGCAAGGCTAATGTTATGGCCGATGCTCTCAGTCGCAAGTCGTATTGCAATAATCTCATGATCATGGAAAGCCAACCTCCACTTCATGAAGAATTCCAGAAGCTGAACCTTGGTCTTGTTCCTCAAGGTTATCTTGCGAGCTTGACAGCCAGTCCAACTCTCGAGGACAAGATTCGTTCTGAACAACTTCGTGATGTTGAGATCAAGAAGATCGCAAATAACATCAAAGCAGGCAATGTGAAGTATCAATGCTTCTCAATTGATGACAAGGGAACGGTGTTCTTCGAAGGACGCATTGCAGTTCCTCAAGTTCAGAGTCTCAAAGATGTTATTCTCAAGGAGGCTCATGAAACTCCTCTCTCCATCCACCCTGGAAGTACAAAGATGTACCAGGATCTCAAGACGCTGTATTGGTGGTCTGGCATGAAACGTGAAATTGCTCAATACGTTTCTGAATGCGACGTTTGTCAACGTGTTAAGGCAGTTCATCAGAAAACAGCCGGTCTTCTCCAACCTCTGAAAATTCCTGAGTGGAAGTGGGACATGATTGAAATGGACTTCGTCACTGGTTTTCCAAAGTCCAAGAGGGGCAACGATGCAATCTTCGTTGTTATTGATCGTCTCACTAAGGTAGCTCACTTCTTTGCTGTCAAAGAAACAATCTCAGCTAGCCAGTTAGCAGAGCTCTACACAACAAAGATTGTTCCTCTTCATGGTGTTCCATTGGAAATAAGCTCAGACCGTGGAAGCATATTCACTTCTCATTTCTGGAAGAGTTTTCAAGAAGCATTGGGCACCAAACTTCTGTTCAGCACAGCTTACCATCCTCAGTCTCAAGGGCAAGTCGAAAGAGTCAATCAGATTCTCGAGGATATGCTCAGAGCATGTGGTCTATCCTTTGGCATGAAATGGGAGGATTGCCTTCCATATGCTGAATTCTCCTACAACAACAGCTTCCAGGCAAGCCTAGGCATGGCACCGTTTGAAGCTCTCTATGGCCGCAGATGCAGGAGTCCAATCAATTGGTCTGGAGCTGGTGAACATTCACTCTTAGGCCCTGACATTGTTAAGGAAGCCGAGGAGAAAGTTCGCATCATTCGTGACAATCTCAAGATTGCTCAGTCTCGTCAGAAAAGCTACTATGACAACAAGCACAGGGATATGATCTATGCACCTGGTGACAAGGCATATCTCCGTGTAACTCCCCTCAGAGGCACTCATCGTTTTGGTGTCAAAGGAAAGCTAGCACCGAGATACATTGGTCCGTTCAACATTCTCTCAAGGCGTGCGGAAAATGCCTATCGTCTTGAGCTTCCAGAAAAACTATCCAAGGTGCACGATGTGTTTCACGTGTCACAGCTCAAGAAGTGCTTCAAAGATCCAGATCGTGCAGTTGATCATGATTCCATTGAACTGCAAGAAGATCTATCCTATGAGGAGCACCCTGTTCGTATTCTCGATGAGACCGAGCGTAAGACTCGCAACAAGAGCACCAAGTTCTTGAAAGTGCAATGGTCGCATCATTCCGATAAAGAGGCAACATGGGAGACCGAAGAGGATCTTCGCAAGAAGTATCCGGACCTTTTCACTTCTCAGTAGGAATCTCGGGGCGCGATTCCTTCAAGGGGGGCGTTTTGTAACATCCCAAGTATGAAATCTCCCCCCTAGATGTTTGTTTCGTGTTTTATTTTTGTTTTGCATCATGTCATCGTATTCATTTGATTTTTTGTTTGCATTGTGTTGCATTTGATCTCATTGTTTCCATTTGTTTTCTTTCTGAATTCCAAACAAAACATTCAAATTATTGGTTCATACTTGTTATGTTACTTTGTGTCAAATAAAAACTACAAACAAACAAATATTTGTTCACCAAAAATTGGAATCAAAAATTTAATTATTTGGCTTAACTTTCATTTATTTCTGTTGATACCAAATTGCTCAACTCATTTATTTTCTTCCAAACAATAACATCAATTATTTTTATCTGGAAAACAAAAGTTTGTTTTAGGTGTTGTTACAAAAAACAAAACTATAAGAAGTTATCCTAAACATTTTGCTAAACCCTAAAACCACTTGTTTTTCTCTCTTTCCCAAAATCTACAAAAAAAATAAATAGCAGGAAAAATTAAAAGAGAGGGAGAGGGGAAAAGGGGCAAACAGCCCACGTTGGGGCCAGCCCAATTTAGCCAAAGGCCCCCCTCGCGGTCGTCCCCTACCTCCGTACGGAGCTCATCTCCAACGACCACGTCCGCACCAGAGGAGGGAACGGTGATCCCGAGCTCCCCTCCCCCCTTAAGAACTCGAGTCCTCTCCCCTCCTAACCCTAATTTTCCCTCCTCCCTCGCGCCGCTCTTTCTCTTCCTCTTCCCCTGTTCCTCTTTTCTCTGTACCTCAACTCCTCCCGAGAGCACCTTCACCGCCTCCATTCTCCGGCGAGGCGCCGCCGCCACGGTGCCCTAGCACCCAAGCTAGGGCCGGGAACGGAAAGCTCCCGGCTCCCTCATCCTCCCCGTGGCCTAGGTCTCCCCCGAAGCTCATCGGAGCCCCGCTGCCATCCGGTTGTTCGCCGGCCGCACCCCACCGAGCGCTCCTCTCCGCCCCTCGCTGTAAGCCCCCTGGTCGCCTCCGCTCCCTTTCCGCAGGGCACAACGAGCCCGACCACGGCGGCCAGCACCCGGCCACCGCAGCGGCGCACGCCGGCAGCCGCGCACGGCAGCGATCCGCCGCGGGCAGCGCGAGCAGGCCGCCGATCGCCGGCCGCTCCCTGTCGAATGCTCGCCTGTACCTGCACGCACGAGAGAGGTTCAGTCAAGTTCAGTTAAAAGCTTAACTGACGAAAACTGAACCTTAACTACAACTCTGCTCTGTATCTGTCACAAAACCGAACCAGCCCAAGTGGCTAGCAGACCCGTGCGCCCAAGGAGAGGTCCCGGGATCAAATCCCAGGGGAGGCATTTGCCTCCCCAATTTTTTCCTCTGCGCGCCCCGCACTGGGCCCCACCTGTCATCGACTGCCCCTGCCACGCTGGCCTCTGGCCCACGCGGAAGTGACCGTGGCTAGCTGCCAGTGCGGTGAGAAAAGATTCATGCGAATTTCTGAATTCCAAAATCCATTTAAATAACAGATTTGAATCAAAACTTCAAACTTTAATATCTTCTTTTCTGTAAATCCAATAAATAAAAAGTTTATATGTTTTCTGTTCCAAATTTCCTAATCTTTCCAAATAACCTATTTGTGTACTGTTTTGACAATTACAAATGCATTTAAAATTCAAACTTAAATAATTCAAATGCTAATTTAGAAATTCAATAACTAATTATTTATTAATCCAATAAATGCAAATAAAATATGTTTTCCATACCATTTTAAATAACCTATTCAAATATAATTTTTGTTTTCTGTTTTGAATAATTAAAATTGCCTAAACAATTTAAATCTTGTTTAATTCAATTAAAACTTGTTTAATATTGTTTAATTCATAATTAAATAATCCTAACTCCTTTTTCAATATTTGAAACATGTAATCCAACTAAAATTTGGTGTTCTTTTCAAATATAAACTTTGTTATCTGTTTTGAACAATTTAACTTGGTGAAAACAACAAATACTTGTGTGACAACTTTAAGGAACCAAAAATTCCATAACTTACTAAATAAATTTCTAAATTGGTAAACCCTATTTTAAATTGGTTCTACTGTTGTTATTTTGTTGTTTTCCTCATCCATGCATCATACTAATTCACCTTCATCTGTTGATTAGTTGGAAAACAAATAATCTAACCCAAAATGCATGGGCTTTTCATATGCAACTCAAACTTGCATATGTGTCCATTTAATTTGTGTTACCATGTCAACTAGTTTATTTTTGATGCATCAATTAAATGGTCATGCATCATCCCATGATTGTGCACTATGCCATGTTATTGATTGTTTATCTTTCTGCTTTGTCTGTTTGCTTCTTCTCGGTTAGACGACGACGTTGAGACCGACGATCCTTACGACACCCCTTCTGAGGTTTTAGCTCAGTACCAGGCTACTGGGTTTGCAGGCAAGTTATCACTCACATGAACCACTGTGTTCCTTTCAACATTGGTTACCGATACTTTCCGTTGTTCTTTTCTGCTAGCCTTAGTAGTAGTTGTTTCTGTTACGAACCCATCACATGAATCCCTTAACCTTGATATTGCCTCACCTCCACTCCTATCACCCCTTTGTTTGAGCCCGTGTCTTACTAGCATGCTTAGGTTGCCTTGCTCGAGTCTGTTACCCGTTACTTTATGTTGTTACTACTATTATGTCTGGGGGCTCGATGTTGATTAATCAACCTGTTATTAATAATATGCTGATAAGGCACCGGCAGGAGGCCCTTTGTGGTTTTGAGGCCTGCTAGTGTCGACCCTAATAGGAAAAGGGTCTTGTCTACTGATCCATGATGAGCGTGCTCACCGCATCCGGGTGGTAGTATGGAACCCCCCTCGACTTTGACCTGATCCGCAGTTTGTCCGAAGAGCCACACTTAGTTCGGGAGTTCCATTTGCGCATAAGCATGAATGGGTCGCTCCCATGGTTACTGTTGATGATGATGATGCATATAGGGCGAGGCCTGTGGTGCCGGGGGGTGTGGTTTTCACCCCTGCGCTTAGGTTAGGTCGGACTGGCCGGGACCTTATAGCTCCGTGGCTCCTAGGACAGGTTGTAGAGATGGTTCGAGTCGTGTCGAGTCCACCTGAGTTTTAGTTGGTGGCTCGAGTGTGTACGGGTACTGGAGCACACCCTGCAGGGATGAATCTTCTCGAGAAGCCGTGTTGTCCGCGGTTATGTGACGACTTGGTGAAAGTACTGGCTAACAAGTACTCAGAACAACTTACACCTAACTAATGTTAACTTGACTAGTAATAGACTTATTGACACAACAACTTGATCCATTATTCATTAATACAACTGTGTGAGTTATCCTCGGATTGCTTCTTTGGATAAGGGGCGAGATCCAGGATGGGTTTGTTTGATGGTCAACAACAGTTGGTTACGTTACGCTATCTTATCTCCTTTCTGTTAGCTGGAAGTGGTAGTGTTTCTGTAGTTGGTTAGCGCAGCCAGTTGCAGCATCTTTTATATCCCCTTTCTTCCGTTGAACCCAAAGCATCTGTGCTTGGTGTTGACGGGTTACACTTTGGTGAACTGTGAGTCTTGCTTGCCAGTACGTTGTTGTACTGACCCCTTTGGGGCTGTGGTTTACGCAGACGACGATTCCGAGGATCCCCATGGAGGCTACTACGTGGAGTACGACGACGCTGTTGATGAGTAGATAGCGGACCCGGGCAGGATCCGAGACTTCGTGGATGGGCTCCGTTTTCCTTCATTGCCGGCTTCTTAAGCCTATTTGGATTTGTCTGTACTCAGACCCTTTGTTTGCTTCCGCTGATGTAATGAATGTTATGTTGGGACATGTGTCCTCTGGATGATTGTATTTGCTATTCTCTGCCTTAGTGAAGGCTATTTGCAACCTTATTTCAATCTTTTGTGTCTTAGAGACATTCTGTGGTATCATTCCGTTTTAACGCTGTTGACGTACCCTGCGTGATTGATATGAAGTACGTCGACAGTAGTGCCATGGTCTCTAGTGGATAGTTTACATCGACGGTGGAATAGCAGGGCTTGTGTTGTCGCGCATAAGCGCAGGCCTACCAGGAAGCTGGGACGTGGGAGCAGTTATGCCCCATAATCCAAGCATCTGCTATCCAGTTCGGCCCGATGAGTATCCCCTAGAAACCAGGGTGCGACAACTCACGTCACCCGCACTGTCACCGTGGCACCGTGGAAAAAAGGTGGCTCCGGAAGATTATACTAGATAAAACCAATTGAGCACATCATATACATTACTCAACGAAGAGTAAATATCATAGAATTCAACTATAATAACACAGCTCACGATCACATGAAGATCACACCATGGGAGAGAGAGGATAACAACATCATTACTAGCACGAGCCCTCAACCCCACTGAGGGACTACTCCCGCATCATCGTGGAAGGCATCAACGTCAATGAAGATGGCTCCGAGGGCACTTTCTCGTCCCGGCAGAGTGCCAGAATAGAGACTTTTGTCCCCCCGAATTAGGGTTTTGTATGGCACTGGAGCTCGGATGTGTTTTTGGAAAAATCCTCCGGTATGCTATGCTTTTATGTCAAGGGGGTATTTATGGGCAAAGAGGCAACCCGAGGCGGTGCCCGAGGCCACGAGGTGACCCCCAGGCGTGTGTGGGGGGTAGGCCATGCTTGGCACCCATCTGGTCGCCCTGGGGCCCATATCCAGGTGCCCTTTTGGCTCCCGGAGTCTTTCGGTGAATAAACAATCCTCAAAAAAATTTAGCTCATTCCGAACACTTCCATTTTTGGACCTTTTCTGCAAAACACAAACAAAATAAACAAAAACTGGCACTAGGCACTAGATTAATAGGTTAGTCCAATAAATGATAGAAAACATTGGGAAACATGTAGAAAACAAGCATGTAGCATCTTATAGATACGTTTGGGACGTATCAGCATCCCCAAGTTTAACTCATGCTCGTCCTCAAGTAGGTAATTAATAACAACATATTTTTGAACTGACATGCTGCCAACATAATCTTGATCAAATAATAATTGAAAGCATGTAAACTAGGATCAAATGAGTAAGAGTTGTGATTTATAGTGAACATCAAATGAGTAATGTATGAACCATTAGGAAAAATAAAGTAAAAAACTTTCAATGAATCAATACTAAAAGACAATCAACCGTGCAAAGTATATTAAATATGATTTAAGCATCAAGCACAATAATATTATCATCCAATGGATCAAACACTCACAATAATTGTTGTTAGGATCAAGTCAAGTGATAACAATATGCACGTAGAAAATCATCTTGCTATTTTTGAACTAAAATGAGTAAGTGTTTACCATTGGTTCATGGCACCAGGATGTTATGGCTAAGAGAACATTGTGGGGGGGGATAGGGGGGTTGGATGGTCAATGGAATAAACTCTCACACAACTGAAAGTGATCATTAGACAAGAGGAAGTATTATAATCGAAGCTATGCAAGGAGTAGTGATTGCCACACAACGGATGCACATAGAGCTATAAGTGTATGAAATCTCTCCAATGGAACTAACGGGTGTGCATCCAACTTGCTTGCTCACGAAGACCTAGAACACTTTTGAGGAGTCTCGTCATTAAAATATACAAGCCAAGTTCTATAATGTAAGGATCCCCATATAGTTATACAAGTAATAATATGAAAAATTTCTCCAAAATGAAGTATATGTGCTAAACATAAGCACAAGTGTGGAATAAAGGATAGTGATGCTACCCCTTTTTTATATGGTGGCCTCCGTGGCTCTTTTATATTTTCTCTCATTTTTCCTTTTTGGGGTCTTTTTTTGGTGGCCACTTTGGACTCTTTTATGATGGTCTCTTGGGACTCCTTTAAATCCTCACCGGTAGGGGCAACAGTCTATATTACAAAGAATCATCACACTTTTAGTACTCATAACTCATAATAAAATAAAATTAATGTATCAAACTGAATGCAATATAACAATGAAGCACAAAAGTCAAATAAAGTAGATGGATGTTGTATGACAATATATCTCGGAACAACTATGGAAATGCCGTGATAGGTAGGTATGGTGGCTGTTTTAAGGTAGGTATATGGGCTTATGTATAGGAGAACACGATGAAGTCCTCACACGGGGTTTGGATGTACTGATGAAGTATGCACCAACTCTCGATGTGAGAAAGGTCAATGCACAACATCGAAGAGTCTAGCAAATATGGTTAGTGGAAGTGGCAGAAAATCGCAACTTAACTTGAATAAAAAAGAACTCACAAGTTTAAAGATTTTAACTAGCAGTATGATCTTGCAAGACATAATGAATATCACTCCAAGATGGTCTGTGGCAATGACAAGTCATTGTTGGCTACCCCGACTGTAGCGTGTAAAAAAAAATATCATGGTTTCTATCTATATTGGAAGCCGTATACCATTGTACTTTAAACTGATTATTCTAGTGTGTCACAGTTTCAAGATTTTAGACCAACCATTGATTGTTTTTACTTTACTAAACCAGCAAGTTTACCCATTAAACATATTAATATCTCAAAACCACATCAATGATTCAAGTGAAATAATTTGATGATCTACAAGATTATGCAATATTAATATCTCAAAACCACAACAATGGTTAATATCTATCTATATTGGGTCGGCGTTGGGACGAGCCCTTTGGGGGCTGTCCGGATGGCACGACGTCATTGGGAGGCGTCCTTCCCCACTCGTCGCCCCCATTTTAAACACCTAAAACAACATTTTGTGCAATTTAAATATTTTAGAGTCTTTATATATAACTAGCAAAATGCCCGTGCGTTGCTACGAGCTGGCAAAAATAATTTTACAATTTATTTTTCACACCGAATAACTGTCTTGGTCCATGAAAATATGGCAAGAGTAAGGTGACTGCCTTGCCAATAGGAGTATAAGGTAACAAAGAAGCTATACAGACCAGTTAAGCGAAATCGGCAATACAAGTATGACTTAATATAATGGTGTTCAAATTTAAGTGTGATTTTTTTTTTTTGAAATTATTGTCTGATTGAAAGTATAATGAAACTGCACTCAACTTAATGATCTTAGATCCAATATACTAAAATGGCCAATCTGCATGAGACCCTGAACTGAGTAAATCTGATGTAGTATAAAACACACAAGAAGAGACCGACCAGAGATGAAAATTGTTTAGTAGGACACTTAGGAATTGTCTTTCTTGCCAATTAATATATGTAAGCAAATTATGAATTATGAAGCAACAAATTAATCAGAGATTTAAGGACTTGTAGCTGCCTCCGGTTGTCTGTACAAGCAGAACTTGCATATAATTCCTCTAGAAGTTATCCAAGACCGAACAAAGAAAAAGGACATATGAACATCGCCAGAACATGTGCACTCATAAATCGAAAAAGTATTGGCCAGATTCAGACTTCCGACACATACTATGTGAATGAGGATGCAGAGATAATAAAAAAAATCGAAACTTGCATATGACATTACAATGAGAGGTAAAAGTCATCTGTGTATCCACCTGTAAATAAAAAATATTGCAGTTAATAGTATACAAACTGAGAAAAGTTTTTATTATAAGAAAACCAGGTGTTGATGAACAAAAGGTACAAAATAAATTCGAAATTGAAAGAGAATTTCATATGTATATGGTTATATTGTCAACCATATTCCACAAACAGATTGCATGATTTTATCAAATCTGGGATACAAGCTCAAAGGTATTATATCTATTTGTGAAGTACAAAAGCAGCATTATCTTCCCTACCGTATCCTAATCCTTTATGTTTTCACTTCAGATCAGTTCCTCAAACATCCAGCCGAGAGCTTCCAAGAATGAGAAACCCAAGACCACACCAATGCAGAGTAATAACAAAAATGAAGAAACATCTATCCTCACCTCGCCTACTCAATTGAAAGCACAAATTTACCGGTCGACAGAACCAGCCAGTGGCGCACCTCCTTGTTCCGTTCCAAATACCGTCCAAGCCTTAATCCGCTCTTCCTCCCCCAATCATCGCCCGTCCGTTAGCTAAGGCAGCAGATCCTTCTCCAGGTGATGGTTGCTTGTGCTACTATTTTTCTTTCAAAGAACTCCCGTATCTTATATGGCAATTTACTCTGTCACATGCAAATCATTTGACTTGGATTGGCATAGATATGGCATATCATTAATGACAAGGTTTACAGCCTCTGTCCCAACAAAAAAAGCTACAGCGGGAGTGACATGGCAGTATGTCACATACAGAAACTTGCAAGAGTTATTGGACTCCAAGATTATCGATGCATTTTTTTACATCATGGACGCTCTGAAGATAGAGCACATGTAGCTTCAAGCATGTCCTGGCGCTTTATCAAGTCAGGATTGCGAGCCCATATGACTATCACAGCTTGTTATCTTCCCATGTTTACCTCAACAAAAGCATTACACAGAAAGTGTTTGTTTGCATTGCACTGAAATTCAACCAACAAAATTGGCAAAATTAATCTGAATAGTTGAATATGAGATAATTAAGTATAACAAAAACTTTTGGCAATTGAACAAACAATTGCAAAAAAATGTTCAATGAAAATGGCACATCCAACATTGGTATTGAGAGATTTTCTGTTGTTGTGGAGTTGAACATGCGTGATTTATGATTCTAGTGAATTTGCTTTTAAACAAAATACACTAAATGGAAAGCATTCAGAATCACTTCTGCTCCCAGTCGACTCTCAACATCCTTATAGAATACCACAGATCAGAGAAATCCTAAATCCAAGCACCGGTGGACGTTGCACAGCTCCGGAACGAGCGTACCGGCATGGGTGCAGCCCAGAGCGATCAGGCCAGGAGGGGGTGCGAGTGTGTTATCTCCACGCTGTACGGGGAACGGACGCACCTGTAGGGAGATTCAGCAACCACGCCTGCAGGTGTACGGCCTCCAAGTTGTCCCACTGACGGCGAGCAACTGCCCCGGCAGTGGACGCGGTCCCGACGAGTCCTAGTGAGCGAGTGTGGATCCCTCGGCCGGAAAGCCCTGTATCATCGCCTGCCTCCGCCGGCCTCGAGGATATTTTTATGCAGGCCAGACAGGGTAAAAACAGGGAAGGAGGCGCCCCCCACTGCTTCCCCCACGTCGTTTTGGATATGAGAGGACCAGAAGCTGGAGCCACCGCCGCTTCTCATAGGCCGGCGCGAGGAGAAGTGGCGGCGCGCTGGGTGTGGGCTGCAGCAGCGGCGAGCTGGGGTGAGATGCCGTGCGGCGCTCTTGCAACGAAGGAGATGAGAAGGGGCGGAGTCAGGACACGGTCGTAAAACCGGGTTTATTTAGCGAACAGTTATTTTAGCGAACGGGTTATTTTAGCGAACGGTTTTCTGGACGTACGTACGGTCGCTAAGGAAAACTATATAGTAGAGATTAAAAATAGTTATGTTCTAGTTTTTAAATAATACATATGTAGTTCACGAATGACTAAAAAAATTCATAAAATTAAAAATAAATTGGAATTGAACTATGCCGCCGTCAAGCCTTTGTGAATTCACAAATGTTACACTAAATCATCTTGGAGTTGATCACGAGTAGCTTCATCTCGGATCTCCAAATGCATAGTGATGTTGGCGGTCCAATCTACTGGCACATTGTGATCCACATTGGCGAGATGACCCTAAAACTCAAACGGAAGATGATCATGCACCGGGTTTGCACGCTCATCCTCAATGATCATGTTGTGCATGATCACACATGCATTCATGACTTCTCCCATCTACTTGGCCGACCAAGTGAGAGAAGGATACCGGACAATGGCAAACCTCTGTTGGAGCACTCCGAATGCACGCCCGACATCCTTTCTTATGCTCTCTTATACCGACGCAAACCATAATTTCTTGTTGTCTAGAAGAGTGGAGATTGTCTTCATAAATGTTGACCATCTTGGATACATACCATCCGCTAGGTAGTACCCCTTGTTGTATTCGTGGCCATTGACAACATAGTCCTCTGGTGGAGCATGGCCTTCAACAAGTGTCGTGAACACATGGGAACGCTGCAACACATTGATGTCATTGTGAGATCCTGCCATTCCAAAGAAAGTGTATCAAATCCAAGACTCATGATCTGTCATAGCCTAAAGGACCACGCTGCAAACTCCATGATGGCCCCTTTGTACAATCCTTGCCAACCAAATGGACAGTTCTTCCAGTTTTAGTGTATGCAATCGATACTTCTAAGAATATCAGGAAAATCTCTTGCTTTATTTGTTTCTGGGATCCGAGCAGTTTCTTGCTTGTTTGGTCCTCTCAAATAGTTTGGGCCAAACACATCCACTATCGCGTTGCAGAACCTATACATGGCTTTGATATTCGTTGGCTCAGGCATGCGCAGATAGTCGTCCTGATCATCTGCATGGACTCCATATGCAAGCATTCTCATAGCAGCAGCGCACTTCTCAATTGATGAGAAACCAACCATCCCTACGGCGTATTTCTTCATCTTGAACCAGTTCTTGTGCTCCCGCACATTCTGCACCAACGTGAGGAACAATCTTTGGCTCATCCAAAATCTCCGACGAAAGTCCTTTGCATCGAATCTTGACTCATCGGCAAAATAGTCGGCGAAGAGCATGCAGTGGCCCCCCATTCTCATCCTCGACTTGGTCTTTCTCCTCCCAAATTTGGAGCCTACTCGCTTTGGTTCACTGGTGGCAGCATCGTCGTCGAGGAGTTGTGCAAGACAAGCAAGAACAAGAAAGTTCTCATCTTCCTCGGCGTCGATATAGGCTTCTTCCTCGAGGAGAAAGTTCACCATCAACTCATCATTGTTGTCCATCTATCGAAATAAAAGTGGCATCAGAGAATGGTCGCCGGTGGGCAACAAGATAGACTTTAAAAAAAAGTCGGCGCCCTACCAGTCAAAACGACAAACACCTTCGGGGCGAGGTGGACACCCTTGGTCGCTGCGGGCGGTACAGGCGAGGTGAGGTGCCAACGACCTACGTGGCGCTGGAAGAACAACGGGGGCTGGAGGCGCGGCGTGGAAAGAGAAAAATAGGGGCGGAGGAGCGGTCGACCGGGGCAGGTCGCCAACGGTGGAGAGAGCTGGCGGGGCGGGGCGCAGAGAGTGGCAAATGAACAGATGGGCGCTTCGTCTGGTGATTTTTGGAGGGATTGGCCCGTGTCGTTGACAGGCCGGGTCCATGGCGTGTGCCAAGTCGTCCGGAGCCCCCACGGGAACCTTTGGGAGGCGGGTTTGGCCTGGTTTTTCCGGGCGGTAATTGGGGGCCGTCCGGATGGGAAGGCACATTGGGGGGCGCGAGTGGGCGGCTTCGGGGCTGGTTCGGACGGGAAACGGCTTTGGGAGGGGGGAGGGTTTTAGGGGATGTGAGTGGAGATGCTCTGAGCCGGAGCCGGTGACGGCGTGGCTGGCCGCTGCGGAGACGGCAAGGATTGACCGAGGCGGAGGCGGCAGCGCCGACGGAGGCGAGAAAACAACTTAATGGGTGGGGGTGGGGAGGTCTACCGACGCTGGAGAAGAACAAGACTGCCAGATATAGAGGGATGACCGGGGAAGGTGGCGGATTGAGGAGGGTGGGGCGGCAGGCGGTTCGGCCGGCGGTGGCGGTTTAAGGAGGGTGGGGCGGCAGGTGGTTCGGCCGGCGGTGGCCTACGTTGCAGGGATACGGCACCGAGGTGCCGTATCAGTGCAGGATACTGCATTAGGATGGGGATACGCAAGGATACGCGGGGATACACGTATCTCTGAGTATCTCATTTTTTCGAATTAAAATGACGACAAAAATTCAGAATACGGTTGGGACACATAGAGGATACCTGAGAGATACATACGGGTTTGTATTCCCCTACTGGAAGAAGCTGAGGATTTAGTGCTTGTGCATAGTAAACTGCCTCTGAAGCATTTAAAGCTTGATGCCTAGGCTTTCAACTTGCCAAATTTATTTCATATTTCTAATCCACGTTATCCTTAATAAAATTTGCCATGCTCTATTGAACTTTTTAATGCATTTATATATATACTCGGCGTATCCCCGTTTGTCTGTTTTCAAAAAATGCCGTTTTTCGTATCACCGTATCCTTATCCGCGTACCCGTATCCCCGTACCATGTAACATAACCGGTGGCTGGGGGGGCGGATGATCTGGAGTTCACGGTAATGGCGGTGCTCCTTTCCCCTCCCCTCCGGCGATGACGTCGGGGTTCTCCTTTTTTTTCAAGGATACGTCATGGATAGACGTATCGTTTTCATAGAAGAAAAGGCCAAGAGGCCAAGCTTACAACACGGTCGACACAAACGTCGAGAACGCACTACACCCGCCGGGCAAAACATACATGGCTGACTACTCGCCCCACCTCCACCGATCTACCTGTGCTAACTCTCTCCTAAAAAGCTTCGCTGCCCGCCACCGCTCTGCCTCCTCCGTAATGGTGCGACACACGGTGGCCAGGCCAGGTCGTCTACCCTCAAAGACGATGTCGTTGCGGTGCCTCCAGACGCACCACATGATGAGGGCCAGGGTCGTCCATAGCTCACGGGAAGCTCCACCCCCAGTGATTTGTTGGAGAGCCAATCCACCAGAGTGTCATCAGGAGTGGGAATCTAGTCCTGTCGACCCCAAAGCCCCAAAAAGGCTGTCCACACTTCCCTTGCGAGCACACATCCTAACAGCAGATGGTCGATGCCCTCATCGTGCTGGTCGCAGAAAGGGCACGCCGAAGGTCTTGGAAGACCACGCCTACCGAGGCGGTCTGCCGTCCAGCAACGGTTCCGCAGCGCCAGCCAAAGGAAGAACTTGCATTTGGCGGGCGCTCGGGACCTCCAAATCTGGTCCACGCCAGCAAAGTACGTGGCCCCAGGAAACAAAGACCTGTACGCGGAGCACGCGGAGTAAGTGTGGTCTGCCTCCCAAACCCAACTCAGGGAGTCGTCTCTCCCTTCCACGAGGCGGTGAGCGACGACGCGCTCAGCAAGCCCCAGAAGCTCTCCAATCGCTGCAGCTCCCAGGTTTGGGGAAATCCCCCCAAGCCATCCCCCATGATGCCTTCTCTCACTCTGAGGGTCCTCTTCGCCTGCTTCGACACTCTCGCAAACAGGTTGGGAGCCAGGTCTTTGATTCTCCCGTCAGCCAGCCACCTATCCGTCCAAAAGAAAGTGTCTCGACTGTCCCCCACCGTAGACCTGGTGGCCGCTTCAAAGAGCTGTGTCACCTCAATGGGCAGCTGGATGTTAAACTCTCTCCAAGGCTTGGACAGATCCACACGCTCCAGCCATAACCACCGGGCTCTCAAGGCCATGTTCATCTTGCTAAGGTTCAGGATGCCGAGACCTCCCAGAGATTTGGGCATGCACACTCTTTCCCAAGCTACGAGGCAGTGCCCACCATGTGCCTCCTTTCTACCTTTCCACAGGAACCCTCTTAGAACCTTTTCCACGGCCTTGATAGTCTTCGCGGGGAGGTCCAATGACATCATGGCGAAGATAGGTATCGAAGCGAGTGTGGTTTTGACTAGTTCTATACGACCGCCTCTGTTCATCAAGCTTGCGCTCCAACCCGGCAGACGCCCTGCCACACTATCCACCATGTATTGGAGTTGTGCTGTTGTCGGCCTCCTCAAGGACATGGGTAGCCCTAGGTAACGGAAAGGGAAAGGCTCCACCGGGCACCCATACTCCCGTGCAATCAACTCCTCCACCGCGTCGTCGCACCTGATCAAGTGCGCCGAGCATTTCTGAAAGTTTGTTCGGAGGCCCGATGCCTCCCCAAAATCCACCATCAGCGAGGCGAAAGTGCGTAGGTCTCGCTCCGTGGGCCTCAGGAACGTGACCACATGATCGGCGTAGATCGAGGTCCTACCCCGCAACCCATTTCGTGCTAGGGGGGTTAAATACCCCAGCCTGCCAGCCAACTCCACCAGGTGATGGAAAATCTCCATGACAAGAATAAAGAGTTGTGGCGAGAGCGGGTCTCCTTGCCGTAGCCCCTGCCTGTTGGAGATGCGACACCCCGGCGAGCCATTCACAAGGATGCGTGTCGAGACGGTGGACAAAAAAGCACAAATCCACGCGATCATATGATCGCCAAACCCAAACTTCTTTAAAACCTCGATGAGGAACGCCCAATCCACCGTGTCGAAGGCCTTGGTGATGTCGAGTTTAAACAGGATGGCCGGCGTCAGCGAGCTGTGAAGCTTTCGGGCCGTGCCCTGAACCACCATGAAGTTATCGTGGATACACCTCCGTCACACGAAAGCGCTTTGGTGGCTGCCCACTAACTCGGGGAGGGATGGAACCAACATCCTAGTCAGGACCTTTGCAACAATTTTGGCAAAGCTGTGGATGAGACTGATGGGGCGAAAGTCTTTGATTTCCTCTGCACCTGGTTTTTTTGGCAGGAGAGAGACAAGAGCTTGGTTGACCGAGCTAAATCCACGCACGTCTAGCCGTGCCAATGAGTCGAAAGCAGCCATGACGTCGTCCCTTACCACCACCCAACATGAGGTAAAGAACCTGTTGGTGAAACCGTCTGGGCCGGGACACTTGTCTTTAGGCATCTCATTGATTGCCGCCCAAACCTCCTCCACCGAGAAATAGGCCTCTAGGTGACGCAGGTCTGCGGAAGGAAGGCTGAGGACATCAAGATCTAGGGAGAAAGGACGATCGACGTCCCTCCCAATTAAGTCCATGAAGAAATCGTCCACAACCTCAGCTTTACCCGCGTGATCAGTCACTCTCGAACCATCCACCAATAAGTGATCCACAAAATTCTTACGGCGGCGATGGCTTGCATGTGCGTGAAAGAAGCGGGTGCATGCATCTCCTTCTTGTAGCCACAACTGTCGCGACCTCTGACGGGCGATCGTTCGCTCGAGAGAAGCCAAACCCAAGAGCTTCTTCTTTAGAAGCCTCCTAAGTCCACGCTCTCCAGGAGAGAGCTGCCTGGAGTCCATTGCTGTATCCAACCGCAGAATAACCTCGTTGACCAGGAGGATCTGCAACTTCTCGCTACCAATGAACCTCGAGCTCCAAATGGATAGCTGCTTGGCCGTGGCTCGGAGCTTTAGATCCAGGCGCTTGAAGGGGTTTGGCTCATGCCCCATCGAACTCGACGCATCACGAACCACCTGCCGAAATCCCTCAGCTCTCGTCCAAAAGGACTGGAAGTGGAATCTACTACCCCAATGAAAGTTGGGGGCAAGCCGTAAAACAAGTGGGCAGTGATCTGAAGGCCCTGAGGAGATGGCTGAGAGGAAAGCGTCCGGGAAGAGAGCTTCCCAATCCACCGTGGTGACCACCCTATCCAGCCGCTCCAAAGTGGGGTTCGCCCTCTCGTTCGACCAAGTAAAACGTCGCCCATTAAGATATAGATCCTTGAGTTCAAGGCGATTCAGCGCCCTCTTGAATTGACCCATCAGCCCTCGGTGCAGCGGTCCCTGATTCTTGTCCACCTCATCTGTGATAAGGTTAAAGTCGCCCGCAACCATCCACGGGCCCGCGTGAAGGTCCCTGATGTCCTGTAGCTCAACCAAGAAGGCCTTCTTTGCGTCCACTCCCTGAGAGGGGCCGTAGACGCCCGTGAACCACCAGCCTTGATCTCCACCCACCGAGACACGTGCCGTAATGGCATTGGCGGAAATGTGAGGATTGGAGATCGCCACCAACGAGGACTGCCAAGCGAGAAGGATTCCACCACGGGTGCCAACGGCCGGAAGGAAATAAAATCCGTCATAGGCCGAGCCGAGGCATTCCCGAACCACGCGGTCACAGATGACCGCCATCGGGTTCTCCTTTTCCTCTACTTCATTCCGACAAGAAAAGGTATCCATAGGCTATAGGAATTTCGACCGTGTCTATGGGTGACTGTAAGCAGTGGCGGAACCAGGGGGGACCAGCAGGGGCCTTGCCCCCCCTATGGCATGCACTTTAAGATTTTTTTTACCTATAAGAGGCTGATTTAGGCGAGATTAGAAGAAAAAATTACATGCTTGGCCCCCCCTAATTGATTGTTACCATGTTTGGCCCCCTCTAATGCTAAATCCTGGTTCCGCCAGTGACTGTAAGTTATCATCGCCCCAAAGAATCAACATAGCGGTTGTCATAAGATAAATGTAGGGGCCAATGTATGCCGGAGGAAAAAAGGGAATTAATCAATCAGTTAGATCCCTGGAATTCCGTAGCAGTGCGGTCGACGACGAATCGGAAGAAAGAGTGGTGTCACCGGTATTGATCGAAGAAGAGCGAGCTCCACCAGAGCTGTCAATCGAGAATGCTCGGTACGGGCCTGACGACGCAGGATCCTGTACGGTCCTGTACATGTGCAGCGGGAGCGCCGGCAGCCTGGCCTCCCCAGACTGCAGAGCGTGCATGGCCTGCGCAACGGACGGCCGCTCGCTCCTGTCCGGGAGCGCGCACCAGAGCCCGACGACGAGCACGCGCTCCAT
Organism: Alopecurus myosuroides; assembly: GCA_028641055.1. Taxonomy (NCBI): domain Eukaryota; kingdom Viridiplantae; phylum Streptophyta; class Magnoliopsida; order Poales; family Poaceae; genus Alopecurus; species Alopecurus myosuroides. Next base: position 290,549,842 of record CM054059.1, read on the forward strand.
CCACCGCTCGTCCGCCTCGTCACCCCTAAGCCTCTCATCTGCCGCGTCGAGGATCGCATCCCTGCCGTACAGGCTCCACACCCATTTCAGCAGCGTGAAGGATCTCTCCGGGGTTTCCATCACCGGCCGCCGGCCTGAGACGATCTCCAGGAGAAGGACGCCGAAGCTGTACACGTCGGAGTCGGTGCTTGGACGGCGCGTGTTGACGAACTCCGGGTCGATGTACCCGGCGGTGCCGAGAACGGCCTTGGTGGTCTGCAATAATCCGGTGCCGTGGTCGACGAGCCGGGCCAGCCCGAAGTCCCCAAGCTTGGTGCTGAGTGAGGAGTCGAGCATGATGTTACTCGGCTTGATGTCGCCGTGCACGATGCACTGCTCCCACTCTCCGTGGAGGTACCGCAACGCGGATCCCAAGCCGAGGATTATCTTGTACCGCTGTGGCCATGTCAGAAATCTGTCTCTGCTGTAGAGGTGCTTGTCGAGGCTGCTCTCCGCGACGAGCTCGTAGACAAGCACAAGGCCCTTGCGGCTGTCGCACCAACCCAGCAGCTGCACGAGGTTGCGATGCTTCAGCCTGCTTATGATCCTCACCTCTGCCTCGAACTCCTTCCTCCCTTGCGACGATGACTCCGCTGACAGCATCTTTACCGCCACCGGACGGCGGCTTTGGTCGGCATCGGCTGTGAGCAGGTCACCCCGGTACACGCTCCCGAAGCCGCCTCGTCCGAGCTTCTCCTCCTCCGCGAAGTTGCTCGTTGCGGCGGCCAGCTCGCGGTACGTGTACCGTCTGGGGCCGCCGGCAGCCACGCCTCTCTCGAGGTCACCTCTGTCACCACGCTGTTCTTCAGAGTCGCTATCAGTACTGTTGTCCTCATTTGCTCTGATCGATCTTGTTTTCTTGTGCCGCCACCATGCCACGGTCGCACAGACCAACAGAATTAAGAGAGGAACTAGTACGGATAGTAAGATTATTACTAGTGTCTTCTGGTGATTGCTGCTGGTTGGAAGAGGAGGTTCTGCAGGCGGAGGTGCTTCCTTGATGGCTTCCAGCTGCAGGGTGGAACTGAATGACCATGAGAGTATCTGGTGCAGCTCGGCGGCCCAGCCAGTCGCCGCCGAGAAGCCGACGGCAACCTCCTCCGGCAAATATCTTCTCAGATCAACGGTTGCATTGACCCGGTACAAGGCGCCGTCGATGAGGAGATCAACGGTCAACAACTTGGAGTCGTTCTTGTAGTTGACAGTGGCGGTCATAATGGTTGGAGACGTGAGGTTCTTGCCCGGCGAGTTAGTCGTGTCCGTGGACGCCGTGGAGTTGACGGAGTTGACGTCGATCCCGACATGGTTCCCGCTGATATCAGCATTTTGCGGGTTGAGGAAAGTGTCAAACTCGACGGCGACGATCCGGCGGTCGCCTGTCCCGTTGGTGAAGGCCGGGAGGAGGCCCAGGCTTCCGCCTTCGCTCTTGGGCGGGATCTCGGAAGGGAAATGCCCGAGGAAGAAGGCCATCCCGTCGCCGGTATTCGACGGGCTGTCCTTGTCCGGGGTGATCTGGAAGGCGAAGGTGGTGGTGAAGCTTGCCATCTCGCCGGTGGCGCTGTTCCACAGCGGCACTTTGTCCACGTACGACGCCCGGCCGGTGCTGTACTGGATGTTGGCATCACGTGTGTTCTTCGTCAGCTCGAGCCTTGACGGACTGATGGACGCATCGTTGGTGCAATGGATCGAGGCGCCGCGGTTAGGGACGCTGGGGTCTGAGAAGTTGAGGCTGAAGGAGAGCGACGAGGCCCTGAGCGGCGCAAGGTAGAAGAAGAGCAAAGCCAATACCACGGTGGTGCGACGACGGCGAGAGCCCATCGGTGATCGATCGCCTAGTGTAGTGGTGTTTGTTTGGTGGAGTAGGAAGCTTGAGCATTATAAAACATGGGAGCGGCTCATGGACATTTCACGCCTGGCTCCGGTTTGACACCACGGAGTTGAACGCTTTTTGGGGCACGCGGAATCCTGATTGAAGTGTTAAGAGGCCAAATGTAGTGGGGTCGGCAACGTAGCAGCCGGCCGGCCTACCTAGTTGTCACAGTCATGTTTGAAATGGTCACCACAATAAAGGACAATGTTACTAGTTGATGATGTAGCACAAGTGAGAGATTTTAAGAGAGCCAGCGGTGTTTTAAATATGGTTGTTGAAATTTTCGGTTTAACGTGCTCCAAATGGTACTTACAGGTAACGACGTCATCAGCTTATTGAGATTTATTTGGCCGTTCAACAAACAGGTTGGCGAGTTAAAAAAAAAAAAAACAGGTTGACGCACTCAACTTTTGTCTTCTCATCTTTTGCTCAAGCTTTCATTCAATTAATCCCTTCCCTGGGGTTGTACTGCTTCACCCCAACATATCAAATCGCACAAACATACCATGCCATGGTACCAAGTTCTAAGAGTAGTGCATGTGTCCTGATAAAATCTAGACAAATTTACATAAGTAAGATGTTTTTTCTTAAATGGGATAAAAACCCCAGCTTCTGCACCGATGCACACAACTTTTTATTACAGCGGTTAAGTATTTATCATCTTATAATTCAACGATCACAAAGATTGAGACATGTATCAACCACCGAAACAGCAACCACATAAAAGAGCTACGCATCTCAAAATCAATTAGTGTGTTGCCATGAAAGGCCGACCGAAAATATCTTGAGCGACCATCAAGTGACGAGGGCATACGGTAACCATAAACTCGTGCTGGTCCGCAGGGAGGAGGAAAACCCATAACTGAATCCAATGAGCCGGCATATTGATAACCTACAGAACCTGTAACTTTCCGATCTGTTAAAGACCATGTTATTGCGACAATTCTATATTGACCAACATACAGTTGAAACCCTAATTCGAATTCTAGTTTTGGTATTTCTATCAATTCTCTTCAACCAATTCCCAAACATATTTGTTATATTGGTTGATGGTGGGATGTTATACGCACTGAAGACCACACGCCACACAAGTTTCGCAAAAGGACAAGAGATAAATAAATGATCAATATTCTCCTCGGAGTTACAAACATAACATTTTGTGTATACTTACCATTTCCGTTTTTCAAGTTTATCTTAGGTGAGCAAGACTTCATTATTTAGTAACCACATTTTTTTTCAAAGATATTTTCTGTTTCCAAAGGTATGTGCGTAAAAATCTAGTATGGTCATACATTAAATCCTCGTGCATAGATTTTACGGTGAACTCTCCATTATGTGTCAACTTCCACAAAAAGAAGTTTGCTTCATTAATTAAATTAACATCCATTAATCGGTGGCATAAATGAGACCATGAATCCCATAAATGACCAATTAGTGCCCTCATAAAGCTTAGGCTAGTCACAATGGGGAGTAACATAGACTAGTAACATACACGTTATCCTAGACTATGTTATCACCTCCATAGTGGGTAGTAACCAACATGAGGTGTCATGCAAATATTTATTAATTAGGTTGTAGACTGAAAGTGTATTGATACATGTGATGTCACGGTAACTAGCTATGTTACCACTACTCTCTCTTTCCTCATTAATTACTTGTCACATCAGTTTTTTATCCTACGTGTCATCTATGTTACTGCTAAGTTACTACCCATTGTGACTTGCCTTATTAACCTGTGGCACGTCAAGTAACACATCATGAACATAAACATTTTCCCGTCTAGCAATGTTATATAACGAAGGATATTGATTATTTAATGGTGTATCACATAGCCATGTATCTTCCCAAAATCTAACCATTGACACATCTCCAAGTTCCCCGATTGAAGAATTCCTCTTTGACTCTCATCAATCATTTCCAGAAAGAAGAATCAGTCGGCTTGAGCTAAGGTTATGCCATTGAGTTGTTTATTATGAAGCAGCTCCTGCCACACGCCTTTCTTGTTTAACAATTTAATAGCCAATTGCTGAGTAAATATTTGTTTTTTAGTTCGAGGGTCTCAATTTCTAAACCACCCTGATATTTTGGGTATACAAATAATATTCCAGTTAGTTAACTGGTCTATAGCGGTCGAGTCTCTTTGTTAACCCTATGGGTATCTCGAGAAACGACAACATAAACATCGGTAAACTTATTAGAAACGAATTAGCCAAGACTAGGCGATCCTCCTATGAAAGCATCTTGTCTTTCCAGCAGATCAACTTTCCTTCAAAGCGTCATCATACTTGATACCATTCGGTATTGCGCATTTTTCTATGATGAATAGGCACTCCAAGGTACTTAAAAGGTAAAGAGACAGATTCGCAACCAAAAATTTTCTTATAATGGTCCTCAACCACCTTTGCCTTCCCAAAACAAAAAAAATTTGCTTTTATGGAGATTTATTTAAAGGACAGACAACTTATCAAATATACATAAAATTAATGTTATTGACCGCTTTTTGTAAATCATTCTCCATAAAAAAATATGGTATCACCAACATATTGTAAGATAGAAACACCACCCTCAACTAGATGAGGAATGAGTCATCCAACTTTCCCTTCTTACTTCGTGTGTGTGATAAGAATCTTAAAGAAAATCGGAGACATCGGTCCCCTTGTAGGATTCCTTTTGTGGTTTGAAAATAATGACATATATCATCGTTAGCCCTGACTCCAATACTACCTCCTTTAACGTATTACATAATCAACTTATACCAGATCGGTGCAAATCCTTTCATTGGTATAACTTGTTAGAGAAAATTCCAATTCAGTTTTTCATAAGCCTTTTCAAAGCCAATCTTAAATAGAACACCTTCCATGTCTTTCCGTTTGATTTCATGAATGGTTTCATGGAGTACAACTACCCCCTCCAAAATGTGCCTCCCAGGCATAACCGCCATTTGCGTTTGTCCGACCACTTTGTGAGCACTTGCCGTAAGCCTATTAGTACCTACTTTTGTAAAGATTTTAAAACAGATATTAAGTAGAAAATAGGTCTAAGTTGCTGAATTTGAACTGCATATTTTTTGGATGATGTGTCAAACACCGAAATTCAGTTTAAACAGTGGCAAATTTCCCGGTTGTAGTTGAAAATACAATGAATTTAGGTGATGTGGCCCCTTGATGGGAACCGATGGGTGAAAGTGCATTTAAATTTGATCTCTCATTTGTTTTGGACTTGATAAAAACACGGTTAAGGTTCTAACACTGCGTTTAAGATATTTCAGAAAATATCATCTCGATGCAAAAAGGAAGAGTGCAAAATGCCAAAGCCATCAAAATCAACTATGTTCAGCGGTAGTACTGGACACTCCAGCGGTAGTACCGCTAGCTCCAGCGAGCGGTAGTACTGCTGGTAGTACCGCCAAAAGTACCGCCAATATGAAATTGGATTTTGTTTCCAGCGGTACTGGTCCAGTAGTACCGTTGGGACTTAGTTGATTGAGGAGCAACACTTCCCACAACGGTAGTACCGCTACCGCCAGTAGTAGTACCGCTCCTTCCAGGAAGCGGAAGTACCGCTGGCAGTACCGGTCAAAGTACAGCCAGGTGAGTTTTGCTCGCAGTAGCCTTTACAGTACTAGAGCGGTAGTTCCCTAGTACTTCCGCCAGCCACTTCGAGTTATTTCGAATTCGTGGCCAGCGGTAGTACCGGTGGGCCTAGCGGTAGTACCGGCGCTGGAAGTACTGCGGTACTTCCGCGGTAGTACCGCCCGCGCCCTTTAGCTGGGACCTCTCTAGTACCGCTCTGGTTGGGAGCGAGCGGTAGTACCGCAGACCCCAGCGGTAGTATCGCCAGGCGTAAAAAGGGTGAAATGGCTAGTTGTGGGGAGGGGGCTATAAATACCCCACCCCCTTCTTCTCCAAAGGTTTGCTCGAACCAGCATTGAAGACAAGCATTTATTGAGCCTCCAAAAGCTAGATTTCTCCCAATCCCTCCACCCAAACTCGTTGATATGTGGAGGATTGAAGGAGAAGACCCCGATCTACATCTTCACCGAGCCGTTCTTCATTTCCCCCTCATTCTCTAGAGGGATCTAGTCTAGAGTTTCCTTGTGGAGAACCTAGACTCCATTGCTACACTTGTTGGTGATTGGTGATTGTTGGGAGCCCCCAATTTGGTTGTGGGTGTGTGCCCCAAGCTCGTTTGTAAAGCATTCGATTCCTGCCTCAAAGGGGATCAATAGTGGAAGGTGGACTAGGCCTTTGTGATGGGGTTCATCGGAGAATAGGGTGAGGCCTTTGTGGCGTTGAGTAGGCCTTCGTGGCGAGCTCACACCCCTCCAACGAGACGTACTCCCGTAACAAAGAGGAACTCGGGAATACATCGTGTCTCTGTGTGCTTCATATCGGTTACCTCGTTCCCTTCCTCCTTTACTTGTGCTTGTGTTGTGTTTGTGCTTGTTATTATCATATAGGTAAATTCACTATAGTTGCATTATCTAGAGAATTTACCTTTGTGTCAATCCTAATCTTGAAGAAAAATTAAAATTGGTCGTAGCACCTATTCACCCCCCTCTAGGTGCCCTTACTATCCGTTCAATTGGTATCAGAGCCTCGACTCTTTTATCGGGCTTAACCGCCTAAGAGTTTAATACGGCCGATGTTCCGTATGCCGTCAGTTCCTTGGCGAGTGTCTCGATGGATGATCTCAATAAGTAAAAAATTTCATTGACCTCATCCATGGAGAGAAAAATCAATGAATTTGCGAACTCACATGTTGCAATTCATGAAAGCCAAGGAACCGGAGACCTCCACTACATCCCATTCGGTTGAACCACCGGAGGGTGCCAAGGTTGGGGAAGATGGTGAACCACTTAAAGATGCTTTAGCTAAGAACTCCACCGATAAGAGTTCGGAAGGAAAAGGAGAATTCCACGTCATCGAAGGACGTATTCTCTCGATCCTCCCGTCCCACATCCCCATATAATTCCTAGAGGAGATACACCTAAAATTGATGCACATTCTTTTGGTGAATGGCAATATTATATGGAAACTCACTTGAACTCTTCTTGTATAGAACTTTGGAGGGTCACTCGAGATGGATACAAGCCACATGACCCCAACAACTTGACAAGAAGAGAAGCCGTAGATTGTAAACTCAACTACACCGCCTTGTCTATTCTTCAACGAGCCGTGGGTCCTAACCACATGCCTCATCTTCAACAATATTCCACCGCCAAGGAAACATGGGATGCTCTTGTCGTCATGTTTGTGGGCAATTAGAGTATGCAAAGGAATAGGTATGATGCCTTGAGCAATGAGGCCGAAGGGTTCTATATGCATGATGGTGAGACCCATGAAGACATGTACCGAAGGCTCAATACTCTTTCCACCACATTCAACAATGTTGGTTCCAAGTACATTGATGATTCTTGGATCAAGAGGAAGTACATGATTTCTCTCATGCCATTTGAGCACGCGGACTTGAAGAGCATTCAAGGAAGACATGACTTTTCTTCTTTGACCTCAACTCAAGTGATGCAAAAAGTATGCCCCTATCAAGTGCAAACCAAAAATGCTATTGGCAACCATGCTAGAGCCCTAGGAATGCACAAAGGGGCATCGGTTGCTTTGAAGGCCAAGGTTGTGTCAAGGGAGGTTGAGTATGAAGAAGATTTCTATGAGCAATTGGCTCCATTGAAGGATCAAGAATATGATCACGTGCTCAAAGATGCCATTGCCCTTACCATGCAAAAGTTTTGGAAGAATCCATCCAAGGCCAAGGCATATGTTGAGGAGAATACCAAGTCTCGTTATGGCAACGACGGGACTCAAATAGTGAGGTCTTGCTTCAGTTGTCAAGATAAGCACCATTTTGTTGCAGAGTGTCCCTATGAGAATAGAGAACTCCATGGTGGCAAGCTCATTCGCAAGGACAAGTCCAAGGTTGCTTACAAGAAACCTCACTTCAAGAAGAAACCTTTCAACAAGAAGTCCCCCACCAAGTTTGTGCTAGTGACTCAAGAGGAGTATCGGTTCGGAAGCGATGAAGAAGAAGAAACCACAAGTGAAGTGGACGCTCTTGCTATTGCTTCAACTCCATCATCTTCATCTCTCTTTGAATCCCCCAATGAGAATCATCCTCACCTCAATTCCAAGTGCTTGACCCCAAATGTATTGGAAAATCATGCTAGTCTTAGAGTAGAAGATGAAATTATCTCCTTGAAACGTTTTATGTCTAACGTGCAAGGGGAGACCAAGAAGTACTTTGATCATCTCATGAGCCAATTGGGAGAGGCCCATGAAGCTCTTGAGAAGAAAGGTGAGATTGAAAGAAGAGATGCGGATGAGATAACATCTCTCCATGACTCTTGAGGAAGAGCATGATGGTAGAGTTTCTCTTGAGGAGGAACTTGAATCTATTGAAGAGTCACATAATGAACTTGTTTCTAATATCACTAAGGAACGTGACAATGCAATTGCTAAATATAAAAAGGCTAAAAAGGATAAGGTTGAGTTTGGTATTGGTCATGATAAACTAACCGAGGAGTTTGAAAAGCTCACCAAGGCTCACAAGGCCTTGGAGAGTCAACACTCTACTCTCAAAGAGTTACATGAACAACTTCAAACTCAACTTAATCAATACAACACCCCTAGCACCTCTACTTCTTCTTGTGATCATGCAAATATTATTGAGGAAAATGCTAGTTTGAAGGATGAGCTAGCAAGGCTCAAGGGCAAGAGCCCTCAAGTTGAGAAGGTTGTGGCGTCTAGCCCACAAGTGGTTGCCTCTAGCCCACAAGTGGTTGCCTCTAGACCACAAGTAAGTGCTCCTAGGAAACAAGTGGGCAAGAAAGGTATTAGCTATGTTGCAAAGAATAAGAATAAGAAGAAGGCCAACAATGGTGCTTCGGGTGGTATTGTCATTAGGGACAGCACTACTCGTAGCACTCCCGCACAAGACAACAATGTTGCTTCGAGTGGTGGTGTCATGAGGGCCAACACTACTTGTAGCATTTCCGCGAGAACTAACAATCCACACCATTTATTATATGTTGATTATTATGGTGTTGTGCAAGCTAAATATGTTGGTCCTATTAAAGGTTACATTGACTATACCATTTGGGTTCCAAAGACCCTTGTTGCTAACATCAAGGGACCCTCCTCAGGTCCTAACTCTAGTCAATGATCTCTTGCAGGACTATGCTTCCGGTGGGTCTAAATGGATAATTGATAGTGGACGCACTAGTCATATGACCGGAAGCAAATAACTTGTGATGGAGTTGCGCCGAAATGATATTTATGCAACCGTCACTTATGGAGACAAGTCCAAGTCTAAGGTATCGGGGTTTGGCAAGGTTGTGATTGCTCCTGATATCGTGGACGTCATGCTTGTTGAATCCCTTGGTTACAATTTACTTTCAGTTCGTTCATTAGGGAAGAAGGATTTCTCCGTCTTCTTTGATCCTGATATTGTGGTCCTTTTGAGGAGCAAGACTCTTGACGTCGCATACGTGGGATATGTTGAAAATGAGCTCTTCGTGGTGGACTTTTTGAAGTCTATGATGCGCTTTGTTGGGAACCCCAAGAGGAGGGTGTGATGAGCACAACGGTAGGATTTTTCCCCTTAGTTAAGAACCAGGGTTATCAATCCAGTAGGAGAAAGAGGACCTTTGGAAGGTCGATGCCACTGACGGCGGTGCTGGCGCTTCACCGGTGTCAGCAACAATGTGGAACCTGCACACAACACAACCAAAATACTTTGCCCCAATGGTACAGTGAGGTTGTAAATCTCACCGGTCTTGCTGAAAACAAAGATTAGACGTATAGCGTGGAAAACAGTGTATGCTTGCAGTAAGTAAAGAGAGCAGGAAATTGTTGTGGTTTGTTTAACAGTGTGGAAAATGGACCGGGGTTCATAGGTTCACTAGTGGTGTCTCTCCATAAAAGATAGCATGCTGGGTGAACAAATTATAGCTGGGCAATTGACAAATAGAGGTTGCACCGTAGTGCACAATATGACATGAAGATTACTATGATATTTAGTGCGGGCATTACAACAAGATACATAGACCGACATCCATCTACATCTACGACTAATAATCCACCCTCAGGTTATCATCCGAACCCCCTTAGGTATTAAGTTGTAAGCAACAGATAATTGCATTAAACAAAGTGTGTAATGTAAGCAATGATTATGCACGCGGGCAGTATCACCGCTGTGTTTCTCCCTAATGGCAACATCACATCCCCCTTCACGTTTCTGTCACTCGAGCAAGGTGGTGAGGAGGCATGAACCCACTATCGAGCATAAATAATCCTTCTTGGAGTCACTAGCAACTACTTGGCCAGAGCAACCACTAGCAACGGAAAGCATGCAAGATCACAAATAGCATATGCAAATAAAGAATATAATCAACTTGGCATAAGTTCAATATTCATCGGATCCTAGCAAATACAGCACATAGAATTACATAAGATCAATCTCGATCATGATAGGAAGCTCACAAGATCTAAACATGGAGGCATATGAGGAGAAGACAACCATCTAGCGACAGCTACGAACCCGTAGTCCAAGGATGAACTACTCACGCATCACTCCGGAGGCAGGCATGGTGATGTAGAAGCCTTCGGTGATGATCTCCTCTCCGGCAGGGTGCCGGAAACAGCTTCAGAACCCCCCGATCTAGGGTTGACGGTGACGGCGGCTGTGGAAATTTTCAGGGATTTTTTATCAGGTGCTTAGGATTTTCCATCCGGGGGGCTTAAATAGGCGAAAGGGTATAGGTGGTGGAGCTCCAGGGGCCCCACACCCATAGGTTGCGCGGCCAGGGGGACTAGCGCCACCCTATGGTGTGGCCCTTCTGTTGGCCCTCTTGGAATCATCTTCGGTGTTCTGGATGCTTCCGGGGAAAATAGGAACTTCGGGATTTGTGGGGTCCAATTCCGAGAATGTTTGCAGAACAACTTTTCTGAAACCAAAAACAGCAAAAAACAGGGAACTGACACTTGGCATCTTGTTAATAGGTTAGTCCCGAAAAACATATAAAAAATGCTATAAATAAGGTAGAAAAAAAGTAGCAATTGGCAAAATATGATCATGGAGCATCAGAAATTATAGATACGTTGGAGACGTATCAGTCTACCAACTCTCAAACAATGTGTCTTTTCGGAAAGGCGGACGTGGGGTGGTTGTGGCATCGCCACTTATCCCATGTCAACATGAGAACTTTGCAAAGTCTTCACAAAGGTGGCCTATGGCATGAAAACAACATGACATATGGCATGAAAACAACATGGAACATTAGATATTGAGGATACGCTTATGACCTATCAAGCATCCCCAAGCTTAGTTCCTACTCGTCCTCGAGTAGGTAAACAATAAAACAATAATTTCTGAGGTGACATGCTACTAACATAAACTTGATCAATCTAATGTAAAAGCATATGCACGCTGAGATCATAAAGCTTTTAACACATGCATGATAAATAAAACTTTAATAATAAAGCATAGCAATTACTTTGCATCACGAAGAGTAACTCAAATAAAGTATCATGAATATTAATGCAAAGAAAGGTAAACGGTTTTTCAGGTATAGAGAAAGCATGGCAAAGTGATATTTCGATAGTTCTTAAGAGTGGGGCAAAACATAAATTCCAGGACACCTCCAAAGTTCACGAGGAAGACTAAAACAAATAATTTAAGAACAAATAATATCACATCATGAAGTAATTATTGATGCTTATGGGACAAATTCACATAGAACTCAGAATGGCAAAAATGCTCTCTCAACCGTGCATAAAGTTAGAAGATGGAGAATCAACATAAAAGTAAAAGAAAGGCCCTTCGCAGAGGGAAACCGGGATCACTCATGTGCTAGAGCTTTTATTTTTATTAAACAGAGGTATTAAAAGTTTGACACTCCTCCCATCCATATTTCACAAACCATGGCTAACCGAATCCTCGGGTGCCTGCCAACAATCACATACCATGGAGGAGTGTCTATATTTTGGGAGATGTATGCTAATGTCAACGAACGGTAAACAGAAAATACAGTATGTCACAAGCCAACTGGATTCACAAGAGTGGCTCCCATGGTGAAGGACGCAACTGGTTTAGAATGCCATCCCTCTTTCTCTTTTGTTTAGAAAATTATGCTTTGACTGATAAATTAGGGGGAAAATAGTGAAGAGAATTTGTTTGCATTAATTTGGGGATGGGCACCCTGCTGCCAGCTCTTCTATCATTTGGATAAGCGGATGAAGCCACTAGTCCATGGTGTGAAATCCAATCAACAAGTGAGATAAAGATTCTCTATTTACGTCCTCATGAGCAAAAACAGGAACATAAAGCAGGAGTAATTTTGAAGGTTTTAAAGGTAACACATGAGCAATTTACTTGGAATGGCAGTTAAATACCACATGTAGGTAGGTATGGTTGACAAAATGGGAAAAACTTTGGTGTAAGGGAGTTTGGATGCACGAGTAGAGCTCATACTCAATATAGGTGGAGGCTAGCAAAAGACTGGGAGCGACAAATCAAGAGAGCATAAGAGCCATAATCATGCATAGCGACATAAGCATCATTAATTAAAACATAAGCAGAATCATAAGTTCAAAAACTAAGTGGTCATGGAGGCTATTTGTGACTGGTTTGTAGTCATAAACATGGTGTGATCATGCGCCAAGTCAACCAAATAAAACATTCGAAAGAGAATACCATATATTGATGCTTTACTATGACAAGAACAACTCATGAATCTTTCAATACATATTAAATACTCTCAGATATTTGAGGCTAATCATGCTACTCAATAACCACAAGGATTTAAAACTAAAATAGCATTTAGCATGGCATGAAAAAAAATTCTAGCCACAGTCTATACAAGCTTCTACTAGTACTATTATAAATTCTACTTCAAGCAGCAGTTTTCTTTCTCCCAACAAGCACCTTACAAAACATGCTTTAACAAAAACACTATTTATGATACAGAAAGAAAACATGAGAGTACTCACATAATACTACTAAAACTAACAACTCTAATAAGAGATGCATGCAAAACAGGAGTTAAACAAATGCAGCAGCTAGACAGAGATTAAGAATACAAAGTATTCTCATGAAAAAGCGGAGTGTGTCACTCTCTAATAAAAGAATGCTGGGGTCCAACCAAGATTATTGAAAAAGTAAAAACAAACTGAAATCAAAAAACAAAAGCAAACTGAAAAAAAATAAAAGATGCTCCAAGTAAAGCACATAAGATGCGACCGAATAAAAATATAGTTTCACTAGAAGTGACCTGATAATTTGTTGATGAAGAAGGGGATGCCTTGGGCATCCCCAAGCTTAGACGCTTGAGTCTTCTTGGAATTTTCTTGGATGTACCACCGGGGCATCCCCAAGCATAGGCTTTTCACTCTTGTTGATCACATCATATCATCCTCTTCTCCTGACATTTGAAAACTTCCTTCACATCAAAATTCTCACAATCTTCATTAGCAACGTTAGTGCAATTGAAATAATAAATTCACATGGTTCAGTTTCAACACAACTCTAACACTAAAAAACACATTAGATACTTTCACAACTTCTTTCAAAACTCTTTTTTATCAAAATAACACCAAAAGAAAGAGATTAAGATGCAAATGCGATAAATGGCAGAAATCTGTCAAAAATAGAACATCAGGTAAAGATCGATTTTTTCAAAACTATTCTGTTGCTCAAATAGAAAAGTGGTCTTCTAAGAAAACTTTATTATATAAATCAGGATTAAGCAAAAAAAAACTCAGGTCATTTTGTATTTTCTGTGATTTTTAACGGAATTAACAGTGGACAACAGAAATCTGTTTCTTGCGCAGAAATCCGAAATATAGACTCAACTTTCCACTAGAGGCTTTACTTGGATCAACAAAAACACAAAAGAAAAGATACAGAGGGGTTTCTAAGGAAATATAAAACACCCAGGTGCAAAGCACACCAAATAAAACGAAGGAAAAGGGGTTGAAAACAACGAAATAAAACGGGTTGTCTCCCGGTAGCGCTTTTCTTTAACGCCTTTCAGCTAGGCATAAAAGGGCAAAGATGCTCACATAAGAAATATGAATTAAGAAAAAGAGAGCATCAAGAAGAAAGTATAAAACAAATTTAAGTCTAACCCACTTCCTATGCATAGGAATCTTGTAAAGAAATAAATTAAAGAAGCTCAAACTAGAAATCATGGGAAGGTAGAACAAGAGCAACTTCAAAACTTTCAACAAAAAGAGAGGTGTTTTAGTAACATGAAAATTCCTACAACCATAGTTTCCTCTCTCATAATAATTTTCAGTAGAATCATGAACAAACTCAACAACATAATTATCACATAAAGCATGTTTTTCATGGCCTAAAAGCACACAATTCATTTCAAGCTCAAAAAAAGTGGGATCAATATTTAAAAGCAGCTCCTCTTTTTTTCCCACTTTTAGAAATAGCAAAGCAAGATGATTGATCACTCATAAAAGGTATAGGAAACATTATAGAAATACTATTTTCAGTAGCATTATAATTCATAACATCAAGTAAGATAGGACCATCATCAAGAGAATTATGATAAGATTTATCTAAGTAGCATGGATTATCATAAATAACAGTAGCAATACCATTCTCACAAGTTTCATTCATAGTAGTATCAAGTTAACAAGTATAGCAAGTATCAATTTCATCAAATAATGTATGAGTTAAAGAGTTACTATCATTGGGAGGTAGAGATGGGTAGCTCCATTCTTACTCCTCTTGATCATCACTCTCCTCCTTTTTTCATCCAATGAGCTTCCAGAGTCAGCAATTTCTTCTTCCATAGGCTCCTGCAAGGCATCAGTTACTTCCTTAGGTTGTGAGAATTTATTAAGATATTCCATTATGCAGTAATTACAATCCTTGTAATTTTCAAAGCAATATTCAAGTATAGCATAAATCTCATATTTATAAGGTGCATCATCAATACTTTCAAGCAAATAGGCAATTTCGAATGCACCCTTCCAAGCAATAAATTCTTCACTTTGTTCCACATCATATAATTCATAATTTCTCTTAACATAAGAAGATATGGTAACATTATCATTATACTCACATTGAAAAGGGAGTTGTTTATACTTCCTACAGCTACATGATTTATCAAAGCAATAAGTAACATTATAAGTAGAGCACAAGTTTTTAGCATAGTCATGCAATTTATTAATTTGCTCCCATAAGTATATCCCTTTTTGTGACAAGCGGTGTTCCTTCTAATGTTTTTGTTGTTCATCTGTGAACCCACCTTTCCTAAAAGATCTAGTTTCAAAGACATCATAGCAAGCATAATAAAGCAAAAATAGCAAGTGAATGCTTCACTTGAAAATACTTGAGTCGCCCTTTTATGCCATAAAGTAAACTAATTTTTGTGTGTGTTTTTGATAAAGAGAAGAAAAACAAGACAAAAATAAAAACAAGTCAATAAACAAAATAAAGAGGTTGAGAGTGAGAGACTCCCCTTGCCAGGAGACTTCTTCCACCCCGGCAACGGCACCAGCAAAATCCTTGATGCGCTTTGTTGGGAACCCCAAGAGGAGGTTGTGATGAGCACAACGGTAGGAGTTTTCCCCTTAGTTAAGAACCAAGGTTATCAATCTAGTAGGAGAAAGAGGACCTTCGGAAGGTTGATTCCGCTGACGGTGGTGCTGGCGCTTCACCGGTGTCAGCAACAACGTGGAACCCGCGCACAACACAACCAAAATACTTTGCCCCAACGGTACAGTGAGGTTGTCAATCCCACCGGTCTTGCTGAAAACAAAGATTAGACGTATAGTGTGGAAAGCAGTGTATGCTTGCAGTAAGTAAAGAGAGCAGGAAATTGTTGTGGTTTGTTTAACAATGTGGAAAATCGATCGGGGTTCATAGGTTCACTATTGGTGTCTCTCCATAAAAGATAGCATGCTGAGTGAACAAATTACAGCTAGGCAATTGACAAATAGAGGTTGCACCGTAGTGCACAATATGACATGAAGATTACTATGATATTTAGTGCGGGCATTACAACAAGATACATAGACCGACATCCATATGCATCTATGACTAATAGTCCACCCTCAAGTAATCATCCCAACCCCCTTAGGTATTAAGTTGCAAGCAACAGATAATTGCATTAAACAAAGTGTGTAATGTAAGCAATGATTATGCACGCGGGCAGTCTCACCGCTTTTTTCTCCCTAATGGCAACAGCACATCCCCCCTTCACGTTTCTGTCACTCAAGCAAGGTGGTGAGGAGGCATGAACCACTATCGAGCATAAATACTCCCTCTTGGAGTCACCAGCAACTAGTTGACCAGAGCAACCACTAGCAACGGAAAGCATGCAAGATCACAAATAGCATATGCAAATAAAGAATATAATCAACTTGGCATAAGTTTAATATTCATCGGATCCCAGCAAACACAGCACATAGAATTACATAAGATCAATCTCGATCATGATAGTCAGCTCACGAGATCTAAACATGGAGGCATATGAGGAGAAGACAACCATCTAGCTACAACTACGAACCCGTAGTCCAAGGATGAACTACTCACGCATCACTCCAGAGGCAGGCATGGTGATGTAGAAGCCTCCGGTGATGATCTCCTCTCCGGCAGGGTGCCGGAAACAGTTTCAGAACCCCCTGATATAGGGTTGACGGTGACGGCGGCTGCGAAACGTTTCGGGGATTTTTGATCAGGTGCTTAGGGTTTTCCATCCGGGGGGCTTAAATAGGCGAAAGGGCAGAGGCGGTGGAGCTCTAGGGGCCCCACACCCATAGGTGGCGTGGCCAGGGGGACCCGCGCCACCCTATGGTGTGGCACCCCTGTTGCCCCTCTTCGACTCCTCTTCGGTGTTCTGGATGCTTCCGGGGAAAATAGGAACTTCGGGCTTTGTGGGGTCCAATTCCGAGAATGTTTGCATAACAACTTTTCTGAAACCAAAAATAGAAGAAAACAGGGAACTGACACTTGGCATCTTGTTAATAGGTTAGTCCGAGAAACATATAAAAATGCTATAAATAAGGGAGAAAACAAGTAGCAATTGGCAAAATATGATCATGGAGCATCAGAAATTATAAATACGTTGGAGACGTATTAGTCTACCAACTCTCAAACAATGTGTCTTTTCGGAAAGGCGGATGTGGGGTGGTTGTGGCATCGCCGCTTATCCCATGTCAACATGAGAACTTTGCAAAGTCTTCACAAAGGTGGCCTCATCCTCGGACTAAAAGAAAATGTTTCCTTTTCCAAAGATCGCGTTTGTAGGTCATGTATTGAAGGAAAGATGCATGATGCCGCCCACAAGGCCAAGACTATTATATCATCAAAGAGGATCTTGGAGCTTCTCCATGTTGATCTCTTTGGTGCCGTGCCCGGGGCAAGTCTTGGTGGCAAGAAGTATTGTTTGGTGATTGTCGATGACTACTCAAGATACACTTGGGTTTATTTCTTCAAGTGCAAGAGTGAGACCCAAGAAACTATCATCGACTTCACCAACCAAGTACAACGTCAACATAGTGTCCAAATCGTGGCCATTAGGAGTGATAATGGATCCAAGTTCAAGAACTACACTTTGAGTGAATTCCTTAGTGATGAGGGTATTCGTCATCAATATTCCTCCACCTACACCCCTCAACAAAATGGTGTAGCCGAGCGGAACAATAGAACTCTATTGGATATGGCAAGGACAATGTTGGAGGGGTATTCTTATCCCTAATATCTATGGGCTGAAGCCATTTCCACCGCATGCCACTCCTCCAACCGCCTCTACATCCGCAAGGGCTTGGACAGGACTCCATATGAGATCCTCACTGGCAACAAACCCAACGTCTCCTACTTCCGTGTATTTGGTTGTAAGTGCTTCTATTTGATCAAGTGTGTTCGGTTGTCTAAATTTCAAACCAAAACCATTGAGGGTATATTTGTTGGTTACGGTGCCAAATCCCACACTTACAGAGCCTTTGAAAAAGCCTCATGGATTGTCATAGAATATTGTAGTGTGGTTATCGAGGAAAATGATGGCTCCTAAGTGGCGCAATTTCATGTTTCTAATGTAGATGTTGAAATGCCTCAAGAAGCCATAGGAAGGAAGGGTGTGGGATTTTTCCGCCCCATTGAGGGACACCTTATGGCGACTGGTGCCAAGTGGAGCCCTCCTCTACAATGGAAGAACAAGCCAAGGAGCCAAGTGATGCACCTAACCAAGAACATGTTGATGACCCTCCTCTCATTGACCAAGTTACTACGCAAGATGCAACCACTCCTATCATTCAAGCTAGCCAAGGTCAAGGCCAAGATCAACCATCCTCATCCTCCTCTCCTCATGTTGAAGCTAGTGTTGAAGTTGTTGTTGTTGATGATGATGATGATCAAGGCCAAGTTGGTCAGGACGGGGACCCAAATGATCAAGATGATCAAGTGATTCCTCCTTGCAATAATGAGGAGATCGAAGCCATCGTGCTAGAAGGATAAGAAGAGCTTTGAAGCATATTGATGCTCAAGACAACAAAGTGTTGGAAGATGTTCAAGATAGAAGATCCACAAAAAGGCAATTGGCTCATTTTAGTGAGAATCAAGCTCACATATCTATGGTGGAACCAAATAAAGTGTTTGAAGCTCTTGAGGACTCTGATTGGGTTGAAGCTATGCATGATGAGCTCAATAACTTTGAGCGCAATAAAGTTCGGAAGCTAGTTGAGAAGCCCAAAGATTTCCATAATGTTATTGGCACTAAGTGGGTATTCAAGAACAAGAAAGATGAGCATGGTATTGTCATAAAGAACAAGGAAAGATTGGTGGATCAAGGCTACACTCAAGTGGAAGGAAGTGAATTTGATGAGACCTATGCTCCCGTGGCTCGCCTTGAGTCCATCCGTATCCTTCTTGCATATGCGTCTTCGCATAATTTCAAGTTGCAACAAATGGATGTCAAAAGTGCTTTCTTGAATGGTCCAGTAAAAGAGTAGGTATATGTTAAGCAACCTCCGGGGTTTGAGAACCTCAACTTTCCTAACCATGTCTACAAGCTCGATAAGGCGCTCTATGGACTTAAACAAGCACCACGTGCATGGTATGAGCACCTTAGAGAGTTATTGGAAGACCGTGGTTTTGAAGTTGGGAAGATCGAACCCACCCTTTTCAAAAAGAGGGTAAAGGGAGAGCTTTTCATATGCAACTCTATGTGTATGATATTATCTTTGGGTCAACTAACCAAGCTTTTAATAATGAGTTCTCAAAGCTTATGTCTGACAGGTTTGAGATGACCATGATGGGAGAGCTTAAATTATTCCTTGTCTTTGAGATTAAGAAATTGGCTCGTGGTACTTTCATTTCTCAATCCAAGTACACCCAAGACATGCTCAAGATGTTTAATTTCCAAGGTGCAAAAATGAAGCCATCTCCTATGCAAGTCAAATGCCACCTCAAGCGCAATCTGGATGGTAAAGATGTGGACCAAAAGTTGTATCGCTCTATGATTGGTTTTTTGCTATATCTTTGTGCATCTAGGACCGATATCGTTTTGAGTGTAGGTGTGTGTGCAAGGTATCAAGCGGCTCCTAAGCAAAACCACTTAGTGGTGGTCCATAGGATCTTACGGTATTTGGTTGATACCTCAAGGTTTGGTTTGTGGTACCCAAAGGGGGCACAATTCTCTCTCAAGGGGTACACGGACTCGGATTGGGCCGGTGATCAAGATGATAGGAAGTCTACTTCCGGGGCTTGCTAGTTTCTTGGTAGGTCCTTGGTGAGTTGGTCTTCCAAGAAGCAAAATCGTATATATCTCTCCACCGCCGAAGCCGAGTATGTGGCGGTCGCTAGTGCTTGCACCCAATTTCTAAGGATGAGGAAAACTCTCAAAGAGTATGATGTTAACTTGGATAAGGTGCCTCTCATGTGTGACAATGAAAGTGCCATAAAGATCGCCTACAACCTCTTGCAACACACAAGGACGAAGCATATTGAGATTCGTCATCATTTCATCCGGATCATGTGGCAAGAGGTGATATTGAGCTAGCATATGTCCCCACCAATGATAATCTCGCGGACATCTTCACGAAGCCTCTTGATGATGCAAGATTCATGTTCTTGAGAAATGAGCTAAATATCATTGATTCTAGGAGTTTGACTTGAAGATCTTGCACACACCCCTATAGTTGATACGTGTTTGGGTTTAGGTGTAGGAATGGACATAGGGGGAGTGTTATCCTAACACATTGGGTTCTCCCTCCCCCCATTATGCCCAAAGCAAAAATTCATTGTTATCTCTCTTTTTCTAATGTTGAATTGTGATATTCAATGTCGAGTAATTGGCCATGCACCCAAGATATATCTTCGTGGTAACATACCATAATCTCTTACATGGTGGCTTAGGCCGACAACCTGTTCTCTTGAAGAGTTGGTTGTTGCTTGGTTCTTATTTGGATTTTATTTGACTTCTTTCTCTCTTTGCGAGTCCTTGTTGTCGTTTGGGAAACACACACTCTCTTTTCCTTATTCGAGTTTTGATTTACTTGCAAAAGCTTGAGTGTGTAGTACCATCTCAGTTTGAGCTCTTATCCCAAGCCTCATGTTCCCCACCCTCAAACAAATTCTACTCCAAAACTTTTATCTTTTGATATCTCGTCGGAAGGAGGGACCCTGGCTAGCGGTACTACCGCCAGTCGCAGAGGTACTACCGCTGCAACTGACATTAGCACCCAGCACACGGTACTACCGGGTATCACTGACGGTACTACCGCTACAGGAGATCGTGCCCTGCATAAACTCCAGGAGCGGTACTACCCCGCTGTATCGGTAGCTCCAGGTGGGCAGTACTACCGCTGAGTACATCGGTACTACCGATGCGGACGAAATCCGTGGGGTTAAATACGGATCTGGGAGAGGGAGTTACCCTTTTACCTCCTCTCTCCCTCATTCATCCCCCACATCGGACCTCGCCGCCGCTGCTCCTTCCATCCGTCGGGGAGGGTTCTCTTAGCGATCGAGTGCTCCTCTCATGCCGGAGGAAGCCCGGGGATCACCTCCAACCTCTTCTCCACGATGATGAGCTCCGATAACACATCCAATCTCTCTCCCTCGAGTAATCTTGTGAGATGAAGTTGTTTAGGGTTCTAGAGATCTCCTAGTCTAGAAGTGTTTTGATGTGCTGCCTAGATGAGTAGATTCCCTAAGACTTTTTGGTGCAATTTGTCTCGGTTGGAATCGGTTGTCCCGTTGGGTACCATGGCAGACCCGCCTGTAGAGGTTCTACCACTAGGAACAGCGGTACTACCGCTATGGCTGGGACTGCTGGAGACAGTGGTATTACCCTGGCTCCCGACGGTACTACCGCTTCCTGGAACTTTTTGCACTTCTAATTATTTTGCGAATCTTCTCATAGATCATTTGATTGAAGTTTGCCTTACCTCATTGCTATCCCCCTATGCTATCTTAGGTGCAAGTGCTAGTGGTTCCAAGGGTGGAGGTCGCAAGCGTGTGGCTAAGAGGACTCGGAAGAATCCCGAGGAAGATGAGGCTCCTGAAGTGATGCCATAGTGAAATTTGACTAGGAGGCAGAGGTCTGTGTTGATGAAATCTCAGGCTTCTAGGGACAAGTCTGTTGCTCTCATGCCTGATGAGCAGTTCCGTAGAGAGAGGAGAACCAACCCTTACACCAAGCCTAGGGATCCAAGGGTAATGAGTGCTTCTGGACTCGCTTCCAGGAGCGCATATTTTATGAGGAGTAAACGCCGAATAGGAACAAAGTGGTAACCCAATTCTCCATCAGTGTGCCTTTCATGAGATCCAAGATGGATTACTTTGGTGAAGCTCTAGAGATTTGTGAGGAGTTTGGTCTTCTAGATTTCATTGAGATCAACGAAGACTATGATGAGAATCTCGTGGGCCAATTCTATGCCACACTTTACTTCCATACTGATGAGAGGAGGATCACATGGATGACCAAGGATCAGAAGTTCTCTGCTTCTTGGGTTGAGTTTGCTACTTTGTTGGGTCTGCAGGACTTTGGGGAGGTTCCTGATGCTGCTTTCTCCTCTATCTTCTTCCGGGTTCCCTACCCGGAGAAGTATATGGCTCCTCAGGACATGTATGATCTTTATATCCTGGGCCGTGCTATGGTTGGTCTCTCCAAGAATTTGCTGCCAGTGTATGACATCCTGCACCGGATCTTCCGGAACACTCTTGCTCCTCGTGTTGGAAACTTCGATCAGATCCGTGGCTCTCTCATTTATTTTATGGTCCATACTCATAGGCGTCATGGTGATGGTCTCAGGCTCGATATCATGGATATCATTTGGAATGAGATGTACAACTCTATGATGAGGAGGAGGGTTCCAGTCTTTTCTTCTCTTGTGTTCAGGCTCATTGCTACTTCTTGGCGCCATGCACAGATCCCTAATGCTCTCTTGGACAATGACCAAGAGCTCACTACTCACCACGTCAAGGAGCTTCGTATCAATAAGCACGCGTCTCCTCTGCTTGGTCCTGATGATCTTGGTCCTGACACTGATGGCTCTAGTGATTATGACTTTGAGATGGAGGGAAGGGCTCAGAAGAATGGGTTTCACAAGTGGATGACTGGGACTCCGAAGAAGGTCTTCCGTCGTCAGATTGATATGGAGAACAAGGCTAATCTTGCTCATGTTCGTAGCAAGAAGGAACATCAGGTGACTCGTGACAGGTTTGCCCATCTCGGGGTGCCTGTTCGTCCTGGCTCTAAGGATAGGATCACTGGCTCCAAGGAGTGGAAGTCTAAGCATGGTGGCTCTTGGGTGGATCCGTACATTCTTGATGATGATACCACTTCCCATGAGCCTTGGACTCGTGGTGATACTGAAGATGAAGTGGAAGATGTTAACTCTGAGGAGGAGCATGGTCTTGGAAGCCCTGCAAGCGCCTCTAGCCCCAATGAGTGACCTCCACAGACGTTAGCATCACCTCTTCCCTTTTTGGTGTCTTGATGCCAAAGGGGGAGAGAGTTCTATTTAGGGTCGTCTTATATTTTCTTGGGTGGTTGAGGAAAACTTTGTCTTTGTGGTGTGTCTCGTACTTGTGTTATTTGTGGATTTTATCGTTTTATCTTGTTGGTTTATGGATTTTATCTTGTTGGTTTATGGATTTTATCGTTTTATCTATTTTTTGTCAAGTGGTTCTATTGTTACATCTTTTACTCTTTCTGGGTCTCTAAAATATAGGGGGAGCACACATTCTAAAGGGAACAAAAGTTTATCTCAACAGCAAACATTCTTGACGTACCACTTGTTTGTCTCAAGAAGTGCTCCACCTAAATTTTAACGACCTCTCTTAGTGGTGTTGTCATCAATATCCAAAAAGGGGGATATTGAAAGTGCATTTGCATTTGATCTCTCATTTGTTTTGGAGTTGATAACAACACGATTAAGGTTCTAACAGTGCGTTTAAAATATTTCAGGAAATATCATCTCGACGCAAAAAGGAAGAGTGCAAACTTCCAAAGCCACCCAAATCAACTTTGTTCAGTGGTACTACCGGACGCTCCAGTGGTAGTAACGCTAGCTCCAGCGAGTGGTAGTACTGCTAGTAGTACCGCAAGAAGTACCGCCAATATGAAATTGGCTTCTGTTCCAGCGGTACTGGTCCAGTAGTACCGCTGGGACTTAGTTGATTGAGGAGCAACACTTCCCACGGCGGTAGTACCGCTCCTTCTAGGAAGCGTAAGTACTGCTGGCAGTATCGGTCAAAGTACCGCCAGGGGAGTTTTGCTCGCAGTAACCTTTACGGTACTAGAGCGGCAGTGCCCTAGTACTACCACCAGCCAATTCGAGTTATTTCGAATTCGTGGACAGCGGTAGTACCCGTGGGCCTAGCGGTAGTACCGCCGCTGGAAGTACTGCGGTACTTCCACGGTAGTACCACTCGCGCCCTTTAGCTGGGACCTCTCTAGTACCTCTCTGGTTGACAGCGAGCGATAGTACTGTTGACCCCAGCGGTAGTACCAGCATGCATAAAAAGGGTCAAACGGCTAGTTGTGGGGAGGGGGCTATAAATACCCCCATCCCCTTCTTCTCCAAAGGGTTTCTCGAACCAGTATTGAAGACAAGCATTTATTGGGCCTCCAAAAGCTAGATTTCTCCCAATCCCTCCACCCAAACTCGTTGATACTTGGAGGATTGAAGCAGAAGACCCCAATCTACATCTTCACCGAGCCATTCTTCATTTCCCCCTCATTCTCTAGATGGATCTCGTCTAGAGTTTCCTTATGGAGAACCTAGACTCCATTGCTACACTTGTTGGTGATTGGTGATTGTTGGGAGCCCCCAATTTGGTTGTGGATGTGTTCCCCAAGCTTGTTTGTAAAGGATTCGATTCCCTCCTCAAAGGGGATCAATAGTGGAAGGTGGACTAGGCCTTTGTGGCGGGGTTCATCGGAGAATAGGGTGAGGCCTTTGTGGCGTTGAGTAGGCCTTCGTGGCGATCTCACACCCCTCCAACGAGACGTACTCCCATAACAAGGAGGAACTCGGGAATACATCGTGTCTCCGTGTGCTTCATATCGGTTACCTCGTTCCCTTTCTCCTTTACTTGTGCTTGATTTGTGTTTGTGCTTGTTCTTGTCATATAGGTAAATTCACTATAGTTGCATTATCTAGAGAATTTACCTTTGTGTCAAGCCTAATCTTGAAGAAAAATTAAAATTGGTCTTAGAACCTATTCACCCCCCTCTAGGTGCCCTAACTATCCGTTCAATGGGGTTGGCCAAATGTTCACGGATTTGTTTCGGACACAAAGGGGAATATGAAGAACAGAGGAAGAACACAACACAACACACATGATAACTTGGGAGGTAGCCTTCGATCATAGAAACAAATCTACCTACCAGTTGATGGTACCTTTCTCTCACCAGTGGACCAACCGTACCAATAGAACTAGAAGAGGAGAGATCGTGAGGTAGAATCACCTTCCGAGAGATTGGCAAACGCTCGGTGGAATCCATAGGGGGAGAGACCGTAAAGTAGAATCATCCAATCGAGAGACTTTGCGTAAGGAGAGGCCTTGATACGATCCAGTATGTAAATCTATGGAGTAGCCTTTATAGATTCCACAAAGGGAGTTCATAGGAGTAACATGCTCAAATCTCAGTTCATCTCTTCTCTAACCCTAGGAGGAGAAGGAGGGAGGGTATTTATAGTACTTGGGCAAAGGGGTCGGTGAGAGTATGTGGGGGTAGGTGGATACACGGCCAAAGACCAAATCTGTCTGCAAGCAGGGGCGCCGGATGGTCCGACATTTCAGGCGCCAGATCATCCGGCGCCTGATGCTTGATACGTCATAAATGTATCCTTAATTTCTGATGTTCCATGTTGTTATCATGCCATATGATACATGTTTTCCTTAAACTTTATGTCATTTTTATCGATTTCCCGGGACTAACCTATTGAAAAGATGCCATAGAGCCAGTTCCTGTTTTCTGCTATTTTTAGTTTCAGAAAAGTTGTTCTGGAAATATTCTCGGAATTGGTAAAATTGAAGCCCGAAAGTCTTAGAATTCCTGAAGGTTCCACGGTGTCCCGAAGAGACCCGGAGGGGGGGCCTAGAGCCCCCACACCATGCCACCGTGCGGGTGGGCCCCTGGCCGCGCCGGCTAGTTGTGTGGCCCCCTCGGGCGCCCACCAACATTGCACTTTCGCCTATATATGCCCCCAATGCATAAACTGTAGCGTTCCCACATTTAAATAATGTAAGGAAACCTGTGTTATTGTGCTAGTCCCTGGATCAATTGCTAGCACCACAGTACAAAATGAAATATCATGCAAATGCATCAAATTCTATTACATCATATGATCCAGTGTTTACAAAATAGGATTACAACTTTCATAGTCTTAGAAGACTAGCAGAAAACAAAGATATACAGCGGAAAACATAGAACTACATTGAGCCCATCTTCTTCATTTGCCACAGGTAAAACATGTTGGCGATAGTCTCGAGATCCTAAACGAAATCCTCACTCGTCTTCAGAAATTTCTGCAATATGGAATATGCATCCACAAGGGAGTCAATACAATTTAATGTATTGGCAAGTAACACTATGGTGGATATAAATGGCAAGACTAATACTATATGCTTATTTGGCTGAGTGGAGTTTCGTTAAGTTTGCATAAAGCCAGTTTTCTCCTATCTTTTATCATAAAACAATTTCATCTATAATAGGTATCACTGATAGAAATCAATGAACTTTAACTAAAATTAAGGAGTACCACTGATAGACATCAGGGTAAACTCCTACCCTTGTTCACCCATCAAAATTTTATTATGAAGTTGGCATGATGAGATTCTTCCGTCATTCCTTGTCCAGCTGCTCATAGTTGTCCATAACCGGGGACACGGTTAAGATCTTAGTTTGTTGACTCTGCAGAGTTTGTCCACTTTCACCTTTAGACTCAAATCAGCCCAAACATCCTATACACCCTGAGTGCATTAAGGAAAGGAGAAGATAGAGACGAGATCTTTCAGAAGAAATTCCACCACCGTCAGGCTTGACCCGTTCCAACCTATACCCCCTACATCTGCTAGTCAAGCACTGGTGAGTTCATTCAACTTAGTTGATCAAGACAGAGCCCATATGACCAAAGGCTGCACGGGAAGCTACTAAACTTAGAGGGACATGGTAATCTCTTTTTTCCTGGGTGGCCATCCTCAAGTGACAACCTCAAGTGGAATAACCCTTAGACAAGGGCCCTGAGGAAACACTCAACATAAACCAGTCTTACCACTTCCACCCAGGTGATTCATTAAACTTAGTAGTTTTATCCTTAACATCCAAATAAAACATTTGAAGAGCATAGCAATTCCACTAAGTTCAATGTCTTCTATACTACAAGGATATACAAGGATGGCTACACAGTACTTGGGATATTTAGCATAGCATAATATAACTTAGTAAAATTTCCTATCATGCATACTACTCAAAACTCTATAATGCATATAAAAATAATAGGTAGTTGATGGTGTGTTACTTGCCTTGTTGAAGTTGGTGAATAAATCACACTCTCTTCACAAAAGATCGTTGCTCTCCGTACAATCTATTCATTGAAAACACAATAACAAAATAAAAAATCATTATACCAAACAACACATACAAAGCAACAATGATGGAAAAGGGGATGTAACCAAGTTGGCTAGGGCAAGGTCAAGGTTTGAGTTGGAAGGTTCATTCTCTCTTGGTTCAATACTTGTTAAGGGGTTTCCAAGAGTTCACCAAGTTGATCTCACTATTTCAACTAAAATAACACATAATCATGTGTAAAACTTAGTTTCTTTTCATCAAAACATTTGAGTGATCTAAGTTAGTCCTTCCATTTTTGTTTAGGGTAGGTATAGGTTCAACTAACTTCATAACAATGGAGATAATAAGTTAAAGTCTTCGGATTTTACATCTGGGTCAAGGGTTGGACAAAAACAACTTGTTATTCTTCAACTTGTGTGGATTGCTCCTGGTCTTCACATCTTGTCTTCTTGAAGATCATCTTCATGCTTCTATTGTAGACTTATTCCTTGGATGGATTCTTATCTTGGTCTTGATAAATTCTTCATGGCCTTCTCACTAGTTGGTCCAAGGTGGGATGGGCACAAATACTACTAAGTCAAATTGGAAAGAAATGGGAAGAAAGATAGAAAGAGAGAGGGAGATGTTTTCTTATGGATTTCTTCAATCTTTGTCGAGACATCGTAGTAGTTTTCATAGACGGGGGTGCCATGAGACTACGGGTAGAGACGTGGGGAAACGTGGTTGCGCTAAGGACGAAAACACAGGATTTACCCAGGTTTAGTATGTCGTAATAATACGGCGTTCCTACTCCTGCAAACTCACTTATTCAGGTCTAAAGCCTGTGTATACAAAGCACAACGTGAGGTTCTGTTGGCTATTCGCCGAGGATCAACCTCTCGGCGAGTTAGCTAGTAGCTTCTTGTCTATCTATCATATCTCCCGTCCGACTTTATATAATAGCCGGGTTAGGGCATACAGAGTAGGAAACCTAGAATACTACGTCAACTATTAACTTGGAAAGTAAGGAATCCGCCTTCTACTCCAAGCCAGATCACATGGGTCGTGATCCGGGTTCTTCTAGAATCCGGCTTCTGTGCGTCAGCTTACTGGGCCGCCCAATGGACCGTAGCCCACTACCACTTGGGCCACCCGGGTAATCCGGCACTTTAGACTACCATCCGATATACCCCTATTCGGTATATATCCGATAGTAGCCCCCAAGAAGGATCGAGACTCCGTTTACGCCGTCTTTCGCCAAATGCATCTTTCCGAGAAATATCGGCCTGCAGTCTTGATTCTTCTTTTCTTCCTTCAAAAGAGATGGTAACGTAAAACTCGGAATCCAGAAAATACGGCTTTTCTCACACGATCCTTCGCGGAGAAGGAACTTCCTACGTCAGCGCTTAAGACTCGTTGACGCAAGGGACGTTTGGGTTACAGGCGAGAAAACCCAGAAACATCTCTCTGACAGATTCTCGCGGGAAACGAGGAGATAAACATAATCATCCTGTCGATTCATTTCCCGGATTTTCCGGCGAGTGACACGCGTTGGACATCCAACGGTCAAAAGATCCGTTAGCACGCATCGTGACGGAATTCCGGCTATAAATAGCCATCTTCGTCCTCTGGAAAAACCTTCCGCTCTCACCCCGCACGCCATTCCAGCGCCCAAGCTCGCAGCAGAGAAACTCCCGAACGCGAATCGCGCCCAAGACCTCACCAGAGACGACCTAGCACCGCCACTCGATGGCTTCTCCGTCGTCTTCACCAGCCCGCGCCGTCGCCCAAGAAATCAACGAGATAATCAACACTTTGGATCCACAACTGGATTCCCAAGTGCACACCACCGGCGATGAGCCGGCGAAGACCACGGGCACCGCGGCGGGCGAAGGAAACCTCTCCGCCACCGCAGATCCTGCGGGTTCCTCCTCTGCGCCCACTCCGCCGTTCGCTCCCGAAACGGCAGAGGAAAAACTTACGCTCGTTGGCGACGAGCTCGCAGCCGCGGAAGCCGCCGCTTCCGCCGCCGCCGGAGCCGAAGAGGAGATGGAGTCTGCCGGCAACTGGAGTGCCTGTAGCATTCCGTCGTCCCTCCTTCCGACAATGGAGAAGGAGGGGCTTGTTCTGAAGGGCAAATGGCAGCTCCCGGAGGACAAGACCGAGCCCGTGCCGAATGACGGAGAACGGGCTCTTCTCTCCTCCCACCTTCTTAGAGGTATGGGTCTCCCACCTTCTGCCTTATTCCTCCAGATCCTCTCCCACTACAACATCCATCCACATAACCCACCACCAAATTCCATCCTCTACTTAGCCGGATTCCAGGCCCTTTTCGAGGGTTATCTAGGTATAGCGCCTAGGCTGGATTTCTGGCTGTACTGTTTTGGGGTTAAGCGGAACTCTTCGGAGGGCGCACTCCCAACTTGCGGAACCATCTCTTTCACTCTTCGGAGATTCCGAGAAGATTGGTTCCCCAAGATTAAAACATCAGAATCCGTCAAGTTTTGGACGGGTTCCTTCTTTTATCATCCCGACATTTCCTTTCCTGGAAAAACGTTCGGGGTTCCACCTTTTTCGAACACCGCTGCTGTTCCCCAAGAGAATTGGGGAACTGAGGCAGTTCAAACCCTGCCGCCTGATCTTCTAAGGATCAAGCGGCGCATCGCCAAACTCGTCACTTCTGATCTGCCTTTAACCGGCATGGACACAGTCCTTTGCTGGTTGAATAGGCGGATCCAGCCCTTGGCCAACCACGGTGCTCGCCTTCTCTGCGAGTACACAGGAGCCAGCGACGAAATGCGGACATCCGACAAGGACTGGTCCGCAAAAGATTTGCGGCGGCGCGTGAATCAGTTGGTTGCATCACACGACCAATATGAAGAAAGCCGGCCAATGTACACTGCCGAGAATCCGGCTCCCAAGGTATAATTCTTCGCCTCTTGGGGCTTAAATTCTTTCTCGTTTTACTCGGTTTTTGTGTTTTTGACTTAACTTTTCCTTTTCAACAGATCGCTGATCTTCCTGAATTGGATCTCGCTTCCGATGCTGAGCTGGAAACATTGCGTGCCACCTTTGCGGGTGGGCGAAAGCGCAAGAAGATCTCCTCATCCCAGGAGATCATCGATCTTGACGGAATTCCCGTCGCCACCTCCAGGTTTGAACATCTGGGTTATTTTCCTTTGTCGAAATTTTTCTTTCATCTTCGGGGTATTAACTTTTCCGGCATTTTGCTTTGTTTTTATTCTACCTCCCTCTACTCTAAAGCCAAAAAAGCTGAAGAGGCATAAGGTTGTGTCCAACAGAGGCCCTCATCCTGCCCCTGCTACTGCTCCAAACACGCCGATCACAATAACAGAGGAGCATGCCGCAGCCCCCACCACCGAGTCTCTGGAGACCAGCCAGCCCATTGTGCCGGAAATGGTCACGAGGGAAAGGGCGGCTCCTGAGGTGGGAGGTTCTTCTCGGACAACTGAGGAGGAAATCCCCACCTTTGACAAGGACTTCAAGAACATCAGCGATGGCCTTAGCGCGGCCGGAACTCTTTTTGCTGAGTATGCAAAAGAGTTCACTGAGAACTTAACCGGGTTACAGCGGATGAGCCAGGTATTATCCTCAGCCTCCAAGCATTAGGTAA
The DNA here is from genome assembly GCA_028641055.1 of Alopecurus myosuroides. Classification (NCBI taxonomy): domain Eukaryota; kingdom Viridiplantae; phylum Streptophyta; class Magnoliopsida; order Poales; family Poaceae; genus Alopecurus; species Alopecurus myosuroides. Next base: position 290,580,418 of record CM054059.1, read on the forward strand.
AATGTCTACTTTTCACTTGATGCTTTTCAATATCATGATTTTTTCATTTCCGTGTTCCAGCAAACCGCTGAAACCATTAACATGGAAGTTTTCAACAAACTTTTCATCAAGAATAAGGAGGTTAGAAACCTTCTTTCTATTCTTGACGCGAAAGATGCAGAGCTGGCATCATCTCAGCTACAGCTGTCGGAGACAACAGGTATATTTTGATTCTCTGAAGTTCCTTATCGAGTTTTTTGTCTAAGTACTTTTCCAAGTTTTTCTAAAACTCGGAATTTTGTTCCTTGCTTTCCAGCTGCTTTGGCTAAGGCCAAGGAAATAGCTGAAGATGCCGGCAATGCCGCGATTCTCCGACAAGAGAATTTGGACCTTCATAAGGATCTTATGAAGGCTCAAAAGGATCTGGAGGCCAGCAACATGGCCCTTGGGATTGCTCAATCCAAGGCCTCCCAGCAGGCGGACAAGGACAAGGCTACTATCCAAGACTTTGAGAATGCCTTAACCCTTCGCCTTGAGGAAGGCTCCGAGATGGACAAGATTCTCGGTAAGTTCCTATCATTTACCAGTTTTTCCATGTATTAATTTCCTTCTCTGTTTTTTCGCTAACCTTTTGGTTGCTTGTCTGAAAAAAAACAGGAGATAACCCAAAACTTACTCGGATTGAGAAAATCCGAGCTTTTGGGAAGGTATGGACTGCGATCAGGGCTGCCGGCATGCAGCTGGTCAACAAGTTCCTTCCCTCAAGTACTGGGGAATTCTCGGAAGTTGAAAAACTTCCGGAAGCTATCCTGGAGGTGGCGGAATCCAAGGAGTCCACCTTGCGCTCCGCAGCACGGGGTGGTGCGCGCATGGCCCTAGGCCTTATGCGTATGCATTACCCTAGTGCCAAGTCTTGGCGCGTGGCGTCCGGTATCCCTCTTGGATACTCGGAAACCCAGCGGACCACCATCTTCGACGAGATCAAGGGTCACGCCACCAAGATCGCCTCCATGGTGAACATATCCATCACTTATCCAGAAGAAGCCATTCCCGAAGCCCCCGAGAACGACAGCAGCGACGAAGACTCGGATGCCTGAAGGATTCTGCTTAACCTGGATGATGAAAGTAGAAAATAGGAGCATTACTGCACTTTACAATGTAAACTTATATTGTAATGCTTCTATCCTTTTGTGTAAACAAGTACTTCGCCTTTTGCAGTTTAATTATGAAATCCTTTGCAAGTTTTCCGGGTATTTATATTCCTTTATCTTCTAAGTTCTCTGGCTTATGTGTTTTAACTGTCCTTAGTGTTTGAAATGGCTCAATAGTATTATGAATCGTCATGCCGAGTTACCGGGTTAAATCAATTAGTTCAAACTCGGAAACATGGATCATACTAAGGGCATTTTTACTAACTAGCTCCAGTGACCCAACACACAAACAATCAGATAATGCTTAGAGAATAGTAAGGAATTTTTTGAATGAAACTTGGGCACGCAGGCACAATCCGAGTTTCCTTTAGCCTTTGGTAGGCTGAAAATCATTCAGTTTTTTAAACGCCGAGCACGCAGGCACAATTCGGGTTAACATTGAGTATTTTGTAAGATCATTGGGAAATAGATAAGGTGGAATCATGTTTTGAACTATAATAAACTTGTAAAAAAACATGGATATAAGAATTCCGACAACTTTATTTCATGATCTCAAAGATGTTTACATAGAATTGAACTAAGTATAGAAGGGACGTAACTGCTGGATACTCCAGGGCCTTTTTGTCTCTCCTAGTTCGTCATCTATCTTTCTCTTTCTTTTGCGATTCGGCTTCTCGGAATCATCTTCCGTATCACGAATGTCGACAAGATAGTATGATCCATTCTTCATGGCTTTACTGATGACAAATGGTCCTTCCCATACTGGGGCCAGTTTGTGCTTTCTTTGCTGCACCAATCTTAGCACTAGGTCACCTTCTTTGAAAGAACGATGCCTTATTTTCCGACTATGATAACATCGTAAACCTTGCTGGTAGATGGCGGATCTTTGAAGCACAAGTTCTCGTTCCTTTTCTAAGAGGTCGACGGCATCCTGTCGTGCTTTTTCGGCATCCGAGTCGTCGAAATCTTGCACTCTTGGGCTATCATGGATCATGTCTGTTGGAAGGATTGCTTCCGCACCATAAACTGGGAAAAACGGGGTTTGCCCAGTTGACCTGTTTGGTGTTGTTCGAATACTCCAAAGCACGGAAGGTAACTCTTCTACCCATGCTCCAGCTGCACTATGAAGAGGAGATTCGAGTCTTGGACGTATTCCTTGCAGGATTGAGCTTTTCATTCTTTCAACCTGTCCATTGGATTGCGGGTGTGCCACAGATGCGAGATCGAGGCGAATTCCCGTTTGTCGGCAATATTTTGCCAACTCTCCAATGGAGAAATTTGTCCCGTTGTCGGTTATTATGCTGTGTGGAACGCCGCATCTCATGACTACGTCAATGATGAAATTTCTGGCAGTTACACCGTCAAGCTTTTTGATGGGTTTAGCCTCCACCCACTTGGTATATTTGTCCACAGCTACAAGCAGATGTGTAAGTCCGCCTCGTGCAGTTTTGAATGGTCCCATCATATCTAGCCCCCAGACCGCAAAGGGCCATGTAATGGGGATAGTTTTGAGTGCTTGGGCTGGCATGTTAGTCTGCTTGGCGTAATACTGACATCCTGCACATGTATTTACTATGTGCTCAGCATCTGTCTTGGCTGTTAGCCAGAAAAACCCGGCACGGAATGCTTTTTTGACTATGCTTTTTGATTGAGCATGATGTCCGCAATCCCCGGCATGGATTTCTTGCAGGATTTCTCGTCCTTCTTCTGGTGAAATACATCGCAGAAAAATTCCGGAAGTACTGCGTTTATACAAGCAATTGTTAATTACTGTGTATCCTTTGCATCGACGCTGGATCTGCCTTTGCAAGACTTCGTCTGCTCCTTCTGGGTACTTCTGATTAACTAAGAAGTTTATATATGGGATTGTCCAATCCGGGTTAATGAGCATAACTTCAATTGACTTGGAAGCTAGAGGGTAATCAACATCTCCACCTTTTATCGATGGTTCGTACAAGTGTTGGACGAATACACCTGGTGGTAGGATTTTTACTCTTTCTGATCCCATGCGGGCTAACGCATCCGCGTTCCAATTTTCCTCCCTTTTAACATGGAGTACTTAGAATCCGAAGAAACAAATGGCGAACTCGTCCACCGTTCTCCGATATTCGGCCATTATAGGGCTGATGCTGTACCAAATCTGAGTCACCGTAGCACAAAATGCGCTTGACGCCTATTTCTTTTGCAATGTGCAAGCCATGAAGCAGAGCTTCGTATTCTGCCACGTTGTTGCTGGCATTGAAGTGTATTTGTAATACATACTCCATTGTATCTCCTTTAGGGGATTTTAAAACTACACCAGCTCCAGCGCCCTCCTTCATCTTGGATCCATCAAAGTGCATGATCCAGTACTCGGACTCCGGCATTGGTGTTTTCTCCATTGCTTCCGTCCAGTCGGCGACAAAATCTGCCAAAACCTGGGATTTTATTGTCGTCCTGGGCTGATACTTAATGTCGAAGGCTGCTAGCTCGATGCCCCATTTGGCTACTCGGCCAGTCGGCTCCGCATTGTTTATTATATCCCCTAGTGGTGCTTTACATACCACTGTTATGGAATGTCCTTGGAAATAATGGCGAAGTTTTCTAGATGCGAAAAATACGCCATATGCCAGTTTTTGATAGTGTGGGTACCTTTGTTTCGACTAGGAGAAGACTTCGCTTATATAATATACCGGATGCTGGTCCGGTATGCTCTGTTCGTCTTTCATCCGTTCCACAACGATTACTGCACTGATAACCCGGTTTGTAGCCGTAAGGTACAATAACATAGTGTAACATCCCTGTTTTGCTACAATAGGGTTTGTTGTGTTGTGCTCATTTCATTCATGCATGAAAGAATTTTGAAACAATTTAAATTCGAATTTAAGTGAAACTTGCATATAAATCACTTAAAGTGATCACCCAAAATTTGTTTACAAAACATTTTCAAATTTGGGAAACCAAGTTATGGTTAGGTTGGAAATTTCATAAGCTTCCCAAAAAGTATTTTTGCCAAATTTTGTTCTTGCAAAAAGGCCCTGAAAACATGGGTTTATGTCTGTTTTTCTAAAGAAAAGGGCTCCTTTGTAGAATTTCCAAATCCAGGGGGTTTTGTGGAAAATCTTGTTTGACTTCTACCTCCAGCAGGCAGGCACCTGCGTGTCCTCCTTGCCGCCTCGCACGACCACGACCTGCTTGCCTCCTCTCGCGGGGATAAGGGCGAGGAGTTACCCTCTAGCACTCCTCTCCCGCCTGCTCACTCGCCCCATCCCTTGCTCTCTGTATCTTCCTCAACCGAAGACCAAACCCTAGCCTGCTTGCTCCGGCCACCGCTCGCCGTCGCCGTTTCTGGCCGTCCCCGACCCTGCTGAGCATGCCGTTCTTCCCGTCGTGGTCTCCTCTTCCCCCTCGAGCTCGTTCAGCAACAGAGAAGGCCGGGGAAGGACCAATTTTGTCGCCGTTCCCCGCCACGGCTGCCGCGGATTTCTCGACTCCGGCGACCATTCCGGCGCCCCCTCGCTTCCCCGACCACGCCATCCGCTTCACGGTAGCGTGGTGAGCCTCCCCATGCCCTTCATTCGCCCCCTCCCACTCCGGTTTGGCTGTTCGCCGTTGTCCGCCGTCCGCCGCCGTGTAGCTCCTCACCGGCTCGCCGCCGGTGGCGATAAAGGGGCGGCGCCACCCCCTCCTAGTTCGCTGTCGCCTCCTCTTGGCCGTGGAACACTTTAATTCGAGTTTTTCCCGCGGAATCGTTCGATTCCCTGCTCAACTGAGGAGAGCTCCTCTCTGTGATGTCAGCGTGACATCACTATCACGTCACAAATCCAGTTTTCCCTATTTTCAGAAAATGATTTAAATTACAGAAAATGTTTACTGTTTGTAAAATCAATAAATAATGTTTTATGAATCAGAAAAATATAATTAAGGTATAGAAATGTTTGGAAAAATAAACTCTATCCAAATATGTCACTTTCACCCATGTTTGATAAAGTTGATTTTGGACCATTATTTAATGTTGTTTATTTCATTTAAAAATGAAAAAATAAGTTTTTAATCAATAAAATTAGAAAATTACAAGTTATATACCAAATTGTTTAAAATGACAAATGCAACCTAGTTATGATGTTTTCAAACCAATTTGAACAACTAAAATGGTACTCACCTTCATAATCGTTCGAATTGCCCCTCCGGGGTCTATTTCGGGCAAATTTCAGTAAAATTGCATATCTGGCATACGAACCCTAGCAACCCAACAAACATGTTTAGGGATTTATTTTAGTGCATTAACTTGCTCACGCATACATATTGTGCATTGCATCGATGCCATGTTTGATTGTTGTTTCTCTTTCGGTGTTTTGCTTCTGATCGGTAGAATGTGACTCCGAAGAGAAGACCGACAACGACATGACGAATACTTGATCTTAACCGACAAGTCAAGCACTTATTCCTGAAGACTTTCTCTGGTTTTCTTGAAGCAAGGCAAGCATAGCCTCTTATCTGCCCATATATGATTTCGAAAGACTTTTCATTCTCGTACAAATGCATTCGGTTCCAATGTATCTTGAGTCATTATATAGATAGAGTTATCCTATTTATTTGCATAACCCAGATATCATGATTCAATGCTCCTAGCAGACATAGGATTTGTTTGTGTGTATCGCCATAGCCTCAAATATGCCATGCTTAGTCATACATGCCTGTTATCTCTGCTCCATCCGGTTGATGAATCAGAGCCGCGAATGAATCTAGTATGATAGTATGTTGTGGAAAGTGAAGATATCTTGTTTAATATGTTTTAAAGGTGTGGATGACGAGACCACAGAGGGTCTGTGGTGGTTGTCTCGTTCATGCCCCTAGGAGCGAGTTCTCGTCTTCGAGCCAAGACTGAGCGTGCATCCACACGGGGGATTGGATTCCCCTCGGTCTCAACTTGCCTAGTTTGTTCCATGAGTTGCCTAGTTCGGGCTTTCCATTTGGATTTGCGGGGATATCAAAACCTTTTCAAAACTAGTACGTGGCGATGTATCGGCGCTCTGCGGGTAGGTAACCGTCGAGCATTGCGCACAACGATAGAGACCCGGCAGGAGATGGCCACTCCCTATTGGCGGTCCATCTCTACTCGGAGCGACTCATGGAATAGGCGAAGCAAGGGAAAGGTCGTGGTCGACCTCCATCTGCCGGCACTTCCCGGAATAGTGCTAATGATCTGGCATTAAGAGTTGGTTGATACGTGTGGTTAAAGTTGTACACCCCTGCAGGGTTAAATATTTTCGAAAAGCCGTGTCCGCGGTTAAGGACGACTTGGTGATGGATTCTGTGATCATAGATAACTTAAACGGAATGAATAAAACTTGCTGATAACGAATGAAGGATGCCTCCTCGGAGATGCCGAGAGGGGTTACCTTGTAGCATGAGTTACCGGAACAACTGGAGGAGGTGATCTTTGAAGCACGAGGTGCTGAAATGATTTGGTGGATTAAAAAGATGATGATATCAGTAGTTGAATAGCTTCCTCATCTGTTTTCAAAATACTCCAGGAGACGTGCTATTCCTCCCTCAACTTGGAAAACAAAGATGGCTTTACGCAAAATAACCTTCATAACTCTTTCTAAAAGAAGCAGATATATAATAGGTTAACTAAGTCTTGTTGAGTACCTCCCGTACTCATGTTTGCTTCAACTTGGTTCAGGTGGAGTTCCTCAGTTCGGTGGTGTTTCAACGTGAACATCGACGAGTAGTTTGGGGTTCCCAGGTAGCAGCCTGGAATCTATGGGCCGGGACGTCGCCTTATGTTGCGGCCTCTTAGGCCTTTTTGGTTCTTGTTGATTAGCAACATAATTTGCCTTCCGTTGTCTGATGTAATGTTGGGTCATGTGACCTCTGTTTGTAAAGCTATACTCTAGTAACATCTGTTCAATAAAGCTTCATGTTTAGAGTACTGCTTTGATCGGTTGTTGGTTTCGAGCTCATTATTATACAGTTTTGGCTATGCCTGCATAGTTGTCGCAGTCGAGGGGTTGTGGAGCCGATGATCCATGTCCGAGCCCGCCTGTCGATGTGATCGGCCTGGGGCGAGGTAACCCCAGTAACCCTTGATTGTTGTTGCACTTTCTGGACACATAGCAACTCTGTATAACTTTGGTCCCGTTCCTTCAGTTTCATCCGACTCGTGGACGCTTGGGTATGCATAATTGGTTATGACTAGCATGGATACAAGGAGTAGTAGACCGGGGATCCGGACTACGTGTCGATGAATCTGGTCTGCCTGCCGTTGTTTGTTGCGGCCGGGGCTGGTAACCCTGAAGCCCGTGTGAGTCCATGGCTAGGTGCACATAACAGTATGTATATCTCTGGGTCCGGGGTCTGACAAAAGTTGGTATCAGAGCAGGACTGCCTGTAGGAAAACCTTACTGCTTGGTCGATGTTGAGTCTAGAGTTGTGAAAACTACTTTGAAACTTCAAATGATTGTGAAAACACTTCTTAGGATTCTTTTTACTCCTTATCTGGTATCGCTCTAACTCTGGGTCATCTTACCTGTTTTGATTTGAAAAGGTTTTGCTATCTCTTCTAGTCATTCAAAACCTAGGTGCCTTCTGTGGCAAGACGTTCTTCCACCCAAGTTGACCTAGTGTTATAGTTTCTGGAGTCGTGTGTGTTCCGTGTTCCGTTATCTCTTAAACCGGGAGATTTCCTTTCCATTCTAACCTCTCAGAGCTGTGTGGATTCCACATTCTTAAATGTTCCAAAGTTCTAAATCCTGAACCTCGAGATTTCGTTTTCATCTCGAATTTATCTTTCGTCCTCTGCTCAAGTTCTTCCGGAGCTATTGTTGTTTTTGGAAAGATACTTCGTAATTGCTATTCGTAGTGTCCTTCAAGGCACTAAGATAGTAGTTAATCCTTTTCAATGTTTTCAACCTTGGACTTGACCCGAAGGTCCCGGAATGTGCTGAATTGTGGTGAGTTGAGGCATGTGGTTTCTAACCATGTGGTGCTCACTCTCTCAGTACAGGATGCTGACCTTTAACCCAAGTTCTGTTTCCTTGGATCCTGAAGAATCCGTTCTACGTCAGGATGGCTAGGTAATCTCATCTCCAATAGCCATAGGTTTTCTCTAGGAATCAAAAGGATCCCGACAAGAGTGTTCTTTATGATTCTCATATCTTCGTTCTTAGTTCAGTTATACCAACTCTTTTGCATGGGTTTTACAAATGAGTATTACCCTGTGCATGATTCTACCCTTCAGTTGCTTTCAAATCTCTATCTGTTGTTTTGAAACCAAGTCACATATCGTGTTGGAGTTTTCCAATGCATTTGCTCTTGTTTTCTATCAAAACATTCCACCTTGAAATGTCAGGAGAAACAAACTCCAGTACCTCGTTCACCTCCAGGACCAGGTCAAAGTTTTGTAATTCGCAGATTAAAGAAGTTTCATTAGCTTCTAATCTGTTCTACCTTCGAGAATCACACTCTTTCATATCACGAGGCTGTGTTAAGTTTCATGGCCTTAATGATGAAGTGATGCTCTCACACATCTTCACCCCGCCTTCCTCCAAGCTTGAATGCTTGAGATGGATTGGTCTGTTCATCGACATGTGTATCAGCTATTCCTAGCAATTCTTATTGCTTTGAAAATCTAAGAAAACATCTGTATCCTTCTTAGCACTATCGGTCACCCGGTCTCTACTAAAGTTGGCCGTGTTACCAAATCCGTTCATTCCGGTGCACATTCTTGATCAGAGAGTTAGGTTCATACCAAAGCTCTCAAGATCTTATCAGTTGCTTTGAAAAGCAAGATTCCTTTCTAACCCGAAGACATACTGGTAGGTTGTGGTATTCTGGTTGTCTTTCCAGAAGTATCACCAGGTTTTTCACCTGACCGTAACTTCTAAGCAAGGGGTAGTTTGAACCACTCCTTTCTCCAAGGAACCCTGCTGGATATCGTGGACTAGTTGGTTGAGCTTAAACAACAACTTGCAGAGTTGAAAGGCAAAAGCTCCGCCAACTTGTTCCTTTGATAAGGGATATCTAGTTTTCCTCGTGTTGAAGCAGGATAGTATCTCCTTTGCGGAAACGCTGTCATTCTACCTTGATTTGATTTGGGCTATCATCAAATTGAGAAAAGATCCAAGGACTATCTTTATGGTGTTTTGCCCGAGTACACCTTTATGTCCTTTGGTCTGACCAATACCTTGCCTCGTTCATGTATCATATGAACCCCTCCTCTTGGAGTGTTATGATCAGGGTATTGTCGAGCCCATCGATGACATCTCTATTTTCTCCAAGTTGCAAGAGGTTCATGTTGAACACTTGGCACTAATGTTGGAAACTTTTGAGAACCATCTTTGTGTTATCACGAAGTTGTGCTCTCGATGTTCGAAGTGACTTACTCCGGTCCATGTGCTCCTGGTGAATGTTGCCGCCGTGGATCCGAGTAGAGTTTTCTTGTTCCTTCGGGAATAATCCCAAGTCGGTCATGCATGTGTGGACTATTCTTAAGATGGTTGGTTGTTACCTCCGTCTACTGTAAGAAGTTTCCATCCACATTAAGCCACTGACTGATCTTTCGTAAAAGAGAAGAAGTTTAAGAACTTCGTTATCTTTGTTATCATCTTCCCAACCAGGACTCCGATGTGTTCTTTGTAAGTAAGTCATGTAGGTGCAACCGTCTTCCACAAGTTGCTAATACATGGGTTCCATAATCCTGCTCATCTTCTTGAGCTTGGCATCGTAGTCCATATCTTGAGAATCCAACATAGGTATTTCGTTGGTAACCGGTGCAATCTTTTCGCTCAAACATACCGAGTCTGAGTTATAAATCCATTAACCAGATCTGAATCTCAAGCAGCAATGATGGTTGGTGTTCTCTCAAAGGCATTGAATTAGGTCCAGTCTAAAATCTGGCATGGTTGATGTTGTGGTTGACACAATTAGCCGGAAGGCCTAATGTCATATCTCTTTGAATCCGTAAGAACAGCCACTCTCCGTGAGAATTCTTGTATGGCTCATTCCAACAAGTTTCCCTCTTGCTAGATGACCTACAGAAGGCTTGTCATGAGCCTGGTATCCGTATCCGGAACGTCCAGGAGAACTCGGAAGTTGACATTTCCAATATCTCTCTGTTGAACCTCCAAAACCTCGTTCTGGTGGAAACAAGTTCCTCGTGAAAAACATCTCGTGGTGCTTTGTGACCGCCATTGATCAGTTTCCTTTCTCAAGTTGTTTGTATCCGAAGTTCTGATCATTTGACACATTGTGTGAATTTGTCAGTCACTTCAGCAGTGGGATCTTAACTATGTAGTAGATGTATTGCTACGTCTAAATCACAATAGGAAAGAGACTCCCTATTTCTTTCCGGTGTTTCAAATCCTCGTTGGTTAACCAGCTTTATGGTGTGACCAAAAATTCCTCCCTAATTACGGTGTACCAACATCCTTTGGTTACTCATCTTCTGTAGTGAAGTAACATCCCGATCCTTGACAAGGTTTTCGACAAACTTTAACGGAATGAAAGTTCCGTTATCTTCTGTGTCCACTCCGAAGAGTGAACATAATCATGTATCAAATTCTCTTCGACGCACGAATTACAGTGTTTTCTCGTGTTTCCCTTTCGTCTATGGATATTAAGATGTGGTATCCAAGACCATCCTCTCCATCTCGGTTGTCTGTTTGAAGAAACCTTGGTTTTACAGGTTGTTCAACCTTTCGTTTCCAAAAGGATTTAAAGTCTTGTGCAAAGCTCATATTCTAAATCCTTTCATGAACCATCATCCATAAACTTGAAACCTTCTCTTTTTCCCTCCGTTATCTGGATGTGTTTCATGCATGCTAACTCAACAGTTCTTTATGAACAGCCCTGTCATGAGTTACCCATGGGATACTCGATCTTCGTGAAGATCATTTCCTAAGAGTTTTCCCTCTCACCTAAGGTGTAGACAAGCAACACTCGATGCTATGGATCAACCTCTTTGAGAAGAGAACCGTAAGGTTCGAAAAGATCTCTCAAAACCGGTGTTCCTCCTTTCTTTCTCCTTCAGGAATCTCGGGACGAGATTCTTGTAAGGGGGGTAGATTTGTAACATCCCTGTTTTGCTACAATAGGGTTTGTTGTGTTGTGCTCATTTCATTCATGCATGAAAGAATTTTGAAACAATTTAAATTTGAATTTAAGTGAAACTTGCATAAAAATCACTTAAAGTGATCACCCAAAATTTGTTTACAAAACATTTTCAAATTTGGGAAACCAAGTTATGGTTAGGTTGGAAATTTCATAAGATTCCCAAAAAGTATTTTTGCCAAATTTTGTTCTTGCAAAAAGGCCCTGAAAACATGGGTTTATGTCTGTTTTTCTAAAGAAAAGGGCTCCTTTGTAGAATTTCCAAATCCAGGGGGTTTTGTGGAAAATCTTGTTTGTCTTCTACCTCCAGCAGGCAGGCACCTGCGTGTCCTCCTTGCCGCCTCGCACGACCACGACCTGCTTGCCTCCTCTCGCGGGGATAAGGGAGAGGAGTTACCCTCTAGCACTCCTCTCCCGCCTGCTCACTCGCCCCATCCCTTGCTCTCTGTATCTTCCTCAACCGAAGACCAAACCCTAGCCTGCTTGCTCCGGCCACCGCTCGCCGTCGCCGTTTCTGGCCGTCCCCGACCCTGCTGAGCATGCCGTTCTTCCCGTCGTGGTCTCCTCTTCCCCCTCGAGCTCGTTCAGCAACAGAGAAGGCCGGGGAAGGACCAATTTTGTCGCCGTTCCCCGCCACGGCCGCCGCGGATTTCTCGACTCCGGCGACCATTCCGGCGCCCCCTCGCTTCCCCGACCACGCCATCCGCTTCACGGTAGCGTGGTGAGCCTCCCCATGCCCTTCATTCGCCCCCTCCCACTCCGGTTTGGCTGTTCGCCGTTGTCCGCCGTCCGCCGCCGTGTAGCTCCTCACCGGCTCGCCGCCGGTGGCGCTAAAGGGGCGGCGCCACCCCCTCCTAGTTCGTTGTCGCCTCCTCTTGGCCGTGGAACACTTAAATTCGAGTTTTTCCCGCGGAATCGCTCGATTCCCTGCTCAACTGAGGAGAGCTCCTCTCTGTGATGTCAGCGTGACATCACTATCACGTCACAAGACCAGTTTTCCCTATTTTCAGAAAATGATTTAAATTACAGAAAATGTTTACTGTTTGTAAAATCAATAAATAATGTTTTATGAATCAGAAAAATATAATTAAGGTATAGAAATGTTTGGAAAAATAAACTCTATCCAAATATGTCACTTTCACCCATGTTTGATAAAGTTGATTTTGGACCATTATTTAATGTTGTTTATTTCATTTAAAAATGGAAAAATAAGTTTTTAATCAATAAAATTAGAAAATTACAAGTTATATACCAAATTGTTTAAAATGACAAATGCAACCTAGTTATGATGTTTTCAAACCAATTCGAACAACTAAAATGGTACTCACCTTCATAATCGTTCGAATTGCCCCTCCGGGGTCTATTTCGGGCAAATTTCAGTAAAATTGCATATCTGGCATACGAACCCTAGCAACCCAACAAACATGTTTAGGGCTTTATTTTAGTGCATTAACTTGATCACGCATACATATTGCGCATTGCATCGATGCCATGTTTGATTGTTGTTTCTCTTCCGGTGTTTTGCTTCTGATCGGTAGAATGTGACTCCGAAGAGAAGACCGACAACGACATGACGAATACTTGATCTTAACCAACAAGTCAATCACTTATTCCTGAAGACTTTCTCTGGTTTTCTTGAAGCAAGGCAAGCATAGCCTCTTATCTGCCCATATATGATTTCGAAAGACTTTTCATTCTCGTACAAATGCATTCGGTTCCAATGTATCTTGAGTCATTATATAGATAGAGTTATCCTATTTATTTGCATAACCTAGATACCATGATTCAATGCTCCTAGCAGACATAGGATTTGTTTGTGTGTATCGCCATAGCCTCAAATATGCCATGCTTAGTCATACATGCCTGTTATCTCTGCTCCATCCGGTTGATAAATCAGAGCCGCGAATGAATCTAGTATGATAGTATGTTGTGGAAAGTGAAGATATCTTGTTTAATATGTTTTAAAGGTGTGGATGACGAGACCACAGAGGGTCTGTGGTGGTTGTCTCGTTCATGCCCCTAGGAGCGAGTTCTCGTCTTCGAGCCAAGACTGAGCGTGCATCCACACGGGGGATTGGATTCCCCTCGGTCTCAACTTGCCTAGTTTGTTCCATGAGTTGCCTAGTTCGGGGTTTCCATTTGGATTTGCGGGGATATCAAAACCTTTTCAAAACTAGGACGTGGCGATGTATCGGCGCTCTGCGGGTAGGTAACCGTCGAGCATTGCGCACAACGATAGAGACCCGGCAGGAGATGGCCACTCCCTATTGGCGGTCCATCTCTACTCGGAGCGACTCATGGAATAGGCAAAGCAAGGGAAAGGTCGTGGTCGACCTCCATCTGCCGGCACTTACCGGAATAGTGCTAATGATCTGGCATTAAGAGTTGGTTGATACGTGTGGTTAAAGTTGTACACCCCTGCAGGGTTAAATCTTTTCGAAAAGTCGTGTCCGCGGTTAAGGACGACTTGGTGACGGATTCTGTGATCATAGATAACTTAAACGGAATGATTAAAACTTGCTGATAACGAATGAAGGATGCCTCCTCGGAGATGCCGGGAGGGGTTACCTTGTAGCATGAGTTACCGGAACAACTGGAGGAGGTGATCTTTGAAGCACGAGGTGCTGAAATGATTTGGTGGATTAAAAAGATGATGATATCAGTAGTTGAATAGCTTCCTCATCTGTTTTCAAAATACTCCAGGAGACGTGCTATTCCTCCCTCAACTTGGAAAACAAAGATGGCTTTACGCAAAATAACCTTCATAACTCTTTCTAAAAGAAGCAGATATATAATAGGTTAACTAAGTCTTGTTGAGTACCTCCCGTACTCATGTTTGATTCAACTTGGTTCAGGTGGAGTTCCTCAGTTCGGTGGTGTTTCAACGTGGACATCGACGAGTAGTTTGGGGTTCCCAGGTAGCAGCCTGGAATCTATGGGCTGGGACGTCGCCTTATGTTGCGGCCTCTTAGGCCTTTTTGGTTCTTGTTGATTAGCAACATAATTTGCCTTCCGTTGTCTGATGTAATGTTGGGTCATGTGACCTCTGTTTGTAAAGCTATACTCTAGTAACATCTGTTCAATAAAGCTTCATGTTTAGAGTACTGCTTTGATCGGTTGTTGGTTTCGAGCTCATTGTTATACAGTTTTGGCTATGCCTGCATAGTTGTCGCAGTCGAGGGGTTGTGGAGCCGATGATCCATGTCCGAGCCCGCCTGTCGATGTGATCGGCCTGGGGCGAGGTAACCCCAGTAACCCTCGATTGTTGTTGCACTTTCTGGACACATAGCAACTCTGTATAACTTTGGTCCCGTTCCTTCAGTTTCATCCGACTCGTGGACGCTTGGGTATGCATAATTGGTTATGACTAGCATGGATACAAGGAGTAGTAGACCGGGGATCCGGACTACGTGCCGATGAATCCGGTCTGCCTGCCGTTGTTTGTTGCGGCCGGGGCTGGTAACCCTGAAGCCCGTGTGAGTCCATGGCTAGGTGCACATAACAGTATGTATATCTCTGGGTCCGGGGTCTGACACATAGGTTCTTCGTCTTTTGGGGACGCCAAAATCGGAGCTTTCATCAAAGTTTCCTTTAACTGGGTTAACGCTACATCTGCCTCTTCTGTCCACTCGAATTTGTCGGATTTTTTCAGCAACTTGTAGAGTGGTAAGGCTTTGTCCCCCAGCCGACTAATAAATCTGCTGACGGCTGCAGCGGAACCCGTCAATCTTTGGACATCTTTTACACACGTAGGTTTGGAGATGTTTAAGATTGCTTTGATCTTTTCTGGGTTAACTTCTATTCCTCTATGAGAAACGATGAAACCCAGAAGTTTTCCTGAGGGAACCCCGAATACGCACTTTGATGGATTTAACTTCATCTTGTAAGTGCGCACATTTTCGAAGGTTTCTCGTAAATCCTCAAGGAGTGTATCTTTTTCCTTGGTTACGACAGCAATGTCGTCCACGCTAACGTGGACATTTTTGCCGATCTGACTATGCAAGCAACGTTGCATGCAACGCTGGTAAGTGGCACCTGCGTTCTTCAGGCCAAATGGCATGGTTATGTAATAGTACGTCCCATAAGGGGTTATAAAAGAAGTCTTAATTTGATCTTCCTTTTTCATGCGTATTTGATGGTACCCGGAATATGCATCCAAAAAGCATAAGAGCTCAGAGCCTACAGTGGCATCTATTATTTGATCAATTCGCGGTAACGCGAACCTATCTTTTGGACACATTTTGTTTAAGCAGGTGTAATCTATACACATTCTAAGGGCAATAGTATCTTTCTTCGGTACTAATACCGGATTTGCAGACCACTCGGTGTGTATAACTTCCTCGATAAAGTCTGCTGCTAAAAGCCGGATAATTTCCTTGCCGATAGCCTTCCGTCTTCTTCCGTCAAATCGACGGAGACCTTGTTTGACGGGTTTGGATCCTGGAATCACCTTAAGTTGATGCTCAGCAAGTTCCCTGGGTACGCCTGGCATGTCAGCTGGACACCAGGAGAAAATATCCCAGTTCTCACGGAGGAACTTGATGAGCTCGCCTTCCTATTTGTCGGTCATCCCAGTTCCCACCATGACAAATTTTGTCGGATCGTTGCTATCTGCTGGCTTCCGGGTTTCTTTTCCTGCCGGCATTTCTGTCGGCGATACCTCTTTGGCCAGCTCCTTCAACTCTTCCTTTGCTATGATTTTCTCAGCGCAAAGGGCGTTTTCTTTTTCCAGCTTGTTTGCCAACTTTAAGTCTCCCGATATGGTGATTACTCCTCCTTTTGGCCCTGGCATCTTCAGCTTGTTATAGATATAACATGATCTTGCCATGAATTTGGCGAAAGCTGGACGTCCGAGTATCGCGTGATACACGCTTTCGAACGGCACCACTTCGAAGGATACTTTTTCTTGACGAAAGTGATCTTTTTCTCCGAAAGTGACTTCTAGGAAAATTTCTCCTAGGGATCGTGCTTGCCTGCCAGGAACAATGCCGTGAAAACGTATGTTGCTGTGGTTGAGCTGGGTCTCGGAGATTTTCAGATGCCTCAGTGTATCCAGGTACATTATGTTAATGCTGGATCCTCCATCCATCAGCACTCTTCTTAGCCTAGTGTTCTGGACAATAGGACTTACAACAAGAGCTTGCGTGCCGGGTTCAGGGATATTCCCGGGATGATCAGACTGATCCCAGGTGATTGGTGTGTTTGAATACTTCAAGAATTTCGGAGTTGCCGGAACAACTGCATTTATTTCTCGAAGCGTTCTTTTTGCCACTTTTGCTGATGGAGTTGCCAGGAAAGTTAGGGCACACTCTCCATCAACTCTCGGAAACTTGGGCTCGCCTTTTCGCTGCTGTTCCTGGATTTTTTCGTCAGTGTACGATTCACTGTCTTCTTTCTCAGCTTCTGGCTTTTGCTTGGAAAACTTCCTTTTGGAATTCTTCCCCTTATTTCCGGATCCTGCACTGCCTTTCATATGCTTGTTCAGCCGGCATTGTGCGTTGGTATGGGTGGGTTTCCCAAATTGAAAATGGTGGACGCAGGGTTCCGACTTAATCTTTTCCCATTCTTCCTTGGTGTAATTGATTGGTTCAGAAGTGCGTCCTTTCCACCTATTCCCTTTTTCACTTCCAAAGGCTATGTTAACTTCTTTGGGCTTTTGTGTTGCGTCTGGAGTTCCTTTTTTCTCAGGGCGAGGATTCTTTTTTGGCCTGTATCAGTGCGTCGATACTGCCTCCTCTAGCTCTGATGTCGTCTTCGGCTGCAGCGTGTTCATTGGCGGTTGTAAGCATAGATCCAAGATCTTTGTGCTGTTTGGAACCAACCATGAACGGTACAAGTCCGGGTTTTAGTCCATTGACGAAAGCATGCATTGCTTGTACGTCAGTTACTCCAGAGCAGCTATTCTTCATTGCAGTCCATCTTGAGATAAAATCCACGTATGGTTTGTCCTCAAATTGGG
Source organism: Alopecurus myosuroides (assembly GCA_028641055.1). Classification (NCBI taxonomy): domain Eukaryota; kingdom Viridiplantae; phylum Streptophyta; class Magnoliopsida; order Poales; family Poaceae; genus Alopecurus; species Alopecurus myosuroides. The sequence goes on from CM054059.1 coordinate 290,597,602, forward strand.
TGCAACGGTTTAGCTGGTTGATGCTATTCGGGCGTTTGTAGTTTCCCCGGAAATGCTGAGTAAATACTCGAGCCATATCATCCCAGCTGTCGACAGTTCTGGAGGGTAATCCGTTAATCCAATCCCTGGCTCCGTCCAATAACATTAGGGGAAGAAACTTTACAGCTTCTAGGGTTGTCCCATTGTTAATCTGGACGGCTGTATAGTAGTCTGAGAGCCAGGTATCCGGGTTTGTACTACTGGTGTATTTTTGGTACGTTGGACCAACTTTGGCAAAACTAGAATGCAGGGTTATCCTTCGGATCCTATATGTTAAACACTTAGGTCCAAAGTATAAGTCATCTCTTTCCGCCCTATCCATGTGTGCGGAGTACCTGCCGGCTGAATGGACAGAAGGGGATCTACTCCTTTCTTTTCCATTGTTGCGCGGACGCGCTTTTCCGGGATCATCTCTATTTCTTCCGGTATCACGCCCCTTTGGATGAGGTGGATTTCTACTCCTGTATCTTTCCTTGTCCTTGGGGGGTGTCCGAGATCTCTCACGCCTGTGAGGTATACCCTATCTTCCGGCTTTTTCAGCTGGTTTTCTCGGAGGTGGCATTGCTTTGCCGTCATTCCGGTTTTTTTCTTCCTGATCATGGGGGTTAAGTCCACCTTTCGGGAGATGGGATCCGGTTCTAGACGCTTCATCCCTGTTATCGGGATTATTCTTGTCTTTTCTCGGATCCATTTTCCTCTCGTTTGGATCTCTCGGCTCCTCCGGTCCAGGTGCTCCAGCGGCGCAAGTAGCTGTTTTGCATAGGGCGGAGTCGTCATGCAGCCTCCCTGATCGCTCTTGCCCCCTGTGTTGTTGTTGCAATGCTTTTCCGAGGAAAGCATACACCCCTTGAAGTTTTTCACCGTTTGAGTACATATCGTTGTTGAGGATGGTGAACGCTGCTTCCGCGTTTTCTGCTGCGGTTTTGTATATTGGTTCGCCTCTGGCATCTTTGCCGTTTACCTGCTTTTGCCAAGATGGGTTGTGAAACCTTTCTTTTGGCGGCAGTACTTCCGGTCTTACGATTCCGGGTAACCTTGTAGGTTTTAAAGCAGATCTATTCTTTTTCTCGTACTCCTTGATTTCTTCCTTCATGAGCTTGATGTCATCCTGGGTTTTTTGGAGGTGTTCACGGGTTCTGAATAGATGTTGCTGTTGCCTTTGGAGAGCTTGTTTCCTGGCTTCTAGCACTTCAGGGGGTTCGTGCAACTCTTGTTCTTCTTGTTCTGTCATTGGCGGAACAAGGATTTCTTTTGTTTTCTTCTCCGCAAGTTTTGTTCCGCTTGCATCTCCTACTTCCGGGCTTTCATCAGCTGGATCAGCCAATTTCTTCTTTTGGAGTTTGTATTGGAGTTTTTTAGCGGCCTTGTGCTTTTTCTTGGAAGAGGGAGGCTTTTTGGCAGGTTCATCCTCTGTCAGTTCTTTGACATTGGGGAATATTGGAGAAGTTTCTTCGTCTTCTCTCTCTTCCTCTGGCGGAGGAGTTCTAGGGCTTTCCTGACTGCCGGCGTCCGTGTTTTCAGCCGGTTTCGCCATTAGTACTTCATGGAATCCCTCCTGAAAAGATTTAACTTTTCTTTCGAAGGCGTCCACGTCTTCGTCTTCGGAATGAAAGTCATCTGATCCGGTTTCTGACTCTAATCTCGCCTCAATGGCGTGTAGCACAGAGTCAGCTTCCGAGTTCATCGCTGGATTGGCGGATGTCGGATCTTCCACCTCTGTAGTGGGTTTGCTGTTTTCTGCCTCTTGCACGAGATTACTTTCATCCGTGTTTTTGGCGACCTTGGATTGCACCATACCGATAAAGTGTGAATCACTTTTTCGTCGGCGATCTAAGCAAAACCCGGTATCATAGTCGTCTTCGACTGGGTATAGGGCGGGTGGGAAAAATTTTCTTCCACCGCAAAACCCCATGGCCTCTGCAGTTAGTCCGATAAAGATATTTGTAGATCCGATCGGTAACACGCAGGCACTTACCAGATGATTTTGTGCCGGTATGTAAGATCCATTGTCGAGGAAGCGTCCAACATCGTCGTCGAACTCCAGGCTTCCGACGGTTATGGAACTACCGATTCCGCCAAGTATCCCAGATCGAAATTTAACGCCTGACGCCGTCAGCCCCACGGTGGGCGCCAACTTTCGAGACATCGTAGTAGTTTTCATAGACGGGGGTGCCATGAGACTACGGGTAGAGACGTGGGGAAACGTGGTTGCGCTAAGGACAAAAACACAGGATTTACCCAGGTTCGGTACGTCGTAATAATACAGCGTTCCTACTCCTGCAAACTCACTTATTCAGGTCTAAATCCTGTGTATACAAAGTACAGCATGAGGTTCTGTTGGCTCTTCGTCGAGGATCAATCTCTCGGCGAGTTAGCTAGTAGCTTCTTGTCTATCTATCATATCTCCCGTCCGGCTTTATATAATAGCCGGGTTAGGGCATACAGAGTAGGAAACCTAGAAGACTACGGCAACTATTAACTTGGAAAGTAAGGAATCCGCCTTCTACTCCAAGCCAGATCACATGGGCCGTGATCCGGGTTCTTCTAGAATCCGGCTTCTGAGCGTCAGCTTACTGGGCCGCCCAATGGACCGTAGCCCACTACCACTTGGGCCACCCGGGTAATCCGGCACTTTAGACTACCATCCGATATACCCCTATTCGGTATATATCCGACACTCTTCTACTTCATAGAGTTGCTTCTAGTTGCTGTGGAGTATAAGTCTTCTCTTCAAAACTTCTTCATTGATCTTTCTTGTATCTCTTCATGTTGCCACCAAGTTGAAGATGGAGTTCCTTCTTGTGGTTGAGTCTTGTCTTCCATTTTGCTAACTTGATGATTTCTTGAAGCGAGAATAGGGGAGTGGAGAATTAGATAGAAGGACTAAGGTACTAGTGTTTGAGTTTCACTACTTGGTCCTTTATATGGTTTACATATACTAGGGACTTGGTCTTGGCTCCAAAATAGCCACAACAAACAATGGTGGAAAGAATAGAAACAAAAATCTAAGGTATGATCAACTAGTGGTTCACTAAGATGGATTTTTGGTCAAACTTACAAGGAAATGGTTCAAGGTTGTCCAAAAGGATTAGGTACTGATTTCACTGGTTCAAGGTTACCCAAAGGTGCAATTTTGGTTAAGGAACCATATTGAATTTTTTTATAGAAATAAATCTATGTAAAAAAATACTCAAAGATACTACTTAATTGTAAATTCCATTTAAACTTGTTCAAAAATTATTTTGGAACATAGGTATGAAAGTACACATCCTAAGGTTTCCAAATATATTTTATTTGCAATTTTTGGATTTGTAGAATTTGAATTATGCCAGAATTCATCAAACAAGCATATTTAAATTTGAACCAAATTAAGTTTGTCAAATTGGAATTTGGCCAGTGCCAAAAGTTTCTAAATGTCAAGGGCTATTCAAAAAGTCCAAGTTTACTAAATTTGGCCTTATGGTTAAAAAGTTATGATGATTGCAAGTTGCAGGGACTAAACTGCAAAACTGCCAAAAGATTTTATTCGGGAATAACAGAAAATGGCCAGGCTGACGTGGCTGCTGACTGGCTGCCACGCGGTGCTGATTTTGCACGCTGACTAGGAATGCATGTGGCTTGTTGTGACTGGTCGGTACCTCTTCAAATAAGTGATCTATTTTGAGCAGTTGGATCTAGATCTAAGGGTCCTGATTAGATGGGATGCTCACCGGGCGGCGGGGACCTCGCCGGAAATGGCGCGCGCGGCGGTGCTGCTCTCGGTTTCGGACGGCGGGGCTCCTCTGGTGGATCCCTGAGCACGGGAGGGGTACTACGAAGATCAGCGCAGCACGACGAACTCGAGGGTGACCATGGCGTGCTCGGGGATGGCGGCAGTCGACGGTGCATCGTACACCCGAGGCATCCGGAGAGGTTTCTCCTCCGGTGAGCTCGCATTTGGATGATTCCCTGCGAATAAAAATTTGAGAAACATCTCAAGAGGTGCACGGGGTCAAGGCAAAGGATAGGAGGGAGGAAACTGGGCCGAGGACCTTCTCCCGTGACCGGAATCGAGCAGGGGCGGTGATGGTTGCAGTGAACTCCGGCGAGTTATTGCCAGGGCCTGGGGGCGCAAACCGATGGGGTTCCAGGGGGATAATAGAGAGGAGAGGCAGGGCTTTAAGGTAGTGGAAACGGGGCAATGAATCCGAGCTTAAATCCCGCGAATTGAAGGCATTCAAATCGGCAGTTTCTTTGCCATTACGGAGGTTGAAGACGATGACGTCATGATGACGTCATCAATGATTTTCTTTTCTTTTTAATTTCTGTTTTCTCATTTATTTTATATCTTCTGTTTTATGAATCCAATTAACATGAAACAAAATTCTAAAATCATATTATTTCAAATACTTTCTAACAGTACCATTTTTGTAAACTTTCAAAATATTTTTATTTTTGAATTTTGAAAATTGAAATAATTCCTTAATAGAGCTTAATGTGATTTTTAATTTAAAAAATTATAAAATATAATTATTAGTCAAATAAAATTTCATTGGCTTTATAAAGATCAAATACTATTTTCCAAAACCATTTCAAAGAGTTTTCATCTCTTTTATGTTTTGAAAATATAATTAAATCACTAATAGTACTTAATACCATTTTAAAATAGAAAATAATAAAATGGGGCTTTTGATTAAATAAATTTTTAGAGACATTAAACATTTCAAATAATATTTTTGGAAGTCATTTTCAAACCATTTTCATAATTACTAATTTTAGAACATGAAGGATTGATTAATAGTAACTTAATGCTATTTTTAAAATAGAAAAAAATGAAATAAATACAAAAGTGGCTTAATAAATTTGCAAAATCCCACAAGTCATAATATTGTTTTCTAAGTCCTCTTTTATGTTATTTTAAAAGAAATGCATTTTATTTTCACAACTTTATGTTAAAACTTTGAATAACTATTAAGAATTATTATTAATATCTTTTGTTCTCATAAAATAGTTTTGAGGCTTAGAACTTTATTTAGGGTTTATAAACCTTTGATTTTTGTTGCCATAAAATATTTTCAAAGTAATAGTTGATTTGAAAACATGTTATAAAATAAGGATTTCTAAGAGAAAACAATTTCTTTGAAAAATGAAAATTTTAAGTGGGCTTTTAGGATTTAGGAAAATAGAGGCCTAATGGTTTCTTAATTTCAATATGTATTGTTTTCTTTTGTTTCTTGCATCTCATTTGGTTTTTTGGTGACTTACTAAACATGAAAACAAAAAGTTTCAATTTTTAGTCATTTTTGCACTTTCCAAAAATCAGGGATGTTACAGACTACCACCCTTAAAGGAAATCTCGTCCCGAGATTTGGGAAGGCTAGAAAGAAAGATTGGGTAACTGGGTTCCAGAACAACTGGATGGGCTACCACCCTTAAAAGAAACTTTTGTGGGTAGTCTATTTTCATTAGATTGGAGTGTAGATTGATTTGATATTGGCTTGAGTATAACTTTCCTTCATGGTAGAGCTGTAGACCAACATAGGTATGTTGAACTACCTTTGACATTGAGGGGTCACTCTTTGGGTCAATCAAAAGTCTTTGGGTTCCTCTCAACTTGGTCTTTTGAGGTCCTTAGCTATCTTCCATCTTGTTGTTGTCTTCCTTGGATGCAAACACCATGCTATTTCTAACGAAACTCTCATGGTAGGCAATATATTCATTTGTTTGATACCTCCAAGGTTGGCTTGATCCTCACCGAAAATAGTACGTTTTCAGCAACACTAACATAGGGTCATTATTGTATTCTACCATTCTATGGTTCAGGTTTAACATCGTCGTCTCTCTAATAGGTATGTCACTCAGATTTAACATTCCTCATAGCAAAAGTAAATAATGTAAGTAGTCACCATGGGGGCCAATCCATGTTGCACTCAATCATTACATTGGACTTGGATTGATGAATCTTGTTTAATAACACTAGGTCACCTCACTTGTCTAACATAAAGTTTCCAATCTATAAGACAAACTTGAGACTACTATCATTTCTCAACTAGTGGGTTGCGTAAAACTCCTATGTAACACAAACTGGATAGTTGTGTTTCTTTATTATTTCTTCTCTTGGTGTAGTTGGCTCTGAAATCTTCATAGCTCATGCAACTTAGGGTCCACTTGTCTATCTTCACTTGTTTATTTGGCTTGTTGCTCCTTGTATGCAGTTGGCTTCATCATGGATGTGATTGTTCCTTCACACAAAAGGATAATTTGAGGCTAACCTCCTTAAAAACGATGGCTTGTGTCCTGGTAGAATACTGGTTGTGACTTTCTTGGGTGAAAGGTTTGTTGTTGCACTTCATATGGTAGCCATGGTTGGTAAATGGGTATGGGTTTTGGTTTGGCTTAGCATGAATGAGTAGAGATTAGAAAGAGACTGAAGAAATTCCTACCCCAACACATCAGATCAAGGAAACTCATCTTGCAACAACACATAACAAACATATAGCAACACATTCATCACACGAAACAACCAAGTTTAGAAAACAAGTAGTATTGTCATACTACACTCGAAAGTATGATCAATACACTAATCGTGTTAACGTTGTTCTAACAAAGTAACGATATTGATGGTCTCATCTATATCTTCTTGAGTTCTTCAAATTCTTCTCTCCATGTACTGAGGTGTTCTTGATTGTTGTGAAGTCTAAGTTTTTCTTCAAGTTCTTCAATAATCTTGAATGTAGGTCTTCATGTGGTGAAAATATTTCTTGCACGTCTTGGTATGGTCATCAACAATTGCCTTGAGGGTATTCAAGAAGTAGTTCATCTAGAAAATTTTGAAGGTGAATAGTAGATGAGAGGATATGAGAAGAAATAAGATGGTTGTTTTGTTTCTAGAAAGTTTGAACATAGCAATTCAATTCTAGGGTGATCAATGGGTTATTAAAAGTTTGTTGTAATTTGTATATTCACTATAGTGAGAAGGACAATGCACCCGCAAGCCAATCAGGGAACGGTCTCGTGTCCGTGGACACGTAAAGTTGTCCGGGCCGCTTCATTTCACTATGCCGCTAGGATCCAAAATACTCTAAGGAGATAATAACACGATCAAAAATATCTTCCAACTCTAAGGGTCTCGAATCCTACAGGCAACACAATGCTCTGATGCCATTTTGTAGCATTCCCACATTTAAATAATGTAAGGAAACCTGTGTTATTGTGCTAGTCCCTGGATCAATTGCTAGCACCATAGTACAAAATGAAATATCATGCAAATGCATCAAATTTTATTACATCGTATGATCCAGTGTTTACAAAATAGGATTACAACTTGCATAGTCTTAGAAGACTAGCAGAAAACAAAGATATACAGCGGAAAACATAGAACTACATTGAGCCCATCTTCTTCATGTGCCACAGGCAAAACATGTTGGCGATAGTCTCGAGATCCTAAAGGAAATCCTCACTCGTCTTCAGAAATTTCTGCAATATGGAATATGCAGCCACAAGGGAGTCAATACAATTTAATGTATTGGCAAGTAACACTATGGTGGATATAAATAGCAAGACTAATACTATATGCTTATTTGGCTGAGTGGAGTTTCGTTAAGTTTGCATAAAGCCAGTTTTCTCCTATCTTTTATCATAAAACAATTTCATCTATAATAGGTATCACTGATAGAAATCAATGAAGTTTAACTAAAATTAAGGAGTACCACTGATAGACATCAGGGTAAACTCCACCCTTGTTCACCCATCAAAATTTTATTATGAAGTTGGCATGATGAGATTCTTCCATCATTCCTTGTCCAGCTGCTCATAGTTGTCCATAACCGGGGACACGGCTAAGATCTTAGTTTGTTGACTCTTCAGAGTTTGTGCACTTTCACCTTTAGACTCAAATCAGCCCAAACATCCTATACACCATGAGTGCATTAAGGAAAGGAGAAGATTGAGACGAGATCTTTCAGAATAAATTCCGCCACCGTCAGGCTTGACCCGTTCCAACCTATACCCCCTACATCTGCTAGTCAAGCACTGGTGAGTTCATTCAACTTAGTTGATCAAGACAGAGCCCATATGACCAAAGGTTGCACGGGAAGCTACTAAACTTAGAGGGACATGGTAATCTCTTTGTTCCTGGGTGGCCATCCTCAAGTGACAACCTCAAGTGGAATAACCCTTAGACAAGGGCCCTGAGGAAACACTCAACATAAACTAGTCTTACCACTTCCACCCAGGTGATTCATTAAACTTAGTAGTTTTATCCTTAACATCCAAATAAAACATTTGAAGAGCATAGCAATTCCACTAAGTTCAATGTCTTCTATACTAGAAGGATATAGAAGGATGGCTACACACTACTTGGGATATTTAGCATAGCATATTATAACTTAGTAAAATTTCCTATCATGCATACTACTCAAAACTCTATAATGCATATAAAAATAATAGGTAGTTGATGGTGTGTTACTTGCCTTGTTGAAGTTGGTGAATAAATCACACTCTCTTCACAAAAGATCGTTGCTCTCCGTACAATCTATTCATTGAAAACACAATAAAAAAATAAACAATCATTATACCAAACAACACATACAAAGAAACAATGATGGAAAAGGGGATGTAACCAAGTTGGCTAGGGCAAGGTCAAGGTTTGAGTTGGAATGTTCATTCTCTCTTGGTTCAATACTTGTTAAGGGGTTTCCAAGGCTTCACCAAGGTGATCTCACTATTTCAACTAAAATAACACATAATCATGTGTAAAACTTAGTTTCTTTTCATCAAAACATTTGAGTGATCTAAATTAGTCCTTCCATTTTTGTTTAGGGTAGGTATAGGTTCAACTAACTTCATAAAAATGGAGATAATAAGTTAAAGTCTTGGGATTTTACATTTGGGTCAAGGGTTGGAAAAAAACAACTTGTTATTCTTCAACTTGTGTGGATTGCTCCTGGTCTTCACATCTTGTCTTCTTGAAGATCATCTTCATGCTTATATTGTAGACTTATTCCTTGGATGGATTCTTATCTTGGTCTTGATAAATTCTTCATGGCCTTCTCACTAGTTGGTCCAAGGTGGGATGGGCACAAATACTACTAAGTCAAATTGGAAAGAAATGGGAAGAAAGATAGAAAGAGAGAGGGAGATGTTTTCTTATGGATTTCTTCACTATTCTACTTCATGGAGTTGCTTCTAGTTGCTGTGGAGTATAAGTCTTCTCTTCAAAACTTCTTCATTGATCTTCCTTGTATCTCTTCATGTTGCCACCAAGTTGAAGATGGAGTTCCTTCTTGTGGTTGAGTCTTATCTTCCATTTTGCTAACTTGATGATTTCTTGAAGCAAGAATAGGGGAGTGTAGAAGTAGATAGAAGGACTAAGGTACTAGTGTTTGAGTTTCACTACTTGGTCCTTTATATGGTTTACATATACTAGGGACTTGGTCTTGGCTCCAAAATAGCCACAACAAACAATGGTGGAAAGACTAGAAACAAAAATCAAAGGTATGATCAACTAGTGGTTCACTAAGATGGATTTTTGGTCAAACTTACAAGGAAATGGTTCAAGGTTGTCCAAAAGGATTAGGTACTGATTTCACTGGTTCAAGGTTACCCAAAGGTGCAATTTTGGTTAAGGAACCATATTGAATTTTTTTATAGAAATAAATCTATGTAAAAAAAAATACTCAAATATACTACTTAATTCTAAATTCCATTTAAACTTGTTCAAAAATTATTTTGGAACAGAGGTATGAAAGTACACATCCTAAGGTTTCCAAATATATTTTATTTGCATTTTTTGGATTTGTAGAATTTGAATTATGCCAGAATTCATTAAACAAGCATATTTAAATTTGAACCAAATTAAGTTTGTCAAATTTGAATTTGGCCAGTGCCAAAAGTTTCTAAATGTCAAGGGCTATTCAAAAAGTCCAAGTTTACTAAATTTTGCCTTATGGTTAAAAAGTTATGATGATTGCAAGTTGCAGGGACTAAACTGCAAATCTGCCAAAAGATTTTATTCGGGAATAACAGAAAATGGCCAGGCTGACGTCGCTGCTGACTGGCTGCCACGCGGTGCTGATTGTGCATGCTGACTAGGACTGCACGTGGCTTGCTGTGACTGGCCGGTACCTCTTCAAATAAGTGATCTATTTTGAGCAGTTGGATCTAGATCTAAGGGTCCTGATTAGATGGGATGCTCACCGGGCGGCGGGGACCTCGCCGGAAATGGCGCGCGCGGCGGTGCTGCTCTCGGTTTCGGACGGCGGGGCTCCTCTGGTGGATCCCTGAGCACGGGAGGGGTACTACGAAGATCAGCGCAGCACGAAGAACTCGAGGGTGACCATGGCGTGCTCGGGGATGGCGGCAGTCGACGGTGCATCGTACACCCGAGGCATCCGGAGAGGTTTCTCCTCCGGTGAGCTCGCATTTGGATGATTCCCTGCGAATAAAAATTTGAGAAACATCTCAAGAGGTGCACGGGGTCAAGGCAAAGGATAGGAGGGAGGAAACTGGGCTGAGGACCTTCTTCCGTGACCGGAATCGAGCAGGGGCGGCAACGGTTGCAGTGAACTCCGGCGAGCTATTGCCAGGGCCTGGGGGCGCAAACCGATGGGGTTCCAGGAGGATAATAGAGAGGAGAGGCAGGGCTTTAAGGTAGTGGAAACGGGGCAATGAATCCGAGCTTAAGTCCAGCGAACTGAAGGCATTGAAATCGGCAGTTTCTTTGCCATTACGGAGGTTGAAGACGATGACGTCATGATGACGTCATCAATGATTTTCTTTTCTTTTTAATTTCTGTTTTCTCATTTATTTATATCTTCTGTTTTATGAATCCAATTAACATGAAACAAAATTCTAAAATCATATTATTTCAAATACTTTCTAACAGTACCATTTTTGTAAACTTTCAAAATATTTTTATTTTTGAATTTTGAAAATTGAAATAATTCCTTAATAGAGCTTAATGTGATTTTTAATTTTAAAAATTATAAAATATAATTATTAGTCAAATAAAATTTCATTGGATTTATAAAGATCAAATACTATTTTCCAAAACCATTTCAAAGAGTTTTCATCTCTTTAATGTTTTGAAAATATAATTAAATCACTAATAGTACTTAATACCATTTTAAAATAGAAAATAATAAAATGTGGTTTTTGATTAAATAAATTTTTAGAGACATTAAACATTTCAAATAATATTTTTGGAAGTCATTTTCAAACCATTTTCATAATTACTAATTTTAGAATATGAAGGATTTATTAATAGTAACTTAATGCTATTTTTAAAATAGAAAAAATGAAATAAATACAAAAGTGGCTTAATAAATTTGGAAAATCCCACAAGTCATAATATTGTTTTCTAAGTCCTCTTTTATGTTATTTTCAAAGAAATGCATTTTATTTTAACAACTTTATGTTAAAACTTGGAATAACTATTAAGAATTACTATTAATATCTTTTGTTCTCATAAAATATTTTTGAGGCTTAGAACTTTATTTAGGGTTTATAAACCTTTGATTTTTGTTGCCATAAAACATTTTCAATGTAATAGTTGATTTGAAAACATGTTATAAAATAAGGATTTCTAAGAGAAAACAATTTCTTTGAAAAATGAAAATTTTGAGTGGGCTTTTAGGATTTAGGAAAATAGAGGCCTAATGGTTTCTTAATTTCAATATGTATTGTTTTCTTTTGTTTCTTGCATCTCATTTGGTTTTTTGGTGACTTACTAAACATGAAAACAAAAAGTTTCAAGTTTTAGTGATTTTTGCACTTTCCAAAAATCAGGGATGTTACATAAACCCTAAAGAGAATCGAGCCCCTTCCATGAAAAGTTTGTAGCTCCGCCACCACCGCCGACAAGTTTTGGGGGACATAAATCTCTGTTTCGGCGCCCTGCTGAGACGAGGAAGTGCCCCCCAGATCCATCTCCATCGACTCCACCGCCATCTTCATCGCCATTGATGTCGCCTATGATGAGGATGGAGTAGTTCTCCCCCGGGGCTGAGGGTTCTACCGGTAGCTATGTGTTTCATCTCTCTCTCCCATGGTGTGATCTTTATGTGATCGTGAGCTTTGTAATCTAGTTGAATAACTAGATGTTACTCTTCATGTGTTATTCTACTCAAGTGGTTTTGTTATGAGATCTTCGTAAACACTTTGATCATGGTGTAAAGGTGACAATGTGTGCACCGTGTGGTTTAGCATGATATTTATATCTTGTGTTGGATGAACCTATGAAATTGTGGTGTTTTGTCTAGTACCTTCTAGGGCGCTCAAGTTGACAGTGTGGGGTTAACTAGACATGGGAATGCGACTTTGAGGAGTGCTATTGTAGCCCTATGCAATGAATTGGTGTTTTTTGTAACATCCCTGATTTTTGGAAAGTCCGAAAATCACTAAAAATTAAAACCTTTTTGTTTTCATGTTATGCAAGTCACCAAAAAACCAATGAGATGCAAGAAATAAAAAGGAAAACAATACATAACTCAATGAAAATTGAAATTAAGAATCCATTATGCCTTTGTTCCTTAAACCCTAAAACCTCATTCAAAAATAAGTTTCTTTATATAAAGGGAATATCTTTTTATTAACAAACCTTTAGCTAAAATATTTACAACTCCAATATTACTTTGAATATGTTTTATGGCATAAAAAATCAAAGATTTATAACCCTTAATAAAGTTCTAAGCATAAAAAATATTTGTTCAGAATAAAATATTTTAATAGTAACTTTTAGTTGTTATTCCAAGTTTTAAACATGAAGGTGGGAAAATAAAATGCATTGCTTTGAAAATAACATGAAAGAGGGTTTTGAAAACAATATTATGACTTGGGGTTTTATTATAAAATTTTATTAAGCTACTTTAATAATTATTAGTTTTTCTATTTAAAAATGGCATTAGTTGCTATTAGGGTGTACTCCTATTTCAAAATATAAATTGTGAAAACAGGATGAAATGACTTTCAAAAATATGTTTTCAACATTTAGAATGTCACTAAAATTTTAATTGACCAATAACTATGTTTTATAATTTTTTAAATTAAAAATCACATTAAGTAACTATTAAGGAATTATTCAAATTTCCAAATTTAAAAATAAAAATATGATGAAAAGTTTATAAAATGTTATGGTTTGAAAGATAAGGAAATTTTAAGATTTTAGAAATTGGTTTCATGTTATTTGGATATTTAAAACAGAAGTTATTAAGGTTTTGATTTAACAAAAAAAAAAAGAATTGATGACGTCATCAATGCATCACCGTTTCTTCTTCCTCTAGAAACCGAAAACGACCGTTTTAATCCGGTTGATTGCGGCCGTTTCAGTCGATTGATTTCATGCCTGAGCCCATGTCTACAAAGCACTCTTCCCCCTCCGCATTTCCCCTCTCGATCCGCCCCTTCTCTTGTCCCCAGGCACTAGCAATAGCTCACCGGAGTTTGTGCTGCCCGACGGCCGTTTTCAACGTTTCCGACCAATTTGGTGAGCCTCCGCCCCCGATTCCTGGTCCTCCTCCTTCCCCTCAACCGCGCGCCCCTCCCTGACCATTTTGGTGCTTTTCCCGTAGATCAATCGACGAGGGTGACACATTCCGAGCGCCACCAGAGCAGCGCCGCCCCGTTCGAGCATCACCGTCGCCGTAGGCCTTCCCAGTACGCGCCATCGTCACCATTCGCCCCGTAGTGTCTCCCCGAGCGTCGTCGTCCCTCTCCCAAGCCCGGAGACCCCCTGCCGCGTCGCCGCCATCCACACCCGAGCGAACGCCGCCATCCCCGCCATTTTCCGATGAGCCCACGCCGACCAGGTACGAACCCTAGCTTTTGGTCCATTAGATCTTGATCCTACGGCCATGATTAGATCTCTTAACAAAGAGGTATCGTCCATTCGCTAAGCGCCACCCGTCTGCCCAGTCAGCGCGTGTTAAATCTTTATCCGCCGCTCGCCGCAGCGTGTAGCTGGCCCAAGCCCAGTCTCTGTCTATCACCCTGTGCGGTGAATAGCAGATCTGAACCTAGCACGTCTCTGGTTTTTTTTCCAATTAAAATTAGAATGTCATTTTTGCAGATTAGTCCCTAGACCTTTGAACCATCATAAGTTTTGATCTACTTAGCCAAATTTAGCAAACTTGGACTTTTTGGAATCCCCTGGATCTGTAGAATCTTTTAGAACTGTTCAAATTCAAATTTGACAAACTTAAATTGGCTCAAATTGAAATATGTTTGTTTGATGAATTTTAGCATAATTCAAATTCTACAAATCCTAAATTTGCAAATAAAATATATTTGGAAACCTTAGGATGTGTACTTTCATATACTCTGTTCCAAAATAATTTTTTAACAAGTTAAAATGAAATTTAGAATTAAGTGGTATAATTTAGTATTTTTGACATAGATTTAATTCTATAAATAATTTCAATATAGTTCCTTTTGCATTATTGTTCCAATTGGTAATATTGAACCAGAAACAAACTTTACCAACCATTTTGGACATCTTGGACCATGACCATGTGTTTTTGACCAAAAACCCCAACATAGTGTTTCATCCATCTTTACCATGTCTTAGAATTTGTTTTCAGCTGTTATTCTTTGATGTTATGGATATTTTAGAGCCAAGACCAAGTCCCTAGTATACGTCAACCATATAAAAGACCAATTAGTGAACCTCAAAAACTAGTACCATATTTTTTTATCTACTTCTCCATTCCCCTATTCTTGCTTCAAGAATCCATCAAGTTAGCAAATGGGAAACAAGACTCAAGAAATAGAAGGCACTTCACTTTCAACTTGGTGGCAACAAGTAGAGCTACAAGGAAGATCATTGAAGAAATAGAAGGGAAGACTTAGACTCCACAACAACTAGAAACAACTCAAGGAAGTACAAGTGTGTGAAGAAATCAAGAAGAAAACATCTCCCCCTCTCTTTCTATCGTTCTTCTTATTTTCTTTCTTTTCTATTTGACTTAGTGGTATTTGCGACCAACCCATACCCAAACTAATTAGTGAAGTGAAAGCCATGAAGAATTTATCAAGATCAAGAGAAGAATCCATCCAAGGAACAAGACTAAAATAGAAGCATGAAGATGATCTTCAAGAAGACAAGCATGTGAAGACTTGGAGCAATCCATACAAGTTGAAGATTTAGAAAGTTGTTTTCGTCCAACCATTGGCCCAAATGCAAAATCCCAATACTTTATCTTGTTATCTATATGGCTATGAAGTTATTTGAACCTAGACCCACCTTAACCAAAATGGAAAGACTAAACTTAGATCACTCAAAAGTCTTGATGAAAACAACTAAGCGTTACACATTACTATGTGTTACAATAGATAGTTAGATCACCTTGGTGAACTCTTGGAACTTCTTAGATAAATATGTTTTCAATAAAGTTTGATTACTACAAACTCAAGCTAAACCAATCCTTAGTGAACTCTTGGAAACCTTGACCTTGTCCTAGCCAACTTGGTTAAACCTCATTTCCCATGATTGTTGCTTTGTATGTTTTCTTCACTTGCTTGTTTGTTTGATAGTATGCTTGTTATTGTGTTTTCAATGAATAGATTGTACGGAGAGCAACGATCTTTTGTGAAGAGAGTGTGATTTCTTCACCAACTTCAACAAGGCAAGTAACACACCATCAACTACCCATTATTTTATATATGCATTAGTTGATTTTGAGTAGTATGCATGATAGGAAATTTTACTAAGTTATATTATGCTATGCTGTTATCCTAGTAGCGTGTAGCCATCCCTTATATCTTGTTATTTTGATAGCCTTTGAACTTATTAGATGCTATGCAATGTTACAAATTGTTTTATTATATGTTGAGGAAAAATTCTAAGTATAACATTCAATGAAACACCTGGGTGGATTTTGGATGTGATTTGTTTATGTTGAGTGTTTCCTCAGGGCCCTTGTCTAAGGGTTATTCCACTTGAGGTTGTCACTTGAGGATGGCCACCCAGGAACAAAGAGATTACTATGTCCTTCTAAGTTTAGTAGCTTCCCGTGCAGCCTTTAGTCATATGGGTTCTGTCTTGATCAACTAAGTTGAATGAACTTACTAGGCTTACAAGCAGATGTAGCATAATTATAGGTGGAACGGGTAAGCCAAACGGTGGTGGAATTTCTTCTGAAAGATCTCGTCTCAATCTTCTCCTTTCCTTAATGCACTCAGGGTGTATAGGATGTTTGGGCTGATTTGAGTCTGAAGGTGAAAGTGCACAAACTCTGTAGAGTGAACAAACTAAGATCTTAGCCGTGTCCCCGGTTATGGACAACTATGAGCAGCTAGACAAGGATTGACAGAAGAATCTCATGACCAATTTCAATAAGTAAAATTTTGACCAAGTGAACAATATTGTGGTGCTTGGATCTTAATCCAATGTTGCCACCCTTTTAAAAGAAAATTTGTTTTTACAAAAGTGATAGAAGAAAACCGGCTTTATGCAAACTTAACCAAAACTCCATTCAGCCAAATAAGCATGTAGTATTAGTCTTGCCATTTATATCCATCGTAGTGTTACTTGCCAATACATTAAATTGTATTGACCCCCTTGTGGCTGCATATTCCATATTGCAGATGATTCTGAAGACGAGTGAGGATTTCGTTTAGGATCTCGAGACTATCGCCAACATGGTTTGCCTGTGGCACATGAAGAAGATGGGCTCAATGTTGTACTATGTTTTCCGATGTATTTATTTGTTTTCTGCTAGTCTTCTAAGACTATGTAAGTTGTAATACTATTTTGTAAAGACTGGATCATGCGATGTAATATAATTTGATGCATTTGCATGATATTGTGTACTGTGGTGCTAGCAATTGATCCGGGGACTAGCACAATAACACATGTATTCCATCTTTATTAAAAGTTTGGATACTACATTTTTGTTGTCCAACCGGAGAGTGGTTCGGAGTAGCATAGTGAAGAGAGGTATTTATGCATTCAATTATGTTATCATTGTTGAGACTGTCCACTAGTTAAAGTAGGATCCCTAGGCCTGGTTTCTAAGCATTGAGACACCATTTACAATCAGTTCTGCTACATGTTTGCTTGCTGCCATTTTTATTTCAGATTGCTATTGTCACTTATAATCATCCATAGTACTTGTATTTCAATCTCTCTTCGCCGAACTAGTACACCTATACAACTGACAATTGTATTGGGTGTGTTGGGGACACAAGAGACTTCTTGTATCGTAATTGCAGGGTTGCTTGAGAGGGCTATCTTTGACCTCTACCTCCCTGAGTTCGATAAACCTTAGGTGATCCACTTAAGGGAAACTTGTTGTTGTTCTATAAACCTCTGCACTTGGAGGCCAAACACTCTCTACAAGAATAGAAGCGTGCATAGACATCAAGCTCTTTTCTGGAGCCGTTGCCAGGGAGGTAAGGTAAAAGGTACTCACATCCTCGAGTGTGAGTGTTCGATGTTATTTCCTTTAGATTCTGCAATTATATCTTTTTGTTTCTTGTTTTTATTTTCACTAGTTAGGCTTGTTTTTACTAGTTCCTTGTTTTTATTTTTACTAGTTAGGCTTAATGGAAAACAACAAAAATATGAGAGAGCTTTATAATCTTTATCTTGAATTAGGACATGAAGTGTTTGAAGATAAAAAAATTAAAAAAACCTATGGATCTTTATTTGCATGCTAGTAGCAATGTTATTAGTATGAATTCTTTGAACACCATTATTGCTAATGCTATGGAAAAGTCTAAGCTTGGGGAAGTTGGTTTTGATGAATATGATATTTTTAGTCCCCCAAGCAGGAAGGACCAAATTTACTTTGATGATACTTTTCCTCCAATATATGATGATTATAATGATTGTGGTATTCTAGTTCCACCTACTATTAATGATAAATTTTATTATGATTATGATATGCCTCATATATATGATGATTACAATGATAAATATGATATTTTCAGTCCACCTACTATTGAGGAGAAAATTAATTATGATTGCAATATGCCTCCTATATTTGATGATTATGGTGATGAGAATGATAATGATAGCTATTTTGTTAAATTTTCTCCCACTACTATTAATGAGAATGACTATGCTTATGTGGAGAGTAATAATTCTTTTATGCATGTGGCTCATGATAAGAATGTTATATGTGATAGTTATAGTGTTAATTTCATTCATGATGCTACTTAAAGTTATTATGAGAGAGGTGAACATAGTTTTATGCATCTCAACAATATCAAGTCTCCCCTCTTTATATTGAAATTTTTGAAGTTGCACTTGTTTTGCTTTCCTATGCTTGTTGCCTTGTGCTTTCTTGACTTGTTTTTCTAAAAAATTCTTTTTCATAGAAATTGGGTTAGACTTAAATTTCTTTTACATTTTCTTCTTGATGCTCTGTTTTTCTTCAATTCATATTTCTCATGTGAGCATCTTCTCAAATTATCATGCCTAGTTAAAAGGCTTTAAAGAAAAGCACTTCTTGGGAGATAACCCATGGTTTTATTTTTTGCTTTGTTTTTGTCTGTTTTCTTTGAGTCAAGGTGCTTTTTACTTATGTAGAAACTCTTTTGTATCTTTATTTTCATGTATTATTTGTGCCAGGTAAAGTTTCTAGCAAAAGTTGGTGTTGGTTTTGGATTTCTGTCCAGGAAACAGATTTCTGCTGTCCACCGTAAAAAATCGTATAAAATCCAGAAAGATCAGAATGACCTGAATTTTTTTGTAATTATTCCTCATCTAATTCCAAAACTTTTTTGTTATTTATGTCTTTAGATTTGAGAAACATAAGTGCCCCGAAAAAATTAGTATTTACATATTGTTCGGGTTTTGGCAGATTCTTCCATTTTTCTTGCATTTGCTCTTTTACGATGTCAAGTGGATTTCTTTGCTTCACGAAACATCAGTGGCTTTAGCTAATGTTTAAAAGTATCAATAGAACTTGTGCCCATGCATAACACATGAATTTTTTTATTGTTTCACTAACCTTCTAATGTGAATTACACTTTGAGTGTGGTGTGAAGGAAGTTTTCAAGGGTCAAGAGAAGAGGGTGATATAATGTGATGAAGAAGAGTGCAACGTCAAAGCTTGGGGATGCACCCGTGGTTCATCCCAGCAAATTCTAAGAAGGCTCGAGCATCTAATCATGGGGATGCCCAAGGCATCTCCTTCTTCATGAACAATTTATCAGGTCACTTCTAGTAAAACTATATTTTTATTCGGTCACATCATATGAAATTTATTTGGAGCGTCTGTTTGTTTTTATTTTGTTTTATTTTGTTTTCCTTGCCGCAATAATATAGTTGGAACCTAGCATTCATTTTGTGGGGGATAGACACGCTCCGCTTTTTCATAGTTGGAACCTCGTTATGCTCGTATTCATAGTTTTTCTTCTAGCTGCTGCAAAATTCCTGTTTAGCTCCTATTTTTCTTGCATCTCTTATTTAGAGTTGTTAGTTTTAGTAGAGTTGTGTTGCTACTCTCTTGTTTCATTACTGTATCTCTTGTAGAGTTTTTTGTTTAGTATGAAAAGTTTGGTGTTGGAAAGCAGTAGTACATTTTTCGTGCTTATAACGGTGAAAGTAGAAGCTTGTATAGACTGTGGCTAGACTTTTTCATGTCATGCTAGATGTTATTTTAATTCTAAAGCCTAGTAGTTATTTTTGTAGCATGATTTGTCTCAAATAGCTGACAATTTTTAATGTGCCTTAGAAAGAATCATGAGTTGTTCTTGTCATTTTGAAGCATTAATTTGTGGTGTTCTCCTTTGAATGTTTTATTTGGTTGACTTGGCGCATGCTCACACCATTTTTATGATTACAAACCAATCACTTATAGACTCTATGATAATTTAGTTTTTTTTAACTTGTAGTACCACTTATGCTTTGATTAATGATGTTTTTCTTGCGATGCATGATTATGGCCATTATTGCTCTCTTGATTTGTCGCTCCCAGTCTTTTGCTAGCCTCCTCCTGTACTGAGTATGAGCTCTACTCGTTCATACAACTCCCAAAAACCAAAGTTTGCCAAATGTGTCCACCATACCTACCTACATGTGGTATTTAACTGCCACTCCAAAGTAAATTGCTCATGTGTTACCTTTAAAACTTTCAAAATTATTCCTGTTTTGTGCTCCTGTTTTAGCTCATGAGGACGTAAATAGAGAATCTTTCACTTGTTGATTGGACTTTCACTCCCTGGACTAGTGGCTTCATCGTCTTATCCAATTGATAGAAGAGCTGGCAGCGGGGTTCCCAGCCCCAAATTAATACAACAAATTCTCTTCACTATTTCCCCCGTGATTTTTATCAATCAAAGCATAATTGTGTAAACAGAAGAGAAAGAGGGATGACCTTCTACCCAGGTGCGTCCTTCTATGGGAGCCGATCTTGTGAAGTCTAGTTGGCTTGTGACGTAATGTATTTTCTGTTTACCATTCGTTGACATAGGCATACACCTCTCTAAAAATTAGACACTCCTCCATGGTATGTGATTGTTGGCAGGCACCCGAGGATTCAGTTAGCCATGGTTTGTGTAAGAAAGGTTGGGAGGAGTGTCAACCATTTTATGCCTCTGTTTAACAAAATAAAATATCTAGCACATGAGTAATCCATGCTTCCCTCTGTGAAGGGCCTTTCTTTTACTTTTATGTTGAGTCTCCATCTTCTAACTTTATGCACAGTTGAGAGGGCATGGTTGCCATTTTGAGTTTAATGTGCATTTATCCCAGAATTATTATTAATTGATTCATGATGTGTTATTGTTTGTTCTCAAATTATTTGTTCTAGTATTCCTGATGAACTTTGAAGGTGTTCTGGCATTTATTTTTTCCCCACTCTGAAGGACAAGCGAAATATCACTTTGCTATGTTATCTTTATGATTGAAACAAACGTATAGCTTTCGAGTGCATTATTATTCATGATCTTTTGTTTGTGTTACTTTTGATGATGCAAGGTGATTACTATGTTTTGTTTTTAGAATTATATTTATCATTCTTGTGTTTAAAGTTCTATGATCTCAGCTATGCTTATGCTTTTACAATTTAGATGATCAAGTTTTATGTTGGTAGCATGTCACCTAAGAAATTATGTGTTTTATCGTTTACCTACTCGAGGATGAGTAGGAACTAAGAGCATCTCCGGTCGCGCACCCCAAACGCGCCCCCACGGCCTCTTCCCGTCCGGACGGGCCCCGAGCGCGCCCACTCGCGCCCCCCATTGGGCCTTCCCCTCCGGACGCCCCCTAGTTCCCATCCGGCAAACCCAGCCTAACCCCGCCTCCCAGGGGCTCCCGTGGGGGCGCCGGACGAGTCGTTCCGCGCCGCGGGCCCGTCCTGCCAACGACACAGGCGCCCACCAAAACACCTTTCCATCCCAGTGGCTGCCATTTCCCCCTCCGTCGCCCATCTTTCCCACCTCCTCTCCCTCCTCTGGCGCCATGCCTCCGAAAGGGCCGCCGAGACTACCGCCAGAGAACGCGAAGGCCGGCACACTCGGCGTCAAGCGCCGCGTGCTGCAGCCGCGCCCCCCCCCCCCCCCCCCGAAGGAACGGCTGGAAGGCATGACCGACACCGAGTGGGCGGCCGACCAACTGTGACGCGGCGCCTCCACGACGGAGCGTCGTCTTCATCGTGAGAGGTCGGAGGCCCGGATCGCGGCGGCGAACCTGGAACTGCTGTTCAACAACGCCGGAGGAGGCAGCCCGGGAGGTGAATCGAGCTCGTCGGCGTCGGCGTCGCTGTTCCGCACGGACGCCGTGAGTACGCCGCGTTCGCACTCGAGGCTCTGCCCTAGCCCGGCGGCTATGCCGGCTACGCGTTCGGCTACCCGGGCAACTACGGCGGCTTCGACCCGAACGCGCTGCACATGTTCGGGGGTGGCGCACCCAGCGGTGCCGAGACGGGGCTCGACCTAAACGAGGCGTACGAGGTGTCCTCGGGAATGCACCGGGACGGCGCGGCGGCCAGGCTAGCCTAGTCCGAGCGCACACTGCTGTTTGAGGATGGCGCCCACAACCTGTTCGACGCCGGTCTCTAGGACTCCTTCGGCACCCAGGCGCCCTCTGGCGGCTACGACTTCGGCACCCAGGCCTCGTTTGGCACCCACACGCAAGATGGTGGCGGGAGCACTGTTGTCGACGAGGAGCTTCCCATCGACAACGCCGATGAGGACGAGGATCAAGATGTTGATGGCGCCGACGATGATGTGGAAGAAGTCGACAAGGATGGGAAGAATAAGAAGAGGAAGGTTGGAAGCCGTGGCATAGCTTGGACGGTGAAAGAGGACGAGTGCCTGATAGACTCATGGGCCGGAATTACCCAAGACGTGATCACGGGTGCCAACCAAACAAGCGACTCGTATTGGAAGCGGATCCTCTCGGAGTTTGATGAGCGCAAGTACCAAATGCCATATGTGGCGTACGTCATGGATCGCAATCAAAGTGCGCTTGCTCGTAGATGGGCAACAATCCAAACATCGGTCAACAAGTTCCAAGGAGCCTTTGACAACATCATGGCTAGGCCGGAGAGTGGCAAGACTATCAAGGACCAAGTAAGTTTGTGTGTCTCATCTTCTCCTATGCTCGTTGATGCATCACAACATTCATGCATGTCCTAATCTTGGCTTCTTTTGTTGCTAGCTCATTGATGCCTTCACCTTGTACAAGGCTATCAACGACGGCAAGGACTTTGTGCTTCTACATTGTTTCAACAAGTTGCAAAACAATGAGAAGTGGAATAGGCATAGGCTCCGACTCAACAAGAAGCCCGGCGATGCTCAAATTGAGAGGTGGTGCTCAACGCGGAAAGGCCCGTGGGAAACAAGAAGGCAAAGGCGGCGGCGGTGGCGAGCTCGGAGCGAGTGCACGCCGCAGTCGACAAAGTCATGGAGAACGTCACGAAGAACTCGGCGTAGAGACGTGCCGCAACCGAGTCCATGTGGGCGGAGTTCTCCAAAAATACGGACAAGAAGATCGAGATCAGACAGCAAGGTGGCGCCCAAGAAGAGGCAAGGGTACTTCATGATTCTCGCCACGGACACATCGAACCTTGATGCGCAGACGAGGGCGGCGTGCGAGCGCATGTGCTCAAATCTTCGCCGAGATGGGCCTCGGTCCGGCGTTCACTGCGACCAACGGGACGACATCCTAGGCGCTCATCGAGACGCACGAAGCGAACCCGAGCGACGGCAGCAACGAGACGCCAGGCGAGACCCAGGGCGCCGAGCGCGCCGGCGAGACCCAGGGCGACGAGCCAGCCGGCAACACACAGGGCGCTGAGGCCGAGCGCGCCGCCGACGAGTTCCACGGCTACACTCCTGACCCCGGCTTCCTCGGCTCCAACGATGTCGTCAACGTCGATTGACAAACGCCGAGAGCGCCGGCGACGAATTCGTATGGTTTTGTATTGCCAAACATTTAAATTATGGCCCAAATTCATAATTATATAAGACTTTATTTATTTTTGTATTTGAACAATTAAAAAACTTGGAGAAAAATGCTTTGGGGGTTTTGGTTTGGGGGCTCCGAATGGGCAGCCGCGCCCCCCGTCGGCGCCTTCCCTTCCGGACGAGCCCCCAAAGGGCCTTGCTGGGCGCCCATCCCGACGCCTATTGGGGGGCGCGACTGGAGATGCTCTAAGCATGGGGATGTTGATATGTCATAAACGTATCCTTAAATTCTGATGTTCCATGTTGTTATCATGCCATATGCTACATGTTTTCCTTACACTTTATGTCATTTTTATCGATTTGCCGGGACTAACCTATTGACAAGATGCCACGGAGCCAGTTCCTGTTTTCTGCTGTTTTTAGTTTCAGAAAAGTTGTTCTAGAAATATTCTTGGAATTGGAAAATTCGAAGCCTGAAAGTCTTAGAATTCCCGAAGGTTCCACAGAGTCCCGAAGAGACCCAGAGGGGGGCCTGGAGACCCCACACCATGCATCCGCACGGGTGGGCCCCTTGTCACGCCGGCTAGTGGTGTGCCCCCTCGGGCGCCCACCGATGTTGCCCTTTTGCCTATATATGCCCCCGATGCATAAACCCTAAAGAGAATCGACCCCCTTCCACGAAAAGTTCGGTAGCTCCGCCGCCGCCGCCGACAAGTTTCGGGGGATAAAAATCTTTGTTCCGGTGCCCTGCCGTGATGGGGAAGTGCCGCCGGATCCACCTCCATCGATTCCACCGCCATCTTCATCACTGTTGCCGTCAACTATGATGAGGAGGGAGTATTTCTCCCCTGGGGCTGAGGGCTCTACCGGTAGCTATGTGTTTCATATCGCTCTCCCATGGTGTGATGTTTATGTGATCGTGAGCTTTGCAATCTAGTTGAATAAGTAGATGTTACTATTCATCTCTTATGCTACTCAAGTGGTTTTGTTATGACATCTCCGTAAACACTTTGATCACGGTGTAAAGGTGAAAGTGTGTTCACCGTGTGGTTTCGCATGATATTATATCTTGTGTTGGATGACCCTATGAAATTGTGATGTTTGGATAGTACCTTCTAGGGCGCTCAAGTTGACAGTGTGGGGTTAACTAGACATGGGAATGCGACTTTGAGGAGTGTTGTTGTAGCCCTACGCAATGAATTGGTGTTTGTTGTCCAACCGGAGAGTGGTTCGGAGTAGCATAGTGAAGAGAGATATTTATGAGTTCAATTATGTTATCATTGTTGAGAGTGTCCACTAGTGAAAGTAGGATCCCTAGGCCTTGTTTCTAAGCATTGAAACACCGTTTACAATCAGTTCTGCTACATGTTTTCTTGCTGCCATTTTTATTTCAGATTGCTATTGTCACTTATAATCATCCATAATACTTGTATTTCACTCTCTTTTCGCCGAATTAGTGCACCTATACAACTGACAATTGTATTAGGTGTGTTGGGGACACAAGAGACTTCTTGTATCGTATTGCAGGGTTGCTTGAGAGGGCTATCTTTGACCTCTACCTCCCTGAGTTTGATAAATCTTGGGTGATCCACTTAAGGGAAACTTGCTGCTGTTCTACAAACCTCTGCACTTGGAGCCTCAGCACTCTCTACAAGAATAGAAGCGTGCGTAGACATCAATGCTTTATGTCTTTTCCAAGTGTTGCAGGGAGAGAGTCGCCGGTACGTCTGGCCTGAGTCGCCAGTTGTCTAACGTATGCGTGCCGGATCGTCTGGCGCACCGGGGTGGGTTGCACCCGAGGGTCACTGCAGCCTTTCTAGTAGCTACCGGCCCCCATCCGGCACCTGGGGTAATGCTGGATCGACCATCCCATTGTGACAGATCGTGTGGCATCTAGGACCGCACCGAGACCGTCTTTAGGTGCCGGATGGACCAGCGGCCTTGCCGGATCGTCCGGTGGATCCAGGATATGTACCCCTCCTCTTCTTCCTCATGTATCTTCGCCGTCTTGGTTCAATCTTAGAGGGCACCTTATTGAGCATCCTTGGGGAATCCTTGGGGATCCATTGGCTATTTAAACCTCGGTAAGCAATGGACAAGCACATGAGGTAGTGAACCATTCACCAAATGCACAACGTCATGTAAGAATAGGAGAGAGTAAACCTTGATTCGAAGTGCATCAGTTTGAGATCTTGTAATGTGACCTTTTGTACTGCTTTGGATCTGTTAGTGGAAAGGGTCGGGCTGCATTATCTCCCCCCCTTGGAAATAGTCATCCTCAACTCGTTATCCCTCTTATCACTTGTGTAACCATGAAAGGGAGATGTGTTATTGACGTTGAAGATGTCATTGTCGTTTATACGCTTGTCAAAGCCATGTAGAGGTATGCTCGTAGTGGTATTTGTCCAAGTGTGATGAAGATGTCTAATTGGCCTTGCTTGGTTGTTTGAAGAAGATCTCAATGGTCGTTATTGAGCTCATAGGATATAATGAACGTTGTTGAGCTCCAGTGGATTTATTATTTTGAATGCACTAACGTTGCTAATGAAGATTGTGAGAAGTTTTAGGTGGAGGAAGTTTTCAAGTGTAGGGAGAGAAGGATGGTATGAGAAGATAAAGGATAGACAAAAGTTCAAGCTTGGGGATGCCCATGTCACCTCAAGACATATCCAGGAAGTACAAGCGTCAAATCTTGGGGATGCGCAAGGCATCCTCTTCTTCATCAACAAAAGTATCATATTTCTTTCAAAACACTATACTTTTATTTCTTCCGATTATATGTGTTATTCTTAGAGCGTCATTTTATTTTCCTTTCAGTTTTGTTTTGTTTTCTTGCTGTAATATTTGGTTGGATCCTAGCATATTATATTTTCGAGAGATACACACTCCATTTTCATTGTCTAGAACACTCTAGTTTTCACTCTTATTGTTATGTGAGTGTTAATTTTTTGCTAGTACTACGTTTAGCTCTTGTTTTGAATTCTTATTTTGTCGAGAGCTTGTTGGTTTGATTAGTTTATATATGATTATCTATCTAGTATTTATTGAATATTTTCTATGAGAGTTGTTCAAACAAGTTAATTGGTGTTAGTTGGAACGGGAAAATGTTGTGCTTGTGGTAGTGGTACCAGAAAAAACTGCATAATATTGTAGATCATTAAATTGTTTCACTTGAATCATTGCTATGGTTTTGAGATATTAATATGCTTAATGGCTAAACTTGTTTTTTTAGTAAAGTGAAAACAATTAATGATTGGTCTACAAGCTTGAAACTGTGCCACACTCGAATAATCAGTTGAAAATATGATGGTATATGACTTCTAATGTAGATAGCAACCATGATGATTTTTTTACGCCCTACAGTCGGGGTAGCCAACAATGATTTGTCATTGCCACGGACCCTCTTGTAGTGATTTTGATTATGTCTTGTAAGATCATACTGCTAGTTGGAATCTTTAAACTTGTGAGTTCTAAGTTTCAGTTTTATGGCACTTCCACTAACCATATTTGCTAGCCTCTACGGTACTGTGCATTGCCCATTCTCACATTGAGAGTAGGTGCAAACTTCACGGGTACATCCAAACCCCGTGGGAGGACTCCATCATGTTCTCCTACCCATAAGCCCAAATATCTTCCTGAAAACAGCCACCATACCTACCTACCACGACATTTCCATAGTCGTTCCGAGATATATTGCCATACAACATCCATCTATATTATGTGAATTGATGACATGCTTCATTGTTACATTGCACCCTGCTACTCTGGCAGGGGAATTAAGTTTTATACATCATTGATATTTTATTATGAGTTATGAGTACTAAAAGTGTGATGATTCATTGTAATATAGAGTGTTGCCCCTACCGGTGAGGTTCAAAAAGAGCCCCCAAAAAATAGGCCAAATGAGAGATAAAAAAAATAAGAGAGAGGGGGCAGCACTACTATCGTTTATTCCACACTTGTGCTTATCTTTTATGGCTGTTACATATGGACAGACTCAACACCAGATACCTAATGCTCAGAAAATATTGGACGTTGATAGATGGCTCCTTTTGTGTCCTTTGTAATCAGGATTGCTTGGAGACGCGAGATCATCTATTTTTCTCGTGTCCTTTTGCAGCGTAATGCTGGACTTTACTTAATATTCCTTGGGACGGCTTGCTACCCTACTCCCGTCGTATCATGGATGCCAAAAGGAATTTTCTAGGCCCTTGTTTTATGGAGGTTATTGCTTGTGGTTTCTGGAATATTTGGAAGACACGTAATAATCACATTTTTAGAGCCCACCCTCCCTCCTTTGGAAGATGGATAGTCACATTCCAAAGTGACCTATTACTTCATCGTCATAGAGTGCCTCCTGCCATGGTGCTCCTCCTTCTAGATTGGGTTCTAGCTATTTTTTTCTTAATGTTATTGGCAACCTCTTTTCACTTCTTCCCCCCTAATTTCTTTATCATATCTTTAGCCTTATGTTCCCTCTCTTTGTAAATTCCCTCTGTAACTGAAAGCCTCTGGCTTTCTACCCTTTCAATTAATATAAAATCTACACCATAGGGTTTTTGCCCTACAGTAATTCCTTAAAAAAATACTTCAATTCAGAGAGGTTTTTCATATTACGACTTGCATAACTACGTGGGGAACTTTAGATTATAGAACTTGGCTTGTATATTCCAATGACGAGCCTCCTCAAAAGTGCTCTAGGTCTTCGTTAGCAAACAAGTTGGATGCACCCCACTAGTTCCATTGGAGAGCTTTCATACACTTATAGCTCTATGTGCATCCGTGGTGTGGCAATCATTACTCCTTGCATTGCATAGCTTCAATTATAAGACTTCCTCTTGTCTAATGATCAAATTCAGCCGTGTGAGACCTTCTTCCATTGACCATTCAAACCCCCATAATGTTCTCTTAGCCATAACATCCTGGTGCCGGGAACCAATGCAGAACGCTTACTTGTTTTTAGTGCACAAATACTAAGTTGATTTTCTACGTGCATATTGTTATCACTTGACTTGATCCTAATATAAATTTTTGTGAGTGTTTGATGCATTGGATGATTATATTGTTTTTCTTGAAGCTTAAATAATCTTTAATATACTCTGCACAGTTGATTATCTTTTAGTATTGATTCATTAAAAGTTTTTGATCAAGATCCTAATGATTTATACATTATTCATTTGATATCAACTATAAACCTCAACTCTTATTCATTTGATTATAGTCTACATGCTTTACATTATTATTTGATCAAGATTGTGTTGGTAGCATGTCACATCAAAAATTATTTTGTTATCACTTACCTGCTTGAGGACGAGCAGGAGTTAAGCTTGGGGATGCTGATACGTTGCAAACGTATCTATAATTTTTGATGCTCCATGTTTGTTTTCTACATGTTTTCCCTATGTTTTCCTACGTTTTCCATCATTTATTGGACTAACCTATTAACAAGATGCCCAGTGCCAGTTCATGTTTATTTGTCGATGCATTGCAGAAATAGGTCAAAAATCCAAGTGCTCAGAATAAGCTGAATTTTTTGAATTTTTTTATTCAACGAAAGACTCCAGAAGCCAAAAGGGGACCCAGAAGGGGGGTCACAAGTCACCAGGGGGGCATCAGCCGCGACCAGGCCTAACCCGCGCCTAGGACTCACTTGGGTGACCTCGATGCTGCCTGACGTCTCCCCTTCATTTATAAATTCACCCTTGACCTAAAATAGAGGAACATACAATGTTTTTTTCCATAAACGCATCTGAGCTCCACCGCCATGAAAGACCCTAATTCGGGGGACATGAGTCTCTGTTCTGGCACTCTACCGGGATAGAGAAGTACCCCCGGTGCCATCTCCATCGACCGTTCTTCCTCCATGATGCTTCGTGAATAGTTCCTCTGTAGACTATGGGTCCATAAAAGTAGCTAGTTGGTTCTCTCTCCCCCTTGATGTTCAATACCATGGTCTCTTGAGCTGCCTCACATTCCACATGATGTAATGTTACGTGTTGTGTTTGCTGGGATCCGATGAACCATGGAGTTATGATTGTTTTGTTCATGTCATTATATGAGAATATTCACTTATATCCTTAGAGTGTTTTAATGTGTTCTCGCATGCTCTCTGATGTGTATGATTATCTTGATCACATAGTTGTATACATCTTCAAGAGGGAGTATTTATGCTAGATAGTGGATTCATGCCTCCTTGTTGCCTGCGCTTGAGTGACAGAAACATTCATGGGGAGGATGTGAAGTTGCCACTAGGGAGAAAAAAACGGTGCTCTTGTCTATGGAAGAGAACCATTGCTTACATTACGTATTGTTCTTAACACAATTGTATGTTGCACACAAACAAATCACTTCGTTGCTGCAACTTAATACCAGAGAGATTTGCTGGACAACTTTCTTGAGGTCACTAGTAGAGAAATGCCATTCTATGGAATGGCATCTGTGGCGCACCAAGATGGCGTGCGCCATAGAAATAAACTTTTGTGGCGCATGGCCAAGGGTGCGCCACAGAAATTTCTAATTCTGTGGCGCATGTCTGGCTAGTGCGCCATAGAAATCCAGTGGGGCCCACCCCAATCATTGCTCTGGCTGTCAGTACACCTATTTTTATGGCGCAGGCTCCTTGGTGCGCCACAGAATATGGTATTTCTGTGGCGCACGGCTGTGATGCGCCACAGAAAACCCATATTCTGTGGCGCATGTATGCTGGTGCGCCACAGAATATGGCTTTTCTGTGGCGCAGCTCGACAGTGCGCCACAGAATGTTGTCCCGGTGCGCCACAGAAATTTGCGCACTGTGCACATAAAGGTGGCAGCCCCCTCTCTCCCCCCCCCACTCACTTCATTGCAAGTGGATGTTGCTCACTCGCCCCCCCCTTCTCTCCACTCTATTTTTACACATTTAGTTCTCCTTTTTAGGTAGGTGAACCTATTTATTCGATGCATAATTGTTGGTGAAGTTTGTTGTTGTTGGGGGGGCCTAATTACCTTGCATCTATACTCCGGTCCCTCCCTCTCCCTCGCTCTTTTCGCGTGTCGGTATCGAATCTACTCGGTGAGTATAGTTGGAGGTGCATATGTCTTGTGTGGCCATCGATCGATGTGTATGGGTGTTTGTCATGCATGTGCAGGTGGACCGATCGATTGTCGCGTGTGCGGGCGCGGTGGTGCATGGATGTTTGCCGAAATGTTGATTCACTTCCATTTCGGCAAACTTTTGCACCCCATATGTCCTACTTATAGGAGAGGTCATGCCGAATTTTTCCGGCGACTATGCATGCACGTTGTGGTTCTAATTTTCTGCTCTCTATGTGTCTGTGCAGGCAACCATGGTACTAGAAATGAGCTCTGCTCGAATCGCTAGATACAAAAAAGACGCGAAGGCGGACATGATTCGGTGCAACAGGCGGCAGATAAGATGCCCGTGTCGATCATGCAAACTCGTGCGCTGGATTGACCCTGATTCCGGACAATTGGAGGAGCACCTTCTCAGACGCGGTTTCTTTGACGACCGCAACCACGTGGCACCGCCGCCGGCAGCAAAAGTTGTGCACGAAGAGGAGGGCGAGCGAGGATATGACGGCGAACAAGATCATCATGAAGAAGGATATGTCGGCGGAGAAGATCGACATGACGATGAAGGCGAGAACACGGAGACCCCGCTAATTTCGGCCTTGCGGGACTCTCATGTTCAGCATCTGCTGCTTAAGGAGACGAGCAACGACATAGCTGCAGCTAGGGAGAAAGCCAAACTGGCGCAAATGGAGATAGACGGGGTGACTCCGTTGTTTCCTGGGTGCCGCCCCGAGGATACGCGGTTGCATGTAACGCTTGCTGCTCTGAAGATGAAGACGCAAAACAAATGGACCGACTCGAGCTTTAACAAGAACTTGAAATTCTGGCACGATCGCCTTCCCGAGGGGAACACATTGCCAAGCAGTATCAACGAGGCTAAGAAAGTCGTGTGCCCTCTTGACCTACCTCACGAAAAATTTCACGCATGCATCAATGATTGTGTAATTTATCGGGGGGAGTACAAGGACACAATCACATGTCCGAAGTGCGGCCACGGACGATACAAGTGTGGAACCAACAACAAGAAAATTCCTCGAAAAGTGGTATGGTACTTTCCTATCACTCCCCGTCTTCAACGGTACTACGTGGACCCTAAGGAAGCAAAGCTCATGCAATGGCACGCAAAAAGGGAGAAGCCGGAAGAAGATCCGGAGAAGGGCTATATGATGACACATCCTGCAGACGCTGCCCAGTGGGAAGCATTGGACATAGCTTTCCCGAGTTTTGGGGGCGACGCGAGGAACGTCAGGCTGGGTATGAGCACCGATGGACTCAATCCGTTCGGCAACCAGAGTAGCACACATAGCAGCTGGCCCGTGTTTGTATGGCCTTACAACCTACCCCCGTGGATGTGCACCAAGCAAAAGTACATACACTTGAGTATTCTCATCCAGGGGCCAAAACAACCAGGTGTCGACATGCATTTGTATCTCGGGCTGCTGAAAGACGAGTTAGACACGTTGTGGAAGACGCCACCCGTTACGTGGGACGCGTACACTAGAGATTATTTCCATATGAGAGCCGCGTTCCTGACGACGGTCACAGACTATCCTGGTTACGCGTATGTATCTGCCCAGGTCGGCCACGGATTCTGCGGCTGCGTGAAGTGCATGGACGGGACCCCGCATCTCCAGCTACCAAGGGATCCTGGGTCTTCGAAAACCGTGTACCCAGGGGCTCGAAGGTGGCTTCGCCTGGATCACCCGTGGAGAAAACGCGGTGAGTTGTTCAATGGTAAAGACGAGCCCGATGGAGCCCCGCGCACTAGGAGCGGCGAAGAAATCGACGAGCTTCTGAAAAATTGGGACGAGTGCCCTTCGCCGGGAAAGAAAAGACCCAAGCCAGAGCCGCTGCTGGGTGTATGGAAAGCGAGGTCTGTTTTCCACGACTTGGAGTACTGGCCGGTCCTCCACGCGCCTCATAGCCTTGATGTGATGCACATTACGAAGAACGTTACGGAGAGTCTGCTTGGCACTATTTGCAATTCGGAGAGTCCAAGGATGGGCCGAAAGCAAGATTCGATCTAAAACATTTTGGCATTAGGAAAAATCTACAGGTCCCCGATGATGATGACGATGAGGATAAGACGGAAGGTCCTCCCCGCAAAAAGGCTAAGAAGAACACCGTGGTGCTTCCCGCTGCCTGCTTCACATTGAGTCCGCCGGAGCTTGAGCAGTTTTTCAGGTGCCTCGTAGAAGTCAAAGTTCCTCACGGATACTCAGGGAGTATAAGCAGATATCTGGACTTAGCGAAGAAGAGGTTCACCGGGATGAAGTCTCACGATTGTCATGTGCTCATGACGCAGATACTTCCTGTTGCGATCCGAGGGATAATGGACGAGCATGTCCGTGATACGTTGTTTGGCCTTTGCAACTTTTTCGACGTTATCACCCGGAAATCGATCGGCGTGAGGCAGCTCAAGATGCTACAGGATGAGATCGTGGTGATACTATGCGAGCTCGAGATTTACTTCCCGCCGGCATTCTGTGATATATGTGTACATCTCCTTCTCCATGTCGTTGATGACATCAGGCATCTCGGCCCGACGTTTCTGCACTACATGATGCCGATGGAAAGGCAGAATGGTGTCCTGAAAGGATACGTTCGCAATAGGGCCCGTCCAGACGCAAGCATGGCCAAAGGATTTCTAACCAACGAGTGCATCTCTTTCTGCGACAATTACCTAAGCACCGAAGACGATCAGGATGTCGGTTTGTCCACCAGGACGCACCGTGGCAGACTCAACGGAGTCGGTCACCGCGAGGGCTGCCGCGACGTCCATGTCGGCATTCAAAAACGACGCGACGACTTTGATAGGGCTCACCGGGTCGCGCTACAACACTTAAAGTTGATCGAGCCTTTCGTGGAAGAGCACAAAAGCTTAATCAATCAGAATTATATTGAAATGGGCGGGCCGAGGAAGATGGGAGACGTAACCAAAGAGCACAACTCCGGCTTCACGCGTTGGTTCAAGCAAAGTCAACTGACTGAAGCACGGAGAAAAATGCCTTCTACGGAAGATGAAAAACTCATATACATCTTATCACAGGGCCCCGGGCAGAACGTAAGGACCTATCAGGGGTACGACATCTCCGGTTACAGATTCTCCACCGAGGACAAGGACATGAGTAGCGAAAATCAAAACTCAGGAGTAACTATGCTATCATATGGCGATGCCGAGACTAATGTGGAAGAAAGATACTTTGGAAAGATCGAGGAGATATGGGAGCTCAACTACTGCGGAGAGACGGTGGTGCCAATGTTCCGTGTGAGATGGGCCAAGAATGTCAAGAAAGAAGGACGGTATTTCACCACAATGGTTATACCCGATGCCAAATCGAAGAACGCATCCGCGAAAAATGAGCCATGGGTACTCGCTAGCCAAGTTGACCAATGCTTCTTCATCACCGACCCGTCAAGGCCTAGCCGTGTTGTCGTGAGGAGGGGCAAGAGGAGCATCATCGGAATGGAAGGAGACGCCAACGAGGAAGACTTCAACAAGAACGGTGATCCGAAGATCGAGGAGGAGTTCGACAAGCACTTCGACATGCCTACTACTGGTAAAGTAAGAAGGAAGACATCCCTACCTACACACGGTTGTCCGTTCACGCGAAGAAATCTCAAGGTGGCCGGTATAAAGTATCCAGTCGCCAAGAAAAAGGGAAAGAGACGCTAATTAAGCTAGATCGGAACCGAGACGAAGAAGACTTTTCTGTGTACATATGCGCATGTGTATGTGAGATAACCATATGTGTGTGTGAGACGTTATATAAAAAAATATTCTAATATTAAATGTGTGTTTTATTTTTGTAATTGTAATTTACTGTTTTCTTTCTTTAATTATAATTAAATAAAAAATTAAAAAATGTGGGGTAATATCAAGATTCGAACCTGGGTGTTGATAACCTCACAGCAAACCACTGGACTAGTAACACAGATTTGTCAAAGTACAACCGTGCGTGCTTTTATTGTATCTATCCACAGAATTTTGTGGCGCATGTTGTAAGCGATGCGCCACAGAATTCTGTTCGAGCAAATGACATGTGGCCCCTCCCAAGACATTCTGTGGCGCATGACTTAGGAGGTGCGCCATAGAATTCTAACAATTCTGTGGCGCACGGTGTCGTGGTGCGCCACAGAATATGCCTCACAGTAGATGACATGTGGACCCCCGCGCTAATCTTCAACACTTAGCAAAAAATTCGAACAGAGCGCTCTCGTTCCCCTCCTTCTCCCTCGCGCGACGAACCCTAGCTCTTCTTCGATTCTCCCTCGATCGCGCTCGCCGGACCCGTGTGGAGGAGCAAGTGTGGAGGAGCAGGTGCTGGACGGCCGCCGTTCACGCGCCGCCACGCGCCCCGTCCACGACTACGTCCACGCGCCCCGGCCGTCCCTCGTGAGTCCGTGCACGCGCCGCCGTCCACGACTCCGTCCAGGCGCCGCCGTCCACGACTCCGCCGTCCACGACTCCGTCCAAGCGCGTACGGCAGCACGACTTTGTTCAGGTCCGCCCCGTCCCCCCTCTTCCTTGTGCTCGATCCTCCTCGTCCCTAGCCGGTGGTGCCGGTGAGCCGCCGCATCGCACCAACCTTCCGCTGCTGCCTGCTGGTGGTGCCAACACGCGTACGGCAGCACTTGCTAATTCTCAAGCAAACTATAACACCTCCAGGGGCTCATTTGATTTAACTTGCTAATTCTTTCTCAGTTAGCTCAGAGTTTGCTTAATTCTTCGTTACGTTTGCAACCGTAGTGTGCGGAGATTCCTGTAGGGTGTTTTTTTCTCCTTCTGTAGTACCTCGTCTAGTTTATTTCTGTGGTCTTTTGTCTGTAGTAGATCCATCCTCCTCACCTTACCCGTTCATCAGGTCGTACTGATCAACCAAATTAGCCTGGAAGGGAGATCGATCCGTGAAGGTGCTGCTGGCCCGTTAATTAGTTAGGTTTCTTGTACATATGCTCAAGATCTTTCGTTTCAGTTTGGTGATCTGGTGCTATAGAGGGGGATGGCGCTAGAAGGTGCCGGGTTTTTAATTAGGATGCCAAATTTTGCTAGTTTTTGCCATGGTGGCAATGGTGGTGGCGCTGCTGCTGCTTCCGATGATGATGATGATGAAAAATTAGCTTAAATGAAACTTGCTATGAACTATCTTCGTGTTCATCTGTATATATGCCAGTACCCTGTTTGTTTTATGTCAATGAAAACCCTGTGTGCCTAACTGGTAACTGGCCACTCTCTGTTCTCGTGCACTGTGTTCGCTGCATCACTATCACGGCTTCGCTTCTTGGATATGAGGTGACTTGCGGTGCTTCTGTGGTCTTTTGTCTGGAAGAGTGGCGCCACCATGTGGCGCCACCGGCCCACATGGGTGGGAATGGGCTGCATTATTTCTTCCTACTGTTTTCTTTCTCGGGCCTATATACCAGGCTCAGGTATAAAATTTAACCTGTGAACCCTGGAATGCAATGTGAATAAGGCACTAGATTGAGGGGATTGGATGGTTTTTGTGCAGGTACACATTGAGAGTTGCCAATGTTTCGCCGGAACGTCGATTCATTTCCGTTCCGGCGAATTTTTGGCACTCCGGCATGGCCTTTTTTAGCAAAGGTCATGCCGAAATTTTTTGTCGAACTAGCTATAGTGTTTCCTTTTGCTCATATACAAAGATTGTAAAAAGAATAATATGGCATAGGTTTTAAGATTCTATGTACAAAGTTGTTTCATGAAAAAAAAACGATATCTTTGTGGTTTGTGTCATTGGGACTAAAGATCTGTATGTCTGAAGTTCAAACATACAGAGTACAGCTTATGAATTTTACCTTGTCGAGTATATCCCAAGTGCAAGTCCAGTTGCAGCTCCAACTGCCACTACTAGCTTATTCTGATCAGTTAATATTGTGTGTAAACCACCTGAAATGTCAAATGAAAAATGTTACACCAGCTTCCGATATCAGCACTGATATATCATGATATGAGCATTATTAACACAGATCGCCTCACAACCATGTTGGTTACCCGGTAGAACAGTACACGAAGATATAGTACTAATTACACACTCAGGTCGAATATAAGGAGTAAAGACCAAGTGCTCACACAACAAAACTCTAGATTCTTGTTTTGTCACTGGCACTAGGGTACATGAAAAGCAGGCTGCCACAACCATGATTGTTTTGTCTACTAGTTTGCTACCGGTCTTGGTTTGGCAGCGCTCAGGCCAACTACCGCTGCTCTAACATCATCTTCCAACTTATAAAGATTCGAGTTGGTGGTCATACGTTCATTCAGTTTCTAACCTTCGAGGTCTCAACCCTGACAAGTGCAACCATACAACCTGCAAGATACGGTCTCCATCCTGCCCCAGATAAATTAAAGCATCAAAATGAATTAATTTGGCACTTGTTATATTGATATAACAAATTTATTCTGGAACATATGTTGGTAGTTTTACAATTTATAGGAACTTTTACCTCCACTCTTACTATAAACCCAGAACGATTTATCATGAATATCCGAATCACCTTACCAATTGGATAAGTTGGAAGGTGCACCAAAACATCACTTAGTAGCAAACATACATGCATGGGGAATGAGCAGCAGTCATATAATTAGACAGAGAGAGAACATATTAGCTGAGATATTAATTGGTGCACCTGTGTGGGAGTAAGAGAAAGGCACCCGTACTAGTGATCATATCAATTTACTACAAAATTCTTGCATTACAACATATGTTTCTGGACATAGGGACTGAGGGAGTTAATTTGTTTGGTCCGATCCAGTTTCGATTGACTTCGTTTTTTCTTCTTTATGTCATTTGTTTGGTTACATACGAACTCGTGTACAGAAACAAAGCATCACACCGGTGCCACATTTCCGGCACCAACAGGCTTCCACCACCGAGAAGCTTCTCATATGATTTAATTCATATGATTCAAATTGCACAACATAATTACCATCTATGACTTTTCCATGTGGACTCACCAAATGTGTGTAAAATTCGAAACAAGTACAAACCGAAAACTGCTATTTATTCAGCATCCTAGTAGCAGTCTATTGTCAGAAAGCAATTTAATTAGACAGTAAAGTAGAACATTTATGGGCAGAAAAGTATTATCATACCGATGAAGAATGTTCATTGAGAATTTCCCATGTGCATACAAACAAAAAGAACAGAAAACTTGAGTGTAAGAAAGCTAATCTGAACAAGGAAGAGTCCTAAATCACATCTGAACTGTACAGTCAGGTCTAAAATGCGACTGCATTTCTGAATTAGTGTTCAACATTTTACCACGTTTTATTAAACAGTTCTCTTCACTACTAATCACGTGGACCTATCTATTGGACTTGTTTGCGTAAATTGAGTATGATATAATAGGTAAATGGCTAGATAAATCTTACCGAACTAATCCTAGTTTTGTGTGTGTTTTTAACATATTGAAACAATTAGTGTAGAAACTAAACAATCACTAGGTAATCTGTAGTTGGCCTCTGATCTTTATGTCCTTGTCTGATTATGTATGCCCTTCTGAATTTTCACACATTTTATATGTGACTAACTAGCCTCTGATTTCGCAATTGGCATAATAGAATATTAAAGTAAGAACATTTCTACTTGGTATTGACATTCTTTGCCCACACATTAGTTACCTTAATTAAACTACTCAATCATATGAGAATGCTCAGCATTTGCCTCCGCAATAAATTTGGCTACAGCGTGACATCATGGCTAATATGATGGCATCTCAGTAGGGCATGCCAGACATCTATGAGAAATCTAGACAACTTAAGGGAGATAAATTTGAAATCCAAGCACGTCTATATTGAATAATTTGAAATCCAACTCAAAAACTCAAATTTGAATGTTATTACAGAAACATGTCTGGCTCTTCCAAGCACGTGTCCGTGCCCGAAGCCGGTGCCGAGGAAGAGGGCTGGGAGGCCCACGCTGCAACCAGAAGTGAGGAAGAGGACGTTGATTGGGGGTACTTGGAGGAAGAGGACCAGGATAAGAGCACCGATGGTGGTGGCACTGACCGCACGGCGGCTGGTGGTAGCGGCGACGCCGCCCCGACGACCGATAAGAAGAATAAGAAGCCCCGGGCCCCAAGGAAGGATCGTAAGCCGCAAGTGCTCGCGAACGTCACCGATACAATCACCAAGGTCTCGCCGAGTGGCCTACCATTGGCGCCTCGATCTGTTACCTCAGGGTACGGCATGCAGCTAGGGTGCATCGTGCGGGAAAGCATGTCGATCAACACGTTTGACCTTAGAAGCGACGACAACAAGGCTTTGGTCGAAATCCTTCTGAAGAAGCTTCACCAGCGATACACGTTCCCGGAGCCGTTCAACAAACAGGTGGACTCTTTAGCCATCACGAAGATGAGCACCGCGTTGAGCAGCTGGAAATCCCGGGTGAAGAAGAAGATTGAAAAAGGTAAAAGCTGGGAGGAGATCAGTCGAAAAGACCCGACGCTTCTGAAAGAAGATTTCGAGATATTTAAGCAGTACTTGAACACCGAGGAGTGTAAAAAATGGACAAAATGGGGGCAGGATATGCGGGACCAAAACATAGGGCACCAACATCTCGGAAGCGGTGGTTACCAAGGAAAACAGGCTACTTGGGAGAAGGAGGACCGCGAGATGGAACGTCTCGGAAGAGATAACCCCTGGCACAAAATCACGGACTTACAAGTTAGGAACTTTGTCCGATCCCGGTACTTCTTAGACTGGAAGACGGGGGAATTCGTGACGAAAGACGAGGACGTGAAGGAATTTGAGAAACATTTGGTAAGGACACATATATCTCAAGTACATGTATATTGCATTGATCTAATAATTAGATAATGGGCTCACCTTAATTTCCTTTTGTCCGAAGGAGAGGGAGTTGCGGAAATCTGACTCGTCCGAAGGGTCGACGAGTCGGTGGGACACGCCTTTCAACAGAGCGACGAACGCATACAAGCAAAGGCCGTTGGATGCCCCGCCGACGTCAGCTGGCCGCATCTCCGGCTTTGGGCTAAACATGAAGGTAGCCGAGTACTACTCAGATGCCAAGTCAGAAAAGAAGAGGAAGACGAAATCTACTAAGGATGATGAGGAGGTCGCGGAGCTGAAGAAGAAGATGGCGGCTCTAGAGAAGAAACTGGAGAGCAGAGAGGTGGACCCCGACAGGCTCAACCGATTAGTGGATGAGAGGCTCAAGGAAGTCATCCCCGCTGGGCTGATGGAGGGGCTAGCTTCCTGGAATGCGGGGGGTCAAATTGGACCGATCCATCTGCCCAGCTTCATCGGCAGCAACTCAAGCATGAACCAGCAAGTGCCGCCGCAACAGCTGACCCCCCAGACGCCGGCGCCACTCCTTCTGGTCACATCGCCGCCCCCTTCGGCAGCAATGCCGAAGAATGATGGGCAGGGCACCGTCGCCCTTGTCTCGACACCCGCCGAGCTAGACGCCATCACCAAGGTAACTAATTAGTTAATCGTGATCTAACTACGCATTCTCAAGATGACTGTCATCTCATGATGCCTGGTATGTTGCACAACAGGACGAACCTTGCGTACTACTGCATCGTGTGGTGCCGGGCGGAGAGTTGGTGGATGTTGCTACCGGCACTATTATACAACCCATGCAACGCACTATGCACCACTCTCGAATGGACGAGAACGTGATGAAGGTGAAGTTGGCCAATGTAGTGCCGGAGTATCGCGACGTCCTCCCCCCTTTCAACCTCCAGGCTGCGACGAGGAAAACTTGGTACTTGGAGAGTGCACGACTTGGGTGATGCAATGGCCGAAGAGCCAGATTCGTCTTGGGGGGGGTCTTGTGATCAAGCGCAACACCGGCGCCACATCCCCTATGGCCCCGCAGAATAAGATCGTCCGGCCC
The DNA here is from genome assembly GCA_028641055.1 of Alopecurus myosuroides. NCBI lineage: Eukaryota > Viridiplantae > Streptophyta > Magnoliopsida > Poales > Poaceae > Alopecurus > Alopecurus myosuroides. The sequence continues at coordinate 290,637,927 of CM054059.1, forward strand.
ATGAAGAAAAGAGCCCTTCAGACTGCACCCAAGGCCGCCGCCCCTCAGAAGGAAACAGTACTCGTCGCCACCACCACCACCCAGAAGGAACCGGCGGTTGTTGCCACCACCACCCAGAAGGAACCGGTGGTTGTTGCCACCACAACAAGGCACAAAGTGTTGTTGGGAAATATGCCGCAACGACCGCCCAAAAGATCATCAAAAGCAGTTGTGCCTCAACCGCCGGCATCACAGCCGCCGGCATCACAGCCGCCGTCACCACCAAAGGACGTGGACAACCAGTTTGCTGGAGCCGCCGGTGTCGAAGACTATCATTACGATGACAATGTCGACATCAATGCCTACCTCAACACGGGCTACAGCCAAGATAGGTACATGCCTGATATGAATCGTGACGACGAAGCCTTCCGCAGTCACGACGATCAACCTAGACGTACTGAAGTCACGCAGCGTCTGACCTACCCGGAGGGTACAGTATTCAGCCCTGGCACACTGCATAAGACAATCGAAGGGTCGTCCCGAGCACCCGCACCCCCAGCTCCCTCACCCCCAGCTCCCGCAGCAGATCAAGCCACCGCCAGCAAGAAGATTAGGAAGAGACCTGCTAAAAAGGTCCAGCATACTAAGATCTTGGCCGACGCCGTGATACGACCCCCTAAGGATGGCTTGACCCGCTTGCATGAAGCTGGGAAACCGATACTGGGTCCGGACGAGATACATGGGGCAACTGGACCAATGCTCACATTGCAGAACATTATCGTGATGCTAGAGGGTCTCCTTCATCAAGACAAGTGTCCAAATTACCCTGTGTTCACGGTCAAGGTGCCAGAGGGCCCGGACTTCGTCAACGAAGACCCCGCGGGACTGTTCTTCATAGCGTATGAGGATATCTTCAGTCTGTTTCACTCGAGACGGCTCGACTATAACTTGGTCCGCCTATACGCGCTCAATGCTCAGCTGCAGATCCAGCGAGAGTTACCCCCTAACGTTATGGTAGCGGATCCCTACTACATGCGTGATAGCCAGCTGGAGGAAGGATCAAGTACACGGACCAAGGCAGTGAAGTACCTCGAGAGCTTCATGTTGAGAAACGGTCAGAACAAGACGGACATTCTTTTGCCTGTCTTCCCCGAGTAAGTCTCGCGATCGTCTTAGCTAATGTTTTTTTTCTAGGTTTCATCCATTGCTTATCATGGATTCAATTGCATGTGTTGAGCAGGGACACATACTGCACACTCATCGTGCTTTGCCCACAATATTCACTTGCCCAATACTTCGACTCGTCGAATGTGACGAAGAGGAAAGACTACACCAGAATAAGGGGTGTTCTCGATGAGGCTATCAATGGCTACGCCCAAAATGGAGGCACATTCGAAAAGAAACAAGAATGTATCAGGCCGGCTACTGGCAAATACGGGTTCAGGCACGTGACCGATTTCCCCTGCATCAAGCAGCCGGCTTGGAGCACGAAAGAGGCCTTCTATGCCCTCCATCACCTCAAAGGGATTGTCCGCGATGCAAACAATTTGAATCATCCTTCTAGACTCCGAGACTGGTCCAACAAAATGGCGGGGGAAATCTCACAGGAAGATCTTATACAAGATTTTCATCGCATCAAAGTCAAGTTGTCGGAGATAATCATTGAAGATGTCAACAAAAAGGGAGGGCCCTTGCACCAACCCATAGGGTTATGCCAGAGGGATATCCAGGAACGCCTAGAGCGGCAGGCTGATCGTAGGTCGTGGATGACGAAGGAGCTATATAAGCCGTTTCCGGCGCCGCTCCAGTTGAGGTATCGTTGATCGAGGTGTGCGTAGCTAGCTACTATTAGTTTGTTTAACAAAATTTGCTTAACTTATATAAGCCTAGCTACTATATTAGTTTAGCTCTAAACTTACGCATAGCTAGCTACTATTAGTTTGCTCTAAACTTAGGCCTAGCTAGCTACTATTAGTTAGCTCTAAACTCCTAGCTAGCTACTATTAGTTTGCTCTAAATTAACTTAGGCCTAGCTAGCTTTATGTTTGTATATCTTTGATGTTTATTTTTTGTTTCCTTAGTTGTTTTTTGCATTATACTTACTAATATGCTTTGTGTCTATCTATATAGATGACGTACTACGTGGTGTTCGAGGGTCGGGTTCCAGGAGTCTATGACGAGTGGAAGGACTGCAAAGCACAGGTCGACAAGTTCAGCGGCAACTGCTATAAAGGATACAAGACTAGACACGAGGCGGTTGCGAAGTGGAGGGACCACCAGTCGAAACAGATGAACAAGATGAACAAGATGAACAAGATGGAGGCCTCCTACAAGCTACCGTTCTTGCTCACCATCGTCGCCGTTCTTGTAGTCTATTTCATCTTAGCTTAGGCATTTGTAACTTGACAACTCGAGTAACTATGTGGTGACAATTATTGTTCGATGATGTGTTTGACAACTCGAGTAACTATGTGATCACTTTGAGCCAAATTCGATACTTTGCACTATGTATCACTATTGTGATTAAGTAACTTTGTAAAATATCAGTAATATGTTATATGTTGTCAAATATCACTGCTGTGAATAATTCCTGTATAATTCCTGTATAATTCCTGTATATTCAAACTGTATACAGCAGAAACAATTTAAATTTCGAAATATAGCAGATGATTCTGTGGCGCACCATTGGAGAATTCTGTGGCGCACCCAATTCTGTGGCGCACCGTTAAGGGATGCGCCACAGAATCCTCCATTTCTGTGGCGCACGGTCCAGGTGCGCCACAGAATCCACTATTTCTGTGGCGCACGGGTCTGGTGCGCCACAGAAATTATTTTTGTGGCGTGTGTTCTGTGGCGCACCCCTGTGGCCCCAGGGTGCGCCACAGAATAGGATTTTGGTGCGCCACAGATAAGGGTTTCCCTACTAGTGGGTGGACTATTAAATATAGATGCATGATGGATAGCGGTCTATATGCCGTGACACAATGCCTACTGATGGTGCAGATCTTCCACTCGTTAGGATACCCCAAGAGGAGGGTGTGATGAGCACAGCGGTTGGAGGTTTCCCCTTAGTTGAGAACAAGGTTATCAATCCAGTAGGAGAAGGAGGACCTTCGGAAGGTTGATGCCACTGACGGTGGTGCTGGCGCTTCACCGGTGTCAGCAACAACCTGGAACCTGCACACAACATAACCAAAATAGTTTGCCCCAACGGTACAGTGAGGTTGTCAATCTCACCGGTCTTGCTGAAAACAAAGATTAGACGTATAGTGTGGAAAAACAGTGTATGTTTGCAGTAAGTAAACAAAGCAGGAAATTGTTGTGGTTTGTTTAACAGTGTGGAAAATGGACCGGCGTTCATAGGTTCACTACTGGTGTCTCTCCATAAAAGATAGCATGCTGGGTGAACAAATTACAGCTGGGCAATTGACAAATAGAGGTTGCACCGTAGTGCACAATATGACATGAAGATTACTATGATATTTAGTGCGGGCATTACAACAAGATACATAGACCGACATCCATCTGCATCTATGACTAATAATCCACCCTCAGGTTATCATCCGAACCCCCTTAGGTATTAAGTTTCAAGCAACAGATAATTGCATTAAACAAAGTGTGTAATGTAAGCAATGATTATGCACGCGGGCATTCTCACCGCTGTTTTCTCCCTAATGGCAACAACACATCCCCCCTTCACGTTTGTGTCACTCGAGCAAGGAAACAAGAAGGCATGAATCCACTATCAAGCATAAATACAACCTCTTGGAGTCACTAGCACCTACTTGGCTAGAGTAACCACTAGCAACAGAAAGCATGCAAGATCACAAATAACATATGCAATAAAGACTATAATCAACTTGGCATAAGGTCAATATTCATCGGATCCCAGCAAACACAGCATAAAGAATTACATAAGATCAATCTCGATCATGATAGGCAGCTCACAAGGTCTAAACATGGAGGCATATGAGGAGAAGATAACCATCTAGCTATAGCTACGAACCCGTAGTCCAAGGATGAACTATTCACGCGTCACTATGGAGGCAGGCATGGTGATGTAGAAGCCTCCGGTGATGATCTCCTCTCCGGCAGGGTGCCGGAAACATCTTTAGAACCCCCTTGATCTGGGTTGACGGTGACGGCGGCTGCGGAACTTTTTCGGGGATTTTTATCAGGTGTTTAGGGGTTTCCATCCGGGGGGTTTAAATAGGCGAAAGGGCAAAGGCGGTGGAGGCTAGGGAGCCCCACACCCATAGCTGGCGCAGCCAGGGGGCCGCGCCACCCTATGGTGTGGCCCCCTGCTTCCCCTCTTCGACTCCTCTTCGGTCTTCTGGGTGCTTCCGGGGAAAATAGGACTTCCGGGCTTCGAACTTTCCAATTCCGAGAATATTTCCAGAACAACTTTTCTGAAACTAAAAACAGCAGAAAACAGGGAACTAGTTCTGTGGCATCTTGTCAATAGGTTAGTCCGTAAAATCGATAAAAATGACATAAAGAAGAGAGAAAACATGTAGCAATTGGCATAATATGATCATGGAGCATCAGAAATTAGGGATACGTTTATGACGTATCACCTACCATGTTAGAACCCATGAACTATATCCCGTCATAATAGCATTGTTATGCCCCCATGATTTGTCAATTGCCTAACTATTGTTTTTATACCCAACACTTGTTCTATTGTGTAGAGAGTTGCCACTAGTGAACCTGTGAACCTCGGTCCATCTTTTACTATTATTGTCACCGTTTTTACACGCTTTTACTACTTGTTTACTTACTGGCCCATTTATTACAGATTACAAATACCACTTGTTTCACTCCTTATTACACCACATTCACTATCTTTTCGCTGAACCAGTACATCTATACAATCTCCATTGTATTACTTGTGTTGAGGACGCAAGAGAAACATCACAACACCCCTCCATCCACTGTTTCCTTGTATCTTGTGTTACTAACATCTTTTGTTAAGTGTTTCTCTAGTGTGGCTGAATTGACAACTCAGCTGCTAAGCCTTATAGGTATTCTTTGGCTCCTCTTGTGTCGAATCAATAAATTGGTTTACACTTACCCTCAAAGACTGTTGCAATCCCCTACACTTGTGTGTCATCAAGTCCCTAAAAGGGCGGTTTAGGTCCCTTCCTACATGTTTGATGCTTTATATTATTATCTGCAATGACCACGTTATTATTATTACATGACCCATGTTATCCATGCAACACCCGTCCATCCATTCCCTCTATGCCTACGGTACTTCCCATACTGTTGTTTTCCGCTATTGCAACTCATGTTACTATTTTGCTGCTGCTGTTATTTTATTTCTACTGCAGCTATAAAACTGTTACCACTGATAAATTGTTGCGCGCAAGTCTACTTTCAGGTGCAGCTGAATTGACAACTCAGTTGTTAAGGCATATAAATATTCTTTGGCTCCCCTTGTGTCGAATCAATAAATTTTGGTTTTACTTCCCTCGAAGACTGTTGCGATCCCCTATACTTGTGGGTCATAAAGACTATTTTCTGGCGTCGTTGACGGGGAGCATAGCTTTATTTATTTACTCATTTGATCGTGATATTTTTTGCTGCAAGCCATTCATCATGGGAAAGACTCGTGTTGGAAAAGTTCCTATATTACCATCCACTACAAGAAGAGGTACAACTCTGAACACCTCTGCTGCTCTTGATTCATCGTCTGTTATGAGTAAGCTTCTTACTCCACCACATGCTACACATACTATTATTTCTGCTGAGTCTGAGAATGTTTCTGATACTTTTGATGATGCTTCTACTGTGCTTGGTGATAGTGGTTCTCTAGGTCCTTTCCTAGATGCTACTATTGCTAGATCCAAACAAATTAAAAATGCTGAAATTACTGTTGAAAATATTGGTACACCTGTTAATTCAATTGTGCTTATTGATGATCTTGATGAAACCTATATTGAACTTAATGAAGATTTTATTGAAGAAGCTCGTGCTACTACTGGTGCAAGTGCTCTTAAGAGTGTTCTTGCAAGACATGCTGTGAAATATAAATCTTCTCTTGATGCTAAGTTTGCAACATCTCCCATACACATTATAGACAAGGATTATGATTTCTTTTTAGATTTATCTTATATATCTATTGTTGAGAAGGAACCTTTTTGTGGATCTGAAAGTAAAAGTTCTATGAAACACATGAATGAGCTTTCATCTTTGAGTAGTTTATTTTCTGATGATACTAAGCTACGTACTTATTTTGTTACCAAGATCTTCCCTTTCTCATTGAAAGATGAAGCTAAAATTTGGTTTAATAATCTTCCACCTGGGTGTATTACTGATCCTATGGATTTGGTTAATGCTTTGTTTCAAAAATATTTTCCTACTAGTGCCCAACATGCTGTTGTGCAGGACATCTTTAACTTTAAGCAAATTGAAGGAGAAAAATTGCCTGAATCTTGGACAAGGTTTTTTGTTCTTTGATAAGAGCTAGCCCTGGATATCCATTACCTAAAAATGATCTCCTAGATATATTTTATAATGGACTAACTATTGAATCTAGGACATACCTGGATTGTTGTGCTGGTTGTGTTTTGAGGAAAAGAACTCCAGAATTAATGGCTAAAATAGCCAAAAATAATGATGATTCGAATATACGTGAGCCTACACCTACACTAGAGCCAACACCAATACCAACACCCAAGAAGAGAGGGATGATTGAATTAAATGATGAAGTGATGAAGGAAGCCAAGAAATCTCTTAAAGAGAGGGGTATTAAATATGAATATGTAAAGAATTTACCTCCTATAGAAGAATTATGTAAGCCTATTCCTCATCCATCAACTGTTGAGGTACACTCTCTCCAATTCTTTGATAATATAGATATTCCCTATTCTAAACCACCTGATCAATGCTTAGATGATTTGATAATTATGTTGTTAAGCAAGACAACTTTAATAGGAGAGTGCAAAATCACCTTATGGAAAACTCTAGAGCTATTAATAATTTACATGGTATTATTGAAAGAACCTCTAATGATGTTAAAATGCTCTTTAAACATTTTCGAATGGTTCAAACTCAAATTGATCAACCTACTAAAGTGCAAAAATACATGCTAGCTAATGCTTCTAGAGACAAACATGTTTGCAAAATAATTACTAGAAGTGCTGTTTCTACTTGTATCCTGAAGGACATCCTAAAAGAATTGAACAAGATTCTCAGCAACCTAAAAACAATAGTTCTCCTTCTAAGAAAAAGAAGAAGAGACATAAAAATGTTGCAGAATCTCCTGAACATGCTAAAGATCCTAACAGTATATCTATTTCTGATGCTGAAATTGAAAGTGGCAATGATAAAAGTGATGCTTCTGATAAATAAGAACCTCTAGCTGAACCTAAAAAGCAAACTAAAACTGGAAAGAGAGCCTTGGGTACAAAAAGCAATGCCTTTTCCTAATAAGAAACACAAATCAAAGGAAGAAGAACATTATAACAATTTTTGTGACTGGATGAAACCTCTGTTTTTGCAAATCCCTTTGACTAATGCTATTAAACTGCCTCCTTATTCTAAATATATGAAAGATATTGTCTCCAACAAAAGGAAAATTCCTAATGAGGAAATTTCCACTATGCTTACTACTTACTCTTTCAATGGAAAGGTTCCAAAGAAGCTTGGCGATCCTAGTATTCCTACTATCCCTTGTTCTATTAAAAATAATTATGTTAGAACTGCTTTATGTGACTTGGGAGCTGGAGTTAGTGTTATGCATGTCCCTCTTTATAAGAGACTCTCTCTTGAAAAATTTATACATACTGATATATCTTTGCAAATGGCTGATAAATCTACTGCTATTCCTGTTGGTATATGTGAGAATGTTCCTGTGCAAGTTGCTACTAATTGTTTGATATTAACTGACTTTGTTGTGTTGGAAATGCTGAAAGATGATACTATGTCTATTATTCTTCGGAGACCATTTCTTAATACTGTAGGGTCTGTTATTGATTGCAATCAAGGAAAAGTAACTTTTAATGTTAATGATAAAGAGCATACTGTTTATTTTCCCAAGAAGATTGATAGAAGATATGGTTTAAATTCAATTGAAAATATTGAGACCGTCAAGATTGGAGTATTTTATTGTCCCATTCCAGCACCACCAAAAGAATATGAAATTATTATGATTGGGACTATGTCTATGAAGGTTGAGGTAACGTAATTATTTAGTGATTAGCAAAGTTTCGCTTCATATGAAAATTGTTCAGGTAACAAGACTTGATCACCCTTGCTAACAAAATGATTTTGAATGAAGAGGACAATGTTTTCACTATGTTTTCACCTTCCCCATTATGTTTTCACCATGTTTACTTCTGTTAGGACATTGCTTCTTGAGTAGAATCATGTTTTCCACCATCCATATTCATGTTTTCATCATGTTTTCACCCTGATTACTGTGGTTATATATGCATGTTTTCACCACCTATACTTTTGTTTTCACAATTACCACCTTTGTTTTCTTTGGATATTTTTCCATTAGAGTGTCATAGAACCTCTGTAGTGCTGGTTTTGGTTTTGTTTTCCACCTTTTCACTTTTGTTTTTCCGGTTTTTATTAATTATTAAAACTCTGGAAATACCTCAGAAATAAAGTTTCTCGAAAAATTCCAGAACAATTATAATACATTTTTTACGTCAAAAATGAGGCAAAGAGCCACCTGGGAGGCCCCAGGGGGACCCACCAGTAAGTCACACCCTGGGGTGACGTGGCCAGCCCCTGGTGGCGCCAGCACATGGTGTGGGGCCCCTGGCCCCCCACTAACTCTCTCCCCTGCCAAAGTCTTCTCTCTCACCTCCCAAACTAAAAACATTTCCTAGAACCCGTGTTCTTGCTGTTCTTCCTCTGGATTTTCAATCTCCTTCTTTAGCCCATCATTTGTGCTAAGATTTGGTATGTTTGATCTCCGTTATATGACTCCTCCGATGATCCAAGTAGAATTTCATTTGGTGAAGTATTTCTTGACTATTTTGGTACTGTAGTTGAAAACTTATGTGAGTTTGCATGCTTGATTTGAGTAGAAATAATATAGGGTTGATGCATGTTTAGCTCTCCTATAAGTTCCTATGGTAGTTTCCACCTTATAGTTGCTTGAATATTAATTTTTGTGATGATTTTTGAAAAATTTGAGAGATGGATAGTTATAATTTTGGAGAGATATTTAGGAGTGATGCTCGTAGAAGGACAAGGCCCTCATGCTCATCCACTTCAGTGAGGCCATCGTACAATGAAGACGTTATTGCACCGAGTATTGACGATGCGGGAGTTGATGGTATCGCTAACCCATCTAGCTTTCCTTGCATTACATTTCTAAGAAGTGCAGGTCTATTAGGTGACTTTCCTATGCTCATTGAAAGAGTTCGTCTAACCAACTATATGGAGGATGAAGGGCCTTAGTATGCAGCTCTCACAAAAACTTTTGTTGAGAGTTTTCAGTTTCCGAACAGACATTTTGGTCCCACTGTTGCCTTCAAATTATATAGTAGATCTTTTTCTTTGTCCTTGGAAGATTTTTGTGCCATTGTAGGTAACAACGCTATCGGGACAGCGTGCAAGATTCAGGATAAACCCGCGGATCTTATGGCGCTTTACTGAGAAATCACCAACGTTGATGGTCGCTCATCCCAGCGTGGGAAGATAAGGAACATTCAACTTCCTGCTCTTAGATATTTTACTTACTATATTGCTACTAGTATCCTTGGTAGGGAGAACAGTTGCAACATTTCTGGTTACCACCTTGCTTTCATTGATGCTGCGCTGAACCGTAGTACAAAGTATAACCTTGGTGCACTTGTTGCACGCCGCCTTGCTGCTTAGGGGCCTATTTTTGGGGGCATTATGTAAGGACCCCAGACCGGCAGTCTGAAACCCTACGTATGCATACATTCACGATCCCAGAAAGATCAGTCGTGAACAACATACACAGTTGGCACACAGAAATACATCATCCATTACACGAATACATAAAGGTATTACACAAATATCACATGATCAAGTTTAACGCAACTGCCACAAAGGGCACGCAACTTAACCAACACAGCGGAAGACAATTAAAACACAACGTAGTTGAGCCCAAGTCACGCCTTAACCTACAGGCTGCTGACCCGGAGACGATCCTAGTTCGCAAAGCCGTCAACTCCGTACTTCTCTTCATAGATATCCTTTGGAGGCTCCTTCTCCAAATCTGATAAGTAGATACCAGGGGCGAAACCATAATGAGTACATTTGAATGTACTCAGCAAGACATCCATCATGTCACTTACCAAACATGCAAATCTGCTTATATGGTGGAATAGGTAGGCTATAAATATGGTTCACTACCAATGGTGTTCATATATGATGACACCATAGTTGCAGTCAGGTTAATCTGTATCTTCGTTGAAGAAGATACTTCAGAAGAAAATAATATGGTTTTATTTCTCTTGTAGATATCACCTGTACAAGAGGTTTCATAAGGTTTTGTTAAAGAATATTTTCTCTTTGCAAAACTTCCTGGAATCAGTTTCCAGAATTCTTGCTTAGAGTAGAAAAGGTTTTCTTTGCAAAACATTTTGTTTTGTATAACATCATCTGGCTTTTCATCATCGACGATACCTCCACGGTATACGTTTTCATTCCTTTCCGAACTTCACAAGTTCAACACTTCCTTTCCAAAATTTCCCTTTCAAAACTCCTTTTTGAAAACATTGACACAATGCTAGCTACATGGCCATTCAACTGTCCATATCCGAGGACGCGGCTTCTTCGAAAAAGTTATACTCTGCAGAGGTGTACACATCCACCAGATCCAGTACACCTCCCGTGAACAATCACGGACTGTAACAACAGTATGTAAACATTAGGTATCTGATCATAACCATCCACTATGTTCAAGCTAGAATATGCCTATCTCTCAGTTGAGTTTTACCACATCCCCGGCACCGAGCTAATCCCCGCCAAGCCAGGATGCCTCAACTGATGCATCCGGAGGGAAAATGAATCCCACACTTTATATGTCTCCACGACATTCGGTTCAGAGGATCGCATCCCCTATAGCACATTGAGATAGCACACACTAATAAGAACAAACTTCAAGTTAAGCCCCTTGCCCATGTTGGGGTAGGGTGGCAGTACGGTAAAGGTTGTCCGGCGAAGACTAGGTTATGTGTCATTTTTGAAAACACCCCTTTCTCAAAAATGACCACTTCCACATTCCTCCGGAGAACAAGGATCCGCCTTTTCTCCGGGTTTTTCCGTAAAGCCTTTGTTTTGTAGAATCACAATTTTAGGGTGCCCACTTAGGGACTAGTATATTTGATGGTAATGAATACCATAGGGTGGCTTATGGGCTTGGTATTACCAAGTTTAACTACTGGCATGATAGTAACCTATAATATAGTATAGTAGTAAATTCCACATCAAAAATAGTTTTGATAATCAAGTTTTTGTAAAACTTCAGAGGTAAAACATGCATGATAGATAATGATAAGTATTGTATCAGCAAGCATCAGGATGGCTTGCCTGGTATCTCCTTGTGTCCCTGGTTTTGGAGTGACTGGAACTTGAAACAGAGCTTCCCGACACTTCCTTCCTCTTCGTTTTCTAACGCCGTAAAAGGAATAAAGGACACACATTCAGAACCAATCAAGGCAAGCAACCATACATAACAATACATACAGCAAGGAAACTAATAATAACCAATCACACAATTATTAACGGAGCAAACAATCAAACAAACACACTTGGCAGAAATGCCATTTAATAAGACAGCTCAAGGTTGGAGGAACATATCTCACAACCTTAATATCATGGATTCAGTGGGTGTGCCACTCTCATACCAAGATATTAATAAGCCCAAAATACACTTAGTTTCACAAGGGTGAGACTACTAAAAGTATATAAAACATGCACAAAAATAAGCATGGCAATGGGCCTATCAAACAAACCACAAAAAGAATAAGGTAGCTATTCTACTGAGTCTAAATTGACATCAAGAATAAATGAAACACATGATTTGTAAAAGTTACTTTTACAAATCAGTGAGCCTACACAAATGTAACAAGGTAATATACTCATCACAAAACACACAATTTCTCATAGTGAGAACAATAGAAACCATGACTAAAAAGGAGGAACCCTTATAGACATGTTTCTACTAAAAATTTGCTATGCAAGCAAGCATAATAAGTAAAGTATTAAAATGCAAACAAGGAACCATGTTATCATAATGGGAATGAAAACATGTCCTCATGCAAGGATACACACATATCTACCAAACACAAGTTGGTAGGAAAAATAACTCAACACAAAAACTGCTAGGAAAACTAGTACTACTCACACATGAAGAATCAATGGATGAATTCCAATCAAGGAATTGAAATACAACCAGAGGGTCCATGTCATAAAATCAGGGGTGAAAAACATATATACTTGCTATAACAAAAATATCCCATTTAGCAAAACAATGCATCAATTGCAGGGCAACTCCTATATACTAGTGGTAATAAAAAGGGCATTACTAGGGGAATCAAACAACACTCCAAAGATGGATTTTTCCTAGCAAGCCACACATGATTATAACCACTTACAAACAGAAGCATACCCATTTTTGTTTAGTACAAAAATTCCCAAAGCAAAAATACTAGGCACTCATTAGTTATGAAACTACATAAGAGAAATGCATCTAGTTTGGGGAAATAATGTTTCCACCAAAAATGCAATGAAACCAGTGGGTGTTCCACTAGCATAACAAGGCATTAATAGGTCACAAAGCCTCTGGTCATACTTGACAAAAATTAGCAAAAACCTAAACTAGCACCTAGTGCAATAACGATACTAGCAGAAAATAATAGGGTGCTTAAATAAGCAAGGCAATGCTACTCATGCTATTATTTTCACACAAGTGAAAAATATAGGGTTCAAGTACTCATAAAAACATAACCAATATGCTACTGGTCCTATGAACATAACACAAAAACATGTGGCTATGCAACCACAAATATTAATGCCAAAAATTCCACACATGAGGGAATTTTTCCAAAACATTTTCATAGTAATGATTAAGCTACTCATGCTTTTATACCAACTCAAATGCAATCTTGCAGAGGTGATAACAACAAAATATAAGTATCAAAAGGGTGCTGTATCTAATATTCTCAACACAACAATCCAAGTGTTTGCACATAATTTATCACTCAAAAATACTATGCAAAATATTAACTAGAGATAAACATATGATATTAATATAAATCCTATTTATTCTCAACTCAAATCCACACAATCTAACATGCTAAAATAGCTAAGTAACACTTAGAAAACAAGTTCACACAACTTGTACATGCTAGAAAACAATATTGCAACACAAAAATATATTCACACAATTTAATTAACTAAAATGCCAAAATGGCAGAAACAAGCAAAACAAGGATCTGTCCACAAAATTTTCTAGGATGCTCTAAAAATTAAACCCAGCTAGTTTTGGATATCCCTAAACATATACAAGACCATCCAATTTGGTTTGCATCAAACTTCATCTTTAATTAATTTATAAAAATCACCAAAGTGCTCTCTGGTGTTTTACCAAATTGCATGCCATTTCAAAAATACAATGAATTTGGAAACGAGGTTAAATGCTACTGTTAGGAAATTTCAAGGGATTTCCAATGCAATTGGCCTCACTTCATTCTGAGTTGTAAAATAAAAATGGTGCTCATTTTGGTGTTTCTGGTACCTGTTGCCAAATCATTTTTAATTTCAAAAATGTTCATCCAAAAGTAGATCTACAAGTTGGAGATGGTTTAGATTTTGTTTAGGTACCACTGTGATTTTTGGTTTGGTCAAATTCATCCTTTAGGTAGGTCTTTAGAGCCAAAAGCAAACATACAAGTTTCTGTAAAAAAATAAAAGGAAAAATGACTCCTAAGGGCCAGATCCGGATCTGGGCCGGCCAGATCCAACTGCTACCGCGGGGAAAGCTAGCCCGAGTCGCTGACTCGTGGGCCTGCCGGCCACGCGGGCAGCCACGCGGCAAGGCCGGGCCCCACGGGCCAGTTTGACTGCACCCGCGCGGGTCAAGGCGCTGCTGCGTCACCGCGACGTCAGCGCGACGTCACTTCGCCGGCGGGAGGGCTCCGGCGAGGTCCTACCGGCGATTTCGTCCACCAAAACGCGATCAAAAAATATCTGCACGCTGCTCTCGACTAGGGGATGCTAAGGCGCGTGGTCTCGTTTCCGGGGAACGGCCGGAAAGACCACGGCGACGACGGCGCACGTCGGCCGGAAAACTCGCACGGTACGGCGGCGACCTAGGGCGTTAGAGAGGGGGAAAAAGCGACGGGGAGGTTGCCTTGCTCACCGTGAGCACGCGGGGCTACTCGGATGAGGAGGAGGGAGCTTGAGGCGGCAGCAATGGCTCACCGGAGCTCCGTCGGGGCCGAAGAGGAATCGGGACGGCGCGGGCTCTACGGCTCGAATCTCCACGATTCCTTTCGCAGGGAGGAGTACCACGACGAGGCGGAGCGAATGGTGCAAGCGGCGACCGGCGGCGAGGTCTCAATAGGCCGAATCGACGGCGAGGTGCTAGCTAGGGTTTCGGTTTGGAGCAATTTTGTACAGTGAGAGAGAGGAGAGCTCTAGGGGGGAGAGAGGGAGCAAGCAGGGGACACTAGCACATGGGGGGGCCTCTTTATCCTCGAGGAAACCTTCTACTCGAAGGCAATGGCTAGGTGTGCTGTTTGCTACAGAGAGCTAGAGGTTGAAGATGAGTGACTCAGCTTTCATCTAGGTCCCTGGAAAATTACAAGTAGGTCCCTATACTCTCTGAAAAAGGATGTTTTCCCTAAGCAAACAAAGTCAAAATTTGAAATCCTTTTGCCCAAAATTCTTATTAGTTAAGATACACAACATATGTGAAAATTGGCTCAATTAGATAAACTTGATAATTCAAAGTTGTTCAAATTTGAATTCTTACATAAATGGACATTGAATTTATTAACCTACTTAGGAGCTTCCAAAAATGATAATTTTTGGCACACATTCCTTATTTGATGTGTCCCTTATGTGGTAGAAAATTCAAGTCATTTTGAGTTACTTCATAGAACAAACTTGTTCAAATTTCAAAAAGGTGCTGTCAAGAAAACAAGGGTTTTTGGCAACTTAAATTATTCAAAAACTTGTGACCTTTTGGTTTTCATCCTTATTTATGATATAGAGCATGTGTTATTTATTTCATGGCATTTGGAAAAAGTTTGTAGAACAAACTTGTTCAAAATCCCAAATGTTGCTGTGGAGAAAAATCATGTTTTCAGGACTTTAATGGATTCAATTTTTGGTCTCCTCTGGTGTGTGTTCCTTATTTGATATAAGGAAGCAATGGTATGAATTTCAAATCATTTTAAGATAGTTTCCAATAGTAACTTGTTTTAGTTTTCTGTTTCTGGAAATATTGGAATTTCTATTTAATAAAGCACTTGGCTTTTCTTTAACAATGCTTTGCCAAAATATTTATGTGACTAGAGATAGCAAGTCAAAGCTCTCCAATACCTTTGTTTTTAATCTTGCAAGGTTGGAAAAACATTTGATAATATTTTGGTGAAGCATTTAAGAATGCCTCTTTTTCTGATAATCTTTTTAGGGAAATTTATTAAGTGTTTCCTCTTTCTTAATTTAGGTCTTGGAATAATATTCAACAAGTATGAGATTCATAAGATGTTTTTGGAAAACTCTTTGATCAATATTTACTTTAGAAAATATTGTCAAAGTCATTGGAACAATATGTTGAATATTTTTATCCCTGGAACAATATGTTGAATATTTTGTTTTCCCATTCTTAGCCATGTAAGTTTATATAATTAGTTTGTTTAGTTGCACTTAAACAAACACAAACAAACACAACCAAGGTTTATTAGTCAAGCAATTAGCAAAACAACTGTGTTAACAGGTATTCCAAAATTGGGATGTGACAGGTCTTCCCCCCTTAAAAAGAATCTCGTCCCCGAGATTCACAAGCGAGGACTAAGGGAGGGCCAACAAACACAATGTTAGTGTTGGAGTGTAGGTGCTTCCCCCCTTTGACTTTTCTTGGGAGGTGGGGTACATCCCTAAATTAGCAAATTTACTTTTAAAAAATTCTCTAGCTATCACTTTACTCAACCACCAAATTTTAAAATTTTCTGATAACATCACTACTGCCAACTAGTTCCTTTTAGTGCAGAACTATCTGGAAAAGTACCGTCAATTATTACATGAGTTTCTAGCTATATCACACATCTTACATAACACATATGGAGTGGTATACCACTCTCATAACCAGGTACATAAGAAGCTAAAAAATATAGCTTGTGGGTGCAAAGGTTAGGTTGCTAAGATAAAACAAACAGACAGAATAATACCCATGGCAGTGGGCATTACTCACCACAAGCAACTATCACTTACTATGTTCATGATTTTAGTTGGATGTTTTTAGCTTCATAAGATACTCTTAAGCACAATCATAACACAAGTATAAACTCATGCTAAGGTAAAACATTTAAATAAGATCCAATAAGCAAGCAAACAACACCACAGATGAATAGACTATTTATTCACTAGGTTATTGTTTATTTAGAGGTTTTGGAATCCATCAATCATGAACAATTAGCAAACAACCAGTAGCTAAAAACCAATGAATTCAATCATAAAGATACTCTAAAACACCATCTTCACACAAGATAAAAACTCCTATTACATAGGCATAAAAGTTCAGGACTGCACAAATAACACACTAGTATGAAAAATCTACACCAGCATGCTATAAGAGATAATCATATCCTATAACCATAGAACATGAAACTAAATAATTCATGGCATGATAACAGAAGTAATAAATTCCTAAACATGCTATATCAACACAAATACTCATAAAATAAAAAGAGGGTAATACTAGAGCAAAAATCACCATTTTCTAGTGGTGAAACTAGTTTCACTCTAGAGAAGCAAACAATGGTATCATGATGTTTAAACTTAAACAAGAAAGTCATGAACATAAATGTGCCTAATAACATTACACAAAACTTACTCATGTTAGTAAGCACAACATCAAAACAATCCCATGAAACAACTATTAAACATGCATAAATTAATTCTAGCAATTTATGTTTTTCTTAAACAATTACTAGCAAACAAGCAAGGTATAACTCACACAACCAGTAGCTATGTAATTAATGAAAAGTTATCTAAACCGTTTCAAAAATACATACACTCAATTTAAAATTATTCACAAACAATCTACCAATCAAGAGGAATTTATTTTATCCGCGAACAATTTAATTTTAGCACACGATAGTGAAACATTTCTTAACATGATACCCCTAAGGAATATTATGCTAACAAAAGGATCACACCTAAACATATTAGTATTTACTAATAATAAATAAACTTCTCACTTTCATAAGTGAAAATAAACAATTATATTTTCCATGGTGGAACATAGAAATCAATCACATAGTGAAACATGCTATTTTCACACATGTGTATGGTTGGGGATTTTCATCCTCAAGACAAAATACAATAGGACCAGTGGGCTATGGCCTACTAATAACAAGTAAAAATAGGTACTAAGCCTCTGGTTACTCATGAAAAACTTTGCATACAAGATAAAAATATAAGGTTGTTTCATCTAGTGAAACAATACTAGTGCATATTGATAGCAATGCTTACACATGCTTTATTATTAAGAGACATGCAAGCTAATAGAGGTACAAGAATCAAAATAACAGTACCTAAATGGTACTGGACTCAAAGAAACATAGCACAAAAATCTACTAAGAAGGTATACACAGATCTAGCTCTCACAATTACTTCCAATTAATAAACTAGAAGGTAACAAATGCTATTTCATTTTTATTCGAGTTTCCAATCATGCACACACTTTCTAGGGTAGATTTGTTGTAAGAAAACAATATAATAACAAGTCCTAACAACTCCATATAAGTTAGGAAGAAAGATTGAATAAAACACAAATTTATTTCAATCAAGAGCACACAAAGAAACAAACACCGGAAAACTGCTGTTTTCTAGATCTATCATATCCATTCCATCGTTCACTTTATTTCTAAACCTCGAATTTCATAGTACCTACAACATCTATTAAGATTTGGTTTCCAAAGTAGATACACATGATATCCTATTGACTAGTAAACGAATAGGTCATCATCTTATTTTCTCGTGACTTCTCCTTTTTACCAACTAGATTAAAAAGGTGTCATAAGTCACTTAATTCTTTGGTTTAGAAAGAGTTGTCAGTAGTTTGCATGCTTTGGTTAGGTGGCAACCTAAGATTAAACAAAGCATGTTAGTCTTGTTAGCTTTCTATTTAATCATGTTTGTCCGACAAGATACGACTAGCGTCATCGTACGTCGAATATTGAATTGTGCTCTTTGGATTGGCTTTTGAGGGGGTTGCGCATCATGGCATGTGAAGACTTCTTTTGCACTTTTCTCCAGAGGAGGGAGGTATATAACTTTTAAAAGGGGATTTCTTGTTGGGTCTTTTAAAAAGGGAACATAAAAAAGTGCGACATTTAGCCAACAAGGTAAAAAGAGTCTTTTGCAAACAGACAAAACATAGAGGTTTTGGTCAGTAGTGGTTGGTTTTCTTCACGCCTTTTCTTCTTTGAGGGTTGTATTTGTTGGAGCTTTATCTGTTGGAGTGCATCACTGGTAGCAATGCTATCAGCTCGTGTGGCTTGAGGGTCCTCTATTATTAGGCCCAATGGTGCTTTCATTGATTGTGGGGGAGATGGTGGTGGTTCACGACGAGTGGCATTATGAAGCGAACACAAGTATAAGCCTAAGCAACAAATTCTTGTTTTTGAATGCTATACAAACATTTTTTTGCTTGCAAATACGTAACAAGAGGCGATTCAAAAACAAGAGCGGGGCAATCACAAATTTGAAAAATTTGAGCACCCCACAAACATATAGATGCCTAGATGAACCAAATTCTACACCACACAATAGCACAAAGTCCTACGGACACACATAAGCAAGCCATAACACACAAGCAATGCTCCATTGGAGCTACGTCGGGGGAGACGACTCATGGAGTTATCGCTAAATTACTCCAAACTAGACTGATCCAAAATCCTAGAAGTGGCTGAAGAACTATATCTACTTCTGACCATCATCACTGTAGAGCTAGGCAATTATTTTGGTCTCTCGGGACATCGGCAAGTATAAAAGTTTTTGTATGAAAACAAGATAAATAGAAGTAAAGTTTTGATAAAACTTTATGCAACAATCTGTTTTTGAAACTCCAACTATTTTCTGGACAGAAAACTTCAAAGACGAGAGATGTTTCAAAAACAGAGCGGAGCAGTTGCAAACAAGTAAGAAGTAGACTCTTAACCGAGAGACATACCAACTCTATAAGGCCCGCCCTTCGAACCACTGTTCAAGGACGCCCTTGATATGCATTTAGAATCTTTTGAAAAGATATAAAGGAGGGAAAATATACTAAAATTCCCTTAGATAAAAATAATTTAGATAGTAAATAGGTTTTTACTCAAAAATACTTTTCTTTCCTATCTGACGTCCATGCTAACTAAGGTCTCCTAAGGTCAGGATGGCTCTGATACCAACTCTGTAAGGACCCCAGACCGGCAGTCTGAAACCCTACGTATGCATACATTCACGATCCCAGAAAGATCAGTCGTGAACAACATACACAGTTGGCACACAGAAATACATCATCCATTACACGAATACATAAAGGTATTACACAAATATCACATGATCAAGTTTAACGCAACTGCCACAAAGGGCACGCAACTTAACCAACACAGCGGAAGACAATTAAAACACAACGTAGTTGAGCCCAAGTCACGCCTTAACCTACAGGCTGCTGACCCGGAGACGATCCTAGTTCGCAAAGCCGTCAACTCCGTACTTCTCTTCATAGATATCCTTTGGAGGCTCCTTCTCCAAATCTGATAAGTAGATACCAGGGGCGAAACCATAATGAGTACATTTGAATGTACTCAGCAAGACATCCATCATGTCACTTACCAAACATGCAAATCTGCTTATATGGTGGAATAGGTAGGCTATAAATATGGTTCACTACCAATGGTGTTCATATATGATGACACCATAGTTGCAGTCAGGTTAATCTGTATCTTCGTTGAAGAAGATACTTCAGAAGAAAATAATATGGTTTTATTTCTCTTGTAGATATCACCTGTACAAGAGGTTTCATAAGGTTTTGTTAAAGAATATTTTCTCTTTGCAAAACTTCCTGGAATCAGTTTCCAGAATTCTTGCTTAGAGTAGAAAAGGTTTTCTTTGCAAAACATTTTGTTTTGTATAACATCATCTGGCTTTTCATCATCGACGATACCTCCACGGTATACGTTTTCATTCCTTTCCGAACTTCACAAGTTCAACACTTCCTTTCCAAAATTTCCCTTTCAAAACTCCTTTTTGAAAACATTGACACAATGCTAGCTACATGGCCATTCAACTGTCCATATCCGAGGACGCGGCTTCTTCGAAAAAGTTATACTCTGCAGAGGTGTACACATCCACCAGATCCAGTACACCTCCCGTGAACAATCACGGACTGTAACAACAGTATGTAAACATCAGGTATCTGATCATAACCATCCACTATGTTCAAGCTAGAATATGCCTATCTCTCAGTTGAGTTTTACCACATCCCCGGCACCGAGCTAATCCCCGCCAAGCCAGGATGCCTCAACTGATGCATCCGGAGGGAAAATGAATCCCACACTTTATATGTCTCCACGACATTCGGTTCAGAGGATCGCATCCCCTATAGCACATTGAGATAGCACACACTAATAAGAACAAACTTCAAGTTAAGCCCCTTGCCCATGTTGGGGTAGGGTGGCAGTACGGTAAAGGTTGTCCGGCGAAGACTAGGTTATGTGTCATTTTTGAAAACACCCCTTTCTCAAAAATGACCACTTCCACATTCCTCCGGAGAACAAGGATCCGCCTTTTCTCCGGGTTTTTCCGTAAAGCCTTTGTTTTGTAGAATCACAATTTTAGGGTGCCCACTTAGGGACTAGTATATTTGATGGTAATGAATACCATAGGGTGGCTTATGGGCTTGGTATTACCAAGTTTAACTACTGGCATGATAGTAACCTATAATATAGTATAGTAGTAAATTCCACATCAAAAATAGTTTTGATAATCAAGTTTTTGTAAAACTTCAGAGGTAAAACATGCATGATAGATAATGATAAGTATTGTATCAGCAAGCATCAGGATGGCTTGCCTGGTATCTCCTTGTGTCCCTGGTTTTGGAGTGACTGGAACTTGAAACAGAGCTTCCCGACACTTCCTTCCTCTTCGTTTTCTAACGCCGTAAAAGGAATAAAGGACACACATTCAGAACCAATCAAGGCAAGCAACCATACATAACAATACATACAGCAAGGAAACTAATAATAACCAATCACACAATTATTAACGGAGCAAACAATCAAACAAACACACTTGGCAGAAATGCCATTTAATAAGACAGCTCAAGGTTGGAGGAACATATCTCACAACCTTAATATCATGGATTCAGTGGGTGTGCCACTCTCATACCAAGATATTAATAAGCCCAAAATACACTTAGTTTCACAAGGGTGAGACTACTAAAAGTATATAAAACATGCACAAAAATAAGCATGGCAATGGGCCTATCAAACAAACCACAAAAAGAATAAGGTAGCTATTCTACTGAGTCTAAATTGACATCAAGAATAAATGAAACACATGATTTGTAAAAGTTACTTTTACAAATCAGTGAGCCTACACAAATGTAACAAGGTAATATACTCATCACAAAACACACAATTTCTCATAGTGAGAACAATAGAAACCATGACTAAAAAGGAGGAACCCTTATAGACATGTTTCTACTAAAAATTTGCTATGCAAGCAAGCATAATAAGTAAAGTATTAAAATGCAAACAAGGAACCATGTTATCATAATGGGAATGAAAACATGTCCTCATGCAAGGATACACACATATCTACCAAACACAAGTTGGTAGGAAAAATAACTCAACACAAAAACTGCTAGGAAAACTAGTACTACTCACACATGAAGAATCAATGGATGAATTCCAATCAAGGAATTGAAATACAACCAGAGGGTCCATGTCATAAAAGCAGGGGTGAAAAACATATATACTTGCTATAACAAAAATATCCCATTTAGCAAAACAATGCATCAATTGCAGGGCAACTCCTATATACTAGTGGTAATAAAAAGGGCATTACTAGGGGAATCAAACAACACTCCAAAGATGGATTTTTCCTAGCAAGACACACATGATTATAACCACTTACAAACAGAAGCATACCCATTTTTGTTTAGTACAAAAATTCCCAAAGCAAAAATACTAGGCACTCATTAGTTATGAAACTACATAAGAGAAATGCATCTAGTTTGGGGAAATAATGTTTCCACCAAAAATGCAATGAAACCAGTGGGTGTTCCACTAGCATAACAAGGCATTAATAGGTCACAAAGCCTCTGGTCATACTTGACAAAAATTAGCAAAAACCTAAACTAGCACCTAGTGCAATAACGATACTAGCAGAAAATAATAGGGTGCTTAAATAAGCAAGGCAATGCTACTCATGCTATTATTTTCACACAAGTGAAAAATATAGGGTTCAAGTACTCATAAAAACATAACCAATATGCTACTGGTCCTATGAACATAACACAAAAACATGTGGCTATGCAACCACAAATATTAATGCCAAAAATTCCACACATGAGGGAATTTTTCCAAAACATTTTCATAGTAATGATTAAGCTACTCATGCTTTTATACCAACTCAAATGCAATCTTGCAGAGGTGATAACAACAAAATATAAGTATCAAAAGGGTGCTGTATCTAATATTCTCAACACAACAATCCAAGTGTTTGCACATAATTTATCACTCAAAAATACTATGCAAAATATTAACTAGAGATAAACATATGATATTAATATAAATCCTATTTATTCTCAACTCAAATCCACACAATCTAACATGCTAAAATAGCTAAGTAACACTTAGAAAACAAGTTCACACAACTTGTACATGCTAGAAAACAATATTGCAACACAAAAATATATTCACACAATTTAATTAACTAAAATGCCAAAATGGCAGAAACAAGCAAACCAAGGATCTGTCCACAAAATTTTCTAGGATGCTCTAAAAATTAAACCCAGCTAGGTTTGGATAGCCCTAAACATATACAAGACCATCCAATTTGGTTTGCATCAAAATTCATCTTTAATTAATTTATAAAAATCACCAAACTGCTCTCTGGTGTTTTACCAAATTGCATGCCATTTCAAAAATACAATGAATTTGGAAACGAGGTTAAATGCTACTGTTAGGAAATTTCAAGGGCTTTCCAATGCAATTGGCCTCACTTCATTCTGAGTTGTAAAATAAAAATGGTGCTCATTTTGGTGTTTCTGGTACCTGTTGCCAAATCATTTTTAATTTCAAAAATGTTCATCCAAAAGTAGATCTACAAGTTGGAGATGGTTTAGATTTTGTTTAGGTACCACTGTGATTTTTGGTTTGGTCAAATTCATCCTTTAGGTAGGTCTTTAGAGCCAAAAGCAAACATACAAGTTTCTGTAAAAAAATAAAAGGAAAAATGACTCCTAAGGGCCAGATCTGGATCTGGGCCGGCCAGATCCAACTGCTACCGCGGGGAAAGCTAGCCCGAGTCGCTGACTCGTGGGCCTGCCGGCCACGCGGGCAGCCACGCGGCAAGGCCGGGCCCCACGGGCCAGTTTGACTGCACCCGCGCGGGTCAAGGCGCTGCTGCGTCACCGCGACGTCAGCGCGACGTCACTTCGCCGGCGGGAGGGCTCCGGCGAGGTCCTACCGGCGATTTCGTCCACCAAAACGCGATCAAAAAATATCTGCACGCTGCTCTCGACTAGGGGATGCTAAGGCGCGTGGTCTCGTTTCCGGGGAACGGCCGGAAAGACCACGGCGACGACGGCGCACGTCGGCCGGAAAACTCGCACGGTACGGCGGCGACCTAGGGCGTTAGAGAGGGGGAAAAAGCGACGGGGAGGTTGCCTTGCTCACCGTGAGCACGCGGGGCTACTCGGATGAGGAGGAGGGAGCTTGAGGCGGCGGCAATGGCTCACCGGAGCTCCGTCGGGGCCGAAGAGGAATCGGGACGGCGCGGGCTCTACGGCTCGAATCTCCACGATTCCTTTCGCAGGGAGGAGTACCACGACGAGGCGGAGCGAATGGTGCAAGCGGCGACCGGCGGCGAGGTCTCAATAGGCCGAATCGACGGCGAGGTGCTAGCTAGGGTTTCGGTTTGGAGCAATTTTGTACAGTGAGAGAGAGGAGAGCTCTAGGGGGGAGAGAGGGAGCAAGCAGGGGACACTAGCACATGGGGGGGGACTCTTTATCCTCGAGGAAACCTTCTACTCGAAGGCAATGGCTAGGTGTGATGTTTGCTACAGAGAGCTAGAGGTTGAAGCTTTTCTTTAACAATGCTTTGCCAAAATATTTATGTGACTAGAGATAGCAAGTCAAAGCTCTCCAATACCTTTGTTTTTAATCTTGCAAGGTTGGAAAAACATTTGATAATATTTTGGTGAAGCATTTAAGAATGCCTCTTTTTCTGATAATCTTTTTAGGGAAATTTATTAAGTGTTTCCTCTTTCTTAATTTAGGTCTTGGAATAATATTCAACAAGTATGAGATTCATAAGATGTTTTTGGAAAACTCTTTGATCAATATTTACTTTAGAAAATATTGTCAAAGTCATTGGAACAATATGTTGAATATTTTTATCCCTGGAACAATATGTTGAATATTTTGTTTTCCCATTCTTAGCCATGTAAGTTTATATAATTAGTTTGTTTAGTTGCACTTAAACAAACACAAACAAACACAACCAAGGTTTATTAGTCAAGCAATTAGCAAAACAACTGTGTTAACAGGTATTCCAAAATTGGGATGTGACACATTATTGCTACACGTATAACAACTTCTTTAGAATTTTCTATTGCTCCTGATGATGAATTGATTTCTCCCTATAGACTCCACCTTGCTGCCATGAAGTATCATCAGTTTGTTACCGCTAACTCTACTGCTGAACGTTTAGTATATAGAGTTTTATGTATAGATGCAGAGGAGCGAAAAGTTACTTTGCCGCAGCCTGTTTTGTTAAGATTGTCAGGTCACCATGGTCCCTCTCTAACGAGGAGGTAGACGAGCATCTGAGCACTATGAAGTTTTATAGGCAGCAGGAGAGGCGAGACGCCCCTCCAGAGGACCACAACACGCAGTACACCGGCGCATCCTCGAGCACATATCAGGAGGAGGGTTCCTCCTCAGCATACTACGGGGGCGCCACCTCATGGTCCCCTTGGTGATTGATCTCCACTTAGGCGAAAATCCTAAGCTTGGGGGGAGGTATATCGACATCACATTCATTTATATATCATGTTCAGTCGGTTCTTTGTATATCCATGTTTTCTCTTCTTTCGTTTGTTTTCGTTTTCTTTTGTTTCTCTTTGTTTTATCGTTTTCTTCTTATTTTCCAAAACACAAAAGACCAAAAAATGGTTCCGTTGTTTCTCTTTGTTTGCTTCTTTAGTTTTTTTTAGTTGGTTTGTTTTCTTTCTTGCTTTGGTTTAGTATTCAAAAACCCAAAAATATTGTTGGTCATTTTGGTTTTGTAAAGTTTGTTGCAGAGTTCACCGGACTTTTGTGTCTCCATTGGAGCTTGACTATCACTCTATATTATTCAATCCACAAGTGAAGAGCGGTAACGATGATTTACGACAATCCGGGTTGTGGTGAGAGGCTCGTATGAACTCTATTTGTTTTAATTTTGTACATATACTCATTGTGCGAACATGCTTACTCCGTTAATGTAAGGTGTATGTTATTTAATTAATGCTTAGTAGTGTCGTGGTTTGGTGAAGACAGACGCCATAGGATGGCTTGATTTTGGGGCCGATGGACGCTGTAGGTATCCGGGGAGGGATCGCACGCCTAGATGGCTCGCTCAGGACCACTGCAAACACCACAATCTACCTAGGTTCAGGGCCCTCGTGTGGAGGTAACACCCCTACTTCTGCCTATCTCTCTATATTGAGTCGTGCCGAGTACATGAACCACAATTTCTCAGTGTCTCTCTCTCTTTTGAGTAGCCAGCACTCAGCTCTTTGTGTACGTGACTAAGTGAATCTCCGATCTGTCGATCGTCCCCCACGCAGGAGGGGGCTGGTCATCTTATATACTGGTAGCCAGCCACTATTCTATGAATAAAACGTACAGAGTGGACAACTCCACTGTGCCAACGACGCACGCCTCCGCGCACGCCTCCGTGTTCCCGCTGACACCGTCACCGAAAGTCTCCGCAGTAGGTGACTTACAGGTCTTGTCCACCTCGTCAGCCTCTTAGGGTAGGTCACTGACATGTCCTGTCCCCCTTTTCAGTGACAGGACATGACAGCTCCCGTACTACACTGCTCCAACGTCTCTGTGCGGATAACCACGCACCTAGTAAGTTGAACCGCATGCCTGTACGGCCCCTGGATACGCGGGATCTTCCACAACGGCTCCATTGACTTTGAAACCGTGTAGGACAGCTTCTCATCTATCCAGATCACCCGAGCGCTACCCTGCTGATTCAGACATACACTTGATTCTTCCCTCTTGCCTCTTGTTCTTTCCGCCGAATAGAACCAGCCGGATAACAGACCAACGGGTAGCCGCCTACTCGGTACGGCTGAACTTGGTGAATAGCATCTTGAACTCTGTTTCTCACCTGCCTTACCCCTACTCGGGGGTAGCCCCCCGACATTAGTCCCCGAAGCTGGTAGAGTCCGGCGAACTTGGTCATTGGGCCTTGCCAGCTTAAACCAAAATAACCTTGTTGGTGAATCCCGGCCGAGTTGCGCCTCAACTCGATTGATCACAATCTGAGTTCGGTCCTTATTCATCATAATCAGTGGGACTTTCTTCATTGTGCCGGGTAGACCAAGCTGACCTGGGTCCAACCGAGATACCAACTGTTAGCCAAATTTCCAAAAACCTTGCCGCTCGAAACAGAGCGGTTCCATCTTCGCGTGTCCAGGTTTTGCACGTGTCACGCAACCGCTGCCCACGACGCCTCGGGTCTAACGTGGTTACGTGGCACGCGTCTACCACTGCTCGCACGGCCCACAGGCCTTCGCGTCGCTTCACACAGGCACTCAAGAGCCCACGATCTGCGATGTGGGATTAACTGCGCCCGTTACGCGCGAGTTACTCGATATGTGTGTTTCTAACGGGCGTGGTAACCCTCGCGCCGCACGATCTTCTCCACGATCAATCCCGCGCCATAACTGCACTCGAGGAGGTTTAAATACCTCCGCGCCGCCCCTCGTCCAATCTTCCTTGCCACTTTCCCCTTGCGTTGTTTCCTTTCTGCCTCCCAACTCGCAGCGAACACCAGCACCACTGTGAATCCATAGCACGCCGCCACTCCGCGCGCAGAGAGAGGAAAGATCCATCCCCGCGCGCCACCGCTCGCCGGAGAGCGCTCAACCGCGATAAGGTCTTCACCGAGCGGTGCTGTCCTCTTCAACCTCGCGCCGCCGTCGCCGCTTCGTCACGCCTCGTCTTCTCCGCCTCCGTCTTCATCTCCGGCACCCACAATTCCTCGTCGGAGAAGACTAGATGGAGCTCGAGGCCGCTGCAGATCTGCACCAGGAGGATCCTCCCTCGATGCGCGCCGTCTGGGAAGGATCCGACGTCAAGGCATCTAACTGCCAGTGGCTGGTCAACACCCGCCGGGTGCCTCCCAGCATCATCTGCCGGCCTCCCGGCAACGAGCGGGAGCCGACCCCTGGCCCCGGTGAGTATGTCGTTTTCCTGAGCCATTTCAAGCGCGGCTTCGGCCTTCACGTATCCAAGTTCATGCAGGACTTCTTTCGCCACTTTGTCCTTCAACCACATCACCTCCCCACCAATGCTATCGTGATGCTCTCCACCTATGTCACCTGCTGCGAAGCTTTTCTCGGTGTCTACCCCACGGTAGACACTTGGGAAAGATATTTCTTCTTTCGCCAACAGGTCCTCCCCAACACCTCCAACCCGATTGCCCCCAAAGAGATGACTCAGACGGGGGCTGCTATGATGATTCAGCGGACTACGGGTAGCCACCCGCGAGTACTCGGACTGGACACCTACCGGAAGTGGCAGAGAGGGTTCTTATACGTTAAGAACCCCACTCCGGCAAAAGGCGAGAAGCCAGTTGACCTCATCAAGCTGCCCAAGTTCCGGAATGTGCCGCCCACCGAGATGAGGAATTGGGGCTACCATCCCAGGAAGACCATGACAGATGTCAACCGGGTAGACGACCGGTTGAAGGAGTTGGTGGAGCAAGGACTCCGAAAGGATGACCTAATCGCCTGCTAGGTGGAGCGTCGGGTTCTCCCTCTTCAAGAACAAGCGCACAAGATTTGCTACATGGGTGGAGCCCGTGACTGCACCCGGACGACCACCTTCGAGCTCACCAAAGCAGAGGTGGCTATCTGGGCCAAGTCCATCCTCAGGGCTATGCTCTCGGACACCTGGTTTTATGGTTTCGTGCCGTATAGCCGCCACAAACCAGCCCCCCAAGTGAGTACTCCTCCTTACACACTTAGTCGATTTCATCTCTTGTTTCTTCAGTTCATACCGAGTAGGAGGTATCTTGGATTCTTTTCCTTAGATTTAGCCCAATATGCTTTATGTTTGCACTCTATAACGAATAGGACTCCTATGTTAGAACTTAGCTTATTATGCTTTATGCTTATATGCTACTCAGAGTAGAGCCTCCACCTGTTTCCCTATTTAGGACTTAGCTGCATATGCTTTCTGTTTGCATGCTAGGACGAGTAGAACTTCTCTGCTAGGACTTAGCTTATTATGCTTTGTACTGGCGTGCTACTCCGAGTAGGATTCCTCTTATCGTTTCTCTTTTTAGGACTTAGCTTCATATGCTTTGTGTCTGCATGCTAGACCGAGTAGGACTTCCACTCGGTACCCTCGAATATAGTTTATTCATTACGATCTGCACTTGCATCCTTAGGTTATCCCTCGCCAGAAAAAAGAGGACAAGCCCATCGCTGAGCAAAACTGGGAGCCGGATCGGATCGAGGAGGACGTAGAGGCGTTTGACGTCTAGGATACGCTCTGTATCCCACTCGCCGGCCAGGATGGTAAGTCCCGAGTCTCCACCTCTATTCGGGACTGGTCCGAGGATTATGAAGGTGACCGAGTTCACCCATGTGCACACCGCCACATATCTCTACTTCTTTCCCTATTGATTTCTGAACTTGCTCTTCTTGGTTGCAGCTGAGTTGGAGGAGGAAGAGCCCATACACGCGCAACCCGTGTCAATGGCTGCCCCCACCAGAACTAAGAAAAGGCCGGGCAGTGGAGCAGTGGAGCCCCCTGCCACGAAGAAGAAGAGGACCACCAAGAAGACCGCTACGCGCAAGAGGAGCCCTGTCGTGTACGGGTAAGTCTGGAAGAGAAGTTATGCTTTGTGTTTGCATCTAGCTGTTTCTTCTGTCTTGTGCTTTGTATTTGCATCCTTCTCATTCTTTCTTTCTTTCTTTTCTTCTCAGCGACCCACTGGACGCGGATGCTACCAACGCACCACCCAAACCAAGTGCACCCGAGAATGTCGTGGATCTTACCACCGACGAAGGGGAAGATCAACCAGAGGAGAGGACCAAGGAGCCCTCTCGTGTAAAGGAAGAGCAAGACCTCGGTGCCGACAACACAGGCACCGAGATGGAGACTGATCGGGTTCTGGAGGAGCCGGAACCCCACACCAAGCAACGAACCATGGAACCCCCCACCGAGATGCGGCAGGCTACACCAGAGCCTGTCTCTGAGCCGCAGCAGTCAGCACCGGCAGCACCAAAGCCGAGTGGGCAGCAACCAACACCACCAGCACCTCAAGTGACTCCTCCAGCACCTCAGCCAACACCGCAGCAACAACCTCCCAAGCCTGCCGTCGAGAAGCAGCCAATAACAACATCAACTCCGCAGCAGCAGCCTCCTGGACCTGCCACCAAGAAACAACCAACACCGCCAGCAGCAACGCCGACTCCGCAGTAGCAGCCGCCCAAAGGGCAATCCAACCGAGTTGCACGGAAAGCTGGGCAGCCACCATACGAGAAGCGGCAAGCTGGGCAGCAGCATCCCGACAAATCGTGGCAGCAACCACCGCAACAGCGGCCAGCACAATCTTCTGAGTACCCGCTGCCAGGTGCCAAGCAAACCGGGCAGCCACAGCAGCAGCAGCCCCCCGCCAAGAAAACGAGCTGGCCACTCAACAAACCCAAGGAGCTTAAACCCCTGGATGCGGCCGCAGCCGAGCTGGCCAAGAGCGGCCCTGTTACTCGGAGCTCCAAGTTGGTGCACCACACTATTCAGTTCGGGCCCAAGGACTAACAAGCTCTAGGAGCGGGTATTAGCGGGAGAGCTGCCCCCAGTGAGTTTCCCGGATCACTGGCGTGAACTATAGGAGGAGAATAAAGAGCGACAGGCGCGAGAAGCCGAGCGGCACGAGGAGCTGAAGAGGAGGAAGAAACTCGCCGCCACCGGATCCAAAGGCAAAGAGGGTGCCCTAACCATCCACTCCGCCTCTCCAATAACGGAGCTTGCCCACGAGCTCCGGGAGGACATGGACACTGTCCTAGACCGGATAGGCCACATAGAGTACGACTAGGACAACAAGAAGTTCGGACGTCCAGAATGGGACGGCGTGAGACTTAGCAGCTTGGACAGTTGGCGGCAGTACTGGAACCAAGCAGATACTGGCCCTGTCTCAATGGCCATAGCCGCGTCCAGCAGCACCTTGGCGCACAAGATGTATTATCTGCGCAAAGCTGTTGAGGATGCCGAGAACACCAACCGAGTAATTCTACTTTGTGACTGTCTGGATTTCCGAGTTGCGACTTTTTCATTTTTCTTCTATCTCTTTTCTTATCTACCATCCAGTCCCCGAGATTCGGGCCGAGTAGGCAAGGCTCGACCGAGTTGCAATCTACTCGGGCTGAATCTTCCCACTCATACCTCCTTTATCTTCTTTTTCAGGAATGTACCCAAAACCTTACCAAACTGTTCCGACAACTTCTCTGGTCTCACCGAGCTGTCAAGTTGAGACCTCTATTCTCACCGAGTTACTGCTTGTGCTTGATCTGCATCAATTTTCTAACTCGGTTCCTACTTCCCAATCTACAGCTGTCCTGGAGCAAGGCATCATGGATGCCACCACCAAGATCTCATCTCTAGAGAGTAAGTGCCAACAGTTTTGGTTTATGCGTTTTGTGTTTACGCCCATTTTTTCATCTCTGGTCACTTTTTTGCTTCTCTGCAGGTGAGTTTAAGGCTCTCGCCGAGAAGCACCAGGACTGTGAAGTCATGGCTGCATCTACGTAGAGCAAGATTTCTACTCTGGAGGCTAAGTCACTTTGCATATTCTCCTCTCCGGCTTCCGCCTTCCTCTCCCTTGTTAATCGGGTTCGTTTCTTCGTAGATGAGCGCAAAACCTTCCTCGGGCAACACCAAGGGTGTGTCACCCCCCCCCGAGGTACAGCAGCAGGTGCAGGCCAGAGAGGCCAAGCTAGAGAAGGACTTGGCTGCCGAGAGGGAGGAGGTGCACAAGCTCAAACTTGAGCTCCGAGGCCCTCAAAACTGCCCTGCAGGCCGGCAATGATAAAACCGAGGCGCTGAACCGGGCTGCCGTCGAGAAGATGGAGATTGAGAAGGAGATTGAGGCTCTGAAGAACAAAAACCAAGCCCTCAACACCATGGTGGTCAACTCGCACCGCCTTCATAACAAGCACTTCAGGCTCGTTGAAGATTGGACCCGCCGGCTAGGGGCCCCTGTTCTGGAGTTGAGCTGTGAGTTACCGCAAATCTTTGCTCCATCCGGTTTTTATCTTTCAATCTCTTCTATTCGGCTTTCCTTATTCTTGGTTCCTTCTGCTGACTCAACCCAGCATGCCCCGCCCTAGGCACCTTCCCGGATTTCAACCTCGCTGCTGAGACTACTCTGGAGAAGGCTAGGAAGATGAGGGCAGCTGCAGGCCTTAGTGTAGATGACTCAGCCACTATTGACGATCAAATCGAGAACATCAAGACCCGGGTACTCTCCCTCAAGGGCATGGGAACCTCCATGGTATCAACAGCCATGCGCCTGCACAAGCTTTTGTGGCCGGAAAGGGAGATCCCATACACAATCAATCAGATCGCCTCCGACCTGGATCACGTCAAAGAGGAGTTGAAGAAATGGCGCGCCTCTGCAGACCGAGCTGGTGCAGATGAAGCCCTCCACGTCGTGCTATCTTGGTACGATAATCTGGATCTTGAGAAGCTCAAGGAACTTCGGAACAACTCCAAGTGAACCGACAGGGACGAGTTCGTCCTGCGCTGCAAGCAGACCACCTACGAGCTCACATCATACGCAGACACTCAGCAATACATCGACGGCCCCACGGAGCCGGATACCGATGTTGAGGATGAAGAAGATGACGATGACGATGAAGCTGACGCTGCTGAGGAGGGGAGCATAGCCGACGAGGAGGAAGAGCAGGACGATGCTGGCGATGAGGGAGCCGAGCAGAACAATGCCGAGGAGGAGGCCGCGACGAATGTTGACCAGGAGGCCACCGAGCAGGGAGCTGGTTCTAAGGAAACCCAGACCGAGTGGCAGCCTACTGCCCTGGTTGGAATTGTCACCACTGAGATGGTGATTGACACACCCGCTCCCAAGTTGGGCGCAGCGGGGGCCGCCGCCGAGAACGTCGCATCCGTGTCCGCACCTCCAACCTCCACTGCTGCTCCTGAGCCCGTCTCCACGCTCAGCTTTGCGTCTTCGGACCTATCCAGCGTAGAAGCCAATTCCACTCCATCGACCATATCTTAAGTTCCTGCTCTTAATTTATCTCAAAACTGCTTATCAGATCCTCGGTATGCCGGGTGCAGATGTATCAACAACTTATTGTTTCAGTGCTACTTTGTTTTTATCAAGTTTCTTAGCAAGACTGGCTTAATGCCGGATTGCGTTAAATGCAAGTCCCCGAGTTGCTTTTCTTATCCGCTCAGTTCTTTTTGTCTTTGCTCTTACCTGCCACTTGTGGCTTTTTGGTAGTCGAGTCACAAGACTCCAAAAACCGAGTTTCTAATACTTAACCACTTTGAGAATTGAACTTAACACTGCCCAACACTTAGCCGAAAACAGAGAAGGAAAAGACACCCTACTCGGTTGACACACTCCTCTTTTCCTTAGCACTTTTTGTGTGTGTTCATTGACCTTTGGCTTGTTATCTTGCTTGCCATGAAGCCGGGTTGCGGACAGCAGCAAAGTCGAAGAGTTGGCCCTTAGGTTTAAACACACTACTAGACATGCGCGTGAAATTTTGAGTCGACCAACCGAGTAGAGAAAGTAAAGACAATAAATAACACAGAGCAAGTTTGGCACAGGCAGTCCCCGAGTTCAATTCGGAGTGCCGACTTGGAATTTAACTTGGTTGAGGATATACATACAATGTTTGTTTAGGAATGAAAGAGGCGGAGTAGAGCTACATTCCAGGGACGCTTGGATTCCTCTCCGGATTTATCCGTCCTATCCTTCTGTGGTGCCTGTGCGTCAATGAGATAATAGGCATCATTGTGTAGAACCTTTCTCACAATGAAAGGACCTTCTCATGGAGGGGAAAGCTTGTGCATCCCGGCTGTACGATGCACAAGCCTCAGCACCAGGTCACCTTCTCGGAAAACCCTTGGGCTTACTTTCCGGCTATGATAGCGTCTCAGATTCTGTTGATATACAGCTGAGCGCGATAGAGTTAATTCTGTTGCTTCTTCGAGCAGATCTACATCATCTTCTCGGGCTTCTCTTGCCTCTGCCTCAGTATAGAGGGTTACTCTGGGTGAGTCATGCTCAAGGTCAGTGGGCAACACGGCCTTAGCTCCATGTACCAGGAAGAATGGTGTGTATCCGGTTGATCGGTTAGGGGTAGTCCTTAGACTCCACAATACCGTCAGCAACTCGTCCAGCCAACAACCAGGGGTTTGCTGTAATGGCTCAATTAGCCTTGGCTTTATCCTTGAAAGGACCATGCCATTTGCTCTTTCAACTTGTCCGTTGGAAGCCGGATGAGCGACTGATGCAATGTCTAGCCAGATCCACTTCTCCTTGCAGAATCGAGCAAAAGCTCCTTCAGCAAAGTTTGTTCCATTATCCGAGATGATCCCATGCGGGTAGCCATATCTCAGAATAATATCCTTCAAGAAGCTTACTGCTGTGTTTCCATCACATTTCCGGATTGGCTTTACTTCAATCCATTTGGTGAACTTATCAACCATGACCAAGATGTGAGTCATATTGCCCCGAGCTGGCTTGAAAGGACCCACCATATCCAAGCACCAAACAACAAATGCCAAGTGATGGGAATGGTCTTCAACTCGGAAGCTGGCATATGGATCTTGCTTGCATACCTCTCGCACCCATTTCTCTTCCTCACCAGATCTTCTGCTTATTGGAAGGCAGTGAGCCAAAAGAATCCATGCCGGAATGCTTTCTTCACCAAGGCCCGAGATGAGGCATGGTGCCCAGATTCTCCTTGGTGTATCTCTCTGAGAATTTCTTCTCCCTCTTCTGGCTCAACACAGCGTTGGAGTACACCCGTGGCACTTCTCTTGTGCAGCTCTTTGTTGATGATAGTGTAGCCCTTGGATCTCCTTTGAATCTGCCTCGCTGTGACCTCGTCACTTGGCAAACTGCCATCCATCAGAAAGGACAATATGGGCAAAGCCCAACTCGGTGTCTCCCGGATAGGAAACACTGGTTCGTCCACTTCCATTGGATCAGATGCCATGACTTGCTCCGAGTTGGAGACGAGTCCCCGAGTACTGAGAAATGATCCCCTCGATGAATGCGACAGTCCCCGGGTTTGCAGAGGTAGTCCCCGGGTTGGATGGAGAAGTCCCCGGGTTCTCTTTTGAGCTCTGCCAGTCAATCTCCATGGGAACAGCCTCAGAGTCTGCTAGAGCCGGGATGAATATAGACTCCGAGTTGGGTGATGGCTTGATAGAAGGCTTCCTCAAATGCTCCAGAGCAATCCCAGGAGGGATGAATTTCCAAGAAGACCCCAACTTGGACAGAGCATCCGCTGCATCATTCTCAGCTTGATGGATGTGATGGAATTCACACCCATCGAAGAATCCGGTCATATTTTGGAAGAGGAACCGGTAGGATGCCATGTTGGCATCCAACGCGTCCCAAGTTCCCGAGACCTGTTGAACCACCAGATATGAGTCACCATAACAGACGATCTACCGGATTCCAATTTCCTTGGATATTTTCAGCCCATGGACCAAGGCTTCGTATTCGGCAACATTGTTGGATGCCGAGAAGTGAATTTGAAGCACATACTTGAGCTGATCCCGCTTGGTTGAGGTGAGTACAACACCGACACCGAGTCCCTCCTTTACCTTGGAGCCATCGAAATGCATCCTCTAGAAGTTTGTTTCCGGCAAAGGAGGCTCATACTGCATTTCGTCCCAGTCAACAAAGAAATCAGCCAGGGCCTGGGATTTCATGGCTTCTCTTCTTGCATAAAACGGGGTGTAAGCAGCTAGCTCAATTTCCCACTTGGCCACCCGGCCACTTGCATCCTTGTTCCCATGATCTCCGAGATGGGAGCACTGCTCACTAATGTCATTGGATGCTCCTGGAAATAGTGCTTGAGCTTCTTGGCACCCAGGTATACCCCATATGTCATCTTCTGATAGTGCGGATAGTTTTGCTTGGAGCTGGACATCACTTCACTCACATAATAGACTGGTCTCTGCACCGACTTGTCTTCTTCTTCTCGTTCCACCACCACCACCACTCTCACAACTCGGTTGGTGTCTGCAATATAGAGCAGCATCGGCTCCTTAGGCAGTGGAGATGCCAGGACAAGAGTGTTGCCCAGCATGGTCTTGAGCTCCTTGAATGCCACATCAGCTTGTGGGGTCCAGACAAACTTGTCATTTTTCTTCATGAGCTGATAGAGAGGCAGGGCCTTCTCACCCATTCGGCCCAGGAACCGGCTAAGAAAAGCCAGGCATCCAGTAAACTTCTGCACATCCTTTAATGACCTCGGCAAAGACATGCTCTCTATAGCTTTTATCTTTGAAGGATTGACCTCAATGCCCCGGCTGGATACAAGGAAGCCGAGTAGCTTGCCAGCCGGGACGCCAAATGTGCACTTGGTTGGATTCAGTTTCATCCGATATTTGCACAAGATGGCAAATGTTTCCTCAATATCGCTTAGCAGAGTGTGTTTTTCTTTTGTTTTGATGACAATGTCATCTACATACACCTGCACATTCTTGACAATCTACTCATGCAGGCATTTCTGCATGCATCTCTGATAAGTAGCCCCAGCATTCCGCAAGCCAAAACACATAACACGATAGCAATAAGCCCTGTACGGGGTAATAAAAGCAGTCTTTATTTGATCAGCCAGATTTAAAGGAATCTGATGAAAACCAGAGTAGGCATCAATGAACGACAAACGCTCGCACCCGGCAGTGGAATCAATCACCTGATCTATCCGGGGTAGCGGGAACGGGTCCTTGGGGCAGGCCTTGTTCAGGTCGGTGTAGTCTATGCACATGCGCCACACCACAGCAACCATGGGGTCATCTTTCTTCTTCTACACCATGACCGGATTGGCTAGCCAATCCGGATGCAGCACCTCCATGATGAATCCACTTGCTAGCAGCCTTTGTGATTTCGTCACCAATGGCTTTCCTCCTTTCAGCCGCAAAGCGATGCATAACTTGCTTCACCGGCTTGGCATCCGGCCGCACAAGCAACGAGTGCTCAACCAACTCCCTCGGGACACCCGGCAGGTCCTGATTGGACCATGCAAAGACATCCTGATTCTCACAGAGGAAGTGGATGAGCTCGCTTTTCTATTTCTCCTCCAACCCGGCACCAATGATGGCCACATGCTCCGGGAACTCCGGGTCAATCTGCACCTTCTTTGTCTCTTGGGAGGTCTGGAATGTGGCTCCATGCTGAGATCTCGGCATGCCAGGCATACCGAGTTGAGCTGCCTGTACCAGGGCCACCACCTCATGAATCTTCTTCTTCTCGGCAGCAATGACCATGGACTCGGGAAGCCGAGATCCAGCAGATGCACACTCCAGGGAGCGCCTGTAATCACCCGAGATGGTGATGATGACATTGGGGCTGGGAAGTTTCATCTTCAGATATGTTGCATGAGTTGAAGCCATGAACTTGGTCAGAGAAGGCCTGCCAAGTAGAGCGTGATAGGGGCTCTAAAGATCAACCACTTCGAACTGTAGGCACTTGGTCCGGCAGTTCTCCCTGGTGGCGAAAAGCACATCCATCCAGATCCGGCCAACGGGAGCACAAGATACTCCCGGCACAATACCATGGAACGTAGTCCGACTGGGTAGCAGCATATTCTCGCCAAGGCCGAGTTTCTCCATGGTATCTCGGTACATGATGTTGATGCTGCTCCCATTGTCTATCAGCACCTTGCTGAACTTCACATTCTTCTTGGTTCCCAAGAACGTAGGGTCCACAACCAGAGCATATGTACCCAGGTTGGGCATTATCTTGGGATGATCCTCTCTGGACCAGACTATGTCATGGTCACACCAATCCATGTAATGCGGTACAGCCGGCATCACAGCGTTCACCTCCATCGCGCGTCTGCGCTGAAATTGCTTGTCATCCGGCTCAGTGGTGAACACCATGTAGCTCTCATGATGCTCCTGGTACTGGTTCTGGTCCCCAGCACCACCGTTGTTGTTGTTGTTGTTCTGGTTGGCATTATTGTTGTTGCGGTTGTTGTTGCGGGTGTAGTAGTCGTTGTTGCGGTTGTTGTTGTTGAAGTTGCGGTCGTAGTTGTTGTTGGCTCCCTGCGCCACTTGGTTCACATTCTCCCTCCTCTGGTTTTTGACCGGCCTAGGAGCAGCTCCCCGAATAGGCTGCATATTGGAGCCTGAGAGAAGAAGAGGAGGAGGAGGAGGCAGCTGACCAAAGCCCTCGCTCTTTATCCGGTCCCACTAGCTACACTGCCGGGTAGTTTGGTTGGCTGGCCTACTCGGATGCCGAGTATGAAAGCTGCACGGCCCATCCTTCATGTTCTCAAAGACAAACCTCGGAGGATCTCTGGACTCATGGGGGGCATTGTTCTGCTGAGGAGCATTGTACTGCTTCTTGAAGTCCTGGCCCTGAGTCTGGTTTTGCCCGTACTGGGCTCGAGCAGTTTTTTGCCTCTGGCTGCTCCCGACAGCACCTTGATCCTGAGTAACTGCAGCTACATGGTCCGACCCATAGCGGATATTCGGACAATCTTCTCTTCTCTTGTTGCAGAAATCTTGGCGGTCATGGCGCCGAGATCCATCATGGTGCTTCCTCTTCGGCTCGAAAGAATCAAGCAGAGGCTGAGTAGGGTCGCCGAGAGCATACATATCTGCAATCTTGATTGTCTCGGCGAGGGTACTCGGCATCTCCCTCTGCAGTTTCTGCCACAGCATGCTGCCATGTCGGCAGCCTTGAGCGAACCAGGCAATGGCCTGTGATTCATTCACACCCTCACAGGTGTTCCTCAGAGTGCTCCACTGAGTAAGGTACTCGCGGTCAGTCTCCTCTTCTCTCTGCTTGCACGCCGAGAGCTGCTGTGGCCGGTTTGGTCTCTTGTAAGTGCTGTGGAAGTTGATGATGAAGGCTTCCGAGAAGTCAAGCCAGCAGTTGACACTATCTTTCGGCAGGTTGTTGAGCCAAATCCGGGCAGGGCCCTCCAACATCTAGGGCACATACCGCACAGCCCATCTCCGGTTGTCGCCGGCTACATACACAGAAGTAACATAATCATTCAGCCAGTCCTCTGGCTTGGTGCTTCCGTCATAGGTCTTGGTCCCTCTAGCCAGCTGGAACTTGGCCACAGCCGGCTCCCCCAAGATCCTGGGACCAAAACATCTTGGCCCGGGCGGGCCCCTTGCTTCTATCTCTTCGGACCGATAGATTCGGTCCAACTTGTACCTTGCATCACTTGGCTCCAGCATCCTTGCTCCCAACCGAGCCGCGAGATCTCTTGGGTCGGCGTACCCAGTTTGCTCCATTGCCGAGTACCCGTCGTTGTAGCGGTCTTGGTACACAGGACCGGGTTGAGCAACCGGGTTGACCACCGCAGCAACCACCTGTGGATCTACAACATGCTGAACTGGGTTAGCAACATAATGCCGAGATGGGCCATCTTGGTTTCCTCCTTGCCCCTCTTAATGAACTCGGGCGGTCTGGCGCCCAGTTCCGACAGCATTGTGTTTTTGACGGGGCTGCCGCTCTACAGAGTGTTGTTTTCAAGCGACAACCGGGTCGTACACCTGCATTTGTTTGCTCTTCCCAGAGTTAACACTCGGGGCCCTCTCACCACCGGGAAGCGGTGAAGAGGCCTGCTTTCCGGATCTTGCGCCATGCGACTGAACTACATGAGACGCACCGGCCCCCGGGTTAGCTTGCCGGAAAGCCTCATTCTGCCTACCAGCTTCTAGAACGAGCTCATTGAGCCGCTCCTGTTGCCTAGCGCTGGCTTCGCCAGTCAGATTCGAAAACTTGGCAGCAACTACCTCTGCAGCTCTAAGTGTTTTAGCACGAGAGCTATATTTCGGCCTACCAGCAGTAGTTAAACTACCAGACTTGCTAGCAGCTCTACCATCTCTAGCTAGCTCTGCACCTAGGTTTCGACGAATGATGCCTATCTTGCTAGGATTTCTAGATACAGGAGTAAAACCATGGGCTCTATTGTACTCATTTTGATCCAGGTTGAGCTCAAGCCTAACCTTTTCCAGCTCCTGGGCCTCCTGAAGCAAAGCAGGCGCTGCTGCTCGAGTTGCGGCCTCACCACAGCCGGATCCACGTCCGTGGCGAGAGGCATACCGAGGTGCTCGACACCGGCACGAGCCGCCGGTATCACCGTTGATGAAGAAGGATCCTTGTAGCCCGGCATGTTCTGAGCTCGGTCGTAGGGCTTGTGAACCTGGCGAGCAGCCAGCTCGTCCACGACTTCAGGTGCAGCGGGCGCGCCTTTCCCGACATCGATAGCCGGGCCAGTCATCATCACCTCCACGTTGCCCGCAGAGCAGCCGGTCGGCTTCCCGCGGACAACAAGAACAGCAGGAGGGTCCTTAGCGATGAGCACCACCTCGGGGTACTCGCGGATGGTGGTGGTGGCGAAGTACACCAAATGCGCGCCGGATGAGAGGACGGAGCCGCCTGCGGGCACGGGCCTGCCGCCAAAATCACCAGCGTTGTCGGTGACAAAGTTGAAGGATCTGAATCTGTGGACGAGGCCACAAACCACGCGCTCCCCCGATGGAGAAACGGGTCCCGTCCGAATAAGCACCCCAACCAGCACCGCTGCTGGCCCCACGGTGGGCACCAACTGTCGTGGTTTGGTGAAGAAAGATGCCATAGGATGGCTTGAGTTTGGGGCCGATGGACGTTGTAGGTATCCGGGGAGGGATCGCACACCTAGATGGCGCGCTCAGGAACACTGCAAACACCACAATCTACCCAGGTTCAGGACCCTCGTGTGGAGGTAACACCCCTACTCTTGCCTATCTCTCTATATTGAGTCGTGCCGAGTACAGGAATCACAATCTCTCAGTGTGCCTCTCTCTGCCGAGTAGCCAGCGCTCAGCTCTATGTGTATGTGACTAAGTGAATCTTTGATCTGCCGATCGTCCCCTACGCAGGAGGGGGCTGGCCACCTTATATACTGGTAGTCAGCCACTATTCAATGAATAAAAAGAACAGAGTGGACAACTCCACTGTGCCAACGGCGCACGCCTTCGCCCACGCCTCCGTGTTCCCGCTGACACTGTCGCCGAAAGTCTCCGCAGTAGGTGACTGACAGGTCTTGTCCACCTCGTCAACCTCTTAGGGTAGGTCACTGACATGTCCTGTCCCCTGTGTCAGTGACAGGACATGATAGCTCCCGTACTACACTGCTCCCACGTCTCTGTGCGGATAACCATGCACCTAGTAAGTTGAACCGCACGCCTGTACGACCCCTGGATACGCGGGATCTTCCACAACGGCTTCGTTGACTTTGTGCCCGAGTAGGACAGCTTCTCATATATCCAGATCACCCCGGCTGATTCAGACATACACTTGATTCTTCCCTCTTGCCTCTTGTTCTTTTCGCCGAATAGCACCAGCCGGATAACAGACCACCGGGTAGCCGCCTACTCGCTACGGCTGAACTTGGTGAATAGCATCTTGAACTCTGTTTCTCACCTACCTTATCCCTACTCGGGGGTAGCCCCCTGACAAGTAGTTTGTGCTCTCACGTGTTAGTTCCAACTTATTAATATAAGATAGCATGTCGTATGGTTGTTTGCTTGCATTGTTTTATTCATAGAGGGGTATGACATTGTGGTATCTCCCTCTGATTGTTTCTCTTGGATCGACTTGGCACATGCTCATGCATGCTATGACTAAAAACAAAAAGTCCCTTAAGCCTCGATTATTTATTTTGCCTCAGAGTATATGTATCATTTTTATGCCCCTGTTAATTTTGTTTTGTCGCAAGCATGATTATGACAAGTGTTGCTCTCTTGATTGTCGCTCCCCATCTATTGCTAGCCTCCACCTGTACTGAGTATGAGCTCTACTCGTGCATCCAACTCCCAAAAACAAAGTTTGCCAAATGTGTCCACCATACCTACCTATATATGTGGTATTTAACTGTCACTCCAAGTAAATTTCTCGTGTGCTACCTTTAAAACCTGCTAAAAATTATTCTTGTTTTGTGACCATTTTTTAGCTCATGAGGATGTAAATAGAGAATCTTTATCTCACTTGTTGATTGGATTTCACACCCTGGACTAGTGTCTTCGTCCGCCAATGATAGAAGAGCCGACAGAGGGGTGCCCATCCCCAAATTAATAACACAAAAATTCTCTTCACTCTTTTTGCCCCTGATTTATCAGTCAAAGCATAATTGTGTAAACAAAAGAGAAAGAGGGATGACCTTCTACCCAGATGTGTCCTTCTATGGGAGCCGCTCTTGTGATGTCTAGTTGGCTTGTGACGTACTGTATTGTCTGTTTACCATTCGTTGACATAAGCATACACCTCTCTTAAAAATGTTTTCAATACCTCTGTTTAACAAAATAAAAGCCCTAGAACATGAGTTAATCCCTGCTTCCCTCTCCGAAGGGCCTTTCTTTATTTTCATGTTGAGTCTTCACCTTCTCAATTTATGCACCTTCTTGAGAGCATGGCTGTTATTCTTAGTGTAATGTGCATGTTCCAAAACACGGTTGATAGTGGTATAACTTTGATGCTTGTATCTTTGATATCTATATTTCTAGTCTTCATTTGAACTTCAGAGGTGCCATGGCATTTATGTTTTGCTCCACTATTAAGGGCAAGAAAATACACTTTATCATACCCTATTATGAGCATTGCAATCTTGTAGATTGAAATACTTCATGTTGTCTATTATTAGTTTGTTGGCATCTCTTCATAGTTTGCATAACTGCTGGGTGACTTTTATTTTCCATACATCTTATTATGAATTGCCTCAGCACCTGATTATGCAGTGAGTATATTTACATCATATGAAACAAATGTGTTCGTAAAAGTCTGTTATCGCACTCAGTTGTCACTGAATTGCTTGAGGACAAGCAATAAGCTAAGCTTGGGGGAGTTGATACGTCCAAAACATATCTCCTTTTCCCAACACTTTTCTTATTGTTTTCTTCTAAACTTGTGAGTTTTGGATACCACTAACACGAACTAACGTTGTTTTCAGCAGAATAACCTTGGTGTCTCGTTTTTGTTCAGGAAAATCAACTTTCGGGAAAATGCCTAGAAAAGACCCCATTGGTCTTAAAACACTATTAGACCCCGGGAGCCAGAAGGGGGCCAGGAGAGGGGCCGGGAGGGGGCCACACCACCCCCCGGCGCCCCCCCTTGGCCGCGCCGTCTAGTGGTGTGGGCCACCTCGGGACCCCCTCGGACTCCCCTTTGGACTACATATACCCCGTAAACCTAAAACGCGAGGGGGTTCGTCATATTTCAGAGAAACACAACAGAGCGCCACCGCCACCCAGAACCTTGATTCGGGGATCAGAAGTTCCTGTTCTAGCGCCCTGCCGGGACGGGGATTCGATGGAGATTATCGCCATTGACACTGCCACCTCTTCTCCATCAACCATCCATGATTCCCCCGTACATGTGTGAGTAAACACCGCTGTAGGCTGAGAGGGATGGAAGGGATTGGATGAGATTGATCATGTAATAATGCCAGATTGTTAGGGCATAGTGCCTAGTATCCATTGTTAGTGTTTTCTACCGTTGTTGCAACTTGATATGCTTAATGCTTGTCACTAGGGTCCGAGTGCCATGATTTCATATCTGAACATGTTATTGTTTCATGAGTATAATTATGTTTCTTGATCATATCTGCAAGTTGTTTTACACATGTCATTGTCCGGAACACGAGGCCTCAAAGTGACAGAAATTGGGACAACCGGAGGGGGTGGTTGTGATGTGAGGATCACGTGTGTTCATGGAGTGTTAATGCTTTGCTCCGTTGCTTTATTAAAAGGAGCACCTTAATTATCAGTAGTTTCCCTAGAGGGTCCGCTGCCACGGGCTGGTAGGACAAAAGATGTTGTGCAAGTTTCTCATTGCGAGCACGTATAACTATATTGGAACACATGCCTATAGTTTTCCTACATGTTTGATGCTTTATATTATTACTAGTAAGCATTCCCGTACGTTGCAACGGGAGGTGAAAAACAACTTTTTATTGAAAAATTGTTTGCACAATCCAAATTTTATCCCAAACTCGTGTTGAATAATTTTAACATGCCCGTGTTTTGCAACGGGTGAGATAAAATATGTGTATATATCTTATTTCATAGGTACAATTACACCACCGATTAGTGTTGCCCGTCCGTGTGAAGCTGGAATTGTGCGTGAGGGTTGTCACCATGTCACAAGCCCGTACACCATCGGGATGTCCTTGGGATTGCAATGTTTGTCCCGTCATGCGGCTGCAAAAGATCATGAACAAATTTATCAGTTCTCCTATTACACTAAATCATTTTATATATCCATATATCGCCAATGAGATGATAAGGCAATGTTAGTATTCTGTTTTTTTTGAAAAACCAATCACATATAAAGAATAATTAGGGAAAAAAGAGGGCCACGGAGCTTAGAAATAAATGTCGTGCTAAGGTAACACCTCACGTGATTCAATTGTACTAAATTTTTGTACAGAGATACACATTAAAAGAGGAATACCTACACCAAAGCTAAGCTAGTACCTCACGACGATTGAAAAAAAGTTGTGTATAAAATTACACAAGCCCCTATGCAGAATTTTTTACACGTGTTTAGATCATGTGCTCTCTCCTTCGCTCACTCTAACTCCTATCAGATCAGAGAAAAGGAAAATAACAAGTGACCTGGGGAGATATAGCTGAATCGACGAGTTGCAGGTCAGTGGTTCACCCGAAGACGCATGCCTGGCTCCATTGCGTAAAATTCTTCATATGCGGCTTCAGGCATCATGATGGCCATACGTTATCCAAGGAATACCACACAACTACCAGATGAAGGCAAGACAACCGCATAGCATCAAGAAGAAATCAAGCTGCTGAATACCAAACTTGGGCAGTTGAAGGATAAATCTTGGCAAGAT
Organism: Alopecurus myosuroides; assembly: GCA_028641055.1. Lineage (NCBI taxonomy): Eukaryota > Viridiplantae > Streptophyta > Magnoliopsida > Poales > Poaceae > Alopecurus > Alopecurus myosuroides. The sequence continues at coordinate 290,682,706 of CM054059.1, forward strand.
CAGGACAACTACGCCAAATATGCTTGACCTCATTACGTGGTTGAGTGGTAAATCCATAAGAAATAAGCAGCTGCGGTCACCTCCCGAATATCATCTATTTAGTATTTGCATGTTTGGCCCCTAGAGAGGCCGGCCGACGGCCATGCCGTCAATCTTGTCTGAACCGTACCTGCAGCTCTGGTCATCAGCATCATCCAAATTTTGCTGCGACAGATCGGGCTGGGGATCGCCGGTGACCAGGGACGTGCGGGAGCATATGGAGCCATCAAGGAACAGATCATCGCATAGCTCGCTGGCGACCAGGGACGTGTTGAGCGTGCTGAGCAGGGATGGTGTGTGGCTGAGTGCACCTGCGGAAGGGAAGCCCACGGCCGGTGACAGGGGAGCAACACCCAGTGATCCAGCCATTGAAGAGGCTCCGTTCGACTTGGTTTTGTGCGATTTGATTAGGCTAGTGTAGTTTATATATGGGTAGGACGCCTGTCATACACTCCTGAGTTTGCATATGATCTGGTCGGTATCAAAATCTGGTTGTTGCAGTGATAGAATCCGTTTCTAACTCCTCTTCTTTTCGTGTACGTGGAAAGGAACTCCACAGGGGAAAGTACGGTAAGAAAGGTACCAAATAAGGTATAGATGGATTCTGGTGCAAGGGCAAAAAGGTAAAACATCAGGTTGGACCGGAAAAAGGCTTCCTCTCTTTATTATTAGGTAAATATCTGCAATGCCCAAGTTATTATTATTACATGACCCATGTTATCCATGCAACGCCCGTCCATCCATTCCCTCTATGCATACGGTACTTCCCATACTGCTGTTTTCCGCGATTGCAACTGCTATTACTATTTTGCTACCGATGTTATTTCATTTCTACTGCTACTATAAAACTGTTACCACTACTAAATTGTTGCGAGAAAGTCTACTTTCAGGTGCAGCTGAATTGACAACTCAGTTGTTAAGGCATACAAATATTCTTTGGCTCCCCTTGTGTCGAATCAATAAATTTGGGTTTTACTTCCCTCGAAGACTGTTGCGATCCCCTATACTTGTGGGTCATCAAAGCTCTCCCCGATACCCTGCCGGGAGGGGGAATCATCATCGGAGGGCTCTACATCACCATGCCTGCCTCCGGAGCGATGCGCGAGTAGTTCATCCTTGGACTACGGGTCCATAGCAGTAGATAGATGGTTGTCTTCTCCTCTTTATGCCACCATGTTTAGATCTTGTGAGGTGCCTAACTTGATCAAGATCATCTATCTGTAATGCTACATGTTGTGTTTGCTGGGATCCGATGAATATTGAATGCTATGTCAAGTAATTATCAATCTATCATGTTTATGTTATTTATGATATTGCATGCTCTCTGTTATTAGTAGATGCTCTAGCCAAGTTGATGCCTGTAACTCCAAGAGGGACTATTTATGCTCGATAGTGGGTTCATGCCTCCCTTTCATCTGTGCTCGAGTGACAGAAACATGACGGATAGGGGATGCGTTGTTGCCATTAGGGAGAAAACAACAATGTTTTCATTGTTTACATTACACACTTTACTCAAGGCAATAATCTGTTGCTTGCAACTTAATACCCGAAGTTTGATTGGATGACGCTCTGAGGGTGGATTATTAGTCATATATGTAATTGGATAACGGTCTATGAATTATGTTGATGCCCACATGAATCTCATAGTAATCATCATTTCATGCATATGCACTACGGTGCAGCCTTTATATCTGTCAATTGCTTAGCTGTAATTTGTTTACCAAGCATGTTATCTATTTTTTATGGAGAGACACCACTAGTGAACTGTGGACCCCGGTCCATTCTTTTACGGTGATAATACAACCACTTTAAACATTGTTTCCTTTTCATTCACTGCCATCATTGTTCTCTTTTCATTTACTGCAAACAAGTACTGTTTTCCACACTATACATCTAATCCTTTGTGTTAGCAAAACCGGTGAGGTTGACAACCTCACTGTTTTGTTGGGGGCAAAGTATCTTGGTTGTGTTATGCAGATTCCACGTTGCTGCTGAGCCTGGTAATGCGCCCTGCCAACATCAGCTGTCAACAACCTTCAGATGTGATTTCTTTCTCCTACTGGTCGATTCAACCTTGGTTTCTTTCTGAGGAAAAAAACTTGCTACTATACTCTTCATACCTTCCTCTTGGGGTCTCCCAACGAACGTGTGCCTACATGTAAGCAAGGTTTTTCTGGCGCTGTTGCATGGGAGGAAGAGGATTTCTGCAATGGGAGTGTCACCTCCAATTATTATTACTTTGTTATTGTTTTGCTTTTATACTTGCTTCATCATGCGTGCTATCAATGATTGATTTCCTTGAAACTAGATCTTATTAGCAAGGTGGGTTCACGGAAGAACAACAAAAATATTATAAGGAATATCGCTTGTCACAGAAAGGGATACACTTATGGGTACAAATTAATAAATTGAATTACTATGCTAAAAACTTGCGCTCTACTTATAATGTTACTTATTGTTTTCATAAATCTTGTTGCTGTAGGAGGCACAAACACCTATCTTTTCAATGTGAGTATAATGATTATGTTCCCATATCTTCTTATGTTAAGGGAAATTGTGACTTTTATGATGTGGAACAAATTGAAGAATTTATTGCTTGGAAGGGTGCATTCGAATTTAAAAATTGATTATGCACCTTATAAATATGAGACTTCTGATATACTTGAATTTTGCTTTGATAATTACAAGTAAGAAAATGGCTATATTCTTAAATATCTTTATAAATGCTCTCGACCAAAGGAAGAGACTAATGCCTTGCAGGAGCCTATGGAAGAACAAATTGCTGAATCTGGAAGCTTATTGAATGAAAAAGAGGACGATAGTGATGATCAAGAGGAGGAAGAATGGAGCTACCCATGTCTACCTTCCAATGAGAGTAACACTTTAACTCATACTTTATTTGATTGCCCCCATGTTTACCAAAGGAGGATGAGTGTTATATTGATAATTGTGATGATCCTATTGATTCTTTTGAAATGTCCCTTTTTGATGAATTTGATACTTGATATACTTGTGACCTTGATACTACTATGAATGAAACTTGTGATAATGATATTGCTACTATTATTTATGATAATCCATGCTACTTTGATAAATCCTATGATAATCCTGTATTTATTCCAACTATTGATATGCATGATAATGAGGAAGTTTGTTTAGAAAATTTATATGATAATAATTTAGATGATGGTCCTATGTTACTTGATGTTATAAATTATAATTCTACTGAAAATAGGATTGCTATAATGTTTCCCATACCTTTTAATAGTGACCAATCATCTTGTTTTGCTATTGCTAAAAGTGAGAAAGAAGGGGTCTTTATTTTTAATTTTGATCCCACTATTTTTGAGCTTGATATGAATTGTGTGCTTTTAGACCATGACAAACATGCTTTATGTGATAATTATGTTGTTGAGTTTGTTCATGATGCTACTGAAAATTATTATGAGAGAGGAAAATATAGTTGTAGGAATTTTCATGTTACTTAAACACCTTTGTTTTTGTTGAAAGTTTTGAAATTGCTCTTGTTCTACCTTCCAATGATTTCTAGTTTGAGATTCTTTAATTTATTTCTTTACAAGATTCCTATGCATAGGAAGTGGCTTAGACTTAAATTTGTTTTATACTTGCTTCTTGATGCTCTTTTTTTCGTAATTCATCTATACCTACTAATAAAGGCATTAAGGTTTCTGCCAAAAATTTCGTCCAACATAAAAAGACCGTTTTACCCTCCCACCAATCAACATAGTACACACAATATGCCAATACCGCTTCGTTCAATTTTATTCCCCGAAGTGAACACAGGCGGCCGCCCTCCTCTAGCCCTGAACCGCATTGTTTCTTTCACCGCGCGCCAGGTACACTCCGTCATCCCTTGCCGACAGCCACTACCACTGGATCCCCGCCTATCCTACGCTTGCCCTCTATCCCCAGCGAACCCACAAGACACCATCCGCCACCGCCAAGGGAACACTGCCACCAGTCATCGTGTCGTCCTGTGTGGCTACTCGCCAAGCTGCCGCGCCCCTGGCCTGCAGAGGCCCTCCAATCGCTGACCAACTCTCCTTCTCCCCCATCTCTCCTGCCACAAGCAGCAACTAAGTCGCTCCCTCATATATTTATCATCATGTTGGTCCCAGGAATCTCAGACTCTGAGTTTGATTTTGCTTGGCTGGAGACGGCACACATGCGCTGCTTCTGGCCGGTGTGCGCACACGGGAGTAGGCGGTGGAGGAAAAACTTGCTGGGGCACGGGGGCAGGCGCTGTGGTGAGGATGCACGGATGCAGGGCACGTAGAGGAGCTGGGATGTGGCGCGCACGAATGGCGGGGGAGTCTGCCAGCGATATTTCCGATCATGGTCGACACGGGCGACGTTGATAAGTCCAGCGGCTTCACGGGGGATACATGAGGCAGAGCTGGCCGGGCGCTGGTGGCGACGACGCGCGACCGACGAATGGCTTGGTGGTGGAGTTGGAGCTGGCGAGCGAGAGGAGTAGAGGACCTAACCGGCGCTGCAGCGTGGCGTCCTTGGCGCCGGTGGCGTTGGGCTGGTAGGACTAGGAGTTGTAGCTGACTCCGGGAGGTGCACGCCAGCACCAGTCTCTCTCTGGTTCCCCTCTTCTCCTGTTTTCTCGTGTCAAAGGATTGATCTGACATGGTTAGGACTTCAGTTTCATATACAGAGATGGTTCGGTTCAATTGCAGGTATGTGTGAGATGCTAGATGATAATTACCAATACAAATAGAGGACATAGTTTGTCAGCCCCCATGCCTCACTAAAAACCTTCTACACTCACGGATTCTTAGTCAATAATTGTAAATCTATGCAAATCATGGAACTAAGTTCTGTTGTCGATAACTAAATATAATCTATGGTGCTGGTGCTACAACTCTGAAATAAAAGTCGAGCCAATTAAGATCTTTGCTACTGGATAATTTTGTCCTAAAGTTGATAGGACCTCACGACCTTGCTTTATATGATCGCCCAGTTGATTCGGGAGGGTCCGCATAGAGGAGATTTCTGTCACATCCCAATTTTGGAATACCTGTTAACACAGTTGTTTTGCTAATTGCTTGACAATTAAACTTTGATTGTGACAATTAAACTTTGATTGTATTTGTTTGAGTGCAACTAAACAAACTAATTATATAAACTTACATGGCTAAGAAATTGAAAACAAAATATTCAACATATTGTTCCAATGACCTTGACAATATTTTCTAAAGTAAATATTGATCAAAGAGTTTTCCAAAACTATCTTATGAATCTCATACTTGTTGAATATTATTCCAAGACCTAAATTAAGAAAGAGGAAACACTTAATAAATTTCCCTAAAAGATTATCAGAAAAAGAGGCATTCTTAAATGCTTCACCAAAATATTATCAAATGTTTTTCCAACCTTGCAAGATTAAAAACAAAGGTATTGGAGAGCATTGACTTTCTATCTCTAGTCACATAAATATTTTGGCAAAGCATTGTTAAAGAAAAGCCAAGTGCCTTATTAAATAGAAATTCCAATATTTCCAGAAACAGAAAACTAAAACAAGTTACTATTGGAAACTTTCTTAAAATGATTTGAAATTCATACCATTGCTTCCTTATATCAAATAAGGAACACACACAAGAGGAGACCAAAAATTGAATCCATTAAAGTCCTGAAAACATGGTTTTTCTCCACAGCAACATTTGGGATTTTGAACAAGTTTGTTCTACAAACTTTTTCCAAATGCCATGAAATAAATACCACATGCTCTATATCATAATTAAGGATGAAAACCAAAAGGGCACAAGTTTTTGAATAATTTAAGTTGCCAAAAACCCCTGTTTTCTTGACAGCACCTTTTAGAAATTTGAACAAGTTTGTTCTATAAAGTAACTCAAAATGACTTGAATTTTCTACCACATAAGGAACACATCAAATAAGGAATGTGTGCCAAAAATTATCATTTTTGGAAACTCCTAAGTAGGTTAATAAATTCAATGTCCATTTATGTAAGAATTCAAATTTGAACAACTTTGAATTATCAAGTTTATGCAATTGACCCAATTTTCACATATGTTGTGTATCTATACTAATAAGAATTTTGGGAAAAAGGATTTCAATTTATAACTTTGTTTGCTTAGGAAAAACATCCATTTTCAGAGAGCACAAGGACCTACTTGTAAATACCCAAGGACCAAATTGAAATCCTAGTCACATGTCCTTCTTCTTCCTGTAGCAAGCAGTAGAGGGCATGGCTGCCCATGCCCCTTTGCTTCGAATGGAAGCTTGGCTAGCTGATAAAAGCCCCCATGTGCACCTCTGTGCCTCTCTACCTGCTCCCTCTCTCACCCCACGAGCCCTCCTCTCTCTCTCTAATTTTTTTTGCTACCGAAACCCTAGCTCGAGACCTCGACGTCGTTCCGGCCGATGCAGAGCACGCCGCAGGTAGCCGTTAGCATGATCGGCTCCGCCTCGTCATGGTGATACTCCCTGCGAAAGGAATCGTGGAGATACGAACCGTAGAGCCCGCGCCATCCAATCCCTTCCCCGAGCCCGACGGAGCTCCGGCGAGCTATCGCCGTCGGCTCGCGTCCTCTCCGACCTCACCGACTCCTCCTCTGCATTCGTAGTGAGCAGGGGAACCACCCCGTCGCTTTTCCCCCCTCCCTAAACCCCTTAATCGTCCCCGTGCCGTGCGTGCTGTCCGGCCGCCGCCGCGCGCCGTTGCCGCCGGTCTCCGGCGCCTTCCCTGGAAACGAGACTGGGACCTTTTGCTTCCCCGAGTTGTAGGCTACGTGTAGATGTTGTTGAATCGCGAAACGGTGGTCGTTTCCGCTCGGATTGGAGCTCGCCGGAGCTCTCTCGCCGGCGGTGACCTCGCGATGACGTCCTCATGACGCCAGCCTCCCCCGACCCCGCGCGGAGAGGTCAAACTGGCCCGTGGGGCCGGATCTGGCCGCATGGCCGCCCGCGTGGCTGTCTGGCCCGCGAGTCAGCGGCTGCGGCTAGGTTCCCCCGCGGTGGCAGTTGGATCTGGCCGGCCCAAATTTCAGATCTGGCCCATCTGAGCTTGTTTTTCCATTTTAATTTCACAGATTGGTGTATGTTTACTTTTGGCTCTAAAATGCTACCTAAAATATGAATTTGACCAAACCAAAATTCACAGATGTAAAGGAACTAAATCTAAACCTGCTCCACTTTGTAGATCTACATTTGGATGAATAGATTTGAAATGAAAAATGATTTGGCAAAAGGTACCAGAAACACCAAAATGAGCACCATTTTTATTTTACAACTCAGAATGAAGTGAGGCAAATTGCATTCAAAATCCCTTGAAATTTCCTAACAGCAGCATTTAACCTCGTTTCCAAATTCCTAGTATTTTTGAAATGGCATGCAATTTGGTAAAACACCAGAGAGCACTTTGGTGATTTTTATAAATTAATTAAAGATGAATTTTGATGCAAACCAAATTGGATGGTGTTGTATATGTTTAGGACTATCCAAACCTAGAAGGGTTTAATTTTTAGAGCATCATATAAAATTTGGTGGACAGTTCTTTGTTTCACCTGTTTCTGCCATTTTGGCATTTTAGTTAATTAATTTGTGTGATGATATTTTTGTGTTGCAATATTGTTTCTAGCATGTATAAGTTGTGTGAACTTGCTTTATAAGTATTACTTAGCTATTTTATAATGTTAGAATGTGTGGACTTGAGTTGAGAAGAAATAGGATTTATATTAATATCATATGTTCATCTCTAGTTTATTACTTGCATATAATTTTTGAATGATTAATTTGTGTGCAAGTGATTGAATTGTTGTGTTGAGATATTAGATTCAGTACCATGTTGGTACTTATATTTTGTTAGTATCACCTCTGCTAGCTTGCATTTGAGTTGGTATAAAAGCATGAGTAGCTTAATCATTACTATGAGAATGTTATGGAAAAATTCCCTCATGTGTGGAATTTTTGACATAAGAATTTGTGGTTGTAAAACCACATATTTTTGTGTTGTATTCATAGGACCATTAGCATTTTGATAAGGTTGTTATGAGTACTTGACCCCTAAAGTTTTCACTTGTGTGGAAATAATAGCATGAGTAGCATTGCCTTGCTTAGTTTAGCACCCTATTATTTTCTGCTAGTATTGTTATTGCACTAGGTGCTAGTTTAGGTTTTTGCTAATTTTTGTCAAGTATGACCAGAGGCATTGTGACCTCTTAATGATATGTTATGCTAGTGGAACACCCACTGGTTTCATTGCATTTTTGGTGGAAACATTATTTCCCCACACTAGATGTGTTTCTTTTATATAGTTTCATAACTAGTGAGTGCCTAGTATTTTTGCTTTGGAATTTTTAGTGCTAAATGAAAATGAGTATGCTTCTGTTTGTAAGTGGTTATAATAATGTGTGGCTTGCTAGGAAAAATACATCTTTGGAGTGTTGATTGATTCCTCTAAGTAATGCCCTTTTTATTACCACTAGTATGTAGGAGTTGCCCTGCAAATTGATACCTTGTTTTATCAAATGGGATATTTTTGTTATAGCAAGTATAGATGTTTTTCACTCCTGTTTTTATGACATGGACCCTCTGGTTGTATTTCAATTACTTGATTGAAATGCATCCATTGATTCTTCATGTTTGAGTAGTACTAGATTCCCTAGCATTTTTGTGTTGAATTAATTTTTCTGCCAACTTGTGTTTGGTAGATATGTGTGTATACTTGCATGAGGACATGTTTTCATTCCCATTATGATAACATGGTTACTTGTTTGCATTTTATTACTTTACTTATTATGCATGCTTGCATAGCAAACTTTTAGTAGAAACATGTCTATAGGATTCCTCCTTTTTAGTCATTGTTTCTATTGTTCTCACTATGAGAAATTGTGTGTTTTGTGATGAGTCTATTACCTTGCTACACTTATGTAGGCTCACTGATTTGTAAAAGTAACTTTTGCAAATCATGTGTCTTATTTATTCTTGTTGTGAATTTAGGCTTAGCAGAGTAGCTACCTTATTCTTTTTGTGGTGTGGTTGATAGACCCATTGCCATGATTATTTTTGTGCATGTTTTATATACTTTTAGTAGTCTCACCCTTGTGAAACTAAGTGTATTTTGGGTTTATTAATATCTTGGTATGAGAGTGGCACACCCACTGAATCCATGATATTAAGGTTGAGAGATATGTTCCTCCAACCTTGAGATGTCTTATTAAGTGACATTTATGTCAAGTATGTTTGTTTGATTGTTTGCCTCCATTATAATTGTGTGATTGGTTATTATTAGTTCCCTTGCTGTATGAAATGTTATGTATGGTTGCTTGCCTTGATTGGTTCTGAATGTGTGTCCTTTATTCCTTTTACGGCGTTAGAAAAACGAAGAGGAAGGAAGTGTAGTGAAGCTCTGTTTCAAGTTCCAGTCACTCCAAAACCAGGGACACAAGGAGATACTAGGCAAGCCATCCTGATGCTTGCTGATACAATACTTATCATTATCTATCATGCATGTTTTACCTCTGAAGTTTTACAAAAAACCTGATTATCAAAACTATTTTTGATGTGGAATTTACTACTATACTATATTATAGGTTACTATCATGCCAGTAGTTAAACTTGGTAATACCAAGCCCATAGGCCACCATATGGTATTTATTACCATCAAATATATTAGTCCCTAAGTGGACACCCTAAAATTGTGATTCTACAAAACAAAGGCTTTACGGAAAAACCCGGAGAAAAGGCGGATCCTTGTTCTCCGGAGGAATGTGGAAGTGGTCATTTTTGAGAAAGTGGTGTTTTCAAAAATGACACATAACCTAGTCTTCGCCGGACAACCTTTACCGTACTTCCACCCTACCCTAACATGGGCACGGGGCTTAACTTGAAGTTTGTTCTTATTAGTGTGTGCTATCTCACTTGCTATAAGGGGCGTCGTACCCTCGAACCGAATGTCGTCAAAACTCCCAATGTTGAGGCATATAAAGTGTGGGATTAATTTTCCCTCCGGATGCATTCATTGAGGCTCCTGGCTAGGCAGGGTGGGACTTGATGCCGGGGAGAACAACCTCAATCGAGAGATAGGCATATACTAGCTTGAACATAGTGGATGGTTATGATCAGATACCTGATGTTTTACATACTGTTGTTACAGTCCGTGATTGTTCACGGGAGGTGTACTGGATCTGGTGGATGTGTACACCTCTGCAGAGTATAACTTTTTCGAAGAAGCCGCGTCCTCGGATATGGACAGTTGAATGGCCATGTAGCTAGCATTGTGTCAATGTTTTCAAAAAGGAAGTTTTTGAAAAGGGAATTTTGGAAAGGAAGTGTTGAACTTGTGAAGTTCGGAAAGGAATGGAAACTTATATCGTGGAGGTATCGTCGATGATGAAAAGCCAGATGGTTATACAAAACAAAATGTTTTGCAAAGAAAACTTTTCTACTCTAAGCAAGAATTCTGGAGACTGATTCCAAGAAGTTTTGCAAAGAGAAAATATTCTTTAACAAAACTTTACAAAACCTCTTGTACATGTGATATCTACAAGAGAAATAGAACTATATTATTTTATTTTCTTCTGAAGTATCTTCTTCAACGAAGATACAGATTAACCTGACTGCAACTGTGGTGTCATCATATATGAACACCATTGATAGTGAACCCTATTTATAGCCTACCTATTCCACCATATAAGCATATTTGCATGTTGGTAAGTGACATGATGGATGTCTTGCTGAGTACATTCAAATGTACTCATTATGGTTTCGCCCCTGGTATCTACTTATCATATTTGGAGAAGGAGCCTCCAAAGTATATCTATGAAGAGAAGTACGGAGTTGACGGCTTTGCGAACTAGGATCGTCTCCGGGTCAGCAGCCTGTAGGTTAAGGCGTGACTTGGGCTCAACTACGTTGTGTTTTAATTGTCTTCCGCTGTGTTTGTTAAGTTGCCTGCCCTTGTGGCAGTTGCTTTAAACTTGATCATGTGATCATTTGTGTAATACCCTTATGTATTCGTGTAATGGATGATGTATTTCTGTGTGCCAACTGTGTATGTTGTTCACGACTGATCTTTCTGGGATCGTGAATGTATGCATACGTAGGGTTTCAGACTGCCGGTCTGGGGTCCTTACAGAGTTGGTATCAGAGCCATCCTGAGCTTAGGAGACCTTAGTTAGCATGGACGTCAGATAGGAAAGAAAAGTATTTTTGAGTAAAAACCTATTTACTATCTACATTATTTTTATCTAAGGGAATTTTAGTATATTTTCCCTCCTTCTGATCTCTTCAAAAGATTCTAATGCATATCAAGGGCGTCCTTGAACAGTGGTTCGAAGGGCGGGCCTTAAAGAATTGGTATCTCTCTCGGTTAAGAGTTTATTTCTTACTTGTTTGCAACTGCTCCGCTCTGTTTTTGAAACATCTTTCGTATTCAAAGTTTTCTGTCCAGAAAATAGTTGGAGTTTCAAAAACAGATTGTTGCATAAAGTTTTATCAAAACTTTACTTCTATTATCTTGTTTCTATCCAAAAGCTTTTATACTTGCCGATGTCCCGAGAAGACCAAAATAATTACCTAGCTCTACAGTGATGATGGTCAGAAGTAGATATAGTTCTTCAGCCACTTCTAGGATTTTTTTTGGATCAGTCTAGTTTGGAGTAATTTAGCGATTACCCCATGAGTCGTCTCCCCCGACGTAGCTCCAATGGAGCCTTTCTTGTGTGTTTTGGCTTGCATATGTGTGTCCGTAAGACTTTGTGCTATTGTGTGGTGTAGAATTTGGTTCATCTAGGCTTCTATATGTTTGTGGGGTGCTCAACATTTGCAGATTTGTGCTTGCCCCGCTCTTGTTTTTGAATCGCCTCGTGTTAGATTTTTGCAAGCAAAAATGTTTGTATAGTATTCAAAAACAAGAATTTGTTGCTTAGACTTATACTTGTTTTCGCTTCATAATGCCACCCGTCGTGAACCACCACCATCTCCCCCACAATCAATGAAAGCACCATTGGGCCTAATAATAGAGGATCATCAAGCCACACGAGATGCTAGCGTTGCTAACAATGCTGCACTCCAACAGATAAAGCTCCAACAACGACAACCCTCAAAGAATAAAAGGCGTGAATAAACCAACCAATACTGACCAAAACCTCTGTGTTTTGTCTGTTTGCAAAAGTCTCGTTTTGCCCCGTTTAGCTAAATATCGCACCTTTTTATGTTCCCTTTTAAAAGGCCAAACAAGAGAAATACCCTTTTAAAAGTTATATACCTCCCTCCTCTGGAGAAAAGTGAAAAAGAAGTCTTCACATGCCATGATGTGCAACCCCCTAAAAAGCCAATCAAAAGAGCACAATTCAATATTCGACGTACGATGACGCTAGTCGTATCTTGTCGGACAAACATGATTAAATAGAAAGCTAACAAGACTAACATGCTTTGCCTAATCTTAGGTTGACACCTAACCAAAGCATGTGAACTACTGACAACTCTTTCTAAACCAAGGAATTAAGTGACTTAAGACACCTTTTAATCTAGTTGGTAAAAAGGAGAAGTCACGAGAAAATAAGATGTTGACTTATTCGTTTACTAGTCAATAGGATATCATGTGTATCTACTTTGGAAACCAAATATTAGTAGATGTCGTAGGTACTATGAGATTCGGGGTTTAGAAATTAAGTGAACGATGGAATGGTTATGATAAATCTAGAAAACAGTTGTTTTCCTGTTTTTGTCTCTTTTAGTGCTCTTGATTGAAATGAATTTGTGTTTTATTCAATCTTGCTTCCTAACTTATATGGAGTTGTTAGTACTTGTTATTATGTTGTTTTATTACAATAAATCTACCCTAGAAAGTGTGTGCATGATTGGAAACTCGAATAAAAGTGAAATAGCATTTGTTACCTTCTAGTTTATTAATTGGAAGTATTGTGAGAGCTAGATCTGTGTATGCTTTCTTAGTAGATTTTGTGCTATGTTTTCTTTGAGACCAGTACCATTTAGGTACTGTTATTTTGATGCTTGTACCTATGTTAGCTTGCATGTCTCTTAATAGTAAAGAGTGTGTATGCATTGGTATCATTATGCACTAGTATTGTTTCACTAGATTAAATAGCCTTATATTTTTATCTTGTATGCAAAGTTTTTCATGAGTAACCGGAGGCTTAGTACCTATTTTTCCTTGGTATCAGTAGGCCATAGCCCACTGTTCCCATTGCATTTTTGCTTGAGGATGAAAATCCCCAACCATACACATGTGTGAAAATAGCATGTTTCACTATGTGATTGATTTCTATTTTCCACCATGGAAAATATAATTGTTTCTTTTCACTTATGCAAGTGAGAAGTTGATTTCTTATTAGTAGATACTAATATGTTTAGGTGTGATCCTTTGGTTAGCACAATATTCCTTAGGGGTATCATGTTAAGAAATGTTTCACTATCTTGTGCTGAAATTAAATTGTTCGCAAATAAAATAAATTCCTCTGTATTGGTAGATTGTTTGTGAATAATTTTAAATTGAGTGTATGTATTTTTGAAAAGGTTTAGATAAATTTTCATTAATTTCATAGCTACTGGTTGTGTGAGTTATACCTTGCTTGTTTGCTAGTAATTGTTTAAGAAAAACAGAAATTGCTAGAAGAAAATTCTGCATGTTTAATAGTTGTATCATGGGATTGTTTTGATGTTGTGCTTACTAACATGAGTAAGTTTTGGGTACTGTTATTAGGTACATTTATGTTCATGACTTGCTTGTTTAAGTTTAAACATCATGATAGCATTTTTTGCTTCTCTAGCGCGAAAACTAGTTTCACCACTAGAAAATGGTGATTTTTGCTCTAGTATTACCCTCTTTTTATTTTTATGAGTATATGTGTTGATATAGCATGTTTAGGAAGTTATTACTTCTGTTATCATGCCATGAATTATTTAGTTTCATGTTCTATGGTTATAGGATATGATTATCTCTTATAGCATGCTGGTGTAGATTTTTCATACTAGCGTGTTATTTGTGCAGACCTTTTATTATGCCTGTGAAATAGGAGTTTTTATCTTGCGTGAAGATGGTATTTTAGAGTAACTTTATGATTGAATTCGTTGGGTTTTAGCTACTGGTTGTTTGCTAATTGTTCATGATTGATGGATTCCAAAACCTCTAATAAACAATAACCTAGTGAATAAATAGTCTATTCATCTGTGGTGTTGTTTTGCTTGCTGATTGGATTTTATTTAAATGTTTCACCTTAGCATGAGTTTATGCTTGTGTTATGTTTGTGCTTAAGAGTATCTTAGGAAACTAAAAACATCCAACTAAAATCATGAACGTATTAAGTGATAGTTGCTTGTGGTGGGTAATAACCACTGCCAGGAGTATTTGTTCTGTCTGTTTACTTTACCTTAGCAACCTAACCTTTGCACCCACAAGCTATATTTTTAGCTTCTTATATACCTTGTTATGAGAGTGGTACACCACTCCATATGTGTTATGTAAGATGTGGGATATAGCTAGAAACTCATGAAATAATTGACGGTACATTTCCAGGTAGTTCTGCACTAACCTTAATTTTTGTTCAAACTAGGAAACAAAAGTTTTGGACCTAAAACAAGTACTGGTGTACTTCTTTTAATAGTGAATTCACTAATTTTGGGATGTACCCCTCCTCCCAAGACAAGTCAAAGGGGGGAAGCACCTGCACTCCAACACTAACATTGTGTTTGTTGGCCCTCCCTTAGTCCTCGCTTGCGAATCTCGGGGACGAGATTCTTTTTAAGGGGGGAAGACCTGTCACATCCCAATTTTGGAATACCTGTTAACACAGTTGTTTTGCTAATTGCTTGACAGTTAAACTTTGATTGTGACAATTAAACTTTGATTGTATTTGTTTGAGTGCAACTAAACAAACTAATTATATAAACTTACATGGCTAAGAAATTGAAAACAAAATATTCAACATATTGTTCCAATGACCTTGACAATATTTTCTAAAGTAAATATTGATCAAAGAGTTTTCCAAAACTATCTTATGAATCTCATACTTGTTGAATATTATTCCAAGACCTAAATTAAGAAAGAGGAAACACTTAATAAATTTCCCTAAAAGATTATCAGAAAAAGAGGCATTCTTAAATGCTTCACCAAAATATTATCAAATGTTTTTCCAACCTTGCAAGATTAAAAACAAAGGTATTGGAGAGCATTGACTTGCTATCTCTAGTCACATAAATATTTTGGCAAAGCATTGTTAAAGAAAAGCCAAGTGCCTTATTAAATAGAAATTCCAATATTTCCAGAAACAGAAAACTAAAACAAGTTACTATTGGAAACTTTCTTAAAATGATTTTAAATTCATACCATTGCTTACTTATATCAAATAAGGAACACACACAAGAGGAGACCAAAAATTGAATCCATTAAAGTCCTGAAAACATGGTTTTTCTCCACAGCAACATTTGGGATTTTGAACAAGTTTGTTCTACAAACTTTTTCCAAATGCCATGAAATAAATACCACATGCTCTATATCATAATTAAGGATGAAAACCAAAAGGGCACAAGTTTTTGAATAATTTAAGTTGCCAAAAACCCCTGTTTTCTTGACAGCACCTTTTAGAAATTTGAACAAGTTTGTTCTATAAAGTAACTCAAAATGACTTGAATTTTCTACCACATAAGGAACACATCAAATAAGGAATGTGCGCCAAAAATTATCATTTTTGGAAACTCCTAAGTAGGTTAATAAATTCAATGTCCATTTACGTAAGAATTCAAATTTGAACAACTTTGAATTATCAAGTTTATGCAATTAACCCAATTTTCACATATGTTGTGTATCTATACTAATAAGAATTTTGGGCAAAAGGATTTCAATTTATAACTTTGTTTGCTTAGGACAAACATCCATTTTCAGAGAGCACAAGGACCTACTTGTAAATACCCAGGGACCAAATTGAAATCCTAGTCACATGTCCTTCTTCTTCCTGTAGCAAGCAGTAGAGGGCATGGCTGCCCATGCCCCTTTGCTTCGAATGGAAGCTTGGCTAGCTGATAAAAGCCCCCATGTGCACCTCTGTGCCTCTCTACCTGCTCCCTCTCTCACCCCACGAGCCCTCCTCTCTCTCTCTAATTTTTTTTGCTACCGAAACCCTAGCTCGAGACCTCGCCGTCGTTCCGGCCGATGCAGAGCACGCCGCAGGTAGCCGTTAGCATGATCGGCTCCGCCTCGTCATGGTGATACTCCCTGCGAAAGGAATCGTGGAGATACGAACCGTAGAGCCCGCGCCATCCAATCCCTTCCCCGAGCCCGACGGAGCTCCGGCGAGCTATCGCCGCCGGCTCGCGTCCTCTCCGACCTCACCGACTCCTCCTCTGCATTCGTGGTGAGCAGGGGAACCACCCCGTCGCTTTTCCCCCTCCCTAAACCCCTTAATCGTCCCCGTGCCGTGCGTGCTGTCCGGCCGTCGCCGCGCGCCGTTGCCGCCGGTCTACGGCGCCTTCCCTGGAAACGAGACTGCGACCTTTTGCTTCCTCGAGTTGTAGGCTACGTGTAGATGTTGTTGAATCGCGAAACGGTGGTCGTTTCCGCTCGGATTGGAGCTCGCCGGAGCTCTCCCGCCGGCGGTGACCTCGCGATGACGTCCTCATGACGCCAGCCTCCCCTGACCCCGCGCGGAGAGGTCAAACTGGCCCGTGGGGCCGGATCTGGCCGCGTGGCCGCCCGCGTGGCCGTCTGGCTCGCGAGTCAGCGGCTGCGGCTAGGTTCCCCCGCGGTGGCAGTTGGATCTGGCCCATCTGAGCTTGTTTTTCCATTTTAATTTCACAGATTGGTGTATGTTTACTTTTGGCTCTAAAATGCTACCTAAAATATGAATTTGACCAAACCAAAATTCACAGATGTAAAGGAACTAAATCTAAACCACCTCCACTTTGTATATCTACATTTGGATGAATATATTTTAAATGAAAAATGATTTGGCAACAGGTACCAGAAACACCAAAATGAGCACCATTTTTATTTTACAACTCAGAATGAAGTGAGGCAAATTGCATTGGAAAGCCCTTGAAATTTCCTAACAGTATCATTTAACCTCGTTTCCAAATTCCTAGTGTTTTTGAAATGGCATGCAATTTGGTAAAACACCAGAGAGCACTTTGGTGATTTTTATAAATTAATTAAAGATGAATTTTGATGCAAACCAAATTGGATGGTCTTGCATATGTTTAGGACTATCCAAACCTAGAAGGGTTTAATTTTTAGAGCATCATATAAAATTTGGTGGACAGATCTTTGTTTCACCTGTTTCTGCCATTTTGGCATTTTAGTTAATTAATTTGTGTGATGATATTTTTGTGTTGCAATATTGTTTCTAGCATGTATAAGTTGTGTGAACTTGCTTTATAAGTATTACTTAGCTATTTTATCATGTTAGAATGTGTGGACTTGAGTTGAGAAGAAATAGGATTTATATTAATATCATATGTTCATCTCTAGTTTATTACTTGCATATAATTTTTGAATGATTAATTTGTGTGCAAGTGATTGAATTGTTGTGTTGAGATATTAGATTCAGTACCATGTTGGTACTTATATTTTGTTAGTATCACCTCTGCTAGCTTGCATTTGAGTTGGTATAAAAGCATGAGTAGCTTAATCATTACTATGAGAATGTTATGGAAAAACTCCCTCATGTGTGGAATTTTTGACATAAGAATTTGTGGTTGTAAAACCACATATTTTTGTGTTGTATTCATAGGACCAGTAGCATTTTGATAAGGTTGTTATGAGTACTTGACCCCTAAAGTTTTCACTTGTGTGTAAATAATAGCATGAGTAGCATTGCCTTGCTTAGTTTAGCACCCTATTATTTTCTGCTAGTATTGTTATTGCACTAGGTGCTAGTTTAGGTTTTTGCTAATTTTTGTCAAGTATGACCAGAGGCATTGTGACCTCTTAATGATTTGTTATGCTAGTGGAACACCCACTGGTTTCATTGCATTTTTGGTGGAAACATTATTTCCCCACACTAGATGTGTTTCTTTTATATAGTTTCATAACTAGTGAGTGCCTAGTATTTTTGCTTTGGAATTTTTAGTGCTAAATGAAAATGAGTATGCTTCTGTTTGTAAGTGGTTATAATCATGTGTGGCTTTCTAGGAAAAATACATCTTTGGAGTGTTGATTGATTCCTCTAAGTAATGCCCTTTTTATTACCACTAGTATGTAGGAGTTGCCCTGCAAATTGATACCTTGTTTTATCAAATGGGATATTTTTGTTATAGCAAGTATAGATGTTTTTCACTCCTGTTTTTATGACATGGACCCTCTGGTTGTATTTCAATTACTTGATTGAAATGCATCCATTGATTCTTCATGTTTGAGTAGTACTAGATTCCCTAGCATTTTTGTGTTGAATTAATTTTTCTGCCAACTTGTGTTTGGTAGATATGTGTGTATCCTTGCATGAGGACATGTTTTCATTCCCATTATGATAACATGGTTCCTTGTTTGCATTTTATTACTTTACTTATTATGCATGCTTGCATAGCAAACTTTTAGTAGAAACATGTCTATAGGATTCCTCCTTTTTAGTCATTGTTTCTATTGTTCTCACTATGAGAAATTGTGTGTTTTGTGATGAGTCTATTACCTTGCTACACTTATGTAGGCTCACTGATTTGTAAAAGTAACTTTTTCAAATCATGTGTCTTATTTATTCTTGTTGTGAATTTAGGCTTAGCAGAGTAGCTACCTTATTCTTTTTGTGGTGTGGTTGATAGACCCATTGCCATGATTATTTTTGTGCATGTTTTATATACTTTTAGTAGTCTCACCCTTGTGAAACTAAGTGTATTTTGGGTTTATTAATATCTTGGTATGAGAGTGGCACACCCACTGAATCCATGATATTAAGGTTGAGAGATATGTTCCTCCAACCTTGAGCTGTCTTATTAAGTGACATTTATGTCAAGTATGTTTGTTTGATTGTTTGCCTCCATTATAATTGTGTGATTGGTTATTATTAGTTCCCTTGCTGTATGAAATGTTATGTATGGTTGCTTGCCTTGATTGGTTCTGAATGTGTGTCCTTTATTCCTTTTACGGCGTTAGAAAAACGAAGAGGAAGGAAGTGTCGTGAAGCTCTGTTTCAAGTTCCAGTCACTCCAAAACCAGGGACACAAGGAGATACCAGGCAAGCCATCCTGATGCTTGCTGATACAATACTTATCATTATCTATCATGCATGTTTTACCTCTGAAGTTTTACAAAAAACCTGATTATCAAAACTATTTTTGATGTGGAATTTACTACTATACTATATTATAGGTTACTATCATGCCAGTAGTTAAACTTGGTAATACCAAGCCCATAGGCCACCATATGGTATTTATTACCATCAAATATATTAGTCCCTAAGTGGACACCCTAAAATTGTGATTCTACAAAACAAAGGCTTTACGGAAAAACCCGGAGAAAAGGCGGATCCTTGTTCTCCGGAGGAATGTGGAAGTGGTCATTTTTGAGAAAGTGGTGTTTTCAAAAATGACACATAACCTAGTCTTCGCCGGACAACCTTTACCGTACTGCCACCCTACCCCAACATGGGCACGGGGCTTAACTTGAAGTTTGTTCTTATTAGTGTGTGCTATCTCACTTGCTATAAGGGGCGTCGTACCCTCGAACCGAATGTCGTCAAAACTCCCAATGTTGAGGCATATAAAGTGTGGGATTAATTTTCCCTCCGGATGCATTCATTGAGGCTCCTGGCTAGGCAGGGTGGGACTTGATGCCGGGGAGAACAACCTCAATCGAGAGATAGGCATATACTAGCTTGAACATAGTGGATGGTTATGATCAGATACCTGATGTTTTACATACTGTTGTTACAGTCCGTGATTGTTCACGGGAGGTGTACTGGATCTGGTGGATGTGTACACCTCTGCAGAGTATAACTTTTTCGAAGAAGCCGCGTCCTCGGATATGGACAGTTGAATGGCCATGTAGCTAGCATTGTGTCAATGTTTTCAAAAAGGAAGTTTTTGAAAAGGGAATTTTGGAAAGGAAGTGTTGAACTTGTGAAGTTCGGAAAGGAATGGAAACTTATATCGTGGAGGTATCGTCGATGATGAAAAGCCAGATGGTTATACAAAACAAAATGTTTTGCAAAGAAAACTTTTCTACTCTAAGCAAGAATTCTGGAGACTGATTCCAAGAAGTTTTGCAAAGAGAAAATATTCTTTAACAAAACTTTACAAAACCTCTTGTACATGTGATATCTACAAGAGAAATAAAACTATATTATTTTATTTTCTTCTGAAGTATCTTCTTCAACGAAGATACAGATTAACCTGACTGCAACTGTGGTGTCATCATATATGAACACCATTGATAGTGAACCCTATTTATAGCCTACCTATTCCACCATATAAGCATATTTGCATGTTGGTAAGTGACATGATGGATGTCTTGCTGAGTACATTCAAATGTACTCATTATGGTTTCGCCCCTGGTATCTACTTATCAGATTTGGAGAAGGAGCCTCCAAAGTATATCTATGAAGAGAAGTACGGAGTTGACGGCTTTGCGAACTAGGATCGTCTCCGGGTCAGCAGCCTGTAGGTTAAGGCGTGACTTGGGCTCAACTACGTTGTGTTTTAATTGTCTTCCGCTGTGTTTGTTAAGTTGCCTGCCCTTGTGGCAGTTGCTTTAAACTTGATCAGGTGATCATTTGTGTAATACCCTTATGTATTCGTGTAATGGATGATGTATTTCTGTGTGCCAACTGTGTATGTTGTTCACGACTGATCTTTCTGGGATCGTGAATGTATGCATACGTAGGGTTTCAGACTGCCGGTCTGGGGTCCTTACAGAGTTGGTATCAGAGCCATCCTGACCTTAGGAGACCTTAGTTAGCATGGACGTCAGATAGGAAAGAAAAGTATTTTTGAGTAAAAACCTATTTACTATCTACATTATTTTTATCTAAGGGAATTTTAGTATATTTTCCCTCCTTCTGATCTCTTCAAAAGATTCTAATGCATATCAAGGGCGTCCTTGAACAGTGGTTCGAAGGGCGGGCCTTAAAGAATTGGTATCTCTCTCGGTTAAGAGTTTATTTCTTACTTGTTTGCAACTGCTCCGCTCTGTTTTTGAAACATCTCTCGTATTCAAAGTTTTCTGTCAAGAAAATAGTTGGAGTTTCAAAAACAGATTGTTGCATAAAGTTTTATCAAAACTTTACTTCTATTATCTTGTTTCTATCCAAAAGCTTTTATACTTGCCGATGTCCCGAGAAGACCAAAATAATTACCTAGCTCTACAGTGATGATGGTCAGAAGTAGATATAGTTCTTCAGCCACTTCTAGGATTTTTTTTGGATCAGTCTAGTTTGGAGTAATTTAGCGATTACCCCATGAGTCGTCTCCCCCGACGTAGCTCCAATGGAGCCTTGCTTGTGTGTTTTGGCTTGCATATGTGTGTCCGTAAGACTTTGTGCTATTGTGTGGTGTAGAATTTGGTTCATCTAGGCTTCTATATGTTTGTGGGGTGCTCAACATTTGCAGATTTGTGCTTGCCCCGCTCTTGTTTTTGAATCGCCTCGTGTTAGATTTTTGCAAGCAAAAATGTTTGTATAGTATTCAAAAACAAGAATTTGTTGCTTAGACTTATACTTGTTTTCGCTTCATAATGCCACCCGTCGTGAACCACCACCATCTCCCCCACAATCAATGAAAGCACCATTGGGCCTAATAATAGAGGATCATCAAGCCACACGAGCTGCTAGCGTTGCTAACAATGCTGCACTCCAACAGATAAAGCTCCAACAACGACAACCCTCAAAGAATAAAAGGCGTGAATAAACCAACCAATACTGACCAAAACCTCTGTGTTTTGTCTGTTTGCAAAAGTCTCGTTTTGCCCCGTTTAGCTAAATATCGCACCTTTTTATGTTCCCTTTTAAAAGGCCAAACAAGAGAAATACCCTTTTAAAAGTTATATACCTCCCTCCTCTGGAGAAAAGTGAAAAAGAAGTCTTCACATGCCATGATGTGCAACCCCCTAAAAAGCCAATCAAAAGAGCACAATTCAATATTCGACGTACGATGACGCTAGTCGTATCTTGTCGGACAAACATGATTAAATAGAAAGCTAACAAGACTAAAATGCTTTGCCTAATCTTAGGTTGACACCTAACCAAAGCATGTGAACTACTGACAACTCTTTCTAAACCAAGGAATTAAGTGACTTAAGACACCTTTTAATCTAGTTGGTAAAAAGGAGAAGTCACGAGAAAATAAGATGTTGACTTATTCGTTTACTAGTCAATAGGATATCATGTGTATCTACTTTGGAAACCAAATCTTAGTAGATGTCATAGGTACTATGAGATTTGGGGTTTAGAAATTAAGTGAACGATGGAATGGTTATGATAAATCTAGAAAACAGTTGTTTTCCTGTTTTTGTCTCTTTTAGTGCTCTTGATTGAAATGAATTTGTGTTTTATTCAATCTTGCTTCCTAACTTATATGGAGTTGTTAGTACTTGTTATTATGTTGTTTTATTACAATAAATCTACCCTAGAAAGTGTGTGCATGATTGGAAACTCGAATAAAAGTGAAATAGCATTTGTTACCTTCTAGTTTATTAATTGGAAGTATTGTGAGAGCTAGATCTGTGTATGCTTTCTTAGTAGATTTTGTGCTATGTTTTCTTTGAGACCAGTACCATTTAGGTACTGTTATTTTTATGCTTGTACCTATGTTAGCTTGCATGTCTCTTAATAGTAAAGAGTGTGTATGCATTGGTATCATTATGCACTAGTATTGTTTCACTAGATTAAATAGCCTTATATTTTTATCTTGTATGCAAAGTTTTTCATGAGTAACCGGAGGCTTAGTACCTATTTTTCCTTGGTATCAGTAGGCCATAGCCCACTGGTCCCATTGCATTTTTGCTTGAGGATGAAAATCCCCAACCATACACATGTGTGAAAATAGCATGTTTCACTATGTGATTGATTTCTATTTTCCACCATGGAAAATATAATTGTTTCTTTTCACTTATGCAAGTGAGAAGTTGATTTCTTATTAGTAGATACTAATATGTTTAGGTGTGATCCTTTGGTTAGCACAATATTCCTTAGGGGTATCATGTTAAGAAATGTTTCACTATCTTGTGCTGAAATTAAATTGTTTGCAAATAAAATAAATTCCTCTTGATTGGTAGATTGTTTGTGAATAATTTTAAATTGAGTGTATGGATTTTTGAAAAGGTTTAGATAACTTTTCATTAATTTCATAGCTACTGGTTGTGTGAGTTATACCTTGCTTGTTTGCTAGTAATTGTTTAAGAAAAACAGAAATTGCTAGAAGAAAATTCTGCATGTTTAATAGTTGTATCATGGGATTGTTTTGATGTTGTGCTTACTAACATGAGTAAGTTTTGGGTACTGTTATTAGGTACATTTATGTTCATGACTTGCTTGTTTAAGTTTAAACATCATGATAGCATTGTTTGCTTCTCTAGCGCGAAAACTAGTTTCACCACTAGAAAATGGTGATTTTTGCTCTAGTATTACCCTCTTTTTATTTTTATGAGTATATGTGTTGATATAGCATGTTTAGGAAGTTATTACTTCTGTTATCATGCCATGAATTATTTAGTTTCATGTTCTATGGTTATAGGATATGATTATCTCTTATAGCATGCTGGTGTAGATTTTTCATACTAGCGTGTTATTTGTGCAGACCTTTTATTATGCCTGTGAAATAGGAGTTTTTATCTTGCGTGAAGATGGTATTTTAGAGTACCTTTATGATTGAATTCGTTGGGTTTTAGCTACTGGTTGTTTGCTAATTGTTAATGATTGATGGATTCCAAAACCTCTAATAAACAATAACCTAGTGAATAAATAGTCTATTCATCTGTGGTGTTGTTTTGCTTGCTGATTGGATTTTATTTAAATGTTTCACCTTAGCATGAGTTTATGCTTGTGTTATGTTTGTGCTTAAGAGTATCTTAGGAAACTAAAAACATCCAACTAAAATCATGAACGTATTAAGTGATAGTTGCTTGTGGTGGGTAATAACCACTGCCAGGAGTATTTGTTCTGTCTGTTTACTTTACCTTAGCAACCTAACCTTTGCACCCACAAGCTATATTTTTAGCTTCTTATATACCTTGTTATGAGAGTGGTACACCACTCCATATGTGTTATGTAAGATGTGGGATATAGCTAGAAACTCATGAAATAATTGACGGTACATTTCCAGGTAGTTCTGCACTAACCTTAATTTTTGTTCAAACTAGGAAACAAAAGTTTTGGACCTAAAACAAGTACTGGTGTACTTCTTTTAATAGTGAATTCACTAATTTAGGGATGTACCCCTCCTCCCAAGACAAGTCAAAGGGGGGAAGCACCTGCACTCCAACACTAACATTGTGTTTGTTGGCCCTCCCTTAGTCCTCGCTTGCGAATCTCGGGGACGAGATTCTTTTTAAGGGGGGAAGACCTGTCACATCCCAATTTTGGAATACCTGTTAACACAGTTGTTTTGCTAATTGCTTGACAATTAAACTTTGATTGTGACAATTAAACTTTGATTGTATTTGTTTGAGTGCAACTAAACAAACTAATTATATAAACTTACATGGCTAAGAAATTGAAAACAAAATATTCAACATATTGTTCCAATGACCTTGACAATATTTTCTAAAGTAAATATTGATCAAAGAGTTTTCCAAAACTATCTTATGAATCTCATACTTGTTGAATATTATTCCAAGACCTAAATTAAGAAAGAGGAAACACTTAATAAATTTCCCTAAAAGATTATCAGAAAAAGAGGCATTCTTAAATGCTTCACCAAAATATTATCAAATGTTTTTCCAACCTTGCAAGATTAAAAACAAAGTTATTGGAGAGCATTGACTTGCTATCTCTAGTCACATAAATATTTTGGCAAAGCATTGTTAAAGAAAAGCCAAGTGCCTTATTAAATAGAAATTCCAATATTTCCAGAAACAGAAAACTAAAACAAGTTACTATTGGAAACTTTCTTAAAATGATTTGAAATTCATACCATTGCTTCCTTATATCAAATAAGGAACACACACAAGAGGAGACAAAAAATTGAATCCATTAAAGTCCTGAAAACATGGTTTTTCTCCACAGCAACATTTGGGATTTTGAACAAGTTTGTTCTACAAACTTTTTCCAAATGCCATGAAATAAATACCACATGCTCTATATCATAATTAAGGATGAAAACCAAAAGGGCACAAGTTTTTGAATAATTTAAGTTGCCAAAAACCCCTGTTTTCTTGACAGCACCTTTAAGAAATTTGAACAAGTTTGTTCTATAAAGTAACTCAAAATGACTTGAATTTTCTACCACATAAGGAACACATCAAATAAGGAATGTGCGCCAAAAATTATCATTTTTGGAAACTCCTAAGTAGGTTAATAAATTCAATGTCCATTTACGTAAGAATTCAAATTTGAACAACTTTGAATTATCAAGTTTATGCAATTGACCCAATTTTCACATATGTTGTGTATCTATACTAATAAGAATTTTGGGCAAAAGTATTTCAATTTATAACTTTGTTTGCTTAGGAAAAACATCCATTTTCAGAGAGCACAAGGACCTACTTGTAAATACCCAGGGACCAAATTGAAATCCTAGTCACATGTCCTTCTTCTTCCTGTAGCAAGCAGTAGAGGGCATGGCTGCCCATGCCCCTTTGCTTCGAATGGAAGCTTGGCTAGCTGATAAAAGCCCCCATGTGCACCTCTGTGCCTCTCTACCTGCTCCCTCTCTCACCCCACGAGCCCTCCTCTCTCTCTCTAATTTTTTTTGCTACCGAAACCCTAGCTCGAGACCTCGCCGTCGTTCCGGCCGATGCAGAGCACGCCGCAGGTAGCCGTTAGCATGATCGGCTCCGCCTCGTCATGGTGATACTCCCTGCGAAAGGAATCGTGGAGATACGAACCGTAGAGCCCGCGCCATCCAATCCCTTCCCCGAGCCCGACGGAGCTCCGGCGAGCTATCGCCGCCGGCTCGCGTCCTCTCCGACCTCACCGACTCCTCCTCTGCATTCGTGGTGAGCAGGGGAACCACCCCGTCGCTTTTCCCCCTCCCTAAACCCCTTAATCGTCCCCGTGCCGTGCGTGCTGTCCGGCCGCCGCCGCGCGCCGTTGCCGCCGGTCTACGGCGCCTTCCCTGGAAACGAGACTGCGACCTTTTGCTTCCCCGAGTTGTAGGCTACGTGTAGATGTTGTTGAATCGCGAAACGGTGGTCGTTTCCGCTCAGATTGGAGCTCGCCGGAGCTCTCCCGCCGGCGGTGACCTCGCGATGACGTCCTCATGACGCCAGCCTCCCCTGACCCCGCGCGGAGAGGTCAAACTGGCCCGTGGGGCCGGATCTGGCCGCGTGGCCGCCCGCGTGGCCGTCTGGCCCGCGAGTCAGCGGCTGCGGCTAGGTTCCCCCGCGGTGGCAGTTGGATCTGGCCGGCCCAAATTTCAGATCTGGCCCATCTGAGCTTGTTTTTCCATTTTAATTTCACAGATTGGTGTATGTTTACTTTTGGCTCTAAAATGCTACCTAAAATATGAATTTGACCAAACCAAAATTCACAGATGTAAAGGAACTAAATCTAAACCACCTCCACTTTGTATATCTACATTTGGATGAATATATTTGAAATGAAAAATGATTTGGCAACAGGTACCAGAAACACCAAAATGAGCACCATTTTTATTTTACAACTCAGAATGAAGTGAGGCAAATTGCATTGGAAAGCCCTTGATATTTACTAACAGTAGCATTTAACCTCGTTTCCAAATTCCTAGTGTTTTTGAAATGGAATGCAATTTGGTAAAACACCAGAGAGCACTTTGGTGATTTTTATAAATTAATTAAAGATGAATTTTGATGCAAACCAAATTGGATGGTCTTGAATATGTTTAGGACTATCCAAACCTAGAAGGGTTTAATTTTTAGAGCATCATATAAAATTTGGTGGACAGATCTTTGTTTCACCTGTTTCTGCCATTTTGGCATTTTAGTTAATTAATTTGTGTGATGATATTTTTGTGTTGCAATATTGTTTCTAGCATGTATAAGTTGTGTGAACTTGCTTTATAAGTATTACTTAGCTATTTTATCATGTTAGAATGTGTGGACTTGAGTTGAGAAGAAATAGGATTTATATTAATATCATATGTTCATCTCTAGTTTATTACTTGCATATAATTTTTGAATGATTAATTTGTGTGCAAGTGATTGAATTGTTGTGTTGAGATATTAGATTCAGTACCATGTTGGTACTTATATTTTGTTAGTATCACCTCTGCTAGCTTGCATTTGAGTTGGTATAAAAGCATGAGTAGCTTAATCATTACTATGAGAATGTTATGGAAAAATTCCCTCATGTGTGGAATTTTTGACATAAGAATTTGTGGTTGTAAAACCACATATTTTTGTGTTGTATTCATAGGAACAGTAGAATTTTGATAAGTTTGTTATGAGTACTTGACCCCTAAAGTTTTCACTTGTGTGGAAATAATAGCATGAGTAGCATTGCCTTGCTTAGTTTAGCACCCTATTATTTTCTGCTAGTATTGTTATTGCACTAGGTGCTAGTTTAGGTTTTTGCTAATTTTTGTCAAGTATGACCAGAGGCATTGTTACCTCTTAATGATTTGTTATGCTAGTGGAACACCCACTGGTTTCATTGCATTTTTGGTGGAAACATTATTTCCCCACACTAGATGTGTTTCTTTTATATAGTTTCATAACTAGTGAGTGCCTAGTATTTTTGCTTTGGAATTTTTAGTGCTAAATGAAAATGAGTATGCTTCTGTTTGTAAGTGGTTATAATCATGTGTGGCTTGCTAGGAAAAATACATCTTTGGAGTGTTGATTGATTCCTCTAAGTAATGCCCTTTTTATTACCACTAGTATGTAGGAGTTGCCCTGCAAATTGATACCTTGTTTTATCAAATGGGATATTTTTGTTATAGCAAGTATAGATGTTTTTCACTCCTGTTTTTATGACATGGACCCTCTGGTTGTATTTCAATTACTTGATTGAAATGCATCCATTGATTCTTCATGTTTGAGTAGTACTAGATTCCCTAGCATTTTTGTGTTGAATTAATTTTTCTGCCAACTTGTGTTTGGTAGATATGTGTGTATCCTTGCATGAGGACATGTTTTCATTCCCATTATGATAACATGGTTCCTTGTTTGCATTTTATTACTTTACTTATTATGCATGCTTGCATAGCAAACTTTTAGTATAAACATGTCTATAGGATTCCTCCTTTTTAGTCATTGTTTCTATTGTTCTCACTATGAGAAATTGTGTGTTTTGTGATGAGTCTATTACCTTGCTACACTTATGTAGGCTCACTGATTTGTAAAAGTAACTTTTGCAAAGAATGTGTCTTATTTATTCTTGTTGTGAATTTAGGCTTAGCAGAGTAGCTACCTTATTCTTTTTGTGGTGTGGTTGATAGACCCATTGCCATGATTATTTTTGTGCATGTTTTATATACTTTTAGTAGTCTCACCCTTGTGAAACTAAGTGTATTTTGGGTTTATTAATATCTTGGTATGAGAGTGGCACACCCACTGAATCCATGATATTAAGGTTGAGAGATATGTTCCTCCAACCTTGAGCTGTCTTATTAAGTGACATTTATGTCAAGTATGTTTGTTTGATTGTTTGCCTCCATTATAATTGTGTGATTGGTTATTATTAGTTCCCTTGCTGTATGAAATGTTATGTATGGTTGCTTGCCTTGATTGGTTCTGAATGTGTGTCCTTTATTCCTTTTACGGCGTTAGAAAAACGAAGAGGAAGGAAGTGTCGTGAAGCTCTGTTTCAAGTTCCAGTCACTCCAAAACCAGGGACACAAGGAGATACCAGGCAAGCCATCCTGATGCTTGCTGATACAATACTTATCATTATCTATCATGCATGTTTTACCTCTGAAGTTTTACAAAAAACCTGATTATCAAAACTATTTTTGATGTGGAATTTACTACTATACTATATTATAGGTTACTATCATGCCAGTAGTTAAACTTGGTAATACCAAGCCCATAGGCCACCATATGGTATTTATTACCATCAAATATATTAGTCCCTAAGTGGACACCCTAAAATTGTGATTCTACAAAACAAAGGCTTTACGGAAAAACCCGGAGAAAAGGCGGATCTTTTTTCTCCGGAGGAATGTGGAAGTGGTCATTTTTGAGAAAGTGGTGTTTTCAAAAATGACACATAACCTAGTCTTCGCCGGACAACCTTTACCGTACTGCCACCCTACCCCAACATGGGCACGGGGCTTAACTTGAAGTTTGTTCTTATTAGTGTGTGCTATCTCACTTGCTATAAGGGGCGTCGCACCCTCGAACCGAATGTCGTCAAAACTCCCAATGTTGAGGCATATAAAGTGTGGGATTAATTTTCCCTCCGGATGCATTCATTGAGGCTCCTGGCTAGGCAGGGTGGGACTTGATGCCGGGGAGAACAACCTCAATCGAGAGATAGGCATATACTAGCTTGAACATAGTGGATGGTTATGATCAGATACCTGATGTTTTACATACTGTTGTTACAGTCCGTGATTGTTCACGGGAGGTGTACTGGATCTGGTGGATGTGTACACCTCTGCAGAGTATAACTTTTTCGAAGAAGCCGCGTCCTCGGATATGGACAGTTGAATGGCCATGTAGCTAGCATTGTGTCAATGTTTTCAAAAAGGAAGTTTTTGAAAAGGGAATTTTGGAAAGGAAGTGTTGAACTTGTGAAGTTCGGAAAGGAATGGAAACTTATATCGTGGAGGTATCGTCGATGATGAAAAGCCAGATGGTTATACAAAACAAAATGTTTTGCAAAGAAAACTTTTCTACTCTAAGCAAGAATTCTGGAGACTGATTCCAAGAAGTTTTGCAAAGAGAAAATATTCTTTAACAAAACTTTACAAAACCTCTTGTACATGTGATATCTACAAGAGAAATAAAACTATATTATTTTATTTTCTTCTGAAGTATCTTCTTCAACGAAGATACAGATTAACCTGACTGCAACTGTGGTGTCATCATATATGAACACCATTGATAGTGAACCCTATTTATAGCCTACCTATTCCACCATATAAGCATATTTGCATGTTGGTAAGTGACATGATGGATGTCTTGCTGAGTACATTCAAATGTACTCATTATGGTTTCGCCCCTGGTATCTACTTATCAGATTTGGAGAAGGAGCCTCCAAAGTATATCTATGAAGAGAAGTACGGAGTTGACGGCTTTGCGAACTAGGATCGTCTCCGGGTCAGCAGCCTGTAGGTTAAGGCGTGACTTGGGCTCAACTACGTTGTGTTTTAATTGTCTTCCGCTGTGTTTGTTAAGTTGCCTGCCCTTGTGGCAGTTGCTTTAAACTTGATCATGTGATCATTTGTGTAATACCCTTATGTATTCGTGTAATGGATGATGTATTTCTGTGTGCCAACTGTGTATGTTGTTCACGACTGATCTTTCTGGGATCGTGAATGTATGCATACGTAGGGTTTCAGACTGCCGTTCTGGGGTCCTTACAGAGTTGGTATCAGAGCCATCCTGACCTTAGGAGACCTTAGTTACCATGGACGTCAGATAGGAAAGAAAAGTATTTTTGAGTAAAAACCTATTTACTATCTACATTATTTTTATCTAAGGGAATTTTAGTATATTTTCCCTCCTTCTGATCTCTTCAAAAGATTCTAATGCATATCAAGGGCGTCCTTGAACAGTGGTTCGAAGGGCGGGCCTTAAAGAATTGGTATCTCTCTCGGTTAAGAGTTTATTTCTTACTTGTTTGCAACTGCTCCGCTCTGTTTTTGAAACATCTCTCGTATTCAAAGTTTTCTGTCCAGAAAATAGTTGGAGTTTCAAAAACAGATTGTTGCATAAAGTTTTATCAAAACTTTACTTCTATTATCTTGTTTCTATCCAAAAGCTTTTATACTTGCCGATGTCCCGAGAAGACCAAAATAATTACCTAGCTCTACAGTGATGATGGTCAGAAGTAGATATAGTTCTTCAGCCACTTCTAGGATTTTTTTTGGATCAGTCTAGTTTGGAGTAATTTAGCGATTACCCCATGAGTCGTCTCCCCCGACGTAGCTCCAATGGAGCCTTGCTTGTGTGTTTTGGCTTGCATATGTGTGTCCGTAAGACTTTGTGCTATTGTGTGGTGTAGAATTTGGTTCATCTAGGCTTCCATATGTTTGTGGGGTGCTCAACATTTGCAGATTTGTGCTTGCCCCGCTCTTGTTTTTGAATCGCCTCGTGTTATATTTTTGCAAGCAAAAATGTTTGTATAGTATTCAAAAACAAGAATTTGTTGCTTAGACTTATACTTGTTTTCGCTTCATAATGCCACCCGTCGTGAACCACCACCATCTCCCCCACAATCAATGAAAGCACCATTGGGCCTAATAATAGAGGATCATCAAGCCACACGAGCTGCTAGCGTTGCTAACAATGCTGCACTCCAACAGATAAAGCTCCAACAACGACAACCCTCAAAGAATAAAAGGCGTGAATAAACCAACCAATACTGACCAAAACCTCTGTGTTTTGTCTGTTTGCAAAAGTCTCGTTTTGCCCCGTTTAGCTAAATATCGCACCTTTTTTATGTTCCCTTTTAAAAGGCCAAACAAGAGAAATACCCTTTTAAAAGTTATATACCTCCCTCCTCTGGAGAAAAGTGAAAAAGAAGTCTTCACATGCCATGATGTGCAACCCCCTAAAAAGCCAATCAAAAGAGCACAATTCAATATTCGACGTACGATGACGCTAGTCGTATCTTGTCGGACAAACATGATTAAATAGAAAGCTAACAAGACTAACATGCTTTGCCTAATCTTAGGTTGACACCTAACCAAAGCATGTGAACTACTGACAACTCTTTCTAAACCAAGGAATTAAGTGACTTAAGACACCTTTTAATCTAGTTGGTAAAAAGGAGAAGTCACGAGAAAATAAGATGTTGACTTATTCGTTTACTAGTCAATAGGATATCATGTGTATCTACTTTGGAAACCAAATCTTAGTAGATGTCGTAGGTACTATGAGATTCGGGGTTTAGAAATTAAGTGAACGATGGAATGGTTATGATAAATCTAGAAAACAGTTGTTTTCCTGTTTTTGTCTCTTTTAGTGCTCTTGATTGAAATGAATTTGTGTTTTATTCAATCTTGCTTCCTAACTTATATGGAGTTGTTAGTACTTGTTATTATGTTGTTTTATTACAATAAATCTACCCTAGAAAGTGTGTGCATGATTGGAAACTCGAATAAAAGTGAAATAGCATTTGTTACCTTCTAGTTTATTAATTGGAAGTATTGTGAGAGCTAGATCTGTGTATGCTTTCTTAGTAGATTTTGTGCTATGTTTTCTTTGAGACCAGTACAATTTAGGTACTGTTATTTTGATGCTTGTACCTATGTTAGCTTGCATGTCTCTTAATAGTAAAGAGTGTGTATGCATTGGTATCATTATGCACTAGTATTGTTTCACTAGATTAAATAGCCTTATATTTTTATCTTGTATGCAAAGTTTTTCATGAGTAACCGGAGGCTTAGTACCTATTTTTCCTTGGTATCAGTAGGCCATAGCCCACTGGTCCCATTGCATTTTTGCTTGAGGATGAAAATCCCCAACCATACACATGTGTGAAAATAGCATGTTTCACTATGTGATTGATTTCTATTTTCCACCATGGAAAATATAATTGTTTCTTTTCACTTATGCAAGTGAGAAGTTGATTTCTTATTAGTAGATACTAATATGTTTAGGTGTGATCCTTTGGTTAGCACAATATTCCTTAGGGGTATCATGTTAAGAAATGTTTCACTATCTTGTGCTGAAATTAAATTGTTCGCAAATAAAATAAATTCCTCTTGATTGGTAGATTGTTTGTGAATAATTTTAAATTGAGTGTATGGATTTTTGAAAAGGTTTAGATAACTTTTCATTAATTTCATAGCTACTGGTTGTGTGAGTTATACCTTGCTTGTTTGCTAGTAATTGTTTAAGAAAAACAGAAATTGCTAGAAGAAAATTCTGCATGTTTAATAGTTGTATCATGGGATTGTTTTGATGTTGTGCTTACTAACATGAGTAAGTTTTGGGTACTGTTATTAGGTACATTTATGTTCATGACTTGCTTGTTTAAGTTTAAACATCATGATAGCATTGTTTGCTTCTCTAGCGCGAAAACTAGTTTCACCACTAGAAAATGGTGATTTTTGCTCTAGTATTACCCTCTTTTTATTTTTATGAGTATATGTGTTGATATAGCATGTTTAGGAAGTTATTACTTCTGTTATCATGCCATGAATTATTTAGTTTCATGTTCTATGGTTATAGGATATGATTATCTCTTATAGCATGCTGGTGTAGATTTTTCATACTAGCGTGTTATTTGTGCAGACCTTTTATTATGCCTGTGAAATAGGAGTTTTTATCTTGCGTGAAGATGGTATTTTAGAGTACCTTTATGATTGAATTCGTTGGGTTTTAGCTACTGGTTGTTTGCTAATTGTTCATGATTGATGGATTCCAAAACCTCTAATAAACAATAACCTAGTGAATAAATAGTCTATTCATCTGTGGTGTTGTTTTGCTTGCTGATTGGATTTTATTTAAATGTTTCACCTTAGCATGAGTTTATGCTTGTGTTATTTTTGTGCTTAAGAGTATCTTAGGAAACTAAAAACATCCAACTAAAATCATGAACGTATTAAGTGATAGTTGCTTGTGGTGGGTAATAACCACTGCCAGGAGTATTTGTTTTGTCTGTTTACTTTACCTTAGCAACCTAACCTTTGCACCCACAAGCTATATTTTTAGCTTCTTATATACCTTGTTATGAGAGTGGTACACCACTCCATATGTGTTATGTAAGATGTGGGATATAGCTAGAAACTCATGAAATAATTGACGGTACATTTCCAGGTAGTTCTGCACTAACCTTAATTTTTGTTCAAACTAGGAAACAAAAGTTTTGGACCTAAAACAAGTACTGGTGTACTTCTTTTAATAGTGAATTCACTAATTTAGGGATGTACCCCTCCTCCCAAGACAAGTCAAAGGGGGGAAGCACCTGCACTCCAACACTAACATTGTGTTTGTTGGCCCTCCCTTAGTCCTCGCTTGCGAATCTCGGGGACGAGATTCTTTTTAAGGGGGGAAGACCTGTCACATCCCAATTTTGGAATACCTGTTAACACAGTTGTTTTGCTAATTGCTTGACAATTAAACTTTGATTGTGACAATTAAACTTTGATTGTATTTGTTTGAGTGCAACTAAACAAACTAATTATATAAACTTACATGGCTAAGAAATTGAAAACAAAATATTCAACATATTGTTCCAATGACCTTGACAATATTTTCTAAAGTAAATATTGATCAAAGAGTTTTCCAAAACTATCTTATGAATCTCATACTTGTTGAATATTATTCCAAGACCTAAATTAAGAAAGAGGAAACACTTAATAAATTTCCCTAAAAGATTATCAGAAAAAGAGGCATTCTTAAATGCTTCACCAAAATATTATCAAATGTTTTTCCAACCTTGCAAGATTAAAAACAAAGGTATTGGAGAGCATTGACTTGCTATCTATAGTCACATAAATATTTTGGCAAAGCATTGTTAAAGAAAAGCCAAGTGCCTTATTAAATAGAAATTCCAATATTTCCAGAAACAGAAAACTAAAACAAGTTACTATTGGAAACTTTCTTAAAATGATTTGAAATTCATACCATTGCTTCCTTATATCAAATAAGGAACACACACAAGAGGAGACAAAAAATTGAATCCATTAAAGTCCTGAAAACATGGTTTTTCTCCACAGCAACATTTGGGATTTTGAACAAGTTTGTTCTACAAACTTTTTCCAAATGCCATGAAATAAATACCACATGCTCTATATCATAATTAAGGATGAAAACCAAAAGGGCACAAGTTTTTGAATAATTTAAGTTGCCAAAAACCCCTGTTTTCTTGACAGCACCTTTTAGAAATTTGAACAAGTTTGTTCTATAAAGTAACTCAAAATGACTTGAATTTTCTACCACATAAGGAAAACATGAAATAAGGAATGTGTGCCAAAAATTATCATTTTTGGAAACTCCTAAGTAGGTTAATAAATTCAATGTCCATTTACGTAAGAATTCAAATTTGAACAACTTTGAATTATCAAGTTTATGCAATTGACCCAATTTTCACATATGTTGTGTATCTATACTAATAAGAATTTTGGGCAAAAGTATTTCAATTTATAACTTTGTTTGCTTAGGAAAAACATCCATTTTCAGAGAGCACAAGGACCTACTTGTAAATACCCAGGGACCAAATTGAAATCCTAGTCACATGTCCTTCTTCTTCCTGTAGCAAGCAGTAGAGGGCATGGCTGCCCATGCCCCTTTGCTTCGAATGGAAGCTTGGCTAGCTGATAAAAGCCCCCATGTGCACCTCTGTGCCTCTCTACCTGCTCCCTCTCTCACCCCACGAGCCCTCCTCTCTCTCTCTAATTTTTTTTGCTACCGAAACCCTAGCTCGAGACCTCGCCGTCGTTCCGGCCGATGCAGAGCACGCCGCAGGTAGCCGTTAGCATGATCGGCTCCGCCTCGTCATGGTGATACTCCCTGCGAAAGGAATCGTGGAGATACGAACCGTAGAGCCCGCGCCATCCAATCCCTTCCCCGAGCCTGACGGAGCTCCGGCGAGCTATCGCCGCCGGCTCGCGTCCTCTCCGACCTCACCGACTCCTCCTCTGCATTCGTGGTGAGCAGGGGAACCACCCCGTCGCTTTTCCCCCCTCCCTAAACCCCTTAATCGTCCCCGTGTCGTGCGTGCTGTCCGGCCGCCGCCGCGCGCCGTTGCCGCCGGTCTACGGCGCCTTCCCTGGAAATGAGACTGCGACCTTTTGCTTCCCCGAGTTGTAGGCTACGTGTAGATGTTGTTGAATCGCGAAACGGTGGTCGTTTCCGCTCGGATTGGAGCTCGCCGGAGCTCTCCCGCCGGCGGTGACCTCGCGATGACGTCCTCATGACGCCAGCCTCCCCTGACCCCGCGCAGAGAGGTCAAACTGGCCCGTGGGGCCGGATCTGGCCGCGTGGCCGCCCGCGTGGCCGTCTGGCCCGCGAGTCAGCGGCTGCGGCTAGGTTCCCCCGCGGTGGCAGTTGGATTTGGCCGGCCCAAATTTCAGATCTGGCCCATCTGAGCTTGTTTTTTCATTTTAATTTCACAGATTGGTGTATGTTTACTTTTGGCTCTAAAATGCTACCTAAAATATGAATTTGACCAAACCAAAATTCACAGATGTAAAGGAACTAAATCTAAACCACCTCCACTTTGTATATCTACATTTGGATGAATATATTTGAAATGAAAAATGATTTGGCAACAGGTACCAGAAACACCAAAATGAGCACCATTTTTATTTTACAACTCAGAATGAAGTGAGGCAAATTGCATTGGAAAGCCCTTGAAATTTCCTAACAGTAGCAGTTAACCTCGTTTCCAAATTCCTAGTGTTTTTGAAATGGCATGCAATTTGGTAAAACACCAGAGAGCACTTTGGTGATTTTTATAAATTAATTAAAGATGAATTTTGATGCAAACCAAATTGGATGGTCTTGCATATGTTTAGGACTATCCAAAACTAGAAGGGTTTAATTTTTAGAGCATCATATAAAATTTGGTGGACAGATCTTTGTTTCACCTGTTTCTGCCATTTTGGCATTTTAGTTAATTAATTTGTGTGATGATATTTTTGTGTTGCAATATTGTTTCTAGCATGTATAAGTTGTGTGAACTTGCTTTATAAGTATTACTTAGCTATTTTATCATGTTAGAATGTGTGGACTTGAGTTGAGAAGAAATAGGATTTATATTAATATCATATGTTCATCTCTAGTTTATTACTTGCATATAATTTTTGAATGATTAATTTGTGTGCAAGTGATTGAATTGTTGTGTTGAGATATTAGATTCAGTACCATGTTGGTACTTATATTTTGTTAGTATCACCTCTGCTAGCTTGCATTTGAGTTGGTATAAAAGCATGAGTAGCTTAATCATTACTATGAGAATGTTATGGAAAAATTCCCTCATGTGTGGAATTTTTGACATAAGAATTTGTGGTTGTAAAACCACATATTTTTGTGTTGTATTCATAGGACCAGTAGCATTTTGATAAGGTTGTTATGAGTACTTGACCCCTAAAGTTTTCACTTGTGTGGAAATAATAGCATGAGTAGCATTGCCTTGCTTAGTTTAGCACCCTATTATTTTCTGCTAGTATTGTTATTGCACTAGGTGCTAGTTTAGGTTTTTGCTAATTTTTGTCAAGTATGACCAGAGGCATTGTGACCTCTTAATGATTTGTTATGCTAGTGGAAGAACCACTGGTTTCATTGCATTTTTGGTGGAAACATTATTTCCCCACACTAGATGTGTTTCTTTTATATAGTTTCATAACTAGTGAGTGCCAAGTATTTTTGCTTTGGAATTTTTAGTGCTAAATGAAAATGAGTATGCTTCTGTTTGTAAGTGGTTATAATCATGTGTGGCTTGCTAGGAAAAATACATCTTTGGAGTGTTGATTGATTCCTCTAAGTAATGCCCTTTTTATTACCACTAGTATGTAGGAGTTGCCCTGCAAATTGATACCTTGTTTTATCAAATGGGATATTTTTGTTATAGCAAGTATAGATGTTTTTCACTCCTGTTTTTATGACATGTACCCTCTGGTTGTATTTTACTTGATTGAAATGCATCCATTGATTCTTCATGTTTGAGTAGTACTAGATTCCCTAGCATTTTTGTGTTGAATTAATTTTTCTGCCAACTTGTGTTTGGTAGATATGTGTGTATCCTTGCATGAGGACATGTTTTCATTCCCATTATGATAACATGGTTCCTTTTTTGAATTTTATTACTTTACTTATTATGCATGCTTGCATAGCAAACTTTTAGTAGAAACATGTCTATAGGATTACTCCTTTTTAGTCATTGTTTCTATTGTTCTCACTATGAGAAATTGTGTGTTTTGTGATGAGTCTATTACCTTGCTACACTTATGTAGGCTCACTGATTTGTAAAAGTAACTTTTGCAAATCATGTGTCTTATTTATTCTTGTTGTGAATTTAGGCTTAGCAGAGTAGCTACCTTATTCTTTTTGTGGTGTTGTTGATAGACCCATTGCCATGATTATTTTTGTGCATGTTTTATATACTTTTAGTAGTCTCACCCTTGTGAAACTAAGTGTATTTTGGGTTTATTAATATCTTGGTATGAGAGTGGCACACCCACTGAATCCATGATATTAAGGTTGAGAGATATGTTCCTCCAACCTTGAGCTGTCTTATTAAGTGACATTTATGTCAAGTATGTTTGTTTGATTGTTTGCCTCCATTATAATTGTGTGATTGGTTATTATTAGTTCCCTTGCTGTATGCAATGTTATGTATGGTTGCTTTCCTTGATTGGTTCTGAATGTGTGTCCTTTATTCCTTTTACGGCGTTAGAAAAACGAAGAGGAAGGAAGTGTCGTGAAGCTCTGTTTCAAGTTCCAGTCACTCCAAAACCAGGGACACAAGGAGATACCAGGCAAGCCATCCTGATGCTTGCTGATACAATACTTATCATTATCTATCATGCATGTTTTACCTCTGAAGTTTTACAAAAAACCTGATTATCAAAACTATTTTTGATGTGGAATTTACTACTATACTATATTATAGGTTACTATCATGCCAGTAGTTAAACTTGGTAATACCAAGCCCATAGGCCACCATATGGTATTTATTACCATCAAATATATTAGTCCCTAAGTGGACACCCTAAAATTGTGATTCTACAAAACAAAGGCTTTACGGAAAAACCCGGAGAAAAGGCGGATCCTTGTTCTCCGGAGGAATGTGGAAGTGGTCATTTTTGAGAAAGTGGTGTTTTCAAAAATGACACATAACCTAGTCTTCGCCGGACAACCTTTACCGTACTGCCACCCTACCCCAACATGGGCACGGGGCTTAACTTGAAGTTTGTTCTTATTAGTGTGTGCTATCTCACTTGCTATAAGGGGCGTCGTACCCTCGAACCGAATGTCGTCAAAACTCCCAATGTTGAGGCATATAAAGTGTGGGATTAATTTTCCCTCCGGATGCATTCATTGAGGCTCCTGGCTAGGCAGGGTGGGACTTGATGCCGGGGAGAACAACCTCAATCGAGAGATAGGCATATACTAGCTTGAACATAGTGGATGGTTATGATCAGATACCTGATGTTTTACATACTGTTGTTACAGTCCGTGATTGTTCACGGGAGGTGTACTGGATCTGGTGGATGTGTACACCTCTGCAGAGTATAACTTTTTCGAAGAAGCCGCGTCCTCGGATATGGACAGTTGAATGGCCATGTAGCTAGCATTGTGTCAATGTTTTCAAAAAGGAAGTTTTTGAAAAGGGAATTTTGGAAAGGAAGTGTTGAACTTGTGAAGTTCGGAAAGGAATGGAAACTTATACCGTGGAGGTATCGTCGATGATGAAAAGCCAGATGGTTATACAAAACAAAATGTTTTGCAAAGAAAACTTTTCTACTCTAAGCAAGAATTCTGGAGACTGATTCCAAGAAGTTTTGCAAAGAGAAAATATTCTTTAACAAAACTTTACAAAACCTCTTGTACATGTGATATCTACAAGAGAAATAAAACTATATTATTTTATTTTCTTCTGAAGTATCTTCTTCAACGAAGATACAGATTAACCTGACTGCAACTGTGGTGTCATCATATATGAACACCATTGATAGTGAACCCTATTTATAGCCTACCTATTCCACCATATAAGCATATTTGCATGTTGGTAAGTGACATGATGGATGTCTTGCTGAGTACATTCAAATGTACTCATTATGGTTTCGCCCCTGGTATCTACTTATCAGATTTGGAGAAGGAGCCTCCAAAGTATATCTATGAAGAGAAGTACGGAGTTGACGGCTTTGCGAACTAGGATCGTCTCCGGGTCAGCAGCCTGTAGGTTAAGGCGTGACTTGGGCTCAACTACGTTGTGTTTTAATTGTCTTCCGCTGTGTTTGTTAAGTTGCCTGCCCTTGTGGCAGTTGCTTTAAACTTGATCATGTGATCATTTGTCTAATACCCTTATGTATTCGTGTAATGGATGATGTATTTCTGTGTGCCAACTGTGTATGTTGTTCACGACTGATCTTTCTGGGATCGTGAATGTATGCATACGTAGGGTTTCAGACTGCCGGTCTGGGGTCCTTACAATTTCTCTCGAGCTGCAAATGAGTAAAACTTTGTCCATGAGGAAATTAGTAATCTCGGTGAACCTA
Source organism: Alopecurus myosuroides (assembly GCA_028641055.1). Classification (NCBI taxonomy): domain Eukaryota; kingdom Viridiplantae; phylum Streptophyta; class Magnoliopsida; order Poales; family Poaceae; genus Alopecurus; species Alopecurus myosuroides. The sequence continues at coordinate 290,723,155 of CM054059.1, forward strand.
CACTTCCGTTTCCTTCCATTAGCAATGTAAATGGCAACGTAGAATACGGAAATCGGCTATTTGTGGGGAACATTTTTTTTTGCAGGCAAATGTGGGGAACATATGTTTAATACATTACACTTCCATGAAACTAAATTAAATGTATATAAAAATCTAGGGGCTGAACCGAGCTGACTTAACGTCCGAACGGTTTGTTACCAATTTAGTTTTGTACAAAATGATATCAGCTGCCATATGAGCTATTTTAGCGCCATATTTTGCATCTCGCTCTCGGGCCCCAAATTTTTAGAGACATCTCTGTCTCTTATCAGCGAGTTGTCTTTTTCATTAATTTTTTGTCGGTTTCGCTTGCGAAAGAAACAACGCCAACCTGCTCCCCCACCCCCACCCTAATCACACGGCAAACGTCCAATCAGGTGTGGTGTTTCAAAAATTATATGAGGCTCGTTTGCGTCCGCAATACCGTATTTGAGAGCAACAACGGTACCCAAAACATGGATTTTAAGTAGAGGTTAGGGGAGCGGTGACGCCATCTTAGTAGCACTCGTGGGCAATCCAAAATGCATAGTCGCAACAATTTTTTCTAAAACCGTTGCAACGCACGGGCATTTTTGCTAGTATTTCTTATGTGAGCATCTTCTTGCTTTTTGTGCCTAGCTAAAAGGCATTAAAAAAAAGCACTTCTTGGGAAATAACCCATGTTTTATTTTTGCAATGTTTTCTTCTGTTTTCTTTGAGTCAAGTTGTTGTTTACTTTTTCAGCAACTCCTTTGTATATTTACTTTTTCGTATTGTTGAGCCAAGTAAAGTCTCTAGTGAAAAGTTGATGCTAGATTTGGGTTTCTGCGCTGGAACATATTTTTTCTGTCCACTGTTTAATTTTTATAAATTCACAGATAAATCAAAACCACCTGCAACTTTGTGTGCATGACCCTCAGCTATTTCCGAAACTTTTTCTAGTTTTGAGTTTTCTAATTTGAGTAACATAAGTGCCTGGAAAAAATCGTTTTATAGACTGTTCTGGTTTTGAAAGATTCTGCCTTTTTTACTTTGCATTCTCTCTTTTACTATGTTGAGTGGATTTCTTTGCTCCATAAAACATCAGTGGCTGTACTTTATATTTAAAAATATTAATAATGCTTGTGTCAAGGGAGAACATGTGAGTTCTTGATTATGCACTAACCCTCTAATGAGATTACTTTGAGTTCGGTTTGAAGGAAGTTTTCAAGAGTCTAGAGAAGAGGATGATATAATGTGATCAAGAAGAGTGAAAAGCCTAAGCTTGGGGATGCTGATGAACCACAAGTATAGGGGATCAAAATAGTCTTCGAGGGAAGTAAAACCCAAATTTATTGATTCGACACAAGGGGAGCCAAGGAATATTTACAAGCCCTAACAGATGAGTTGTCAGTGAAGCTGCACCTGAAAGTAGACTTCCTCGCAACAGTTTATCAGTGGTAACAGTTTTATAGCAGTAGCAGTAGTAAATTAACAGCAGAAGTAAAATAGTAACAACAGTAGCAATTGTAGGAAACAATAGGATTAAAGTACTAAAGGCAGAGGGATGGATGAACGGGTGTTGCATGGATAAGATAGTTCATATAATAGTCAAAACATGGACATTGCAGATAGATAATAATAAAACATCCAAGTTCTAGGTAAACCATAGATATGTGTTCCAATTTAGTCGTACATGCTCGCAATGAGAAACGTGCACAACATCTTTTGTCCTACCAACCCGTTTGCAGCGGGGCCTCAAAGGATACTACTGGTAATTAAGGTGCTCTTTTTAATAAAGCACCGGAGCAAAGCATTAACACTCCACGAACAGATGTGATCCTCACATCACAGCCATCCCCTCCGGTTGTCCCAATTTCTGTCACTTTGGGGCCTCGGGGTCCAGAAAATAATGTGTGTAAACAACTTGTAGATATGATCAAGAAACATAATTATACTCATGAAACAATAACTTGTTCAGATCTGAGATCATGGCACTCAGGCCCTAGTGACAAGCATTAAGCATAACAAGTTGCAACAACGATATTAAGCAGTAACAACGAATACTAGGCACTATGCCCTAACAATCTAGCATTATTACATGAACGATCTCATCCAATCCCTTCCATCCCTCTCATCCTACAGCGGGGATTACTCACACATGGATGGGGGAATCATGGATGGTTGATGGAGGAGTGGTGGCGATGGCGATGGAGATGATCTCCTCCGAATTCACGTACCGACAGGGGGCTAGAACAGGAACTTCTGATCCCCGAATTGAGTTTCAAGGTGGCGGCATCGCTCTGATGTGTTTCTCTGGAATATGACGAACCCCTCAGTTTTTAGGTTACGGGGCTTAAGTAGTCGAAAGGGGAGACCGAGGGGGTGCCTGGGGCAGCCACACCACCTTGTGACGCGGCCAAGGGGGCGCCACCCTATGGTGTGGGCCCCTCCTTGCCCCCTCCGGATCTTCTTTTGGCTCCGAGGGTCTTCGGGTAAAATAGGGAGTTCGGGATCTTTTCCGGGCAATTTCCTGAAAGTTGATTTTTCTGCACAAAACGAGACACCAAGGTAATTCTGCTGAAAACAATGTTAGTCCGTGTTAGTTGTATCCAATACTCACAAGTTTAGAAACAAACAACAGAAAATTGTTCAGAAAAGGAGATACCTTTTGGACGTATCAACTCCCTCCAAGCTTAGCTTATTGCTTATCCTCAAGCCATTCAGTTGACAACTGAGTGCGATAAAAGAACTTTTACGAACACATTTGTTTCATATGATCTAAATATTCTCACTATATGATCAAGTGCTTAGGCAATTCATAATAACAAGTATGCAAATAAAGTCACCTAATAGTTATGCAAACCATGAAGAGATACCAACACACTAATAATAAGCAACATGAAACATATCAATCTGCATGACTTGCAATGTTCTTAATAAGGTATGATAAAGTGTACTCGCTTGCCCTTAATAATGGAGCAAAAAATAAATGCCAGGGAACCTCTCAGATTCAAGTGAATACTAGAAGTAAATATATCAAAGATACAAGCATCAAGGTTATACCACAATCAAGCGTGTTCTAGGACAAACACATTATACTAAGAACGACATCTATGCTCTCAAGAAGGTGCATAAAGTGAGAAGGTGAAGACTCAACGTAAAAATAAAAGATTGGCCCTTCATAGAGGGAAGCAGGGATTAACTCATGTGCTAGAGCTTTTTATTTTATAAACAGATGTATTGAAAACATTTTGTAGAGAGGTGTATGCTTATGTCAATGAATGGTAAACAGATAATACAGTACGTCACAAGCCAACTAAAACTTACAAGAGCGGCTCCTATTGAAGGATGCTACTGGTGTAGCACGTCATCCCTCCTCTTTTTTTTACATAATTATTCTTTGCCTAATAAATCAGGGGCAAAAATAGTGAAGGGAATTTATAGTAACCAATTTTGGGGCTGGACACACCGCTGCCAGCTCTTCTATCAATCTGGATAAGCGGATGTGCCACTAGTCCAGGTGTGCAAATTCCAATCAACAAGTGAGACAAAGATTCTCTATTTACGTCCTCATGAGCTAAAACAGGGGCACAAAATAGGAATAATTCTTGAAGGTTTTAAAGGTAGCACATGAGAAATTTACTTGGAGTGGCGGTAAATACCACATATAGGTAGGTATGGTGGACACATTTGGCAAACTTTGGTTTTGGGAAGTTGGATGCACGAGTAGAGCTCATACTCAGTACAGGCGAAGGCTAGCAATAGACTGGGAGCGACAATCAAGAAAGCAACAACTGCCATAATCATGCTTGCAACAAAACAAAATTAACGGGTGCATACAAGTGATACAAATACTCTGAGGCAAAATAAATCATTGAGGCTTAATTGACCTTTTGTTTTAAGTCATATGCATGCGTGAGCATGTGCCAAGTCGATTCAGGCGAATCCATCCATAGGGAGATACCACGATTCCATACCCTTCTATGAATAAAACAATACAAGCAAACATTTATACGACATCCCATCCAATATAAAAAAGCTGGAATTACTCATGAGAGAGGACGAACTACTAAGCATCAAAATAAAATTCACTCTACACAAACAAACTAAGCATGTCCACATGGATGAGTATATGTACAAAAATGAAAACAAGTAGAGTTCATACTAGCCTCCCATCACAACTTAGATTGTCGTAAATCATTATTATTGCTCTTCACTCGTGTGGATTGAATAATATAAAATAATACCAAGATCCAATGGAGTCACGGAGGACTAATGAACTCTCCAGCAAACTTTACAAAACCAAAGAAGAAAAACTAATATTTTTGGGTTTTCGAATTTAAAACAAGAACAGAAGGAAACAAGCAAACAAAGCAAAACTTTTTGGATTTTTGAATATTAAACCGAAACGAGATAGTAAAGCAAACCAACAAAACGAGCAAACAAAGAGAAACAACAGAAATATTTTTGGTCCTTTTGTGTTTTGGAATGCAAAAACAAAATGATGAAAACAAAAATAAGCGAAAGAAACGAAAACAAGCGAAAGAAACAAAAAAAAGCGAAAGAACAAAAACATGGATATACAAAGAACCGACAGAAACATGATATATAGATGAGCGTGATGTCGGCATAACTCCCCCCAAGCTTAGGCTTTTGGCCTAAGTGGAGATCAATCACGGCGAGGGAACTAACCCCAGCCGGTGGGTCGTCCCTAGCATGGTCGTACTCAGGTGCCCATGAAGAAGATGAAGCAGCAGGCGTATAATCATGACCGGGGTGCTGGTATGGAAACCCCGTAGTGTCAGAGGGCTGAACGAAATCATTTACGTCCCCCTCTCCAGCATCCTCTACATGCTGGGGATGCTCCTCAATGTATGCATCTAACGCACTCTCTGAGAGTGACCATCCTTCCCTTCATTAAGGTTAAACAAAAGAGGTGAAGGCATGTAACATCCCAAGTATGAAAAATAGCCATTAGAATGTTTGCTATCTGTTATTTTATGTTTTGCATCATGACATCATGTTCATTGCATTTGTTTTGCTTGTTTTCCATTTGTTTTCCTCTGTTTTGCTTTGTTTTCCAACTATTTTCATTTGTTTTCCTTTGTTTTCTATTTGAATTTCAAACCAAATTTTAAACCTTTTGTTTCATACTTGTGATGTTACAATTTCCAAAATGATATTTCAAATCAAAACAATCAATTGTTTCCCTTAAACCATAAGGCGCAAACCATTTAAAATTATGGCTTTTAATAATTCACTTAATCCAAACTTAATTCAAATGTTATTCAAATAAAATTCCAAACAACAATCCCTTTGGAATTAATGAAATTCACAAAACCATTCTAAGCAATTTGTTGCAAATAAAATTGAGGGTTCAATCTATTTGAAATGTTTGTTTTTAATAACTCATTTAACTCAAATTTCATTCCAAATTCAAATCACATTTTCCAAACAGCAACCTTTTGGAATTAATGAGAATTACAAAGCAATTCTAACCTTTTTGTTTCCAATTAATCCATAAAGTTCAACTATTAAAAATGGTGGCTTTTAATCAATCACTTAATTCTAATTAGCATTCAAAATTCAAATCAAATCACAAACAGCACCCAAGTTGAAATTATGAAAATTACCACAACAATTCTAAGCAATTTTTTCCATTTAAACTAAAGGTTCAAACCATCTTAAATTTTGTTTTCAATAAGCACTTAATCCCAAAATGATTCAAATTTAAATTAATTTACAAACAACATTTTATTTTGAATCTTTTTGAAAACAAAAACTTGACCAGTTGTTAATATTACATAGGTAATCAATACCAAATTTATTCTGAAATTTTCCAACATCAACAACCCTTCTATTTCTCTTCCTATTCCTATTTCAGCAAAAATAAAAGGAATAATAACAGAACAAACAAAAAAAAATAGAAAGAGAGGGGAGAGAGGCAGTGGGCAGGCCCAGCCCACCCAAGGCAGCCCACTGCCACTTACCCCTTCGCCAGCTTCGTCCTCGCGTACGGCAGGGCATCGCCCCTGTCCACGTCGACGACGTCGACAGTGGACGGCCCCCCGTCGCCCCTACGCCCTACAAAACCCCCCCTAGGGTTCCCCCTCGAACACTAGACCACCTGCGCCACCCTACCTCCCTCCTCGCCGCCGTTTCCTCCATCTCTGCCGGCGATCCACCTCTCTGCAACCTCCCACCGCCACCCGAGCTCACTCTCTGAATCTCCCCGGCGACCACCGCAACCAATGGCCCTCGGCGCGATCTAGCAACGGAAACGAGACGCCCCCGGTACCCTCTACGTTCCCGACACCTTCGTTGAGCCCACGGGGGCCTGTAGCCACGCCGCCGTCCTCGACGTCGACGCCGCTGTTCTGCACCGCGCCGCTGCTTCCCCTACCTCGACGGTGAGCACGCCACCGTGCCCTTCTCCTCCTCCTTGTTCTCTCTCTGCACGCACGCATCCGCAGCAGCACACACGCAAGCACATCGACCACGAGCAGCGCGCAGCACAACTCCGGTGCCCACCGTCGCCTCGCCGCAGTTCAGACAAGCGCGCAGAAAAGTTCAGTTAAAAATTCAGATTCGCTAACTGAACCTAATCCTGTCAGCGTCGCGTATACTAACAAGATCGATTCGTTCACCGCAGTGGTTGCACGCAGCGTACGCGCACGGGAGCCCAGGGTTCGAGCCCTGGCGCTCGCATATTAACCCAACCTTTTTTCGCCAGCGCGCTGACAGGCAGGGGCCACCTCTCTGTGGCAGTGCTGCCACGCGTGCATCCACGCTGGCCCAGGGCCCCCTGTCAGTGGCTTGGGCTAGCCACTGCAGGGTAGGAAAAGTTTCTGCCCAGTTTTGTTTTCAAAATAAGTCCTTTTTCCTTACAGATTAGTCCCTAGGTTTAAATTGCTAATAACTTTTATTTTATAAACCCAAATAATAAAAGTAAAATATGTTTGTTGAACCAAATTAAATTATCTATCTATTTAAACCAATTGTTTTCTGTTTTGAATAATTCAAACGCATTCAAATTTCAAATTCAAACAATTCATTTGAAATTTGTATAATTGCATAACTAATTCATACTTAATCCAAATAATGCAAATAAAATATGTTTTCCATGCTATTTCAAACCACCTTTTCAAATATAAATTTTGTTTCATGATTTGAATAATTAAAATTGCTTAAATAATTTAAACCTTGTTTAAATCATTTAATATTGCTAAATTCATAACTTGCTCAAATTAAATTATTTTTGAACATTGAAAATATGTTTTCAAACTAGAAAAGTATAAAATTTTCAAATATGAATTTGAATTTATTTTTGGAACAAATAAAATTCAAATAATATTCAAACTTGTTTTAAATTCATTTAAAACTTGTTTAATCTTGTTTAATTCTAAATAAGTTCATCCTAATTCCTTTTTCAATATTTGAAACATGCAATCCACCTAAAATTGTGTGATCTTTTCAAATATGAATTTTGTTATTTGTTTTGAACAATTTAACTTGCTGAAAACAACAAATGCTTGTGTAACACCTTTAAGTAACCAGAATTCCCTGACTTAATAAATAAATTTCTAAACTTGGTAAACCTTATTTTAAATTGTTTCTATTGTTGTTATCTTTCTGTTTTCCTCATCCATGCATCATACTAATCCACTATCACCCATTGGTTAGTTGTAAAACAATTGTTTCAACCATAATTCATGGGCTTTTCATATGCCACTCAAATTGCATGTGGGTCCATTTAATCATGTTGTTACCATGTCAACTAGGTTATTTCTATGCATCAATTAAATGGTCATGCATCATCCCATGATTGTGCATTATGCCATGTTATTGATTGTTTATCTCTCTGCGTTGTTTGTTTGCTTCTTCTCGGATAGACGACGACGTTGAGACCGAAGATACTTACGACACCCCTTCTAAGGATCTAGCTCAGTACCAGGCTGCTGAGTTTGCAGGCAAGTATTCACTCACATGAACCACTGTGTTCCTTTCAACATTGGATACTAATACTTTCCGTTGTCTATTCTGCTAGCCCTATGAATCGTTGCTTCTGTTACGAACCTATCACCTGTTACCCTTAACCCTGATATAGCCTCACCTCCACACCTATAACCTTTTGCTTGTTGCCTGAGTCTTACTAGCATGCTTAGGCTTGTTTTGCTCGAGTCTGTTACCCGTTACTTTCTGTTATTATTTCATTATGTTCTGGGGCTCGATGTTAAACAACAACCTGTTAATTTTGAGGTAATAATAATTTGCTGATAAGGCACCGGCGGGAGGCCCGGCGTGGTTTTGAGGCCTGCTAGTGTCGACCCTAATTAGGAAAAGGGTCTTGTCTACTGATCCATGATGAGCGCACTAACCGCATGTGGGAAGCGAGTATGGGCGCCCCCCTCAATTTGATTCGATTCGCATCTCGTCCAAATCGCCACACTTAGTTCGGCCTTTCCATTTGATGCATGCATGTGCAGGTGCGAACCCTTGGCGCCAGGGTGGAACTTTTGCAGTCGGCATTTAGGGCGGCGTGGTCTTAGAGTGCTATGAGGGTCCCCTTTTCTTCGTGGGGCTCGATTAGCCGCGCACGCACAGCATGTGGTTCTTTGGGCTTGATGCGAAGAAGAGTTGAGTTGTGTTGAGTGCCTCGCTTGGTGGGTTAGCTCCCCGCCTGGCGGGTCATTCTTACGTGTACGGCCAAATTGGTGCATCCATGCAGGGTTAAATCTTCTCGAGAAGCTGGGTTTTCCGCGGTTATGGTTAACTTGGTGAAAGTACTGGCTAACAAGTACTCAGAACAACTTACACCTAAATAATGATAACTTGACTAGTAGTAGTCTGATAGACACAATAACTTGAACCATCATTAATCCAACTGTGTGAGTTATCCTCGGATTGCTTCTTTGGATAAGGGGCGAGATCCAGGATGGGTTTGTTTGGAGTTAGTTATTAGTTGGTTCCGATACGCTATCTTATCCCTTTCCTGATAGCCGGAAGTTGTAGCATGTTTCTGTAGTTGGTTAGAGCAGCCAGTTGCAGCATCTTTTGTATCACCCCTTTCTTCCGTTGAACCCAAAGCATCTGTGCTTGGTGTTGACGGGTTACACTTTGGTGAACTATGAGTCTTGCTTGCCAGTACGTTTATGTACTGACCCCTTTGGGGCTGTGGTTTTCCGCAGACTACGTTTCCGAAGATCCCCATGGTGGCTACGACGTGGAGTATGACGAGGCTGTTGACGAGTAGATAGCGGACCCGGGCAGGATCCGGGACTTCGTGGATGGGCTCCGTCTTTTCGTTTCCGGCCTCTTAGGCCTATTTGGTTCTTGTCTGTACTCAGACATGTTGAATGCTTCCGTTGTGATGTAATGATGTTATGTTGGGACATGTGTCCTCTAGATGATTGTATTTTCTATCTCTGCTCTAGTGAGAGCCACTTGCAACTTATTTCAATCTTTTGTGTCTTAGAGATATGTTGTGATATCACTTGTTCCAATGCCATTGACGTACCATGTGTGTATGGTATGAATAGTACGTCAATGGAAGTATCTGGATTTCTATGGGATGGTTTGCTCAGACGATGAATAGTAGAGAATGGTTGTCACACGTTTACGTGTTGGCCTGCTCATATTGAGATGCGGGTGCCGGTATGCCCCGTAAGCCATTTATCTACTGCTTAACGGACTGCGAGTATCCCCTAGAAGTCCGGGTGCGACAAATGGTATCAGAGCCTGTCTGCCTGTAGGATCCCTTTTTACTGGTCGCAGTTGAGTCTAGAAACTATTTTGTAGCTATATAGGAAAAATGAAACGTGAGAGTAGGAATTCTGTTCTTTTATTTCTTTCCCCACCCACCCTCCCTTTTCTGGTAAGGAAGTGCAACGTTGTTTTCTCTTCTCATCTAAACTTTCAAGTTAGGTTTTCACGAATCCTGGTTTCTCTAGGATAGTTATATCTATTGGTCCATAGGAATGGAGGTGGTTGTGACATGATTTATCATGTTGCCTACTCACAATTGAGAACGGAGGCGTGTAAGCCCCGGAAGCAAATCCTCTATTCCTTAAGCAGTAGATATTGATCCTTTAGAAGCCCGGATGAGTTTTCCGTAGTACCTCAGGAGTGTTTTGATCTCGTGTTTTCCCGATGTTGTTTCGATATCCTGTTCTTCTCAACATCCTTTTCGTCCGTTGAAACATTGTTGTTGCTTTCCAATTCAGTTCTTTTACCCGCGTCTAATCAATAACTCTGTTCCACCCTTCTGGCCAGATAGTCTATTCTCCAAATGAATCAGGTTCCATTCAGCTATACACCCTCGATGCAAAACCTCTACCTTTACTCAAAAATGTTCCGGTGGTTTCGAAATTCCCTGACGTCTTTCCAGAAGAGTTGCCAGGAATGCATATCATCTTGAACTTCCAGAAAAACTATCCAAGGTGCACGATGTGTTTCACGTGTCACAGCTCAAGAGGATCTTCGCAAGAAGTATCCGGACCTTTTCTTTCTCAGTAGGAATCTCGGGGCGCGATTCCTTCAAGGGGGGGCGTTTTGTAACATCCCAAGTATGAAAAATAGCCATTAGAATGTTTGCTATCTATTATTTTATGTTTTGCATCATGACATCATGTTCATTGCATTTGTTTTGCTTGTTTTCCATTTGTTTTCCTCTGTTTTGCTTTGTTTTCCAACTATTTTCATTTGTTTTCCTTTGTTTTCTATTTGAATTTCAAACCAAAATTTAAACCTTTTGTTTCATACTTGTGATGTTACAATTTCCAAAATGATATTTCAAATCAAAACAATCAATTGTTTCCCTTAAACCATAAGGTGCAAACCATTTAAAATTATGGCTTTTAATAATTCACTTAATCCAAACTTAATTCAAATGTTATTCAAATAAAATTCCAAACAACAATCCCTTTGGAATTAATGAAATTCACAAAACCATTCTAAGCAATTTGTTGCAAATAAAATTGAGGGTTCAATCTATTTGAAATGTTTGTTTTTAATAACTCATTTAACTCAAATTTCATTCCAAATTCAAATCACATTTTCCAAACAGCAACCTTTTGGAATTAATGAGAATTACAAAGCAATTCTAACCTTTTTGTTTCCAATTAATCCATAAAGTTCAACTATTAAAAATGGTGGCTTTTAATCAATCACTTAATTCTAATTAGCATTCAAAATTCAAATCAAATCACAAACAGCACCCAAGTTGAAATTATGAAAATTACCACAACAATTATAAGCAATTGTTTCCATTTAAACTAAAGGTTCAAACCATTTTAAATTTTGTTTTCAATAAGCACTTAATCCCAAAATGATTCAAATTTAAATTAATTTACAAACAACATTTTATTTTGAATCTTTTTGAAAACAAAAACTTGACAAGTTGTTAATATTACATAATTAATCAATACCAAATTTATTCTGAAATTTTCCAACATCAACAACCCTTCTATTTCTCTTCCTATTCCTATTTCAGCAAAAAAAAAAGGAATAATAACAGAACAAAAAAAAATAGAAAGAGAGGGGAGAGAGGCAGTGGGCAGGCCCAGCCCACCCAAGGCAGCCCACTGCCACTTACCCCTTCGCCAGCTTCGTCCTCGCGTACGGCAGGGCATCGCCCCTGTCCACGTCGACGACGTCGACAGTGGACAGCCCCCCGTCTCCCCTACGCCCTACAAAACCCCCCTAGGGTTCCCCCTCGAACCCTAGACCACCTGCGCCACCCTACCTCCCTCCTCGCCGCCGTTTCCTCCCTCTCTGTCGGCGATCCACCTCTCTGCAACCTCCCACCGCCACCCGAGCTCACTCTCTGAATCTCCCCGGCGACCACCGCAACCAATGGCCCTCGGCGCGATCTAGCAACGGAAACGAGACGCCCCCGGTACCCTCTACGTTCCCGACACCTTCGTTGAGCCCACGGGGGCCTGTAGCCACGCCGCCGTCCTCGACGTCGACGCCGCTGTTCTGCACCGCGCCGCTGCTTCCCCTACCTCGACGGTGAGCACGCCACAGTGCCCTTCTCCTCCTCCCTGTTCTCTCTCTGCACGCACGCATCCGCAGCAGCACACACGCAAGCACATCGACCACGAGCAGCGCGCAGCACAACTCCGGTGCCCACCGTCGCCTCGCCGCAGTTCAGACAAGCGCGCAGAAAAGTTCAGTTAAAAATTCAGATTCGCTAACTGAACCTAATCCTGTCAGCGTCGCGTATACTAACAAGATCGATTCGTTCACCGCAGTGGTTGCACGCAGCGTACGCGCACGGGAGCCCAGGGTTCGAGCCCTGGCGCTCGCATATTAACCCAACCTTTTTTCGCCAGCGCGCTGACAGGCAGGGGCCACCTGTCTGTGGCAGTGCTGCCACGCGTGCATCCACGCTGGCCCAGGGCCCCCTGTCAGTGGCTTGGGCTAGCCACTGCAGGGTAGGAAAAGTTTCTGCCCAGTTTTGTTTTCAAAATAAGTCCTTTTTCCTTACAGATTAGTCCCTAGGTTTAAATTGCTAATAACTTTTATTTTATAAACCCAAATAATAAAAGTAAAATATGTTTGTGGAACCAAATTAAATTATCTATCTATTTAAACCAATTGTTTTCTGTTTTGAATAATTCAAACTCATTCAAATTTCAAATTCAAACAATTCATTTGAAATTTGTATAATTGCATAACTAATTCATACTTAATCCAAATAATGCAAATAAAATATGTTTTCCATGCTATTTCAAACCACCTTTTCAAATATAAATTTTGTTTCATGATTTGAATAATTAAAATTGCTTAAATAATTTAAACCTTGTTTAAATCATTTAATATTGCTAAATTCATAACTTGCTCAAATTAAATTATTTTTGAACATGTAAAATATGTTTTCAAACTAGAAAAGTATAAACTTTTCAAATATGAATTTGAATTTATTTTTGGAACAAATAAAATTTAAATAATATTCAAACTTGTTTTAAATTCATTTAAAACTTGTTTAATCTTGTTTAATTCATAATAAGTTCATCCTAATTCCTTTTTCAATATTTGAAACATGCAATCCACCTAAAATTGTGTGATCTTTTCAAATATGAATTTTGTTATTTGTTTTGAACAATTTAACTTGCTGAAAACAACAAATGCTTGTGTAACACCTTTAAGTAACCAGAATTCCCTGACTTAATAAATAAATTTCTAAACTTGGTAAACGGTATTTTAAATTGTTTCTATTGTTGTTATCTTTCTGTTTTCCTCATCCATGCATCATACTAATCCACTATCACCCATTGGTTAGTTGTAAAACAATTGTTTCAACCATAATTCATGGGCTTTTCATATGCCACTCAAATTGCATGTGGGTCCATTTAATCATGTTGTTACCATGTCAACTAGGTTATTTCTATGCATCAATTAAATGGTCATGCATCATCCCATGATTGTGCATTATGCCATGTTATTGATTGTTTATCTCTCTGCGTTGTTTGTTTTCTTCTTCTCGGATAGACGACGACGTTGAGACCGACGATACTTACGACACCCCTTCTAAGGATCTAGCTCAGTACCAGGCTGCTGAGTTTGCAGGCAAGTATTCACTCACATGAACCACTGTGTTCCTTTCAACATTGGATACTGATACTTTCCGTTGTCTATTCTGCTAGCCCTATGAATCGTTGCTTCTGTTACGAACCTATCACCTGTTACCCTTAACCCTGATATAGCCTCACCTCCACACCTATAACCTTTTGCTTGTTGCCTGAGTCTTACTAGCATGCTTAGGCTTGTTTTGCTCGAGTCTGTTACCCGTTACTTTCTGTTATTATTTCATTATGTTCTGGGGCTCGATGTTAAACAACAACCTGTTAATTTTGAGGTAATAATAATTTGCTGATAAGGCACCGGCAGGAGGCCTGGCGTGGTTTTGAGGCCTGCTAATGTCGACCCTAATTAGGAAAAGGGTCTTGTCTACTGATCCATGATGAGCGCACTAACCGCATGTGGGAAGCGAGTATGGGCGCCCCCTCAATTTGATTCGATTCGCATCTCGTCCAAATCGCCACACTTAGTTCGGGCTTTCCATTTGATGCGTGCATGTGCAGGTGCAAACCCTTGGCGCCAGGGTGGAACTTTTGTAGTCGGCATTTAGGGCGGCGTGGTCTTAGAGTGCTATGAGGGTCCCCTTTTCTTCGTGGGGCTCGATTAGCCGCGCACGCACAGCATGTGGTTCTTTGGGCTTGATGCGAAGAAGAGTTGAGTTGTGTTGAGTGCCTCGCTTGGTGGGTTAGCTCCCCGCCTGGCGGGTCATTCTTACGTGTACGGCCAAATTGGTGCATCCCTGCAGGGTTAAATCTTCTCGAGAAGCCGTGTTTTCCGCGGTTATGGTTAACTTGGTGAAAGTACTGGCTAACAAGTACTCAGCACAACTTACACCTAAATAATGATAACTTGACTAGTAATAGTCTGATTGACACAATAACTTGAACCATCATTAATCCAACTGTGTGAGTTATCCTCGGATTGCTTCTTTGGATAAGGGGCGAGATCCAGGATGGGTTTGTTTGGAGTTAGTTATTAGTTGGTTCCGATACGCTATCTTATCCCTTTCCTGATAGCCGGAAGTTGTAGCATGTTTCTGTAGTTGGTTAGAGCAGCCAGTTGCAGCATCTTTTGTATCACCCCTTTCTTCCGTTGAACCCAAAGCATCTGTGCTTGGTGTTGACGGGTTACACTTTGGTGAACTGTGAGTCTTGCTTGCCAGTACGTTTATGTACTGACCCCTTTGGGGCTGTGGTTTTCCGCAGACTACGTTTCCGAAGATCCCCATGGTGGCTACGACGTGGAGTATGACGAGGCTGCTGACGAGTAGATAGCGGACACGGGCAGGATCCGAGACTTCGTGGATGGGCTCCGTCTTTTCATTTCCGGCCTCTTAGGCCTATTTGGTTCTTGTCTGTACTCAGACATGTTGAATGCTTCCGCTGTGATGTAATGATGTTATGTTGGGACATGTGTCCTCTGGATGATTGTATTTGCTATCTCTGCTCTAGTGAGAGCCACTTGCAACTTATTTCAATCTTTTGTGTCTTAGAGATATGTTGTGATATCACTTGTTCCAATGCCGTTGACGTACCATGTGTGTATGGTATGAAGTATGTCAATGGAAGTATCTGGATTTCTATGGGATGGTTTGCTCAGACGATGAATAGTAGAGAATGGTTGTCACACGTTTACGTGTTGGCCTGCTCATATTGAGATGCGGGTGCCGGTATGCCCCGTAAGCCATTTATCTACTGCTTAACGGACTGTGAGTATCCCCTAGAAGTCCGGGTGCGACAAGGCAAAAGTACTACTCTATCAGATTTAGTCACTCTCCACCTTGATTTCTTGGAGAATTTTATTTCATAGGATAAATTGATCAAGTTAGCAAAATAGGAAAGAAACTTATGTTGTATCATGGAATTAAGATCCAACTTCTCTACGGGAAACTGAAGGTCTAAATGATGTGGCTAAACACCATGCAAAGCCAGAAAACAAGAGGCAATGAGACCTCCAAAAATTACGCCCTTCTCACGGTTAAGTGCGAGATGGAAAGCAATTAAAGCGCCAAAATTATAAGACTTATCATTCCTTAAGGCAGCTGAGATAAAACCTAGATCAGACACAGATAACTTGTTGGCAGTTTTTCTAGCAAGCACACACTTGGCAATAAAATAGGCAAAATATCTAATAGATGGGAGTTGAATGTCTCAAATTTTACCACTCTCTCCTGTGAAGCTTCTACCTTGGCAAATTTCTTCATATAGATCCATCAATGGTTTGGGCTGCCCTCTTATCTTTCCACATGATCCCCATTGTGGCACTTGAATAGCTGCACAAAAATCATCGAAAAGCAAGTTGACAGCTTTATTATAAATTTTATAATGGACCATGGGGTTAGGCGAAGGCCAGCTAAAGCAAAACTCCTGCACCACGGACATAGTTAGTTTAATATGTTGGGTAGGTTCATCCTCAATAAAACGTTCCAATCCTGCAAAATTCCTTTAGCGTGCATGAATTCCTAGCATGGATAAATGGATGGAACTCATGCAACTCCAACTCATGATGGTTAAGTTGGTATACATTGTACTCCATTTCTGAAATTTTTAAACAAGCATTACAAAAATTGATTTCAAGCAACTATATGATAGGAACTACTATAGAGACTTGTAGCAGAGCTAAACATGCATCAAAACTAAATTATTTCACACAAATCCAGCATGCTAGCTCACACAACCTGTCACCTATAGTACCAAAATACTCAAGAAATACTCCACTAAACAAAATTCTACTTGGATAAGCGGAGGAGTCAAATACCGGAGAGCAAATGCACCAAATTTCAGCAACAAAGATGGGCTGAGCAAAGAGATCAGGAAATTCGCGAAGAAAAACAGAAAGAGCTCGGTTTCTAGGAATGTTTTCGAGCAATACAGTATGTCACAAGGCAACTAGACTTCACAAGAGCGGCTCCAATAGAAGGACGCATCTCTTTTGTTTACACAATTATGCTTTGACTGATAAATCGGGGGCAAAGGGAGTGAAGAGAATTTGTTGTATTAATTTGGGGCTGGGCACCCCGCTGCCGGCTCTTCTATCATTGGATAAGCTGATGAAGCCACTAGTCCAAGGTGTGAAATCCAATCAACAAGTGAGATAAAGATTTTCTATTTACGTACTCATGAGCTAAAACAGGGGCACAAAACAGGAGATAAAGATTCTCTATTTTTAGCAGGTTTTAAAGGTAGCACACGAGAAATTTACTTGGAGTGGCAGTTAAATACCACATATATAGGTAGGTATGGTGGATACATTTGGAAAACTTTGGATTTTGGGAGTTGGATACACGAGTAGAGCTCATACCCAGTACATGTGAAGGCTAGCAATAGACGGGGAGCGACAATCAAGAGAGAAACAACTGTCATAATCATGCTTGCGACAAAACAAAATTAACAGGGGCATAAAAATGATATATATACTCCGAGGAAAAATAAATCATCGAGGCTTAAGTGACTTGTTGTTTTTAGTCATAGCATGCGTGAGCATGTGCCAAGTCAATTCAAGCGAAACAATCAGAGGGAGATACCACAATGTCATACCCTTCTATGAATAAAACAATGCAAGCAAACATTCATACGACATGCTATCTTATATTAATAAGTTGGAACTAACACGTGAGAGCACGAATTACAAAGCATCAATTAAATAACATACACCTTACATGAACGGACTAAGCATGTTCACACGATGAGTATATGTACAAAAATAAAACAAATAGAGTTCATACCAGCCTCTCACCACAACTCGGATTATTGTAAATCCTTATTATTGCGCTTCACTTGTGGATTCAATAATATAGAATGATAATCAAGCTCCAATATAGACACAGAAGTCTGGTGAACTCTGCAACAAACTTTACAAAACCAAAGAAGTACAACAAATATTTTTGGATTTTCGATTTAAAACAAGAACAGAAAGAAGCAAGCAAACATAGCAAAATATTTTTGGATTTTTGAATACTAAACCGAAACGAGAAAAGAAAGAAAACCAACAAAACAAACTAAAGAAGCAAACAAAGAGAAACAACAGAAATATTTTTGGTTATTTTGTGTTTTGGAAAACAAGAACAAAACAATAAAACAAGGAGAAACGAAAGAAGCGGAAGAAAACGAAAACAAAGAAAGAAGCGAAAACATGGATATACAATGAACCGACCGAACATGATATATAAATGAGTGTGATGTCTGTATACCTCCCCCCAAGATTAAGCTTTTGGCCTAAGTGGAGATCAATCATGGCGCGGGAAATATCCCCACTGTGGTGGTCGTCCCTTGCGTGGTCATACTTGGGCGCCCAAGAGGAAGATGAAGCAGCGAGCGCATAGTCATAACCGGGGTGCTGGTATGGGATCCCCGTGGCGTCGTAGGGCTGGACGAAATCACCATCGTCCCCCTCTACGACATCCTCCCCTTGCTGGGGGTGATGCTCAAGGTATGTGTCTAGCTCACTCTCAGAAAGCATCCATCCTTGCCTGCTATCAAGATTAAACAAAAGAGGCGCAGACAAAAGTACTTTCTGAATAGTTTTAGTAACTCTCCACCTGGATTGTTTGGAGAAAGTTATTTCAAAAGATAAGTTGTGCAAGTGAGCATGGGTAGAAATAAACTTATGTTGAACAATGGAAACAAGATCAAGCCTCTCTATTGGAAACTGCATGTCTAGAGGCTGTGGCTCCAAACCATGCAAAGATAGCAAGCGCGAGGCAATAAGACATCCACAAACTCCGCCCTTCTCACGGTTAAGCGAGAGACGGTAAGAAATTAAAGCGCCCAAGTTATAATACCTAACACATCTTAAGGCAGCTACAATAAACGCCAAATCATAGACAGATAGCTTGTTGGCAGTTTTTCTAGCTAACACACATTTAGAAATAAAATAGGCAAAGTATCGAATACTAGGGAATTGAATTTCTCTAATTTTACCACTCTCCCCTGTGAAGCTTCTGCCTTGGCAAATCTCCACATATAATTCCAGTAGTGGTTTAGACTGCCCTCTTATCTTCTCAAAAGAACCCCACTCCGGTACCTTGATAGCTGTACAAAAATCACTGAAAGGAAGGTTTACAGCTTTATTGTAAATTTTATACTGGACCATTGGGTTAGTTGAGGACCATTTAAAACGAAAATCCTGCACCACAGACATAGTTAGTTTCACATGTTGGATAGCACTACCAAATTCCGCGCGGTCTGGGACGTTTCAATAACATTGCGGATGGGCTCCAAACCAACGCTAATGGCAATCCGCGACGGTTTACGCGACGGATTGAGAACATCTCTGATCGACTGTCGCAGACGATTCTGCGACGGTTAAGTTAACACTAGACCGTCGCGAGCTACTGGCTGGCCTAGCACAAGGCCCAACAAGGAGCGGCGGTTATTTTCGTCGCAGCGTGTGTACACGTGGCATCGCATTTTCCATTACCCGTTACGGGCGTCACTGACGTCACTTCTACCGTTCCTGACGTCATCATCGTTTTGACATTTTTAAAACGTCGCGATTGGAATTTATGTTACCTCCGTTTATGACGTCATAATAGGTGCGACATTTATTCTTGTCGCGGGTTCAAGCACTGTAGGGTGCCACGTGTTGCCCTCATAATGTTCCACGTATACACTTGTTCTCGACGAATTTATAACGTTGTCCGATGGTGCGATGTTTTAGTTCGTCATAAGACGTCGCAAATCATGAGCCAGCACGTGTACCAACACAGCATGACCACGTCGAAACATTTCCGTGACGTGTTTTTTTCGTCGCGATTTTCATCCAATAAGGTGCCGCCTCATGGACCTACCACATAGTACCACGTGTCCTCGTATTAGTAAGCATGGAAAATACTATACTAATTTTCACAGCAAAGCAAACACAACAAATACATAAATTCTGAATAAGGTCACAACTTAGCTCACCAGCAAAGGCAGTCTAATACAGTTCAACAGACAACAAGCGGTTTCACAAAGGGCTACTCAGTTCCATATCTCGGATGAACTTGAGCCAACATGCCACCAAAAAGGGTTTTTTACATTTCTTGACTCTTCTTCATATATGTGTCTGTGTGTGTTGACTGCTGCCCCCGTGCTTCTGATGTTCTGTTTAGATCGACAATCTCGTTGGTTGTATTGGGTGGTTTCTATTAATATGTAGTCTATGTTTATTTTTCTTAAGATAGATAATTCGAGTTCACAATATGGAGAAATAGATGACATAATTTTCAATGGATCTAAGTGACAGGAATTAAAAGGGTGACATTAGACTAATGCCGATGCAAAAACATACACCAAACAGATAATTCGATTTCACAATATGGACAAATAAATAACAGAAATGAAAAGGGATACATTCGACTAATCTGCGATGTTCTCGTGGAACGAAACTCGCCTCCAACTGAGCCTATTGGGACGAGAACGAAAATCCTCGACGGAAAATGTAAGAAACGTCGATATCGACCGCAATGTCGAGAGCAAATTCTACTTTTCAGCCATCTGCGACGGAAACCACACAACGTTATCAAAATGTTGCGCTCAAAACGTCCCTGATCGCGCGGAATTTGGTAGTGTAGGTTCATCCTCAATGAAACGGTCCAAACCTGCATTATGCACAAGAGTGTTGAAATCCTGCGAAATTCCCGTAATCCTCATGAATTCTTGACATGAATAAAATGATGGGAACACTCTCTCTTCGCGGTGCACGGGCATGACCTCATGCAACTCCAGCTCATGCTGGTTTTGTTGATGAACATTGTGCTCCATCTCTGAAATTTTTCAACAATCATCACAAAAATTAATTTCAAGCAACTATAATGTGGAAACTACCATAGGGAATTATATGAGAACTAAACATACATCAAAACTACATTAGTTCTACTCAAATCAAGCATGCAAACTCACATAAGCTGTCACCTGCAGTACCAAAATACTCAAGAAATACTTCACCAAATAAAATTCTACTTGGATCGTCGGAGGAGTCACATACCGGAGAGAAAATGCACCAGATTTCAGCACAAAACATGGGCTAAGCAAAGAGATCGAAAAATTTCGAGGAAGAACAGCAAGAACTCGGGTTCCAGGAAATGTGTTTAGTTTGGTGGGTGAGAGAGAAGACTTTGGCAGGGGAGAGAGTTAGTGGGGGGCCAGGGGGCCCCACACCATGTGCTGGCGCCACCAGGAGGCAGGTCGCGCCACCCCATGGTGTGCCTGACTGGTGGGTCCCCCTGGGGCCTCCCAGGTGGCTCTCTAACTCATTTTTGACATAAAAAATTATTATAATTTTTTCTGGAATTTTTCGAGAAACTTTATTTTTGAGGTATTTCCACAATTTTAATAATTATAATGATTTAATATTCGTTTGTGGGTACTGGAATGGGACAATAAAATTCTCCAATCTTGATGGTCTCAATATTTTCAATTGAACTTAAACCATACTAGTCATCCACCCGTGCACCTGCACGGGCTAGTTACTTTAGGCGATTGCACTTAAATTTATTTTCTCGATGGGGATATCCACAAATATTTGGTTCGAACATTGGAATGATGAGAGCTCTGGATTGAATGAAGGGCATGACACAGCTTGGCTGAAAGCATCAATATACTACTATAAAATATTTTGGAATTTAATACTATGTATGTATCCATGCGCAAAGTTTCTTGACAATGCAGATTCACAATTTGAAGTGTGTATCACTCTTGTGTGTTTGGTATAACGAAGTAACTAAATATATATATATATATATGAAATAAATGACATGATGAATTTCAAATAGAAAATAAGAGACGACTGGACTTAATAATATGATTAATCTTTTGTAAAACAATAAGTAGAGAGTAGCAACATTTCTAACATCGGATAGTCATGAAAAACTTTAGGACACTATGAAAAAAATCACAATGCTCAGAATGTAATGTACTTGCATATGATATAAGCTGAAAGGAGTAGCCATCATTCTGGATGAGTTATATTAATCCATTGATATGCATATACATTCCATCATCATTCATTTCAAGGGAAATAAGATGTGCAACATCAACATTGACAAAAGTGATAGTGTAGAGAATATTTATTGGCAAAAACACGTCGACTACACTTTTTGCCATGTGCTTGTGAAATTATAGACAACATTTTCTTGGAATTGATATTGCAAAGCATAGTAGTATACATGTTGCATTTTTTTTGGATTCGGTGCTTTCACTATGTATAGAGAAGGTCATGAATTAATATGCATCCAAAAAATTATCTGAACACGGAAGACATGCGGGTCCTTAGCCAAAGTACAACCACACAGCTAATTAAACATCTAATTAAAACATTAAAAAAACTTAATATAAACCTATGTGCTTTCATGTGATATTCATAACTGAAGAAGTCATCCATCACAGAAAAATGCAGAAAAAATATGGTACATGGAAAAATAATCATAATTTGGAAGATAACGTTCTCCAGCCAAATGCAACTTGCAGCTCAATGCCTTTCCCAAAGGGATAATTTAATCCGGCACCTCTTCGTTTCTGATCTAGCTAGTAGAATGACACTTGCAATCAGTTATAGAATCTATTTATTTTAGCCAAAAAGTAGAGCACTCATTTCGACAATTACTGTGCTTGGGAATGAATCAAACTGGACTATGAAAGCAAACGCATACTATGTGAATTCCTACCGTGTTATTGATATATTAGCATACAAACGTGTACATATTGGCTTTCGTTGCCCATAGGAAATATGGAATCATATTCTTTTATATGTTTATATTAATTTTCAATTTGTGTCATTCCGGGCACCAGCATGCATGCGGTATTTATTCATAATGATGTAAGTTTTATTTTAATTTTTTTATAGCAGTCTGTGGAAAATAAACCATGGAATTTGACTAATTAAGTTAATTAGGAGAGAGTACACATCATCAATGGAAAAACTAATCCTAATTAAGCAGACTCAGGCAATGCAAGCTAGAGTAGTCTATTCCCCGTTGCATGCAGAGCAGCAACTAATCTACCTCCGCTCCTCTATTATGTTTCCCACTTGATTCTTGAACACGTGCTGCATGCATTGTGCAATCGTTCTTTATCTTAGGTTCGGCATGCATGTAAGATATTAACAAATCATGGTAGCGGTAGAGAGTCATCTTGGCCAGATTGATCAAGAAAACCTAAATACTAATTAGGATATATGTTGTCGCAAGTAGAAAAATCAAAATATATTAAAAAAAATTACCTATTATAATTGGCCCAACCGCTCCAGAGTGCAACATCCTTGTAATAATCACCGTATGCTCCTCTGGACTGCATTCAATCGAATCCCACCTTGCTGCTTCAACAGCCTCATGTGACACGCGGTATCTCCTAGTCAAGATAGATGGAAACACGTGGCAGGAAGGATCAGCATCAAAATTTCAGCAGGGAATTTTAGCAGCGGCTCCATGCGGCCGGCGGCGTAGGAGAGGTGCCAGGGAATTAGCATAAAACTGGAAAACTCTGGGATCTAGGAAGTTTACGACCTGGCGGCGCAAGGAGTTCTATTTTCTATGGAAGGTCATGGTCGTGCGCTTCCGTTAGGGCCAGGGACTATTATTTCATCTGACGGCTACATGTATGCGATGGTTAAACTACACGGTCAGAATTTTCTCTCCGTGAGGATTAACCTGGAGGCTTTAACGGTGCCTCCAATTAGTAAATATAAGATCTTCTATCAATCTTCTTGGGAAAATAAACAGTATGCTCTTTATCATTAACATTAAAAGTTACTTTTCCTTGATTGCAATCAATAACAGCCCCTGCAGTATTAAGAAAAGGTCTCCCAAGAATAATAGACATATTATCATCTTGAGGCATTTCCAACACAACAAAGTTAGTTAATATCAAACAATTAGTAGCAACTTGCATAGGAATATTCTCACATATACCAACAGGAATAGCAGTGGAATTATTAGCCATTTGCAAAGATATATTAGTGTGTATCTGTTTTTCAAGAGAGAGTCTATTATAAAGAGATAAAGGCATAACACTAACTCCAGGTCCCAAGTCACATAAAGCAGTTCTAACATAATTATTTTTAATAGAACAAGGGATAGTAGGAATACCAGGATCTCCAAGCTTCTTTGGAACCTTGCCATTGAAAGAGTAATTAGCAAGCATAGTGGAAATTTCCTCATTAGGAATCTTACTTTTGTTGGAGACAATATCTTTCATATATTTAGAATAAGGAGGCAGTTTAATAGCATCAGTCAAAGGGATTTGTAAAACAGAGGTTTCATCCACTCTCAAAACTTGTTATAATCTTCATCTTCCTTTGACTTATGTTTCTTATTAGAAAAGGCATTGCTTTTTGTACCCAAGGCTCTCTTTCATTACCATATTTATTAGCAATGAAATCCTCCTTAGTATACTTTGCAGTTTTAGTTTGCTTTTCAGGTTCAGCTACAGGTTCTTCTTTATCATAAGCATCACTTTTATCATTACCACTTTCAGTTTCAGCATCAGAAATAGATATACTATTAGGATCTTTAGCAGTTTCAGGAGATTCTACAACACTTTTATGTCTCTTCTTCTTTTTCTTAGAAGGAGAACTATTGTTTCTAGGTTGCTGGGAATCTTGTACAATTCTTTTAGGATGTCCTTCAGGATACAAGGGGTCCTGAGTAGAAACACCACTTCTAGTAATTATTTCACAAACATGTTTATCTCCAGAAGCATTAGCTAGCATGCCTTTTTGCACTCTAGTAAGTTGATCAATTTGAGTTTGAACCATTTGAAAATGTTTAGCAAGCATTTTAACATCATTAGAGGTTCTCTCAATAATACCATGCAAATAATCAATAGCTCTAGAGTTTTCCATAAGGTGATTTTGCACTCTCATATTAAATTTATCTTGCTAAACAACATAATTATCAAATTCATCTAAGCATTGATCAGGTGGTTTAGGATAAGGAATATCTCTATTATAAAAGTATTGGAGAGAGTGTACCTCAACAGTTGATGGATGAGGAATAGGCTTACATAATTCTTCTATAGGAGGTAAATTCTTAACATCTTCAGATTTAATACCCCTCTCTTTAAGAATTTTTTTGGCTTCCTTCATCACTTCATCGTTTAATTCAATCAATCCTCTCTTCTTGGGTGTTGGTGTTGATTCTGGTGTAGGTGTAGGATCAGGTATATTCCAATCATCATTATTTTTGGCTATTTTAGCCATTAATTCCTCAGCTTCTTCTGGAGTTCTTTTCCCGAAAACACAACCAACACAACTATCCAATTATGTCCTAGATTCAACAGTTAGTCCATTATAAAATATATCTAGGAGCTTATTTTTAGGTAATGGGTATCCAGGGCTAGCTCTTATCAAAGAACAAAACCTTGTCCAAGATTCAGGCAATTTTTCTCCATCAATTTGCTCAAAGTTAAAGATGTCATGCACATAAACATTTTGGGCACTAACAGGAAAATATTTTTGAAAGAAAACATTAACCAAATCCATAGGATCAGTAATACACCCAGGTGACAGATTGTTAAACCAAATTTTAGCTTCATCTTTCAATGAGAAAGGGAAAATCTTGGTAACAAAATAAGTACGCAGCTTAGTATCATCAGAATATAAACTACTCAAAGATGAAAGCCCATTCATGTGTTCCATAGCACTATTACTTTCAGTTCCACAAAAAGGTTCCTTCTCAATAATAGATATATAAGATAAATCTAAAAAGAAATCATAATCCTTGTCTATAATCACTACCAAATTCCGCGCGGTCTGTGACGTTTCAATACCGTTGCGGATGGGCTCCAAACCGTCGCTAAGGGCAATCCGCGACGGTATACGCGACGGAGTGAGAACGTTCCTGATCGACTGTCACGGATGATTCTGCGACGATTAAATGAACACTAATCCGTCGCGAGCTACATGCCGGCCCAGTACAAGGCCCAACAAGGAGCGACGTTTTTTTTCGTCGCAATGTGTGTACACGTGGCATCGTTTCCCCGTTACACGTTACTGACGTCACTTCCACTGTTTCTGACGTCGTCATCGTCTTGATATTTTAAAAACGTCGCGATTGGAACTACCATTACCTTCGTTAATGACGTCATAATATGTGCGACGTTTATTTTCTCGTCGCGGGTACAAGCTGTATAAGGTGCCATGTGTCACTCTCATAATGTTCCACGTATACGCTTATTCCCGACGAATTTATAACGTTGACCGACGGTGCGACGTTTTAGTTTGTCGTAAGACGCCGCGAATCATGAGGCAGCACGTGTACCAACATGGCATGTCCACGTGGAAACGTTTCCGTGACGTGTTTATTTCGTCGCGATTTCCATCCAATAAGGAGCCGCCTCATGGACCTACCATATAGTACCACGTGTCCTCGTATTCATAAGCATGGAAAATACTATACTAGTTTTCACAGCAAAGGAAACACAACAAATACATAAATTCCGAATAAGTTCACAACATAGCTCGCCAGCAAAGGCAGTCTAATACAGTTCAACAGACAACAAGCGGTTTCACAAAGGGCTACTCAGTTCTATATGTCGGATGAACTTGAGCCAACATGCCACCAATAAGGGTTTTGTACATTTCTTGACTCTTCTCCATACCTTTGTGTTCCTCCGTCATATGCAGCAATTCTTGTCGATGCTTCATCCTATCTCCATCAGCTTGTTCCTTGGCCTGCTTCAACTCATCAACTACAGACTGCAGAACCTGCCTCTGTTTTCTCTCAGAATCAAGTTGAAGGAGAAGCTGAGACTTTGTTGCTCTTGCACTGGTTATGACCCCACCTATGGTATTCAGGAACGAATACTTTAGACGGTTCTTGGTCAGCACGGCAGCGGCAGCGACAACTTCTGTGGCAGAAAGAGGTTCCTTGACAGCGCCATCTACTGAAGTACGGTCTAGCATATGATATTGCATTTCTTCCTATAAAGCATGTAAAAGCTTTAGATGAAATAGAAGCTGAACTAGCTTGTAAGGAACGTTGATATCATGACAAGCATGTACATAAAAAAGATGCAAATAGCAGATGACAAGCAATTAAGCACGCATTACAAGCTTGTAAGGAACATAAATGAAAACATCACATGACAGGCATGTAAGTAAACATAGCTGAAAATAACAGACGACAAGCATGTACAGAACATAGATGAAAATAGCAGCTCACAAGGATAGATGAACTAGCAGATGAAAAGCAAGCAGCATGCATGTGCATGAACTATGAGATGACAAGCATAGGTGAAATAGCAGGAGTTTGCATCAGAATTCACAAAGGGAAGCATCAGTACGTATCTAGAAGAATCTATTGAGGTAATTGTTGATCCCAGAGATAAAAAGTATTCTGAGGGACTTACAATTGCTCTTTTCACGGGCGAAGAGAATCCACGTGTCTTGTTGTTGTGCGTAGCTTTGAACAATTCAAAGGCATCTTCCCCCATGTCGCATCAAACCTCGTAGCTACGAGAACCTGTGGCGATATGGAACTGGACGACCTGTCTGCTTTGCCTGGCTTTCATACAAGCCATCTACATAAACGAAGTATGAACTGATTAGACACAGTCCAGGTTATGGAATAGACACAGTGGCAAGGTAGAGTGAACAAAGACAGTAATTGTTTCCTGACTGAGGACCAGTTATCGACTAGCCTGCACCATTCTGCTTCGCTCATATGCCCAACTACATCAGGAGGCGTTCGTACAACTCTACTCTTGTCTCTAACACTGTCAAGAAATTCTTGCTTCAGAATATGGCGTCTTTGTCTTGTACAGTTCTTGAGATGCATCAGAAGAGATTGGCGAATAACAGGGTCTCTGGGGTTCAGGTGAAACTTTGACTGAAACAAAAGAAAGAGCACTTTTCAGTTATATGAACATCAATGGAATGAACTGGAAGGTTGGGTTACAGAACTTACAGACACATGGCCGTGGTAGGAGGAAAATATATCTTCCCTTCCCTTGTACTCTTTCCAATGGGGGAAGATAGGGACAGTGTGCTTCACAGCTAATGAACACGCGGTAGCATACATGGCAGCAACCTTTGGGTCCACTGGCCTTGTCTTTCCCAGAGGAATAACAATTCTGATCCGGTTTCTTTGGACATGTTTCTTCTCCTCCTAGCCGCACCACTCGAAACAATGTCTTCACATGGGTAATATACAGAAATTGTGGCATTGCTAGAGTTAATATTCTGCATTTTGGATTTCCCTCCACACATGGCCCCTCGTAGAGCATGCAATCTCTGTGATATGTCATCTTGCTCTTCGTTGCAGGAACCTTGCTTCTCGTCTTGGGAACCTTGCCCCTCGCCTAGGAATGGTGGCAGCTCGCCTTGCACACCTGGCAGCTCACCGTAGGGAGGTACCTGCTCGCATTGGGCGGCTACCTCGTCAGCCTCCTCCTTCTGTTGGGCAGCTTCCAGCTGGCCATGGGCAAGTGCCTGCTCGCCTTGGGCAGCTTCCTGCTCGCCTTGGGGAGCTGCCTCCTCGTCTTGGACCACTGGTCGCTTGAGTTCGTCATCTGCATACGGATGGACATGGGCAACTGGATGCTCGCGATGGGCCTTGACGCGCTTGCGTTTACAATCATGTCCACCAGGAGGCATCTTTGTCCTACGAGATGTACTCTTGACTTTAATGTTCCTAAGATGCACGGTTCATATGTACCAAATCAACTAGGATAGTAGCACAAAATACATGGCAGAACAATAATTAAGCCAGCAGTTCCACACAACATAAGTACCTTTATTGTTGAGCTATCATGCAAGGCATGCCTTATCTAGATGGTGGACATGGTATAAATGAAAATAAATAGCTTACAATAAAGTCTAGAATTGATGATTTACGCGAATAAATGAAAATAAATAGCGCATACATGTTCTTTACAAATGGCCTTATCTTTCATTGGGATGTGACAACATAGAGTTAGAAAATCTTAGTGATGCAGTTCGCTGTTTGACCATATTATATCAGTAATCAAATTTGTGGACCTAAGTATGATAGGATCGCAGGAGAAGTGATCTTAAGATTTATACAAGCTCAAAAATAAGAAAACTCTGACCAAAGGAACTTGACGGCTACGAGGCAGGCGAGGTGGCAGATCTTGTGGACGACCTGGACGACGAGGTGGCAGATCTTGACGACGACCTGGGCGGCGAGGTATCAAATCTGGACGGCGAGGTGGAAGATCTGGATGGCGTCCTGGACAGCGAGGTGGAAGCCTGGGAAGGTGAGCTGAGCGGCGGGGTGGATGACCCAGGACGGCAAGGTGGAAGCCCGGGAAGGCAAGCTGCACGGCGAGGTGGAAGACCGGGGACAGCCAGGTGGAAGCCCGGGAAGGCGAGCTACAGGGCGAGGTGGAAAGCCGGGGCGGAGTAGACGGGGTTTAGAAGGAAAGGGGGATTTCGGACAAGAAGAGGAGGGGAAATTTCGGCGAGGGGGCAGATAAGAGGGAGAGGTTCGAAATTTAGGGCGGCATAGGCGGCAAAATTTTTGGTCGATAATTTAGGTGGGCGGCGCGAAATTTTCTGCGCCCGCCAGATTTTGGTACATTGGCTGGCGAACATTGCTGGCCGTTGGATACATGATGGATGGCCTAAAAAGATAACCATTATTGAAATATGTTATTTAAGGATAAAGGCAAGACATCTATAAATTACTGACATAAACTATTACTAATAATAAATATATTACCCTACCATTGTCTTGGGTGTTCCTTGACCCTAACCAAACACAACCAAACAATTGGCTCGGCTTTGCTACCCATTTTCCGGCTCACGTAGAGGGGCCAAAACGCCGGTTCCATCTTTTTTCCCAACGGGGCTACGGTTTCTCCGGAGAGGGAGCTCTGGAACGTCTGAATGCCACCATAACACATGGTATGCCATAACATGTGTGTTAGAGTGTGGCATGGGTCTTGGATGCCCAAGATTCCCTCGCTCTTTGTGCTAGGGTTTCACCAGCGTCGAATTCTCTCTCGCGGGTTCCAGGACTACTTAATGAGAGCCCGAAACTCCCGGATCTAACGGAACTGGGGGAATATTGACAAGAGGTGGGCCCTACCATTTGTCTTGGGTATTCCTTGATCCTAACATAACACGAACAAGCAATTGGTTACACTTTGGTACCCCCTTTCGGCTCACGTAGAGGGTCCAGAACGACAGTTCCGTCTTTTTCCCCAGCGGGGCTATGGTTTCTCCGGAGTGGGGGGCTCCGGATCGTCTGAATGCCACCAAATCACATGGTATGCCATACCATATTTGTTAGATTGTGGAATATAATTGGTCTTGGATGTCCAAGATTCCCTCACTCTCTGTGTTAGGGCTTCACCGTCGTCGGATTCTCTCTAGCGGGTTCCAAGACTACTTAAAGCCCGAAACTCCCGAATTTGACGGAACTAGGGGGAATCTTGCCAAGAGATGTGGACCCTAACATTTTCTTTTGTGTTCCTTGGGCCTAACCTAACACAACCAAACAATTTGTTCCATTTTGCTACCCCCTTCCGGCTCACGTAGAGGGGCCAGAACGGTTGTTCCGCCTTTTTCCCCATCGTGGCTATGGTTTCTCCGGAGGGGGGCCCCGGATCGTATGAATGCCACCAAATCCCATCGTATGACATACCATGTGTTTTAGAGTGTGTGATGGTCTTGGATACCCGAGATTACCTCGCTCTCTTTGTTAGGGCTTCACCGGCGTCAGATTCTCTCTTGCGTGTTCCATGACTACTTAGAGCCCGAAACTCCGGATCTGACGGAACTGGGGGAATCTTGCCAAGAGGTGGGCCCTGTCATTTTCTTGGGTGTTCCTTGGGCCTAACCTAACACAACAAAGAAGTTAGTTCAATTTTCCTACCCCCTTCCGGCTCACGTAGATGGGGCAGAACGACAGTTCCGTCTTTTTCCCCAACGGGGCTATGGTTTATCCGGAGAGGGGGCTCCCAATCGTCTGAATGCCACCAAATCCCATTGCACGCCATAACATGTGTGCTAGAGTGTGGCATGGGTCTTGGATGCCCAGGATTCCCTCGCTCTCTGTGTTAGGGTTTCACCGGTGTCGGATTCTCTCTCGCGGGTTCCAGGACTAATTAATGAGAGCCCGAAACTCCCGGGTGTGACAGAACAAGGGGAATCTTGCCAAGAGGTGGGCCCTACCATTCTCTTGGGTGTTCCTTAGACCTACCTAACACAACCAAGCAGTTAGTTCCACTTTGCTACCCCCATCCGGCTCACGTAGATGGGGGCAGAACGACAGTTCCGTCTTTTCCTCCAGCGGGGATATGGTTTATCCGGAGAGGGGGCTCCGGATCGTCTGAATGCCACCAAATCCCATTACACGCCACACCACGTGTGTTAGAGTGTGTCATGGTCTTGGATACCCGATATTACCTCGCTCTCTGTGTTAGGGTTTCACCGGTGTCAGATTCTCTCTCGCGGGTTCCAGGACTAATTAATGGGAGCCCGAAACTCCTGGGTGTGACGGAACTGGGGGAATCTTGCCAAGAGGTGTGCCCTACCATTCTCTTGGGTGTTCCTTGGGCCTAACTAACACAACCAAACATTTATTTCCACTTTGCACGATAATTCCACTGGGGGAATCTGGCTCACGTAGATGGGGCAGAACGATAATTCCGTCTTTTTCCCCAGGGGGCTATGGTTTCTCCGGAGAGGTGGCTCCAGATCGTCTGAATTCCACCAAATCCCATGGTATACCATACCATGTGTGTTAGAGTGTGTCATGGGTCTTGGATTCCCAAGAGTCCCTCGCTCTCTGTGTAAGGGCTTCACCGGCGTCAGATTATCTCTAGCGGGTTCTAGGACTACTTAGAGCCCAAAACTCCCGGATTGGATGGAACTAGGGGAATCTTTCCAAGAGGTGGACTTAAACATTTTATTTGGTGTTCCTTGTGCCTAACCTAACACAGCCAAACAGTTGGTTACACTTTGCTGCCCCCTTCCGGCTCACGTGGAGGGGGCAGAAAGGCAATTCCGCCTTTTCCCCAGCGGGGCTATGGTTTCTCCGGAGGGGGGCTCCGGATCGTATGAATGCCACTAAATCCCATGGTATGACATACCATGTGTGTTATAGTGTGGCATGGTCTTGTATACCCGAGATTACCTCTCTGTGTTAGGGCTTCACCAGCGTCGGATTCTCTCTGGCGTGTTCCAGGACTACTTAGAGCCCGAAAATCCATGATCAGAAGGAACTGGGTGAATATTTCCAAGATGTGGGCCCTACCATTGTATTGGGTGTTCCTTCGGCCTAACTTAACACAACTAAACAGCTATTTCCACTTTGCTACCCCCTTCCGGCTCACGTAGATGGGGCAGAACGACAGTTCCGTCTTTTTCCCCAACGGAGCTATGGTTTCTCCGGAGAGGTGGCTCCAGATCGTATGAATGCCACCAAATCCCATGGTATACCATACCATGTGTGTTAGAGTGTGTCATGGGTCTTGGATGCGCAAGAGTCCCTCGCTCTCTGTGTAAGGGCTTTACCGGCGTCGGATTCTCTCTAGCGGGTTCTAGGACTACTTAGAGCCCGAAACTAGCGGATTGGACAGAACTAGGGGAATCTTGCCAAGAGGTGGACTTTAAAATTTTATTTTGTGTTCCTTGTGCCTAACCTAACACAGCCAAACAGTTGGTTCCACTTTGCTACCCCCTTCCGGCACACGTAGAGGGGGCAGAACGGCAGTTCCGCCTTTTTCCCCAGCGGGGGGCTATGGTTTCTCCAGAGGGGGCTCCGGATCGTATGAATGCCACCAAACCCCGTGGTATGGCATACCATGTGTGTTAGAGTGTCATGGTCTTGGATACCCGAGATTAACTCACTCTCTTTGTTAGGGTTTCACCGGTGTCGGATTCTCTCTCGCGGGTTCCAGGACTAATTAATGAGAGCCCGAAACTCCCTAGTGTGACGGAACTGGGGGAATCTTGCCAAGAGGTGGGCCCTACAGTTCTCTTGGGTGTTCCTTGGGCCTAACCTAACACAACCAAGCAGTTAGTTCCACTTTGCTACACCCTTCCGACTCTCGTAGATGGGGCAGAACGACAATTCCGTCTTTTTACCCAGCGGGGCTATGGTTTCTCCGGAGGGGGCTCCGGATCGTCTGAATGCCACCAAATCCAATGGTACGTATACCATACCATGTTTGTTAGAGTGTGTCATGGGTCTGGGATGTCCAAGAGTCCCTCGCTCTCTGTGTTAGGGCTTCACCGGCGTCAGATTCTCTCTAGCGGGTTCCAGGACTACTTAGAGCCCGAAACTACCGGATTTGACGGAACTAGGGGAATCTTGCCAAGAAGTGGACCCTAAAATTTTATTTGGTGTTCCTTGTGCCTAACCTAAAACAACCAAACAGTTGGTTCCACTTTTCTACCCCTTTCTGGCTCATGTAGAGGGGCCACAACGGCAGTTCCGCCTTTTTCCCCAGCGGGGGCTATGGTTTCTCCGGATGGGGCTACATATCGTATGAATGCCACTAAATCCCATGGTATGACATACCATGTGTGTTAGAGTGTGTCATGGTCTTGTATACCCGAGATTATCTCTCTCTCTGTGTTAGGGCTTCACCAGCGTCGGATTCTCTCTGGCGTGTTCCAGGACTACTTAGAGGCCGAAACTCCCGGATCAGAAGGAACTGGGGGAATGTTTCCAAGATGTGGGCCCTACCATTGTATTGGGTGTTCCTTCGGCCTAACTTAACACAACCAAACAGTTATTTCCACTTTGCTACCCCCTTCCGGCTTATGTAGATGGGGCAGAACGACACTTCCGTCTTTTTCCCCAACGGGGCTATGGTTTCTCCGGAGAGGTGGCTCCAGATCGTCTGAATGCCACCAAATCCCATGGTATACCATAACATGTGTGTTAGATTGTGTCATGGGTCTTGGATGACCAAGAGTCCCTCGCTCTCTGTGTAAGGGCTTCACCGGCGTCGGATTCTCTCTAGCGAGTTCCAGGACTACTTAGAGCCTGAAACTCCCGGATTGGACGGAACTAGGGGAATCTTGCCAATAGGTGGACTTTAACATTTTATTTGGTGTTCCTTGTGCCTAACCTAACACAGCCAAACAGTTGGTTCCACTTTGCTACCCCCTTCCGGCTCACGTGGAGGGGGCAGAACGGCAGTTCCACCTTTTTCCCTAGCGGGGGGCTATGGTTTTTCCGGAGGGGGGCTCCGGATCGTATGAATGCCACCAAACCCCGTGGTATGACATACCATGTGTGTTAGAGTGTCATGGTCTTGGATACCCGAGATTACCTCACTCTCTGTGTTAGTGTTTCACCGGTGTAAGATTCTCTCTCGCGGGTTCCAGGACTAATTAATGAGAGCCCGAAACTCCCGGGTGTGACGGAACTGCGGGAATCTTGCCAAGAGGTGGTCCCTACATTTCTCTTGGGTGTTCCTTGGGACTAACCTAACACAACCAAGAAGTTAGTTCCACTTTGCTACCCCCTTCCGGCTCTCGTAGATGGGGCAGCACGACAGTTCCGTCTTTTTCCCCAGCGGGGCTATGGTTTCTCCGGAGGGCCTCCGAATCGTCTGAATGCCACCAAATCCCATGGTACGTATACCATACCATGTGTGTTAGAGTGTGTCATGGGTCTGGGATTCCCAAGAGTCCCTCGCTCTCTGTGTTAGGACTTCACCGGCGTCAGATTCTCTCTAGCGGGTTCCAGGACTACTTAGAGCCCGAGACTCCCGGATTTGACGGAACTAGGGGGAATCTTGCCAAGAGGTAGACCCTAAAATTTTCTTTGGTGTTCCTTGTGCCTAAACTAACACAACCAAACAGTTGGTTTCACTTTTCTACCCACTTCCGACTCACGTAGAGGAGCCAGAAACGGCAGTTCCGCCTTTTTCCCCAGCGGGGGCCTATGATTTCTCCGGAGGGGGGCTCCGGATCGTATTAATGCCACCAAATCCCGTGGTATGACATACCATGTGTGTTAGAGTGTCATGGTCTTGGATACCTGAGATTTCCTCACTCTCTGTGTTAGGGTTTCACCGGTGTCGGATTCTCTCTCGCGGGTTCCAGGACTAATTAATGAGAGCCCGAAACTCCCGAGTGTGACGGAACTGGGGGAATCTCGCCAAGAGGTGGGCCCTAAAGTTCTCTTGGGTGTTCCTTGGGCCTAACCTAACACAAACAAGCAGTTAGTTCCACTTTGCTACCCCCTTCTGACTCTCGTAGATGGGGCAGAATGACAATTCCGTCTTTTTCCTCAGCGGGGTTTCTCCGGAGGGGGTTCCGGATCGTCTGAATGCCACCAAATCCCATGGTACGTATACCATACCATGTGTGTTAGAGTGTGTCATGGGTCTTGGATGCCCAAGAGTCCCTCGCTCTCTGTGTAAGGGCTTCACCGGCGTCGGATTCTCTCTGGCGTGTTCTAGGACTAATTAATGAGAGCCCGAAACTCCCAGATTTGACGGAACTGGGGGAATCTTGCTAAGAGGTGGGCCCTACAGTTATCTTGGGTGTTCCTTGGGCCTAACCTAAAACAATCAAGCAGTTAGTTCCACTTTGCTACCCACTTCCGACTCTCGTAGATGGGGCAGAACGACAGTTTAGTCTTTTTCCCCAGCGGGGCTATGGTTTCTCCGGAGGGGGCTCCGGATCGTCTGAATGCTACCAAATACCATGGTACGTATACCATACCATACCATGTGTGTTAGAGTGTGTCATGGTTCTGGGATGCCCAAGAGTCCCTCGCTCTCTGTGTTAGGGCTTCACCGGCGTCAGATTCTCTCTAGCGGGTTCCAGGACTACTTAAAGCCCGAAACTCCCCGATTTGACGGAACTGGGGGAATCTTGCCAAGAGGTGTGCCCTACCATTCTCTTGGGTGTTCCTTGGGCCTAACTAACACAACCAAACAGTTATTTCCACTTTGCTACCCTCTTCTGGCTCACGTAGATGGGGCAGAACGATAATTCCGTCTTTTTCCCCAGGGGGCTATGGTTTCTCCGGAGAGGTGGCTCCAGATCGTCTGAATTCCACCAAATCCCATGGTATACCATACCATGTGTGTTAGAGTGTGTCATGGGTCTTGGATTCCCAAGAGTCCCTCGCTCTCTGTGTAAGGGCTTCACCGGCGTCAGATTATCTCTAGCGGGTTCTAGGACTACTTAGAGCCCGAAACTCCCGGATTGGACGGAACTAGGGAAATCTTTCCAAGAGGTGGACTTAAACATTTTATTTGGTGCTCCTTGTGCCTAACCTAACACAGCCAAACAGTTGGTTACACTTTGCTGCCCCCTTCCGGCTCACGTGGAGGGGGCAGAAAGGCAATTCCGCCTTTTCCCCAGCGGGGCTATGGTTTCTCCGGAGGGGGGCTCCGGATCGTATGAATGCCACTAAATCCCATGGTATGACATACCATGTGTGTTATAGTGTGGCATGGTCTTGTATACCCGAGATTACCTCTCTGTGTTAGGGCTTCACCAGCGTCGGATTCTCTCTGGCGTGTTCCAGGACTACTTAGAGCCCGAAAATCCATGATCAGAAGGAACTGGGTGAATATTTCCAAGATGTGGGCCCTACCATTGTATTGGGTGTTCCTTCGGCCTAACTTAACACAACTAAACAGTTATTTCCACTTTGCTACCTCCTTCCGGCTCACGTAGATGGGGCAGAACGACAGTTCCGTCTTTTTCCCCAACGGAGCTATGGTTTCTCCGGAGAGGTGGCTCCAGATCGTATGAATGCCACCAAATCCCATGGTATACCATACCATGTGTGTTAGAGTGTGTCATGGGTCTTGTATGCGCAAGAGTCCCTCGCTCTCTGTGTAAGGGCTTTACCGGCGTCGGATTCTCTCTAGCGGGTTCTAGGACTACTTAGAGCCTGAAACTCCCGGATTGGACAGAACTAGGGGAATATTGCCAAGAGGTGGACTTTAAAATTTTATTTTGTGTTCCTTGTGCCTAACTTAACACAGCCAAACAGTTGGTTCCACTTTGCTACCCCCTTCCGGCACACGTAGAGGGGGCAGAACGGCAGTTCCGCCTTTTTCCCCAGCGTGGGGCTATGGTTTCTCCGGAGGGGGCTCCGGATTGTATGAATGCCACCAAACCCCGTGGTATGGCATACCATGTGTGTTAGAGTGTCATGGTCTTGGATACCCGAGATTAACTCACTCTCTTTGTTAGGGTTTCACCGGTGTCGGATTCTCTCTCGCGGGTTCCAGGACTAATTAATGAGAGCCCAAAACTCCCTAGTGTGACGGAACTGGGGGAATCTTGCCAAGAGGTGGGCCCTACAGTTCTCTTGGGTGTTCCATGGGCCTAACCTAACACAACAAAGCAGTTAGTTCCACTTTGCTACCCCCTTCCGACTCTCGTAGATGGGGTAGAACAACAGTTCCGTCTTTTTCCCCATCGGGGCTATGGTTTCTCCGGAGGGGGCTCCGAATCGTCTGAATGCCACCAAATCCCATGGTACGTATACCATACTATGTGTGTTAGAGTGTGTCATGGGACTGGGATTCCCAAAATTCCCTCGCTCTCTGTGTTAGGGCTTCACCGGCGGCAGATTCTCTCTAGCGGGTTCCAGGACTACTTATAGCCCGCAACTCCCGTATTTGACGGAACTAGGGGGAACCTTACCAAGAGGTGGACCCTAACATTTTATTTGTTGTTCCTTGTGCCTAAAATAACACAACCAAACAGTTGGTTTCACTTTGCTACCCCCTTCCGACTCACGTAGAGGGGCCAGAACGGCAGTTCCGCCTTTTTCCCCAGCGGGGGCCTATGGTTTCTCCGGAGGGGGGCTCCGTATCGTATGAATGCCACCAAATCCTGTGGTATGACATACCATGTGTGTTAGAGTGTCATGGTCTTGGATACCTGAGATTACCTCAATCTCTGTGTTAGGGTTTCACCGGTGTCAGATTCTCTCTCGCGGGTTCCAGGACTAATTTATGAGAGCCTGAAACTCCCGGGTGTGACGGAACTGGGGGAATCTCGCCAATAGGTGGTCCCTACAGTTCTCTTGGGTGTTCCTTGGGCCTACCCTAACACAACCAAGCAGTTAGTTCCACTTTGCTACACCCTTCCGACTCTCGTAGATGGGGCAGAACGACAATTCCGTCTTTTTACCCAGCGGGGCTATGGTTTCTCCGGAGGGGGCTCCGGATCGTCTGAATGCCACCAAATCCAATGGTACGTATACCATACCATGTGTGTTAGAGTGTGTCATGGGTCTGGGATGTCCAAGAGTCCCTCGCTCTCTGTGTTAGGGCTTCACCGGCGTCAGATTCTCTCTAGCGGGTTCCAGGACTACTTAGAGCCCGAAACTACCGGATTTGACGGAACTAGGGGAATCTTGCCAAGAAGTGGACCCTAAAATTTTATTTGGTGTTCCTTGTGCCTAACCTAAAACAACCAAACAGTTGGTTCCACTTTTCTACCCCTTTCTGGCTCATGTAGAGGGGCCACAACGGCAGTTCCGCCTTTTTCCCCAGCGGGGGCTATGGTTTCTCCGGAGGGGGCTACATATCGTATGAATGCCACTAAATCCCATGGTATGACATACCATGTGTGTTAGAGTGTGTCATGGTCTTGTATACCCGAGATTATCTCTCTCTCTGTGTTAGGGCTTCACCAGCGTCGGATTCTCTCTGGCGTGTTCCAGGACTACTTAGAGGCCGAAACTCCCGGATCAGAAGGAACTGGGGGGAATATTTCCAAGATGTGGGCCCTACCATTGTATTGGGTGTTCCTTCGGCCTAACTTAACACAACCAAACAGTTATTTCCACTTTGCTACCCCTTCCGGCTTATGTAGATGGGGCAGAACGACACTTCCGTCTTTTTCCCCAACGGGGCTATGGTTTCTCCGGAGAGGTGGCTCCAGATCGTCTGAATGCCACCAAATCCCATGGTATACCATAACATGTGTGTTAGATTGTGTCATGGGTCTTGGATGACCAAGAGTCCCTCGCTCTCTGTGTAAGGGCTTCACCGGCGTCGGATTCTCTCTAGCGAGTTCCAGGACTACTTAGAGCCTGAAACTCCCGGATTGGACGGAACTAGGGGAATCTTGCCAATAGGTGGACTTTAACATTTTATTTGGTGTTCCTTGTGCCTAACCTAACACAGCCAAACAGTTGGTTCCACTTTGCTACCCCCTTCCGGCTCACGTGGAGGGGGCAGAACGGCAGTTCCACCTTTTTCCCTAGCGGGGGGCTATGGTTTTTCCGGAGGGGGGCTCCGGATCGTATGAATGCCACCAAACCCCGTGGTATGACATACCATGTGTGTTAGAGTGCCATGGTCTTGGATACCCGAGATTACCTCACTCTCTGTGTTAGGGTTTCACCGGTGTAAGATTCTCTCTTGCGGGTTCCAGGACTAATTAATGAGAGCCCAAAACTCCCGGGTGTGACGGAACTGGGGGAATCTTGCCAAGAGGTGGTCCCTACATTTCTCTTGGGTGTTCCTTGGGACTAACCTAACACAACCAAGAAGTTAGTTCCACTTTGCTACCCCCTTCCGGCTCTCGTAGATGGGGCAGCACGACAGTTCCGTCTTTTTCCCCAGCGGGGCTATGGTTTCTCCGGAGGGCCTCCGAATCGTCTGAATGCCACCAAATCCCATGGTACGTATACCATACCATGTGTGTTAGAGTGTGTCATGGGTCTGGGATTCCCAAGAGTCCCTCGCTCTCTGTGTTAGGACTTCACTGGCGTCAGATTCTCTCTAGCGGGTTCCAGGACTACTTAGAGCCCGAAACTCCCGGATTTGACGGAACTAGGGGGAATCTGTCCAAGAGGTAGACCTAAAATTTTCTTTGGTGTTCCTTGTGCCTAAACTAACACAACCAAACAGTTGGTTTCACTTTTCTACCCACTTCCGACTCACGTAGAGGAGCCAGAAACGGCAGTTCCGCCTTTTTCCCCAGCGGGGGCCTATGATTTCTCCGGAGGGGGGCTCCGGATCGTATTAATGCCACCAAATCCCGTGGTATGACATACCATGTGTGTTAGAGTGTCATGGTCTTGGATACCTGAGATTTCCTCACTCTCTGTGTTAGGGTTTCACCGGTGTCGGATTCTCTCTCGCGGGTTCCAGGACTAATTAATGAGAGCCCGAAACTCCCGAGTGTGACGGAACTGGGGGAATCTCGCCAAGAGGTGGGCCCTAAAGTTCTCTTGGGTGTTCCTTGGGCCTAACCTAACACAAACAAGCAGTTAGTTCCACTTTGCTACCCCCTTCTGACTCTCGTAGATGGGGCAGAATGACAATTCCGTCTTTTTCCTCAGCGGGGTTTCTCCAGAGGGGGTTCCGGATCGTCTGAATGCCACCAAATCCCATGGTACGTATACCATACCATGTGTGTTAGAGTGTGTCATGGGTCTTGGATGCCCAAGAGTCCCTCGCTCTCTGTGTAAGGGTTTCACCGGCGTCGGATTCTCTCTGGCGTGTTCTAGGACTAATTAATGAGAGCCCGAAACTCCCAGATTTGACGGAACTGGGGGAATCTTGCTAAGAGGTGGGCCCTACAGTTATCTTGGGTGTTCCTTGGGCCTAACCTAAAACAATCAAGCAGTTAGTTCCACTTTGCTACCCACTTCCGACTCTCGTAGATGGGGCAGAACGACAGTTCCGTCTTTTTCCCCAGCGGGGCTATGGTTTCTCCGGAGGGGGCTCCGGATCGTCTGAATGCTACCAAATACCATGGTACGTATACCATACCATACCATGTGTGTTAGAGTGTGTCATGGTTCTGGGATGCCCAAGAGTCCCTCGCTCTCTGTGTTAGGGCTTCACCGGCGTCAGATTCTCTCTAGCGGGTTCCAGGACTACTTAGAGCCCGAAACTCCCCGATTTGACGGAACTAGGGGAATCTTGCCAAGAGGTGGACCCTAAAATTTTCTTTGGTGTTCTGATGGAGGGATGATAACCCGGTAGGCTAACGCTAAGGTGTAATTCGGCCTAAAGGGAGCTGCGCAAGACCCGGCTTAGGGAAAAGGAGTTTTTAGAAGGCCCAAGAGTGTAGGCCTCGTAACCCGGATTGTGGGTTTCGATAAGGAAACTTCGGGTTTGTAAGCGGTGCCCAGGTAGGACTCCGAGTGTACCTTGGACAGGAAGCCAGGGGGTCCAGATATTATATAAGCCGGCTCCTAGGGTTAGATTAGACACACGAGATTCAATAGCTATTCGAGTATCCTTTGTAACACCAGAGTTGAGATAATAAAGATCCAGATCGGAGACTCGTCGACTTGATTGCCGGCTACCAGATCGTTTCATCACCATGATTTCCCTTGAGCAAAACCCTCTCCCAAACATCAGAGTCGATTTACCCCAAGATAAGTTACCCCTGGTAACGTCTGCCGTGATTATCCCACGACAGTTGGCGCCCACCGTGGGGCATACGTCCAACGGTGTTTACATCACGGGAGAAGCTCGGGAGAACATGAAGAACCTCGTCATCGGCGAGATCTACACCAACCCCGAAGGAGAGAAGATGGTGGACGATTTTGGCTGGGGGCCAGAGTCGGATCTGCTCGAATCCGGATCTGTCGTCACAATCGGCCGGGTCAACGTCTTCATTGGCATGGTACGTGTCGTGGGATAATCACGGCAGACGTTACCGGGGGTAACTTGTCTTGGGGAAAATTGACTCTGGTGTTTGGGAGAGGGTTTAGCTCAAAGGAAACCATGGTGGTATGCGATCTGGTAGCCGACAATCAAGTCGCCGAGTCTCCAATCTGAATATATTATCCCAACTCTCGTGTTACAATGGATACTCGATACCTCGCAATCTGGCGATTATGTTCTTGCTCTCACTAAAAACCTTCTCTAACCTAACCCTAGGGACCGGTTTATATAATATCCGGACCCCCTGGCTTACTCTCCAAGGCGTACTCTGAATTCTACCCGGACACTGCTTACAAACCCTAAACTTCCTTACCGTAACCCACAATCCGGGTTACGAGGCCTACGTTCCTGGGCCTTCTAGAAGCTCCTTTATCCTAAGCCGGGTCTTGCACAGCGTCCTTTGGGCCGAGTTACTCCTTGGCGTTAGCCTACCGGGTTATCA
The DNA here is from genome assembly GCA_028641055.1 of Alopecurus myosuroides. NCBI lineage: Eukaryota > Viridiplantae > Streptophyta > Magnoliopsida > Poales > Poaceae > Alopecurus > Alopecurus myosuroides. The sequence continues at coordinate 290,764,753 of CM054059.1, forward strand.
TCCCTCCATCAGTAGTCCCCAGAATAGCTTGGGCTTCACGGGATCCTCCTTGAAGCGCACGATATTCCCTGCAAAAGTAACAAACATACAAGTTCATAGAGGCCGGGTTAGGTTGCTTTAATAAACAGCTAGGCCTAACTCCATTGGTGGTCCATATAATAACCCGCCTTTCTCTAAGTCCATCTTTAACTTTCCGGGTCAATGTTCCAAGGAAAATGCAGAAGACCCGGCTTACTTTATTCGTTAATTGATCCGAATATCACGGAAAGGATTTACTTCTTATCTCGTCCGGATATCGCGCTCGGGCACTTAACGCATATCCCCAGAATCTCGGACGGGTATATTTTATTCCCGAAATTTGTGGTTCCCGCTCGCTAGCCTAGGTTTCCCCACCCGTACCTATAAATAGGTGCTTGGGGGGTAACCTAGCCCTAACGGCTCATTTCCCCCATCTCCTTCTTCCTCACCAGCGCCCTCTCATCCGAGCTCATTCAACATCGCCACGGAGACCTCGAGTTCACTGCCGGAGCAAAGCCGTCGCCGGTTGCGTTTCTCTACGGCCCGCCCCGCGCCGCCGCCAAACTCCGCCGCCGCGCCCCCGAGCTGCCCGCCGGGAGTCGCACGTGGGCACCACGACTGCGCCATCTGCCGCCATCGCGTCCTTCTCCAATCCACGCCGGTAAGATACCTATTCCTCTTGATTCAATCTTGCAATTTCTCCGTTTGACCTAGGTTAGATCTAGGTCCGCCCGCGGAACATTTCTTGCCCCGCGCCGGATTAGGTCGCATAACTCCGTCCCAGTTCATCCAATCGCTTGATTATTAATCCCACTGCACTCTCCTATCGCTCATAGCCGTTAATCTCTCCGCGAAATCGATAGCAAAATTTCCAATCTAGATGTAGTTCACCCAGATTTCCGCGGATGTTCATAGATACCCGGATTTCTGTACTGCTCGTTGACATTTAGATACCCCACAATTTCTGTACTGCTCTTTGATACCCGGATAGTTCGTAGTCTTTATACTGCTTTATCGATACTCGGAAAATCCGTAACCTTTGAGTCTCATACTTTATCTCATGATTTGCAGACTGAACCAATGGCTCCCAAGCACAAAGGGAAGCAGCCGGCTAAGCCAAGAGTGACCCAATCCATATCTGCCAACTGGGCGCAATCTTCTGTGACCAAGGCCAAGCTGGAGGAGCTGGCCGAGTTAGGCGTCCTCCCCCCTCAGGAGGAGATCCACTGGAGGGTGCCGGGTGACGAGTCCCGGCCTACTCCTAATGCTGACGAGGTAATATGCTTCGTTGAGCATGTGATCCGGGGGTTTCGCCCCCCGGGTCACTCTTTCTTCCGCGAGGTCCTTAGCCACTATGGCCTCCGGGTGTTCGACATAGGGCCTAACTCTATGTTGAACATAACCCACTTCATAGTCCTGTGCGAGTCTTATTTGTGCATTCCACCAAATTTGGCTTTATTTATAGAACTTTTCCAGTGCAAGCCGTGCCGCGAAAGCGGTGACGGGGCGCTCTTGGCCTGCGGCGGGGTCTCCATCCAGCGTCGCAAAAACTCCCCCATGCCGACTCTCAATCTTAATTCTGATGTTAAGCATTGGCAACTATCTTTTTTCTATTGCCGAGACACCTCCCCATCCGGCGAAAGGAAACTGCCGGGTTACTCGGAGGGTCTCTTAGATCTCTCCGATACCTTCAATGCTTTTGCCCCTGAGTCGGACAGGGAAGCCATATAGCCCTTCTTAGGAAAAATAGCCGTCCTCTCTGCCCACGGTCTCACTGGGCTCAACCTGGTTAAGACATGGGTCAACTTCCGGATTCAGCCCAACTCCACTCGCTCCAAGCTAATGTGCGAGTATTCGGGGCACTCCACGGATTCGCTTCGCTATTCTTTGAAGGATTACCCGGCGGGTGATACCAACAAGACCATCAAGAGATTCTTGACGGAAAAGTTGGACGTTATCCGGAATATAGCCGGACTGGAGCCTTTCACTCGCGAGAATCCGGCTCCTGCGGTAAGATCCGGCACATATACCTTCATTTTCATGCTTTCACTTGATACAATTATTAACCCTTACCTTTACACCTTTATCTCAGGCTGATAACGTCTTTTGGAACATTGAGACCTCCCCTTCCTCCGGAGACCCGGAAGGAGATGAAGAACCGGTTGATAATGATTAAGGTATTATCCGGGTCTTCTATCAACTTCACTTACACCATTTTGCTTTCACATATCTCACTTTTTCCGACTATACATTCTCGGCTTTCAGGGTTGGAGGACAAGGACGACAAGGAGGACCCGGAGGCCACCGAGTCTGATAAAAGCGAAACTGAACAAGATGTAACGGTTGGGGCCAAGAGGAAAACCAGAGGGGTGGTATCCAAGGTTCCCTACTCCCTCATGTCCTCCGAACCCTATTCTTTTGCTAGCATGTGTAAACTTAACCAACAACTATCCAACTCATCACGCTTGAAGGACCCTCCTCCGGCCAAGCGTAGGGTGACCCGGAGTTCCCCGGGTGACGACCCCCTCAATCCGGGCATCTCCACATCACCAGCTCGCCGTGCCGGTACTCCTCCAACTCACCCTTCCAACTCACCTCGACGTCACCCCTCCCCCAACCATCCATTGGCCGGACAGTTCCGGGTCCCTCTATCGGGTCCTGTGACAGCTTCATCCGCTTCCAGCAGCGAGCTCCCACCAGATTATGCCGTGAACACCGGGTGAGCTTTTGCTATATGATATCCTCGTATACTTGATAATTTTCATTCACTATCGCTAACTATTTCTCTCTCTTTTCCTTAGCGCCCAAGTCACACTCAGTGACCCGGAGAACATGGAGACAGACACCCGGGACACTGAAGGCCCGGTTGATGATGTAAATGCCGCGGCTGGCGGCCTTGAAGAAGAAGAAGTCAAGGGGCAAGATTCCCCAATAGACTCGGCCAAGCAGGATGCCGGGTCTCCAAAGCATGTTGATGGAACCGGTGATGAGGATGCGGGAGTATTGGGTACAAGGATGGGTACCCCCACCCCTGACCCCCAGGCCACCCAGGTAACGTCTCCAAAGCTGGATCAAACTCCTACTCCGGGTTGTCAGGCAGCCGGGTCTTCCGGCACAAAGCCCGAAGACATGAGCTTCGCTGAGATGCTCAATGCTCTGCACACCTTGAGAGCTGATGAGGAGGGCATCCTGGAGGCCCTGATAGCCAAACACGAGGTAAACCGTGTTACAACCGCTTGTATACTCGTCTAGTCCCCAAGTTCCGAGTGAACTTATGCATAATTTGCTTGGAACTTTCATACATAGCCGACAGATACTTTTGTTTTGTCCGACTGACATTTCTTTGTGTTTTCGCATAGGCCTACGTAACGCACTCTGAGAAAGAGTTGGCTAAAACCAACAAACTTCTCAAGGCTGAAACGAAGCTACGTGAATCTGCTGAGGCTGAAGCTAAGAAAGCCGGGAAGCAGGCAAGGAAATATAAGAAGAGATGCAATGCTGCAGTGGATAGGGTTAACGAGCTGTCGGGTCAGATCGCTGATACTTATCGTTCTCTGATAGGTAAAATTTCCCGACTGACTGATCTTAATTTGGTCTGGATATCCTGAAGAACACTCGGAGTTCCTGACTTTGGATGTTTCTGCTTTTCTGCAGGGCCCGAGGATTGGATTCCGGATGTGGATGAAGTGGTTCTGCTGAAGAAGGTAAAGAGCACCATCCGGCAGCTCTGTGCCGGGACTAAGTGGGCCCTGAAAGCTGTCAAGTGGCCAGGCACTGGGGATGGTGGTTTGAACACGCTGCTTGATGCGTGTTCTACCATCCCCGAGTGGATTGAACACTGGAAGCGCTCATCCTGCCAGGTTGGGGTGACCCGGGGTCTTGCCTTGGCGAAAGCATACTTTCCCAAGCTTGACCCGGCGAAACTTGTTGGCGGGTTTCCAGAGTTCAACCACGATGGCTCCCCATTTTTACCTACACATTATAAGGCCATTCAGACAGAAGCACGCAGCCAGCCTGATTGCCGGCAATTTGGATGTCAGCCGGATTGTACCACCATATGATGCGCAAGATAAGGCAATTAAGTCGGATCCTCCAAAGCCCTTTGACATGCTAGCACGGTGGAAGGCGGAATCTGCCTAACTGAGGGAAAAGGCTGCGAAGAAAAAAGTTGAATCCAGTACTACGCCTGCTAGCTCCACGCCAGTTGTCCCTCCTCCTTCGCGTGCCAATGCCACTGCTAATCCGGATGCTGCTACTGCCAAGACTGTTGAAGAGCAAATCAAGGATCAAAACCCGGCTGGCAAGGGCAAGGACAAGATGGATGCCTCAACCCAAGATGCCGAGTAATCTTTTTTATCCGTTGTCATATCGAATGCGTCATTTGGCCAATGGGCCTTTTAAACGATTATTTTTTGATGGTGCCCCCGTGCACCTTTGGTACTACTATCGCGGCATGTAATACGCTTCGAAACTTTAATAGCTTTTGTGGCCCTTCTGGCCTTTGGATGAGTTTGGCATCTATCTGCTTTTGAACTTATTTATTCTTGATATTCCGACTTACTTTATGGTTCCTTTTGTGAGACTCGGTTTTCGAGTCTCGTGGGTTTTGACAGGTGGACTTTTCTCTAAGTCCCCAAGTCCCCAAGACTCGGATTTTTGGGTTTTTGAGCTTAATAACTAGATGATTTGTTCCTTGTTTCAAATTCCCCAGTCCCCAAGGCCCGAACTTCCGATTCTAGGGTGTTAGGTCTTTCAAAGAGAACAAATCGTTTTTGCTAAGCCCAAAACCTAGAGCCGTTTCACATAGGTTTTGAAGTTATGCTTAATAAACTGTGAGTTTCCGGTTATTAACCCTGTACTCTGCATAACTTGTGGTTTAGATGACCCTTTTGGCTCTCTTGTACTGTAAGCCGGCTTTCGCGTGGATAATCATGTTGCTACATCTATACGAAGACAGGGTCAGGCAAGTCCCATTGGGCATCATGACTGATTGTGATCATATGCGAGCAAATCATGCCACTTTAGTGCGAGTCACATCGAGCTTAAGTAAGAAAAGTCATTAAAGTTTGGCTCCTTTGTCGGGTTATAAGCTTGCAGCCGTACTCGTTTGCGAGTAATCGGCCCTTATAACTCATAGGTATCGTGGCCGGGTCTTTGAGTTTGTAACTGTGCTATTCAAGCAATCAGCCCCCAAGACCTAAATATATGCAAACTGCTAAAGAAACTAATGTACTAAAAAACAGTAAATAATACTTACCTGGAAGAAGGATAAAAAACATAACAGAAATAAAAAAAATTTGATAAAAACACATGAAAAGGAAATAATATATTGTTTAACCATCTCTTTATTGATATGAGAAAAGTTAGGTCAGCAAGCCGTCTCATTAAAAACCCTCCAGCCCCCTTAGGTACCCTGGATAGGAAAAAAGTGCGTCTGAAACCTGCTGCCTGTTACATCGTGTAATTCCACTTTGTGAATCTAGCCTATACTAAGTATAGTAGGGAGGCAGCTGAGCCACGTTCCATGGTCTTTCTTTCTCTTGCATAGATGAAGTGGTATGAGCGGTGTCATTAACCGTAGCCGACTCTTCCCTTGCATCTATCAAGTAATATGATCCGTTGTGCAGATTCTGGCTTATGATGAACGGTCCTTCCCATGGCGGTGATAACTTGTGTTTTCCTTCCTTTGATTGTACCAGGCGCAAAACTAGGTCTCCTTCCTGGAAGACCCGGGTTTTCACGCGCCGGCTATGATATCTCCGCAGATCCTGCTGGTATATAGCTGATCTCTCCAAAGCTTGTTGCTTGTGTTCTTCTAGCATATCCACGGCGTCTTGCCGGGTCTTCTCGTTCTCCACCTCGACGTAAGCCGATACTCGAGGCGAGTCATGAATAATATCACTCGGCAACACTGCTTCTGCGCCATAAACCATAAAGAAAGGTGTCATCTGAGTAGATCTGTTAGGTGTGGTGTTGATACCCCAAACCACTGAAGGTAACTCCTCAACCCATGCACCAGCAACTCTGATACACGGGACTCGTAACCGTGACTTTAATCCACGAAGCAACTCCTGATTTGCTCTCTCCACTTGTCCATTAGACTGTGGGTGGGCCACTGAGGCTATGTCCAAACGGATGCCATTGTTTCCGCAGAACTTTTCCATCTCACCAAGGGACATGTTTGTTCCATTGTCGGTAATTATGCTGTGGGGATATCCGAACCGATAGATAATCCTTTTCAGGAACTTGACTGATGTAATTGCCTCACAATTGGTAACCGGCATGACCTCAACCCACTTGGTAAACTTATCAACAGCCACTAAGAGATGTGTCTTTTTGCAAGGTGACATGTGGAAGGGGCCAACCATATCCATACCCCAAACCGCAAACGGCCAAGTTAACGGGATAGTCCGCAATTCCATAGCCGGCACATGGGTTTGGCGAGCGTACCTTTGACATCCGTCACACCTTGCCACCAAGCGCTCCGCGTCTGCTAGGGCCGTGAGCCAGAAGAAACCATGTCGATAAGCTTTGGCCACAAGGGATCTTGTGGATGCGTGATGCCCACAATCACCTTCATGGATCTCCTTGAGGATCTGTCGGCCTTCTTCTGGTGCTACACAGTGCAAAAAGACTCCTGCTGCACTTCTTTTGTACAACTCCCCGTTGATGATAGAATATCCTTTTGCTCGCCTCAGAATTTGTCGTGCTAATACCTCCTGCTGTGGTAACTCGCCCCGTGATAGGTAGGCCATGAACGGCTCTGTCCACTCGGGAACGGCGCGTACTGTGGCTACGAGCTCCAAATCCGGGTCTTGATTTTGCCAGTTCTTCCTCAGACTCGGTTTTAACTGATGGTCGCCATAGCTCATCCAGGAAAACATTAGGTGGAACCGGCTCTCTGCGCGAGCCGAGTCTGGTGAGTGCGTCTGCTGCCTCGTTTTTTCTTCTGTCTATGTGCTCCACCTCATACCCGGAAAAACACCCGGCAACCCTGTCCACCTCTCTGCGGTATGCTGCCATAGTTGCATCTTTTCTATCCCAAGTTCCTGAGACCTGCTGTACCACGAGGTCCGAATCTCCAAAGCATCGTATCCTCTTAATGTTCATCTCCTTGGCTACCTTTAAGCCATGCAATAGGGCCTCATACTCGGCCACGTTATTGGAGCAATCAAAGTGAATCTGCAACATGTAACTTAACTTGTCTCCTTTGGGTGATGTTAGCACCACTCCAGCTCCTGATCCCTCGTATTGCTTGGAACCATCAAAGTGCATTATCCAAGACTCGGAGTTTGGGGCCATGGTGGGCATGCCTGTGTGAATCCAATCGTTAATGAAATCAACTAGAGCTTGAGATTTGATTGCTGACCTGGGCTCGTAGTTGATGTGATAATCTCCCATCTCGATCGCCCACTTGGCTATTCTTCCCGTTGCGTCCGAGTTTCTGATGATATCCGACATTGGTATAGAACTAACCACTGTTATGGGGTGTTCCTGAAAATACGGTTTCAGTTTCCGGCTGGCCATGAAGACCCTGAAAACCAGCTTTTGCCAATGTGGGTAGCGCTGTTTTGCCTCTGATAATACCTCGCTGACGTAATAAACCGGCCTCTGGACCGGGTGATCTTTCCCATCCTCCTTACGCTCGACAACAACCACTGCGCTAACCGCCCGGGGCCCGGCTGCAACGTACAACAGCATGGGCTCTTTAGGGCCCGGGGCTGCTAGGACTGGTGCCTCAGATAACTGCTTCTGTAGTGCCTCGAACGCCTCGTCCGCCTCTTGGTCCCATACGAATTTATCAGATTTCTTCAAGAGCCGGTACAAGGGTATTGCCTTCTCTCCGAGTCTGGATATGAACCGGCTGAGCGCTGCTACGCACCCTGTGAGCTTCTGAACGTGCTTCAAATTTTCCGGCTTTTTCAGACTCTGGATAGCTTTGATTTTATCCGGATTTGCCTCAATTTCTCTCTCGGAAACGATAAAACCGAGTAATTTCCCGGCTGGGACTCCAAAGACACACTTTGTCGGGTTAAGTTTCATCTGGTACCTTCTCAGGTTTTTGAACGTTTCCTTTAGATCATCAATAAATGTCTCCGCTTTCCTGGTCTTGATCACCACATCATCCACGTATGCGTGAACATTGCGTCCGATTTGGTCCTCGAAGCACTTCTGAATACACCGTTGATAGGTTGCGCCAGCGTTCTTTAATCCAAACGTCATGGTCTTGTAACAAAAGGCCCCAAAAGGGGTTATGAACGATGTTTTATCCCAATCTTCCTTCTTGAGCTTGATCTGATGATATCCGGAATATGCATCCAAGAAACATAATAGGTCACTTCCAGCCACTGCGTCTATGATCTGATCTATCCTTGGTAGGGCAAACGGATCCTTTGGGCAATGCTTGTTGAGACTCGTATAATCAATGCACATCCTCCACTCATTGGTCTTTTTCATCACGAGTACCGGGTTTGCTAACCACTCCGGGTGAAATACTTCCATAATAAAGCCGGCTGTAAGCAGCCGTGCAATTTCTTCCCCTATAGCTTTCCTTCTTTCTTCATTCATTTTTCTCAGGCCCTGTTTCACAGGCCTGGACTTGGGATCAACGTGCAAACTGTGCTCTGCCAGTTCTGTGGGGATACCCGGCATATCGCTGGGCGTCCAGGCAAACACATCCTGATTCGAACGAATGAACTCCACAAGTGCTTTTTCCTGTTCGCTGTCCAAGTTAGATCCTATAGCAAATTGCTTAGAGGGATCTCCCTCGACAAAAGCCACCATTTTGGTGTCCTGCGCTGCCTTGAACTTCGCTCTCTCATCCTCAGTATTCGGCCTTTTTAACGCTGTTCTGTCATCCGGGTCTACTTGAGACCGGTAATATTTGAGTTCCTCTTTTCTGCAAGCTTGTTCAGCCATTGCCGCATCTCCTTCATCGCACTCAGCCGCTATATCCCGGCTCCCATGTATGGTGATGGTCTGCTTGGGACCCGGGAATTTTAGTTGTAGCTACACATAACACGGCCTGGCCATGAACTTAGCATAAGCCGGCCTTCCGAATAGCGCGTGATAAGAGCTGCGCAGCTTGACCACCTCGAAGGTGAGCCACTCGACCCGGAAATTGTCCTTCGATTCTCCAAAAGCTACCTCCAATGTGATTTTTCCCTCGGGGCACGCTGAGTGACCCGGTACTATCCCGTGAAAAACTGTTGAACTCTTATGTAGCTGGGACTCCTTGAGACCCATGCGTAGAAAGGTTTCCCAATATAAGATGTTGATGCTACTACCGCCGTCCATTAAGACCTTTTTCAACTCATAACCATTAACCTGCGGCGCAACCACCAATGCTAAGACTCCCGGGTGTTCTATCCTTTCCGGGTGATCCCTTCTGCTCCATGTAACATCCTGCTCCGACCATCTCAGGTATCTCGGAACGGTCGAGGCAACTGAGTTTACCGCCTTTTTCAGTATCTTTTTATCCTTGTTGGAAATTCCTGTAGTATGTACGTGGTATTGTCCCAATTGCTTGGAGTTGGCTTGGAAACCTCCAGCTCCCCCTGGTTATTACCCGGATTTCCGCCTGCCGGGTTACTGGCTGGGGTTGGGCCGTTGCCCGGGTTTCCACCCGGACCCGGTCCTCCTCCCCTACCTGCACCTCACATAGCTTTGTTTACTTCCTCGTTCTTCCATCTTTGTAGGTCCGCACATTGCTCCAATGAGTGATTAGCCGGCCTACCGTTCCTGCTGTGCTTTGGGCACGCCATTCTGAAGATATCCCAATTGTTACCCGGCCTTGGCGGTCCTTGATAATTTCCTCCGTTATGGTTTCCTCCATTGAAATTTCCTTTTGCCCTGGGTCTCGAAGACCCGGCTTCTGTGCTAGCGACAAACTCGGAGCTTCCCTCAAACGGGCGCTTGTTCTGGTTGTTCCCATTGTTACCTCCATTGTTACCCGGCGTTGATCCATTCCCGGTTCTTCCATTGTTACTTGTGTTTGCTTTTTCTTTCTTATCATCGACGTCCTCTTCTGTAGTATCCGTTGCGGCGTGTTTGTTGCATGCGTCCATTAATTCTCCCATCGTGACCTTTGAAGCATTCCAACTGGATTTCATGCGAGTTAACTTTTGCACTAAAGGTATGTACTTGCATGTCTTTGCCATAGCTTGTAACGCATCCTTAGGCTGAATATCTGTGGATAAGTGAAGTATCTCCATAACTCGGCGCACCCAGCTGCGCGCCGATTCTCCCTTCTTCTGGACGCACCGCTCTAGGTCATCAATAGTAAATAGCTTTCTGCACGTCCCATGAAAGTGCTTGATAAACGCAGTTTTCAACTCCTCCCATGACTTGATAGATCCTTCCGGTAGACTAGTGAACCATAGCTTTGCTGCTCCCTCTGACATCATCAAGTACATGAACTTGGCTTGAAGATTTTCAGACGCGTTTCGGATTGACATAGCCATCTCATAACTGCTCAACCATGTTTCTAGATCCATAGTCGGCTCATAATTCACTACCTTACCCGGTTCCTTGAATTTATCCGGGTAAGGCTCAGCCCTGATGTTATCCGACAGACACTTAGGCCCAGCGAGATTAATCGGAACTGGCCTTACTCGGGAAACGTGCGATCCTGCCGGGGGGTACGGCTGGACGCGGCACTGCTGCTGGTCCGTGCACCGCAGACCCGGCCGCGACTCTCCTATCTGGAACTGTCCACAATAGCTTGCGCCGCTGATGCTGCTGGTACGGCCTGGACGTGGGGAGGAGGCGGCATTTGCTGCTGCTCTGCCCTCCGCCGCGCTGAACTTGTCTGAATATTGCCGGTATTGACTCGTTGCTGGCTGATATATGGTGTCCCATGCATTCCACTTCTGTTATCCGGGTGGTTAACTTGCTGCGCCACCGCAGTGCGCAATAGATCTATCGCCCGCCGGGTCTCCTCTGCGTGGGGTGACTCTCTCACGGGAATTTGATTCAATGCGAGTGTTGCTGCGTACACATTATCCATGGGGTTGTTGTAATGACCTGCTGGCGTGCGAAATCGTGATGGTGGTGGTGGTGGTATTGTATTATCGGTGGTAACTCCAGTCTGTAATACGGGTAACCCGGCCTGCACGTTTACCGGCTGTGCTCCTCCAGTTGCGGGTTGATGTACAGTTCCTGGGTTCACCGCTGGAATCGGCTGATCCTGAGGTGTGATGAATAGTGCGGTCGGGTTTATGACTACACCCGTTGCCGGTAATCTGGTCTGGTGCCTTTGATGCACCCTGGTTGTCTCTTCTCGGAGCCGGTTCTCCAATGCATCCAGATCGCGCTGGCGCGCAGCTACCCCTTGTTTTTCTGCTTCCACCTGCCTTCTCTGTTGCTCCAATGCACGACGGGATACATCCAGATCCCTAACACGTTCCACCGCGTTTTCCGGGGTTATGACTGTGGCTAGAACGGTGGCATCCAGGATCAGGTTGTTGTTGAACAGGGCCGGGTGTTGCGGGTTTGAAGGACCCGCCCCTGGCGTCCGGTTTGCCAGATATCCGAACGTGTTTGCCTGCAACTCGCTATCCGCCGCACGGCTGGTAACTGATGCCGATTCTCCGTCGACCCGGGTTAAGTCCGGGTTTCCGTCAACCGTATTTTGCTGCTGGGCCAATGCTTGTGCTGCTCCGACGGCGGCCGCGGTCACGTTCCTCTGATTAAGATTGGTTGCGGGGCCGTGTAGACCGCGACCTGGCGCACAATGCTTGGCGCAGATTCGTATTCTTTCCCATCACTGCTATCTTCCTCGTACCGGTCCTCCAGCAGGTGCAAGATAGACTCGGTGTCATCTTCTCTCATAACCCGGCCACGTGGGGTCCATACTGGTTCCTCCGGCTGTTCCCTCTTCGCGGTGGGATCTTCTGTCGGATCTATCATCCCGACCGATTCCTCTCCATCAGACTGAACGCAGGTGGCCTCCCCTGACACAGAATCAAATCCAAAATCGTCAGGGATTGAACCGGACGTACGTACCATGCCGATGAAGACGTTGATCCGGCCGATTGTCACGACAGATCCGGATTCGAGCAGATCCGACTCTGGCCCCCAGCCAAAGTCGTCCACCATCTTCTCTCCTTCGGGGTTGGTGTAGATCTCGCCGACGACGAGGTTCTTCATGTTCTCCCGAGCTTCTCCCGTGATGTAAACACCCTTGGACGTAGGCCCCACGGTGGGCGCCAACTGTCGTGGGATAATCACGGCAGACATTACCGGGGGTAACTTGTCTTGGGGCAAATCGACTCTGGTGTTTGGGAGAGGGTTTAGCTCAAAGGAAACCATGGTGATATGCGATCTGGTAGCCGGCAATCAAGTCGCCGAGTCTCCAATCTGAATATATTATCCCAACTCTCGTGTTACAATGGATACTCGATACCTCGCAATCTAGCGATTATGTTCTTGCTCTCACTAAAAACCTTCTCTAACCTAACCCTAGGGACCGGTTTATATAATATCCGGACCCCCTGGCTTACTCTCCAAGGCGTACTCTGAATTCTACCCGGACACTGCTTACAAACCCTAAACTTCCTTACCGTAACCCACAATCCGGGTTACGAGGCCTACGTTCCTGGGCCTTCTAGAAGCTCCTTTATCCTAAGCCGGGTCTTGCGCAGCGACCTTTGGGCCGAGTTACTCCTTGGCGTTAGCCTACCGGGTTATCATCCCTCCATCAGTACGTGCATCCGGTTCAATCCCTGATGATTTTGGATATGATTCTGTGTCAGGAGAAGCAACCTGCGTCACATCGGATGGAGAAGAATCGGTTGGAACGGTGGATCCGATAGAAGAGCCCACCACGAAGAGGGAACAGCCAGAGGAGCGGCATGGACCCCGCGTGGCCGGGTCATGAGAGAAGATTATACCGAGTCTATTCTGCACCTGTTGGAGGACCGGTACGAGGAGGATAGTTGTGATGAGGAGGAATATGAGTCTTCACCAGGCATCATGCGCCAGGTCGCGGTCTACACGGCCCCTGCAACCAATCTCAATCAGGGGGACGTGACTACGGCCGCGGTTGGAGCGGCGCGAGCGCTGGCCCAGCAGCAAAATCCGGTTGACGGAAATCCGGTCCTGACCCGGGTCGACGGAGAATCGGCCTCGGTCACTAGGCGGGCGGTGGAAAGCGAGTTGCAAGCGAATATGTTTGGATTCATGGCGAACAGGACGCCAGGGGCGGGTCCTTCAAACCCACGACACCCGGCCCTGTTCAGTAACAATATGATCCTGGATCCCACGGTGCTAGCTACTGTGATAACCCCAGAAAACGCCGCGGCGCGTGCCAGGGATCTAGATGTTGCACGCCGTGCATTGGAGCAACAAAGGAGAGATGTGGAAGTAGAAAAGCAAGGGATAGCCACACGCCAACGTGAGCTGGATGCATTGGAGAACCGGCTCCGGGTTGAGACATCTAGGGCACATCAAAGATACCAGACGAGATTACCAGCAACGGGTGGAGTGCTAAACCCGGCCACGCTGTTCATCACACCCCAAGATCAACCAATTCCGGCTGTGAATCAGGAAACTGTACACCAGCCCGTGACCGGTGGAGCACAGCCGGCAAATGTGCAAACCGGGTTACCCACGTCGCAGACAGGGGTTGCTGTTGGCAATACAGCACCACCACCACCACCACCATCACGATTTCATACGCCACCAGGTCACTTCAACAACCCCATGGATAATGTATTTGCAGCAACATTGGCATTGGATCGAATCCCCGTAAGAGAGTCACCCCATGCGGAGGAGACCCGGCGGGCGATAGATTTATTGCGCACGGCGGTGGCTCAACAGGTCAATTACCCGGATAATAGGAGTGGCATGCATGGAACGCCGTATATAAGCCGGCATAATGGAAACACCGGTAATATTCAGACAAGCTCAGCGCGGCGGAGGGCAGAGCAGCAGCAAATGCCGCCTCCTCCCCGTAGACCAGCAACACCTGCAGTGTCAGCCGCGCAAGCTATCGTGGACAGTTCTCGAGCCAGGCGCGCAGCAGCCAGGTCTGCGGTACGAGGGCCGGTAGCGGTTGCACCCCCCGCCGCACCCGTTGCCGGGTCACATGCTTCCCGGGTAAGGCCAGTACCGGCAATCTTAGCCGGGCCCAAGTGTTTGTCAGACGCTATCAGAGCCGAGCCCTACCCGGATAAGTTCAAGGAACCGGGTAAAGTGGTGAACTACGAGCCGACTATGGATCCAGAAACCGGGTTGAGCAGCTACGAGATGGCTATGTCAATTCGCAACGCATCTGAAAATCTTCAAGCCAAGTTCATGTACTTAATGATGTCAGAGGGAGCGGCAAAGTTGTGGTTCAACAATTTACCGGAAGGATCTATCAAGTCATGGAGTGAGCTGAAGGTTGCTTTTATCAAGCACTTCCATGGGACGTGCAGGAAATTATTCACAATCGACGATCTAGAACGATGTGTCCAGAAGAAGGGAGAGTCGGCGCGCAGCTGGGTGCGCCGGGTTATGGAGATACTTCACTCGTCCACGGATATTCAGCCAAAGGATGTGTTACAAGCTATGGCCAAGACATGCAAGTATACACCTTTAGTGCAAAAGCTAACTCGCATGAAATCTAGTCGGAATGCTTCAGAAGTTACGATGGGAGAGTTAATGGACGCATGCAACAAGCACGCTGCTACGGATACCACAGAAGCGGACGTTGATGACAAGAAAGCAAAAGCAAACACAGGCAATAATGGAAGAACCGGCAATGGGTCTGCGCCGGGTAATAACGGAGGAAATAATGGAAATAACCAGAATAAACGCCCGTACGAGGGAAATTCCGAGTTTGTCGGGAACACAGAAGCCGGGTTTGCAAGACCCAGGGCAGAAGGAAATTTCAATGGAGGAAGCTTTAATGGAGGAAATTACCAAGGACCGCCAAGACCAGCTAACCATATGGAGGCCTTCAGGATGCCATGTCCGCATCACAGCAGGAACGGCAGGCCGGCAAATCATTCATTGGAACAGTGCGTGGATTTACAGAGATGGAAAATGAGGAAATACAGAAAGCATTGCGAGGCGCAGGCCGGGGGGCAGGACCGGGTCCGGGTGGTAATCCGGGCAACGGCCCACCCCCAGCAGGCAACCCGGGAGGCGGTAATCCGGGTAACAATCAGGGAGGAGCTGGAGGTTTCCAAGCCAACCCCAAGCAATTGGGCCAGTACCATGTTCACACCACGGGAACTTCAAACAAGGATAGAAAGATATTGAAAAAGGCAGTAAACTCGGTTTCCTCGGCCGTCCCGAGGTACCTGAGGTGGTCGGAGCAAGATGTAACATGGAGCAGAAGAGATCACCCGGAAAGGATAGAACACCCGGGAGTCTTAGCATTGGTAGTTGCACCACAGGTTAATGGTTATGTGCTGAAAAAGGTCTTAATGGACGGTGGAAGAAGCATCAACATCTTATATTGGGAAACTTTCTTACGTATGGGTCTCAAGGAGTCTCAGCTACAGAAAAGTTCAACAGTTTTTCACGGGATTGTGCCGGGTCACTCGGCGTGCCCTGAGGGAAAGATTACCTTGGAGGTCGCTTTTGGAGAATCAAAGGATAATTTCCGGGTAGAGTGGCTCACGTTCGAGGTGGTAAAGTTGCGCAGCCCATATCACGCGCTATTTGGAAGGCCGGCTTACGCCAAATTCATGGCCAGGCCGTGTTACGTATACCTACAGCTAAAAATCCCGGGTCCCAAGCATACCATCACCATACATGGGAGCCGGGATATAGCGGCTGAGTGTGACGAAGGAGACGCGACAATGGCGGAACGAGCTTGTAGAAAGAAGGAGCTCAAATACTATCAGTCTCAAGTAGACCTGGATGACAGGACAGCGTTAAAAAGGCCAAATACGGAGGTTGAGAGAGCAAAATTCAAGGCAGCACAGGATACCAAGATGGTGGCCTTTGTCGAAGGTGATCCCTCCAAGCAATTTTCTATAGGATCTAACCTGGACAATGAGCAGGAAAAAGCACTCGTGGAGTTTATTCGTTCAAATCAAGATGTCTTTGCTTGGACGCCCAGCGATATGCCGGGTATCCCTATAGAGTTAGCGGAACATAGCTTACATGTTGATCCCAAGTCTAGGCCCGTGAAGCAGGGCCTGAGAAAAATGAATGAGGAAAGAAGAAGGGCTATAGGGGAAGAAATTGCTCGGCTGTTGACAGCCGGCTTTATCATGGAAGTATTTCACCCGGACTGGTTGGCAAATCCGGTTCTCGTGATCAAAAAGAGTAATGAGTGGAGGATGTGCATAGATTATACAAGTCTCAACAAGCATTGCCCAAAGGATCCGGATAAAATCAAAGCTATCCAGAGTCTGAAAAAGCCGGAAAATTTGAAGCACGTTCAGAAGCTCACAGGGTGCGTAGCAGCGCTCAGCCGGTTCATATCCAGACTCGGAGAGAAGGCAATACCCTTGTACCGGCTCTTGAAGAAATCTGATAAATTCGTATGGGACCAAGAGGCGGACGAGGCGTTCGAGGCACTACAGAAGCAGTTATCTGAGGCACCAGTCCTAGCAGCCCCGGGCCCTAAAGAGCCCATGCTGTTGTACGTTGCAGCCGGGCCCCGGGCGGTTAGCGCAGTGGTTGTTGTCGAGCGCAAAGAGGATGGAAAAGATCACCCGGTCCAAAGGCCGGTTTATTACGTCAGCGAGGTATTATCGGAGGCAAAGCAACACTACCCAGATTGGCAGAAGTTGGTTTTCGGGGTCGTCATGGCCAGCCGAAAATTGAAACTCTATTTTCAGGAACACCCCATAACAGTGGTTAGCTCTATACCAATGGCGGATATCAACAGAAACTCGGACGCAACAGGTAGAATAGCCAAGTGGGCCATCGAGATGGGAGATTATCATATCAACTACGAGCCCAGGTCAGCAATCAAGTCTCAAGCTTTACTTGATTTCACCAATGATTGGACTCACACTAGCATGTCCACAATGACACCAAGTTCCGAGTCTTGGGTAATGCACTTTGACGGTTCCAAGCAGTACGAGGGATCAGGAGCTGGAGTGGTACTCACCTCACCTAAAGGAGATAAACTGAGCTACGTGTTGCAAATTCACTTCGATTGCTCCAACAACGTGGCCGAGTATGAGGCATTATTACACGGATTGAGAATAGCCAAGGAGATGAACATCAGGCGAATACGGTGCTATGGAGATTCGGATCTTGTGGTACAGCAGGTCTCAGGAACCTGGGATAGGAAGGATGCAACTATGGCAGCATATCGTAGAGAGGTGGACAGGGTTGCCGGGTGTTTTTTCGGGTATGAGGTGGAGCATATTGACAGGAGAAAGAACGAGGCAGCAGATGCACTCGCAAGACTCGGCTCGCGCAGAGAGCCGGTTCCACCCAACGTTTTCCTGGACAAGCTGTGGCGGCCATCAGTAAAAACCGAGTCTGAAGAAGAGGTGGCTAACAAAGACCCGGATTTGGAGCTCGTGGCCACAATACGCACTGTTCCCGAGTGGACAGAGCCGTTTCTGGCTTACCTATCACATGGCGAGTTACCACAGCAAGAGGTATTAGCAAGGCAAATTCTAAGGCGAGCAAAAGGCTATTCCATCATCAATGGGGAGTTATATAAAAGGAGTGCTGCAGGAGTATTTTTGCGTTGTGTAGCACCAGAAGAAGGCCGGAAGATCCTGAAAGAGATCCACGAAGGCGACTGTGGGCATCACGCATCCACATGATCCCTTGTGGCCAAAGCATATAGGCACGGTTTCTTCTGGCTCACAGCCTTAGCAGACGCGGAACGCTTGGTGGCAAGGTGCGATGGATGTCAAAGGTACGCTCGCCAAATCCATGTGCCGGCTATGGAGTTGCAAACAATTCCTTTAACCTGGCCGTTCGCCGTTTGGGGTATGGACATGGTTGGCCCCTTTCACACGTCACCTTGCAAAAAGACACATCTCTTGGTGGCTATTGATAAATTTACCAAGTGGGTTGAAGTTATGCCAGTTACCAATTGTGAAGCGGTTACGGCAGTCAAGTTCTTGAAAAGGATTATCTACCGGTTTGGGTATCCTCACAGCATAATTACGGACAATGGAACCAACATGTCCTTAGGCGAGATGGAAAAATTCTGTGGGAACAATGGAATCCGGCTTGACATAGCCTCAGTAGCCCATCCACAAGCTAATGGACAAGTGGAAAGGGCAAATCAGGAGTTACTTCGTGGGTTAAAACCACGGCTGCGAGTCACATGCATCAGAGCTGCTGGCGCATGGGTTGAGGAGTTACCATCAGTGGTTTGGGGCATCAACACCACACCTAACAGATCTACTCAGATGACACCGTTTTTCATGGTTTATGGTGCAGAGGCAGTATTGCCGAGTGATATCATCCATGATTCGCCTCGAGTGTCGGCTTACGTCGAGGTGGAGAACGAGAAGACCCGGCAGGACGCCGTGGATATGTTAGAAGAACACAGGGAACAAGCTTTGGAGAGATCAGCCATTTATCAGCAGGATCTGAGGAAATATCATAGCCGGCGGGTTAAAACCCGGGTCTTCCAGGAAGGGGACCTGGTTCTGCGCCTGGTACAGTCAAAGGAAGGAAAACACAAGCTACCCCCACCATGGGAAGGACCGTTCATTATAAGCCGGAATCTGCACAATGGGTCGTATTACTTGGTAGATGCAAGAGAAGAGTCGGCCACTGTCAATGACACCGCTCATACAACTACATCTATGCAAGAAAGAGAGAGACCATGGAACGTGGCTCAGCTGCGTCCCTACTACACTTAGAATAGACTAGATTCACAAGTGAAATTACACGATGTAACAGGCAGCAGGTTTCAGACGCACTCTTTTCGTATCCAGGGTACCTAAGGGGACTGGAGGGTTTTTAATGAGGCGGCTTGCTGACCTAACTTTTCTCATATCAATAAAGAGATGGTTAAACAATATTTTGTTCTTTTTTGTATGATCTTTGTCAAGTTTTTATATTCCTGTTGTTTTTCTATTTCTTGCCCATGTAAGTATTATTTATTGTTCTTAGTATGTTAGTTTTTCTAGTAAATTGCATATATCTAAGTCTTGGGGGCTGATTGCTTGAATAGCACAGTTGCAAACTCAAAGACCCGGCCGTGATGCCATTGTGTTATAAGGGCCGATTACTTGTAATAAGTACGGCTGCAAGCTTATAACCGGACAATAGAGCCAAATTTTCTTGACTTTTCTTGCTTAAGCTCGATGTGACTCGCACAAAAGTGGCATGCTTTGCTAGCGTATAATTACAATCAGCCATGATGCCCAATGGGACTTGCCTGACCCTGTCTTTATACAGCTATAGCAGCATTGATCATCCACGCGAAAGCCGGCTTATAGTAAAAGAAGGTCAAAAGGGTCATATAAACCACAAGGTATGCAGAGTACAAGGCTAACACCCGGGAACTCAAGATTTATTAAGCATAACTTCAAACCTATGCGAGCAGCTCTAGGGTTTGGGCCTTAGCTAAACAATTTGTTCTTCTGAAAAAATCCAACACCCTACACTCGGAAATTCGGGTCTTGGGGACTGGGGCCTAACCTAACACAACCAAACAGTTGGTTCCACTTTGCTACCCCCTTCCGACTCACGTAGAGGGGCCAGAACGGCAGTTCCGCCTTTTTCCCCAGCGGGGGCCTATGGTTTCTCCGGAGGGGGGCTCCGTATCGTATGAATGCCACCAAATCCCGTGGTATGACATACCATGTGTGTTAGAGTGTCATGGTCTTGGATACCTGAGATTACCTCAATCTCTGTGTTAGGGTTTCACCGGTGTCAGATTCTCTCTCGCGGGTTCCAGGACTAATTTACGAGAGCCTGAAACTCCCGGGTGTGACGGAACTGGGGGAATCTCGCCAAGAGGTGGGCCCTACAGTTCTCTTGGGTGTTCCTTGGGCCTAACCTAACACAACCAAGCAGTTAGTTCCACTTTGCTACGCACTTCCGACTCACGTAGATGGGCTAGACCGGCAGTTCAGCCTTTTTCCCCAGCGGGGGGCTATGGTTTCTCCGGAGGGGGGCTTCGGATCGTATGAATGCCACCAAATCCCATGGTATGACATACCATGTGTTCTAGAGTGTCATGGTATTGGATACCCTACATTACCTCGCTCTCTGTGTTAGGGTTTCACCGGTGTCGGATTCTCTCTCGCGGGTTCGAGGACTAATTAATTAGAGCCCAAAACTCCCGGATTTGGAGAACTGGGGGAATCTTGCCAAGAGGTGGGCCCTACAGTTCTCTTGGGTGTTCCTTGTGCCTAACCTAACACAACCAAGCATTTAGTTCCACTTTGCTACCCCCTTCTGACTCCCGTAGATGGGGCAGAACGATAGTTCCGTCTTTTTCCCCAGCGGGGCTATATGGTTTCCCCGGAGGGGGCTCCAGATCGTCTGAATGCCACCAAATCCCATGGTACGTGTACCATACCATACCATGTGTGTTAGAGTGTTTCATGGGTCTGGGATGCCCAAGAGTCTCTCGCTCTCTGTGTTAGGGCTTCACCGGCGTCAGATTCTCTCTAGCGGGTTCTAGGACTACTTAGAGCACGAAACTCCCGGATTTGACGGAACTAGGGGAATCTTGCCAAGAGGTGGACCGTAACATTTTCTTTGGTATTCCTTGTTCCTAACCTAACATAACCAAACAGTTGGTTACACTTTGCTACCCCCTTCCGACTAACATAGAGGGGCCAGAACGACAGTTCCGCCTTTTTCCCCAGTGGGGCTATGGTTTCTACGGAGGGGGCTCCGGATCGTATGAATGCCACTAAATCCCATGGTACGACATACCATGTGTGTTAGAGTGTGTCATGGGTATTGGATTCCCAAGAGTCCCTCGCTCTCTGTGTAAGGGCTTCACCGGCATCAGATTCTCTCTAGCGTGTTCTAGGACTACCTAGAGCCCGAAACTCCCGGATCTGACGGAGTTGGGGGAATCTTTCCAAGAGGTGGGACCTACCATTGTATTGGGTGTTCCTTCAGCCTAACCTAACAGAACCAAGAAATTGGTTCCACTTTGCTACCCCCTTCCGGCTCATGTAGATGGGGCAGAACGACAATTCCGTCCTTTTCCCAGCGGGGCTATGGTTTATCCGGAGAGGGGGCTCCGGATCGTCTGAATGCCACCAAACACATTACACGCCAAACCACGTGTGCTAGAGTGTGGCATGGGTGTATTCCAAAGATTCACTCGCTCTCTGTGTAAGGGCTTCACCGGCGTCTGATTCTCTCTAGCGGATTCCAGGACTACTTAGAGCCCGAAACTCCCGGATTGGACGAAACTAGGGGAATCTTGCCAAGAGGTGGACCCTAAAATTTTATTTGGTGTTCCTTGTGTCTAAGCTAACACAGCCAAATAGTTGGTTCCACTTTGCTACCCCCTTCCGGCTCACGTAGAGGGGGCAGAACGACAGTTTCGCCTTTTTCCCCAGCGAGGGGCTATGGTTTCTCTGGAGGGGTGCTCCGGATCGTATGAATGCCACAAAATCCCATGGTATGACATACCATGTGTGTTAGAGTGTCATGGTCTTGGATACCCGAGATTACCTCACTCTCTGTGTTAGGGTTTCACCGGTGTTGGATTCTCTCTCGCGGGTTCCAAGACTAATTAATGAGAGCCCAAAACTCCCGGATTTGGAGAACTGGGGGAATCTTGCCAAGAGGTGGGCCCTACAGTTCTCTTGGGTGTTCCTTGTGCCTAACCTAACACAACCAAGCAGTTAGTTCCACTTTGCTGCCCCCTTCCGACTCACGTAGATGGCCAGAGAACGGCAGTTCCGCCTTTTTCCCCAGCGGGGCTAGCTATTGAATCTGCATGTTTTCTTTCAAAAAAATCGGGGAAATTGTTTTTATTCTTTCAGATCAAATGGATGGATTATCTTGTGGTTAAGTTATTATTATTCTGTATTAATTGTTTCTCTTTCCATTTCAAATTATTTTTCTTATCTTTTGTGAAATGTTTTGGGCAACTTGCGCCAGGTCGGCCCTTTATTGCGCGGGAGACGCATCGTCAAGCCGTCAACCCCTTCGGGAAGGCGCCCTTTAATTGCGCTCACCTCCCCCTCTCTCTCTCTTCTAGTCATATCACTCGCTCTATCACTCTCACCGCCTACCTGAGCTTCCCCTCTCTCCTTCGGCGGGTTTTCTTCCGCAGGGACATCGACAGCACCGCGGTGACCATCCTCGGCGGGAAAGGAAGGCCAGGCCTCCTCTTCCTCCCTTGGCAGGCAGGATCTTCATCGGCTTATTTTCAGATCACCGCGTGCGTCGTCCCGTCCTCTTCGAGGGCTTTGGCAATGGCGTTAAGATGATATCTAACATTCTTATCCCTTGTATGTATCGTAGATCTGTAGATTGAGCTCGATTTTTCTCTGTAGCACGACATGCACGGTAGATCTACATGTTTTTACCGTTCATTCTGCGTCTCTGCTTTGTATTTTCTCCCGTAGACGTGGTTTTGTTCTATGGCTTAAGTTTGGGATATCCGGCACGCTTAGTTCATCTATTTCCACCATGATTTCGATAGGTTATGTTTTAATTCCGTACCCGATTTCGGTGCTTCAGTTAGATTAGGCTTAGATTTGGGTTTTTTTTGGGTTCACGGCTTAGATTTGGTATTTTTGCAAGGTTATTTCAATTTTGACCAAATTATTAACACTTTGGCTAATGATTTACCGAGGCCAGGTGCTAGTAGTGACTATACTTGTACTTAGAAATTCTGAGGTCAGATTCATTTTTTATGTGCATTTTCAATTATTCCACCTGTTTTTCTTTTGTGTATCCTAATTTATAAACATGATGAATGTCCTCCTAGTTATATGCCGATGATTAAACTAGGCCATGGTAAAGGCCGAGAGAGTGTCTATAATACCTTGTAGTGTATACAATTTGAGTATTTGTATTCGTATATGCTATTATAGGCTCCCGCTTGGCCTTGGTTTGCATGGTAATGATATCTGAGGCTCGTATTACATTTGTTTCTATTGTTCCACATTTCTTTGCCTTGAATGTCCTCCTTGTTATATGCCGATGATTTAAACTAGGCCATGGTAAAGGGAAAGAGAGTGTCTATAATACCTTGTAGTGTATACAATTTGAGTATCTGTATTCGTACATGCTATTATAACCACTCCTTTTTCCCGTGGAACGAAACTCGCCTCCAACTGGGCCTATTGGGTCGGGAACAAATATCCGCGATGGAACATATAAGAAACATCGAGATGGACCGCGTCCTTCGAGAGCAAATTCCACTTTTCAGCCATCCGCGACGGAAACAACACGACATTATCAAAATGTGCCGCTCAAAACGTTCCAGATCGCGCGGAATTTGGTAGTGAATGTGTATGGGAGATGTGGCAAACTTAGCATCAAGAGAAGATTTATATTCCACAACATGTCTTTCAAGAAGACTCTTAAGAGCACTTGCACCGGTGGTAGCACGAGCTTATTCAATAAAATCATCACTCAGTTCAATATAAGTTTCATCAAGATCATCAATAAGCTCAGTTGAATTAACATGTGTACCAATATTTTCAACATAAATTTCAGCATTTTTCATTTGTTTGGATCTAGCAATAGTAGCATCTACGATAGGACCTAGAGAACCATTATCATCAAGCACAGTAGAAGCATCATGAAAAGTATTAGAAGCATTCTCAGACTCAGCAGAAGTAATAGTACATGTAACATGTGGTGGAGTAAGAAGCTTACTCATCACAGACAGTGAATCAAGAGCAGCAAAGGTGTTCAAAGTTGTACCTCTTCTTGTAGTGGATGGTAATAATAGGAACTTTTCTATCACGAGTCTTTCCCATGATGAATGGCTAGCAGCAAATAATATCACGATCAAGTGAGCAAATAAATAAAGCTATGCCCCCAGGCAACGGCGCCAGAAAATAGTCTGGATGACCCACAAGTATAGGGGATCGCAACAGTCTTCGAGGGAAGTAAAACCCAAATTTATTGATTGGCAAAAGGGGAGCCCACGAATATTTATATGCCTTAACAACCGAGTTGTCAATTCAGCTGCACCTGAAAGTAGACTTGCTCTCAACAATTTATTAGTGGTAACAGTTTTATAGCAGCAGTAGAAATAAAATAACAGCAGTAGTAAAATAGTAGCAGCAGTAGCAATCGCGGAAAACAACGGTATGGGAAGTACCGTAGGCATAGAGGGAATGGATGGACGGGCGTTGCATGGATAACATAGGTCATGTAATAATAATAACATGGGCATTGCAGATAATAATATAAAGCATCAAACATGTAGTCAAACCATAGGCATGTGTTCCAATATAGTCATACGTGCTCGCAATGAGAAACTTGCACAACATCTTTTGTCCTACCAGCCCGTGGCAGCAGGGCCTCTAGGGAAACTACTGGTAATTAAGGTGCTACTTTTAATAAAGCACCGGATCAAAGCATTAACACTTTATGAACACACGTGATCCTCACATGACAGCCATCCCCTCCGGTTCTCCCAATTTCTGTCACTTTGGGGCCTCGGGTTCCGGACAACGACATGTGTAAAACAACTTGCAGATATGATCAAGAAACATAATTATACTCATGAAACAATAACATGTTCAGATATGAAATCATGGCACTCGGGCCCTAGTGACAAGTATTAAGCATAACTCATGGTTGGTTTCGACATATGTATATCTTTGTTGAAGAAGATAATTCAAAAGAAAATAATATAGTTTTCTTTTCTTGTAGATATTGCATGTCCAAGAGGTTTTGTAAAACTTGTTTAGAAAAGAAAGTTTTTCTTTGCAAAACTTCTTGAAAACAACTTCCACCTTTTCTCATTCGTATCTCACAGGTAAAAGTTTCCTCTTTCCAGTACCTCATAGGTACAAATCCCTTTTCAAAAACATCCTCTTTGAAACCATTGACACAATACTAGCTACATGGCCATTAAACTGTCCATATCCGAGGACGTGGCTATTCCGAATAGTTTAACTCTACAGAGGTCTACTCAATCCACAAGATCCAGAACATCCGTCGTGAACAACCACAAACTGTCTCTGAAAGTATGCGAACATCAGATAACTGATTCTAACCTTCCACTATGTTCATGATAGTAAATGAATATCTCTTCCATTGAGTTTATTCTCCCCGGCATCATGTCGCACACAGCCATGACAGGAGACCCAACTGCTGCGGCCGGAGGGAAAATTAATCCCACACTTTGCATGCCTCGTGTTTCATAACTTGGCGACATTTAGGTTCAAGGGATCGCATCCCATATAGAAATTTGAGATAGAGCACACAATAACAATAATAAGTTTCCATCCAAGCCCCTTGCCCATGTTGGGGTAGAGTGGCAGTACGATAAAGGCTGTCCGGCGAAGACTAGGTTATGTGTAATTTTTTAAAACACTTTTTTTTTCCAAAAATGACCACCTCACAATCCTCACGTTGACAAGGCTCCGCCTTTCCACCGGGTTTTTTCATAAAGCCTTTGTTTTGCAGAAGTCATATTTTTAGGGTGTCCACTTAGGGACTTCATGTTATTTTATTTCTGGTGGTAATAATACCATATGGTGGCTATGGGCTTGGTAACACGAAGTTTTAACTACTTGCATGATATTAACTTATATAATATTAATAGTAGTAATAGCCACAACAAAAATAATTTTGTTAATCAAAGTTTTTGGTAAAACTTCAAAGTAAAAAACATGCATGATAGATAATGATAAGTGTAGTAGCAAGCATCAGGATGGCTTGCCGCATAAACTTCTTGTGTCCCTGGCTTTGAAGTAGCTTGAACTTGACACACAGCTCTACAACTCCTTCTTCATCTTCTTTGTTTTCTAACATCGTAAAAGAAAAAGACACACACTCGGAACAAAATTAAGGCAAATAATAATACAAGGTAACCCATATAGCAAACAAACTTATACTAGTGCAACCACAAAACGGTCATCGAGAAAACTACCACACAAACACACCTGGTATAAATGCCATTACTAGAATACTTATGGTTGGAAAACCATACTCCTCATCCTAAACATCATAGGTTGAGTGGGTTTACCACTCTCATACCAAGACATTGAAGAGGCTAAAAATAGCCTTTGGTCACAAGGGTGGGACTACAAAAGTAATAACAAACATGCAAAGCAATACCCATGCTAGTGGGTATTAACAACAACACATGCAAGCATCACTAAATAAGTTTATCACTAACCCCTTGAATATATAACTAAATAAGACAAGTCACCACAATAGCACTGGTACCATACTCATGCTAAAGTAACCACTCAGAATATTTTACATCGCAAGCAAACCATAGATGAACAAGGTAGTTACTGACTATGCTCATACCTACACAAAGACTAAAGAAACACTCAATCATAAATGTAGCTAAACAAACCAGTGGCTCAACCACTTGTAACAAGTCATAAGACACACCCTAGAACACAAACATCATATGAGATAAATATAGCTAGAATTAGGATAATAGCTGGGGTTTACTAATAGCATACTAGTATGAAAGAGTACTACACATGCATGACTAAAAAGTAGTGTACTCCTCAATTAATACCACTAGAACCAAAAGAGTCATGTCAAAATAACAGGAGTGGAAACATGTTAAACAAGCTAGGCTAAACATACTCCAATAAACATAGGAAGGCAATAATAATAGAGCAACTCATAATTTCTAGGGGTACCACTAATACAATAATAGAGAAACAACCAATACTACAAGAATGCATTTTCCCTAACAAGCCACACATGCTTATGAGCATCCAATTAACAGAAACATACACCTTACACATGCTAGTAAATAATTATACCAAAACTAATTCTATGATACAACTACTCAACAAGAATTAACCAAGTCTAATTAACCATGCTTTTCTAACAACCAAAGAACAAGCATCAAAGTGGCATGCTATAAAACAAGTAGCTATGCACTCAACTCATGCTCAAGTAAACACTTTCTAAAATTAAGCAACTCAAGGGAATTTCTATCCACACATAAACCTCAACACTAGGAAAATTCCTATTAGTTGCAAACACTCAATTTTATCAAAGGCAATATTCCAACTCTTCTTAATATGATATTCACAAGGGAACACCACATCATAAATGGTACCTCATCTACACATACTAGGAGTCACAAGATAGTACTAAACACTTCAACAAATCTAGTAGGGCAATAGTCCATTTTCCTTGGTGGAAAATACTAAACAAAACACAGAGTGATAAATGCCTCTGACAAGTGTGTGTATGGTAAGGAAATTATATTCCTAACCAAAATGCAATGGAATCAGTGGGTGTTCCACTATTATACCAAAACATTAAGAGGTCACAATGCCTCTGGTCTCACTTGAGAAAATAATAATCCACCAAAACAAACATCACAAAACTACTCATACTAGTGAGAACAATAGAGTGAAATAAAACAACAATGCTACTCATGTTTTCCTATGAAATAAAGTGCAAGATAACAGAGGTGATACTCTCACACTATGTAACATCCCAAGTATGAAAATATCCCTTAGAATGTTTGATTTCATGTTTAATTAAAGTATTGCATCATGTCATCATGTTTATTCCCTTGTTTACATTTGTTACTATTTGTTTTGCTTCTGTTTTTATTCTGTTTTCATAATTGAATTTCAAACAAATTCAAATGATGTGTTTCATACTTGTCATGCTACAATATTTTTCAAATAAAAATTGCAATCCAAAGTCTCATTTTATTTCCAATCATTCCATAAAGATCAACTAGTAAAATGGTGGTTTTATTTCAATTAAATAATTCCAAATTGCTTCCAAACTCCAATTCAAATCAACAAACAGCACCATTTTCAAATTGTGAAAAATACCAAAACAAATGTAATCTTTTGTTTCCAAGTAAACTCATTTGATCACCCTATTTTAAAATATTGTCTCAATAACCAATTAATCATAAAGTTCAATCAAATTCCCTCCAAATTCAAACAGCACCAAATTCCAAGTCAAAAAAACTACCAGACCATTCTAATATTTTAATCCAATCAATAATAGGGTTCACCCTATTAAATTTGTTGTTTTCAAATATTAATCAATTAATTTGCAAATTATTCAAATTCAAACCAATGTGCAAACAGCAAACATAAATTTCAATTTTTCAAAAACCAAAGTGGACACTGGTAGATGTTGCCCTAATAAGCCCACATGAATTTTTTCCAATTTTTTCTAAACTCTAAACCCTATCATTTTCTTCCATTTCTGTTTGCTACAAAAAAAAAACAGAAAAGCAAAAATAGAAAAAAAGAAAACAGCGCGCGGCAGCTAACCTAGCGCTAGCCAGTCCACCCTTACCTCCCGTGCAGCCCGGCCTGCAGCGTGGCCCGAAAACGGTTCGCAGCGCGCCCCCCTCTTCTTTCCCATGTACGGCGCGGAATCGCGCGGTGCCACGGCGGCAGACGACCCCGTCGACGGCCAGGAGCTCGCCCAGCACCCTATAAAGACCCCCTAGGGCACAGCGCGCAGCCCTAGAACCCTAGGCTCCTGTTTCCCTCGAGGCCGCCGCCGTATTTCATCTCCCTCGCCCTCTGAATCTCTCCGCCGCCACTCACCGGAGTTCTTGTCTGAATCTCCGACCACCACAGACGACATGGCCCTCCTCCACCCTACCTAGTCCCAGAAACCAAACCACCGCTTGCTCCTCTTCCGCTTGGACACCTCCAGGAGCTCGGTGTATCTCTCTATCGACGCCGCGGTCCTCGACGTCTCCGGCCACCGTGGCGCCACCTCTGAATCCTTTCTCGCCGTCGACGCTGCCGTACCTCTCGACGTGATCTGACCACGGGGATCGAAACCCCGTGCTCCCCTCGACCGCCTGGACATCCCCGCTGAGCTCGTCACCGTCTGGAACGCCGCCGCGATCTCTGCTGCTGCCGCGGCGTCCACCTCGCCGTCGACCATCTCCTGAACCCCACGGTGATCACCGCCTATCTCCTCCCTCTCCCACCTCTGTATCTGCTCGCACGCACAGCGCACACGGTCTGCACCCCAGCAGCAGCACGGCACAGCAACACCCCGGTGATCACCGCCGGCGAGCGTTGGTCTCTGTCAGAGTTTCAGGCTTGGTTTCGCTCGTCAGTTAAGTTCAGTTAACGAGCAACACTTTATCCTTTCCGCGCGTGGTTAACTGACAACAAACGCGACACACCCCACTAGTTCAGTACCGCGCACGCTAGCGAGAGGTTCCAGGATCGAGTCATGGCTCTCCCCGGGATAAAATCCCACTTTTTGCCCGCAGCGCTGACAGGGAGGGCCCCCTGTCAGCCACCCTTGTAGCCACGCAAGCACAGCGAGACCCTAGACCCCCCTGGCAGTGTCTAGTGTAGGTTCCAGTGCGGTAACAAATGGTTTTAACATTTTCTGTTTTCAAAAACAAGCCCTTTCTTTTTACAGTTTGGTCCCTGAAAGTAATTTGACAATAACTTTAGTTTTATAATTCCAAATAACAAAAATAAAATATGTGCACTGGTCTAAATTTAATTCTCTATCTAATGGTAGCATTTGTTTCCTGTTTTGAATTTTCAAAATGCAATTCAAATTTGAATTCAAATAATTCAATTGCCATTTGCCAAAATTCATAACTAATTCATTCTTAATCCAAATAATGCAAATAAAATATGTTTTCATGCTATTTCAAATAACCTTTTCAAATATAAATTTTGTTTCATGGTTTGAATAATTTAAATTGCCTAAATAATTTAAACCTTGTTTAAATTATTTAAATTTGATAAAATCATAACTTCCTCAAATTAAATTATTTTTAAACATGCAAAATATGTTTTCCAACTAGAAAAGTATAAACTTTTCCAATGTGAATTTGAATTTATGTTTTGAACAAATAAAATTCAAATAAAATTCATGCTTGTTTTAAATTCAATTAAAACTTGTTTAATATTCTTTAAGTCATAATAAATTCATCCTAATTCCTTTTTCCATATTTGAAACATGTAATCCAACTAAAATTTGGTATTCTTTTCAAATATGAATTTTGTTATTTGTTTTGAGCATTTTAAGTTGATGAAAACAACAAATACTTGTGTGACATCTTTAAGTAACCAAAAATCTCCAAACTTAATAAATGATTTCCAAACATGTCAAATTCCTTTTTCCCTTGCATCTATTATTGTTATTTTGTTGTTATCATCATGCATGCATCATGCTAAGCAAACTTTCACATGGTAATAAATTGTAGATCATTTGTTTCCACTTAATTCATGGACCTTTTCCATATACAATCTCATTGCATATGTGTCCATTTAAATTGTGTTACCATGTCACTTAGTTTATTTTGATGCATCTATTAAATTGACATGCATCATCCCATGATTGTGCACTATGCCATGATATTGATTGTTTATCTTTCTGTCTTGCTTGTTTGCTTCTTCTCGAATAGACGACGACGTTGAGACAGACGATCTTTACAGCACCCCTTCTGAGGATCTAGCTCAGTACCAGGCTGCTGAGTTTGCAGGCAAGTTACCACTCACATGAACCATTGTGTTCCTTTCAACCTGGGTTACCGATACTTTCCGTTGTCTATTTTGCTAGCCCTATGTGTAGTTGTTTCTGTTACGAACCTATCACATGAATCCCTTAACCCTGATATTGCCTCACCTCCACTCCTACAACCCTATTGTTTGAGCCAGTGTCTTAATAGCATGCTTAGGTTGTTTTGCTCGAGTCTGTTACCCGTTACTTTCTGTTACTATATTTTTATTATGTTCTGGGGCTCGATGTTTAATAAATCAATCATGCTAATGTTATTGTTAAATAATAATTTGATGATAAGGCACCGGCAGGAGGCCCTGTGTGGTTTTGAGGCCTGCTAGTGTCGACCCTAATAGGAAAAGGGTCTTGTCTACTGATCCATGATGAGCGCACTACCCGCATGTGGGAAGCGAGTATGGGCGCCCCCCTCAATTTGATTCGATTTGCATCTCGTCCAAATCGCCTCATTTAGTCCGTGTTTTCCATTTGCCGCATGCATGTTTTTGCGAGCCCAGCGCAGGGTGGAACTTTTGTAGTCGGCATATAGGGGGACACGGTCTTAGAGTGCTATGAGGGTCCCTTTTCTTCGGGGCTTGATTAGCCGTGCGCCCAAGGTGCTTTGGGCTTGATGCGAAGAAGAGTTGAGTTGTGTTGAGTGCCACGCTTGGTGGGAGGCATCCCATCTGGCGGGGTATTCTTACGTGTACGGCCAAATTGGTGCAACCCTGCAGGGATAAATCTTCTCGAGAAGCCGTGTTTTCCGCGGTTATGGTTAACTTGGTGAAAGTACTGGCTAACAAGTACTCAGGACAACTTAAACCTAATGATTCATAATCTCACAATCAATGATTAACAACTTGCCTAGTAATAGGATTATTGACACAATAACTTGATTCATCTTTAATCCAACTGTGTGAGTTATCCTCGGATTGCTTCTTTGGATAAGGGGCGAGATCCAGGATGGGTTTGTTTGAAGTTATCTTTCAGTTGGTTACAATACTCGATCTTATCTTCTTTCTGTTAGCCGGAAGTGGTAGAATCTCAGTAGTTGGTTAGCGCAGCCAGTTGCAGCATCTTTTATATCCCCTTTTCTTCCGTTGAACCCAAGGCATCTGTGCTTGGTGTTGAAGGGCTACACTTTGGTGAACTGTGAGTCTTGCTTGCCAGTACGTCTATGTACTGACCCCTTTGGAGCTGTGGTTTCTGCAGACTACGCTTACGAGGATCCAGGTGACGGCTACTACGTGGAGTTTGACGAGGCTGCTGACGAGTAGGTAGCGGACCCGGGCAGTATCCGAGACTACGTGGATGGGCTCCGTCTTTATTTCAGTTCCCGGCTTCTTAAGCCTATTTGGATTTGTCTGTACTCAGACCCTTTGAATGCTTCCGCTGAGATGTAATGATGTTATGTTGGGACATGTGTCCTCTAGATGATTGTATTTGCTATCTCTGCTCTAGTGAGAGCTATTTGCAACTTATTTCAATCTTTTGTGTCTTAGAGATATGTTGTGCTATCATTCTGTTACAACCCGTTGACGTACCATGTGTGTTTGGTATGAAGTACGTCAATGGTAGTGTCCTGATTTCTATGGGATGGTTTACGTCGACGCTGAACAGATAGGGGTTGGTTGTCACACATGCGTGTGTTGGCCTACTCGTAAGAGGACGCGGGTGCCGGTAAGCCCCGTAATCCAATCTACTACTGTTCAACGGAACGACGAGTATTCTTTAGAAGTCCGGGTGCGACACACTATCAGTACCAAAATGGTACTGGACCAAACATATCAATCGTAGAAATGAAGCTACTAAACCTATAGTCATTACACCACAATTTTCTAATACACAAGAAAAACTAGAAAACCACTATGTCTACCCTAATCATCATAAGAATCACACAATAAACCAAATGTCTTCTAACATGCTAGTTATGTATGAAAAGATCAAGCAACAGAAAGTAACACATTTACACATTCTATAAAAGATAACTTTATCACAAAAACATTTACTACAAATTGTTCACACAAGAATTTAATAAAAGCAGAAAAGTTTAAAAACTAGTTATGCACACCAAAATTATTCTATGGCTCTAAAAATTATGCCAAGCTAGGATTAGGTGTATCTGAGCATACAAAAACTTATCCAATTGGATCCACATCAAAAATCATTTTTAAACTTCCTACAAAGTTCCTAGAAATGCCGACTGGACATTTACCAAAATACATGGCATTTTCTAAAAGAAACTTGCCTTGATGCAAGGTCAGGTCCTGCTAACAGATATCACCAAGGGATACTCAAAAAAAATTATTTTGACCAAAAAGGATTCATATTTTTAAAGTTGTGCTGAAAAGGGTTTAATAGACAGTCTCTGGCATTTGAATTACTACTGCAAAAATAAACCACCAAATCCAGATCTACCACTCAGATGTGTTTACGAAAATGGTCAGCTACAAGAATGATTTTTTGTTTGAATAAAATCCCCATATTTCTATTTTTCCTAGGCTAAAAGCTAACCTCAATATTTCTTGAATTTTCTAAGAAGAATTAAACACACAGCGCACGGGCCGGATCCAATCAACTCGGCCCAACTAGCGCGCAAGGGGGCCCAAGCGCGTGCGCGCACTATGGTGCGTGGCAAAGGTCCCTTTCAAAGGGAGCCGTAGATCTTAAGATCTACGGTCCACGACGCTTCTTCCTCCTCTCCTCTCTCTCTCACATCGGACATGGCCGAGAAACGGCGGCGGCGCTGCTCACCAAGGGGAGTTGCTGAGTCGTGGCGCGGGGTCGTGGGTTTTGCTGGATGTCGGGGCAGTGGAGGGGTGCAAGCAGCCACAGCCGGGATGGCTCCAATCGGCGGCGGCGAGCTGCGGGTCCGCGGCGGTGACAACGACGACGTACCTGCAAACGATTGAGCACGAGAGGGTGTCAGGGGTGCGTGCACGTCGCGTTGGGCACGGATGCGTGCTCTCCGCGTGTGTCCACTTCGTGCAACGGTTTTCTAGGGGTGTAGGGTGGGCAGGGACTGCAGCTGGGCGGCGTTGGGAGTTGGACACGGTGGTGGCATGGCCACAGAGGCCGTGCACTGTGTGCCCAACCCATGTCTCCCTCTCTCTGTCCCCCACTCTTCCATCTCGTTTCTCTTCCTGTCTAGACAAGCAACAAACGAATCCAATGCACCACATCCGTGTACAAACATATGTTAACATATTTGGCAAAGTCCCACCTCATGATTTGCACAAAAACCTAATTAAACAATTGATCAAAGTTCTGTAAAAATACAGATTCAGAAAGTTCAGTTAAAAGACTTAGAAGCAAATGGAAACATCAAAAAGTCCATCATGTTTTCAAGAAGCAAATGGTTTCCAAAATTTGAATTCTAGGTTGGAGATTGTTAAACATGTTTTTAACTTTCAGAAACATCTTTTGGAAACATTTTTGGAATTGTGGAAGGCCTTGAACACAAAGTGGAAAAAGGCCTACTTTCTGTTTTTCTCTGTTTTCCAAATAATCTATTTTTCTGTCTTATTTTCTCTCCACAAAACAAACATGCAAATGATTGTTTTCAAACTCCACAAATCAAAAAAAGTTTATAGATTTGTAGTCCATATATCAGAGAGAAATTATATGCCAAAAAACATAAAATTGGATTCTCTAATGTATAGATAACAAGTGCTAAAAAGTGATACTTGGCTAGTTTTTCTGAGATAAAACTTAATAGAAACATCAAAGGAAAGCATCCAATTTTTCAATTGCCATTTTTTTTCTTGATTCAAACGAAGACAAATAATAATGCTAAGTTGAAAACAACCTTGGTCCAACACTTGGGACAAAAATTCATCAAAGCTTCATATGGAAAACATCACAGAAACAATAGTAATCAACAGGAAAAATAATATTTGTTTTGAAAGAAAATAATCCTTGCATTGCTTATATGACTATTGTCATATACACATGTGGGTCCACACAAACATGTTGAGATAAAAAAATTGTTGGCCCACATTTTTGTCTCCCTTTACTACAGTACAAGGATCCAAAAACTGTGGTGTGACAGGGTCTCCCAACGAACGTGTGCTCACACGCAAGCAACGTATCAGTGTGCACCAGCCAAATTTATGTCCGGCACCCCCAGCCCACCCACAAACTTGGCGCCTGTCTGGGGGCGCCGAACATCGTCCGCTCATCGCACCCGATAGGTGGGGGCCACCCGTCTTAGAGACAAGCCCGCACCGGGGCATGAGTTAAGGTGTCGTGCAAGCAGCCGGTCTGGGTTAATGTCGCTCGTTAGTTCCAATGCGACGGGATGCCGGCCTGCAGCACGCCTAGCAGTTACACCGCGAAACAAGTCCGCAGTTACGTGCCAGCGATCCTCCAAATGACGGAGCAATTCTGTTGTTACAACGCTCGCCGGCGCAGTTGGCTGACGCCCGCAGAGCGCCACCTCCCCAAAAACGACGACAAACAGCATAACCGGGGATGCTCGATCGATCAGTTCGAGCAGGAGCGGCAGGCTATCCTCAAGCTCATCGACAGCCCGGACGTACTCCTCTCGTGGCACAACGCCATCGGCCGCCGCCACTTGTGGGGTCGGACTGACCACACTGTGGCCAGGCCGATCGAAGCCACGAGGTGGCACGCCACGACGGGGAACGTCCTCCCGCTGCCACTGTCGCGCCCCATCCGCGACGAGCCATGCCTTTGTTGAGTCCAAGGCATTGTCATCCGCAACAAGCCATGCCGCCGCACCCCTCCCCGCTGCCACTCCCCACCTCGGGGTCGCTTGTTCCTCCGCCCACGTAGTCCGAACCTATAGCCGCGCGTCACCGTCAAGGAGGAGCCGCAGGGCGACGAGCTATACAACATCCCGTTGTCGCGTGACCCGATGGACCGCGAATGCCCCGGCCTCCTTGCTGCCATAGCCAATTCGGTGGCCACGTTGGAGCAGGAGACACCAGGGAGGCTGACGATGATGCACTCCATGGTGGTGAAGGCATCCGGGAGCGGCACCGGTTGCAGCAGCGCCGTCACGGCCACCTCCAGCACTCGATGCACTCGCGCCGACCCTCCTCAAGCCACGCTGCCACCTCCTCCTCCTCCTCCTCCTCAAATTCGTCGTTCTCGATGAAAGCGATGACAACGACTCGTTCGAGTGGAGCAGCGACGACAAGTAAGCTAGGGTTAGGGTTTAGCCGCGCCGGAGGGGAAAATTACAGTCAAATTACATAAAATAGTTCTAAATTTGAATGTAATTTTCAAATTAAGAATAAATTTTCGTGTTTAAGTTTTTTTGGTTGTTTTTATTTGGGGGTGCCACTGTGGCACCCATCCATCAAATTCGCGGACACAGGTCCGACGCCCCCAAAAAGGGTCCAATTGGGAGATGCCAGATACAATTTAAATGGGTGCCGGTGGAGATGCTCTAAGCATTTTCCTATAACCCATGTCCTTGGAAACCCTACGCGCACCACCTCGTGTCATAGGGAAGGCAGTTCTGCATGTTGGTTGTAATACCTACTCGGTATAGGGTATAGAGTAGTACTCTATCCCTATACCGAGTCCTACTTGTACAAGGGTTTTCGGGGGCCCTTCCCCTCGACTATTAACATGCACCCGATCCCCCTAGCCAAGGGTACAATCGTTTCCTCTAACATCAACATGGTATCAAGAGCTCTTCCTTCTCCCTTCCTCTAGCTGCCGCCGCCACGCCAGATCTCTTGTTGCCGCCGCTGCAAGGTCACAAATCGATCGTCGTCCTTCCTGTTCGGTTGATCCCCTCCATCTCCCAACCTTCTCCCTCCCACGACAAATCAGAACCCGAGAAAACAGAACCCTAGACCTCCCTCTCCTGACGACCTAGAACCCTAGATACACACAAAAAAACACCTACCCGTAGCCTTCCAAAACCTATTGTCCCCTCCCGTCCATACCTATGGCCTCGTCTACATCGTCACCGGCAATCCTTGGTTCTCCACCCGCCACAGAATTGACTCATGAGAACTTCCTGTCATGGAAGGATCAGGTCTTGCCCTCTGATCAGGTCTTGCCCTCTCTGCGTGGTGCTCAAGTTATGTCTCTTCTTGAAGGCAAAGAAATCATACCGTCCGAGTTCTTGGAGTCTGTGGATGAAAACAACAAAAAACGGTCATCTCCAATCCTGCATATGATACATGGATTACTCGACATCAGCTTGTAGTGAGTCTTTTTGGTGAATTCTCTCTCTAAGGATGTTCTCCCGCACACCTATGGTATTGAACATGCTTCTGAAGTTTGGACTGCCATCAATAATTTGTAATCAACTCAGTCCAAGGCTTGAGTCTCCTATCTCCGTGGTGCACTCACCAATACCAAGAAACTTGACATGACAGCTCGGCAATTTATCTCCAAGATGAAAGGGTTTGCCTCTGAGCTAGCTGCTGCGGGTAAAGGAGTTGATGATGATGAGCTCAAAGATTATATACTCAATGGTCTTGATGGTTCCTTTAATCCTCTAGTGGCCTCTATTAATGATGTTCTCTCAACGACGCTCAATGATCTTTGCTCTCAATTGATGTCTTATAAGTACCGTGAAACTATGCTTGCTGCTACTGGACAAGGTACAAACACATTCACCTCCTCGATCAATGCTGCTCCTCGACGCACTAATTTAAGTTATGGTGTTGCTCCCATCAAGCCCGCTATTCTGCCACTTCCTACACCTCCTAGAAACGTCTCCTATAACCAGCCTCAACACCACACACCGTACAATCCACAACCATGTCTCCCACCATATCAGCCACCCCCACCACCGTACACACCGTACCAATATCCGCCTCCCTCCCCTCACTTTTATCCTCCTTACACTCCACCCACCCTTCCCTACTACCCACCACCGAACCCGCCACCCTTCTACCAGCCCCACCGACCTCCTCAACAACCCTTCTAGCCTCGTCCTACAGAAAACCGAGTGCGTCCATACCCAGGTAAACAGGACCAAGGGCGTCGCCACAAGGGAGGGTGTGGTAAGCGTGATCGTGTTGCCACTGCATGGCAGGAGGGCGTTTTCTGTATGATTTGTAAGAAGGAGGGTCATGCTGCTGGTGATTGTTGGTGGCGCTATGGGGATGACAATGATGATGATGACACGACTCCTGACAGCAAGGATGCATATGGAGTAGATACAAATTGGTACATTGACACTGGTGCTACAAATCATGTCACTGGACAACTTAACAAGCTTCAGGTGCATGAAAATTATCAGGGGCGTGATCAAGTCCACAATGCTAGTGGACAAGGTATAGACATTGCACACATTGGTCATTCAGTTTTGCACACCCCTCATAGCTATATTCAACTCCGCAACATTTTGCATGTTCCTAGTTCCTCCATGAGTTTACTTTTTGCTCATAAAATTGCCCTTGATAATAATGCCTTTATTGAAATACATCCTTTCATTTTCTTGACAAAGGATCAGGCAACGCAGCAAATCATGTTTAGAGGTCCATGTCATGGTGGCTTGTATCCCCTTGTTCCTGTGTCAATGGGGTCTCCCAAGCATGCACCTGTCACCATCAAGCCTTCTTCCTCTACGTGGCATCGTCGATTAGGACATCCGTCTTCTTTTATTGTTCAGCAGATTCTTAGGAAGAATAATCTTTCTTATATTCGAAAAATAAATAATTACATATGTGATCCATGCCAACAAGCAAAGAGTCATCGGTTACCATATTACACCTCCACTAGTGTGTCCACTGTTCGTTTGGAACAAGTGTTTTCTCATGTATGGGCCCCTGCTACTCCATCTGCTAGCAAACATGTTTGCTATGTAAGCTTCATTGATGATTTTAGCAAATTCACTTGGATTTATATGCTTAAGAAACGTTCCGATGTGTATCAAGTTTTCCTTAATTTTCAGCAGTATGTTGAGCGTAAATTTGATCGCAAAATCATTACTATGCAAACCGATTAGGGTGGTGAAAATGAAAAGCTCCACGGTTTCTTTCAGAAAGTTGGCATTATGCATCATGTCTCATGTCCTCGCATAGGCATATTGTGGAAGTAGGTCTTTCCCTCCTAGCTAATGCCTCCATGCCATTAAAGTATTGGGATGATGCCTTTCTCAGAGCCACATTTCTTATCAATTTGCTTCCTACCAAGGCTCTAAATCTTGACACCCCTACAAACAAACTCCTCAATGTCTCTCCCAACTATGATTCCCTTCGAGTTTTTTGGTGTGCATGTTGGCCCAACCTACGTCCATATAACAAACACAAACTGTCTTTTCGCTCCAAACAGTGTGTTTTCCTGGGTATAGTCCTCTTCATAAAGGTGTTAAATGCTTAGATGTCTCAACCGGGCGTGTTTATATTTCACGTGATGTTGTTTTTTATGAGAACATTTTTCCCTTTTCTAAACTTCATCCCAATGACGGTAGACGTCTTCGTAAGAAATTCTTCTTCTTCCCACGGAACCACAATTTACGGAGTCTAATAATAGGGGTGTGCATGCTAATGACAATTTGCAAATTGTTCCTGTTGTTACTCCCGTGCAGGCCACAGTTGGATCTCCTACTAGTTCAGACACGGAAGAAAACAGTGCAGAAAACAGTGCAAATAATACTCCTAGTACTGAGATTTCCGAAAACAACACTACAGGACAATACGTTGCTGATTTTGGACATGATTCCCCGACAACATCAGCCTAAGATTCCTCCCCTGTTGCTTCCGATGCAGAAGGTTCTGTGCAGGTGGGCAGCCCCCCCGTCTTCGCCTGCCACGTTGCCGCAGTCCAGCAAAGAGGAATCCCATGGGCCGGTCGCGCGTCCTCGTCTTCAGCGCCTGACGAGCCTCTGTCGCCGTCCCCTGCTGGGTCCCGCGCTGGTTCCCTGCCCCTGTCTCCTCGCAATGATTCGACGCATGCAACTCCTCCTAGCTCTGACAGCATGGAGCGCGGGAGGGGGGGCGATTTCTCCTCTGCCTCAGCGCAGGGGACACATTCCACCGGATCCTCTGCGCACAGCTCAGATGTGTCACTCCATGCTGCTGAACCAAAAACAAGGTTAGTATAAGGTATTAGAAATCCGAATTTTTTTAAGGATGGTACAGTTCCATACAAAAAGAATTTGGTGCTGCTAACATCTACATGTGAACCACGAAATCTCTCTGAGGCTCTCACAGATAGCAATTGGAAACATGCCATGCATGATGAATACAATGCACTTCTTGCAAATAACACATGGCATCTTGTGCCACCTAGTTCCACCAAAAATGTCATAGACTACAAATGGGTTTATCGTATTAAGAGGCATGCTGATGGCAACATTGACAGATACAAAGCTAGATTAATGGCCAAGGGGTTTAAACAGAGATATGGTATTGATTATGAGGACACTTTCAACCCAGTTGTCAAGATATCTACTATTAGACTTGTTTTTTCTATTGCAGTGTCAAAAGGACGGAGTCTTAAGCAGCTAGATGTAAAGAACATGTTCTTAGATTATGTTCTGGAAGAGGAAGTTTATATGAAACAACCACCAGGTTTTGAGTCTTCCGCTGATCCTCATTGTATCTGCAAACTTGATAAGGCAATATATGGACTAAAACAAGCACCTCGAGCATGGTACTCTAGACTCAGTAACAACTTGCATACACTTGGTTTTGTTCCTTCCAAGGCAGACACATCCTTGTTCTTGTTTAA
The DNA here is from genome assembly GCA_028641055.1 of Alopecurus myosuroides. Classification (NCBI taxonomy): domain Eukaryota; kingdom Viridiplantae; phylum Streptophyta; class Magnoliopsida; order Poales; family Poaceae; genus Alopecurus; species Alopecurus myosuroides. The sequence goes on from CM054059.1 coordinate 290,804,977, forward strand.
CAAGTTAGGTATCACTATGTTTCTTCTGATCTATGTTGATGATATAGTTGTGACAAGTTCATCAGACACAGCAGTTTCAACTCTTCTGCGGAATTTATGCAATGACTTTGCACTAAAAGATCTAGGTGATGTTCATTTTTTCATGGGACTTGAGGTTCACAAATCTTCTGATGGTTTGCTTCTTAATCAGGAAAAATATGATACTGATTTGTTGAAACGAGTTGGTATGAACACTTGTGCATCATGTCCTACACCTCTCTCCAGCAGTGAGAGTTTGTCTCTTGGTGATGGTTTACCACTTGATCCCGAGGATAGTTCTAATTATAGAAGTGTTGTTGGTGCACTTCAGTATCTAACATTGACAAGACTCGATCTTTCTTTTTCAGTTAACAAGGTTTGTCAGTTTCTGCATGCTCCTACCTCTGCACATTGGACAACTCTAAAAAGAATATTGAGATATATTCAAGGTACAAGAACTATAGGATTGACATTTCAGATGTCTTCTTCTACATTACTAAGTGCCTTCTCAGATGCTGACTGGGCAGGTGACTTAGATGATAGACGATCCACATGAGGGTTTGCCATTTTCTTTGGTCCAAACCTTGTATCCCGGAGTGCTCGAAAGCAACCAACCGTGTCACGTTCAAGTACTAAAGCTGAGTACAAGGCATTAGCAAATGCTACTACAGAATTAATCTGGGTTGAGGCTCTTAAAAGAAAACTTGGTGTGACACATCAGGAGAAGCCATGTTTGTGGTGTGATAATCTTGGAGCAACTTTTCTATCTGCAAACCTAGTGTTTCATGCTCATACCAAACACATTGAGATTGATTTCTATTTTGTGCGTGAACGTGTGTTGCAAACAAACAACTTGATGTAAGGTTCATATCTAGCAAAGACCAGATAGCTGATGGTTTTACAAAGACTTTATGTACTAAAAAAACTTGAGGAGTTTAGACGTATGTTTCGATTAAGGACGAGTGTTGGTTGTAATACCTGCTCGGTATAGGGTATAGAGTAGTACTTTATCCCTATACCGAGTCCTACTTGTACAAGGGTTTTTGGGGGCCCTTCCCCTCGACTATTAACATGCACCTGATCCCCCTAGCCAAGGGTACGATCGTTTCCTCTAACATCAACATTGCGGAGTAACGTCCGTAAAAAATTTGGTGGCCCATCTAAACGAATCGGTACGACCATCGCCCAGTTAAACAAGGACTCGCGACTAGAGAGCTAATCTCAGACGTACGATCTTAAGCTGTTTTACTGTTTCTTAATGTGTTGCCGTCGCAGCGTGGCTACGAGATTAATTAATTGAAGGAAGCGGGGGAAATATCCGATGCAGTCATGACTGAAAGCGTCTCTTCAGATAAGAAACGCACAGCAACAGATTCATCTCCTATCTCTAGGGAGACGGCGCTAGTTGTTTCGGAGAAGGCCCCGGATGGTTTAGAAAGATTCGATCAATTTGAGGCTGAAATAATCTAATTTCAGCAGGTACCCTGCAGAAAAATTGGAACAAGAAGAAACTTAAATCCAATGATGGCATTGCAGTGGATACAAGGGAGACAGAAACAGAGGAATGCATGGTAGCAAATGTGGGTGTGAATCTATTCCCTACACAAATAGATGATGAGGTTGTTGACACAAATTCGAAGGCTGGAGCTAACTCCCCTTCATCAGGATCGACGGGCCCCAAAGTGGAAATCATATCTCTTAACTTTCAGGGTCATGGGAACGACCCGACAGTTCGCTCGCTTTCGAATGTTCGAAGGCGCTATGATCCCGATGTGATGTTTTTGTCGGAGACACACTTAGAAGATTATCCGGCTGAATGCTTACGGAGAAGACTTAGTATGGACTTTAAAATTATAAATCCTAGTGATGGTCGATCAGGTGGAGTCCTTTTGCTTTGGAAGAAGGATATAGTTATTCAGCAACTTTTTCTTCTCCAAAGTATATAGATGTTCGAGTGGTGGAGAATGCTGGAAAAGTTTGGAGATTGACAGGCATGTATGGAGAACCGCGATGGGAGGATAAACATAAGATGTGGGATAAACTCCAGGAATTAAAGGGAAACCATGATCTCCCGTGGGAGATTATTGGTGATTTTAATGAGATCCTTTTTTCCAATGAAAAGGAGGGAGGCAATATTCGTCTACAAAGCTATATGCAAGCTTTTTGGAATGCCCTTGTTGATTGCGACCTTGAGGATCTAGGCTTATCTTGTAATATTTTTACATGGAAAAGGGGGCGAGTCAGGGAGAGGCTACACCGAGCTGTTGCTAATGCATCTTGGAATACTATGCACCCTACTGCCATGATCCTTCATCTGGACTATGTCCGTTCGGACCACAGGCCAATTCTGCTAGATACCGAGTATCAATGTCCATCAGCGAATCAGACTGCACGTCCACGAAGATTTGAAGCTAGATGGTTAAGAGAGAGCGGTTTCAAGGAAATTGTCCAGCAAGCCTGGGCAGCGGCAGCAACAGTGCTACCATCAGGCGGAGTTCTTGGAAAGTTGGAACATATGCACGGGGCATTACACGCTTGGGATGTCTCGGTTCTTGGAAAACCAAAGAAGAGACTTAAGAAAGCGTTCAAAGATCTAGAGGAATCAATGAATGGTCCGATGACGGATGAAATTGAAGCTATTGCGAAGGAAAAAGCTGCCCTAATTGATATCCTCCTTGAACAACACGAAGTGCATTGGTTACAGCGTTCTCGAGCAAATTGGCTTCAACTTGGCGACCGAAATTCGGCATTCTCTCATAGTTTTGCATCGGCTAGACGAAAGAAGAACTTTATTACGAAGCTGAGGAACAATGACGGTGGATGGGTGGAAGGTACCGAATCTTTAAAGCCATTTATTCTTGAATATTTCTCCACTTTGTTTACTTCGGAAATTAACAATGTGGATCCGGTTATGTTGGACAAAATCCAACCGAAAGTTACTAATGTGATGAATGAAAAATTACTAGCGCCATTCTGAGCTGAGGAGGTTAAAAAGGCGGCGTTCAGTATTGGAGACTTTAAAGCTCCTGGTCCGGATGGGTTACATGCATTCTTTTACAAAAAAAATTGGGATGTGTGTGGAGAGGAGATAAATCAAGAAATCTTACTTGCTTTGAATAATGGAGTTATTCCCGAGGGTTGAAATGATACTACGGTTGTTCCAATTCCGTCCTATCAGTTTGTGTAATGTGATATATAAGATTATTTTGAAGATCCTTGCTATCCGACTGAAGGGCATCCTTCCTGATATTATATCTCATACACAGAGTGCATTTGTTCCGGGGCGTCTTATTACTGACAATGTTTTGGTAGCTTATGAAAGTGTCCATTCCATCAAAAATAAAAGAAGAGGGTCTAATTGTTCTTGTGCAGTTAAATTGGACATGCACAAAGCTTATGATCGCGTTGAATGGGTTTTCTTGGAGAATATGATGAGAAAGCTAGGATTTGCAGAAACATGGATTTCTATTATGATGGCGTGCATTCATTCGGTAAGATATCAAGTAAGGTTCAATTCTGAAGATACAGATATGTTTGTCCCTTCTAGAGGTTTAAGACAAGGAGACTCACTATCTCCCTATCTGTTCCTTTTATGTCCTGAGGGGTTATCGAGTTTATTGTTGTATGAAGAAGAAGTTGGTGGCATCGATGGGGTAAGGGTGTGCAGGAATGCACCGTCAATCTCACATCTCCTTTTTGCTGATGATTCCCTTATACTCATGAAGGCTGATACGTCTAATGCAACTTCCTTGCAACATGTTCTTGATACCTATTGTGCAAACTCTGGACAGTTGGTGAGCTTTGCTAAATCTAGCATATTTTTCTCTCCAAATACTAATGCCCTGGTGAGATCAGAAATTTGTGAAATTCTTCATATTGATACTGAAGCCTTGTCAGATAGTTACCTGGGACTCCCGAGCTTAGTGGGAGCAGATAAAAGCGATTGCTTTACAAAGTTTGTTGAAAGAATTATTAAGCGGATAAATGGTTGGAAGGAAAAACAATTATCTATTGGGGGAAAAGAAATTCTTCTTAAAGCCGTGGTCCAGGCAATTCCTGTATATGTTATGTTTGTCTTCCAGATACCAAAAGGAGTTTGCAAGAGTATGATGGATGCAGTTGCGAGTTTCTGGTGGGGAGATGATGATAATAGTAATAAGATTCATTGGTACTCCTGGTGGAAATTATGTTTCCCTAAGAAGGAGGGAGGTATGGGTTTTAGAGACTTCCATTCCTTTAATCTAGCAATGTTTGCAAAGCAAGGATGGAGGCTAATTAATGAACCAGATTCTTTGTGCGCTCGGGTCCTTAGTGCCAAGTATTATCCACAAGGAGACATTCTTAAAGCTGGCCCGAAGGGAGGCTCTTCTTTCACATGGCAGAGTATCTTACTTGGGTTGACTACTCTTAAGAGAGGATACATTTGGCGTGTAGGTGATGGCTCTAAAATCAATATTTGGCTAGATCCCTGGATTCCTTCTAGTCCGAGTAGAATGATTATCTCACCAAGGCGGGAGGCAGTGTATACTAAGGTGTGCGAGTTAATTGACCCTATTACTAGTTATTGGGATGAAGCGCTATTAAGAAGCCTATTTAACGGAGTGGATGTTAATCGGATTCTACAAATCCCTTTGACTAATCAAGGCTTTGAATATTTTATTGCATGGAGTGGTACACACCATGGAAGATATACGGTGCGATCGGGATATTATTTGCAATGGAAGCATAAATTTGGGAATCTTTCGCAATAGTTAGCTCTTCCAGGAAGTTCGACAATTAATACAGTGTGGAAAATGCTTTGGCAGCTGAAGATTGCTAGTAAGATGAAAATCTTTGTATGGAAAACTCTGCATGGAATTGTCCCCTTAAAAAGTATTTTGGCCAACCGACATATTGGTTCGAGTGGGGAATGCCCTATTTGCCAACAAGGGCCAGAAGATGTTCGGCACCTTCTTTTCCTATGCCCAGCGGCGAGAGAATTGTGGGAGGAGCTTGGCCTTTTGGTAGTCATAGAGGAGGCTTGTCATGGCGAGCTTTCAGGATCGGTTATTTTGGAAACATTGCGTAGAAATCAAGAAACTCATACCAAGGAATAACTAACGTCGGACTTAAGGAGGTTATTGCTATTACATGTTGGTGTCTATGGTGGATCAGAAGGCGTCGTACTCATAACGAAACTGTTCCTCCATATAGACACTGTAAGATATCGATATTAACAATGACGACTAATATGGCTAAGGCCTCAAAACCAGTGACTGATAACAGAGTAATGAAGTGGTCAAAACTTGAGCCCTGCCATGTAAAATTAAATGTGGATGTTGTGTTTTATGCCGAAGTTTGTTCGGGATCTACAGGATCAATATTAAGGGACTATCAAGGTAAAGTTATTGCTGCCTACTATCCAAATATTGCGTCTTCATCTATGGCTGAAGCGTTAGCCATGAAGGAAGGTCTCGCCTTGGCACATCGGATGGTGCAGAATCGGATTCCCTAGAGACTATTGAGGCGTGTATTGGTTCTGAGACTTGGTGGAGTGAATCAGCTGCAATATTTGCAGATATAGTTGACATAGTCTCTAATTTTGGATATATTCGGTTTGCTCATGTTGGAAGGGAAGCAAATATGGCTGCGCATGAGATAGCTAGCAAGTGCTTTATTGATAAAATTCCTTGTAATTGGGACGATGATCCCCCTAGCTTTTTATTAGGCGCAATTCTTAATGATGAAACTATTTGATCGAAGGCAGCAAGTTTTTTACGCAAAAAAAAATGAAAGATTTGTAATTTCTGTGGTTCCGTTTGGTATGCATTGAACTAGAAGGAAAGGGCGCATGTTTTTGCGCCCATTTTTTCCATCATTAAAGATGTTTTCATGAGCTCTCTCTGGTTCCTTGCGTCCGCACGTTCCTAGTGGGGACTGACATTTTATCTCATTCCGGGCATCGTCCGCCTTCCTTACAGGTGAGGTGACGTCTACCGTGTTCTACATAGGGTGCGTGGTGCTGTTTCAAGAACCCAATTGGGTCTTCGCCACCTCCTCAAGGTGAGAGTCCTTGTCTGGATCTGGCAACACCGAAAAACCATGACGTGCACCAATCTCCATCTATTAGCTCATTGCCTCACCTCTACGAATTGCCCCTTCTGTCCCGAGAGAAGCAAGGACCTCAAACCCACCTCTTTGTATAGTGCCCCTATCTTCGGGGTGTGTATGCCAAACGTGCCCCGTGCTTCAGAATAGACTTGTTGCTAACATTCTCCTACTATTTGAGGGGATGTATTTTGCCCGCCGTAGCTTTGGGTGGCCTATTTCATGTGTTTCACCTAGTCTCTTCTTTTGGGACCACTGTCATGGCGCTGTTCTGTACAATATATTTGAGAAATGAAAATGCTAGTGTGGGAGGTTGCCCGATGTTTCCTAAATAAGAAAAAGATGTTTGTATGAATAAATGTGAAGCCTATGCTTAACCCTCTAACAGCAAATCAGACATTAATGCGTTTAAATGTCACAACGAAAATCCAATAGTTAACAATTTATGTAGGGAAATTTAGTTTCTAACCAAGTACTCCCTCCGTCTCAAATTAAGTGTCACAAAAGTAGATAAAAATAGATGTATCTAGACATGTTTTAGAGTTAGATACATCCATTTTTGTCAATTTTTATGACATTTAATATGAGACGGAGGGAATACAAAGAGCCTTTATCCTCGAGATAGATTACTTCTATTTCACATAAAATAGATGCATCTACAATGATACATCTATTTTGATGCATCTCAGTAGGGTAGACCAGGCAACATGCCTAAGATGATGGTAGTCTACTGGGTATTAACATTCTATCTACATTGCACCTGCATATACCTACATAGAGGATTAGTTTGTTACAACATCAAAATATGAGTGCCCCAAAACAGAAAATTGTATCACACCCCTAAAACATTTGTATCACAGACTTGTTTGCTGAACTGACCAGTCAGCACACCGCAAACTGTCAAACATCGCCAGTGGATAGCATGATCCATAAAACAATGATTATTTTCTGAAGAATGACCATATAATTAAAAATCTTTCCCATATCCAAAGTCCCAACTGTTTGTACACTATGGTGACTAAAGACTACATAAAATTACTTTCTCTATGGATGAAAAATAAGAGGGCATATCCAAGATAAATTTGTTATTTCAATAAAGAACCAAACTATTTTTTTACTATCCATATTAAAGAGATTGTACATCAATAATTGCTTGTAAGAAATGTGAGGATGTCCAAATCATGGACATACTAAGATCACACGCATTTGTTCCATTCTCGTCTCGGTCGCCGCTGGATGGAGTAGAACACAACATCGTTGATGCAACCTAGGTCGAGCTAGAATACTGAAGCCCCCAGAGTAACGAAAAAAATGGAGAAAGAGAGGATCCAGCCGGAAGGAAAAGAGAAGTCCGACCGTGAGCAGCGGCAGCAGAATGGCCGGGACCGGCTTGACAAAGCTTTTTGAATAGCTTACACGCGCCATTGCCGTCGCGCTCCCGGAGGGGTTGTTTGGGAGCACAATCGCAGGGTACGCCGGCTACTTAGGCGAGGTCAGCGGCGCCTGCAGCATGTGGAAGAACGATGGGGTCGGCGAGGCAGGGCCTGGGACAGCGGCGTGGAGGACTGGTCCGAGAGGAAGGGTAGTGCAGCTGCAGCCTGTGGACGCCCGGAGTGGCGGCGCATGGTGGAATGTGTCAGCACGCCCTAGGCAGAAGAAGAGCACACAGTGCAGGTGATATTTTCTTGATTTTTTTAGGGGGATATTTTCTTGAGCACACGCAACTATTTTTGCCATCCATCATACCAGCAAAAAGGTTACAAAAGAACTGCTCTCACGTACAGGTGGGGCCTTGCTGGGTGGGCGCTCCACAGCGCACCATTTCCCCGCCAATTAGGGATGTAGAGATAGTTTGATAATTTGATATGATGCCGTGTGATTCTTCACAGCATGCATGCTGTTGGGTTAAGTTTGGTCCCTGAATATTCAATCCAGGAGCGCGCTGAAGTTGCCGAGAGTTTGTTGGTTATCTGAAGCGACGAACCTTTTCCAGAACCAGTGCTCCCCCCACAGCTCTCCGATCTGCTCGAGGGGCAGGCCCTTGGTCTCCGGTAGCAGGAGGTAGATGAAGGCGGTCATGACCACGAGCCAGGCCGCAAAGAAGAAGAAGATGCCGGCCTTCATGCGGCACAGCATGGCCAGGAACAACTGCGCCACCAACGTGGTGAGCAGGAAGTTGACCGCCACCGCGATGCCCTGCCCCGCCGACCGCACCTCCAGCGGGAAGATCTCGCTGGGCACCAGCCACCCCAGCGGCCCCCACGACCATCCAAACCCGGCCTGGTACACGGCAATCAGCGCAATGAGCAGGAGCGCATACCCCGTGCTGACCTCGCCTTGGTCGCCGAGCTGGGAGGCCATGAAGCCTCCGATCATGAGCTGCGACACGAGCATCTGGGTGCCACCAACCAGGAACAGAGTCCGACGGCCGAACCGATCCACGGCGAACATCGAAACGAGCGTCGCCCCGACCCCGATCGTCTGCTTGGCGACCACCGACAGCAGTGCCGCGCTCTCTCCCATGCCGATGGTGCGCAGCAGCACCGGCGCGTAGAACGCGATGGCGTTAATCCCCGTCATCTGCTGGAACAAGGGTATCATGACGGCCATGACCAGCTGAGGCCGGTACCGCCGCTGGAAGACGAGCATCTGCAGGCCGCTCCTGGTAGTGGCCTTGTTCGATCTATCCGCCTCGACGATGTCGTCCAGCTCGTCCTCGACGACGTCAGTGGCTCGGATCTTTCTCAGTACCACTCTGACTCGGTGGTGGTCTTTGCCTTGCTGGACGAGGCTGTTGGGCGTTTCCGGTAGGAAAAGCGCGCCGACAGTGAGCAGCCCAGCCGGGACGGCGGCCACGGCGAGCGACACCCGCCAGCCCCAGCCGCCTTTGATCTTTTCCGTGCCGAAGTTGACCAGCTGCGCGGTGAGGGACCCGAGGCCGACGCAGAGCTGGAAGCCGTTGCTGAACCCTCCTCGACGCGACGGCGGAGCCATTTCCGACAGGTATAGAGGCACCGCCTGATCAATTCCATATTCAGGGGAGGGACACCTACTGATGAAATGAAAACATGACATGATCCTGTGATTTAACGGACCTGATTACCGAATCCAAGGCCGACGCCGAGCAGGACCCGGCCAAGGATCACCATCGAGAGATCCACGGCCGCTCCTCCAACGGTGGCGCCGGCAATAATTGCAGCGCCAGCGACCATCATGGACGGGCGGCGGCCGTATCTGGCGGTGACCGAAGAGGCGAGGAACGTGGTCACAAGGCCGGAGACGTAGAGCGAGGAAGTGAAGGCCGTGAGCAGCTGGCTGTTGAACCGGCAGTAGTTGCTGACGCGCGTATCGCCCTTCATCTGCTGGTACACCTCCGGGAAGAACCTCTGCAGGAAAGCGTCCATGGACGACACGCCACCTGCGCTTACCGACGAACGTACGTATGTACCATTGGTTAATCGGGACAGGGACGGTGATCATAGATGTAAGATGCTTGTGTGATGTGGGTACCGGAGACTCCGATGTCGTAGCCGAACATGACGCCGCCCATGCCGGCGGTGATGCAGGAGACCACGACGAAGGCGGTGATCCGGCCTCCGTAGTGGCGCCGCTCCTGGCTTTCCGGGACGACGCCGATTGCCATGACTGGGATTGAACAGAATCCTCATGATGGAGCTTGCTTATCTTCTTTCGCCTGTCGAGATTGTGCGGAGCTGTGCAAACGTTTGGGATCACGATCGATATGGACCGGTAAGCTAAGTGTGTCACTGAGACCGTGACTCTGTTTGACTAGTTGGGGAGTGGGGACAAAGCTAGGCCTACGGTTTATACGACACCAAATTTGCCACGGTAGTGTCATCAGGACGTCCAACCTTTCAATTTTCTCACCATGTAGGCAATGTCAACAATTCTGAAATGGAATCCACTACATATTTAATTTCAAAGTCTCCATTCTCCCGCTACTTCCAATCTACTGCATACAAATTTAATCAAAAGTGAATATTGACTAAATTTGACCACATTGCTAAAAAAATTATAAAATATTTGAACTACAAAATCAACATTTGATAGATCTATCACAAAATATATTTTTACAGTGTATTTATCATTTTTTTTAAAAAAACTGACATTCTTTCTTGTATATATTTGGTGAAACTTACTCCCTTCGTCTTTTAAAGGGTGTATTTCAACTTTTTTTTCGAAGGATTAAACCATTTCAACGTTTAACCGAGTTTGCATAAAAATATTTTAATTCTTGTGAAACCAAATAGGTACATAATGGAAATATATTTTATCATAAATCTAATACTACCAATTTGATGACATAAATATTGATGATATTTTTGTATAAATACGGTTAAATATATTAAAATTTTGACTTTACATAAAAGCTGGAAGTATATTCTTTTAAGGTGACATGGGAGTAGCAAATTGTGACCTTTGACAAAATGTATGTGCTTTATTTTATAAAACAGAGGTAGTAGTATATCACACGTCCACGAGCTCCTCGGAGCAACAATTTTATTATCGGAACCGTCCGACATCCAAAGATTCTCACTCAACATGAACAAAGCACTGATGCTCAAGTGGGTTTGGAAGATTTACCAGGCAGATGACGCCATTTGGGCGGTGGTCATCCGTAACAAGTATACTCCGGAAGGGGACATCTTCTCCAGCCTGGACAGAGGGGGGTTGCAGTTTTGGAAAAGTCTCCACAAAATCAAACACCTATTCAAAGCCGGTGCTAGACATCACGTCAACAATGGCCGCCGCACTCGCTTTTGGTCAGATTGGTGGTGCGAGGAAGGTCCTATGTGCCTTAAGTTCCCTCACCTTTTTAACATTTGTGATAACCAGGAGATCTCGGTTGCGCAGGCGATCACGGGTTTTATCCGCCTCCGTCCATCACTTGACCAGAGGGGCCTAGCTCAATGGCAGGAGCTGATGGACTTGGTGCGTGCCACACACCTGTCTATGGACCTACATAAGATCTCATGAAAACTCGAGAGCTCCGGTCAGTTCTCGGTTAAATCGATCTACGCTGCCCTCTCCCAGGGCCCTCCGCTTACCTTCCATAAAGTCATCTGGAAGGCAAAATTACCTTTAAAAATCAAAGTGTTCGCCTGGCAGCTCATGTTGGGCAAGCTTCCATCGGGGGAACAACTTGCCTTACGCCAGGGCCCTTCTAATGGCTTGTGCAAAGTGTGTGGGGCCATAGAAACCGCGGACCACATTTTCTTCTCTTGCTCTTTAGCCACTTTTGACTGGAGTGTTGCGAGACATGCTCTAGGGAGGGCCGGGAACCCAAACTCTAGATGGCAATGGCTGAACCTCGTTAATCCAACTCAGCCTATGGAGGCTGGACGCGGATGGATGTTATTCTTGGCCGCAATCTTGGGCATTGTGGAACATTAAAAACAAGCATGTTATAGAAGGAAAGATTATTCGCCATCCGGCTGACATTGTTTTCTCTCTGGATGCCTACACTTCGGGGGAGGACCAGGAGGACGCTAGGCACCTGTCTAACGAGCTGAAGTCGATTCACGCCTTCAGCATCGCGTCTAGGCGCGGTATCATTGCCTACTAGTTATTTCCTTTCTTGTTTGGCTTAAGCTGTATGCCCAGCTAGTTGTTGTTTACTCTCATTCCTGCTCGGCTAAACTATGTGCCCACTTTGTTAATTCAAAGTTAGGTGTAAGGCCTTTTATTAAAAAAAAACATCCAAAGATTAGAATCTTCACCGACTCTTCCAATAGAAATCCAACAACTATGCTGGATAACATATTGCGGTCATAATAGAGCATCTCTTGCAAAATCTCTAAAACGTTTTTTTTTCGGTTTCTAGTGATTGGTCAGTAGCGGTGCCCATAAACATAACCCACATATGTTCAATTATCTGATTTTGCCGCGAATTTAGATACAAAAAAGGCGGCAACGACCACCATACCGATTACAACGATTATCACCGATGGTGATCACCGGACTAGCCCTAGCCTACCCGGGGGCGGTGCCGCTCCCCAAAATGTCGCGGCAACGCGACTAAAGAACGGCGGCGCCGCTCACTCCTCATCCTAGGAGCCGATGTAGAGTGGCTCCTCGGGCGAGGCAGCGATGCCCTTCTCGAGGAGCACCTCGTTCACCTTGAGCTGCTGGCGGCGCTGCGCCTGGAGCTCCTCCTCCTCCTCCTCTGCACAGCGCTGGCAGAGGGTCGCCATGAAAACGTCCACCGCATTGTCGGGGACGAAGTCGGGGTTGGAGAAGGGGCCAAATGCCGTCGGGTCGTACTCCGGCAGCGGCTCCGTCCTCACGAGTGCGCGGGAGGAGCTCCCCGCGCCGGAGGAGCTACCCTCACCACGCCTCGCAGCTTCGTGGAGGCGGTCAAACTCCGGAAGGGCGCGGTACTGCAGGAACTCCGACACGGGGTGATGGCGGTTACCGAAGGTGTGCGCCGAACTCTTCCGCGTGGCGTCGGACCGCACAACCCTCCGTCGCGCCTCGTCAGACAGAACTGGTGGGCCGAACGCGGGCGGGAGGAGGGATCGTGCTTCGGTGTCTTCAGCTTCGGCGGTATGGCGGCGTGACGGAGCTGGATCCGGGTGGAGGCGCGGTTAATTTCTCGTCGGAGGTGTGTGGCGGTGATACATCATAAACATATCCATAACTTTTGATGTTCTATGTTGTTTTCATACTATATGCTACATGTTTCTTATACACTTTATGTCATTTTTATGGATTTTCTGGGACTAACCTATTGACAAGATGCCACAGAGCCAGTTCATGTTTTCTGCTGTTTTTGGTTTCAGAAAAGTTGTTCTGGAAATATTCTCGGAATTGGACGAAACAAAAGCCAAAAGTCTTAGAATTCCTGACACGTCAAGGAAGTCCAAAGGAGACCCGGAGGGGTGCCTTGGAGCCACCACGCCATAGGGTGGCGCGGGTCCCCCCCTTAGCGGAGCCACCAGGTGGTGTGGGCCCCTCGGGCGCCCAGTCATCCCAAGGCATAAACCCTAAATATATCGGCCCCTTCCACGAAAAGTTTTGTAGCTCCGTTGCCGCCGCCGACAAGTTTCGGGGGACAGAAATCTCTGTTCCGGCACTCTGCCGGGACGGGGAAGTGCCCCCCGGATCCATCTCCATCGACTCCACCGACATCTTCATCGTTGTTGCTATCTCCTACGATGAGGAGGGAGTAGTTCTCCACCGGGGATGAGGGCTTTACCGGTTGATATGTGTTTCATCTCTCTCTCCCATGGTGTGATCTTTATGTGATCATGAGCTTTGTAATCTAGTTGAATAAGTAGATGTTACTCTTCAGCTGTCATGCTACTCAAGTGGTTTTGTTATGAGATCTCCCTCAACACTTTGATCACGGTGTAAAGGTGATAGTGTGTGCGTCGTGTGGTTTAGCATGATATTTATATCTTGTGTTGGATGACCCTATGAAATTGTGACATTTGTTTAGTACTAATTTGGGGCGCTCATAGTGACAGCGTGGGGTGCCCTAGAGAGGGAATACAGACTTTAGGAGTGCTATTACAGCCCTATGCATGGATTGGTGTTTGTTATTTAACCGGAGAGTGGTTCGGAGTAGCATAGTGAAGAAAGATATTTATGCATTCAATTATGTTATTATTGTTGAGAGTGTCCACTAGTGAAAGTATGATCCCCAGGACTTGTTTCTAAGCATTGAAACACCGTTTTTAATCAGTTCTTCTACATATTTACTTGCTGCCATTTTTATTTCAGATTGCTATTATCACTTATAATCATCCATATTACTTGTATTTAACTCTCTCTTCGCCGAACTAGTGCACCTATACAACTGACAATTGTATTAGGTGTGTTGGGGACACAAGAGACTTCTTGTATCGTAATTGCAGGCTTGCTTGAGAGGGATACCTTTGACCTCTTCCTCCCTGAGTTCGATAAACCTTGGGTGACCCACTTTAGGGAAACTTGCTGATGTTCTACAAACCTCTGCAATTGGAGGACCAACACTGTCTACAAGAATAGAAGCGTGCGTAGACATCAAGCTCTTTTCTGGCGGCGTTGCCGGGGAGGTAAGGTAAAAGGTACTCACATCCCGTGTGACTGCTCGAAGTTATTTCCTTTGGATTCTGCAATTATATCCTTTTGTTTCTTGTTTTTATTTTCACTAGTTAGGCTTATCTTTACTAGTTCCTTGTTTTTATTTTTACTAGTTAGGATTAATGGAAAATAACAAAAATATGAGAGAGCTTTATAATATTTATCTTGAGTTAGGACATGAAGTGTTTGAAGAGAAAAAAAACCTATGAAACTTTATTTGCATGCTAGTAGCAATGTTATTAGTATGAATTCTTTGAACACCATTATTGCTAATGCTATGGAAAAGTCTAAGCTTGGGGAAGCTAGTTTTGATGAATATGATATTTTTAGTCCCCCTAGTTTTGAGGAGGAAATTTTATTTGACGATACTTTGCCTCCAATATATGATCATTATAATGATTGTGGTATTCTAGTTCCACCTACTATTGATGATAAATTTTATTGTGATCATGATAGGCATTCTATATATGATGTTTACAACGATGAACATGCTATTTTCAGTACAACTACTATTGAGGAAAAATTAGTTATAATTACAATATGCCTCCTATATTTGATTATTATGGTGATGAGAATAATAATGATAGTTATTTTGTTAAATTTGCTCCCACTACTATTAATTTGAATGACTATGCTTATGTGGAGAGTATTAATTCTTTTATGCATGTGGCTCATGATAAGAATGTTTTATGTGATAGTTATATTGTTAATTTTATTCATGATGCTACTGAAAATTATTATGAGAGAGGAAAATATAATCTTATGCATCTCAACAATACCAAGTTTCCCCTCCTTATGTTGAAAATTTTGAAGTTGCACTTATTTTGTCTTCCCATGTTAGCCACTTTGTGCTTTATTGACTTGTTATTCGACAAGATTCTTTTTCATAGGAAATGGGTTAGACTTATATTTGTTTTACATTTGCTTATTTATGCTCTATTGTGCTTCAATTCATATTTCTCATGTGAGCATCTTCTCAAATTATCGGGCTTAGCTAAAAGGCGTTAATGAAAAGAACTTCTTGGGAGATAACCCATGTTTTTATTTTTGCATTGTTTTCTTATGTTTTCTTTGAGTCAAGGTGTTTTATACTTCTGTAGCAAATCCTTTGTATATTTATTTTCATGTATTAGTTGTGCCAAGTAAATTTTCTAGCAAAAGTTTGTGTTATTTTTGGATTTCTGCGCAGGAACCAAATTTCTTTTGTCCACTGTAAAAAATCGCATAATCTATAGAAAGATCAAAATGACCTGAAATGTTTCGTGCTTATTCTTCAACTAATTCCTTAACTTTTTTGTTCTTTACGTTTTCCAATCTGAGCAACGTAAGTGCCCCCAAAAATCCATCTTTACAGATTTTTCTGGTTTTGACAAATTTTGCTTTTTTACTTGCATTCTCTCTTTTACTATGTCAAGTGGATTTTTTTGCTCCAAAAAACAACAGTGTATGTAGATAATGTTTAAAAAGTATTAACAATGGTTGTTTCCAAGGAGAACATGTGAGTTTTTGATTGTGCACTAACCCTCTAATGTGAATTACATTGAGTTTGATGTGAAGGAAGTTTTCAAGGGTCAAGAGAAGAGGATGATATAATGTGATCAAGAAGGGTGAAAATCCAAAGCTTGGGGATGCCCCGTGGTTCACCCCATCAAATTCTAAGAAGAGTCAAGCGTCTAAGCTTGGGGATGCCCAAGGCATCCACTTCTTCATCAACAATTTATCAGATCACTTCTAGTGAAATTATATTTTTATTCGGTCACATCATATGAATTTTACTTGGTGCGTCTATTTGTTTTCTTTTGTTTTTCTTTTGTTTTCCTTAATGGAATAAATATGTTTGGAAACCATAATTCTTTGTGTGGGATACAGACACGCTCCGCTTTTTCATATGAATACTCGTATTCTTAGTTTACTTCTAGCTGCCGCAAATCCTTTTAGCTCTTGTTTTTCATGCATATCTTATTCAGAGTTGTTAATTATAGTAGAGTTATGTTAGTAGTCTCTTGTTTCATTTCTATATTAGTTGGAGAGTTTTTGTTGATGGTGCTTGATGGAAATAGAAAATGCTACATGTGGTAGATGGTATAACGAAAAAGCCTGCATATTCTTGTAGATCACTAAACTGTTTCACTTGATTATTTGTTATTGTTTTGAGATATTAATATGCTTAATGGTAAACCTGCTGGTTTAGTAAAGTAAAAAAATTATTGGTTGGTCTAAAAGCTTTAAACTGTGCCACACTCAAATAACCAGTTGATGGGATAATGGTATATGACTTCCTTTGCTGATAGCAATCGTAATGGCTTTTTGTTACGCGCTAGGGTCGGGGTAGCTAACGGTGACTTGTCACTGCCACGGATCCTCTTGGAGTTATTTTTCATTATGCCTTGTAAGATCATGATTTTAGTTGTAATCTTTTAACTTGTGAGTTCTATGTTACGGTTTTCTCGCACTTCCACCATCCATATTTGCTAGCCCTTTCGGTAGTGTGCATTGCTCATTCTCACATTGAGAGTTGGTGCAAACTTCACCAGTGCATCCAAATCCCGTGGGAGAACTTTGTTCTTCTACACATAAGCCAAAAATTATCTTCCTCAAAACAGCCACCATACCTACCTATCATGGCATTTCCGTAGCCCTTCCGAGATATATTGCCATACAACATCCATCATCATTATGTTATTGGTCATGCTTCATTGTTATTTTACATACTGCTACGTACTGGCAGGAGCATTTAGTTTTATATACATCAGAGATATTTCAGTTTGAGTACTAAAAGTGTGATGATTTATTGTAAAATAGAGTGTTTCCCCTACTAGTGAGGTTATATATTAAAAAAAACAAAAGAGAGATAATTAAGAGAGAGGGGGCAGCGCTACTATCATTTACTCCACACTTGTGCTTCGTTAGCATCATTACTTCAGTCCAAAGAGAGTTTTCATATTATGACTTGCATAACTATGCGGGGAACTTAGATTATAGAACTTGGCTTGTATATTCCAATCATGAGCCTCCTCAAAAGAGATCTAGGTCTTCGTGAGCAAGCAAGTTTGATGCGCCCACACTAGTTCCATTGGAGAGCTTTCATACACTTATACCTCTACGTGCATCCATTGTGTGGCAATGACTACTCCTTGCATAACTTC
Source organism: Alopecurus myosuroides (assembly GCA_028641055.1). Taxonomy (NCBI): domain Eukaryota; kingdom Viridiplantae; phylum Streptophyta; class Magnoliopsida; order Poales; family Poaceae; genus Alopecurus; species Alopecurus myosuroides. Next base: position 290,822,316 of record CM054059.1, read on the forward strand.
GATTATAAGACTTCCTCTTGTCTAATGATCACTTTAAGTTATGTGATACTTTCTTATATTGACAATCCAAACCCCCCATAATGTTCTTTTGGCCATAACATCCTGGTGTCAGGGACCAATACAGAACACTTGCTTGTTTTGAGTGCACAAATATTTTAATGATTTTACTACGTGCATATTGTTGTCACTTGACTTGATCCTGATAGGAGTTGTTGTGAGAGTTTGATGCCTTGGATGATTATATTGTTGTTCTTGAAGCTTAAATCATCTTTAATAAACCATTGCACGGTTGATTGTTGAAAAGTTTTACTTTGTTCTTCCTAATGGTTTATACATTATTCTATTTGATATCAACTATTAACCACAACCTTTATTCATTTGATCCTAGTTTACATGCTTCACATTACTATGGTGATCAAGTTTATGTTGGTAGCATGTCACCTCAGAAATTATTTGTTTTTATCGTTTACCTAATCGAGGACGAGTAGGAACTAAGCTTGGGGATGTTGATACGTCATAAATGTATCCATAATTTCTGATGTTCCATGTTCTTTCATACTATATGATACATGTTTCTTATACACTTTATGTCATTTTTATGGATTTTCTGGGACTAACCTATTGACAAGATGCCACAGAGCCAGTTCCTGTTTTCTGCTGTTTTTGGTTTCAGGAAAATTGTTCTGGAAATATTCTCGGAATTGGACGAAACAAAAGCCAAAAGTCTTAGAATTCCCGACACGTCGAGGAAGTCCAAAGGAGACCAGGAGGGGTGCCCTGGAGCCACCACACCATAGGGTGGCGCGGGTCCCCCCTAGCCGCGCCACCAGATGGCGTGGTCCCCTCGGGCGCCCACCGCCATCGCCCTTTCGCCTATAAAGTCCTCCCGAGGCATAAACCCTAAATATTTATATCTTGTATTGCATGACCCTATGAAATTGTAGCCTTTGTTTAGTACTAATTTGGGGCGCTCACAGTGACATCGTGGGGTGCCCTAGAGAGGGATTACAGACTTGAGGAGTGTTGTTACAACCCTACGCATGGATTGATGTTTGTTATTCGACCAGAGAGTGGTTCGGAGTAGCATAGTGAAGAGAGATATGTATGCATTCAATTATGTTATTATTGTTGAAAGTGTCCAGTAGTGAAAGTATGATTCTCAGGCCTTGTTTCTATGCATTGAAACACCATTTACAATCAGTTCTACTACATGTTTGCTTGCTGCCATTTTTATTTCAGATTGCTGTTATCACTTATCATCATCCATATTACTTGTATTTCACTCTCTCTCTCTTCGCCGAACTAGTGCACCTATACAACTAACAATTATATTAGGTGTGTTGGGGACACAAGAGACTTCTTGTATCGTACTTGTAGGGTTGCTTGAGAGGAATACCTTTGACCTCTTCCTCCGTGAGTTTGATAAACCTTGGGTGACCCACTTAAGGGAAACTTGCTTATGTTCTACAAACCTCTGTACTTGGAGGCCGAACACTGTCTACAAGAATAGAAGCGTGCATAGACATCAGGTGGCGAGGATGGATTGCTCGTCGGTGGCGGCGGAGGGATGGGGGCGTGACCTAAAAACAGTTGCGCGGCCATGAACGGACAACGATGTCGCCTAGAGGGGGTGAATAGGCAATTAAAACTTTTCTGGTTAAGGCTTGCTAAATACGGAAATAAACTATGTGTTTAAATTAACAAGCAGACAACCTAAATATTCTAGGCTCAATTATGTGCACCAACAACTTAAGCTAAGCAAGACAAGTTATAACGTGATAGCAAGATATATGACTTCAAGCGTGAAGGCTATCACAATGTAAGTTGCAGAAGTAAATAGCTTGAGTATAGAAATAACCGAGGCACACGGAGACGATGATGTATTCCTGAGTTTCTCCTTTTTAGGGGAGTACGTCTCGTTGGAGGGGTGTGAGCTCAGGCCTACTCAACTCCACAAAGGCCTCACTCTATTCTCCGATGAACATCACCACAAAGGCCTAGTTCACCTTCCACTATTGGCAACCTTCGATCGAGGCACGCATCCACAACTTAATTGGAGGCTCTTGATGTCACCACAATCTTGAGGCACACATCCACAACTCAATTGGAGGCTCCCAAGAACACCACAAGTAGTATAGGGTTCAATACACAAGAGTAACAAGTCCACAAACTTTCACTTCCACGAATCCTCATGGAGAGAGCAAACCGATGCAACCAATGCAAATGGCAAGAGCACATGTGCTCAAATCCTTCACTCTCAAATTCCAAGAAAGCAACAAATGCTTATGGGGAAATAAGAGAGAAAGAAAAAAGAGGATAAACACCAAGAACTCCAAGATCACGATCTATTAGGTTTCCATCACTAAGAAGGAAGATGGATTGGTGGAAATGTAAATCTAGATCTCCTCTCTCTCTTTTCCCTCAAAGATATGCGAGAATCATGAGAGGAATTGAGAGAAGGGTAAGCTTTCCAAGGTCAACAATGGTGGAGAGAGAGGGTAAAAATTAGTGCTTGGGAATCCTAGGTCTCTGGGGAAGAAGGGGGCCTTATATAGGTCCCCACGAAAAAAAGAGCCGTTGCAGGAAAAGTCACACCGGAGACTCTGGTGCAAAGGCCGGAGACTCTGGACTGAACCGGAGACTCCGGGTACTCTCTGGACTCTTTACAGTGGGTGACACCATTGGAGAAACCCCTAGAGGTGTCCTGGGTCCGAAGACTTGTGTCTTAAGGCCGAAGACTCCGGGGGGGGGGGCATTTCGGCCTGCCCGAAAACTGCAGAATCACCAACACGAAAACACCCATAGCTTTTGCGTCCGGACTCCGTTTTAGATGTTCTTGGGAAAGTTTTAACCTCTCTAAAAAGATTGAAGAACCAACAATTGAAGATAAAACCAATCTGGTAAAGTTTTAACCTCTCTAAAAAGATCAATCGGTAAAACTTCCAACACCAAAAACACACATAATTTTGGAAAAGAATTCCGAATGAGGTGAATCAAATTGGGCTGGAAAGATAACAACAAGGAATATACAAACAAAAATGAATGGAGAAGTTACCACACATGGAAGGCGTGGGAAGATTCTTAAAGCTGAACCTGATATTTTCACCACCGAAAACGTAACAAGTTTTTCTTAAGAAATCCGATTTCGGTCTTTGACTTGTCACAAAGATCACGACAATAACCAATACCCAAGGATATAAAATCCAAATAAGAACCAATTAATATGGTATGCAACTATGCAAAGGTTTGAGCTCTGTACAACGATTCGATCAAGTTACTCACTTGAGAGCCCCTCTTGATAGTACGACTATCGATTCTATAACCCGGTCTGCCAAAGCATGAGATCGGTAAAATAGAAAACATATAAAGATCGTACCTTTTCCTTGAGCATTCCACTTGAGCTAGATGATGACGATCTTGACTCTCTCAAGTTGGATCCTCTTTCTTGATCATACTTGCTAGCATATGCTTTGCTTGATAAAGACTTGCAAGTTGCTCCCCCATACACCATTGTGGGAAAGACTAACTCCCCCATACACCATTATGGGAGATACCCTTTTAGGAAAATCTTAAAAAGACCCCAATCTCCAAATGGTGGCAAGCATCAAGCATAGGATTTCTTCGAGATGCTTTACTTGAGCTTCCACGTCAAACTTGATGACGAAAACCACTTGACGACAAAGACCATGGGCTATATGAAATCTTCTTTTGATGTATGCCCATGGAAAGATACCTAAACACACATAGAGATGACACACACACACACACACACATATCATGAGTTAGTTCATAAATATATATGGAAAATTGCTTACCATACCACGCGATACATAATCCCACTTGGTATATCTTCTAGCTTTGTGTGTTGATCACTTGCTTGATCAACCTTGTATCTTTTCATCTCACTTAAAATGATGATGTATTGAAGATAATCATGAAAGATCACCTAATCCTTTTCTTCAAGACACACTAGCAATATGCAGAACTCTATACATGACCATTCTTAATATAATTCATTGAATATAACAATGGGCATCATAAAAGCTTTTAGAGTCCAACACATGAACTCCAATCTTTCCTATGGAAATAATCTATAAGGATAACTCAATGCAAATATTAGTGCATAAGGATTGTCATTACTTGTAGGGATCCATGTCTCGGATTCTTAGGCGACCGAAAACCGTTTACGGACCGGGTGCGTTATACGGGATCTGCTACGGCCGAAACTGTGCCCCCTGCCCGTAAATCCGCCGACCTGTTTTGGGTGCCGGATTTTTATGGGCTCTGTTAGAGACGCTCATACGGTCGTCTGCCTCAGCCGCGATCTCAATACAAATCGGCAAAGTTCCCAACTTTTTAAGTTTTAAGGAAATCACTCATTGTATCTTCTATGCAATTGATATATTGTAGCCGATGAAAAAGCACAGCTACACGGAGCGAGACAGGGGTGGCGTTCGCCAAGAAAATCCTGGGAGTGGATCTATTGGTGCCACGATCCACTATCGTCATCTTTCGTGGCTACCTCACCTCATTATATTGGTGTGCCTGCCCGTGTACACACAGGTCTTCCACACAACAATGTATCCATAAAAAATCATGGTTGATCGCTCACTATGTGCGCCACACACTATACTGCATGATATGTGGGCTTATAATTTTTTTTAAGGATACATCATGGAAAAACGTATCCGTTTCATAGAAGAAGTGGCAAGATGCCAATTACAACACGTCTCTGGCACAGACGCACAGAGCGCACTCCACCCAACACAGGGGACTACTTGTAGCATCCCACCTTTTAGTAAAAGTGGAATACCTGTGTTATGTGCTAGTCCCTAGATCAATACTAGCACCACAGTACAAAACTTAAAGGTATCATTGCATATGAGTCAAAATTATTACAACTGAATCCAGAGTAGCCAAATATAACTTATTACAAGGTGCATAACCTTATAGGCTAGCTAAAACTCAGAGTTCAAGCAACAGGAGCAAAGTAGCAATGAGCCTTCATCTTCAAGCATGCGCCACAGGCAGACATGTTGGGTGTAGACTCGAGTCCAGAAACATCTTCACTCATCATCAGAAAATCCTGTATGTTGGAATATGCAGCCCCCAAAGGAGGTCAGTACAATTTGATGTACTGACAAATGATACCTATGGTGGATCTAAAATGGCAAGTCTAGTACTAAATGAATATTTTGGCTAGGTGTGGCTTAAGGCTTTTTGCAGAAGGCCAATTTTCTCCTATCCCTTTTCTAAAACAAAATTTTCTTTTCAAAGGGGGTGGCATCATTGGGTTATGACCCAAGCACCACAAACATTACTTCCTTAGGCAAATTTTAATTTAGGAAAACGGTGTTGAGATTCTTCTGTCCATCCTTGTCCAGCTGCTCGAAGTCGTCCATTTCCGGGGACACGGCTATGATCATAGATTCTAACTCTGCAGAGGTTGTGCACTTTCACCCTTTGCCTTCAATTAGCCCAAAAATCCTATACACCCGGAGTGCATCATGGAAAGGAGAAAAATTGAGGCGAGATCTTTCAGAAGAAGAAATCCAACCCACCGGCAAGACCCGTTCCACGTATAATTTTGCTACATCTTCTTGTCAAGTCTGGGCTGAACTCTCACCACATAGTTGATCAAGACAGAGCCCATATGTCAAAAGGTTGCACGGGAAGCTACTAAACTTAGAGGGACTTATTAATCTCTTTGTTCCTGGGTGGCCATCCACAAGTGACAACCTCAAGTGGAATAACGCTTTGACAAGGGCCCTGAGGAAACACTCAACATAAACAAATCACATCCAAAATCCACCTAGGTGTTTCATTGATTGGTTATACTTCAAAATTTTCCTCAACATCTAGTAAAACAATTGGTAATATAGCATAGAATCTACTAAGTTCTAAGGCTATCAAAGTATAATGGTGACTACACACTACTAGGATATTGCATAACATAATACTTTATAAAAAGGTCCTATCATGCAAACTACTTAAAACCACTAATGCTTAGTAAAAATATAGGTAAGAATTATGGTGTGTCACTTGCCTTGGCAGTAGGATAAGTAGGAACAACAACCACAATTGTAGAATTGCTCCTCCTCACAATCTAGACAAACAAAATAACAACATATAAACAAACAATAAAGGAAAACATTACATAAACATGTATGCATGATATGCAATGATGAAATATGCATAAACCCCATAAATGTTATGAATGAAAAACATAATGTTGTTCTCTGGTTTACTAACATGTTTAAAAACTTAGGAAAATAAAATAGATACCAAAATATAATTATAATATTTTTGGTGTTCTTGTATAGATCTATCAACCAAAAACAAGAAATATGATGCTAAGGTGGTCTAAATATTGTTATTTTCTACTATCTGAACATATTACATCTTAACAAAACTATAGCACTTGGATTTGCTCAAAAAGGAATTATAAAACTAAAGTTATAAGAAAAATAGTGCAAAATATGGATATATGAATAACAAGTTTGTGCACGTGTCAAAAATAAAATTCTATAGATCCAAAGTGTTCTACTCATCTTGCTGATTTCAAAAAGTACAAAATCATTGAATTTGGAATTATAGAACGAAAGGTATTGAGTTTACAAGTTTAAGTTTTAATTCTGTTTATTTCTGTTTTGAAAAGAAATTGACCGATCCGAGGGATATGAAACGGAGCCCTCTGATTGGTTCGTACCCTTTTGCGCGGATTGACTAACGCGGGCCGCGGGATCTAAAGGGAGATGGGCGGACATGATTAAAACTTAACAAATTCGATAAGTGATCTAATCCCAGCCTTTGGATTACATCGAATGGCGCAGAAACATCCCGAGCGGCGCTGCTCACCGGAATGTTGCCGGAATCGGGAGCGTGCGGCTCTGTGAGCTCAGCGCGGTTTCTACATGTGGCTAGAGGGACAGGGGAGAGTACCTAGACGCTCTTCTCGATGGTGAGGACTCGGTGGCGCAGCCGTGACCTTGATGGCAAGCTCCTCTTCGCGGAATCCCTCGCCGGAGATCACCCGAGGCGGTGGTGGTATAATAAGCGTGCGCATGTTGTCAGTAAGATGCATGACGGTGAGACGAAACAAATAGAGGAGGTGGGAGGGTCCGGGATGGCCAGAGTGTAACATCCCTACTTTTTTGTAATAAAGAGAGGTGTTGAGTACATGGCATGCATGCATGAAAAATGGACCAAAATTTTGCTTTTAAAATTTAATCAGAGTTCTAACAGAAAGTCACTTAATCTGGCTTCAAACAAAGTTGTTCTACAAAGTTTTTCAAATGGAACCAACCATGTGCTAAAAAGGTTGCAAATTTGAAGAGCTTTCCAACGAGTATTTTTGTGCAATTTTTGCTTCACAAAAAGGCCCTCAAAATCTTGTTTTGGTCATGTTTTAAAATTCCTAAGGACCTCTTTGTAATTTCTCCTAGTTTTCCAGGGGGTTATCCGTGAAATGCTTCTGTCGTCTTCCTCCTGTCCGGCGACAGGAAGGCAACCTCCCCCGCCGCGCCACCTCCTGCTTCCGACGTGGAGGAGAGGATGAGGACCTCCTCGGTGCCGTCCGGATCGATCACATCTCACAGAACCCCCCCCCCCCTCGCTGTTCCTCTCTCCCTCTGTTTCTCTCCGCCGCCCGAAAACACCGCCGCCGTTGTACCACCTCCCCCACCTTTCCGAGCACTCCGTTAGCACCGCCGTCCCTCATCGCCCCTCCTCCGCCCAGGAATCGAGCCCGGATGGCTTAGGCGGGGAGATCGACGCCGTCTTCCTCCCCTCCGGCCGCCGGCCACTTCTTCACCGCGCCGCCGCTCCGGAGCTTCCCCGGCCACGCCGTCCGCGCCCTCATGTTCCCGGTGAGCTCAGCCGCCTTCCCATCCCCTCCGTTCGTCTTCTCTCGCTCGGAATCGACGAGATCGCCGGAGCCGAGCCCGTCCCCGCCGTTTCTTCCACGCCGGCTCGCCGCCGGTCACCTTTAGCCAGCAGCGCCGCCACCCTCACGTCCGTCTCGTCGAGGCGCTTCCAGAGAGATCACCCACGCTTCCGGGGGTCGCCGGAAACGTCACCGGCGAGCTCTCCCGGCCACGGCCGGCCAACCGTGAGTTCACGGTGACGTCAGGCTGACGTCACCTGCCCACGTGGACGTGCCAAGTGGCGTTTTCTGTCCTTTTTAAACTGACAGTGGGACCCGCAGAGAAAATAGAAAACATAAATTAAATGATATTTGGAAATTCAATAACTTTCATTTTATAACTCCTAAAATTGTGAAAAAATATGCAATGTGTTCAGGAAAATGTGAGCTATTTTTCTATACCACTTTCATACATGTTCAACCAAGTTTAAGATGAGGTCACTTTTGTAGTTTACATTTAATTCATTTAAATATTGAAAATAAAGTTTTTATTCAATAAAATTAGAAAATTAAGTGTAATATACCATTTTGATCAGTGAAACAAATGCAATCCAACTATGAGGTTTACAAGGTCATTTGAGCATCTTAGCTTGGTCACATCTCTAGATTAGGGTTTTCTCCCCCTCCGGTGTTCGTCGTTCACGGAGTAAAACCCTAGGTTCCTGTTCTATCCTTTAAGCTTCATTGAAATTGTATTGTTTTATTCATGCATACATATTGTGCATTGCACGGTCATAAGGTATTGATTGTTTGCCTTCTTTCCGGTGTTGCTCGCTATCGGTAGACCGAGATCCGGAGGTCGACCCGGCTTTCTACGACAACCCAAGCTCTACCTTCGACGAGCAAGGCAAGCACCACCTCATGGCTACCCCATGTTTTGAGTCTTTTCAACCTCTCATTCATGCATACGTTTCAACTTAGTTTTGAGTCGGTTAGAGTAAACCTATCCACTGCATGACCCCTCCCTCACATGTCACCTTCATACCTGTTTACCCTCCTAGTATGACCAGGGTTGTTTGAGTATCGTAGAACCTTGTGTGTTATGCTTAGCCATGCTTAGTGTTCTGATCTACTTCATCCGGTTTATGATTTGGATCACTTCGATAACCTTGTATGTTGTTATATTTGTGAGTATTGAGCATGTGAATATGACTAAGGCTTGCACGGGAGGCCACTTGGGTAGTGGTTATTCGTTCCGTACTCGCCAACCCTAGGATTTAAGGTCTCGCCGCGGAAGCCAAGACTGAGCGTGCAACCACACGCGGGGCCTAACTGACCGCGCTCGGCTAACTAACTTGTTTGATCACTTCCATGGGTCACATAGTTTGAGTTTTCCATTTGCGGGTGTGTCATAAAACGTTTTGGAGAAAACTAGGGCGTGACCGGGACCAGTGATGGACGTACACGGATCATGTCCCGACTCACAAGACAGGTGCCGTCAGGAGGTGGCCAACTCCCTGTTGACGGGGTGGACCTGTTTGGGTTGACTCATGGAAAGGGTTAAGCAAGGTAAAGGCCGTGGTCGATCACACTCTGCCGCGCTCTTAGAGAGGAGCGTTACCGCGTGGCACTAACAGTCGGTCGATACGTGTGGGTAAAGTGTACCACCCTACAGGGATAAATCTTTCGGAAAGCCGTGTCCACGGTTATGGACAACTTGGTGAAAGTCACGGGGTCATAGATAACTCTAACGGAATGACTAAAACTTGCTGGCAACGAATGAAGGATGCCTCCTCGACTACGTCGAGAGGGGTCATTCTTGTAGCATAAGGTAGTCTGGGAATGAGAAAGTACTTGGTGGACTAAAGAACATGATGATCTTAGTAGTTGAGTAGATTCCTCCTCTGTTTTAGAAATGCTCTATTACACGTGCTTTTCTTCCTCAACTTCGAAAAACAAAGTTGTCTTTATGCAAAGAACCTTAAAAGCCAAGTCTTGCTGAGTACCTTTTGTACTCAACCTTGCCTCGTTGTTGTTTTGTTTCAGACTTCGGCGATGCAGCTGAAGAAGGGTTCTACCTCGACGTCGATGAGTAGTTAGGGGTTCCCAGGCAGCCTGGTATCTGTAGTATGGGTTTGGCTACGTTGCTTATGTTTTCGGACTCTTAGTCCTTTTGCTCTTGTTGTATAGCAACATCTTTGCTTTCGCGGCTTGTTGTAATGTTGGGTTGCTTGACCTATGTTGGTCATGTAACCTCTGCGTGTAAGCTACTCTAGTATACCTTGTTTAATACAACTTTCATGTCTAGAGTACTGCTTTGATCGGTTGTTGGTCTCGAGCCCGTTGTTATACAGTTTTGGCTATGCCTGCATAGTTGTCGCAGTCGAGGGGTTGTGGAGCCGATGATCCATGTTCGAGCCCGCTTGCCGGAGATATCCGGCCTGGGGCGAGGTAACCCCAGTAACCCTCGATTGTTGTTGCACTTTCTGGACACATAGCAGCTCTGTATAACTTTGGTCCCGTTCCTTCAGTTTCATTCGACTCGTGGACGCTTGGGTATACATATCTGGTTATGACTAGCATGGACACAAGGAGTAGTAGACCGGGGATCCGGACTACGTGCCGATGAATCCGGTCTGCCTGCCGTTGTTTGTTGCGGCCGGGGCTAGTAACACTGAAGCCCTTGTGGGTTCAATGCTAGGAGCACATGACAGTTTGTATATCTCTGGGTCCGGGGTCCGACAGGTCTTGGTATCAGAGCAGGACTTCCTGTAGGAAACCCTTGCCGTTGGTCGATGTTGAGTCTAGAACTTGTGAAAACTATTTTGCAAAGACAAAATGAGTTATGAAAACCCTCTTAGGATTCTTTTTGCTCCTTCCCTGGTATCGCTCTAACTTTGAGTCACCGTATCTCATTTGTTTTTTGTGTGATGTTTCTTTGGTGTTGTCTCAAAAGTTAGGAGTAAAACCGTTGGGTGTTTTTCTTCCGTGTACTATGTCTCAGGTTGTTATAGTTCCAAATTCAAATCATTTCTTCATGTCTTTTGACATCTTGAATATGTCTTGTTTCAGATGCCTTCCGGTCAGGTTGTTCGACACACTCTTTGCCTTGGAGTTCCAGGTTTTCCTCATCTTTTAGCCTCAGCCTGTGCAAACATAGGAGCCCCTTGGTACCCTGTGTACACTGTGTATGAGGAGTACCGTGACTTCAATTAGACCCAGTACTTATGTGGTGTCCGTCTCCCACAGCTAGATGGTACCATCATTCCTGCTGAGCACTATGCTGAGGGTATTGGTTTTACCGTTTAGATGGCTGTGCAGGATGCTGCACGGCACTGTCTTAATGAGCTTCGTTACCACTATCCAGACCACGAGCATAGTTCTTTCCGTTATTTCCATGGTTCTGATGCTACTCTTGAGGGGTGTTACACTCACACCTTTGCTGATTCCTCCCAGGAGGAAGATCTTAGACTTAGGTGCACCGCTGATCTTCTTGCTGCTTATGCTCGTCGCGAGCGTGAGCTTAGTGCACTAGTCAACACCCTTGCAGCTAGTCTCAGGAGTGTGACAGAGAGAGTGAGGCCATTCGTTGAGAGTGGTATTGTTCAGGCCTCTGAGATAGAGCTTCCAGCTGTACTTGTGCCTTCCTCGGTTGCGTCTCCAGATGTTGGAGGTGATGTTCCCCCTCGTGGACGCCTCAGGAGGCTTAGGATGGTGCGTGGTGTACCACAGTCTCCCCACGGACCGCAGGACGAGTCTGTTCGTCGCTACTATGGTGCTCCGGTTCCACTTCCTTTCGACTTAGGAGGATACTGAGACCGTTGTCGGTTCTAGCTAGAGTAATGTTTGCTTTCATGTACTCGAAACCCGAAGTTGTAGAAAAATAATGTATAGGAGCAGAACTTCGGTGATGTGTATCTACCGTACTTCCTTTCAGTGTTGTATGTACTTAAGCTTGTGAACTTGTACTGCCACTATGTATGGTTTGTACTTCGACTGGTTTCAATAAATGTTGTAATATGTTGTCTCCATGTTGATGAAACGATACACTTCATGTTCATTCGTTCTGTTCTACTACATTTCGGCATGTATCTTGTTTTTCCGTAGAAACTATTACATGTCGATCCATTGTATCCTTTTTTTCCATGAATGTGTTATTCATGATTCTTCTTCCTTTTACTCAGGATGTCGAGTGGTACTCGTGGCCGTAACAACCCTCCTCCTGAGCCAACACCTCGGCCGCCGCCCACAATGGCGCAGGTGCTGCAAAGCATCGAGACTAACTGTCTGAGGAACGAACAACTTCTGGAGCGTGTGGCCCAGAACACTGAACGCCGTGCTGCCGGCGTTACCCTCGTGGACTCCCTCAAGGCTCAGCCACCATATTTTGCTGACTCCACTGAGCCTCTCGACGCCGATGACTGGCTCCGCACAATGGAGCGCAAGTTCATTGCTCTCCGTGTCCAGGAACGTGACCGTGTGAACTTCGCCACCTACAAGCTTGAAGGTGCTGCTGGTGCTTGGTGGGAAGGCTTTCTGGCGTTGCAGGCGCCCGATCATGAGGTCACCTGGGCAGAGTTCCGCACTGCTTTCCGTGAGGCTTATATCCCGAAGGCAGTTATGGACGGTAAAAGAAAGGAGTTCCTCGATCTCACTCAGGGCAGTATGGGTATTGAGGCCTATGGTCGTGTGTTCACTCGTCTGGCTCGCTATGCTCCTCGTGATGTCACTAATGACGAGGACAAGCAGGATCTGTTCTGTAAGGGCCTGAACCCAACTGTTCGTTATGAGCTTCTGCCCTTCAAGTTCCGGAGCTTCTAGGAACTTTACAACCAGGCCATCACTCTTGAACGTGGCAAAAAGGAAATGGATGCTGCTATGAAGAAGAGTGCTGGAGATGCCCGTGCATCACCCTCTGGTCAGAAGAGGAAGCGCCGTGTGTTCATTCCATACAACGTTGTCCCTAGGGCTCCGTTTCAGCCAAGGCCATCTGGATATGTTCCTCGTCCACCTGCCCCACCTGCTACATCAACCTATGGTGGTGGACAAGGTTCTCGTCCTCCAGTTGCCGCTCCTCCCAGCAATGTGTGCTACCGATGTGGCCAGCCTGGTCACTTCTCGAGGGAGTGCCCTCAGAATCATGCTGGACGTGTAGCTCCTCCCCCTAAGAAAATGGCAAAGCCTGCTGGTGCTGGACGTGGTCGTCTGAACTATGTGACTGCCGAGTATGCTCAGGACGATCCAAGCGTCTTACTGGGTACGATTCGTGTCAACTCAATTTCGGCTTTAGCCTTATTTGATTCTGGAGCATCGCATACATTCATGTCAGAAGGGTTTGCTAAAATGCATGGGATACCTTTTGAAAAGTTGTCGAAACCATTGATGGTAAACTCCCCTGGTTTCAACCGGCAAACCACCATGGTTACGCTAGAGCTCATTGTTGAGGTGGGATCCTTACAATTCCCTGCAACCTTCATTGCCCTAAAATCCACTTACCTTGATGTCATACTGGGCATGGATTGGCTTGCTAAATATGGAGTTGTTTTGGATTGTGCAACAAAATGCCTCACCTTGAAACATCCTTCCGGTGCCATCATCGACTATTGGTCTGAGTTCACCATTCCTCCTTCAGCACGCACACGACTTTCTCCTGAACTGCAGTTATACTTCATGCAAGGTGATTACCCTCCTGAAATTCATGAGTTACCTGTAGTCAGTGATTTCCCTGATGTGTTTCCTGAAGAGTTACCTCGCATGCCACCTGACCGAAGTGTGGAATTTGTCATTGAGTTAGTCCCTGGTACCGCGCCTATGTCTAAAAGACCTTACCGTATGGCCCCAGAGGAGCTGGTTGAGTTGAAACGCCAAATTGAGGAGTTAGAAGAAAAAGGTTTCATTCAACCTAGCACATCTTCTTGGGGTTGTCCCACTATCTTCGTCAAGAAGCGGGATACCAATGTTCCTCGTCTGGTTGTTGATTATCGGCCGCTGAATGTAGTAACCATCAAAAACAAGTACCCTCTTCCAAGAATCAATGACCTCTTTGATCAGTTAGCTGGTGCAACTGTCTTTTCTAAGATGGACCTGCGATCAGGATACCATCAAATAAAGATCAGAAAGGAGGACATTCCTAAAACGGCGTTTACTACTCGTTATGGTCTTTACGAGTACACCATCATGTCTTTTGGTCTTACTAACGCTCCATCAACCTTCATGAGGCTTATGAACTCGGTATTCATGGAGTATCTTGATAAGTTCGTCGTGGTCTACATCGACGACATCCTGGTCTATTCCAAAACCGAAGATGATCATTCTGAACACCTGCGTTTGGTGTTGTCCAAACTCCGTGAGCACAAGTTATACGCCAAATTCTCCAAGTGTGAGTTCTGGTTGAAAGAACTCGTCTATCTCGGACACGTAGTGTCTGCTGAAGGTGTTGCCGTTATTCCAGACAAGATCCAAACCATTCTGGACTGGGAAACACCTAAGGCAGTCAAGGATGTTCGGAGTTTTCTCGGACTGGCAGGTTATTACCGTCGTTTCATAGAGAACATCTCCAAAATTGCCAAACCTATGACTGAACTTCTTAAGAAAGGCAAAAAGTTCGAGTGGTCAGAAAAAGCAGAGGAAAGTTTCCAAACTCTAAAAACCAAACTGACTACCGCTCCTGTGCTTGCTCTTCCTGATACGAGCAAGGATTTTGTCATCTTCTGTGATGCCTCTCAACAAGGACTCGATTGTGTGTTAATGCAAGAAGGTCATGTGGTGGCCTATGGTTCTCGTCAACTGAAACCACATGAGCACAATTATCCAACCCATGATCTTGAGCTAGCAGCCGTGGTCCATGCTCTTAAGCAATGGCGTCATTATCTTCTTGGCAACCGATGTGAGTTATACTCAGATCATCAGAGTCTGAAATATCTGTTCACCCATCCGGATCTGAATCTCAGACAGAGAAGATGGTTGGAAGTAATCAAGGACTTTTACTTGGGTCTCAACTATCAACCCGGCAAAGCGAATGTCGTCGCTGACGCGCTAAGTCGGAAGTCTTATTGTAACAACTTGATGATACAGCAAGCCCAGCCTTCTCTTCATGAGGAGTTCTCCAAGCTGAATCTTGAAGTTGTTCCTTCTGGATATCTGGCCAATTTGGAAATAAAACCTTCTCTCAAAGATCAAATAAAAGATGTTCAGAAGAACAACTTAGGCATCGCTAAGATTAAGAAGAACATTGCTAGCGGTGCTGCTAAGTGTTTCTCTGTCGATGATCAAGGCATTGTCTACTTCAAAAACCGTCTGGTTGTACCCAAGAACCGAAATCTGAGAAATCTAATACTCCAAGAGGCTCATGACACACCTCTTTCTATCCATCCTGGTAGCACCAAAATGTATGAGGATCTTCGTCCGAAATTCTGGTGGACCCGAATGAAGCGAGAAATCGCTCAGTATGTTGCTGAATGCGACGTCTGTCGTCGTGTGAAGGTAGAACATCAAAGACCAGCCGGTGTTCTTCAACCCCTGCCTATTCCTGAATGGAAGTGGGATGAGATTGGTATGGATTTCATCACCGGCCTTCCCAACACCAAAAAGGGGCACAATGCTATATGGGTAGTGATTGATCGTCTGTCAAAGGTTGCCCATTTCCTTCCTGTTCGTGAGACTATTCGAGTCTCCGATCTGGCAGATCTATATATCTCACGAATAGTCGGTCTTCATGGAGTCCCAAAAAGGATTGTCTCAGACAGAGGCAGTCTGTTTGTCTCTAGATTCTGGGAAAGTCTTCAAAAGGCCATGGGAACTCGTCTATCCTTCAGCACCGCCTACCATCCACAAACTGGTGGTCAAACTGAGAGAGTTAACCAAATTCTCGAGGACATGCTCCGAGCTTGTGTTATATCGTTCGGTAAGGATTGGGAGAAGTTTCTTCCATTTGCCGAGTTCACTTATAACAACAGTTATCAATCTAGCTTGGGCAAGGCTCCTTTTGAAGTTCTATACGGCCGTAAATGCCGAACTCCGCTGAATTTGTCTGAAACCGGTGAAAGATCGTTTTTCAGTCCGGATGTAATCAAGGAAGCGGAAGAAATTGTTCGCGTCATTCGTGAACGACTGAAAACAGCTCAATCTCGCCAGAAAAGCTATTATAATCGTCATCACCAAGATGTTCATTGTGAAATTGGCGAGAAAGCTTACCTTCGAGTCACACCTCTGAAAGGTGGAAAACGGTTCGGAATCAAAGGCAAACTGGCTCCTCGTTATATCGGTCCTTTCCCTATCATTGGAAAACAAGGTCAAGTTTCATATCAACTGCAGTTGCCTCCAGGATTTCCGGATGTCCATGATGTATTCCATGTCTCGCAACTCAAACGTTGCTTCAAAGATCCTGTTCGTGGTGTGGACCACGAAACCATCAAGCTCAAGGATGATCTCTCCTACAAAGAGGTTCCTGTCCGTATCCTCGATGAGGCCGAACGAAGAACTCGTAGTCAAACTATCAAGTTCCTCAAAGTTCAGTGGTCGCATCATTCCGAGAACGAAGCAACCTGGGAACGAGAAGATCGTTTGCGATCTAAGTACCCCGACTTCTTTTCTAAAACCTAGGAATCTCGGGACGAGATTCTTGTAAGGGGGTAGACTTGTAACATCCCTACTTTTGTGTAATAAAGAGAGGTGTTGAGTACATGGCATGCATGCATGAAAAATGGACCAAAATTTTGCTTTTAAAATTTAATCAGAGTTCTAACAGAAAGTCACTTAATCTGGCTTCAAACAAAGTTGTTCTACAAAGTTTTTCAAATGGAACCAACCATGCGCCAAAATGGTTGCAAATTTGAAGAGCTTTCCAACGAGTATTTTGGTGCAATTTTTGCTTCACAAAAAGGCCCTCAAAATCTTGTTTTGGTCCTGTTTTAAAATTCCGAAGGACCTCTTTCTAATTTCTCCCAGTTTTCCAGGGGGTTATCCGTGAAATGCTTCTGTCGTCTTCCTCCTGTCCGGCGACAGGAGGGCAACCGCCCCCGCCGCGCCACCTCCTGCTTCCGACGTGGAGGAGAGGATGAGGACCTCCTCGGTGTCGTCCGGATCGATCACATCTCGCAGAACCCCCCCCCCCCCTCGCTGTTCCTCTCTCCCTCTGTTTCTCTCCGCCGCCCGAAAACACCGCCGCCATCGAACCGCCATCGCCGCCGTTGTACCGCCTCCCCCACCTTTCCGAGCACTCCGTTAGCACCGCCGTCCCTCACCGCCCCTCCTCCGCCCAGGAATCGAGCCCGGATGGCTTAGGCGGGGAGATCGACGCCTTCTTCCTCCCCTCCGGCCGCCGACAACTTCTTCACCGTGCCGCCGCTCCGGAGCTTCCCGGCCACGCCGTCCGCGCCCTCATGTTCCCGGTGAGCTCAACCGCCTCCCCATCCCCTCTGTTCGTCTTCTCTCGCTCAGAATCGACGAGATCGCCGGAGCCGAGCCCGTCCCCGCCGTTTCTTCCACGCCGGCTCGCCGCCGGTCACCTTTAGCCAGCGGCGCCGCCACCCTCACGTCCGTCTCGTCGAGGCGCTTCCAGAGAGATCACCCACGCTTCCGGGTGTCGCCGGAAACATCACCGGCGAGCTCTCCCGGCCACGGCCGGCCAACCGTGAGGTCACGGTGACGTCAGGCTGACGTCACCTGCCCACGTGGACGCGCCAAGTGGCGTTTTCTGTCCTTTTTAAACTGACAGTGGGACCTGCAGAGAAAATAGAAAACAGAAATTAAATGATATTTGGAAATTCAATAACTTTCATTTTATAACTCCTAAAATTGTGAAAAAATATGCAATGTGTTCAGGAAAATGTGAGCTATTTTTCTATACCACTTTCATACATGTTCAACCAAGTTTAAGATGAGGTCACTTTTGTAGTTTACATTTAATTCGTTTAAATATTGAAAATAAAGTTTTTATTCAATAAAATTAGAAAATTAAGTGTAATATACCATTTTGATCAGTGAAACAAATGCAATCCAACTATGAGGTTTACAAGGTCATTTGAGCATCTTAACTTGGTCACATCTCTAGATTAGGGTTTTCTACCCCTCCGGTGTTCGTCGTTCACGGCGTAAAACCCTAGCTTCCTGTTCTATCCTTTAAGCTTCATTGAAATTGCATTGTTTTATTCATGCATACATATTGTGCATTGCACGGTCATAAGGTATTGATTGTTTGCCTTCTTTCCGGTGTTGCTCGCTATCGGTAGACCGAGATCCGGAGGTCGACCCGGCTTTCTACGACAACCCAAGCTCTACCTTCGACGAGCAAGGCAAGCACCACCTCATGGCTACCCCATGTTTTGAGTCTTTTCAACCTCTCATTCATGCATATGTTTCAACTTAGTTTTGAGTCGGTTAGAGTAAACCTATCCACTGCATGACCCCTCCCTCACATGTCACCTTCATACCTGTTTACCCTCCTAGTATGACTAGGGTTGTTTGAGTATCGTAGAGCCTTGTGTGTTATGCTTAGCCATGCTTAGTGTTCTGATCTACTTCATCCGGTTGATGATTTGGATCACTTCGATAACCTTGTATGTTGTTATATTTGTGAGTACTGAGCATGTGAATCTGACTAAGGCTTGCACGGGAGTCCACTTGGGTAGTGGTTGTTCGTTCCGTACTCGCCAACCCTAGGATTTAAGGTCTCGCCGCGGAAGCCAAGACTGAGCGTGCAACCACACGCGGGGCCTAACTGACCGCGCTCGGCTAACTAACTTGTTTGATCACTTCCATGGGTCACATAGTTTGAGTTTTCCATTTGCGGGTGTGTCATAAAATGTTTTGGAGAAAACTAGGGCGTGACCGGGACCAGTGATGGACGTACACGGATCTTGTCCCGACTCACAGAACAGGTGCCGTCAGGAGGTGGCCAACTCCCTGTTGACGGGGTGGCCCTGTTTGGGTTGACTCATGGAAAGGGTTAAGCAAGGTAAAGGCCGTGGTCGACCACACTCTGCCGCGCTCTTAGAGAGGAGCGTTACCGCGTGGCACTAAGAGTCGGTCGATACGTGTGGGTAAAGTGTACCACCCTGCAGGGATAAATCTTTCGGAAAGCCATGTCCACGGTTATGGACAACTTGGTGAAAGTCACGGGGTCATAGATAACTCTAACGGAATGACTAAAACTTGCTGGCAACGAATTAAGGATGCCTCCTCGACTACGTTTAGAGGGGTGATTCTTGTAGCATAAGGTAGTCTGGGAATGAGAAAGTACTTGGTGGACTAAAGAACATGATGATCTCAGTAGTTGAGTAGATTCCTCCTCTGTTTTAGAAATTCTCTATTACACGTGCTTTTCTTCCTCAACTTCGGAAAACAAAGTTATCTTTATGCAAAGAACCTTAAAAGCCAAGTCTTGCTGAGTACCTTTTGTACTCAACCTTGCCTTGTTGTTGTTTTGTTTTAGACTTCGGCGATGCAGCTGAAGAAGGGTTCTACCTCGACGTCGATGAGTAGTTAGGGGTTCCCAGGCAGCAGCCTGGTATCTGTAGTATGGGTTTGGCTACGTTGCTTATGTTTTCGAACTCTTAGTCCTTTTGCTCTTGTTGTATAGCAACATCTTTGCTTTTGATGCTTGTTGTAATGTTGGGTTGCTTGACCTATGTTGGTCCTGTAACCTCTGCGTGTAAGCTACTCTAGTATACCTTGTTTAATACAACTTTCATGTCTAGAGTACTGCTTTGATCGGTTGTTGGTCTCGAGCCCGTTGTTATACAGTTTTGGCTATGCCTGCATAGTTGTCGCAGTCGAGGGGTTGTGGAGCCGATGATCCATGTCCGAGCCCGCCTGCCGGAGATATCCAGCCTGGGGCGAGGTAACCCCAGTAACCCTCGATTGTTGTTGCACTTTCTGGACACATAGCAGCTCTGTATAACTTTGGTCCCGTTCCTTCAGTTTCATTCGACTCGTGGACGCTTGGGTATACATATCTGGTTATGACTAGCATGGACACAAGGAGTAGTAGACCGGGGATCCGGACTACGTGCCGATGAATCCGGTCTGCCTGCCGTTGTTTGTTGCGGCCGGGGCTGGTAACCCTGAAGCCCTTGTGGTTTCAATGCTAGGAGCACATGACAGTTTGTATATCTCTGGGTCCGAGGTCCGACACAGAGTTCGCCGGAAACGGCAGACCTAGCCGACGGTGGCGACGGGTGGACGAGCGCAATTATGCACAACCTAGAGGCTCCCCTTGGGTGTGTTGTGGGGCAAAAGGGAGAGGAGGGGGTGGTGCTTAAGAAGGGAGATGAGGGGGTGTTAATCGTGCTTTAACACGGGTGTTACGCCGGAGTTAACACGGTCGTTTCCAACGTCTTAACGCGGGCGAGGTCACCGCGCGAGGAGGACGACGGGTCGCTGTGCTGACGTGGCAGTGACGTGGGGCAAAGGGACCACCAGGCAGAGAGAGGGGGTAGGGTGAGAGGGAGTGAGCGCGCGCGCAGTTTCTTTCGGGCTGGCCCGTTGGGCTGGCTACTACTAGGTGTTGCGCGCAGCGCGGGAGGGAGAGGGAAATGGGAGGTGGGCTCAGCCCAGGGGTGCGGTAGAATAGGTTTCCTCTTTTTTTTTTGTTCTCTGTTTTTTTTAAATATTAACAAAACCAACCATAAACCCCTCAAACTTATTCAGAAAAATGATTAGAAATGATTAAAAACATTAACAAAACCAACCATAATTTCTGATGCTCCATGATCATATTTTGCCCATTGCTACTTGTTTTCTCCCTTATTTTTAGCATTTTTATACGTTTTCCGGGACTAACCTATTAACAAGATGCCAACTGCCAGTTCCCTGTTTTCTGCTGTTTTTGGTTTCAGAAAAGTTGTTCTACAAACATTCTCGGAATTGGACCCCACAAAGCCCGAAATTCATATTTTCCTTGGAAGCATCCAGAACACCGAAGAGGAGTCGAAGAGGGGCAACAAGGGAGCACACCATAGGGTGGCGCGGGCCCCCCTGTCCGCGCCACCTATAGGTGTGGGGCCCCTAGAGCTCCACCCCTTTGCCATTTCGCCTATTTAAGCCCCCCGGATGGAAAACCCTAAACACCTGATCAAAAATCCCCGAAGAGTTCCGCAGCTGCCGTCACCGTCAACCCTAGATCAGGGGGTTCTGAAGCTGTTTCCGGCACCCTGCCGGAGAAAATATCATCACCGGAGGCTTCTACATCACCATGTCTGCCTCTGGAGTGATGCGTGAGTAGTTCATCCTTGGACTACGGGTTCGTAGCTGTAGCTAGATGGTTGTCTTCTCCTCATATGCATCCATGTTTAGATCTCGTGAGCTGCCTATCATGATCGAGATTGATCTTATGTAATTCTATATGCTGTGTTTGCTGGGATCCGATGAATATTGACCTTATGCTAAGTTGATTATAGTCTTTATTTGCATATGCTATTTGTGATCTTGCATGCTTTCTGTTGCTTGTGGTTGCTGTGGCCAAGTAGTTGCTAGTGACTCCAAGAGGGAGTATTTATGCTGGATAGTGGGTTCATGCCTCCTTTTCGCCTTGCTCGAGTGACGGAAACGTGAAGGGGGAGGATGTGTTGTTGTTGCCATTAGGGAGAAAACAACGGTGAGAGTGCCCGCGTGCATAATCATTGCTTACATTACACACTTTGTTTAATGCAATTATCTCTAGCTTGCAACTTAATACCTAAGGGGGTTCGGATGATAACCTGAGGGTGGATTATTAGTCATAGATGTAGATGGATGTCGGTCTATGTATCTTACTGTAATGACCGCACAAATATCATAGTAATCTTCATGTCATATTGTGCACTATGGTGCAACCTCTATTTGTCAATTACCCAGCTGTAATTTGTTCACCCAGCATGCTATCTTTTATGGAGAGACACCACTAGTGAAACTATGAACCCCGGTCCATTTTTCCACAATGTTAAACAAACCACAACAATTTCCTGCTTTCTTTACTTACTGCAAGCATACACTGTTTTCCACAGTATACGTCTAATCTTTGTTTCAGCAAGACCGGTGAGATTGACAACCTCACTGTATCGTTGGGGCAAAGTATTTTGGTTGTGTTGTGTGCAGGTTCCACGTTGTTGCTGACACCGGTGAAGCGCCAGCACCACCGTCAGTGACATCAACATTCCGAAGGTCCTCTTTCTCCTACTGGATTGATAACCCTGGTTCTTAACTAAGGGGAAAACTCCTACCGCTGTGCTTCAATGCACATTCCTTGAGCCAGGATGCCAAATCAGAGGATTGGCAAATTGTGGGGTCAATGATGCTAGAGTGTCGTGGTGGATGGCGGGGACAAGCATGAACAAAGCAGCGAAGGTAAGTTTCAAGACATTAGCTTACCTGTTCTGTTTGTCCGTCCATCTGTGGGTGTCGCGATGAGCTCATGGCCAGTTCAGCTCCAACCAAATTGAACAATTCCCTCCACAGATGACTGGTGAATATCGGGTCTTGATCTGACACCATCACCTCCGGTAGGCTGTGTAGTTTGAAAATGTTGTCAACATATGCCATGGCCACTTGATAAGCTGAAAACGGGTGGGATAGGGCCACAAAGTGAGCGTATTTCGTGAGTATATAAATGACAACCATGATGCAGTTACAGTTCTTCGAGCGAGGCAATCCTTCAATGAAATCTAGTGTAACTGTCTGCAAGGCACTGCAGAGCACTAGTAGAGGTTGGAGCAGACCGGGGTACTTCACCTTCTCATGTTTTGCTTGTTTACAGGTGGAGCATTGCTCAATATACTGCTCCCCGGATTTCTTCATTCCTTTCAAGGAAAAGTTGCGGCGTAAGCACTGATAAGTAGCACGACTTCCAGAGTGCCCCCCAATGGACTATGATGCACAGAACGTAAGATAGTGTGTTGCAAGGCTTTCTCACTTCCCGCCCAAATGTGCCCATCTTTGTAGATGATGCTATCCTGTACCGAAAATGAACTGACCGAGGGGGTCCTTAGTGCCAATCTTGGTCAAAAGAGTTTGGATGCTATCATCAGTTTCATAGCTTTTGATCACTTGCGTTAACAACCTAGGTACACTGACAGTTACCACAGCCAGCTCCGCTTCCTCTCCTCTTCGCGATTGTGCGTTGATACGTCTCCAATGTATCTATAATTTCTGATGTTCCATGTTGATATTATGCCAATTGCTACATGTTTTCTCCCTTATTTATAGCATTTTTACACGTTTTTCGGGACTAACTATTAACAAGATGCCAAGTGCCAGTTCCCTGTTTTCTGTTGTTTTTTTATTTCAGAAAAGTTGTTCTGGAAATATTCTCGGAATTGGACCCCACGAATCCTGAAGTTCCTATTTTCCCCGGAAGCATCCAGAAGTCCGAAGAGGAGTCGAAGACGGGCACCAGGGGGCCCTCACCATAGCCTGGCGCGGGCCCCCTTGGCCGCGCCTGGGGGTGGTGAGGCCACCCTGGTGGCCCACCGACGTCGCTCTTTCGCCTATTTATTCCGCTCCGAAGGAAAACCCTAGGTACCTGATCAAAAATCCCTGAAAGTTCCGCAGCCGCCGTTGTCGTCAACCCTAGATCAGGGGGGTTCTGAAGCTGTCTCCCGGCACCCTGCCGGAGAGGATATCATCACCGGAGGCCTCTTCATCACCATGCCTACCTCTGGAGTGATGCGTGAGTAGTTCATCCTTGGACTACGGGTCCATAGCAGTATCTAGATGGTTGTCTTCTCCTCCTATGCCTCATTATTTAGATCTCTGAGCTGCCTAACATGATCGAGATTGTCCTTATGCAATTCTATGTGCTGTGTTTGCTGGGATCTGATGAATATCAAACTTATGCCAAGTTGACTATAGTCTTTATTGCATATGTTATTTGTGATCTTGCATGCTTTCCGTTGCTAGTGGTTGCTCCGGCCAAGTAGTTCTTAGTGACTCCAAGAGGGAGTATTTATGCTCGATAGTTGGGTTCATGCCTCCTTTTCGCATGTGCTCGAGTGACAGAAACGTGACGGGGGAGGATGTGATGTTGACACTAGGGAGAAAATAGCGGTGTGAGTGCCCGCGTGCACAATCATTGCTTACATTACACACATTTCTTAACGCGATTATCTGTTGCTTGCAACTTAATACTTAAGGGGGTTCGGATGATAACCTGAGGGTGGATTATTAGTCACAGATGCAGTTGGATTACGGTCTATGTATATTGTTGTAATGCCCACACTAAATATCATAGTAGTCATCATGTCATGAATTTGCACTACGTTGCAACCTCTATTTGTCAATTGCCCAGCTGTAATTTGTTCACCCATCATGCTATCTTTTATGGAGAGACACCACTAGTGAACCTATGAACCCGGTCCATTTTCCTACACTGTTAAACAAACCACTATAATTCCCTGCTTTCTTTACTTACTGCAAGCATACACCATTTTCCATACTATACGTCTAATCTTTGTTTTCAGCAAAACCGGTGAGATTGACAACCTCACTGTACCGTTGGGACAAAGTATTTTGGTTGTGTTGTGTGCAGGTTCCGCGTTGTTGCTGACACCGGTGAGGCGCCATCACCACCGTCAGTGGCATCAACCTTCCGAAGATCCTCTTTCTCCTACTGGATTCATAACCTTGGTTCTTAACTGAGGGAAATTCTTACACTGTACTCATCACACCCTCCTCTCGGGGTTCCCAACACGCCATCACAAGCATCAAGAATTTCTGGCGCTGTTGCCGGGGACTTAAAATTCATCATCATCAAGAAGTCTCCCCGTAAAGGCACCATCAAGGCGTAGCAAAGAATTTCTGGCGCCGTTTCCGGGGAGAAAGAAGTCTTCTGGCATGGGGACTCTCTCACTCTCAACCTCTTTATTTTGATTATTGTCTTGTTTTCATTGTTTGTCTTGTTTTGCTTCTTTATATAAAAAACACACAAAAATTAGTTTACTTTATAGCTATAATTTACTTTCTTGCTTTTATTTTGCTAAAATGAGTTCCTCTAAGAATACTAAGTTGTGTGACTTCACTAGCACAAACATCAATAATTTTATTTGCACACCTATTGTTCCACCTGCTCCTACTTCTGCTTTCTATGAAATTAAATCTGCTTTTCTACATCTTGTTATGAAAGAGCAATATTCTGGTGTTAGTACTGATGATGCTGCTGCTCACCTTAATAATTTTGTTGAACTATGTGAGATGCAAAAATATAAAGATGTAGATGGAGATACTATTAGACTAAAATTATTTCCTCTCTGTTTGAGAGGAAGAGCAAAAGAATGGTTGCTATGTTTGCCTAGAAATAGTATTGATTCATGGACTAAGTGTAAAGATGCTTTCATTGGAAAATATTATCCTCCTGAGAAGATTATATCCCTGAGAAGTTACATAATGAATTTTAAACAATTTGATAATGAACATGTTGCTAAAGCTTGGGAAAGAATGAAAACTATGGTGAAGAATTGTCCCACTCATGGACTGACTACTTCGATGAGTATACAAACCTTTTATGCAGGACTGAATTTCTCCTCAAGGAACCTATTGGATTCAGCTGCTGGAGGTACCTTTATGTCCATCACTTTGGGCATTGTAACAAAGCTTCTTGATGATATGATGATAAATTATTCAGAGTGGCACACTGAGGAGCTCCACAAGGTAAGAAGGTAAATTCTATTGAGGAAACCTCCTCTTTGAGTGAAAGGCTTGATGCTATTATGTCTATGCTTGTTAATGGTAAATCTCAAGTTGATCCAAATAATGTTCCTTTAGCCTCTTTGGTTGCTCAAGAAGAGCATGTTGATGTGAACTTTATTAGAAATAATAATTTTAACAACAATGCTTATAGAAATAATTTTGGTGGAAACAATTATAAGCCCTATCCTCCTAATAATGGTTATGGTAATTCTTATGGCAATTCCTACAATAATAATAAAAGCTCTACCTTTAATCTTGAAAACATTCTTAGAGAATCTATTAGCACACAAACTGCTTTTAATAAATCTGTTGAGGAAAAGCTTGGTAAAATAGATAGTCTTGCCTCTAAAGTAGATAGCCTAGCTATTGATGTTGATTTTCTAAAACTGAAGGTTTTGCCACATGATGTTAAATAAAGTAAAACTTTGAATGGCATCCAAGTTCGAATTGATAATAATGTTAGGTTGATGGCTGAATTACGTGCTAGGTGGGAAAGAGAAGATGAATTGGCTAGAAAGAATAATATTGCTCGAGTTTGCACTATCACCAACACTAGTAAAACTGAAGATCCAAGTACTAGTAAACCTCCTACTATCAATGGTAAGGTAGTTGGTGTTAACAAAGTCTCCACCCCTTTGGTGAAACGTGCTAAATTGCCTCAAATTGCTGAAATTCCTTCTGACGGAAGTGCTGAAATTTTTAGAGATGTGGGAGATAATGGTTGATACATCCATTTTGCATCACTATTTTATATCATAATTTGCTATTATTCATCGATATATTTCATGCTATGATGCATCCCTTATGTTATTTTATCTTATTTTGCATGTTTCATAATTTTTGGAGAATAAACACCGGGACCAGATATCTGATGGAAAAAAGCACCGTCGAGATACCATATTTCAGAAGATCAGAAGAAGAAGGGGGACACCGGAGGTGTCTTAGAAGTTAAGAGGAGGATTCCAGCTAGAAGGGGAGCCAGAGGGGGGGCCACCAGGGGGCCACACCATGAGGTGGCGCGCCCCTGGCCGCGCCACCAGGTGGTGTGGCCACCCTGGCCCACCTATGGGTGATATCTTTCACGTACTTGGCCCCCAGGGAACCCTAAGCCCCATACCATCATCGAAGAATTATTCCGCCGCTGCCTTGGGGCGGAAAACACCTTGTGATAGAAAAGGTCTCTAGCGGGGAGAAATCCGTCGGGGAAATTCCTCTCCTGAGAGGGGAAATCATCGCCATCATCACCGTCATCACTCCGAGCATCATCAAGATCGTCATCGTCATCATCACCACCAGCACCATCACCCTCATCATCCACCGTCATCCCACTGTAACAATTAGGGGCCTCGGTCGTTGTTTTACATTAGATCTCTCTCCAGGTGTGGATTACTTGTTAGTAGTTGATGCTTGTGAGATTTATCGGTGTTAGCACTTTATGACCATACTGTTATCATCCATTATATCACCTCTGATTATGATCCATATGATGTCTTGTGAGCAGTTCCTGTTGTTCTTGAGGACATGGAAGAAGTCAAGTTGTTAGTAGTGAAGTAATGTTGAGTAATATTTAATGGTTTGATATTTAAGTTGTGGTGCTATTCTTCTAGTGGTTTCATGGTAACGTCGACTACATGATACTTCACTATTTATGGGCCTAGGGGAATGCATCGTGTATTTGGCTACTAATTGTGGGGTTACCGGAGTGACAGAAACCTAAACCCCCGTTAGGAAACCATTACACGAGGGGGCGTAGGATCCCGGAGTTTAAAGCTGTGGTTAGATTAATTTCTTAATTACTTTCTTGCAGTTGCGGATGCTTGCAAGGGGTATAATCACAAGTATGTATTAGTCTTGTATGGGACGGTACATTAGCATAGGTTCACCCACACAACACTTATCAAAACATTAAAGATTATTCAGTGACATGAAACAAAAGCACTTGACAGAAACCTCCTGTGTGTCCTCGAGAACGTTTGCTAATCATAAGTAAACCCACCGGCTTGTCCTTTACTGAAGAAAGGATTGGGCCACTTGCTGCAATTATTGTTACTACATATTATTTACTCGCACTTTATTTATCTGCAATATCAAAACCTCTACAAATCTATCTTTCACTATTTATAGTTACTCCTTCATCAAAACTACTTGTCACCACCTTCTGCTCCTCGTTGGGTTCGACACTCTTATTTATCGAAAGTACTACGATACACCCCCTATACTTGTGGGTTATCAATGGTCCCATTACTTTTGATGATAATAATTTTTATTTTTATGATTGCAATATGTCTGAAGTTATTATGTTCCTACAAAAGCTTGCTAGAAATCCCAATGCTAGTGCCATGAACATGGCCTTTACTAAACATATTACCAATGCTCTCATGAAAGTTAGAGAAGAAAAGCTGAAACTTGAAACATCTATCCCTAGGAAATTAGATGATGGTTGGGAGCCCATCATAAGATAAAAGTAAATGATTTTGATTGCAATGCTTTGTGTGATCTTGGTGCTAGTATCTCTGTTATGTCTCAAAAGCTTTATGATATGCTTGATCTACCACTGTTGGAACACTGTTATTTGGATGTTCATCTTACTGATAATGTTAAGAAGAAATATTTTGGTAGAATTGATGATGTTCTCATTATGGTTAACAATAACCTTGTCCCTGTTGATTTTGTTGTTATGAACATCGAATGCAATGCTTCTTGTCCTATTGTTTTGGGAGACCTTTTCTTAGAACTGTTGGTGCTGTCATTGATATGAAAGAGGGGAGTATTAAATATCAATTCCTACTCAAGAAAGGTATGGAACACTTTCCTAGAAAGAGAATGAAGCTACCTTTTGACTATATTATTAGATAAAGTTATGATGTTGATGCTTCCTCACTTGAAAATACTTGAGATGCTTTCTATGCCTAGCTGAAAGGCGTTAAAGAAAAGCGCTACCGGGAGACAACATGTTTTATTTCTCCGTTTTCAACCCGTTTTCGGTCAATTATTTATGTGTGCTTTGCACCTGGGTGTTTTCTATTTCCTTAGCAACCCTTCTGTATCTCTTCTTTTGTGTCTTTGTTGAGCCAAGTAAAGCCTCTAGTGGAAAGTTGAGACTATATTTCGGATTTCTATGCAAGAAACAGATTTTTGTTGTCCACTGTTAAATTCGTATAAAATCACAGGAAATTCAAAATGACCTGAGTTTTTTTTGTGCGTAATCATGGGCTATAAACGCAACTTTTCTTAGTTGAACACCTTTTGATTTGAGCAACAGAAAATTTTCAAAAAAAATAATCTTACCTGATGTCCTGTTTTGACAGAACTCTTCCAATAATTGCATTTGCATCTTAATCTCTTTCTTTTGGTGTTCCTTTGAGAAAAAGAGTTTTAAAATAAGTTGTGACAGTAGCTAATGTGTTTATGAGTGTTAGGCTTGTGTTGAAACTGAACCATGTGAATTTATTATTTCGATTGCACTAACGTTGCTAATGAAGATTGTGAGAAGTTTGGTGTGAAGGAAGTTTTCAAGGGTCAAGAGAAGAGGATGATATGACGTGATCAAGAAGAGTGAAGAGGCTAAGCTTGGGGATGCCCCGGTGGTACATCCCAGCAAATTCCAAGAAGACTCAAGCGTCTAAGCTTGGGGATGCCCAAGGCATCCACTTCTTCATCGACAAATTATCAGGTCACTTCTAGTGAAACTATATTTTTATTCGGTCACATCTTATGTGCTTTACTTGGAGCGTCTTTTATTTTTGCTTTCAGTTTGTTTTTATTTTTGCAATAAGCTTGGTTGTACCCCAGCATTCTTTTATTTTAGAGTGACAAACTCCGCTTTTTCATGGGAATACTTTGTATTCTTATTTTTTGTCTGGATGCTGCATTTATTTATCTCCTGTTTTGCATTCATCTCTTATTTAGAGCTATTAGTACTCTCTAGTTTTCATTGATATATGCTTAGAGAGAGTTTTTGTTGTCACATATATGTGCTTGGTTGAGAATAGAAATGCTTATGTGGTAGTTGGTATAGTGGAAAAATTTGAACGGTCTCGTAGATCACTAAACTGCTTCACTTGAATCACTGTTGTTGTTTTGAGATATTAATTTGCTTAATGGATAAACGGGAAGGACTAGTATGTAGAAACTTTTAATGCTTGGTCTGAGAAACTTGAAACTATGCCACACTTAAAATTACCAGCTGATAGAAACAATGCTATATGATTGCTACGAGTGATACAATTCTGATCGGCCTTTTGTTACGCGCTACGGTCGGGGTAGCTAACAGTGACTTGTCACTGCCACGGACCCTCTTGGAGTGATTTTCATTGTGCCTTGTAAAGATGATTTTCTTGCTGCAACCTTTTAACTCGTGAGTCTATGTTGCGGTTCCTGGCACTCCCACCATCCATATTTGCTAGCATCTTCGGTACTGTGCATTGCCCTTTCTCACATTGAGAGTTGGTGCAAACTTCGCCAGTGCATCCAAATCCCGTGGGAGGACTTTGCTCTGCTACACATAGGCTCATATATTCTTCCTCAACACAACCACCATACCTACCTATCATGGCATTTCCATAGCCATTCCGAGATATATTGTTGCACAACATCCACCTCTATTATGTTACTTGATGATGAGCTTCATGGTTATTTATGCATACTGCTACACTTGCAGGAGCATGCAGTTGGATACATCACAGATATTCCATTATGAGTTATGAGTAATAAAAGTGTGATGATTCATTGTAATATAGGATGTTGCCCTACCGATGAGGATATATAAAAAAAACGAAAAAGCCCAAAAAAAAGGGCCAAAGAGAGAATAAAGAGAGAGGGGGCGCATCACTATCCTTTATACCACACTTGTGCTTCATGTTTAGCACCAACACTTCAGTTTGGAGAAATTTTTCATATTATCATTCATTCATAACTATGTGGGGAATTTTACATTGTAGAACTTGGCTTGTATATTCCAATGATGAGCCTCCTCAAATGAGCTCTAGATCTTCGTGAGCAAGCAAGTTGGATGCACCCCCACTAGTTCCATTGGAGAGCTTTCATACCCTTATAGCTCTATGTGCATCTGTTGTGTGTCAATCCCTACTCCTTGCATAACTTCGGTTGTAACACTTTCTCTTGTCTAATGACCACTTTCAGCTTTGTGAGCCTTTCTTCCATTGACCTTCCAAACCGCCCATAATGTTCTCTTTGCCATAACATCCCGGTGCCAGGGACCAACGCAGAACACTTGTTTGTTTTTAGTGCGCAAATAATTTAAGATTCAAGCATTGCATCGTGTGGAAAGCTTGACTTGATCCTAACAGGGATTATGAAGATCATTTGACGTGCATGATATTGTTGTTATTGAAAGCTTAAATCATCTCTAATAAACTTTGCACGGTTGATAGTCTTTTACTATTGATTCATTAAAAGTTTTGCTTCTTTCTTCTTATTTGTTTATGCATTACCTGTTGATATCAAATATAGATCACAACTTAAGTTCATTTGATCCTAGTTTACATGCTTTGATTTACATATTATGATCAAGATTGTGTGGTAGCATGTCCACCTCAGAAATTATTTTGTTTTATCGTTTACCTACTCGAGGACAAGTAGGAACTAAGCTTGGGGGTGCTTGATACGTCTCCAACGTATCTATAATTTCTGATGTTCCATTTTGATATTATGCCAATTGCTACATGTTTTATCCCTTCTTTATAGCATTTTTACACGTTTTCCGGGACTAACCTATTAACAGGATGCCAAGTGCTAGTTCCCTGTTTTCTGCTGTTTTTTATTTCACAAAAGTTGTTCTAGAAATATTCTCGGAATTGGACCCCACGAATCCCGAAGTTCCTATTTTCCCCGGAAGCATCCAGAAGTTTGAAGAAGAGTCGAAGACGGGCACCAGGGGGCCCTCACCATAGCCAGGCGTGACCCCCCATGGCCGCGCCTGGGGGTGGTGAGGCCACCCTGGTGGCCCACCGACATCGCCCTTTCGCCTATTTATTCCCTTCCAAAGGAAAACCCTAGGTACTTGATAAAAAATCCCCGAAAAGTTCCACAGACGCCGTCGACGTCAACCCTAGATCAGGGGGTTCTGAAGCTGTCTCCCGGCACCCTGCCAGAGAGGAGATCATCACCGGAGGCCTCTTCATCACCATGCCTGCCTCCGGAGTGATGCGTGAGTAGTTCATCCTTGGACTACGGGTCCATAGCAGTAGCTAGATGGTTGTCTTCTCCTCCTATGCCTCAATGTTTAGATCTCGTGAGCTGCCTAACATGATCGAGATTGTTCTTATGTAATTCTATGTAATGTGTTTGCTAGAATCCGATGAATATTGAACTTATGCCAAGTTTATTATAGTCTTTATTGCATATGTTATTTGTGATCTTGCATGCTTTCCGTTGCTAGTGGTTGCTCTCGCCAAGTAGTTCCTAGTGACTCCAAGAGGGAGTATTTATGCTCGATAGTTGGGTTCATGCCTCCTTTTCGCCTATGCTCGAGTGACAGAAACGTGACAGGGGAGGATGTGCTGTTGCCACTAGGGAGAAAACAGCGGTGTGAGTGCCCGCGTGCACAATCATTGCTTACATTACACACATTTCTTAATGCGATTATCAGTTGCTTGCAACTTAATACCTAAGGGGGTTCCGGTGATAACCTGAGGGTGGATTATTAGTCATAGATGCAGTTGGATTACATTCTATGTCTATTGTTGTAATGCCCGCACTAAATATCATAGTAGTCATCATGTCATGAATGTGCACTACGGTGCAACCTCTATTTGTTAATTGCCCAGCTGTAATTTGTTTATCCAGCATGCTATCTTTTATGGAGAGATACCACTAGTGAACCTATGAACCCCGGTCCATTTTCCTACACTGTTAAACAAACCACTACAATTCCCTGCTTTCTTTACTTACTGCAAGCATACAACATTTTCCACACTATACGTCTAATCTTTGTTTTCAGCAAGACCGGTGAGATTGACAACCTCACTGTACGATTAGGACAAAGTATTTTAGTTGTGTTGTGTGGAGATTCCGCGTTGTTGCTGACACCGATGAGGCGCCATCACCACCGTCAGTGGCATCAACCTTCCGAAGATCCTCTTTCTCCTACTAGATTGATAACCTTGGTTCTTAACTGAGGGAAATTCTTACCGCTGTACTCATCACACCCTCCTCTTGGGGTTCCCAACACGCCATCACAAGCATCAAGAATTTCTGGCACCGTTGCCGGGATTTAAAATTCATCATCATCAAGAAGTCTCCCCGTCAAGGCACCATCAAGGCGTAGCATGCGTCTAAGACGCCATTCTCACGGCGTGGCTTGTATACAATTTTGTAATGCAATCTTAAGAGTTTGGTCATTGCCTTCCTCTGCCACGGGGTAATGTAGTCTTTGCTGGCTGGCCAAACCGCGGTGATCTGAATGAATCACAAACTCATGCACCTGCAAGTAAGGGCACCAATGGTCCACAACAAGAAAAATGGCAAAAACCTCCTTTTTGTAAGCCGACAGGCCCGGATTCTTTGGCCCAAGTGGTCGGCTCAGGTAAGAGATTGGGTGACCGTCTTGCGATAGTACTGCACCCACTCCACCATCTGACGCATCGGTTTCCACCACGAAAGACTTGGAAAAATCCGGGATATCAAGCACGGGTGCTATAACCAGACCATGCTGGAGCTGACAAAATGCTGCCCAGTTTTGTCGGTCCAGAGGAAAACTCAATCCTTCTTTAACAGTTTAGTCAGTGGCCTGCTTATCTATCCAAATCCCATGACAAATTTGCGGTAATAACTGGGCAGACCCAGAACCCCTCGCACTTGTTTTACATTGGGGGGGGGGGGTTGACCATTTATGTACTGCCGAGATATTTTTGGGATCAGTAGCCACACCCTCCGCACTGATCACATGACCCAGATAGACTAGTTGCGATTGCGAAAAACACACTTACTTTTCTTCATATTAAGATGATTATCATCTAGCAAAGTAAGCACATGGTGGAGGATTTTCACATGCGCTTCCATGGTTTTACTGTAAATCAAAATGTCGTCAATGAAAACAAGTACTCCCTTCCAGAAAAGAGGCATGAGAAGTGTGTTCATCGTGTTCTGGAATGTAGACGGAGAGTCCGTCAACCCAAAAGACATGACTCTGAACTCGTAGTGTTCATGGTGCGTCTTGAAAGCGGTCTTTGCTTCCTCCTCTGGTCTCATCCGGATCTGATGGTAACCAGTCCGCAAGTCTAGGCTAGTGAACCATTTCGCCCCAGCCAGCTCATTGATTAGCTCCTCGATGATGGAAAGAGGGTACGATTCTTTACCGTAATCAAGTTCAGATGCCGATAATCAATGCAAAACCACCGGGTAAGGTCCTTCTTCATGAACAGGAGTAACGGTGATGAAAACGGGCTACAGCTAAGCCGAATAATCCCTTGCCGGAGCATTTTCTCAATCTACCGCTCGATCTGATCCTTTTGAGTTGGGCTGTATCGGTAGGGACGTAGGTTCACCGGTTTTGCCGCAGGAACTAAAGGTATAGCATGATCAAATTGCCTTGCTGGTGGCAGTTCCTGTGGTTTAGCAAACACAATCTCGAATTCCGACAGTAGCTTGTCAATTTCCCGAGGCAAACTAGCTTGTACATATGCACCTTCCTCCACTCCATAGACCTCCACTACGCTGGCCACCCGGCCTGCTGTAAAATTTGCAATAAGTCATGTGGCTCCACTTCCTGGCAACTCCCAATTTGGGATTGCACCCCTTTCAGCATTATCAACTTGCCCTGCTCCCAAAAGGGCAGTCGCTTGCCCACCCAATCGACGCCCATTAGATTATGAGATTGTAATAAGTCCATGCCGATAATTACATCTTATCCTTCCAGAGGTAACACCTTCAAATTAGATCTGAAAGTGACACCCTGACACCATCATTCGCACCCAAGGATTTCCCTTTCACACTTGAAAACTCCTCCATCTGCAATTTTGACTTGTACCGGAGATATTGCCTTGGAAGTTCCACTTAGCTGATCTGCCACCTGCTCGGTAACGAAGAAATGCAAACTTCTAGAGTCTACTAGCATAATCACTTGTCTCTTATGAATTTGTTCCACCAACCTGAAGGTACTAGGTGCCTCAGTTCCTGCCACTGCCGCCTTCAATATTGCAAAGGCCTCTCCCGTTGCTGGTTCCTCCAACACGTCCTCCAATGAGTCCATGCCCATGACATCCAACAGTTCCTGCACCACGTGTACCTGCACCGTGGTTGATCATTTGTGGTCGGGTCCCCATTTCTCTCCGCAGATAAAACATAGTCCACGAGAGTGTCAATAGCTCTTCAGTGCATAGGTACGCTCTTCACTCTTGCTTAGAGTGTTCTCTCGGGCAGCTTCTTGTCCACGCTTGTCCTCTGATGAACTAGATGAGGGCGGAGTCGATTATCCTTTATGATCGTCAGCGCCGGCTGAACCGGACGTCGAACAGTACACCGTCTTTGGGTACAGTGGTGGGTCCTGGCGCCTAGGCTCCCGCTTCCTCCAAATTTCGCACGCTTCTTCCTTTAACAATGAGAACGAAACAACAACATCCAAATCTTTCGGCTGATGAACCAACACAACCACTCTAATTTCATCCTTAAGGCCATCAACAAAATGCGATGGAAACAACTCCAGATCCCACACCTGAGAATGCGCCTTAAGGGCATGCATCACTTCCATGAACTCCTGGACATAGTACACCACCGTCACAGATTGGTTCAAGTGAAACAATTGCCTCAGCGATTTCTGAAACTCATCCCTGCCGAACTGCTCACACACCAACGCACACAACTCCTCCCACTCTAATTTCGCTACCTCAAAACCACCATTCTCCATCCATAGTAATGCACCAGTGAAATGCATAGTAGCTGTGTCTACCTAGTGCTCCGGTGCCACACTACACACCCTGAAATAGGATTCACACTGTTTCTTCCATAATTTGGGACGTTCCCCGAGAACGACGGGAAATTGAGTTTAGGTCTCGGCCCAAAAGTCCCGGATGAACACGAGCCACTCCGATGCAAAAAACCCAAGCGACTCCATGAACTGCAACGAGGAATCGGGGTTCAGCAACATACCCTTGGACGGAGGTGTCGTAAGGGGTGCTTTGCCCCCAATTGACAACCCCTGTTGCTGTTGAACCCCGCGGTGGCCACTTGGCCCGCGACCTTCGCCGCCGAGAACGCCTTCAGATGCGCCAGCCTTGGCCATGCTCGGCGCAACGCAGGTCTGTAGCGCTTTTGTATCCAAGCTCAGGATCGGGTTGAGTGCCACCTGACCCAGTTGTTCCTGCAGCGTGTTGAGGTTGGTGTGCAACTCCTACAGTGCGCCATCGACATGTGGCTTCCATGTGACCATCTCCTTTAGGATGCTCTGGGAGTCGTCGATCGCATTCTTCACCACACCGACCGATGCCGTCAACTCCCTCATCGCCGCCGCCAAATCCTCCATCTTTGCTTCCGCCTCCCAGATTGCAACTTGGCTCTAGATACCAAATGTCACACCCCAACTATACTCATGATTCAGATCTCAAATTGGGAATAGAATAAGGGAAAGGGGAGGAAGTTCAGGGAGGAAGAGAAGGTAGAAGAGACAGGTTCACAGAGAAAGGAGTATAAGCCAAATCCTATGCGATCCCTCTCCCTTCGGGATCGCCTCCACTTTAGTTTCCAGGTCTTTGGGTCCAGTCTGGTACTTTTGGTTGACGCACACGTCCAGTCCTCCTTGGCTCGGCTGGTGCTGCATTCACTGACGGTGGGGCTGCTGAGTGTGCCCTGGCAGCCTCTATGGTTATCTTGACAGTAGGCACCTAAATCACAGGCGTGACTCATACTTAATTAGGGAAAAAGGTCGTTTTTGTCTTTGGGACAAAATCTGGTCCAATTAATTTGCGTCATGAGATTAGAATATGTACTTTAGATATTTTTTGGCCAAACCGGTTGTTTTTGTCCCTTCTCGTCTCGTTGATGCCTTGATGTGCATGCATGCAGTGGCGGTGCCACCCTTTGGCTGTGTAGTCAATTGACAACACAACATTTGGGCAAAACCTTCATGTATATGCTAAAATGCATGCAAAAGAAATACAAATTTCACACAAATACATGTATTTGACAACACAATTTTCAATTAACATCACAGTTTTGTCATCCTGGCTTCGCCACTTCATGCATGTATTTCACTGAAAGTTAGCCCCCACCTCACAACAGTGATACCAAAAATGGCAACCACATATTTGTTTACTCAGTTGGTGGTCTGGTGACTTATCAACATGGCCTGGAAAAAATGATGACTAACTAGCAAAGTGGCAAATCGTGGTTTGGAAAAATTGGCGACTAACTAAAGGTGCCATCTTTGGCCCAAAATTCCAGAAAGAGGCCAATAAAAGGGTCACCGGTTGACCCAAGGTAAAATAAAAAAAAAAGACTAGAAATCAAAACTATTTCACAGAATGAATCTTGCCCGAAATTATTTCACAAAATAACCATATTGTGTAGCGTCTAACAGTCAGGCGCTACACATCCTGTCAGTGTGGCCGCTACGCGGCCCCAGTCGTGCTCTTGTAGCGCCCGGCGTCAAGGCGCTACAGCAGTGAAGATTGACATAGCCAAGCAGCAGTGAAGATTGACATAGCCAAGCAGCAACCGTAGGCAAATTCATTCTGATATGCTCAAAAATTCAAACTCATTGTGTAACGCCTAACGCCAAGGCGCTACAGAATGACTTAGAATTTTTTGAGTTTGCATGCTCGCATTTGCTTTCGGTTGCTCTCGGGCAGGCGACTTAGAAACCCAGGTGTATAGCTCCCAGGGCAAAGGCGCTACACGGCCACGATTGGGGCCCGCACGACTCACCAGACTACCACGCCGGCAGATGTGTAGCGCCTGATCACTAGGCTTTACACTGTATAGTGTAGCACCTGATTGTTAGGCGCTACACAATATGGTTATTTTGTGAAATAATTTTGGCCACCATTCTTTTTGTGAAATAGTTACGATTTGTGGTTATTTTTGTCCATTTTCCCCCCAAATACCTTGGTGGAAGTTTATATTGAATTTTGCCCCCAAATAATTTAGCATATGATTTAATCCGAAATAGCATTATGTAAATCATGACAGTAGCAATTATACTAAGCATGCAAATATCTAGCACAATGGAAGAACAGATCCGATCTACGGTAAAAACTAGACATATGAATTACAGTAATATCTCATACAGATGGAATAGAGATACGTACGATGCAGCGGCAGCGGCACCGCCATTGTTGTTGTCCATGTTGTCGGCCATGTCGTCGATGAAGATGTTGCCGAGGTCGGGGAAGAAATCGTCGTTGGGGAAGTAGTCACCGTCAGCAATCGCGCGAGTGCTCTCCCCAAAAACCTGATCGCCGCTCTCCCGTACAGGATCACAAGAGGCGGGGTTCCGGAGGCCTGCTGTCCCTCCTCGCGGTGCACGCCGGAAGAAGGGATGGAGAAGACTTGATTGGTGGCGCAGTGGTTTGGAACGGTGCGAAACCATATGTTGAATTGGTGGCTAGGGTTTACCGTATGCGAATATTTATATGCGGGCTGGGAGAGACGTGGGCGTAACTACACGTCCGAATCGGTTCGGTTCCACGATCCAGAAAGGAAACGGAAACGGTTTAGAAATTAACGAGTCCGTTAATTAACAAATTAATGACTCATTAAGTTTTCCCAAGCGACAAAATAAACGCTCTCGGCTTGGCTCATTCCCGCAACCCGCGGCGCGTCGTGACGAGGCGAGGCTTGGCAAGGCGGGCGGCGGAGGAGGAGCGCGCGTGTGGCACACCTCTCCTCTTGCCTTGCCAACTCATACATGAGATAGAATGGCTCACCTTATAAGGTGGTTCCACTCTCTCCAAACTAGCAGTATGGGACTAAACTTTAGTCCCACTCCCCACTTGTATTATTCATGAATGGGTCATGACAATTTCAGGATTTATTGGGCTTAGTTGGGCCAGATGGTGCAGCCCATAAATTCCAACAATCCCCCACAAAGTGTCATTAGCACATCTCATAATCTCAGTTCCAAAACAATGTTTATATACCGGTGTTTAGTGGAGACAGTTAAGTTGAACTTCCACTTTAGAACATTATGGTACACTAGTTCACAATTTGAATAGTGGACAACGCCTTGAACTACAAGTTTGCTGTGATACCAGTTTCACACAACGTCTGAACCGATACTAGGCTGCCGCAAGGCTTCCCCGCGGGTGGAGCTTATGCGTCATACTCCGGAGGCCTTTCGTGAGTTTATTAGAGAGCACCTGATTCTCATAGACTGCGACGTTTAACAGTCAGACTCATATAGGTGAGTTCCTCAGGAGATGTTCTGCAGGATACATCTCTGCTTATATAAATAAGCCACTTGAAACACATTAAGACAAATGTCAACCTACCATACAGATCAGGAGAGTATTGCATCTTCATGAAGTGGGATAAAATATAAGGATACTCTCCTCTCAGCCGACCAACAGGTTGTCTCCCACTTCTAATTCACGGGATCTCCGATCATATAGAGTGGGTTACCACTGTGGGAAACTCATATCGTGGGTCTCAAACCTATCTCCCTCGATGCATTATCTATCACATTCCGTGATAAACCCTTTGTGAAGGGATATGCCAAGTTTATAGAGGTTTGGATATAATCCAACGCAATAACTATGGAGTTTTTCAATTTTCTGACAGATTTCAATCTCCTCTTCACATGTCTTGATAACTTCGCATTATCCTTAGAACTGTTCACTTTGATGATCATAGTTTGATTATCACAGTTCATTAGGATTGCGGGTATTGGTTTTTCAACCACATGCAAGTCCATCAAGAGCTCACGAAGCCACTCTGCTTCAACAGTGGTTGTGTCTAATGCTACGAGTTCTGCTTCCATAGTTGACCTCGTTAAGATGGTCTGCTTGTAAGACTTCCAGGAAACAGCGCCACCACCAAGTGTAAAAACATAACCACTAGTGGCCTTAAGCTCATCAGTATCAGATATCCAATTAGAATCACTATATCCTTCCAGAACCCTTGGGTTTCCGGTATAGTTAATTTCATAGCTCGCAGTGCCTTTAAAATAGTGCATAACTCTCTCAAGCGCACGCCAATGATCATCTCCCGGATTGGAAACAAACCGGCTCAATTTGCTCACAGCAAAAGAGATGGCAGGCCTCGTGGCACTCACCAAATACATAAGCGAGCCTATAATCTGAGAATACCTCAGTTGATCTCTAGTAACCCGTCGATTCTTTCGAAGCAACACACTATCATCATATGGAGTTGAAGAAGGCTTGCAGTCACTATACCCGAAGCGACTCAAGACCTTTTCCACATAGTGAGATTGAAGCAGTGTGATCCCACCATTATCATCTCTCAGCAGCTTGATGTTCAAGATAACATCAGCAACTCCTAGATCCTTCATCTCAAAACAGCGAGATAAGAAATGTTTAACTTCCTTGATTAAATCAAGATTGGTCCCGAAGATCAATATTTCATCGACATACAGACATAGAATAACTCCCTCGCCCCCACCATGGCGATAGTACACACACTTGTCAGCTTCGTTTACAACAAAGCCTTCAGCAGTCAAAGTCCTTTCGAACTTCTCATGCCATTGCTTAGGTGCTTGCTTGAGGCCGCGTAATGACTTCAATAACTTGCACACCTTGCCTCCCTGACCGGGTACTACAAAACCATCTGGCCGCTCCATGTAAATTTCCTCGTCCAACTCTCCATTAAGGAAATCTGTCTTAACGTCCATTTGATGAACGAGAAGACCGTGCGACGCAGCCAGTGAAATTAGCACACGAATAGTGGTCAATCTAGCCACAAGTGAGTAAGTATCAAAGAAGTATTCACCTTCTTTCTGGGTATAACCCTTGGCCACAAGCCGTGCCTTGTACTTCTCAATTATACCATCAGGGCTAAGCTTTTTTCTTGAACACCCACTTACATCGTACAGGTTTACACCCATAAGGACGATCAGTGATTTCCCAGGTTCCGTTAGCCAAGATGGAATCCGTCTCGCAACAAACAGCCTCCTTCCAGTAGTCAGCATCAAGAGATACATTGGCTTCTGAAATGGTCCTGGGTGTGTCATCCACGAGGTACACAATGAAATCATCACCAAAGGACTTTGCAGTCCTCTGTCTCTTGATCCTTACAGGAACTTCATTGTCATCCTCCTCGGGATTCTCAACGTGTTCTATCAGAATGGTGGGTTCAGGAATCTCAGCTAATTCCTGACTAGATGAAACAGGTTTCTCCTGATTTGATGAGCTAGGCATATCCTTCATAGGAAATATGTTCTCGAAGAAAGTCGCATCGTTCGACTCCATAATTGTACCAACATGCATATCGGATACATCATATTTTACTATCAATAATCCATAACCAATGCTATTAAAAGCATAGCCCAGAAGAACACAATCTACGGTTTTAGGTCCAAGTTTGCGCTTCTTCGGAATTGGTATATTGACTTTCTCCAAACAACACCAAGTACGTAGGTAGGAGAGTTTCAACCTTTTCCTTTCCCATTCCTCAA
Organism: Alopecurus myosuroides; assembly: GCA_028641055.1. Classification (NCBI taxonomy): domain Eukaryota; kingdom Viridiplantae; phylum Streptophyta; class Magnoliopsida; order Poales; family Poaceae; genus Alopecurus; species Alopecurus myosuroides. The sequence goes on from CM054059.1 coordinate 290,863,424, forward strand.
ATGGAGTAATGGTTTTATTCTTTGTGGGAATTCGGTTTAGGACATGACACGCAGTCATTAGCGCCTCCCCCACCATGCCTTGGAGAGACCCGAAGTATCTAACATGCGTTAACCAAATCAGACAGCGTTCGGTTCTTTCTTTCAGCCACCCCATTTGACTGAGGTGAGTAGGGAGGCGTCCTCTCGTGAATAATACCGTTTTCAGCACAAAAAAAATTAAACTCGTTGGAAAAATACTCTCCACCACGATCAGACCTAACCCGCTTAATTTTACGATCAAGTTGGTTCTCAGCTTCGGCCTTATAGTTCTTGAAGTAAGTTAAATCTTCATCTTTAGATTTCAAAAGATACACATAACAATATCTAGTGGAGTCATCAATAAGTGTCATGAAATATTTCTTTCCACCTTTTGTCAATAAGCCACTCATCTCACAGAGATCAGAATGTATAAGTTCTAGTGGTGCCAAGTCTCTCGCCTCCGCAGTCTTACGAGATTTGCGAGGTTGCTTAGCTTGAACACACACTTGACATTTGGAACCTTTAATAGTACTGAATTTCGGAATTAAACTCATATTTGCTAATCGCGTCATGCAACCAAAATTAATATGACAAAGTCGTGAATGCCAAATATCAGAATCATTATCGTGGCAAACATGATTAATAACTTTGGTGCAAATATCTGACAAGGATAAGCGGAACAAGCCTCCGTACTCATAGCCTTTACCAACAAATTGTCCATACTTGGAAATTACAACTTTATTGGACTCAAAAACCAACTTAAAACCATCTCGACATAAACGTGAGCCGCTGACGAGATTTTTATTGATGGAGGGCACATGATGAACGTTCTTCAGTCGCACGATCTTCCCCGAAGTAAACGTCAGATCGACCGTACCAATACCACGAACAGTAGCATGTGACCGGTTCCCCATCAGCACGGGGGAAGTCTGTGTGACCTGATAAGAAGAGAACATGGAAGCATCAGCACAAACATGTACATTGACACCTGTGTCAATTAACCATTCAGTTGAATGACAAACTGAAAGAATAGTGGGAACTATACCGTGCCCAATATCCTTCATCTCAGTGTCGCCAATGACAATATTAGCGGTCTTGCCGCTATTCTCCAGCTGCTTCAACTCATAACGTCTTGGTCATTTTGGAGCCCAATGAGTTAGGTCACCACACACATGGCAGGACCCCTTCTTCTTCTTGAAGTTGGTAGAGTGCGAGGGTTTAAACTTGCCATCGGGTTTGCCTTTAAACTCAGATTTCTTCTTGTTATATTTAGCCTTGTTGGGCGGGTAGTGTTTCTTCTGTACCACATGGGCAGCGGAACCTACCTCAGCAACCCGAGCACGTGTATCCTTTTCTCTCGCCTTCTCTTCCACATCAAGAGATCCGATGAGGTCCGAAATGGAAAACTCCTGTCTCTTGTGTTTCAGAGAAGTAGCAAAGGTGCTCCATGAAGATGGAAGCTTGACAATAATGCCTCCGGCCACAAATTTGTCCGGTAACGTACACTTAAAGTGCTCAAATTCTTTAGCGAGTGACTCTATCTCATGAGCCTGTTGAACAACAGAACGCTCATCAGTCATCCTGTAGTCATAGAATTGCTCCATGACGTACAGCTCGCTGCCAGCATCCGAGGCCCTAAATTTGGTCTCGAGTGCAGCCCACATATCTTTGCCGTTATCAAACGACATGTACGGATCCACAATGGAATCATCAATTATACCGAGGAGGGCACTTTTAAACATAGTGTCCATATTCTCAAAAGCTTCCAACTGTGCTGGATTGTGATCGCCCTCAGTCTTGCCCTTGGTGACCGCATAGCAGCGCAAGGTTTGAAACCATAGCACTGCTCTCGTGCGCCACCTCTTATAATCCACACCCTTGAAAGGATTAGGCCTTGTCGCGCAATGATAGACGGTGCAGGTGCAGTAAATTGCCTATAATCAGGTTTTTGGATTGTTGAATATATATAAGCAATTTAGCATATGATTAAATCCGAAATAGCATTATGTAAATCATGACAGTAGCAATTATACTAAGCATGCAAATATCTAGCGCAATGGAAGAACAGATCTGATCTACGGCAAGAACTAGACATATGAATTCCAGTAATATCTCATACAGATGGAATAGAGATACGTACGATGCAGCGGGTCGGGGAAGTAGTCGCCGTCAGCAGTCGCGCGAGTGCGCTCACCAAAAACCTGATCGCCACTCTCCCGTACAGGATCACAAGAGGCGGGGTTCCGGAGTCCTGTTGTCCCTCCTCGCGGTGCACGCCGAAAGAAGGGATGGAGAAGTCTTGATTGGCGGCGCAGTGCTTTGGAACGGTGCGAAACCATATGTTGAAGTGGTGGCTAGGGTTTACCGTATGCGCGTCTGAGTCGGTTCGGTTCCACGATCCAGAAAGGAAACGGAAACGGTGCGGCTCGGCTCATTCCCGCAACCCGCGTCGTGGCGAGACGTGGCGAGGCGGGCAGCGGAGGAGCAGCGCGCGTGTGGCACACCTCTCTACTGCAAAACTGGACATGAGACTTGCCGCCTTGCCAACTCGTACATGAGTTAGAATGACCCATCTTATAAGGTGGTTCCACTCTCCAGACTAGCAGTATGTGACTAAACTTTAGTCCCACTCTCCACTTGTATTATTCATGAATGGGCCATGACAATTTTAGAATTTATTGGGTTTAGTTGGGCCACATGGTGCAGCCCATAAATGAAGTTGTGCCTCTCGTGTACTCGTATCGTCTATATAAAAGCATAACCCAGACTCAAAGATACACAACCCGGAGTACAGCAAACGGCATAGGAAGTAAGGAGGGAGAACAGATCAGACATTCGGAGATGAGGACGCAGCGAAATGCTCTGTCTTTCCGCACGCTGTTCGTGATGGCTTTCATGCTCATCTGTGTTTTCCAGGCCGTCTCCGTGCAGGGAGGTAAAGTACACTTCTTTCGTTTGCTTGATTTAATTTAGCTACTGCAGTTCCATTCAGGACATTTCTTTTAGTCTACCTGAAGCATTGTGTCCAATACTAACTGTGGAGTACTTCTACCATTGGGCCATGCGTGATACAGGGAGAGCTATGAAAGAAGTCGCAGGTTCCCAAGCGATATCAGCCGATCCATTTAACCCAGTCAGCACGCCGGCTACCCCTAGAGGCCAGCCTTACACCCGCGGCGGATGTAAGCGTATCTACGGTTGCCCACCTGCAGCTCCATGACTTACTATAAGTCCTGCCAGTTACCAGTTATCGGACATAATTATGGAGCATATCTTACAGAATAAATATCCGTGGAGGATTTTAAACTTGACCAGTGTAAGGTCTCAGCCTCTCTAGTTGCATTACGTGTGATGTATATGTTTTGTGTGTTCTATCCAATGTAAGGAACCTGCTTGTCCTATATAAAGGAATGCATGTGCTACTTATTGTGGAACCGAAATATCAATAAAGGAATGCATGTGCTACTTATTGTGGAACCGAAATATCAATAAAGGAATGCATGTGCTACTTATTGTGGAACCGAAATGTTTATCTTTACCTAATAATAAAAACATTAAGACTTTTCTGTTTGGTTGGTCGGTTGGTTGGTCGGTCATCGAAATTAACATCTAAGTTGATAAAAATTACCCACCATGCCACTCATAATTTGTATCCGTTGATTTTAAAAGTTAATAAAATTATATTATATAATATATATATACGAATTTTAAAGGGAGGATTGTTTTCCTCGTTTCGTCCGTGTGCGTGGTTTCCGGTTTCATACGTATGCTTTGTTTCCTGATCAATCTGGGTGTCTGTAGCGCTTGCGGTCCTCTTCGTGCTCGCGCCCGCTGCTAGCCAGCAGCCGAGCTATGACGCTCGTGAGGGCCTCTTCGGGGACGAAATCCTCCAGGCCGATTGTGTCGCGGAAAACCGATGCGTCGTACGCCTCATACTCGCCGTCGTTGGTGCCGTAGGCGTCCGTGGCGCGCTAGTTGAGCTCCCCGCACGGGAGGAGCTTCCCGCCTGGAAACGCGGTGCCGATGGCGGCGCAGGAGGAACGACGGAGGCGAGCGACCTCGTCTGGTCCACTGGAGCGCAGAGCGCTTTCTTGCGGCATCGAACGCGACGTAGCAGCGGTGCTCCGCCTGAAGCCCGGCTTCGATTGGGTTCATGGCGCTCGAGGGGCTCCGGATCTATGGCTGGACGACGGGAAATTGGGCGGCGGCGGCGAGAAATTCGAGAGGATTTGGGGGCGGAGTCGGAGCGGTGGCGGTGGAGGACACAGGTCGTGACCTCTATGTGGGGTGGGGAACGGATAAAATAGGACTAGCGCGTCCGATTTGGCGTGGCCTGAAAACAGTTTACGTGCCTGGATACGGATGCGGATTTTGCTATGTCCACGTACAACGAGCTGACCCGTAAAATCGTCGGCTTTTTGCAGTTTTGGCATATTTGCTGTGTCTCCTAGAGATACTCTTAGGGCACATTCCCACACTTAATCTGGATCAGAGGGAGTACTTTAGATATTTTGTGGCCAAACCAGTAGTGTTAATTTCTGCGTGGTAGTCCCTGCTCGTCTCGTTGATGCAATTGCATGCATGGATTTCACTGAAAGTGAGCCCCCACCTCACAACACTAATACCAAAAAAAGGAAACCACATATTGTTTACTCAAATCGGTGGTATGGTGACTTATCAACATGGCCTGGAAAAAACCACGACTAACTAGCAAAGTGGCAAACCGTGGCTTGGAAAAATTGGCGACTAACTAACAAGGTGCCAAGTTGGCCACAAAATTCCGAAAAGAGGCCAATAGAAGGATCACCGGTTGACTCACGTCAACGGCCAAATCCCTTGGTGGAAGTTGATGCAGCAAGCTATGCCTCTCTTGTAGTCGTGTCGTCTATAAAAAAGCATACACAACCCGGAGTGCAGCAACATCATAGGAAGTGAGAAGGGAGAACAGATCAGAAATTCGGAGATGAGGACGCAGCGAAATGCTCTGTCTTTCCGCACGCTGTTCGTGATTGCTTTCATGCTCATCTGTGTTTTCCAGGCCGTCTCCGTACAGGGAGGTAAGACACACCCCTTTCGTTTGCTTGATGTAATCTAGTCACTGAATTTCCACGCATGCCATTTCTTGCAGTACCTTTGCTAGTAGTCTACCTGAAGCATCGATCGTGTCCAATACTAACTGTGCAGTACTTTCACGGTTTCACCATTGGGCCATGCGTGAAACAGGGAGAGGTCTGAAAGAAGTTATGGATTCTGGAGGCGATCCACTGAACCCAGGCAGCACGCCGGCTACCCCTGGAGGCCAGCCTTACACCGGACACGGATGTAAGCCAATCTACCGTTGCCGGCCACCTGCTGCAGCTCCATGACTTGTATATGAAACAAGTCCTCCCAATTACCGGTTACCGCTGGAATGTATCGGACATAAGTACATACAGTATGTTACACAATAAATATCCGTGGACGCTTTTAAGATCAAAGCTTCTCTAGTTGATGCTAGCTTTATGTACTCCACCAGCCAATCTAAGAGACCTGCTTGCCCTATAGGAAGGGACCCAAGTGTCATTTTATTGTTCGCACTCAAATATTAATGAAGAGACAAGTTCTATGACTAACTGGTTTTATTTATTTATTATTAAATCAAACGAATGGGCAAGAGATAGGAATATGAAAGAGTGGCGGGTGAGAGAGTTAGATTTGGATTTTGTTGCTATTTTGGAAACTGGTAGGGCTAGTTTCGAGCAACGATTATTATCTCACCTCGCAGGAGGCCGTGATTTTAGTTGGTACTGTTTACCACCTAAATGGTAGGTCCGGGGGTATTTTGGTTGGTTTTAATAATGCTATGATGACTATTCAAAAAGTGGTAGCAGGAGAGTTTTCAGCGAAATTCCATATACGCACAAAGAACGAGGGTTTTCTTTGGGCGTTGGTAGTGGTTTATGGGGCTGCCCAGGATGACAAGAAACCTGAGTTTTTGTCGGAGTTAGTGCGTATCTGTGAGAATGAATCCCGGCCTATTTTGGTAGGTGGTGATTTTAATATCATGAGGAGATCTAATGAAAAGAGTAACGATAATTTTAATACACGTTGGCCTTCGATCTTTAATGCAATTATTGAGAGCCTGGATCTTAAGGAGTTAGAGATGTCGGGGAGGCAATACACTTGGGTTAGTAGAAGAGATGTAACTACGTTGAGAAGTTAGATCGGATACTAGCAAGTGTGGAGTGGGAGCAGAAATTTGCACTAGTAACAGTACAGGCGTTAGCTAGGACGGGTTCTGATCATGTACCATTATTTTTGAATTCTGGTAGTTCAGCCCATAGTGGAAATCGATCTGCCTTTTCATTTGAGTTATCTTGGTTACGTCAAGATGGCTTTTTTGAGATGGTCAGGGATGAATGGATTTCTATACAGATAGGATCAACGCCTATTGAGATTTGGCAAAATAAGATTAGACATTTGCATAGTTTTCTACGAGGTTGGGCTAAGAATATGGGTGGAGAATATAAAATTTTGAAGGAAAAATTGATTCTGCTTATCGATGAGTTAGTTCGTAAAGCGGAGACAGTGCCTCTAACCGAGATTGAAAGGAAAACGAAAAGTGAGGCTGATTTGTATCTAGCTAAACTAAGACGTGATGAGGAGTCTAAGGGGATAACACAAGATACTTCCATTTATCTTTACCTACTAATAAAAGCATTAAGGTTTCTGCCAAAAATTTCGTCCAACATAAATTTACCCTTCTGCCCTCCCACTAAATTACATAATACATCTCAAATTGCCACCCAGCGTACCGGTTCGTTCTTTTTTTCTCCCCTCCTCTTTGTTGTGTTCTATTTTTTTTAGATGGTTCGTCGGTTCTCTTCTCCAACACCGAACGAACCCTGAAGCGGCCAACGGCCACCGTGGGCCGCCATCCCGTGGATCTCCGGCCACCGACGGTCTACACATTCCATGTCCGATGGAATGGGACCATGGATGCCCTAAACCTCCTCGCCCCTAAATCAAGGCCCTCACGCATCCACCCATGTCCACCCCTCAGATCTAGAGTTTGGAATCGGGATCTCATGATTTCCCACTTGTTGGTGTCGACCCTGGTGATCTGCTCGTGGACTGGACTGCATCCTCTCTGCCAACAGATCTCCAATATGTGCGATGGCCGACAGCAGAGATGTGCTCTCCGTCAAGATGATGCAGGCGTCCGCTCGCCGGACACACTCGCTGGCGTGGTCTGGACGCGCAGGAGCGCACATGCAGGTGGGGCTTTCACGGTCAACTTCTGGTGGCACTGAGCATGCCCGTTCTGTCGCCAAGGCGGCCTTGGCAGCCTGCCGAGCAGGCAAGCTGCAGATGATGTGCACGCATAGTGGGAAGAGGTGTGCTGACGGGAGATAGAAGTTGAAGCAGATCAGGTGACTACCGCAGCTTCCTGTGCCTTCAATATCCCCGGGACTCTCTCCTTGACTCCTACCAAATAAAAAACAAATGGCACATGCCTCATTTGCATTCTACTCTTTCAAGGGCCTCTAAGTTCAGGTAATTTTCTATAGTATAATTTGTAATACAAAGAGTAGACTCAATAGCTTAATTATTGTTTACGGTTGTTGGTGGTGCATTTGGTTAACACATGAATCTCATCGATATAGATAGGCGCTTGTTTTTTTCATACATTTAGTTATATGAAGGAGAAGTGGACACGATTGCTGCTGTAAAGGAACAATGGGACATGACTGGTGTTACATTTGCCGGGTCTTAGTTAATTGAGGTATGAGAAAGGATCCTACCATGCAGTGTGCCTTTCCTTAGAAATTTGTAAGAGGGAAGTAAAAAATATATATTTGAAGGCACATAATATTTTTGGAAAAAAATCCACATATCTATGCATATGTTCCTACATACCTATGCAGATATCCATGGAGCATGGCATAATGCTGACTGCTTGCTGAGGTGACCAGTTGCTAGCTAAGTCCACAACTCTTGAATATTCTTGATCGGGAGACATGTGAATCTCATTCACTACATCCTACCAATTTATATATTGTTCAGCTTCATTTTCTTTTTTCAGTATGCAGCAGTTCACCACTTAATGTAGCAAGCCTAATGAGCAATTAGGAAAAGCTGATACATTGTTGTGCATCGGATGTACCACTCTGCAACTGTAATATAACCATTTCACTTAGAGTCTTAAATAAACTTTCAACTGAGGGCGTTTAAGGGATTTGGGGATCTAATTTTGATTGTGCCTGTATTGAGGTGCAAGTCATTTAACCAAGTGATATTTTTACCATAAAGACAAAACGTAGTCTGCTTATGCGGTGCTCAAAATTGAATCGCACATAGTTCAGTTTTAGTGGATCAATTCATGGAGACGCTGATAACTTGAAGAGAAGATCGTGTTAAGCTTATTCCTTCCTGGGAATCGGCAATATGTAATTGTAATTTGGATTTGGTTTATTATGGATTTGGTATCATTTTTTCAGTAGGGATTTAACCTTTTTTATTTAATATGTTAGGAACAACCCCAAAAATGTACCAGTAAAACACACGGTATCGTCATGCCGTCATCTAACCCGGTAACCATGCCATGCCAACAATAACTTACTTTGTGTGTTTTCAATAATGCGAATATTGTTTTCTATCCCGTTGCAATGCACGGGCATATTTACTTCATTACTCAATCTGAGATATGTCAAAAAATAATTTTGAAGTATATATTAAGGTGAATAGATTAAAAAACTAATAAAATGGCGGAGATACTTCAAAGGTGAAAATAAGTAAGTCTACATAGCTCTGCATTCCTTGGCTGCGCACTGCGCTTGGCAACTCCTAGCAATTGCGAAGTTGTTTTGTAAGCACGATTCAGTGAAAGCTCTCTAAATTAATTCCTTGGTGCTAGACCTCGTTCTGGTTGCAAGCAAATCTGAGGAAGCTCTGCTTCTGTATATTATTGTGAACTGAAATCTTATTACATCCTAGCAAATTTGCTAATTCTCGTGATCTGTGGAATATGTTGTTTCAACTGTTTGGCGCAATTTCACTGTTGTTGCATATTTTTTTAAATACAAGGCAAAGGACACCCTGCTCCGTTTTTTTTAGGAGAAGAGTTGAACATTCCATTATTTCTGAAAATCTGGGAGGAGTTGTATACGATTAATTTTTTGGCCTAGAATAATAGTAACAATTCAGATATCTCAAATATTCTAATCCATTATTTTATTAATTCTAAATACTTTTGTGTTTCTTTTTCTTAAGAAGTGCTGAAACATACGCATGTGTTTATCAGATTTAACTTTTCTGATCATAATATACAGATTTAACTTTTGTGATCACAATATAATCACCAAGCACAAAGGACAGATAGAATTAAAAGTAAGAACTAAAACAGAAGTTTTTAAGATAGATATAAAACATGTATCCTTATGTATCTCAACCCGTTGAAGCGATTGAGCCACACAAAAAAATAACGTGATTTTTTATCTCCCGTTGCAACGCACGGGCACTTTTGCTAGTAATGGCTAATGGAAAGAACAGGAAGAAAAAAATATTTCAGTTAGAACAAGATGAAGGGACTACAATAGGTCAACAGAATCCTATGGTATTTATTTCTGAATATTACTAGCAAAAGTGCCCGTGCGTTGCAACGGGAGATAAAAAATCACGTTATTTTTTTGTGTGGCTCAATCGCTTCAACGGGTTGAGATACATAAGGATACATGTTTTATATCTATCTTAAAAACTTCTGTTTTAGTTCTTACTTTTAATTCTATCTGTCCTTTGTGCTTGTTGATTATATTGTGATCACAAAAGTTAAATCTGTATATTATGATCAGAAAAGTTAAATCTGATAAACACATGCGTATGTTTCAGCACTTCTTAAGAAAAACAAACACAAAAGTATTTAGAATTAATAAAATAATGGATTAGAATATTTGAGATATCTGAATTGTTACTATTATTCTAGGCCAAAAAATTAATCGTATACAACTCCTCCCAGATTTTCAGAAATAATGGAATGCTCAACTCTTTTCCTAAAAGAAACGGAGCAGGGTGTCCTTTGCCTTGTATTTAAAAAAATATGCAACAACAGTGAAATTGCGCACAACAGTTGAAACAACATATTCCACAGATCACGAGAATCAGCAAATTTGCTAGGATGTAATAAGATTTCAGTTCACAATAATATACAGAAGCAGAGCTTCCTCAGATTTGCTTGCAACCAGAACGAGGTCTAGCACCAAGGATTTAATTTCGAGAGCTTTCACTGAATCGTGCTTACAAAACAACTTCGCAATTGCTAGGAGTTGCCAAGCGCAGTGCGCAGCCAAGGAATGCAGAGCTATGTAGACTTACTTATTTTCACCTTTGAAGTATCTCCGCCATTTTATTAGTTTTTTAATCTATTCACCTTAATATATACTTCAAAATTATTTTTTGACATATCTCAGATTGAGTAATGAAGTAAATATGCCCGTGCATTGCAACAGGATAGAAAACAATATTCGCATTATTGAAAACACACAAAGTAAGTTATTGTTGGCATGGCATGGTTACCGGGTTAGATGACGGCATGACGATACCGTGTGTTTTACTGGTACATTTTTGGGGTTGTTCCTAACATATTAAATAAAAAAGGTTAAATCCCTACTGAAAAAATGATACCAAATCCATAATAAACCAAATCCAAATTACAATTACATATTGCCGATTCCCAGGAAGGAATAAGCTTAACACGATCTTCTCTTCAAGTTATCAGCGTCTCCATGAATTGATCCACTAAAACTGAACTATGTGCGATTCAATTTTGAGCACCGCATAAGCAGACTACGTTTTGTCTTTATGGTAAAAATATCACTTGGTTAAATGACTTGCACCTCAATACAGGCACAATCAAAATCAGATCCCCAAATCCCTTAAACGCCCTCAGTTGAAAGTTTATTTAAGACTCTAAGTGAAATGGTTATATTACAGTTGCAGAGTGGTACATCCGATGCACAACAATGTATCAGCTTTTCCTAATTGCTCATTAGGCTTGCTACATTAAGTGGCGAACTGCTGCATACTGAAAAAAGAAAATGAAGCTGAACAATATATAAATTGGTAGGATGTAGTGAATGAGATTCACATGTCTCCCGATCAAGAATATGCAAGAGTTGTGGACTTAGCAAGCAACTGGTCACCTCAGCAAGCAGTCAGCATTATGCCATGCTCCATGGATATCTGCATAGGCATGTAGGAACATATGCATAGATATGTGGATTTTTTTCAAAAAATATTATGTGCCTTCAAATATATATTTTTTACTTCCCTCTTACAAATTTCTAAGGAAAGGCACACTGCATGGTAGGATCCTTTCTCATACCTCAATTAACTAAGACCCGGCAAATGTAACACCAGTCATGTCCCATTGTTCCTTTACAGCAGCAATCGTGTCCACTTCTCCTTCATATAACTAACTGTATGAAAAAAACAAGCGCCTATCTATATCGATGAGATTCATGTGTTAACCAAATGCACCACCAACAACCGTAAACAATAATTAAGCTATTGAGTCTACTCTTTGTATTACAAATTATACTATAGAAAATTACCTGAACTTAGAGGCCCTTGAAAGAGTAGAATGCAAATGAGGCATGTGCCATTTGTTTTTTATTTGGTAGGAGTCAAGGAGAGAGTCCCGGGGATATTGAAGGCACAGGAAGCTGCGGTAGTCACCTGATCTGCTTCAACTTCTATCTCCCGTCAGCACACCTCTTCCCACTATGCGTGCACATCATCTGCAGCTTGCCTGCTCGGCAGGCTGCCAAGGCCGCCTTGGCGACAGAACGGGCATGCTCAGTGCCACCAGAAGTTGACCGTGAAAGCCCCACCTGCATGTGCGCTCCTGCGCGTCCAGACCACGCCAGCGAGTGTGTCCGGCGAGCGGACGCCTGCATCATCTTGACAGAGAGCACATCTCTGCTGTCGGCCATCGCACATATTGGAGATCTGTTGGCAGAGAGGATGCAGTCCAGTCCACGAGCAGATCACCAGGGTCGACACCAACAAGTGGGAAATCATGAGATCCCGATTCCAAACTCTAGATCTGAGGGGTGGACATGGGTGGATGCGTGAGGGCCTTGATTTAGGGGCGAGGAGGTTTAGGGCATCCATGGTCCCATTCCATCGGACATGGAATGTGTAGACCGTCGGTGGCCGGAGATCCACGGGATGGCGGCCCACGGTGGCCGTTGGCCGCTTCAGGGTTCGTTCGGTGTTGGAGAAGAGAACCGACGAACCATCTAAAAAAAATAGAACACAACAAAGAGGAGGGGAGAAAAAAAGAACGAACCGGTACGCTGGGTGGCAATTTGAGATGTATTATGTAATTTAGTGGGAGGGCAAAAGGGTAAATTTATGTTGGACGAAATTTTTTGCAGAAACCTTAATGCTTTTATTAGTAGGTAAAGATAAAAAACTATTTGGCCCATCGAGGAACACCACTATCACACTGGATGAAAATAGAGTAGATGATCTACCGCAGGTTTCTCGGGAAGAAAATGATATGTTAATTGATCCTTTTACTGAAGAGGAAATATTAGATGCCATTACTCAAATGGAACTCAATAAAACACCGGGACTGGATGGGTTCCCGGCTGAGTTCTATAAGAGAGTTTGGGAGGTTATCAAAGGGGATATGATGGCCTTGTTTACGCAGCTGCATGCAGGGGAGTTGCAGTTGTTCAAACTAAATTTCGGGGTAATTACACTTCTGCCTAAGAAGGAAGATGCGTCTAGAATTGAACAATATAGGCCAATCTGTCTGCTGAATGTCATATTCAATTTTTTTACTAAAGTGGGGACCAACAGAGTAACTGCGATTGCGCAGCGTGTCATCAGACCTACCCAAACCGCGTTTTTACCTGGTAGAAACATTTTGGAGGGGGTTGTGGTTCTACACGAAACAATACATGAATTGAAAACTAAAAAATTGGATGGAGTCTTGTTTAAGATAGATTTTGATAAGGCCTATAATAAGGTTGATTGGGCCTTTCTGCAACAGACGCTTAAGATGAAAGGATTCTCGCCACAGTGGTGTGATTGGGTCGCGAGATTTGTACAAGGAGGAAGCGTGGGAATAAGAGTTAATGACGATATTGGTCATTATTTACAAACGCTAAAAGGATTAAGACAGGGCGATCCGTTGTCACCTATTATTTTTAGTCTAGTTGCAGATATGTTAGCAGTCCTCATTGCCAGGGCAAAGGAGGAGGATTATGTTGGAAGTCTGATACCTCATCTAGTTGATGGTGCGGTTTCGATTCTTCAATATGCTGATGATACAATCCTCTTTTTAGAACATGATTTGGATAAAGCGGTAAATATGAAGTTAATTCTATCAATTTTTGAAAAAATGTCTGGTTTGAAAATAAATTTTCATAAGAGTGAGATCTTTTGTTTCGGGGCTGCAGTTGAGGTGCAGGATGAATACCGTCACATTTTTGGTTGTGAGGTTGGACATTTACCTTTTAAATATTTGGGTATCCCGATTCATTATAGAAAACTTCTAAATAAGGAGTGGAAACCAATTGAAGATCGTTTTAAGCAAAAACTTAGCGGCTGGATTGGTAAACTTCTTTCCTATGGTGATAGGTTAGTTCTTATTAATTTTGTGCTATCTAGTTTGCCAATGTTTTTCTTATCTTTCTTTGATATTCCCATTGAGGTACGGAAGAAATTGGACTTTTTTCGGTCACGGTTTTTTTGGCAGAGTGATCAGAAAAAGAAGAAATACCGTTTAACTAGATGGAATATTATCTGTAGACCAAAAGATCAGGGCGGTCTAGGGATTGAGTTACTATAGATAAAAAAAACAAGTGTTTACTTAGTAAATGGCTATTTAAACTACTAACAGAACAAGGGGTGTGGCAGGAGCTGCTACACAATAAGTATGTTAGAGATTTACCGCTACAACAGGTGGAAGTTAAGTCCATGGACTCACCTTTTTGGAAAGGGTTGATGCGAGTCAAATCCGATTTCTTTGAACGTATACAGTATACGCTGGGAGATGGGAAAACGGTGCGTTTTTGGGAGGACATTTGGTTAGGTGACACTACTCTAGCGATGCAATATCCCTCTTTGTACAATATTGTGCGACAAAAGAATATTCTTGTCTCACAAGTATTGTTAGATGAGCACCCGAATCTTGCATTTCGGAGGGCATTAACAGGGGATAAGTGGGAGAGTTGGTTGCATTTAGTCGAACGTTTGATGTTCGTATCCATGTCTAATGAGTCTGATTCTTTTACGTGGAAATTGACGACTTTTGGTTCTTTTTCGGTTATATCTTATTATGAGGATTTAATGAACGGAAACACTCGTTTTCTACGTAAATACATATGGAAATTAAAAGTACCACTAAAAATCCGAATCTTCATGTGGTTCCTTTACCGTAAGGAATTGTTGACAAAGGATAAGCTTGCGAAACGAAATTGGTCAGGGTGTCCGAAGTGTGTTTTTTGCGGTATTAATGAATCTATTGAGCACTTGTTTATAACATGTTCATTTGCTAAAAAGATTTGGCGTTTAGTTCACTTTACTTTTAATATTTCTCCTCCATTATCGATAGCTAATATGTTTGGAGGTTGGTTGAATGGAGTTGATAAGATGACTAAAAGTAGCATTCGCATTGGCGTTTGTGCCTTTCTTTGGGCAATTTGGAACTGTAGAAATGATGTGATTTTTAACAAGATGGAAGCTGGTTATTTTTTCCAGGTAACACACAGGGCTACACACTGGATCCATCTGTGGTCGATCCTCTCCCCAGAAGAGCTGCGTGGTCGTTTGGATACAGGATGTACACGACTGCTGGCGGTCGTGCGGGCTATCTTTAGCCAGGGTGGGTGGCTGCACACTAGGAGATTGCGAGATGTGTAAACTCCTAATTTTGAGTGGTTTTCTGGGGCTTGTTTTTGTAGCAACGCTGCAATTTCGTTGAGTTGTAATAAGTACATGGATTGGTGAACTGGAACATATTTTAATAAAATAAGCTGTGTGCATCCACTGGATGCAAAGGCTGGGTTATCCGTTTCAAAAAAAAAAACTTTACCTCATTCCTTGTTCACAGAATCAAAACAGCAGCATCTCTTGAAATTTTCCCAACCCTCCAATTATCCTCCATATTTCCATCAAATCAAAGGAGCCCTAAGTTTTGGATAGTGGGTACCAAGAGCTTGTACCAATACCGGCCATGAGTACAAATCAATTTACAAACACATGTAAGGACCGAAAGGACCGGAAAAGAGGCGGAACAAAAACAAAGCTAAGAACTAAAACAATCAAAGCTCGTTTGATCCCATCGATGTAGCCATGTCTTCTACTGCAGCAGATGGAAGGGCTCATCCTAGCTAGGTTAGGCTATTCAGCCAGCACACTTGTCCGACTAACGAGAAACATTTTCATTGCGACTCGTGGAAGGCAATTCCAACGCATGGCCTAAAGGGTTCGACATGGGCTGGCCACAATAAGCTATGTTGTCCTTTTCCTGTTTGGTTTTAATTTAGTTTGATTTTCTTGTTTCTTTTTATATTTTTTCTTTCTATGTTGGTTTTCTCTTTTTCTGTTTTATTTCTTTCTTTCTTTCCATTTTAAATATTTCCATTCCTTTTTTTCACAAATACATGGATATTTTCTCTAGATATGTAATTTTTTTTGGAGAAAAACCCATCTTTAGTATACCAACTTGTTAAGAATGTACGCTTTGGTCACCAAGTTGCGAAACATGAAATTCATGTCACGAAGTTGCCACGCGCGAGCGTTTTGATCACTCCGTGACGTGGCATCCTGTTTGTTTTTGCATATCGTCCCTTGAATTTTTTATTTTTAGAACCCCCTAAAATGGTAAACAAAAAAGGTTGGAAAGGACCTACCAATTGGAATAAATAAAATTCAGGGGAAATTCGCAAAAAAAAACAGTCTGCCACGTCACGAAGTGACCAAAACGCTTGTGTGTGGCAACTTCGTGACCTGAATTGGGGTTTCTCTTTTCTAAAAAAAGATTTTCCATTTGAAAGAAAAGTTCACATATCCTTAAAAAGTTTAAGTTTTAAAAATAGAAATTCGGGTTACTAAAAATATTCACTGTTTAAATAAAGTACATTCTCGGATTCAAAAAAAAATATTTACGTGGTTCCAGAAAGTGTGAAATGTTTGAAAAAAGTAAGTTCACGAGTTTTAACAATATTGTTGTGTCATAGGCTTGCATTTATTTACTATGAAGGAATAATATTTTTATTATTAAATACACTTTTCAAAATAAATATAAACTTGATATAAATTTTGTATTCATCAAAATAACCAGTACCTATAATTGGGATGCATTTGGCGTGTATGAATTAAGTTAAGTCAATCCAAAAAAGGAAATGAGGTTCAAGGCCAAGGGGAAACTGATGGGTTTGTTGCATAGAAAACTAAAAAATTCCTACGCGATAGACACCCGAAGAGACAAAATCTAATCTAGGAGATGTAAGCAACGGGGAGAAAGAGAATCATAAGGAGAAAATACCCTCGAAGACACAAAGCATTACGAGATCGAATCTCGTTGTTGATGTAGTCAAACTCACATCGATCTCAAGATCGCGAAGAAGAGCGTTGCAAACCGGCTGCGCTTCCGCACTCGGTCACACGTACGTCTTGATGATGACCTCCATTCTCTCGATCTAGCGGGGCAGCGGAAGTAGAGGATCCCTCGGAACTCCAGCAGCACGACGGCATGGTGTGGTGGAGAAATCTTCGTTCAGGGCTTCGCCAAGCGCACGAACATGAGGTGGATCAGCGGGAGGAGGGAGGTGGAGATAACACCAAGTGTGTGGGGAGAGGGAGGTTCAACCCCTCTTTATATAGGAGGGGGAGGCAGCCACGAAATTTTTGTGCCTCCACCTCTCCCCTCATCATGTGGGTGGAGTCTGCACTCAACCCACTCATTCTCTAATCAATCCCCGCTCAAAATTCCAAGGCTTTTTCTTTAATAAATAAATAAAACAATTTCATTTCTTTATTTTTATATTTGTTAATACTATTAACAAACATTAACGCTTACCCCCTTGAACTATTTGTTAATAAAAAATTAACATATACCACCTTGAACTATTTCAATATTCCCCGATACAATTCCGATGACTATTTCAATATTTGCCGAAACAATTTCGGTGTTGTCCAAACTTTTCTCTGATATTCTGTATCCAGTTAATCGCGTCATCAAACCTTAAGTGTGTCACCTTACGGTTCATGAATAATGTAGACATGATCGAGACACCTCTCCGAACAATAGTCAACAGCGGGACCTGGAGATCCGTAATGACTCCTACACATTCAACAATGAATCTAGTGATCGTGTGAACCATAAACGTCGTAACCACTTCCCTTTGTCTCGAGATATTTTACTTGTCCGAGATCCGATCATTGGTATCTGCCATACCTAGTTCAATCTCGTTATCGACAAGCACTCTTTTACTCGTTCCGTGATATGGCATCCTTGTGACCTAGTCACGTGCTTGCAAGCGGTGTCGATGTGTTATCACCGAGAGGACCCAGATTATATCTCTCCGTCGTTTGGAAGGACAAATCTCACTCTTGATCCATGAGCCTCAACTAATACTTTCCAAATACCCAACGAAACCTCTATAGTCACCCTATTACGGTGTGACATTTGATGACATCAAAGCACTCTTCCGGTGTTAGTGATTGACATGATCTTATGGTCTAAGGATTAGAGTTATTTCGTATGTTTGATATAACAATGTAAACTTAATGACTTGATCGCATTTCTATATTCACTTTGGGTCTATGTTCATCATATCATTCTACCAATGATATGATCCCGTTATTAACAACATCCAATGCTCATGATCAGAAAACCTTGATCATCGGTTAATCAACGAGCTAGTTAAACAAGAGGCATTACTAGGAACTCTTGTTTGTTTATTAGACACACATGTATCAACGTTTTCGGTTAATATAATTCTATCATGAGAAATAAACATTTATCATAAACAAGGAATAAGATAAAAACAAGTTTATTATTGCCTCTCGGGCATATTCCCTTCAGTCTCCCACTTGAACTAGAGTCAATAATCTAGTCTGTTAGCACTTAACACATACGGCATTCCAGTGTTATTACCATGCTTCGCATGTGGTAAACTTCATCAAAAAGATTTGACATGTTCAGGTCCTATTGTATTTGCATGGCTTTGTATCTACACACATCGCTCATTCTCTAATGAGATGTCTTTGTATATATTTGGTCAACCGGTGAGACCTTAATTCCTCAGCTTAAACCAATGTTACTAACATTGTGAAAATGTAGCTTCATAGTGTCAGCAATCTTGGAAATTCACCAAGCTCCATAAAGAACTCCTTGACACAAAATAATCCTATTATTTGTTGTGAAAACAACGATGTACTTAGACTTTGTTGTAGTATCCGTCACAATATTTTAATTTTGAAACTCATTCAAATCCAGCTTGGAACTTTCTTCCAGCCTATTGTGCCACCCTTCATCACATATTTTAATTGAGATAAAATTATTTGAATAGATGAAAAAACTATTAGTGTAGCATATTAAAACGAATATTTTTTCATTACTACATAGGAAAACATATCCTTAGCATTTCTAAAAAACGGCATAAGGATCTATCTCACTGTTGTCTAATCATCATATGAATTGTCCTGCTATAACATTATATAGCATATGACTCATCTGGTTGTGTACGTAGCATGGAACACATGACTTAGAAATCTCAATTTCAATTATGCTCATCATGTGTCAAAACACTTGAATATTGCTCAATTCTTTTCCATGTGGCAAGAACCCCTTCTTGTCATTTCGATATTGACTTACTTCAATACTTCATCTATGTAATTTGGCTCAACCATATCAGGCGCTTCAATCCATCTCTTATATATATCGATGCCCAATATCTCCTAAGCGTTTCATCAATATGAAAATCTTAACCGTGTTAATTCAAAATACATATTTTCCAATCAACAAAATGTCATCTACATAAAGCAATAGAAAATATGTCTTAGCGCTCCCACTTAATTTCTTGTAACTCTACAAGCATCTTTTACCGTTCATGATGGAATCAGACTGTTTTGATAACTTCACTAAAGTAAAGATTCCAACTCCGTTATGCTCACTTCAACCATTGAAGTTCGCATACATGTCCGGCAATATTTGAATTTTACAAAACTCTCAGACTATGTCAAGTACACATCCTCGATCAAACTTCCTAGAGAGGAGAGTTGGTTTTGTTATTCAGCTGCCATATCATAATATGTAGCTTTTGCTAGAACTATCCGCAAAGACTAAAGCATCACTACGGAAGATCAAAACCATGTAGTAGTCAACTCTTTCAACTTCGTCGAAAACATATTTTCGACAAGCACAACTTGCAAAGGATGTAAATATCCATGCCTATCGAAAGGACTACCAAGTCACATACTTGATATTCATACAGGGATACTATCGCGGATATAATGACTCATGGCCAATTTTACAAAGTCAGGGCCCATCATTTGCTTCCTTTATAAGTTCCAGGTCCTTTGTTGTCAAAACAACACTTCACTCTCAAACCACAAATTGGTCTAAGTATAAAGTTTTAGGACTTTTGTGGTTCAGTTCGCAAACTCATTCGAAGTATCTACAACACATGTAGTGTCTTCTACTTAGTCAAAATAGGAAACCCCGGAACAACTTCCAGTGTCGCGCTACTCTTGACATGGTAACAAAGATTATCTAATCTCGTCGAGTTTCTACTGTTCTCCCACTCACTTATTTCGCAAGAACTACTTTCTCGAGAAATCAACCCTGTCTGACAAACAACATTTGTCTCTCGTTTGGTGATAGGAGAAATACCCAATGTTTTCTTTGGGATAACCTTATAAACATATATGTATCCTATTTTGGTTGTGAAAATTTTACACATTCTATGCATACCAAAACTTAAGAAAAAGACAATTTGGGTCACTACCCAAGCCATAACTCATATGGTGTCAATTTCAACGGATCATGATGGCGCTCTTTTAAGTGTAAAAAGCGGTAGTCTCTGTAGCATCCTACCTTTTTACAAGGGTAGAACACATGTGTAACCTGCTATTCCCGGGATCTCTCATAGCATACACATGACAAAATGAAATATTCATTGCAATAGCATCATTCTACATCGGTGATCCAATGGATAAGAAATAAAATAGTCTTACAATTGGCATAGTCAACATGTACTAGCCCAAATAACAATGTTTCAAAGCAAATACAGCGGAAATAAATCATCAATGAGCTTTCTTCATCTTCATGCACCACAGACAGAACATGTTGGCGATAGACTTGAGATCCTAAACGAAATCCTCACTCATCTTCAGATTTATCTGCACGTTGGAATATGCAGCCCCCACGGGGGAGGAAGTAAGTACAAACAATGTAGTGGCAAGTGACACTTGTATGGTGGTAGGTTTGAGGAATAAACTAGCTACATGATATTTGGTTGGTGGAGTCTAGGCTATTTGCATAAATCCAGTTTTGTCCTATATTGGTAAATCATTTTTATAAAAATGAAGACAATGGTACAACCATCATGGCTAAATCCACCATGAAGGTTTATAGTTCATCAGGGCTAAATCCACCATGAAGGTTTATAGTTCATCATGGCTAAATCCACCATGAAGTTTGATAATTCATCATGGCTAAACCCACCATGAAGTTTGATAAATTGTCATGGCTAAACCCATCATGAAGTTTGAAAAATCGTCATGGTGTTTGATAAATCATCATGGCTAAATCCACCATGAGGTTTGATTGTGGCATCATGGCTAAATCCACCATGTGCCCTAAAAGCGGTTTCTACCATGTTTTATTTCATTCAGAAAAGATGAGGAGATCCTTCGGCACCAACTCTGTCTAGTTTGCTCAAATTTCCCATAACCGGGGACATGGCTAAGATCTTAGTTTTAACTCTGCAGAGGTTGTGCACTTTTACCTTGAGACTCATCCTCCTCGAGAGAAGAATGAGACAGGATCTTTGGAAAGAGGGATTCAACCATACCAGCATTGACTCGTCGCTCGTAAAATTCTACCAACCCTTGTCAATACAACAGGAGGAACCCCCACAACCTACTTAATCTCACAGCCCATATTACCTCAATGCTGCACTGGAAGCTAACTATACAGCAAAGACCTACAAATCTCTTTATTCCTGGGTGGCAATCCACAAGTGTATCCTCAGGTGACAACCACCACATCCATGGCTAAATCCACCATGAACATGGCCCTGCGTAGCCACTCAACATAAAAAAAGCAATTACCAATCCACCCAGGTGTTTCATTGGGTTGTTAAATTTTCAATTTTCAAATCATCACAACCCAACAAGTAACAACAATAGTTGTGATAGCTTTCTAGTATAGCTAAGCTAATATCTAGTAGGGTTTTCAGGATGGCTAACACTACTAGGTGTTCTGAGCATAGCATATACTTGGAAAATAATAAAATCACCTATGATGCATACTAGTGAAAACACTAACGCAATTGGTAAAACAAAAGTGGGACATGAGTATCACTTGCCTTGTGTAAGTTGGTGTAGAAACAATCTCTTCACAAATAGAATGTTTCTCTCCGTACAATCTAAACAATGCAAATAAATAATAATAAACAAGCAATTCACCAACATACAAACAAATACAACAAAAAATACAATACATAAGCATAAATAGTTATTCAACTTGATTGGTGTTAACATGGACAAGGTTTTGACACATAATTCAATATGCAAAAAGAAATATGATGAGATGGCTATTGTTTGGTCTTTTATGGGCATGCTCAAAGTTTATCACAATAATTAAATTTATGAAAAGGAATTTTAGTGGTTTGACTTAGGCTTAACACATAATTCAATTTACCAAAAGAATTATGGGAAAAGGGTTTAGGCCTAGCTTAGGATATGTGTTGGTCAAGGTTTAAGTTTGGAAGATTCAAACACTAGTGGATTCATATTGTCATGGAGGTTCCAAGATTTTCACCTAAGGGTTATCACATTTACTTCAATATGATAAGTGAAACAATGTAGTAAGATTTAGTACTTAATTCAATGTTCAAAGAACTAAGTGATTAGTCATGGGGTTTGCCCTTGGTGGTTAAGGGTTGTCAAGGAATATCACTTCACTCAACATACAAAAGAACTGGATATGATATGGTTTAGGGTTTTAGAAAACAAATCCATGATCAACATGATTCATTTCATGGCTTTGGTTTAGTAGGGTTGAAGCAATTTACAATATGGCTTGTAAATTTACAAAAAGTATTGGGATAGGGGTTTCTGGTCCAAAAGTTAATTCCCATAAGGTCAACATCACATCGGTGTTGGTTTTGATCAAAACGATCATACCACAATTTTCCTAAAAGGGGATTTCATCAAACAACGGTTAATGTATGTTGATTGACTACTATGGGTGGTTTATATGACAAAGATTACATGGAATGGGTTCTCTGGTGACCAATAGTTTTGGTACTGGTTTCTCTGGTCTAAGGTTACTAAATGGAACAAATTTCCAGAAGAAAACTAATTAAATTTATTTATAGAATTAAAACTAGGTGCACAATACTCAATTGGTTATTTAAATTCTAAACTCCGGTTTAATTGGTTCAATTATTATTTTGGGACAGATGGTATGAAAGTATACATCCTAAGGATTCCAAAAATATTTTATTTGCAATTTTTGGGTTTGTAGAATTTGAATTATGCCAAAATTCATCAAACAAGCATATTTAAATTTGAACCAATTTAAGTTTTTCAAATTTAAATTTGGACAGTGCCAAAAGTTTCTACATGTTGTGCTGATTTCCAAAAGTCCAAGTTTGCTAAATTTGGGCTTATGAATCAAAAGTTATGATGGTTGCAAGTTTGAGGGTCTTTTCTGCAAAATGACATTTTAATTCTATTCAGAAATAAGATAGAAAATGGACCGTCCACGTGGCGCTCTCCTATTGGCTATAATTATGACTAAGCGCTGACTGTGCGCTTGCGTGGCTGCTGACTGGGCATGCCACGCGTCGCTCTGCTACTGGCCCGTACCGGTTCGGTTTAGTGATATATCTAGGGCGGTTGGATGAACATCCAACGGCCATAGTGGGGCTAGGGTTACCTTGCCGGAATAGTCACCAGAAAATGGCCCCACGACAGCGTCGGTGCTCGGGAAACATGGCGGTCGCGTTCCGGTGGCTCCCCGGGAAAAGCGAGGCAACGACGATGCCCGGTAAAGTACGGGGAAGACGATGGAGGCTACGGCGCAGACCCACGCTTCCATGGCTGACGGCAACCCACAGATGGAGAGAACACAGGCTCCGGTGACCTACGGGAATGGACGGTGCGGCCAAATGTCACTCCCAAAAATGCAAACGAGCGGTTAGAGAGAAAAGCAAGGAGGGAGAGAGAATGAGCGTCACGGAGGCTCGGGAGGGACTCACCATGCCGGAATTTGTGATGAATGGCGGCGGATCGAAGAAGCTCAGGCGAGCGATTTCAGTACAGTGGGGGCTTAGTAACCGACAATAGGACATGGTAAAGAGAGGTAAATGAGAGAGGGCTCCAGAGGCCTTGTGGAGGGGTTCGGGAGGTCGAGGGAGTCGCGGGGCGGAGATCGTGCGCGAGGTCGTGGTACGGGCGCGGGAGAGTGGGGGAGGTTGAAGATGCTGTCGTCACGGATGATGTCATGGGGGACCTACCGGTCAGCGAGAGAGAGAGAGACATACAGAGAGAGAGAGAGAGAAAGGGAGGCGGGCTGCGCTAGGTTGCCACTGGGCTCTTACGCGCTGCGCGCTGGTGGTAGATAGCATGTGGGCTTGGGCCGGTTGCTGGGCTCCTCGACTTTTTTTTTGTTCTCTTACTAATTAAATGGAATTAGGGTTTAATAAAATTAAGAGAGGTGGTATCAAATGTAAATATTGGTTTTCAAGGTCTTTTAATTGTTTTCAAAATAAAATATTTTACATAAATACTTTATTGGCTATTTCTTGTTATAATACTTGAAAGGTATTATGAGAATATTTTTATTCACATGAAATAATTTTGGAGGCATGGAGAAAATATTAGAGATTGTAATTCTCTGATTTTTAATATCAGAAACAATTTCATAGTTATAAATGGGTTGAAAACCTATTTGTAAAGAGGTTTGCTAAGAAGAAATAATTTCTCTTTATAATGAAAACTAGATTTGAAATAGGCTTAGGGTTTTAAGGAAGAAGGGTAGTTTGGATTCTTAATTCCAATTTCATTGAGAAGTGTGCATTGTTTTCTTTTGTTTCTTGCATCTCATTTGGTTTTTGGTGACTTGTTTAACATGAAAACAAAAGTTTTAAATTTTTGTGATTTTTTTACTTTCCAAAAATCAGGGATGTTACAGTCTCTAATGTATAAACTACAAAAAATATAGTGTCATTTTATTTATCTTACCATGTCCAACAAGGTTTGATTATGTCTCTCGAACACTCCATACTTATGTGGGGTATTCAAGAAGGATAAGTTTTAGAACAATTCTTCAACTCCTCTGATGTTTTGCTAAACATATAACTCAAACTTTATCCGTTATGATCCAATCATAAATACTTGATTATTTGTTACGATGATTTTTTCTTCATACTAACAATAGTTTGAACCAATTCAAAAATGTCAAACTCCGTTCTCTTTAAATAGATATACTCATATATCTACTCAAATCATCGACGAAATTTTATGAAGGAAAAATTAATCCACCACACACGACTACACATAATGGACTATATACATCAATATGTATAATCTCCAGTAAATTAGTTGTCCATTCTACTTTGGCCTATGAATGGAATTTTAGTCATCTTTTGGAAGAGGTCTCACAAGTGTCAATTTATTCAATACAAAGAAGTCCATCAACATGTAGTTCCTTCATGTTTTCGTTTCCGATATGAACTAAAATGGTGGTGTCACAATTTAAGTGAAATTATTTTACGTCTTGCAACATTTAGCATTTAGTCTTATAGATGTTTACTTTACCAACATGATTTATATTAACACATCCATCAGTTATGGAATATGATCATAGTTTGAACAATCTCATTTATTCTCACAAAAGACTAGGAAAAATAACAACTTATTAAGTTCTTAAAATAAATCTTGAATGTTTGGTTTGATACGACAATAAACAAAATAACACTTCATTTCTTTTCATGACATGATCGATCCCACATATACTACTATTTCCTTTTAGGCCCTTGTATTTCTTGCATTGTGTTGCTTTGTATGACAACTCATACCAACCAATATGGTATCAAAATACCCAAAAATACTTTGTTAACTAGTAATACATCTATAACTTGTATATCTAGCATATACTCCTGAGCTGGACTTTTCCAGTTATCTTCTTTTCTGCCATATACCTTTTTGTAATTCTATTTTCAATATTCCCTTTTCTTTATAGAAGAATCATTCAACATCAAACAATGCTAGTCATACTAGCAGATTTTCCTTGGCGTGTTACTCATATACTATCACCATTGAGTCATACTTTGAGTTTGACTGTTCTACTAATATCACCATATTAATAACATTCTTCCGGATTCCACTTTTAGCAACCCTCAAGCAAGGTAAACGATTTTACGTATACTTTTAATCCATCCCATCATAACAATTTTATGATTAAGCTACTATAGCTCGAAGGAAGGAATTTAGCGGATAAATTTTAGCGCCCAACTTCTTGGAAGATTCAAATGCCTAGAGTCTTCAATCATTGCATATATTCAAATAATATAAGCACATATTGTCACGCCAAATTATACTCAGTCATGTTTCCACAAATAAGTTTCTAGATATCAATATATCTTTCACTTGATTGTTTCTGAAAACAATTATTTTCAGTTCCTAAATCACCTTGATCAATAAAACATTCTTTTGAAGATAAAGTATTATGGAAGCAAGCATGACACTAGATTCTAAGTATGAATTATTTGCTCTCTAGATCAATCAACCATTAATCATATGTAGCTTGGTAGGTTATACCGAAAATCTACAATAGGACTCAGTTTTAAATTTCACTAATACGGTACCAATCTTAAATGGTTTTACCAGATCATAATAGTTATATCTCAATTAACAATCTAAGTGTAAATTAGTTTGTGGATGCCAATGAATACTACAATTTATGCAAATTCACTTTGATTGGTTGTTCATGATAAAATAAGTTCAAGTTATTTCAAAATTACTACATGAAATCCCACTAAAAAACAACATCCCTCTAGTTGTTTTAGTGATTACACAAACCAAATTCACTACGCCAAAACCGATCATCACGTGAGATGATGTAGCTGCAAAGGCGAACATCGACATGTTCATCATATCATCCATATGAATCATGCTTTACATTTTGGTTACGTGTTCCGAGGCCACGTCTGTACATGCTAGGCTCGCCAAGTAGAACCGTAGTATTGCGTGTGTTCCTAGGCCATATCTGTACATGCTAGGCTCGTCAGCACCCGTGTATGCGAACGTTGAGTCTGTCACACCCGATCATCACGTGGTGTCTCGAAACGACAAACTTTCTTAATGGTGCATACTAAGAAAGAACACATTATTATCTTGATATTAAGTGAGAGGGATCATCTTATAATGCTACCGTCGCGATTTAAGCAAAATAAGATGCTTAAAAGCATTAAAATCACATGCATGGATAATGTGATATGATATGCTCCTTCTTGCACTTGATATCCATCTTGTGCATCATGGTATGATGTCCATCATTCCACCGACGTGGCACCAAGGTCCATGGCACCTCCATCTTGATTGTCCCTCAAAATTACAACATATCACATGGATATGATATACAACACGCATGCCATAAATAATAAGACAACCATATGGCTCCTGCCGGTATGTCAATAATTTACAAAAGAGATCATCTCATACATAAAATTTTTAACATTGACCATATCACATCACATTCCCTGCAAAAACAAGTTAGACGTCTCTAACTTGTTCTTGCATATTTTATGTGGCTTAGGGCTTTTGAGGATAGAACCGTTCATACTGATGTCTACGTACGCTTCTATTCTTGTAGACAGTATCGGGCCTCTAAGTGCAGAGGTTTGTAGAACAACAGCAAGTTTCCCTTAAGTGGATCACCCAAGGTTTATCGAACTCAGGGAGGAAGAGGTCAAAGGTATCCCTCCCAAGCAACCCTGCAATTACGATCGAAGAAGTCTCTTGTGTCCCCAACACACCTAATACAATTGTTAGTTGTATAGGTGCACTAGTTCGGCGAAGAGATAGTAAAATACAAGTAATATGGATGATTATAAGTGATAACAGCAATCTGTAAGAAAAATGGCAGCAAGCAAACATGTAGCAGAATAGATTGTAAATGCTATTTCAATGCTTAGAAACAAGGCCTAGGGATCCTACTTTCACTAGTGAACACTCTCAACAATGATAACATAATTGAATGCATAAATATCTCTCTTCACTATGCTGCTCCGAACCACTCTCCGGTCGAATAACAAACACCAATTCATTGCGTAGGGCTACAAAGCACACCTTAAAGTCGCATTCCCGTGTCTAGTTAACCCCACACTGTCAACTTGAGCGCCCTAGAAGGTACTAGAAAAACACCACAATTTCATAGGGTCATCCAACACAAGATATAATATGATGCTAAACCACACGATGCACACACGGTTACCTTTACACCGTGATCAAAGTTTTTACGGAGATTTCATAACAAAACCACTTGAGTAGCACAACAGATGAAGAGTAACATCTACTTATCCAACTAGATTACAAATCTCATGATCACATAGAGATCTCACCATGGGAGAGAGAGACGAGACACATAGCTACCGGTAGAGCCCTCAGACCCGGGGGAGAACTACTCCCTCCTCATCATGGGAGACAGCAACAACGATGAAGATGGTCGTGGAGTCGATGGAGATGGCACCGGGGGCACTTCCCCATCCCGGCAGGGTGCCGGGACAGAGATTTATGTCCCCCCAAAACTTGTCGGCGATGGTGGCGGAGCTACGGAACTTTCGTGGAAGGGGGCCGATGTGTTTAGGGTTTATGCATCAAGGGGCATATATAGGCGAAAGGGGGATGGCGGTGGGCGCCCGAGGGTCCCACACCACCTCCCGGCGTGGCCAAGGGTCCATCCGCGCGGAGGCATGGTGTGGGGGCTCCAGGGCCCCCCTCCGGGTCTCTTCAGGACTCCGTGGAACCTTCGAGAATTCTAAGACTTCCGGGCTTCGAATTTTCCAATTCCGAGAATAATTCCAGAACAACTTTTCTGAAACTAAGAACAACAGAAAACAGGAACTGGTTCTGTGGCATCTTGTCAATAGGTTAGTCCCGGTAAATCGATAAAAATGACATAAAGTGTAAGGAAAACATGTAGCATATGGCATGAAAACAACATGGAACATCAAAAATTAAGGATACGTTTATGATGTATCAACATCCCCAAGCTTAGTTCCTACTCATCCTCGAGTAGGTAAACAATAAAAACAAATAATTTCTGAGGTGACATGCTACCAACATAAATTTGATCATCATAGTAATGTAAAGCATGAGTATAGCTGAGATCATAGAACTTTAACACAAGCATGATAAATATAATCCTAACAATAAAACATAGTAATCACCTTGCATCATGAAAAGTAACACAAACAAAAAATCATGAATAATAATGCACTCGAAAGCTATACGTTTGTTTCAGGCATAGAGATAACATAACAAAGTGATATTTCGCTTGTCCTTAAGGGTGGGGAAAAACATAAATGCCAGGACACCTTCAAAGTTTAAGAGGAAGACTAGAACAAATAATTTGAGAACAAACAATAACACATCATGAATCAATTAATAATGTTTCTGGGACAAATGCACATTAAACTCAAAATGGCAACCATGCTCTCTCAACTGTGCATAAAGTTAGAAGATGGAGACTCAACATAAAAGTAAAAGAAAGGCCCGTCGCAGAGGGAAGAAGGGATCACTCATGTGCTAGAGCTTTTTATTTTGTTAAACAGAAGTATAAAATGGTTGACACTCCTCCCAACCTTTCTTACACAAACCATGGCTAACCGAATCCTCAGGTGCCTGCCAACAATCACATACCATGGAGGAGTGTCTAATTTGGTGTATGCTTATGTCAATGAATGGTAAACAGAAAATACAGTACGTCACAAGCCAACTAGACTTTACAAGGGAGGCTCCCATAGAAGGACGCATTTGGTAGAAGGTCATCCCTGTTTCTCTTTTGGCTACACAATTATGCTTTGACTAATAAATCAGGGGCAAAATAGTGAAGAGAATTTGTTGTATTACTTTGGGGCTGGGCACCCCGCTGCCAGCTCTTCTATCAACTGGATAAGCGGATGAAGCCACTAGTCCAAGGTGTGAAATTCCAATCAATAAGTGAGATAAAGATTCTCTATTTACGTCCTCATGAGCTAAAATAGGAGCACAAAACAATAGTAATTTCGAAGGTTTTAAAGGTAACACATGAGCAATTTACTTTGGATTGGCAGCTAAATACCACATGTAGGTAGGTATGGTGGACACATTTGGCAAAATTTGGTTTTTTTTGGGAGTTGGATGCACGAGTAGAGCTCATACTCAGGTAAGGTGGAGGATAGCAAAAGACTGGGAGCGACAAATCAAGAGAGCAATAATGGCCATAATCATGCATAGCGACAAAAACATCATTAATCAAAGCATAATTGGTACTACAAGTTCAAAAACTAAATGATCATAGAGGCTATAAGTGACTGGTTTGTAGTCATAAACATGGTGTAAGCATGTGCCAAGTCAACCAAATTAAACATTCAAAGGAGAACACCACAAATTTATGCTTCAAAATGACAAGAACAACTCATGATTCTTTCTAAGGCACATTAAACACTCTCAGCTATTTGAGACAAATCATGCTACCAAAATAACCACTAGGCTTTAAAATTAAGATAACATCTAGCATGACATGAAAAAGTCTAGCCACAATCTATACAAGCTTCTAATTACACCGTTATAAGCACGAAAACTGTACTACTGCTTTCCAACACCAAGCATTTCATAATAATAAAAAAACTCTCCATGAGATACAGAAATGAAACAAGAGAGTACTAACACGACTCTACTAAAATTAACAACTCTAAATTAGAGATGCAAGAAAAACAGGAGCTAAAAGGAATTTTTCAACAGCTAGAAGAAAAACTAAGAATATGAGCATAACGAGTATACAAACGAAAAAGCGGAGCGTATCTCTATCCCACACAAAGAATTATCTGTTCTAACTATATTATTACAGCAAGGAAAACAAAATAAAACAAAGAAAAAGAAAATAAAAACAAACAGATGCTCCAAGTAAATTTCATATGATGTGACCGAATAAAAATATAGTTTCACTAGAAGTGACCTGATAAATTGTTGATGAAGAAGGGGGTGCCTTGGCATCCCCAATCTTAGATGCTTTATTATTCTTAGAATTTTCTGGGATGAACCACGGGGGCATCCCCAAGCTTTGACCTTGCACTCTTCTTGATCACATTATATCACTCTCTTCTCTTGACCCTTGAAAACTTCCTTCACACCACACTCAAAGAGTAATTCGCATTAGAGGATTAGTGCAACAATCAAAAAATCATAGGTTCTGTATGGTCACAAGTGCTATTGATAATTTTAAACATTAGATACAGCCACATTAGATACATCGTAAAAGAGCAAATGCAAGAAAAATGACAGAATATGCCAAAATCAGAACAGTCTGTAAAGACAAAACATTTCGGGGTACTCATGTTGCTCAGATATAAAAATATAAAGAACAAAAAAGTTTTGGAATTAGCTGTGGAATAAGCACAAAAAAATTCAGGTCATTCTGATCTTCCTGACTTTTATACTATTTTTTACGGTGGACAGCAGAAATCTGTTTTCTGCGCAGAAATCCAAATCCAACTCCAACTCTCGCTAGAAACTTTACTTGGCACAACTAAAACAAGACAATAAAGATACAAAGGAGTTTCTACATAAGTATACAACCCATTGACTCAAAGAAAACAGAGAAAAACAAAGCAAACATAAAACCATGGATTATCTCCCAAGAAGCGCTTTTCTTTAAAGCCTTTTAGCTAGGCGTGATAATTTGAGAAGATGCTCACATGAGAAATATGAATTCAAGCAAAAGAGATCATCAATAAACAAATGTAAAAAAAAATTAAGTCTAACCCACTTCCTATGAAAAAGAATCTTGTACAAAAACAAGTCATGAAAGCACAAGGCAACAATCATAGGAAAGCAAAACAAGTGCAACTTCAGAAATTTCAACGTAAAGAGGGGAAACTTAATATTGTTGAGATACATGAAACTATGTTTCCCTCTCTCATAATACCTTTCAGCAGCATCATGAATAAAATTAACAATATAACTATCGCATAAAACATTCTTATCATGAGCCACATGCATAAAAGAATTGATACTCTCCACATAAGCATAGTCATTCTCATTAATAGTAGTGGGAGCAAATTCAACAAAATAGCTATGATTATTATTCTCACCACCATAATCATCAAATATAGGAGGCATATTGTAATCTTAACTAGCTTTCTCCTCAATAGTAGGTGGACTGAAAATAACATGTTCATCATTGTAAACATCATATATAGAAGGCATATCATGATCACAATAAAATTTATCATCAATAGTAGGTGGAACTAGAATACCACAATCATT
Source organism: Alopecurus myosuroides (assembly GCA_028641055.1). Taxonomy (NCBI): domain Eukaryota; kingdom Viridiplantae; phylum Streptophyta; class Magnoliopsida; order Poales; family Poaceae; genus Alopecurus; species Alopecurus myosuroides. The sequence goes on from CM054059.1 coordinate 290,895,203, forward strand.
ATAATCATCATAAATTGGAGGCAAAGTATCATCAAAGTAGATTTATTCCTCCGTGCTTGGGGGACTAAAAAGATCATTTTCATAAAAACTAGCTTCCCCTAGCTTAGACTTTTCCATAGCATTAGCAATAATGGTGTTCAAAGAATTTATACTAATAACATTGCTACTAGCATGCAAATAAAGCTCCATAGGTTTTTGAATTTTCTCTTCAAACACTTCATCTCCTATCTAAAGATAAAGATTATAAAGCTCTCCCATATTTTTGTTGTTTTCCATTAAAACTAACTAGTAAAAATAAAAACAAGGAACAAGTAAAAATAAGCCTAACTAGTGAAAATAAAAACAAGAAACAAAATGATATAATTGCAGAATCTAAAGGAAATAATTTCGACCACTCACACCCGAGGATTTGAGTACATTTTACCTTACCTCCCCGGCAACGGCGCCAGAAAAGAGTTTGATGTCTATGCACGCTTCTATTCTTGTAGACAGTGTTGGGCCTCCAAGTGTAGAGGTTTGTAGAACAACAGCAAGTTTCCCTTAAGTGGATCACCCAAGGTTTATCAAACTCAGGGAGGAAGAGGTCAAAGGTATCCCTCTCAAGCAACCCTGCAATTACGATACAAGAAGTCTCTTGTGTCCCCAGCACACCTAATAAAATTGTCAGTTGTATAGGTGCACTAGTTCGGAGAAGAGAGAGTAAAATACAGGTAATATGGATGATTATAAGTGATAATAGCAACCTGAAATAAAAAATGGCAGCAAGCAAACATGTAGCAGAACAGATTGTAAATGTTGTTTCAATGCTTGGAAACAAGGCCTAGGGATCCTACTTTCACTAGTGAACACTCTCAACAATGATAACATAATTGAATGCATAATATCTCTCTTCACTATGTTGCTCCGAACCACTCTTCGGTCGAATAACAAACACCAATTCATTGCGTAGGGCTACAAAGCACACCTTAAAGTCGCATTCCCATGTCTAGTTAACCCCACACTGTCAACTTGAGCGCCCTAGAAGGTACTAGACAAACACCACAATTTCATAGGGTCATCCAACACAAGATATAAATATCATGCTAAACCACACGGTGCACACACTGCACTGTCGGGGGGTTACCCCCGAGTAGGGGTAAGGCAGGTGCTGAAGTGAAGGTCAAGGTACTGTTGACCGGGTAGACGGCTACCCGGGTACTTGCTACCCGGTAGGTTCTATCCGGACATGTTCACTAAAGGCCAAGACAAGATATCAAGGAAGTTATATTCGTCCGGGTAGCGGTCAAGTGGTCCGAGTAGATGGACTGCATTCCTACTCCGGCAAGAAGTCAATGGAGCCGTTCTGACAGGATCCCGTGTATCGTGTATCCGTACAAGCGTGCGGTTCAACTTACGGAGCGCGTGATTATCCGTGCTACGGCGTGGCTACAGTGAGGTAGGCGCCTGTCAAGTCCTGCCACTGACAGAGGGGACATGACAGGTCTAGGGGCCTACTCTATCTCACTGACAGGGTGGGCAGGTCCCATCTCCCAAACGGCGCGACGACTTCCCTCACCCGCGTCAGCGAGAAGCCAGAGGCGTGCGCTGTCCTGCAGTGGGCATGTCCCATCAAGTGTACCTTATAGTCTTTCTTTATTCGGCTGGGCACCAGTATATAAGGTGCCCTACCCCTCCTGCGCGAGGGACGTTGCTTCACTTTGCATTTATTACTAGAACCAGCACTAGAGCTAGAGAGAACAGCCGAGTGGCTACTCGGCCAAGAAACATACTTTGTACTGTGGCTACTCGGAGATAACACATATAGAGAGAGAGCCAGGAGTAGGGGTGTTACCTCCACACGAGGGCCCTGAACCTGGGTAGATCTTGTTGTTTGCAGCGTCCATCGGCCCCAACACTTTAGCCATCCTATGGCATCTGATGTGATACCACCACGACAGTTGGCGCCCACCGTGGGGCCAGCAGCGGCGCTGGCTGGAGTTCATGTTCGGATGGGCCCGTTTCTGCTACAGGGGAGCGCGTGGTCTGTGGCCTTGTCCACAGATTCGGCTCCTTCGACTTCGTCACCGACAACGCCGGAGATTTCGGCGGCAGGCCCATGCCGGCAGGAGGATCGGTGCTCTCCTTCGGCACGCATCTGGTCTACGTCGCCACCACCGTCATCCGCGAGTTCCCGGAGGAGGTGCTCGTCGCGGAAGATCCTCCTGCTGTACTCGCTGCCCGCAGGAAGCCAACTGGCTGCTCTGCGGAAAGTGTGGAGGTGATGATGACAGGCTCGGCTATCGATGCCGGGAAAGGCGCGATCGCTACCGCGGGAGTCGTCGAGGAATCTGCTGGCCCAAGAGTTCGCAAGCCCTACAACGCGCCCCATAACATTCCGGGTTGCGTGGCCCCTTCCACGACTACGACGATACCGGCATCCGCCGTGCGGATGGGCATGCCGCCTCCCACCGAGCTTGAGCTCATGACCATGAGGGCGCAACTCGAGCAGCAGCGTCAAGCGCTACACGTGGAGTCCCAGGAGCTAGAGAAGGTTAGGCTTGAGCTTAACCTAGACCAAAATGAGTACAACAGGGCCCACGGCTTTACTCCGGTGTTTAGGAAGCCTAGCAAGCTAGGTGCTACTCGTCGCAACTTACGGGCTGAGATGGCAGGAGTTGGTGGGGCTGCTAGCCAATCTGCTAGTTTAGACACTGCTACTAGGCCCAAGTATAGTACCCCCGCCAAAACTATTAGGGCTGCAGAGGTAGTGGCTGCTGAATTGTCGCATCTCGCTGGCGACGCGCGCGCTAGGCAGCAGGATAGCCTCAATGAGCTAGTGCTAGAGGCTGCTAGGCAGAACGAGGAGTTCCGGAAATCCAATCCGGGTGCTGGCGCTTCTCAGGTTGTGCACTCGCATGCGGTCAGATCTACGGATCAGGCCTCATCACCGCTTCCTGGCAGTGAGAGGAACCAGAGTGTGAACTCGGGGAAGAGCAAACAGATGCAGGTATACGACCCGGCTGTCGCCGCGAAATAGCACGCTGTGCCGCGGCAGCCCGGTCAGAAACACAACGCTGCAGGAGCAGGCTATCAAGCCAATAAAGCTCATAGAAAGGAGCAAGGAGGGAACCATGCAGGACCTTCTCGGCGTCATGCCGCCCAGCCTACTCGGCAGAGGACGCAGCAGCCAGCAGCAGCACAGCCGCGTGCGGCTGCGCCAGCAGCCAACCCGGTGGTGCAACCCGCAGCTGTGCATGAAGACCGCTATGATGATGGGTACTCGGTGATGGGGCTAGCCGGGTATGCTGACCCAAGAGATGTCACTGGCCGTCTGGGTGACCGCATGTTTGAACCCAGTGATGCAAGATACAAGCTGGACCAGATCAATCGGTCTGCGCAACTCGAGAACAAGGGGCCGCCTGGCCCATACTGTTTTGGTCGCCGCATCATGGAGGAGCCCTCCGTGAACCATTTTCAGCTTGCTAGGGGGACCAAGTGCTATGATGGCAGCACCAAGCCGGAAGACTGGCTAAGCGACTATGTCACCACTGTGCACATTGCAGGCGGCAATCGGAGATGGGCTGTGCGATATGTTCCGCAGATGCTGGAGGGCCCTGCTCGGACTTGGCTCAACAACTTGCCCAGAGATAGTATCAACTGCTGACTAGACTTCTCGGAAGACTTCATCAGCAACTTCACCAGCACGTACAAGAGGCCGAATAGGCCGCAGCAACTGTCTGCTTGCAAGCAGCGGGAAGAGGAGACTGACCGAGAGTACCTTACTCGGTGGAGCACTTTGAGGAACACATGTGAAGGTGTGAATGAGGCCTAGGCCATTACCTGGTTCACGCAAGGCTGTAGGCATGGCAACATGTTGTGGCAGAAGCTGCAGAGAGAGATGCCGAGTACGCTCGCTGAGACAATCAAGATTGCAGATATGTATGCACTCGGTGATCCTACTCAGCCTCTGCTTGATTCTCCTGAGTCGAGAAGGAATCACCACGACAGCAGCAGGCGCAATGACTTCAGAAACAAGCGCCGAGGGGACCGCATTGATACTCGGTATGATCCCGAGGAGGTGAATGCTGTGACCACGGCTGCCGGGAGTAGCCAAAGGCAAAAAACTGCTGGAGCCCAATATGGGCAGAACCAGAATCAGAGCCAAGGCATCAAGAAGCCATACAGTGCTGCCCAGCAGGGTAGCGGCAACCCGGATCCAGCTCCGAGCTTTATCTTTGAGAACATGAAGGTTGGGCCATGCAGCTTCCATACTCGGCATCCGAGTAGGCCAGCCAACCACACTACCGGCAGAGCAGCTGGTGGGACCAAATCAAGAATGAGGATGCTAGTCATATACCCCCTCCTCCTCCTCTGCCGCCTGCGAATGCCAATGTGCAGCCTATTCGGGCAGCTGCTCCTAGGCATGCAGTGTTTCCGAGAAGGGAGAACGTAAACTAAGTGGCCCAGGGAGCCAACCGCAACTACAACAACGGCAACCGCAACTTCAACAACAACAACAACCGCAACTACCACAACAATAACAACAGGAACAACAACGGCAACAATGGTGGTGGAGACGACAACCAGTACCAGGAACACCATGAGAGCTACATGATCTTCACCACCGAGCCAGACGACAAGCAGTCACTGCACAGGCGTGCGATGGAGGTAAATGTTGTGATCCCAGCTGTGCCTCACTACCTGCACTGGTGCGACCAAGAGGTTACTTGGTTCAGAGTTGATCATCCCAAGGTGATGCCCAAACCGGGTAGCTATGCTCTGGTGGTGGATCCCACCTTCTTGGGAACTCGGAAGAATGTCAGGTTCAGCAAGGTGCTGATAGATAACGGCAGCAGCATCAACATCATGTACCGAGATACACTGGAGAAGCTCGGCCTTGCCGAGAACATGCTGCTACCCAGCAGGACTACATTTCATGGCATTGTACCGGGAGTATCTTGTGCTCCAATCGGCCGCATCTGGGTGGATGTTCTATTCGGCACCAGGGAGAACTGCCGCACCGAGCGCCTGCAGTTTGAAGTAGTTGTTCTTCAGAGCCCCTACCATGCTCTACTTGGTAGGCCTGCTCTCAGCAAGTTCATGGCCTCAACCCATGCTGCCTACCTGAAGATGAAGCTACCTGGTCCCAATGGAGTCATCACCATCTCGGGTGATTACAAGCGTTCCTTGGAATGCGCGTCTGCTAGTTCTCAGCTGGCGGAGTCCATGGTCATTGCTGCCGAGAAGAAGAAGATACATGAGGTGGTCGCAATGGCGCAAGCAGCACAAGTCGGTGCGCCTGGCATGCCGAGGTCCCAGTACGGAACTGCATTCCAGGCGTCCCAGGAGACAAAGAAGGTCCAGGTTGATCCTGAGTTCCCAGACCGTGTTGCCATCATTGGTACCGGGTTGGGAGAGAAATAGGAAAGCGAGCTCATCCACTTCCTCCGTGAGAATCGGGATGTCTTTGCCTGGTCCAATGAGGATATGTCGGGTGTCCCAAGGGAGTTGGTTGAGCACTCGCTGCATGTGCGACATGACTCCAAGCCGGTTAAGCAGGCTATGCGCCGCTTTGGTGATGAGAGGAGGAAAGCTATCGGTGATTAGATCACCAAGTTGCTTATAAGCAACTTTATCATGGAGGTATTGCATCCGGACTGGCTAGCCAACCCGGTTATGGTTGAGAAGAAGAAGGAGGACCCCAAGGACGATACCGCATGGCGTATGTGCGTGGACTACACCGAGCTGAACAAGGCCTGCCCCAAGGATCCATTCCCTCTACCCCGCATAGATCAGGTGATCGATTCCACTGCTGGTTGTGAGCTTTTGTCTTTCATAGATGCATACTCTGGTTTTCATCAGATAGCTCTCAACCCGGATGATCAAATAAATACTGCCTTTATTACCCCGTACGGGGCTTATTGCTATCGTGTCATGTGCTTTGGGTTGCGGAATGCTGGGGCCACCTATCAGAGATGCATGCAGAAATGCTTGCATGATCAAATTGGCAAAAATGTGCAGTTGTACGTAGATGACATTGTCATCAAAACGAATAAAACACATACTCTGCTTAGTGATATTGAGGAAACCTTTGCCAACTTGCGCAAGTACAGGATGAAATTGAATCCGACTAAATGCACCTTTGGCGTCCCGGCTGGTAAGCTACTCGGCTTCTTGGTATCCAGTCGGGGCATTGAAGCCAATCCTTCAAAGATAAAAGATATAGAGAGCATGTCTTTGTCGAGATCCCTGAAGGATGTGCAAAAGTTCACTGGATGTCTGGCTTCTCTGAGCCGCTTCCTGGGCAGAATGGATGAGAAGGCCTTGCCTCTATACCAACTCATGAAGAAGAGCGATAAATTTGTCTGGACACCACAAGCTGGTGTGGCATTCAAGGAGCTGAAGGCCATGCTGGGTAGCGCTCCCATCCTGGCTAGTCCGCTACCCAAAGCGACAATGTTGTTGTACATTGCGGCAACCAACCGGGTAGTCAGTGTGGTGATAGTGGTGGAGAGAGAAGAAGAAGGCAAGACTCTGCAGCGGCCGGTGTACTATCTCAGCGAGGTGCTATCCAGCTCCAAGCAGAACTACCCGCACTACCAGAAGATGACTTACGGCGTGTACCTGGGTGCCAAGAAGCTGAAGCACTATTTCCAAGAGCATCCAATCAAAGTGGTGAGTTCTGCTCCCATCTCGGATATCATGGGCAATAAGGAGGCAAGCGGCCGAGTAGCCAAGTGGGCGATCGAGCTAGCCGCGTACACTCCTCTGTACGCGAGAAGAGAAGCCATCAAGTCACAGATTCTGGCGGATTTCTTAGTGGATTGGGCCGAGGTGCAGTATGAGCCTTCCTTGCCGGAAACCAACTACTGGAAGATGCATTTTGATGGCTCCAAATTGAAGGAAGGCCTTGGTGCTGGCGTAGTGCTTACGTCACCCAAGCGAGATCAACTCAAGTAAGTGTTGCAGATTCATTTCAAGGCATCTAACAATGTGGCCGAGTATGAGGCCGTGGTACACGGCTTGAAGGTAGCCAAGGAGGTTGGCGTGCAGCGTATCATCTGTTATGGCGACTCGGATTTGGTGGTGCAGCAGGTATCCGGCACCTGGGACGCTCTGGATGCCAACATGGCATCATACCGGTTTCTGGTGCAAACTATGACTGGATTCTTTGAAGGATGTGAGTTCCAACATATACATCAAGCAGAGAATGATGCAGCTGATGAGTTGTCCAAGTTGGGGTCTTCCCGGCAATCCATCCCGGCTGGAATTGCCTTGGAGCATGTGAGAAAGCCATCTATCAAGCCATCCCCCAACTCAGAGTCTATCTTTGTTCCTTCTCTGCCAGGAGAGGAAGCTGTTCTAATGGCGATTGACTGGGAGGCTGCAAAAGAGAACCCGGGGACTGTCGTCTCCAACCCGGGGACTGGCACCTGCAACCCGGGGACTACTCCATTCAACCCGGGGACTGTCGCATTCATCGAGGGGATCCTTTCCGAGTACACGGGAACTTGGGGACTCGTCTCCAACTCAGAAGAGGTCTTGGTGGCTGATCCAATGGAAGTGGACGAACCAGCATTTCCCACACGGGAGACACCGAGTTGGGCTCTGCCCATATTATCCTTTCTAACGGATGGTACCTTGCCAAGCGACGAGGTTGCAGCCAGGCAAATACAGAGAAGATCCAAGGGTTACACGATCCTCAACAATGTGCTGCATAGAAGGAGTCCTACTGGCGTGCTGCAACGCCGTGTTGAGCCAGAGGAAGGAGAAGAAATTCTTGTGGAGATATACCAGGGGGAATGCAGGCATCACGCCTCTTCTCGGGCTCTGGTCAACAAGGCTTCCCGGCATGGTTTCTTTTGGCTCACTGCCTTGAAGCAAGCTGAAGATATAGTGAGAAAGTGCAACGGCTGCCAAAGATTTGCAAGTAAGATTCATATGCCAGCTTCCGAGTTGAAGACCATTCCCATTACTTGGCCATTTGCAGTTTGGTGTTTGGATATGGTGGGTCCTTTCAAGCCAGCTAGAGGCAACATGACTCACATCTTGGTCATGGTTGACAAGTTCACCAAGTGGATTGAGGTCAAGCCTATTCGGAAGTGCGATGCAGCCACGATTGTGAGTTTCCTAAAGGATGTCATCCTGAGATACGGCTACCCACACAGCATCATCACTGATAATGGCACAAACTTTGCTGAGGGTGCTTTCGCAAGATTCTGCAAAGATAAGCGTATCCGGCTAGATGTTGCATCTGTTGCGCATCCGGCCTCCAATGGGCAAGTTGAGAGAGCAAATGACATGGTGCTATCCGGCATAAAGCCAAGGCTGATGGAGCCATTACAGCGAACCCCTGGTTGTTGGCTGGACGAGTTGCCGGCGGTGTTGTGGAGTCTAAGGACTACCCCTAACCGATCAACCGGATACACACCATTCTTCCTGGTATATGGAGCTGAGGCCGTGTTGCCAACTGACCTAGAGCATGACTCACCCCGAGTAACCCTCTACACTGAGGCGGAGGCGAGAGAAGCTCGAGAAAATGACGTTGACCTGCTAGAAGAAGCAAGAGAGTTAACTCTGTCACGTTCAGCTGTCTATCAGCAAAACTTGAGGCGTTATCACAGCCGGAAAGTGAACCAAAGGGTTTTCCGAGAAGGAGACATGGTCCTTAGGCTCGTGCAACGCACGGCCGGGATGCACAAGCTATCCCCTCCGTGGGAAGGGCCTTTCATTGTGAGCAAGGCTCTGCACAATGATGCCTACTATCTAGTTGATGCACAGGCACCCCAGAAGAACAGGCCGGATAGAGCTGGAGAGGAATCTAAGCGCCCCTGGAATGTAGCTCTACTCCGCCGTTTTCATTCATGAGCAGAAAATTGTATGCATCTCCTCAACCGAGTTAAAATTCTACTGGGCACTCCGAATTCAAACTCGGGGACTGCCCTTGTCCAAACTTGTTCTGTGTTGTTCTACTCGGTTTTATTTTGTCTACTCGGTTGCTCTACTTAGAATTTCATAAGCATATCTAGTAGTGTGTTTAAACCCAAGGGCCAACTCTTCGACTCTGCTGCTGTCCGCAAACCGGCTTCATGGCAAGCAAGAGAACAAGCCAAGGGTCAATGAGCACACGAAAAATTGCTAAGGAGAAGAGAGGTGTAGCAACCGAGTAGGGTGTTCTTTATTGTTTTTGTTGTCTCTTTTCGGCTAAGTGGTGGGCAGCGTTACTATGTAATTTTCTAAGTGGCTGAGTATTTGAAACTCAAACTTTGAAATCTTGTGACTCGACTACCAAAAAAGCCACAAGTGGCAGGTAAGAGCTGAGACGAAAAGAGAGAGTGGAGAAAAAATGCAACTCGGGGACTTGCATATTAACGCAACCCGGCATTGAGCCAGAGTTGCTAAAACCTTCAACTGAAATAAAAACTGAGTAGCCACAAGGCATAAATGTTTCGGTTACATATGCACCCGGCATCCCGAGGATCTGATAAAAGTTTAAGGTAAAGTTTGCAGGAAACACTCGACAGTAGTGGCAGTGTTGTCCGCGTCTATGGTGACAGAGGAAGCTGGCTCGGAGGTTGCTGTGGCAACCGAGATGGGATCTGTTGCAGAGGTGGACGCGGCAGACTGGGCCACTTCTTGAGCTCGGCCTTGACTCCGTCCAGGTGCTCGGCAATTTCGCTGAAGGTTTCTGGCACCTCCTTTTCCGGCCAGAACATCTTGTGAAGTTTGAATCCAGTGGACACCATGGAGGTGCCCAGGCCCTTGAGTGAGCGGATCTGCATCTTGATGTTGAGGAGATGGTCGTTGATGGTTGAAGTGTTGTCAATAGGTAGACCAGCTGCGGCTCTGTCCTGTCGTGCCTTGTCCAAGGCTGGCACACCAGCAGAGCGGAGTTCCGGGAAGATGTCTAGATAAGGAACTAGTAAGAATCAGAAACAGAGACCGAGAAGAAGCAAAACCAGGTAGAAGAAGGCAAGGTAGAGAAAACCAAGCCAAGTGCAGAGTAAAGGCGACTCACATTCTAGGTCCACCAGCAAGGCTCCCAACTTGACCTTCCAGTCGGCCTCGTCTGAGATATGCCTATCTTGGATGCGGCGTGATTCCGAGATCTGGGTAACAAGAATCCGGTTGTGTTCCTTCAGCATCGAGATCTCCATCTCGAGCGTCCGCTTATCGGCCTTGGAGGTCTTCTCAATCTCCTGCTTCTCATTAGCTTGGTTGATGGCAGTCTCGAGGGCAGCCTTCAGGTCAACCTGGAGCTTCTCATACTCCGCCCTCTCGGCGGTGCGCTCTTTCTCGATCTCTGCTTCTCGGGTTTGCAACTGTTGCTGCTCCTCGGCAGGCATAAGGCAGTTCAAGTGTTGCTCCCGGAAGTTCTTATACTCTTCTGCGAGAAGAACAACATTGTTAGCAGAGTAACCAGATGGGTAAAAAGGCACAACTGCAGAGAAGAAGGAGGAAAGCTCACCTTCCAGAGTAGAGATCTTGCTTTGAGCAGAGGCAACAAAGACTTCGCAGTCTTGGTGCCTTTCCATCAAGTCCTTGAGTTTGCCTACAGAGAAAACAACAATGAAGAAAAAAAGCAAACACGGGCGTAAACACAAAACACACAAACCAAAATTCTGAAATCTTACCTTCAATTTCTGAGATATGGAGAGTGAGGTCCAGGGTCATCTTTTCCAACGCCTCGCTATCCTTCTTTTCGGCTTCCATGGCTTGGATACGGTCCTTGGCGATGCGGTGATTCCAGAGTAGCCGACGGAAAACCCTAGTCCTCTTCTGGACGCTATGATGCAGAGAAGAAGAGAAAAAGTGTAAGTCTTTTGGGATATTTGGCCCGAGTAGATGTCAACTCGGTTGAGTCTTCAACTACTCGGCCCGAATCTCGGGGACTGGGGGAATGGCTAAGAGTGAAAGAGGAAAAGAGAAAACGAGAGGAGAAAGAAGAAACCAGCAACTCGGAAAATGCAAGAAGGAGAAGAAACACTTACCGCGTAGCTCTGCTCGATGTCCTCAATGTTCTTGCGCATAACAAACAGCTTTCCAGCAAGGGTGCAGGCAGGGCTGGCAACCGTCATGGCGACAGAACCAACATCAGCTTTGTTCCAGTCGGTGCGGTAGTGGTCGATCGGGCCCAGCTCCATACCATTCCAAGTGGGGTTGCCATGTGCTTTGTTGTTCCAAGCTTTGTCAACGTAGCCCACTCGGTCCAAGATGGCAGTAAGGCCTTCCTCCTCCACCTCTTCATATTCTTCGCCACACGAAAAGAGGTCGGGAGTAGCTGCCTTCTTCCCCTTGGACTTGGTGGTTCCCACAGCTTGGCCTTCCTTGAGAGCGGCCAGTCGCTTCTCTCCCTTGGAAAATAAGATTTCGTGGCGCTGCGACAAAGTCATCATGTAATCGGGGTAGATAGCGCCAACTTTCTGCTTCTCGATGTCAGAGGCATCCGGGTTGGCGCTGGAAGTGGGCGCAGCAAGCGTTAGCTCTGTGTTCTTCACCTGCTTCTCGGACGGCTTGACCTGCGGCTTGGGGGGCTGCATCTGCTGCCCGGCTTGCGAAGCGCTGCGCTTTGGCTGCTGCCGGGTGGCCTCGGTTCCATACTTGATGATTTTCCTGGTGCTTGGAGTAGGGTATGGCCGAGAAGCAGTTGGTGGCGCTTGGGGAGTTGGCTGAGGAGGTGTTGGTGCTGATTGAGTTAGTGGAGGAGTTGGTGCACGGGGTGGAGTCACCTGTTGAGTTGGCGGCACTGGTGGCGGCTACCCGGTGCAGCATCTGGCTGCACTTGGTCTTGATGGGTGAGCTCCACCACGTCTTCTTCTACCCGCTGCTCTGCAGCGGGGTCTGGCCTTGTGTCTACATTGTCTTCTACCCGCGGCCCGGCCACGGGATCGTCTTGTTCAGCAGCGTTGGGGTCTTGCTGCTGCTCGAGGGTGGCGTCTGGCCACTCCAGGGCGGCATCGTCTTGCTGCCCGGCAGCGTCTTCAGTGTTTTCCCCAGCTGATGCAGCTGGGGGAGATGGCGGCATCTCGTCGTTGGCAGCATCCTGGGCAGCTTGCTGTGTGTTAGGTTGCTGCTGCTCGAGGATGGGATCGGTGTCTTCCCCAGCGCCAGTGTTCTCAGTGCCGAGATCTCTTTATTCCTCAACAGGGGAGGATGAACGCGTCCTATCCTGCTGGTCCTGGTCTTCATCTTCGTCCGAGAGCTCTACGAGTTGCTCTCAGGGCACAGCTGTTTTTCTCTTGGGGCGAGGAGCGGCCGCAGCAGCATCCGCGTCGAGAGGGGCGCTGAAAAAAGACGTAAGTTCAGAAAGGAAGCAGAAAGAGGGAGAAAAGGAAGCGGCAACAAATCAAAGTTCTACTAGGAGCAACACTTACCCTTGGCTGGTAGGGGCTGTCCTTTGCGGGAAGCGAGGGCCTTGGGACCGCCTTTATTTTTGGCTCTCTTGGAGGAGGGTTCCTGGGCACCACTGCCCAAGCTCTTCCGAGTATTGGGAGCGGCCATGGATAGAGGATCAACCTCCAGGGGCTCATCCTCATCGTCCAACTCAGGCTCCTCTACAGAGTAGAAGAAGAAATGAATTCAGAAACAGAGAAGGGAATCAAAGTGCACTACTAATGAGCAGAGAGATGAACTCAGTCACCTTCTTCATCTTCGGACCAATCCCGAATAGAGGGACCTGCTCGAGACTTACCAGGTTGAACGGCATTGGGGATACACAGGGTATCCTAGGTGTCGTAGGCAGTCGTGTCGTCGTCATCTCGGTCCTTGGTCCAGTTGGCAGTGAGGAGTTCATTGTCTTCTTCTCGCTGACGTGGGATGTATTGTTGGTGCAAATAAAAGGCATAGAGAGTTGAGTTCTCAGCTAAGGAGTTCTACTCGGGATAGCATGCAAACACAAAGCACATTGAGCTAAGGAGTTCTACTCGGGATAGCATGCAAACACAAAGCATATTAAGCTAAGGAGTTCTACTCGGGATAGCATGCAAACACAAAGCATATTAAGCTAAGGAGTTCTACTCGGGATAGCATGCAAACACAAATCATATTGAGCTAAGGAGTTCTACTGGGGATAGCATGCAAACACAAAGCATATTAAGCTAAGGAGTTCTACTCGGGATAGCATGCAAACACAAAGCATATTGAGCTAAGGAGTTCTACTCGGGATAGCATGCAAACACAAAGCATATTAAGCTAAGGAGTTCTACTCGGGAGGGCATGCAAACAAAAAGCACATTAAGCTAAGGATTTCTATTCGGTATCAGAGTACAAACACAAAGTACAGAACACTAACCTGTTCGATGGATTTGGTGCGGCTATACGGCTCGAAGCCGTACGCCCAGTTCTCGGTGAGAGATGTCTGCATAATGGACCTGACCCAGATGGCCACATCCGCCTTGCTCAGCTCGAATGTCGTCGTCCGAGTACAGTCCCGTGCACCTCCCATATAGCACATCTTGTGCACTTAGTGCTGGAGCGGGAGCACTCGGCGCGAGATCCAGCAGGCAATGGGGTCATCCTGGATCATCCCTGCCTTCACCAGCTCGGTCAGGCGCTTCTTGACCTGGACGACATCCGACACCGTCTTCTTCGGCCCGTAGCCCCAGTTCTGCCCGGTGGGTAGCTCGTCGACGAACGGAGGGAGCCCTATCCGGTCTTCTACGGCTTTTCCCTTCTCGGCGGGTAGATTCTTGACATAGAGGAACCCGCGCTGCCATTTGCGCACGGTGTCCAATCCTTTTACTCTCGGGTGATGTCCAGTGCGGCGTTGGAGCATCATAGCACTACCAGTCTTGGTCATCGAGCGAGGGCCAGAAGTATTGCCAGGATTTGGAACCTTTTGCCTACGGAGGAAGAAATATCTGGCCCATGTGTGGATTGTTGGGTAGACTCCCAGGAAGGCCTCACACACGGTGGCGTGTGTGGAAAGCATTACGATTGCATTGGGTGGAAGGTGATGTGGTTGGACGCCAAAGTGGCGGAGGAAATCAGAGAAGAAATCGGAAATTGGGAGGCCGAAGCCACGTTTGAAGTGGGATAAGAAAACAACATATTCACCCTCTTGGGGTTCTGAGATGATCTCCTTACCGGGAGGTCGGCAGACGACACCGGGAGGGATGCGGCGCGTGTTGACCAGCCATTGGCAGTCTTCCGCCGTCACATCTGAGCCTTCCCAATCGGCTCGGGCGGGAACTGCATTGTCTCCGGGAGCCATGGAGGTGGAAGTGCTCGTGGGAGATTGGAATCAACGGAGTTGCGCGGAGGCGCTTCTCTCTGTCTCTCTCGTGGTGCATGGAGCAGCGGCGCAGCGAGTGCTTGCGGTGGCGGTGTGCTCGACGACGGCGGAGAGGTGAGGAGGCGTGAGATTGGGAAGGACGAGAAAGAGGAGAAGTGAACGGCGCGGGGGTATTTATCTCTCCCCCGCGAGTTGCCGTTACTGGTGGATTGATCGTGGCATTGATCATGGGCAATGATCGTGCGGCGTGGGTTAATCGACCGTTAGAAACGCACACAGCGCAAAACACGCGTGTAACGGGCGCAGTTAATCCCACGTCCGGATCGTAGGCTCTCGAGTACGATTGATGTGACCTAACGGGCTGTGGGCCCTGCGTGCAGAGGCTCGCGCGTGGCATGCGGTTGAACCGAGGCGTCGCGGTCTCTGTGCGCGCCACGTGCCCAACAGTGACACGGGAAGTTGGATTGGATCTGATTCAGTAGGATCGTGTGCAGAATTTCACTAAGTCATTTTACTCGGCAGCACAGAAGAAAGAGTGATTTACTCGGAGGTGAAGAAATTTGAATTTTAGATACAGGGCCAAGTTGAGGTGCAGCTCGGCCTTTCTCAGTTATGAAGACAAGTTCTGTTTTAAGCTGGCAGGGCCCAACGAACAAGTTCACCGGACTCTACCAGCTTCGGGGACTAATGTCGGGGGGTTACCCCCCAGTAGGGGTAAGGCAGGTGCTGAAGTGAAGGTCAAGGTACTGCTGACCGGGTAGACGGCTACTCGGGTACTTGCTACCCGGTAGGTTCTATCCGGACATGTTCACTAAAGGCCAAGCGAAGATATCAAGGAAGTTATATTCGTCGGGGTAGCGGTCAAGTGGTCCGAGTAGATGGACTACATTCCTACTCGGGCAAGAAGTCAATGGAGCCGTTCTGACAGGATCACGCGTATCATGTATCTGTACAGGCGTGCGGTTCAACTTACGGAGCGCGTGATTATCCGCGCTACGGCGTGACTACAGTGAGGTAGGCGCCTGTCAAGTCTTGTCACTGACAGAGGGGACAGGACAGGTCTAGGGGCCTACTCTATCTCACTGACAGGGTGGACATGTCCCATCGCCCGAACGGCGCGACGAGTTCCCGCACCCGCGTCAGCGAGAAGCCGGAGGCGTGCGCTGTCCTGCAGTGGGCATGTCCCATCAAGTGTACCTTATAGTCTTTCTTTATTCGGCTGGGCACCAGTATATAAGGTGCCCTATCCGCTCCTGCGCGAGGGACGTTGCTTCACTTTGCATTTATTGCTAGAACCAGCACTAGAGCTAGAGAGAACAACTGAGTGGCTACTCGGCCAAGAGACATACTTTGTACTGTGGCTACTCGGAGATCGCACATATAGAGAGAGAGGCAGGAGTAGGGGTGTTACCTCCACACGAGGGCCCTGAAACTGGGTAGATCTTGTTGTTTGCAGTGTTAGAGATACCTACGCGCGGATACTCGCCGTGCGATCCCTCCCCGGATACCTCCAGCGTCCATCGGCCCCAACACTTTAGCCATCCTATGGCATCTGCCGTGATACCACCACGACAGTCACCTCTACACCGTGACCAAAGTGTTTACGGAGATCTCATAACAAAACCACTTGAGTAGCATAACATATGAAGAGTAACATCTACTTATTCAACTAGATTACAAAGCTCATGATCACATAGAGATCACACCATGGGAGAGAGAGATGAGACACATAGCTACCGGTAGAGCCCTCAGCCCCGGGGGAGTACTACTCCCTCCTCATCATGGGAGACAGCAACGATGATGAAGATGGCATTGGAGTCGATGGAGATGGCTCCGGGGGGCACTTCCCCATCTCGTTAGGGCGCCGGAACAGAGATTTCTATCCCCCAAAACTTGTCGGTGATGGCGGCGGAGATATGGAACTTTTCGATGAAGGGGGGCGATATATTTAGGGTTTATGCATCGGGGGGCATATATAGGCAAAAGGGCGATGGTGGTGGGCATACGAGGGGCCCACACCACGTCCTGGCACGGCCAGGGGTCTACCCGTGCGGAGGCATGGTGTGGGAGCTCCATGCCCCCCCCCCCCTCCGGGTCTCTTCGGGACTCCGTGGAACCTTCGGGAATTCTAAGACTTCCGGGCTTTGAATTTTCCATTTTCGAGAATATTTCCAGAACAATTTTTCTGAAACTAAAAACAGCAGAAAATATGAGTTGGCTCCGTGGCATCTTGTCAATAGGTTAGTCCCGGGAAATCGATAAAAATGACATGAAGTGTAAGGACAACATATATCATATGGCATGAAAACAACATGGAACATCAGAAATTAAGGATACGTTTATGACGTATCACATACCTACGAACATGAACCACAATGTTGATAAACATATTTTTAACAACCCTTCGTAGATTAGATCTTAACTATAGTAGGTGAAACGAACACCCCCTTAGCGACAAGTGAGACAGGTCTCGCGTACAAAGTACACGTAAATTTTGTCTAGGGTAGCTTCATCCTGCTATGCCACTAAAATCATAAAATACTCAAGGAGGCAATAACATGATCATCAACGCCCACATACACCTATGTGTTCTACCCGTACAAAACATCTAGGCATATATCCGGCTCTGATACCACTGATGGGTTCGTTGCATAGAAAACAAAAAATTTCCTACGCGATAGACACCCGAAGGGCTAAGATCTAATCTAGGATATGTAAGCAACATGGAGAAAGAATGTCATAAGGAGAACATACCCTCGAAGACACAAAGCGTTACGAGATCGAATCTCGTTGTTGATGTAATCGAAATCACATCGATCTCAAGATCGCGAAGAAGAGCGCTGCAATACGGCAGCGCTTCCGCACTCGGTCACATGTACGGCTTGATGACGACCTCCGTTCCCTCGAATCGGCGGGGCATCGGAAGTAGAGGATCCCTCGGAACTCCAGCAGCACAACCGCGTGGTTTGGTGGTGAAAACTTCATTCAGGGCTTCGCCAAGCGCATGAATATGGGGTGGATCGGCGGGAGGAGGGAGGTGGAGATTACACCAAGTGTGTGGGGAGAGGGAGGTCCAACCCCTCTTTATATAGGAGGGGGAGGCAGCCACGAAATTTTGGTGCCTCCACCTCTCCCCTCATCATGTGGGTGGCTCATCAATCCCCACTCAAAATTCCAAAGGTTTTCTTTATAAATAAATAAAACAATTTCATTTCTTTATTTTTAATATTTGTTAATCCTATTAACAACATTAACACTTACCCCCTTGAACTATTTGTTAATCAAAGATTAACATATACCACCTTGAACTATTTCAATATTCCCCGAAACAATTTCGTTGTTGTCCAAACTTTTCTCCGATATTCCGTATCCACTCAATCGCGTCATCAAACCTTAAGTGTATCACCCTACTGTTCGTGAATAATGTAGACATGATCAAGACACCTCTCCGATCAATAGTCAACAGTGGGACCTGGATCTCCGTAATGACTTGTCTCGCGATATTTTACTTGTCCGAGATCCGATCATTGGTATCAACCATACCTAGTTCAATCTCGTTATCGAAAAGTACTCTTTTACACGTTTCGTGATATGACATCCTTGTGACCTAGTCACGTGCTTGCAAGCGGTGTCGATGTGTTATCACGAGAGGGCCCAGAGTATATCTCTCTGTCATTTGGATTGACAAATCCCACCCTTGATCCATGAGCCTCAACTAATACTTTCCAAATACCTAACGACACCTTTATAGTCACCCTGTTACGGTGTGACGTTTGATGACATCAAAGCATGCTTCCGATGTTAGTGATTGACATGATCTCATGGTCTAAGGATTACAGTTATTTAGTATGTTTGATATAACAATGTAAACTTAATGACTTGATTGCATTGCTATATTCACTTTGGGTCTATGTTCATCACATCATTCTACCAATGATATGACCCTGTTATTAACAACATCCAATATTCATGATCAGTAAACCATGATCATCAGTTAATCAACGAGCTAGTTAAACAAGAGGCGTTACTAGGAACTCTTGTTTGTTTATTAGACACACATGTATCAACGTTTCCGGTTAATACGATTCTAGCTTGAGAAATAAACATTTATCATAAACAAGGAATAAGATAATAACCACTTTATTATTGCCTCTCGGGCATATTCCCTTCAGAAACATGTTAGAATCATAGTTATTTTGGAATGCATCAGTGGTGTTCGAAAAGGTGCCAATGAGGAATCGACGTTAAACCCTCCTGTAGAGTCCCCCTCACCTGCAAACTTAACCTTGACATAGTCAGACCGACTTGACAAGCCTAGCTGGAAGCTCGACGTTCAGACCAGCTCGAGCTTGGATTTTCCACCATAAGCCATGCCTAAAAGGAGTGGAGATTTTTCGCTCTCGGTTCCGATGATCCAGTTATTAAGAAAATCAAAAATCATATTAGGAGTTCCAGAAAATTATGTAAGTATATCGGAGCAGCAGTGTTCAAGCGTGTATCCGCTAAATCGTACAAAACTTCTTTTTGAAATACAGATAAGTATGGTCTACAAAAAATGGTAAAATCCAGAGATTTGAAAATAATCATACCCATATTCACACTTTTTCATTTTGTGTAGTGCAAAATAAAATTGCTTGAATTTAAATTTTTGGACGTTTGTAGTATACACCTTTATGGGTAGCAATCGGCTGTTTGGGGCAGATTGGATGCGGGGATGGCCTAGGTCGGCGTGGGAGGCGCCGTGTCCGTCTCTTGTTGCCCTCTGCTACCTTGCCGCACCCCGTTGTCGCTCGTTTTAGGGCTGGATCTAGGCCAGCGAGCTCGGATCTGGCCTACATGGTGGATCCCGGCCAGCTACACTGAGCTTGGTTCTTTCAGCCGGCAGCGGGTTACTGGCGGGGTATGATTGGTAGGACGGCGCAGGATATAGAGGTGGATGGTGACAACGGCCATGGCGCTGCATCTCTGCGGCGGGTCTAGTTGGGTTTGATCTGGACCTCGTTTGGACTAGGCACTAGGACCGGGTCTAAGGCTCATCTAGACTACACCTGAGGCTAATCTGGGCCTGACAGGCCCAACTTGCTGTGTCGGGTCAATGACCGCCCTTGGCTATGGAGGACGGTGAATCTTCTCCTATTTGTGGCGATGTGGCCTCGTGTCTACGTAGGATGGATATGTCATTGATCTACCTCGTCTGGTATGTTGGCCTTGCGGTCTGTTGCAATAATTATTGTCACTCAAGGGGCTCGATTCCGTGGACGTCGGGACGGTGACCCTTCCAGTGGACTGCATGGACGTCTCTATAGTGAGCGACATGGCGATACCGATGGCCTTTCTCTTTGGCTGTCTGGATGGCAAGGAACGGGTGGCGGGTGTTCTTTGTGTTGGCGGCACTTCAACAAAGATAACTCTCGAATCATGTTCTGGAGGTAGGCTCAGGGATAATGGGAGGTCCGACATTCCGGGCATGATGTGAAGGTTTTTCCAAGCGAAAACTCAGCACTCCGGCGCTAATGGCAGCGATGACTGCGGGTATCGTAACCCTCCTGGGGCACTATTGTGGCTACCTTCACCTCGTGAGGGCTCCGGGTAAAAACTCTTGACCCTCTGATGCGTCGTCGTGGAGTTTCGGTTTCTCTCGGGCACGTTCTGGTGTCCTCGGTACTAAATTTGGTTTTTTCCTTATTAATATGATTTTTCTCTATCTTTGATTTGCTTTATAAAAGGTTCTCCTCGTCACCGTGTATCGGTTTGGCCATCTGAATTTATTTATAAACCAGGATAAAAGCATGTTTTGAGAGAAAGAAACATGCCAACAAACATCAATCACCCTAGTTTAGGGGTTAAAATATCCATGGTCGAACACTCCATGGTCCAGCTGTGGGAGTAAATACATTTGCTTGAGCTTATCTTAATTCTTCTCTAATTTGTGTATCAACTATACAGATTAGTCATGAAATTCGGTCGAGATAAGTCGAGATGCATGTATTATCTGTCGTTGTTGTATGGATCTTTGAGGTTTTATCCTTTTTGAGGGATCCATCACCGTCTTGCGCTTTTCATCATTGATAGTTAAACAATTTGGCACACGGTGAGATTTCACTTAACATTGTTAACAAACACGAGGGATGAAAAGTGGGTCCCGTTTAATTCCATTTAATCCCACTAATGTTGGTCAACAGAACGCGGGCGGTAGTGGAGGCGGTACCGCCTGCGGCGAGGCGGTAGCCGGGCGAGACGGTAGGGGGAGGCGATCGTTCCACCGCCCGGCGGTAGCGGGCGGTACCGCCCGTCTATCGCCCGCGTTGGAGGCGAGAGCGGGGCGAGAGGGAGGCGATAGCGGTGCTAGTGGGGGCGGTAGGGAGACGGTAGGGAGGAGAGAGAAGTGAGAGCTGGCACTATAGCCCGTGCACCGGCACCGTGGGGTGAGAGTGTGGTGAGAGTGGAATGAGAGTGTGGGTAAAACTGACGTGCCGAGGCTATAACGGGTGGTGCACTGGCACCAGCCTAATTAAAGAGTATGTGGTGCCATTTATTGCCCCACTTACATCCCTGACAAACACCCATAACAGATTAGTGACGAAATATCCTTTTAGAATGGTAGAAGACAAAACATGGATCCATTGTCCAACACTCCATGACCCATCACTATGTACAAACATTTGCTTCATCTTATCTTGATTTTC
Organism: Alopecurus myosuroides; assembly: GCA_028641055.1. Taxonomy (NCBI): domain Eukaryota; kingdom Viridiplantae; phylum Streptophyta; class Magnoliopsida; order Poales; family Poaceae; genus Alopecurus; species Alopecurus myosuroides. Next base: position 290,916,101 of record CM054059.1, read on the forward strand.
TCTAGTTGATTTACCGCATTAATTCTTCTATGATCAGTTTATCCACTACAGAAATTAGTCATGAGAAATCGAAAAGAAGAAGAAGAAGAGAATTCAATCGATGCATGCATTATGTGTCGGTCTTGTATGGATGTTGCTCTTGGAGATCCATCATCTTCCTCCTGAGATGGAGAGGTCAACCGATATGGTGCCGAAACTGGTTGACGGTGGCGGGGAAGACGCAACGCTAGGCTCCGACCCTCTATAATTTGACGCTACCGCCTCCAGTCCGGAAGTGGCGCACTGCCATCGAGATACTGCATGACCTGCCGCATGCACGGTCTTGTGCCTGGCAGCTGGTAGGAGCACAACAACCCGAGCTTCAACGCTAGGCACGCTTCATCGAAATTGTAATTGTTGTGGAGCCTCTCGTCGACCATATCGGTGAGGGATCCATGGCGCCAGTGCTGGAGCACCAGGTCGGCCAACAAGACTGGGCAGTCCTGGAACTCCTCCTGCTCTATGGGCCTCCTCCCGCAGGTGACCTCGAGGAGGAAGACCCCGAAGGCGAAGACGTCGGTGAGGGTGGAGGCCTTGCCCATGCGCGTCAGCTCGGGGGCGATGTACCCCATGGTGCCCACCACGTGCGTGGTCTGCGGGTCAGTGCCGTGGTCGTAGAGCCTCGCGAGGCCGAAGTCGCCCAGCCGACCGTTCATGTCACCGTCGAGAAGAACGTTGCTGGCCTTGATGTCCCGGTGGATCACCACCTGCTCCCAGTCCTCGTGGAGGTACAGCAGGCCAGAGGCAACGCCCTTGATGATGTGAAATCTCCGCGACCAGTCCAAGCCCAGATCAGGACCGTGCAGGTATTTGTCGAGGCTGCCATTCGGCATGTGGTCGTAGACGAGCAGGAGCTCCCCTTTGCGCCGGCAGTACCCCAGCAGCTGCACCACGTTCTTGTGCCGGAGGCGGCCCATGCTAACCACCTCCGCAATGAACTCCCTTATGCCTTGCCTCGACTCGTGCGACACCTTCTTCACCGCCACCTCCGCCTTGGACTTGCGGAGCACGCCCCTGTACACCCTCCCGAAGCCCCCGATTCCGAGAAGGTTCTTCTCCTTGAAGCCCTCCGTCGCCTTGAACAGATCCTTGTAGGAGAACCTCTGCGGCCCGAACTCCACCTCCCAGTCTTCGCGTAGCTCCGCGTATCGCAGCTGTCTCCGCCAGAAAACGACTGCCACGCTGACGATGGCGAGGACCAAGGTTCCGGTGGCAATGGGCAAGACGATGACCAAGAGCTTGGATTGTGTCTCTTGGCCCAACCGGGGCAACTTGGGCAGCTTGGTAGCATCGATGGCCGGAGCTGGACGGTCCATGCCGAAGCTCCAGCCCAGCACGTAGTGATGGGAGTTGAGGATGCCGGTCGACGACGAAAAGCCGACGTACGATTGGTCCTTGAGGACGGGCGAGAGGTCGTAGGTGGTTTTGAGCAATGGCCTTGTGGGTCTGGCCATGCCCAGAGGAGCCAAGGTCACGGTGATCGCCTTGCTGTTCCCGTCGTAGTCCACCCACGCTTGCATCGCGTCGAAGGAGGCTAGTGTTAAGTTGCAGAAGGTGCCGTTGGCGTCGTCGTAGTAGCCGGCGCTCGAGGCCTTGACGGAGATGAGGCCGTTGACGTCGATGCCGACATGGTTGTCGTTCATGTCAAGAAGGTCGTTGCTCTGGACGGTGTCGAGCTCGATGGCGAAGATGTGGTTGCTGGCGTTGCCGTTGTTCTTCTTGCTGAAGAGGCCAAGGAACTGGTTGGAGAAGGCGGCTGTGAGGTTGTTCGTCGGGGAGACGAAGAAAGTGAGGCCGTGCGCGCTCACGCCCGGCGCGATGGAGCGGATGGCGAACACGAAGGAGGCGGAGAATGACCGCACCGCCGTGCCATTGACTGCGTTGGGGTCGTGGAAGCGCAGCCGGGACGGGTGGAATGCGTGGCCTTTGAGCTGGACCGTGCCGTTGGTCAGCTGGAGGAGTCCGTTTGGCTCCACGGCGGCCAGGCCGGCCACCATGATGTCGGTTCCGGCGAAGCCAGAATAGATGAACCCTTGGTCATCCCCGGCAGCAAAGGAATCACGGTTATGAGCAAGGAAGATGAATAATGTCGTCGCCAAGGGTATGATGAGACGACGCTTAATGCCAGCCATGGCCAACGATCATGCATGAACTGAACCTTACTCCTTAGAAGAGAAAATGGAAAAGTGCGCCAGAGGGATCACAACAAATAGTGTAGTCTAAGTAACTAAGTACATAATTTTCAGCTTGCTAATTATGGAGTAGTTGTTTGCACTTGCACGCGGCCTGTACTATGCATGAAGGCCTAGGGGCTAGCTAGCTAACAGATGTTAGAGTCTGAACTCTGAACCTGGATTTTTATGAGTGAGCTATCATATATGTATGCAGAGGTAGGAGACGGTACTGTTATATTCTCTTCTACAACATACTCAATGTCCTGGGTCAAACGCTAAAGAACATTGACATTCAACCAAAACCCAACGCGTGGTGCGTAGTGCATACTGAGTCACTACTGAGTCGAAATTTAATACCCCTCTCGCCCTTTGGTCGTAAAAAAAAGTGGCGTCCGGAGAGTATCTCTCCGTATCAAAATGTAAAATATTTTACTACTATTACTTAATTAGACATGTTTTAGTGTAAGATGCAGATGAAGGTATGCACTAAAACATGTCTATATATGTTTTTTCTATAAAATTTTAAAACATTTTATATTTTGATACGGAGAGAGTATGTGTGTATGAGAGGCGCATGCAACTGTCCTGACACATTTTTTTTTTAATTACGGAGGGAGTAGTAAAAATTCTATATTGTATATTAGTATCATTTTGCCAAAAAAAATACTCCCTCGTCCCAAATTAATTAACTTGTATTTGTTAAAATATGGATGTATCAATACATTAAAGTATGTCTAGATACATCCATATGTTGACAAATCTACGACACTTAATTTGAGACGGGGGGAGTATGATAATAATCAAGCAACCAGCTTATTAGTTTTTCAATCACTAGTCACAAAATTTTGCGGATGATTAAAACCGAAGAACAATTAACATTCTTTGAAGCAAGAATTTCGGAAGAGAAGCAGTCGCTTGTAGAGAATGCAAGATTGGCGTGTTAGGTCTGTGTGACTTATCCGAAGGCGGCTAAACTATTGAGAATGTGACATTGACCAGCTAGCTATGTGTGACTTATCTGAAGGCGGCTATGGGTACACTAGAGATGGATAATATTGTTTTCTGAAGTCAACTCTACTGCCTCGTAGTTAAGACCATACTATAAGAATCTCAGCACTTGATTAAAAAATGAAGGTGTCTAACTTTTTTTTTAGATAAGGAGATTGAGACCTACGGCTTATTCATTGAAGGAAATCATATGTTAAATTTTATTGAACAAAGGCATCACAAGAATATAAATCAAACAACACAAATCCACCACATAACACCTGCTACAGACCCGACAATAGGGGCACAAGCTACAGAAGCCACCGCCACCTCCGAACTGTCGACTCATCTTCAGAGCATAGATCCACATAGTCCTTGCCAAGCTTGTCGTCGCCCTACGCTTGTCCATCATCTCATGTATCATGACGATACCCCGTTGTGCCATGCTGCCGAGACCTGTTGTCATCGACACGGTAGATTCAACAACGGTCCACAACCTCCTCTATCCAGCATTTTCTCCAAAACGATGCCCTCGGGGGGCAGGGCGATAGTGAAAGGACATAGATGTCGCCTGGGGTGTGGGGGGGCGTTGAATATGTGTTTTAAAGGACTAGTAGTTCTTTTTCGAAATCGATTTCGAAAAGAATGAATTCGGTCTTATACATAGGCGAGGAAGGTAATCAAAAAAGAAAGAAGACGAGTTCTTCTTTATTTTATCACTTAGGAGCCGTGCAAGATGAAAGTCTGGTTAAGACTTGAATAAATGCGGAATAAAATTAGTGTTTAATTTATCCATCCAAAATCTAAACAAAATATGTTCACCTATGTGCACCAACAATTTATGCTAAACAATTCAACCAACTATATTATAATGGTTATCACAAAGTAAATTGCATAAATAAAAAGATTGGATATAGAAATAACCGAGACACATGGAGACGATGATTTATCCCAATGCTTTGTTCTCAATGGAAGCTAATCTCCGTTGGTGAGGTGTGGGGCCACAATGACTCCAAGCGTCTCAATGGCTCACCTTATTATCCTCATGCCTCCACCAATACGGAGTGCCACGATCCACTATGTAACCTTTGAGAGTGTTCATCGATCCCGTACAAGGTAGGGGCAATCTCCACAACTTAATTGGAGGCTCTCAACTATATCCCGCGAGATACAAAAGCTCCGAGATAGTAACAAGGTCCCGAGAGTTTCCAAAGCTCTGAGCCAACAACCGGCTAGGGCACTCAAGTACCCAAGAGGACAAGGTCAATGGCACTCCAATAACCCAAGACTAACAAGCTTCTCAACCTTTCACTCGAACGAATCCTCGTAGAGAATTCAAACCGATGTAACCTATGCAATGGAAAGAACACAAGAAGTGTTCAACTGCTTCACTCTCAAATCCCACCAAAGTAACAAATGCTATGGGGGGAGAAGAAAGGAAGAACAAGGAAGTACTGAACAAATGAATCCACAACATCAACTCTCATTTTTACCACTAATTGGAGACAAATGAATCCAAAGGCGTCCCCTCACTAAGAGGAGAGATGGATTGGCGGAATAATAGATCTAGATCTACTCTCTTTTTACCACTAATTGGAGGCAAGAATCATGGAGGAATAGAGAAAAAACAAACTTCACAAGGTTAACAATGGTGGGGGAAAACTTCCTTAAAATGTGAGTAACTAATGGGGAAGAAGACCCCTTAAATAGGTCCCCCCAAAAGTCTTCCCGTTAGGCCATTCTGCATGTCCCGGCCTAGGTCGGACTTTCTGCGCGTAGGCAGGACACTCACCTGAACCGGCCGGCCTAGGGGGCTGAAGGCCGGGCTAAACCCGGCCAGGACAGCCTCCCAGTTTTCAGAAAAGCGTCCATACTGAAAACACAATATCTTTTGCATATGAACTCCATTTTCGATGATATTGGACTCTTTGAAATCGCAAGAACAAGCACTACAAGATTATGCAAGGAAATATCATAGTTAAACAAGAGATGATAAAACTAAATGACAAATTTTTTGATCTATCTAGGAAAGAGAAATCGGTAAAACCTTCCGTATAAAAAACACAATAACTTTTTCACGCAAAATCCGTTTTTGATGAATTTGAGCTTGTCTTGAAGAACATGACAATCTATAAAACCACACTTGAAGAAAACACAAATAAGAACTCAGAAACATGATGCCAAATATGCAAAGGTTTGAGCTCTCTCAAAATAATACGATCAAGTTGCTAATATGAGAGCCCCTCTTGATAGTACGGTTATCTATCCTATAAGCTGGTCTCCCAACTAATTCTATGTAACATATCGGTGTTTGAGAGGTTATAAGGATAAAAATATAATCTGTGCATATGCAAAGCATGCATCTAAAAATACGGGAAATTTGGCGTGAAAGTTTAAACGAAGTAAAGTGACCAATGTTTCTCCCGACATGATGAAATAGGTTTAGATCATCTGGTCCAACGTACATTTAGAGTGATCTTTATAACAAGTATCTTGTCGAGACATCGTAGTAGAATTCATAGACGCGGGTACCATGAGACTACGGGTAGAGACGTGGGGGAACGTGGTTGCGCTAAGGACAAAGACACAGGTTTTACCCAGGTTCGGTACGTCGTAATAATACGGCGTTCCTACTCCTGCAATCTCACTATTCAGGTCTAAAGCCTGTGTATACAAAGTACAACGTGAGGTTATGTTGGCTATTCGTCGAGGATCAACCTCTCGGCGAGTTAGCTAGCAGCTTCTCCTCTGTCTATCATATCTCCCGTCCCGCTTTATATAATAGCCGGGTTAGGGCTTACAGAATAGGAAACCTAGAAGACTACGGTAACTATTAACTTGGAAAGTAAGGAATCCGCCTTCTGCTCCAAGCCAGATCACGTGGGCCGTGATCCGGGTCCTTCTAGAATCCGGCTTCTGTGCGTCAGCTTACTGGGCCGCCCAATGGACCGTAGCCCACTACCATTTGGGCCACCCGGGTAATCCGGCACTTTAGACTACCATCTGATATACCCCTATTTAGTATATATCCGACAATAGCCCCCAAGAAGGATCGAGACTCCGTTTTCGCCGTCTTTCGCTAAATGCATCTTTTCCGAGAAATATTGGCCTGCAGTCTTGATTCTTCTTTTTCTCCTTAAAGGATGTGATAACGTAAAACTCGGAATCCAGGAAATCCGGCTTTTCTCGCACGATCCTTCGTGAAGAAGGAACTTCCTACGTCAGCGCTTAAAACTTGCTGACGTAAGGGACGTTTGGGTTGCAGGTGGGAAACCCAGAAACATATCTCTGACAGATTCTCGCGGGAAACGAGGAGATAGCAACAATCATCCTGTCATTTCATTTCCCGGATTTTCCGGCGAGTGACACGCGTTGGACATCCAACGGTCAAAAGAGCCGTTAGCACGCATCGTGACGGAATTCCGGCTATAAATAGCCGTCTTTGTCCACCGTGAAAACCTTCCGCTCTTCACTTCGTACGCCATTTCCCAACGCCCAAGCTCATAGCAAAGCAGCTCCCGAGCGCACCATCGCGTCCAAGACCTCACCGGAAACGACCGAGCGCCGCTACTCGATGGCCTCACCATCGTCTTCCCCAGCCCGCGCTGTCGCCAAGGAGATTGACGAGATTATCGACACAATGGATCCACAATTGGATTCTCCGGTGCACGCCTCCGGCGACGAGCCGGTGAAGACCACGGGCACCACGGCGGGCGAAGGAAACCCTTCCGCTGCCGCAGATCTTGCGGAATCTTCTTCCGCGCCTACTCTGCCGTTCGCTCCCGAAACGGTGGAGGAAAAACTCGCGCTCGTTGGCGACGAGCTCGCGGCCGCGGAGGCCGCAGCCTCCGCCGCCGCCGGGGCCGAAGAAGAGACGGAAACTGCCGGCAATTGGAGTCCGAGCAGCCTTCTGCCATCCCTCCTTCCGACAATGGAGAAGGAGGGGCTTTTGGTTAAAGATAAATGGCGGAGCCTGGAAGACGAATCCGAGCCCAAGCCAAAAGACGGCGAACGCGTCCTCCTTACTTCTCATATTGCGAGAGGTATGGGTTTGCCACCTTCCGCCTTTTTCTTGGAAGTCCTTAACCATTACGGCATTCAGCCACATAATCTTCCACCAAACTCCATTCTCTACTTAGCCGGCTTCCAAGCCCTTTTCGAGGGGTACTTAGGAATAGCTCCCAGACTAGATTTTTGGCAATATTGCTTTGGAGTGAAGCGTAACCCTACAGAGGGCATTCTTCCGATCTGCGGGACTATATCTTTCACTCTTCAGAGATTCAGGGAAGATTGGTACCCAAAGATAAAAACATCGGAATCCGTCAAGTTTTGGACGGGTTCTTTCTTTTACCATCATGACATCCCGTTTCCCGGGAAAGAAAACGGGGTTCCTCCATTCTTCAACTCCGCCGCCGTTCCTCAGGAGAGTTGGGCAGTCGAAGCGGTGCAAACTTTGCCGGAAGACTTGATGAAGATAAAACGACGCATCGTCAAACTTACTTCTTCTCAGCCTCCCTTAACTGGAACAGACACTGTTCTGTGCTGGTTTGGACGCCGTATTCAACCTCTCTTTTTTCGTTCCCGACTCCTTTGTGAGTACGAAGGGCCTGAAGATAGCATGAGAGGGACGGATAAATCCTACTCCAAAAGAGATTTCAAGAAACGAGTCAACCAACTGGTCGCTACTCGCGACCAATACACAGAAAGTTTGGAAATGTATCACGAGGAAAACCCAGTACCTAAGGTATTTATATTTTCCTTGCTTTTGGGTTTCTCTCGGATTATCTCTTTTTCCTGACTTAGTTGAATCTTTTGCCATCTCCATAGTTCGACGAACTTAAAGGAAACAATCTTGCATCCGACGCCGAGCTCGACGAACTACATGCCGGCTTTTATGGCGGCCGGAAACGCAAGAGGCAAGTGACCTTCGAAGAAGTGATAAATCTTGACGGAATTCCCATCGCCGCATCCGGGTATTTTACTGGAGCTTTTTTACTTACCATTCCCTTCCGGTTATTTGATATATTTATTTCTCGGATGTTTCCCTTTCAGCCTTGCTCCAGTTCCTCTAAAGACAAAGAAATTGAAGAAACATAAGGCTGCTGCTAGCAAAGGAGAACCATCTTCCGCTGCAGTTTCTCCCCCTTTAGCTGTATTTAGCAGGGAAGAGAAAACCACAAATCCGGGTGCAGAATTTTAGCAATCCAGCCAGCCTATTGCATCTAACATGGATGCGAGGGAAAGGATGGGACCAGAGATGGGTAGAAATCGTCGAGCATCTGGGGAGGACGAACCCATTCCCACTTTTGACAGGAATTTCCAGGTAAAGGAAGAACCGTTCGATGAACTCGGATATATTCGTCCAGAAGCTAGAAAATTCTTCGCTCATGCCCCTCTAATCCGTCCTTGGCCGCAAGGCGGGCTAATTGTCCGCAATGACTTCGTATTTTCACCTCGTCAGGTCATACAAGACGGCCTTCACCACGTTGGAATCCTTTTCTCTGAATATGTAAAGGAATTCAACGAAACCTTGTCAAATTTGCAGGAAATGAGCCAGGTAATATCTCTAGCCCCCAAGCAATAAGTTGAGAGCACGCTTTCCACTTAATGTTTCTTATTACGCTTGTTTTAACTTAAACGTCTTACTTTCATTTCCATGTTTCAGCAAACCACTGATGCAATAAACTTGGAAATTTTTAACAAACTTAACATAAAAAACGAAGAGGTGAAAACCCTTCTATCTATTATTCATGTTAAGGTAGCAGAGCTGGCATCATCTCAGCTACAACTGTCGGAAACAACAGGTATGTTTTGATTCTCTGAAGTTCTTTATCCAGTTTTTTTTGTCTAAGTACTTTCCCAAGTTTTTTCTAAACTCGGAATTTTGTTCCTTGCTTTCCAGCTGCTTTGGCTAAGGCCAAGGAAATAGCTGAAGATGCCAGCAATGCCGCGAGTCTCCGACAGGAGAATTTGGACCTTCATAAGGATCTTATGAAGGTTCGAAAGGATCTGGAGGCCAGCAACCTGGCCCTTGGGATTGCTCAGTCCAAGGCCCCTCAGCAGGCAAAGAAGGACAAGGCCACTATCCAGGACTTGGAGAATGCCTTAACCCTGCGCCTGGAGGAAGGCTCCGAGATGGACAAGATTCTCGGTAAGTTGTCAACTTTTACCGGTTTTTCCATGTCTTGATTTCCTTCTCTGCTTTTTCGCTAACCTTTTTGGTTGTTTATCTGAAAAAACAGGAGATAACCCAAATCTCACTCGGATTGAGAAAATCCGAGCTTTTGGGAAGGTATGGACTGCGATCAGGGCTGCAGGCATGCAGCTGGTCAACAAGTTCCTTCCCTCAAGAACTGGGGAATTCTCGGAAGTTGAGAAACTTCCGGAAGCTATCCTGGAGGTGGCGGAATCCAAGGAGTCCACCTTGCGCTCCGCAGCACGGGGTGGTGCACGCATGGCCTTAGGCCTTATGCGAATGCATTACCCTAGTGCCAAATCTTGGCGCGTGGCGTCCGGTATTCCCCTTGGATACTCGGAGACCCAGCGGACCACTATCTTCGACGAGATCAAGGCTCACGCCACCAAGATCGCCTCCATGGTGAACATCTCCATCACCTACCCGGAAGAAGAGATTCCCGAAGCCCCCGAGAACGATAGCAGCGATGAAGACTCGGATGCCTGAAGGATTCTTCTTAACCTGGATGGTGGAAGTAGAAAATAGGAGCATTACTGCACTTTACAATGTAAACTTATATTGTAATGCTTCTATTCTTTTGTATAAACAAGTACTCCGCCTTTTGCAGTTAATTATGAAATTCTTTGCAAGTTTTCCGGGTTTGATATTCCTTTATCTTCTAAATTCTCTGGCTTATGTGTTTTAACTTTCCTTAGTGTTTGAAATAGCTCAATAGTACCATGAATCTTCATGCCGAGCTACTGGGTAAAACCAATCAGTTTGAACTTGGAAACATGGATCATACTAAGGGCATTTTTACTAACTAGCTCCAGTGACCCAACACATAAACAATCAGATAATGCTTAGAGAATAGTAAGGAATTTTTTGAATGAAACTCGGGCACGCAGGCACAATCCGAGTTTCCTTTAGCCTTTAATAGGCTGAAAATCATTCAGTTTTTAAACACCGAGCACGCAGGCACAATTCGGGTTAACATTGAGTATTTTGTAAGATCATTGAGAAATAGATAAGGTGGAATCATGTTTTGTACTATAATAAACTTGTAAAAAACATGGATATAAGAATTCCGACAACTTTATTTCATGATCTCAAAGATGTTTACATAGAAATTGAACTAAGTATAGAAGGGACGTAACTGCTGGATACTCCAGTGCCTTTTTGTCTCTCCTAGTTCATCATCTATCTTTCTCTTTATTTTGCGATTCGGCTTCTCGGGGTCATCTTCCATATCGCGAATGTCGACAAGATAATATGATCCATTCTTCATGGTTTTACTGATGACAAATGGTCCTTCCCATACTGGGGCCAGTTTGTGCTTTCTTTGCTGCACCAATCTTAGCACTAGGTCACCTTCTTTAAAAGAACGATGCCTGATTTTCTGACTATGATAACGTCGTAAACCTTGCTGGTAGATGGCGGATCTTTGAAGCACAAGTTCTCGTTCCTCTTCTAAGAGATCGACGGCATCCTGTCGTGCTTTTTCGGCATCCGAGTCGTTGAAATCTTGCACTCTTGGGCTATCATGGATCATGTCCGTTGGAAGGATTGCTTCCGCACCATAAACTAGCAAAAACGGGGTTTGCCCAGTTGACCTGTTTGGTGTTGTTCGAATACTCCAAAGCACGGAAGGTATGTCGCACCCGGACTTCTAAAGGATACTCGCCGTTCCGTTGAACAGTAGTAGATTGGATTACGGGGCTTACCGGCACCCGCGTCCTCTTACGAGTAGGCCAACACACGTATGTGTGACAACCAACCCCTATCTGTTCAGCGTCGACGTAAACTATCCCATAGAAATCAGGACACTACCATTGACGTACTTCATACCATACACACATGGTACGTCAACGGTTTGTAACAGAATGATAGCACAACATATCTCTAAGACACAAAAGATTGAAATAAGTTGCAACTGGCCCTCACTAGGGCAGAGAATAGCAAATACAATCATCCAGAGGACACATGTCCCAACATAACATCATTACATCTCAGCGGAAGCATTCAAAAGGTCTGAGTACAGACAAATCCAAATAGGCTTAAGAAGCCGGAAACTGAAATAAAGACGGAGCCCATCCACGATGTCTCGGATCCTGCCCGGGTCCGCTACCTACTCGTCAGCAGCCTCGTCAAACTCCACGTAGTAGCCGTCACCTGGATCCTCGTAAGCGTAGTCTGCGGAAACCACAGCCCCAAAGGGGTCAGTACATCCAAGTACTGGCAAGCAAGACTCACAGTTCACCAAAGTGTAGCCCGTCAACACCAAGCACAGATGCCTTGGGTTCAACGGAAGAGAGGGGATATAAAAGATGCTGCAACTGGCTGCACTAACCAACTACAGAGATTCTACCACTTCCGGCTAACAGAAAGGAGATAAGATCGAGTATTGTAACCAACTGAAAGATAACTTCAAACAAACCCATCCTGGATCTCGCCCCTTATCCAAAGAAGCAATCCGAGGATAACTCACACGGTTGGATTAAAGATGAATCAAGTTGTTGTGTCAATAATCCTATTACTAGTCAAGTTGTTAATCATTGGGTGTGAGATTGTGAATCATTAGGTTGGAGTTGTCCTGAGTACTTGTTAGCCAGTACTTTCACCAAGTTAACCATAACCGCGGAAAACACGGCTTCTCGAGAAGATTATCCCTGCAGGGTTGCACCAATTTGGCCGTACACGTATGAATAACCCGCCAGATGGGATGCCTCCCACCAAGCGGGGCACTCAACACAACTCAACTCTTCTTCGCATCAAGCCCAAAGCACCTTGGGCGCACGGCTAATCAAGCCCCGAAGAAAAGGGACCCTCATAGCACTCTAAGACCGTGTCCCCCTATATGCCGACTACAAAAGTTCCACCCTGCGCTGGGCTCGCAAAAACATGCATGCGGCAAATGGAAAACACGAACTAAATGAGATGATTTCGACGAGATGCGAATCGAATCAAATTGAGGGGGGCGCCCATACTCGCTTCCCACATGCGGGTAGTGCGCTCATCATGGATCAGTAGACAAGACCCTTTTCCTATTAGGGTCGACACTAGCAGGCCTCAAAACCACACAGGGCCTCCTGCCGGTGCCTTATCATCAAATTATTATTTAACAATAACATTAGCATGATTGATTGATTAAACATCGAGCCCCCAGAACATAATAAAATATAGTAACTGAAAAGTAACGGGTAACAGACTCGAGCAAAACAACCTAAGCATGCTAGTAAGACACTGGCTCAAACAATAGGGTTGTAGGAGTGGTGGTGAGGCAATATCAGGGTTTAGGGATTCATGTGATAGGTTCGTAACAGAAACAACTACTACTAAGGCTAGCAGGAATAGACAACGGAAAGTATCGGTAACCAATGTTGAAAGGAACACAGTGGTTCATGTGAGTGATAACTTGCCTGCAAACTCGGCAGCCGGGTACTGAGCTAGATCCTCAGAAGGGGTGCTGTAAAGATCGTCTGTCTCAACGTCGTCGTCTATTCGAGAAGAAGCAAACAAACAAGACAGAAATATAAACAATCAATATCATGGCATAGTGCACAATCATGGGATTATGCATGTCAAGTTAATAGATGCATCAAAATAAACTAAGTGACATGGTAACACAATTTAAATGGTCCCATATGCAATCTTGAGTTGCATATGAAAAGCCCATGAATTTAGTGGAAACAAATGATCTATAATTAAGTACCATGTGAAAGTTTGCTTAGCATGATGCATGCATGATGATAACAACAAAATAACAACAATACATGCAGGTGGGAAAAGGAATTTAACAAGTTTGGAAATCATTTATTAAGTTTGGAAATGTTTGGTTACTTAAACATGTCACACAAGCATTTTTTGTTTTCATCAATTTAAAGTGTTCAAAACAAATAACAAAATTCATATTTGAAAAGAACACCAAATTTTAGTTGGATTACATGTTTCAAATTTTGAAATAGGAGTTAGGATGAATTTATTATGACTTAAACAATATTAAACAAGTTTTAAATGAATTTAAAACAAGTGTGAATTTTATTTGAATTTTATTTGTTCAACACATAAATTCAAACTCACATTTGAAAAGTTCATAATTTTCTAGTTTGAAAACATATTTTGCATGTTCAAAAATAATTTATTTTGAGCAAGTTATGATTTTAGCAAAATTTAAATGAATTAAACAAGGATTAAATTATTTAGTCAATTTAAATTATTCAAAACATGAAACAAAATTTATATTTGAAAAGTTTATTTGAAATAGCATGGAAAACATATTTTATTTGCATTTATTGGATTAAGAATGAAATAGTTATGGATTTTAGCAATTTGCAATTGAATTATTTGAATTCAAATTTGAATTGCATTTTGAAAATTCAAAACAGAACACAATTGGTACCAATAGGTAGACAATTTAATTTAGACCATCACACATATTTTATTTTCATTATTTGGGGTTATAAAATAAAAGTTATAATGTTTTTAAAACTAGGGACCAATCTGTTAAATAAAAGGACATGGATTTGAAAACAGAAAAGTTTTAAACGTTTTTATACGCACAGAATCCTACCCCAGACACTGCCAGGGGGGCCTAGGGTGACCGTGCGCTTGCGTGGCTAGCGAGTGGCTGACAGGGGGCCCTCCCTGTCAGCACTTGGCCGAAAAAAATTGGGATTTTATCCCGTGCGAGGAGCAGGATTCGAACCCTGCACCTCTCGCTAGTGTGCGCAGCGCCTGAACCAGTGGGGTGTGTCGCGTTTCTTGTCAGATACAGATGCGCATACAGGATATGGTGTTGTTCGGGTACGGAAATTTAACTGACGAACAAAACATTGCCTGAACTCCGACAGAGAACAGATGCTCGTCGGCGGCGATGAACGTGGTGATGCTCGTGCTCGTGCTAGCGTTGCTGGGTGGTGGCGATGTGCGCGCGTTTTCTAGCCAGAGAGGGCAGGGAGGAGGGATAGAGCACGGTGGCTGCTCACCACCGTTGTCGTCGTGCAGAGGCTCGGTGACGACAGCGTGACGGCGACCGCGGCGTGGACGAGGACGGCGGCAGCGTTCTGCTCGGTCTCCGGGGTGGCTACTGTGTGCGATCGGAAGAGGGCGAGGAGGTGGGTTGATTTCGGGGTTTAGGAGGCTAGGTGGTGCGTTGCAGCGGTGGATGCCATCGGCGTTTCAGCAGCGGCGTCTCCGGCGAGGTTCAGACGGTGGGGAACGCGGCGAGAGAGAGAAATCCGGCGGCGATGTCGAGGGGAGAGGGGCAGGCTAGGTATAGGATAGGGCTGCGGGTGCTAGGGGGTTAAATAGGGGCCGAGGGGATCTCCTGGCCGTCGGAGGCGATGGTTGCCGCCGTGGCGTGCTCCGATGAGCGCCGTACAGGAAGACGACGGTGGAAAACAAAACAAAGCGGTACCGGGCCGGTGTGGGTTGGGCTGCGCGCGAGGAAAGAGGTAAGGGAGTGGGCTGGATAGTTAGGTGCTGCGCGCGCTGCTGTTTTCCTTTTTTTCTTTTTTTTTTCTGCTTTTCTGTTTTTTTTGTAGCAAATAGAAATGGAAGAGAAAAGGGGTTTTGGGGTTAGCAAAAATCCTAGAAAAATTAGGGTGAGCTCATTAGGTTAATTACAACCAAATACCAAGTTTGGAATTCAAAAATATTTAAATTTTTTTGCTGTTTGGAAATAAATCAAATTTAGATGATTTTGAATATTTAAAATGATTATTAAAACCAAAATTTTAATATAGTGACCCAAATGACTTAATTGGAAACTATGAGTATAAAATGTTTTGATTATTTTTATAATTTCAAATTGGTGTGTTGTTTGAATGTTTTTGGTTTGAATTTGAATAAGTTGATAATTAATTGATTAATATTTGAAAACAACAAGTTTAATAGGGTGAACCCTATTATTAATTGGATTAAAATATTAGAATGGTTTTGTAGTTTTCATGACTTGGAATTTGGTGCTGTTTGTAAGATGCTTTGAATTTGAAAGCAATTTGGACTTACTTAATTGAAATAAAAGCATCATTTTAGTAGTTGATCTAATATGGAATAATTGGAAACAAAAGGTTGTTTGAATTGAACTTTTATTTGAAAACAAGATTGTAACATGACACGTATGAATTAAATGTTTGAATATTGTTTGGATTCCTATTAGGAAAACAGAATAGAAACAGATGCAAAACAAATAGTAAACAAATGCAAACAATGAAATAAACATGATGACATGATGCAATACTTTAATTAAACATGAAATCAAACATTCTAGCGGTATTTTCATACTTGGGATGTTACAAAACGCCCCCCTTGAAGGAATCGCGCCCCGAGATTCCTTACTGAGAAGCGAAAAGGTCCGGATACTTCTTGCGAAGATCCTCTTCGGTCTCCCACATTGCCTCTTTATCGGAATGATGCGACCACTGCACTTTCAAGAACTTGGTGCTCTTGTTGCGAGTCTTACGCTCGGTCTCATCGAGAATACGAACAGGGTGCTCCTCATAAGATAGATCATCTTGCAGTTCGATGGAATCAT
This sequence comes from Alopecurus myosuroides, assembly GCA_028641055.1. Classification (NCBI taxonomy): domain Eukaryota; kingdom Viridiplantae; phylum Streptophyta; class Magnoliopsida; order Poales; family Poaceae; genus Alopecurus; species Alopecurus myosuroides. The sequence continues at coordinate 290,932,011 of CM054059.1, forward strand.
GATCAACTGCACGATCTGGATCTTTGAAATACTTCTTGAGTTGTGACACGTGGAACACATCGTGCACCTTGGATAGTTTTTCTGGAAGTTCCAGACGATAGGCATTTTCCGCACGCCTTGAGAGAATGTTGAAAGGACCAATGTATCTTGGTGCCATCTTTCCTTTCACACCAAAACGATGAGTGCCTCTGAGGGGAGTTACACGGAGATATGCTTTGTCACCAGGTGCATAGACCATATCACGGTGCTTGCTGTCATAGTAACTCTTCTGACGAGACTGAGCAATCTTGAGATTGTCACGAATGATACGAACTTTCTCCTCGGCTTCCTTAACAATGTCAGGGCCTAAGAGTGAACGTTCACCAGCTCCAGACCAATTGATTGGACTCCTGCATCTGCGGCCATACAATGCCTCAAATGGTGCCATGCCTAGGCTTGCCTGGTAGCTGTTGTTGTAAGAGAATTCAGCATATGGAAGGAAATCCTCCCATTTCATGCCAAAGGAGAGACCACATGCTCTGAGCATATCCTCGAGAATCTGATTGACTCTTTCGACTTGCCCCTGAGACTGAGGGTGATAAGCTGTGCTGAACAGAAGTTTGGTGCCCAAAGCTTCTTGAAAACTCTTCCAGAAATGAGAAGTGAAGATACTTCCACGGTCTGAGCTTATTTCCAATGGAACACCATGAAGGGGAACGATCCTTGCTGTGTAGAGCTCTGCTAACTGGCTAGCTGAGATAGTTTCCTTGACAGCAGAGAAGTGAGCTACCTTAGTGAGACGATCAATAACAACGAAGATTGCATCGTTGCCCTTCTTGGACTTTGGAAACCCAGTAACGAAGTCCATTTCAATCATGTCCCACTTCCACTCAGGAATTTTCAGAGGTTGGAGTAGACCTGCTGTTTTCTGATGGACTGCCTTAACACGTTGACAAACGTCGCATTCAGAAATGTATTGAGCAATTTCACGTTTCATGCCAGACCACCAATACAGAGTCTTGAGATCCTGGTACATCTTTGTACTTCCAGGGTGGATGGAGAGAGGAGTTTCATGAGTCTCCTTGAGAATGATATCTTTGAGACTTTGAATCTGAGGAACTGCAATGCGTCCTTCGAAGAACACAGCTCCCTTGTCATCAATTGAGAACGACTTGAATTTATCATTGCCTTCTTTGATGTGCTCTACAATCTTCTTGATTTCAGCATCACGAAGTTGTTCAGAACGAATCTTGTCCTCGAGAGTTGGACTGGCTGTCAAGCTAGCAGGGTAACCTTGAGGAACAAGACCAAGGTTCAGCTTCTGGAATTCTTCATGAAGTTGAGGTTGGCTTTCCATGATCATGAGATTATTGCAATATGACTTGCGACTGAGAGCATCGGCCATAACATTAGCCTTGCCTGGAGTGTAAGAAATGGTGAGATCAAAGTCTTTAATCTTTTCAATCCATCTCCTTTGCCTGAGGTTTAGGTCTGGTTGAGTGAAGATGTATTTCAGACTCTTATGATCGGAAAAGATTTCAGTTTTGTTACCCAACAAGTATTGTCTCCATTTCTTGAGGGCAAACACAACTGCTGCAAGTTCTAGGTCATGAGTGGGATAGTTTTGCTCATGTGCATTCAACTGACGTGAAGCATAAGCCACAACTTGACGTTCTTGCATAAGAACTACACCTAGACCTTGGAGAGATGCATCGCAGAATATCTGGAAAGGTTTGGTAGTATCTGGGCTAACCAGAACTGGTGTAGAAGTGAGTTTAGTCTTGAGGAGATTGAAACTTTCATCACACTGTGGAGTCCAAACGAACTTCTTGTCCTTCTTTATGAGATCAGTGAGAGGTTTGGCAATCTTGGAAAAGTTTTGAACGAAACGACGGCAATAGCTAGCCAAGCCAAGAAAACTTCTGACTTGCTTCACCGTCTTAGGAGGTTTCCAATCAACAATTGCCTTAACCTTTTCCGGGTCAATGGCTATGCCTTTGGCAGAGATGATATGACCAAGGTAAGCAACTTCTGGAATCCAGAACTCACATTTGGAGAACTTGGCATACATACGATGCTCGCGAAGTTTCATGAGAGTGAGACGAAGGTGTTCTCCATGCTCTTCCTCGGATTTTGAGTAGACCAGAATGTCATCGAGATATACCACAACGAACTTGTCGAGGTATTCATGGAAGACAGAATTCATGAGTCTAGAGAACGTCGCCGGTGCATTGGTGAGACCAAAGGACATGACGGTGTATTCATATAGACCGTACCGAGTGGTGAAAGCTGTTTTTGGAATATCTTCCTTTCTGATCTTTATTTGATGGTAACCCATCCTCAAGTCCAACTTTGAGAATATTGAGGCTCCAGCAAGTTGATCAAAAAGATCATCGATACGAGGAATTGGATACTTGTTTTTGATGGTTTTCTCGTTGAGAGGACGATAGTCAACCACGAGTCTTTTTGTTTGTTCCTTCTTGGCAACAAACAGAGTTGGGCAATCCCAAGCGGAGGAACTAGGCTGAATGTACCCTTTCTCCATGTACATATCGATTTGCTCCTTCAACAATTTCAGTTCAGGAGGAGCTATCTTGTATGGATGTTTAGAGATTGGAGCAGTACCTGGCTCAAGCTCGATCACGAACTCAACTGCTCTGTCCGGAGGCATCCCTGGCAACTCTTCTGGAAAGACGTCAGGGAATTCACAAACCACCGGAACATTTTCAATTGCAGAAAGAGGTTTTGCATCAAGGTTGAACAGCTGAACAGAACTTGATCCATATGGAGAATAGACTATCTGGCCAGAAGGGTGTGATAGAGTTATTGACTTTTGAGCACAGTCAATTTTAGCTTTGTGGGTCTTCAACCAATCCATACCCAGAATGACATCAATGTCAGAATTTCCCAGCAACATGAGTGAAGCAAGGAATATGCGACCTCCAATTAGGATTTGATTGTCCTTACTTATCTTGGAAGTAATCATTTTAGTTCCCGGAGAGTGAACATAGATTTGATTTCTTAGTGGAACCAGAGCTAGGTTGTACGTTGTAGCAAAGATCTTTGAAACAAAAGAATGCGATGCTCCGGTATCAAACAACACTTTAGCTGGAATAGAGTTTACGGGTAATATACCGAGAACGACGTCAGCAGCTTCCTCAGCTTTGTCGGCCTTGATATGATTCACCCTCGCGGTCCTCCCGACAGGCCTGTTGTTGGAGTTGAAGGCTTTAGCCGGGGGAGCACGAACCATTGCCTGGTTGGTGTTGGGGCGAGGAGGTGGAGGTAGCTGCCTCTGAGTGCACTTATCAGCATAGTGTCCAGTCTCCTTGCATTTGTAGCAAGTGACAACACGAGGAGGACCTGGCCTTGGCTGCCCCATTGGAACCCTCTGACTCTGCATCTGAGCTGGGTTGGGTGGGCGGGGAGCAAAGCCTGGAGAAGCTTGGGCATATGGAGCCCGAGTGACAGCAGCATTTGGCACCCAGATGCGGCGCTTCTGCGGAGGGGTGGTCATGTTGGAGGAGGAACCACCCTCACGCGAGTGCTTGCGAGAATCCTCGAACGCCTTGCGCCCATTTTCCTCATTGAGCGCGGTGTTCACGAGCTCCTCGAAGTCCTTGCACTTGATGTTGGTGAGAGCGTACTTCAGTTCCGGGTTAAAACCTCGGCGGAACCTTGCCATCTTCTTAGCCTCAGTGGACACCTCATCACCAGCGTATCGAGCGAGACGATTGAACTCGTTCTGATAGCCAATGACGTCCAGCTTGCCCTGCTTGAGAGAGCAAAATTCCTCACGCATCCTTTCCATGAGACCATCTAGGATGTGGTGCTTCAGGAAGGCATCCTTGAAACAGCCCCAGGTGATAGGATAGCCAGCTCTCATGGTCTGGTAGTTCTCCCACCAAGTGGCTGCCTGACCCTTCAGTAGGTAGGTGGCATACTTGACTTTGTCCTCCTCAGCAACGTGAGCAATGTCCAGAGCCCTGGCCATCTCCCTGATCCAGTCATCAGCATCCAGAGGCTCACGTGTTGCCACGAAAGCTCTCGGACCCATACTGAGGAACTCCTTGATGCTGACCCGTGGAGCATTCTGGTTGTTGTGCTGGTTAGCCTGGATCTAGGCCATCTGAGCCACGACCTGAGTCATCTGAGTCAACAGTTCCGTGAGCGGAGGTGGTTCAGGCGGGTTGCTCCTTGTTGGCGGCATCCTGAATAGACATGCATTTTAGCACAACAACAGAAAAGGATGGACTTGGTAACCGAAAGATAGATTATTCCGACGCATGAATAGATAACCAACAGGTACATCATCACATGTTCAAATACATCAGAATATCCAACACACCAATACATGGTTCGAAAGACAAAGGATAACTAAACATAGCTAGGAATGGATACATCGGTACTCCCATGCTCATCACGCAGGACGGCGGTGAGTAGTACGACGAGAGATACGGTGAGGAGGAATCCCACGGAAGTAGGTAGAACGACGATCCACGTAGATCGGGACTGCTCTGAGAGCAACTCTTGGTGTGGTGAAGTAGAAAGCGTCGTCTCCCTGTGCTCCAAAGCGTGGAATCCCAGTGTAACCAGCTCCGAGGTTGAGGAGTGGACCTCTGATCGGCTCGTAACCTCCAGCATCTGGCAAACGACGACCAACTGGCTGATCGAAACATGCAAAGCGCTCGTAACCACGGGGGATGTGGCGATAGATAGAATCGTCAAATCCCCAGTAGTCAGCACGAAGGACGGTGAGACTCACATAAGCTGCCTGCTGCACGGCCATATCCACTGTGGAACCTACTGCCTCGTAGCGGTGGACAACGCTCATGCCATCATCTGACAGAATGTAGATGATAGCCTGGTAGTAGGTCTGGTCAAACTCTCGCTGCTGCTCGTAGACCTGGTACTCTGGTGCCCAACGGAACCCCAGATAAGTGACCATGTCTCTCAGCATCTCTGGATAACCGGCGGTGCTCTCACAACGAGTCATCCGAACCACCTGCGGGTAGAACCTGAGATCCATCTGCAGATGATTTGGGAGGTTTTGATTAGACGCCGGTAGAAGAACTGAAGTGGAAAGCAACAACAAGGTCTCAACGGACGAAAAGGGTGTTGAAAGAACAGGATATTGAAGCAACATCGGGAAACACGAGACCAAAAATCCTGAGGTACTACGGAGAACCCAAAACACGTGAAAACCTAACTTGAAAGTTTAGGTGAGAAGAGAGAAAACAACGTTGCACTTCCTTACCAGAAAAGGGTGGGTGGGTGGGGAAAGAAGAAAAATGGCAGAATTCCTACTCTCACGTTTCATTTTTTTCCTATATAGCTACAAAATAGTTTCTAGACTCAACTGCGACCAGTAAAAAGGGATCCTACAGGCAGACAGGCTCGGATATCATTTGTCGCACCCGGACTTCTAAAGGATACTCGCCGTTCCGTTGAACAGTAGTAGATTGGATTACGGGGCTTACCGGCACCCGCGTCCTCTTACGAGTAGGCCAACACACGTATGTGTGACAACCAACCCCTATCTGTTCAGCGTCGACGTAAACTATCCCATAGAAATCAGGACACTACCATTGACGTACTTCATACCATACACACATGGTACGTCAACGGTTTGTAACAGAATGATAGCACAACATATCTCTAAGACACAAAAGATTGAAATAAGTTGCAACTGGCCCTCACTAGGGCAGAGAATAGCAAATACAATCATCCAGAGGACACATGTCCCAACATAACATCATTACATCTCAGCGGAAGCATTCAAAAGGTCTGAGTACAGACAAATCCAAATAGGCTTAAGAAGCCGGAAACTGAAATAAAGACGGAGCCCATCCACGATGTCTCGGATCCTGCCCGAGTCCGCTACCTACTCGTCAGCAGCCTCGTCAAACTCCACGTAGTAGCCGTCACCTGGATCCTCGTAAGCATAGTCTGCGGACACCACAGCCCCAAAGGGGTCAGTACATCGAAGTACTGGCAAGCAAGACTCACAGTTCACCAAAGTGTAGCCCGTCAACACCAAGCACAGATGCCTTGGGTTCAACGGAAGAGAGGGGATATAAAAGATGCTGCAACTGGCTGCACTAACCAACTACAGAGATTCTACCACTTCCGGCTAACAGAAAGGAGATAAGATCGAGTATTGTAACCAACTGAAAGATAACTTCAAACAAACCCATCCTGGATCTCGCCCCTTATCCAAAGAAGCAATCCGAGGATAACTCACACGGTTGGATTAAAGATGAATCAAGTTGTTGTGTCAATAATCCTATTACTAGTCAAGTTGTTAATCATTGGGTGTGATATTGTGAATCATTAGGTTGGAGTTGTCCTGAGTACTTGTTAGCCAGTAATTTCACCAAGTTAACCATAACCGCGGAAAACACGGCTTCTCGAGAAGATTATCCCTGCAGTGTTGCACCAATTTGGCCGTACACGTATGAATAACCCGCCAGATGGGATGCCTCCCACCAAGCGGGGCACTCAACACAACTCAACTCTTCTTCGCATCAAGCCCAAAGCACCTTGGGCGCACGGCTAATCAAGCCCCGAAGAAAAGGGACCCTCATAGCACTCTAAGACCGTGTCCCCCTATATGCCGACTACAAAAGTTCCACCCTGCGCTGGGCTCGCAAAAACATGCATGCGGCAAATGGAAAACACGAACTAAATGAGATGATTTGGACGAGATGCGAATCGAATCAAATTGAGGGGGGCGCCCATACTCGCTTCCCACATGCGGGTAGTGCGCTCATCATGGATCAGTAGACAAGACCCTTTTCCTATTAGGGTCGACACTAGCAGGCCTCAAAACCACACAGGGCCTCCTGCCGGTGCCTTATCATCAAATTATTATTTAACAATAACATTAGCATGATTGATTGATTAAACATCGAGCCCCTAGAACATAATAAAATATAGTAACTGAAAAGTAACGGGTAACAGACTCGAGCAAAACAACCTAAGCATGCTAGTAAGACACTGGCTCAAACAATAGGGTTGTAGGAGTGGTGGTGAGGCAATATCAGGGTTTAGAGATTCATGTGATAGGTTCGTAACAGAAACAACTACTACTAAGGCTAGCAGGAATAGACAACGGAAAGTATCGGTAACCAATGTTGAAAGGAACACAGTGGTTCATGTGAGTGATAACTTGCCTGCAAACTCAGCAGCCGGGTACTGAGCTAGATCCTCAGAAGGGGTGCTGTAAAGATCGTCTGTCTCAACGTCGTCGTCTATTCGAGAAGAAGCAAACAAACAAGACAGAAATATAAACAATCAATATCATGGCATAGTGCACAATCATGGGATGATGCATGTCAAGTTAATAGATGCATCAAAATAAACTAAGTGACATGGTAACACAATTTAAATGGTCCCATATGCAATCTTGAGTTGCATATGAAAAGCCCATGAATTTAGTGGAAACAAATGATCTATAATTAAGTACCATGTGAAAGTTTGCTTAGCATGATGCATGCATGATGATAACAACAAAATAACAACAATACATGCAGGTGGGAAAAGGAATTTAACAAGTTTGGAAATCATTTATTAAGTTTGGAAATGTTTGGTTACTTAAACATGTCACACAAGCATTTGTTGTTTTCATCAATTTAAAGTGTTCAAAACAAATAACAAAATTCATATTTGAAAAGAACACCTAATTTTAGTTGGATTACATGTTTCAAATTTTGAAATAGGAGTTAGGATGAATTTATTATGACTTAAACAATATTAAACAAGTTTTAAATGAATTTAAAACAAGTGTGAATTTTATTTGAGTTTTATTTGTTCAACACATAAATTCAAACTCACATTTGAAAAGTTCATAATTTTCTAGTTTGAAAACATATTTTGCATGTTCAAAAATAATTTATTTTGAGCAAGTTATGATTTTAGCAAAATTTAAATGAATTAAACAAGGATTAAATTATTTTGGCAATTTAAATTATTCAAAACATGAAACAAAATTTATATTTGAAAAGGTTGTTTGAAATAGCATGGAAAACATATTTTATTTGCATTTATGGGATTAAGAATGAAATAGTTATGGATTTTAGCAATTGAATTATTTGAATTCAAATTTGAATTGCATTTTGAAATTCCAAAACAGAACACAATTGGTACCAATAGGTAGACAATTTAATTTAGACCAGCACACATATTTTATTTTCATTATTTGGGGTTATAAAATAAAAGTTATAATGTTTTTAAAACTAGGGACCAATCTGTTAAATAAAAGGACATGGATTTGAAAACAGAAAAGTTTTAAACGTTTTTATACGCACAGAATCCTACCCCAGACACTGCCAGGGGGGCCTAGGGTGACCGTGCGCTTGCGTGACCGAAAAAAATTGGGATTTTATCCCGTGCGAGGAGCAGGATTCGAACCCTGCACCTCTCGCTAGTGTGCGCAGCGCCTGAACCAGTGGGGTGTGTCGCGTTTCTTGTCAGATACAGATGCGCATACAGGATATGGTGTTGTTCGGGTACGGAAATTTAACTGACGAACAAAACATTGCCTGAACTCCGACAGAGAACAGATGCTCGTCGGCGGCGATCAACGTGGTGATGCTCGTGCTCGTGCTAGCGTTGCTGGGTGGTGGCGATGTGCGCGCGTTTGCTAGCCAGAGAGGGCAGGGAGGAGGGATAGAGCACGGTGGCTGCTCACCACCGTTGTCGTCGTGCAGAGGCTCGGTGACGACAGCGTGACGGCGACCGCGGCGTGGACGAGGACGGCGGCAGCGTTCTGCTCGGTCTCCGGGGTGGCTACTGTGTGCGATCGGAAGAGGGCGAGGAGGTGGGTTGATTTCGGGGTTTAGGAGGGTAGGTGGTGCGTTGCAGCGGTGGATGCCATCGGCATTTCAGCAGCGGCGTCTCCGGCGAGGTTCAGACGGTGGGGAACGCGGCGAGAGAGAGAAATCCGGCGGCGATGTCGAGGGGAGAGGGGCAGGCTAGGTTTAGGGTAGGGCTGCGGGTGCTAGGGGGGTTAAATAGGGGCCGAGGGGATCTCCTGGCCGTCGGAGGCGATGGTTGCCGCCGTGGCGTGCTCGGATGAGCGCCGTACAGGAAGACGACGGTGGAAAACAAAACGAAGCGGTACCGGGCCGGTGTGGGTTGGGCTGCGCGCGAGGAAAGAGGTAAGGGAGTGGGCTGGATAGTTTGGTGCTGCGCGCGCTGCTGTTTTCCTTTTTTTTCTTTTTTTTTCTGCTTTTCTGTTTTTTTTAGCAAATAGAAATGGAAGAGAATAGGGGTTTTGGGGTTAGCAAAAATCCTAGAAAAATTAGGGTGAGCTCATTAGGTTAATTACAACCAAATACCAAGTTTGGAATTCAAAAATATTTAAATTTTTGTGCTGTTTGGAAATAAATAAAATTTAGATGATTTTGAATATTTAAAATGATTATTAAAACCAAAATTTTAATAGAGTGACCCAAATGACTTAATTGGAAACTATGAGTATAAAATGTTTTGATTATTTTTATAATTTCAAATTGGTGTGCTGTTTGAATGTTTTTGGTTTGAATTTGAATAAGTTGATAATTAATTGATTAATATTTGAAAACAACAAGTTTAATAGGGTGAACCCTATTATTAATTGGATTAAAATATTAGAATGGTTTGGTAGTTTTCATGACTTGGAATTTGGTGTTGTTTGTAAGATGCTTTGAATTTGAAAGCAATTTGGAATTACTTAATTGAAATAAAAGCATCATTTTAGTAGTTGATCAAATATGGAATAATTGGAAACAAAAGGTTGTTTGAATTGAACTTTTATTTGAAAACAAGATTGTAACATGACACGTATGAATTAAATGTTTGAATATTGTTTGGATTCCTATTAGGAAAACAGAATAGAAACAGATGCAAAACAAATAGTAAACAAATGCAAACAATGAAATAAACATGATGACATGATGCAATACTTTAATTAAACATGAAATCAAACATTCTAGGGGTATTTTCATACTTGGGATGTTACAAGGTAGCTCTTCTACCCATGCTCCAGCTGCTCTATGAAGAGGAGATTCGAGTCTTGGACGTATTCCTTGCAGGATTGAGCTATTCATTATTTCAATATGTCCATTGGATTGCGGGTGTGCCACAGATGCGAGATCTAGGCAAATTCCCGTTTGTCGGCAATATTTTGCCAACTCTCCAATGGAGAAATTTGTCCCGTTGTCGGTTATTATGCTGTGTGGAACGCCGTATCTCATGACTACGTCAATGATGAAATTTCCGGCAGTTACACCGTCAAGCTTTTTGATGGGTTTAGCCTCCACCCACTTGGTATATTTGTCCACAGCTACAAGTAGATGTGTGAGTCCGCCTCGTGCAATTTTGAATGGTCCCATCATATCTAGCCCCCAGACCGCAAAGGTCCATATAATGGGGATAGTTTTGAGTGGTTGGGCTGGCATATTAGTCTGCTTGGCGTAATACTGACATCCTGCACACGTATTTACTATGTGCTCAGCATCTGTCTTGGCTGTTAGCCAGAAAAACCCGGCACGGAATGCTTTTTTGACTATGCTTTTTGATTGAGCATGATGTCCGCAATCCCCGACATGGATTTCTTGCAGGATTTCTCGTCCTTCTTCTGGTGAAATAAATCGCATAAAAATTCCGGAAGTACTGCGTTTATACAGGCAATTGTTAATCACTGTGTATCCTTTGCATCGACGTTGGATCTGTCTTTGCAAGACTTCGTCTGCTCCCTCCGGGTACTTCTGATCAACTAAGAAGTTTAGATATGGGATTGTCCAATCCGAGTTAACGAGCATAACTTCAATTGACTCGGAAGCCAGAGGATAATCAACATCTCCACCTTTTATCGATGGTTCGTACAAATGTTGGACGAATACACCTGGTGGTAGGATTTTTACCCTTTCCGATCCCATGCGGGCTAACGCATCCGCGTTCCAATTTTCTTCCCTTTTTACATGGAGCACTTCGAATCCGAAGAAACAAATGACGAACTCGTCCATCGTTCTCCGGTATTCGGCCATTATAGGGCTTTTTGCGTCCCAAGTTTGGTTGAGCTGGTGCTGTACCAAATCTGAGTCACCGTAGCACAAAATGCGCTTGACACCTATTTCTTTTGCAATATGCAAGACATGAAGCAGAGCTTCGTATTCTGCCACGTTGTTGCTGGCATTGAAGTGTATTTGTAATACATACTCCATTGTATCTCCTTTAGGGGATTTTAAAACTACACCAGCTCCATCGCCCTCTTCATTTTGGATCCGTCAAAGTGCATGATCCAGTACTCGGACTCCGGCATTGGTGTTTTCTCCATTGCTTCCGTCCAGTCGGCGACAAAATCTGCCAAAACCTGGGATTTTATTGCCGTCCTGGGCTGATACTTAATGTCGAAGGCTGCTAGCTCGATGCCCCATTTGGCTACTCGGCCAGTCGCCTCCGCATTGTTTATTATATCCCCTAGTGGTGCTTTATGGAATGTCCTTGGAAGTAATGGCGAAGTTTTCTGGATGCGAAAAATACGCCATATGCCAGTTTTCAACGTATTATCTTTCAACAACTTCAACCTCAAGTCTATAAGTGACTTGGGAGTATTCGTCTAGGTATCTAGAACTCAAAGAGGGGTGAGTATCGAAACCACATAGCTAATGATCTTGCTTCCAGAAGATAGTAATGGATATTTGAATAATCTCATCAACAGAGATTGTGTGTCCTTTTAAAAAAAATAGGAACTATTTAATTTATCAAGTAATTCACACAACACCTTTATAAATCATCTCACACCTATTAAGAGAACCTTTAGAAGTCAATGACCAAAGTTCAATAGAACACAAATGATACAAACAAGCATTAACTCAAATCCCACCAGTGGGAAATGACATAATAATTGTTATTAACATATTGATAAAATATGTACATATCTCATCAACAATAGCTCCATCCAACAACATTAGGGGCAAGAATTTCACAGCTTCCAAATCTTTCCCTTTGTTGATTTGGACGGCAGTATAGTAATCCGAGAGCCATGTATCCAGGTTTGTACTTCCGGTATACTTTTGATAAGTTGGCCCAACTTTGGCAAAGCCAGAATATAGACTGATTTTCTAAATCCTATCAGTGAAGCACTTTGGACCGAAATACAAATCGTCTCTTTCCGCCTTATCAGCGTGTGCGGAATACTGAATGAACTCTGTTCCATTGTTGCGTGAATACGCTTTTCTGGGATCATCCCAATTTTTTCCAGCATCCCGTCCTTTGGAATGAGGCGGAGTCGTGATCTTTGCCCGTTCTTTATTCCTTGAAGGGGTTCGGGATCTTTCACGCCGATGTGGGTGATCATATCTTTCGGCTTTATCGGCCGGGTGTTTCGGAGGCGGCATTGTTTTATCGTCATTTCACCTTTTGTCTTCCCGTTCTTTGTCAGCACGGGTTTTCGTATTATTTCCGCCTTTTGGCGGATGGGATCCTGTCCTAGACGCTGCATCCTTGTTATCCGGGATTTTCTTGTCCTTCTTGGGATCTTCCTTCTTTTCCTTCGAATCACCTGAATCTCCGGGTTCGCCTGGGTCAGGTGCTCCAGCGACGCACGTGGCAGTTTTGCACAAGGCTGAATCATCATGTAGTTTGCCTGAACGTGCTTGCCCTAGATGTTGCTGTTGTAATGCTTTTCGTAAGAAAGCACATACTCTCTGCAGCTTTTCGTCATTGGAGTACAAATCATCGTTAAGGATGGCGAAGGCGGCTTCTGCGTTTTTAGCTGCAGTTTTGTAGATGCGTTCGCCCTTAGCATTTGTGCTGTTAACATGCCTTTGCCACGATAGGTTTTCAAACCACTGTCTTGCTGGCAGTTCTTCCGGTTCTGAAATTCCGGGTAATCTCGTGGGTTTAACTCCAGATCTGTTCCGGCTCTCATATTCCTCGATTTCTTCCTGCTGCAATTTGATGTCAGCTTGGATTTTGAGGAGATTTCCCCGAGTCTAAAAAAGATGTTGTTGTTGCCGCATTATTGTTTGTCTCCTGGCTTCCAGCACTTCGGTGGCTCGTCTCGTGCAACCGGGGTTTAAACTAGATCAATGTCCTCCTGTTCCGACATTTGGAGAATAGGGATTTCAGCCTTTTTCTTCTCCACTGTTTTTGCGCCACTACTGACTCCGACTTCTATGTTTTGGTTGGTTACCTTTTCTTCTGGGTCTTGGTAAACAACTTCTTGGCAGATTTTTCTTCTTCTTTTTGGAGGATGGAGGCTTTTGTATGGTTCATCTTCCGTTAATTCCTGAACACCAGGATAAGACGGGATTTTTTCACCACCTTCTTCATCTCCTTCCTTTCCAGCTGGCGGAGGAGTCTTAGGATCCTCCTCTTCCTCGGCATCCGATTTTGCGGTTGGCTTTGCCATGAGTATTTCGTGGAAGCTTCCTTGCATGGATTTGACACATCTTTCGAAAGCATCCTCATCTTCATCTTCGGAATCTGTGACTGCAGATCCGGTTTCCGAGTCTAATTTCGCTTCTATGTCTGCTAGTATAGACTTGGCTTCCGAATTCTTCGCCTGATTGACGGATGTCGGATCTTCCACATTTTCCGTGGGATCAATATTTTCTGCCTTTTCCATAGGATTTTTTTCTTCCGTGTTTTCGGCGATCTATGACTGCACCATGCCAACAAATTGTGATCTGGCTGCAGGCGTCTCCTGAGAGGCGGCAAATCCAGTCATGCTTTGATGATATGCAACAATTGAGGCTTGATCTGCCCCTATGTATGAATAGGGAAAATCTGAGCAGAATGCGGCATTGAAGCCTTCATCTATTGGGTATAGGGCGGGTGGGATAAAGTTACTTCGACCACTGAATCCCATTGCTTCTATCGTTAATCCAATAAAAACATTAGCAGATCCGATGAGAAGGACACAAGCACTTACCAGGTGATTCCGTGCTGGCATATAGGATCCATTGTTGAGGAAGCGTCCGACGTTTCCATCGAATTCCAGGCTTCTGACAGTGATCGTATTGCCGATTCCGCTGAGTATCCCCGCTCGAAACGTGACTCCCAACGCCGCTGGCCCCACGGGCGCCAACTGTCGAGTCATCTTAGTCAGGTTCATGGTCGGGGGTGCCATAATCCTACTGGTAGAACCGTGGGTGGAAACGTGGAAGTACTGGAAACGAGGAGACGATTTACCTAGGCTCGGCATGTCGCAACTATGACGGCTTTCCTACTCCTGCTATCTCACTAAATCATGGCTGAAGCCTGAAGTATACAAAGTACAATTGTGAGTATGGTTTCGCTAACTCTGTGAGGATGAACTTCCCAGGGAGTTGGCTTCTAACTATTCGAACCTTGTTTTCTCTCGCTCCCGTCTGCCTTTATATAGATAGCCGTATTAGGGCTTACAGGAAGGAAACCTAAAAGACTACGGAAAGTTATCCTATTCTTGGAAAGTAAAGTATCCGGCTTCTCCTCCAAGTCGTACCACGTAATGGGCCGTGATCTGGGTTCTTCTAGAATCCGGCTTCATGCGCGTCAGCTTACTGGGCCGCCCAATGGACCTTGCTCCATTGCCTGCGGGCCACCCTGGTAATCCGGCCTTTGGCCAATGCCGGACATACCCCAAATTGGCATATATGCGACAAACACGGTGATCATGGGTCAGGTCCCGCCCTCCAAGAAGAAGAAGACATACTATGGCTGGATCAAGGAGGAGGTGTCCCCTAGACAAAGTGGTTGTCGCTCCTAATTGGCTTGCTCCCTGTCCTAGAAGCCTTCACTCCATACCTAGGTGAGCTGCCGGCAAAGATCAGGCTGGAGACGAACACCGGCTGCGTCTGGACTATCGACCTAAAGGAGATCAATGGGAGAGCATGCCTCAATAGGGGTTGGGCGCCATTTGCGATGGCTCACGACATACACATGGGCTACCAACTCCTCTTCGAAAAGGTAGCTGCCAAGACGTCCAGAGTTGTCATCTTCGACCACACCAGCGTCGAGATCGTCAAAATGTGCCTTTCTCACCCAGGCAATGTCATGATGGATGTTTAAGCTAGGACTTATGTTACATGTTTATAATTTTTCCTCCTATGTACTGTTGTGACTTCTTGTTCTGCTACCATTTTATGTTACATGTTTATGCTACCTCTCTATGTTACCCTTATCTGTTTATCTTATTATTCATAGTCTGTTGGTAATCTCACCACACTTGAGAAGAGGTCCCCGTACCCGTTGTCTTGCATGTAGTCAAACACTGCGATGGTTGCATTAGATCATGCAAAGCAGGGAACCAAACGACATGCAGAAAGTGGACCGCTTTCTAATGCAGTCTACCTAACAACATGCACATCAGAGCTGAGGGATTGGTTTTGCTTAGCCAGGCGACGCCCGGCCTGCCCCCTCAACCCAAAAGGGCTGCACGTTACCAAACACGCCCTACAGAACTACACACTCAAACCAATTGGACATACCATGTTCCGTGTACGTATTCCATGGCATGGGCTATATAAACTTCATAGAGAAGTTGGGCTATTATTTCGGAAAGCCGATTAACCGAGTTCCATTCGGTTTGGTGTTCTGATAACTGTAACCTAACCACTAACCATAAAAACCGGGCATCCAATTGCGGTTAGGTTTTTTAGGTTTCGATTCGGTTATGTCTAGTAAACGGTATTGAAATTTTCCGTGCGTGCATGCATGTGAAGTGTTTGACGCAGTGCACCTTTAACTTGCAAGACTCGGATGGAGAACGGGCCATGAAATTTTTGGCTGCCTGCATAGCACCAGGCCCATGTTTATAGATGGACTCGGATGCAAAATATTATTTGCAGAAGTTGGCCTTATTTCTTGTGACAGGAGATTTCGTTCATAACCCTCCGTCTTAAATTAAATGATAGAGAGTTTGATAAAATTGGATGTATCTAACGCTAAATTATTTTTAGATAAAGAATGTATATTAATATCGCGGAGATACAAATTACACCCAACATCTGCAACAACGCAATAACCAGAGTCATTATGGATGCACACAGCCGAAAGACAATAAGAAAAGGAAATAAATAAGAAAATCCCCGCTACAGAGTTGCAGTCCTTGCAGTAGCCGCACAACCACCACCAAAACAATATCTGATGTCCAATTCTTCAAAAGCAACATCTTCAAGAAGAACAGTGCCAGACAGAACCAATTAAGGCCAGACCTTGTGTTTTCACCCTGAAGATAATTCTCGCTCTCAAAACAATGACTCCAACAAGACCAGTGTCAGGCACAACCAATTAAGGTCAGACCTTAGATTTTCACCCTGAAAGGTAGGACTTTGGATTTCACGTATGTTGTCGCCCCCTCATACATGCCGCTGCTACAAATCATGAAACACCAAGTCAATTCCTCCTTGCCAAATTTGAACCCCCATTGCGAGTCCTTAGATCTAATATTTGTCTAACGCTAAATTATATCTAGATACATCTATTTTTATCAAACTTTGGACAACTAATTTGAGACGGAAGGAGTACATTGAGAGTGTGTGGCCACTGGCCACAAAGGTGAAAGTGTGAAATGAAGGAAAAAACCAAGAGAGGACGCTGTAGGTGGTACTCGCATGCAGCGCAGAGGGGTGTGTGAGCTGTGGCGCTTGTCGGCATCCGGGGAGAATTAATCCCCACCACCTCCACGTACTGCCCTTCACTCCTGCTGCATGTCATCGTCCTTCACAGGATCGCTCACCTTGCTTTATTTCTCTCTCAAAGTCCTCCCGATCTTTTCGTGCTCACGTCCGGAGAGCCGTAGAGCAACTTGTTCTGTTTTGGTTTGTGCCTGCGGGCGGCGGCACCCTGTATCGTCTGGCCCTGTATTGCTACTCCTACATCCAAATCTTGCTGAACTCGTTCAGTGGCAAGATAGTCTAGCAGGTTGCTCTGTCGTCTTTCACACTTCCGTTACCTTCTATTAATTCATTTTAACGTTATCACGCAACACCTATTTGAAACACGAAACCACTGGTCTCGAATCTATGTTGCCAGAATTAATTCACTATGCAATTCATGTATTGTTGACAAAGCTGAAATCATAGCTCAAATACCTTCACTTCACACCGACTGGGCCACCCTTGTGTTCATGAGAGTTCTTAAAGTGGTTGAATGAGCTTGATGGTTTTCTCTCGGGACCAACCTTTGTAAACTGAACTGAAATTTCAGTGATATTTTTGTTCAAAGGACCAATTTGTATAGAATCTTTTGGAACTACTGAAATATTTTGGGTGTAGAGGAAGTATATATTCTAAGTGGATTGTAATGACTGAACTGCATCGTGTAACCAGCTACGGCCGGTGTGGATTGTAATGACTGAAGTTCAGTAGGTTGCAACATCCACACGAGCAGTCGCAAACGCGCATAAGGTAACCAGTACTACGACACTAACTCACCACACACATGATTATTATCAATGCACTTCACAGTCTACACCTGGAAAGGCAAAGGAAGACTCACTCTCAACAATAGGCAGTAGCTAGCTTAGCTAAGCTAACCCCCACGAACAGCCCACACCCCAATCTGCTACTATTTCTCTTCACTCCCTGTACCAAATATCCTTATCCCTATTTAGCCTTCTCCTTCTTCCTCCTCATTTCATCTCTCCCCCCCCCCACCTAACAACACCACACCCGAAATCTTGCCATGGACTCAACATTGCTGCAATATCGTTGCGCGTAGAGGCCTAGCTAGCTAGCTGCTCGAAGATTCAGATCAGCTTACTGTTGGGACCGGAAGAACAGATTGAGCTAGCTAGTTTAATTAAGAGGCTTCTAGCAGATTGAGTTGAGACCAGAATGGTCCATTTCTTGCAATGCAGCGGCAGTACCCACATGCCAATGCCTCTCTTCTTCTTCCTCCTCTCGGTGCTCCTCCTCGCCTCCATGGAGGTTGCGCATTCAGATGCCGGTGAGATATCTTGTGCTCAGCTCTTCAAAACAGCTATTCTACATATTTCTTTTTGGCAACCAACCATTCTTTATTTTAATTGCGATTTCTTACTCAACGACTCTTTTCCAGTTTCAGCCACAGGGAGGTTGCCACCGAGGTTACTAGAGATTGGCACCAGTAAGGTACAAATCATCGACAACTTCTTGCTCGTTGTCCAATTGTTTGATTAGTGAGTCATCTATGAATGCGCATCGTCCAATTGCTCTATGTTTGTTCAGCTAACTGAAAATTGTTTATTAATGTTATTGTAGCAGGAAGAGGAAGCCAGAGGGGAGATGTTGAAGATGGGAAGGAGGAGCCTGATTGGATCAAGGCCACCAAGGTGCGAGCGGGTGTGCATGTCCTGTGGCCACTGCGAGGCAGTGCAGGTGCCAATAGCGCCACAACATCACAAGAAGAAAGCTGGCCAAGAACGCCCTGTGGTGAGTGCCATGCTCACCACCTACAGGGTGAATGGTGGCCTCTCCGACTACAAGCCACTAAGCTGGAAATGCCGGTGTGGGGGCATCATCCTTGATCCATGAACGCAACTCATGGAAACTCACCGATCACATCACCCGTTGTGCAAAATTGTGTAAAGGCATCATCTTTCTTTCTTTTTGTCTTTTTTTTCCCCTTTCTTCCTAGCTAGCTACTTCCTACTCTTTCCGATTTCCTCCAGATCAGAGGTTGAAGAGGGGGGAAATGAGCTGCAAATTTCTTGTACATTTAGACAGCAATTTTGTCGATAAAACATGGAGTATTCGGTGCCTCTATCATTTTGGGCATTGAATGCACCATGATCCGGGCCTGACTTTGAGGCAGCAGAGGCAATTGAATTATTGTGGTGTCCATTTATTTCAAGCGGGCCATGGCTATGGCGGTGGTAGGGACAAACATCTGCTGTGCTCTGCTGCTGAAAAAGACAGCATCAGGTAGGCCACTGCCGTGTTTTTGTCAAACAAAGCTCTCGTGTTTAAAAAAAATTATACTATTGCAAAATTTAAAAAGAAAGATGTGAACAAAAATCATGGATGTTCTCAATGCTGTATTCTACAAACATATAAAACTAAAATTTCAAATACCCCTACTTTATATTTTTAGCTACATAAAAATGATAAATGTATAGATCTGGATATAGTGTAATATTTTTTCTACTCCCTCCGATCCATATTAATAGGTGTTGAAGTGGATGTATTTAGACATGTTTTATTGCTAGATACATCCACTTCACCACCCATTAATATGGAACGGAGGGAGTAATATTTTGTCATTTTTGTGCAGCCTCTTATACAAAGAATTTTACGATGTGATTTTATACCTTTGTAGGCTACATTATAGAATACATCGAGAATTATTTTTATTTTTTAAAACTTCTAAATATTTTAAAAAGAAGTGAGCATTTGCCCTCGGGAGAAAAATATTTCCATTTCATTTTTCTCTTCGAGACCAGCGATGAATTTATCCGAAGATACAAACCTAAGCAAAGCATACCAGTATACAGGGACGGATCCAAAATTAAGTTTCCGGATCCGTCCCTGCCAGTATATGCCACTGATCACTGCCGAGCATTAGCAGTAAGAACTTTTCTCTTCTTTTCTTTGCTTGTTCTGAAAAAGGCGAAAGAGAGCTGGGAGCTGCAGGAGTGAAGAAAAGCTTGTGATGATTGGACCTTTCTGCTGCTGAGGCCGGACCACGGGGAAAAGGAGGAGGGAACTTGACCAGAGAAATGGACGGTAGCCCGTTGGATCATGCAGCCATGCAGATGCTGATGAGGAGCCTGAATGCGGCCGGTGTGGCGTGGTGTGCTCTCCCTTTCATGGCACGGCTGGCTGGACTCGTCCTGCATGCATGCGCCACTATGCCGCGGGCACCAGCCACCAGGCCGGCGACACCACTTTTGCCGTGCCATGAACCCTGCATGATATGCATGTCCGACGCACACCCGTACCTACTTGAAAGAAGAGGACTTAGGGCATCTCCCCCCCCCCCCCCCACCCCCCCCCCCCCCCAAAGAGCCCCAGGCGGGCTTTTTCGCGCCGGAAGCGGCGAATAGCGCCGTTTTCTCACCGGTCGGCCCCCCGAAGTCCAAACAGTTTCGGCGCTATTTCGCGCCGCGGCACCCAGGCCAAACCTAGGGGCGAAACTGCGCGGCAGCACACGCGGGCCAGCTCTGTCAGTGACGCGACGAAAAAGCGCGGGAACAGAACCGCCCCGTGATCATCTTCTCCGCTCGCGCGTCGGTCAAGGCTGCCGGCGTTTATGGCGTGGCGGCCGCCCAGTGCATGCGCCCGTTCAAAGGCTGCCGGCGTAATGGCGTGGCGGGCGGCAGCGAGGGGACGCGCCACAGTAAATGCCCGGCAGCCTATAAAATCCCCCCGCCGCTCGGCGCGCTCGCCATTCTTCCACATCGCTCCTCTCCTTCCCTCGGCGCTCTCCTCTCCCCCGTGCTCTCTTTCCTCCACGCAGAACAATGGCGAGCTACAAGGACAACGCGCAGCCAACGGCTTCCCCCGCCGTCACCTTCGCCGCGACGAGGCGATTGCACCGTACCGCGCGGGCTACCCGTGCCCGCCGGACGGCCGCCTCCCTAGCTCTGGCGCCGGACAGCCGCACTGGGCCCTCAGCACGGGCGGGGTGCCCGTGCCTACGCTCCCGAGCACGGACGCGGAGTTCCGACGTGCAATCCGCGAGGTGCGCGCCGGCATGGAGGCGGCCGACCGCCGGCCGGAGGAAGGCTTCGACGAGTTCTGGTGGCAGGAGATCACCAGACGCCGCGACAGGGAGCTCACTTCCCTGGGCGACAACGGCCCCGTCGACGACCGCTACAACGCCAATGGACGCCGCCGTTGGTGGGGAGGCCACAACCGCACTATCGAGTGGGTTGTGGACTACATCCACGCCGGCAACGCGCCACGCTTGGAGATGCCACCCCGGCAGAACCCGGCGTGGGATGCGCGCCGGACGGGCGCCTCCTCCTCGTTGGCCACCTCGAGCTCCTCCGGCGCCCACTCCCTCTCTGTCTCCCCCCTTCCCGAACTCCGGCGCGCCAGCCCGCAGGCGTAGCGGCGGCGCCCTACGCATTGGCGAGCCACGCTTCGAACGCGTGGTCCGCCCGAAGACCAAGGACGCCGGCGACGACGAGGAGTGGCCCGGCCAGAAGGCCGCGGAGCAACTCTCCCCGAACACGCTCCAGCCCCTCGCCGACGACCTCGCCGCGGACTGGAGCTTGCGGGAGAGCACCGCCCAGGAGATGGAGCTCCAGCGCCGCCTGCTCGCTGAGGCGGAACAGCGTAAGGCGGCGCGCGACCGGGAGGCTGCCGCCAACGCGGCGTGCCTCCGCGTCCCTCCCCCACCGCCGACGAAGGACCCCCTCTACGTCGTCCTCGACCCCGACTCCGACAAGGAGGACGAGATCCAGCGCGCCCTCGCCGCGAGCAGGTGGGGCAGCTGTGGCGACGCCGGACAGGGGCCGAGCAGGCGCCCCGGCGACGGCCCCGACGACGACGGCGACGACGTCGACTACAGCCAGGCCATCGCTGCGCGCCTCGGCCTTCAGTAGTTTTAGTTTAAATTTGCGTCGAACTTGTACGAACTTTGCTGAATTCAACAAAATGCGCCGAGTTGTTCAAATCGAGTTTTTTTGGGCCGAAACTTGGGCTCGGGGAGCGACTGGGAAGCCTGCCCCCCAGGTTCCAGATTAGCGCCGTTTGGCGCCGCGGCGGCCCCAAAACGGCGGCGTTTTGGGCCCTGGGGGGCTCAACGGCTGGAGATGCCCTTAGCCATCTCCTGCGGGGCTGCTCAATTGCCCCGTTCAGGTCAGATTTAAGCAGTCCGGGCCAAAATTAGGCCCCCAACGGGGCTGTCCAACCCTCGCCTCGGTCCGTTTTTGGTCCGTGGCTGCTCAAACCCAGACCAAATTTGGTCCAGAAATGAGCAGCCCGCGGACAGAAAACGGACGCGCGCCGCGGCCCCGGCACCGCTCGGTCAAAGCGCGTGGCCCACCGGTCAGTGACCGTGGCGACGGCTGGTCTCCTCCACCGTCCTATTTAATGGGACCGCTGCCACGCGTTCGTCCCCACACTCACCAGTCCCCACTCCCAGTCCCCACTCTCTCCCAGCTCGCCGGAGGCTAGAAAACCCTAGCCATGGGTCGCGGGTGGCTCCCCTTCGTCAAGGCCAAGAACGACCACGAGGCCTGGGAGCTCCCGCCGCGCCGCTCCCGCACCACCCCCACCACCACCACCGCAGACGCGGGCCGCCCGCGCGCAGACGGAGCTCGCGCCGCCCCCTCCCGCACCCGCTCGCACCGCCCCCTTCCGCATCGCGTCGCCGCGCGTCCGCGACCGGCCTTACCTCAACAAGAGGACGTGCCAATGGTACTGGGACAACGCGATCCCAGTACCATGGTCGGACGTGCACCTGCCGGACGGGTGGCATCTCAACGACGACCGCATCCCGGTGCCGCCGGTCCCCAAGGGCGGCCTGGATCGGGAGGTCGAGATCCACCGGCGGCGCGACGAGCTGTCGCCGGACCTGCGCGGCCACCCCGCGTTCGCCGTGAACAGTCCCCACTGGGACACGTGGTTCACGGACGAACACGATATGCGCCGTCGCTCCTTCTTTGGGGCACAGCAGGCGCGCGACGCGACCCAGTACCCGCCGCCATCTCCCCCACGCCCGGCGCGGCGTGGACGCGCGGGACCTCCCATTCGCATTGGCGACCCCGCGCCCGTCAAGGTCGAGGAGGAGCCACTGGAGGAGCCCCCCAAGTGGTACGAGGAGGACGACGACGAGGAGGAGGGGGCCATGCCCCAGCCCAGCGAGGAGCTGGAGCTGGCCATGGCCATCGAGGCCTCTGCACGGGAGGCCGAGGAAGCGGCCGCGGCGGAGGCGCGGGCCGTGGCGGAGGCAGTGGCGGTTGTGGCTGTCCACAGGGCGGCGGAGGAGGCCGAGGCCGAGGCGGCGGAGGCAAGGATCGTGGCGGCCATGCAGGAGCGCGACCGGGAGGAGCGCGACGAGAACCGGTCATGCGAGCCGTGGTTCTTGCCCTCGTCGGCATGCAGTGGCAGTGGACAGGGTCACCGCCGGAGCTGCCCGTGGCGCCACTCCCCGTCACGCAGCCACCCACCCTTCCGCGAGCCTCCGCGCTGCCGGCCCACCTCGTCGACGACCCGGAGTACATCATCCTCGAGTAGGATGCTCCGGGGATCCTCCGGCCGCCGCGCGGCCACCGCATGCCACTTGTCAGTGGCCAGTTTAGTTTAGTTTAGTTTTTTTATTTTAATATTGTAAAAGCTATGGGCCCTTCTGGGCCCTACCCGTATCTATGCATTGTCCTTATTTGGAATGAGCAGGCCCGTAGGGAGTAGATGCTCCGGCCCCTGTCCGCGCAGCGTGGACCACCACTCAAAAAGACAAAATCCGGACAAATTAAGTCCGAATTTGAGCAGGCCCGTTGGAGATGTCCTTACTACTTCAGATTCAAACCGAGACCATCTCCTGTCGGACGCCCCGTTCGCTGTCCGGATTGGCGCCGACAAGGTGCATTGGGGCGTGTCCAGATGAGAATAGACGTTTGGGAGACCCAGCTCCGCAGTCACAGCCCAAAAAAAACCCAAAAAATTCAAATTCGAACTAAAACAAAATTTATTCAATTTTTTATGATATCTTACAAAATTTGAACGAAATTTGAACTAAAACGACATGCTCCAGAATATGTCGTAGTCCTCTCCTTGACGGCGTAGGTGTCGTCTCCGCCGTCCTCGCGCTCTCCTTGCCAAGAGAAGGCTGCCGGTTGCTCGGCCCTGCGTCATGGTCGCTCGCCGCGCCGCCGAAGCCGCCGTTATTAGCCTCGAGAACAGGCGCGCCGCAGGGAAGACGACGGACCTTGGCCGCTTGGACTACCTTTGTGTCGCTGATGCGGTGGGCCCGTATTTGGCCTAGCCTGCGTGGTGACGCACGTCGAGTCGTCCGGAGGCTCCGATGCACCCCCTAGGCGACGGGGTTGGGCTGGGTTCTCCAGATGGCAATTAGGGCGCGTCTGGATGGGAAGACCCATTGGGGCGAGCGACCAACGCTATTTTTTGTTGGGCTCGCCCCCAATAAGCTTGTGTGTGTGGAGGGGGGGAGGGGGTGGGTGGGGGAGAGGGAGGGGGCAATTGTGCGTCCGATTAAAGATGCTCTGAATTGGTTGATCACATGTTATGATACCGCTTAAGGACAAATGGCCATATCAGATACTTTATTTACCCTAAGAAAACATCGGTAGGACATTAAACCCGCCGCTTGTAGATAATTGTGAGAGAGGGATGGGGCCTCGTACAGTCGTACCAAATGTTTTTTTTTAGGAACGCGCGAATTGCACGCCTTTTTTATATAGAAGAGGAGAAACCAGACAATTACAAGATTCAATCCACTCTGACCCGAGAGATCACCCACGAACACACCCGAAGAAAAAAACGGACGTACTGCTCACAAACTACCCACTTTTTTCCACCTAGCCGCTTCCTCCATCAGGAAGTCGAGAACTAACGTAATCGACCTCGAAGAGCCTTTGAAAACACGATTATTGCGCTCTACCCAAATGGTCCTCAAGACCAGCAAGACAAGAGCCCTCATCTTGACCTTCTGAATCTTCGGCCAATCCTCTAGCACCTTGAGCCACCACTCCTCTAGGGTCGAGGAGGAAGAAGGTGATAGCTGTGGGCGCCCAACGCTCGACAAAACCTGAAACCAAATTTGTCTCGAAAAGGAACACTGTAAAAGAAGGTGATCGATCGACTCAGGTTCCTGCAGACAAACCGGGCAAGTATCCACCAACGTAAGACCATGATTTTTTCTCCTCACCCCCGTCCAACAACGGTTCCACGCCGCCTTCCACGCGAATATTTTGAATTTTAGCGGCGCTTTGCAACCCCAGATGTGGTCATGCAGTGGCCAAGTAGTGGATCCAATAAAGAAGGACAAGTATGCCGATCTAGCCGAGAGATCGAGAGAGGCGGTCCTGATCCACTGGAAGGAATCGGGCACATCCACATGAAGAACCAACACACTCAAGGCCTGCCAGAGAACAAGGTACTGCGCCATGGCAGGGACCGAAATGCCCAGTGCAATGTCACGAATCCACCTATTTCCCCCTAGGCCGTCAACAACGAGGCGGGTGCTCTTAATCTTCGGGTCCACAAAGGAAAGGACGAGGGGGGCTATCATATCTACACTCTGGCCGTCGATCCAACGATCCGTCCAAAAGAGAGTGGACTCTCCATTGCCCACAACCATACGAGCTGAGGCACAGAAAAGGGCCCTCGTGGATGGAGCACACACCACAGGCGCCATGAGCCAAGGTTTGTCCGACTCCTTGCGACTACGCCAAAGCCACTTAAGTCTGAACGCCTCGTTAAGAAGATGAAGATTTCTCAAACCGAGGCCTCCCATCCACTTAGGCGTGCACACCCTATCCCACGCAATCGGGCAAGCCCCCCCACCCACTTTGTCCTTCCCGCACCACAAAAACCCCTGCACAACGCATCAAAAGCGTCTAGCATCCACTTAGGCAAATCCATGGCCATCATAATGTAGACAGACATCGCCGAGAGGACTGCCTGAACTAGAACCGAGCGCCCTTGGATCTGTAGGAGGGCTCCTTTCCACGTCGGCAATCTACGGGCTAACTTATCCACGTACGGCTGAAGCACTTGCCTAGACAGGCGGGTGGTAGAGAGTGGAAGACCAAGATACGTACAAGGAAACTCCTTCACAGCACAAGGGAGACAATCCCTAATGTCCTCCCTTTCCACCACACCACACCTGATCAACGTCGCCGAACACTTGGCATAATTCGCCCTCAACCCCGCCGCGTCGCCAAAGAGATCGAAGATACCCTTGGCTAGTGTAAGCTCCACAACTGAAGGCCTAACCACAAGTGCAACATCATCCGCAAAAAGCGAAAGACGGTATTTGATGCCAAAAGCACTCAGCGACTGAAACAACGCCCTCTCATCCGCCACACGGAATAGTGCACCCAGCACATCCATGACAATGACAAACAACAACGGCGAGAGAGGGTCGCCTTGTCGCAAGCCCCTACAGTGTCTGATCCTATTAGAAGCGTGCCCATTCACCAAAATCTGTGAACTGGAAGCGGAGAGCAAAGCCACGACCCATCTACACCATCTATCGCCAAACCCCCGTGCATGGAGAACTTCGATGATAAAGGGCCACGACACGGTATCAAAAGCACGCGCTAAATCCATCTTAAGAAAGATGGAAGGCGAGCGTCTACGGTGAAGACTACGAATAGCTGAAAGGACCTGCATGTAATTATCCAGGATAGATCTCCCCTTGATGAAAGCACTCTGATTCACGTCCACCAACTCCGACATCCTCCGACTCAGTCTAGTCGCAAGCAACTTGGAGAAAATCTTCCCAAAGCTGTGGACTAAACTGATGGGACGGAAGTCTTTGAGCTCCACTGCATCGTCCACTTTCGGGATAAGAACAACCAGGGCCTGGTTAAGGGAGTGAAACCCACGAGACTGCTCACGGTAAAGGCAGTTAAGCGCGTTCACGACATCGTGCCCAACGATTGACCAACACTTCTGATAGAAGTTAATAGAGAAACCGTCAGGCCCCGGAGCTTTATCCGCGGGCATGCTTTTGACCACCTCCCAAACTTCTACACTAGTCCACGGGACCTCAAGCTCGGCCAGATCAAGTCTGGCTAAACCCAAGCTGTCAAGCTGGATGGACCTGGGGCGAGCATCCACAACACCCAGATGCCCCTCAAAATAATCAAAGGCCAAGCCAAGCATCTCTCCCTGATCCGCCGTGACCTCGGAAGGCCCACGAAGACGACGGATGGCGTTTGTTTTACGACGGTGAGAAGCGTGGAGATGGAAGAAAGAAGTATTAGCATCCCCTTGTTTCATCCACAGAAGCCTAGAGCGAGCGCGAGCCATGGTCCTCTCGAGAGACGCAAGTCCGAGGCATTTCAGCTTGAGTTGCTTACGGAGGCTACCCTCCGCCTGGGACAACAATCTACATTCCTGCGCCACGTCAAATCTCAAAATCAGCTCATGCGCCATGAGCAATTGAAGTTTAATGTTTCCCACCTCACGCTCGCCCCAAGATCTCAACCCCACCGCCACGGCACGAAGCTTACGATCAAGCAACTCAAGCGCGTTCGGACTACGGGAGCCCACCGTCCCCAAGTCCACTCCACTCCACAGACGCGCAACCTCAACAGAGAAACCTGGAAGCGAAGTCCAGAAGGACTCAAACTGGAATCTCCTTTTGTAGGAAATATTAGAAGCGGAAGACATCAGAAGAGGCGCATGATCAGAGATCGACGAGGAGAGGGCCGTCAAAAGATTGTCAGGATAAGCCAATTCCCAATCAACGGTCGAAAACCATCGATCAAGTTTCGCCAATGTGGGGTCAACTCTCTCATTACTCCACGTGAAAGCTCTGCCCATCAACGGAGCCTCCTTTAGCCTCAAGCTATTAATCGTATCACGAAATTTATTCATAAGCCTACGGTTACATCCACCTTTGTTTTTGTCACCATGTTTGTCTACGGTCCAACGAGACAATGATTAAAAATTATAAACTTTTCTCATGGGATTAAAACTAAAATCAACGTTGATAGACCAAAAGAAATAATCGTGAGATTACCGCCTGGAGGTTTCTATCTACATGGATTAGGGTTGGTTTATTCTCTACAAAAATGGCATTACGATGTACTCCCTCCGTTTCATATTAGATGACTCTCACATAGATGTATCTAGACATAATTTAGTACCAGATACATCTCTTTGGGGGTCATCTAATATGGAACGGAGGGAGTATGTATTCTCTCCTTCTTGAATTAATTGTCATAGATTTGCCTAAATAGGATGTATCTAGACATATTATCGATATAACCCAAACCTACTGATAGTTTTCTGCTGAATGCCGGGGCAGATAGGGAACCACGCACGAGGCTAGCAAAGCCAGGATCATGAGAAGAATCATTTTTAGATACGTTGTATCTTTCCCGATATTCCATTCCATCATTTCACGTAAGCATTGTCTGTCAAACTGCCGTGGCCCGGCTCCCTATTCCCGCTCATCAGTATATTGATACACATATTTTGACAAATCCAAAACGATTAATTTGGGACGAAGGGAGTAGTACACATATCAGTGTGGTGTTTCACATACTTTCGATCTTCGGACATGTCTACTTTTATACTAGTAACATATACACACATGTCCAAAGTTACAAACTTCTCAAAGTCTTCTAGAAAATCCCGGTGTTGATCGTCCTTGGGGGTAAATCCTTCGGTAGACAATTATACAATACTGTATTGCTCTTTAGGGCATCTCCAGTCGTTGCGCCCCCCAGGACGCAAAAACCCTCGCTTTTTTTCCGCCGCGGCGCGAAACGGCGCTATTCTGGGAACTGGGGGGCGCGTTTCCCAGCCGTGAACCCAGGCCGCCCCAGCGGCGACTCGGCCAAATTTGGGCAATCAAAAAAAAAAATCCCACCAAATAAATAGAGTTTTGCCACACAGATAAATAGAGTTTTGCCACACAAATAAATAGTTCAACAATTTTAAAAAAAAAGTACACTAGTCATCGTCCTCAACATTGCCATTCCCCTTTCGCGCCCACAAATGCTGCACCAGGTCATCCTGCAGAGCATGATGTGTTGCAGCGTGTCGAATCTCCTGTCGCTTGGTGAGGAAGTCTGTCCATGATGCCGGCACCTGGTGATCAACATCTGCAAGAGGGCCCTGCCGGTAGTATGGTGTGCTTGCCTCACTGTCAGGCACCGGGTCATCCCGCTCACTCTCAATGATCATGTTGTGCAAGATCACACAACACTGCATCACCTCCCACATGTTGGACTTCGACCAAGTCATAGCTGGATACCGGACAACAGCGAATCGAGATTGCAGCGCACCAAATGCCCGCTCAACATTATTCCTGCAAGCCTCGTGGCACTTGGAAAACCAAGCTTTTGCGCTTCCTGGGATAGGGTTGGAGATGCTCTTCACAAATGTTGCCCTCTTCGGGTAGATGCCATCTACAAGATAGTACCCCTTTGTATACTGGTGTCCATTGATCTCATAGTTCACAGGGGGGCATGGCCTTCGACAAGATCGGCAAAGACATTCGAGCACTGCAAGACATTGATGTCGTTGTGACTTCCAGGCATACCAAAGAATGAATGCCAAATCCATAGATCGTACGAAGCCACGGCCTCGAGAACCACCGAGCACTCTCCTTCCTTTCCCTTGTACATCCCCTGCCAGTCAAATGAGCAGTTCTTCCATGCCCAGTGCATGCAGTCGATACTGCCAAGCATCCCCGGAAACCCTCTTGCTTCATTCTCTGCGAGGAGACGAGTAGTGTCTTGCGCATTGGGTGATCGCAGGTATATTGGGCCAAAAACTGCAACCACTGCCCGGCAGAACTTGTTCAAGCACTCGAGGGCCATGGACTCGCTCATGCGCAGGTAGTCATCTTGTGCATCTGCGGGAGCACCGTATGCAAGCAACCTCATGGCCATCGTGCACTTCTGGATAGAGGTAAACCCTACCGTGCCGGTGCAGTCCTTCTTCAACTTGAAGTAGGTGTCGAACTCCCGGATGGCATGCATGATCTTGAGGAAGAGCGTGCGTTTCATCCTGAAACGACGCCGGAACACCTTCTCGTCGTTGGTGGGATCCTCGGCGAAGTAGTCGGAGTAGAGGATGCAGTAGCCCTTGTACCGCTGCCTCGGCCTGCTCTTGCGGCGACCGGGCTTCGATCCAGTGCGGCGCGGCGTCCTGGGCCTGCAATCCGGCCAGCCAGCTCAGGATGAGCAGGTGCTCCTCGTCGTCGATGGCAGCCTGGTCTTCCTCGTCGAACAGCTCGGCGAGCATCTCCTCGGCGTCGGAGTCCATGGCTCGGACAGAGCGTCGAACACCTTGCGGGTGGGTGGACGCGGCTCACCGGGTACAACCTCCTCCGCGGCGGAGACGCGATCGAACGGCGGCGACGATGTGGTGGACTAGCCGGCGGTGGTTTGTCTCGTCGATCTTGTGCGATTGTGGCCGACAGCGGCGGCGTGGAGCGCGGCCGGTGGTGTGGCGACGGCGAGGCGGGCGAGCAGAAAAGACGAGTCGGGGGTGGGGAAAGTGGGCAAATAGCGCTCCCCTCGCCGACAGCGCTGGCCCGCGCGCGCTTTTCCTTTCGCCGTCCCCCCCGGGCCGAACCCAACGGGCTGGGTTCCGCCTGGGGGCGGCGGCGCTAATTTCCGCCGAAACGGCGCTTTTTCGGGTCCTGGGGGGCGACTGGTGAAAAAACGGCGTTTTCCGCGCAAAACGGCGCTAATTTGCGTCCTGGGGGGCTCGGGGGGACGACTGGAGATGCCCTTAGAGACAGTTTTTCGCCAAAAAAAACTAAATGATAAATCTATCACTAGTAAAAAATCTGTTGTTAGAGCCGGTTTACTACGTACAACGAGCAGAGCCGGGTTTCGTCAACCCAATGGGTCTTTAGGGTGCCGGTGGAGATGCTCTAAAGCCCGTGTCAAAGCACACTTGGAACCATATTCATCGCATTGTAGGGCATTGAGTCAAGAGGTGGCTGATATCTTCGGAAAGCTGATCACACATTAGGTAATTCGAGGGGCCTGGGAGTCCTTTCTGCTCAATGTGTCCCCGTACAGCTCCTGTTGCGAAGGGCCAAACACATGAAGATTTTTTCCTTCAAGGGCGTCCAGCTGTTCGAGAGCAAATCCGCATAAGCTGCCTCAGTATTGCCCCCAAAATAGGCATCACATGCATCCGTTCACCACTGTGTTGTGAGAGCCCGGCAAACAGATAGTCAAGAATAGAGGCAAACTCTGTCAGTTAAATCACTGTAGTATATCCTTTTTTTTTTTCATTTTCTGTAGGTGTCTGTCAGTTAGTAACCTGAGTTGCGACTCAATCTTTTATCTCGTTCTAGATAGGATTTTTTGCTACCTGATCCGTCGTGGGATCGCACGATTGAAGCGGTCATGGCGGCATCATAGGAGGCATGCAGGAGACGTTGGGATGGCAGCCTAGCTTTTAGGATCTTCAGTTAAGGTGTAAACCCGAGAATAAATAGAGGAAGAGGAAAACAAAAAATCTGTATGTTTTACACAGCGCAAAAACCTCTCGCACAACTATCTCTGATTGAATCCATCGCGTGAGTTGAGAGCTCGATACCGACAAAGAATAGAGGCAAATTCATGGAAGGTGGCCTTGAGCTTATGGTTCCGGGACATCCAAGTCATCCCAATATTCTTAGAGGAGTCAAACACCACTGTCGCATAGAATTGTTGAACGACGGAAACATTGTAGGAACACTTGAGCTCCATGCGGAGGTGGAGATCAAGTGCTTCCACAATATTCACAGCATTGCCAAAATGCTCCGGGCGAGAGGTCAAGTGCTCAAAGTTAACCTTCTTCATGGGCCGGGGGAGATCTTCTTTCGCATGGTGCCATAGAGCTGCTTGAATAGACATTCTTGTTCAACATGCTAGAAATAGGTATCAGTCTCGCAGTCACTCAAAAGTGGAGAAGAGGTCCGATGTCTGTAGAAAACTGACAGGTTGATTTGAAGGCCACTCCAGGACCTGAGTGGACCATTATTTTCTAGCCATCTCCAACGAATACGAAGCGTGTCATTGGGAAGTTTCAAATTGTGGATTCCTAGTTCTCCCAGGACCTCACTCTTGCAGATTTGATTCCATGCAATTTTACAGTGCCCTCCTTTTGCACCGTTTGCTCCTTGCCCAAAAAAACAGCGACAATTCTTATTGATACATTTTATCACCCAAATTGATATTAGATGTTTACACGCTACTGACCGAGATTGATATTAGACTAGACGTACGTGCTACTCCCTCCGTCCGGAACGTACGTGCTACTCCCTCCGTCCGGAATTAAGTATCACAAGGTTTGACAAAATTGGATGTATCTATATGTCTAGATACATCCACTTTTGTCAAACTTTGTGACATTTAATTTCGGACGGAGGAAGTATATGTGTTCTTCTAGGCTATTGGTGGACACCGCCAACTGTCCGGTACCAGCGGTGCTCCCAAACTTGTTCTGGTCCCTCTCGATGAAAATTACAAAAAGAGAAGCGAGGACCAAGCTAATACGGTACGGGCTAGAAGGTGTAGATCATAAGTTTAAACGATTTAGCAATTGTAAATATTTTTAGCAATTGGTTGAAAGGTGTAGATCATAAGTTTAAACGATTTATTAGGATGGGAGCACTTGCCGTTATATGGTCGTTGTGGCTGTAGAATGGCATATTTTTTAATATATAATATTTATCTCTTATACAGTTTTACCTACAGAAGAACAACTACAATCCATTCTTGGTCACTGCTGCAATAGTGGATCATCACGACCTGTTTACTGAGGTGTGTTGAAGACTGAAGGATATGTTGAGGGAATTTTGTTCCCAACATGTATGGCAGCATAATAATTTTATGGCTCGACCCTCCACAATTATATGGGTTTATACAACTTTTTATCACGATATATAATTCATCTTTTTATTATACTTTTACTGTTGGGCTTGTGTTGGCTGTGTGCATTCTAATTATGTAGAAATCATGTGTAATGCTTAAAACTCATTAAGTAACGAAAACTTCCTTTATCAAAATAATCTAGCTAATCATCAAACAACAACTCTTGATAAATTGAATATGTGCCAACATTGCAATGCCGCGGCTCAGCCTTGTTAATCTAAGAGCATGTTCAACCGGCCGTCCCAAAATTAGGCCGCTAAAGTGTCCACGCACATATCGAGACGTATCCAAAGATACGGTCCGACTAACTCCAAAAGTGACATCCTCAACCACAAAGTGAAAATAGTCGTAGTCAAATAGATGCAAGGCATGCACGGCGATCATAAAAATAGTTTGAAGACACAACTAAATTGTTCAAAAATTATAAAATATATTGATTTAACAAATTAATATTTCAAATTATTCGGACCGCATAATTCAAATTGAAATTTACTGACTTTCAATGAAGACACACAATGTTCCAACAGATCACAGAGTAGTTGGCCGTGCACTTATTGATCTAGAAGTTCGTGGTGCATCTCAAGAAAGTTGATAAAATGTTGCACATGTTGTTCAGGTAGGTGGACATGAACTCCAGACTTCTCAAAATCATTCGTGTGGGCTGTCCTTTCTCACACGGCCTCCACAATCATGTTGTGCAAAATTACACAACAAGTCATCATCTGCCATAATGTCTCCGGATCCCACGTCACTGCAACTCCATGGACAATTCCCCAATGAGGTTGGAGCACCCTAATGCCCTCTCAGCATCACTTGGGCAACCGTGAATTGTTGTTTCTTGTGACCAAACGAATTACTTATAATCTTCACAAATGCCTCCATCTGAGGATAGGTACCATCGGCAAGATAGTATCACATGGTGCAGTTGTGCCAGTTGGATTTTCACGATGGAGCGTCTCAATCATAGAGTCTCTTGAAGGGAAGAGCGCTGAAGCAAATTAATATCGTTGGGAACTAGGCATGCTCAAAAACGCATGCCGAATCCAGAAGTCTTTAGATGCCACTACTTTAAGTATGATTGTAGCCTCTCTGCTATAACCTTGGTACTACCCACGGAAATCTGTTGGACAGTTATTCCAGTGCCAATACATGCATTCAACTGAACCAAGCATACCTTGAAATCCTCTTGATTATTCGATGGCTAGTAACTTTTTGGTGTCCTCAGCATTAGGTTCTCTCAATTATTACGGTCCAAACACTTTCACGACAGCATATGGAGATATGTTCATAGACTCAATGCATGTGCTCTCTCCCATCCGGACATACTCGTCAATAGCATCCGTGGCTTTTCCATAGGCTAGCATCCTCAAAGTTGTGGTGCATTTTTGCATAGGAGAGAAGGATAATTGTCTCTAGCAATCATACCTCAACTTGAAGTAATCGTCAGACTTCGTCATGTATTCCTCTCCGGAACAGTCTTGAGCTCTTCCGGAACCGACACTAGAAAAAACCCTCATGGAAGAACGGATCATGGCGGAATAATTGATGTACAGACCATGTGTGCCCTTTTTCCTATCACGGGGCACAAAATTCTTCCCTTTACCGACCCCCGGAAGTTAAGAATATGCGCCTCCTTCTTCTCCATTTCCTCTTGGATACTCGTCATGGACATTGCGCCCTCCTCGTTGCTCTCAGCATCCATGTCACTCTCACTAGAGTCGCCGGTGAACTCTTTGAACTTGAACTCATCTAGTTCCGAATAATCATAATCACCATCGGACAATCCATGCCTACAAATTTTAACAAAGTTTGGCTCCAGCAATTACACATACACTTTGAGGTCAAGGTGGTTTTCCGGTGATGTAAAACATAATGGAGGCGGAGAGTACAACTGAGATGTATGTTCGGTGGATGAACGGTGAATGTGGACGGTTGGCTCCTTTCGCTGCAGGTTCGGGGCGGCGGCGGGTACACAATGCAAAAGGCGGCGGAGTAGGAGGTGTGGCACAGAAGAGAAGAGTGGGAGGGGGAGGAGGGAGTAGCAAGGGTTTTGGTCCGTTGGAGGGTGGAATGAGGTGGGTCCTTAATGACAGAATTGACTTGGCAGACTCACCCATCCGGGCTGTCCCAAACTCTCCCTGCGTATGTGTCGGATATATACCGATTAGGGGTATGTCCGGCATTGTCCTAAAGAGCCGGATTACCAGGGTGTCCTGATTGGTAATGGACCACAGTCCATTAGGCGGACCAGTAAGCTGACGCGCAGAAGCCGGATTCTAGAAGAACCCGTACCACGGCCCACGTGGTGCGGCTTGGAGTAGAAAGCGGATTCTTGCCTTCCAAGTTAGAAGCTTACCGTAGTCTTCTAGGTTTCCTTTCTGTAAGCCCTAACCCGGCTATCTATATAAAGCCGGATGGGAGAGAAGAACAGAGACTGACAATTAGCTAGAAGCCAACACGCCGAGAAGGTGATCCTCGTCGAGTTAGCAAACCCAAACTCACATTGTACTCTGTATACTTCAGGCTTCAGCCCTGATTTAGTGAGATTGCAGGAGTAGGAATGCCGCCTAGTTGCGACGTACCGAACCTAGGTAAACTTTGGTGTCCCTGGTTGTCATACTACCACGTTCCCCCCACGTCTCTACCCGTAGGATCATGGCACCCCCGTCTATGATCCCTACTACGATGTCTCGACCGTTGGCGCCCACCGTGGGGCCAGCGACGTTAGGCGTTATGTTTCAATCGGGGATACTCGGCGGAATCGGCAGTACCATAACTGTCGGAAGCTTGGAATTCGACAACGACGTCAGGCTCTTCATCGCCAATGGATCGTACATGCCAGGACGGAAGCATCTGGTAAGTGCCTGCATTTTACCGATTGGATCTGCAAACATCTTTATCGGATTAACTGCAGAGGCAATGGGATTCTGTGGTGGAAGTAGATTTATCCCACCCGCCCTATACCCAGTTGAAGAAAACTATGATGCCGGATTTTGCTCAGATCGCCAATATCCTGCTCAAATTGCTGCCTCTTCGGAGATGCCTGCAATGAGATCGCACTTTATTGGTATGGTGCAAACCGAGATCGCTGAAAACACGGACGAAAACAATCCCGTGTAAAAGGTAGAAGAAAATAATCCCACAGTATAGGTGGAAGATCCGACATCCGTCAATACGACGACGAACTCGGAAGCCGATTCTGTGTTAGCCGCCATTGCGGCGAGATTAGAGTCGGAACCCGGATCAGATGAGCTCGATTCCGAAGACGAAGATGAAGATGTTTTCGAAAGAAAGGTCAAATCTCTTCAAGAGGGACTCCATGAAGTACTTATGGAAAAACCGGCTGAAAACACGAATGCCGAAAGTGAGGAAGACCCTCAAACACCTCCGCCAGATGAGGAAAGAGAGGACGGTGAAACCAGTCCAATTTACCTTGATGTCAAGGAATTGACAGAAGAAGAACCTGGTAAAAAACCTCCCTCTTCCAAGAAAAGAAACAAGGCTGCCAAGAAACTCTAGTACAAACTCCAGAAGAAAAAACTGGTGGATCCTGCCAATGAAAACCTGGAAGTAGGAGGAGGAAGCGGAGTCAAGTCTACGGAGAAGAAAACGAAGGAAATCCCTGTTCCATAATGTCAGAACAGGATTTACTTCAAACACCAGTGGGACTACACGAACCCCCTGAAGTGCTGGAACCCATGAGACAAGCTCTCCAAAGGCAACATCAACATCTATTCAGAACTCGGGAAAATCTCCTACAAACCCAGGCTGACATCACGTTGAAGCAGGAAGAAATTGAGGAGTACGAGAGAAAGAATAGATCTGGCATAAAACCTACACGGTTACCCGGGATCGTAAGACCGGAAGTATTGCAGCCGAAGGAACGGTTTCAAAACCCTGCCTGGCAAAATCAAGTAAACAACATCAATGCCAGGGGCGAACCTATATACAAAACCGCAGCAGAAAACGCGGAAGCTGCATTCGCCATCCTCAATGATGATTTGTACTCCAATGACGAAAAACTCCAAGGGGTGTATGCTTTCTTAGGAAAAGCATTGCAACAACATCAGCGAGGGAAAGCAAGATCAGGGAAGTTGCATGACGACTCAGCCCTATGTAAAACAGCCACATGCGCCGCTGGAGCACCTGGACCTGGAGAACCTGGAGATTCAGGCAATTCAAAAGAGAAGAAAGGAGATCCGAGAAAGAACAAGAAAATTCCCGATAACAAGGACGCAACGTCCAGAACAGGATCCCATCCGCCGAAAGGTGGATTCAACCCCCGTGATCGGGAAGAACAGAACTGGAAGGACGGAAAAGCAATTCCGCCTCCAAGACGCCCTGCTGAAAAAGCCGGAAGATACGATATTCCTCACAGGCGTGAGAGATCCCGTACTCCCCCTTGGAATAAGGAAAGGCCAAGGAGCAGAACTCCGCCTCATTCCAAAGGGCATGATAACGGATGAAACAGGAATAATCCCGGAAGAGCGCATTCGCGCAACAATGGGCCAGAAAGGAGCAGATCCCCTTCTGTCCATTGAGCCGGTAGATATTCCGCACACGCCGATAAGGCGGAAAGAGATGATCTATACTTTGGACCTAAGTGTTTCACTGACAGGATCCGAAGGATAACTCTACATTCTGGCTTCGCCAAAGTTGGTCCAACATATCAAAAGTATACCGGCAGCCTGAACCCGGATACCTAGCTCTCAGACTATTATACAGCCGTCTAGATCAACAAAGGGACAGATTTATATACGGTAAAATTCCTCCCCCTAATTACAAAGGAAATGCTCACCAGGAGGAATTGGCATGTTTCTAATACACAGGATTGTGTCCTTTGTGCTGCCCATATGATTGAAGATTGGAGGCACCTTTTCTTTAATTGTCAATTCAGCACTCGAGTCTGGAATTATTTACAAATTCCATGGATTCCTGGAAACACTGCAGAATCTATTAAGTCTGCCAAGAATTGTTTCTCAGGTCCTTGTTTTGCTGAGATTGTGATCTTGGCTTGTTGGGGTATTTGGAAGCAAAGAAATGGATGGATTTTCAATAATATTAAACCTACCTTCAGAGGTTGGAAAGCTATTTTCCTTTATGAGATCACCCTTCTTAAGTATAGGGTGAAGAAGGCTACTCTTCCTTTTTTGACATCATGGATTAATTCCATCTCCTAGCTTTTTTTCTACTTTTTGTAAATATTGTGAATAACTTGTTTATTTTTTTAATAAAGTGGGGGCTGTGGGGGATTCCCCCACAGTAATGGTGTCAAAAAAAAATCCCCCCCTAATGTTATTGGATGGAGCCAAAGATTAGATTAACGGGCTTCCGTCAAGAACCATAGATAGCTGGGATGATATTGCTAGAGTTTTTACTCAGCGTTTTCGGGGAACTTACAAACGCCCCAACGACATCAACCAGCTAAACCGCTGCACCCAGTTTGAAGATGAGCCATACGTGGACTTTATCTCAAGATGGACTGCAATGAAGAACAGCTGCTCTGGAGTAAGTGACGTACAAGCAATGCATGCTTTCGTCAACAGCTTAAAACCCGGCCTCGTACCGTTCATGGTTGGTTCAAAGCAGAACAAAGATCTCGGATCTATGCTTACAACCGCAAATGAGCATGCAGCGGCCGAAGATGACATCAGAGCGAGAGGTGGAAGTATCGACGCTTTGGCTCAGGCCAAAAAGATGCC
Organism: Alopecurus myosuroides; assembly: GCA_028641055.1. Lineage (NCBI taxonomy): Eukaryota > Viridiplantae > Streptophyta > Magnoliopsida > Poales > Poaceae > Alopecurus > Alopecurus myosuroides. Next base: position 290,970,177 of record CM054059.1, read on the forward strand.
TCGTTCTGAAAAGAAAGCTACTCCAGAAACACAGCCAAAGCCCAAAGAAGTTAACCTAGCCTTTGGAAAGGATAATAGAAGCAAATGGAAAGGAACAAACACAGAACCTATCTCCTACACAAAGGAAGAGTGGGAAAAGATTAAGTCGGAGAAATGTGTCCACCATTCGTAATTTGAGAAATCCACCCATACTAACACACAATGCCGGCTTAATAAGCATATGAAAGGCAGTACAGGATCCGGAAACAAGAGGAAGAACTCCAAGAGGAAATTCTCCGAGCAAAAGCCAGAAGCTGAAAAAGAATACAGTGAATCGGACACTGACGAAAAAATCCAGGAACAACAGCGAAAAGGCGAACCAAAGTTCCCGAGAGTCGATGGAGAATGCAATTTAACTTTCCTTGCAAACTCCCTCAGCAAAGGTGGCAAAGAATACACTTCGAGAAATAAACGCGGTTGTTCCACCAACCCCCAAATTCTTGAAGTACTCGAATACACCAATTACCTGGGATCAGTCTGATCATCCTGAAAATATCCCAGAACCCGGCACACAAGCTCTAATTGTAAGCCCTATTTTTCAAAACACTAGGCTAAAAAGAGTGCTCACGGATGGAGGATCCAGCATTAACATAATGTACCTAGATACACTAAAGCATCTGCGAATCTCTGAGACCCAGCTCAATCATAGCAACATACGTTTCCACGGCATCGTTCCTGGCAGACAAGCACAATCCCTAGGAGAAATTTCCCTACACGTAACCTTTGGAGAAAGAGAGCACTTCCGACAGGAAAAAATCTCTTTAGAGGTCGTGCCGTTCGAGAGCGTATACCACGCAATACTCGGACATCCAACTTTCACCAAATTCATGGTAAGATCATGTTATATTTATAACAAGCTGAAGATGCCAGGGCCAAAAGGAGGAGTAATCACCATATCAGGAGACTTCAAATTGGCAAACAAGCTGGAAAAAGGAAACACCCTTTGTGCTGAAAAAGTGATAGCAAAGGAGGAATTGAAAGAGCTGGCAAAAGAAGTATCGCCGACAGAAATGCCGGCAGGAAAAGAAAGCCGGGAGCCCACAGATAGTTTCAAAGCTTCCGAGAATACAAGACGGATTATCCTTGATCCCAAAGATCCGACAAAATTTGTCGTAGTGGGGACAGGAATGACCGACAAATAGGAAAGCGCGCTCATTGAGTTCCTCCGTGATAACTGGGATATTTTTGCCTGGTGTCCTGCAGACATGCCAGGTGTACCCAGGGAACTTGCTGAGCATCAACTCAGGGTGATTCCAGGATCTAAACCCGTCAAACAAGGTCTCCGTCGATTTGACGGATGAAGACGGAAGGCTATTGGCAAGGAAATTATCCAGCTATTAGCAGCTGATTTTATCCGGGAAGTTATACATACTGAATGGTATGCGAACCCAGTATTAGTCCCGAAGAAAGATAGTACTGTTCTTAGGATGTGTATGGATTACACCGGCCTGAACAAGTTGTGTCCAAAAGATAGGTTCGCATTACCACGCATCGATCAAATAATAGATGCACTGTTGGCTTTGAGCTTTTATGCTTTTTGGATGCTTATTCCAGGTACCATCAAATACGTATAAGGAAAGGGGATCAAATCAAAACTTCCTTCATAGCCCCGTATGGAACATACTATTACATAACCATGCCCTTTGGCCTGAAGAACGCATGTGCAACTTAACAGCGTTGCATGCAACGATGTTTGCATAGTCAGATTGGCAAAAATGTTCACGTTTACGTGGACGACATTGCCGTCGTTTCCAAGGAAAAAGACACACTCCTTGAAGATTTCCGAGAAACCTTCGAAAATTTGTGCACTTACAAAATGAAGTTGAATCCATTAAAGTGCGTGTTCGGGGTTCCCTCAGGAAAACTTCTGGGTTTTATTGTTTATCACAGAGGAATAGAGGTAAACCCGGAAAAGATCAAGGCAATCTTAAACATCACAAGGCCCATGTGCTTAAAAGATGTACAAAGATTGACGGGTTCTACAGCCGCCGTCAGCAGGTTCATAAGCCGGCTAGGAGACAAAGCTCTGCCATTGTACAAATTGTTGAAGAAATCCAAAAAATTTGAGTGGACAGAAGAGGCGGACAAAGCATTAACCCAGCTAAAAAAAACCTTGATCAAAGCTCCGATTTTGGCGTCACCAAAAGATGAAGAACCCATGTTACTGTATCTCACAACAACAGATAGGATTATTAGCGTTGTGATACTTGTGGAAAGGCGGAAAGAAGAGCAAAGCATACCATATCAACATCCGGTATATTATATAAGCGAAGTTTTTTCCGACTCCAAACAAAGGTACCCACACTACCAAAAGCTGGCATATGACGTGTTTTTCGCATCTCAAAAACTCTGCCATTATTTCCAAGGACATTCCATAACAGTGATATGTAAAGCACCACTAGGGGATATAATCAACAATGCGGATACAACAGGCCGAGTAGCCAAATGGGGCATCGAGTTGGCTGCGTTTGACATTAAGTACCAACCCCGGACGGCAATTAAATCCCAGGCGTTGGCAGATTTCATCGCTGATTGGACAGAAGCAATGGAAGACACACCAATGTCGGAGTCGGAATACTGGGTTATGCACTTTGATGGATCCAAGATGAAGGAAGGCGCTGAAGCTGGTGTAGTGTTAAAATCCCCAAAGGGAGATACTATGGAGTATGTGTTACAAATACACTTCAACGCCAGCAATAATGTGGCAGAATACGAAGCTTTGCTTCATGTCTTGCACATTGCAAAAGAAATAGGTGTCAAACGCATATTATGCTATGGCGACTCAGATTTGGTACAACGTCAGCTCAACCAAACATGGGACGCCAAAAGCCCCATCATGGCTGAATATCAGAGAACGGTGGACGAGTTTGCTATTTTCTTCCTGGGATTTGAAATACTTCATGTCAAAAGGGAAGAAAATTGGAACGCGGATGCACTAGCCCGTATGGGCTCGGAAAGAGTAAAAACCCTACCACCAGGTGTGTTTGTCAACCATTTGCATAAACCATCGATAAAAGGTGGAGATGTTGATTATCCTCTTGTGTTCGAGTCAATTGAAGTCCTGCTCGTTAACCCGGATTGGACAATTCTATATTTAAACTTCTTAGTAGGCCAGAAGTACCCGGATGGAGCAGACGAGGTCTTGCAAAGACAAATAAAACGTCGATGCAAAGGATACACGGTAATCAATGGTTGCCTGTATAAACGCAGCACTACCGGAATCTTTTAGCGATGTATTTCACCAGAAGAAGGCCGAGAAATACTGCAAGAAATCCATGCAGGGGATTGCGGACATCATGCTCAATCAAAAAGCATAGTTAAGAAAGCATTCCGTGCAGGGTTTTTCTGGCTAACAGCCAAGACAGATGCCGAACACATAGTAAACACATGTGCCGGATGTCAGTATTACGCCAAGCAGACGAATATGCCAGCCCAAGCACTCAAAACTATCCCTATCACATGGCCATTTGCGGTCTAGGGGCTAGATATGATGGGACCATTCAAAACCGCAAGAGGCGGACTCACACATCTACTCGTTGCAGTAGATAAGTATACCAAGTGGGTGGAGGCAAAACCCATCAAAAAACTTGACGGTTGTAACATCCCAAGTATGAAAATATCCCTTAGCATGTTTGATTTCCTGTTTAATCAAAGTATTGCATCATGTCATCATGTTTATTTCATTGTTTGCATTTGTTTACTATTTGTTTTGCATCTGTTTTATTTCTGTTTTCATAATGGAATCCAAACATTATTCAACTTGTTATCATACTTGTCATGTTACAATCTTGTTTTCAAATAAAAGCTCAACTCAAACAACATTTACAATCTTGTTTCCAAATAATTCCATAATGTTTCAACTATTAAATTAATGGGTTTTATTCAATCAATTAACTCCAAATGGCATTCAAATTCAAATCAAAAACATCCAAATGGCACCAAATTTCAAACCATAAAAATTACCAAAACCAAGCTACTCATTTGTTCTATTTAATCAATAGGGATCACCCTATTAAAAACATTGTTTTCAATATTATTTTATTTAATAACAAAATACCTCTAAATTTGAAATAATTCCAATCAGCACCAAAATTCAAATGTTTTTGAATTCCAAGCTTGATACTTGGTTGTAATTAACCTAATGAGCTCACCCTAATTTTTCTAGGATTTTTGCTAACCCCAAAATCCCTTTTCTCTTCCATTTCTATTTGCTACAAAAAAAAACAGAAAAGCAGAAAATAGGAAAAAGAAAAAAAAACAGCGTGCAGCAACTAGCCTAGCACAGCCAGCCCACTCTTCTAGCGCGGCCCAGCCCGCTAACACCCGCGCGTACCGTTTCGACGATCTAATCCGTCGTCGTCCTCGTGTACGGCGCGTCATCGCGCGGTGCCATGGCGGCAGACGACCCCGTCGACGGCCACCAGAGCCCCCTGGACCCTATAAAGACCCCCTATACCCCTGGCGCCAACCCTAGACGTAGCCTCCCTCGCTCCCCGAGCTCGCGCCGCCGATTTCCCCTCGCGGCCACCTCTCCCATCTCTCTGCCGCCACTCGCCGGCGAATTTTCTCTGAACCCGCCATGGCCCCGTCCACCTCAACGCTCCACCCTCCCACCTAAGCACGGGGATCAAACCGCCACCCTTCCAGCTCCCGTTTGGACACCGCAGCGAGCCCGTGCACGTCGTGGATCGTCGCCGCCATCTTCGTCACCGCCGCGGCATCCACCTCCGCCGTCGAGCTCAACCGCGGCCAACCCACGGTGATCACCTCATATTCTCTTCCCCCTCCTCTCGGTTACTTGCTCGCAGCACTCGCACGCTAGCGCCACCACCCGCACGCACCCGTACTGCATCCACCACCACGGCAGCAGCCACGGCACGCCGCCGTCCGCCGGCTTTCTGTTTCTGTCAGGTTCAGGCATGGTCTTGTCGTCAGTTAAGTTCAGTTAACGAGCAACATCTCAACCTGTATGAGCACGGGTTACTGACAAGAAATGTAACACACCGCACTGGTTCAGAGCACAGTGCGCGCACGGGTGAGATCGTGTGTTCGATCCCTGGCTCTCCCCGGGATAAAATCCCAACTTTTTGCCCGCAGCGCTGACAGGGAGGGCCCCCTGTCAGCCGCACACTTGCCACGCAAGCACGCGCAGGCCCAGGGCCCTCCTGGCAGTTCCCTGGGTACGTTTCTGCGCGGTATAAAACGTTTTTCCAGTTTTCTGTTTCAAAACCAGTCCCTCAAAAAATTACAGATTGGCCCCTAGAACCAAAATGCAAATAAATTTTGTTTTATAACTCCAAATAATGAAAATAAAATATGTGTGCTGATCTAAATTTAATTCTCTATCTATTGGTAGCATTTGTTTCCTGTTTTGAATTTTCAAAATGCAATTCAAATTTGAATTCAAATAATTCAATTGCAAATTGCTAAAATCCATAACTATTTCATTCTTAATCCAATAAATGCAAATAAAATATGTTTTCCATGCTATTTCAAATAAACTTTTCAAATATAAATTTTGTTTCATGTTTTGAATAATTTAAATTGCCTAAATAATTTAATCCTTGTTTAATTCATTTAAATTTGATAAAATCATAACTTGCTCAAATTAAATTATTTTTAAACATGCAAAATATGTTTTCAAACTAGAAAAGTATGAACTTTTCAAATGTGAGTTTGAATTTATGTTTTGAACAAATAAAATTCAAATAATATTCAAACTTGTTTTAAATTCATTTAAAACTTGTTTAATATTGATTAAGTCATAATAAATTCATCTTAACTCCTTTTTCAATATTTGAAACATGTAATACAACTAAAATTTGGTATTCTTTTCAATTATGAATTTTGTTATTTGTTTTGAGCACTTTAAATGGATGAAAACAACAAATACTTGTGTGACATGTTTAAGTAACCAACAATTTCCAAACTTAATAAATAATTTCCAAACTTGTTAAAATCCTTTTCCACTTGCATCTATTGATGTTATTTTGTTGTTATCATCATGCATGCATCATGATAAGCAAACTTTCACATGTTAATCACTTATAGATCATTTGTTTCCACTTAATTCATGGACCTTTTCCATATGCAATCTCATTGCATATGGGTCCATTTAAATTGTGTTACCAAGTCCACTAGTTTATTTTGTTGCATCTATTAAATTGACATGCATCATCCCATGATTGTGCACTATGCCATGATATTGATTGTTTATATTTCTGTCTTGTTTGTTTGCTTCTTCTCGAATAGACGACGACGTTGAGACAGACGATCTTTACAGCACCCCTTCTGAGGATCTAGCTCAGTACCCGGCTGCTGAGTTTGTAGGCAAGTTATCACTCACATGAACCATTGTGTTCCTTTCAACATTGGTTACCGATACTTTCCGTTGTCTATTTCTGCTAGCCATAGTAGTAGCTGTTTCTGTTACGAACCTATCACATGAATCCCTGAACCCTGATATTGCCTCACCACCACTCCTACACCCTTTGTTTGAGCCAGTGTCTTACTAGCATGCTTAGGTTGTTTTGCTCGAGTCTGTTACCCGTTACTTTATGTTACTATTTCATTATGTTCTGGGGGCTCGATGTTTAATCAATCAATCAACCATGCTAATGTTATTGTTAAATAATAATTTGCTGATAAGGCACCGGCAGGAGGCCCTGTGTGGTTTTGAGGCCTGCTAGTGTCGACCCTAATTGGAAAAGGGTCTTGTCTACTGATCCATGATGAGCGCACTACCCGCATGTGGGAAGCGAGTATGGGCGCCCCCCTCAATTTGATTCGATTCGCATCTCGTCCAAATCGCCTCATTTAGTTCGTGTTTTCCATTTGCCGCATGCATGTTTTTGCGAGCCCAGCGCAGGGTGGAACTTTCGTAGTCGGCATATAGGGGGACACGTTCTTAGAGTGCTATGAGGGTCCATTTTCTTCTGGGCTCGATTAGCCGTGCGCCCAAGGATCTTTGGGCTTGATGCGGAGAAGAGTTGAGTTGTGTTGAGTGCCCCGCTTGGTGGAAGGGCCTTTCCATCTGGCGGGTTATTCATACGTGTACGGCCAAATTGGTGCAACCCTGCAGGGATAATCTTCTCGAGAAGCCGTGTTTTCCGCGGTTATGGTTAACTTGGTGAAAGTACTGGCTAACAAGTACTCAGGACAACTTAAACCTAATGATCCACAATCTCACACCCAATGATTAACAACTTGACTAGTAATAGGATTATTGACACAACAACTTGATTCATCTTTAATCCAACTGTGTGAGTTATCCTCGGATTGCTTCTTTGGATAAGGGGCGAGATCCAGGATGGGTTTGTTTGATGTTATCTTTCAGTTGGTTACAATACTCGATCTTATCTCCTTCCTGTTAGCTGGAAGTGGTAGAATCTCTGTAGTTGGTTAGCGCAGCCAGTTGCAGCATCTTTTATATCCCTTTTCCTTCCGTTGAACCCAAGGCATCTGTGCTTGGTGTTGACGGGCTACACTTTGGTGAACTGTGAGTCTTGCTTGCCAGTACGTCTATGTACTGACCCCTTTGGGGCTGTGGTTTCCGCAGACTACGCTTACGAGGATCCCAGTGACGGCTACTACGTGGAGTTTGACGAGGCTGCTGACGAGTAGGTAGCGGACCCGGGCAGGATCCGAGACTACGTGGATGGGCTCCGTCTTTATTTCAGTTTCCGGCTTCTTAAGCCTATTTGGATTTGTCTGTACTCAGACCCTTTGAATGCTTCCGCTGAGATGTAATGATGTTATGTTGGGACATGTGTCCTCTGGATGATTGTATTTGCTATCTCTGCTCTAGTGAGAGCTATTTGCAACTTATTTCAATCTTTTGTGTCTTAGAGATATGTTGTGCTATCATTCTGTTACAAACCGTTGACGTACCATGTGTGTATGGTATGAAGTACATCAATGGTAGTGTCCTGATTTCTATGGGATGGTTTACGTCGACGCTGAACAGATAGGGGTTGGTTGTCACACATACGTGTGTTGGCCTACTCGTAAGAGGACGCGGGTGCCGGTAAGCCCCGTAATCCAATCTACTACTGTTCAACGGAACGGCGAGTATCCTTTAGAAGTCCGGGTGCGACAAATGGTATCAGAGCCTGTCTGCCTGTAGGATCCCTTTTTACTGGTCGCAGTTGAGTCTAGAAACTATTTTGTAGCTATATAGGAAAAATGAAACGTGAGAGTAGGAATTCTGCCATTTTTCTTCTTTCCCCACCCACCCACCCTTTTCTGGTAAGAAAGTGCAACGTTGTTTTCTCTTCTCACCCAAACTTTCAAGTTAGGATTTCACGTGTTTTGGGTTCTCCGTAGTACCTCAGGAGTTTTTGGTCTCGTGTTTCCCGATGTTGCTTCAATATCCTGTTCTTTTCAACATCCTTTTCGTCCGTTGAACCTTGTTGTTGCTTTCCACTTCAGTTCTCTACCGGCGTCTAATCAAAACCTCCCAAATCATCTGCAGATGGATCTCAGGTTCTACCCGCAGGTGGTTCGGATGACTCGTTGTGAGAGCACCGCCGGTTATCCAGAGATGCTGAGAGACATGGTCACTTATCTGGGGTTCCGTTGGGCACCAGAGTACCAGGTCTACGAGCAGCAGCGAGAGTTTGACCAGACCTACTACCAGGCTATCGTCTACATTCTGTCAGATGATGGCATGAGCATTGTCCACCACTACGAGGCAGTAGGTTCCACAGTGGATATGGCCGTGCAGCAGGCAGCTTATGTGAGTCTCACCGTCCTTCGTGCTGACTACTGGGGGTTTGACGATTCTATCTATTGCCACATCCCCCGTGGTTACATCACTTCGGAGGGAGCTCACTTCACCCTCTACGACAACCTGGATGTCTACGAGCATGATAACACCAGGCTGCACACCACCGCTCAGTTTGTGAGGCACAGTGACGCTGTTGCCACCACACTTCCTCAGGAGTTGGCCTCAGTCAGGGAGCAGCTCTACCTTGCTTTGACTCGTCTGGCGACGTACACCACAGACTTTGTTGGAGATGAGCGCTTTGCACGTTTCGATAAGCCAGTTGGTCGTCGTCTACCAGATGCTGGAGGTTACGAGCCGATCAGAGGTCCACTCCTCAACCTCGGAGCTGGTTACACTGGGATTCCACGCTTTGGAGCACAGGGAGACGACGCTTTCTACTTCACCACACCGAGAGTCGCTCTCAGAGCAGTCCCGATCTACGTGGATCGTCGTTCTACCTACTTCCGTGGGATTCCTCCTCACCGTATCTCTCGTCGTACTACTCACCGCCGTCCTGCGTGATGAGCATGGGAGTATCGATGTATCCATTCCTAGCTATGTTTAGTTATCCTTTGACTTTCGAACCATGTAATGGTGTGTTGGATATTCTGATGTATTGGAACATGTGATGATGTACCTGTTGGTGATCTATTCATGCGTCGGAATAATCTCGCTTTCGGTTACCAAGTCTATCCTTTTCTGTTATTGTGCTAAAATGCATGTCTATCCAGGATGCCGCCAACAAGGAGCAACCCGCCTGAACCACCTCCGCTCACGGAGCTGTTGACTCAGATGACTCAGGTCGTGGCTCAGATGGCCCAGATCCAGGCTAACCAACACAACAACCAGAATGCTCCAAGGGTCAGCATCAAGGAGTTCCTCAGTATGGGTCTGAGAGCTTTCGTGGCAACACGTGAGCCTCTGGATGCTGATGACTGGATCCGGGAGATGGCCAGGGCTCTGGACATTGCTCACGTTGCTGAGGAAGACAAAGTCAAGTATGCCACCTACCTACTGAAGGGTCAGGCAGCTACCTGGTGGGAGAACTACCAGACCATGAGAACTGGCTATCCTATCACCTGGGGTTGTTTCAAGGATGCCTTCCTGAAGCACCACATCCCAGATGGTCTCATGGAAAGGATGCGTGAGGAATTTTGCTCTCTCAAGCAGGGCAAGCTGGACGTCATTGGCTATCAGAACGAGTTCAATCGTCTCGCTCGATACGCTGGTGATGAGGTGTCCACTGAGGCTAAGAAGATGGCAAGGTTCCGCCGAGGTTTTAACCCGGAACTGAAGTACGCTCTCACCAACATCAAGTGCAAGGACTTCGAGGAGCTCGTGAACACCGCGCTCAATGAGGAAAATGGGCGCAAGGCGTTCGACGAGGCCCGCAAGCACTCACGTGAGGGTGGTTCCTCCTCCAACATGACCACCCCTCCGCAGAAGCGCCGCATCTGGGTGCCAAATGCTTCTGTCACTAGGGCTCCATATGCCCAAGCTTCTCCAGGCTTTGCTCCCCACCCACCAAACCCATCTCAGATGCAGAGTCAGAGGGTTCCAATGGGGCAGCCAAGGCCAGGTCCTCCTCGTGTCGTCACTTGCTACAAGTGCAAGGAGACTGGACACTACGCTGATAAGTGCACTCAGAGGCAGCTACCTCCACCTCCTCGCCCCAACACCAACCAGGCAATGGTTCGTGCTCCTCCGGCTAAAGCCTTCAACTCCAACAATAGGCCTGTCGGGAGGACCGCGAGGGTGAATCATATCAAGGCCGACAAAGCTGAGGAAGCTGTTGACGTCGTTCTCGGTATATTACCCGTAAACTCTTTTCCAGCTAAAGTGTTGTTTGATACCGGAGCATCGCATTCTTTTGTGTCAAAGATCTTTGCAAAAGCATACAACCTAGTTCTGGTTCCACTAAGCAATCAAATGACTGTTCACTCTCCGGGACCGCAAATGTTGACTTCCAAGATAAGTATGGACAATCAGATCCTAATTGGAGGCCGCATATTCCTTGCTTCACTCATGTTGCTGGGAAATTCTGACATTGATGTCATTCTGGGTATGGATTGGTTGAAGACCCACAAAGCAAAAATTGACTGTGCTCAAAAGTCAATAACTCTCTCTCACCATTCTGGCCAGATAGTCTATTCTCCATATGGATCAAGTTATGTTCAGCTGTTCAACCTAGATGCAAAACCCCTTCCTGCAATTGAGAATGTTCCGGTGGTTTGTGAATTCCCTGACGTCTTTCCAGAAGAGTTGCCAGGGATGCCTCGGACAGAGCAGTTGAGTTCGTGATCGAGCTTGAGCCAGGTAAGCATCCATACAAGATAGCTCCTCCTGAACTGAAATTGTTGAAGGAGCAAATCGATATGTACATGGAGAAAGGTTACATTCAACCTAGTTCCTCCGCTTGGGGTTTCCCAACTCTGTTCGTTGCCAAGAAAGATCAAACAAAGAGACTCGTGGTTGACTATCGTCCTCTCAACGAGAAAACCATCAAAAACAAGTATCCAATTCCTCCTATCGATGATCTTTTTGATCAACTTGCTGGAGCCTCAATATTCTCAAAGTTGGACTTGAGGATGGGTTACCATCAAATAAAGATCAGAAAGGAAGATATTCCTAAAACAACTTTCACCACTCGGTACGGTCTATATGAATACACCGTCATGTCCTTTGGTCTCACCAATGCACCGGCGACGTTCTCAAGACTCATGAATTCTGTCTTCCATGAATACCTCGACAAGTTCGTTGTGGTATATCTTGATGACATTCTAGTCTACTCAAAATCCGAGGAAGAGCATGGAGAACACCTTCGTCTCACTCTCATGAAACTTCGCGAGCATCGTCTATATGCCAAATTCTCCAAATGTGAGTTCTGGATTCCAGAAGTTGCTTACCTTGGTCATATCATCTCTGCCAAAGGCATAGCCATTGACCCGGAAAAGGTTAAGGCAATTGTTGATTGGAAACCTCCTAAGACGGTGAAGCAAGTAAGAAGTTTTCTTGGCTTGGCTAGCTATTGCCGTCGTTTCGTCCAGAACTTTTCCAAGATTGCCAAACCTCTTACTGATCTCACAAAGAAGGACAAGAAGTTCTTTTGGACTCCACAGTGTGATGAGAGTTTCAATCTCCTGAAGGCTAAACTCACTTCCACCCCAGTTCTGGTTGGCCCAGATACTACCAAACCTTTCCAGATATTCTGCGATGCATCTCTCCAAGGTCTAGGTGCAGTTCTTATGCAAGAACGTCAAGTTGTGGCTTATGCTTCACGTCAGTTGAACCCACATGAGCAAAACTATCCCACACATGATCTTGAACTTGCAGCAGTTGTGTTTGCCCTCAAGAAATGGAGACAATACTTGTTGGGTAACAAAACTGAAATCTTTTCCGATCATAAGAGTCTGAAATACATCTTCACTCAACCAGATCTAAACCTCAGGCAAAGGAGATGGATTGAAAAGATTAAAGACTTTGATCTCACCATTTCTTACACTCCAGGCAAGGCTAATGTTATGGACGATGCTCTCAGTCGCAAGTCATATTGCAATAATCTCATGATCATGGAAAGCCAACCTCCACTTCATGAAGAATTCCAGAAGCTGAACCTTGGTCTTGTTCCTCAAGGTTTTATTGCTAGCTTGACAGCCAGTCCAACTCTCGAGGACAAGATTCGTTCTGAACAACTTCGTGATACTGAAATCAAGAAGATTGTAGAGCACATCAAAGAAGGCAATGATAAATTCAAGTCCTTCTCAATTGATGACAAGGGAACTGTGTTCTTCGAAGGACGCATTGCAGTTCCTCAGATTCAAAGTCTCAAAGATATCATTCTCAAGGAGGCTCATGAAACTCCTCTCTCCATCCACCCTGGAAGTACAAAGATGTACCAGGATCTCAAGACTCTGTATTGGTGGCCTGGCATGAAACGTGAAATTGCTCAATACGTTTCTGAATGCGACGTTTGTCAACGTGTTAAGGCAGTGCATCAGAAAACAGCAGGTCTACTCCAACCTCTGAAAATTCCTGAGTGGAAGTGGGACATGATTGAAATGGACTTCGTTACCGGTTTCCCAAAGTCCAAGAAGGGCAACGATGCAATCTTCGTTGTTATTGATCGTCTCACTAAGGTAGCTCACTTCTTTGCTGTCAAGGAAACTATCTCAGCTAGCCATTTTGCAGAGCTCTACACAACAAGGATTGTTCCTCTTCATGGTGTTCCATTGGAAATAAGCTCAGACCGTGGAAGTATCTTCACTTCTCATTTCTGGAAGAGTTTTCAAGAAGCATTGGGCACCAAACTCCTGTTCAGCACAGCTTATCACCCTCAGTCTCAGGGGCAAGTCGAAAGAGTCAACCAGATTCTCGAGGATATGCTCAGAGCATGTGGTCTCTCCTTTGGCATGAAATGGGAGGATTGCCTTCCATATGCTGAATTCTCCTACAACAACAGCTTCCAGGCAAGCCTAGGCATGGCACCATTTGAAGCACTCTATGGCCGCAGATGCAGGAGTCCAATCAATTGGTCTGGAGCTGGTGAACGTTCACTCTTAGGCCCTGACATTGTTAAGGAAGCCGAGGAGAAAGTTCGTATCATTCGTGACAATCTCAAGATTGCTCAGTCTCATCAGAAAAGCTACTATGACAGCAAGCACAGGGATATGATCTATGCACCTGGTGACAAAGCATATCTCCGTGTAACTCCCCTCAGAGGCACTCATCGTTTTGGTGTGAAAGGAAAGCTTGCACCAAGATACATTGGTCCTTTCAACATTCTCTCAAGGCGGGCAGAAAATGCCTATCGTCTTGAACTTCCAGAAAAACTATCGAAGGTGCACGATGTGTTCCACGTGTCATAGCTCAAGAAGTGTTTCAAAGATCCAGATCGTGCAGTTGATCATGATTCCATTGAACTGCAAGATGATCTATCTTATGAGGAGCACCCTGTTCGTATTCTCGATGAGACCGAGCGTAAGACTCGCAACAAGAGCACCAAGTTCTTGAAAGTGCAGTGGTCTCATCATTCCGATAAAGAGGCAACGTGGGAGACCGAAGCGGATCTTCGTAAGAAGTATCCAGACCTTTTCACTTCTCAGTAAGGAATCTCGGGGCGCGATTCCTTCAAGGGGGGGCGTTTTGTTACATCCCAAGTATGAAAATATCCCTTAGAATGTTTGATTTCCTGTTTAATCAAAGTATTGCATCATGTCATCATGTTTATTTCATTGTTTGCATTTGTTTACTATTTGTTTTGCATCTGTTTTATTTCTGTTTTCATAATGGAATCCAAACATTATTCAACTTGTTATCATACTTGTCATGTTACAATCTTGTTTTCAAATAAAAGCTCAACTCAAACAACATTTACAATCTTGTTTCCAAATAATTCCATAATGTTTCAACTATTAAATTAATGGGTTTTATTCAATCAATTAACTCCAAATGGCATTCAAATTCAAATCAAAAACATCCAAATGGCACCAAATTTCAAACCATAAAAATTACCAAAACCAAGCTACTCATTTGTTCTATTTAATCAATAGGGATCACCCTATTAAAAACATTGTTTTCAATATTATTTTATTTAATAACAAAATACCTCTAAATTTGAAATAATTCCAATCAGCACCAAAATTCAAATGTTTTTGAATTCCAATCTTGATACTTGGTTGTAATTAACCTAATGAGCTCACCCTAATTTTTCTAGGATTTTTGCTAACCCCAAAATCCCTTTTCTCTTCCATTTCTATTTGCTACAAAAAAAAAACAGAAAAGCAGAAAATAGGGAAAAAGAAAAAAAAACAGCGCGCAGCAACTAGCCTAGCACAGCCAGCCCACTCTTCTAGCGCGGCCCAGCCCGCTAACACCCGCGCGTACCGTTTCGACGATCTAATCCGTCGTCGTCCTCGTGTACGGCGCGTCATCGCGCGGTGCCACGGCGGCAGACGACCCCGTCGACGGCCACCAGAGCCCCCTGGACCCTATAAAGACCCCCTATACCCCTGGCGCCAACCCTAGACCTAGCCTCCCTCGCTCCCCGAGCTCGCGCCGCCGATTTCCCCTCGCGGCCACCTCTCCCATCTCTCTGCCGCCACTCGCCGGCGAATTTTCTCTGAACCCGCCATGGCCCCGTCCACCTCAACGCTCCACCCTCCCACCTAAGCACGGGGATCAAACCGCCACCCTTCCAGCTCCCGTTTGGACACCGCAGCGAGCCCGTGCACGTCGTGGATCGTCGCCGCCATCTTCTTCACCGCCGCGGCATCCACCTCCGCCGTCGAGCTCAACCGCGGCCAACCCACGGTGATCACCTCATATTCTCTTCCCCCTCATCTCGGTTACTTGCTCGCAGCACTCGCACGCTAGCGCCACCACCCGCATGCACCCGTACTGCATCCACCACCACGGCAGCAGCCACGGCACGCCGCCGTCCGCCGGCTTTCTGTTTCTGTCATGTTCAGGCATGGTCTTGTCGTCAGTTAAGTTCAGTTAACGAGCAACATCTCAACCTGTATGAGCACGGGTTACTGACAAGAAACGTAACGCACCGCACTGGTTCAGAGCACAGTGCGCGCACGGGTGAGATCGTGTGTTCGATCCCTGGCTCTCCCCGGGATAAAATCCCAACTTTTTGCCCGCAGCGCTGACAGGGAGGGCCCCCTGTCAGCCGCACACTTGCCACGCAAGCACGCGCAGGCCCAGGGCCCCCCTGGCAGTTCCCTGGGTACGTTTCTGCGCGGTATAAAACGTTTTTCCAGTTTTCTGTTTCAAAACCAGTCCCTCAAAAAATTACAGATTGGCCCCTAGAACCAAAATGCAAATAAATTTTGTTTTATAACTCCAAATAATGAAAATAAAATATGTGTGCTGATCTAAATTTAATTCTCTATCTATTGGTAGCATTTGTTTCCTGTTTTGAATTTTCAAAATGCAATTCAAATTTGAATTCAAATAATTCAATTGCAAATTGCTAAAATCCATAACTATTTCATTCTTAATCCAATAAATGCAAATAAAATATGTTTTCCATGCTATTTCAAATAAACTTTTCAAATATAAATTTTGTTTCATGTTTTGAATAATTTAAATTGCCTAAATAATTTAATCCTTGTTTAATTCATTTAAATTTGCTAAAATCATAACTTGCTCAAATTAAATTATTTTTAAACATGCAAAATATGTTTTCAAACTAGAAAAGTATGAACTTTTCAAATGTGAGTTTGAATTTATGTTTTGAACAAATAAAATTGAAATAATATTCAAACTTGTTTTAAATTCATTTAAAACTTGTTTAATATTGATTAAGTCATAATAAATTCATCTTAACTCCTTTTTCAATATTTGAAACATGTAATCCAACTGAAATTTGGTATTCTTTTCAATTATGAATTTTGTTATTTGTTTTTGAACACTTTAAATGGATGAAAACAACAAATACTTGTGTGACATGTTTAAGTAACCAAAAATTTCCAAACTTAATAAATAATTTCCAAACTTGTTAAAATCCTTTTCCACTTGCATCTATTGATGTTATTTTGTTGTTATCATCATGCATGCATCATGATAAGCAAACTTTCACATGTTAATCACTTATAGATCATTTGTTTCCACTTAATTCATGGACCTTTTCCATATGCAATCTCATTGCATATGGGTCCATTTAAATTGTGTTACCAAGTCCACTAGTTTATTTTGTTGCATCTATTAAATTGACATGCATCATCCCATGATTTTGCACTATGCCATGATATTGATTGTTTATATTTCTGTCTTGTTTGTTTGCTTCTTCTCGAATAGACGACGACGTTGAGACAGACGATCTTTACAGCACCCCTTCTGAGGATCTAGCTCAGTACCCGGCTGCTGAGTTTGCAGGCAAGTTATCACTCACATGAACCATTGTGTTCCTTTCAACATTGGTTACCGATACTTTCCGTTATATATTTCTGCTAGCCATAGTAGTAGCTGTTTCTGTTACGAGCCTATCACATGAATCCCTGAACCCTGATATTGCCTCACCACCACTCCTACACCCTTTGTTTAAGCCAGTGTCTTACTAGCATGCTTAGGTTGTTTTGCTCGAGTCTGTTACCCGTTACTTTATGTTACTATTTCATTATGTTCTGGGGGCTCGATGTTTAATCAATCAATCAACCATGCTAATGTTATTGTTAAATAATAATTTGCTGATAAGGCACCGGCAGGAGGCCCTGTGTGGTTTTGAGGCCTGCTAGTGTCGACCCTAATAGGAAAAGGGTCTTGTCTACTGATCCATGATGAGCGCACTACCCGCATGTGGGAAGCGAGTATGGGCGCCCCCCTCAATTTGATTCGATTCGCATCTCGTCCAAATCGCCTCATGTAGTTCGTGTTTTCCATTTGCCGCATGCATGTTTTTGCGAGCCCAGCGCATGGTGGAACTTTCGTAGTCGGCATATAGGGGGACACGTTCTTAGAGTGCTATGAGGGTCCATTTTCTTCTGGGCTCGATTAGCCGTGCGCCCAAGGTGCTTTGGGCTTGATGCGGAGAAGAGTTGAGTTGTGTTGAGTGCCCCGCTTGGTGGAAGGGCCTTTCCATCTGGCGGGTTATTCATACGTGTACGGCCAAATTGGTGCAACCCTGCAGGGATAATCTTCTCGAGAAGCCGTGTTTTCCGCGGTTATGGTTAACTTGGTGAAAGTACTGGCTAACAAGTACTCAGGACAACTTAAACCTAATGATCCACAATCTCACACCCAATGATTAACAACTTGACTAGTAATAGGATTATTGACATAACAACTTGATTCATCTTTAATCCAACTGTGTGAGTTATCCTCGGATTGCTTCTTTGGATAAGGGGCGAGATCCAGGATGGGTTTGTTCGATGTTATCTTTCAGTTGGTTACAATACTCGATCTTATCTCCTTCCTGTTAGCTGGAAGTGGTAGAATCTCTGTAGTTGGTTAGCGCAGCCAGTTGCAGCATCTTTTATATCCCTTTTCCTTCCGTTGAACCCAAGGCATCTGTGCTTGGTGTTGACGGGCTACACTTTGGTGAACTGTGAGTCTTGCTTGCCAGTACGTCTATGTACTGACCCCTTTGGGGCTGTGGTTTCCGCAGACTACGCTTACGAGGATCCCAGTGACGGCTACTACGTGGAGTTTGACGAGGCTGCTGACGAGTAGGTAGCGGACCCGGGCAGGATCCGAGACTACGTGGATGGGCTCCGTCTTTATTTCAGTTTCCGGCTTCTTAAGCCTATTTGGATTTGTCTGTACTCAGACCCTTTGAATGCTTCCGCTGAGATGTAATGATGTTATGTTGGGACATGTGTCCTCTGGATGATTGTATTTGCTATCTCTGCTCTAGTGAGAGCTATTTGCAACTTATTTCAATCTTTTGTGTCTTAGAGATATGTTGTGCTATCATTCTGTTACAAACCGTTGACGTACCATGTGTGTATGGTATGAAGTACGTCAATGGTAGTGTCCTGATTTCTATGGGATGGTTTACGTCAACGCTGAACAGATAGGGGTTGGTTGTCACACATACGTGTGTTGGCCTACTCGTAAGAGGACGCGGGTGCCGGTAAGCCCCGTAATCCAATCTACTACTGTTCAACGGAACGGCGAGTATCCTTTAGAAGTCCGGGTGCGACAACGGTGTGACCGCCAGAAACTTCATCATTGACGTAGTCATGAGATATGGCGTTCCACACAGTATAATCACTGACAACGGGACAAATTTCTCTATTGGTGAGTTGGAAAAAGATTACCTACAAACGGGAATACGCCTAGACCTTGCATCGGTTGCTCACCCACAATCCAATGGGCAGGTTGAAAGAATGAATAGCTCAATCCTGCAAGGAATACGCCCAAGACTCGAATCTCCTCTTCATAGAGAAGCTGGAGCATGGGTAGAAGAATTACCTTCCGTGCTTTGGAGTATTCGAACGACGCGAAATAGATCAACATGGCAAACCCCATTTTTTTTGGTTTATGGCGCAGAAGCAATGCTTCCAACGGACATGCTCCATGATATCCCAAGAGTGCAGGCTTACGATGACTCGGATGCCGAATGTGCTCGACAGGATGCCGTCGATCTTTTAGAAGAAGAACGAGACCTTGTGCTTCGAAGATCCGCCATTTATCAGCAAGGATTGAGACGCTACCATAGTCGGAAAATCAGGCATCGATCTTTCAAAGAAGGTGACCTAGTGCTAAGATTGGTGCAAGAAATGAAGCACAAGTTAGCCCCAGTCTGGGAGGGACCATTTGTCATTAGCAAGGCTATGAAAAATGGATCTTATTATCTTGTAGATATTCGAGACAAGGAAGATGATCCCAAGCGTCCGAATCGCAAAAGAAAGAGAAAGATAGATCTTGAGCTAGGAGAGACAAAAAGGACCTGGAGCATCCAGCAGTTACGCCCCTTCTACACTTAGTTCAATTTCTATGTATACATCTTTGAGATCATGAAATAAAGTTGTCGGAATTCATGCATTACTGTTTTATCTGTTTTCATACAAAGCATAAGTCTTCCTTATCTATTTCCCAATGATCTTATAAAATACTCAGTGTTAACCCAAATTGTGCTTGCGTGCTCGGAGTTAAAAAACTGAATGATTTTCAGCCTAGGGAGACTTAAGGAAACCCAGATTGTGCCCGCGTGCCTGAGTTTCATGCAAAATTCCTTACTTTTTCTCTAAGTATTATCTGATTGTTTTTATGTTGGGTCACTGGAGCTAGTAAGTAAAAATGCCTTTAGTATGATCCATGTTTCCGAGTTTGGACTGATTGGTTGTACCCAGTCACTTGGCATGAAGATTAAGTACTATCGAGCCATTTCAAACACTAAGGACAGTTAAGGCATATGAACCAGAGAACTTAGAAGATAAAGAAATAAAAACCCGGAAAACTTGCAAAGACTTAATAATTAAACTGCAAAAGCGGAGTACTTGTTTATACAAAGGAATAGAAAGCATTATAATAAAGTTTACATTGTAAGAACAATAATGCTTCTATTTTTTCCCATCTCCTATTCAGGTCCAGGCAGCTTCTTCAGGCATCCGACTCTTCCTCCCTGCTGGATTCGTCGGGAGTTGTCGGGATTGCTTCTTCCGGGTAGAAGGTGGAGATGTTCACCATGTTGGCAATCTTCGTGGCGTGACCTTTGAATTCATCAAAGATCCTGGCACGTTGACCTTCCGTGTATCCCTGAGGAATGCCGGAAGCCACACGCCAAGATTTGGCAGTAAGGTAGTGCATGCGCATGAGCCCAAGGGCCATGCGTGCACCACCGCGATCCGCAGAACGGAGCATGGACTCCTTGCGATTCACCACCTCCATGATAACTTCCGGAAGTTTTTCAACTTCCGAGAACTCCCCAGATTTGGCGGGAACATACTTATTAATAAGTAACATTCCCGCAGGCTTGATCGCGGTGAAGACCTTCCCGAAAGCCCGGATTCTTTCAATCCGGGTAAGCTGGGAGTTACCTCCTGTTTCAATCAGCACACAAGTGTTAGAAAAAACAGGAGAAGAGAAAACAAGGAAAATCCGGTAAAAGGCAAAGTAACTTACCGAGAAACCGGTCCATCTCGGTGCCTTCCTCAAGGCGCTGGTTCAAGGCGTTCTCCAGATCCCGGATGGTGGCCTTATCTTTCTCGGCCTGGCTGTAGGCCTTAGACTAGGCAATGCCAACAACTAGTTGGCTGGCCTCCAGGTCCTTCTAGAGCTTCACAGTCAACTTGTGAAGATCCAGGTTCTCGCGGCGGAGGTTTTCGGCGCTGCCGGCATCTTCAGCAATTTGTTTGGCTTTTGCCAAAGAAGCTGAAAAGCAAGTAAAGGAAGAGTTAAAAACTCAGAAATCTACTTAGAAAAAATCACAACTGAAAGCAGCGAAATTTTTACCTGCTAATTCGCTCAGCTTTTGCTGAGTGGATGCCAGTTCTGCCTCCTTATCCTCAAGAATGGAAAGAAGGGTTTTCACCTCCTTGTTCTTGATAGTAAGTTTGTTGAAAACTTCCGAGTTGATGTTCTCAGCAGTTTGCTGAAACACGGAAAAGAAACAAAAAAAAACAAGCATAACAATGAAAAAATCATTAAGACAAAAGTATACATTTGACTTATTGCTTGGGGGCTATATATATTACCTGGCTCATCTTGGTCAGGTTTGCCAAGTTTTCATTGAATTCTTTTGCATAGTCGGCAAAAAGAATCCCAACATGGCAAAGGCTGTCCTGGATGACCTGCCGAGGTGAAAACACGAAGTTATTCCTTACAACAAGCCCGCCTTGCGGCCAAGGACGGATCAGAGGTGCTGGAGCGAAGAATTTGGTAGCCCACGGACGAATGTATCTGTGTTCGTCAAACGGTTCTTGCTTTACCTTAAAGTCTCTGTCAAAAGTCGGAATGGATTCCTCCTCAGTTGTACGAGAAGGGCCACCCATTTCCGGCACCCACTACCAAATTCCGCGCGATCAGGGATGTTTCAATACCGTTGCGGATGGGCTCCAAACCGTCGCTAATGGCAATCCGCGACGGTTTGCTCGACAGAATGAAAACGTATCAGATCGACTGTCACGGACGATTCCGCGACGTTTATATGAACACTAAACCATTAAGGCTATCCGCAATGTACAGCAAATCGTCGCCACCAGTTGGGCCGTCCGGACTAGGCCCAATAAGCATTAACGTTTTTATTTCGTCGCTATGAGGCGACACGTGGCAAACGAGTTTCTAACGGTCGTTATCGTAATCAGCCGACGTGGCTAAACGTTTAGTCAACATAAGCAAAACATGGGAACATTTTTTTAGTCACCAGTCTTGACCAATGAGGCGAAACCATATGGACCAATCGGAATACGCCACATGGAAACAAAATGGTGCCACGTTGCCTTCTTCTGGGACGAAATCGGTTCGTCCCGGGCTACCCAACGACGTTTTTTCCGTCGCGAGTCTCGACCAATCAGGCGAAAGCATGTGGACCAATCAAAATACGCCACATGGAAACAAAATAGCGCCACGTCGCCTTCTGGGACGAAATATGCTCGTCGCGGGATACCCAGCGACTCTTTTTTTTCGTCGCTAAACTCGTGGCACGTGCACCAACAAAATGGTCAACGTCTTTTCCATGACATTTTTTTCCGTCTCGGATTTGGGTGATGTCATCACCGTGCCGGGGACGTTATTTTACGTCGTCTAATCGCCCACTCATAGTAGGCCACGTGGGCTGGGCATACATCGCCACGTGTCGGTATTTGCCTTGACGAATTTTTACGTTACGTTACTATGATGTCTGTTTTGGTGCTATTTGGGTGGTTACATCATCGTTATAATTGCCAATTGCACATAGGCAGAAAAAAAACACATAACAGGCATCAAATACTTAGTTTTTCTCACAGAATATCAAACCAACATATAGAACCACAGTTTCAAGGACCACGAATCTGCTCAGCCAGCATCTCAAGTAGGGCAACTCCTTCTAGTTGAGATTTCTTTAGCGCAGCTTGTTGCTTCCGAATCTCTTCCATATCAACTACAAACTTCATCCTCAGTTGCTCGGATTCTGCTTTCGCCGTCCTCATATCAGCAATTGTTCTGCGCACATTCACATCAAGCTGTGGTTCAGGCTCAGACTGTGAAAGACATGATTCCACACGGACCTTCTTTGAGAAAGTATGCTTTCCACTCTTCGGCATGACAACTTCACTATCATCCTCGTCCTCAACCTCTGAAGCAGATCGAGTCATCACCCTTTTCTTGCTTGCCTATCAAGCATGCAAAGAAAATAGATGAAAATAACAGATAACAAGAATGTACAGAACATAGATGAAACTAGCAAATGACAAGCATGTACAAAAAATTGATGAAAGCAAGCAGATTATAGTCAAACAACGGTGTGTGTCATGAACTAGCTGATGAGAATCATAGATGAAACAACAGGTGTCAAGCATGTGAGGAAGATAGATGAAAATAGCAGATGACAAGCATGTACAAAAAATTGATGAAAACTAGCAGATTATAGTCAAACAACGGTGTGTGTCATGAACTAACTGATGAGAAGCATAGATGAAACAGCAGGTGTCAAGCATGTGAGGAAGATAGATGAAATTAGCAGATGAAAAGCATGTATAAAAAATTGATGAAAACTAGCAGATTATAGTCAAACAACGGTGTGTGTCATAACTAGCTGATGAGAAGCATAGATGAAACAGCAGGTGTCAAGCATGTGAGGAAGATAGATGAAAATAGCAGATGACAAGCATGTACAAAAAATTGATGAAAACTAGCATATTATAATCAACCAACTGTGTGTGTAATGAACTAGCAGATGAGAAGCATAGATAGAATAGCAGGTGTCAAGCATGTGAGGAAGATATATGGAAACCATGTTGAAATGACAACAACAACAACCTTAATTACTATAAGTGGGTTTCATGGCCTTAATTAGCTTGCCAAAACTTCTTATAGTATGGAATAGAGTAAGTAGCACAAAATATATGGCGCCACATTGATCAAACAGTTCAACACAAGATAAGAAAGCTGCACCCTAGTTGTTGCGATATCATGAAAGAATGTTGAGCTACCGGGTTAGGGAATAACCTGCCGCTCATTGTCCACGCTGGATTGTGATTGATATGACACGACTCCTTCAGTGGCATCTGATTGCTCTTCAACATCATACACAGGCATGTACTGAGATCCAGAGTCTTGCTTCTTGGTCTTTTTTGGGGGGTACAGTAAGACATGAAAGAAAACTTGCTGGCTTTACGCCCAGTTCGTGCATCTTTGCATTGTTTGCCATGATAGTTCTGGCACGCTCTTTTTTTCAATGGGGGTGTAGTGGCGATCCTAGCATGAATAAAGAACTAAAAGTAAAGTACAAATATAACGCTTCATAAGAACCTAATAAAGCATAAATAATTAAGGCACTCATCTTGTAAGAACAGTCCAGTGCAAGTAATATAAATTCTGATCCTAACTAAGACTGATAGGATCACAATCAAAGTGAAATTAAACCTAATACGTAGTATACAAGCTAGATTGATGCAAATGAGCAAAGTTTTACCAAGCAAGAAGGCCCCCCTTCCTATTTCTGTTACAAGAAACCGTTTAGAGAGATTTATTGCATCAAATATTAGCAGTATAATTAGGATAATAATGATGCATCGAACATACGATTAAAAAGACAACCAATTTAGAAAGATTAACTGCATCGAACATAAGCAGGATAATAAGGAAGCATCAAACATACAATTAAATAGACAAAAGCAATTTAGAGAGAATAGTTGCCTGCATCTTTAGGGTTTTCTGTCTTGCTGAGTTTCTCGCCTTCAATCTTCACTCGTTTCAGCGTGCTTGCAGACATTGACGGTGATGTTGTGGCGAGGTTGGAGACGAGGTGGCAGATCTGGATGTACGGCGAGGTCAGTGGCGAGGTGGCTGACCGGTGAGCACGGCGTCGAGGTGGCAGACCGGTGAGCACGACGCGAGGTGGAAGATAACGTACGGCGAGGTTTGGAGACGATGTGGTAGACAGGCGAGCACAACGGCGAGGTGGCGGATCTGTACGGCGAAAAGGCCGCTGATGTGGCAGATCTGGAGGGTGATCTCGACGGTGACGAGGGAGTTCTGGCAAGCGAGCTAGACGGCGAGGTGTGAGACCGGGGGAATAGAGGATCTGTTTTGGGAGGACAAGGGGGAGTGGATATTTCGAAATAGTGGCTTTCTCTTTCAGCGAGAGGGCCGATCGAGCAGATAAGGCAGGGTTTCGGAACGATTACAGAAATGCCCTCCAGGCAAAGGTTGCCAGTTGTGTGCGGGAGGGCTGAGAAGTAAATTATCCTTGCACGAAAAAATTTGGGCGGGTTGTCCTGGCGCGAATTTTTCGGAGCGACGCGAAATTTTGGCGGAACTGCGGACAACTTTGCTAGCCGTCCGATGATGATGGGTGGCTTACAAAAATTGAGCATTTATGCAATTATTTAGTACTAAAGATTGTGAAAAAATCCCGAAAGTATTTACATAAAATCCTGGAAAGGGTCAATTATGTGGAATACTACTACATGTTGATTGGTGGCTTGAACTTTGCTAGCCGTTGGATGCTAGTCAACATTTTTGTCTACACCTATCACCGGTGTCGGAAGGGGGTAGACCAATGTTCTTTTTTTGCTTGGTTCTGTTAAGTTCGGCCATAGTTACATGGATAACCCAAATCTCGATCTACTTGTAATAAGATTCCCTCTAGTTCTCCTAAAGAAACCATAGCCATGATGGGGGAAAGACGGAACTATCGTTCTGGACCCTCTACATGAGTCGGAAGGGGGTTGAAAATTGGAACCAATTTCTTGGTTTTGTCAGTTTAGGCACAAGGAACACCCAAGACAATGGTAGTTCCAACCTCTTGGCAAGATTTCCCCAGTTCCGTCAGATCCGGGACTTTCGTGCTCTAAGTAGTCCTCGCACATGCTGAGAGAATCTGACGCTGGTGAAGTGCGCCCTAACACAAAGAGCGAGGGAATCTTGCGCATCCAAGACCCATGACACACTCTAACACACATGGTATGTCATACGCTAGGATTTGGTGGCATTAGGATGATCCGGAGCCCCCTCTCCGGAGAAACCATAGCCCCGCTGTGAAAAAAGACGAAATTGCCGTTCTAGCCCCTCTACGTGAGCCGGAAGGGGATTGCAAAGTGGAACCAATTGCTTGGTTGTGTTATGTTAGGCCCAATGAACACCCAAGACAATTGTAGGTCCTACCTATTGGCAAGATTCCCCCAGTTCCGTCAGATCTGGGAGTTTCGGGCTCTAAGTAGTCCTCAAACTCGCTAGAGAGAATCCGACGCCGGTGAATCCCTAATACTGGGAGCGAGGGAATCTTGGGCATCAAAGACCCATGCCACACTATAACACACGTGGTATGACATACGATGGGATTTGGTGGCATTCAAACGATCTCGAGCCCCCTCTCCGGGGAAACCATAGCCCCGATGAGGAAAAAGACGGAATTGTCATTCTGGCCCCTCTACGTGAGCCGGAAGGGGGTAGCAAAGTGGAACCAATTGCTTGGTTGTGTTAGGTTAGGCCCAAGGAACACCCAAGACAATGGTTGGGCACACCGTTTGGTAAGATTTTCCCAGTTCCGTCAGTTTTGGGAGTTTCGGGTTAATCCTGGAACCGGCAGAGAGAATATGACACCGGTGAGCCCTAACACAGAGAGCGATGGAATGTTGGCCATCCAAGACCTATGACACACTCTAACACACATGGTATGGCATAACATGGGATTTGGTGGCATTCAGACGATCCGGAGCCCCCTCTCCGGAGAAACCATAGACCCGTTGTGGAAAAAGACGGAACTGCCGTTCTGGCCACTCTACATGAGGCGCAAAGGGGTAGAAAAGTGGAACCAATTGCTTTTTTGTGTTAGGTTAGGCCAAAGGAACACGCAAGACAATGTTGGTCCCACCTGTTGGCAAGATTCCCTGAGTTCCGTCGGTTTCGGGAGTTTCGGGCTCTAAGTAGTCCTTGAGCACGCTAGAGAGAATCCGACGCCGGTGAAGCCCTAACTGAACGAGAGGGGGAATCTTGGGAATCCAAGACCCATGACACACTATAACACACATGGTATGGAGCACCTTGGGATTTGGTGGCATTCAAACGATCTAGAGGCCCCTCTCCGGAGAAACCATGGCCCCGCTGGGGAAAATACGAAACTGTTGTTCTGGCCCCTCTACGTTAGGCGGAAGGGGGTAGCAAAGTGGAACCAACTGCTTGGTTGTATTTTGTTAGGCCCAAGGAACACCAAAAAAGGGTAGGGCCCACCTCCTGGAAAGATTCCCGCCATTCCGTGAGATCTGGGAGTTTCGGGCTCTGAGTAGTCTTGGAACCCGTGAAAGAGAATGCAGCGCCGGTGAAGCCATAACACAAAGAGTGAGGGAATCTTGGGAATACAAGACCCATGCCACAATATAACACATATGTTTTGGCATACCCTAGGATTGGGTGGGAATTCAGACGCTCCGGAGCCCCTCCCCGGAGAAACCCTAGGTCTGTTGTAGAAAAAGAAGAAACTACCGGTCTGGCCCCTCTACGTGAGCCGGAAAGGGGTAGCAAAGTGGAACTAATTGCTTGGTTATGTTATTTTAGGCCCAAGTAACACCAAATAAAATGGTAGGACCCACCTTTTGGCAAGATTCCCCCTATTTCGCCAGATTCGGGAGTTTCGGGCTCTAAATAGTTTTGGATCCCGCTAGAGAGAATTCGACGCCAGCGAAGGCCTAACACACAAAGAGAGGGAATGTTGGGCATCCAAGACCCACGACACACTATAACACACATGGTATGGCATACCATGGGATTTGGTGGTATTTAGATGATCTAGAGCCCCTCTCCGGAGAAACCCTAGCCCCGCTGGGAAAAC
This sequence comes from Alopecurus myosuroides, assembly GCA_028641055.1. NCBI lineage: Eukaryota > Viridiplantae > Streptophyta > Magnoliopsida > Poales > Poaceae > Alopecurus > Alopecurus myosuroides. Next base: position 290,997,401 of record CM054059.1, read on the forward strand.
AGACGGAACTGCCGTTCTGGCTCCTCTACGTGAGCCGGAAGGGGGTAGCAAAGTGGAACGAACTTCTTGGTTGTGTTAGTTTAGGCCCAATGAACACCCAAGACAATGGTAGGACCCAGCTCTTGGTAATATTCCCCGAGTTGCGTCAGTTCCGGGAGTTTCGGGCTCTAAGTAGTCTTGGAACCCGCTAGAGAGAATCCGATGCCGGTGAAGCCCTAACACAGAGAGAGAGGGAATCTTGGGAATCCAAGACACACAACACACTATAACACACATGGTATGTAATACCATGGGATTTGGTGGCATTCAGACGATCTGGAGACCCCTCTCCAGAGAAACCATGCATAGCCCCGCTGGGAAAAAAAGACGGAACTGCCGTTCTGACCCCTCTACGTTAGGCGGAAGGGGGTAGCAAAGTGGAACCAACTGCTTGGTTTTATTCGGTTAGGGCCAAGGAACACCCAAAAAAATGGTAGGACCCACCTCTTTGAAAGATTCCCCCAGTTTCGTCAGATCCGGGAGTTTCAGGCTCTAAGTAATCCTGGAACCCGCTAGAGAGAATCTGACACCGGTGAAGCCCTACACAGAGAGAGCGAGTGAATCTTGGTAATACAAGACCCATGCCACACTCTAACACACATGTTATACCATACCATGGGATTTGGTGGCATTTAGACGATCCGGAGCTAGCCCCCCTCTCCTGAGAAACCATAGCCCCGCTGGGAAAAAGACAGAACTGTCGTTTTGGCCCCTCTACTTGAGCTGGAAAGGGGTAGAAAAGTGGAACCAATTGCCTGTTTGTGTTAGGTTAGGCCCAAGGAACACCCAAGAAAATGGTTGGGCCCACCTGTTGGCAAGATTCCCCGAGTTCCATCAGTTTAGGGAGTTTCAGGCTGTAAGTAGTCCTGGAACCCGGCAGAGAGAATCTGACGCGCCGGTGACGCCATAACAGAGAGAGAGAGAGAGAGAGAGAGAGGGAATCTTGGTCATCCAAGACCCATGACACACTATATACACTCACATTTTATGGCATACCATGGTGTATTTGGTGGCATTCAGACGATCTGGAGGCCCCTCTCTATAGAAATCATTGCCCCGCTGGGAAAAAGACGGAACTGCCATTTTGGCCCCTCTACGTGAGCCGGAAAGGGGCAGCAAAGTGGAACCAATTACTTGGTTGTGTTAGTTTATGCCCAAGTAACACCCAATAAAATGGTAGGTCCCACCTCTTGGCAAGATTCCCCCCATTCCGTGAGATCTGGGAGTTTCAGGCTCTAAGTAGAACCCGCGAAAGAGAAGCCGGTGAAGCCATAACACAGGGAGTAAGGGAATCTTGGGAATCCAATACCCATGACACACTCTAACACACAAGTTATGGCATACCGTGGTATTTTGTGGCATTCAGACGGTCCCCAGGGCCCTCTCCAGAGAAACCATAACCCCGCTGGGAAAAAGACGGAACTACCGTTCTGGCCCGTCTACATGAGCCGGAATGGGGTAACAAAGCAGAAAAAATTCCTTGGTTGTGTTAGGTAGGTCCCACCTCTTGGCAAGATTCCCCCCATTCCGTGAGATCTGGGAGTTTCGGTCTCTGAGTAGTCCTAGAACCCGCGAAATAGAATGTGGCGCCGGTGAAGCCATAACACAAAGAGTGATGGAATCTTGGGCATCCAAGACCCATGCCACGATATAACACACATGGTTTGGCATACCCTAGGATTGGGTGGGAATTCAGACGCTCTGGAGCCCCTCGCCGGAGAAACCCTAGGTGTGCCGGAGAAAAAGAAGAAACTGCCGGTCTGGCCCCTCTACATGAGCCGGAAAGGGGTAGCAAAGTGGAACTAATTGATTGGTTGTGTTAGTTTAGGCCCAAGTAACAGAAAATAAAATGGTAGGACCCACCTATTGGCAAGATTCCCCCTATTCTGTCAGATCCGAGAGTTTCGGGCTCTAAATAGTTTTGGAACCCGCTAGAGAGAATCCGACGCCGGCGAAGGCCTAACACACAAAGAGAGGGAATCTTGAGCATCCAATACCCATGACACACTATAACACACATTTTATGCCACATACCGTGTGATTTGGTGGTATTCAGACGATCCAAAGCCCCTCTCCGGAGAAACCCTAGCCCCGCTGGGAAAAAAGACGGAACTGATGTTCTGGCCCGTCTACGTAGCCGGAAGGGGGAAGTAAAGTGCAAGTAATTGCTTGGATGTGTTAGGTTAGGCCCAAGTAACACCCAAGACAATGGTAGGTCCCACCTCTTGGCAGGATTCCCCCTGTTTCATCACATACGGGAGTTTCGGGCTCTGACTAGTCCTTGAATCCGCCAGAGAGAATCCGACGCCGGTGAAGCCATAACACACCGAGTGAGGGAATGTTGGGCATACAAGACCCATGTAACACTATAACACACATGGTATGTCATACCATGGGATTTGGTGGCATTCAGACGATCTGGAGCCACTTCTCCGGAGAAACCATAGCCCCGCTAGGTAAAAAGACAGAACTGCAGTTCTGGCCCCTCTATGTGAGCCGGAAGGGGGTAGCAAAGTGGAACCAAATGCTTGGTTTTGTTAGGTTAGGCCCAATACAATGGTAGGGCCCACCTCTTGGCAAGATTCCCTCGCTTCGCTGGAACATTGATCAGTTGACCAGAAGTCAACCTTTTGGTCTACCCCTATGACCAGCGTCGGAAGGGGGTAGACCTCAATACTATTTTGCTTGGTTGTGTTAGGTTAGACCTAAGCTACATTAATAACCAAAATCTAGCTATACTTTTAACAATATTCCCTCCGGTTCGCCCGAATGGGGGAGCATCGACGGTTCGAGACCTATAAGTGTAGTGCATAACCTTCCTATGTGATGTCGGTGCAACCAGTCACACCTATGGGTAGTATATTGGCCCCTCCCCACCTCGATCCCAGCACAGGTTTATAAGCAATCTTAGTGCCCCACCATGGTTTACGTAGGATTCCGACACTTTAGACCAGAAGTCAACCTTTTGGTCTACCCCTATGACCACGTCGGAAGGGGGTAGAACACAATACTATTTTGCTTGGTTGTGTTAGGCTAGGCCATAACTACATTAATAACCAAAAATCTAGCTATACTTTTAACAGTATTCCCTCCGTTTTCCCCGAAAGGGGGGCATCGAATGTTTATAACTAAACCGGAGTAGTACATATATATTAGTAAGTATAGATCATTACATTCTAATTAAAAATACGGCGGAAAATATAAATTAGGCTTAAACTATCCTAGACGACGGTCCGGCCGTCCTCCTCGTCGTCGCTAGCTGCCATGCTGGCCTGGTCATCGTTCGGCGCCATGGACTGTGCACGCGTCGGAGCACGCGTCCCGTCGGAGTAAATGGCGGCGACATGCAAACCGCAATGACCCTGGCGACGCTTGGGGAGACGGGAAGTCTGTATACCGCGTTAATGCTAGGCGTGCGGCAGAGGCGAAGCACAGTCCCGACGCCTGGTGCAGGTCGCGTCCCATCGTCGCCATTACGCGCCACAGGCTAACCACCACCTGCACGACGCCGTGTGCATGTCCAAGACGTGTGAATGTGAGGCGTGTTGGCACGTAACCACATGTTCGTCACCTAGGCTATATACACATGGTAGTTGTGTTGACACGTACCATTATTTGTAGTGAACTTGGCAAAGGTTGGTACCATGTTTCGCAAGCAAACACGTGCCATATCGTTTTGTACGCGTACACGTATAAAACGGTATCCTCTTTTCTACATGTACGATAGAGCCTTTGATATTCGCTGACTTGGTGGGGTGAGCTTTGTGGTGAATTTGGGTCACTGATTGGTGGCCCCACTGCGTCCCAGGCCCCACTTGCCAGTGACTAAATGTCACATCATTCTATGTTGACTAAGTCAGCCGGCGCGTTCCCACCATGCATGCATGCACACACGACATGGCGACCAGTCGAAACGGGGCGGCCTCGAAACGGCACTTCGTATATAAAGCTCCTGCCGCATCGCCTCTCTTCCTCATCCATTCTACCCCCATTTCTAGCAAAAAAAAAACACTCCGCATCGTCTCCCAACCCTCCTTCTCTCCCAACTGCCAAGCGCACAGCCGCGAGGCGGTTCCGCAGAATGGAAGGTTCACAGCACGAGAACGACGGCGTCGTCCCTTCTGTTGTTGTCGCCGCAGGAGCCGCCCATGGCGCTTCTAGTTCGTCGCAGCCGCAGGATGTCGTCGCCGCCGCAGGTTTGTCGGCCGGCCATGGCGCTTTGAGTGCACCGCCTGCTTCTGCCGCGGTGGAGGCGCCTGCTGCTTTCCCTCTCCTGGCAGATCTGGGTGATCCCTACGGGGATTACCCGGCGTTCGACGAGGATGTCGACGACCAGGACTCTGAGGTATCTATGTCCAGGCCGGCTTAGTTTATTGTCAAAGATCCAGGATTTGTGCATGACTGCACGCAAGTTCGGAATTCTAGTGTTTGTAGTTGCATGCATAGTTTGGTTTTTTTTTGTAAAGTTTGGGCTTCTGGTGTTTGCGGTTGCATATGTTCTTTAGGGGTTCGAGGTTTTTTGTATTCGGGATTAAAAGGTTTGTAGTTGGATCTGTACCTAGGGATTCGAGGGTTTTTTGTACACGCAAGTTCAAGATTCAGAGGTCTGCTTGCATCTGTACTTAGAGACCAAATGGAAAAACATTGTAGAAAAATAGACATGTACTAGACACTAAATTGACAATATAGATGTCCTGCTGTGAAACTAATAACATCTATGCATGGATATTTTTAAATGATCTTCTATATAGAGTTATGGATGATCAAATATAGATGAGAGTTGATTCAGGGGCTGTAGTTGCATCTGTACTTAGGGGTTCGCAGGTTTTTTGTATTTTACTGATTCAGAGGTTTTAGTTGCATCTGTTCTTATGGCTTCTAGTTTTTTGTGTGCATGTTAGCATGCATGTGAGTTAGAGATTCTACGTTTTTTGGAGACAATTTCAATTTGTGTAGTTATTTTTCCTCGCAAACACTCTTGACACATTATGAATTTGTTGCAAAATCACATATTGTACCCCGTGCATGATAATTACTTGATCTAGTTTATGCATATAATTAAAGAATGATTCTTGTATGATATTTTTGATCTGGTAAGGTATAATAACATGTCCTGATTAGAATATTAATATGTTGAATGTTATCTTAGATCATCAATGAATTCCTGATGTGTTATTATCTGTTTTTGTGCATTAGTTCACCAAATATATATAGTGGAGACTGTAATATTATAAAATTTGACACATTTTTCTCAACATTGATGTCCTCTTTATGGCGCATCTGCTAAATAAGTTACTTGACGAAGTGTATACAAATAAATGAAGAACTACTATTTCTTTATGTTCTTTGTGATCTGGTTAGGTATATTACTCTTTTGCAAATAAGATTGTGTTGCTAACTTTTGTTTTATTGCAAATTTGCAGGAAGAAGATCTGGAAGTCGGCTCGAGTGAGGATGATAGGGCTGCGAAGAGCAGATATGTCCTGAGGAAGCTGCAGGCGGGCACCATTCGGTACCGTCGTCATGGCAACTTGTTCTGCCCTTTCTGTGTTAGAAAGGTAGCCAACGATCACAACAGCATGATCCGACATGCCGTCGGTGTGGGAAATGGCTTTGAGAATTGTGCGCCCCATGTTAGGGCGAAGCACGCTGCCTACAGCGTCTTCTCGAAGAAGCTGCTTGCGCAGGATATCATCGCAGGTCGTGCGGCACCTCCTCCTCGGCCTTTCTCCAACGAGGACAGGAGGGCCATGAAGGATCGGAAGCGGGAGATCATGTTCCGCAGCTGGACTTCAACGAGGCCAGGAGGGCCATGAAGGCTCGGAAGCGGCAGAACATGATGTAGCTGCTGCTGGTGCGCTCGTTGTTGCAGCTGGCCCGCTGTGTTTGTGTTATTTCTTACTTCTGGTAGTGTCATCTGGTGTGTGCGTAGTAAGAACTTTTAAAGAACCTCTATCATGTTGGTATATAAGAACCTAATATGTATGTTATATTAGTATATGTTTCTTAACCCAATCATGTTTTAAGGATGTCAAAAAGACTTATTTGGCATGATTTAGTAATAAGTGGATGTGACAACTCATTGATCCGGTCGATCAATGAATTGTCACATCCCTATACTACTGGATCATGCCTAATAAGCCAATAGTTGGTGCAACATCACAAATGTGAGTAACAAGACTCGATCTTTGGTGTGTGGAAATGAGGCAACCCCTCCCCCCACCACTAGGCACTATCTTATTTTGCAATTATTTGCTAACTAAAATAAAGAAGAATCCGAAGAAGTGGAACAAAAATGCGATCAGATCCTAATTAAGACTATTTTCCTTTTGGTTATTTTTTTATTTATTTTTCAATCCGAAAACAAGAATAAATTATGACTAACAACCGCGCGCCAAGTCTCAACGGAATCAGCCTCACGCAGGGTCCCACTCGCCAGCGTCTACGCGCCAAATCTCCACCACACCGCGCTCCTCGCCCACTCGGCTACTCCTCCACTGAAGCGACCTCCACAGAAAGCCTCCACTTCTCCCTCCCGCCCCAAGGGCGGCTGCCATGGCTTCGCCCTCCCCCGTCCTCAGCGTTGTTCTCAAACAATGACTGGTAAGCCATGGTTCCCTCCCTTCCCCATCCTCAACCAAACGATGCGATGTAGGTTAGATGTCGGCAGATCTAGGTTTGATACCGGCGGATGTAGGTTAAATGCCGACGGATGTAGGCCATCGTTGATGTTTTAAGTTACCACCGGCCATGGATCTAGCTCACGCTACCGTTACAGGGCCCTCGGAGATCGTTTCCCCCACCCAGATGGAGATCGACCTGAACAAGGCCTCGGAGCTCGCAAAGCCCCCTGTTATTCAGATAGCCGAGGTAAATAGTATATAAATTAGTCCTGTAGCCAAATGTTCTCTTAAGATTCATCTATCTCCTTTCGCCTTCGTCGACACTTCTTTAATTTTTATTCTTTTCGTATTTGGATATAGGACCACAGTGCAGGCTGTGACTTCTGCAGCATGTCGCGTACTGAAATTCAGAAATTGGTGCAGCAGTCAGTTGAGACAATTCAGAAATTGGTGCAGCAGTCAGTTGAGACAATTGAATTTCGTCGTCTCTCTCAAGTTTGCAAGCTGGCTGATGATACCAGCGCTGAGAAGCTAATCTGTTTTGTTTGCTGCGAGGACAGGCTGGACAGGACGATGAAAGCTTCAAAAATGCTAGCACTCGAGTTGAAACTGCGGGAGCAAAAGAGAAGCTATATGATCATGCACGGCTTGGTTACTAAGCTTGATTCTGAGCTGAAGAGTGCGAAGAAAACTTTGAAAGTAGCCGAAGAGAAGTGCGACATGCTCCAGAGGGGCTAAGACACCCTGTTGGAGAGTGCGAAGGACACCAATGTGAAGTTGAGATACATTCTTAGTTTCTTACAAGATCATGGAATGAGGTAAAACTACTTTGATCTTTAATTAGATTATGTCAACCTGCAATGCTTGCCAATGAGTCTAGCCGTTATTCATTTCTCTGTTTTGTTGCATGTGCCGATGATTAAACTGGGCAATGCTAAAATCCAAAGGATTACTCCCCAGTACCTAGTAGCGTTTACACGGACATTGTTTGTTCATGCTCCCTGGTCCCGTGGAGCTTGACCCTTTGGACTTTTTTTGCAATGTATGTATGAGGCTTTCTTATTTTATGTTCATTCTTTGTTTTGTGTGCCGATGATTAAACTCTGTACCTTCTCTCGGTGAGATATTGGCACTTACCTAGTGTTGTGTACAACTACATTTGTTCTGCATCTTCCTTGGTAAGTGTTCGATGATCTCATTGATTTCTGTGTGGTTCTTTACTATGAGGCCCCAATTATGATTTTATCTGTAATGCATGAGCCATATTGGTTCTGCATATTCCTTGGCAAGTGTTCGATAATTTCATTGATTTGTGTGTCCTTCTTTACTATGAGGCCCCTATCTAGGCTTGGTTCTCTGTCGATGATTAATATGCAGCAATATCTCCAACAGTTTGCGTACCATAGAAAAAAGAGTGCCATATTTGTGTTTGATCAGAGTGCCGGTGATTAAACTGTGCAATGTTAAAATGCAGAGGGAGACTCCTCTAGACCTAGTAGCGTTTACAAGGACCTAGTAGCTTGTTTATGCCACCGGGTCAAGCGGTTTATCACCTCTGTACATGTGTCATTTGTACACGTGAGGCAGTTTTGTCACTCATATTTGTATGATTGGAAGTATATGTCGCGACCCCGGACCCAGAGATATACATACTGTTATGTGCTCCTAGCCATGGACTCACAAGGGCTCCAGGGTTACCAGCCCCGGCCGCAACAAACAACGGCAGGCAGACTGGATTCATCGGCACGTAGTCCGGATCCCCAGCCTACTACTCCTTGTATCCATGCTACTCATAACCAACTATGCATATCAAAGCGTCCACGAATCGTATGAAACTGAAGGAAACGGGACCAAAGCTATACAGAGCTGATATGTGTCCAGAAAGTGCAACAACAATCGAGGGTTACTAGGGTTACCTCGCCCCAGGCCGAATCACATCGGCAGGCGGGCTCGGACATGGATCATCGGCTCCACAACCCCTCGACTGCGACAACTATGCAGGCATAGCCAAAACTGTATAGCATTGAGCTCGAAACCAACAACCGATCAAAGCAACACTCTAGACATTGAAGCTTTATTAAACATGTGTTACTAGAGTATAGCTTTACAAACAGAGGTCACATGACCCAACATTACATTAGACAACAGAAGGTAAATTATGTTGCTAATCAACAAGAACCAAAAAGGCCTAAGAGGCCGCAACATAAGGCGACGTCCCAGCCCATAGATTCCAGGCTGCTACCTGGGAACCCCAAACTACTCATCGATGTCCATGTTGATTCACCACTGAAGTGAGGAACTCGACCTGAACCAAAATTAAGCAAACCTGAGTACAGGAGGTACTCAACAAGACTTACTTAACCTATTATATATCTGCTATCTTCAAAAAGGGTTTTATGAAGGCTGATTTGTGTAAAGCAATCTTTGTTTTGCAAGTTGAGGAAGGAATAGCACGTCTCATGGAGTATTTTGAAAACAGATGAGAAAGCTACTCAACTACTGAGATCATCATCTTCTTGTATTCCACCAAGTCCTTCTCATACCCACACTATCTCATGCTACGAGTATCACCCCTCTCGGCATCTCCGAGGAGGCACCCTTCAATCATGGTTAACAAGTTTTAGTCATTCAGTTGAGGTTATCTATGATCACATAATCCGTTGCCAAGTCGTCTGTAACCGTGGACACGGCTTCTCTAGGAGATTTATCCCTGCAGGGGGTACACTTTACCCACACGTACCATCCGACTCTTAACGCCACATGTACGCTCGTCCATGGAGCGCGGCAGAGGGTGGCTGGCCACGACCTTTACCTTGCTCGACCCTATCCATGAGTCAACCCAAACAGGGCCACCCCGTCAACAGGGAGTTGGCCACCTCCTGACGGCACTTGTTCTGTGAGTCGGGATCAAGATCCGTGTATGTCCATCACTTGTCCCGGTCACGCCCTAAGTTTTCTCCAAATCGTTTTCTGACTCACACGCAGATGGAAAGATCAAACTACGTGACTCATGGACGTGGCCAAACAAGTTAGTTAGTCGAGCGCGGTCTGTTAGGCCCCGCGTGTGGTTGCATGCTCAGTCTTGGCTTCGAAGGCGAGAACTCGCTCCTAGGGGCATGAACAGGACAAAACGCCACAACCCATTGTGGCCTCACATCCATGCCGTTATTTAGTCAAGTTATCAAAGATAGTACAATTCACAACAACCTGACAAAGTAGATTCACGTATTGACCAGATTCGTCAACCGGATGGATCAGATCACAACTAGGCATGGCTAAGCAAGACTCACAGGCTTTAACGAGGCGCGCACAATCAAACCTATAGCTGCTAGGAGCAGTGGATCAGGATATTTAGGCGATGGAGCAAGTATAGGAGAACTCTATCTAAGATCATAAATACTTTGAACCGCATGCAATATACGAGATCCCAAAACACTTCGAAAACCATATATGAGCAGATAAGAGGTTATGCTTGCCTTGGTTATAAGAAAACCAGATAAAGTCTTCAGGAATAAGTGCTTGACTTGTCGGTTAGGATCAAGTATTCGTCATTGGATGGTTGGCCTTCTCTTCGGAGTCACGTTCTACCGAGGGGGAAACAACACCGAAAGAGAAATAACAATCAACACATGGCATAGATGCAATGCTCAATATGTATGCATGAGCAAGTTAATGCACTGAAATAAAGCCCAAGAAAGGTTCAATGGGGTGCTAGGGTTCGTATGTTAGTTATGCAGTTTTACTGAGATTAGCCCGAAATAGACCCCGGAGGGGCAATTCAGACGATTATGAAAGTAGGTACAACTTAAAGTGCTCAAATGGGTTTGAAAACACCATAACTAGATTGCATTTGTCATTTTGAGCAATTTGATATATAACTTTTAATTTTCTGATTTTAGTGATTAAAAACTAATTTTTCTATTTTTAAATGAATTAACAACATTAAAATAAATGCTCATTTTTGTACTTTCTCAAATTTGTTTGAAAATGACATATTCAGATAGTTTACATTTTTCTGAACACTCCCATATTTTTATTTTATTTTTCTGATAAACATAATAGAAGTTATTCAGTTTATAGAATAAACCATTTTTTGGAATTATTAAAATACACAGAGGGGTCCACGTGTCATTTGTTTTGAATTTCTTTTTTTAAAAAGAAAAGCCAGATGGCGATTGGGGCCCACGGTGATGTCACCATGACGTCACCGTGACGTCATGGGCTGGCCGTTGTGTCTCTGCCACGGACCGATCGATCGATCGAGCATCCGATTCCCGAATCGGGAGAAAGCATGAGGTCGAGGAGGCCACCGTGAACACTACAGAGGCGGCACCGCCCGCTTTGCGTTGCCGGAGTTGCACCGGCGAGCGGAAACAATGGCGGCCGGCGATGGTCCTCGATGCGGCGGCGAACCAGAGAGCGGAGAAGGGAGTGGAGGCATCCACGAGGACCAGGAACTCACCAGGAGGGTGACGGTGTGGACAGACTTGCGAGACGGAGCCGGAATCGCCGACGGCAAGCAAAAATGGCCGGCGGCCGGAATGAGGGAGGCGACCAAATTCGTCGGCTTGGGGTCTTCTTGGGAGTCCTGGGTCGATGTAGGCGATGCAGGGACCGCTGCGCTTCTCCATGCTATCACGGAGGAGCTCCGGGGTGGTCCAAAACAACGGCGCCATGGCGGCTAACCCTAGCTAGGGTTTCGGCCATGAGGGCAACAGAGAGGGAGAGAGAGAGAGAATGGAGAGGATAGGGAGTGGGAGGAGGTCGGGGGAGTCCTTTTGCCCCTATCTACTCGAGGAGGGACGCGCGCACACGAGCAGGAGGTGGCGTCGGGTGGGTTGGACACACAGGTGCATCCTACTGTCCAAGGCTGAAGAAGACCAATTTTCACAAAACCCCCTGGAAAGTTTTGGAAATTGTAAAAGAGCCCTTCTGTCCTTTAAAACTGCAACAAAAACCATGTTTTCCGGGCCTTTTTGCGAACAGAAAATTTGGCAAAAATACATTATGAAAACCTTGTAAAAATTCCAACAAAACCATGTGTTTCTTTGGTGTATTTGAAATATTTTTCTGTACAAAATTTTGGAACCCATTTTAAGTACTTTTTGTGGGATTTTCTCAAACCATTTAAATTCCAAATTTAAATTGGTTAAAACATGATTTAAATTTTTGTTTTCATGCATGTATGAGATGAACACAACACCACACACCCTATTGTAGCAAAAAATTGGGATGTTACAGTATATCTGCTTCTTTTTTGTAGATGTGCTAAACATGTATGATGCTTTTCTACTAGTGTTTCTGTGGACGCGGTTTCGGAAAGTTCCAGTGGATGATGTGAACCTCTGGATGTGGCTTCGGAATACATGCTGGCATAGGAAAATATCCGTTGGATGATGTGAAACTGTGGATGTGGCTTCGGAGTGGATGTTGGCATAAAAAAAAGTTCTGGTTAGCTGTGGACCTGTTGTTGAACCTTTTGTGATGTTAATTTCAGTTAATATAAATCTCCTATGTTTCGGAGTGCATGTAACCCGGATGATGGCGCGGAACAGACATCAAAGAGGGGAGGAGGCAGTATATTAGTATTAGTACTAGGGTATCCATTGTTGCAAATGTAAAACCATGTCAATTCATTTCCATTTTGGAGTGCATTTTATAATTTAGATCTCCTATATATTCGGTAATTTGGTTGACACTCGCCACGTGGGATACCCGGTCAGCTCTCCTCTCCACTCCCAAACTATGGATAATGCAGCGGCTCCCCATACGGGCGCAGAATGCTCTCCTCTCTACTCCCAAACTGTCCGTTTGTGCCACACCTCTCTACTCCCCTCGTTGTGCGCAGATCCACCTGTACCATGTCTGGCCGTCGCGAGGAGGGCCGCCAACAGCAGATCCCCAGGTACTTTCCCCGGCGCAGCGTGCAAGACGCGGAGCGTGCGCGTGCCCGCGAGGCGTACCAGCGCGAGGTGCATCAGGCCAACTCGTCCCGCGCACCACCACCTCCGGCTCCACCCATCGCACCTTCAAACGTCGAGGAGGAAGAAGAGGAGGAGTATCTCTCTGTTGAGTTCCACAACGAGGCCTTGCAGTGGCCCCACATATAGGCGGGGATTTTAGCGTCCTTAGAGAGTTTCGCGGCAAAAGAGCTCCGGCAAGCGAGGCTCGCCCGACATTTCACTGTCAAGCTAGAGGCCGACACCGCGGAAGCGATCCGCCATTCGATGCAGAATGAAGATGCGGCGGCGCGGCGGCGCACCCATGGCTAGGACGCTAGGTCCGGTGTCTATCCTTTTCTTTTTGTGATTTGTTTCAGAAACGGGTCGTTCACTGTTAACTGTGATGATTTTGAAGATTATGTGCATGCTTAATTTCGAAGATTATGTGCATGCTTATTTACCGTGGATGACAAGTGGGGTTCAGGCATCAACTGGTCGGTCGTAGCCAGTCAGAGCAGTCAAACTGGGCAGGATGTGTGGCGCCAAGAAAAATTCGCGACGTTCTACGTGACTAGGCAAGTTTTGTCGAAGGCAACTGGGCTCTTAGTGGGCTACTGGGCCGGAGACAAAAATCCGCGACGTAAAACTAACAAAAGGTCGAGCAAAACCAGTCGGCGACGGACCAAACCAATACGTCGAGATCAAACTCCACTTTTCAGCCAATCGCGACGGAAACGCTCGACGTTATCAAAACGTTCCGCTAAAAACGTTCTGGATCGCACGGAATTTGGTAGTGACCGCCCTTTCCCTCGCATCCATCTCGGATGCAATGGGTTGGCTGTTCGGCAGGGGATACTCTTCCTCCCTTGCAGATTGGTTTTCTCCTCCTGGAGCAACTGGGGTATCAGGAGCTGCAGCAGGGGATGGATGCACCCCCTTGCCAGTAGCTGCCTTAGGTCTCTTCAGCTTCTTTGGCTTCAGAGAAGTAGGAGCAAGGCTGAAAAGGAAAGGAAGTAAAAGAAAATTCCGAGAAATCAGTTTTCCGAGAAAGTAAAATAACTCCTGCGACCAAAAGTAGAGAAAAACAGAAACCCAGATGATTACCTGGAAGTAGCAACGGGAATTCCGTCAAGTTCCACCACCGCTTAAGCAGTTGATGACTTCTTGCGTTTCCGACCACCAGAAAACTTGGCACGCATTGCGTCTAGTTCGGCATCAGTTGCAAGATCTTTGTCGGTGAGGTCGGCAAACTATGGAAAAAGAACAATATCCGACTAAGTCAGGAAACCTAAGAAAAATAAAAATCCGAGAAATTGCCCAAAGAAGAAAAAGTATTACCTTTGGGACGGGGTTGCCTTCATGGTACATCTCTCGGCTTTCTTCATATTGGTCGTGTGTGGCGACCAAATGATTAACCCGCTTTTTGAAGTCCCTCTTCGAGAATGCCTTGTCCGTCCCCCTCATGGTATCTTCCGGGCCTTTGTATTCACACAGAAGATGAGTTCGATACGCCAGAGGCTGGATACGTCTTCCGAACCAACACAAGACAGTGTCGGTTCCAGTAAGAGGAGGTTTGGAAGAGACGAGTTTCGCGATGCGCCGTTTGATTTTCATCAAATCATCCGGCAGGGTTTGAAATGCGTCCTCTACCCAATTATCTTGGGGAGTGGCAGCGCAATTGGTGAAAGGTGGAATCTCAGTTTCCTTTCCAGGAAACGGGATGTTTTGGTGGTAGAATAAGGAACCCGTCCAGAATTTGACGGATTCCGATGTTTTGATCTTGGGGAACCAATCCTCCCTGAATCTACGCAGGGTGAAGGATATGGTCCCGCAAGTCGGGAGTGCGCCCTCTGAGGGGTTTCGCTTAACCCCGAAGCAATACTGCCAGAAATCTAACCTAGGCTCTAATCCTAGATACCCTTCGAAGAGGGCCTGGAACCCGGCTAAATAAAGAATGAAGTTTGGAGGCAGATTGTGCGGTTGGATGTTGTAGTGGTTGAGAACTTGAAGAAAGAGGGCAGAATGCGGGATTCCCATACCTCGAGAGATGTGCGAGGTCAGGAGAACCCTTTCCCCGGCATTGGGCAAGGGATCGAATTCATCTTCTTCATGCCGCCATTTCCCCTTCACAATCAGCCCCTCCTTCTCCATTGTCAGAAGAAGGGCAGGGGCCAAGTTGCACCGGCTCCAATTGCCGGACATCTCGCCCTCGTCATCGGCTCCAGCGGCCGCAGCGGCGAGCTCCTCCCCGACGAGAAGGATTTTCTCTTCCGCCATTTCAGGGACGAGTGGCGGAGGCGGCGCAGAGGAAGAGGCGGACAGGTTCTCGGCCGCGAGAGGAGGATCCTCGCGGGCCTAGTCGCCAGAAGTTGATGATGCGGCTGGCGGCGATGCGGCTCGGAGAATCGAGCTGCGGGTCGATGTTGTTGATGATCTCGTCGATGTCGACGGAGACCGAGTGCTCCTCTGCGGCGTGCGGTGAGTCACCGGTGTCCATTCGCGGGCGGCGCAGTGAGGGTCTTGAGCTTCCGACGGAAAAGTTCCGGGAACGGTGCCGGACGTGCACGGGCTCTGCTCTCGCTAGGAACCTTGGCTCGAGGGCTATGGCGCTTGGGAGCTAGGAGGTGAATGGGAGCCGAAGAATCGCCGCAGGGATCGAGGGAGGCTATTTATAGCCGGAAAATCTTTGAGATGCGCTTCAACGACTCTTTGGACCGTTAGATCATCAACGCGTGTCACTCGCCGGACAATCCAGGCCTCGTTTCCCGCGAGAATCTGTCAAAGATACGTTTCAGGGTTTCACATTTGGAACCCAAACGTCCCTGACGTCAGCATGATTTTATTGCCGACGTAGGAAGTTCCTTCTCCACGAAGGCTCATGGAAGAGAAAGCCGGATTTTTACCGAAATCCGAGTTTCGTGTTAATGTATGATTTAAGGAAAAGAAGAATTGAGACGAAGAGCCAACATCTCTTGGAAATAATTCAAATTGACGAAAGACGGCGAATTGGAGTCTCAATCCTTCTTGGGAGCTACTGTCGGATTTATATCCATTAGGGGTATGTCCGGCATTGTCCTAAAGAGCCGGATTACCAGGGTGGCCTGATTGGTGATGGATCAAAGTCCATTAGGCGGCCCAGTAAGCTGACGCGCAGAAGCCGGATTCTAGAAGAACCCGGACCACGGCCCACGTGGTGCGGCTTGGAGTAGAAGGCGGATTCTTGCCTTCCGAGTTAGAAGCTTACCGTAGTCTTCTAGGTTTCCTTTCTGTAAGCCCTAACCCGGCTATCTATATAAAGACGGTTGGGAGAGAAGAAACGAGACAGACAATTAGCTAGAAGCCAACTCGCCGAGAATTGATCCTCGTCGAGTTAGCAAACCCAAACTCACATTGTACTCTGTATACTTCAGGCTTCAGCCCTGATTTAGTGAGATTGCAGGAGTAGGAACGCCTCCTAGTTGCAACGTACCAAACTTGGGTAAACTTTGGTGTCCCTGGTTGTCATACTACCACGTTCCCCCACGTCTCTACCCGTAGGCTCATGGCACCCCCGTCTATGATACCGACTACGATGTCTCGACAGTATGGGCTAGCTTCGGGGTTTTCCGGTCAGCCCAAGCGTTTGGGCTGATTTGGGGGTTCATGGTTGGGTGGCCTTTTTGTCCCGGGCAGTGTCCAGGCTGTCCGTTCGGGAATATAGGACATGTTTCAGGTGGGCGGTTAGAGATGCTCTAGCGGCTTGCTTGCATGATGCCTCTATAATGTCTCCAAATGATTTTTTTTACACTTTGTCCAGACCGAGGGGTGCGTGTGTCGAAGGATACTATCAGACTAGCCCTTGTCTATTTTCATCTCATTTTTATATTCAAAGACTTCGAAAGAGGGATCGAGGGATGGAAGCCGCTCGAGCTTAGACTATGCTCGCTCGGCCTCCCTTGACGGTGGTAGAGGACAGACCCATCAAAACTTGGCCTCGCCCATGGCAGAAAGGTGGCGAAAACATAGACGGCAATGGCGGCGCGAGGACAGGGGACGACAAAGGCATCGTCGAAATAGAGCCGTAGCAGCGATGATTCTGTTGGGAAATGAAGGTTCAGGTACAAGAGAGATGAGGGTGGGAGGGGGTGAATGGGTCGCTGCCAAGCGGGGCCTGCCTGCTGATGACGTCAGAACACATGCTCGTTGGGAGACCCCAAGAGGAAGGTATAAAGAGTACAGCAGAAAGTTTTCCCTTAGTAAGAAACCAAACTTTAATCGGACCAGTAGGAGAAAGAAATTAGTTTTGAAGGTTGATGACAGTTATGTTGGCAGGGCGCACTACCAGGCTCAGCAGCAACGTGGAATCTGCACACAACACAACCATGATACTTTGCCCCAACGAAACAATGAGGTTGTCAATCTCACTGGTTTTGATAACACAAAGGATTAGATGTATAATGTGGAAAATAATGTATGATTGCAGTGAATGAAAGGAAAATAGTGTTTGCAGTGGTTGTATTATTAGTGTAAAAGAATGCACCGAATGCACCGGGGTCCATAGTTTACTAGTGGTGGGTAAACAAATTACAGCTGAGCAATTGACAGACATAGAGGCTGCACCGTAGTGCATATGAAAGACATGATGATTACTATGATATTCATGGGGGCGTTACAACATAATACATAGACCATTATCCAACTGCATCTATGCTAATAATCCACCCCTAGAACGTAATCTAAGCGGACTTCGGGTATTAAGTTGCAAGCAACAGATCATTGCATTAAGTAAATCGTGTAATGTAAACAATAGAATTTATCCTTAGACAAAGCATTGTTGTTTTCTCCCTAATGGCAACAACACATCCCACATCCGTCATGTTTCTGTCACTCGAGCACAGATGAAAGGGAGGCATAAACCCACTATCGAGCATAAATACTCCATCTTAGAGTTACAAGCATCAATTTGGCCGGAGCATCTACTAGTAACAGAGTGCATGCAAGATAATAAATAACATAAACATGATAGATTGATAATAAACTTGACATAGCATTCAATATTCATCATATCCCAACAAACACAACATGTAGCAGTACAGATAGATGATCTTGATCATGTTAGGCGGCTCTCAAGATCTAAACATGGTGGCATAAAGATGAGAAGACAATCATCTATCTACTGCTATGGACCCGTAGTCCAAGGATGAACTACTCACGCATCACTCCGGAGGCAGGCATGGTGATGTAGAGCCCTCCGGTGATGATTTCCCTCCTGGCAGGGTGCCGGGGAGAGCTTCAGAACCCTCCCAAAAAAGAGTTGAAGATGACGGCGGCAAGTAACTTTTCGTGGATGGAGGCTCGGGTATTTAGGGTTTTCCCGAGAAGAAGTATAAATAGGCAAAAGGGCGATGTCGGTGGGTGCCCGAGGGGCCCACAACACCTCGTGGCGCGGCCAGGGGGCCGCGCCACCCTAAAGTGTGGCTGCCCCATGGCCCCCTCCGGACTCCGTGTACGTGACAGAAAAATAAGATCCTGGGATGTTGTTTCGTCCAATTCCGAGAATATTTCCAGAACAACTTTTCTGAAACAAAAAATAGCAGAAAACAGGAACTGGCGCTATGGCATATTGTTAATAGGTTAGTCCCAGAAAATCCATAAAAATGATATAAAGTGTATAGAAAATATGTAGCAATTGGCATGAAAACAACATGGTACATATGAAATTATAGATATGTTTGAGACGTATCACTTGCCGGTGCCTAGATCACGCTAAAATGTCCCAATGTGTTCGGGGTGCTTCTTTTCTACTGATCAACCCAGCTATAAGCAGCCCGCTAGGTCCATCTCTCTCCCTCTTTTTCCTCTTATTGATTTTTGTTCGGGCCTAATTTATTTGGCCATCAGCGGAACCTACCGAGCTAGCATATCCCCTATGCTCCCGGTTGTCTTTCTCTTACTCCTCACGTACTGGTTATGTATCAAAGATGACCTTCTGTATATGGATCCATGTATGTCTCCACGACTCCGCCTCTTCCTCTTCATCTAGTGGCCATTATAGTCACCATTTGGATTTTCCGTAAAGATGAAAATTGTTTAGAATACCATGGGAGTCTCGTTCGGACAATAGTATCCCACTTTGTGGCTTAATATTTAAACCGAATCTACGCACCAAATGCCACCCATTGGCATTGACTTCCCGATCTCCCTACTCAAACCAAACCAAGACGAACCGATTGCTACACTGTGTGCCCCTCTTCCTCCTCCCTCATTTATGTTCTCTTACCTTTCCTAAAGGAGACTACTACGGCCCATATAACCATGCCCACTTCAGCCCAAAATCGTGTTCATCAGTAGATCTTGTCTTCCATGGTGATCAACTCGTTATTTCCTTGCACCAGTAGACTCTACTCGTCAAGGCTTATCTCTTGGAAATGGTGGTTCATTGTTCCATTGCCGTTGGCCGCTCCATCGCCAAAGTTATGTCGTTCATGATGTCGAAGATAGCCGCCGATTGATGGCTCCCAAGTGCAGGAGATCAATTGTAGTACTTTTCGAATTAGAAAGGTTGTCGAACCCACGAGGAGCAGAAGGAACTGGTAAGTAGAATAGCAAAGGAATAATAAAAGCAACAGGTGTTTTTGTGTTTTAATTGTGTAGTGCAAGTAAAGTAAAATGCGGAAAGTAAATTGCAGCAAGTAGTAGGTCTCAATGAGAGACAAAGCCCAATCCTCTAATGCGCAAGAGGACAAGGTCAAGTGTGTGTTTGTGTCTTATATGTGGAAAACGTTCCCGAGGGCTGCACGGATTTAGCTGACATAGTGATTCATTGAATAACATGTTTGTATATCTTGTCTAGTTTTAATCTTCTTCGGACGGAGCCACAAATAGGAATAGCTAAATAAATAAACTATCACCCCTTATGATGGATCACGTGGCCAATTAAATGACAGCACGAGAATTATTAAGACATGATGTCCCACCATAGCCTTATGCTCTAAGGTCCCCGATGGGCTACCCCCTTTTGGGCCTCCTGGCCCTCCTCCTTTGTGTCTTGTGCCTACGGACTTTCTCCCGAAGAAAAACTGACAGGGTTTCTTTCCTTTCGCAATTTGGATACCTGTAGCTCCTGAAACATCAAAAACTTGAAAACAGGTGTTTCCTCACACCCAGAAATTAAATACCAAAAATAGGGACTTTGTAGGAAAGTCCCATGAAATCATCTAAAACATGCAAAACAATGACATAACATTGATAAAACATCCCAATAATGCCTATATGGAGGGTATAAATGATGATATAAAATGCACGTATCAACTCCCCCAAGCTTAAACCTTTGCTCGTCCTCGAGTAAATAAGGACATAGATCATTACATGCATCAATGGACTTATGGTTGATAAATAAATACGGGCATTATATCATCATCATGTTCAGTTATAATGCAAGATGAATGAATAGAACTCATACACATAAGGATAACATATTCGAAGCTCTAGCAAACAGCCCATACTTTTGAAAGCAAATAACCATTGTATGTTGGACAATCGAATTATACTCTGTAATTTAAAGAAAGATAAATGAGTAGAGGTAAAACATTATCAAGTCTCATTTAGTTTCCAAACTATTCAGCTTAAATTACTAATTGTAATGTGGCATCCATTGGGCTAATACTCTCATTGCCCCTTTATCATTGGCATCTTAATTTATGAATGTTGAAGTAATGTGGTTGACAAGGTGTTGGTTGAATGTCTCATGCCCCGTGAGTGTGAAAACCTACTCCATGATTACTCAACTTAAGATTCCTAATAAGCTTTGTACAATCATAATAAGTATTAATGACATCATAGAGAATTGCAAAGAGGTACCTCTTGCCCCATGACATAGAAACCAGCCCATGTCACAATAACAATATGAACAAACGGAGTAGACTCATCATCCTTTTTTATTTCATTCACTATATGCATACCTTCTTATTTTATTGTAGGATGTGTTTGTAGAGTCCACTCTAGCTGTAAGTAAATTTCCACCATGATCAAGCATGGCTTGGGTTAGCGGCCCAATGCAATTTCTCTAGTCATATACACTTACTCATCAAAACTTACTATTCCTCTATTTTATTTCGGCATGGCAGGAGTCCAAAAACAAAAGCACATGACATCAACTAAATATAAAATTTCTTTGTGCAATGTTGAAAGATTTTCACGTGATGCACGTGTTATCCAACTCCCAACCAAAATCCTTGTCAAGCACAAAACTTTTAGCTCCCATTAATGGGTCATGTTTGTTAAGTGCAATAGAAATAAATGTGTGCATTCAAAAGTTCGTGAGAGTCTTATCCCAAATTCAGCCCATGCCAATTAATAACATAAGCATCTTAATTTAGAGCATAAATGAAACTATAACATGGTGAACATGCTCGGAATAGCCATTAAGCTAATAGATAGATAGTGGATTTATGTCATATTGAGATAATTCTACAATTGTCCAACACACTCAAGTTAATTAATTTCAAGGCAAGATGTGATTGAAACCTCTAAATATGCCATGCTCATTTGCATGAGTGTTACCCATAAATCCCCAAAACAAGGGAATCATGGATGACACCATACTTTATTATTCATTGATAAACCATAAGACGGGGATGCATGATAATGCTCAATGAGCTCACTCAAGCCTAAACGAAAACGATACTAGATAATAAAAGCAAGACACACCAAAACTAGATAGACATGATAAAGCTGATAAAAGACGGGGGATAGGTGAAACTCCCCCAAGCTTAGATGGTTGCGGTAATTTCTTCATTCTCCCTTCTTCTCGTACTCAGCCCACCACTCTTTCTTCTTCTTGTCGTAATCTTCCTTCCACTCTTCCTGCTTCCATGGAAAAGGCCTTCCAGCATGGAAGGACATGGGTGGATCATTGTACCTGAGAGTGGCAGCTTCTGCAATCTTCTTGAAACGTTCTTCATACTCACAGTTCTGGTTCTCCATGTCCCACATCAAAGCTTGGTACCTATCCATGTCTGATATGACACGCAGATACCTAGTCCCCAGGTCCTTGATCCTCTCCTCGTACTCCTCTATCTTCTTCTCCATCTCCTGATTCATGAAGTGGTGGGCATCAAGGCTGCGTTCAACAATAGAGTTATACCTAAAAAATGTTTGTTCCAGAGCCTCCAGCCTCTCCTCCAGCGTGCCTTCGGTCTTGGGAGCCTTCACCTCCTCCATGAGCAACACACCATCCTTCAAGGTCAGGGTTTTCATGGGGGACATCACGGAGTTGAGGTAATGGTTCACAATGCCTCCCTTGGGTGGATCTTGCCCCCCTAGGTTGGATCCGGAGCTTGACATGGCTAAACCCTGGCAGACAGAAACAGCAGAAACAAAGATCGCGCGAGAACTCTCGGTGCGGGATTAGATCGAAAAAAGGGGTATATATTGACGGGTTTTAGGGTAAGACAAAGTGTCGGAGTCGAAAACGAGACGGAACGGGACTCCGGGGTGGAAAAGGGGTACCTCCACGCGGCCAAGGAATCTGGCCGCGTGTGGGGTCCTCTTTTCCCCCTCGAGGTCCAATTCCTTCGGTGTTTGTAAATTATTGAATTTGGGTTTCTGAAACTGCTGGATCCCTTACAATTACCTCCTCCGGTGTCATTAACTTTATCTCCTCGATGGTTCCTATGAAGCTCTTTCCTGCAATATAATGTTTTAGGCGTTGTCCATTGACCACATGAGGTTTACCTTTCATATCACCGTGAAGACGGATGGCCCCCGAACGGTATACCTCCTGTACTACCAATGGACCCTGCCATTTTGAAGCTAATTTCCCTGCAGAAAACTTAAAACGAGAGTTAGGACTTGATCACCTACTTTAAATTCCTTTCTTTTAATTTTCTTGTCATGCCAAATTTTAACTTTCTCTTTAAACAATTTTGCACTTTCATACGCTTCATTCCTCCATTCATCTAATTGATTTAGGTCAAGCAATCTCTTCTCCCCCGCTGTTTTTAAATCAAAATTTAATTTCTTAATAGCCCATCTAGCTTTATGTTCTAATTCAACGGGTAAATGACATGCTTTTCCATAAACCATTTTATAAGGAGACATACCCATAGGATTTTTATAAGCAGTTCTATAAGCCCACAATGCATCATTAATTTTAAGTGGCCAATCAGATCTAGCTCATTTTACTGTTTTCTCTAAAATAAGTTTAATTTCCCTATTACTTAATTCAACTTGTCCACTAGTTTGAGGATGATAGGGTGATGCAATTCTATGATTAACATTATATTTTGCCAATGTTTTTCTAAGAACACCATGCATAAAATGAGATCCACCATCAGTAATTAAAAATCTAGGGAAAATAATTTCTTTAAGCATTTGCATGGCTGTGGCATGGTCTGCACTCTTAGTAGGAATTGCTTCTACCCATTTTGTAACATAATCAACAGCAACCAAAATGTGAGTATGTTT
Source organism: Alopecurus myosuroides (assembly GCA_028641055.1). Classification (NCBI taxonomy): domain Eukaryota; kingdom Viridiplantae; phylum Streptophyta; class Magnoliopsida; order Poales; family Poaceae; genus Alopecurus; species Alopecurus myosuroides. The sequence continues at coordinate 291,020,451 of CM054059.1, forward strand.
TGTACTAGATGCAGGAAATGGTCCCATAAAGTCAAAACCCCACACATCAAATGGTTCAAGTGGTAATGTATAGTTCATAGGCATTTCATTCCTTCTACCAATGTTTCCTACTCTTTGACATTTATCACAAGTTTTAACATATTGAGCACAATCCTTGAATAGAGTAGGACAATAAAAACCATATTGTAATACCTTTGCTGCAGTACGATCTCCTGCATGATGTCCTCCATAGGGACTGTCATGACAATCTCTTATAATAGCCTGCTGTTCATGCTCAGGTACACAACGTCTAATAATGCCATCAACACTTTTCTTATACAAGAATGGATCATCCCAAAAATAATGTCTAACGTCATAAAAGAATTTCTTTCTTTGCTAGTAAGTAAATTGTGGTGGCATAACTTTCCCAACAATAAAATTTGCATAATTAGCAAACCAAGGAGATGCAACTTTAGCACTAGAAACACTAACAAGGGCAAGTTGTTCATTAGAAAAACTATCATTAATAGGAATAGGATCATCAGGTATATTTTCCATTCTAGAAAGATGATCATCTACGGGATTATCTTCTCCTTTCCTATCTACTATGTGTAAATCAAATTCTTGCAACAAAAGTACCCATCTTATTAGCCTAGGCTTAGCATCTTTCTTATTCATCAAATATTTAATAGCAGAATGATCAGAATACACAGTGACTTTTGAATCAATTATGTAAGATCTAAATTTATCACATGCAAATATTACCGCTAAAAATTCTTTTTCAGTTGTAGCATAATTTCTTTGAGCACCATCTAGTGTTTTACTAGCATAGTAAATAACATTCAATTTCTTATCAACCCTTTGGCCTAAAACAGCTCCAACTGCATAATCACTAGCATCACACATAATTTCAAAGGGCAAGTTCCAATCAGGAGGTTGAATAATAGGTGCAGTTATTAAGGCTTTCTTTAAAAATTAAAGGATTCTATGCAATCATCATTAAAAGAAAACGGAACATCCTTTTGCAAAAGATTGGTAGAGGCTTTGATATTTTAGAGAAATCTTTAATGAACCTACGATAAAAACCTGCATGACCGAGAAAACTTCTTATACCTTTGATGTCTCTTGGATATGGTAATTTCTCAATAGCTTCAATTTTTGCTGGGTCAACTTCTATTCCTCTTCCAGAAATACGATGCCCAAGAACAATTCCCTCTGTTACCATAAAGTGACACTTCTCCCAATTAAGAACAAGGTGTTGGTCTTCACAACGCTCCAAAACTTTGTTAAGGTTGAACAAGAAATTATCGAAAGAAGTACCATACACCAAAAAATCATCCATAAAGACTTCCACTATCTTTTCAATATAATCAGCAAATATAGCATTCATGCATCTCTGAAAAGTAGCAGGCGCATTACATAAACCAAAAGGCATTCTCCTACAAGAAAATGTACCATATGGGCAAGTAAAAGTGGTCTTTTCCTGATCATCAGTATGAACTGGAATTTGAGAGAAGCCTGAATACCCATCTAAATAACAAAAGTGAGAATGTTTAGATAATCTCTCTAGCATTTGATCAATAAAGGGAAATGGATAATGGTCCTTACGAGTTGCTTTATTTAATTTTCTATAATCAATGCACATTCTATAACCAACAACAGTACGTTGAGCAACAAGTTCATCATCTGTCGAATCTCTGACTCTACAAATCCCTTAGGTGAACCTATCGGGTTTCGACTAGGAGAACTCATGAGCGCTGGTGGAATCGTCGGCTAGACAGGGGGCAAGATTTACCCAGGTTCGGGGCCCTCGTAGAGGTAAAACCCTTACTCCTGCCTTTGTCGATCTGTATTAATCGAGTAGATCGGTTACAATGGTGGTGGCTCGAGTCGAGAGTATGATCTCAAACTCAAGGCTTTGGTATTGCGGTGTTGCTTGGTCCTCTTCCAGTGGCTCTCCTGGCCTTATATAGGTGGCCAGGTCTCAAACCCTACCCGGAGAGGACTCGAACTCTAACCTTAGGTCGGTTACATATTTCCAAACTTAACCCGCAAGTTAGTGCGGGTGGGCTTCACGTGGGCCTTCTGGAATACTCCAAGGGCTCCTCTTCTTGGGCCTTAACCATGGGCCTGAGATGGGGTGTCCTTACCCGCAGGGTCCAGGATCCATGCCTTCGTCAGTAGCCCCCGAGCGTTTGCTCGAATGGGATTTTTCCAGTCGAGTAGACGGTCAAATCTTTCTTGGTCTTTCTTTCCTGTGGATAACCAGTTTGGTTGTTTCTTGTTTAGAGGACACGTACCCTGTATAATGAGTTTTCATACTCGAGTATCGAGCAATGCAAGTGCCCGTTTTTATCGCAGAAGGATGTGGCGCAGTAGCTTGGCTCTCCCGAGAGATCGGGGTCAATTAATTGCGACTAGGGCAAAAACATTTCTGGCCTACACAGATTCGAGACCTCCGACTCGAACCCGATAAGGTGATTGTTGCGACTGCGCCGTTGTGGTCTTATCGAGTCGAACTTAATATATGAGGGTACCCGGCACGTCCGCTAGGATTTTTCTTCGTGTTGTTGACATGGAATCATACCGGAGGACGCAACTTTTGAGTGCGATTCCATGCCCTCAAGAGAGATCTTTCAGGTCTTACCTTCATATTCAAAGAATAGGGCATCTGGATGTGCCTAGTCGGCCGAACAATCCAGGTTTTTATGATGTAAAAATATCATGCGAGTGAGAAAAGGGTAGGTTCTGCCTACTCGTGTAATTCTTGAATGAGTAGTTCTTTTATCCATACGAAAGAGTTTTCGTGTTTAGGAGTTTTATGCCCATATGAAAGAGTTTTCATGTTTGGGAGATCATGCCCATACGAAAGAGTTTTCGTGTGCAGGGTATTTTTCTCCGTTTTAAAGGAGTCCTGCCTCATGATTTGTTCATGAAAAAGTTGCTTCTATTCGAAGGAGTTTTGTTCATACGAAGTTATTTTCGCGTTTGAACTTTCCATTCGAAGCTTTCTTCAATTTGATGATGCACGCTATGACGTCATGGCGCACTTTTCTCCTCCCGATGGGACGTGACGGAGTGAGAGCAGAGACACTGGCCCACATAGTCAGCTTTTTGACCGGGAAACGAGACGTCGTTCCCGGTTTTTACGCAAACCGTGCAGTAAATGCGCACGATCTTCTGTAAAGATTGTGGCAGGAAACAACGCTCACCGCCTCCTCGTTTCGTCTTCACACGTGGTGGCGGCGATGGGCGCCACGTGGCGCATCGAGTGGCCAGTATCGATTCGTTCCGTGTATAAGTACGGGTCTTTGTGATGCGGTAAATCTTTCCCAGCCTTCGTCTTCCAGTCCATCTTCTTCCTTGCGCTCATCTTCTTTCTTCATCCAAGCTCGTGCTTAACAGCGATGGCGGGAGGCAAGAGACACGGTGCTGCCATTTCCGCATCCGGGGAAGCTTCGGTACAACCTGCGCCGCGTTCGGGCGACTGGCGTTCGCCCAACACCACCGCGAAGAGCATCAAGGAGATGCAGCGGGAGGGGCTGCTGCCTGCGGAGTCCGAGAAGCGGGTGCGCCTCGGAAAGAACGAAGAGGTACCTAACCCGCAAGCAAACGAGCGCGTGGTCTTCGCGGACCACGTGTCTCGCGGTCTTTCCTTTCCCCTCCATCCGTTTCTCGTCGGGTTGCTGTATGTCTATGGCATACAGCTTCACGATCTTCCACCGAACACGGTGCAGCACATATCGTGCTTCATCGTGTTCTGTGAATGCTTCCTTGGCCTTCGCCCACACTGGACGGTCTGGAAGGCCCTTTTCAAAGTTCGGATCTTCCGCGAGAAATCGCGGGTAGACTCAGAGCCCGGAGAGCCGCTACGCACGGGTGGCTTTGGGATCCAAGCGAAATCGGAGACCAACTACTTCAGCATGTACTTCATCGACTCCGCGCAGGGCTGGAGGAAAAAGTGGTTCTACGTCATCGACAACAGCTCGGGTGGGATCGTAGAATTTCACCCGTTCGCTGTTTTGAAGAGGCGGAAATCCTGGGCGCACAAGTTATCGGCTGAAGAAACCCAGGTCGTCGCGCCACTACTCGCAAGGGTGACAGCCCTCCGTGATCAAGCTGCTGGAGTTGTACTCAATGGGCTGCACCTGGCGGGTATCTTTCTCAAGCGCGGGATCCAACCTCTGCAGCACAGACCTTCCACGATGTGGGAGTACCAAGGCTCTGAGGATCCTAGCCGAGTGAGTCGCGAGGAGCTTTCGAACGTCGAGTTCGAGAAGAAGATCGCGACTATCACTAGCCTGAAGGTGGGAGAGAAATTCCCCGACTGCACAGTCGCAGCCTTTGACGCGTCGAGGCCTCCGCCAGCCGAGGTGAGTTTATTCTTCTTCTTCTCTTTTATTTTCTTGCTTGTTCTGAGTTTCAGTCGATTGAATTTTTTCTTGTTTTCTTCTGTCTTCTTCCATAGAGTTTATCCATGGCCACCTGGTACCCTCCTGTATCTGGGGCGGAGGCCTCAGAATTATTAGCGAGTAACCTGGATGGTCCAGCCGACACCAGTGTTGCTGACGCTTCTTCGAGCTCCGACCAAGATTCTTCGGATGACGTCGGGGACTCGGGTGGCGATCATCATAAACGCCGTCGGGTGGAAGGTGATGAGGCCACCTCTAAGGACAACTCCTTGGAAGAATCGCCCGGGAAGGAGCCCATCAACGCTACCCCTTTGCGTACGCGCGCCCCTTCCTCCTCATTCCCAGTTATCCAGACCGCCTGGAATGCGGATATGCTGGATGAGGAGGACAACGAAGATGAGTAAGTTTCTTTCTCCTCGTTCTTAGTCGAACGTCTTCCTTTGCATCTTTGTTGACACTTTGTCTTTTGTTGCATCTTGCAAACCATTAGCCCTTGCAGGTATGCCTCTTCCCTTCCTCCCGAAAGGAAGAATAAAGAAGGAGCTGCGGATGAGATTCCTACAGCTGGCACTGTACAGAATTCGCCCAGTGTAGCCCCCGAAGTGGCGACTACGGAACATGAAGTTCCTAGTTCTGCTGCCGGAGCTTCAGCAGATCCCCTTTCCCGTGCCAAGGGCCAGGTAAATTCCGTTACTTGCCTTTAATTTGTTATCGGGTGCACGACAGTGCTCCCGATGGGAGTAGCCCCCGAGGCTGTAGTTGATCGCATGTGATCGGCTATAGGCTCAAAGTCTGTCTTTTCCTTCTTCTTGGTTTTATCGGGTGCACGACAGTGCTCCCGATGGGAGTAGCCCCCGAGGCTATACTCGAATGTTTACAATCGAGTATAGGCTCAAATTTTACTCTCCTGATTTCCACTTTCATGTTACTTGCAGTCACTTATTGACTCCCTTGCAGCGATTGGGCGCCGTGTTGTTCTTGCTGAGTCCGACTGCGCGTTCCTTCGAGCAGACCGCAGTCGACTCACCTCTGAGAACGAGCTTCTTCGAAGTAAGCTCAGCCCTCTTCTTCTGTTTGTATTTTTTCCATCCGTTCTTCGATTCTGATAAATGTTGTCGTGCAGCTCAACTTGAGTTTTCGAAGACCGAGAAAGACAATGCTTCTACTTGGGTAAGAGCTCTAGAGGCTGAGTTGGCGGCCATTCGCCAGGATCTGGAATCTTCCCGCATGTCTTCGGCTGATCTTGAAGGGAAGCTTGCTTCCGCCCAAGAGGCTTTGAAGAAGTTGGAGAAAGCCAGCACCAAGGAGGATGCCGATATTGTCGGCTTTATTCGTCCCCTTGCCGGGCGCTTTGCGGGTAAGTTACCTTTGGCTTATAATTTGTCTTCTGCTGTCTTGAGTCTTTGACGTTCTTTCCTTTGTAGGTCTTCTGGGTGTTCCTCTGGAAGTTCCCGGGGTCCAGCGGGTGGACGTGCTGACGGACTCCCTCGCCCAGCTCAGGAGGCATGCCGAAGGAGTTTGCCCCTTGATCGGCAATGCCACTCAAGTGTTGACGCAGCTGCATGGTCGCCTTCTTGTCAATGCTTCATCTCCACCCGCGCTAGGTGACTTGCTGAAGATCTTCTCGGAGAGCAATCTCCTTGATGCCTACGCGGTCGCTCAGTCGGAGTCTGGGGCGAAGACGGCCATCCAGTTCGCGCTGGCGCATGGAGTTAGCGGCTTGGAGGAGGCCTACTCGGATCTCCCAGTCGATCCTTCCACGGGCAAAAAGGTAGGGCTTCGTCGTTTTGGGGAGCCAGCCGCCGTCCTCGCTCGGAAGTTATCTGAGCTGTTTGCTCGACTTAAGGGAGGGACGACTGCTGCGAGTGGGAGTACCACTGTAGCTTCTTAGTTTAGTTCGTTTGTATCTTGCAACTTCGATTGTAATGAACCCTGGGATGTGCTCCCGTTTCTTCAATATTTTAATCGAGATGCTTTTGCTGAAATGTTTCCCGCGATTGTTCGTGTGTTCCCGATGGGAGTAGCCCCCGAGCACCTGTCGAATAGGTGGTGAATATATCTCGAGTAGGGCACCTTATTCCTTTAATCTTCTTTGTACTTTTCAGGTATCCGAGGTGGCCGCAGAACCTTCAGGTGGACCTGCTACCCCGACTGATCCGCTTGTCGCCGCCGTGGGGACTTTGGCAGGTCTTCGTGATCGTGTAGCTGATGGTGAGCGCAGGCTGAAAGCGTTGCGCGGGGTAGCCGATGTGGCGAAGTCCAAGCAAAAACTGGCGACTGTACGCGAACAATTTTTGATGGACGAGTTTGCTTCCGTCGCTAGGGACTTGCTGTGTAAGTAATACAGCCCCCGAGTCTTCTTTGTCTTGTTTCCTTGCCTAATCGTGCATATTTGCTCTTCAGTTGTTAAACCGGATGATAGGGAGGAAAAACAGTGGGTAGAAAACCACATTCTTCAAGAAGCTGGCAGCTCGAGGCCTCATGCGAGTAACTTTTGGTCTGATCGCAGTCGAGGCTTTGTGCTGGCTACTTTGAAGTTTCGTATCACCCAGGTAAAAGTTCTCGTGAGTTCTTTTCACGAGGTCTTGATCGCGATGAACGCTGCGTTCTATCCGCTGGAAAAAGGTCCTGAAGATTGGAGCCATCTCCTCAGGCTGTTCAGGCAAGAGGGAGGGATTCGCGAGTGCGTGCGCAATCAGATGACTTGCGGCGCGGTGGTGGCCCTCTCCTTTGTCCGGATATGGCATCCTGAGATAAATTTTAACTCCGTAGCTAGGCTTCCAGACGGTCCAATCGATGATATTTCGCCGCACTATGATGTTGTTCGTCCAGTAGCGGAGAAAATCATTCGACTAACCTCTGAGGAAGTAGATAGAGTGTTGGCGACTGAGAATGCTTTTCGCCATGATTGATTGTTGGATGTGTACATCCTCTGATGCTGTATAGTATGTAAAAACTGTTGTAAGGTGTGTGACCCTGTATGTATAAATTTTCCTGTGATGCTTAGTTGTAGGCGTAACCCCCGTGTGCTTATGGGGTGTGTACCTGTAACTGTTTTAGCATATAAGAATGAATAATCTTCGAGTAAATATGGTTAAGAAACCATGTATTTTATTGCGATGACTGAGAAGTCATGTATTTGAGCTACAAAAGTGGCTAGTATAGCCTTATTTGTTGTGAGAACAAGTAAATCTAGGGATAAAATTTTCGAGGTGTGCGATATTCCAAGGATTGGAATAGATTCCTCCAGTCGATGGGTTCTTCAGCCTGTAGGCTCCGCCTGGGATAACTTCGTGTATGACGAAGGGTCCTTCCCATGGTGGCTCGAGCTTGTGTCCCTCTTTATGCTTGAGCCGCAGCACTAGATCTCCTACCGCGAATGCTCTGTGGCGTATGCGGCGACTATGATAGTTTCGCAGTGATTGTTGATATACTGCGGATCTTGCGAGTGCTATATCGCGCATCTCATCGAGTGCATCCATATCTTCTGCGAGTGCCCTGTTGGATGTTTCTTCGCTGTAAGCCACAACTCGTGGGGCGCTGAACCTAACATCCTCGGGAAGGACCGCTTCTGCCCCGTATACCATGAAAAATGGCGTGTAGTTTGTGGATCGATTTTGAGTTGTGCAGAGGCTCCATAGTACGGAGGGTAGCTCTTCGGCCCAATGTCCTGCTGCTGGTTGTAGACGATCGAGTAGACATTTCTTGATGCCAGCTGAAACTAAGCCGTTGGATCTTTCGACTTGTCCGTTCGTTTGCGGGTGGGCAACTGAAGCAAACTTGAAGTTGATGCCCTTTTCCTCGCAGAACTGTTGTGTTTCCTTTGCCGTGAAATTTGTACCATTGTCCGTAATGATATCGTGAGGTACCCCAAATCTGCATACGATAGAATCGAGGAACTTGACGGTGCATTGGGCGCTAGCCGAAGTTACTGGCATGGCCTCGATCCATTTTGTAAATTTGTCGACTGCGACCAGCAAGTGTGTATATCCACCCGGCGTGGACTTGCGTAGTGGTCCTACCATGTCTAGCCCCCATTGTGCAAAGGGCCAGGCAATGGGTATCATGTGCAATTCCGTAGCAGGTGCATGTGGTCTTGGTGCGAATCGCTGGCAAGCGTTGCATCGTTCGACTAGCTCCTTTGCATCCTTGGCTACCGTGAGCCAATAAAATCCTGCTCGGAAAGCTTTTCCCATGATTGTTTTCCAACTAGCGTGATGCCCACAGTCTCCTTGGTGGATGTCCTGGAGTAATTCTTTGCCATCTTCGGGTGCGATGCAGCGCTGAAGTATACCCGAGATGCTTTGCTTGTATAATTCTCCGTTGATTACCCGAAAGGATTTACTGCGTCTGATTATCTGTCGAGCCTCGCGAGGATCGGCCGGGAGCTGTCTGGTGGACAGGTAGTCGAGGTATTTCTGCGTCCAGACTGTCTCGACCAGAAAAACCTGTCGTGAAATGTTATGAATAAGCTCGATGATGGCGACTTGCAGGCTGACCTCTGTTTCTGGTGCTGTGGGTGTTCCTGCAGCTTTTTGGACTTTGACTGAGCGCTTGGTCATCCGCTCGAAATATATTCCTGGTGGTATGGGTGTGTTTGTGGAACCCATGTTTGCCAGTTTATCTGCTTCTTCGTTGCTGGATCTCGCAATGTGTTTCAGCTTGCATCCCTTGAAGCTTCCTTCGAGTATGTTGTACATGTCGCGATATGCGAGCATGTTTTCAGCAATTGCGTCACATTCTTTCATTGTCTGCTGCACGATGAGATTGGAGTCACCGTAGATCATTAATCGGGTGGCTCCACAGGCAACTGCCATCTTCATCCCATGCAACAGAGCTTCATATTCTGCGTCGTTGTTAGATGCCGGATCGTCGGGTGGAAAATCCAATCGTAGGACGTATTGCAGCTTGTCTCCCCTAGGCGATATGAGTACGATTCCAGCTCCTACTCCTTCGTTTCTTTTGGACCCGTCAAAGTACATTATCCAGTTCCTCGTGTATTCAGGCGGTCCGGGCGTTTGTAGCTCTGTCCACTCGCTTAAGAATTCCACGAGTACCTGGGATTTGACTGCATTGCGCCCTGCATAAGCGATGTCCCAAGCGCCCAGCTCGATGCTCCATTTGGCTATTCTTCCAGATGCCATAGGGTTGTTCATGATTGTCCTGAGTGACGCATCATTAACCACTGTGATGGCGTGTTCCTGGAAATAGTGCTTGAGCTTTCGGGTTGTAAGAACAACTCCATACGCGAGCTTCTGGTAATGAGGATATCGTTGCTTGCATGGCGAGAGCACTTCACTGATGTAATAGATTGGTCGTTGGACTCCGTACGCTTTGCTCTCCTCAGGTCGTTCGACTACGATTGCTGTGCTGATGACCTGGTTTGTGGCGGCTAGGTACATGTAGAGTGGCTCCCTTTCTTGCGGTGTTGCAAGGACGCGCCTGCTTTGCAACGATCGCTTCAAGTCTGCGAACGCTTGTTTAGCTTCTGGTGTCCACTCGAATTTGTCCGTTTTCTTCAACAGCTTGTAGAAGGGTAACGCTTGCTCTCCCAATCGGGCGATAAACCTGCTCAGAGCGGCTAATCGCCCTGCGAGCTGCTGGACTCCGCGTAGATTGGTTGGCTCCTTCATAGTCAAGATTGCTTGTATTTTTTCTGGGTTGGCTTCGATGCCTCTGGCGGATACCAGGTACCCGAGAAGTTTTCCTGCTGGAACGCCAAAGACACATTTTGTCGGATTGAGCTTGATCCTGTATGCGTTGAGGGCGTCGAATGTTTCTCTAATGTCATCGAGGAGTGTGTCCTCAACTCGAGTCTTGATGACAATGTCGTCAACGTACACTTGTATGTTCTTGCCAATGAGCTTGGCGAGGCATTTTTGCATGCAGTGCTGGTATGTTGCGCCTGCGTTCTTGAGCCCGAACGGCATTGTCGTGTAGCAATATACACCATGTGATGTGATGAATGCTGTCTTTTCTTCGTCCTCCCGTTTCATCCGGATCTGATTGTAGCCCGAGTAGCCGTCCAGGAAGGATAGGCATTGACAGCCTGCCGTAGAGTCCACGATCTGGTCGATTCGCGGTGGGGGGAAGTTATCCTTGGGGCAGTGCTTGTTTAACGACGTGTAGTCGATGCATACCCGAAGGATGTCCGTGTTCTTCTTGGGGACCAGCACTGGGTTTTCTAACCAGGTGGATATCTTGATCTCCCTGATGAAATTTGCTGCTAGCAATCTGTTTACTTCTTCTCCAAGCGCTTTGTGCTTGGGTTCTGAAAATCGTCGAGTAGTTTGTTTGATAGGTTTGGCATCTGGAAAGACTTCGAGTGAGTGCTCGGCAAACTCCCTGGGTATTCCTGGCATATCAGAGGGCTGCCAGGCGAAAATTTCCCAGTACTCACGGAGGAGTTCGACGAGCGCGCTTTCCTATGCTTGCGAGAGGGTGGTTGAGACCATCGCTGTCTTCGCAGAATCTGTCGGGTGCACTTGATGCTTTCGGGTGTCACTGTTGGCGCTGAACTCTAGCTCAGGCGCGTTTTTCTTCGTGAGGGGCATCACGGAGTGATCTGTGGTTTTTGCCAGCTCTTGAAGTTCTTCCTGCATCCCGAAAGATTTTGCGATCTCATTGAATTCAATGTCACACTTGTTGAATTTTTGAAAGTCTCCGTCGATGGTGATCACACCATATTCTCCAGGTAATTTGAGCTTCAGGTATGCGTAGTGTGGTACTGCCATGAATCTGGCGAACGCTGTTCGACCAAGAATGGCGTGGTACTGTGAAGGCCAGTCGACGACCTCGAAGTCGAGGAATTCTCTTTTGTAGTTGCTTTTAGTGCCCAACACAACTTCTAGTTTGATTGTCCCGAGTGGACGGATTGCCTTTCCCGGAACTATCCCGTGGAAGGATGTTTCTGATTCCGCAAGGCCGTCCAGGTTCCTGTTCATCCGACGGAGTGTATCCGCGTAAATAATATTGATGCCACTGCCACCATCCATGAATACGCGGGCCAAGTCGTAGTTGCCAATCTGTGCTTGGATGACGAGGGCGGCGTGTCCTGGTCGATAGACTCGTGGTGGGTGGTCTTTCATCGAGAATGTGATCGGCTGATCCGCCATCTTCAAGTACTCACGCTTTGTTGGCGGAGTCTGCACAGCCATGCACAACTGCCTTGTGTTAGTCTTTTGAGCTCTGCGGGATGGACATACCTTCTGGATCATTGCGAGTTGCCCTGCCGGATTCGGGTATGCATTGGCCCCGGAGTTTTGTGCAGGTGGTGCTGGCAGTGCAGCCAATGCCATGTTTGGATTTGCTGGTGGAGGTAGGGGTTGTGGCGGCTCGAATCCTTGGTGGCCTCCCCTGGAAGCGGTGGGTAATTTTGAGTGGATGCGGATCTTTTTCTTGCGATGGCTTCCGAGATGTCAATAAACTTTTGGCAATCCTTAAGAAGGTGTGTTGCCTTAGTTTTGCCTGTGCGCTTATCTGTAAATAGATGTAGCGAGCAGTATGCATCGAGGTCTTCCTCGGGAGATTTTTCTTCAGCCTTTGGTCTCCACTCGCGATTCCCACGGCGACCGGAGTCGCGGCTTCGCGTGAATTCCGCCGCTACCAGCTCCTCTCAATCCTCGTGATCGTAATATTTCCTCCTTTTCCTTCGGCGATGGCGGTCTTCATCGTGCGCAGGTGATGATGCTCTCTCGTTGCGCACCGCGTCTTCTCCGTTAGCCCACTTTTCGGCTATGATCATTAGCTCTCCAATAGTTTTGGGTGCAGCTCTGCCTAGTTCTTCTCTGATAGCAGTTCTTCGGGCGCCTTTCGCGAAGGCTTCAATCGCCACTTCTTCCGAGATGGTCCCCGCAGTGTTCCTGAGCGTGGTCCACCGCTGGATATATTCGCGGGTAGACTCACCGCTTTTCTGCTTGCATGCTCGCAGTTCTTCAATGGTGGCCGGCCTCTTGTAAGTCGACTGGAAATTTTTGCAAAAGTCGCGGTGCAAGTCGTCCCACGATGCGTAACAAGATCTTGGTCTTCTTTCCAGCCAGCTGCGGGCCGCGCCAACGAGATGAAAATTGAGGTATTGCATAGCTGTGTTCTTGTTCCCACGTTGGCATTTTACTGCCGTGAGGTAATCGCTTAGCCATTGAGAGGGCTCGAGTGAGCCGTCGTACTTTGTCACCTCCGTGCTGAGCTTGAATCTTCAGGGTAGAGGCGCTTCGCGGATGCTGCGGGCAAAGCAGAGCGCACCGCAGGTTTCGTCATCCGAGGAGCTGGACGAAGAGCGCCCGCAATATCGCGAAGCCCTTGCCTTATCTACCTTATTTTGCGCGATGTCCGATCGCGCGTCATGTCCTGGCCGGTCGCGGTCGGCGTCCTTCCTTGGCTCCTTGCTTAGTTTTCGCGAGCGGCTGCTGTGATGTCGCGGACTTTTGTCTCTCGAGCTGCCTTCGCTGCTGCTTCGACTGTCGTCACGGCGCCGGGCTTCTTTTCCTCGCCCACGACGTGGCGACCTGTCCCTTCTTGGCGAAGAGCTCCTATGTTTGCGGGACGCCTCTTCCTCCTTCTCTTTCTCTTTCTCTTGTTCCTTCTCCAGCTGCTCTGCGGCTTTCTTGCGGTCGTAGGCGGCGAGCCTTGCGGCCGCCAGTCCTAGTCCCTTGCGCACTTGTTTATACTGCTCCGCCCGAGGGTCACTTTCCGTCGGTTGATTCATCTGCATGTAAGTTGCTGCGGCTAGAACCGCGGCAGCGGGAATTTGCGGGTAGACGTTGCCGTCATCATCGACTCGCATGAGAGAAGGAGTGCTCGACCTGCTGGTCCCGGCTAGGGATTCGTTGTTCCTGGATGTGGATGCGTGCCCCTTCCTCGTGGGTCGGGTTCCGACCGAGGGTGTTAGGGACAGCCCGGCTCGTCTTTGACTTGACTCATCCGCCACTCTTCTTCGGCGGGCCAGATCTATTCGAGCGTCTTTGATGGTCGTGGCTGCTCTCACTAGGTGATAGTGGTAGGCAACCATGTCTTCGTGTGATGCTCCGGCTGCGGGTGGCTTGCTCGTTCGCATAGCCTCCTTGGCTCGGTTCCAAGATTCCCGTGAGACACCGATTATGTTGCGTTCTGCCGCGCTATGTTCCGTTTCCGGGGTTTGTTCCGATCCTGCCATGCATACTTGAGCCAGTCGAGGCTCGTGTGTCCTAGGTGTAGATCGAAAGTTCCTTTGAACTCTTGAAGGTTCCTCTGTCGAGAGGGCATGGTAGTCGTTGGCGTTGAAGCGGACGGACTCGCCACTTTTCTCCAGATGGCGGTGCGAGTCGACGGCTTCAAATTCAGATTCTGATTCTTCTGAGAAGTGGAGGATTCCGTCTCTGTTGGTCATGAACTTCAGGCTCCCGAACGTCAAGGTGACGCTCTTCTCCAGATCTTCGAATACCAGGCGTGATTCCGGCGAGTGAGGTGTGACCACGACAGATCCGATCCGTATAGGATTGTTCGGTGCCGTAGTCGATGGTTTCCAACGGGAGTTGGTTGTCGATGAAGCCGAAGATGCCGGTGATCCAGCGCCCGCCGTTCCCACAGACGGCGCCAATTGTCGAATCTCTGACTCTACAAATCCCTTAGGTGAACCTATCGGGTTTCGACTAGGAGAACTCATGAGCGCTGGTGGAATCGTCGGCTAGACAGGGGGCGAGATTTACCCAGGTTCGGGGCCCTCGTAGAGGCAAAACCCTTACTCCTGCCTCTGTCGATCTGTATTAATCGAGTAGATCGGTTACAATGGTGGTGGCTCGAGTCGAGAGTATGATCTCAAACTCAAGGCTTTGGTATTGCGGTGTTGCTTGGTCCTCTTCCGGTGGCTCTCCTGGCCTTATATAGGTGGCCAGGTCTCAAACCCTACCCGGAGAGGACTCAAACTCTAACCTTAGGTTGGTTACATATTTCCAAACTTAACCCGCAAGTTAGTGCGGGTGGGCTTCACGTGGGCCTTCTGGAATACTCCAAGGGCTCCTCTTCTTGGGCCTTAACCTTGGGCCTGAGATGGGGTGTCCTTACCCGCAGGGTCCAGGATCCATGTCTTCGTCATCATCTTTATTAGGAACCACAGTAATTCCACCTTTCTTAGGAACACAATGAACAGGACTAACCCATTTACTATCAGCTATAGGATAAATAATACCAGCCTCTATGAGTCGAATTACCTCCTTTCTTACCACTTCCTTCATTTTTGGATGTAGACGGTGTTGGAAATCAACAACAGGTTTAGCATCTTCTTCCAAATTAATTTTATGCATACATAGAGCTGGACTTATGCCCTTAAGATCATCAAGAGAATAACCAATAGCCTTACGGTGAGCTTTAAGCACATCAAGTAATTTCTCTTCTTCCTCAGCTGAAAGGTTAGCACTAATAATAACAGGATATATATTTTTCTTATCCAAGTATGCATATTTCAGATTTTCAGGCAAAGGCTTTAATTCAAAACTAGGATCTCCTTTAGGAGGTGGGAGTACTCCTAGATTATCAGGTGGGATATGCAATTGTAATTAAGGAGGTTGCTGCCATAATATTTGTTCTAAAGCTTCTTTTTCTGCATCATTAAATGGCTCTTCCTGATTAAGCATATAACGTTCCACCACGTCTGATGAAGCTACAGCTATATGAGCAAGAGTTTCAATTATATCTTTAAATTTTGGTTCTTTCTTAGCAGGTTTATCAGCAAATTTAGAAAAATTAAATTCAAGTTTCTCTCCAGCACATTCAATAAACACCCTTTCTCTAGGCAAATCAATTTCAGCACCAACAGTATGTAAGAAAGGTCTACCAAATATAATAGGACAGAAATAATCTTGTGGACAACCAAGCACAATAAAATCAGTAGGATATTTTATTTTCCCTACCAATACTTCAACATCTCTAACAATTCCAAAGGGACTAATATAATCTTTATTAGCAAGCTGAATGGTCATACCTGTTTCTTCCATGGTGATAGGATCAATATCAGGCTTAATTTCTAGATAGAGAGAATATGGAATGACACTAATGCTTGCTCCAATATCACATAAACCATGATAACAAGAAGTCCCAATAGAGCATGATATAATTGTCTTACCAACTTTGGATGAATTCCCTTTAATAACTTTGGTAGCATCTTCACATAAATAAACATCAACATGATCTTCTTCATTTAATTGCTTAATAATAGAGACTTGGTTCTTGACTTCCACCTGTTCTTTAGGTTGAGAACATCTCTTTCTACTTTTGTCAGCAACATCAATAAGCAAATTCTCTTTAACTTTTTCACGATAGGGAGGTGGTTCAATATATTCTTCTATTACTACAGATGACGATGGTGTTTCTTTAATAAATTTAGGGACAACAATAGAAGATTTAACAGGTTCAACATAATAATCAAAGCCACTTTTAGGAATTCGAATGTGCTTAGCAAATTTCTTAGCTATTTCAATTGCAACATATGGATCAAAACCAAAATCTTTAATAACATTCTTGAACAAAATAGAAATTGAGAAACTTTCTACACATGAATATCCATAATCAAAATAAGCTTCATTACCTTTGTCTAGGTCCCAATATTTAGAGTTCTTCGAAATAATTTCCAATAAATTCCAAGCTTCTTCTGCAGTATTATTTGTAAAGCTTCCACCAGATGAACCATCCAAATATTGCTTTAGCCTATCAGGTAGTCTCACATAAAAGTTTATCAATATAAGTTTATTTCTGAGATCATGACAAGGATTCTTACGAAGGAGGTCCTTAAGCCTCCCCCAAGCTTGAGTAATACTCTCTCCAAGGTGTGGCCAAAAATTAAATATAAAGCAACGGTTCTCATAAGCCTCTTTAGGAGTAAAATATTTAAGAAAGAAAACCTTCATAAAAGTATCCCAATTATGTGTAATTTCTTCATCCAGGGACATATACCATTTTCGAGCATCACCAGTTAAGGACTGGTAAAATAACTTGCATTTTACCTCCTACTCAGAAATATCCTTGAGCCTAATTAGCCCACATATATCCTCAATAGCCCGTATGTGATCACTTGCAGCCTTTGTTCCATCCCCTGCAAAATACTCATTCCTAACAGCTTTAACAAATTCAAGGGGAATAATATAACCATCATCATGAGGTGCTTTTTCAACAACTTTAGGTTTAATAGAATAAGCACTCTCATATAAAGCAAGTTTCAGAGAAGCATCTCTCATAAAAGCCATAATAATAACAGGATGCAACAGCAAGTAAAATTCAGCTTTCAAGTTTCCTTACCAAACTTCTTACCAATAGCGCTACGCTCCCCGGCAACGGCGCCAAAAAAGTGTCTTGATGGCTCCCAAGTGCAGGAGATCAATTGTAGTACTTTTCGAATTAGAAAGGTTGTCGAACCCACGAGGAGCAGAAGGAACTGGTAAGTAGAATAGCAAAGGAATAATAAAAGCAACAGGTGTTTTTGTGTTTTAATTGTGTAGTGCAAGTAAAGTAAAATGCGGAAAGTAAATTGCAACAAGTAGTAGGTCTCAATGAGAGACAAAGCCCAATCCTCTAATGCGCAAGAGGACAAGCTCAAGTGTGTGTTTGTGTCTTATATGTGGAAAACGTTCCCGAGGGCTGCACGGATTTAGCTGGCATAGTGATTCATTGCATAACATGTTTGTATATCTTGTCTAGTTTTAATCTTCTTCGGCCGGAGCCACAAATAGGAATAGCTAAATAAATAAACTATCACCCCTTATGATGGATCACGTGGCCAATTAAATGACAGCACGAGAATTATTAAGACATGATGTCCCACCATAGCCTTATGCTCTAAGGTCCCCGATACAAGTACCCTCATAATGCAATTCAACGACTCTGTCTCAAGTTCCTATCACCTAAAGACATCATCACGTCACTACACTACGGTGTTCTCCTATGAGCCCATGTAGGTGAAGTGTTGTACAGTCGACGTTCGTACAACACCATCATAGAATCACATAAAAGATAAATACTAGACCAAATAACAACTCATCTCATGTAACAAATCATTGCCAATTCATCCTATGCCCTCAGGAACATGCGGGAACTACTCACAACGTGCAAACATGATCATGTATGGTGACATATGTGGTACAACACAATCTGAAACAATGGATCCACCACCAAATAATGACAAGTACTCAATCCCAAACATGCAACGGAGTACAATAACACGTATCTAGGGTGTACCAATGATCAAACTATGAGGGGAACAGAGTGGATCACGGTGATGGTGATGGTGGAGATGCAGGTGCTGGTGAGGATAGTGATGGAGATGCCTCCTCCCACGCCAAGGAGGAGATGGGGGATGAAGATGGGGATGAGTTCCCCCTTCTCCGGAGCTCCGGAGCAGCAGGATCTATCTCCCCCGCGGAGAGTTTCGAGAGTTTCGCCGCCCTGGCGGCTCCGTCTCGTCTCGGGAAAATTAGGGTGTTCCTTTTCGGGGAAGACGGAGTCGTCAGCAAAAAGACCTCGAGGAGGAGGTGTTGTGGGCCCATTTGGGGGCCCCACACGCGGCCAGGGAATCTGGCCGCGTGGGCTAGCCCCTTTTGGGCCTCCTGGCCCTCCTCCTTTGTGTCTTGTGCCCACGGCCTTTCTCCCGAAGAAAAACTGACAGGGTTTCTTTCCTTTCGCAATTTGGATACCTGTAGCTCCTGAAACATCAAAAACATGAAAACAGGTGTTTTCTCACACCCAGAAATTAAATACCAAAAATAGGGACTTTGTAGGAAAGTCACATAAAATCATCTAAAACATGCAAAACAATGACATAACATTGATAAAACATCCCAATAATGCCTATATGGAGGGTATAAATGATGATATAAAATGCACGTATCACCGATGCATGCCATGTGTCTGTTGTCCTCGCCAACTGCATCACTACGTCTGCATCATCCCTAGGCACCTCTATGTCAACTCCACCGACTACTTATCTAAGACCATGTGTGATCGTCGACGTCTACCTTGCCTACATCGTGTCATGTTATCGTCCTTCTCCCCGACTCCAATGGAATTTTTGATCTTGTTCGTGAGCCACCTCATCATCACATGATTCCTCTCAATTGTGTATGTCATGTCACTTCATTTATATGTACACGATGGATCATTTATTTCAATCTTGCATTTTTATTAGACTACACTCGATAGAATTATTTAGTTATCGTGTCCTTCTATATTAACTACAAAATTTCAATACAATTGATCTAGTAGCACCACATGATGATCCAACGAACCGGCACCAACCATTAGCCTCACGTCACGTGACCATGTCCGGAATAAAATAATTTTCTGATTTAACAAATAGACATGATTTAGTAAACCTTCAGAATTCATAACAAATGATTTATAGGTTCTAATTTGACAAACTTTATAACAATGGAAGTCCTTAATCTGTAGAATAATAGTCCACGTCTGTAAATAATTTTTGGTCACCCCTAAAGTCATTTAAAAATCAGACTCTATTTAGGTAATTTCAATCCTATAAATCTTTTTAAGTAGATTCTTTTTGCAAAATGAACCAAAATCTAACCCTATTTATTTAGTTCATGTGAACCAAATACATGTGAACTTGATTTAATTTTCTTAATGATTTTAAATAGTAAATCACGGTTTTAAATGTGTTAAACACTTTGACTAAAATTATCGTCTGTGATCAATATGATCAAACACCAACTACACGAACCTTGTCACACCACTTCAACCTATTCAAATTTGGAATGGTCAAAACTGAATCTAGGCCATCATTTACCAAAATGGAAAATCCTAAACCCCTTCACATTCATTCTTTTTGCAAATTGAATTTTGTGACAAGCCTCGACCAGAAAAATATTAATGATGAAATCACTTTAGTTGAAATTGTTGTTGTCCATGTATGATGTCTTGGAATGTTTGATGATGTGTTATATGTTTGTTGAAATGCTTGTTGATTATTATTGTACTTTCAATGGACAGATTATACAGAGAGCAACATTCTATTCTTGAAGAGGGTGTGATCAACACCAAATTCAAAAAGGCAAGTGACACATCGTGAACCACCTATTTATTTATTATTTGCATTTAATGCTTTTCAGTACTAGTATACATGATAGGTTTATATGCTACATGCTATGAATTCCAAGTAGTGTGTAGCCATCCATTTCATACCTTGTTAGATCAGTAACCTTTGAACTTAGTATAAATTTCTTTGCCATGCTTGATAAATGTTTTATCAATTGTTAAGAAAAAAACAACTAAGTTTAAAGAACTACCTGGGCATTGGTGGATTATTGGAGATGGTGATCCCTCGGGAGTAACCCAGGACAATCGATCACACTTGCGGAAAGCCACTCGGGAACAAAGAGATTTTAAGTCATTCCCCATTTGGATTGCTTCTAGTGCAACCATAAGTCATATGGGATCTATATTGATCGAATAAGTTGTGTGGACCTGACCGTCCGAACAAGCATATGTTGGAGATTGTAGGTGGTATTGTTCGAACATGTGTTTGGGAAAGAAGTTCTGAAGGATCTCGTCTCAATCTTCTCATTTCCTTAACATAATCTGACTGTATAGGATGTTTGGTCTGATTTGTTCTAATGGGTAAAGTGCACACACTTTGTAGAGTAATAAAACAAAGATCTAAGATACGTCCTTGGTTATGAAAAATTTGAGCAGCTGGATAAGGAACTGACGGATAATCTCATTGTGCCAACTTCTTAATAAAAAATTAATGGATGAATAAAAGTAGGAGAGACATCCTGTAGCAACCAGTGTTGCCACTTAAGTAGATGAAAGAAAATGTTTTAAAACATATGGACACAACTTGGTTTTCGCAAAATTAGGTAAAACTCCACTTAGCCAAATATCATGTAGAGGATATAAGTTTACATATATCCACCGTAGTGTCATTTGTCGCTACAATTAAAATGTATCGACCCTTTGTGGCTGCAAATTCACCGTTGCAGGTTCGTCTAATGATGAGTGAGGATACGTTAGGTCTCGAGTCTGCAACCAATATGTCTTCTTGTGGGACATGATGATGATGGAGGCTCATTGCTGCAGTATTTCCGTTGTGTCAAACTTTGGCATATGCTGGTGCTTTGAGACTATGCAAGTTGTAGTAAAAATATTTTGTAATTCTAGATCATGTGATGTAGTACATTTATTGGCGCAATTGCATGATATTTCATCTTAAAATGTTGTGCTAGCTATTGATTCAGGGACTAGCACAGTAACATAATAATCTCTACCTTATTTAAAGATGAGGTCGCTACAGATGGTATCAAAGCATTGTGTTACATGTAGATTCGAGAGGCTAGGTTTGGACTAGAACTAGGAAATAACCATAAGATTGAAAATCTATTTTTGTTCTAAATTTTCTAAAAAAAAATACATTTTATCTTTTCTAGTACTCTCATCTACTGGTTACCTCTTAAAGTGTCTTATTTTGTTGTAGATGACTTTTGACCGTAAATCCATTAAGATAGGATTAGTTGTAACCATGCTATTAAGTGCAAAATAGAGACTTCATTTGACATATTTGGGATTTAACATGAAGAACTACATGGAAATCCATTGAAGAACTTGGAGAAATACTTAGATGAAGAAGAATGAAAGGAAAATATTGTCAATGTAATCATATTTGTTTGGGTAGATATGCTCTTCACAGAGAGAGCTTAGTGGCTAAAACCTCAGACAAAGAGGGATAGAGGCAATACCTTCTTCACAATAACCAGAAGGACCTCAAGGAAGTGAAAGAAGAATTTGAATAACTCAAGAAGGAAATAGATGAGATCACCAACCTAGTTACTTTGTTAGAGAAACTATATTGTGTTAGTGTATTGATCATGTCAACCTATGTGGCATTACAATATTAGGTTGTGTGTCAAATTTGTTATTTGGTAAACCTCAACCAAATTCCATACTTATTTACCAACCGTAGTGAGCTTCCATTTGGAGTGCAACACCTGATAGAACCCCCGGGGATGCTACAACCAGCGTCCTATTAAGACACACGCCATTCAACAGTGGAATACCAGAAATCACGGATTATTTAATTTTGTGTGAAGGAACAATCACATCCTTGCTCAATGCCAAATGTATCCTAAAGAGCAACAATCAATCAAAATGTGAGAATATACATTTGGAGTCAAAGTTGCATAAGTTATGAAGATACTGGAACATACTACACTAGGAGAAGGATAGAAGAAGAAGTTACAAATATTCAGTTACTTTTGTATAAGAGTTTACGCAACCCCACTAGCGAGGGAACCGATAGCTTACCTGAGGCCTGTCTTACAGATTGGACATTTTCTGTCAGACAAGTGAGGATGACCTAGTGTTATCATACGAGATTCACGAGACCAAATATAGAGTAATAATGTGGGTGCGACATGGAGTAGCTACCATTCCGACTACTCATTTCATTTGCTTGTGTTATTAGGAATTGGTAAATCTAGAGTGATATACCTATAAGAGAGTCACAATGAAAAGCATGGGCCATAGAATGGTATGATATAATGTAAACCTATGTTAGGCAAGTGTTGCCGAAACGTATTAACCCTCGGTAACGATGAACCCAACCTTGAAGGTATCATGCAATGGAAAATTTGACCTACCATGAGAGTTTTCGTTCGAATTACCATGGAATTCTTAGTGAAAGGAAGACAACAAAAAGATGGAAGTCTACCAAGTACACCAAAGGAAAGAAAGAGATGATGTTGTGAAATCCTATCAACTTGGTATTTTGATTTACCCAAAGAGTGATCCTTCATTTTCAAATGTAGTTCAATAGACTTCTGTTAGTCTACAACTCTACCGCGAAGGAAAGTCCTACTCAAGCCATCAAGTGCAAATATACACTTCAAGCCATGTGAATAGGTACCCTCCTATTGGATTAAATATGGAAACATAGAAATCTAAAAGTTGTATGCATGGATTCAAGACCCCAAATACATACAAGGAGTTAATATATTTTATAGAATAATATTATGGATGATGAAGTATGGCTCAATAGGTAAATAAATAATTCAACCACGAGGACAAGAGTTTTAGACATCCCACAAAAGTCTCTTTTAGGGTGGGGGTGGGGGGGTATCCCATCAACCCCATTTACTCATACCTATCCTTCTTTCTAGCCTTCTCAAATCTTGGGACGATAATTATTTTAAGGGTGGTAGTTTGTGACATCCCAAAATTTTGAAATATTAAAAAATTGCAAATTTTTTGAAACATTTTGAATTGTGAAAAATAAATTTCTCAAACCATGAAGATTGACTTGAAATAATTAAATTTGGGTATTTAATAAACCTACGGAACAAGTTTAACAAAGTAACTTAAAGCAAGTTCTATTTTAGAAAATGGGTTTGCCTAAAAAAATAGTTTTTAAAATGAATATTTTCATTTCCAAAATAGGAAATTATAATTATTAATATTTCCTAACTTTTAATAAATATACTATTAAAAGCCAAAACCATTGTATGGATTATTTAAATTTAGAAAAATATTTAATTCATTAAAGTGTCATGAAAATAAATTTAATATATTTTATATCAAATGATACTGTTTGTGGTAATTTCAGAATTTTTATTAAACCACCAATAATTTTATTAGAACTCTATTTTGAATTTTGACATAAAGTGTCAATTAAGTTTTATAGAGTACAAACATTTAAATTTTGTAAATGTGTTGAAAATAGCACAAAAATGTTTATAGCTGAAATATATTATTTTTCCAAAGTTTTAGAACTTGGTTTGAAGTGATTTGGACATTTAAAACAAAAGTTATAAGAAAACAGAAATATAGGAAAGAAAAGAATAAAAAAAATCAATCGGGCCAGCCCTGGCCGATCAGCCCAGCAAGGAGCAGGCCGCCAGCTGCATCTCTGTCCGTCTCTTTTTTTTTATCTCATTTACTTTTGTTTGGGCCGAATTTCTTGGGCCATCGACCGAACCAACCGAGCGAGCCTATCGCGTATGCTCCTCGTCCTCTTCCTCTTACTCCTCACCTACGGGTTTTGTATGTGCAGCCATGAAATTGTGCTTTTAGCGAACCTGCACGTGTTGCTCCTACCCCGGTAGGCACACACTTGAGAGGAGCCGGCTGGTTTGGCGCTGAAGCAAAATAAAACGAACAGACGGTTCTTGTAAGTTTGTTTTTTTTTTCTTTTTTTTTTTGCTTCGGTAGCGTGTGTTGACGCCAACAAACGATGCTTGTAAGTAACAGCTAGCTAGCTCACACAGCTCAAACTAAGGACCCCAGTGATGTCGCGCCGGCCGCGCGCGCGATGCGTTCCTGATTCAGTTAATCGTGTATATATGGACGAACGTAATCTCTAGGTTGTAATTAAGTAGGTCGTCTCTGCCTGTTGTCCACTCTTACATGTACTCCCTCCGATCCATATTAATGGTCGCTAAATCGGATGTATCTAACACTAAAATATGTCTAGATACATCCGATTTAGCGACCATTAATATGGATCGGAGGGAGTATTTAAATCTCTCATTAATCTTGATCATGACTAGTACGTGACCATAGTATATGACCCGGTCAACAAATCCCATTCCGACTCGATACAAAACTACAGAAGTGGCAGAAAAAATATCTAAAACTAATATGCTTCAGTTGTTTTTAACAAGAAAAGGGTCCCGAGAGAACCAACCTACATTAGACAAGACGGAGTAGCGCGTTTCGCCGCGCTTCATCATTCTTAAATGACGCGTCTTGCACATTTTGTACTTCGGCGTTTTGTCTTGATCAAAATGTGTTGTCACTAGTCTATGTATGATTTGCGGTTTTTGTCGGGCCAATACGCTGGCTACACATGGGTACTACTCTGATAACACTGAGTTTCACGAGCGACTCCACATTTTAGTCCATTGCTGCTCAATTTAATACGATAAGGTTTAGGACCCGCTTGGGAAGTAGAAATCTTTTTCCCAGCGTAAAAGTCTGCCCCGCAACAGTAGGGTGCACAACCTAACGTGCGGATTTATTTCGGGAACCCACATGGTCCGTGAGAATAACGGGGTTATTTGGCCCGAAAATTGGGGTGAATGGGAAATGCAAACGCCGAACCAAGCACGAATTTTGGACCTCGTCTGAAAATTTCATGGAGCTGAAAATTACGGAGGTATTGGGCCTAAAAACGGCAATCCAAGCGAGGCCTTACTTGCACTGAGAAATAAAATTATTTCTCTTCAAATTAACATGTTCACACACAAGCAAATCCTTTAAGTCAGTAAAAATGTAAAAAAAAAGAGTCTTAATGTAGCTGAATCATAAAACAACCAGCATATTCAAGTCCAATGGCAAAAGTACAAAGGGCCGATCATTTTTTTTCCTCCACCATATAAGACATCACACTATAGCGAAATAAGACTTGACATCGCAATAGAAGCATATAACATTAGTAGGATCAGAGGCTATAGAGGCGACACATTGAAAAAACAAGTGCTTCGGTACTTTGACTTCCTGTCATGCATAACAAGTATGGAGAAGAAATTATCAGTTCTTCATGAGTGACAGACAAAACAATTATATTCTTTGAATTTATGAGACCAAGATCATGAAATGTGCTAAAACCACAATAATCCTACGGCTGATCCGAAGTGGATAGGAAGCCTAATAGCAAAAGGACCAGACAACTGCAATTTGGCTCCCAAGTTTCATGGGAGTCTGTATAAAAAATATAAAATAAGAAGTAAAAATAGAAACAGACCTCTATACATGTATTTTTTTTTTTCATATTGCAAATACCATTGTCATTTTTTAAACATGGCTCAGTGAAGCCTAGGATCAATTTTGGTTTCTTGAACAACATATCTTATATGTAGCATGTTCAATGAGAGCCTCATGGCACTCTAGAATGAAGCTAATGCACTAAAATGATTTCATATCCAAACTATAATGATCTATAACTATAATGATCTATATAAATTGCGAAAATCTGACCATCTTAAGTCATCAAATTTCATTAAGAATATCATTATATTAGGTATAATCCTAACTGAGAAGTTACTAAGGAACTGTATGATATTATTCTGCAACCTAGATGTTAAAAGCAAACAATATAATCTCTACTATTGAAATTTATGGTGCAAACACACTTCATGTTTGAGCTGTCTATACAAAAATGACACTACATGCAATTTTTGCCACCGTTATATTTATCTAAAGTTCAATATGCGAACCAAAAATAGTATACATGAGAAATGTGGTAACTAAACTTGAAATGTAGAACTTGCCCATTATGGATAAATTATAATCTAGACCATCACGTCTGTTTATGGAACATATGGGGAGAAACCTAGAGTTCTAGACATAATTGTAGATGTATCAAACGCCTATGTGCACATTCACAGCCCCAGATATTTATTTATTTACAGTGGAAAACATCAAGGGTGAAAGGGAAAATTTTAATCGCATAAAAAGTACATGTATTTTCACGACACGTGCATTTACTATGGATACACAAGTAGAAAAAGGGCCTTTGGTCCTGGGCTTTTGTCCCCGTTGGGTATTGGACCGGGACTAGAGATGATAGTAGTCCCGGTTCAAATGCTAGGAGGCCGCACTGGGCTATTCCTGGGTCAAACGAGACCTCTAGTCCCGGTTCGTAATACGGACCGGGACTAGAGGGGTGGTAGCAACTGTTCGCCTGTCGCGGGCCCTTTTAGTCCCGGTTCGTGATACAGACCGGGACTAAAGGCCCAAACCGTTCGCCTCCCGCGCTTCGGGAGTTGTTCCGTGCGGCGAAAACAGCCGAAAACGCCACAGTGAACAACATTTTCTCTGTTTCTTCTTCCCTAGCGCCCACTCCTCTCTTCTTCCCCATCCTCCAACATGAATCCAAGAATCACTCGGTATGGGGAGGTGCCCGCACATGGCAAGACTAATCTCAGTGTCGTCTACACAAACGACATCGCCAAGGTCGCGGATTTTCTTTCCGATTTCGAGGAATGGCTTGAATAGGATGCATACAAGTTCATGGGCCTTGATCTCGAGTACACGGTCGATCAACGAGATGTTGCCGTCATCCAACTTTGTCACAAGAAACATGTCGGCATGGTCTTCCAATGGGCAAGGTAATTATACGAAACTTGTAGGATAGAACACATGTCTATTTGAATCCTATGGGAAATTAAGAGCTTCTTTTGATTCATATAGGATAGGAAAATTGATAGGATAATAACATGTCCATTTGATTCTGTAGGAAAGAGCTTCTTTTGATTCATATAGGATAGGAAAATTTCATAGGATAGCAACATGTCCATTTGAACCCTATGGGAAAGTGCTTCTTTTCATTCATATAGGATAGAAAAATTGCATACGATAGCAACATGTCTATTTGAATCCTATATATCAATTCATTTTATGATTGTTATGATTCTTATTATACTTGTGCCAAAATATACTCGGTGTGATTGTTATTATAGTTGTGCCGAAATATACTTGTTATGCATGATTCTTATTATATTTGTGACGAAATATACTTGTTATGATTCTTATTATACTTGTGCTGAAATATATACTTGTTGCAGCAGTATTTAACATTTGTTCCATTTGTTGTTGCAGTAGTGACAAGCACTGTCCAATACTCATGGACTTCCTTCGCAGCGTCATACATTTTGCTAGCATTGACATAACGAATGACAACGTCAAGATGAGTCGCACCTTGGGTAGTGAGATACCAGCTGCCTACCACATTGATCTCTAGGGCTTGTTCAGGCTTGAGCATCCCAAGACTTCAATGGATAATATGGCAACCGCCGTGATCAACGAGGAGTACGCTGATATGAAGACAAAATTTCCAGAAGTTCAGCACAAATCCCTAAGAGAAGACCCCACTTGACAAGATCAACATTGAGTATGCAACAATAGATGCGTACATTGCATACGAGTTGTACCGCGGGATTGGAATCATCAACTATGGGCAGCGTCACCTAGTACCACCTCCTTCTTGGGGGATTCTGATCCGGAGGACGAGTGGTGTTTGCAATGGCGAACACTTCTATCTCTAATATTTATGTACTGCTTGGGATCTCTTCTGATCCAGACGAGTAGTGTTTGCAATGTCGAACACTTTTATCTCTCTTATTATGTAGTACTTTCTGTAATGGATATTTGAACTATTATTTCTATTAATTATGTCCCTGTTTAGGTATGATGTGAGCAAGCTTAGTGAATCATGGTGATGTACGTGCTGAATTTTTGGTATCATGTCATTCTATTATGGTTTTCTCGCTTTTAGCAAGCATTGTGATGCTACCTCTCCGATATTATATATGTTACTTTCGTACGTGTTATTGGCATAATTGCTTGTTTATCATGTTTTTATGGCAAGCTTGTGTTATTTTAGGTGTAAATAAACTCATATGTAGGAAACAAGTTAAAACATGATGAAGCATGATGAAAACATGTGAAAACAGTTGAAAACAAAGTGCAAAGAAATGAAAACATGGATAAAACATTGAAAAACATGAGGGAAACAAAAAAAGAGAAAACATGCATGAATAGTGTCAAAAAAGATAAAAGCAAAAAAAATCTATAAATAATTTTTGAGCCCCTTTACAATTTACTTAGGATTATAATACTCATTGGAGTAATTTAACATATAGCAAATTCTATAAATAATTTTAATATGTTTTCTTTAGCAAAATTGCTCCAAATGGAAACCTTTGACCATAGAGACAATATCCCAACTTGTTTACGTTCTTTTAATTAGTTCATAAACATGTGAAATTGAATTTAGAATCACTAGTTATGAATTAAGTAATGCTACATTAATTATTAAATATAATAAATGCCCTTTTGTACAAAATCAATTTGTGAATATTTTATAATCAGAGATCAAACATAACCTAGACCCTTCGGGTAATTAATTTAACATGGTTTGATCATTTGGTGCCCAAGTTTGGCGTGTTTAACCGAGAAAACCTAGTTTCGACACTTTGCCTAGGGTGACCCTATAACTACCCCCACTTACTAAAATCCTATACATGATGAAAAATATGATATGGAAGTCATTTTTGAATTTCTGTCATTTTCTAATCGATTTAGACATATTATTTATGAATTTTCGATTTACGGATTTTTAGATATGAATTATTCAATATTAAATAAAAAAGGCAAACAATTTAATTATTATTTAAATTCAAGATTATTTGAATTCAAGATTATTAGTACTTATTTATTTTGTTTAACTAAATAATTGTTTTTATTCACAAAATAAAGACGTGTGACATCATAGTTCAAGGGTTAATATGATTGACATCATAGTATTGTCAGTAAAACATTTTTTTCTTGGAAGCTGAGAGGGAAGGAGCTAGAAAGTTAAGTGTGCTGAGAGTGGAGCGGTCTGAGGATGAGCGACCGACCGGGAAGTGTCACTAGAATGATTAGAGTTAAAATAATTAAGACCAAAGGAAAACCTAAACCCACAAAATGTGAAACATAAACCCTAAACCCTAAAGTAAAAAAATAAAAATGAAAAAAATCACAAAATCTTTAGTCCCGGTTTATAACACCAGCCGGGACTAAATGTGCTCCAGCCTGCAGCCCTGGGCGCGGCCACGTAGAGGGACTTTAGTACCGGTTCGTGGCATACCAGGACTAAAGGTGGAGGGCCTTAGTCCCAATTGGCTAGTCCCGGATGGAAATCCGAGACTAAAGCTAGGTCCAACCCGGGACTAGAGGCCCATTCTCTACTAATGATACTTCTATCTGAAAAGAGTACAAAATATGAAAGTAATATATGGATGACTTTCCAATAAATATATCAAAAATATAATTACAAGAACATCACTTGTCTTGGTGTATTAAAACCGTGTGTAAGCTCCAAAGGCACATATGTGCTTAAATGCATATAAGAACATACGGATAGAAATATGAGCTCTTTCTGATGACTATGACACATGTGCGCAGATGCGCATTCGATGTACAAAAAATAGATATG
Source organism: Alopecurus myosuroides (assembly GCA_028641055.1). Classification (NCBI taxonomy): domain Eukaryota; kingdom Viridiplantae; phylum Streptophyta; class Magnoliopsida; order Poales; family Poaceae; genus Alopecurus; species Alopecurus myosuroides. The sequence goes on from CM054059.1 coordinate 291,049,788, forward strand.
CGCAAATGATACAAAATAACGTAGTTACAGAAGTAATGTAATGAAACCATGTGTGCTAGGACAGGGATAAGAATTAAGCTCCTGTTTTAGCACCGAAAATCTGCATCGACATACACTACCCGTTGGAACCTCCCTTTTCATTGTCAAGGTAGTTCAAAAGCGGATGGAATAAAGTCCAAAACTAACACCACAAGACAGTCCTAGACACTACTATGAAACCTTCAATGCAGGGTATGAAACTCCACAGGAAATAGGCAAAGAAAATGTGATACGTGTGGTAAAATATGGACTGAAATTTGCATGACTTCCATTAAAAATTTAGCCATGTCACTGCCCTAAAAAAAGAAGATAACAACTACCAGTTTACCCGAATCACCCAAAAAGATCCATTGCGTCAAATATCACATTGCCCATAAGTGCAACATCAATATTAAACTGAACAAACATATGTAATCTAATCCCCTCCTCATACCAGCGACTGCCGACGAGGTAGCACCAGAACGACATCCGGGAGGGAAAAGAAACACAACACCGAAAACCCCACCGCCGGAGAAAAAATATCTGATCGGAGAAGGCAAAAGACGGAGCAACAGAGTAAAATAAAAATAAAGAAACCACCATGTGCACCCCCGCACCAACGAAAAAAAATCATGCGGAGACCCGGAAGACCAATAGAACATCACTGCCAAGTAGGACCTTGCTCGTCACAAGATCATCAAGAATTCAAAAGGAAAGGCAAGAACATCAAGAGAGCGAGGAGGAACATCAAGCGAGCGTGGCTGGCACAAGCACACCCCACCGATAGCTGCAGCGCACACACAATCAACAAAGAAAGGAGAGCCCACAAGACAGCGTCGCACGGTGTCCTCGGAAGAGGCGTGGCTATCCCAGCTAAAAACTTTAATATCCCAAATCTCTAGGGTGCACACAAAAAAGAGCTCAAGCATGATAGTAGAGTTCAACCACCAAATCTAAACATTAGATAGGAAATACATTTACAACATGAAAGATTAAATCTTCACATACAACTTTATTGCAAGAAAATAACTATGCATTGGAATTCTCAACTGAATGCGCCATGGATATCGGAGCATGCATAACTCAAAAAGAAATGAAGGCACTATGGACATGGTTAAAACCTACACCATAGAATCGTTCTCACTATAGAGAGAAGAGGTATACTTTCTAATGTAACCATTCAAAATCGTTCTAAACTATCATATCAAGCACTTAGAGTTGCACATCGCATCACAATGTAAGCAATCATACTTGATCATCATCTCAGTAATACTTTGAGGCTTCACATTTCTTTTATAAAAAAAAGAATCCTGCCTCCAATATTTCTGTTCCATGTGGGTGTTTAGTGGTAACCTTGGGCCAGTGTAATCTCAGAAGGATCTGTGCCAATACATCATGTCAAGACTCCCAAACAAATTACAACATTGCATCATACTGTTATTTTTGTTCGCAGCTACATGATATGCGTGTATCTGGAGTGGCATTTTTTTCATCAAACAGGATTACCATATATTGTGCCAACATACCGTTTTTTTCTTGGAGAAGATTATAACTGAGCAAGCATGATTGGACATTCACATATAGCTTTATTGTGAGAAAGTAACCATGCGATAGACTTCTCAATTAAAAAATGCACACACTACTCAAAAAAATTCAAGGCACTACATGTGTGGTAAAAACCTAGGAGTACATCTCAGAATCGTGCACATTATAGATCGACCATATACAATTTATAGTGTAATCAGTCAGAAGCGTTACAAACTATTATGTAATTAACGATTGGAGGCTGCAAGTTTTCACATTTAAAATGGCAAGTTCCTTTGCTTAAACCTTCTAGTTTATATCGTTGTATTGTAACCTTGGCCCAATACAAATCTCAAAAGTACATGTGGCAATACAGTTATAAGTCTCTATGGCATTGTATGATTGTATCATACTGGTATTTAGGTTGGAACTGACAATATGTGTACATTTTGAAATGCATCATTTTTCATCAAACAAGATTATCATATACATTGGGAACGTACAAATATTTCCATGGAGAAGATTCTAGCTGATTCATTTGCTGACCCGTGTAGAAGTTTATTTAAACTTGCAACAAATCATTAAAGAATATCAACTATAAAGGAATTTGAACCTAGGAAAACATAACATATCACACTGGATTATTTTAGTTCATAAAACTACGGACAAAACAGCTGACAAATATCTCGAGACAAAGGTGACAAAATAGAGGATTGACTCTTATTTACCTGAAAAAGGTTTGTTTTTAGCTCTGATTTCATATGTGATGGGGATAACATGGTTTGGCTTGTTAAGTATTTTTTCTCGTCAATCACTTGAACCCAACATCGGAGAACGTGCCAATTCGTTATACACAAAAGAAGTAAAAAACTCAGTTATTACCACCAAGGGTTATTAGTCTTCAAACAAAAGGAGTTGCAAATGAATACAAATTAACATACTGCATAGAGGCCTACAAGAAGGTCATCACGGCTAACATTACGACTGTCATCATTCTCCTTGATCTGCGGGATACCCTCCTCTTCCCGCACCTCTAGGGAGGACTACCTCGCCCTTGGGGCAACGCTGGAGGTGCAGCCAGACCTTGCCTACTACCGTGGGCTCGCCTCCATACGAATAACATAGAGGGCGAAGGAAGCTTTTTACCTCCAAATACAGTGCAACAAAGCATCGAACCGGAGGCGGCAAGGGTGGGGTGTGTCGAATATATGCCAATTAGGGGTATATCCGGCATTGGTCGAAGGCCGGATTACCAGGGTGGCCCACAGGTAAATGGAACGAAGTCCACTGGGCGGCCCAGTAAACTGACGCGCAGGAAGACGAATTCTAGAAGAACCTGGACCACGGCCCAACGTGGTGCGACTTGGAGGAGAAGTCGGATTCCTTAGTTTCCAAGTTAGATACTTTCCGTAGTATTCTAGGTTTTCTTCTTGTAAGCCCTACTCCGGCTATCTATATAAAGCCGGACGGGATCCAGAAAAGAATATGATCACAAGTTAGCTAGAAGCCAACTCGCCGGGAAGTTCATCCTCGCCGAGTTAGCAAAATCATACTCACAATTGTACTTTGTATACTTTAGGATTCAGCCCTAATTTCAGTGAGATTGCAGGAGTAGGAACGCCACCTAGTTGCGACGTACCGAACCTGGGTAAAACCCGTGTTCTCGTTTCCAGTTCTTCCACGTCCCCCTGCGGTTCTACCAGTAAGCTTATGGCACCCCGTCCATGATCCTTACTACGATGTCTCGACAGGGTGAGTCCACCCAGATCATGGGTTCCCAAAGTTGGCATCACCGGAAGGGATAAGTGGGTGGGTGAGGGAATCAGGGAGATGCTAGAGCAGCGGGGTTGCTTGGCATATGGCGAAGACATGGAGAGATACAGGATGAGGAGGAGATAGGGACAAACAAGTTTTTGTACCTCAAAATACGACCTTCACGTCCACGTCATCCTATCTATCTTGGCATGGGGAAAAGTCATCACTGATGACCCACAAGTATAGGGGGTGTATCGTAGTACTTTCGATAAATAAGAGTGTCAAACCCAACGAGGAGCAGAAGGTGTTGATAAGCAGGTTAGATAGAGGATTCACTGCAAACACTAGAAGACATGTTTTGGGTTTTTTTTGATATAGCAGATAAATAAAGTGCGAGTAAATAAAAGACAGTAATAATAATTGCAGCAAGTGGCCTGATACATCATAAAGTTTATCCTTAATTTCTGATGTTCCATGTTGTTTTCTTATTGTTTCCCCTATGTTTGCTATACACTTTATGTCATTTTTCTCGATTTTCCGGACTAACCTATTGACAAGATGCCACAGAGCCAGTTCCATATTTTCTGTTGTTTTTAGTTTCAGAAAAGTTGTTCTGGAAATATCCTCGGAATTGGAAAATTCGAAGCCCGGAAGTCTTAGAATTCCCGAAGGTTCCACGGAGTCCCGAAGAGACCCGGAGAGGTGGCCTTAGGGGGGCCACACCATAGGACGGCGCGCCCCTGGCCGCGCCATGGGGTGCTGTGGGGGGCCCCGGCCTCCACCGCCTTTGCCATTTCGCCTATTTATACCCCCCGAGACGTAAAACCTAAACATATACCACTTTTTCCCGAGAAACACCAGAGGCCGCCGTCATCGTCATCCCAAGATCAGAGGGTTCTGGAACTCTTCCCGGCACCCTGCCGGAAGGGGAATTTATCACCGGAGGGGTCTACACCACCATGCCCTCCTCAGAAGTGATGCGTGAGTAGTTCATCCCTAGACTACAAGTCCATACCAGTAGCTAGATGGTTGTTCTCTCCACTTTGTACCTCATGTTTAGATCTTGTGAGCTGCCTAAAATGAACAAGATCATCTTTATGTAATGCTACATGTTGTGTTTGCTGGGATGTGATGAATTTTGAATGTTATGTCTTCTAATTATCAATCTATCATGTTATCTTCATGCATATGTTATTTATGATCTTGCATGCTCTCCGTTATTAGTAGATGCTCTGGCCAAGTAGATGCTAGTAACTCCAAGAGGGAGTATTTATGCTCGATAGTGGGTTCATGCCTCCTTTGCATCTGTTCTCGAGTGACAGAAACGTGACGGATGGAGGATGTGTTGTTTCCATTAGGGAGAAAACAACGGTGTTTATCTATTTTACATTATTTACATTACACACTTTGCTTATGGCGATAATCTATTGCTAGCAACTTAATACCCAACGTTTGTTCGGATGATATTTGGAGGGTGGATTATCAGACATAGACGCAGTTGGATGACGGTCTATGTATTTTGTTGTAATGCCCGCATGAATCACATAGTAATCTTTATGTCTTGCATATGCACTACGGTGCAGCCTTCATTTCTGTCAATTGCCTAGCTGTAATTTCTTCACCACACATGTTATTTATCTTTCACGTGGAGACACCACTAGTGAACTATGGACCCTGGTCCATTTTTCTCATACTAATAAAACACCTACTGCTTTCATACTACTTTCATATTGTTCCTACTGTTTTCCACGCCATATGTTTAACCTCTTTGTGTTCAGCAAAACCGGTGAGATTGACAACCTCACTGCTTCTTTGGGGGCAAAGTGATTTGATTGTGTTGTGTAGGTTCCACGTTGCTGCTGAACCTGTAGTGCGCCCTACCATCTCAAATGCATCAACATTTACAAGTGCTTCTTCCTCCTACTGGTCGATTCAACCTTGGTTTCTTTTCTAAGGTAAAACTTGTTGCTGCACTCTTCACACCTTGTGCTTGGGGTCTCCCAACGAGTGTGTGTCTTCACTCCATCATGGCCCAATCCTTTTTAGAGCAAACGACAAGCCGGTTGGTTTACTTATGATGACTAAACGTTCTCGAGGACACATGGGAATTTCGTCAAGCGCTTTTGCTTCATACAGTTGATTAATATTTATTGTTTTGATAGGTGTTGTGTGGGTGAACCTATGATAATGCACCGCCCTACTAGGACTAATACATACTTGTGATTATACCCCTTGCAAGCATCCTCAACTACAAGAAAGTAATTAAGATAAATCTAAATACAACTTTAAACTCTGGGATCCTACACTCCCTCGTGCATCGGTTTCTTAGTGGGGGTTTAGGTTCTGTCACTCTGGCAAACCCACAATTAGTAGCCAAATACACAATGCACCCCTCTAGGACCATAAAGGTGAAGTGTCATGTAGTCGATGTTCACATGACACCACTAGAAGAATAACACCACGACTAAAATATCAAACCATTAGATATTACTTCAACATAATTCCACTACTAACATCTTGACTTCTCTGATGCCCTTAAGAACTAAACGTACTACTCACAAGACATAATATGGATCATAATCAGAGGTGATATAATGATGAATGAAAATCTGGTCATAAAGTGCAAACACCGATAAATCTCGTAAGCATAAACTACAAACAAGTAATCCACATCGGGAGAGAGATCTAGTGAAGAACAACGATATAGAACCCAAATTGTTACAAAGGGACGGAGGTGGATGGTGAGGATCATGGTTCTAGTGATGATGATGATGATTATCTTGATGATGCCCGGAGCGATACCGGTGACGATGGCGATGATTTCCCCTCTTCGGGGAGGAATTTCCCCGGCAGATTTCTCCCTGCCGGAGAGCTTTTCTCCCTTTGTTGTTTTCCGCCCTGAGGAGGCGGCAGAATATTTCCTCGATGGTTCTCCACGTCTTAGGGTTCCTTGGGGATGAAGTATGCAAAAGGGGGCTGCCAGTGATAGCCCAGGGTGGCCACACCACGTGGCGACGCGACCAAGGGGGGCCCCTGGTGGCCCCCCTCTGGCTCCCCTCCTCGCTAGCTCCGTCATCTGGCAACTTAAGACTTCTCCGATGTTTCTCTTCTTCTTCTAATCTTCAGAAATAGGGTATCTTGACGGTGCTTTTTCCAGCACATTTCCGATCCCGGTGAATTATTCTCCAATAATTGCAAAACATGCAAAATAGATGAAATAACATAATTATCAGCTCTAAATATGAAATATATCGATGAATAACAGTAAATTACGATATAAAATAGTGATGCAAAATGGACGTAACAACACCCCCCAAGCTTAGACCTCGCTTGTCCCCAAGCGAAACTGAACTAAGTAAACATGACCGCAGGTTTATGGAGTGAAGTGTCGATAAATAAAATACGGACAAGAAGCATCACATTTATCAATACACAAGTCATTCTAGACTATAACTTCCTCTCATATAACTTAACTTGAAACTAGTAGACAGAGTCACAATAAAGGTGCAAAAAGGAAATCACAATTGGTGATGGCAAACTTTGCTCTTGGTCAGAGAACAATTAACATATTGTACTTATGTTTCGATCAGGGTATTTATATTAGAGCTTATATTGCAGAGTTTTACATGCTCAATCATATCAGTCTCCTTACATGCATTGATAACTTTCAAAGTGATATTCATTCAGATAAAAAAACATTGTACTAAACAAGGAAGGATAAAAGACATGATTGAATAAATCAACATATAGATGGTTGGACCACGATAGCTCAAATGCTTGCTTAAGACAGAAAGGAATAAGTTTACTGACTCAACAAAAAAGTAAAAGATACGTCGTTCGCAGAGGGAACCAGGGATTAAATCATGTGCTAGATCTTTTTATTTGATAAACAGAGGTAATGAAAACAATTTTAAGAGAGGTGTATGTCTATTTCAACGAATCAGCAAGCAGACAATACATTAAGTCACAAGCTAACTAGACTCTACAAGAGCGGCTCCCATTGAAGGACACTACTGGGGTCAGTAGATCATCCCTCTTCTCTTTTGTTTACACAATTATGCTTTAACTGATATATCTGAGGAAAAAAGAGTGAAGAGAATTTATAATAACCAAGTTTGGGGTTGGGCACCCCGTTGCCAGCTCTTCTAGCAGTTGGATAAGAGGATGTGCCACTAGTCCAGGCGTGTAAAGTCCAATCAATGAGTGAAATAAAGACTGTCAACCTACATCCTCATGAGCTAAAACAGAGCACACAACAAGTATTATTTTGAAGGTTTTGAAGGTAGCAGACAAGCAATTTACTTGGAGTGACGGTTAAATAGCACATATAGGTAGGTATGGCGGACACAAATGGCATGGTTTTTGGCTCAAGTTTTGGATGCACGAGAAGCATTCCCTCTTAGTACAGGTTTTTGGCTAGCAAGACTGGGCAGTCATGGTGCGGATATTGCACTCGTTGGGATACCCCCAAGAGGAGGGTGTGATGAGCACAACGGTAGGAGTTTTCCCCTTAGTTAAGAACCAAGGTTATCAATCCATTAGGAGAAAGAGGATCTTTGGAAGGTTGATGCCACTGACGGTGGTGATGGCGCTTCACCGGTGTCAGCAACAACGTGGAACTTGCACACAACACAACAAAAATACTTTCTCCCAACGGTACAGTGAGGTTGTCAATCTCACCGGTCTTGCTGAAAACAAAGATTAGACGTATAGTGTGCAAAATGATGTATGCTTGCAGTAGGTAAAGAAAGCAGAAAATTGTTGTGCTTTGTTTAATAGTGTGGAAAATGGACCGGGGTTCATAGTTTCACTAGTGGTGTCTCTACATAAAAGATAACATGCTGGGTGAACAAATTACAATTGGGCAATTGACAAATAGAGGTTGCACCATAGTGCACAATATAACATGATGATTACTATGATATTTAGTGCGGGCATTACAACAATATACATAGACCAAAATCCATCTGCATCTATGACTAATAATCCACCCTCAGGTTATCATCCGACCCCCCTTGGGTATTAAGTTGCAAGCAACATATAACTGCATTAAACAAAGTGTGTAATGTAAGCAATGATTATGCACGCGCGCACTCTCACCACTGTTTTCTCCCTAATGGCAACAACACATCCTCCCCCTTCATGTTTCTGTCACTCGAGCAAGGTGGTGAGGAGGCATGAACCCACTATCAAGCATAAATACTCCCTCTTGGAGTCACTAGCAACTACTTGGCCAGAGCAACCACTAGCAACGGAAAGCATGCAAGATCACAAATAACATATGCAATAAAGACTATAATCAAGTTGGCATAAGGTCAATATTCATCGGATCCCACCAAATACAGCATATAGAATTACATAAGATCAATCTCGATCATTATAGGCAGCTCACGAGATCTAAACATGGAGGCATATGAGGAGAAGACAACCATCTAGCTACAGCTACGAACCCGTAGTCCAAGGATGAACTACTCACGCATCACTCCGGAGGCAGGCATGGTGATGTAGAAGCCTCCGGTGATGATTTCCTCTCCGGCAGGGTGCCGGAAATAGATTCAGAACCCCCCTGATCTAGGGTTGACGGTGACGGCGGCTGCGGAACTTTTCGGGGATTTTTCATCAGGTGCCTAGGGTTTTCCATCCCGGGGGATTAAATAGGCGAAAGTGCAAAGGCGTTGGAGCGCGCCACCCTATGTTGTGGCCCCCATGGTGCCCGTCTTCGTCTCACCTTCAGTCTTCTGGATGCTTCTAGGGAAAATAGGCACGTCGTGCTTTGTGGGGTCCAATTCCGAGAATGTTTCTAGAACAACTTTTCTGAAACCAAAAACAGCAGAAAACAGGGAACTGGCACTTGGCATCTTGTTAATAGCTCTGTTCGAAATATTGGCCGATATTCCGATAAATCAACCGATTTATCGCTTATCGGTGTCTGGCCGATAAGATAAATGAGCCGATATTTCGTCCGATATTCCGATATTTTGGCCGATATTCTGATAAATCAGACGATTTACCACTTATCGGGGTCAACCGATAAGTTCCCGATAAGCGATATCTTGAACATTGGTTAATAGGTTAGTCCCGGAAAACATATAAAAATGCTATAAATAAGGGATAAAACAAGTAGCAATTGACATAATATGATCATGGAGCATTGATGTCTACGCACGCTTCTATTCTTGTAGACAGTGTTGGGCCTCCAAGTGCAGAGGTTTGTAGAACAGCAGCAAGTGTCCCTTAAGTGGATCACCCAAGGTTTATCGAACTCAGGGAGGTAGAGGTCAAAGATATCCCTCTCAAGCAACCCTGCAATCAAGATACAAGAAATCTCTTGTGTCCCCAACACACCCAATATACATGTCAGGTATATAGGTGAACTAGTTCGGCGAAGAGAGAGTAAAATACAAGTAGTATGGATGATTATAAGTGATAATAACAATCTGAAATAAAAAAGGCAGCAAGCAAACATGTAGCAGAATAGGCGGAAAACGGTGTTTTAATGCTTGGAAATAAGGCCTAGGGCTCCTACTTTCACTAGTGGACACTCTCAACAATGAAAACATAATTGAATGCATAAATATCATCTCTTCACTGTGCTACTCCGAACCACTCTCCGGTCGAATAACGAACACTAATCATTGCGTAGGGATTAAACAACACTCCTCAAGTTTATATTCCCTCTCTAGGGAACCCCAATGTCACTACGAGCGTCATAGATTAGTAAACAAACGCCAAAAATTTCATAGGTTCATCTTCCAACACAAGATATAAATATCATGCTAAACCACACGGTGCACACACTATCACCTTTACCCCGTGATCAAAGTGTTTACGGAGATAAAAAACCACTTTAGTAGCATAACAGATGACGATCAATCTACTTATTCAACTAGTTTACAAAGCTCATGATCACATAAAGATCACACCATGGGAGAGAGAGATGAACCACATAGCTACCGATAGAGCCCTCAGCCCCGGTGGAGAATTACTCCCTCCTCATCATAGGACACAGCAACGGCGATGGAGATGGCGGTAGAGTCGAAGGATATGGCTTCCTGGGGCAATTCCCTGTCCCGGCAGGGTGCCAGAATAGAGATCTGTCCCCCGAAACTTGTCGGCGGCGGCGGCGGAGCTACGGATGTATTTTGCGGAAAAGGTCGATTCCTCTAGGGTTTATGCCTCGGGGAGTACATATGGGCGAAAGGGCGATCCCGGGGGGTGGCCATGGGCCCACACCCCTAGGTGGGGCGACCAGGGGGGCCCGCGCCAACCCATGTGTGGCCACCCTGTGGCCCCCCTCCGGGGCTCTTCGGGACTTCTGGAAGCTTCCGGGACTTTTAGGACTTATGGCTTTCGAATTTTCCAGTTCCGAGAATATTTCCAGAACAACTTTTCTGAAACTAAAAACAGAAGAAAACAGGGAACTGGCTATGTGTCATTTTTTTAATAGGTTAGTCCCGGAAAACATAAGAAAACGTAGGAAAACATATGGAAAACATGTAGCAATTGGCATAATATCAACATAGAACATCAAAAATTATGGATACATTTATGACGTATCAAGCATTCCCAAGCTTAGTTCCTACTCGTCCTCGAGTAGGTAAACGATAAAACAAAATAATTTCCGAGGTGACATGCTACCACACAATCTTGATCATAATATGTAAAGTAGAGCATGTAAACTAGGATCAAATGAACTAAAGCTGTGATCTATATTTGATATCAACAGGTAATGCATAAACAAATAATAAGAAAGAAGCAAAACTTTTAATGAATCAATATTAAAAGACTATCAACCGTGCAAAGTTTATTTGAGATGATTTAATATTTCAAGAACAACAATATCATTCATGTCAAACTATCTTCACAACCCCTTTTAGGATCAATTCAAGCTTTCCACGCGATGCAATGCTTGAATCTTAAACTATTTGCGCATTAAAATAAAGCAAGTGTTCTACGTTGGTCCCTGGCACTGGGATGTTATGGCTAAGAGAACATTATGGGGGGGTTTGGAAGGTCAATGGAAGAAAGGCTCACAAAGCTGAAAGTGGTCATTATACAAGAGAAAGTCTTACAACTGAACCTATGCAAGGAGTAGGGATTGCCACAGAACGGATGCACATAGAGCTATAAGTGTATGAAAGATCTCCAATGGAACTAGTGGGGGTGCATCTAACTTGCTTGCTCACGAAGACCTAGAGCTCATTTGAGGAGGCTCATCATTGGAATATACAAGCCAAGTTCTATAATGTAAAGTTCCCCAAATAGTTATGAATGAATGATAATATGAAAACTCTCTCCAAACTAAAGTATTGGTGCTAAACATGAAGCACAAGTGTGGTATAAAGGATAGTGATGCGCCCCCTCTCTCTTTATTCTCTCTTTGGCCCTTTTTTCCCTTTTGGGCTTTTTCATTATTTTTATTTTTTTATATATCCTCACCGGTAGGGGCAACATCCTATATTACAATGAATCATCACACTTTTAGTACTCATAACTCACAATGAAATATCTCCAATCTATCCAACTGCATGCTCCTGCTAGTGTAGCAGTATGCATAAATAACCATGAAGCTCATTATAAAGTAACATAATGGAGGTGGATGTTGTGCAGCAATATGTAACGTCCCAGTGTTTGGGAGTTTATAAGGATCTAAATTTAATATGTGCATTTGCAAAGCATGCATCTAAAAGTACGGGAAGTTTTGGCGCGAAAGTTTAAACAAATCAAAGTGACCAATGTTTCACTTGACATGATGAAATAGGTTTAGTTCATCTAGTCAAGAGTACATTTGGAGTGATCTTTATAACATATAATATTTACAAACCAAATCATCTGATAAGGCAAACCATAGTTGGTTATGATCAACATTAACTCTCAACAAGTCTAACCTCAAGTCTATAAGTTACTTGGGATAATTCACTAGGTAACTACAACCAAAGAGGGGTGAGTATCCAAATCACATAAGTGATAATCATACTTGCACAAATGAATAATACTCAATTGAACCATCTCATCAACAGAGATGTTATGTTCCATAAAATAACAACTCACTAAGTTATCAATCATATACACAATATATTTATAAATCATGTCATAACTATCAGGTGAACCATCACAAGTAAATAACAAAGTTTCAATAGAACACAAGTGATACATACAAGTGTTAACTCAAACCCACAAGTGGGAAATGACATAATAATTGTATTAACATATTTATCAAATATGTACATATCTCATCAACCATAAAAGAAGTATCTCAAAGAAGAAATAAATCTTCTTAAACTACTGTTTAACCTTGATCATCACATATGATATTTCCAAACCTCTACATCTGCATTATGTTTACAAAATAAGAGTATAAAGTAAAATCAGGACACCTGAGAAAAACAATTATCAATTATGACATAAGTCATTAAACCCCAATAACCTGCTTATGCTCATTGTCTTATTCATCTTATACCAGTGAGCATATGAGCTATGAACACATCAATGAACCATTTGATCAACTTCCTATATTAAGACAGCATCCCATAAGCATTCCATTTCTCTATTCAAACTAACATTCAAAAACGAAAGCATCTCTAGATACAAGTAATGAATAACAACAAGATATAACCTGTATTAGATGAATTGGATTGAAAGCTAAATAAAACCAATCATGTATGAGACAAGTATCTATCTTATGGGAAGCAAAACAAGAAATGTATGGAAGGATAATAAAAGCATGAATTAAACCTTAATCTAGATCTTGTTATTTTGGCTAGACCAATGTATCTTGTTTCGCAATCTCCTCCAAGTTACTTTGCAAGAGAAGAAACCACAAGACATGAGGAACTACCACATGAAGATCTTCAAGAAGATTATTTAGAGTGTTCTAGAAGTGTTATTCCAATCTATCATAAGAGTACTTGGAAACTCTTATAGATTGATATGATCTTATTAACACTCTTGAAACAGTGTGATACTCCAATGTTAGTGTTATAGAGAAGTAGTTTGGTAACAAGTTGTATACCTTGTTAACAAAACACTTATGTATACTCAAACAATTGAGTGTCATACATAAACAAACAAAAGATTGAATTACATGGTACATCTCAGCCTATTGTATATGAGAAGTAATTTGGAGGCAAGACTAGCTACCTTGTTAACAAATTCTTATTATATGCATAGGGTAACTTGGTGTCATAAAATAAACTCACATTCTTTTACAATCATGTAAGTAAAATATTTGCTTGGAGTAGTTGGATGTTTTCACCACAATGGTGAGACAGTTGAGGATGGAAACCAAGAGAGGAACCTACCTGCCATGGACAAGGGTGATAACAGAAGATTAGTGGAAGCTAGAGAGAAGAACATCAAGCAACAGAAGACCACAAGAAGCAACACTGCCTCAGTAAGGGATCATAAGAAATTATCCAGTGAATCATTAAGATATATTAGAGAACCAGTAACCCTATCTAGCTCATCAGAGATGAGGAACTCATTATAGTATCTCAAATGGAAACAAATATCAAGTATGAAATAATAACCAGCCATTGCATCCACATGTCTTGATATGTGGTGGCTAATGGTAACAAGCTTAATATCTTGTTTTCCGTATCTTTTTTATACATAAGACTAACAAATAATAACAAAAATTCATCTACACATAACCAAGTAAATGATTGCATGTTTAAAAAACAAACATGGGATAATATCCATATTGGAATCTATGTGGAAAACAACCGGATAAGATCCCAACACCACACATGTTTTCCACTTGATCAAGTACTGAAAACAGCAAGCATAGAGTACACACACCTCAGTAAAATACCAACCAAAATTGCTAAGAGTTGTAACTACGAAAATAACATGGTATTATAAAAAGAAAACAAGTTGCTTCACCCATTAAAATCATTTGGTGTGACATGGAATAAAATTCCATATTAATTGATTTTCATAGCAGTGTATAAAAACATTACGTAGTAGTGATACCTAATTACTTTCTATAAAGATTGTTTCCAATATGATCCACTTATAACACACCACTTGGGAACCCTATGTGTGTTTTGTGAAGGTAATATTCATGCCTAAAATAAATTTTAAGACATTTAATAAGTTAAACAAAGTGAAAACAATAAAATCACTTAATCTAGCACCCTAAATAAAAAATAAAAATATTTCTCTAATTCACCAAAACAAAACATGGTGAGGTTGCAAATTTGATGAGCTTTCCAAATATAATTTTTAATAATTTTTCTGTTCACAAAAAGGCCCTGAAAACATTAGATTTCTCTCAGTTTAGTAATCAAAAGGACTTAGTTGTAAGTTATAAAAAAATATCCCGGGGGTTTTCTTGGAAATGTTTTAAATCCATTCTTTCTTCAACCTCTGGCCAGAAGGCCAGAGGCGTGCCACCGCCTCCGTTGCCGCACTGCCACCTCCCCTCGACCGCCCTTCCGCTGGATAAGTGGCAGGAGAAGCCGTGCCCTCCTCACTCACTCTCTCTTATTTCTCGCAGTCTCCCTCTCTCTCTGTTTCCTCTCTTATGGCCGAAACCCTAGCTAGGATTTTCTTTCATGGCGCCGTCGACTCCGGCCACTCCGGGACGAATTGATGCCACCCTCGAGTGCGCCATGACCTCCTATATCCCTCCACCAACCCTCGTTTGCTGGGAAGGCCGGGAGCCCGAGAATTGGGCCGTTCCCTTTCTCTCTGCTCCGGCCGCCGCGGAAGCGCGCCGGCGATTTTGACCACGCCGTGCCCCACCGATCACATCATCATATTCCTGGTAAGCTCAGGCATCTTGGGGTGTTCTCGGTTTGGAATTTGAGGCCCTAAATCCTCTCCGTCACCGTGCACCACCTCCGGCCACCACGGAAGGTCACCGCCGGTGACATTCCGATGACCATATGGTCACATCTCCGACACCCCTGCATTCACTGAGTCGTCCTCTAGCTAGTGGAAGCTTTGAATCGAATCAATTTGCAACGGATAAACGGATTCGAGCTCAACAGAGGAGATCCTCTCCTCTAATGATGCGGGCATGATGTCATCATGACGTCATGGCCCTTTTCCTTTTGTTTTTATTTATTTTTGAATAAGAAACGATAACTGACAGGTGGATCCCACTTGTCAATTTTCAAATAATAAGAGAAAAATAATTAAACTTAATAATTCAATAACTTTACATCTATAACTCAGAAAAATATAAACAAAATATAAAATTAATCAGAAAAATATAATCTACATGTTTTTAAATTTTTTAACAATATTTGGTAAAATTTAAAATTTAATATTTCTTTAATTAAATTAAATCATTAAAATTGATAAAAATAATAAATAATTCATAAAATCAGAAAAATACAAATTATATGCCAAATTGCTCCAAATGACATATACAACTCATCTATGATGTTTTCAAAGTCATATGACCAAGTTTTCATTTGTGCAATACTTTGCCTAATCATTTAATCCATTTAAAATTAATAAATTAATATCTTATTCAAATATTTTCAGAATACTTCAAATGAGATACCAAATTAAAGAGAAAAACATTTACAATTCAAATATGTCAAATATAAAACATTTTATTTAACTTATAAATTTGTTTCAATGGGTATAATGGAATTCTATAATATTCCATTATAACCATAAACCACTACCACCTCATAATTTTCCTTATTAATAAAACTCTCACGTTTTCACACCTACTAAACATATCATAACAAAGTAATTAGCATGCATGTGATGATAGAGTTAGTGTATTAGTTCCTCATTTTCAAATAAACTTGATGTCCTTAACTCTACACTTTTTGAACATAAAATCGAACCTCTTTATTATCTTTTTAATAGTTGTTTTCTATATGATATTGTTTTCTCATTTAATCATGTGACAACCATTTATAACCCAAACATAATAAAAATTGTTTGTTAAGTAAAAGTGAAACACATTTAAGTCTAAAAGAAGTAATAACCACATCACTCAAATAATGAAACATTTCACCCAAAACCTGTGTGAATACGTTATCGTGTCAAACGTGGCTTACACTTGTAAGCTTGGGTGTTTTCCAGGGTAATTCATGATGCATATCATTACTATGCATGTATCATCTTGCCAATGTTTTCTGTAGTCCTTACCAGGACTACTTTGCTATCTTTCAGATGTCGGAATTGTCTACGCGACCCTCGAACCCCGAAGACATTGATTATTACGGTTATTTCAATCTCGGGCAAGTTCATCACTTGCTCATCTCCTTTGCAGTATTTCATAACGAACTATTTGCAAAAAGCCTATCGTATTATCACCTACTCTCAAGAGAATGCATGATCCTATGTTTATAATAATATGACTAATTGAATGACTACCCGAGTGGTAGTGTTATGTTTGGTGGGTGGATGTAACCATGGTAAGATGAATAGGTCAAAAGAATGTTCCATCTGCATGGGAAAGTATTACCTAGGAACTAATCACAAATGCCGTCAGAACTCGCTGCATCATAAATACCGTGTTAACCATGGGTCTTCTATGTCGGGAGTAAGTCAGTTGTGATCTTCTCTTGTTCTCATGTCAACGGACTGCCAGAGACGTACGCTGTAGGTCTTGCGAGACTACATGCACATGGGTGGGATCCCTTAAATCCCACGGACTCTGGGGTCTATGAGTGTCTGCCAGGGGTGCGTATATCTCCATCGTGAGGGGTGGAATCAGGCGTTCAACCTGCTGGTGGAAATGGGTGGGCATGCGTTGTGCGGAGAAGCACAGTTTGGCTTGGACCAACAACCGGGCCCCACACCTGAGTGGGAATGGACATGAATGTACACCTGGTTGTGCAACATGGTCTTGGTCGTCCATGGGTAAAGTAACGCACCTCTGCAGAGTGTAAAAGGATGTGGCATGTTACCCCCTATTCCGGGAAGGAACTGCGAACGCTACAGGAAAGGCAACTCTATGAAGTTCTAGTCCTGTGATGGTCTGGCGGGCATAGTTTTCGGAATTAAAAGCAACCTCTTGAAGAAAGATTTACAAAACCTTGCATTAGCTTATGACTCTTTTGAGTCTAAATCTATAGTTAGTGCATCAAACCACCCACTATATATCATGAACTTGCTGAGTAACGCTCGTTACTCATTCGTTCCTGTTTGACCCCCTGCTTAGAGTTGAAGCATGATGGAAGTCGTCATCGTGAAGCACTGTCATCAAAAACCTGATGGAGGAGAATCTATCAAGGTGTAGGTGGAGTCCATACTTGAAGTTAGCTTCTATAAGCCATAGATTAGGGCTGACATCAGCCGTAGTAGATTAGTTCTAAGCTAGAGTTCTTCTCCGGCTTGGAGCTTCAAATTGCTTCTTCTGATGTTTCATTTGTATGAGATCTTCTTGATTCATCAAAGAGATTCTCAAGATTTTGTAATGAAGTTTGTATCCTATAGTTTTTCCTGGCCCCGATGTGTTTCTGTTGTACCACTCCGAGAGATGTAATATTCACAGATAAGTCCTTCTGTGAGTATTATGCCATCGACTTGCGCACTACACATGCAGTGGTGTGTTGGGTCACCACACAATATATCTCGGAATGGCTATGGAAATGCCATGATAGGTAGGTATGGTGGCTGTTTTGAGGAAGAATATATGGGCTTATGTGTAGGAGAACAAAGTCCTCCCACGGGATTTGGATGCACTGGCAAAGTTTGCACCAACTCTCAATGTGAGAAAGGGCAATGCACAGTACCGAAGAGGCTAGCAAATATGGATGGTGGAAGTGCCAGGAACCGCAACATAGTACTCACGAGGAAAAAGATTACAGAAAGCAAATCATCTTACCAGGCACATTGCAAATCACTCCAAGAGGGTCCATGGCAGTGACAATTCACTGTTAGCTACCCCGACCGTAGCGCGTAACAAAAGGCCGATCAGAAATGTATCACTCGTAGAAATCATATTATTGTTTCTATCAGCTGGTAATTTAAGTGTGGTACGGTGTCAAGTTTATTAGACCAACCATTAAAATTTTATACTTACTAGTCCTTCCGTTAATCCATTAAGCAAGTTAATATCTCAAAACAACAGCAGTGATTCAAGTGAAACAGTTTAGTGATCTACAAGACCATACGAATTTAGCTTCAACCTTCTTACTTGATAAAGAACCCTCTGAACATGCATCTAGATAATCCTTGTAATGTCCTGAAAGCCTTGCATAAAAAATAGTAACAATTATTTCCTTAGGAAGATCATGGTTAGGACATTTAAGTATTAATGTTTTCAGTATTCCCCAAGCTTGAGCAATGCTTTCTCCATCATGAGGCCAAAAATTATAAATGTAATTCCTATCTAAATACAGCTTATGAGAGGAATAAAATTTAGAGTAAAGTAGAGATTCAAGCTCCTTCCACTCCAAATGATGAGGATCATCTAGCAGCTCATACCACTCCCTTGCTTTGTCCTTAAGATATAAAGAG
This sequence comes from Alopecurus myosuroides, assembly GCA_028641055.1. Taxonomy (NCBI): domain Eukaryota; kingdom Viridiplantae; phylum Streptophyta; class Magnoliopsida; order Poales; family Poaceae; genus Alopecurus; species Alopecurus myosuroides. Next base: position 291,068,523 of record CM054059.1, read on the forward strand.
AATAACCTCCTTTTAACTTGGTCCATTGAAATACCTGCACACTTGAACAACTCGCATAATTCATGTATAAAGAGTAAATGATCACGAGAATGGACAGTTCCATCTCCAAAATAACGGTTATCCATGACAAGTTCAACAATTTTCTTGGGTACTTTAAAAGTAATGCTTTCAGTAGGAGGATTTAAAATATCACAAGCATCATTAGGTTTATCACATATGGGAGATAAAGTATCATCAGAGCAAATTTTCTCCTCTAAAGCCGTGGAAATAAAAAAATTATAGAAACTAGCTTCCCCAAGCTTAGACTTTTCCATAGTACTAGAAATAATGGTATCCAAATAATTAATGCTAATACATTGCTATCACTATTATGCAAGAAAAACTTCCATAGGTTTTTTAATTTTCTCTTCAAAAGCATGATGTCCTATTTCAAGATAAATATTATAAAGTTCTATCATATTTTTGTTGTTTTCCATTAAGACTACTAGTAAAAATAAAAACAAGAAGCGAGTAAAAATAAGACTAACTAGTGAAAACAAGAAACAAAAACATATAATTGCAAAATCTAAAGGAAATAACTTCGAGCACTCACAAAGAATGTGAGTACCTTTTACCTTACCTCTCCGGCAACGGCGCCTGAAAAGAGCTTGATGTCAACGCACGCTTCTATTCTTGTAGACAGTGTTGGGCCTCCAAGTGCAGAGGTGTGTAGAACAACAGCAAGTTTCCCTTAAGTGGATCACCCAAGGTTTATCGAACTCAGGGAGGTAGAGGTCAAAGATATCCCTCTCAATCAACCCTGCAATCAAGATACAAGAAGTCTCTTGTGTCCCCAACACACCCAATATACTTGCCAGGTATATAGGTGCACTAGTTCGGGGAATAGAGAGTAAAATACAAGTAGTATGGATGATTATAATTGATAATGACAATCTGAAATAAAAATGGCAGCAAGCAAACATGTAGCATAACAGGCGGAAAATGGTGTTTTAATGCTTGGAAATGAGGCCTAGGGCTCCTACTTTCACTAGTGGACACTCTCAACAATGAAAACATAATTGAATGCACAAATATCATCTCTTCACTGTGCTACTCCGAACCACTCTCCGGTCGAATAACGAACACTAATCATTGCGTAGGGCTTAAACAACACTCCTCAAGTCTATATTCCCTCTCTAGGGCACCCCAATGTCACTACGAGCGCCATATATTAGTAAACAAATGCCAACAATTTAATAGGTTCATCTTCCAACACAAGATATAAATATCATGCTAAACCACACGGTGCACACACTGTCACCTTTACCCCGTGATCACATTGTTTATGGAGATAACAAAACCACTTGAGTAGCATAACAGATGAAGATCAATCTACTTATTCAACTAGATTACAAAGCTCATGATCACATAAGGATCACACCATGGGAGAGAGAGATGAACCACATAGCTACCGGTAGAGCCCTCAGCCCCGGGGGATAACTACTCCCTCCTCATCATAGGAGACAGCAACGACGATGGAGATGGCGGTGGAGTCGAAGGAGATGGCTTACGGGGGGCACTTCCCCGTCCCGGCAGGGTGCCAGAACAGAGAACTGTCCCCCGAAACTTGTCGGCAGCGGCGGTGGAGCTACGGATGTATTTTGCGGAGAAGGTCGATTCCTCTAGGGTTTATGCCTCGGTGAGTATATATGGGCGAAAGGGCGATGCCGGGGGTGGCCAGGGGGTCCACACGCCTAGGTGGCGCAGCCGGGGGACCCGCGCCACCCCATGGTGTGGCCACCCTGTGGCCCCCCTCCGGGGCTCTTCGGGACTTCTGGAAGCTTTCGGGACTTTTAGGACTTCTGGCTTTCGAATTTTCCAATTCCGAGAATATTTCCGGAACAACTTTTCTGAAACTAAAAACAGCAGAAAACAGGGAACTGGCTCTGTGGCATCTTGTTAATAGGTTAGTCCCGGAAAACATAAGAAAACGTAGGAAAACATACGGAAAACATGTAGCAATTGGCATAATATCAACATGGAACATCAGAAATTAGGGATACGTTTATGACATATCAGAAATTATAGATACATTGGAGATGTATCAAGCATCCCCAAGCTTAGTTCCTACTCGTCCTCGAGTAGGTAAACGATAAAACACAATAATTTCTGAGGTGACATGCTACTAACATAAACTTGATCAATCTAATGTAAAAGCATATGCACGCTGAGATCATAGAACTTCAAACACAAACATGATAAATAGAACTTTAATAATAAAGCATAGTAATTACTTTGCATCATGAAGAGTATCTCAAATAAAGGATCATGAATAATAATGCAAAGAAAGGTAGACGTTTGTTTTAGGTATAGAGAAAGCATGACAAAGTTATATTTCGCTAGTCCTTAAGAGTGGGGCAAAACATAAATGCCAGGACACCTTCAAAGTTCATGAGGAAGACTAGAACAAATAATTTAAGAACAAATAATATCACATTATGAAGTAATTATTGATGTTTATGGGACAAATGCACATAAAACTCAGAATGGCAAAAATGCTCTCTCAACTGTGCATAAAGATAGACGATGGAGACTCAACATAAAAGTAAAAGAAAGGCCCTTCGCGGAGGGAAGCAGGGATCACTCATGTGCTAGAGCTTTTATTTTATCAAACAGGGGTAGTAAAAGTTTGACACTCCTCCCATCCATCTTTCACAAACCATGGCTAACCGAATCCTCGGGTGCCTACCAACAATCACATACCGTGGATGAGTGTCTCTATTTTGGGAGATGTATGCTAATGTCAACGAATGGTAAACAGAAAATACATTACATCACAATCCAACTGGATTCACAAGAGCGGCTCCCATGATGAAGGACACAACTGGTGCAGAAGGTCATCCATCTTTCTCTTTTGTTTACACAATTATGCTTTGACTAATAAATCAGGGGAAAAAAGTGAAGAGAATTTGTTTGTATTAGTTTGGGGCTGGGCACCTCGCTGCCAGCTCTTCTATTATTTGGATAAGCGGATGAAGCCACTAGTCCAGGGTGTGAAATCCAATCAACAAGTGAGATAAAGATTCTCTATTGACGTCCTCATGAGCAAAAACAAGAACATAAAGCAGGAGTAATTTTGAAAGTTTTAAAGGTAACACATGAGAAATTTACTTGGAATGGCAGTTAAATACCACATGTAGGTAGGTATGGTGGACACAATAGGAAAAAACTTTGTTTAAGGTAGTTTGGATGCACGAGTAGAGCTCATACTCAGTACAGGTGGAGGCTTAGCAAAAGACTGGGAGCGACAAATCAAGAGAGCATAAGAGCCATAATCATGCATAGCGACATAAGCATCATTAATTTAAAAATAAGCCATATCACAAGTTCAAAAACTAAGTGGTCATGGAGGCTATTTGTGACTGGTTTATAGTCATAAACATGGTGTGAGCATGTGCCAAGTCAACCAAATAAAACATTCGAAAGAGAATACCATATATTGATGCTTTACTATGACAAAAACAACTCATGAATCTTTCAAGACATATTAAACACTCTTAGCTATTTGAGGATATTCATGCTACTCAATAATCACAAGGATTTAAAACTAAAATAACATTTAGCATGGCACGAAAAAGTTCTAGCCACAGTCTATACAAGCTTCTACTAGCACTGTTATAAATTCTACTTCAAGCAGCAGCTTTCTTTCTCCCAACAAGCACCATACAAAACATGATTTAACAAAAATACTCTTTATGATACAGCAAGCAAACATGAGAGTACTCGGACAACGCTACAAAAACTAACAGCTCTTATAAGAGATGCATGCAAAACAGGAGATAAATAAATGTAGCAGCTAGACAGAGATTAAGAATACAAAGTATTCTCATGAAAAAGTGGAGCGTGTCACTCTCCTATAAAAGAATGCTGGGGTCCAACCAAGCTTATTGAAAAAGTAAAAAAAAACTGAAACAAAAAAACAAAAACAAACTGAAAAAAATAAAAGAGGCTACAAGTAAAGCACATAAGATGTGACCGAATAAAAAGATAGTTTCACTAGAAGTGACCCGATAATTTGTTGATGAAGAAGGGGATGCCTTGGGAATCCCCAAGCTTAGACGCTTGAGTCTTCTTGGAATTTTCTGGGATGTACCACCGGGGCATCCCCAAGCTTAGGCTTTTCACTCTTCTTGATCACATCATATCATCCTCTTCTCTTGACCCTTGAAAACTTCCTTCACATCAAAATTCTCACAATCTTCATTAGCAACGTTAGTGCAATTGAAATAATAAATTCACATGGTTCTGTTTCAACACGAGTATAACACTCAAAAATAAATTATCTACTGTCACAACTTATTTTAAAACTATTTTTCTCAAAAGAACACCAAAAGAAAGAGATTAAGATGCAAATGCAATAAATGGCAGAAATCTGTCAAATCAGAACAGCAGGTAAAGATAGGGTTTTTCAAAAATCTTCTGTTGCTGAAATCAATAAGTGTTCAACTAAGAAAAGTTGCGTATATGGCTCAGGATTACGCACAAAAAAACTCAGGTCATTTTGAATTTTCTATGATTTTTTACGGAATTAACAGTGGACAGAAAAAATTTGTTTCCTGCGCAGAAATCCGAAATATAGCCTCAACTTTCCACTAGAGGCTTTACTTGGCACAACTAAAACACAAAATAAAAAATACAGAGGGCTTTCTAAGGAAATAGATAACACCCAGGTGCAAAGCACACCAAAGAAAACGGGTTAAAAACAGCGAAATAAAACGGGTTGTCTCCCGGTAGCGCTTTTCTTTAAAGCCTTTCAGCTAGGCATAAAAGGGCAACTCAAGTATTTTCAAGTTAAGAATTCAAATCAAGATTTCACAATTCTTTAATAATGCATTTTATTTTATCTAAGTGAGTTTCAGAGGTTCCTCTCTTAGTACTTTTAGGCTTACTATCTTCATCAAATAAATTCTCAGGAACAATCCAATCAAAATTCTTTTCTTGGGCTTCGTGCAGTGCCACTTTAAAAGGGATTGGTATTTTATCATTGTTTTCATTATTAGATTCAGTTTTTTCTAGAGCACCAACAATGTCTACACATGAGCCAAGCATATTGAAACGATCAAAAGCTTTTCTAACTTCTATAGCAACATATCCAAATTCTTTAAGCATAGTTTCTAAGACGAAGTTTCTTTTCTCAACATCTTCAATGTTATTCAAGTTAAGGTACATATGTTGTATTATGGGATGGAGGTTAACAAACCTAGCTTCTAGCATGTGAACTAAAGAAGTTGCAACAGTCTCGTAATTGGGAGCAAGTTCTACTATGGATTTTTTCCTCAAAGTTATAATGATTACTAACATGATCAAATAATTATTTGATAGTGTCGTTTCCAAGTATAGAGCCACTTCCTACCGGGAAATCTTTCAGGGTAAACTTAGGGAACAACATGATGAGAAATAATAACTTAGAGACAAAAATAACAACTAGAATGAGAACTAATATTTTTGTGTTTTTGATAAAGATAAGAAAAACAAGACAAAAATAAAAACAAGGCAATAAACAAAATAAAGAGGTTGAGAGTGAGAGACTCCCCTTACCAGAAGACTTCCTTCTCCCCGGCAACGGCGCTAGAAAAAGTCCTTGATGGTGCAGATCTTGCACTCGTTGGGATACCCCGTGAGGAGGGTGTGATTAGCACAGTGGTAGGAGTTTTCCCCTTAGTTAAGAACCAAGGTTATCAATCCAGTAGGAGAAAGAGGATCTTCAGAAGGTTGATGCCACTGACGGTGGTGATGGCGCTTCACTGGTGTCAGCAACAACATGGAACCTGCACACAACACAACCAAAATACTTTGTCCCAACGGTACAGTGAGGTTGTCAATCTCACCAGTCTTGCTGAAAACAAAGATTAGACGTATAGTGTGGCAAATGATGTATGCTTGCAGTAAGTAAAGAAAGCAGGAAATTTTTGTGGTTTGTTTAACAGTGTGGAAAATGGATCGGGGTTCATAGGTTCACTAGTGATGTCTCTCCATAAAAGATAACATGCTAGGTGAACAAATTACAGCTGGGCAATTGACAAATAGAGGTTGCACCGTAGTGCACAATATAACATGATGATTACTATGATATTTAGTGCAGGCATTACAACAATATACATAGACCGAAATCCATCTGCATCTATGACTAATAATCCACCCTCAGGTTATCATCCGAACCCCCTTAGGTATTAAGTTGCAAGCAACAGATAACTGCATTAAACAAAGTGTGTAATGTAAGCAATGATTATGCACGTGGGCACTCTCACCGCTGTTTTCTCCCTAATGGCAACAGCACATCCTCCCCCTTCACGTTTCTGTCACTCGAGCAAGGTGGTGAGGTGGCATGAACCCACTATCAAGCATAAATACTCCCTCTTGGGGTCACTAGCAACTACTTGGATAGAGCAACCACTAGCAACGGAAAGTATGCAAGATCACAAATAACATATGCAATAAAGACTATAATCAACTTGGCATAAGGTCAATATTCATCGGATCCCACCAAACACAGCATATAGAATTACATAAGGTCAATCTCGATCATGATAGGCAGCTCACGAGATCTAAACATGGAGGCATATGAGGAGAAGACAACCATTAAGCTACAGCTATGAACCCGTGGTCCAAGGATAAACTACTCACGCATCACTCCGGAGGCAGGCACGGTGATGTAGAAGCCTCCGGTGATGATCTCCTCTCTGGTAGGGTGCCGGAAATAGCTTCAGAACCCCCCGATCTAGGGTTGACGGTGATGGCGGCTGCGGAACTTTTCGGGGATTTTTGATTAGGTGCCTAGAGTTTTCCATCCGGGGGATTAAATAGGCAAAAGGGCAAAGGCGGTGGAGCTCCAGGGGCCCCACACCCATAGCTGGCGCGGCCAGGGGGCCGTGCCACCCTATGGTGTGGCCCCCTGGTGCCCGTCTTCGACTCTCCTTTGGTCTTCTGGATGCTTCCGGGGAAAATAGGCACTTCGGGCTTTGTGGGGTCCAATTCCGAGAATGTTTGCAGAACAACTTTTATGAAACTAAAAACAGCAGAAAACAGGGAACTAGCACTTGGCATCTTGTTAATAGGTTAGTCCCGGAAAACGTATAAAAATGCTATAAATAAGGGAGAAAACAAGTAGCAATTGACATAATATGATCATGGAGCATCAGAAATTATAGATACGTTGGAGACGTATCAGGCAGCAAGCATAAGAGTTGAGGGAAGACATGCAAATATACATGTGATAGAAACAATCATGCAATCTTCCTTGGAAGTATAAACAATCTTAACTTGAGAATACTAAGCTTATGAGCCAACAAGAAATTAAGATAATGGAATAATATATCTACATGCATCTCCCTCTTTTCTACTTAAGCCTCAAAGTGTTGTTGCTACTGACCAATGCTAAATTTGCCAAAACAAAACAGATTAACTTGATGCTCCCATATTGATACCAATACTAACAACAAGATCAACCATATAACAGAAGTTGCAAACTAAAATAAAGTGCGTAGAAAGTAAATGATAAAACTTCTCATTAATATTTCATAACGGCAACTCACACCAAGGGATACATAGATAACCAACTAAAGAAGAGATACTTCCACATTGCAAACCATCCTATATGATAACTTCTCTACTCATGATATGACTCTACTAAAAAGTAAAAGGGTGAAAGATAAAGGTGTGATACCACGACACTCCCCCATGCTTGGAACAAGCCAAGGGGATGCCAATACCAATGACGAATTACTCCTTCGGTGGTGGTGGTGAATCCTTAATTAAAGTACGGAAACGCTCCAGCATATCGCGAAGTCTGCGTTCTCCTCTTGAAGTATCTCTACCTCCCTCCTTAGAGCTCGATATCGATCATAGAACTCATCTGCGACTCGAAGAGCTTCCTCTACTCCAGGGAAGGAGCTGAGGCCTGGAACTGATGGTATTGGTCCCTGCATATTATGAGAAAAAGAACGTCCAGCGTTACTTGATGATATCCTCTTTACTTCCCTCTTGACGCTCTGATCCATGTTCCTGTGCTTGGAACCTTGGAGATAATCTTTCATAAGCTCCTTCCCCTTGTTGTTGTTGGCGGAGATGGTGGTGCCTCTAAAACTAAGAACAACCCTGACAGAAATAGATCGAAATGAAAACACGACAAGAAAACGATATACGTAGCTTGGGGGATCCGGGGGATTATATAGGGAAAAGTTATGTAACAAAAGGAAGGTGCAAGGAGAAAACGGGTCGGAGACGGGCTCCGGGGCGCCCACACCATGTGGTGGCGCGGCCAGGGGTGGGCCCGCGCCACCAGGTGGTGTGGTGCCCTTGGGCACCTTCTCCTACCCTTTTTGGCTCATTATTTTCATATTTTCTAAAAACAGCAAAAATATAAGTCGAAAGATAAAACGCGAACCTTTTCTTACCAAAATTGTTACCTATTCGAAAACAGACTCTGCAATTTCTGGAATCTTCTCTTTAATAAAGTCCTCTGGAGTTACCACTTGAATAGTATCAACATCTTCTTCACAAGAATCTCCAGAAATATAATGTTTGAGTCTTTTCCCATTCACCACTTGTGTAGTGTTATCTTTAAGTGGCACAATTTTGATTGCACCCGAACGGTACACCTCTTCAATAACAAAAGGTCCTTCCCATCTCGAGAGTAATTTTCCTGCAAAAAATCTGAGACGAAACCTATACAATAGAACTTTCTCACCAACATGAAATTCTCTCTTAAGAGTTGTCCTATCGTGCCATTTATTCTAACTTTCTCCTTAAAGAGTCTAACATTTTCATAGGCTTCACTTCTCCATTAATCTAAAGAGCTCAAGTCAAGCATCCTTTTCTTACCAGCAAGTTTAAAATCTCTATTTAGTTCTCTTACTACCCAATAAGGTTTGTGTTCTAATTCTAAAGGCAACTGACAAGCTTTTCCATAAACCATTTTATAAGGGGACATACCCATAGGATTTTATAATAATTTCTATAAGCCCATAAAGCATCATTTAACTTACTAGCCCAATTTTTCCTAGATTTATTAATAGTCTTTTGCAAGAAAGATTAATTTCTCGGTTTGATAATTCTACTTGCCCACTCGTTTGAGGATGATAAGCTGAGGAAATTATGTGATTAACATCATATTTAGCAAGGGTTTTTCTAAAATGACCATAAATAAAGCGAGAACCTCCATCAGTCATAAGATATCTAGGTACACCAAACCTAGGGAAAATAACATATTTAAGCATTTTTAATGAGGTTTCACCATCAGCACTCTTTGTAGGTATAGATTCTACCCATTTAGTAACATAATCAACATCAAAAAGTATATGAGTATAACCATTATAAGGAGGAAACGGACCCATAACGTCAAATCCCCAATAGTCAAATGGTTCAATAACAAGAGAATAATTCATAGGCATTTCATTGCGATTGAAGTATTACCAACTCTTTGACATTCATCACAAGTTAAAATAAACTTTTATGCATCTTTAAAGAGAGTAGGCAAATAGAAACCTTATTGCAGAACCTTCTGTGCGGTTCTATCTCCAGCGTGATGTCCTCCATAAGCACTACCGTGACGTTTTCTCAATATCTCTCGTTGTTTGTGTTCTGGGACACATCTTCGCATAATACCATCTACTCCTTCTTTATATAATTGTGGGTCATCCCAAACATAATGCCTCAAATCAGAAAAGAATTTCCTTCTTTGTTGAGCTGTAAAGGTTGGAGGCAAGTACTTGGAAACAAAAGTTAGCATAATCTGCATACCAATGACTATCTCCCGAGTTAACTTTTATTGCAACCAGCTGTTCATTTGGCAAAACTGTCATTGACATGAATAGGGTCATAAGAAAGGTTTTCCAATCTAGACAAATTATCAGTACAAGATTTTCAGCACCCTTCCTATCTACCATATGCAAATCAAATTCTTGAAAAAGCAGCACCCATCTAATAAGCCTAGGTTTAGCATCTTTCTTTTCCATAAGGTTTTTAATAGCAGTATGATCAGTATAAATAGTAACTTTGGAATCAACAATATAAGGTCTAAACTTATCACAAGCAAAAACTACAACTAGGAACTTTTTTTCAATGGTAGCATAATTCTTTTGAGCAGCATCAAGAGTCTTACTAGTATAATGAATAACATTCAATTTCTTATCTATTCTCTTTCCAAGAACAACACCTATAGCAAAATCACTAGCATCACACATAATTTGAAAGGGCAAATTCCAATCAGGTGGTTGAACCATAGGAGAAGTAATTAAAGCCTTCTTTAGAGTTTTGAGAGCTTCTTTGCAATCATCATCAAAAACAAAAGGTACATCTTTTGGAGCAGATTAGTGAGAGGCTTTGATATTTTAGAGAAATCTTTCATAAACCTCCTATAGAAACCAGCATGACCAAGAATAGTACAAATACCTTTAGCATCCCTGAGACAGGGCATTTTCTTAGTTGCTTCCACTTTAGATTTGTAAACTACAATACATCTTTCATAAATTTTATGTCCAAGAACAATTCCTTCATTAACCATGAAGTGGCATTTCTCTCAATTAAGAACTAGATTAGTTTCCTCACATCTCTGCAAAACTTTATCAAAATTGTGCAAGCAGTTATCAAAAGAAGTCCCATAGACATAGAAATCGTCCATGAATACTTCCCCAATTTTCTCATAAAAATCATGAAAAATAGCAGACATGCATCTTTGAAACGTAGCAGGAGCATTACATAAACTAAAAGACATACATTTATAAGCATAAGTTCCATAAGGACAAGTAAAAGTTGTTTTGTCTTGATCTTGTTTCCAAACAACAATTTGAGAAAACCGAGAATAACCATCAAGAAAGCAAAAATGATTTTTCTTAGACAACCTTTCTAACATTTGATTAATAAAAGGTAAAGGATAATGATCTTTCTTAGTAACTTTGTTAACTTTCCTAAAATCAATGCACATTCTATAACCAACTACTATTCTTTCAGGAATAAGATCATCATTTTCATTTGGCACAATAGTAATTCCTCCTTTCTTAGGGACACAATGCACGGGACTTTCCCATCTACTATCAGCAATAGGATACGTAATACCAGCATCAAGGAGTTTCAATACCTCATTTCTTAGTACTTCCTTCATCTTATGAATTAAACGACATTGATGTTCAACAACTTGCTTTGCATCAGGTTCCATATTAATAGCATGCTGACATATAGCAGGGGAAATCCCTTTCAAATCATCAAGAGTATATCCAATAGCTCCTCGGTGTTTCTTCAATATTTCCAATAACCTTTCCTCTTCTTTACCTGAAAGTTTAGAACTAATAATAACATGATATGTCTTCTTATCATCAATATAAGCATATTTAAGATCATCAGGTAAAGGTTTTAAATCAAAAACATGATCCTCCTTGGGTGGTAATGTGATACTCAAGTCTTCCACAGGTAAATTGTGTTTCAGCATCGCTGGTTGGCAAAGAAGAATATCATCAATCTCATTTCTTTCTTCCATAAAGACCTCACTTTCGTGGTCCTCATGTATTGCTGCAAAGCATTGTTAGGAGCAAGAGAAATAGAGGCAAGCTGTTCAACTCTAAAATCTTCATTAGGCAATTCAGTTTCATAAGGAGCTCTAGCAAATTTAGAAAAAATAAACTCATAAGATTTTTCATGAAATTTAGCTACTATTTTCTCCTTCTTACAATCTATAACAGCACCACAAGGGTTCAAGAAAGTTCTACCAAAAATGATTGGACAAGTTTTACTAGCAGCTGCACCAAGTACTAGAAAATCAGCAGGATTTTTAGTTTTACCACATAAAACTTCTACATCTCTAACAATACCATTTGGGGAGACAGTTTCTCTATTAGCAACCTGAATAACCACATCTACTTCTTCAAGTTCACAAGAACTAATTTCATGCATGATTTCTCTATAGAGCTCATAAGGAATTACACTTGAACTTGGTCCAATATCACATAAACCATAATATCAATGATCACCTATCCTAACAAAAAGCACATGAACACTAGTTTTCCTAGATCTACTAGGATGTGAAACAATATTAGAGGCATCTTCACAAAATATAATGTGTCCATCTTCCACATTTTCAGAGACAAGGTCTTTTACTATTGCTACTGTCGGATATATACTGAATAGGGGTATAGAAGATGGTAGACAAAGAGCCGGACTACCAGGGTGGCCTACATGGTAATGGGCTTAGGTCCATTGGGCGGCCCAGTAGTCCGACGTGCAGAAGTCGGATTCTAGAAGAACCCGGATCACGGCCCGCGTGATCTGGCTTGGAGGAGAAGACGAATTCCTTGCTTTCCAAGTTACAAGTTAAACGTAGTCTTCTAGGTTTCTTATTCTGTAAGCCCTAATCCGGCTATTATATAAAGCCGGACGGGAGATAGATTAAAACAAGTTCAAGCTCTACGCAACTCGCCGAGAAGCTCATCCTCGCCGAGAAGCTAGATCTACACCCTCACATTGTAACCCTGATAAACGGGCTTTAGTCCCAATTAGTGAGAAGTGCAGGAGTAGGTACGCCGTACTGTCGCGACGTACCGAACCTGGGTAAAATCCCGTGTTCTGTGTTACTACGCTATCCCGTTACCCCACGTCTCTACCGTAGTCTCATGGCACCCCCGTCTATGAAAACTACTACGATGTCTCGACAGTTGGCGCCCACCGTGGGGCAAACGACGTCAGGCGTGAAATTCCGATCTGGGATACTTGGCGGAATTGGAAGATCGATCACTGTCGGAAGCTTGGAGTTCGACGACGACGTCGGCCGCTTCCTCGACAACGGATCCTATATACCGGCGCAAAACCACCTGGTAAGTGCCTGCGTGTTACCGATCGGATCTGCTAACATCTTTATCGGACTAACTGCAGAGGCAATGGGGTTTTGCGGTGGAAGCAAATTTATCCCACCCGCCCTATACCCAGTCGAAGACGACTATGATGCCGGATTCTGCTCAGATCGCCGACAAAAAAGTGATACACACTTTATCGGCATGGTGCAATCCGAAATCGCTGAAAACACGGATGACGGAAATCCCGTGCAAGAGGCAGATAACAACCTACTCGTCATAGAGACGGAAGAAGAAACACCCGTCACAGAGGCGGAAGATCCGACATCCGTCAACAAGACGATGAACTCGGAAGCAGAGTCCATGCTTGCCGCCATTGAGGCGAGGTTGGAGTCGGAAACCGGATCGGATAACTTCGACTCCGAAGACGAAGACGAGGATGCCTTCGTAAGAAAGGTTAAGTCCTTTCAAGAGGGATTCCATGAAGTGCTAATGGCAAAACCAGCTGATACAACGGGCGCCGGCAGCCAGGAAAGCCCTAAAACCCCTCCGCCGGTGGAAGAGAGAGAAGACGGAGAAACTTCTCCGATATTCCCCAATGTTAAGGAGATGACAGAAGATGAGCCTGTCAAAAAACCTCCCTCTTCCAAGAAAAAGCACCGTGCTTCTAAAAAACTCCAATACAAAATCCGGAAGAAAAAATCAGCCGATCTCGCTGATGAAAACCTGGAAGTTGGAGATGTTAGCGGCACAAAGCCAGCGGAAAAGAAATCTAAGGAAATCACTGCTCCGCCAATGACGGAACAGGAAGAGCAAGAGCTATTACAAACACCAGTGGGACCAGATGAACCCCCTGAGATGCTGGAAGCGAGGAGACAAGCTTTCCAACGGCAACAGCAACATCTGCTTAGATCTCGGCAACATCTCCAACAAACCCATAATGACATCAAAGTCATGAAGGAAGAAATAGAGGAGTACGAGAGAAAGCATAGATCCGCGTTAAAACCTACTAGATTACCCGGAATCGCAAAACCGGAAGAACTGCCGCCAAAAGAAAGGTTCTATAACCCATCTTGGCAAAATCAGTTAAACGGCAAAGATGCCAAGGGCGAACCAATATACAAAACCGCAGCGGAAAACGCGGAAGCAGCGTTCGCCATCCTAAACAACGACCTGTACTCCAACGGGGAAAAACTCCAAGGGGTGTATGCTTTCCTAGGAAAAGCATTACAGCAGCAACAGCGAGGCCAAGAACGATCAGGGAGGCTGCACGATAATTCCGCCCTCTGCAAAACAGCTACTTGCGCCGCTGGAGCACCTGGACCGGAAGAACCCGGAGATTCGGATAAAAAAGAGGATCCGAGAAAAGACAGGAAAAACCCAGACAACCGGGACGCAACGTCTAGAATCGGACCTCATCTCCCGAAAGATGGATATAAACCACATGATCGGGAAGACAAGCACCGGAATGACGGCAAAATAATGCCACCTCCGAGAAACCCAGCTGAAAAAGCTGGAAGATATGATATACCTCACAGACGTGAAAGATCCCGGACACCTCCTAAGGATAAGGAAAGGCATAGAAGCAGAACTCCGCCTAACCCAAAAGGACGTGAACACGGAAGAGATAGAGATAACCTCGGAAAAGCGCGTCCGCGCAACTATGGAAACGAAAGGAGCAGATCCCCTTCTGTCCATTCAGCCGGGAGATATTCTGCACACATTGATAGAGCAGAAAAGGATGATCTATACTTTGGTCCTAAGTGTTTTACTGACAGGATCCGAAGGATAACCCTGCATTCTGGCTTCGCCAAAGTTGGTCCAACCTACCAAAAATATACCGGCAGCACAAACCCGGATACCTGGCTCTCAGATTATTATACAGCCGTCCAAATCAACAATGGGACAGACCTGGAAGCTGTCAAGTTTCTTCCCCTAATGTTGCTAGACGGAGCCAGAGATTGGATCAATGGTTTACCATCAAGAACTGTCGACAGCTGGGATGATATGGCTAGAGTGTTCACTCAGCATTTTCGGGGAACATACAAACGCCCAAATAGCATCAACCAGCTGAACCGTTGCACCCAATTTGAGGACGAACCATACGTGGATTTCATCTCCAGATGGACTGCAATGAAGAATAGTTGTTCTGGAGTGACTGACGTACAAGCAATGCATGCTATCGTCAATGGCCTAAAACCCGGACTCGTACCGTTCATGGTTGGTTCTAAACATCACAAAGATCTCGGATCTATGCTTACAACCGCTAATGAGCACGCTGCAACCGAAGATGATATCAGAGCAAGAGGAGGCAATATTGAGTCACTAATACTCGCCAAGAAAACCCCTCGTTCTGACAAAAAAGGAACTCCAGAGTCAACGACAAAGCCCAAGGAGGTCAACATAGCCTTTGGAGGAGATAAGGGAAATAAGTGGAAAGGTCGCAGCCCAGATCCAATCAATTACACTCCCGAAGAATGGGAGAGAATTAAGTCGGAACCCTGCGTCCACCACTCGCAATTTGGGAAACCAACCCACACAAACGCGCAATGCCGGCTAAACAAGCATATGAAAGGCAATGCACGATCCGGAAATAAAGGGAAGGGTTCCAAAAGGAAACCTGCCAAACAAAAGCCAGAAGCTGAAAAAGAAGACAGTGAATCGGACACTGATGACAAAACCCAGGAACAACAGCGAAAGGGCGAACCCAAATTTCCGAGAGTTGACGGAGAAGCAATGCTAACTTTCTTAGCAACCCCGTCAGCAAAGGTGGCCAAAAGAACACTTCGGGAAATAAACGCGGTCATTCCTGCGACCCCGAAATTCTTGAAGTACTCCAACACGCCAATAGTCTGGGATCAGTCTGATCATCCCGGAAATATCCCTGAACCTGGCACACAAGCTCTTGTTGTCAGCCCTATTGTTCAAAACACTAGGTTAAGAAGAGTGCTGATGGACGGAGGATCCAGCATTAATATAATGTACCTGGATACACTGAAGCACTTGAAGATCTCCGAGTCCCAGCTCAACTACAGCAATATACGCTTCCATGGCATTGTTCCTGGCAGGCAAGCACGATCCCTAGGAGAAATTTCCCTAGATGTCACCTTCGGAGATAAAGATCACTTCCGGCAGGAAAAAGTATCCTTCGAAGTAGTGCCGTTCGAAAGCGTGTATCATGCAATACTCGGACGTCCAGCTTTCGCCAAATTCATGGCAAGATCCTGTTATATCTACAACAAGTTGAAAATGCCAGGACCCAAAGGAGGAGTAATCACCATAGCCGGTGATTTCAAGCTGGCAAACGAGTTGGAGAAAGAAAACGCCCTTTGCGCTCAGAGAGTTATAGCAAAGGAGGAACTGAAGGAATTAGCCAAGGAGGTATCGCCGAAAGAAATGCCGGCAGGAAAAGAAACTCGGAAGCCAACAGATAGCTTCAAGGCGTCCGAGAATACAAGACAGGTAATCCTAGATCCCAAAGATCCGACAAAATTTGTCATCGTAGGGACTGGGATGACCGACAAATAGGAAGGCGAGCTCATCAAGTTCCTCCGTGAGAACTGGGATATTTTTGCCTGGTGTCCAGCTGACATGCCAGGCGTACCCAGGGAACTTGCTGAGCACCAACTCAAGGTTATTCCTGGATCAAAACCCGTCAAACAAGGTCTCCGTCGATTTGACGGAAGAAGACGGAAGGCTATTGGCAAGGAAATTATCCGGCTTTTAGCAGCGGATTTCATCAAGGAAGTAATCCATACTGATTGGTCCGCAAATCCGGTATTAGTGCCGAAGAAAGACACCACTGCTCTTAGAATGTGTATAGATTACACAGGATTGAACAAGTTGTGTCCGAAAGATAGGTTCGCATTACTGCGGATCGATCAAATAATAGATGCCACTGCAGGCTCCGAGCTTTTATGCTTTTTGGATGCATACTCCGGGTACCACCAAATACGCATGAAAAAGGAAGATCAAATCAAGACTTCTTTTATAACCCCGTATGGGACGTACTATTACGTAACCATGCCTTTTGGCCTGAAGAACGCAGGTGCAACCTACCAGCGTTGCATGCAACGTTGTTTGCATAGTCAGATTGGCAGAAACGTCCATGTTTATGTGGACGATATCGCCGTCGTAACCAAGGAAAAAGATACACTCCTTGAGGATTTGCGAGAAACTTTCGAAAACTTACGCACTTACAAGATGAAGTTGAATCCATCTAAGTGCGTATTCGGGGTTCCCTCAGGAAAACTTCTGGGTTTCATTGTTTCCCACAGAGGAATAGAAGTTAACCCGGAAAAGATCAAGGCAACCTTGAACATCTCAAAACCTACATGTGTAAAAGATGTCCAAAGATTGACGGGTTCCGCTGCAGCCGTCAGCAGATTTATCAGTCGGCTGGGGGATAAAGCCTTACCACTCTACAAGCTGCTGAAGAAATCCGACAAGTTCGAATGGACAGAAGAGGCTGATGCAGCGTTGGCCCAGTTGAAGGAAACCTTGATGAACGCTCCCATCTTGGCATCTCCAAAAGACGAAGAACCCATGTTATTATACCTTACGGCTACAACTCGGGTTATTAGTGCGGTAATCGTTGTGGAACGGACAAAGGAAGAGCAAAGCATACCAGATCAACATCCGGTATATTACATACGCGAAGTTTTTTCCGAATCCAAACAAAGGTATCCGCACTACCAGAAACTGGCATATGGCGTATTTTTTGCATCCAGAAAACTGCGCCATTACTTCCAAGGGCATTCCATAACAGTGGTATGTAAAGCACCACTAGGGGATATTATAAACAATGCGGAGGCAACCGGCCGAGTAGCTAAATGGGGCATCGAGCTGGCAGCCTTCGACATTAAGTACCAGCCAAGGACGGCAATAAAATCCCAAGTTTTGGCAGATTTCGTCGCCGACTGGACAGAAGCAATGGAAAAAACACCGATGCCAGAATCCGAGTACTGGATCATGCACTTTGACGGATCCAAGATGAAGGAAGGAGCTGGGGCTGGCGTAGTCCTAAAATCTCCCAAGGGAGACACAATGGAGTACGTATTGCAAATACACTTCAACGCCAGTAATAACGTGGCAGAATACGAAGCTCTGCTTCATGGCTTGCATATTGCAAAAGAAATAGGGGTAAAACGCATCTTATGCTATGGAGACTCGGATTTGGTACAGCATCAGCTCAACCAAACCTGGGACGCGAAAAGCCCTATAATGGCCGAATATCGGAGGACGGTGGATGAGTTCGCCATCTGTTTCTTCGGGTTCGAAGTCCTTCATATAAAAAGGGAGGAAAATTGGAATGCGGATGCGTTAGCCCGCATGGGATCAGAGAGAGTAAAAACTTTACCACCAGGGGTATTCGTCCAGCACTTGCATGAACCATCCATAAAAGGTGGAGACGTTGATTACCCTCTGGCATCTGAAACAATCGAGGTCATGCTCGTTAAACCGGATTGGACAATTCCATACTTAAACTTCTTAGTCAATCAGAAGTACCCGGAAGGAGCAGACGAAGTCTTGCAAAGGCAAATACAGCGTCGATGCAAAGGATACGTGGTGATCAACGACCACTTGTATAAACGCAGTACTTCCGGAATCTTTCAACGGTGTATTTCACCAGAAGAAGGAAGAGAAATACTGGAAGAAATCCATGCCGGCGATTGCGGACATCATGCTCAATCAAAAAGCATAGTCAAAAAAGCATTCCGGGCGGGGTTTTTCTGGCTAACAGCCAAGTCAGACGCCGAGCGCATAGTGAATACGTGCGAAGGATGTCAATATTACGCCAAGCAGACCAATTTGCCGGCCCAAGCACTTAAAACTATCCCTATCACATGGCCGTTTGCGGTCTGGGGGCTAGATATGATGGGACCGTTCAAAACTGCAAGAGGTGGACTTACACATCTACTCGTAGCGGTAGATAAGTATACAAAATGGGTGGAGGCTAAACCCATCAAAAAGCTGGATGGCGCAACTGCCAGAAATTTTATTATTGATTTAGTAATGAGGTATGGCGTCCCACATAGCATAATAACTGATAACGGGACAAATTTCTCCATTGGAGAGTTGGCAAAATACTGCCAACAAACGGGAATCCGCTTAGATCTTGCATCTGTGGCACACCCGCAATCTAATGGACAGGTTGAAAGAATGAACAGTTCAATCCTGCAAGGAATACGCCCAAGACTCGAATCTCCTCTCCATAGAGCAGCTGGAGTGTGGGTAGAAGAGCTACCTTCCCTGTTGTGGAGTATTCGAACGACGCCAAATAGGTCAACTGAGCAAACCCCGTTTTTCCTAGTTTATGGTGCGGAAGCTATTCTTCCAACGGACATGATCCATGATAGCCCAAGAGTGCAGAATTTTGACGACGCGGATGCCGAAGAAGCACGACAGGATGCCGTCGATCTCTTAGAAGAGGAACGAGAACTTGTGCTTCAAAGATCTGCCATCTACCAGCAAGGTTTACGACGTTATCATAGTCGGAAAATCAGGCATCGTTCTTTTAAAGAAGGTGACTTAGTGCTGAGATTGGTGCAGCAAAGGAAGCACAAATTGGCCCCAGTATGGGAAGGACCATTTGTCATCAGTAAAGCCATGAAGAATGGATCATACTATCTTGTTGACATTCGAGATACGGAGGACGATCCCGAGAATCCGAATCGCAAAAGAAAGAGAAAAATAGATGATGAACTAGGAGAGACAAAGAGGCCTTGGAGTATCCAGCAATTACGTCCCTTCTATACTTAGTTCAATTTCTATGTAAACATCTTTGAGACCATGAAATAAAGTTGTCGGAATGTTGTCATTCATATTCATTATAAGTACAAAATATTTCCGCCTCATCTATTTCCCAATGATCTCACAAATACTCAATGTTAACCCGAATTGTGCCTGCGTGCTCGGTGTTTAAAAGCTGAATGATTCGGCCTGTTAAAGGTTAAAGGAAACTCGGATTGTGCCTGCGTGCCCAAGTTTCAAAACAGTTCCTTGTTTTCTCTAAATTTTATCTGATTGTGTATGTGTTGGGTTACTGAAACTAGTCAGTAAAAATGCTTTTAGCATGATCCATGTTTCCGAGTTTCAAAACTGTTTGGTTCGTCCCCAGTTACTCGACATGACGATACATATTGCTAGTTGAGCCATTTTTAAACACTAGAGCAGTTAAAACACATTTGCCAGATTACTTAGAAGATAAAGGAACAATCAAACCCGGAAAAACTTTGCAAGAAACTTGAAATTGCAAAAGGCGGAGTTCTTGTTTCGACAAACGATATAGAAGCATTACAATATGAATTGCATTGTAAAAATGCTCTTATACACATCCATCATTCGGGTCAAGTGTATTCCCTCAAGCATCCGAGTCTTCATCACTGCTATCATTCTCGGGGGCTGCGGGCACTTCTTCTTCCGGATAAGTAATGGAAATGTTAACCATAGAGGCAATCTTGGAAGCGTGCCCTTTAACTTCATCAAAAATCGCATTTTCGTTGCGCTTCTGTATATTCTTGAGGGATACCGGATGCTACGCGCCAAGATTTGGCATTAGGGTAATGTAGACGCATAAGGCCAAGTGCCATGCGTGCACCACCTCGTGCGGCAGAGCGAAGGATGGATTCTTTCGACTCTGCTACTTCTGTGATGGCACCCGGAAGTCGGTAGACTTCCGAAAAGCGTACAGTACTTGTGGGAAGGAATTTATTAATCAGCTGCATTCCTGCATTCCTGATTGAATTCCACACTTCCCCAAAGGCCCGGATCTTTTCAGTCCGAGAAATTCCTGGAAAATTTCCTGCTTTTTCGACAAAAGCAAAGGTTACATGAAAAGATACAAGAAATAAGACATGAAGACATTGGTAAAAAGAAGTTAACTTACCAAGAACCTTGTCAATTTCGTCGCCTTCTTTCATGCGCGGGAGTAGCATACTTTCCAAATCATTGATAACAGATTTATCTTCCGCTGCCTGTAAAGAAGCCTTGGATTGAGCAATCCCAAGGGCCAGATTACTGGCTTCTAGGTCTTCTTGAGCTTTCAGAAGTTCCTTTCGGAGGTTTGAGTTTTCCTCACGAAGCCGAGAAACATGGACAGCGTTTTCTGCTAATTTGTTGGCTTTGTTTAAAGCAGCTGGAGGGCAATAATTAATTTGAGTTTACAAAACAATTCCGCAAGAATTCTCCAGAAAAAACAAATGGCACAAAATAAAATACCGGTGGTTTTTGATAGTTGCCGCTGAGATGACGCTAGTTCGTTGCTTTTCGACTCAATAACAGATTGAAGGGTTTTTACTTCTCTGCTCTTGAGACTAAGCTTCTTAAAAACTTCCAAGTTTATGGCGTCTGCGGAATGCTAAAACATGGAAATGAAAGCCAGATGCTTAAGTTTGAACAGGCATACGAAGAAACATTAAGAAGAATTCATATTTCAACTTAATGCTTGGGGGCTAGAAGTATTACCTGGCTCATTTCTCGCAAATCGGTCAAGACCTCGTTGAATTCTTTGGCATATTCCGCGAAGAGAATTCCAACGTGATGAAGGCCATCGTGTATAACCTGACGAGGTGAAAATGCGATATCATTGCGAACAACCAATCCATTTTGTGGCCAAGGGCGAATCAGAGGCGCAGGAGCAAAGAATTTCTTTGCCTCTGGACGAATATATCCGAGTTCGTCGAATGGTTCTTCTTTTATCCGGATATCGTCCAGGTTGGGAATAGATTCCTCTTTGATAGCTGATTGCCTTTTGCGCTTCCGATTGTTGTGAAACTCGGCATGTAATTTGTTGAGTTCAGCGTCGGAAGCAAGATCATTTTCTCCAAGTTCATCAAACTAGGAAGGAGTTAACAATATGTTAAAAAGCGGAGAGAGAAGATAATCTGAAGAAAAACGCGGAAACAAGGAAAGATAAATACCTTAGGGACCAGATTTTCCACGTGATAAATCGCCAGACTTTCCTCAATCTGACTACTGACGGCGACCAGTTCATGAAGTCGTCCTATAAAATCCATTTTGGTAAAGGCCTTATCTGTTCCTCTCATGCTATCTTCTGGCCCTTGGTATTCGCAAAGAAGTCGGGAACGAAAAGAGAGAGGTTGGATACGGCGTCCAAACCAGCACATAACGGTATCCTTCCCAACCAAAGAAGGTTGAGAGGAAGAAAGTTTGGCGATGCGCCGCTTTATCTTCATCAGGTTTTTTGGCAAATTTTCCCCTACTGCGGCTGTCCAACTCTCGCGAGGAGTAGCAGCAGAATTAACAAAGGGAGGAACCCCGGTTGCCCTGCCTGGGAATGGAATGTCCTGATGATAAAAGAAAGAACCTAGCCAAGATTGGTCAGGTTCCGACATTTCTATTTTTGGATACCATTCCTCCCTAAATTTTCTGAGGATGAAAGATACGGTTCCGCAAATGGGCGAAATGCCATTTGTGATGTTATGCTTTACCTCAAAACAATATTGCCAGAAATTTAGGTCAGGTGTTATCCCGAGATATCCTTCGAAAAGGGCTTGGAAACTGGCTAAGTAGAGGATGGAATTCGGAGAAATATTGTGTGGTTGAACGCCATAAAAGTTAAGGACGTCTAGAAAAAAGGCGGAAGGGGGAAAACCCATACCTCTCGCAACATGAGAGGTAAGGATGACGCGTTCTCCGACTTTTGGCTTGGGCTCGGGTTCATCTTTCGAGATTCGCCATTTGCCTTTAACTATGGATCCCTCCTTTGACATCCGACGAAGAAGGACGAGAGAAGTATTACTCGGACTCCAATTGCCGACAATTTCTGTTTCGTTGTTGGCTCCGGTGGCAAAGCGCTCATCGCCACGGGAATGGATCTTGACCCTCGCCGTCGTTGGGACGAACGGAGGGGGTGCTGCGGAGCTCGATCCCGCTATGTCCGCGGCGGCGGAAGTGTTTTCTCCGCCTGCCGCGGAAGCCGTGGTCTTCTCCGGCTCGCCGCCGGTGTGCTTTTGCGATCCCGGCTGTGGATCTAGGTCGCCGATGAGCTCGTCGATGGCGGCGCGAGTGGGCGAGGACGGCGAGGAGGCCATCTTTTGGTGGCGCGTTGCGTTCTGCGTGCTTGGAAGCTAAGTGCGCCTGGGACAAGGGACTTGCTCTCGAGCTCGCGTTCGCGTCAATGGCGTGGGAAGTGAGGGAGTGAGGAAAGTTTCTGATGAGGACGATGATGGCTATTTATAGCCGGAAAACCGTTTAGATACGTGCCAACGGCTCTTTCGACCGTTGGATGCTCGACGCGTGTCGCTCGCCGGAAAATACGGGAAATAAAACGGCAGGGGAATGATGGCTATCTCCTCGTTTCCCGTGAGAATCTGTCAGAGATACGCTGAGGGGTTTCCCGCGTGGAACCAAGCGACGCTTGCGTCAGCATGTTTAAGACGCTGACGTTAGAAGTTCCTTTTCCGCGAAGGATCGCGAGAAGAAAAGCCGGATTTTCATGGTTCCGAGTTTTATGTTACCATCTCCTTCAAAAGGAAAGTAGAAAGAATCAAGATTTCCCGGACAAAATGTATTTGACGAAAGACGGAGAATCAGAGTTTTGATCCTTCCTGGGGGCTACTGTCGGATATATACTGAATAGGGGTATAGAAGATGGTAGACAAAGAGCCGGACTACCAGGGTGGCCTACATGGTAATGGGCTTAGGTCCATTGGGCGGCCCAGTAGTCCGACGTGCAGAAGCCGGATTCTAGAAGAACCCGGATCACGGCCCGCGTGATCTGGCTTGGAGGAGAAGACGGATTCCTTGCTTTCCAAGTTACAAGTTAAACGTAGTCTTCTAGGTTTCTTATTCTGTAAGTCCTAATCCGGCTATTATATAAAGCCGGACGGGAGATAGATTAAAACAAGTTCAAGCTCTACGCAACTCGCCGAGAAGCTCATCCTCGCCGAGAAGCTAGATCTACACCCTCACATTGTAACCCTGATAAACGGGCTTTAGTCCCAATTAGTGAGAAGTGCAGGAGTAGGTACGCCGTACTGTCGCGACGTACCGAACCTGGGTAAAATCCCGTGTTCTGTGTTACTACGCTATCCCGTTACCCCACGTCTCTACCGTAGTCTCATGGCACCCCCGTCTATGAAAACTACTACGATGTCTCGACAGCTACCATAGGTTCAACAGTTATTTGTTCATCAGGTTCTATAGGTTTCTTTGTACTTTTGTTAACCACACTAGCTATAATAGAATGTTCCTTTACCTTGGCAGGGAAAGGCATTTTCTCAATATAAGGTTCAGGCACATCAGGATTAACAGTATGAAATTTTATATTTCTAGCAGGAACTCAATTAACAACATCTTTATAAGGTGCATCGTACTTGTTCCATTCCTTTTGGGGAATATCAAGATAGGAGACAAAAGCTTTAAAACAGTTTGCAATGATTTGAGAGTCAAGGCCATAACAACACTAACATTACGAAAATCATCGGTTCCCATAAAAGATTTAATGCATATAATCATAATTTATACCTGACTTTTTTACTTTGTCATTCTCTCATCCTTCAGTATTTTCCTGAATACGGTCAAGAAGATCTCATTTAGCTTCTCCTTTCATACGTGTTAATGATCCAGAACAAGAGTCATCCAATAAATCCTTATCATGAAGAGCAAGCCTTGCATAGAAATTATTGATAACAATATTACTGGGGAGCTCATGAATAGGACATTTGAGCATTAATAACTTCCATCTCCCCCGAGCTTGGGCAATACTCTCTCCATCATGAGGCTATATTTGATTCCGATCCTTATGAATCTCACTGGGAGGATATAATTTAGAATAAAAGAGAGGTACACTTTACTCCCATACAATAGATCGGCCATTCTTCAGCATTTTAAACCATTCCACAGCTCTGCCCTTCAGTGATAAAAAGAATAGCTTCCTCTTAAATTGGTTCATTGAAATACCTGCACACCTGAACAACTCACATAATTCATGTATCACCGGGATGGAGAGTTCCATCTCCAAAATAGCAGTTATCCATAAAACGTTCAACAATTTTCATAGGTATTTTAAAAGGGTCCAATTGAGAAAACAACGGGTTATTTACTACATTATCAGTAGCAGCAGTACTCCCAAATAGGGAATCAAATGGAGGTTTCTTCATAATAAAATAAAGCAGCAGACATAAATAAAAACAACACTCACAGTAAAATTTTCTCTTACCAATTCCACTTACCAATAGCGCGTCACTCCCTGCAACAGCGGCATAAAATAGTCTTGATGACCCACATGTATAGGGGGTTTATCTTAGTACTTTTGATAAATAAGAGTGTCGAACCCAACGAGTAGCAGAAGGTGTTGACAAGCAGGTTGGGTAGAGGATTCACTGCAAACACTAGGAGATAGGTTTTTGATAGAGCAGATAAATAAAGTGCGAGTAAATAAAAGACAGTAATAATAATTTCAGCAAGTGGCCCAATCCTTTTTAGAGCAAAGGTCAAGCCGGTTGGTTTACTTATGATGATTAAACGTTCTCGAGGACACATGGGAATTTCGTCAAGCCCTTTTGCTTCATACAGTTGATTAAAATTTATTTGTTTGATAGGTGTTGTGTGGGTGAACCTATGCTAATGCACCGCCCTACTAGGACTAATACATACTTGTGATTATACCCCTTTGCAAGCATCCACAACTAAAAGAAAGTAACTAAGATAAATCTAATGACAACTTTAAACTCTCGGATCCTACACTCCCTCGTGCATCGGTTTCCTAACGGGGGTTTAGGTTTCTGTCACTCCGGCAACCCCACAATTAGTAGCCAAATACACAATAAATCCCTCTAGGCCCATAAAGGTGAAGTGTCACGTAGTCGACGTTCACATGACACCACTAGAAGAATAGCACCACAACTTAAATATCAAACCATTAGATATTACTTCAACATAATTCCACTACTAACATCTTGACTTCTCCCATGTCCTCAAGAACTAAACGAACTACTCACAAGACAT
This sequence comes from Alopecurus myosuroides, assembly GCA_028641055.1. Lineage (NCBI taxonomy): Eukaryota > Viridiplantae > Streptophyta > Magnoliopsida > Poales > Poaceae > Alopecurus > Alopecurus myosuroides. The sequence continues at coordinate 291,094,310 of CM054059.1, forward strand.
CATATGGATCATAATCAGAGGTGATATAACGATTAATAACAATCTGGTCATAAAGTGCAAACACCGATAAATCTCGTAAGCATAAACTACACACAAGTAAACCACACCGGGAGAGAGATTTAGTGAAGAACAACGATATAGAACCCTAATTGTTACAACAGGACGGAGGTGGATGGTGAGGATGATGGTGCTGGTGGTGATGATGATGACGACGATGATGATCTTGATTATGCCCGGAGCGATGACGGTGACGATGGCGATGATTTCCCCTCTCCGGGGAGGAATTTCCCCGGCAGATTTCTCCCTGTCGGAGAGTTTTTCTTTCTTTGTTGTTTTCCGCCTTGTGGAGGTGGCTGAATATTTCCATGATGGTTCTCCATGTCTTAGGGTTCCCTGGGGATGAAGTACACGAAAGGGTGCTCCCAGTGGTGCACCATGGTGGCCACACCACGTGGCGGCGTGGCCAAGGTGGCGGGGGTGCCACCAGGTGGTGTGGGCCCCTGGTGGCCCCCCTATGGCTCCCCTTCTGGTTAGCTCCTTCATCTGGCAACTTAAGACTTTTCCGATGTTTCCCTTCTTCTTCTGATCTTCACAAATAGGGTATCTTGACGGTGCTTTTTCCAACAGATTTCTGGTCCCGGTGAATTATTCTCCAATAATTGTAAAACATGCAAAATAGATGAAATAACATAAGTATCATCTCTAAATATGAAATATATCGATGAATAACAGTAAATTACGATATAAAATAGTGATGCAAAATTAAGGTATCAATCACCCACTTCTCCTTTGTAGGCGTCAAATGTGGGGCGAGTAAATCCGGAGAGCTGGTTACCGGCGTGGGCGCCTGTCGGCTGAGAGAAGAGGTTGATGAGGAGAGAGTCCGGAGGCGATGGTCTGATGGCACTTGCGAGGCTCGGTGGCGGCCACCGGCTAGAAAGCCTAGAACGTTGTGAGGAGAATTTTTTATTTTGAGTTGCAATGCGGGAGCTCATGAGGTAAGAGAAAGGGTGGGTATTGGTATGTGACTTTCTACAGTGGCCCACATGGCAGCGACAACCAATGGCACTATCCCACAACCAGCGACACAGCGGGCGGCAGATGCCTAAGAATGCTCCCAGACAACCTGGCTTAAAGCTTTAGATAGATAGAGTTTCATGGTACAACACCCAGAAGTACAAAAGAATGAAAAACAAGGATCCAACCGCTAGATATAACAAGGAGAACCATAAAGAGAAAGGTTAAATTGAGATTAGGTCCAAACAACAACTTTCATGTAGCTCCGCCACCCCTCTCGCCAGTAATGCAGTCACCTGGGATAGTGAGACTGCTGCTACCCCGCTTATAGACCTGATTCGTAGATGAACTGCCTCCCTTCCCGTGAACATCTGGTTGCAGGAAGCCAACAATACATAGGAAGACACTCGACTAGAACTGCCAGCGGCTAAGGGGCTGGGAGATGATCGTCGCTACCTAGTCCTCGTAAGGAGGAGGAACACATCCGCGTACGTTGAATCTCCATCACATAGGCTTGAAGGCTGAGCCCCTTCCGGGTCGACCTGATTGTGACCTCCATCTCCTCCACCTCTATCACGACGATGACACTGAGAGGAAAGGAAGAGACAAGGGAAAACCTCCATATCAGAGCTATTGACGAGTTTACTAAGAGGGACACCTCCGGAAAATCCACAACCACCATCATTAGGAGGAGGAGTAGGTAGCCATCGAGCGCCAAGAGGAAGCACCAAACTGGCATCATGCCAACCACCATTATTACAACCCTACATCTAATTCTATTATTCACACGTCTCGCGATGGTTGCATATTATCTTCATCAAGACTGGCTGGAGGAATTTTTGTGTGTATCTTGAGTGATACATGATCTGTAAACTCTGGTACTTGTAAACTATGTAATAAAGAGTTTGTGTGCATCGATTGATAAAGAGGTTGCGGTCTCATCCCCATTTCGAAGAAAAATCATAAAATTCACATAGTCAAATGAGTTGCCTCTCCTACCCCTACTTTGTCTGACAAGACCATCGTAGAGGAAAGGGAGAGGAGCCAGAGTAGGGGAAACAACTCTCAAAACCAGGAAAGAGAGGTAAAAAAATAGGGATAAACTAAAGGCGCTTCAGTGTTTCAGGTGGCTACTGGATGCCTGGATGCACAAGAGCCAAACAATAATCATCCTGAAGCCCTTTCCTTGTAAACAACCATGGATTACTCTATCTAGATGTGATTCTGGTCATCGGAATAGACAGGTTGCATGGAGGTCACTTGTTTATTCGATTGGTGGACATTGTCACGTAGGCAGGGTAATCTGCGGGCCTGGTGAGTGACTGTAGTGCACCGACGTCTGATGATGACCTGAAGAGAAACGGTAGAATCGTGTATCATTTTCTGTTGTAATAAGAGTGCCGGCGTGGCAGAGAGAGGCTAGTATATGACCACCGCGGTCGTGCAACGGGTTATTTTCCAATACATATGCGAGATCTTCGTCAAACGCAAGTAACTGAAAAGTAGACCAACATTCTGAATCTCACCTACACATTATTCTGTGCCTCTTTGTTTGTCATGTTCTTCCTATCTATATATCTGCATACCGCCAGAGCAAGCATGACATATGAGTCGGGATTGTTGCAACTAGCTGCCTACTCCAATGTATCTTGAAAAGTTGGAGGCGGAGCAAAGTGGTGTCGCTAGCCTCTAGATCATCCTCGCCCGAATCAGAGGGAGAGGGCAAGATGGTGGTTGGATAAGATCGGAAGAGGGATATTGATGTCTTCAACATGCTTCCGCCGATTTCAATTTAGGCGCAAGGAGGCCCAGTGATTTTGTGTGTCTGGATTCGGCTAGATGATGCCCTATCTGAGCAGCCTGATAGAGTGGTGCATGACATTTTTGGAGGATTATTTCATCATTCTCCATCTCCCCCAAGTAAAAACCCATGATCTACCCTTCTTACTAGGTCCGGCAGACTCAAGGTATGTACGTTGAATGTGCTGACTCCAATCTTTGTTTGAGGGATAATAGGTGAATGGTTGACCTTTTGATTGGACCAGCATCATCGACGTATAAGAGGCACCTGTTTCTTGAAAGCAGTATCTTGGAGTGTTGCACTTATTTAGCCACCCCTAAATTTCTTTGCCCCCTTCGTGTATGAATCTTGGCTTCGTCCCTGCATGTTGCTCGATAGTTAGATTATGTTCCATAGTGAAGTTGTTTGGTACTCCCTCCGTTTCAAAACATAAGCCTTTTTAGTAAATTGTTTCAGCTCACTAAAAAGGTTTGTATTTTGGAGCGGAGGAAGTAGGATATAGGAGATGTTGTCCTGAGGTCAAAAGTGGATGACTTTGGATTTTTTTTAAATAAACCGATCGCTCGACGTGATGATCTGTTTTTATTTTCACTAGAATTATGGAGGATGTAGTGGGTAGGAGGCTTTGCTCCGAACTTTGAACCAAAAATTTATCGGTCGCTCTAAGACAATTTGAGCCAGATTTAATATTTTAAAATAATATTTTGTGACACATTTGGACCAGATTTAAGCGGTGCAATAAATTTTGGGCCTGCATGCTGGCAGAGGCTTAGTGTGAGTAGCACCTTATTCAGTGCCACGTAGACATCACATGGGCTATGTAGTTCAGGATGGAGATGAGAAATTATGTCTGGTTCTTTTTTGAATAAAATAGGCAAAATTTTTGCCTTTTATATTGATATAGGAGAAGCAAACATCGTTTGGCCTAAGCCGGCCAGAAAAGGAAAAAAATTGAACCCCCTACCACAGGAGTGCCTAAGGAACAATTTCTGCTAAATGTTTAGCGCCGGCAAGGATCCAGTTCTTGCTTTCGTCCTTGATCTTCTGGAAAAGCACCATCGGCATTGATGCGACATTGTTGAAGACCCGTGCATTTCTTTCTTTCCAGATTTCCCAGGCAATCAGAGTAATGGCCGATTTAAGACCTTTTGGGAAATCAGTCGGCGATTTGGCGCTGGACTGCCAATAATGAAGAACAGATGCCCTACTCGACCCCATTTCATGACTGAGAGAAGGGCATGCGAGCCAAGAGGCTGCAGCGCGCCAGACGCGCCTGGAGTAGCGACATTCAAAGATGATGTGCCTTGCAGTCTCCATCTGATTTTTGCAGAGCTGGCATAGGGGGCTGTGAGGCTATCCCCTGATAGCTAGGTGGTCAGAGGTCCACAACCTGTTTTGAACAGCCAGCCAGGTGAAAAAGCGGCATTTTGGAGGCGCCCAGACCTTCCAAACCACACTTTCGAAGGAACATGCAGTGGAGCACATGAACTGAGCTTTATATGCTGATCCCGCCGAGTACCAACCATTAGGAGAGAGGGTCCACTCAATAGTGTCCTCACTAGTCGGGTTCAAAGTGATATCCTGGAGCAGCTCCCAGAGGGTGATAAACTGAGAAATATGCTCCACCGTGAAGTCGGTCACAGAAATGTCCGCAATCCAGGCGATGTTTGTAAGACCACTGTGAACGCTTTTTTTTCTCTGTTGGAAGCGGCAAAGAGTAGAGGGGAAATCAACTTTGGCGAGGACCCATTGAGCCAAAAGGAGGACCAAAAAGCGGCTTTCTGGCCATTGCCGATGGTGACCTTAGTGGCGACATTGAAAAGAACTATGTCAGTGTTGTCATTGGTGGTTTCGAGGCCTATCCAAGGCTTTTCTGGAGCTACCCACTCAAACCATAGCCATCGCAGCCGCAGGGCACGAGCAAACTTCTCGAGATTGAGGACACCCAGGCCCCCTAAATTCTTCGGGCGACAAACCTTATCTCAATTGACTTTGCACTTGCCCCCCGCTCACGGTATCGCTACCAGCCCATAGCATGGATCTCCTAAGATTGTCGAAAGCCTTGAGGGTAGCTTTGCCCGTCTTGATGGCCGTAAGAAGGAAAACAGGCGTGGAAGTGAGAACAGACTTGACGAGGGCATCGCACCCTGCACGGTTGAGAAATTTTGCCTTCCAAGGGTTCAGGGTTTTAGCAGCTTTGTCGATGTATGGTTGCAGATCCACCCTATGTAACCTTCCGAGGGAGAGAGGAAGCCCAAGGTACTTAATCGGGAATTGAGTAAAAGCTGCCGGGAAGTTCTGCATGGTAGTGGGCAAATCAATGTCAGAGCACCGAATTGGAGCAATCGAACTCTTTTCCACGTTGGTCACCAGCCCTGTGACCTCTCCAAAATTTTGCGCAGAGCCGCCAGGCTTGAAATGTCTTTGGCAAGGGGGCGCAGGAAAATAACAGCGTCATCTGCGTAGAGAGAAATGCGGGACTTGATGAAGTTTCCTGGCAGAGGCTGAATAATTCCAGATTATGTTGCAAGCTCAAGGATACGCAGTACAGGGTCAATGGCAATGTCGAAGGGCAAAGGCGATAGCGGATCACACTGTCTCAGACCCCTCCCGTGAATGATCTCCTTGCCCGGGACGCCATTGAGCAGCACCTTTGAAGAGGCGGTTGAAAAAATAAGGGCGGCCCAAGCACGCCAACGATGCAGGAACCCACGCCTTTGCATAATATCCAGGATGTAATCCCAACGAACGGAGTCGAAGGCTTTAGCGATATCGAGCTTGATAAGGACAGCTGCAGTGCGGTTTCGGTGCAGCTGGCGGGCGACATTTCTAACATACATAAAATTGGCGTGGATGCTTCGGGTTTTGATGAAGGCACTTTGGCTGCTAGATATGATGTCGTTCATCCGAGGCCGTAAACGAGTGGCCATTGCTTTGGCGATGATCTTGGGAATTATGCGGATCAGACTGATTTGCCGAAAATCAGAGATGCAGTCAGCCCCATCTTTCTTGGGCAGCAGGGCGATATTAGCGGTGTTGATAACCTTGAAGTTGTTGAACGAGAGTTCTGAGAAAGCATTGATAACCTTCATAAGATCGCCTTTAATTATGTTCCAACACGCGCGAAAAACGTTTGTAGTATAGCCATCGGGGCCAGGAGCCTTGTCATTGGGGAGCTAAAAAATAGCGTATTTTATCTCATCCTCGGAGAAAAGGAGGCCGAGGGCATCGAGGTCTTCAATAGGCGGGTCTATCGCCTCCCAGTTAAAGTCCAACTGGCGGGAAGGCGGGGTTCCTAGGACTGAGGAGAAGTGATCATGAATTAGCTGCTCCTTATCAGGGTGGCTCTCCTTATCAGGAGAAGTGATCATGAATTATGTCTGGTTCTAACTTTTTCTTTGGTGCAATCTGGTTTAATTTGTCAAGAAAATATTGTTCCAGTCAGTCACGGTGCGAGGCGGATATGGGATTCGAAGTGTAATTTACTCGCCAAAAAATCAGTCAGCACATGCAACTCTGGGAACGAAGATGTACGTATCTATACTTCTTATAAAGCAAAACTCCACTAATATGCATTTATGATTTTTCTATCTCAACATGGAAGTTATCCACATCATCCATTCTTTTAGCCAATCAATTATGCATGTCATCTTCATTAATATTTATTAATCACTACTACATGAAATCTACATATCATCCATTTTTTAAACCATGAGATTATTTATATTAATAATTTAAAATACATATACTAAGATCAATTTAATGGTGCATATTTACTTGGAAAACATAATATATCACATCTCTTGTAATCTTTTGTTCACGATATACTTTATCCCCGCAGCGACGCACGGGGTATCCTTCTAGTAATAATCATAACACAGGGCACTTGCAGATAAACAATAATAAAGCATCCAAGTACTAGAATAAACATGTATACTTCTTATAAAGCAAAACCCCACTAATATGCATTTATGATTTTCTATCTCAACATGCAAGTTATCCACATCATCCATTCTTTTAGCTGATCAATTGTCCATGTCATCTTCATTAATATTTATTAATCATTACTACATGAAATCTACATATCATCCATTTTTTAAACCATGAGATTATTTATATTAATAATTTAAAATATATATACTAGGATCAATTTAATGGTGCATATTTACTTAGAAAACATAATATATCACATCTCTTATAAACTTTTAATCACAACATATTGTAGTTTCTAAAGTGATCCCCGCAGCGACACGCGGGGTATCCTTCTAGTTCTACCAACACGTGAGGGCTAGTGCACGTGTAACTCTGCATTCTTCAGAATCACATCATGCCAGGGAAAAACATGATCCAGATCCTCCCAAAGGGACGTCTGGCTAACATGATTTGAGAACTCAAGGAGTGATTTTATTTGTAGCTAACGTACAACTGACTCGATCCTGACTTGGCTTCATTTGATCTTCTGATGCCGCTTGGCAGGCATCGATCAGATCCAGAAGCACTGCTTCTAGTCGCCATCAGGTACGGAGCAAAAACATACATATAGAATGTGTTTGATATATTATTAGCTTGGAAAAAGTGTACCAGAGCAAGATACATTGTACTCGAATGCATGCCAGTCGTGTTTCCGCTCTATCCGAACTTGTCAAAATTAGGGGGGAAATACTACTCGCAGGCCAGATCTCCGTTGTTTCTGACTTTCTGTTGCAACCGCCGGCTCGCCATTGACATAACCTTATACGTAGGGGCCCACATCAACGTGCGCATCTCACATTATTAATTCACATATCTTGTTGCTCATCAGGAGTCAATCCCTTTCTTCTCATTGCACAAACTCCATGATACTTTCATAAGTATTTTTCAGTATACAACAGCTGCATCCATTTTTCTTTTTCTTGTAGGGCTCTTTTGGTTCATAGGATAGGAAAAGTGTAGGAATAGGGAAGTTGTAGGATCGAGATGACATGTCCAATTGAATACTATGGGAAGAGCAATTCTTTTGATTGTGGTGGAGGAATTTTTCTATGAGGTTGGAGCTCATGTTATTTTCCTATAGGATTTGTACTACAAGTTTTCTATGGGAAAATTTCTTATAGAACATGATCCTATGAATCAAACAACCCTTGTAGAAAAATTTTCTATAGGATCCAATCCTACGAATATCCTATGCTATTCCTTTGAATCAAAGAAGCCCGTATTGACCAATGGATACTGCAAACAGAGTATATCCTCGTAGCAATGCCACGCCATTTTTTTCCGGGAGCGTGGTCCGCATCATCATCAACAGCTTCCAGCTACCGAACCAGATGGCGGCAACGACAGTTAAGCAACTAAAGCAACCAGCCGTTGGCTAATTAATGGTCTGAGCAGCTAGAGGAGAAGCCGGAACAGATTGGACAACTGCAAATCAGGAAGAAAATCGTAATAGCGCTGATTTTCCTGGCTTGACACAGGGAGTGTCAGAAGGAGACGGGACCAGGCCAACCCAACGACAACTTCATCATCTGCCTTGCTGTGTCTTGCATCATCTTTGTTTAGAAAAGGAAACTAAGCTGCTACTGGAAGCGATAGAGCTGGCTAAGATTTGGAAAGCTGAAAGCTCCTAGCTAACCAACAGCGCACGAGCAGTTTGTTTTGGGCGCGTTTCTTTTGCCGCTACAGAATATGAGCATGGCTCTGTCAACCTTTATTCCCCTCCCACAGGACATCCACGCCCCGCGCCACCCCCTTCGTGCCGACCCGGGGATCAAACCCAAGCTCCGCCGAGGGCCTTTCTATGCCCCTTCCCTTCCGCTGCTGCCACCGGCTCCCACCGCGATGGTGACGGCCCCCACTACAAGAAAATCGAGTATTAGCGACCATCCATTTATCACCAAGCAATTTGTTATTATAGATCTACTAATTGCAACCAACTTTAGACTATGTGAACATTCGATTGTACTTTTTGATCTGGCCTATAGTAACCAACTATTGTAAAGTTGGTCGCTAAATGTGTTTAGCGACGGGACTGTAGCCACCACAATGCGACTAGTCTCCATTGGTGACAATATATAGTTAGTAACCAATTTACCACTTGTAGCAACCAACCACCTTGGTGACTAAATCTGAGGTCTCTAGTAGTGCCCCTTTCCCAAAGAAGGGTGGGTTTCCCAGTTGTGGATGTTCGGCGGCGGACCAGTATTAATGGCGACGGACATGGATGATACGATGTGTTGGCGGTCGCGATGGCCTCTAGGACGACGTCCTAATCGGGTCTAGAGGATTCCCGCTCCATTGCCGGCAGCGTGTTGTTTGCTAATGGCGCATCTCGTTTCTCTCAGTGGCGCTCGGGAAAGTCACGGGAATCGCGGGCTGGCGCACCTCGCTTCTCTCGTTGGCGCTCGTTCATGGGAGTCGCAGGGATGCGTCATGCGGCGCGGGGCCCGTAGATCTGGCTAGAATAAGGTCGATAGGGCGGTGGCCCTGGGGTCTTCTTGTGCAAGTCTCCAATATGATGTCGGTCCTCCTCGATCTGACTTCTGGTGGCGTGTTCCGGTTGTCTTTTTGAAGATCTCCGCTGATTGGCGCATGGCACCACTAGATATCTATATTGGAATTGATTCGGTCGTGCACGCTCTTATCTTTATCCAGAGAGACATCATGAAAGCGTGGCGCTAAGCTTCGTTGTCTTGTCGGTGCTAGAGACATTCTAAATATAGATTCCCATGGCATTGACAGTGGTGAAGAAAGTCATGGTGGCCGTGATCGGAGGAATGTGATGGTGGAGAGTAGTTTTTGTTGCGATGAAGACTTGCGGCACATGTTTTCCCAGTGTGTCGGGTGTTGAAAACTTGTAGCAGCAGTCTTGGCAGGAGAGGGCGGCAACACAGGTGGACATCATTTCTGGTGGTGCATCTCGAGTATTGTGTCGTGATTTCTAGGTGAAAGCCCATGGTCCGGCCTCATTGGTTGTACGTGACAATGACCTTGACGAAGGCATTGTTTTGAGATTTTGGTCTTTCTTCAGCGTGAAAACTCAAGATCCTTAACCGGACGATGACAACACATGTACGTTTTTTCTTTTTTGGAGGCGTTACTTTTGGAGAAACTCTTCTAAGTTCCAGGTGTTGTATTTGGTGATGGTTAGAGTGTTGTTGCGGGTTCATCACCGCGATGGGATCTTTGTTATATTTCTCTCTCTTTTTTATTTTATTTTGGATGTGTCATACTTATGTCTTTGGATATCTCATTGATGCAAAGAATGGGTGCACTTGGTATCTTTGCGATATTATATATTCCCATTGTTTTTTTGAATATATGCATAGCAACATATCCCAAGGGATATTGGGTCTGTCTGCGTAAAACCGCGGCCTTCACGGTTGTAAAGTTCTTGGACGGACCCAAAATCATGTTCGACAACCCCGTTGCAGGCCCGGACCATAGAGACTGGCTACACATATTTTTTTACGTAGACCCATCCTGCCATTGACACACACAAAACCACACTTTATTTTTCACTCGGAAATATCATGGTGCCCCTATGTGTGATTTTTATAATTAATGACAATCACTATGGACTATTTTTTTGTGTTGAGTTATACCTTTAAAGTTTGTCCAGAGGTAATGTTTGAATTACATGTGTTGGATTCAAAATTATCAAATGTTGACCAATGTGCTATTCCTGCGAATATCCGAAGTTTGGTCATGAGATACTTTAGCATATTGCAAGTATGTCTTGAAAAGGTATATTGTGTGAACATTCATGTTTACCTTCGAGACATCATCATCATGAAAAAGGAAGAAAAGTTACGAAGTTCATCAAGACAAAGTGCAAAGAGCTGAGTCAAATTGATCAACACACAAAGATAGAAGATGTACCTTGTGATCAAGTGATCTCGTGGTATGGTAAGCAATTTTCCATATAGCTTTGTGAACTAACCCATGATCTGTGTGTGTCATATATCTATGTGGGGTTAGGTGCTTGCGTCAAAGGGAATATTTCATATAGCCCATGGTGGATGACGTCAAATTGTGGTCACCATGAAAATTGAGAAGTGCAAGTCCAGGAGGATCACTTTGAAGAGATCATATTCTTGGGAATTTCCACCCCATTGGCAATAATGTTCAAGTGAGAAAGCTCAAAAATATTCTTTCCCATGATGGTTTATGGGGTAGAAATTCGCAAGTCTTCACCGAGCGAAGCGCAATCAAGAGGTGTTTCAACTTGAGGCGGTCAAGATCTTTATCATCTAGCTCAAGTAGAATACTCAAGGAAAAGATATGGTTTTGATATATTTTCTATTTTACCGGTCTCATAGAATGTGAGACCAGGTTTTAGGATAGATAACTTTACTATCAAGAGGGTTTCTTGTATTAGCAACTTGATCATATAATTCGGAGAGAGTTCAAAACTTTGCATATTTGGCATCATCTTTATTGGTTCTTATTTTGATTTTCTCTTTGTGGAGTTTTTTGTTCTTATCTTGAGCTTAAACACAAGCTCAACTTCATCAAAACTGTATTTCGCATGAAAAACTTATTGGGTTTTTTTATATTGGAGGTTTTATTGGTTGTTCTTTTATAAATAGGTCAAACCTTCCATCATTTAGTTTTATCATCCTATGTTGGAATATGGTTTCTTTTCATAATCTTTTAATTCTCGTTGTGGTGATCTCAACGAGTCCAAAATCATAGAAAACGGAGTTCATATGGCAATGATATCACATTTCTCGTACGGGTGTTTGTGGTATCCACGACATTCCGGATTGCACGTATTCCAGCCATTCCGGGTCTATTTCGACATGACCGTAAATATTTCTCTTAGGTGCTCACAATATTTCGGCCATTCCGTATCCATTTTGGGTTACAAGTATTCCTGACATTCCGGATCTATTCCAGGAAAAACGAGAATTCTTCTGTTAGGTACTCGGAATATTCTGGGAATTTCGGATCCATTCCGGATTGCACGTGTTGTGGCTAAAAAAACGACTACTTTTCTTGGGGATCTATTTAAGGGATTTTCTTTCTTGAGCTTTGCTATCTCTCTTATCCTCCATAATTAGTGCCTCTATTTGAAGGGAAAAGAGAAAGTAGATCTAGATCCATATTTCCACCAAATCATCTCTCCTCTTAGTGAGGGGAAGCTTTTTAAATTTAGATATTAGGATTCATATTTGTTCTTCCTATCTTCTCCCCCTTAGGATTTGTTGCTTTGGTGGGATTTGAGAGTGGGAGATTTGAGCACTTATTGTGTTCTTGTCATTGCATGGGTTGCATTGGTTTGAGTTATCGACGGTGATACGTGGAAATTGAAGTCGAGAAGCTAGTTACTCTTGGGTACTTGGTGTTCCTTAGAGCTTGTTCCTCTTGGGTACTTTGAGTTCCATACACGGGTTTTTTTTCTCTCAAAGCTTTGGAAGATTTTGGGATGTTTTTTCTATCTCGCAGGTTTAGTAGCTCGTATGGTATTGTTGGGAGCCTCCAATTAAGTTGTGAAGATTGCCCCAACCTTATAAGGATTGATGACCGTCCTCAAATGTCCCATAGTGGATCGTGGCACTCCTCATAGGTGGAGGAACGAGGAGAGCAAGGTGAACCATTGAGGCACTTCTCCACACCTCTCCAACGGAGACTAGATTCCATTAGAAAGTGAACTTCGGGGTATATCATCGTCTCCACGTCTCTCGGTTATTTACAAACCCGACCTCTTTAGTTATGCAATTTACTTTGTGATAGCCATCGAGCTTTAAGTTACATATTTTTCTATCACATAGTTGTTTGTATTGCTTTGCGCAACTTGTTAGTGCACATATGTGAACCTAGATTTTTTAGATTTTTGGCTTGATAAATTAAATGCTAGTTTAATTCCGTGTTTATCCAAATCGTAACCGTAATCATTTTAAAATTAATATTCACCCCTCCCCCTCTAGACGACATCCATGTCCTTTCTCCTTCTCTATCCATTTGTATTTCTATTCCATTCTCCCGCATGTTGCCGCTCCGTTTTCGTCTAGCCAACATTCGGTTGTCGCATCTCGTTCATCCTCGTCGTTGCTGCCCACTCATGTCTTCGGCCCCGCTTCCTCGTGGTGGTGCTCAAAAGTCTCATGCGTTGTTGGCTGATATGTTGGATGAGCGCAGGGTGGAGGAGCTTGCATGAAGGGTGATACTCACAGCCGAGAAAAAGAAGCAGTGCCTTAAAAGAAAGATCCAAGAAGGACATGTACGAAACCGCGGCCGCGTTGCAAGAGCTTAGAAGTGGTGGCGGTGGCGGAAGCCAAGGGAGCACGACCACACAAGGTAGTGCGTCGTTGTCGGATCCATCCTACTACGCCGAGGGCGGGACGGCTACTATGCATTCACAATCACGATTCTCCCTCAAGATTCGTGAGAGCGACTATGACTTCAGCCCCAACATCGTTCTCTTGTGTATTGTCACGCATCAAGGTGACATCGGCGTCGATCTTAACCACTCATACTCTAACTTGTCGGCCATGCGGAGGGTGCCAACATCGTACACCAACCAAATTGTTCAGGGTGGTCTCCGTTGCCTCTTTGGCATGCCGATCGATGGTGTCGGCACTGCCGGCGAGCCCGACGTATACGACCGAATGCAAGAAAGCGATGGTTTCGAGGAAATGTGGTATGAAACCGTAGCTATGTGTTCGTGTTTGTGTTTATTAATAGATGATCCTAGATTCACATGTACATTGTGTTTGTGTTTGTGACTAGCATGAAGCCTCGGCCATCTTGACCAGAATGACCCGGGGTGATGGTCGTTCCGGTGTCACCGATAACACCGCCGTTCCAGAAGAAGAAGAGGAAGATGAGGAGGAAGAGATCATTGTAGAATATATTGAGACCAGGAAGATCATCAAGACAAGGTAGAGGGACACTAAAGGACCTAGGTGAAAAATCCAGGAGGATGAGTTCCTATCCAAAGCTTGGAATCTTATGAGCCATGACCACATCTTTGGCACCAACCAAACCTACAGAAGGAATTGGAAGAGGACCGCCTACCAATTAAATGGGACTAAAAAGGGTAAGTTTGCCATAACATATATGGTCGACAAATAAAATTCAATGTCGCATAGGTGGAAGGCCACAACAAATTCATTTCTACAAATTTCATGGAGTGCTTTAGCTGCTGGTCTACGCTTCAGAATTTAAAATTTTTTCCCTATGTAGTCCACCAAGATCACCATGCAGATAACTAGTTATGCCCATTCATGCAAGGATCAAGATCATGACTCACCGGCAATGGAATCGATGTAGTCGTAGAAGAGTTCTGAACAATCGTAGATCCTCAAAACTAGGCCTAGTTGCAAGGATATTGCTAAGATTTCCTCGTCAAGGATCACACGTGTAATCCCACTTATGGTGTGCAGGCGTACGCTCGTGTCAACCCGCCAGCGCTCCGCCGTCCAGGACGCAGCACCAACGAAGAGAGACGGCCTTTCAGCATTGCTAATTAGTAACACTAATCGACTGCGATTAGAGCTACATGATTCTGGAAGTTTCTCAACATATGAGAGAGAACTACTATTTAGAGAAGATCTAATCGGGAGAGAACACCTTAAAACTCAATTATAACAAGCTCTAATTAAATTAGAGGGGCTCTAATTAGACCCTCTAATTCTACTAGAGAGAGAGATAGAGGCTTGAGAGACAATTGCTCACAAAAAATTATGGTTTAGCTCAAACCTTGGGGGTCCTTTTATAGTTGGAGGGAAGGGGAAACTTTCCAAAGGGGAGGAGTCCTAGTTGAGATAGGAGGGGGATAGTCGCACCAAAAGTGGTGGCCGCACCCCTCTTCCTAGCCCAATTCAGATTTGGACTCCCATATGGGAGTCCAAATCCTTCTCCTCTCCTTTTTCATTTTTCCCTTTTATTTGTTTGTTTCCTTAAAATAAAAATAGGAAAAAAAACAGAAAGGTTCCTAGTGTCATGATTTGAGGCCTACCTAGTGGTGCGGAAAAAGGGTGAAATTTCCCCCCTCCGGCACTCCCTCCTTCCTTGTTTTTGCCTGAAACTCTTCCGGAACCCTATGAACCAAATAGATAAAATCATCAATATTATCTACTAATGTTAGAAACATATTACTAACATCCCGGGACATCTCATGTCCTTTTTATATATCAAATAAATTGTGCCTAACACCAGCGTAATTTCTCCCTTATAGTAACTCAAAATACCCCGGATGTCGCCTAGGGGGTGGATAGCCTTTTTAAAATAATAATGATTAAGGTTTGAATAAATGCGGAACAAAACTAGTGTTTAGTTTGTCAAGACAAAACCTAAACAAACTAGGTTCACCTATGTGCACCAACAACTTATGCTAAACAATTAAAAAAACTATGTGATAGCAAGGTATGGTACTTCAAGCTCGATGGCTATCACAAATTAATTTGCATAAGTAAAGAGACCGGGTATAGAAATAACCGGGGCACGTGGAGACGATGATTTATCCCAAAGTTCGCTTCCTAATGGAGGCAAATCTATGTTGGAGAGGTGTGTTGACACAATGACTCCAAGCGCCTCAATGGATTACCTTATTCGCCTCGTTCCTCCACCAACGAGAGTGCCACGATCCACTAGGGGATCTTTGAGGAAGATCACCGATCTCGTACAAGGTTGGGGCAAACTCCCCAACCTAATTGGACGCTCCCAACAATATCTCACGAGCTACCAAAGCTCCAAAATAGCAACAAGGCCCTGAAAGTTTCTAAATCTCTAAGAAAACAACAAACGTCTAGGGCACTCCAAGTACCCAAGAGGACAAGCTCAAGGGAACTCCGAGAACCCAAGAGTAACAAGCTTCTCAACCTCAACTTCACGAAATCCTCATAGAGTAGTCAAACCGATGCAACCTATGCAATCGCACTAACAAAAGAATTGCTCAAATACTTCATTCTGAAATACCACCAAAGCAACAAATGCTATGGGGGAGGAGAGAGGAAGAAAAACGAAGAACTCAACAAATGAATCCACAGCATCTAGATACAAAGACTTCCCCTCACTAAGAGGAGAGATGGATTGGTAGAATAATAGATCTAGATCTTCTCTATTTGTTCCCTCTAATTGGAGGCAAAAATCATGAAGTCATAGAGAGAAAACATGCTCCAAAAGGTCGATAATGGGTAGGGATAACTTTCTTGAGAAGTGGGAACCAATGGGGAAGAAGACCCCTTAAATAGGTCCCCACCAAATCTTCCCGTTGGGGGAAACTGGGCGTCCCGACCTAGAGGGTCGGCCAGGTCGGCTTCTCTACGCGTCCCGGCCTGGTCGGCCGGACTAGGCTAGCCTCTCTGCACGTAGGTCGGCCACCCGAACCAGTCGGCCTAGGGGGCCCCGAGGCCGGCCTCCCAGATTTTAGAAAAGAATTAATACTAAAAACATCATATATTTTGCATATGAACTCCGCTTTTTATGATCTTGGGCTCGTAGAAATTGAACCAAAGAGACTACAAGATTATGCAAGGAAACATCATAGTTAAACAATGGAGAATAAACTAAATGGTGAAAGGTTTGACCTATCTGTAAAAGAGCAACCTATAAAATCTCCAATATAAAAAGCACAATAAGTTTTTCATGCGAAATCCATTTTTGATGAACTTGAGCTTGTCTTGAAGAACATGATAAGATATAAAACCATACATGGAGAAAACACAAATAAGAACCAAGAAAGCTAATACTAAGTATGCAAAGGTTTGAGATCTCTCCGATTGATCCGATCAAGTTGATAATATGAGAGCCCCTATTGATAGTACAGTTATCTATCCTATAACCCGGTCTCCCAACTAATGGTATGAGACCGGTAAAATAGAAAAACTATCAAGATCATACCTTTGCCTTGAGCATTCCCCGTGAGCAATATTATGAAGATCTTGATCATATGATCTCTTTGAGATGCTCCTCTTGGACTTGCACTTCTCAACTTTGACGACGATCACCACTTGACGTCATCCGCTATGGGCTATATGAATTCTTCCTTTCGATGCAAGCCCAAGGAAAGATACCTAACCTCACATAGATATACCACACATATATCATGGATTAATTCACAAATCTAATTGCACAATTACTTATCATACCATGAACCCACATGGTACATCTTCTAGCTTTGTGAGTTGGTCAATTTTAATCATCTCTTAGCACTCTGTCTTGATCAACCTTTTATATTTTATTATATCATCTTTATAATGATGTCTTGAAGGTAAACATGAATTTTCACACAATATTGTTTTCAATACATACTTGAAATATGTTCAACTCTCTCATGAGCAAACTTCGGATATTCACATGAATAACACCTTGGTCCTCACTTGATCATCTTGAATCCAACACATGGAAATCAAGCTTTGCTTATGGAAAAATTGTACAACTACAACTCAGTGCAACCACTAGTCCATAGTGATTGTCATAAATTACAAAAACTACACGTGGGACACCATGCTCTTTCAATCTCCCCCATTTTGGTAATTGATGACAATACCTTTTGCGAGGGTTTTATATAATGAATTTGAGAAACCATGCAAAGAAACAAGCAAGGATGCATGAGCTTGAAAGGCAAATTCTTAAGAACAAAACCAAAGCATACAACAAAATTCCCTTGAGACCTCTAAACTTTATCCCACATTGGCATCCATTTCCATAATGGGATCATAGAAAATTTAGATGGCCAATGTAGTAAGGGTTCCTCTGTAGGATGCGCATTTGTCATAATATGAGTGGAATCAACTACACTTACCAATGATGAATAATGGGAGGTAATCAAACTATATTAAGGATCCAAATATTTCAAATAAGATGTTATAAAAATCTCTAATATTCTGCCAAAGATAATAAAGTAATCAGAAAGATCCAACAAACCAAATGAACAAACGATATTATGGTTTGAGAAAATGGGCGTTTTAAAGAAAATAGAGGAGCTCCTAAATATTTGTGCATGATTTAGAAATATTGTATTTTGAAAGCAAAGTGCACAAAAATGGAATAACCCCCCCCCCCCCCCACCCCCCACTATTGTTATAAACACAAATCAAGTGCAAGTGAGGATAAAATAGAACAAGGCATAACACTTGGGATAAAATGGTGGTTGAGCACAAGAGAAGACACCAATAAAGGATGTGACTTAACGAGCCTCAACTGAACATATATGTGTGTGAGACAAGGCAAGGCATGAGAAAGACTAATAACATAATGAACATTTAAGCATCATCATAGTTTTAATATAGTGATAGGCATAGATCCAAGAGTGTCTTGTTCACACACAAGAAAAGGTTTTCAAACCAAATGAAAATAGATAGGGTCACAAGGTTAACAAGGTGTAAAATAAAGAAGCAAAGCTTATGGAACCATCACGAAAACTATAAAGTGACATGCTTGATGTCTACGCACGCTTCTATTCTTGTAGAGAGTGTTGGGCCTCCAAGTTCAGAGGTTTGTAGAACAACAACAAGTTTCCCTTAAGTGGCTCCCACAAGGTTTATCGAACTCAGGGAGGTAGAGGTCAAAGATATCCCTCTCAAGCAACCCTACAATTAAGGTACAAGAAGTCTCTTGTGTCCTAAACACACCCAATATACTTGTCAGGTATATAGGTGCACTAGTTCGGCGAAGAGAGAGTAAAATGAAAGTAATATGGACGATAATAAGTGATAATAGTAATCTGAAATAAAAATGGCAGCATGCAAACATGTAGCAGAACAGGCGGAACACGGTGTTTCAATGCTTGGAAATAAGGCCAAGGGCTCCTACTTTCACTAGTGTTCACTCTCAACAAATAAAACATAATTGAATGCATAAATATCATTTCTTCACTATGCTACTCTGAACCACTCTCCGGTCGAATAACAAACACCAATCATTGCGTAGGGCTGTAACATCACTCCTCAAGTCTATATTCCCTCTCTAGGGCACCCCATGCTATCACTATGAGAGCCCTAAATTAGTACTAAACAAACGCCACAATTTCATAGGTTCATCTTCCAACACAAGATATAAATATAATGCTAAACCACACAGTGCACACACTATCACCTTTACACCTCGATCAAAGTGTTTATGGAGATAACAAAACCACTTGAGTAGCATCAAAGATGAAGATCACATCTACATATTCAACTAGATTACAAAGCTCATGATCACATAAAGATCACACCATGGGAGAGAGAGATGAACCACATAACTACCGGTAGAGCCCTCAGACCCGGGAGAGAACTACTCCCTCCTCATCATAGGAGACATCAACGGCGATGGAGATGGAGGTGGAGTCGATGGATATGCCTTCCGGGGGCACTTCCCCGTCCCGGAAGGGTGCCAGAACAGAGATATGTCCCCCGAAACTTGTCGGCGGCGGCGGGGCTACAGATGTATTTTGTGGAAAAGGTCGATTTATTTAGGGTTTACGCTTCAGGGAGTATATATGGGCGAAAGGACGATGCCGGGAGGTGGCCAGGGGGCCCACAACCCTAGGTGTCGCGGCCGGGGGGCCCGCGCCACACCATGGTGTGGCCACCCTGTGGCCCCCCTCCGGGGCTCTTCGGGACTTCTGGAATCTTCCGGGACTTCTAAGACTTCTGGCTTTTAAAATTTCGAATTCCGAGAATATTTCCAGAACAACTTTTCTGAAACTAAACACAGCAGAAAACAGGAAACTGGCTCTATGGCATCTTTTCAATAGGTTAGTCCAGAAAATCGATAAAAATGACATAAAGAAGGGAGAAATCATGTAGCAATTGGCATAATATCATCATGGAGCATCAGAAATTATAGATACGTTGGAGACGTATCAAGCATCCCCTTAGTTCCTACTCGTCCACGAGTAGGTAAACGATAAAACACAATAATTTCTGAGGTGACATGCTACTAACATAAACTTGATCATAAAAATGTAAAGGCATATGCAAGCTGAGATCATAGAACTTCAAACACAAACATGATAAATATAACTTTAATAATAAAGCAAAGCAATAACTTTTCATCATGAAGAGTATCTCAAATAAAGGATCATGAGTAATAATGCAAAGAAAGATAAACGTCTATTTCAGGTATAGAGAAAGCATGGCAAAGTGATATTTCGCTAGTCCTTAAGAGTGGGGCAAAACATAAATGCTAGGATACCTTCAAAGTTCATGAGGAAGACTAGATAAAACCATTTTAGAACAAATAATTTCACATCATGAAGTAATTATTGATGTTTATGGGACAATGCACGTAGAACTAAGAATGGAAAAAATGCTCTCTCAAATGTGCATAAAGTTAGAAGATGGAGACTCAACATAAAAGTAAAAGAAAGGCCCTTCGCAGAGGAAAGCAGGGATCACTCATGCGCTAGAGATTTTTATTTTATTAAACAGGGGTATTAAAAGTTTGTGACTCCTCCCATCCATCTTTCACAAACCATGGCTAACCGAATCCTCGGGTGCCTGCCAACAATCACATACCGTGGAGGAGTGTCTATATTTTGGGAGATGTATGCTAATGTCAACGAATGGTAAACAGAAAATACAGTACGTCACAAGCCAACTGGATTCACAAGAGAGGCTCCCATGTGAAGGACACATCTGGTTAGAAGGCCATCCCTCTTTCTCTTTTGTTTACACAATTATGTTTTGACTGATAAATTAGTGGCAAAATTAGTGAAGTGAATTTGTTTGCATTAATTTGGGGCTGGGCACCCCGCTGCCAGCTCTTCTATCATTTGGATAAGTGGATGAAGCCAATAGTCTAGGGTGTGAAGTCCAATCAACAAGTGAGATAAAGATTCTCTATTGACGTTCTCATGAGCAAAAACAGGAACATATAGTAGGAGTAATTTTGAAGGTTTTAAAGGTAACACATGAGCAATTTACTTGGAGTGGCAGTTAAATACCACATGTAGGTAGGTATGGTGGCCAAAATGGGAAAACTTGGTTTTAGGGAGTTCGATACATGAGTAGAGCTCATACTCAGTACAGGTGGAGGCTAGCAAAAGACTGGGAGCGACAAATCAAGAGAGCATAAGAGCCATAATCATGCATAGCGACATAAAAATCATTAATTAAAGCATAAGCGGTATCATAGTTCAAAAACTAAGTAGTCATGGAGGCTATTCGTGACTAGTTCATAGTCATAAACATGGTGTGAGCATGCGCCAAGTCAACCAAATAAAACATTCGAAAGAGAATACCATAAATTTATGCTTCCTTATGACAAGAACAACTCATGAATCTTTCAATGAAATATTAACACTCTCATCTATTTGAGGATATTCATGCTACTCAACATCAGAAGGCTTTAGAACTAAAATAACATTTAGCATGGCATGAAAAAGTTCTAGCAACAGTCTATACAAGCTTCTACTAGCACTCTTAAAAATTCTACTTTAAACAACAGTTTCTTCTCCCAACAAGCACCATACAAGGAAATGTTTAAAAAAAATACTCTTTATGATACAGCAAGCAAACATGATAGTACTCACATAACACTACTAAAACTAACATATCTGATAAGAGATGCATGAAAACAAAGGCTAAACGAAGTACTAGCAAAAAGTAAACACTCACAGAACAATAAGAATGAAAACTAGAGTGTTCTAAGCGATGAAAACAGAGCGTGTCTCTCTCCCACACAAGTATGATAAGATCCAACCATTTATTAAAGAAAAGAAAACCAAACAAACTGAAAACAAAAATAAAAGACACTCCAAGTAAAGCACATAAGATGTGACCGAATAAAAATATAGTTTCACTAGAAGTGACCTTATAATTTGTTGATGAAGAAGGGGATGCCCAGCGTGTCTCTCTCCCACACAAGTATGATAAGATCCAACCATTTATTACAGAAAATAAAAACCAAAAAAACTGAAAATAAAAATAAAAGACGCTCCAAGTAAAGCACATAAGATGTGACCGAATAAAAATATAGTTTCACTAGAAGTGACCTTATAATTTGTTGATGAAGAAGGGGATGCCTTGGGCATCCCCAAGCTTAGATGCTTGAGTCTTCTTGGAATTTGCTGGCATGTACCTCCGGGGAATCCCCAAGCTTAGGCTCCCCACTCTTCTTGATCACTTCATATCATCCTCTTCTCTTGGCCCTTGAAGACTTCCTTCACACCAAACTTCTCACAATTTTCATTAGCAACGTTAGTGCAATCGAAATAATAAATTCACATGGTTCAATTTCAACACAATCCTAACACTCATAAACACATTAGCTACTGTCAAAACTTATTTTAAAACTCTTTTGCTCAAAAGAACACCAAAAGAAAGATATTAAGATGCAAATGCAATTATTGGCAGAAATCTGTCAAAACAGGACAGCAGGTAAAGATGATTTTTTTTCGAAAATCTTTTGTTGCTCAAATCAAAAAGTGTAAACTAAGAAAAGTTGCGTATACAGCCCAGGATTACGCAAAAAAAAGTCAGGTCATTTTGAATTTTCTATGATTTTATACGGAATAAACAGTGGACAGCAGAAATTTGTTTCCTGCGCAGAAATCCGAAATATAGCCTCAACTTTCCACTAGAGGCTTTACTTGGCTCAACAAAAACACAAAATAAAAGATTCATCGGGGTTTCAAAGTAAATATACAACCCCCAGGTGCAAAGAACACAAAAGAAAACGAAGGAAAACGGGTTGAAAACATATAAATAAAACGGGTTGTCTCCCGGTAGCGCTTTTTTTTAACGCCTTTCAGCTAGGCAAAGTGATTTTTAAAAGATGCTCACATAATAATAAGAGTTGAAGCACAATAAGAGAGCATCAAGAAGAAAATATAAAACAAATTTAAGTCTAACCCACTTCCTATGAAAAAGAATCTTGTAGAAAAAAAGTCAATGAAGCACAAAGTGACTAGCATAGGAACACAAAATAAGTGCACCATCAAAAATTTCAACATAAAGAGGGGGAACTTCATATTGTAGAGATGCATAAAACCATGTTTTCTATCTCATAATAACTTTCAGTAGCATCATGAATAAAATTAACAACATAACTATCACACGAAATATTCTTATCATGAGCCACATGCAAAAAAGAATAATTACTCTCATTCTCATCCCCATAATCATCAAACATAGGAGGCATTTTGAAATCATAATTAATTTTCTCCTCAATAGTAGGTGGACGGAAAATACCATAATCATTATAATCATCATAAAGAACTCCAACATGATAGACAATTTGTATATTAGGGAGATGGTTTTGCGTAATCCCTCCATAACTATGACAGGTTTCATAAGGATAACTGTAATCATAGCCTATGTTATAGAATCTTTTATAATAGTTATTAAAGACTTGAGGCCTAGTATCATCATAGGCAATAGAATAGTTATCTTTCAAAGTGCTTTCATTTTTAAACATATCATCATTTTTACTAGAAAGAGATGTATCAAGCATATCATGAATAGCGAAAGGATTTTCAAACAATTCATCCACAAGCTCAGAGCTTTCTTTATTATCATTGGAAGGAACATGGATGGTACTAATAGTACAGCAATTATCATCATTTTAAGAATTGGTACCAAAGAGATTTTCAATATAAAAAGTAATGTGTTTCTCCCAATCGTGGTCACTTTCATAATTAACAGGCATAGGAAAATCATCGAGTTCAGACTCATCAGCAAAAGCTGTAATATGAGCAACATGCTTAGGGAGAGATACCGTTACCTCTCTCTTTTTACTCCTCCTCTTCTTCTTCTTCTTAATCTCTATAGGAGGGAGAGGCTTGAAAGGAAGCTTCTCCACATACCATCGTTTATTGTCAGAAACAATAGAACAAACCTTGTAGGATTCCTCCACTTCATTAATAAGATGAAAACAAATAGAATATTTTGTATGTAAGTATTTGCATGGCAATTTTCAACACATAAAGATGGCATTCATGCAAGACACTATTCATATCAAAAGTACTCATATCAATCAAAGAAGTTTTTCTTAATAACTCTTCACACCCCAAAAATAATGTAAGTTCATCATGCTCATTGGGGGTGATCATGTCATCACAATACAAAATTGCAGTACTCATAGGATTCGAAAGGCTACTAACATGGCTTGAGCATTGAAAATTAAAATGACCCACTTTACAGCAAAGTTCACAAATAAAAGGATAGAGGGCACAAACTTTTTCACCAAGATCATTTAGAGCCCTATCCCACTTTTTAGTTTTTTCATTCCTATGATGGATACAATTTTCTTCTTCCATTTGATTATTTTCACAAGGTCTAAGTGCTCCACAGAAATTAACATGCTTATAAGAAATAGTACTTTCAGAATTTTGAGCATGTTTATTGCAATCATCAATAACAATTTCAGTTTTCATGCAAGTGTCTTTAAAAGGTTCATGATATATGTCCCCATTTTTAGGAAGATTAATATAAGAAGCAAAGGATCTATACCAACCGACGGCCATTTGAGGATCAAGACCATATTTAGCATTAAGCTCATGAAAATCAGCAATTTCAGCAAAAGTCTTAATGCAATCATACTTATAGTTTATACCTGATTCTTTACCTTTGTTGTTATTCTAATCTTCATTATTGGTTTCAATTGCTTCAAGAAGATCCCGTTTAGCTTCAACCTTCTTACTTGAGAAAGAACCCTCCGAACATGCATCTAGATAATCCCTGTAATGTCCTGAAAGCCTTGCATAAAAATTAGTAACAATTATTTCCTTAGGAATATCATGGTTAGGACATTTAAGTATTAATGTTTCCATTCTTCCCCAAGATTGAGAAATGCTTTCTCCATCATGAGGCCAAAAATTATAAATGTGATTCCTGTAACATCCCAAGTATGAAAAATAGCCATTAGAATGTTTGCTCTCTGTTATTTTATGTTTTGCATCATGACATCATGTTCATTGCATTTGTTTTGCTTGTTTTCCATTTGTTTTCCTCTGTTTTGTTTTGTTTTCCAACTGTTTTCCTTTGTTTTCCTTTGTTTTCTATTTGAATTTCAAACCAAATTTCAAACCTTTTGTTTCATACTTGTGATGTTACAATTTCCAAAATGATATTTCAAATCAAAACAATCAATTGTTTCCATTAAAGTTGTGACTCCAAAACTATTGTTTTGTTTCTATCAAAAATTCATTTAATCTCAAACCCTTTTCAAATTCATTTGCATTTCCAAAACAGCAACCCTTTTGAAAATTATGAAAATGACAAAGCACTCTAATCTTTTGTCCCATTAAACTAAGGTTCAAACTAATTAAAATTGTTGCTTCCAATATTTCACTTAATACCCAAAATTCATTAAAATTGCATTCCAACTCATTTAATTTTCCAAACAACAACCATTTGAATCAATGAAACAAAACACTCCAATCAACTTGTTGCAAAATGACTTGAGGGCCCCAAAAACTAATTATGTGTTTCCTTTTAATAATAACTCACTTAATCTCAAATAATTCAAATTTCAATCAATTACAAAACAACACTTTTATTTTGAATCTTTTTGAAAACAAAACTTGACAAGTTGTTAATATTACCTAATTAATCAATACCAAATTTATTCTAAAATTTTCCAACATCTACACCCTTTCTACTTCTCTTCATATTCATGTTTCAGCAAAAAAAAGTAATGGAACAAAAAGAAATAAAAGAAGAGAGGAGAGAGGAGCACACCTAAGCCCACCCCAAACCAGCCCACCTATTTTCCCCCTCAGGCCCGATACCCCTTGGGGTCGTCTTCTTCCTCGTACGGACTCCATCTGGAGCTTCCACGTATACAGAGAATGGAGGAACGGTTGATGCTCCTCCCCCTCCCCCTATATCTAACCCTAGGGTTCCCCTAGACCCTGCCTAGCCATCTTCTCCCTCCTAGCCGCCTCCACTCCTCCCTCTTCCTCCATCTCCCTTCTCCCTGTAACATATTCTCTGAACCTGCACCTGAAACTCCACCGAAAACCACCTCAATTGCTCCGGCGATCGCCGGCGTTGGCGTCGCCCTTCGGCCGTGCTACGGGCGGGAATGGAACCCCCCGGCCGCGGGCTCCCTCCTCCACCCCACGGCAGCGGCCGGGAGGCACCACAGCGCCGCCGCCATGCCCATCTCGACGCCGACCAACCTCTGCTGTCCCCCCCGACCCCCTGCGCCTCCATCCGCTCGAGGGCACTCGAGGTGAGCGCTCCCTCTTCCCCTAGTTCCCCTCCCTCTCCTCCTCTCGCACGCCACCAGCCCCCACGCCGCAGCCGCACGCAGCAGCCGCGACGGCCCCTCGCCGGCGACCGTTTCTTTCTGTCCGTCGAGGTACAGATGCGTACGTGCAGGAAAATTCAGTAACACCCGCGCACCTACACCTTATCCACCCCCGATTCCCTTCCTATCCACAAGCCAGCGCACCACCCCAGTGGTCAAAACCCCTCGCGCGCGCACTGGGAGGTGCTGGGTTCGATTCCCCCTCACCACACCTTTTTATTCTCTGTTTTTTTTCTTTTTCTGCCCGCAGTTCAGAAAGACAGATCTGATCAATTACTTCTAAATTCCATATAAAATTGAATATCACTCCAATTTGAATGATTCAAAATCCTGTGGATTCATAAATTTGTGCTCCTTCTATTAATGCCAAGTTTGCAACATGTTTCTGTAACAATTTTTGCACTAAATAATTAATTACTGAAAATGCAATAAAAATTGGAAACTTCGGAATTTCATAACTTGAGTTTGGTTCATCCAATTTAAGCAAACTTGGACTCTAAAAATTTGTCTTAACAAACTCTACACATTGGTATTTTATTTGGGCACAATTGATTTAATTTTGAACATGCTTTCCTCTGTTTACTAAAAAGGGCAGAATAAGACTATTTATGGAAAATTGCATAATAACTTCAATAATAACCCAAAAATTATGTTTGATAGCTCTAAATGTTCAATGAAACATTTGCTACATGTTTTCAACCTTTTCAATGCAATTTGTTACTGTTTTGAATATTTTAAATTGGTGCAATATTTGAAAACTTGTTTAATTCACCTAAACTTGCAAAAATCATAACTTGGGCATAAAAATTCCAAATTCCACAAACTAAATATGTTTTCCAATCAAATTTTCATGTACTTTCCAAATATAAAATTTGTTTGCTGTTTTGAATATTTTAAATTGCTGAAAACAACTGTTTCTTGTTTATTGCATTTAAAATTGCCAAAATAATAACTTGCTCATCTCAAATCCAATTTCAACAAATGAAATATGTTTTCCATGCAAAATTAAACCACCTTTCCAAATATAAATTTTGTTTCATGTTTTGAATAATTAAAATTGGTTAAATAATTTAAACCTTGTTTAAATCATTTAAAATTGTTAAATTCATAGCTTGGTCAAATTAATTTCTTTTGGGACATATAAAATATGTTTTCCAACCCTAAAAGTATAAACTTTTCAAATATGAACGTCATCTAATGTTGTGCACAAATAAAACTTCAAATAAGTTCATGTTTGGATTAAATTCAATTAACACTTGTTCAAACTTGTTTAATTCATAAGTAATTCATCCTAATTCCTTTTTCAATATTTGAAACATGTATTCCACCTAAAATTGTGTATTCTTATCAAATATGAACTTTGTTATCTGTTTTGAACAATTTAAAGTGGTGAAAACAACAAATGCTTGTGTAACACCTTTAAGGAACCAAAATTCCATAACTTAATAACTAAAATTCCAAACTTGGTAAACCTTATTTCCAATTGATTCTATTGTTGTTATTTTTCTGTTTTCCTCATCCATGCATCATGCTAATCCACTTTCACCTATTGGTTAGTTGTAAAACAAATGTTTCAACTTAAATTCATGGGCTTTCCATATGCAATCCAATTGCATATGGGTCCATTTAATCATGTTGCTATCTTGTCAACTAGTTTATTTCTATGCATTAATTAAATTGCCATGCATCATCCCATGTTTGTGCATTATGCCATGTTATTGATTGTTTCTCTCTGCGTTGTTTGTTTGCTTCTCCTCGGATAAAGGACGACGTTGAGACCGACGATACTTACGACACCCCTTCTAAGGATCTAGCTCAGTACCAGGCTACTGGGTTTGCAGGCAAGTATTCACTCACATGAACCATTGTGTTCCTTTCAACATTGGTTACCGATACTTTCCGTTGTCTATTCTGCTAGCCCTATGAATCGTTGCTTCTGTTCGAACCTATCACATGTATCCTTTAACCCTGATATTGCCTCACCTCCACTCCCATAACCCCGTTGTTTGAGCCCGTGTCTTACTAGCATGCTTAGGGTTGTTTTGCTCGAGTCTGTTACCCGTTACTTTCTGTTACTATATTCATTATGTTCTGGGGCTCGATGTTAAACAACAACCTGTTAAATTTGAGGTAATAATAATTTGTTGATAAGTCACCGGTAGGAGGCCCGGCGTGGTTTTGAGGCCTGCTAGTGTCGACCCTAATAGGAAAAGGGTCCTGTCTACTGATCCATGATGAGCGCACTAACCGCATGTGGGAAGCGAGTATGGGCGCCCCCCTCAATTTGACTCGATTCGCATCTCGTCCAAATCACCACACTTAGTTCGGGCTTTCCATTTGATGCACGCATATGCAGGTACGAACCCTTGGCGCCAGGGTGGAACTTTTGTAGTCGGCATTTAGGGCGGCGTGGTCTTCCAGTGCTATGAGGGTCCCCTTTTCTTCGTGGGGCTCGATTAGCCGCGCACGCACAGCACGTGGTGCTTTGGGCTTGATGCGAAGAAGAGTTGAGTTGTGTAGAGTGCCCCGCTTGGTGGGAGGCATCCCATCTGGCGGGTTATTCTTGCGTGTACGGCCAAATTGGTGCAACCCTGCAGGGATAAATCTTCTCGAGAAGCCGTGTTTTCCGCGGTTATGGATTACTTGGTGAAAGTACTGGCTAACAAGTACTCAGAACAACTTACACCTAACTAATGATAACTTGACTAGTAATAGGCTTATTGACACAACAAATTGATCCATCATTAATTCAACTGTGTGAGTTTATCCTCGGATTGCTTCTTTGGATAAGGGGCGAGATCCAGGATGGGTTTGTTTGGTGGTTAGTTATAGTTGGTTACGATACGCTATCTTATCTTCTTTCTGTTTAGCCGGAAGTGGTAGAAACTCTGTAGTTGTTTAGAGCAGCCAGTTGCAGCATCCTTTACATCCCTTTCCTTCCGTTGAACCCAAAGCATCTGTGCTTGGTGTTGACGGGTTACATTTTAGTGAACTGTGAGTCTTGCTTGCCAGTACGTTTATGTAATGACCCCTTTGGGGCTGTGGTTTCCGCAGACTACGTTTCCGAGGATCTACATGGTGGCTACTACGTGGAGTACGACGAGACTGCTGACGAGTAGATAGCGGACCCGGGCAGGATCCAAGACTTCGTGGATGGGCTCCGTCTTTTCGTTTCCGGCCTCTTAGGCCTATTTTGGATCTTGTCTGTACTCAGACATGTTGAATGCTTCCGCTGTGATGTAATGATGATATGTCGGGACATGTGTCCTCTGGATGATTGTATTTTCTATCTCTGCTCTAGTGAGAGCTATTTGCAACTTATTTCCATCTTTTGTGTCGTAGAGATCTGTTGTGATATCACTTGTTCCAATGCCGTTGACGTACCATGTGTGTATGTTTTGAAGTACGTCAACGGAAGTATCTGGATTTCTATGGGATGGTTTGCGCAGACGAGGAATAGTAAGAGAATGGTTGTCACACGTTTACGTGTTGGCCTGCTCATATTGAGATGCGGGTGCCGGTATGCCCCGTAAGCCATTTATCTGCTGTTTAACGGACTGTGAGTATCCCCTAGAAGTCCGGGTGCGACAAATGGTATCAGAGCCTGTCTGCCTGTAGGACCCCTTTTTACTGGTCGCAGTTGAGTCTAGAAACTATTTTGTAGCTAGATAGGAAAAATGAAACGTGAGAGTAGGAATTCTGTTCTTTTTCTTCTTTCCCCACCCACCCTCCCTTTTCTGGTAAGGAAGTGCAACGTTGTTTTTCCCTTCTCATCTAAACTTTCAAGTTAGGATTTCACGAATACTGGTTTCTCTAGGATGGTTATATCTACTAGACCATAGGAATGGAGGTGGTTGTGACATGATTTATCATGTTGCCTACTCACGATTGAGAACGGAGGCGTGTAAGCCCCGGAAGCAAATCCTCTATTCCTTAAGCAGTAGATATTGATCATTTAGAAGCCCGGATGGGTTTTCCGTAGTACCTCAGGAGTTTTGGTCTCGTGTTTTCCCCGATGTTGATATCCTGTTCTTCTCAACATCCTTTTCGTCCGTTGAAACCTGGTTGGTGCTTTCCACTTCAATTCTTCTACCGGCGTCTAATCAAAACTTCCCAAATATCAAGTCTATCTGGCCAGAAAGGTTGTTGTTGTTTCGAAAACTACCAGGCTATGAGAGCTGGCATTCCTATCACCTGGGGTTGTTTCGAGAAAGCATTCCTGAATCACCACATTTCAGATAATCTATTCTCCAAATGAATCAAGTTCTGTTCAGCTATACACCCTCAATGCAAAACCTCTCCCTTTACTTGAAAATGTTCCGGTTGTTTCCAAATTCCCTGACATCTTTCCAGAAAAGTTGCCAGGGATGCCTATCATCTTGAACTTCCAGAAAAACTATCCAAGGTGCACGATGTGTTTCACGTGTCACAGCTCAGGAGGATCTTCGCAAGAAGTATCCGGACCTTTTCTTTTCTCAGTAGGAATCTCGGGGCGCAACTCCTTCAAGGGGGGCGTTTTGTAACATCCCAAGTATGAAAAATAGCCATTAGAATGTTTGCTCTCTGTTATTTTATGTTTTGCATCATGACATCATGTTCATTGCATTTGTTTTGCTTGTTTTCCATTTGTTTTCCTCTGTTTTGTTTTGTTTTCCAACTATTTTCCTTTGTTTTCCTTTGTTTTCTATTTGAATTTCAAACCAAATTTCAAACCTTTTGTTTCATACTTGTGATGTTACAATTTCCAAAATGATATTTCAAATCAAAACAATCAATTGTTTCCATTAAAGTTGTGACTCCAAAACTATTGTTTTGTTTCTATCAAAAATTCATTTAATATCAAACCCTTTTCAAATTCATTTGCATTTCCAAAACAGCAACCCTTTTGAAAATTATGAAAATGACAAAGCACTCTCATCTTTTGTCCCATTAAACTAAGGTTCAAACTAATTAAAATTGTTGCTTCCAATATTTCACTTAATACCCAAAATTCATTTAAATTGCATTCCAACTCATTTAATTTTCCAAACAACAACCATTTGAATCAATGAAACAAAACACTCCAATCAACTTGTTGCAAAATGACTTGAGGGCCCCAAAAACTAATTATGTGTTTCCTTTTAATAATAACTCACTCAATCTCAAATAATTCAAATTTCAATCAATTACAAAACAACACTTTTACTTTGAATCTTTTTGAAAACAAAACTTGACAAGTTGTTAATATTACCTAATTAATCAATACCAAATTTATTCTAAAATTTTCCAACATCTACACCCTTTCTATTTCTCTTCCTATTCATGTTTCAGCAAAAAAAAAGTAATGGAACAAAAAGAAATAAAAGAAGAGAGGAGAGAGGAGCACACCTAAGCCCACCCCAAACCAGCCCACCTATTTTCCCCCTCAGGCCCGATACCCCTTGGGGTCGTCTTCTTCCTCGTACGGACTCCATCTGGAGCTTCCACGTATACAGAGAATGGAGGAACGGTTGATGCTCCTCCCCCTCCCCCTATATCTAACCCTAGGGTTCCCCTAGCCCCTGCCTAGCCATCTTCTCCCTCCTAGCCACCTCCACTCCTCCCTCTTCCTCCATCTCCCTTCTCCCTGTAACATCTTCTCTGAACCTGCACCTGAAACTCCACCGAAAACCACCTCAATTGCTCCGGCGATCACCGGCGTTGGCGTCGCCCTTCGGCCGTGCTACGGGCGGGAATGGAACCCCCCCGGCCGCGGGCTCCCTCCTCCACCCCACGGCAGCGGCCGGGAGGCACCACAGCGCCGCCGCCATGCCCATCTCGACGCCGGCCAACCTCTGCTGTCCGCCCCGACCCCCTGCGCCTCCATCCGCTCGAGGGCACTCGAGGTGAGCGCTCCCTCTTCCCCTAGTTCCCCTCCCTCTCCTCCTCTCGCACGCCACCAACCCCCACGCCGCAGCCGCACGCAGCAGCCGCGACGGCCCCTCGCCGGCGACCGTTTCTTTCTGTCCGTCGAGGTACAGATGCGTACGTGCAGGAAAATTCAGTAACACCCGCGCACCTACACCTTATCCACCCCTGATTCCCTTCCTATCCACAAGCCAGCGCACCACCCCAGTGGTCAACACCCCTCGCGCGCGAACTGGGAGGTGCTGGGTTCGATTCCCCCTCACCACACCTTTTTATTCTCTGTTTTTTTCTTTTTCTGCCCGCAGTTCAGAAAGACAGATCTGATCAATTACTTCTAAATTCCATATAAAATTGAATATCACTCCAATTTGAATGATTCAAAATCCTGTGGATTCATAAATTTGTGCTCCTTCT
The DNA here is from genome assembly GCA_028641055.1 of Alopecurus myosuroides. NCBI lineage: Eukaryota > Viridiplantae > Streptophyta > Magnoliopsida > Poales > Poaceae > Alopecurus > Alopecurus myosuroides. The sequence goes on from CM054059.1 coordinate 291,126,591, forward strand.
ATTAATGCCAAGTTTGCAACATGTTTCTGTAACAATTTTTGCACTAAATAATTAATTACTGAAAATGCAATAAAAATTGGAAACTTTGGAATTTCCTAACTTGAGTTTGGTTCATCCAATTTAAGCAAACTTGGACTCTAAAAATTTGTCTTATCAAACTCTAAACATTGGTATTTTATTTGGGCACAATTGAATTAATTTTGAACATGCTTTCCTCTGTTTACTAAAAAGGGCAGAATAAGACTATTTATGGAAAATTGCATAATAACTTCAATAATAACCCAAAAATTATGTTTGATAGCTCTAAATGTTCAATGAAACATTTGCTACATGTTTTCAACCTTTTCAATGCAATTTGTTACTGTTTTGAATATTTTAAATTGGTGCAATATTTGAAAACTTGTTTAATTCACCTAAACTTGCAAAAATCATAACTTGGGCATAAAAATTCCAAATTCCACAAACTAAATATGTTTTCCAATCAACTTTTCATGTACTTTCCAAATATAATTTTTTTTTGCTGTTTTGAATATTTTAAATTGCTGAAAACAACTGTTTCTTGTTTATTGCATTTAAAATTGCCAAAATAATAACTTGCTCATCTCAAATCCAATTTCAACAAATGAAATACGTTTTCCATGCAAAATTAAACCACCTTTCCAAATATAAATTTTGTTTCATGTTTTGAATAATTAAAATTGGTTAAATAATTTAAACCTTGTTTAAATCATTTAAAATTGTTAAATTCATAACTTGGTCAAATTAATTTCTTTTGGGACATATAAAATATGTTTTCCAACCCTAAAAGTATAAACTTTTCAAATATGAACGTCATCTAATGTTGTGCACAAATAAAACTTCAAATAAGTTCATGTTTGGATTAAATTCAATTAACACTTGTTCAAACTTGTTTAATTCATAAGTAATTCATCCTAATTCCTTTTTCAATATTTGAAACATGTATTCCACCTAAAATTGTGTGTTCTTATCAAATATGAACTTTGTTATCTGTTTTGAACAATTTAAAGTGGTGAAAACAACAAATGCTTGTGTAACACCTTTAAGGAACCAAAATTCCATAACTTAATAACTAAAATTCCAAACTTGGTAAACCTTATTTCCAATTGATTCTATTGTTGTTATTTTTCTGTTTTCCTCATCCATGCATCATGCTAATCCACTTTCACCTATTGGTTAGTTGTAAAACAAATGTTTCAACTTAAATTCATGGGCTTTCCATATGCAATCCAATTGCATATGGGTCCATTTAATCATGTTGCTATCTTGTCAACTAGTTTATTTCTATGCATTAATTAAATTGCCATGCATCATCCCATGTTTGTGCATTATGCCATGTTATTGATTGTTTCTCTCTGCGTTGTTTGTTTGCTTCTCCTCGGATAAACGACGACGTTGAGACCGACGATACTTACGACACCCCTTCTAAGGATCTAGCTCAGTACCAGGCTACTGGGTTTGCAGGCAAGTATTCACTCACATGAACCATTGTGTTCCTTTCAACATTGGTTACCGATACTTTCCGTTGTCTATTCTGCTAGCCCTATGAATCGTTGCTTCTGTTCGAACCTATCACATGTATCCTTTAACCCTGATATTGCCTCACCTCCACTCCCATAACCCCGTTGTTTGAGCCCGTGTCTTACTAGCATGCTTAGGGTTGTTTTGCTCGAGTCTGTTACCCGTTACTTTCTGTTACTATATTCATTATGTTCTGGGGCTCGATGTTAAACAACAACCTGTTAAATTTGAGGTAATAATAATTTGCTGATAAGGCACTGGCAGGAGGCCCGGCGTGGTTTTGAGGCCTGCTAGTGTCGACCCTAATAGGAAAAGGGTCTTGTCTACTGATCCATGATGAGCGCACTAACCGCATGTGGGAAGCGAGTATGGGCGCCCCCCTCAATTTGACTCGATTCGCATCTCGTCCAAATCACCACACTTAGTTCGGGCTTTCCATTTGATGCACGCATATGCAGGTACGAACCCTTGGCGCCAGGGTGGAACTTTTGTAGTCAGCATTTAGGGCGGCGTGGTCTTCTAGTGCTATGAGGGTCCCCTTTTCTTCGTGGGGCTCGATTAGCCGCGCACGCACAGCACGTGGTGCTTTGGGCTTGATGCGAAGAAGAGTTGAGTTGTGTAGAGTGCCCCGCTTGGTGGGAGGCATCCCATCTGGCGGGTTATTCTTGCGTGTACGGCCAAATTGGTGCAACCCTGCAGGGATAAATCTTCTCGAGAAGCCGTGTTTTCCGCGGTTATGGATTACTTGGTGAAAGTACTGGCTAACAAGTACTCAGAACAACTTACACCTAACTAATGATAACTTGACTAGTAATAGGCTTATTGACACAACAACTTGATCCATCATTAATTCAACTGTGTGAGTTTATCCTCGGATTGCTTCTTTGGATAAGGGGCGAGATCCAGGATGGGTTTGTTTGGTGGTTAGTTATAGTTGGTTACGATACGCTATCTTATCTTCTTTCTGTTTAGCCGGAAGTGGTAGAAACTCTGTAGTTGTTTAGAGCAGCCAGTTGCAGCATCCTTTACATCCCTTTCCTTCCGTTGAACCCAAAGCATCTGTGCTTGGTGTTGACGGGTTACATTTTGGTGAACTGTGAGTCTTGCTTGCCAGTACGTTTATGTACTGACCCCTTTGGGGTTGTGGTTTCCGCAGACTACGTTTCCGAGGATCTACATGGTGGCTACTACGTCGAGTACGACGAGACTGCTGACGAGTAGATAGCGGACCCGGGCAGGATCCGAGACTTCGTGGATGGGCTCCGTCTTTTCGTTTCCGGCCTCTTAGGCCTATTTTGGATCTTGTCTGTACTCAGACATGTTGAATGCTTCCGCTGTGATGTAATGATGATATGTTGGGACATGTGTCCTCTGGATGATTGTATTTGCGATCTCTGCTCTAGTGAGAGCTATTTGCAACTTATTTTCATCTTTTGTGTCGTAGAGATCTGTTGTGATATCACTTGTTCCAATGCCGTTGACGTACCATGTGTGTATGTTTTGAAGTACGTCAACGGAAGTATCTGGATTTCTATGGGATGGTTTGCGCAGACGAGGAATAGTAAGAGAATGGTTGTCACACGTTTACGTGTTGGCCTGCTCATATTGAGATGCGGGTGCCGGTATGCCCCGTAAGCCATTTATCTGCTGTTTAACGGACTGTGAGTATCCCCTAGAAGTCCGGGTGCGACAATTCCTATCTAAATACAGTTGATGAGAGGAATAAAATTTAGAGTAAAATAGAGATTCAGTCTCCTTCCACTCCAAATGATGGTCCATTGAAATACATGCACACTTGAACAACCCGCATAATTCATGTATAAAGAGTAAATGATCACGAGGATGGACAGTTCCATCTCCAAAATAACGGTTATCCATGACAAGATCAACAATTTTCTTGGGTATTTTAAAAGGAATGCTTTTAGTAGGAGGATTTAAAATATCACAAGCATCATTAGATTTATCACATATGGGAGATAAAGTGTCATCAGAGAAAATTTTCTCCTCTAAAGCTGGGGAAATAAAAAGTTTATAGAAACTAGCTTCCCAAGCTTAGACTATTCCATAGTACTAGAAATAATGGTATCCAAATAATTAATGCTAATAACATTGCTACTAGAATGCAAATAAAGATCTCTCATATTTTTGTTGTTTTCCATTAATACTAACTAGTAAAAATAAAAACAAGCAACAAGTAAAAATAAGCCTAACTAGTGAAAACAAGAAACAAAAAAAAATATAATTGCAGAATCTAGAGGAAATAACTTAGAGCACTCACACTCGAGGATGTGAGTACCTTTTACCTTACCTTCCCGGCAACGGCGCCAGAAAAGAGATTGATGTCTACGCACACTTCTATTCTTGTAGACATTGTTGGGCCTCCAAGTGCAGAGGTTTGTAGAACAGCAGCAAGTTTCCCTTAAGTGGATCACCCAAGGTTTTCGAACTCAGGGAGGTAGAGGTCAAAGATATCCCTCTTAAGCAACCCTGCAATTAAGATACAAGAAGTCTCTTTTTCGCCCAACACACCCAATATACTTGTCAGGTATATAGGTGCACTAGTTCGGCGAAGAGAGAGTAAAATGCAAGTAATATGGATGATAATAAGTGATAATAGCAATCTGAAATAAAAATGGAAGCATGCAAACATGTAGCGGAACAGGCAGAAAATGGTGTTTTAATGCTTGGAAATAAGGCCTAGGGCTCCTACTTTCACTAGTGTTCACTCTCAACAAAGAAAACATAACTGAATGCATAAATATCATATCTTCACTATGCTACGCCGAACCACTCTACGGTCGAATAACAAACACCAATCATTGCGTAGGACTGTAACATCACTCGTCAAGTCTATATTCCCTCTCTAGGGCACCCCATGCTATCACTATGAGCGCCTTAAATTAGTACTAAACAAACTCCACAATTTCATAGGTTCTTCTTCCAACACAAGATATAAATATCATGCTAAACCACACAGTGCACACAATATCACCTTTACACCTCGATCAAAGTGTTTACGGAGATAACAAAACCACTTGAGTAGCATAACAGATGAAGATCACATCTACATATTCAACTAGATTACAAAGCTCATGATCACATAAAGATCACACCATGGGAGAGAGAGATGAACCACATAGCTACCGGTAGAGCCCTCAGACCCGGGAGAGAACTACTCCCTCCTCATCATAGGAGACAACAACGGCGATGGAGATGACGATGGAGTCGATGGAGATGGCTTCCGGGGGCACTTCCCCGTCCCAGCAGGGTGCCAGAACAGAGATCTGTCCCCCGAAACTTGTCGGCAGCGGCGGCGGAGCTACAAATGTATTTTGGGGAAAAGGTCGACTTATTTAGGGTTTACGCCTCGGGGAGTATATATGGGCAAAAGGGCGATGCCGGGAGGTGGACAGGGGGCCCAGACCCCTAGGTGGCGTACCCAGGGGGACCCGCACCACCCCATGGTGTGGCCACCCTGTGGCCCCCTCCGGGGCTCTTCGGGACTTGTGGAAGCTTCCGATACTTCTAAGACTTCCAGCTTTTGAAATTTCCAATTCCGAGAATATTTCCAGAACAACTTTTCTGAAACTAAAAACATCAGAAAACAGGGAACTGGCTCTATGGCATCTTGTCAATAGGTTAGTCCGGAAAATCGATAAAAATGACATAAAGAAGGGATAAAACATGTATCAATTGGCATAATATCACCATGGAGCATCAGAAATTATAGATACGTTGGAGACGTATCAATGCTCACTAAGGCAAGCATGAGGGTCAAAAAACTTCAGTAAATAGGAGTGCAAAAGATGTGATAAAATAAAGCAAGAACTCATAGGTAAAATTCTTTTCGGCACCACCAAAAATAAATAAGAATAGAAGGATGGACACCAAAGCACTAGGATATCAATAAGACATGTAACTCCTCTCAAGTGTACAGGTTTCTAAGTAGACCACAATCATGATGATGTAAATCCATACAAAAACATGTACACAAAATAGTTACAAAGAGAATGAACGAGATATCCAAAATAAAGATATAAATACAACAATAAGATATTTTCTTGATAGCATAGCACATAGCAGAAATTTATCTTAAAGGATGTAAATAAACTTCCAACACAAACTCTTGAAAGACATCACAAACATGAATAAGGGAACTACATATACTTTGATGTTTTGATAAAATATTTTTCATGCCATGATACAATTTAGAAAAGTTTGATATCATAAAATATATGCATGAGGTATATACTCGTTACCGAGATAGTTATGGTGATGTTGTAGTAGATAAGAATTAATCCATAATCCTAACTTGTCTCCAATAAGCATGCCATGATGCAATCTACAAAAGGTTGATATCATAAATGAGAGAAGCATCCAGTTACAAAATGGTCCCCACAGTCATTAGGTCTGAAGTATTTAGACAAACTAAAATATATAGGACATAGTCCACATGAATATGTGCATATAGATATGAAATTGAATTTCATGCACATCTTATACAATTTAGGATTTTATGGAGTCTACCCTAGATATGGTTCCAGGAAAGTAAGCAAGTCATAACATATGTATTAGTAAATATGCATGCAAAACACTTTCAAGAACCAAAAGCGATATAATTTGGACAAAGCACCAAGTAAACCAAGATATGCACACAAAGGTGTGACATGACATAAAGGTTGTCCAAATTATATCAAATATACAAATTAGCACATGACAGGAGATACTAACTGGAACCAAACCAAATCAACTCATGATCGATACAATGCCAATTGGAAAATATACCAAGTGAAAATAAAATAAAAAAGAAATCATTATCACTTGAGGGGCACCAAATAAGAGATGCATCAAAGAGTAAAATATTGAAATCCCAATAGACATCAAATGAACATGTCAAATTCCAGGAGATGCCAATTGAAGAAAATATCTATGAATCAGATATCAAACTCCAATTAATACCAATTGAAGGTATCAAGGCAAACCAATGAGCATAGAAGATGAAAATATAACGTATGATCAAAGACTTATCTCATACAAAACGATAGGCCGCAAAACAAGGAATGAGATAACAAACTCCTAAAAGAGAGCAAGGTTCTAACAAATAAAACAAAACCTCTACACTTTTTATGATGTCACAAATACCAAAAGGAAAAGTGGTGTCTTCCACAAACACACAAGATATGAATGAAAAGGACAATTGAAAAGGATCTAATATCAATTGAATACAATTAATGCTCAAAAGAATATAGGATAGCTCCCTCGTGATTTTGGATTTTCCATAAACACACAAGATAGGAATTAAAAGACCAATTAAAAAAGATCTAATATCATCACTCTATATATTCATACACTAGACACATTCATGAAGTGGAAAGAAGATCCAGTTTACGCTATAGTGTTCTAAAATGAAATAAGATAGCTCTCCCATGACTTCTGCCTTATCTAGAAGTTTGAATTTGAATACAAAATACACTAGAACGGGATCCTCGCTTTTCTTACAAAAATTACACTACAATTTTATTTTATTAGAACAAATAGATCCTCAAGAGGAAGGTAAGATAACGGGAGATGAAACAACATAATTTCTTGGTAAAAAGATAAGTTAAATGTAAGAAAAGGCCTATGGGAATATGATCAATAACTTCTGCCACAAATATGATTATCACTTTACGAAGGACAAGGAGAATATGATGTCACTTCTCGGTGGTATATTGCAAAGATATTTATGATCATGTTCACAACACAAAAAGCATATGGAAAAGGATACGATACCACATAGTTAATTACCATGCGTACATAGAGATTCTTGGTGGCCTCAACTAGTCAAGTGATCATGCAAAGCAATGATTAATATATCTTGAAGCAATCGGTTTCCCAAATAATATATTCTAGTGCACATTTGAGGAAAACTGCACTAAGAAACTCTCTCAAAATCAATAAATCAAAATATGAGATACAAAACCCACTTGATCAAATATGGAACTTGTTTTAGCTAATCATGCCACATAGGAACAAGATAATTTAGAATGTCAATTCTATGTGGCATTACCTCACATGTTCACATTTTCTATGATTGTAATATGCACATAGCTTATTACTCCCCCATAATGTGATGATCCATTTATTTTCAACAAGAGGCAAGTGAAATCCAACAGATAATTAATGAACATTGTAGAATTATAATTTCTCATGAGAATGACATACCACATGGAGATTATATAATCTTGTAATATTAATAATAACTGGTATTTCTCATGTACAGTGCATTTTAGGATTGTGAGGTGCCAAAGCATATCACTCCCCCAAAATGGGATAGTCCTTTCATCTCTCAGAATAGCCAACTAAATTAAACGAAAATTACAATAAAGGGTCAACAAAAAACAAATAAGTACATGGATTGAAAACCAACAAACACATACTATATTACTCAAATATAGGTAAGTAGTAATCACACCATATACAAAGACATGCTAGATACAAAACTAACACATGGACAGGGCAAGAAACTCTCAATGTACATAATTTAAATGCAAGTTACCACAAGGATACACATTGGATATGAGATAGATATATGATTATACAAATGACTTGGATTGAGGAAATATAATTGATGAATATCCCTTAATTCTTCATGATATAGCCAAGTCTCCGATGCCCTCCAACAACACATATTGATCAAGTTTTAGCTTGTTGGTACCCAACAAAGTTGGGTCCTAAGAGGTTAGTCACAATAGGCTTGGCAACCCAAATGGTTCTTTTCTTGACACCACTTTGAGTGCCAACATATTTGGCAAACACATTGCCAACCTTATCCTTCCGAAGGAATAAACATCATCAATTATGATAGAGTTGAATAAGGTACCATTAGTGCATGAAGAAGCAAGGTGGCCCTTTTATTCAACTTGAGGTTGAGCATAAGATTGAACTTGTGTCGCTTTCATTGTTGCTTCTCACTAAGGGGTTTTTCTTTAATAGGCAAGACCTAATATGGTGCCCTTCAACCTTGCACTTGAAGCAAACAATCTGGGCCGAATTATTGACTTGTTCTTGTTGATCTTGTACTTGTTCTTAGCATTGGAATTCTTGTTGTTGTTGAAGTTGAATCCAAGTCCACTCTTATCATTGGGTGATATTTGCACACTCAACATATTCTTGACTTCCCATACCGCTTTTCTAATTATTTCTTCAAAGAAGTGACTTGGGCCTTGAGCTCTTTTATTTCCTCTACATGGTTAGTGACAACACAAGAACTAGAGGAAGTAGATGCTTCATTGTTAGAGCAACAAGGTATGGAAAGCAATTCATAACAAGACGTAGCAATACTATGAGTGGATGAATTGCTAGGACTAGCATGAGCCAAAATAGAAATTTGAGTAGAGTTTGTGCTAATGTACACATGAGGATCACAAGATATCACATTGGTGATAATAGCCTCATGAGCCAACTTTAGCTTATCACATGATACTAAAAGATCCTCATGAGAGCATGAGAGCTTTTCGTGATCTTCTTCAAATTTCCCATAATTTCTAGTTAGAAACTCAAGTTGAGCCCTTAGCTCAACATTCTCCTTCAATGTAGATGCTTCACAATAAATAGAGTTAGTAGCACAAGCATCAATATTAATAGAAATAGTAGAAGACAACTTGGCAAGCTCTTTTGAATATGAAGCTTTAAGTTGAGTATGTGCAGCTTTTAGCTCATCATTTTTAATTTTAAGAAAAATAATCACCTAAAGATTTCTACCATGAGATTCCTTTACTTTTGATAACTCTAGAGTACAAGTATCTTCAAGAGATTCATTGGTGGTTTGTTCTTGTACAAGAGATGCCTCTAATTTTGCAATCTCATTAGCATAATCACGCTCGCGGATATAACACTCACCAATGCATGATTCAAAATCCTTATTGGTGAGATTGCGCCTAACAAAGGCACTAATGATTTATAGGAAATTAGCACAGGAATTTTTATTCTCATAAAGAATACTATGAATAATTTCACACTTATCCATTAAGGAAGCATCATCATAATTATTATCATCATTTTCATTTGCATCATCATCCGATACATTGGGGTTCAAAGTAGGAGTTGCCTTTTAAGCTTTAGCCATAAGGCAAAAGTGAGATATGGTTGATTATGATGATATATTGCTTGAAGCACCACTTAAATCCACATCATGTTCCATGGAGTGTTCTGTTCCCTCTACATGGTTAGAGAAACAAGGATTAGAGTAAATACAATGATTTTCATTATGACAACAAGATATATCAAGCATATAATCATAAGATATAGTCAAGCACTTTTTACATGATATACGTGGACTATCAACACAAGCATATAAATCATTTTTGTGTGCTAGATGTGTTTAAGTTCATGAGAAGCATTACAATAAGATAGAGATGATGGATCATCAACAATACGTTCACTATAAATATTGCACTTTTTGTTAGTACTCACCATATCATTATGGTGTGGCTTGACACATGTTTGTGAAGTATAAGAAGTTGAGAACTCATCACGCCCTGAGGTGGAGGGAGAATAATCATGCTGATCAACGCTGCAGAATTTAAAAAAATTCCCTACTTAGTCCGCCAAGATCACTATGCAGATAACGAGCCATGCCCATACATGTGATCATCACGATCACGACTTACCGGGTAGCGGATTCGATGTAGTCGTAGAAGAGTTCTGAACAATAGTAGACCCTCACAACCAGGCCTAATTGCAAGGATGTCGCTAAGTCTTCCCTCGTCAAGGGTCACACATGTAATCCCTCTTATGATGTGTGTGTGTACGCTCGTGTCAACCCGTCAGCGCTCCGCCGTCCAGGACTCGGCACCGACGAAGAGAGACAGCCTTTGGGAGTTGCTAATTGGTAGCTCAAATCAACTGTGATTAGAGCTATTATGAATCTGGAAGTTCTCAACACATGAGTGAGAAGAGCTAATTAGAGCTAGGTCTAATCGGGAGAGTATAAATCAAAACTCGATTAGAAGAGTCTCTAATTCAATTAGAGGATCTCTAATTAGAAGCTCTAATTAGATCCTATAATTCTACTAGAGAGAGAGAAGCTTGAGAGCCAATTGTGTGTTTTGCTATGAGCCTAGGGGTGCTTTATATAGTAGGAGCGAGAAGAGACTTGCAAAAAGAGGGAGGGGAGTCCTAGTTGAGCTAGGAGGTGGTGGCCGCACCAAGGTCTCCTAGTCCAACTCAGATCGGGAGGTGGAGTCCTCCTCCACCTCTTTTTCTCTCCTTTTCTTTTCTCGTTTTCTCTCCAATAAATTCCAGAAAAATACCGGGACGATCAGTACCAACTCGTGAACCCAATGGGGCCCACCTGGCATCCCCCTAAAATAGGTTTCGTCCATGAGGGGGACATCTGCCCCCTCCGGGCACTTCTTCCTTATTTGGAAAGTCCCCGAAACTTCTCCGGAACCACTTTACCCCTATAGATAAAATCATCAATATTATATAACAATGTTAGAAACACATTTCTAACACCCCGGAACATCTCATATCCTCCGTTACCTCCCATATAAATTATTTCTAACATCGGCAAAATTTCTCTCTTACAGTAACTTCCCAGAAACCACTCTGATTGACACCGGACTTGTTTCTGCGATATCGTAACGACATCGAAAATTCATAAAACTAATAACACCATATTATTTCTCTCAATAAAAGGTTGGCACAGCTTAAGCACGTGACCCATAAAGGCTCGATAACACACAGACATGTATGGCTACTTATCGAGCAATAACCAACAACGGAACTGTGGACGTCCATGATGGTTCTTGTGTGTTCCCGAAGAATGAGGGAACCTTATAAGTCACACATTGCACTTGTTCACTTAACTTCATGATACCAACGATATAAAAGAGGTGAGACTATGTGATCTAGGTCAGATCAAACTCTTTGATCATAACACATAATCTCGTTTACTGATATTGTTCTCTTTTCTCATCCATATCCCCGATGACCCTGTGATAAATCACATTGTGTCTGGCTAGAAGATATGAGGATGTATCTCTCTATCTTCTAGAGGAGTTAAGTACTAGTCTTTAACGATCTCAGTTCCATTACACTTTCTAGGTCATACCCAGATATCACTGTTATAATCCCTAGTTACGGCAAGACGGTTGATGATATCCAAAGTGTAACATTTGATCATCTGGTCACTAGATATTCTCATAGTATAGGAATTATAGTCAACGTTGACTTCATATGCATTTGCGAAAATACCTACTGATTGTTTAGTCTCTTTTAGCAACAACATACACTTGGTTTAGTTCAGTAGTTGTTACCCTAACAGTAAACTCTTATGTTTTTATAAACTTTCTTTCAGGTCCATGATCAAGAAAATATGACCATCTCACATAACATAAGGTAATCTTAGAGAAAAGATTAGGAACTCTTGTTTATGTCTTCACACCCGCACAAAGATTTTACTTTGAAAACTCACTTTTCGAGTGCTATAGCGGTTGTAGCATGATGACATAAACTAAATTCTGGACTTAGAGATAGAATAATAATCGAATATTATTGTCTCTAGGGCATACCTCCAACAGTCTCCGAGTTGCACTAGAGTCAATTAATACTCCAGTTAGATGATGACATAACACCTACGGAATTTTGGTGTTACTCACACTATGCATGTGGTACCTTAGACTTCTTTCTTTCACCTTTCGATATCATAAACTTGTGTTTGGATTTATTAGGAATTGGATTTGGTGAACCTAGTTCCGTGACAATATTAATAATTCAAGCATCTCCGAATAAATTATTATATCATCGAATGACTTTTATCGAATAACTTGCAATCAACAATGTCTGGCATTGAGTTGCAACTATCCATAGCAAAATACTTCAGAGTCCACTCATAATACTCTAATGTTGATAATTATACAACACACGGTATTATCAATTGAAGATTCATAATTTAGGTTAAAATCAACAAATATTCGATTTTGTAATTCCACCACAAATACACATGTGAATACTTCTCATAAAATTAGTTGTAGCTATACAAAATTCCAGTGAGTTGTTTTATAACTTGTAATATTACAATTGAATATTTCCATGAGAAGCTTCTCACCATAATATTTCTTGGTTTTATTACAAACAATTAACTTCATAAGAAAAACTTTTACTTAAGTCTTTCTCATTTATATCGGATTGACTAAAACAATTTTAGTCAACGGAAATCCACTGGTTCTTGTGTGCTTTACTTCTATGACTATGAGATTGGTCAAATCACAAAATATTATGAATTGATATCAATCCTTTATATTTTTCTCACTAATGACTACGACGGTCATGTCTATTGAAAAATATCATGCCATTATTATTTTGTGACAAAATAATCTTATCTCAATGTAATTCGAAATTTCTTTAACTTTCTTTTAATTAAGCCTAGCCAAATTAAAAGATCATAATCAACTTCCACTCATTTTTAAGTTCCTTCGCTTTATATAATAATGAAAAAATATTCTTGTTTCATTAACACAACTTACTTAATACTCATACTTTTAATACTTCTGATTATTCTAGTAACTAAAAATTAATTACATTTAGCAAAATAATTTGCTAATTGATCCATTGGTTTCTATCTCAGTTCGTCATTTGAACTGACCTATTGCGTACCATTAAACCGACTCATGTTATGGAAGTATATAACTAGATAACAGCACCAAGCAATTTGATATGATAAGTTTTCACCTCATCATTATCATTTATTCGTACTTGATAAAACAATTTTATCAATACTATCTTTATGAATGTAAAACATTCATGTCTGTTTTTCGGTGAAAATATTCATTTTCCTTATTTTAAAATCACTCCAACTTACTCTCAAGATAAAATCTTGTAGTCAAAATGAATATCTTCTTTTAACATGGATCTATATGATAATCCAATATCATACATTTATAAGTAATATTATCTTGCTTGTATTGTTTTGCACATTGTGGTCTTTATCTTGGAATTTCGATAACTACATCACAAAGTTAATGTTTCATAAAATTCCTCAAATGACCTTCATTCACAAATTAAGTTTGAACTTTATGTATCTCATACATAAATTCCTGGACAAGATGATGAATTGGAAACATTTGCATGTTTCCCCTTTCACTCAATGCTTCTCTAAAGATTCACAATCCCAACTTGATATAATTTCCACATCTCTTTCATGAGAATACACTTTTCTCCTTAATACAACGTGTTTAAAACACATTGAGTACAAAATGGAAATTTACTACCAATAAACTTATTGGTTTGATGCAAAAACTTTCAATCAATTATGCTTCATGCTTGAGAAATATTGATTACTAGGAACTATCATTATAAAAACTATAAGTTAATTAATGACATAGTCCCAACTTTAACAAACAAACAAAATAATTTTCTATAGTGGGTTGAGAATTATTTTTCGTTTCACGCTATCACTTTATCACACAAAGACTTTTGAAAATCATAACATTATTGAAACCCTTGTCTCACAAAGATTTTATTATCATGATATTTTTGAATCACTCAAAATTCATCATCAGTAATTTTTTACTAAGAAAATATTCTTTGTCAACCATGTTATAATTTCTATTAAGTCCTTTTCTACTTTAATCAAATTTCTTTAATCTTAGTTTTTGGTTCAAAATACTCCCAGTAACTTTTATGAAACATTGAAACTTAAATTATTTCATCTATTCCACTTCACCAACATGATTAACTTATCATATTGAATCTTCAGTGGAATTAAGTCAACAGAAAAACATTCAAAACTTATGTGAATTTCGAAATTCACAAGTGCCTAGCACTTAATGGATTTTGGAAATATTAAATATTTTGGAGGCAGTCTTTTAACCTTGATATAACAATCCATAAAACCATTACTCAAAATTGAGCAATAGTTTGAATCAAAATATTCAAGACTTAATAATAAAACTAATTCACATAACACAATAAAAAAAGATCATAAATTTGGAATTCCAAAGGTTGGAATTCCCACACATATTTTATAATTCGAATTCAACAAGATTCAAGAACATAAATATTCATTACATAATAATCGAACTCAAAATAACTATTATTTCGAAGTCCTAGTGTTGATCCTCTTTATTGACTTAGGACTTCGCAGATGATGCAGCTGGTGTGGCGCCATTAATGTGTCTCCCGCTACGCCTTCCACGCTTACCACCTGTTGCGTCTTTTCCTTCTCACTCTGCAATAAATTGCAAATAGAGAAATTTCAGTATCCAATACCAAAATATCTTTGAGACAAGAAAATGTCAACAACTAGTATAACTCTTATACCTTGTGTGTACTTTCCACTTGTCTTTTTCTTTTAGTGCAGTCATCACGACGTGAATGAAAATATCCATATCAGATGACATGAGCATCTGAAAAACTTCTTCAACTGTCTTCTCCACTTCCATCAGATTGTAGCAAGCTACAAATCCAAAGTATTGCGATGGAAGTGACATTAGGAGTGTTTCGCCTGCTAGCCTCTTTGGGTTTGGAAAACCAATATCCTTAAGTTTTTGCAGTATCTATGTGAACTTGTTCTTGTGCTCCCATAAAGTCCCAAGGTAATTGAGTTTGCACTTTAACAGTTCACCATAAAGTTTATGATGACCATGAAAGAGTTGCATAAAGAACCGAGTCTTCAAAGCTACCATGAGACAGAAGGGGCGATAGCGTGTGGATAACTATCACTCAACTCAGAACTCGGCCTTTTCATCGTGATCATGTAAACTTGATATTCCTCATCTCCCAATGGAGAATACTCTACATCAGGTGTCGGAACTTCAGTGTCCATCACATGCTCTACTCCAAGACCTCTGAGAGTAGATCTCAGATCGTGAACCCAATCACAGAAGTTAGCGCTTTCCTTAGTTAAATTTGTAACCCCAACAACTCACCCATACTTATGTTTTCAACGGGATCCATCTCTACAATAAAACAAGTTTATTTAGAAACTATTATTCAAAATTAATTTGCACTGATTAATTCAATAAAATGTATATTAAGATCATATTCTCCCACTAAAACTGATATTCCTCAAGATCAACTTTCAGTGAAACAAGATCATAATAAATTATGACAAGAAGGATGGATACATCTCAACCAATAATAACCTAAAGGGTAGGCCACCATGCCAATCACAAAATGTTATTATCTCTCATCTTTCGATGATTGTAATCCGAGCTCATAACTAGTTATGCATGAACGTCAAGATAACCATCTCATACCGCTTGTACAGATTGATCCTTGGATACAAGTCATCAATCCATACCCGCCTACAGACGATAAGAATGCGTTGACCCTTGGATACAAGTCATGGACGCAAACCCAAGTATGTTATGACGGTTGCTACAGGATGGAACGAATACTGCGCAATCAGGGTGCAATCAACAAAGGATAAACATCACATGCAATTTATAAATTCGTGCAATTCGGTATAGCCTTTGTTCTTCAGGGATTTCTTGATTCATATCCAAAGGATCCTCCATATCCGTTATGCTCACCATAGCAGAAAATACGAGGAAATTCCGCTAGGGTGAAAATTGCTTCAGTTTTCCATGATGGAGAAATTACCATTTTATCCTATCATGTACTTCCTCCGAGCTCCACGATGAACGCCTGATTGTCAATGTCGAACAATGACAATCCTTTGGCATTGGCCATCATGTCAAAGCACAATAACAGAATAGCTATACCAAACCACATGCACACTCTACAAAAACAAGTTAGACGCCTCTAACATTTTGTTTGCAAGTTTTAGCGTGACAACTATCGTCATCACCTACGTGATTCGAGGTATGTTAATTTTGATTGCTAGATTAACTTTGTGGAGTGATTGAAACACAGACATTATGGAAACGTCTTGAGCCTCAATCTAAAATTATTCATAACCATGACCCCCGTGGATCCAATCTACATGCCCCTTCAACCATGCCGTTATATGAGACCAACTATTGTTTGAACCAAAGCTACTGAACCACTTCTTCGGATCAAACAAGATATGCCAGGGGAAAATCGAGCGTGATAGGATGGCCAGCAGTTTGTAAAAAGTTATACCATGCCGCTGGAAGAAAACAAACATGGATTATTGGGAAGAAATACAAAGAAATTGAATATTAGAGAGCTTTCTAATATACTTGCACAAGCTTATGCAATACCCGCACAAAATTGTGCTCTAGATCCAATCGTATCTATGCATAGAACGCTCTGATACCACAGCTGGTCTACGCCGCAGAATTTAAATTTTTCCCTTTGTAGTCCACCAAGATCACTATGCAGATAACAAGGCATGCCTATACATGCGAGGATCAGGATCACAACTCACCGGGTAACGGATTCGATGTAGTCTTAGAAGAGGCCTAGTTTCAAGGATGTCGCTAAGTCTTCCCTTGTCAAGGATCACATATGTAATCCCTCTTATGTTGTGCACACGTACGCTCGTGTCAACCCATCAATTCTCCACTGTCCAGGACTCGGCACCGACGAAGAGAGACAGCCTTCTAGCGTTGCTTATTGCTAGCTCTAATTAGAGCTAGGTCTAATTGGAATGTGGAAGTTCCCACAAATGAGAGAGAAGAGCTAATTAGAGCTAGGTAGAATCGGGATAGTATAACTCAAAACCTGATTAGAATAGGCTCTAATTCAATTAGAGGGTCTCTAATTAGAAGCTCTATCTAGATCCTCTAATTCTACTAGAGAGAGAGCCAATTGTGTGTTTTGTTATGAGCCTTGGGGTGCTTTATATAGTGGGAGGGAGGAGAGACTTTCCAAAAGAGGGAGGGGAGTCCTAGTTGAGATAGGAGGTGGTGGCCGCACAAAGGCCTCCTAGCCCAACTCGGATTGGGAGGTGGAGTCCTCCACCTCCTCTCCCTTCCTTTTTCTTTTCCCCTCGTTTTCTTTTCACATTTTCTCTCTAATAAATTCTAGAAAAATACCATGACGATGAGTACCAAATTGTGAACCCAGTGAGGCCCACCTAGCATCCCCCTAAAATAGAGTTTGGCCATAAGGGGGAAATCTACCCTCTCCCGGCACTTCTTGCTTATTTGGAAAGTCCCCGAAACTCCTCCAGAACCACTTTACCCCAGTAGATAAAATCATCGATATTATCTAGCAATGTTAGAAAGACATCTCTAACATCCCAAGACATATCATGTCCTCTATTACCCCTCATATATAAATTCTGCCTAACAACGCCATAATTTCTCTCTTATAGTAACTTCACCGAAACCACTCCAATTGACACCAAACTTGTTTCTGTGATATCGTAATGACATCAAACATTCATAAAACCTGTAACAACATATTATTTCACTCAATAATAGGTTGGCATGGCTTAAGCGTGTGACCCATAAAGACTCGATAACACAAAGACATGTTTAGGTACTTATCGAACAATAACCAACAGCGGGACCGTGGACGTCCATGATGGTTCCTGTGTATACTTGAAAAACGAGGGGACCTTAGAAGTTACTCATTGAACTTGTACCCTTAACTTCACTATACCAACAAAATCACGAGCTGACACTATGTGATCTGGTCCGATCAAACTCTTTGATCATAACACATAAAACTCGTTTACCGATATCGTTCTTTTTCTCATCCATATCCCCGACGATCCTGGGATTAATCACACTGTGCTTGGCCAGACGATATGTCATCGACAATACTGAGAGCGTCCAAAGAATGTATCTCTATATCGTCTAGAGTAGTTAAGTAATAGTTTTTAACGATCTTAGTTCCATTACCCTTTCTAGGTCATACCCATATACCACCATTATAATCCCAAGTTACGGCAAGACAGTTGATGATATCCGAAGTATAACTTTTGATCAAGTGTTCACTAGATATTATAATTACAGTCAATATTAACTTCATAAGCATATTCTAAAATACATAATGATTGTTCACTCTCTTTTAGCAACAACATACCGAGGGTCGGTTCAGTACTATTGTTACCCTAACAATAAACTCTTATGTTTTGCTAGACTTTTATCCAAGTCCATGATTAGGAAAATACGGTAATCTCACAAACCATAAGCTAATCTTAGAGACAAGCTTAGGAACTCTTGTTTTATTTATGTATTCACACCCGCACAAAGATTTTCCTTTGTAAACTCACTTTACAAGTGCTATCGAGGTTGTAGCATAATGGCATAAACTTAAATCTGAACTTGGAGATAGAATAACAACTGAATATTATTTTCTCTAGGGCATACCTCCAACACTTGCTATGCTGAAAACTACCGAGGCTCGTGGAAGAAGGTAAAACAATCAAGTATAGATGGTTTCCTAAACTACATCATTCAAGAAGAAAAAGAACATAACATGCAAAGGTGCTAAAGCACAGAATAAGCCCAAGGTTTCTGGATAGAGTAAGTCTGAATACTTTTTTTATAAAAATAAATGGCATTGGAAGAGGAACTATAAAATCCACCTCAAGCAAAAGGATAAATTCACCAAAGGTGATCAAGTGCTATAGCGGTTGTAGCATGATGAAATAAACTTAATTCTAAACTTGGTGGTAGAATAATAACTGAATATTAGTGTCTCTAGGCAATACCTACAACAAATCATTCCCACATTTTTCGGAACAACATATAATCTTGGTCCATATCTCATGAGCTTTCCAAAAAGGCATGATTGACTCAAGAAATACAATGCTCACATATTTGAAAATCACATTACTAGCTTGAGAATTGAGATATAAGTTTCTCTTGTCCTCAAAATAGAAATGAAGGCCTTTTGGCGAAGAAAACCTCAATATTTGGACCCATGTCCTTAAAAATATTAAGCATACTAATTTTCCAAGAATCATAGTTTGTGCCATTGAATATAAAAGTGGCATTATGCACTAATCCCCTAAGTGGATCACCTTCTTTAAGCTTACAGCCCAGCAAAGCTTGAGAGTCTTGATACCTCTCGGTCTTCGCCTGAGCCTGGAACATACTTTTGAGGCTTTCGATCATATCGTAGGCCTCAACATTCTCGAACTTCTGCTGCAAGTCCGGTTCCATGTGTGCAAGCATAAGACAGCTAATTTCCGTAGACTCGTCTCTAGTCTTACGGTAGGCATTCATGACAGCGACAGTCGCATCATCATCAGGCTCTTCTGGAAGTGGAGTTTCTAGAACATGTTCTTTCTTGTCATGCTTGAGGACTATCCTCAGATTACGGTACCAGTTGGTGAAATTAGTTCCATTAAGCTTATGTTTCTCTAGGATTGACCTCAACCCAAAGTGGACAACTAAGGAAGGTTGCTAGGTGCCATTGATCTACAACAGAAAATATACATAACACTTAAGACATGTATTCATAAAAGAGCAGGCATATTAAACGCTTTAATACTTATGCTCCCACTAGAACCAACACCCCTCCGATGGTTGCTGAGTGATTCCAGATCCTAAATAAGCAAGCCGACTAGTGAGCTTTACCATCACTGTCGAGACATCGTAGTAGTTTTCATAGACGGGGGTGCCATGAGACTACGGGTAGAGACGTGGGGGAAACATGGTTGCGCTAAAGATGAAAACACAGGTTTTACCCAGGTTCGGTACGTCGTAGTAATACGGCGTTGCTACTCCTGCAAACTCACTATTCAGGTCTAAAGCCTGTTTATACAAGTACAATGTGAGGTTCTGTTTAGCTATTCGCTGAGGATCAACTTCCCGGCGAGTTAGCCTCTAGCTTCTCCTCTATCTATCATATCTCCCGTCCGGCTTTATATAACAGCCAGGTTAGGGCATACAGAGTAGGAAACCTAGAAGACTACGGCGACTATTAACTTGGAAAGTAAGGAATCCGCCTTCTACTTCAAGCCAGATCACGTGGGCCGTGATCCGGGTTCTTCTAGAATCCGGCTTCTGTGCGTCATCTTACTGGGCCGCCCAATGGACCGTAGCCCACTACCATTCGGGCCACCCGGGCAATCCTGTCGATTCATTTCCCAGGAAACGAGGAGATAACCATAATCATCCTGTCGATTCATTTCCCGGATTTTCCGGCGAGTGACACGCGTTGGACATCCAACGGTCAAAAGAGCCGTTAGCACGCATCCTAACGGATTTCCGGCTATAAATAGCCTTCTTCGTCCTCTGGAAAAACCTTCCGCTCCTCACTTCGCACGCCATTCCAGCGCCCAAGCTCTCAGCAGAGAAACTCTCGAACGCGAATCGCGCCCAAGACCTCACCGGAGACGCCCTAGCGCCGCCCCTCCATGGCTTCACCGCCGTCTTCCCCAGCCCGCGCCGTCGCCAAAGAAATCGACGACATCATTGACACAATGGACCCGCAACTACATTCTCCTGTGCGGGTCTCCGGCGACGAGCCGGCGAAGGCAACGGGCGGCGCGGAGGGTGAGGAAAGTTCTCTCGCCTCCGCGAACCTTGCGAAATCCTCGTCTGCGCTCACCCCACCGTTCGCTCCAGAGACGGTGGAGGAGAAGATCGAACTCGTCGGCGACGAGCTCGCGGCCGCGGAGGCCGCGGCATCTGCCGCCGCCGGAGTCGAAGAAGAAACGGAGACTGCCGGCAATTGGAGTGCCTGCAGTATCCCGTCATCCCTCCTTCCGACAATGTAGAAGGAGGGATTGGTACTGAAGGGGAAGTGGCGGCTTCCGGAGGACGAGACTGAACCCACGCCGAATGACTGTGAACGGGTTCTTCTCTCCTCCCACCTTCTTAGAGGTATGGGTATTCCACCTTCTGCCTTCTTCCTCCAAATCCTCTCCCACTACAACATCCAGCCACACAACCTCCCACCTAATTCCATCCTGTACTTAGCCGGATTCCAGGCCCTTTTCGAGGGTTATCTAGGTATAGCGCCTAGGCTGGATTTCTGGCTGTACTGTTTCGGGGTTAAGCGGAACTCTTCGGAGGGCGCACTCCCAACTTGCGGAACCATCTCTTTCACTCTTCGGAGATTTCGAGAAGATTGGTTCCCCAAGATTAAAACATCGGAATCCGTCAAGTTTTGGACGGGTTCCTTCTTCTATCATCCCGACATTTCCTTTCCCGGTAAAACGTTCGGGGTTCCACCTTTTTCGAACACCGCCGCTGTTCCCCAAGAGAATTGGGGAACTGAGGCAGTTCAAACCCTGCCGCCGGATCTTCTAAGGATCAAGCGGCGCATCTCCAAACTCGTCACTTCCGATCCGCCTCTAACCGGCATGGACACAGTCCTTTGCTGGTTAAATAGGCGGATCCAGCAAAGGGAGCAAATGACGAAATGCGGACATCCGACAAGGACTGGTCCGCAAAAGATTTGCGGCAGCGCGTGAATCAATTGGTTGCATCGCGCGACCAATATGAAGAAAGTCGGCCAATGTACATGGCCGAAAATCCGGCTCCCAAGGTAAAGTTCTTCGCCTTTTTGGGTTTGAATTCTTTCTCGTTTACTCGGGTTTTGTATCTTTGACTTAGCTTTTTGTTTTTAACAGATCGCTGATCTTCCCGAATCGTATCTTGCTTCCGATGTTGAGCTGGAAACGCTGCGTGCCACCTTTGCCGGTGGGCGAAAGCGCAAGAAGATCTCCTCATCCCAGAAGATCATCGATCTTGACGGAATTCCCGTCGCCACCTCCAGGTTTGAACATCTGGGTTATTTTCCTTTGTCGGAATTTTTCTTTTGTCTTCGGAGTTTTAACTTTTCCGGCATTTTGCTTTGTTTTTAGCCTGCCTCCATCTACTCTGAAGCCAAAAAAAGCTGAAGAGAAATAAAGTTGTGGCCAGCAGAGGCCCTAATCCTTCCCCTGCCACCGCTCCGACCACGCCGATCACAGTAACAGAGGAGCATGCCGCAGCCCCCACCACCGAGTCTCTGGAGACCAGCCAGCCCATTGTGCCGGAAACGGACACGAGGGGAAGGGCGGCTCATGAGGTGGGAGTTCCTTCTCGAATAACTGAGGAGGAGATCCCCACCTTTGACAAGGATTTCAAGAATATCAGCGATGGCCTTAGCGCGGCCGGAACTCTTTTTGCTGAGTATGCAAAAGAGTTCACTGAGAACTTAACAGGGTTACAGCGGATGAGCCAGGTATTATCCTCAGCCCCCAAGCATTAAGTAAAATGTCTACTTTTCACTTGATGCTTTTCAATATCGTGATATTTTTTTCATTTACGTGTTCCAGCAAACCGCTGAAACCATTAACATGGAAGTTTTCAATAAACTTTCCGTCAAGAATAAGGAGGTTAGAAACCTTCTTTCTATTCTTGATGCGAAAGACGCAGAGCTGGCATCATCTCAGCTACAGCTGTCGGAAACAACAGGTATATTTCTCTGAAGTTCCTTATCCCATTTTTTGTCTAAGTACTTTCCCGAATTTTTCTGAACTCGGAATTTTGTTCCTTGCTTTCCAGCTGCTTTGGCTAAGGCCAAGGAAATAGCTGAAGATGCCGGCAATGCCGCGATTCTCCGACAGGAGAATTTGGACCTTCATAAGGATATTATGAAGGCTCAAAAGGATCTGGAGGCCAGCAACATGGCCCTTGGGATTGCTCAATCCAAGGCCTCCCAGCAGGCGGACAAGGACAAGGCTACTATCCAAGACTTGGAGAATGCCTTAACCCTGCGCCTTGAGGAAGGCTCCGAGATGGACAAGATTCTCGGTAAGTTGCTATCATTTACCGGTTTTTCCGTATCTTGATTGTCTTCTCTGTTTTTTCGTAACCTTTTGGTTGTTTGTTTGAAAAAACAGGAGATAACCCAGAACTTACTCGGATTGAGAAAATCCGAGCTTTTGGGAAGGTGTGGACTGCGATCAGGGCTGCAAGCATGCAGCTGGTCAACAAGTTCCTTCCCTCAAGAACTGGGGAATTCTCAGAAGTTGAAAAACTTCCGGAAGCTATCCTGGAGGTGGCGGAATCCAAGGAGTCCACCTTGCGCTCCGCAGCACGGGGTGGTGCACGCATGGCCTTAGGCCTTATGCGTATGCATTACCCTAGTGCCAAATCTTGGCGCGTGGCGTCCGGTATCCCCCTTGAATACTCGGAAACCGAGCGGACCACCATCTTCGACGAGATCAAGGGTCACGCCACCAAGATCGCCTCCATGGTGAACATCTCCATCACCTATCCAGAAGAAGCGATTCCCGAAGCCCCCGAGAACGACAGCAGCGATGAAGACTCGGATGCCTGAAGGATTCTTCTTAACCTGGATGGTGGAAGTAGAAAATAGGAGCATTACTGCACTTTACAATGTAAACTTATATTGTAATGCTTCTATGCTTTTGTATAAACAAGTACTCCGCCTTTTGCAGTTTAATTATGAAATCCTTTGCAAGTTTTCCGGGTATTTATATTCCTTTATCTTCTAAGTTCTCTGGCTTATGTGTTTTAACTGTCCTTAGTGTTTGAAATGGCTCAATAGTATTATGAATCGTCATGCCGAGTTACTGGGTGAAACCAATCAGTTCAAACTCGGAAACATGGATCATACTAAGGGCATTTTTACTAACTAGCTCCAGTGACCCAACACACAAACAATCAGATAATGCTTAGAGAATAGTAAGGAATTTTTTGAATGAAACTTGGGCACGCAGGCACAATCCGAGTTTCCTTTAGCCTTTGGTAGGCTGAAAATCATTTAGTTTTTTAAACACCGAGCACGCAGGCACAATTCGGGTTAACATTGAGTATTTTGTAAGATCATTGGGAAATAGATAAGGTGGAATCATGTTTTGAACTATAATAAACTTGTAAAAAACATGGATATAAGAATTCCGACAACTTTATTTCATGATCTCAAAGATGTTTACGCAGAATTGAACTAAGTATAGAAGGGACGTAACTGCTGGATACTCCAGGGCCTTTTCGTCTCTCCTAGCTCATCATCTATCTTTCTCTTTCTTTTGCGATTCGGCTTCTCGGGATCATCTTCCGTATCACGAATGTCGACAAGATAATATGATCCATTCTTCATGGCTTTACTGATGACAAATGGTCCTTCCCATACTGGGGCCAGTTTGTGCTTTCTTTGCTGCACCAATCTTAGCACTAGGTCACCTTCTTTAAAAGAACGATGCCTGATTTTCCGACTATGATAGCGTCGTAAACCTTGCTGATAAATGGCGGATCTTTGAATCACAAGTTCTCGTTCCTCTTCTAAGAGGTCGACGGCATCCTGTCGTGCTTTTTCGGCATCCGAGTCATCGAAATCTTGCACTCTTGGGCTATCATGGATCATGTCCGTTGGAAGGATTGCCTCCGCCCCATAAACTAAGAAAAACGGGGTTTGCCCTGTTGACCTGTTCGGTGTTGTTCGAATACTCCAAAGCACGGAAGGTAGCTCTTCTACCCATGCTCCAGCTGCTCTATGAAGAGGAGATTCGAGTCTTGGACGTATTCCTTTCAGGATTGAGCTATTCATTCTTTCAACATGTCCGTTGGATTGCGGGTGTGCCACAGATGCGAGATCTAGGCGAATTCCCGTTTGTCGGCAATATTTTGTCAACTCCCCAATGGAGAAATTTGTCCCGTTGTCGGTTATTATGCTGTGTGGAACGCCGTATCTCATGACTATGTCAATGATGAAATTTCTGGCAGTTACACCGTCAAGTTTTTTTATGGGTTTAGCCTCCACCCACTTGGTATATTTGTCCACAGCTACAAGTAGATGTGTAAGTCCGCCTCGTGCAGTTTTGAATGGTCCCATCATATCTAGCCCCCAGACCGCAAAGGGCCATGTAATGGGGATAGTTTTGAGTGCTTGGGCTGGCATATTGGTCTGCTTGGCGTAATACTGACATCCTTCACATGTATTTACTATGTACTCAGCATCTGTCTTGGCTGTTAGCCAGAAAAACCCGGCACGGAATGCTTTTTTGACTATGCTTTTTGATTGACCATGATGTCCGCAATCTCCGGCATGGATTTCTTGCAGGATTTCTTGTCCTTCTTCTGGCGAAATACATCGCAGAAAAATTCCGGAAGTACTGCGTTTATACAGGCAATTGTTAATTACTGTGTATCCTTTGCATCGACGCTGGATTTCTCTTTGCAAGACTTCATCTGCTCCTTCCGGGTACTTCTGATTAACTAAGAAGTTTATATATGTGATTGTCCAATCCGGGTTAACGAGCATGACTTCAATTGACTCGGAAGCCAGAGGATAATCAACATCTCCACCTTTTATCGATGGTTCGTACAAATGTTGGACGAAAACACCTGGTGGTAGGATTTTTACCCTTTCTGATCCCATGCGGGCTAACACATCCGCGTTCCAATTCTCCTCCCGTTTAACATGGAGTACTTCGAATCCGAAGAAGCAAATGGCGAACTCGTCCACCGTTCTCCGATATTTGGCCATTATAGGGCTTTTGCGTCCCAAGTTTGGTTGAGCTGATGCTGTACCAAATCTGAATCGCCATAGCACAAAATGCGCTTGACCCCTATTTCTTTTGCAATATGCAAGCCATGAAGCAAAGCTTCGTATTCTGCCACGTTGTTGCTGGCGTTGAAGTGTATTTGTAATACATACTCCATTGTGTCTCCTTTAGGGGATTTTAAAACTACACCAGCTCCAGCGCCCTCCTTCATCTTGGATCCATCAAAGTGCATGATCCAGTACTCGGACTCCGGCATTGGTGTTTTCTCCATTGCTTCCGTCCAGTCGGCGACAAAATCTGCCAAAACCTAGGATTTTATTGCCGTCCTGGGCTGATACTTAATGTCAAAGGCTGCTAGCTCGATGCCCCATTTGGCTACTCGGCCAGTCGCCTCCGCATTTTTTATTATATCCCCTAGTGGTGCTTTACATACCACTGTCATGGAATGTACTTGGAAGTAATGGCGAAGTTTTCTGGATGCGAAAAATACGCCATATACCAGTTTTTGATAGTGTGGATACCTTTGTTTGGACTCGGAGAAAACTTCGCTTATATAATATACTGGATGCTGGTCTAGTATGCTCTATTCGTCTTTCTTCCGTTCCACAACAATTACTGCACTGATAACCCGGTTTGTAGCCGTAAGGTACAATAACATAGGTTCTTCGTCTTTTGGTGATGCCAAAATTGGAGCTTTCATCAAAGTTTCCTTTAACTGGGTTAACGCTGCATCTGCCCCTTCTGTCCACTCGAACTTGTAGAGTGGTAAAGCTTTGTCCCCCAGCCGACTAATAAATCTGCCGACGGCTGCCGTGGAACCCGTCAATCTTTGGACAACTTTTACACACGTAGGCTTGGAGATGTTTAAGATTGCTTTGATCTTTTCTGGGTTAACTTCTATTCCTCTATGAGAAACGATGAAACCCAGAAGTTTTCCTGAGGGAACCCCGAATACGCACTTTAATGGATTTAACTTCATCTTGTAAGTGCGCAAATTTTCGAAGGTTTCTCGTAAATCCTCAAGGAGTGTATCTCTTTCCTTGGTTACGACGGCAATGTCGTCCACGTAAACATGGACATTTTTGCCAATCTGACTATGCAAACAACGTTGCATGCAACGCTGGTAGGTGGCACCTGCGTTCTTCAGGCCAAATGGCATGGTTATGTAATAGTACGTCCCATAGGGGGTTATAAAAGAAGTCTTAATTTGATATTCCTTTTTCATGCGTATTTGATGGTACCCGGAATATGCATCCAAAAAGCATAAGAGCTCAGAGCCTGCAGTGGCATCTATTATTTGATCGATTCGCGGTAACGCAAACCTATCTTTTGGACACTATTTGTTTAAACCGGTGTAATCTATACACATTCTAAGGGTAGTGGTATCTTTCTTCGGTACTAACACCGGATTTGCGGACCAATCGGTGTGTATAACTTCCTCGATAAAGTCTGCTGCTAAAAGCCGGATAATTTCCTTGCCGATAGCCTTCCGTCTTCTTCCGTCAAATCAACGGAGACCTTGTTTGACGGGTTTGGAGCCTGGAATCACCTTAAGTTGATGCTCAGCAAGTTCCCTGGGTACGCCTGGCATGTCAGCTGGACACCACGCGAAAATATCCCAGTTCTCACGGAGGAACTTGATGAGCTCGCCTTCGTATTTGTCGGTCATCTCAGTTCCCACTTTGACAAATTTTGTCGGATCGCTGGGATCAAGGATTACCTGTCTTGTGTTCTCGGAGGCCTTGAAGTTGTCTGCTGGCTTCCGGGTTTCTTTTCCTGCCGGCATTTCTGTCGGCGATACCTCTTTGGCCAGCTCCTTCAACTCTTCCTTTGCTATGATTTTTTCGGCGCAAAGGGCGTTTTCTTTTTCCAGCTTGTTTGCCAACTTGAAGTCTCCCGATATGGTGATTACTCCTCCTTTTGGTCCTGGCATCTTCAGCTTGTTATAGATATAACATGATCTTGCCATAAATTTGGCGAAAGCTGGACGTCCGAGTATCGTGTGATACACGCTTTCGAACGACACCACTTCGAATGATACTTTTTCCTAACGGAAGTGATCTTTTTCTCCGAAAGTGACATCTAGGGAAATTTCTCCTAGGGATCTTGCTTGCCTACCAGGAACAATGCCGTGAAAACATATGTTGCTATGGTTGAGCTGGGTCTCGGAGATTTTCAGATGCCTCAGTGTATCCAGGTACGTTATATTAATGCTGGATCCTCCATCCATCAGCACTCTTCTTAGCCTAGTGTTCTGGACAATAGGGCTTACAACAAGGGCTTGCGTGCCGGGTTCAGGGATATTCCCGGGATGAACAGACTGATCCCAGGTAATTGGTGTATTTGAATACTTCAAGAATTTCGGGGTTGCCGGAACAACCGCGTTTATTTCTCGAAGTGTTCTTTTTGCCACCTTTGCTGACGGAGTTGCCAGGAAAGTCAGGGCACATTCTCCATCAACTCTCGGAAATTTTGGCTCGCCTTTTCGCTGCTGTTCTTGGATTTTTTTTCATCAGTGTCTGATTTACTGTCTTCTTTCTCAGCTTCTGGCTTTTGTTTGGAAAATTTCCTTTTGGAATTCTTCTCCTTATTTCCGGATCCTACACTGCCTTTCATATGCTTGTTCAGCCGGCATTGTGCGTTGGTATGGGTGGGTTTCCCAAATTACGAATGGTGGACGCAGGGTTCCGACTTAATCTTTTCCCACTCTTCCTTGGTGTAATTGATTGGTTCTGAACTGCGGCCTTTCCACCTATTCCCTTTTTCACTTCCAAAGGCTATGTTAACTTCTTTGGCCTTTTGTGTTGCGTCTGGAGCTCCTTTTTTCTCAGGGCGAGGATTCTTTTTGGCCTGTATCAGTGTGTCGATACTGCCTCCTCTAGCTCTGATGTCGTCTTCGGCTGCAGCATGTTCGTTGGCGGTTGTAAGCATAGATCCGAGATCTTTGTGCTGTTTGGAACCAACCATGAACGGTACAAGTCCGGGTTTTAGGCCATTGACGAAAGCATGCATTGCTTGTACGTCAGTTACTCCAGAGAAGCTATTCTTCATTGCAGTCCATCTTGAGATAAAATCCACGTATGGTTCGTCTTCAAATTGGGTGCAACGGTTTAGCTGGTTGATGCTATTCGGGCGTTTGTAGATTCCCCGGAAGTGCTGAGTAAATACTCGAGCAATATCATCCCAGCTGTCGACAGTTCTGGAGGGTAATCCGTTAATCCAATCTCTGGCTCCGTCCAGTAACATCAGGGGAAGAAACTTTACAGCTTCCAGGTCCGTCCCATTGTTAATCTGGACGGCTGTATAGTAATCTGAGAGCCAGGTATCCGGGTTTGTACTGCCGGTGTATTTTTGGTATGTTGAACCAACTTTGGCGAAGCCAGAATGCAGAATTATCCTTCGGATCCTATCTGTGAAGCACTTAGCTCCAAAGTATAAGTCGTCTCTTTCCGCCCTATCCATGTGTGCGGAGTACCTGCCGGCTGAATGGACAGAAGGGGATCTACTCCTTTCTTTTCCATTGTTGCGCGGACGCGCTTTTCCGGGATTGTCTCTATTTGTTCCTATATCATGTCCCTTTGGATGAGGTAGAGTTCTACTCCTGTATCTTTCCTTGTCCTTGGGGGGTGTCCGAGATCTCTCACGCCTGTGAGGTATACCCTGTCTTCCGGCTTTTTCAGCTGGGTTTCTCCGAGGTGGCATTGCTTTGTCGTCATTCTGGTGTTTTTCTTCCCGATCATGGGTGTTAAGTCCACCTTTTGGGAGATGGGATCCGGTTCTAGATGCTTCATCCATGTTATCGGGATTATTCTTGTCTTTTCTCGGATCCGTTTTCCTCTCATTTGGATCTCTCGGTTCCTCCGGTCCGGGTGCTCCAGCGGCGCAAGTAACTGTTTTGCATAGGGCGGAGTCGTCGTGCAGCCTTCCTGATCGCTCTTGCCCCCGGTGTTGTTGCTGCAATGCCTTTCCGAGGAAAGCATACACCCCTTGAAGTTTTTCACCGTTTGAGTACATATCGTTGTTGAGGATGGCGAACGCTGCTTCCGCGTTTTCTGCTGCGGTTTTGTATATTGGTTCGCCTCTGGCATCTTTGCCATTTACCTGCTTTTGCCAAGATGGGTTGTGAAACCTTTCTTTTGGCGGCAGTACTTCCGGTCTTACGATTCCGGGTAACCTTGTAGGTTTTAAGGCAGATCTATTCTTTTTCTCGTACTCCTCGATTTCTTCCTTCATGAGCTTGATGTCATTCTGGGTTTTTTGGAGGTGCTCACGAGTTCTGAATAGATGTTGTTGTTGCCTTTGGAGAGCTTGTCTCCTGGCTTCTAGCACTTCAGGGGGTTCGTGCAATCCCACTGGTGTTTGTAGCAACTCTTGTTCTTCTTGTTCTGTCATTGGCGGAACAAGGATTTCTTTTGTTTCCTTCTCCGCAAGTTTTGTTCCGCTTGCATCTCCTACTTCCGGGCTTTCATCAGCTGGATCAGCTAATTTCTTCTTCCGGAGTTTGTATTGGAGTTTTTTAGCGGCTTTGTGCTTTTTCTTGGAAGAGGGAGGCTTTTTGGCAGGTTCATCCTCTGTCAATTCTTTGACATTGGGGAATATTGGAGAAGTTTCTCCGTCTTCTCTCTCTTCCTCTGGCGGAGGAGTTCTAGGGCTTCCCTGACTGCCGGCGTCCGTGTTTTCAGTCGGTTTCGCCATTAGAACTTCATGGAATCCCTCCTGAAAAGATTTAACTTTTCTTTCGAAGGCGTCAACGTCTTCGTCTTCGGAGTCAAAGTCATCTGATCCGGTTTCTGACTCTAATCTTGCCTCAATGGCGGCTAGCACAGAGTCAGCTTCTGAGTTCATCGTTGGATTGGCGGATGTCGGATCTTCCACCTCAGTAGTGGGTTTGCTGTTTTCTGCCTCTTGCACGGGATTGCTTTCATCCGTGTTTTCGGTGACCTCGGATTGCACCATACCGATAAAGTGTGAATTACTTTTTTCTCGGCGATCTGAGAAAAATCCGGTATCGTAGTCATCTTCGACTGGGTATAGGGCGGGTGGATAAATTTGCTTCCACCGCAAAACCCCATGGCCTCTGCAGTTAGTCCGATA
This sequence comes from Alopecurus myosuroides, assembly GCA_028641055.1. Lineage (NCBI taxonomy): Eukaryota > Viridiplantae > Streptophyta > Magnoliopsida > Poales > Poaceae > Alopecurus > Alopecurus myosuroides. The sequence continues at coordinate 291,157,561 of CM054059.1, forward strand.
AAGATATTGGTAGATCCAATCGGTAACACGCAGGCACTTACCAGATGATTTTGCGCCGGTATGTAAGATCCATTGTCGAGGAAGCGTCCGATATCGCCGTCGAACTCCAGGCTTCCGACGGTTATGGAACTGCCGATTCCGCCCAGTATCCCAGATCGAAATTTTACGCCTGACGCTGTTTGCCCCACGGTGGGCGCCAACTGTCGAGACATCGTAGTAGTTTTCATAGACGGGGGTGCCATGAGACTACGGGTAGAGACGTGGGGGAAACATGGTTGCGCTAAAGATGAAAACACAGGTTTTACCCAGGTTCGGTACGTCGTAGTAATACGGCGTTCCTACTCCTGCAAACTCACTATTCAGGTCTAAAGCATGTGTATACAAGTACAATGTGAGGTTCTGTTTAGCTATTCGCTGAGGATCAACTTCCCGGCGAGTTAGCCTCTAGCTTCTCCTCTATCTATCATATCTCCCGTCCGGCTTTATATAACAGCCGGGTTAGGGCATACAGAGTAGGAAACCTAGAAGACTACGGCGACTATTAACTTGGAAAGTAAGGAATCCGCCTTCTACTCCAAGCCAGATCACGTGGGCCGTGATCCGGGTTCTTCTAGAATCCGGCTTCTGTGCGTCAGCTTACTGGGCCGCCCAATAGACCGTAGCCCACTACCATTCAGGCCACCCGGGCAATCTGGCACTTTAGACTACCTTCCGATATACCCCTATTTGGTATATATCCGACAATCACCGCTTGCCGTCAAGTGATCTAGGTAGGCAACACCTTGCCAATCGTATCCTATATGACTCCTGTTAGTTGGGTGTCATCACATGCCCCGGCTCCCAACCTACCTCTCCCCGAGCCCCACAACCGTTGTGATGGACTCGTCTAGCTTACCAAGTGCTTCCGCTGTAAGAGTCCGAATCAAACCCACCTAATCGGAAAGAATTGGTAGCACCTCAGTTTTATGAGCCCACTACCAAGAATGTCCGACTTGTGATGGTGCAGCACTGGCGGGGCGACCGACTAGACCTTCTTTGAGGGATTAAAATCTACCAACTATCTAAATAGAGGTAAAAAGAGACATAACAATAACACAAATAAAGCAATTATAATGTGAAATGGTTATGGCTCTCTTCATGGTGATCTCCATCTCCACAAAGCTTGTAAGTCGACTCGTGGAAACTCTTGTCACGTGCCATCTTATTCCAAGTAGCCGACTTTTACATCGACTTGCATGTCATCTGGGTTCTCCAACAAGCTACACTAGCTAGTAAATGAAAAATTACATAGAGAATCCGACACGCAGGCCGTTATACAATAAAATGACAGCACCTAGGCTCCATCCGGCTGACAAAAACATGATACGCAGATCTTGTATGGATTACACACATCACATGCACATAAGCCATACCATTCACAACTTCCTGCAAAAACAAGTTATGCATAGAAACGATATCTACCGGCGTTGTGAAACTTGTAACGACATCTAAGGCGCTACGACAGGACGATTTTGGAAAATGCAGATCTCATCTGCATTCCGAACATGGATTTCTTCATCGGATAAAACAATTTTACCCAAATCTGATCTGTATTCCGATTAGATCAAACTCTTTGATCTTCGATCACCGCAACTGGATTTATGTGCCACGGTATACCTCGATGGAGGAAAACGACCGGTAGGGGTAAGTTGTTCCACGACCTTAGCAGTATGATCTCGGAAACCCGATCATCCATTAAACCCGAGTACGATTGATCCAATCAACCTTGTACAAAACCGATCTATCTCATAGAATGACCACCAAAACAGCAATTAGATCACATCTAACGCTAACTACATATCACATATGTGCAAATCTCGGGCCTGAAACCAGAAGCTACCGCTCTGATACCACTGTTGGAACGCGTAGAGATAAATGAAAACTTTTCTACGCGGTACTTCCAAGATCTAGCCGAGGTAGAAGGCCACGAGGATTACCACTAGACGCGCAGGTGCGGATTATCGATGCAGCGCGTCGATGCAGTGTAGTCCCACGATCCGATCCAGTCAATCCAATCCCACGAACGTCAAAGTGCTGAACGTACAACACTTCTGCCGGTATCCACACGTGCGAGGAGGAGTTCCGACGGCGGACTGCTAGGTCCGGTATGACGGCTGGACTGAGTAGGGTTAGGGCTCCCAATGCATGGGGTGGAGTAACGTGCCCGCTGGGTAACCTGCGCCCCTCTTTATATAGTGAATGGTAGTGGGCTTCACAACACTTGTGGCCCATTCCCTCTGTGAGTCCGACTCACAAACTCAGTCAATTTCCGGTTCGGGTCCAACCCGACCAATACATTTGCTCCCGCTCTTAAGTGTGCGACCCTGTAGGCTCATGGCGACTTGGACACGATTGGAGTCCGACTCCCAATCGATCAATCGGTAGCGGCTCCTAGCAGAACATGCCGACTCTCAAGTCCCATTGAATCATGACGACATACCTTACAATGTGACTTTCATCTTAGTCCCTTTTGCCTCACGATATACCTTGTCGAACTATAGGCAATTTATCATCATCCCTTAATAGCTCAACTCTCTTCTCGGTCCGTGATATATGCTTCATCTGACTAACTCTTAGTCAGCAGACTCAGTTAACACTTAACCGAGTTGCGCATGGCAATGCTTCCGAAATCATATCACTCGAGAGGGCCCAGAGAATATCTCTCCATTCGGAGGGGCAAAATCCCATCATGATTATCCACATCACGCAGCTTGCTTCTCATTCGATCCGAACTCTCCCTTTATAACTGCCTTATCACAGAACAGCGTTTGACAGAACCTAAGTCGGTGATCGACATCTCGGATTGTGCGACAACCTCGGGTCTAAGGATTACATTAATTGAGACATGCAAATGACGACTTGCTCGTTGCATCTCAATATGGGTCAGTCCGACTTGCTAAACTCTTTAGCCAAGTTTGTGAATGTTGGAATAGCATCGCCATGCCCATGACAAGTGGAACTGAGTCATCAGCCAACACTCACATTAGTCTAGGGTGTGTGTCCAGCACAACCTTGATGACCAAGGACAATTTAGTATGAACAACATGAATACATAGTTCCACAATCGAATCACATATTCAATGACATATATCAGATGTTCAAAACAAGGACGACTTAATAACTTTATGAATACATTGGGAATTATATCATACATGATTGCCTCTAGGGCATATTCCCAACAGTCACAATGACTCCAAGAACCTCAATGGATCACCTTATTATTCTTGGGCCTCCACCAATGCGGAGTGCCACGATCCACTAGGGAACTTCGAGGGCGGTCACTGATCATGTACAAGGTTGGGACAACTCTACGACTTATTTGGAGGCTCCCAACAATATCTCGCAAGCTACCAAACTCCGAGATACCAACAAGGCCCCGAAAGCTTCCAAAGATCCGAGACAAAAACGCCCGTCTAGGGCACTCCAAGTAACCATGAGGACAATCTCAAGGGCACACCAAGAACCCAAGGGTAACAAGCTTCTCAACTTCAACTCCTTCACTCTCAAATCCCACAAGAAGTTCTCAAACCGATGCAACATATGCAATGGCAAGAACACAAGAAGTGGTCAATTCCTTCACTCTCAAATCCCACCAAATTATAAAAATGCTATGGGGGAGGAGAGAGGAAGAACAAGGAAGAACTCAGCAAATGAATCCACAAGATCTAGATCCAAAGACTTCTCTCACTAAGAGGAGAGATGGATTGATGAATAATATATCTAGATTCCCCTCTCTTTTCCCTCTACCTGAAGGCAATAATTATGGAGGAATAGAGAGAAAATAAGCTCCCAAGGTCAATAATGGTGGGAAAAAATTGCTTGAGAAGTGGGGAACCAATAGGGAAGAAGACCCCTTAAATAGGTCCCCACAAAATCTCCCCGTTGGGGAAAACTGGCCGGCCAGGTCGGCTTCTTTGCTATCCCGGCCGGGTAGGCCAGCCTAGTCTAGCCTCTCTACACCTAGGCCGGCCACCCACCCGAACTGGTTGGCCTAGGGGGGCCCCGAGGCCGGCCTCGGACCGACTAGGCCGACCTCCCAGTTTTTAGGAAAGCCTCAATACTGAAAACATTATATCTTTTGCATATGAACTCCGTTTTCAATGATCTTGGACTCGTTGAAATTGCAACAACGAGAAATACAAGATTATTCTAATAAACATAATGGTTCAACGGGGGAGGATAAAACTAAATGGCGACAGGTTTGACTATCTATAAAAGAGCAACCGGTGAAACCTCCAATATCCAAAACACAATAAGTTTTTCGTGTGAAATCCTTTTTTGATGAATTTGAGATTGTCTTGAAGAACATGAAAATATATAAGACCACACATGGAGAACACACGAATAAGAACCAAGAAAGATGATGTGAAGTATCCACAGGTTCGATCTCTCTCTGAATGGTATGATCAAGTTGCTAATATGAGAGTCCCTCTTGATAGTACGCTTATCTATCCTATAACCCGGTCTTCCAACTAATGTTATGAAACTGGTAAAATAGAAAACAAATCAAGATCATATATTTGCCTTCAACATTCCACTTGAGCAAGATGCTGATGATCTTCACCTCCTTAAGATGGAACAACTTTGTTGATTTCGCTTTTCTCGGTGAATACACATAGATTGCTCCCCATACGCCACTATGGGAGAGGCTTGGTGGTGCAGGATTTGCACTCGTTGGGAGACCCCAAGAGGAAGGTTTGATGAGCACAGCAATAAGTTTTCCCTCAAAAAGAAACCAAAGTTGAATCGACCAGTAGGAGGAAGGAGTAACTTCAGAAGGTTGATGCAGCTGAGATGGCAGGACGCACTACCGGTTCAGCAGCAACGTGGAACCTACACAACACAAACAATTCACTTTGCCCCCAATGAAGTAGTGAGGTTGTCAATCTCACCGGTTTTGCTGATAACAAATAGGTTAAATGTATGGTGTGGAAAACAGTATGAGAACAATATGAAAAAATAGTAGAAGCAGTGTGAAAACAGTGGAAGCAGTGTGAAAACAATGGAAGCAGTGGTTGTATTATGAGTATGAGAAAATGGACCGGGTTCCACAGTTCACTAGAGGTGTCTCTCCATAAAAGATAGCTAACATGCATGGTGAACAAATTACAGTTGGGAAATTGATAGATAAAGAACATGCATGAAATAAAGATTACAATGAGATTCATGCGGGCATTACAACAAGATACATCGATCGTCATCCAACTGCATCTATGACTAATAATTCACCCTTCGAATATCATCCGAACAAACGTTGGGTATTAAGTTGCAAGCAACGGATTATCGCAGTAAGCAAAGTGTGTAATGTAAACAATGTAAACGAAGTAAACATCATTGTTTTCTCCCTGATGGCAATAACACATCCTCCATCTGTCACGTTTTTGTCACTCGGGCACATATGCAAAGGAGGTACGAACCCACTATCGAGCATACATACTCCCTCTTGGACTCACTAGCATCTACTTCGACGGAGCATCTACTAACAACAGAGAGCATGCAATATCATAAATAACATACACATGAACATAACATGATAAATTAATAATCAACAGACATAACATTCAATAATCATCGGATCCCAGCAAACACAACATGTAGCATTACAAATAGATGATCTCGGTCATGTGAGGAAGCTCACGAGATCTAAACATGAGGCATAAGGTGGAGAGTACAACCATCTAGCTACTGATGTGGACCCATAGTCCAAGGATGAACTACTCACGCATCACTCCAGAGGCGGGCATGGTGGTGTAGACCCCTCTGGTGATGAATTCCCCTCCCGGCAGGGTGCCAGGGAGAGCTCCAGAACCCTCCCGATCTCGGGTTGACGATGACAGAGGCCTCAGGGTGTTTCTCGGATGGAGTGGTATCTTTCTAGGGTAGATGTATCGGGGGGAATAAATAGGCGAAAGGGCGATGGCGGTGGATACCCGAGGGGCCCACACCACCCCCAGGCGTGGCCAGGGGTGCGCCGCCCTATGGTGTGGCCCCCCTCTAGGCCTCTTCGGGACTCTGTGGAACCTTCAGGAATTCTAAGACTTCCGGGTTTCGAATTTTCCAATTCCGAGAATATTTCCAGAACAACTTTTCTGAAACTAAAAAAAGCAAAAAACATGGAACTGGCTCTATGACATCTTGTCAATAGGTTAGTCCGGAAAATCGATAAAAATGACATAAAGTGTAAGGCAAAACATGTAGCGTATGGCATGAAAACAACATGGAACATCATAAATTATAGATACGTTTATGACGTATCAACATCCCCAAGCTTAGTTCCTACTCGTCCTCGAGTAGGTAAATGATAAAAACACGTAATTTCTGAAGTGACATGCTACCAACATAAACTTGATCATCTAAATTGTAAAAGCATAAGCATAGCTGAGATCATAGAACTTAAACACAAGCATGACAATTATAATTCTAACAATAAAGCATAGCAATCACCTTGCATCATGAGAAGTGACAAAAATAAAAGATCATTAATAATAGTGCACCCGAAAGCTGTACGTTTGTTTCAAGCATAGAGATAACATGGCAAAGTGATATTTCTCTTGTCCTTAAGAGTGGGGCAAAACATAAATGCTAGGACACCTCCAAAGTTCATGAGGAAGACTAGAACAAATAATTTGAGAACAAGCAATAACACATCATGAATTAATTAATAATGTTTCTGGAAAAAATGCACATTGAACTCAGAATGCAACCATGCTCTCTCAACTGTGCATAAAGTTAGAAGATGGAAACTCAACATAAAAGTAAAAGAAAGGCCCTTCGCGGAGGGAAGCAGGGATCACTCATGTGCTAGAGATTTTTATTTTATGAAACGAAGGAATAAAATGGTTGACACTCCTCCCAACCTTTCTTACACAAACCATGCTAACTGAATCCTCGGGTGCCTGCCAACAATCACATACCATGGAGGAGTGTCTAATTTTGAGAGAGGTGTATTCTTATGTCAACGAATAGTAAAAATGAAAATACAGTACGTCACAAGCCAAATATACTTCATAAGAGCGGCTCCCATAGAAGTACACATCTGGGTAGAAGGTCATCCCTCTTTCTATTTTGTTTACACAATTATGCTTTGACTAGATAAATCAGGGGCAAAAATAGTGAAGAGAATTTGTTGTATTACTTTGGGGCTGGGCACTCCGCTGCCAGCTCTTCTATCAATTGGATAAGCGGATGAAGCCACTAGTCCAGGGTGTGAAAGTCCAATCAACAAGTGAGATAAAGATTCTCTATTTACGTCTTCATGAGCTAAAACAGGAGTAATTTTTTATGGTTTTACAGGTAACACATGAGAAATTTACTTTGGAGTGGCAGTTAAATATCACATGTAGGTAGGTATGGTGGACACATTTGGCAAACTTTGGTTTTTGGGAGTTGGATGCACGAGTAGAGCTCATACTCAGTACAGGTGGAGGCTAGCAAAAGACTGGGAGCGAAAATCAAGAGAGCAATAATGGTCATAATCATGCATAGCGACAAAAACATCATTAATCAAAGCATAAGTGGTACTACAAGTTCAAAAACTAAATGATCATAGATACTATAAGTGACTGGTTCGTAGTCATAAACATGGTGTGAGAATGCGCCAAGTCAACCAAATAAAACATTCAAAGGACAACACCACAAATTTATGCTTCAAATGACAAGAACAACTCATGATTCTTTCAATGGCACATTAAACACTCTCAGCTATTGGAGGCTAATCATGCTACTAAATAACCACAAGGCTTTAGAACTAAAATAACATCTGGCATGATATGAAAAAGTCTAGCCACAGTCTATACAAGCTTCTACTTGCACCGTTATAAATTCTACCTCAAGCAGCAGTTTCTTTTCCCAACAAGCACCATACAAAACATGCTTTAACAAAAACTCTCTAAATGCTACAGCAAGATTCATAGCTCTTGTTTGTTCATGTATTCACACCCGCACAAAGTTTTTCCTTTGAAATCTCACTTTTCAAGTGCTATAACGGTTGTAGCATGATGACATAAAATTAATTCTGGACTTGGAGATAGAATAAGAACTGAATATTATTGTCTCTAGGGAATATCTCCAACATGATAAAATCCGTGGAAGAAAGAAGAGTGGGCATACAATGGAGGACAATGTAATGCTATAAACCTACGGTGTTTTTTTTGTTTGTCTTGCTGATGTTTGTCTTGTTTGCTTGCCTAATTGAAGGATGTGCTAAGAATGTATCGAGGCAACAACTAAGAAACCAACTTCAATTTCATGTATTTATTCACAAGGGTTCAAAATTGCAAGAAGTGGTAAGACACCCAGAGGGATCTTAATGACGGAAATAATGGTTCGGATGGTCCATTGCAGGATGTCACCTCCTCGAAGGGATGCCCAATCAGCAAAAAAAAATGGAAAATCCTACAAGTATGTTGCCTACTGTTCAGCTTCGGTGCATGAAACCATTCACAAGTTCCTCGCTGAGGTCACATCTCTCTCGAAGCAAAACACAATCACATTCAAAGAAATTTGTTCGTCGTTCATGGAAAAGTGCGTCGCGAAATTCACGCTTGAGAAAGAGAGGACTGAAGCTGCCAAAATGGAATCTCAAGCGTCTCTTATCGTTGTCGACACAACAAGCATGGTCAAAACGATTAAAGAGGACGTCGTGAACTTAACTGCCAACCTCTCGTCCATGACACCGACGGCGAGGGTTTGGCGCGTGTGTTGGATCATGTTACTACGCTATAACTGGCGTGGATCTTAAATATCACATTTATTTCATAATTGTGATTCATGTTACTATGCTATAACTAGCATGGATCCTAAGTATGAGATTTAGAGTAAAACTCATACCCACGTTAGTGACATGAATAAAGTTTACAAACCCTAGGCTTGCTTTTTCAGACTAATTTGTTGTATGCTTGATGACCGTGTTTTTCTGATCATGGACATAGTTTATGTCAGCATCCATGGATAGTATATTATTGTAAGGGAACAATATGGCTAGGTATACCCTCGTAGTTGATATCCTAAGTTCCATTGCGATATCTTTTGTCCTTAGTGACATACCACAGCACGGTTATACTACGACATGTCATTTGACCATGAGGCTATCGGGGTTGTACATTTTGGAGGTTTTACTTTGGTACTATCAAGTTTCACAACATAAATTGGGTGAAAAAAATGGTAGCCAGTGGGTAATTCTAAATGAGTATACTACCTCAATGTTCTGAGATATAAATTACTCCTCTGTAAAAGGAGAGATACAACCTTGGCCCACTCGGTATTCATGATATCCATATGTTCTCAAGACAATGCATGATGATGATACATCATGTGGGATATCATAATATAGTAATGAGTAAAACGAAGCTTACCAGTTAATGAGATATGCAAAGGCATAGTGAACCCGAGATATTTCCACGACAATACCGAAATCCATAATCTCGGGTAAGTTCGGTATCGGAAGTAATGGCAATATTGTATAATAACCAACAGGTTCAATAGAGTGTCTTTCGCATAGTGAGTAGGGTTCAATATGGAGCCCATGTCTCCGCTATTGATAATTGAGATGGAAATATTTTCCAATATCATGTCCACACACTATCGAACCTGTAGGGGTAACACACTTAAGTTAGGTTTGTATTATGTGTATACTGGTAGGTCCATATCAACAAGGAGTATCATCGGAACGATGTTTCCGCGTGATAGGTATGTTGTATATATTAGAGAGAAATTATAAGGAGAGCATTGGATGTCAATGAGTAATAGAAACCGTTTCTATTACTATCGAAATTTACTCCGGAGAATTTCTGAGAGAGAAAGTTTAGTTGCACGCTTTCGACAGAATGTGCGGGTAGACATGAGATGTCCCGATATAATGGAAATATGTTTCTGACATTATTAGATAAGGTCGATGATTTTACCTATAGAGTTCATGGGGTTCAGGAAGACTTTTGGGCAAAAAACGACAAGTAGGGGAAGTGCAAGAGGGGCAGAATTGCCCCCATGGCCGCACCCTTCATTGGGTGGCTGGTGGGACCAAGGGCCTCAACCATAGCCACACCACCTCCCCCTCCACCTTCCTATTTGGTTTCGAAGAGAAAAGGAAAATCGAAGGGAAAATGAAGGGGAGAGGAGAAGAGGGAAAGTACTCTCCCCTCCCCCACAAGGAAAGGACTCCTAGTAGGAGTCCAACTAGGAGTCCAATCCGAGTTTTGCGAGGGGCCAACGCCTTCAGCCCTTGTAGGGTGCGTATTGAGGGACTCCTCCCCCCACCCACCCCAAGGAAAGTCCCTCACCACCTCCACCTATTTAAAGAATCACAACCCCATGATATTTCACACATCAGTTGGGCTCGTGCCTTCTCTCTCTATTGGATTAGAGCCTCTAATTAGAACATCCAATTACAACCCCTCTAATGAATTAGAGCTTATTCTAATTGGAATTTTGAGGTGTAATCTCTGAATTAGATCTAGATTCTAATTGATCTTTCTCTCTCTCATGTGTTGAAAACTCCACCTTCTTATACACCTGTAGTGCTAAGTCGTAAATGGCGAAACTTTATAGAACTGGATCCGACGTATGTGTGCGAGATCTTAGAGGGGTGACACGCGAGACTCTCACTCTGTTGGATCAAGGTGTTGGATATGGGGAGTTGGCAACATCCTCACCCACAGGCTTCATCGACATCTCTTTCTCGACTACGGTGTTGGTAAACAATCTCGAGCTAGATCATGGAATTAATATTCACTTGTATCTTCATAGATAATCTTGGCGGTTGCGTAGCATGCATGGCGTAAATTTTAAATTTCCGTACACGCAACCCAGTAGAGCGATCTATCAACATCGCATCTTGCGTGAAGCGGATCTTCTACTGCCGAAGTCAACAACCGAGGAGAGCACACTAGAGACGATGTTGCAAGCAGAAGCACCACGGACTGTGTCGGAGGATACAATACCAGAGGCGAGGGAGGAGGCAACGTTGGACATTTGATTTCTATGTTTTTAATATGTGATCGTCCGTCTTGGTGGTGCTTTTGAGACGGACTTGAATTCAACCGTGATTTTGCTAAATTTGATCAAAAATTGTATTAGAAACAACTATTGGGGGTCGTGGCTAGGATAGTCGGTCCTAAGAGCATCTCCTATAAAATCGGACCCTTAAAACCCGTATAAGTGGAATTAGAAAATGATTTTAAGGGCTAAACATCACCCGGGAAGAACATATACCGTAAAATTAAACTGCAAACCCGAACATCATCCCAACATACATTCCCAATTCCTTCTGCCAAATCACGCGTCTTCGTGGCCGAATCCACTACTCCACCGTGATGGCTCCGCTCGACCCATCCAATATATACTATTCCCTCTATATCGAAATGTAAGATGTTCTAGCTTTTTCTAGAAAAAATATATCTAGACATGTTTTAGTGTAAGAGCATCTTCAATAGGCGGTGCAACCGTAAAATTGCCTAACTTTTACATCACCTGTGACCAAAATTCCTCTCCAACAGCTGCCCGTGATGTAAATTTGGGGAAGGGGGGGTTTAAGACAGGATGTAAAACTTGGCACAGGTGATCCAAATATACATCACCTGGGTGGTGATGTAAAAGCTACAAGCCTCCACGCGTGTCCAACTGCTGATCGGAAGAGTCATGTGGCCGCATGTCCCTCTGCCGTCGGCCGATTCTCTTTCCCGAACCCGTCGCCGCCGTGACCCTGCCGCCACCCCGATCCCGCCCCGACCGGGATTAATACATGAACTTGATGAATTATGTAATAATTGTATGGTTGTGGACTTTTTATTGCTCTTTTTACCATGTTTTATATTCATATGAGTATTGTGTTCATATGGTTTTTGCGCTATTTTACATCACCTACTGGGTAACTGGTGACCTAAAATACATCACGTGTTGGAGGTGCACACTTCCGGCGTCCTATAAATCACGTTTTTTGCGATGTATATTTTACATCACCATGTTTTTAGCCGCTATTTTAAAGCACTCGTTGGAGATGCTTTAAGATTCACGTGAATCTACACACTAGGACATGTATAAATACGTGTTGTCTGAAAAACGCTAAATTATTTTATATTTTGATACATAGGGAGGGAGTAGATAGGCACAAAAATTGAGCTAGTTGTTCCTTCAATTGATCGATCCATCCAGTAATCCTTCCATCTAGATTGAGCTAGCTAGCTACTTCCTCCGCTAGAAAATACATGATTTCCAGAGCTAATTGTGCGACAACATTTACCGGCCCTTCCAATAACATACGCCTGGATCTACTCGACGAGCGTAGATGGAAGTGCCTTCCGGAGCGAATAATAATCTGACCGATCATCAAAAAAAAAAGACCAACTAGGATTAGCCCTTAGAAAAAAAAAGGACCAACTAGACTAACCGTTGGTGGTTATTTTTATAGAAGAACTAGTTGAATGCCCGTGCGTTGCCACGGGTTCTCAAATTGGTTTTGTCATCACATGCATGATGGATACAATGTCTTACATACGGAATTATAAAATTCTCTTGAAATTATGGCTAATGATCATTAGAATTCATGAACACGTGTGATGAACATTTGCTCGATGATTTGTGTAGACAAAATACAGATGTTGTATTATTACGTTTGATTTACTAAACATAAATAAATATGCTAAGATCCCCAATGCATAGAGTGATCTGTTGATGAACTTTTCCCCTCCTTGTACTTCATTTAGCAAAGTGCTCACTTCCAACAAGATCAACCAACCACAAGGTAGTCTTTTGTGTTTTATTATCGACAATAAATCTGCATCAAGAAAAATATGGTATACACTTTTAGCTAAAATGGCAACGGTCCAAACCTACAGTATCTTTCTTAGCTGTTGGCAAAAATACATTAGAGGAATTTAGAATGCTAAAGAAAACTACTGGTTGTAATGTGCGTTCTTAGTTGGTGATTTACCAGGAGCATCTTTCTTTCAAGGAAAAGAAAGCTTTCAAAGAAAAGCCAACGTAGATAATTTTACATTGCAATGTTGTAGTGATCACTTAATATACAAGCAGCTAAAGGATGAATTTTTATATTTGCTTGTAAACTTCTATATGAGGATTCTCAACTTTTATATTTGCTTCTCAACTTTTGCATGAACAATATTATATTGAAAGGACTTTCAAAAACGTTTCCCCCGATCCCCCCTCCCGGTCCCCTCCTCCTCGCCATTGCCCAAGGGCACCGCCAGGAGAAGCCTTCTCTCGCTCTCGCTAGGCGGTGGTGGAGCGGGCGCTGCTGTCGGGGGGAGCTCAGCGCTTCTCGGAGGGCGCAGCGGCGTTATCGCTCAGCGGCAGCGTGGCGGCTCCGTGGTCCGGCGTTAATAAAATAATGTATAGAATGGCTAAAATCACTTCATAACCTGACTCGATATAAATATCCCTTTTTGTTATTCTTATTCATACTTACAGAGATTAGCTAACTCAATGTCACAAGTTCAATTGCAGTTTTCCAAAGGTATACATGGATTACATCTGTGCTTTTAGGCAAAAATACGGTGTCTGCCAAGTATTACAATAGTTTCTGGGAGAGAAATCCAATTATGGAGAAAACAGCAACAAGCATATGAGAACTTAGACAAAATGAGTAGAAGGTTGAGTAAAAGAAAAGTTCATTGCTCTGCAGATACAGTACAATTACGGATTCCTTCTCCTTCCCGCGTCAGAACTGAAATGAAGCAATGCATAACTTATATTTTTCCGCAGCCCGTACTTTATATAAGATCCAGCTATGGCTGAGCCTTGCAATATGTGTCTTTCTTAACACCTGTACTTGAAACTAAAGGTCACCGGACCAATTCTACAACCCAATACTGGAACTCAAGCAATTAGGCCATTCTTCAGCAGTCAAACCCAGTGGATCCTCAACAGGCAAGGCAACAGCCGACTAACCTGCTTTTCACCGACCAGAAAAATGCAAATGCGCGCCAACTAATACTCCATCCAACCCGTTCCAGAACATCGACAAAACGAACTGAAACTAAATTGGTCAAATTATATACCTCAGCATGCGTACCAAGGCTGACATAATCTCCATCCAACCCGTTCCGGAAGAAAATCTCCATTCAATATAGCAGATCTGGAAAAGTGCAGCGTGAAACTTGTGGTGTTTGCAGGAAGAAATATTATAGAAGATATTCGCGACTGGTCACGCTGATTAGCTGGATCACACTATACTAAAGAAGAAACTGAAATACTAATCCAATGCGGCAGTCCCGTAGTCTCTTAGTACAGTAATATCAAAACTAAGAGGCGTCTTACGCATAAGCAAACATAAGCTAGCTGTGAGCAGGCAGGGCAAGTACTACTTATTTCCACGGATCATACACAGAAGGGCGGCGTAAGATAAGCAGGAAATCAAATTACCTGATTCGGCTCCAGCAAATCCGTGGCGTTGGTCTAGGATGCAACTTACTGTACTTGTGTACTTGGTTGCCATGGCGTCGTTCAGGGCCTTGTTATTAGCCAAACTCGGCTGGGGCTGCGTGGAGCTGGGGCGGCGTGGAGCTGTGGCGTCGATTCCTTCCCGCCGTCGGGGTGAGTGGATCCTGCCGGCGATGGGATGAGGGGAGGCGGGTAGCCACAGGCCACGGGCCGTGCGCGCGGGGCAGCGTCGTGTGGCGTTGGACTGGACAACGTCGAGCACGAATGTGCGGATCTCGATCTTGGGTCCTTGGCCTTGATCTTCTCGGAGACGGCGGCATGTAATTTGTAATGATCGATCGTTAATTATGGAGAAGAACTGGCAGAAAACCCGAAAAAACGACGGGAGATCAGGCGGCGACAAACATCTGGACTTAATCTAAAGGCGGCGGTGAACACCTTACCCCCGTTCTCCATGATGTAGGTCAGCATCAGGCACCTGCCGCAACCACCCCTGCAAAATCACAACAAACCAGTCCACCTAAATCTCGTATCCTATCATCAGGAGGAATCAAATAAAATACCCACCCCAAATCTCATCCGATTGACCGACGAATCATGGGTCTCACTCATTGGGGGAGATTCGTGTGAGGTAGGGAGGAGAGGGTGCCTCATTGGAGTGTCGAGGCAGGAGTGGGGAGGCACTTGCATCGAACTCGATGTAGGGGAAGGAGAGAGTCGGGCGGACGAAGCGTCGGCGACTCGGTGGCATGGAAGCGGCGAGCTAGGAAAAAGGGAAACACGGACTTTTGACTGAGGCCGATTGATTTGCGCTGATTCTGAGCATGTAATCAACATTGATTGGGGTTGATCTGTTTCCGCTGATTGTGAGCATGTAATTACTGCAGATTGGTCGTTTGTTTGGAATAGAACAGTTCGAAAAAAAAGCAATGCGGGACGGGAGTTGGACGAAAGACGACGTATCGCTCGTTGAGGGAGAAGACGGAACAAAACGCATCTTTTAAGTAGTAGAGATAGAGATTTCAGAAATTCGCTTCCAATGAGATTCAAACTTTGGTTGTTTAGCAATTTAGCTCTGCCCTGTTCTTATAATCTGACCTATCACATTTAGGGTTTGCCACTAGGGCTTTGCCCGTTCTTATAATCTGACCGATCACATTTCGGGTTTAGGGTTAATGGGGTTTGGTCAGCCCAGGGCTTTGGTGGAGGGGCACGCGAGTAAATTACAAAACCATACGTCGTTTGGGGCAGGTATTACGGGTCAATGCTATTCTTGGAAACATTTGCATGTTAGTACCATCTATGTGACTAACGATAACATATCTCATAGATTTCTATCTAACTGCATTTTAACAACCGCGCTGACGAATGGAACCCACATGTCAGGGACTAGACAGCACACGTGGAGTGTGAGATGACATGGCCATGGGCCCACCTGTCAGCCCTCATTTTTGTTAAAAAAAAACTTTCAAAAAAATCCAGAAAAAATCACAGGCAAACATGAGTATGTTTTTTACACACTTGTAAATTTTCGTAACGAAATGACATTTTGGCTGTCCTGTAAAAAAGACAAAATCACAGATCTACATTCAAATTTTTGGACATTCCTGTCAGAAATTGGTCTTTTTTACATAGGGCAGCCAAAATATCAGTTCGTTCCGAAAATTCACACGAGTGTAAAAAACATACTCATATTTGCCTGTGATTGTTTTGGGATTTTTTTGAAAAGATTTTGTGTTTTTTCTATTTTCCCGAAACTAACAAGAGCATATGCCCGGGCTCCAATATGAATTTCTGATATTATATTATGTATATATTTTTTTGCCATAGTACATATAAAATAGCTTCATAGTATTTATTTCCTGTACTATAGTATAAAAACTATAAAATACTATGTACAATGTATATGTATAGTACGATCCGTTAGTTTCGAGAAAATAAAAAAAATACAAAGATATTTCAAGAAAAATCCGAAAAAAATCACAAGCAAACATGAGTATGTTTTTTTTTTACATTCGTGCGAATTTTCATAACCAAATGACATTTTGGCTTCCCTATGAAAAAAGAAAATTTTCTGACAGATCTAGGTGCGTTGCCTAGTAAGCCCTGACAGGTCGGCCCTATGGCCACATCATTTCACACTCCACGTGTGCTGCCTAGTCAGATCTGACAGGTGGGTTAAAATGCAATTAGACAGAAATCAGTACGATATGTTGTCGTTAGTCACAGAGATGCAAAAAAATTCAAAATGGGAAATGAGGTATGTTTTTGTAATTTTCTCCGGGCACGCCGATGGCAATGCATCGGATGCTCATCGTCCGTCCACTGACCTGTTTTGCCCGGTGCCACCGGCGTGCGTCGGGTGAGGAGCCAGAGACCCAGGCTGCACAGCACAGCGCAGACAGCAGCAATCCCAACAACCGCTTCCCAAACGCAACCAGACACAAAAGAGAAAGGAAAAAAGCAGCTGAACCCTACTTCACCCACTGCACTGCACCGCACCGCTCCCACCTCCTCCACACCCCGCCACGCCATGCGCGCAGCGAGCGGGAAAAATGGCGCGACGAGACATCGCATGTGCACGCTGGGACCCGCGCTGCAGGCGTCACCCCCTTCTTTACTTTACAGCTGGGAATGCCGTCCCCACTCCCATCCCCTCCACAAATCTTCGCTTCAACTTTGAAATTGTAGCAGCGTAGCTTGCCAGGCTCCGGTCACAAAGTTCTCAAAAATATTGCTCGATTCAAGCAGCGCACTCGTAAATTCAATTTCATTCCTAGCATTGCATCCGTATCAAATCGCAAAACATACAGTACAAAAACTCTAACAAACAGTTTCTTCATTACTGCAATGGTTTTATTACCACAATGGTTCATTCCTTCATGGCATAAAAAAAGCTTGGAAGTGGAAGAACGACATGAACACACACACAAGACACGAACTCGCCTGATTCACGATTTTCTTCTAGACTTTAAAAAGCACCTAGAAGACTAAAACTACATACTACCACTGACAGGTTAAACAAAAACACCGCCCACCAAAAATCACGAGAAGTGATCCCGAAAACAGTCTGATCGCCCACCAAAAAAACAGAGCCCAGAAGCACCAACACCACCAACTTTCTCCATCGATCTTCGCCACTACCCGCTGTACAGTTTGTGGTGGCATGCAAAACCCCAAATCTCTTCCCATTGTTGCACAACATCTGCCGGTCGGTGGGTCACCGGAGCGGGTCTGAGCGGCTGCTGGAGAGCTCCCTGCGGAGGCGCTGCGAGAAGAGCTTGCACGCGTCCATGCTCAGGTCCACGGCCGCCGCCAACGCCACGAACGCCGCCGCATCCTCCGCGCACCCGACGTGCGGCACCCCTACCTCCACCGTCGGCTTGCTGCACCGTCCTTCTCCCTGAACCGCCGCCGACATCACGAACCCCCGGTAGCTCCCGAACGGCCACAGCCTGAAGTCGCCGCTCCCGCGGGGGCTGCACCCCGGCGAGCCACTTCGCCCAAAGGGCTGCGCCGCTGTCAGATCTATGGCGAAGCGCCCGCCGCGGGAGGACGGCACGCTGGACTCCGCCACGGACACGCCCACGCCCATTCCGGTGGGGTCGGGAAGTAGGAGCTCGAACCGGTACCCGAGGCTGTCGCCTGCCGCGCCGGTGCCGCGCTCGCGCCAGCACTCCAGCCGTCCCCATGGCTTCCAAGTGCCGTCCCCGGGACGGAGCACCAGCCACGCGCCAGGGTTGGAACGGCTCACGCGGTCAGAACCCGGGGACGCCACGAACGGCGTCACCATGGAGGCCAGCGCCACCGGCGAACCCGACAGGTCGTGAACCGTCACCGACCAGCCCTTGCGCTCCTTCCCCGAGCGCTCGCGGTCGGAACCGAACGACGTCAGCCAGTTGCGCCCGCCGCTCCCTGGATCCGAGTGCATTGATCTGGATCACCAGAATTTGAATCACAACAATGCGACATTTGCATTCAGGGCAGCAGCATGAGGAGGGGAAGGAGGACTCACCGTGAACGGAGGTCGCTGTTGCTGCGGCATGAGAACTTGCAGGTGAACATGGGCTGCTTCATGCTGCCCTGCACCTGGAGCACCTGCGGGCTGCATTCGGGCTCGCCGTCGAACTCGAACACAAAGCGCGGGTCGGGCTCGGCGCGGACGGTGAGGTTGAGCTGCGCGGAGCCGGAGATGCCGGAGGCCTTGCGGCCGCGCTTGTTGATGGAGACCCAGCCGCTGTGGAAGACAACGGGCTTCCCAACCGCGCTCTTAAGGTCCAGCGGGATGACCACCTTCCCGAGCAGCCGGCCGGAGTTGACCCCGCAAGTGGTGCCCCGCCGCCCAGCGTACACGGCCACCTTGAGCCTCGCGGATCGTGTGCCGAACAGGGACGGCTTGGCGGTGACGCGGTCGAGGTCGGGCTTGGACAGGTGGAACGCGGCCGCCAGCGCGCCCGTCGCGGCGGGACCCTGCGTGCCGTCGTCGGAGGGGAGCAGCGGGGCGGCGGCGGTCTGGAGCGGCAGCTTGTTGAGGCGGATCCTGCAGTAGCAGGGCGAGGTGGTGGGGTGCACGTCGGCGCCGGCGCCGGCGGGGCGCGGCGCGACGGGCATTTTGAGCGCCAGGTTGCCGACCAGCACCCGCACGTACGGGCACGGGTCCATCTCTCACTGCGACAATGTGGTAATGTGTCTTGGATCTGTAATGGCGATGGCGGAGGAAGAAAAGGGTGGTCGTTGCGGAGAGGCGATGGGGAAGGTGTGGTGACGAGGGATCATAGGGTATAAAGCCCGCCTTTGGGAGTAGCCAGCCTGGATCCCCCTTAGCTGTGGGCGGGCCTTCTATTCCAACCCATCGAGCACCTGTATTACGCCCACCAACAGGTGGGTCCGACCTAAATGGGTCTACCAGCCATTGACAGAAGTATCATCTGGTGTCGGTGTCTCGGGATATGTGGCGTGCGGGGAGGCGTGAGACGCGAGCGAGCCGTGGCCGCACCGGATCCGGCCATGCGGTGGCGACATCTTCCGCGGTAAAAACGTACTCCACTTCCAGTTGGGCGCAATGGCCGAAGCGGTCAGGAAAAGGATGGGGTGAGATGGGAAGCCCCACGGTGTCGGTGAGCCTGGCGATGATTGTGGGACTCTTCGTAGCCCCACAGTCAGTGTACGCAGATGGGCATGCATATGAGTTTCTGCAGCGGTTTCGTGTGGTTTATGTGTTGGACAGAAATAACGGAAATGGCGAGTTCTACGGACCGAGCTCAGCTCCAGGAGCGACGGGAAAATCGCTGTCAAGAGCTGGCAGCAGTAGGAGGTCAGAGCTTTACACGAAAAGTAAGTCTATTTTATGAAAGGAATATGTCAATATTAAAGATATCAATTTACGTCCAACCTCTGCACCAACCAGCTATCGAAAGAAAACACGGACGCGCACACAACAAAGAGAAGAATAAAAATAAAAAAAATATAAAACCAAAACCCGGTCGCCGGTGATCAAACACATACTACATCAACATTCTAACCATCACCGAATACAATATCCAAACCGTAGACGAGATTTTCCAAAGACGACACCTCTAAAAAGAAAACAAAGCATCAGCATTGAAATCGTCTGAGCAAAGATCTTGACCTTTCACCCTGAAGTAAGTCTGAATCTATCAAACAATGTCTTCATCAAAACCATTGCGAGGCACAACCAATTAAGTCCAAACCCTAGGCTTTTCACCCTGAAATTTGCGACTTGGTACTCAAAGAGCACCACCACAAAAGCAGTCCACCTGTGTTGTCCCCCCTCTTACCAATGCTGATGTTGCAAGTGCCCAACACTCGATACACAGGAAGAACATGTGTCGCCATCCTTCATCACAACCACCTCTCGACCAAGACAAACCCTCGAACGAAACCACCATGCCTTTCTCCATCTTTGTTAGTTTTCTGAAAATCTATGAAGAATGTCCCATGGTACGACCAAAACGAAGATTTGTGCTTCTCCCAAAATGGTGTGCACGACCGCATCGATTCCATTCTAGATACCCAGTAGCATCTTGTGCCATTACAGTGAAAATCTTCGAGAGGAAGAACGGAACTCGGCGGCGGCCCAATCGAGAAGACCCACCGCCGCCGTGGCCCGTGTGACTACCGGCGACACGACGAGGGGAGGTGAGAGGAGGTCGGGGGAGTGAGGCCACGGGGTCGGGGGATAGGGTTAGGGTTACGTCTTCTAATGATTTCACTTCTAAAGTAAGTATATAAAGCATATCACAAATTCTCAATCCAATACAGATAGTACAAACCGTGGAGTTGAATAGATGGTCTATTTGCGGGAATATTGGTAGAATGAATCTGATAAACGGAACAATAGCGTACAGCGTGCAATGAACAGTACACGTAGTAAATTACTTGTGAACTAGTACTCCACGCAATGCAGCATGCTGTGGAGTACGGATATGGCAGTAAAATTCCATGCTCCACACAATGCGGAATCTCAAACCAAGAGGCAGACTGGATATCACATGACCTGTAGTAAAAAAAATTGAAGCAATACCGGTCGCACGCACGGGCGCGTACAAACTGGGATTCTTCGCTGTAGCACGGCACAAGGCTTTGAATTCTTCCTCTCCCTCTTTAAAGAAAACAGATGGATCGGACGGACTGACATCTCACCATTACAAAACTGCACGAGAGAGAGAGAGAGAGTGAGGGAGAAACAGCAGCAAATACGATCTTCCAGGAGTTGGAATCCAGCTGGGAACGGCTGTCACGACGGCCACGGCATGCGTTATTGTTTACTCCTGTGCAGCCGTATATATACTATATCCATTTCAAATTCGACACAAGCCTCTCTCAGATTTAGACAAAACACAAGTGGGGCCTGGGTCTTAGGTGGCCGGATGAGGCTGGCGCGTGGCGCCAGCTGAGCCGAGCTATCAGCTGCACGCCACTTGAACAATTTGTTTCTTCAATATCAGCTTATTATTATTATTATTAAAGTAGTAATTAACAAACAGAGAACAAAGTTATTCAACCTAAACAAATACTCCCTCCGATCCGAATTAATGGTCGGAGGGCTAGCCAAAGTTTTGCCTAAGCCTTGTGTGAATGTGCGACCATTAATTCGGATCGGAGGTAGTAGCGTTTTTACCTAGGTGGAATGTTTTAGAAAGGGTTATTGTATTGCCTTAAACTATTCATGAACTTCGTACGAAGAAATTAGATAGCATTCCTCTTAAGATAGACATCGAGAAGGCCCGTGACAAGATAGAGTGGCACTTTTTGCAATTTTGCATATGAAAGGTTCTGATTCTTAAGGTGCGGGTGGATTAATCATTTTGACTTTCATGAAAGCGTAGGTATTAAAATAAGGATATATGCCACAATCTTTGAACAAAAAAGTCCTAAGCTAGCGAGAAGATTTATGTACCATCCTTTTTTTTTTGAAGTGGCAGTAGGGGAGGGAGAAGACATGAATTCTTCATTTATATGTGGGCCAAACACCCGCGTACAACTTTGGAATTTATTTTTTACACGGGAGGGGAAGAGGGAAAGGAAGACCCTCTACTGATCATGGGGGAGTCTGAACAAAGAGCTAAAAACAACAGTAGAAAAAACTAACATCTCTTAAAAAGATATAAGAAAAAAAAGATAAAACAACGTACCAAAAACTGAATACTCAAAGAATATAGAAGTGCAACACTAGAGTATTCTAAACGAAAAGACGGAGTGTATCTGTCGTGGGATAATCACGGCAGACGTTACCGGGGGTAACCTGTCTTGGGGCAAATCGACTCTGATGTTTGGGAGAGGGTTTAGCTCAAGGGAAACCATGGTGATATGCGATCTAGTAGCCGGCAATCCAGTCACCGAGTCTACGATCTGAATATACTATCTCGATACTCGTGTTACAATGGATACTCGATATCTTGCAATCTCTACCTCGTAGACTCGTGTCTCTCGTGAACTCGTCGATCTAACCCTAGGGACCGGCTTATATAATCCCCGGATCCCCTGGCTTGCTATCCAAGGCGTACTCTGAATCCTACCCGGACACCACTTGCAAACCCTAAGCTTCCTTATCGGAACCCACAATCCGGACTACGAGGCCTACAATACTGGGTCTTCTAGAAGCTCACTTTCCATAAGCCGGGTCTTGCGCAGCGTCCTCTGGGCCGAGTTACTCCTTGGCGTTGGCCTACCGGTTATCATCACTCCATCAGTAGTCCCCAGAATAGCTTGGGCTTCACGGGATCCTCCTTGAAGCGCACGCTATTCCCTGCAAAAATAACAAACATACAAATTCATAGAGGCCGGGTTAAGTTGCTTTAATAAACAGCTAGGCCTAACTCCATCGGTGGTCCATATAATAACCCGGTTTCCTCTGAATCCATCTTTTACTTTTCCGGGTCAATGTCCTGATGAGAATGCCAAAGATCCGGCTTACTTCACTCGTTAATTGGTCCAGATATCGCGGGAGAGATTTGCTTCCTATCCATTCCGGATATCTCGTCCAGTACTTAACGCATATCCCAGAAAATCAGGACGGGTATCCTTATCCCGAAAATTTCGGTTCCCCCTCGTTGGCCTAGGTTTCCCCACCCGTACCTATAAATAGGTACCTAGGGGGTGACCTAACCCCAACGGTTCATTCCTTTCGTCTTCTTCCTCCTCACCAGTGCTTCCTCATCCGAGCCCACGGAGCGCCACCACGGAGACCTCGCTCACGCCGCCGGAGCAAAGCCGCCGCCAGCTGCGTTCCTCCACGGTTCGCCCTGCGCCGCCGCCAGTCTCCGCCGCCGCATCCTCGACCTGCCCGCCGGGAGTCGCAAAGGGACACCAAGACTGCGCCATCTGCCGCCGTCGCGCCCTTCTCCAATCCACACCGGTAAAGTCCTCACTTCCATTGATCTAGCTTCCAATTGCCCCGTTTGACCCAGATTGGATCTAGGTCCGCCCGCGGGCCATTTCTTGCTTCACGCCGGATTAGGTCGCGTAGCTCCATCCTAGCATGTCCAATCGCTTAACAGATGACCACACATCACTCCCCTATCGCTTTTAATCATTAATTTCACGACGAAATCATCCACAAATTTTCCAATCTGGATGCAGTTCGCCCAAACTTCCGCGGCTGCTCTTGATACCCGGAAAATCCACCACTTCCGGTTCTTTTACTTGCACTAGATACATAGGCAATCAATCTTTTCTCATAACGGCATGTCGATACGTAGATATCCCATAATTTTTGCACTGCTCATCAATACCCGGATAGTTTGTAATTTTCACTCTGCCCAGTGATACCCGGACAACTCATAGTTTCCATGCCTCTTACTGATACTGCTTGTGAATACTCGGATAGCTCATGATTTCCGAGTCTTAATGTTTCGTGCATTTTTGCTTTGTATTTTGCAGACTGAACCAATGGCTCCTAGGAACAAACGGAAGCAGCCGGCAAAAACAAGGACGACCCAGTCCATATCTGCCAATTGGGCGCGGTCTTCCGTGACCCAGGCCAAGCTGGAAGAACTGGCCGAGTCAGGCATCCTCCCTCCTCAGAAGGAGATTCATTGGAGGGTTCCGGGTGACGAGACCCGGCCTACCCCCAATGCCGACGAGGTAATATGCTTTGTCGAGCACGTGATCCGGGGGTTTCGCCCCCCGGGTCACTCTTTCTTCCGTGAAGTCCTCCGCCATTATGGCCTCCGGGTGTTCGACATAGGGACTAACTCTATGTTGAACATAACCCACTTTATAGTCCTCTGTGAATCTTACTTGTGCATCCCGCCAAATTTGGCTTTATTTATCGAGCTCTTCCAATGCAAACCGTGCCGCGAAAGCGGTGACGGGGCCCTTTTGGCCTGTGGCGGGGTTTCCATCCAACGCCGCAAAAATTCTCCCATGCCGACTCTAAACCTAAACTCACACGTTAAGCATTGGCAGCTGTCCTTCTTTTACTGCCGGGATACCTCCCCACCCGGCGAGAGGAAGTTGCCGGGTTATTCGGAGGGTCTCTTAGATCTGTCCGATACTTTTAATGCTTTCCCCCTGAGTCGGACAGGGAAGCCATCCAGCCCCACCTCGCCAAAATAGCCGTTCTTTTCGCCCACGGTCTCGCTGGGCTCAACCTAGTTAAGACTTGGGTAGATCTCCGCATTCAGCCCAATTCTATCCGCTCAAAGCTGATGTGCGAATACTCGGGGCACGTTACGGACGCGCTCCGTTACTCCTCGAAGAACTATCTGGCTGGTGACACCAACAAGACCATCAAGAGCTTCCTGACTGAGAAGCTGGAGGTGATCAAGAATGTAGCCGGGTTAGCGCCGTTCACCCGGGATAACCCAGCTCCAGCAGTAAAATCCGATACTTATACACTTATTCTCGTACTTTGACTTGATACAACTACTAACTCCCATTTTCATGCTTTTATCTCAGGCCGACAATGTCTTCTGGAGCATTGAGACCCCTCCCAACTCCGAGAACCCGGAGGAAGAAGAAGAAGAATCGGCCGACACCGACGAAGGTATCACCCGGAATCCAATCACCTCAACCTTTATTACTTTGCTTTCCCATTTTTTCTCTCTTTCCAACTATATGCTTGCACCTTTCAGGGATGGATGATAAGGGTGACAAGGACGACCAGGGAGACCCGGAAGAGACCGAGAGCGACAGAAGCGAGATTGAGCCGGAAGTCGAGGTCGGAACCAAGAGGAAAACCCGCGGGATCGTCTTCAAGGTTCCCTACTCTTCCATGTCCTCCAAACCCTACTCTTTTGACAATATGTGCGAACTTAACCGACAGTTATCAAATTCACCACACTTGAAGGATCCGCCTCCGACCAAGCGCAGAGTAACCCGGAATTCCCCGGGCGGGGATCCCCTCAACCCGGGTATTCCTACGTCCCCGGCTCGTCGTACTTGTATTTCTCCATCTCATCCCATCAACTCACCTCGAAAACACCCTTCCCCCAATCATCCATTTGCCGGAAAGCTCCGGGTCTCACTCTCGGATTCTATGACAGCCTCATCCGCGTCCAGCAGCTCGCTTCCGGCAGATTTCGTGGTGAATGTCGGGTAAGTCATATTTCCGGCTAAGCAATACTCTAGTCCTTTTGATAACCTTCAATGTTCGTTGTTGATCTCTTCTCTTTCCTTTCCTTAGCGCCCAGGTCACGATCAGTGACCCGGATATTATGGACACGGACAACCGGGAGACGGAGGGGCCGACCGATGATATGGACGCCGCGACTGGCGGTGGTGTTGAAAACAACCAGGAGCAAGACCCCTTGGTTGACCCGGCTCGGCAGGAAGCCGGGTCTCCCAAGCCATCTGAAGAGGCTGAGGACGACGACGTCGAGATCCTGGACACAAGGATGGGCTCTCCCAATCCGGACACCCAGACAGTCCGGGTCTCGACCCCAAAGTCGGAGAAGGTTCGCCCGCCGGGTGATCAAGCTGCCGGCTCTTCCGGTGTCAGGCCCGAAGATATGACTTTTTCCCAGATGCTTGACGCCCTGCACACCTTGAGGGCTGATGAAGAAAATATCCTAGAAGCTTTGATAGCCAAACATGAGGTAAATCCGAATAACATTGCCTGTATCCTTGTCTAGTCCCCAAGTTCCAAGTGAACTTATTGATAATTTGGTTGGAACTTCGTAGTATATCCGACTGGTAGCTTGCTTTTTATCCGGCTAATCCTTCCTTGTGTCTCCACGCAGGCCTTCGTGACCCACTCTGAGAAAGCATTGGCGAAGGCCACCAAGATCCTCGAGAAGGAGGCGACTCTGCGTGAGTCGGCTGAAGCTGATGCTAAGAGGAGCGAGAAGATCACAAGGAAATATAGAAGGAGGGCTCATGCAGCAGAAGATGAACTGACCAAGCTTTCCGTTCAAATTGCCGACACATATCGTGCTTTGACCGGTACGATTCCTAACTTGATAATTATAACCCGGATTCTCATTCTGATAAATAGTCGGATTTCCTTACTCGCTACTTTTTCCTATTTTCTGCAGGTCCGGATGATGTAACCCCGGACGAAGATGATATCGCCAAGCTGAAAACCATCAAGAGCACTATCCGGCAGCTCTGCGCCGGAACCAAATGGATCCTTCAGGATCTGAAGTGGCCGGGTGTCGGGCATGGCAACCTGAAGACGCTGCTTGACGCGTGCTCCACTATCCCCGAGTGGATTGAGCACTGGAGACGCTCGTCCTGCCGGGTTGGAGTAACCCGGGGGCTTGCACTGGCTAAGGCATATTTTCCCAAACTCGAGCCAGCCAAGCTTGTAGGCAGGTTTCCAGAGTTCAACCACGACGGGTCCAAGTTCTCAGTGAAGAATTTCAAAGCTATCCAGAAGGAGGTTCGTCACTCAGTCAGTGTGATTGCCGATGGCTTGGATGTCAGTTCAATTACCCCCGCATATGATGCTGATGACAAGGCGATTAAGTCGGATCTTCCCAAGCCATACGACATGCTGGCCCGATGGAAGGCGGAGGCTGCCCAGGCGAGAGAAGAGGCCGCGAAGAAGAAGGCTGAGGCCGATTCTGCGCCTGCTACCTCCACGCCAGTCGTCCCTCCTCCCGCACGGGCCGACACTACTGCTGACCCGGGTGCTGCCGCCACCAAGAATGCTGAAGACCAAGGCGAGGAGCAAGACCCGGCTACCAAGGGCAAGGGCAAGATGGACGACTCGGCCCGAGATGCCGAGTGAAATTTTTATCGGCGACCGCCTTAGGCATATTATCCGGCCGATGGGCCTTTTTAAAACAATTATTCTTTTGATGGCGCGCCTGTGCGCTTTATGATACTACTATCGTGGCTTGTAATGCACTTTAATACCTTAATATATTTCGTGGCCCTTCTGGCCTTTTGCTTGAGTTTGATATTTCTTAGCTTTGAGCTTTTTCGTCCTTGATTTTCTGACTTTCTACTATGATTCCTATTGTGAGACTCGGTTTCCGGGTCTCGTGGGTTTTGACTAGTGGACTTTTTTCTAAGTCCCCAAGACTCGGATTTTTGGGTTTTTGAGCTGAATAGCTAGATAATTTGTTTCTGTTTTCAAATTCCCGAGTCCTCAAGGCCCGAAATTCCGAGTCTGGGGTATTGGGTCTTTCAAAAGGAACAAATTGTTACGTGCTACGCCCAAAACCTAGAGCCGTTTCACATAGGTTTTGAAGTTATGCTTAATAAACTTTGAGTTTCCGGTTGTTAACCTTGTACTCTGCATAACTTGTGGTTTAGATGACCCTTTTGACTCTCTTGTATTGTAAGCCGGCTTTCGCGTGGATAATCATGTTGCTATAGCTGTACGAAGACAGGGTCAGGCAAGTCCCATTGGGCATCATGACTGATTGAAATCATACGCTAGCGAATCATGCCACTTTAGTGCGAGTCACATCGAGCTTAAGTAAGAAGAGTCAAGAAAGTTTGGCTCCTTTGTCCGGTTATAAGCTTGCAGCCGTACTTGTTTGCAAGTAATCGGCCCTTATAACTCATAGGCATCATGGCCGGGTCTTTGAGTTTGTAACTGTGCTATTCAAGCAATCAGCCCCCAAGACCTAAATATATGCAATTTACTAAAGAAACTAATGTACTAAGAACAATAAATAATACTTACCTGGAAAAAGAAATAAACATAACAGAGATAAAAAAACTTAATAAAAAACACATAAAAAGGAAAGAGTATATTGTGTAACCATCTCTTTATTGATATGAGAAAAGTTAGGTCAGCAAGCCGCCTCATTAAAAACCCTCCAGTCCCCTTAGGTACCCTGGATAGGAAAAGAGTGTGTCTGAAACCTGCTGCCTGTTACATCGTGTAATTTCACTTGTAAATCTAGTCTAGACTAGGTGTAGTAGGGACGCAGCTGAGCTAAGTTCCAAGGTCTTTCTCTCTCTTGCATAGATGAAGTGGTGTGAGCGGTGTCATTAACCGTAGCCGACTCTTCCCTTGCATCTACCAAGTAATATGATCCATTGTGCAGATTCCGGCTTATGATGAACGGTCCCTCCCATGGTGGGGATAACTTGTGTTTTCCTTCCTTTGACTGTACTAGGCGCAGAACCAGGTCTCCTTCCTGGAAGACCCGGGTTTTGACTCTCCGTCTATGATATCTCCTCAAATCCTGCTGGTATATAGCTGATCTCTCCAAAGCTTGTTCCCTGTGTTCTTCTAACATATCCACGGCGTCCTGCCGGGTCTTCTCGTTTTCCACCTCGACGTAAGCCGATACTCGAGGCGAGTCATGGATGATATCACTCGGCAACACCGCTTCTGCACCATAAACCATGAAAAACGGTGTCATCTGAGTAGATCTGTTAGGTGTGGTGTTGATACCCCAAACCACTGAAGGTAACTCCTCAACCCATGCTCCAGCAGCTCTGATACATGGGACTCGCAATCGTGGCTTTAATCCACGAAGTAACTCCTGGTTTGCCCTCTCCACTTGTCCATTGGCTTGTGGATGAGCTACGGAAGCTATGTCAAGCCGGATTCCGTTATTACCACAGAATTTCTCCATCTCGCCAAGGGACATGTTGGTTCCATTGTCGGTAATTATACTGTGAGGATACCCGAACCGGTAGATAATCCTTTTCAGGAACTTAACTGCCGTAATCGCTTCACAATTGGTAACTGGCATGACTTCAACCCACTTGGTAAATTTATCTATAGCCACCAGGAGATGTGTCTTTTTGCAAGGTGACATGTGAAAGGGACCAACCATGTCCATACCCCAAACGGCGAAAGGCCAGGTCAAAGGAATTGTTTGCAACTCCATAGCCGGCACATGGATTTGGCGGGCGTACCTTTGGCATCCGTCGCACCTTGCCACCAAGCGTTCCGCATCTGCTAAAGTTGTGAGCCAGAAGAAACCGTGCCTATATGCTTTGGCCACGAGGGACCTTGTAGATGCGTGATGCCCACAGTCGCCTTCGTGGATTTCCTTCAGGATTTGCCGGCCTTCTTCTGGTGCTACACAGCGCAAAAATACTCCTGCGGCACTCCTTTTATATAACTCCCCATTGATGATAGAATAGCCTTTTGCTCGCCTCAGAATTTGCCTTGCTAGTATGTCTTGCTGTGGTAATTCGCCCCGTGATAGGTAAGCCAGAAACGGCTCTGTCCACTCGGGAACAGTGCGTATTGTGGCCACGAGCTCCAAATCCGGGTCTTTGTTAGCCAGTTCTTCCTCAGACTCGGTTTTAACTGATGGCCGCCATAACTCATCCAGGAACACATTGGGTGGAACCGGCTCTCTGCGCGAGCCGAGTCTGGCAAGTGTATCTGCCGCCTCGTTTTTTCTTCTGTCTACATGCTCCACCTCATACCCGGAAAAGCACCCGGCAACCCGGTCCACCTCTCTGCGGTATGCTGCCATAGTTGCATCTTTTCTATCCCAAGTTCCCGAGACCTGCTGTACCACAAGGTCCGAGTCCCCATAGCATCGTATCCTATTAATGTTCATCTCCTTGGCTATCTTCAATCCATGTAATAATGCCTCATACTCGGCCACGTTGTTGGAACAATCAAAGTGAATCTGCAATACGTAGCTCAATTTGTCTCCTTTAGGTGATGTGAGTACCACTCCAGCTCCTGATCCCTCGTACTGCTTGGAGCCATCAAAGTGCATTATCCAAGACTCGGAACTTGGAGTCATTGTGGGCATGCCCGTGTGAGTCCAATCGTTAATGAAATCAACTAGAGCTTGAGATTTGATTGCTGACCTGGGCTCGTAGTTGATGTGATAATCTCCCATCTCGATCGCCCACTTGGCTATTCTTCCTATTGCATCCGAGTTTCTGATGATATCCGACATTGGTATAGAGCTAACCACTGTTATGGGGTGTTCCTGAAAATACGGTTTCAATTTCCGGCTGGCCATGAAGACCCCGAAAACCAACTTCTGCCAATGCGGGTAGCGCTGCTTTGCTTCTGATAACACCTCACTGACGTAATAAACCGGCCTCTGGACCGGGTGATCTTTTCCATCCTCCTTGCGCTCAACGACAACCACTGCGCTAACCGCCCGGGGGCCCGCTACAACGTATAGTAACATGGGCTCTTTAGGACCCGGAGCTGCTAGGACTGGTGCCTCAGATAGTTGCTTTTTTAGTGCCTCGAATGCCTCATCCGCCTCTTGGTACCAAACGAATTTATCAGATTTCCTCAAGAGCCGGTACAAGGGTATTGCCTTCTCTCCGATTCTTGATATAAACCGGCTCAGTGCTTCTACGCACCCCGTAAGCTTCTGAACGTGCTTCAGGTTTTCCGGCTTTTTCAGACTCTGGATCGCTTTGATTTTATCCGGGTTTGCTTCAATTCCTCTCTCGGAAACAATGAAACCGAGTAACTTCCCTGCTGGAACTCCAAATACACACTTTGTCGGGTTAAGTTTCATCAGGTATCTTCTCATGTTCTTGAATGTTTCCTTCAGATCATCAATAAATTTCTCTGCCTTTCTGGTCTTGATCGCCACGTCATCCACATAAGCATGAACGTCGCGTCCAATTTGGTCCTCAAAGCACTTCTGAATGCACCGCTGATAGGTTGCGACGGCGTTCTTCAATCCAAAGGTCATGGTTTTGTAACAAAAGGCTCCAAAAGGGGTTATGAACGATGTTTTCTCCCAGTCTTCCTTCTTGAGCTTGATCCGATGATACCCGGAATATGCATCCAGGAAGCATAATAGGTCACTTCCAGCCACTGCATCTATGATCTGATCTATCCTTGGAAGTGTAAACGGATCCTTTGGGCAATGCTTGTTGAGACTCGTATAATCAATGCACATCCTCCACTTATTGGTCTTTTTCATCACGAGAACCGGATTTGCTAGCCACTCCGGGTGAAATACTTCCATGATAAAGCCGGCCGTCAACAGCCGGGCAATTTCTTCGCCGATAGCCCTTCTTCTTTCCTCATTCATCTTTCTCAGCCCCTGCTTCACGGGCCTGGACTTGGGATCAACATGCAAACTGTTCTCTACCAGCTCTGTAGGGATACCCGGCATATCGCTACGCGTCCAAGCGAACACATCCTGATTTGAACGGATAAACTCCACAAGTGCTTTTTCCTGCTCGTCATCCAAGTTAGATCCTATAGCAAATTCCTTGGAGGGATCACCTTCGACGAAGGCCACCATCTTGGTATCTTGTTCTGCTTTGAATTTTGCTCTCTCATCCTCAGTGTTTGGCCTCTTCAGCGCTGTCCTGTCATCCGGGTCTACTTGAGACCGGTAATACTTAAGCTCCTCCTTTCTACAGGCTTGTTCCGCCATTGCCGCATCTCCTTCGTCACACTCAGCCGCTATATCCCGGCTTCCATGTATAGTGATGGTTTGTTTAGGACCCGGGATTTTTAGCTGTAGGTATACGTAACACGGCCTGGCCATGAACTTGGCGTAAGCCGGCCTCCCAAATAGCGCGTGATAAGGACTGCGCAACTTCACCACTTCGAACGTGAGCCACTCTACCCGGAAATTATCCTTTGATTCTCCGAAGGCAACCTCCAAGGTAATCTTTTCTTCAGGGCACGCTGAGTGACCCGGCACTATTCCGTGAAAAACTGTTGAACTTTTCTGTAGCTGAGACTCGTTGAGACCCATGCGTAAGAAAGTTTCCCAATATAGTATGTTGATGCTGCTTCCACCGTCCATTAAGACCTTTTTCAGTTCATAACCATTAACCTGTGGTGCAACCACCAATGCTAGCACTCTCGGGTGTTCTATTCTTTCCGGGTGATCTCTTCTGCTCCATGTTACATCCTGCTCGGACCACCTCAGGTATCTCGGGACAGCTGAGGAAACCGAGTTTACTGCCTTCTTTAGTATCTTTCTATCCTTGTTAGAAATTCCTGTGGTGTGAACATGGTATTGGCCCAATTGCTTGGGGTTGGCTTGGAAACCTCCAGCTCCTCCCTGGTTATTACCCGGATTCCCAACTCCCGGGTTGCCTGCTGGGGGTGGGCCGTTGCCCGGGTTTCCACCCGGACCCGGTCCTCCTCCCCGGCCTGCACCTCGCATAGCCTTGTTCACTTCCTCGTTCTTCCATCTCTGCAAATCCGCACATTGCTCCAATGAGTGGTTAGCTGGCCTTCCGTTCCTGCTGTGTTTCGGGCACGCCATTCTGAAGATATCCCAGTTGTTACCCGGCCTTGGTGGCCCTTGATAATTTCCTCCGTTATGATTTCCTGCGTTGAAGTTTCCTTCTGCCCTGGGCCTTGAAGACCCGGCTTCTGTGCTGGCGACAAACTCGGAATTCCCCTCGAACGGGCGCTTGTTCTGGTTGTTCCCATTGTTACCTCCATGGTTACCCGGTGTAGATCCATTGCCGGTTCTTCCATTATTGCCTGTATTTGCTTTTGCTTTCTTGTCATCAACGTCCTCTTCCGTGGTGTCCGTTGCAGCATGTTTATTGCATGCATCCATTAGTTCCCCCATTGTAACTTCTGAAGCATTCCGACTGGATTTCATGCGAGTTAATTTCTGCACTAAAGGTGTATACTTGCATGTTTTGGCTATAGCCTGCAACGCATCTTTCGGCTGAATATCTGTAGATGAATGCAATATCTCCATAACCCGGCGCACCCAGCTGCGCGCCGACTCTCCCTTCTTTTGTACACACCGTTCCAGATCGTCGATAGTAAACAACTTCCTGCATGTTCCGTGAAAGTGCTTGATAAACGCAGTTTTCAACTCACTCCACGACTTGATAGACCCTTCCGGTAAATTGTTGAACCACAACTTTGCTGCTCCTTCCGACATCATTAGATACATGAACTTGGCCTGAAGGTTTTCAGACGCGTTGCGAATCAACATAGCCATCTCATAACTACTCAACCATGTTTCAGGGTCCATAGTCGGCTCATAGTTCACTACTTTACCCGGTTCCTTGAATTTATCCGGGTAAGGCTCAGCCCTTATGTTATCCGTCAGACACTTGGGCCCAGCGAGATTAGTCGGTACTGGCCTCACCCGTGAAACATGCGATCCTGCGGGGGGTACGGCTGGACGTGGCGCTGCCGCTGGTCCATGCACCGCAGACCCGGCCGCGGCTCTCCTAGCTCTGGAACTATCCACAATAGCTTGTGCTGCTGATACTGCCGGTGCTGCTTGCATGCGAGGAGGAGGCGGCATTTGTTGCTGCTCTGCCCTCCGGCGTGCTGAACTTGTTTGCATATTGTCGGCATTGCCGTGTTGCTGGCTGATATAAGGTGTCCCATGCATTCCACTCCTGTTATCCGGGTAATTAACCTGCTGAGCCACTGCCGTATGCAACAAATCGATCGCCCGTCGGGTCTGCTCCGCATGGGGTGACTCTCTTACGGAGATCTGATTCGATGCTAACGTTGCGGCATATACATTATCCATGGGGTTATTGAAGTGACCTGGTGGTGTACGAAATCGTGATGTTGGTGGTGGTGGCGCTGTGTTGCCGACAGGGGCCCCGGTCTGCAGCGTGGGAAACCCGGCTTGCGCGTTTGCCGGCTGTCCTGCTCCGGTTGCCGGTTGATGCACAGTTTCCTGATTCACAGCCGGAATCGGCTGATCCTGGGGTGTGATGAATAGTGCGTTAGGGTTTATGACTCCTCCCATCGCCGGTAATCTTGTCTGATATCTCTGATGCACCCTGCTTGTCTCAGGTCGGAGCCGGTTCTCCAGCGCGTCTAGTTCGCGTTGGCGCGTGGCTACCCCTTGCTTTTCTGCTTCTACATCTCTTATTTGTTGCTCTAGCGCGCGGCGTGCTACCTCCAAGTCCCTGGCACGTGCCGCGGCGTTTTCCGGGGTTATCACAGTAGCTAACACTGTTGGGTCCAAGACAATATTGTTACTGAACAGGGCTGGGTGTTGCGGGTTCGAAGGACCTGCCCCGACGTCCTGTGAGCCAAGAACCCAAACATATTTGCCTGCATCTCGCTATCCGCCGCTCGGCTGGTGACTGAAACCGACTCTCCGTCAACCCGGGTCAGAACCGGATTTCCTTCAGCCGGATTTTGCTGCTGGGCCAGTGCTTGCGCCGCTCCGACCGCGGCCGTAGTCACGTTCCCCTGATTGAGGTTGGTTGCAGGGGCCGTGTAGACCGCGACCTGGCGCGCAATGCTTGGCGAAGACTCATACTCCTCCTCATCGTAGCTATCTTCCTCGTACCGGTCCTCCAGCAGGTGCAAGATAGACTCGGTATCATCCTCCCTTATGACCCGGCCACGCGGGGTCCGTGCCGGCTCCTCCGGCTGTTCCCTCTTCGTGGTGGGCTCCTCTGTTGGATCCACCGTCCCGACCGATTCTTCTCCGTCCGACTGAACGTGGGTGGCCTCTCCTGACACAGAATCAAATTCAAAATCGTCAGGGATTGAACCGAACGCACGTACCATGCCGACGAAGACATTGACCCGGCCGATCGTGATGACGGATCCGGATTCGAGCAGATCCGACTCTGGCCCCCAGCCAAAATCATCCACCATCTTCTCTCCTTCAGGGTTGGTGTAGATCTCGCCGACGACGAGGTTCTTCATGTTCTCCCGAGCTTCTCCCGTGATGTAAACACCCTTGGACGTAGGCCCCACGGTGGGCGCCAACTATTGTGGGATAATCACGGCAGACGTTACCGGGGGTAACTTGTCTTGGGGCAAATCGACTCTGGTGTTTGGGAGAGGGTTTAGCTCAAGGGAAACCATGGTGATATGCGATCTAGTAGCCGGCAATCAAGTCGTCGAGTCTACGATCTGAATATACTATCTCGATACTCGTGTTACAATGGATACTCGATATCTTGCAATCTCTATCTCGTAAACTCGTGTCTCTCGTGAACTCATCGATCTAACCCTAGGGACCGGCTTATATAATCCCCGGATCCCCTGGCTTGCTATCCAAGGCGTACTCTGAATCCTACCCGGACACCACTTGCAAACCCTAAGCTTCCTTATTGGAACCCATAATCCGAGCTACGAGGCCTACCATACTGGGCCTTCTAGAAGCTCCCTTTCCATAAGCCGGGTCTTGCGCAGCGTCCTCTGGGACGAGTTACTCCTTGGCGTTGGCCTACCGGGGTATCATCCCTCCATCAGTATCTCTCTCCAAAGTAAGAATGGTAGGATCCAGCTAAGAAAATGACATCAAACAAAACAAAAAAACTGAAAGAAAACCAAAATGACGCTCCAAGAATAACGCATAATATGTAAAGCAATAAAAACATAGTTTTAACGGAGACAACCTAATAATTTTGTTGACCAAGAAGGGGATGTCTTGGATATTCCCCGAGCTTTGACGCTTGATACTTCTTGTATATTTCTCGGGCTGCAATTGGGCATCTCCAAGTTTGGGCTTTTGTCCCTACATGTTCAAATAAAGATAAGGAAATTTAGCATATAAGCATTGTATCTTTCCTACACATTGCTCATCATCTCCTTTTTCATTTCTTTTAGAATTACTATTTTTATTAAAGGGATTCTCTCGCACAATCCAACCAAAATTATCTTCTAAAGCATCATAAATTGCTAAAAGTTTGAATGGTATAGGGATATCAACTTCTTCTTGACATTTAGTTTTAGCCACATATTTCATCCACTTGGTATCTAAAGTTTGTAGAATGTGTTAAATACTAAGACCATAACCAAGCAATTTATAGTGAGAATTTTTTTCCTAGATTCAATAGCAACATCATTAAATTCCATGAGTAGGGTTTTTAGCAAAAATAATCTTTTATTCTCCCCCTCTCCATGCTATCAAGTTTAAGAAACATTTGATGTAATATAGGATTGAGGTTTACAAATCTAGCTTCGATCATTTCAACTAAAGAAGCTACACCAGTTTCATAACTATGGGTAAGTTCTACAAAAGGTTTTTCATTAAGATTATATAGCCCATTAGCATGATTAAAGACTTTTCAATATTATTTGTTCCAACGATAAAGCCACTTCCCACACTCAAATCCTTCATAGTAAACTTAGGAGGAAGCATAATGAAAAACAAAACTGTCGGATATATACCAAATAGGGGTATATCAGATGGTAGTCAAAAGTGCCGGATTACCAGGGTGGCCCAACTGGTAGTGGGCTATGGTCCATTGGGCGGCCCAGTAAGCTGACGCACAGAAGCCGGATTCTAGAAGGACCCGGATCACGGCCCACGTGATCTGGCTTGGAGGAGAAGACGGATTCCTTACTTTCCAAGTTAATGGCTACCGTAGTCTTCTAGGTTTCCTACTCTGTATGCCCTAACCCGGCTATTATATAAAGCCGGGCGGGAGATAAGATAACAAGACACGAAGCTATAGGCTAACTCGCCGGGAAGTTGATCCTCAGCGAATAGCTAAACAGAACCGCACATTGTAATTGTATACACAGGCTTTAGTCCTGATTAGTGAGATTGCAGGAGTAGGGACGTCGTATTATTATGACGTACCGAACCTGGGTAAATCATGTGTCTTTGTCTTCAACGCGATCCCGTTTCCCCACGTCTCTACCCGTAGTCTCATGGCACCCCCGTCTATGAAAACTACTACGATGTCTCGACAGTTGGCGCCCACCGTGGGGCAAACGACGTCAGACGTTAAGTTCCGATCTGGGATACTCGGCGGGATCGGCAGTTCCATAACCGTCGGAAGCCTGGAGTTCGACGGCGAGATCGGACGCTTCCTCGACAATGGATCTTACATACCGGCGCAAAATCATCTGGTAAGTGCCTGCGTGTTACCGATTGGATCTACCAATATCTTTATCGGACTAACTGCAGAGGCCATGGGGTTTTGCGGTGGAAGCAAATTTTTCCCACCCGCCCTATACCCAGTCGAGGATGACTATGATCCCGGATTTTGCTCAGATCGCCGACATAAAAGTGATACACACTTTATCGGTATGGTGCAATCCGAAGTCGCCAAAAACACGGATGACGGAAATCCCGTGCGAGAGGCAGAAAATAGAAAACCCACTACTGAGGTGGAAGATCCGACACCCGCCAATCCAGCGATGAACTCGGAAGCTGACTCTGTGCTAGCCGCCATTGAGGCGAGATTAGAGTCAGAAACCGGATCAGATGATTTTGACTCCGAAGACGAAGACGTGGACTCCTTCGAAAGAAAAGTTAAATCTTTTCAAGAGGGATTCCATGAAGTACTAATGGCGAAACCAGCTGAAAACAAGGACGCCGGCAGTCAGGAAAGCCCTAAAACCCCTCCACCAGAGGAAGAGAGAGAAGATGGAGAAACTTCTCCGGTATTTCCCAACGTCAAGGAATTGACAGAGGATGAACCTGCTAAAAAACCTCCCTCTTCCAAGAAAAAGAACAAGGCCGCTAAAAAACTCCAATACAAACTCCGGAAGAAGAAATTGGCTGATCCAGCTGATGAAAGCCCGGAAGTAGGAGATGCAAGCGGAACAAAAATTGCGGAGAAGAAAACAAAAGAAATCCTTGTTCCGCCAATGACAGAGCAAGAAGAACAGGAATTGTTACAAACACCAGTGGGATTGCATGAACCCCCTGAAGTGCTAGAAGCCAGGAGACAAGCTCTCCAACGGCAACAGCAACATCTATTCAGAACTCGTGAACACCTCCAAAAAACCCAGGATGACATCAAGCTCATGAAGGTAGAAATCGAGGAGTACGAGAAAAAGAATAGATCTAGCATTAAACCTACAAGGTTACCCGTAATCGTAAGACCGGAAGTATTGCCGCCAAAAGAAAGGTTTCACAACCCATATTGGCAAAAGCAAGTAAACGGCAAATATGCCAGGGGCGAACCAATATACAAAACCGCAGCAGAAAATGCGGAAGCAGCGTTTGCCATCCTCAACAATGACATGTACTCCAATGGTGAAAAACTCCAAGGGGTGTATGCTTTCCTAGGAAAAGCATTGCAACAACAACAGCGGGCCTAAGAGCAATCAGGGAAGTTGCACGACGACTCCGCCCTATGCAAAACAGCTACTTGCGCCGCTGGAGCACCTGGACCGGAAGAACCTGGAGATTCCGACAATTCAAAGGATAAGAAAGCAGATCCGAGAAAAGATAAGAAAAATCCCGACAATAGGGATGAAGCGTCTAGAACCGGATCTCATCTCCCGAAAGGTGGACGCAAACCCCACGATCGGGAAGAAAAACACCGGAATGATGGCAAAGCAATGCCACCTCCGAGACACCCTGCTGAAAAAGCCGGGAGACATGATGTACCTCACAGGCGTGAGAGATCTCGGACACCCCCCAAGGATAAAGAAAGGCACAGGAGTAGAAATCCGCCTCATCCAAAAGTGCGTGATCTTGAAAGAAATAGAAACGATCCCGGAAAAGCGCGTCCGCGCAACAATGGAAAAGAAAGGAGTAGATCCCCTTCTGTCCATTCAGCCGGCAGGTATTCCGCACACATGGATAGGGCGGAAAAGGATGATCTATACTTCGGACCTAAGTGGTTCACTGATAGGATCCGAAGGATAACCCTGCATTCTGGCTTCGCCAAGGTCGGTCCAACGTACCAGAAATACACCGGCAGTACAAACCCGGATACCTGGCTCTCAGACTACCATACAACCGTCCAGATTAACAATGGGACAGACCTGGAAGCTGTAAAGTTTCTCCCCCTAATGTTACTGGATGGAGCCAGAGATTGGATAAACGGATTGCCATCAAGAACTGTAGACAGCTGGGATGATATGGCTCGAGTATTCACTCAGCATTTCCGGGGAACTTACAAACGCCCGAACAGCATCAACCAGCTGAACCGTTGCACCCAGTTCGAGGATGAACCATACGTGGATTTCATCTCCAGATGGACTGCAATGAAGAATAGTTGCTCTGGAGTAACAGACGTACAAGCAATGCATGCTTTCGTCAATGGCTTAAAACCCGGTCTTGTACCATTCATGGTTGGTTCCAAACAGCACAAAGATCTCGGATCTATGCTTACAACCGCCAATGAACACGCTGCAGCCGAAGACGATATCAAAGCAAGAGGCGGCAATATCGATGCACTGATACTGGCCAAGAAAAATACTCGCTCTGAGAAAAAAGGAACTTCAGATGCAACACCAAAACCGAAAGAGGTTAACATAGCCTTTGGAAGTGAAAAGGGGAACAGATGGAAAGGACGCAGTTCGGAACCAATCAACTACACTAAAGAAGAGTGGGAGAAGATTAAGACGGAACCCTGCGTCCACAATTCGCAATTTGGGAAACCCACCCATACGAACGCACAATGCCGGCTGAACAAGCACATGAAAGGCAGTGCAGGATCCGGAAACAAGGGGAAGAGTTCCAAAAGGAAATTCTCTAAACAAAAGCCAGAAGCTAAGAAAGAAGACAGTGAATCGGACACTGACGAAAAAATCCAGGAACAACAGCGGAAAGGCAAACCCAAGTTTCCGAGAGTTGATGGAGAATGCGCCCTAACTTTCCTAGCAACTCCATCAACAAAGGTGGCGAAAAGAACACTTCGAGAAATAAATGTGGTTGTTCCGGCAACCCCAAAATTCTTGAAGTATTCGAACACACCAATAACCTGGGATCAGTCTGATCATCCCGGGAATATCCCTGAACCCGGCACACAAGCTCTTATTGTAAGCCCTATTGTCCAGAACACTAGGCTAAAAAGAGTGCTGATGGACGAAGGATCCAGCATCAACATAATGTACCTAGATACGTTGAGACATCTGAAAATCTCCGAGACCCAGCTCAATCACAGCAACATACGCTTCCATGGCATTGTTCCCGGCAGGCAAGCACGATCCCTAGGAGAAATTTCCCTAGATGTCACTTTCGGAGAAAAAGATCACTTCCGTCAGGAAAAAGTATCCTTCGAGGTGGTGCCTTCGAAAGCGTGTATCACGCAATTCTCGGACGTCCAGCTTTCGCCAAATTCATGGCAAGATCCTGTTATATTTATAACAAGCTGAAGATGCCAGGGCCGAAAGGAGGGGTAATCACCATAACTGGCGACTTCAAGCTGGCGAACAAGCTGGAAAAAGAAAACGCCCTTTGCGCTGAGAAGATCATAGCAAAGGAAGAGCTGAAAGAGCTGGCTAAGGAGGTATCGCCGACAGAAATGCCGGCAGGAAAAGAAACCCGGAAGCCAGCAGATAGCTTCAAGGCATCCGAGAATACAAGACAGGTAATCCTAGATCCCAAAGACCTGACAAAATTTGTCGTAGTAGGAACTGGGATGACCGACAAATAGGAAGGCGAGCTCATCAAGTTCCTCCGTGAGAACTGGGATATTTTTGCCTGGTGTCCAGCTGACATGCCAGGCGTACCCAGGGAACTTGCTGAGCATCAGTTCAAGGTAATTCCAGGCTCCAAACCCGTCAAACAAGGTCTCCGTCGATTCGACGGAAGAAGACGGAAGGCTATTGGCAAGGAAATTATCCGGCTTTTAGCAGCAGATTTCATCCAGGAAGTAATCCACACTGAATGGTCTGCAAATCCGGTATTAGTACCGAAGAAAGACACCACTGCTCTTAGAATGTGTATAGATTACACATGCTTGAACAAATTGTGTCCAAAAGATAGGTTCGCGTTACCGCGAATCGATCAAATAATAGACGCCACCGCAGGCTCTGAGCTTTTATGCTTTTTGGATGCTTATTCCGGGTATCACCAAATACGCATGAAAAAAGAAGATCAAATTAAGACTTCTTTTATAACCCCGTACGGGACGTATTATTACGTAACCATGCCGTTTGGCCTGAAGAACGCAGGTGCAACTTACCAGCGTTGCATGCAACGATGTTTGTATAGTCAGATTGGCAAAAACGTCCACGTTTACATAGACGATATTGCTGTCGTAACCAAGGAAAAAGACACACTCCTTGAGGATTTGCGAGAAACCTTCGAAAACTTGCGCACTTATAAGATGAAGTTAAATCCATCAAAGTGCGTATTCGGGGTTCCCTTAGGAAAACTTCTGGGTTTCATCGTTTCTCACAGAGGAATAGAAGTTAACCCGGAAAAGATCAAAGCCATCTTGAACATCTCCAAACCTACGTGTGTGAAAAATGTCCAAAGATTGACGGGTTCCGCCGCTGCCGTCAGCAGATTTATTAGTCGGCTGGGGGATAAAGCCCTACCACTCTACAAGTTGTTGAAAAAATCCGACAAATTTGAGTGGACAGAAGAAGCCGATGCAGCATTAACCCAGTTAAAAGAAACTTTGATGAAAGCTCCGATTTTGGCATCCCCAAAAGACGAAGAACCTATGTTATTGTACCTCACGGCTACAAACAAGGTTATTAGTGCAGTAATTGTTGTGGAATGGAAGAAAGACGAACAAAGTATACCAGACCAACATCCGGTATATTACATAAGCGAAGTTTTCTCCGAGTCCAAGCAAAGGTACCCACACTACCAAAAACTGACATATGGCGTATTTTTCGCATCTAGAAAGTTACGCCATTACTTCCAAGGACATTCCATAACAGTGGTATGTAAAGAACCAATAGGGGATATAATAAACAATGCGGAGGCAACTGGCCGAGTAGCCAAATGGGGCATCGAGCTAGCAGCCTTCGACATTAAGTATCAGCCAAGGACGGCAATAAAATCCCAGGTTCTGGCAGATTTTGTCGCCGACTGGACGGAAGCAATGGAGAAAACACCAATGCCGGAGTCCGAGTACTAGATCATGCATTTTGACGGATCCAAGATGAAGGAGGGCGCTGGAGCTGGTGTAGTCTTAAAATCCCCTAAAGGAGACACAATGGAGTATGTATTACAAATACACTTCAATGCTAGCAATAACGTGACAGAATACGAATCTTTGCTTCATGGCTTGCACATTGCAAAAGAAATAGGGGTTAAACGCATTCTGTGCTATGGTGACTCGGATTTGGTACAACATCAGCTTAACCAAACCTGGGACGCCAAAAACCCTATAATGGCCGAATATCGGAGAACGGTGGACGAGTTCGCCATTTGTTTTTTCGGATTCGAAGTACTCCACGTTAAAAGGGAGGAAAATTGGAACGCGGATGCGTTAGCCCGCATGGGGTCAGAAAGGGTAAAACTCCTACCACCAGGTGTATTCGACCAGCATTTGTACGAGCCATCCATAAAAGGTGGAGATATCGATTACCCCCTGGCTTCCGAGTCAATTGAAGTTATGCTCGTTAACCCGGACTGGACAATTCCATATTTAAACTTCTTAGTCAACCAGAAGTACCCGGAAGGAGCAGACGAAGTCTTGCAGAGGCAAATTCAGCGCCGATGCAAAGGATACACGGTAATTGACAATTGCCTGTACAAACGCAGTACTTCCGGATTTTTTCTGCGGTGTATTTCACCAGAAGAAGGACGAGAAATCCTGCAAGAAATCCACGCAGGAGATTGCGGACACCATGCTCAATCAAAAAACATAGTTAAAAAAGCATTTCGTGCCGGGTTTTTCTGGCTAACAGCCCAGACAGATGCTGAGCACATAGTCAACACATGTGAAGGGTGTCAATATTACGTCAAGCAGACTAATATGCCGGCCCAAGCACTCAAAACTATCCCAATTACATGGCCGTTTGCGGTCTGGGGGCTAGATATGATGGGACCGTTCAAAACTGCGCGAGGCGGACTTACACATCTACTCGTAGCTGTGGATAAGTATACCAAATGGGTGGAGGCTAAACCCATCAAAAAGCTTGACGGTGCAACTGCCAGAAATTTCATCATTGACATAGTCATGAGATATGGCGTTCCACATAGCATAATAACCGACAACGGGACAAATTTCTCCATTGGAGAGTTGGCAAAATATTGCCGACAAACGGGAATTCGCCTAGATCTTGCATCTGTGGCACACCCGCAATCCAATGGACAGGTTGAGCGAATGAATAGCTCAATCCTGCAAGGAATACGCCCAAGACTCGAATCTCCTCTTCATAGAGCAGCTGGAGCATGGGTAGAGGAGCTACCTTCCGTGCTTTGGAGTATTCGAACAACGCCAAACAGGTCAACTGGGCAAACCCCGTTTTTCCTAGTTTACGGTGCGGAAGCTATTCTTCCAACGGACATGCTCCATGATAGCCCAAGAGTGCGGGATTTCGATGACTCGGATGCCGAAGAAGCACGTCAGGATGCCGTCGATCTCTTAGAAGAGGAACGAGAGCTTGTGCTTCAAAGATCCGCCATTTACCAGCAAGGTTTACGACGTTATCATAGTCGGAAAATCAGGCATCGTTCTTTTAAAGAAGGTGACTTAGTGCTGAGATTGGTGCAGCAAAGAAAGCACAAATTGGCCACAGTATGGGAAGGACCATTTGTAATCAGCAAAGCTATGAAAAATGGGTCATATTATCTTGTAGATATTCGGGACACGGAAGATGATCCCGAGAAGCCGAATCGCAAAAGAAAAAGAAAGATAGATGATGAACTAGGAGAGACAAAGAGGCCTTGGAGCATCCAGCAGTTACGTCCCTTCTATACTTAGTTCAGTTTCTATGTAAACATCTTTGAGATCATGAAATAAAGTCGTCGGAATTCGTATATCCATGTTTTTACAAGTTTATTATAGTACAAAGCATGCTTCCACCTTATCTATTTCCCAATGATCTTACAGAATACTCAATGTT
The DNA here is from genome assembly GCA_028641055.1 of Alopecurus myosuroides. Taxonomy (NCBI): domain Eukaryota; kingdom Viridiplantae; phylum Streptophyta; class Magnoliopsida; order Poales; family Poaceae; genus Alopecurus; species Alopecurus myosuroides. The sequence continues at coordinate 291,201,512 of CM054059.1, forward strand.
AACCCGAATTGTGCCTGCGTGCTCGGTGTTTAAAAACTGAATGATTTTCAGCCTGCTAACGGCTAAAGGAAACTTGGATTGTGCCTGCGTGCCCAAGTTTCAAAAAAATCCTTATTTTTCTCTAAGTATTATATGATTGTTTACGTGTTGGGTCACTGGAGCTAGTTAGTAAAAATGCCTTTAGTATGATCCATGTTTCCGAGTTTAAACTGATTGGTTATACCCAGTTACTCGGCATGATGATTCATAGTACTATCGAGCCATTTCAAACACTAAGGACAGTTAAAACACATAAGCCAGAGAACTTAGAAGACAAAGGAATATTAAAACCCGGAAACCTTGCAAAGAATTTCATAATTAAAACTGCAAAAGGAGGAGTTCTTGTTTATACAAAAGGAATAGAAGCATTACAATATAAATTACATTGTAAAAGTGCAGTAATGCTCCTATTGTCTACTTTCACCATCCAGGTTAAAGGGAGCCCTTCAAGCATCCGAGTCTTCTTCGCTGCTGTCATTCTCGGGGGCTTCGGGATCTCCTCTTCTGGATAAGTGATGGAGATATTCACCATGGAGACGATCTTGGTGGCGTGGCCTTTGATTTCATCAAAGATGGTGGATCGCTGAGTTTCCGTGTATCCATGGGGGATACCGGACGCCACGCGCCAAGACTTTGCACCAGGGTAGTGCATACACATAAGGCCGAGTGCCATGCGTGCACCACCCCGTGCAGCGGAGCGTAGGATGGATTCCCTGGACTCCGCCACCTCCAAGATGGCACCCGGAAGTTTCTCAACTTCCGAGAACTCCCCAGTCCTCGTGGGAAGGAACTTGTTGACCAGCTGCATGCCAGCAGCTCTGATCGCAGTCCACGTCTTCCCAAAGGCTCGAATTCTATCAATCCGAGTGAGATCTGGGTTATCTCCTGCTTTTTCAGACAAACGACCAAAAAGGTTAAGTGAAAAAGCAGAGAAAGAAAGAAAGACATGGAAAAAAGGTAAATGAAGTAAAACTTACCAGTGATCTTGTCGATTTCGGAGCCTTCCTCCAGGCGAAGATTTAAGGCATTTTCCAAGTCCTGGATGGTGGACTTATCCTTCTCCGCCTGTTCGGAAGCCTTGGAATGAGCAATTCCAAGGGCCAGATTGCTGGCTTCCAGATCCTTTTGGGCCTTCATAAGTTGCTTATGAAGGTCCAGATTCTCCTCACGGAGACTGGCAGCATTGTCGGCATCTTCAGCTATTTGCTGGGCCTTCGCCAAAGCAGTTGGAAAGCAAGGAAAATTCCGAGTTTAGAAAAATCCCGGAAAAGTACTTAGACAAAAAGCTGAATCAAAAACTTCAGAGGGAAAAAGTTTACCTGTTGTTTCCTTCAGCTGCAGCTGAGACGATGCCAGCTCCACCTCTTTCACCTCAAGAATGGAAAGAAGATTTCTAACTTCCTTGTTCTTGCCGGAAAGTTTATTGAAAACTTCCATGTTAATGGTTTCGGCAGTTTGCTGGAACACGACAAGGAAAAGAGTAACTAAAAAGCATCAAGGCGAAAAGTATACATTTTGCTTAATGCTTGGGGGCTAGAGTTAAATACCTGGCTCATTCGCTGCAACCCCGCCAAGTTTTCATTGAACTCTTTTGTGTATTCCGCAAAAAGAATTCCGGCCGCGCTTAGGCCATCGTTGAGATTCTTGAAGTCCTTGTCGAAGGTGGGAATCTCCTCGTCGATTGTCTGAGAAGAATTTCCCACCTCTGGAGCCGCCCTTTCCCTCATGTCCGTGTCCGACACAACGGGCTGGCTGGGCTCCAACGACTTGGTGGTGGGGGCTGTCGCATGCTCTTCCGCCATCGTGGACGGTGTGTCCGGTGCAATGACGAGAGAAGGTTGAGAGCCTCTGTTGGTTACAGCCTTATGCCTTTTCAGCTTCTTTGGCTTTAAGGTAGAGGGAGGCAGGCTAAAGGCAAAAAACAAAAAACCCGGAAAGAGTTAAAATTACGAAGATGAAAGAAAACTTCGACAAAAGAAAATAACCCGGACGTTCTAACCTGGAGGTGACGACGGGAATCCCATCAAGATCGATGATTTTCTCAGAGGAGGAAATCTTCTTGCGCTTTCGCCCACCTGCAAAGGCGGCATGCAACGCCTCCAGATCAGCGTCGGAGGCCACCTCCGAGTCAGGAAGGTCAGCAATCTGTCGAAAAGAAAAAGCAGAGTTAGAAGCGAAAAATCCGAGAAAGCATGAAAAAGATCCACCCAAATGACGTAAAAAATACCTTGGGAGCCGGATTGTCGGCTGTATACATTGGCCGACTCGCTTCATATTGGTCGCGTGATGCGACCAACTGGTTTACGCGCCGCCGCAGATCCTTCGCGGCCCAGTCTTTGCTGGTTGTCCGCATTTTGTTGTTGGCGCTCGTGTACTCGTAGAGGAGACGGCCGCCATGGTTGGCCAACGGCTGGATCCGCCTATCCAACCAGCAAAGGACTGTGTCCATGCCGGTTAGGGGCGGATCAGAGGAAGTGATCTTGGCGATGCGCCGCTTGATCCTTAGAAGATCAGGCGGCAGGACTTGGACGGCTTCTGTTCCCCAATTTTCTTGGGGAACAGCATCGGTGTTTGAGAAAGGTGGAACCCCGATGGCCTTTGTTGGGAAAGGAACATCGGGATGATAAAAGAAGGAACCCGTCCAGAATTTGACGGATTCCGAGGTTCTGATCTTGGGGAACCATTCCTCCCTATATCTCCTAAGAGTGAAGGAGATGGTCCCGCAAGTCGGGAGTGCGCCCTCTGAAGAGTTCCGCTTAACCCCGAAACAGTATAACCAGAAGTCTAACCTAGGTTCTATGCCTAGGAAACCCTCAAAGAGGGCCTGAAAGCCGGCCATATAAAGAATGGAATTGGGTGGCAGGTTATGGGGCTGGATGTTGTAATGGGAGAGAACTTGGAGGAAAAAGGCAGAAGGTGGCAATCCCATACCTCTTAGGAGATGGGAGGAGAGAAGAACCCGTTCGTCGTCGTTTGGCAGGGGTTCGTTCTCGTCCTCCGGGAGCCGCCATTTCCCTTTTAGCACTAAGCCCTCCTTTTCCATGTTTGGAAGGAGGGATGGGGGAATGCTGCAGGCAACCCAGTTGCCGGCAGTCTCCAGTTCTTTGTCCGCTCCGGCGGCGGCGGACGCGGCGGCTTCTGCAGCGGCGAGCTCATCGCCGAGGAGCGTGATTTTCTCCTCCGCCGTTTCGGGAGCGAACGGCGGAGAAGGCGCGGAGCTTGAGCCCGCAGGATCCGCGGCGGCGGAAGTGTTTCCCTCGCCCGCCGTGGTGCTCGCTGTCTTCACCGGAACGTCGTCGCCGGTGTGCGTTGGAGAGTCCAACTGAGGGTCCATCGTGTTGATGATGTCCTCGATGTCTTGCGTTACGTTGTGGGCGGGGGAAGACGGTGGAGATGCCATCAGGTGGCGGCGCTTGCTCGTCTCCGGTGAGGTTTCGGGCGCGGCGTGCGTTTCGGTGCTCTCTCTCTCTGCTGGAAGCTTGGGCGCTGTAATGGCGTTCGAATGGGAGCGGAAGATTTTCCGGGAGGACGAAGAAGGCTATTTATAGCCGGAAATCCGTCACGATGCGTGCTAACGGCTCTTTTGACCATTGGATGATTAACGCGTGTCACTCGCTGATAAATCCGGGAAATGGATCGACGGGATGATTATGGTTATCTCCTCGTTTCCCGCGAGAATCTGTCAGAGATATGTTTCTGGGTTTCTGCCGAAAACCCAAACGTCCTTACGTCAGCAGGATTAAAGTGCTGATGTAGGAGATTCCTTCTCCGCGAAGGATCGTGTGAGAAAAGCCGGATTCCCCGAATTCCGAGTTTTACGTTACCATCTCTTTTCAAAGAAGAATAAGAAGAATCAAGACTGCTGGCTAATATTTCTCGGACAATATGCATTTTGACGAAAGACGGCGAATCAGAGTTTTAATCCTTCTTGGGGGCTACTGTCGGATATATACCAAATAGGGGTATATCAGATGGTAGTCAAAAGTGCCGGATTACCAGGGTGGCCCAACTGGTAGTGGGCTATGGTCCATTGGGCGGCCCAGTAAGATGACGCACAGAAGCCGGATTCTAGAAGGACCCGGATCACGGTCCACGTGATCTGGCTTGGAGGAGAAGACGGATTCCTTACTTTCCAAGTTAATGGCTACCGTAGTCTTCTAGGTTTCCTACTCTATATGCCCTAACCCGGATATTATATAAAGCCGGGCGGGAGATAAGATAACAAGACACGAAGCTACAGGCTAACTCGCCGAGAAGTTGATCCTCAGTGAATAGCTAAACAGAACCTCACATTGTAATTGTATACACAGGCTTTAGTCCTGATTAGTGAGATTGCAGGAGTAGGAACGTCATATTATTACGACGTACCGAACCTGGGTAAATCCTGTGTCTTTGTCTTCAACGCGATCCCGTTTCCCCACGTCTCTACCCGTAGTCTCATGGCACCCCCGTCTATGAAAACTATTACGATGTCTCGACAAAAACGATAAAACTAAGAAGAGCACGAAAGAAACTAAAAGGTTGAAATTCTCATATTTTTTTGTGTTTTCTGATAAAGAGAAAAAAAACAAGCAAAACAAGACTAAACGAAAAGTAACTAAGCAAGAACAAAACAAAAGAGAGAGAGAGAGAGAGAGTGTGGAAGCGTGTAACTCGCCTAGCTGAAATATTGAAGTCCCCCGCAATGCTGCTAGAAATTTTGCTTGCTTAGTGCTGAATCACACACACCCGTTGGGAAACCCCAAGTGGAATGTATGATTTAATGTAACGGAAACTTCCCTCAGTTAAGAAACCAATGTTATCAATCCAGTAGGACTTCAAAGCGATCCGTTGGGTTGCTTGGTGTTTGGCGCTTCAATAAGCATGGACCTTCACACAAAGTACAAACTCTCTGTCGTCCAAAACTATTCAGGAAGGTTGTCAAGCTTCATTCTTACTGAAACCAAAATTATTAAAAGTATCACGTGTTTGGATATTAAAAGAAGAATGAAACATGTGACATCCCTGATTTTTGGAAAGTGCAAAAATCACTAAAAATGGAAACCTTTTTTCTTGTTAATGCAGGCCACTAAAAAAAATTCAAACACAAGTGAAATATTATACCCTATTCCAATGTTATTGGAATTGGAAATCCAATTATGCCTCTATTTCCATAAACCCTAAAGCTTGTTCAAAATAAATACGTATGCAAAGAATTTATTTCCTTTAAGCAAGCCTTATTTCTATAAAATGGTGGTTTTCGACTTCTAATCAATAATAATAATTCATCTTCCAACTTTTGGGTTATTGGAAATATTTTCAAAATCAAAATTAACTGTATCACTTTTTAAGTACTATATTCATTATTTAGTAACAAAATATTATCCACCAAATTATTTGTGTAAATAGGACATAGAGAAAAATATTTTCAAATGTGTTGTTTCTCTGAATTCTATTTGAACATATATTAAATTTATTATTTTCTATTTCGAAAATGGCATTAATTTGCTATCACTAACTCACTCATATTAAAAAAAATATAAAAATATGAAAATAAGTTGAAATGACTTTGGAAAATAGTGGTTGACTTGTAGAATGTTTCTATAATTTTATAAAACCCGAATTCTAATTATTTGTTTTTTCTTTAAAAATGAGGTTAAGTACTATTACTAAATTATTCATATTTTAAAATTTTAAATTTTGAAATGTGTTGAAAAAAAGCACACACTTGTTTTAGGTTTTTTTTTGAGATTTCACACTTGTTTTAGTTGAAATATATTATTTTCACAAAATTTTATAAACTGGTTTGAGGTTATTTCGATATTAAAACCATAAGTTATGGATTAAAAGAATAAAATAGAAAAGAAAAGAAAAATTCTAACAGGAGGGACCCACTTGTCTTGGGTCGTCTTCAACCCACCTAATTCCTCTCCTGAAGAAACATCCACGACCAAATTCAATACCGCGATTACTCGTGTTGAAGGCCGCAATTGATTGCCCCTTTCCCCGCACCTTAAAGCCCAGCCATCCTCCGCATTTCCCCTCTTGTTTACCCTCCCTCTCTCCACCAATACGGAGAATTTGCTCGCCAGAGTTTGCTGTGCTTGTCGCCGTTATCCTCCTATTCCGGCGATAGCACACGTTCACGCCGCCCCCTCTTGGCGTCTTCCAGCCCCCTACTCCTTGCGCACCTCCTAACACCCTCCTTTTGATTTTTTTTGGTCGGTAGAACCGTGGCGCCATCCACTCCCGAGGCACACCGAAGCTCCTCCGCTATTATCTGCTCGTCGTTGTCGACTGAAGCGCACCCTGAGCACGCCACTGCCGCCATTAGACTCACCGTCGTGCGCCTCATATCGCCTTACCTTCCCGAGCCCCGGGGACCATCGAGTCATCACCGACGTCCACACTCGAGGAGCAGCGCCTTCGTGTCCTCCATCTCCTGCGAAACACGCTGCCCGGTGAGCTCCCTTTTCCTCCCATCCTTTAGATCTTAATCCAATGGCCGATTTTAATTCGAGCCTAGCCGAGCCAAGCCTCAGCTCGAGCCTATTAGCGACCTCGTGAACCTCGACTATTGATCTAGATCCAACGGTCCATGTGCCCAACCTTATCCAGTTAAGTTTTAAGGATTTTAATCCGGAATAAATTTAATTGGTAATTTTGCAGAAAAGTCCCTACATAATAGAACCTTCATAACTTTTTAACCACTTGGCCTAATTTAGAAAAGTGGACTTTTTGAAAAGCCCTTGACATGTAGACTATTTTAGTACTATTTAATTTCAAATTTGACTATTTAAAAAATTTCCAATTTCAAATGAGCCAATTGGATGAATTTTTGGCACAGTTTAAATTTTAGAAGTCAAAAAATTGCAAACAAAATATATTTGGAAACTTTAAGATGTTTTCTAACAGCCCCTTCTGCCCAAAATATTTTTTTTGGACAAGTTTAGATTTAAGTTGGCCATTTGAGTATTTTTGACATAGATTTAATTCTGTAAATAATTATGATATATTTTCTTATACAAAAGTGTTGCCAATATAAACCTAGGATCAGAGAGACCAGAACCTAAGCCATTGGACAGCCTTGAACCATATCCATGTAGGTTTGGCCAAAAACTCACACTAGTGACCCACACCATTTTGTTCATGACTTGGAAGGTGATTTTTTCCTAAATAATAATTTGTAGTGTGGTCATTTTGGATCCAAGACCAAGTCCTTAGCATTTGTCAATCACATAATAGACCAACTGGTGAACCTTAAACCCTAGTATTCATATCAACTATCTACCTCTCGAAATTCTTATCTTATTCTAGATGACTAATTCCCTAAAGTGCTACAGGGCACTTCAAATGATATTCTTCAGCTCAACAAGGAGCACTACATGGAAGATCGGTGAAGAACTTAGATAAGGACTCATACTTCACCACAACAAGAAGAAACTCAAGAAAGCGAAGGAAGATCTTGAAGAAACTCAAGACAGAAATAGATGAGACCAAAACCTTGTGTGATATTGTGTTTAAAGACCAACCACCCTTACTTCTCCTTTCTCCTCCCTCTCACTATATTTTCTACTCCTCTTATCCTTCTTCCTCCCTCTACCTCACATGCTAAAAAAGTTGGCGAACTTAAACTTACGTACCAAAACCATGAAGTTCTACAAGATTCAATGGAGTCACCACACTAAGGAGGAAGCTACAAGAGAGCCTGGAGATGATTTTCAAGAAGACCAACCATGTGAAGCCTTGGAGCAACCATACCATCTATGCAAGTGATTGGTACTCCCTTCGATCCATAAAAAGTGTCGTTTACATAGTACAAAGTTGTACTAACTTAGTACAAAATGAGCTGCACTTTTTATGGATCGGAGGGAGTATCAAGTTTGTTTTTGTCCAACCATAGACCCAAAATGGAAAACCTAGCCCAAACCGTGTCATGTGTTCCTTTTGTTTAATAAGTGATGTAATACCCTTAGTGAATTCTTGGAACTTACTTGAAAAATATGGTTTCGATAAAGTTTGATCACTTCAAACTTAACCTAGTCCATCCAAAGTGAACTCTTGGAACTTCTTTGAAAAGTATGGAACCATTAGAGAATAAATCTTTCAAACCTTAATCTTGACCAACCCATTCCCTAGTAGCTACCCTAGACCGTTACACTATAATTTTTTTTTGCAAATGGAATTATTGTGATAAACTTAACCTTGTCCTATCCAACTTAGTTAAACACCTTTTGCTTTGTTTGTTGCTTTGTATATTTTCTTCACTTGTATGTTTGATTGCAATGATGCTTGTTTATTTTGTTATTGTGTTTTGAATGTATAGATTGTACGGAGGGTAATGATATTTTGTGAAGAGGGTGTGATTTCTTAACCAACTTCAAAAGGCAAGCAACACACATAAACCACTCCTATTTTACTATGCATTAGTTGTTTTTTTAGTAGAATGCATGATAGGAAGTTTCACTAAGTTATATGCTGTGCTATTATCCTAGTAGTGTGTAGCCACCCTCCATCCAAGTTAGTGAAGGCACATATGAGCTTAATATATGCTTAGCAATGCTATTAAATAGTTTTTACTGGATGTTAAGGAAAATTTCTAAGCGCTAAACTTAATTAACTACTGGGTGGATTCTATGTTTAATGGTGGTAAAACTTAAGTGTATGCCTAGGGCCATTTCTATGGTGACTTTCCTCCAGGGTGTACATGATGACCCACAAGTTTAGGGGATCGCAACAGTCTTCGAGGGTAAATATAGCCCACTTTTTTTATTCGACACAAGGGAGCCAAAGAATATTTATTAGACTTAACAATTGAGTTGTATATTCAATTGCACCTGAAAAGTATCTTGCTTCACACAATTTATCAGTAGTAAAAGTGATATAGCAGCATCAATAATTTAATAGTAACAGTAGCAAGAATCAATAACTTTTAGCAGCATCTCTAATAAACAACCAGTAACACTCTTGAGTAGGCCTTCCATCTTTGAACAAGTTGTTTGTGTTTAGTGACAATACATACTGTTCAAAGACTAAACATATACTGTCTGTGACCCGCATGAGATAGAAATTGCGAAATTGCTGAATTCGGCATAAATGGATACTCTGGAAAACACGACAAAAAACAAAAACACAAAAAATAAGTTGATTAACCTTGTCGGTGAAAGCACATTGCTCAAGTGATTTTATATGGTCCCTCAATTGGTCAACATAGACAACAAAGTTTTCTTTTGTGATACCAGTGATTGTTTCATAACATGTTTCGCTAATATGCTTGATCTTTTGGAGATAAAAAATAGAGCATGAAAAAATAAATCAAACACACAAAGTGAGTTATTTTATTCAAAATAAAACACAAACCATTATCGAAAACATATCTAGAAAATATGATCCATATAAAACTTACAATGCGTTTTCCATAGAACTTGTTTTCATCTCACGCTGGGCATAAAACCCAAAATCCGAAGCCCGAACCCAAAAATCCCGAACCCGAATAGCCCGAACCCGAAAAACCCGAGCACATATTCGGCTGTCAATTCTAAAAACCCGAATTTTATATGGGACATTCGGGTTTATACTTCTATAACCCGAACATCCCGAATAAGCCGAAGTAGATAAGTAATTTTATCGCAATACAATGAATTAAACTTCCGCATAGCACAACAACGTGAATTAAACTGCGGCAGAGCCCAAGAACGCATCATTGACCACAAGACTTGAAGCCTCAATCGCTCAACTTTACGCACATGAACAGGCCACGACGGACCGAGACTCTGACCTGGCCGCCGCCTGCACGCGGTCGCCTTCCACCCATCCCATCGCACCCCTCCAAGCCTGAGATGACAAGTAGCTGCAACGTGTTAGCCACCTCCCGCCGCCTACCTTGATGACGTGTTGCGGTGATATGCAGTGCCCGCCGCCTAACTTGACGGCATGCTTTGGTATAGTGCAGCGCTCGTCGCCTACCTTGACGGCATACTGTGTAGTGTGTACAGCGCAGCGCCCGCTGCCTCCCTGGAGTGAACGGCATGCTGTGATGAAGTGCTGCTCCGGTGCTGCGTGTACGGGTGCAGCGCCACGCCGATCGATCTGCCTAAGTCCTTCTCTAATAGCTACGACTGTGATGCATTGAGGAAGTTCTTTAAGTGATGCTTCTATTTGGGTAAATCGGGAAAACCCGAACCCGAACCCGAATTATCGGGTACCCGAATTGTCGGGTTCTTATTATTTTGGCTAAATTTCGGGTATCATTTTTCAGAACCCGAATTTTTAAAAATCCGATTAACGCGACCCGAATTTTCTGGATAACCCGAACGCCCGCCTGTCCAAATCGACGAGATTCACCGGAAAAATGAGTTGCACAGGAGCTCATAAGCAACATCAGGTAAGGGAGGAGCAGTACCTGGAGAAATCAGCGACTACACCCCGGCGATGAGGGACCGAACATCAACTACACCCGGGGCGAGGGACCGACGAGCTCGCCGCCCTCACCTCCGTGTGTCTCCCCTTCCTTTTTCCTCTCTCCCTTGCACAGAGTGAAGCGGTGGCCAACGATTAACAGAGGATTTTTTTTTTCAAAAAAGACATAGGAAAAGAATCACCGATAGAATAAAGGCACAGGGGAGAGATGAAGAAAACGAGGCCCAAACAGAGTAATAGCCCATTAAATCCTCACTGGGCCGGGACAGCTTGTCCCGCTGCGCACGCATCTTGGAAATTCTTTGGACGGGTGTCCGTGTCAACCGAGATGTAACAAAAAAAAAAGGCACCCGAGGTTTAGCAATTCCGTTAAGTTATTTGCAATGTCATCCATGTTTACTTTAACATGCCGCTAACTGAGTTGTTAAATTTCTTATTGCTTCCCATGTCTTCCGCTACTACATAATTATATTCACTTCAAACTCAAACCATACTAATATATATGCTAATTAATCTAGTTTTAGCACATAGATTAACACGTATTAACCTCGTTTTGACGAATAAAGCTCGACCCATCACCTATAATATGCACCATCACTTCACTATGCGTATCCATTTCCATGCTTTTTTGCTGCATCCTTTCTCTGGGTGAAGTTTTAGGAGACCTTGAATGGCTTGTAGCCCGCGACATCCTTGATGAGCCCCTGTACGGAGCCCGCGGCTGCAAGGATGGAGACGACGAGGCACGCGACGCTGAGCACATTCATCCACGTCCACGTCGGCGAGAAGCGCCGCACCTTGGCCTGCGCCATGTACATCTCCACGGGGAAGTACACGGTGAGCGGCCAGAAGGAGACGGCGCCGATGAGGCCCAAAAAGTCGTTGAAGAAAGGGAACAGCATGGCCACTACCGCCGTCAGGACCACGTACGCCGTGCGCCAGACCATCCGGAACGGGCTGATGGGGAACTCGCCGCCGCCGAGGATTGCCGGAAGGTGCACCACGCGCTCAGCGTGGAGGAAGGCGGTGTCGGGCCACCGGGAGCGCGCCCAGGTCTCGACGAACTGGTAGATGGGCTGGCAGAAGACCTGGTAGGCGCCGACGAGGTGCACGACAATGCAGACGTTGCCGACGTCGACGAGCCAGAAGGGCTCGTAGAAGCCGAAGCCCGTGAGGAAGTTGCCCGGCGCGCTGCTGCCGAACGCCGCGTAGCCCAGCACGCCGCACAGCATGTAGAACGTCGTCGTTGTCGACACGCCGATCAAAGACGCCTTCTTCATCACCGTGTTCTCTGCCGGGCTCGACCGCAGCGTGTCCTGCACCAAAAGTTACATAGGTGATCAACACCTAGGCATCATGCCGTATACTGTATTTATCTTTGCCTTCATTGTCGAAAAATAAATCTTTCATTTGGATACTCTTTGACTATTGGAGCAGAGACCCTCCGTTGACTATTGGACCATTTTGGTCCAAAGAATCCATTCTGCTTCCATCATGTAGTAGGAACGGGGACTGCTAAGTTTGTCCTCTTGATAGGTTCATAGGGTTCACCCATACTGTTATCCTACAGAATTTGTCCTCCCGCAAGATGGATCCAAGAGATCACGGGAATGGGCATATATATCTTCTCAAAACAACCAACTGTTTTTCTGAGGATTTTCCCTTTTTCTATTAACAAGTTAAACCATGAAACTCCAAACGTAATATGCTGAAATATCTACTCATATTATTAATGTACATGTAAGTACTCTGACGATGGTTCCTTTGATCATAATTAACTAAGGTGATATAGGTAAATTTAGTTACCTGAATTTCGATGAGAACATTGGAGTAGGAGTACGCAAAGGCGATATCCCCAAGGGACTGGAAGGTCCTCCAAATTTTCTCACTTGCAGACACATCCACGCCAACAGTCACCCCTGTTAGCGTTGTCTTGGCATGCACCCCACCTACAAAAATCAATCAGTCACAAAGATGTACATGCATTGCACCACGGAGCCAACATGGCTGATACCAACAAAAAAAGAAGCATCATAGTGCATCAACATGTCCAATGTCCACTTGCACCACCAACAAAAATCATGTCACCACCATATATATCTCTTTGGTTTCTTCCTTATGAAGTTATATTTTGTGAATTATCATGTCAGGACCTTCCACGGGATATAATAAATTTTATAATAAATAAATGATTCTATGGGATAGACATAAGGCTTGGAGCCCAGTCCATATTAAAAGCAACATATATTTGTGTCATATAGTATTTATTTACCAACTATTCTTGCTATGGAGAGGCCGAGACCAATGCTCGAGTAGGCGAGGGACATGACGGCGGCGACGATGGAGAGCCACCAGATCTTGTGAAAATTGGGGAGCTGCGAGAGCAAAATCTGGATGGCCGCGAATATGATCATGTTGGTGGTGTTGGACGCCTCACATGGCGCATCATGGCCATTGCGGTGGAAGCAGTTGGACCGTCCGATTGCTCTGCATAAATGATAGGACGTTGATGATATGATGGAAGAAATAAGCAAACCGGTCACATAAATGTAGGACATTGATGAGAAGTAAACAAAAAAAAATCAAAGTAAAGGCCATAATTTGGTACTTTGGAGGTTCTACTTATATGCTTCTCAAGCTAGACCAATCAATCCTTTTTGTCCAAATAGGAGGTTCCATCAATCAATAGTTGCCAATATTCAGGAAAATGATTCTTATCCTTCTCCTCTCTTTGGAAGCTCTTATATGATTTTCTTGGCTTAACCCAGGGCAATACAGGCCAGTCCTTTTTGAAGATTCTGTTTAAAGGCAAAAGTAGTAGCATCCGATCATTTTTTTTTCCAAGTATTTTTGAACTGTCAAGTTGTGTTATCATCTAGCCAACTTTTTCTCTGTTCCGCTAGATTGATCATAAAGAAGGACCGCCTTTTTTGACTGGTATTTTGCAGAGAAATCAGCAATGCTCTGTTTTTATTTACCCTAGCTAGGGAGAGGTGGACCCGTGTCTCTTTCTTGGTCGATAGAAGAACAAATTACCATAACAGCATTTGGCACGCAGAAAAGAAAAAAAAAACAAAAACATGCATGCATAAGATGATGATGCGTGTACCCAGTGTGAGATGCATGAACTGGTTGGAGTGTTTGAGACAACTTATTGTGCATGCACGCTTACCCCATGCTGATGGCAGTGGTGATGGTGTAGCCGATGGTCACGCCAACCAGGTTAATGTACTGGGCCAGGGAGCAGAGCCTGTACTTGCCAACTCCTGCAAAATTATTGTTTTTATTAAATCAATATATATAATCGGATGGCTGCTTTTAACCTAAAAAAAATCAAAACGAGATTAATAATAGGCTCAAGCATGTACTCCTACTAGTATAAGATATACCTAGGTTGGCTCTGACGGCTTGGCCGTAGGTGTAGTTGCGCTTGCCATGGACGGGGTCTGGGGAGCGGTAGCAGTCGGCGAGGAGGCTGGAGCAGAACCAGGTGATGACGGAGAAGGCAACGAGGACGGCCGGGCCGATGACCCACCCGAGCTGCGCGATGGCCCAAGCCAGCGACAGCACCCCGGAGCCGATCACCGCCGTGATGATGTGTGCGCTCGCCGTCACCAGCGTGCCTGCATCATCATCGATCATTCATTCACGCAGCACACGGACGTTAATATGCATGCATGCAACCCGGCCGGTCCGGTTGCAAGATTGCTAGGTAGTCGGATGCGTACCGGTCCGCCTCTCGCGCCCGTCGTCGTCGATGTCCGTCCGGTCGCCGAAGCCGGCCTCGGCGATGCTGAAGGCAGCGGCGGGGTCGGCCTTGCCCTTGTCCTGCCTCTCCATGCCCATGGCTAGCTACGCCTGCGCGTGCTTCTAGCTCAGTCCTCACACAAGCGGCGTGACAGAGTACGTACGCCTCGTGGCAGAGCAAGAGAGCGAGGTGTTGGTGGTGGAAAATGAGGAAGAGGATGCCCTTATGTAAGCGCGCCGGGGTGAGTAGTGGAGTGATTAGTGAACTGGAGGAGGAAAGCAGCGCGTGTGCGGTTTGGCTTTCCAGACGAGCGGTTGGGATTTGATGCGGCCCGGGAAGAGAGTGCTCTGCTTCCTTGTGCTCCAGTTCGACAGGACTATATTGTCCCTTCTCTCTCCTCTCTACAACGCAAAGACTGGAACTTGCCACCTGCCATCCATTCTCTACGACAGCATAGCTGAATCAAATTAACACTACAGGAAACGATCAATACGCCGACCGCAAGACACCCTCAGGGTAGGTCGTTACCCCCTCGGCGAAGGTCTACGCCAACGGTCCCCGTCGGCGTAGCCCCGTCGGCGTACACGTCTGTCGGTGAAACCGTTTTGGCCGTCGGCGTACCCTACCCCCTCGACGTACAGTTTGGTGGGTCCCCCCACGTGTTAGAACAGATCACGTTAGGTGACGAAGATACGCCGACGGCCTTCGAAGTATACAATTTTTTTTCAAATATTTTCAAATCTTTTTTTTCCATTTTTGTATTTTAATTTTTTTAACTAGTTAATCACACTATAGACATATTTATCTCTAAGTGTTCTTAGTTACAATCTAAATTACTCTATACTAATGACACTTCCCGACGGGTCACCTATCCTGAGACTACTCCACCCCAGCACGCTTAACTTCTTTGTTCCTTACCTATGAGCTACCTATAAACAACACATACTTTACTCACAATACTATCCTATCAATTCTATTAACCTATGGACTATGATGTCACGCAACTTTATTTTATGAATCCAAATAATTATTTATATAAATAGAAATGAATCATTAATAATAATATTGATTAAAATTATTCTTGAATTCAAATAATAATTAATTATTTTCCTTATTCCATTTAATATTAAATAATTCATATCTTAAATCGAAATTTGACAAATAATATGTCTAAATCGAATAGAAAAATGAGAGAAATCCAAATATGACATCCATATTATCCATAACCCAACTCTTGAAAAAGGTATAAACCAAATTTTGAAAAGATTACCTCCGGTTTGTCCGATCTGAGACTTTCAAGCTATAAGTCATAAAACTCCCTAGAGAGAAGTGGATGCCGGTGAAGCAGGTCACACCCCGGAGTGCAATATTTGCCATCCAAAACCCATAACATACTTGTACACACATGGTATGGAACCCCTAGCTTGTGGTTGGATCCCGACGCTCCGGAGCCCCTCTCCGGTGAAAACCTAGTCCCGGTGGAGAAAATCTAGTCTTATACGACTAAAGTCGGTACCAACGTCAAAAGGGTAGAAAAGTGTAACTAGTTACTTGGTTGTGTTAGGCTAGGCCCTAGAAAGTCACAATACAAAGTTATAACCCAACTCTTAACAGGATTCCCTCCGGTTTTTCCGATCTGGGACTTTCACGCTATAAGTCATGAAACTCCCTAGAGAGAGGTAGATGTTGGTGAAGCAGGCCACACCCCAGAGTACAATATTTGCCATCCAAAACCCATAACACACTTGTACACACATGTTATGGAACCCCTTAGCTTGTGGTTGGATCCCGACGCTCCGGAGCCCCTCTCCAGTGAAAACCTAATCCCGCTGGAGAAAAACTAGGCTTAGACGACTAAAGTCGGTACCAACGTCAAAAGGGGTAGAAAAGTGTAACTAGTTTCTTGGTTGTGTTGGGCTAGGCCCTAGGAATTCACAATACAAAGGTATAACCTAACTCTTAATAGGATTCCCTCCGGTTTTTCCGATCTGGGACTTTCAGGCTATAAGTCATGAAACTCCCTAGTGAGAGGTAGATGTCGGTGAAGCATGTCACACCCAGAGTGCAATATTTTCCGTCAAAAACCCATTACAAACTTGTACACACATGGTATGGAACCCCCTATCTTGTGGTTGGATCCCGACGCTCCGGAGCCCCTGTCCGGTAAAAACCTAGTCCCGCTGGAGAAAATCTAGGCTTATACGACTAAAGTCGGTACCAACATCAAAAGAGGGTAGAAAAGTGTAGCTAGTTGCTTGGTTGTTTTAGGATAGGACCTAGGAAGTCACAATACAAAGGTATAACCCAACTCTTAACAGGATTCCCTCCGGGTTTTCCGATCTGGGACTTTCAGGCTATAAGTCATGAAACTCCCTAGAGAGAGGTAGATGTCGGTGAAGCAGGTCACACCCCAGAGTGCAATATTTTCCATCCAAAACCCATGACACACTTGTACACACATGTTATGGAACCCCCTAGCTTGTGGTTGGATACCGACGCTCCGGAGCCCCTCTCCGGTGAAAACTAGTCCTGGTGGAAAAAAACTAGGTTTAGACGACTAAAGTCGGTGCCAACGTCAAAAGGGGTAAAAAAGTGTAACTAGTTGCTTTGTTGTGTTAGACTAGGCCCTAGGAAGTCACAACACAAAGGTATAACCCAACTCTTAACAGGATTCCCTCCGGTTTGTCCGATCTAGGACTTTCAGGCTATAAGTCATGAAACTCTCTAGAGAGAGGTAGATGTCGGTGAAGCAGGTCACATCCCAGAGTGCAATATTTGCCATCCAAAAACCATAAAACACTTGTACACACATGGTATGTGTCGGGGGTTTACCCCCGAGTAGGGTAAAGACAAGTGGTAAAAGCAACTATCAGAAGAGAGATTTGGTCGAGTAGCCGCCTACCCGGTACTTGCTACCCGGTCGACTGCTACTCGGTCTCACCTCAAGATGACCGGAAGAAAGAATCAATCAAGTTCTGTCCATTCGAGTAGAAGAGTTGGCCCGAGTAAAACTGGCGGGAACCTACTCGGGCCAGAAAGTCAAAGGAGCCATTCTGACACAGGATCCCGCGTATCCTGGGTCCGTACTTGGCACTATTCGAACTACTGTTCATCTGGGACCGGCCTGCCTGACAGTGACAGCATGGAAGCAGGTCGTCGCAGGATAAGGGGGCCCTACTCTGTGCTTGGTACAGTGATACCAGTCTGTCCCCTTGGTTTTGCCCAACGAATTTCCGGATGCAGCCAAGATTAGGAACCAAAGCTGTCAGCAGGAACCCGGAGGAAGGACGATGTGCACACTATGTCGACACTTGTCCATGTTTGGACGTACCTGGCTGGGCACCGTGTATATAAGGTGCCCCGCCGCCTCCTGCGTGAGGGATCGCATACTGGAACACATCGTGACCTAATTTCTTGACCTAGTTCATCACGTAGAGAGAAGAGTGGCTACTCGGTAGTAAGAACATTGTACTGTGGCTACTCGGTGAGACACCAGAATACATAGAGAAAGGCAGGAGTAGGGGTTTACCTCCTCACGAGGGCCCTGAACCTGGGTAGATCGTGTTGTTTGCAGTGTTTACTTCGTACCTCACGCGGCTACTCGTCGCGTGATCCCTCCCCGAGCACCTCCAGCGTCCTTCATCCCCACATCTTTAGCCATCCTATGGCATCTGACGTGACACCACCACGACAGTTGGCGCCCATCGTGGGGCAACCAGCGGCGCTGGCTGGAGTTTCTGTTCGGACGGGATCTTCTTCAGCGGAGCGCGTGGTCCGTGGCCTTGTCCACAGATTCGGCTCCTTCGACTTCGTCACCGACAACGCCGGCGATTTCGGCGGCAGGTCCATGCCGGAGGGTGGCTCGGTGATCTACTTCGGCTCTCACCTCGTCTATGTCGCCACCGTCACCAACCGCGTGTACCCCGAGCTGGTGCATGACGCGGAGGATCCTCCCGCGGTGATCGCTGCTCGCGGAAGGCTCGCGTGCAGTTCTGCGGACTGCGCTGAGGTGATGGTGACCGGCTTGGCGGCAAACGCTGGCGCGGCTGCTACTGGCGCCGCGGCTGTCGTCGAGGATCTTGCTGCGCCGAGCGCTGGTGGCAGGACTCACCGGCCCTACGAGAAGGAGTGCAACTTGCCGCCTTCCACTACTCCGACTATTCCCGCGTCGGCTGGGCGACTTGGCATGCCAACTCCCACCGACATCGAGCTTCTAGCCATGAGGGAGCAGCTCGAGCGGCAGGGCCAGGAGCTTCTTGCCGAGCAGGCGGAGTTGGATAAGGTGAGGTTGGAGTTGAGTCTAGATCAGCTCGAGTACAACAAGGCTCACGGCTTCACGCCAGTCACTAGGAGGGCTAGCAGAGTAGGCGCCACGCGGCGCAATCTTGGTGCCGAGATGGCGACAGTTGTAGAGGTTCCTGCTCAGTCCGCCACCGCAAACACCTCCACCCGGCCCAGATATAGCACACCCGCCAAGACACTTAGAGCTGCAGAGGCTGTAGCTGCCGAGTTGCCTCGTCTTGATGGCGACGCGCGTGTTAGGCAGCAGGAAAGGCTCAACGAGTTGGTGTTGGAGGCTGCTAGGCAGAATGAGGAGTTCCGGAAGGCCAACCCGGGTGCTGGAGCTTCGCAGGTGGTGCACTCGCACGCGGCTAGATCTAATGATCAAGCCTCGTCTCCGCATCCCAGCCGCGAGAAGAGCCGCAGCGGACGTTCGGCCAGAGATAGGCAAATGCAGGTGTACGACCCGGCTGCTGCCGCGAGACAGCTTGCTGTGCCGCAGCAGCCCGGGCAGGAACACAACGCTGCAAGAGCAGGCTCTCAATCCCATCAAGCTCAAAGCCAGGCCCGAGATGGGGCGCGTCCAGGTCCTTCTCGGCAACCCGCAGCTCAGCCTACTCGGCAGAGGCAGCAGCCGCGAGCAGTGGCGCCAGTCGCCAACCCGGTGGAGCAACCTGCAGCTGTGCAGGTGGACAGATATGATGATGGCTACTCGGCCATGGAGATGGCTGGCTATGATGTCCATGATCGTGTTGGCGAGCGCATGCTGGCGCCTGGAGATGCGAGGCATCAGCTGGAGCGGATCGGCTTATCGGCGCGGCTGGAGAACACGGGTCCTCCTGGTCCCGAGTGCTTTGGCCCGCGCATCATGAACGATCCGTCCGTGAAGAACTTCCAGCTCGCAAGGGGCACCAAGAGCTACAATGGCAGCACCAAGCCGGAAGATTGGCTCAATGATTATGTCACCGCGGTTCATCGCAAACGGCAACCGGAGATGGGCGGTGCGCTATGTCCCACAGATGCTAGAGGGTCCAGCTCGCACTTGGCTCAACAACTTGCCCAAGAACAGCATCAATTGCTGGCTGGACTTCTCGGATGCCTTCATCAGCAACTTCACGAGCACATACAAGAGGCCGAATAGGCCACAGCAGCTATCCGCTTGCAGGCAGCGAGAAGACGAGACAGACCGCGAGTACCTTACTCGGTGGAGCACATTGAGGAACACCTGTGAAGGTGTGAATGAGGCACAGGCCATTACTTGGTTTGCGCGGGGATGCAGGCATGGCAGTATGTTGTGGCAGAGATTGCAGAGGGAGATGCCGAACACTCTGGCGGAGACCATCAAGATTGCGGATCAGTACGCACTCGGTGATCCTACTCAGCCCCTGATGGACTCCTCTGAGCCGAGAAGAAATTTCAGCAACAGCAAGCGCAACGAGTTCCGCAACAAGCGCCGAATAGATACTCGGTATGATCCTGAAGAGGTGAATGCAGTGACTGTTGGAGCTGGTGGTAGCCAAAGGCAGAAACCTGCTGGAGCCTACGGGCAGAACCAGAACCAGGGCCAAGGCAACAAGAAACCATTTCGCACTTCTCAGTCGGGTAGCGGAAACACCGAGCAGCCGAAGAAGTTTGTCTTTGATGATATGAAGGATGGCCCGTGCAGTTTTCACACTCACCACCCCTCGAGGCCTGCTAACCACACTACTCGGCAGTGCGAGTGGTGGGATGTGATCAAGAATGATGGCTTGCCTCCTCCTCCTCCTCTGCCAGCGGCCAATGCCAATGTGCAGCCTACTCGCGCACCCGCAGCTCGGCCGCCAGTGTACCCGAGAAGAGAGAATGTGAACCAGGTGGCTTTAGGAGCCAACCGTAACTTCAACAATGAGAGCTACCGCAACAACAACAACAACTACAACCGCAACAACAACAGAGGCAACAACAACTACCAGGGCAACAACAACAACGGCAACAATGGGGGCGGAGGTTCTAACCAGTACCAAGAGCACCACGAGAGCTACATGATCTTCACTTCTGAGCAAGTCGACAAGCAATCACAGCACTGGCGGGCCATGGAGGTCAATGCAGTGATTCCTGCTGTCCCTCACTACATGTATTGGTGTGACCAGGAGATCAGGTGGTCCCGAGTAGATCATCCCAAGGTGATGCCCAATCCGGGTAGCTACGCCTTGGTGCTGGATCCTACCTTCCTGGGTCCCGAGAAGAATGTGAGGTTCAGCAAGGTGCTAATCGACAACGGCAGCAGCATCAACATCGTGTACAAGGACACACTCGAGAAGCTTGGCCTGGCCGAGAACATGATGCTGCCCAGCAAGACCACTTTCCATGGCATTGTGCCCGGGATCTCGTGCAACCCGATTGGCCGAGTGTGGATAGATGTGCTATTCGGCACCAGGGATAACTGCCGCACAGAGCGCCTGCAGTTCGAGGTGGTTGATCATCAGAGTCCTTACCATGCCCTACTCGGCAGGCCTGCTCTGAGCAAGTTCATGGCCTCTACTCATGTTGCATATCTGAAGATGAAGATCCCTGGCCCCAATGGCATAATTACTATCTCTGGTGATTACAAGAAGTCCATGGAGTGTGCCTCTGCTGGTTCCCAGTTGGCGGAGTCGATGGTGATTGCTGCCGAGAAGAAGAAGATGTATGAGGTGGTGGCCATGGCGCAATCCGCGCAAGCTGGCGCGCAAGGCGTGCCGAGTACCCAGCACGGGACCGCATTCCAGGCATCCCAGGAGACCAAGAAGGTCCAGATCGACCCCGAGTTCCCCGACCGCGTAGCCATCATTGGCTCCGGGTTGGCGGAGAAATAGGAAAGCGAGCTCATCCACTTCCTCCGTGAGAATCGGGATGTATTCGCCTGGTCCAATGAAGATCTACCAGGAGTCCCGAGGGAGTTGGTTGAGCACTCATTACATGTGCGTCCTGACGCCAAGCCAGTGAAGCAGGCTATGCGCCGCTTCGGAGATGAGAGAAGGAAGGCCATTGGTGACCAGATCACCAAGCTACTGATAAGCAATTTCATCATGGAGGTGCTGCATCCGGATTGGCTAGCCAACCCGGTCATGGTCGAGAAGAAGAAGGAGGATCCCAAGGCTGCCACTGCATGGCGCATGTGTGTCGACTACACCGACTTGAACAAGGCATGCCCCAAGGATCCCTTCCCGCTACCTCGCATCGATCAGGTGATCGATTCCACTGCTGGTTGTGAACTGTTGTCTTTCATAGATGCCTACTCTGGTTTCCACCAGATTGCACTCAATCCTACTGATCAAATAAAGACTGCTTTCATTACCCCGTACGGGGCTTATTGCTATCGTGTCATGTGTTTTGGCTTGAGGAATGTGGGTGCAACCTATCAGAGATGCATGCAGAAATGCTTGCACGACCAGCTCGGCAAGAATGTGCAGGTGTACGTAGATGACATTGTCATCAAAACGAATAAAACACATACTCTGCTTGCCGACCTGGAGGAAACCTTTGCTAACCTACGCAAGTACAAAATGAAGCTGAATCCGAGTAAATGCACCTTTGGTGTCCCGGCTGGCAAGCTACTCGGCTTCCTGGTGTCTAGTCGGGGCATTGATGCCAATCCTTCAAAGATAAAAGCTATTGAGAGCATGTCTTTGCCGAGATCCTTGAAGGATGTACAGAAGTTCACTGGTTGCTTGGCATCTCTGAGCCGGTTCCTGGGCCGAATGGGCGAGAAGGCCCTGCCTTTGTACCAATTAATGAAGAAAAGTGACAAGTTTGTCTGGACTCCGCAAGCGGATGTGGCATTCAACGAGCTGAAAGCAATGCTGGCTAGCGCTCCCATCTTGGCTAGTCCGCTACCCAAGGAGCCTATGCTGCTGTACATTGCTGCGACTAACCGAGTAGTCAGTGTGGTGATTGTGGTGGAACGAGAAGAAGAAGGCAAGAGTGTGCAGCGCCCAGTGTACTATCTCAGTGAAGTGCTGTCCAGCTCCAAGCAAAACTACCCGCATTATCAGAAGATGACTTACGGTGTGTACCTGGGCGCCAAGAAGCTAAAGCATTATTTCCAAGAGCATCCTATCACGGTTGTGAGCTCTGCTCCCATCTCGGATATCATGGGTAACAAGGAGGCGAGTGGCAGAGTAGCCAAGTGGGCAATCGAGCTGGCCGCGTATGCACCCGCGTACGCGAGAAGAGAAGCCATCAAGTCTCAGATTCTGGCGGAATTCCTGGTGGATTGGGCCAAGGTGCAGTATGAACCTCCTGCTCCAGTTTCTAATTACTGGAAGATGCACTTTGATGGCTCGAAGGTGAAGGAAGGTCTTGGTGCTGGCGTAGTGCTTACGTCGCCCAAGCGAGATCAACTCAAGTATGTGCTACAGATTCACTTCAAGGCATCCAACAATGTAGCAGAGTACGAGGCAGTGGTGCATGGCTTGCGAGTAGCCAAGGAGGTTGGCGTGCAGCGCATTATATGCTACGGCGATTCAGATCTGGTGGTGCAGCAAGTCTCGGGCACTTGGGATGCTCTGGATGCCAACATGGCGTCGTATCGTTTCTTGGTGCAGTCTATGACCGGATTCTTCGAAGGCTACGAGTTCCAGCACATTCACCGAGCAGAGAACGAAGCAGCAGATGAGTTATCCAAGTTGGGATCTTCTCGGCAATCCATCCCGGCGGGAGTCGCCTTGGAGCACTTGAGGAAGCCATCCATCAAGCCTTCTCCCAACTCGGAGTCCATATTTGTTCCTTCTCTGCCAAGTGAGGAATCTGATCCCATGGAGATTGACTGGGAGAATGCTACAGGAAACTCGGGGACTGCCATTCCTTACTCGGGGACTGCCATTCCTTACTCGGGGACTGCCATTCCTTACTCGGGGACTGCCACTCCTTACTCGGGGACTGCCACTCCTTACTCGGGGACTGCTGTCCTTAACCCGGGGACTGTCGCATTCATTGAGGAAGTCCTTGCTAATCGGTCTGGGCTTCAGAGAAGTGCTCCCATCCCTAAAGAGCAACCAGAGGTACCCGTCCCAATGGAAGTGGACGAACCAGTGTTTCCCATACGGGAGACACCGAGTTGGGCTATGCCCATATTATCCTTTCTAAGGGATGGCACTCTGCCAGAAGATGAGGTGGCTGCAAGACAGATTCAGAGAAGATCCAAGGGCTACACTATAGTCCGAGATGTGCTGCACAAGAGAAGTGCCACTGGCGTGCTGCAACGTTGTGTGGACCCAGCAGAAGGAGAAGAAATTCTGGTAGAGATACACCAAGGAGAATGCGGGCACCATGCCTCTTCTCGGGCGTTGGTCAAGAAAGCTTTTCGGCATGGCTTCTATTGGCTCACAGCACAGCAGCAAGCTGAAGATATCGTGAGGAAGTGCAATGGCTGCCAGATGTTCGCGAGTAAGATTCACATGCCTGCTTCCGAGCTGAAAACCATTCCTATCACTTGGCCATTTGCTGTTTGGTGTTTGGACATGGTCGGGCCCTTTCAGCCGGCTAGAGGAAACATGACTCACATCTTGGTCATGGTGGATAAGTTCACCAAGTGGATTGAAGTGAAACCTATTCGGAGGTGCGATGGGGCCACAGCTGTGAAATTCGTGAAGGATGTGATCCTGAGATATGGCTACCCGCACAGCATCATCACCGACAACGGCACAAATTTTGCTGAGGGAGCAATGGTGCGGTTCTGCAGAGATAAGCATATCCGACTAGACGTTGCGTCAGTCGCGCATCCCGCTTCCAATGGGCAAGTTGAAAGAGCAAACGACATGGTACTGGCAGGCATAAAGCCAAGGCTAATGGAGCCACTGCTGAAAACACCTGGGTGTTGGCTAGACGAGTTGCCAGCGGTGTTGTGGAGTCTAAGGACTACCCCTAACCGGTCAACCGGCTACACGCCATTCTTCTTGGTATACGGGGCTGAGGCCGTGTTGCCAATAGACTTAGAGCATGAATCCCCCCGAGTAACCCTCTACATTGAGGTGGAGGCGAGAGAAGCTCGAGAAGACGACGTTGACCTGCTTGAAGAAGCAAGAGAGCTGACTCTGTCACGTTCGGCTATCTACCAGCAAAACCTGCGGCGTTATCATAGCCGAAAGGTGAACCCAAGGGTTTTCCGAGAAGGAGACATGGTCCTTAGGCTGGTGCAGCGCACAGCCGGGATGCACAAGTTGTCTCCTCCATGGTAAGGGCCCTTCATTGTGAGCAAAGCGCTGCACAACGATGCCTACTATCTTATAGATGCGCGCCCACCACAGGCGAACAGGGCAGAGAAAGCTGGAGAGGAAACCAAGCGCCCTTGGAATGTAGCTCTACTCCGTCGTTTTCATTCGTGAGCAAAGATGTGTATGTACCCTCTTATCCGAGTTGAAATTCTACTCTGCAATCTGAAATTGATCTCGGGGACTGCCCTCGTCCAAACTTGCTCTAAGTGTTTTTACTCGGTTTTACCTTTTGCCTATTCGGTTGCTCTGCTTCAAAATTCAAAGGTACATTGAGTACTGTGTTTAAACCTACATGCCAACTCTTCGACTTTGCTGCTGTCCGAAACCCGGCTTCATGGCAAGCAAGAGAACAAGCAAAAGGTCCATGAGCACAAGAAAAATTACTAAGGAAAGGAAGAGTGCAGGAACCGAGTAGGGTGCCTTTATTACTGTTCTGTGTCTTATCTTTTCGGCTAAGTGGTGGGCTGCGTTACTATGATTGTTTCTAAGCGGCTAAGTATTTGCAGCTCTACTCTTTAACTCTTGTGACTCGAATACCAAAAAAGCAACAAGTTGCGGGTAGAGCTGAGACGAAAAGAGAGGGTGAATAAGAAATGCAACTCGGGGACTCGCATGATAACGCAACTCGGCATCCAGCCCAGATTGAACAAATTGATTAAGTTGAAAATAACAAGCGGGAATAAAATTGAGTAGCAAGCAAGAAGATAAATAGTCTGATACATTTTCTCCCGGCATCCCGGGGATCTGATAAGTGTTTGAGTAAAAAGTTTGCAGGATAAAATCATGTTGAGGAAGCGGTGTTGTCGGTGCTGGCCTTGGCGGCTTCATTTTCTGTGGTGGTCTTGGTCGCCTCCGCCTCCGAGCTGGCATCAGCTGTCTTCGCGACTTCCTCTTCAGCGCTGGCGTTGGTCGCGTCCGCTTCCGAGTGGACGGTGGTGGACTGCTCCATCTCGACGCCGTGCTCGGTGGCTACCTGGTCTGAGGTGGTCGTGGCCACCGAGACAGGTCCTGTTGCCAAGGAAGAACCAGAAGCTTGGCCGTGGGGGCGTACCGTGTCGTCGAGGGCGGCTCCTGATGAGGTGCCGAACTCGAGGGCGGCTGTATCGATCTCCTCGACCTCTTCATCGCTACTCGCGACGACCGCGGCCTTCCCTTTCCCGGCCTTGCCCCGAGGTGAATCGAAGAAGCCCAAGTCCAGCTCGGGATCTGATTCTTCGTCCTCCTCCTCGTCCTCCTCCACCTCGGTGTCGGGTTCAGTGAGGCCATCGATGAAGGTTGCCGTGTCAGCATACTCCGCAACCTCATGCGCAATCAGCTTGCGCATGGTCACGCAGCTGGGATCCGTCTCCCACTTGGAATTGTCGCGCTTCCCGCGGATAATCTGCATGTTCAAGTTCTCATACCAGGAGGCGACGCAGAGCAGCATCAAATCAACACCCGCCCGAGCTCCCGAGGCGCGCCACTTCTTCAATTCGGCCTTCACGTTGCGCAGCTTCAGAGCAAGGCCACAAATAGTTGTTGGCGCAGGATCCTGAGGCCAGAAGAGCTCATGGAGCTGGAAGCCGGTGCGCACCAGGTCAGTGCCCATGCCGGCTAGGCGTTCGAACTGCCCTCGCATCACCAGCATGTTATCCTCGATCTCGGCTCTGGTGTCCGCAGCCTCGCCCTTCTCAATACGAGCTGCTTGGGCCTTGGCCAAAGCAGGCGCGCAAGAGGACACGATGTCAGGGAAGATTTCTGCAAGAAGCAAGTGAGAAATTCAGTAAAAGAATTAGAGAGGAGGTAGGACCGAGAAGAAGAGATGCAGAAAGGAGAGAACTTACGATTCAACTCGTGGCGCAGCCCCTGCAGCTGGCTCTTCCATGCTTCTTCATTGGATACATGCTTCTCCTCGAGCAAGCGGAGCCCCTCCAGCTGAGTAAAGAGCCCAGCATTGGCTTTTTTCAGCACCTCGCACTCCTGCTCGAGGGCTTTCACCTTGGCAATGGCTGTTGTCTAGGCCTTTGCCTTCTCGGCGATGACTCTGTCCCTCTCGGCACCAAGGTTGATGGCATCCTGGAGTGCCTTCTGCAGCTGGAGTTGCAGATTCTCCATCTCGGTAGCATGCTCACTCTGCAGAGCAGCAGATTGGCTTGCCAGTCGCACCTCCACCTCGGCAGGCTTGAGGCAATCTTGATGCTCCTCGGCAAATTTCTTATGATCTTCTGCGGAAAGCAAAAGCACGATCAGTGGAAAAGCAAAAGAAACAGACACAAGGGCGAACCGAGTAGACAGTGGTTTACCTTCAAGCTTCTTGATGGTGGCCTCGCCATTCTCAACAAAGGCACGGCAGTTCGCGTGCTCGTCAACCAGGGATTTCAGTTTCCCTGCAGAGTAGAAATGGTTAACGCAAAAAAGCAGAAGCGGGCGTAAACAAAAAACGCAAGAACCGCGTAGCTAGAAGCGTACCTTCAACCTCAGACAGCCTCATGGTACTGTTCATCACTTCCTTGTCGGCTTCCTCGGCGCTCACTTTCTCTTTCTCCAAGGCAGCAATGCGTCTCTTGGCAATGTCATGATTCCAGAGTAGCCGACGGTGCAAGTTGGTCCGTTTCAGTACGCTATTCTGAGAAGCAAAAGAAACAAGAATCAGGCAAAGTAATTGAGATTCAACCCGAGAAGGCGGCTACTCGGGAGAGTGTCCGCCTACTCGGCCAGAATCTCGGGGACTGGGTGATGGATAAGGAAAAGAGGGAGAGTAGAAAAGAAGTGAAAACGCAACTCGGAAAGGATGAGAAGAAACTTACCGCGTAGGATTGCTCGAGGTCCTCGGCGTTCTTGCGGTGGACAAACATCTTGGCAGCAAGTGTAGCAGAGGTGGTCGAGACGGTCATGGGTTTGCAACCCAAGTCCACCTTGTTCCAATCCTGACGCATATGGTCGATGTCGCCCAGATCGATGCCGTTCCAGTTGGGGTTGCCGAGAACTTTGCTGTCCCACTTGGCGTCGATGAAGCCGATCAGGTCGAGTACTTGCTCGAGGCTCTGGGACGTTATCGCCTGGTCTTGAGCTCCCCGAGAAGCAATGGAGACAGACTTGTCTTGATTTGGGGCCGGGGGCCTGGAGTCCACTGCCACGGCTTTCCTCCCTCTCTGAAGAGCAAGATTCCGGTCTGTGGGGGAGAAGCCGACCTGGTGCTGTTGGCTAACCTTCACCATGTAATCAGGGTAGCAGGGCTGATCAGCTATAGCAGCAGCGGCAGGAACCGCATTGGGATTGCGGATAACCAGCTGCCTGGACTGGCCAGTTGATGTTGGCGGCGGCATGTCGGCAGCCCGCTTCTTCGTCTTCTCCTTCTGGGCAGTTGGCTTCGCGACAACCGACTTCTCGGCTTTCTGCTTCTCGGTCTTCTTTTCCTCAGCCTTCTCCTTCTCGGTGGCTTTCTTCTCGGCTGCCTCCTTCTCGGCAGCATCTTGGGCTTGTTTCCTGGTGACTCGCCCGGCAGGAGGGCTGGCTGCGTCCTTGGTCTGCTGCACCAAGGAGGAGTCTGGCGGTGCAGTGCCCTGGTCAGTTGGTGGCACCAAGGGCGTGCTATCCGCTGCGCCATCTGGTTGGGCGCTACTCTGCGTAGCGTCTGGTTGAACGCCGCTCAGAGGATATTGCTCTGTCATGAGCGTATCTTCTACCCGCTGCTCGGCAGCGGGATTCTCTTGTTCGGCAGCCCCTGTGGCTGGCTGCTCATGTTCAGCTTCTGGCCGCTCAACGGCGGCGTCATCACGCATCTCCTGGTCTGGATCTTGGTTCTCCTCGGCGGTGCTAGCCGGAGGAGAAGGGGGCCTGTCCTGGTGAGCGGCATCCTGCGCATCTGGATCTGCGCGGGACTGTTGCTCAGCCTCGGCGTCTGGGGCATTGATGGTCCCTGTTTTGGTGGTGTCGGCCTCATCGCCCTCCAGGTCGACAACCTTGTCGACGTCAATGGCAGCTTGCTTCTTGGCCTGGTCAGGCGCGAAAGAAGCATCCGCATCTAAGGGAGCTCTGATGAGAAAGGGAAAATCAGAAATTAGAGGGAGGCAGAGGAAGATTAAGAGAAACAGCGAAGTACAAAATTGGGAATTAACCGAGAAGAAACTTACGCTTTGGTGGAGGGAATCGTTCGTCTTGTTCTCTTCACGACCTTTTTGGTCGTCTTCTCGGATGGTTTTTTCTTCTTGGCGGGGGGCTCTAAGGCGCCACTGCCTGTCCGCTTGCGGGTAACAGGAGCGGCGACAGATAGAGGATTGGCCTCAAGGGCTCTCTCGTCCTCATTCTCGTCATCATCCTCAGCATCTGCAGCATCTGTGAAATAGAGAGGAAGGAAAACACTTCAGAAACAGCAGGCAAAGGGCTAGTGTTTCTCGCAGAGAGAAAGCGTGAATTCAGTTACCTTCTAACTCGTCATCAGACCAATCGCGGAGAGACGTTTCGGCATGCTGCTTCTCCGTCGAAGGGGAATGAGGAAGATTGATCTGATCCGCGGTCTCGAGGGAGGCCTGGTCATCTTCTTCTCGATCATCTGACCAATTGCCCTCGAAGCGCTCACAGCTTTCAGCTAGCTGGCGGTCAAGGACCTGAAAGACGGAGAAACATTGCAAATTAGCCGAGTAACGAGAAAGCATTCTACTCGGATAGGCGTGCAAACACAAAGCACACTGAGCCTAGCGAAATTTGCTAAGTGTTCTACTCGGCAAGGCGTGCAGACAACAAGCACATTAAGCCTAAGCATTTCTCCTAAGTATGCTACTCGGCAAGGCGCGCAAACACCAAGCATACTAAGCCTAGGCAGTTCTGCAGAGTGCTCTACTCGGCGCGGAATGCAATTGCTAGTCGCGGCAAGGAAAGAAGGTTATCTACTCGGATTGCATAAACTGGAAGCAGAGTAAGGAGAACGTACCCGTGGAATCGGCTTCGTGCGGCTGAAGGGGATGAACCCATACTGCCAGTTATCTCGGAGGCCCGTGGTCAGGATGGACCTTGCGTGCGCGGGGACTTCCGCGTTGCTGAGCTCGAACGTGGTCGTCCGAGTGCAGTCGCGGGGGCCTCCCAGGTAGCACATTGGGTGGGAGCGCTGCTGCAGGGGCAGCACCCGGTTCCGGATCCAGCAGGCGACGGGGTCATCGCTCTTGAGGCCCTCTCCGATTAGCTCAGCGAGCCGCTTCTCCATCTGCACGGCGTTGCGGTCGTTGGAGGGCTTCGTCTTCCAGTTCTGCCCAGACGGAGCTCGATTGCTCCAGGCGGGCAGGTTGATGCGGTCCGTCACCGTTCCCCCCTTCGTGGCGGGGATGTTCTTCACGTAAAGGAAAGATTTCTGCCACATACGGACGGAATCCAAGCCCTTGATGCGAGGGTGGTTGGTTCCCGTCCGCTGCAGCATCATGGCGCTGCCGGTGTCGGTTACCCGACTGCCAGTGGCCGCGCCATCCTTCTTCCCCTTGCTCTGCTGACGGAGATGGAAGTACTTCAGCCACGTCTGTACCGTGGGGCGGACGCCGAGAAAGGCCTCGCACACCACGGTATGATAGGCGAGGAAGACGACCGCATTCGGAGGGAGGTGATGCATCTGGACACCGAAGTGATCCAGGAAGGAGCGGAGAAAATCAGATGCCGGCAGGCCGAATCCTCGCGCGAAGTGCGCGAGGAAAACGACATGCTCGCCCTCCCGCGGGGCCGGAACGAGTTCGCCGTCGGACGGCCTGCACTGAACACCAGGAGGAACCCTCCGGGTGTTCACGAGCCAGGAGCAGTCGTCGACAGTAACATCAGAACCAGCCCAGCCGGCGCGAGCAGCCATGGCAAGGAGTGAGAAGATGGTGGAAAGTTGGAGGAATCGGGTGGAGAAAACGAATCCGCAGCGGCGCAAACGGTTGCGCGGCGGCGGAGAGCTCGGCGGAGAAGAAAGAAACAGGGCAGAGAAAGAGGAAAGTGCGGAGGAGGAAGAAGGGGAAGTTACCGGTGGTGGTATTTATACCCTCGCCTCAGATTACCGTTACCATAGGGGTAGTGGGATCGATCGTGGCCATAACACTCGTGTGGTGGGGCCTGTGGCCGGATAGAAACGCACGCAAGCGCGGAACGCGCGCGTAACGGCCATAGTTGATCCCACGACCAGATCGTGGCCTATTACTGCGCTTGATGGGACATGACGAGCCGGTGGGCCCGCTCCGTGAAAACTGGGCGCGTGGCACGTCGTGTCCTGGGCAACGAGACGTCAGGGTCGCGGATGCTTGACACGTGTCCAGTTGCGGCACGGAAGGCTGGATTGTGCTGTGCGCTGCAGAGACTCTGCTTAAGAATTTCTCTAAGTCTTTTTACTCGGTTACAGAGTAGAAAGCCGGTGCTACTCGGAAGACAGGAAACTCAAGGTACTTTCTAGAGTACTACTCGGAGGTTCTTACTCGGCATCTTGAGGTTCAAGGGCTATGTTGCAAAGATTGGTTTTAAGCTAGCAGAGCCTGGTGAACGAGTTCGCAAGACTCTACCAGCTTCGGGGACTGCTGTCGGGGGGTTACCCCCGAGTAGGGTAAAGACAAGTGGTAAAAGCAACTATCAGAAGAGAGATTTGGTCGAGTAGCCGCCTACCCGGTACTTGCTACCCGGTCGACTGCTACTCGGTCTCACCTCAAGATGACCGGAAGAAAGAATCAATCAAGTTCTGTCCATTCGAGTAGAAGAGTTGGCCCGAGTAAAACTGGCGGGAACCTACTCGGGCCAGAAAGTCAAAGGAGCCGTTCTGACACAGGATCCCGCGTATCCTGGGTCCGTACTTGGCACTATTCGAACTACTGTTCATCTGGGACCGGCCTGCCTGACAGTGACAGCATGGAAGCAGGCCGTCGCAGGATAAGGGGGCCCTACTCTGTGCTTGGTACAGTGACACCAGTCTGTCCCCTTGGTTTTGCCCAACGACTTTCCGGATGCAGCCAAGATTAGGAACCAAAGCTGTCAGCGGGAACCCGGAGGAAGGACGATGTGCACACTATGTCGACACTTGTCCATGTTTGGACGTACCTGGCTGGGCACCGTGTATATAAGGTGCCCCGCCGCCTCCTGCGTGAGGGATCGCATACTGGAACACATCGTGACCTAATTTCTTGACCTAGTTCATCACGTAGAGAGAAGAGTGGCTACTCGGTAGTAAGAACATTGTACTGTGGCTACTCGGTGAGACACCAGAATACATAGAGAAAGGCAGGAGTAGGGGTTTTACCTCCTCACGAGGGCCCTGAACCTGGGTAGATCGTGTTGTTTGCAGTGTTTACTTCGTACCTCACGCGGCTACTCGTCGCGTGATCCCTCCCCGAGCACCTCCAGCGTCCTTCGTCCCCACATCTTTAGCCATCCTATGGCATCTGCCGTGACACCACCACGACAGTATGGAACCCCCTAGCTTGTGGCTGGATCCCGATGCTCCGGAGCCCCTCTCCGGTGAAAACCCTAACCCCGCTGGAGAAAAACTAGGCTTATACAACTAAAGTTGATACCAATGTCAAAAGGGGTATAGAAGTGCACATAGTTGCTTGGTTGTGTTAGGCTAGGCCCTAGGAAGTCACAATACAAAGGTATAATGCAATTCTTAACAGGATTCCCTCCGGTTTGTCCGATCTGGGACTTTCAGGCTATAAGTCATGAAACTCTCTAGACAGAGGTAGATGCCGGTGAAGCAGGTCACACCCGTGAGTGCAATATTTTCCATACAAAAGCCATAACACACTTTTACACACATGGTATGGACACACTATCCTGTGGTTGGATCCCGACGCTCCGGAGCCCCTCTCTGGTGAAAACCTAGTCCCGCTAGAGAAAAACTAGGCTTATATGACTAAAGTCGGTACCAACGTCAAAATGGGGTAGAAAAGTGTAACTAGTTGCTTGGTTGTGTTAGTCTAGGCCCTAGGAAGTCACAATACAATGGTATAACCCAACTCTTGATAGGATTCCCTCCGGTTTGTCCGATCTGGGACTTTCAGGCTATAAGTCGTGAAACTCTCTAGAGAGAGGTAGATGCCTGTGAAGCAAGTCAGATCCCGGAGTGCAATATTTGCCATCCAAAACCCATAACACACTTTTACACACATGGTATGAAACTCCCTATCTTGTGGTGGATCCCGATGGTCCGGAGCCCCTCTCCGGTAAAAACCTAGTCCTGCTGGAGAAAAATTAGGCTTATACGACTAAAGTCGGTACCAATGTCGAAAGGGGGGTAGAAAAGTGTAACTAGTTGCTTTTTTGTGTTAGTCTAGGTCCTAGGAAGTCACAATACAATGGTATAACCCAACTATTGACAGGATTCCCTCTGGTTTGTCCGATCTTGGACTTTCAGACTATAAGTCATGAAACTCTCTAGAGAGAGGTAGATGCCGGTGAAGCAGGTCACACCCCGGAGTGCAATATTTTCCATCCAAAACCCATAACACATGTGTACACACATGGTATGAAACTCCCTAGATTGTGGTTGGATCCCGACGCTCCGGAGCCCCTCTCCGGTGAAAACCTAGTCCCAGTGGAGAAAAACTAGGTTTATACGACTAAAGTCGGTACCAACGTAAAAAGGGGGTAGAAAAGTATAACTAGTTGCTTTGTTGTGTTAGGCTAGGCCCTAGGAAGTCAAAATACAAAGGTATAACCCAACTCTTGACAGGATTCCCTCAGGTTTGTCCGATCTGGGACTTTCAGGCTATAAGTCATGAAACTCCCTAGAGAGAGGTGGATGGCGGTGAAACAGGCCACACCCCGGAGTGCAATCTATGACATACAAAAATCATAAAACACTTGGACACACATGGTATGGAACCCCCTAGCTTGTGGTCGGATCCCGACGCTCCGGAGCCCCTCTGCGGTGAAAACCCTAATCCCGTTGGAGAAAAAGCCTTCATGGTTTATTGTTGGTTACGTCTTTGCTCATGATTTTTTTAAATAGCTTGAATAATATGTATTATGATGTAGATTTTCTTCTCCTCTTCAAAACAAGGTAAAAAACATCGAAATCCGAGTTCGAATGCAAAAGTTATGATCAAAATGGTGATTAAGTTAAAAAAAAATAGCTAGGCCGAGGGTGGCCATCAGCGTAGCACGAGCTAGACCGAGGGGGAGCCGTTGGCGTAGCTAAAATCGAGCTAGGCCGAGGGTGGCCGTCGGCGTAGCTACATTTTTTTTTGTGGTGGCCTGGTCGGGGTCTACCCCGAC
The DNA here is from genome assembly GCA_028641055.1 of Alopecurus myosuroides. Taxonomy (NCBI): domain Eukaryota; kingdom Viridiplantae; phylum Streptophyta; class Magnoliopsida; order Poales; family Poaceae; genus Alopecurus; species Alopecurus myosuroides. The sequence continues at coordinate 291,235,409 of CM054059.1, forward strand.
GTCACGGCCGTCGGCGTATGTTACGTTTCCCGTAGTGTAACCACCAGCATGCTTTTGATACTGACACATGGTCTCTACTACAAGGTGCATAACAAAAATGCTATGCTTAGAGCATCTCCACTTCTCCCTGAAACCCTCCTAAAGGCTTTTGGGGCGTCCCCGAGTAAAAACAGCGTCCACTCGGCCACCCAAAGGTCCATTTGTCCCGCTATCATCCCAACACTGGCACGTGTGGGCGCTTCAGTAGCGCTAGACAAAATGGCGCGCGTGGGTCCGCTTGTCTGTCATAGGCATATAAAACCCTCCAAATCCGACGTCCAACCTATCGTTCCCTACCACTTTTTCTTCCGTCGCCGCTCTCTTTCCCGCCTTGTCCACCTCGTTGGCGTCTCCATACCACCGAAGGCGTCAAGACCACCAAAGAAGATGGGTCAGCAAAGGCGACGATGGGCACGCTCAATGTCAAGCGCCGTGTGACAAAGCCGCGTCCTAGCACATAGGTGGCAAGTAATTCAAAAGATGGTCAAGAAGTACCATGGTTGCTTGGAGAACATCCTCGAGAGGCCAGAGAGTTTCAAAACTTCAAGGTATCAAGTAAGTTTGTGTCAATCTTGTCCAATCTTCATCGCCGGCTAGGTTGATGCATGTGTTTTTGCTAGCTCATCGATGTCTTTGCGTTTTATCGAGAGATGAACAAGGACAAGGAGTTTGGGTTGTTGCATTGCTTCCACAAACTACAAAATTGCGAGAAGTGGAAGAATCTCCACAAGACACTCAAGGGGCGGCTCGGATGACATTGTTGATGTTCATGCATTCGAGGGAAGGACAGTGGGAAATAAGAAAGCGAAGGAGGCCTTTCGGCGGCGGCCAACTCGGAGAAGATACATGCGTCCATTCACAGGTCATCGCCGACGTTTCCAAGAACTCCAACGAGAGGTACGCCTCAAGTGATGCCAAATGGGTGGTATTGGTTGAGAAGGCCGATAACAAGATCGAAATCGAGAAGTCCAAAGCCGCCGTGAAGAAGATGCAGGAGGACTTCGTGATCCTCACCACCAACACGTCGAACCTTGATCCACTAGCGAGGGTAGCGTGCAACCACGTTCGTGCGGAGGGCTTGCACCGGCCGCGACGCCCTAGTCACCCAATGCCACGGCATCCTCGGCATGTGAGGCGACACAAGGGGCGACACCAACATAGCCACAAGGTGCGACATCTACATGGGCATAAGGGGTGGGAGGCAGCACCCGCGGCGACAATAGTGACACTCCAGGTGACACTTTGGGCGTCGACTTCACCAGCAGCGACTTCCTCGGCTCCACTCCCGCCCAGGCTTCCTCGACTCCAACACCATCGACATTGAATGATCTTCCATGTGTCGTGCGTCTTTGTTTTGTGATGGACTAGACATTTAAATTGTGGCCTAGAATTTAAATTTATGTGTCTAAGACTTTGAATTCATGTCGTAGTTTGTGTTATTTTTATTTGCATAAAGTTAAATTTGCAACAACAAAAAATGGTTTGGGGAGAGTGTTTGGGGCGACGAGTGGGGAAGCCCCCCGCATAGGCACCGCCTCGTCCGGATGCCCCCCCCTCCCAAAGCGCTCGTTTCAGAGCCGATACAGACGACAATTGGGGGCGCGAGTGGAGATGGTCTTACAGACGACTACTTACCAAATATTTCTTAAAGGAGTACGTGTCGCTACATTATTATACCCCCTAGTTTAAGCCTAGTCATTCCTTGAGTTGAAAGCCCGTAAGTGTCGTCCGGAGATGAAGCATCAATCGCTGCATAATGTTGTGGTCACATGAATTCTTATTGTCAATCAAACCAAAACCGGTGCAGAAACCAATGTTTTGGATACTGGTACAAAATTATGCATTACCCGAGCTGACCGGTATGACATGGAGGGTAATCACTGGTTCATTTTCTTAAATTGGACTAATATTGCTAAATATATCACAAAAATTATAAAATAGTTAAAAAAAAATTATGCAAACAAGTATAGAAATTTACCCGTCGAGGGCAGTAAGGCCGGTAACCCATAAAAACAACCCATGACCAAAGCGTCGGCCGAAACAAAGATTCAGGATAAGTTGGAAAACCATTGGTCTAATGGTAAATAACACTTCTCGTGGATCTAGATATTGTTGGATTTTCATGGGCTGAAACCTACAATGCCAGCCTATCTAGTCTACAAATTATGATATTTCAAAGGAACAACCGGTGCAGGTGCTAGTGGTACTAAGTTTACTCTCATATTGCTAGTTGAGAGAGATAGGGAGCAGGTTATAAGGGAATCTCTTCTCCCACTAGTAAGTGGGTGAAAACCCCATAAAACAAATAAATGAGTGAGAATAGGAGGAGTCTACACACACTCCTCCTCCACTGCGTGTTTCGTGAATCGATTTCGAGCCACATAAGTGTCATGGGTACGAGTGGCTAGTGTACACTTGCTGACTCTTACTCCGCATGCCTGGCACTTGTCGGAAATTTATAAAACATGGAACTTGTCTTATGCACTTTCCTCAGGATATAATGGGCAGACAGGACGGACCAAAGAGAGATCACTTACTTCCGTTCCATATTCTCGCTTGTTCTTTTTGTTGCGCTTATTTTCGGTATTCTCCATCCTAGCAACCACGTGCATGGCGTCTAGGGGAGCAGGGATCGGAAACCCCGTCCTTTGAGATCGTGCACGGTACCGGGAGATGACCGATAAAGTTTTTGGGAAGCGTCTTGGCACAAATGCTCACTTTCGTACGAATCCAGTTGTGCCAACTGTTCGGTTCCAGCTGACTTCGACTCTAGTGGAGCCGACTCCGACTTCGGTTCTGACTTTGTCCTCTTCATCTCCATGGTTGACGATAATAACACCATGACGGGGACCTTCCCAGTCAAGCCATATGTGTTGTTTCTGTCTATGTTAGCACTAGTATTTGGGCTATTTGTGAACCTGCTAGATATGTTTAGTCCGTTGAATATGGTTAAAATTGCTAGTGCATTTGGTGGGGTGTCTTTGCTAAATAAACTCATGAGATTTCCTAATTACCTAACAGATACATGTGCTACTGGTAAAGACATCCGCTTGACAAACCTCGTGATTGGACGAAATTAAGATTTCATCGTTACCAAAATGTATGTCAAATCAAATTTTGTGATTAAGAGTCATAAAAACATTTATTAATTAGAAAATTTGTTATTTTACTTGAGATCCCCAAACGGCCAACGAAAGTGACGATCCTCTTATGGTAAACCAATACAACCATGCCTAGTTTGACTCAGTCTTTTCCAATTACATAGAATTAATTAATGGTGCGACTAATTATTCTTGGGCAGATGAAATCATCAAATCCCAATTACAACTTACAACAAACATGAAGCACGACAAAATTTCAATAGCCCACTTACAACTCTCACGCGGGTATGAATCACGACGCAATCAAACAGCTCTAGATTCTACCAACTTCTAACTTAATTCTCTTTTAACCGAGAATTAGCAAAACTAGCAATTAACTAGCACGTATATTCACACACTTAAAATGTAGCACTAGCTGGAATTTTACGGCTTGTGAATAAATATATCATGACAAGACAAGCCATTATATTTATTTTTGGCAAAATTTCCTCCATACTAAATAAGCACATGTCCCCCCTGTCGCACCCGGACTTCTAAAGCATACTCGCCGTTCCGTTGAACAGTAGTAGATTGGATTACGGGGCTTACCGGCACCCGCGTCCTCTTACGAGTAGGCCAACACACGTATGTGTGACAACCAACCCCTATCTGTTCAGCGTCGACGTAAACTATCCCATAGAAATCAGGATACTACCATTGACGTACTTCATACCATACACACATGGTACGTCAACGGCGTTTAACAGAATGATAGCACAACATATCTCTAGGACACAAAAGATGGAAATAAATTGCAAATGGCTCTCACTAGAGCAGAGATAGCAAATACAATCATTCAGAGGACACATGTCCCAACATAACATCATTACAACACAACGGAAGCATTCAACAGGTCTGAGTACAGACAAATCCAAATAGGCTTAAGAAGCCGAAAACGAAAAGACAGAGCCCATCCACGAAGTCTCGGATCCTGCCCGGGTCCGCTATCTACTCGTCAGCAGCCTCGTCGAACTCCACGTAGTAGCCACCTTGGGGATCCTCGGAAACGTAGTCTGCGGAAACCACAGCCCCAAAGGGGTCAGTACATAGACGTACTGGCAAGCAAGACTCACAGTTCACCAAAATGTAGCCCGTCAACACCAAGCACGGATGCTTTGGGTTCAACGGAAGAAGTGGTGATACAAAAGATGCGGCAGCGGGCTGCACTAACCAACTACAGGTACATACTACAACTTCCGGCTAACAGAAAGAAGATAAGATAGCGTATCGTAACCAGCTATAACTAACCACCAAACAAACCCATCCTGGATATCGCCCCTTATCAAAAGAAGCAATCCGAGGATCACTCACACCGTTGGATTAATGATGGTTCAGGTTATTGTGTCAATAAACCTATTACTAGTCAAGTTATTATAGTTAGGTGTAAGTTGTCTGAGTACTTGTTAGCCAGTACTTTCACCAAGTCGTGACATAACCGCGGACAACACGGCTTCTCGAGAAGATTCATCCCTGCAGGGTGTGCTCCAGTACCCGTACACACTCGAGCCACCAACTAAAACTCAGGTGGACTCAACGCGACTCGAACCATCTCTACAACCTGTCCTAGGAGCCACGGAGCTATAAGGTCCCGGCCAGTCCGACCTAACCTAAGCGCAAGGGTGAAAACCACACCCCCCGGCACCACAGGCCTCGCCCTATATGCATCATCATCATCATCACCAACAGTAACCATGGGAGCGACCCATTCATGCTTATGCGCAAATGGAACACCCGAACTAAGTGTGGCTCTTCGGACAAACTACGGATCAGGTCAAAGTCGAGGGGGGTTCCATACTACCACCCGGATGCGGTGAGCACGCTCATCATGGATCAGTAGACAAGACCCTTTTCCTAATTAGGGTCGACACTAGCAGGCCTCAAAACCACGCCGGGCCTCCTGCCGGTGCCTTATCATCAAATTATTATTACCCAACATTAACAGGTTATTGTTTAAACATCGAGCACCAGAACATAAGTAACATGGTAATAGAAAGTAACTGACAACAGTCTCGAGCAAAAGCAACCCTAAGCATGCTAGTATGACACGGGCACAAGCAACGGGGTTATAGGAGTGGAGGTGAGGCAATATCAGGTTTAAAGGATAACATGTGGTAGGATCGAACAGAAGCAACGATTCATAGGCTAGCAGAATAGACAACGGAAAGTATCGGTATCCAATGTTGAAAGGAACACGATGGTTCATGTGAGTGAATACTTGCCTGCAAGCTCAGCAGCCTGGTACTGAGCTAAGTCCTTAGAAGGGGTGTCGTAAGATCGTCTGTCTCAACGCCGTCGTCTATTCGAGAAGAAGCAAACAAACAACACAAAGAGACAAACAATCAATAACATGGCATAATGCACAATCATGGGATGATGCATGACCATTTAATTGATGCATAAAAATAAACTAGTTGACATGGTAACATAACATGATTAAATGGACCCACATGCAATTTGAGTTGCATATGAAAAGCCCATGATTTAAGGTTGAAATAATTGTTTTACAACTAACCAACAGGTGAAGGTGGATTAGCATGATTCATGGATGAGTAAAACGAAAAGAAAACAACAATGGAAGCAATTTGAAATAAGGTTTACCAATTTTGGAAATTTACTTATTAAGTTATGAAAATTTGCTTCTTAAAGGTGGTACACAAGCATTTGTTGTTTTCACCAATTTTAATTGTTCAAAATAGATAACAAAATTCATAATTGGAAAATACACAAAATTTTAGGTGGAATACATGTTTCACTTGTTGAATTTGGATTTAAAATGAGCAAGTTATTAATTTGGCAATTTTAATTGCATTAAATAAGAAACAGTTGTTTTCAGCAATTTAAATTATTCAAAATAGAAAACAAAGTTGATATTTGCAAAGTTCATGAAAAATGGGATGGAAAACATATTTTACATGTTGGAATTGGATTTGAATTGCTCAAGTTATGAATTTTTGCAATTTAAAAGGTTTAATTAAAGCATTGAATTATTGCACCACTTTTAATTAGGAAAGCATTAAACAAATTGCATTGAAAAGGTTGAAAACATATAGCAAATGTTTCACTGAACATTTTGAGCTATTAAACATAATTTTTGGGTTATAATTGAATTTATTATGCCATTTTTCATAAACATTCTTATTCTGCCCTTTTTAGTAAACAGAGGGAAACATACTCAAAATTAATTCAATTGTGACCAAATAAAATACCAATGTGTAGAGTTTGTTAAGACAAATTTTTAGAGCCCAAGTTTGCTTAAATTGGATAAGCAGAACTAAAGTTATGAAATTCCAAAGTTTCCACTTTTTATTGCATTTTCAGTAATTAATTATTTAGTGCAAAAATTGTTACAGCAACATATTGCAAACTTGACATTAGCAGAAAGGGCTCAAGATTATGAATCCACAGGATTTTGAATCATTCAAATTGGAGTAATATTCAATTTGATATTGATTTTAGAGTTAATGTCTCAGATCTGAGTTTTCTGAAATTCGGACAGAAAAAGAAAAAGCAGAAAAAAAGGTGTGGCTTTGGGGGATCGAACCCAGGACCTGGGATTTGCGCGCAAAGGACAGCAACCAACTGGGCTGCTGCTGGCTTCGTTACAGGTACACACTAGCAGGGGGGTTTGAGGTTCAGCAACTGTCCTGAAATTAATTCGGAAAATAAGGACCAGAGGTGGGGGTGCGGGGATTTGATCCCGCGATCACTGGGCTTGCTGCGCGCGTGCGCTACCAGCTGGTCTACTGCGGCTGTTGTGATGCATAGGGTTCAGGTTTGGTTTTGTATCTAGCTGGTCGGGTTAACTGAATTGCAACCGAACACGTACAGATACAGGCGCTCATCTCTGTCGACGAACAGGCAGCGATGGATGCAACCATGGCGACTTGGCACGGAAGGAATTGATGCCTAAACAGCGAGGAATCGAGAGGGGGTTAGGGGAATGGAAACAGGAGAGTACCCTCGTCGCAGGGGTGGTCGCGGCACGGCCGGGGGGTGGCGGAGTCGTCGGCGGCCGTGGCAGCAGGTAACGGAGGCGCTTCTCCTCTCGATGGCGGCGGTGGTGGGGAGAGAGAGGGAAGGAGGCGGGTGCGGCTAGGGTTAGGGTTTCTGAGGGGGGAGGAGTAGATATAGGAGGGGGGAATCGGGTGGAGCAGAGGGGAGCGCACGTCGCTGTCCATGGCCGACGTCACCTGCGTACGGAGGAAGGGGATGAAGGGGTACCGGGCCAAGGTTTTGGTGGGCTGGGCCTAACTGGCTGCACCACCCCTCTCTCCTTCGTTTTTTGCTTTTTATTATTTTTTTCCTCTGTTTTTTTTTGCTGCAAGAGAAATAGGAAGGAATAGAAAGGGTTTTGGGGTAGAAAAAATTAGGAAAAAATTTTATATTACTTATTTATGTAATAGCAACAAATTGCAACTTTTTGTTTTACAAAAAATTCAAAATAAAAAGATGTTTGTGATTTGATTCAAATTTGGATGGATTTGATGATTAAGTGACTTAATGAAAACAAGAATTAAATGTGGTGATCATATAGTTTTAATTGGAATCAAATGATTATAATTGTTTTGGTAATTTTCATTATTTGAAATTGGGTGCTGTTTGAAATTGAAATTGAATTTGAATGACATTTGAATTAAGTGAAATATTAAGAACAAATTAATAGTGAGCCTTTTTGTTATTTTTCATGGAAACAAATGGGAGTTTTATTTGAACTTTTATTTGGAAATAAATTGTAACATAACAAGTATGAAACAAAGGTTTGAATATTGCTTGAATTTCAATTGTGAAAACAAAGAAAAACAGATGCAAACAAAAGGAAAACAAATGCAATGATTAAGATGCCATGATGCAAAACAAAAATTAAACAAGAACCAAACATTCTAGGGGTGTTTTCATACTTGGGATGTTACAAAACGCCCCCCTTGAAGGAATCGCGCCCCGAGATTCCTACTGAGAAGTGAAAAGGTCCGGATACTCCTTGCGAAGATCCTCTTCGGTCTCCCACGTTGCCTCTTTATCGGAATGATGCGACCATTGCACTTTCAAGAACTTGGTGCTCTTGTTGCGAGTCTTACGCTCGGTCTCATCGAGAATTCGAATAGGGTGCTCCTCATAAGAGAGATCTTCTTGCAGTTCAATGGAATCATGATCAACTGCACGATCTGGATCTTTGAAACACCTCTTGAGCTGTGACACGTGAAACACATCGTGCACCTTGGATAGTTTTTCTGGAAGTTCAAGACGATAGGCATTTTCCGCACGCCTTGAGAGAATGTTGAAAGGACCAATGTATCTTGGTGCAAGCTTTCCTTTCACACCAAAACGATGAGTGCCTCTCAGGGGAGTTACACGGAGATATGCTTTGTCACCAGGTGCATAGATCATATCCCTGTGCTTGCTGTCATAGTAGCTCTTCTGACGAGACTGAGCAATATTGAGATTGTCACGAATGATGCGAACTTTCTCTTTGGCTTCCTTAACAATGTCAGGGCCTAAGAGTGAACGTTCACCAGCTCCAGACCAATTGATTGGACTCCTGCATCTGCGGCCATAGAGAGCTTCAAATGGTGCCATGCCTAGGCTTGCCTGGAAGCTGTTGTTGTAGGAGAATTCAGCATATGGGAGACATTCCTCCCATTTCATGCCAAAGGAGAGACCACATGCTCTGAGCATATCCTCGAGAATCTGATTGACTCTTTCGACTTGCCCTTGAGACTGAGGGTGATAAGCTGTGCTGAACAGAAGTTTGGTGCCCAATGCTTCTTGAAAACTTTTCCAGAAATGAGAAGTGAATATGCTTCCACGGTCTGAGCTTATTTCCAAAGGAACACCGTGAAGAGGAACGATCTTTGTTGTGTAGAGTTCTGCTAACTGGCTAGCTGAGATTGTTTCTTTGACAGCAAAGAAGTGAGCTACCTTAGTGAGACGATCAATAACAACGAAGATTGCATTGTTGCCCTTCTTGGACTTTGGAAAACCAGTGACGAAGTCCATTTCAATCATGTCCCACTTCCACTCAGGGATTTTGAGAGGTTGGAGAAGACCGGCTGTTTTCTGATGGACTGCCTTGACACGTTGACAAACGTCGCATTCAGAAACGTATTGAGCAATTTCACGTTTCATGCCAGACCACCAATACAGTGTCTTGAGATCCTGGTACATCTTTGTACTTCCAGGGTGTATGGAAAGAGGAGTTTCATGAGCCTCCTTGAGAATAACATCTTTGAGACTTTGAACTTGAGGAACCGCAATGCGTCCTTCGAAGAACACAGTTCCCTTGTCATCAATTGAGAAGCACTCATACTTCACATTGCCTGCTTTGATGTTATTTGCGATCTTCTTGATCTCAGCATCACGAAGTTGTTCAGAACGAATCTTGTCCTCGAGAGTTCGACTGGCTGTCAAGCTCGCAAGATAGCCTTGAGGAACAAGACCAAGGTTCAGCTTCTAGAATTCTTCATGAAGAGGAGGTTGGCTTTCCATGATCATGAGATTATTCCAATACGACTTGCGACTGAGAGCATCGGCCATAACATTAGCCTTGCCTGGAGTGTAAGAAATGGTAAGATCGAAGTCTTTGATCTTTTCAATCCATCTCCTTTGCCTGAGGTTTAGATCTGGTTGAGTGAAGATGTATTTCAGACTCTTATGACCGGAAAAGATTTCAGTGCGATTACCCAACAAGTATTGCCTCCATTTCTTGAGGGCAAACACAACTGCTGCAAGTTCTAGATCATGTGTGGGATAATTTTGCTCATGTGCATTCAACTGACGTGAAGCATAAGCCACAACTTGACGTTCTTGCATAAGAACTGCACCTAGACCTTGGAGAGATGCATCACAGAATATCTGGAAAGGTTTGGTAGTATCTGGGCCAACCAGAACTGGTGTAGAAGTGAGTTTAGTCTTCAGGAGATTGAAACTTTCATCACATTGTGGAGACCAAACGAACTTCTTGTCCTTCTTTGTGAGATCAGTGAGAGGTTTGGCAATCTTGGAAAAGTTTTGGACGAAACGACGGCAATAGCTAGCTAAGCCAAGAAAGCTTCTTACTTGCTTCACCGTCTTAGGAGGTTTCCAATCAACAATTGCTTTAACCTTTTCTGGATCAATGGCTATGCCCTTGGCTGAGATGACATGACCAAGGTAAGCGACTTCTGGAATCCAGAACTCACATTTGGAGAATTTGGCATATAGACGATGCTCGCGAAGTTTCATGAGAGTGAGACGAAGATGTTCTCCATGCTCTTCCTCAGATTTGGAGTAGACAAGGATGTCATCAAGATATACCACAACGAACTTGTCGAGGTATTCGTGGAAAACAGAATTCATAAGTCGAGAGAATGTCGCCGGTGCATTGGTGAGACCAAAGGACATGACGATGTATTCATATAGACCTTAGCGAGTGGTGAAAGCTGTCTTTGGAATATCTTCCTTTCTGATCTTTATTTGATGGTAACCCATTCTCAAGTCCAACTTGGAGAATATTGAGGCTCCAGCAAGTTGATCAAAAAGATCATCGATACGAGGAATTGGATACTTGTTTTTGATGGTTTTCTCGTTAAGAGGACGATAGTCAACAACGAGTCTCTTTGTTTGATCCTTCTTCGCAACGAACAGAGTTGGGCAACCCCAAGCCGAGGAACTAGGTTGAATGTAACCTTTCTCCATGTACATATCGATTTGCTCCTTCAACAACTTCAGTTCAGGAGGAGCTATCTTGTATGGATGCTTAGAGATTGGAGCAGTACCTGGTTCAAGTTCGATCACGAACTCAACTGCTCTGTCAGGAGGCATTCCTGGCAATTCTCCTGGGAAGACATCGGGGAATTCGCAAACCACCGGAATAGTTTCAATAGATGGTATAGGATTTGCATTGAGAGTGTAGAGTTGAACAAATGGATTTTCAGCATGGAAGTAGGCTATCTGGCCAGAAGGGTGTGTGATTTTGACAGACTTAGCAGGACAATCAATGACTGCTTTGTTGGCTACCAGCCAATCCATCCCAAGAATGACATCAATATCTGAAGAGTGGAGAGCTATCAGAGATGCCTGGAATGGAAGGTTCCCAATTGTGATCTCGATGTTCTGGCTAACTTTATTGCTTTGCCAGCTAGATCCCGGTGATTTCACTAGGAAAGAGATAGACAACTGTTCGAAGTTGATTTTACTGTTGGTTGCAAAGCATTGAGAGATGAAAGAGTGTGAAGCACCAGAATCGAACAAGACTTTAGCACGAAACGAGTTCACAAGAAGTGTGCCCATTACAACCTCTGGAGACTCTTCTGCTCCCTGGGCCTTGACATGGTTCACCTTAACGGTTCTCACGCCAAGGTCGTTGCTGTTGTAGCAACCCAACGGAGGACCACGTATTCTTGTCGGGGTCGACCTGTGGCGAGGTGGAGGTGGAAAGAGGTGCCTTTGCGGACACTTATCGGAATAGTGGCCCGGCTGTCCACACTTGTAGCATGTAACAACAGAATGAGGAGTTGTTGGACCTGGCTGAGATGGAGCACCTCCTGAAGATACCACTGGGGTGGGAGGGCGGGCAAGAAATCCTGCCGGGCTTGGCAAGCAGATGGGCGGTGTTGGAGTGGTATATGGAATCCAAACTCTTCGTTTTTGTGGAGGCATCATAGCTTTTGAAAGATTAGCCTGTTCACGAGAGTGCTTACGAGATTCCTCAACCAATTTGCGCCCATGCTCTTCATTTAGAGCGATGTTGATGAGGTCCTCAAAATTCTTGGCCTTGACGTTGGTGAGAGCATACTTGAGTTCCGGGTTGAGACCCCTGCGGAACTTTGCCATCTTTTTCGCTTCCGTGGAGACTTCATCTCCGGCGTAGCGAGCCAGACGATTGAACTATCTTTGGTATTCGAGAACGTCCAAACTGCCTTGTGTGAAAGAATAGAATTCCTCACGCATTTTCTCCATGAGCCCATCGGGAATGTGATGGCGCACGAAGGCTTGCTTGAAATCCTCCCATGTGATTGCCACACTAGGACCTCTCATTTCTTGGAAGTTCTCCCACCCAGACATGGATTGTCCACGGAGAAGGTAGGTCACGTAAGGAACACGGTCCTCGTCAGCCACATGAGCTACCATAAGAGTACGGTTCATTTCACGGAGCCAGTCATCAGCATCCAATGGCTCGGAGGAGGTATCAAACGTGCGCGGATTGAGCTCAAGGAACTCCCGAATAGACACCCGGGCGTTGCCATTACTCCCAAGGTCTTGGTTCTGCTGCATCTGCCTTATAACTTGTGTCATCTGAGACAGCACTTTCCCCATCTCAGGTGGCAGTGTGGGTTCTTCGTCACCACTTTCCATCCTGAAGAGGATACCAAGATTAACACACTAACCGGATAACAAAATCCAATATAAGTGCTTAAAAGGATTACTTCAGATGGTAAGTTGACAGCATAGAACAAGGATGGAGGTTAACAACGGATCAACAGATAAGCTGTTACAACGGAAGAGAAGATTTGTGAAGGACGATATCGAAGCAACAACTGGGAAACAGGAGACCACAAACACCTGAGGTACTACGGAGAAACCCATCCGGGCTTCTAAAGGATCAATATCTACTGCTTAAGGAATAGAGGATCTTCTTCCGGGGCTTACACGCCTCCGTTCTCAATCGTGAGTAGGCAACATGATAAATCATGTCACAACCACCTCCATTCCTATGGTCTAGTAGATATAACCATCCTAGAGAAACCAGGATACGTGAAAACCTAACTTGAAAGTTTAGGTGAGAAGAGAAAAACAACGTTGCACTTCCTTACCAGAAAAGGGAGGGTGGGTGGGGAAACAAATAAAATGGCAGAATTCCTACTGTCACGCTTCATTTTTCCTATATAGCTACAAAATAGTTTCTAGACTCAACTGCGACCAGTAAAAGGTATCCTACAGGCAGACAGGCTCTGATACCATTTGTCGCACCCGGACTTCTAAAGGATACTCGCCGTTCCGTTGAACAGTAGTAGATTGGATTACGGGGCTTACCGGCACCCGCGTCCTCTTACGAGTAGGCCAACACACGTATGTGTGACAACCAACCCCTATCTGTTCAGCGTCGACGTAAACTATCCCATAGAAATCAGGATACTACCATTGACGTACTTCATACCATACACACATGGTACGTCAACGGCGTTTAACAGAATGATAGCACAACATATCTCTAGGACACAAAAGATGGAAATAAGTTGCAAATGGCTCTCACTAGAGCAGAGATAGCAAATACAATCATTCAGAGGACACATGTCCCAACATAACATCATTACAACACAGCGGAAGCATTCAACAGGTCTGAGTATAGACAAATCCAAATAGGCTTAAGAAGCCGGAAACGAAAAGACGGAGCCCATCCACGAAGTCTCGGATCCTGCCCGGGTCCGCTATCTACTCGTCAGCAGCCTCGTCGAACTCCACGTAGTAGCCACCATGGGGATCCTCGGAAACGTAGTCTGCGGAAACCACAGCCCCAAAGGGGTCAGTACATAGACGTACTGGCAAGCAAGACTCACAGTTCACCAAAATGTAGCCCGTCAACACCAAGCACGGATGCTTTGGGTTCAACGGAAGAAGGGGTGATACAAAAGATGCAGCAGCGGGCTGCACTAACCAACTACAGGTACATACTACAACTTCCGGCTAACAGAAAGAAGATAAGATAGCGTATCGTAACCAGCTATAACTAACCACCAAACAAACCCATCCTGGATATCGCCCCTTATCCAAAGAAGCAATCCGAGGATCACTCACACCGTTGGATTAATGATGGTTCAGGTTATTGTGTCAATAAACCTATTACTAGTCAAGTTATTATAGTTAGGTGTAAGTTGTCTGAGTACTTGTTAGCCAGTACTTTCACCAAGTCGTCACATAACCGCGGACAACACGGCTTCTCGAGAAGATTCATCCCTGCAGGGTGTGCTCCAGTACCCGTACACACTTGAGCCACCAACTAAAACTCAGGTGGACTCAACACGACTCGAACCATCTCTACAACCTGTCCTAGGAGCCACGGAGCTATAAGGTCCCGGCCAGTCCGACCTAACCTAAGCGCAAGGGTGAAAACCACACCCCCCGGCACCACAGGCCTCGCCCTATATGCATCATCATCATCATCATCATCACCAACAGTAACCATGGGAGCGACCCATTCATGCTTATGCGCAAATGGAACACCCGAACTAAGTGTGGCTCTTCGGACAAACTACGGATCAGGTCAAAGTCGAGGGGGGTTCCATACTACCACCCGGATGCGGTGATCACGCTCATCATGGATCAGTAGACAACACCCTTTTCCTAATTAGGGTCGACACTAGCAGGCCTCAAAACCACGCCGGGCCTCCTGCCGGTGCCTTATCATCAAATTATTATTACCCAACATTAACAGGTTATTGTTTAAACATCGAGCCCCAGAACATAAGTAACATGGTAATAGAAAGTAACTGACAACAGGCTCGAGAAAAAGCAACCCTAAGCATGCTAGTATGACACGGGCACAAGCAACGGGGTTATAGGAGTGGAGGTGAGGCAATATCAGGTTTAAAGGATAACATGTGGTAGGATCGAACAGAAGCAACGATTCATAGGCTAGCAGAATAGACAACGGAAAGTATCGGTATCCAATGTTGAAAGGAACACGATGGTTCATGTGAGTGAATACTTGCCTGCAAGCTCAGCAGCCTGGTACTGAGCTAAGTCCTCAGAAGGGGTGTCGTAAGATCGTCTGTCTCAACGCCGTCGTCTATTCGAGAAGAAGCAAACAAACAACGCAAAGAGACAAACAATCAATAACATGGCATAATGCACAATCATGGGATGATGCATGACCATTTAATTGATGCATAAAAATAAACTAGTTGACATGGTAACATAACATGATTAAATGGACCCACATGCAATTTGAGTTGCATATGAAAAGCCCATGATTTAAGGTTGAAATAATTGTTTTACAACCAACCAACAGGTGTAGGTGGATTAGCATGATGCATGGATGAGGAAAACGAAAAGAAAACAACAACGGAAGCAATTTGAAATAAGGTTTACCAATTTTGGAAATTTACTTATTAAGTTATGAAAATTTGCTTCTTAAAGGTGGTACACAAGCATTTGTTGTTTTCACCAATTTTAATTGTTCAAAATAGATAACAAAATTCATAATTGGAAAATACACAAAATTTTAGGTGGAATACATGTTTCACTTGTTGAATTTGGATTTAAAATGAGCAAGTTATTAATTTGGCAATTTTAATTGCATTAAATAAGAAACAGTTGTTTTCAGCAATTTAAATTATTCAAAATAGAAAACAAAGTTGATATTTGCAAAGTTCATGAAAAATGGGATGGAAAACATATTTTACATGTTGGAATTGGATTTGAATTGCTCAAGGTATGAATTTTTGCAATTTAAAAGGTTTAATTAAAGCATTGAATTATTGCACCACTTTTAATTAGGAAAGCATTAAACAAATTGCATTGAAAAAGTTGAAAACATATAGCAAATGTTTCACTGAACATTTTGAGCTATTAAACATAATTTTTGGGTTATTATTGAATTTATTATGCCATTTTTCATAAACATTCTTATTCTGCCCTTTTTAGTAAACAGAGGGAAACATGCTCAAAATTAATTCAATTGTGACCAAATAAAATACCAATGTGTAGAGTTTGTTAAGACAAATTTTTAGAGCCCAAGTTTGCTTAAATTGGATGAGCAGAACTAAAGTTATGAAATTCCAAAGTTTCCACTTTTTATTGCATTTTCAGTAATTAATTATTTAGTGCCAAAATTGTTACAGCAACATATTGCAAACTTGACATTACCAGAAAGGGCTCAAGATTATAAATCCACAGGATTTTGAATCATTCAAATTGGAGTAATATTCAATTTGATATTGATTTTGGAGTTAATGTTTCAGATCTGAGTTTTCTGAAATTCGGACAGAAAAAGAAAAAGCAAAAAAAAAGGTGTGGCTTTGGGGATCGAACCCAGGACCTGGGATTTGCGCGCAAAGGACAGCAACCAACTGGGCTGCTGCTGGCTTCGTTACAAGTACACACTAGCAGGGGGGTTTGAGGTTCAGCAACTGTCCTGAAATTAATTCGGAAAATGAGGACCAGAGGTGGGGGTGCGGGGAATTGATCCCGCGATCGCTGGGCTCGCTGCGCGCGTGCGCTACTAGCTGGTCTACTGCGGCTGTTGTGATGCATAGGGTTCGGGTTTGGTTTTGTATCTAGCTGGTCGGGTTAACTGAATTGCAACCGAACACGTACAGATACAGGCGCTCATCTCTGTCCACGAACAGGCAGCGATGGCTGCAACCATGGCGACTTGGCACGGAAGGAATTGATGCCTAAACAGCGAGGAATCGAGAGGGGGGTTAGGGGAATGGAAAGAGGAGAGTACCCTCGTCGCAGGGGTGGTCGCGGCACGGCCGGGGGGTGGCGGAGTCGTCGGCGGCCGTGGCAGCAGGTAACAGAGGCGCTTCTCCTCTCGATGGCGGCGGTGGTGGGGAGAGAGAGGGAAGGAGGCGGGTGCGGCTAGGGTTAGGGTTTCTGAGGGGGAGGAGTAGATATAGGAGGGGGAATCGGGTGGAGCAGAGGGGAGCGCACGTCGCTGTCCATGGCCGACGTCACCTGCGTACGGAGGAAGGGGATGAAGGGGTACCGGGCCAAGGTTTTGGTGGGCTGGGCCTAACTGGCTGCACCACCCCTCTCTCCTTCGTTTTTTGCTTTTTATTATTTTTTTCCTCTGTTTTTTTTGCTGCAAGAGAAATAGGAAGGAATAGAAAGGGTTTTGGGGTAGAAAAAATTAGGGAAAAAATTTTATATTACTTATTTATGTAATAGCAACAAATTGCAACTTTTTGTTTTACAAAAAATTCAAAATAAAAAGATGTTTGTGATTTGATTCAAATTTGGATGGATTTGATGATTAAGTGACTTAATGAAAACAAGAATTAAATGTGGTGATCATATAGTTTTAATTGGAATCAAATGATTATAATTGTTTTGGTAATTTTCATTATTTGAAATTGGGTGCTGTTTGAAATTGAAATTGAATTTGAATGACATTTGAATTAAGTGAAATATTAAGAACAAATTAATAGTGAGCCTTTTTGTTATTTTTCATGTTAACAAATGGGAGTTTTATTTGAACTTTTATTTGGAAATAAATTGTAACATAACAAGTATGAAACAAAGGTTTGAATATTGCTTGAATTTCAATTGTGAAAACAAAGAAAAACAGATGCAAACAAAAGGAAAACAAACACAAGAAGATACACAACACTCTACAATTGTCTTTTTATTAAGAATATATATTAATATCGCGAAGATACCAATTACATCCAGCTTCTACAACAACACAATGCGCTAATGGCACAACGGATGCACACAGCAAAAAAGAAAGAAAAAACTAAAAACAAAGTCCCGCTATAGTTCAGTCTTTGCAGCAACATCACAACCACCGCCAAACAACACCTGATACCCAAGTATTCCAAAAGCGACGCCTCCAAGAAGGAAACAATGCATCGACACTGTCGTCGCCCGATCGTAAATCTTGGGTTTTTACTCTGGAGATAATCCCCGCTCTCAAATCAATGTATTTAACAAGTCCATTGCCAGGCACAACCAATCAAGTCCAAACATTGCATTTTCATCCTAAAAGTTAAGACCTTGAACTTCACATGTGTTGTCTCCCCCAATTACATACCGCTACTACGAAACCCCGAAACTCCAAGCAAGCTCCTCAACGCTATAAGCTCCAATCACCATTACTAGTCCTTCAATCTCGGCTTTCATGACATTCTCCAACTCTGACTTCACCATGCAGTAAAATATCTTCTGATGGCAACAAATAGCAGAGCTTTGTGCTGCTCCCTCCTTAACAGAGAACCAATGGGCACGCCCGAATTCCATCCGATCCAACAATCTCCAGGCATAATACGTCAATGGGAGTTTGCCGGTGGAGCCTTGATACGTCATAAACGTATCCTTAATTTCTGATGTTCCATGTTGTTTCCTTATTGTTTCCCACATGTTTGTTATACACTTTATGTAATTTTTATCGATTTTCCGGACTAACCTATTGACAAGATGCCACAGAGCCAGTTTCCTGTTTTCTGCTGTTTTTAATTTCACAAAAGTTGTTCTGGAAATATTCTCGGAATTGAAAAATTCAAAGCTTAGAAGTCTTAGAATTCCCGAAGGTTCCAATGAGTCCCGAAGAGACACGGAGGGGGGCCTTAGGGGACTCACACCATAGGGCGGCGCGCCTCCCTTGGCCGCGCCGGGGGGTGGTGTGGGGCCCCCAGGCCTCCACCGCCTCTGTCCTTTCGCCTATTTAATCCCCCCGAGACATAAACCCTAGGAGGAGACCACTTTTTCCTGAGAAACACCCGAGGCCGCCGTCACCGTCATCCCGAGATCGGGAGGGTTCTCGACTCTCCCCGGCACCCTGCCGGAGGGGGAAATCATCACCGGAGGGGTCTACACCACCATTCCCTCCTCCAAAGTGATGCGTGAGTAGTTCATCCCTGAACTACGGGTCCATAGCAGTAGCTAGATGGTTGTTCTATCCACTTTGTACCTCATGTTTAGATCTTGTGACCTGCCTATCATGATCAAGATCATCTTTATGTAATGCTACATGTTGTGTTTGCTGGGATCTGATGAATGTTGAATGCAATGTCTTCTGATTATCAATCTATCATGTTATCTTCATGCTTATGTTATTTATGATCCTGCATTATCTCCGTTATTAGTAGATGCTCTGGCCAAGTATATGCTAGTAACTCCAAGAGGGAGTATATATGCTCGATAGTGGGTTCATGCCTCCTTCTCATATGTGCTCGAGTGACAGAAACGTGACGGATGGAGGATGTGTTGTTGCCATTAGGGAGAAAAAAATAATGCTTTGTCTAAGGATGATGTTATTGTTTACATTACACACTTTGCTTACTGCGATTATCTATTGCTTGCAACTTAATACCCAACGTTTGTTCGGATGATATTCGGAGGATGGATTATTAGTCATAGATGCAGTTGGATAACGGTCTATGTATTTTGTTGTAATGGCCGCATGAATCACATAGTAATCTTTAAGTCTTGCATATGCACTACGGTGCAGACTTCATTTCTGTCAATTGCCCAGCTGTAATTTGTTCACCACACATTTTATTTATCTTTCACGGAGAGACACCACTAGTGAAATGTGGACCCCGGTCCTTTTTCCTCATACTGATAAAACACCTACTGCTTTCATACTTCTTTCGTACTGCTCTGATACTGTTCCTACTGTTTCCCTACTGTTTTCCACACCATAGGTTTAGCCTCTTTGTGTTCAACAAAACCAGTGAGATTGACAACCTCACTGCTTTGTTGGGGCAAAGTGATTTGATTGTGTTGTGTAGGTTCCACATTGCTTCTGAACCGGTAGTGCACCCTGCCATCTCAGCTTCTTCAGTCTTCTGAAGTTACTCCTTCCTCCTAATGGTCGATTAAACCTTGGTTTCTTTCTGAGGGAAACTTCTGTGGCGCTCTTCATGCCTTCCTTTCGGGGTCTCCCAACGAACGTGTGTTCACACGCATCAAAACATTCTGGTGCTGTTGCCAGGGAGGAAGAGAATTTCTGCAAGGGGAGTCTCTCACTTCCAATCTCTTTACTTTGTTTTTGTTTTTCTTAGTTTATTTTATTTTGTCTTGTTTTCTTCTCTTTATCAAAAATAGCAAAAAAAATAGTTCTTATTCTAGTTGTAGTTTTATTCCTGTTTTAGTCTTGCTAAAATGAGTGTTCCTGAAGTTGAAGTTTGTTCCTTTAAGCAACAAGGCGGAGAAAGTTTGAAAGATGTTTGGTATAGGATAAGTGATGATCATCATAGATGCACTAAGAAATATTCCACTTTAATCCTTCTTAGGAATTTTTACGTTGGCATTACTAGCTGGTATATGTATGTTCTAGAAACTCTTACATGCGGTAATTTTCATGGAGCACCCGCTTTGGAAGCCTGTAATTTAATTAAAAGTTTAGTTGGAACACCACCTACTAAGGCTGTTAAAACTGAGATCACTTTAGATGATGTTATTAAAAAGCTAAACTCCATGGAGATTTTTTTTCCAAAGTTCTTTGATAATGCTAGCAAAGTTAATGAAGAAATAGTGAGTATCAATAAGAAAATCACTGTTTTCGAAGCTAGCAATATCCATGATAGTCAAAATTTGACGATTGGTAAATTAGAGGAGGATATGGAAATTTTAAGCTCAACCTCTTCTGCTCTTAAGTTTAAAAGAGATAAACCTTCTGTCAGAAAAGAGAAAAAAATTATGTATGTCCCCAAGGCACCTAAACCAAAATCCCCTAATATGCTTAAAATTAATAAAACTTTTAGTGAAATTAAAAGTGATTTGCATGTTGCATCATCTTCAGGGGTGTCTAAGGTACCCATTGCTACAATTGGGGTTTTGGAGGAAATTATTGATCTGGATGCTTCTTCACTTGAAAATACTTGATTCCACTTTTCTGGGCCACACTAAAAGGCGTTAAAAAAAAGCACTTCTTGGGAGATAACCCATAGTTTTATTTTTGCTTTGTTTTTCTCTGTTTTCTTGGAGTCAAGGGGCTGTTTACTTCTGTAGCAACTCCTTTGTATCTTTCTTTTCATGTTTTAGTAGTGCCAAGTAAGGTTTCTGATGAGAGTTGGAGTTGGTTTTCGGATTTCTGCGCAGGAAACATATTTCTGTTGTCCACCGTAAAAAAATGTATAAAATCCAGGTATATCAGAATTATCTGAAATTATTTGTGCTTATTCCTCAGCTAATTCGAAAACATTTTTGTTCTTTAAGTTTTTCGATCTGAGCAACGTAAGTGCCTCGAAAAAAATCATCTTTACAGACAGTTCTGGTTTTGACACTGCCATTTTTCTTGCATTTGCTCTTTTGCGATGTCAAGTGTATTTCTTTGCTTCATGAAACATCAGTGGCTGTAGCTAATATTTAGAAGTATGAATAACACCTGTGCCATACAGAACCAATGGATTTTTAATTGTTGCACTAACCCTCTAATGCAAATTACTGTTTGAGCGTGGTGTCAAGGAAGTTTTTAAGGGTCAAGAGAAGAGGTGATATATGTGATCAAAAAGAGTGCAAGGTCAAAGCTTGGGGATGACCCCGTGGTTCATACAAGCATATTTTTAGAACACTCAAGCATCTAAGCTTGGGGATGCCCAAGGCATCCCCTTCTTCATCAACTATCTATCAGGTCACTTCTCGTGAAACTATATTTTTATTCGGTCACATCATATGAAGTTTACTTGGAGCGTCTGTTTGTTTTTCTTTTGTTTTTTTTGTTTTCCTCTGTTTTTTTTTACCTTGCTGCAATAATATAGTTGGATCCTAGCATACATTGTTTGGGAGAGAGACACGCTCCGCCTTTTCGTTTGAATACTTGCTATGCTAGTATTCTTAGTTTTTCTTCTAGTTGCTGCAAAAAATTCCTATTTAGCTGTCGTTTTCATTGCATCTCTTATTCAACGCTGTTAGTTTTAGTAGTGTTATGTGAGTCCTCTCATGTTTGCTTTCTTTAGAATTTAGAGAGTTTTTGTGAAAGCATGTTTGTATGGTGCTTTTTAGGAAAAGAAACTGCTGCTTGAGGTAGAATTTTTAACGGTGCAAGTAGAAGCTTGTATAGACCATGGCTAGACTTTTTCATATCATGCTAGATGTTATTTTAGTTTTAAAGCCTTGTGGTTATTGAGTAGCATGATTAGCCTCAAATAGCTGAGAGTGTTTAATGTGCCATTGAAAGAATCATGAGTTGTTCTTGTCATATTGAAGCATAAATTTGTGGTGTTCTCTTTTGAATGTTTTATTTGGTTGACTTGGCGCATGCTCACACCATGTTTATGACTATGAACTAGTCACGAATAGCCTCCATGATCATTTAGTTTTTGAACTTGTGGTACCACTTATGCTTTGATTAATGATGTTTATGTCGATATGCATGATTATGGCTTTTATGCTCTCTTGACTTGTCGCTCCCAGTCTTTTGCTAGCATCCACCTGTACTGAGTATGAGCTCTACTCGTGCATCCAACTCCAAAAAACCAAAGTTTTCCCATTGTTTCCACCATACCTACCTATATGTGGTATTTAACCGCCACTCCAAAGTAAATTTCTCATGTGTTACCTTTAAAACTTTCAAAATTACTCATGTTTTGTGCTCCTGTTTTAGCTCACAAGGACGTGAATAGAGAATCTTTATCTCACTTGTTGATTCTACTTTTACACCCTGGACTAGTGGCTTCATCCGCTTATCCAATGATAGAAGAGCTGGAAGCGGGGTGCCCAGCCCCAAATTAATAACAGAAATTCTCTTCACTATTTTTTTCCCTGACTTATTAGTCAAAGCATAATTGTGTAAACAAAAGAGAAAGAGGGATAAACTTCTACCGAGATGCGTCCTTCTATGGGAGCCTCTCTTGTGAAGTCTAGTTGGCTTGTGACTTATTGTATTTTTTGTTTTCCATTCGTTGACATAAGCATACACCTCTCTTAAAATATAGACACTCCTCCACAGTATGTGATTGTTGGCAGGCACCCGAGGATTCGGTTAGCCATAGTTTGTAAGAGATGGTTGGGAGGAGTGTCAAGTTTTTATACCTCTGTTTAATAAAATAAAAGATGTAGCACATGAGTGATCCATGCTTCTCTCTGCGAAGGGCCTTTCTTTTACTTTCATGTTGAGTCTCCATCTTCTAACTTATGCACAGTTGAGAGAGCATTTTTTCCATTCTGAGTTTTATGTGCATTTGACCCGAAAACATTATTAATTGATTCATGATGTGTTATTGTTTGTTCTCTAATTATTTGTTCTAGTCTTCCTCATGAACTTTGAAGGTGTCCTGGCATTTATGTTTTGCCCCACTCTTAAGGACTAGCGAAATATCACTTTGACATGTTCTATCTATACTTGAAACAAACGTAAAAATTTCTTTGCATTGTTATTCATGATATTTTATTTGAGTTACTTCTCGTGATGCAAAGTGATTGCTATGCTTTATTATTAAAGTTCTATTTATCATGCTTGTGTTAAAGTTCTATGATCTCAGCTTACTTATGCTTCTACATTATTGATGATCAAGTTTATGTTGGTAGCATGTGACCTCAGAAATTATTGTGTTTTTATCGTTTACCTACTCGAGGACGAGTATGAACTAAGCTTGGGGATGTTGATACGTCATAAACGTATCCTTAATTTCTGATGTTCCATGTTGTTTCCTTATTATTTCCCACATGTTTGCTATACACTTTATGTCATTTTTATCGATTTTCCGGACTAACCTATTGACAAGATGCCACAGAGCCAGTTCCCTGTTTTCTGCTGTTTTTAGTTTCAGGAAAGTTGTTTTTAGTTTCAGAAAAGTTGTTCTGGAAATATTCTCAGAATTGCAAAAATTCGAAGCCCGGAAGTCTTAGAATTCCTGAAGGTTCCACGGAGTCCTGAAGAGACCCGGAGGGGGGCCCTCAGGGGGGCCACACCATAGGGCGGCGTGCCCCCTTGGCCGTGCCGGGAGGTGGTGTGGGGCCCCCATGCCTCCACCGCCTTTGCCTTTCGCCTATTTAATCCCCCGAGACATAAACCCTGGGAGGAGACAACTTTTTCCCGAGAAACACCCGAGGCCGCCGTCACCGTCATCCCGAGATCGGGAGGGTTCTGGAGCTCTCCCCGGCACCCTGCCGGAGGGGGAAATCATCACCGCAGGGGTCTACACCACCATGCCCTCCTCCTAAGTGATGCGTGAGTAGTTCATCCCTGGACTACGGGTCCATAGCAGTAGCTAGATGGTTGTTCTATCCACTTTGTACCTCATATTTAGATCTTGTGAGCTGCCTATCATGATCAAGATCATCTTTATGTAATGCTACATGTTGTGTTTGCTAGGATCTGATGAATGTTGAATGCTATGTCTTCTGATTATCAATCTATCATGTTATCTTCATGCTTATATTATTTATGATCTTGCATGCTCTCTGTTATTAGTAGATGCTCTGCCAAGTAGATGCTAGTAACTCCAAGAGGGAGTATTTATGCTCGATAGTGGGTTCATGCCTCCTTTTCATCTATGCTCGGGTGACAGAAACGTGACGGATGGAGGATGTGTTGTTGCCATTAGGGAGAAAACAACAATGCTTTGTATAAGGATGATGTTATTGTTTACATTACACACTTTGCTTATTGCGATTATCTGTTGCTTGTAACTTAATACCCAAAGTTTGTTTGGATGATATTCGGAGGGTGGATTATTATTCATAGATGCAGTTGGATAACGGTCTATGTATTTTGTTGTAATGGCCGCATGAATCACATAGTAATCTTTATGTCTTGTATATGCACTACGGTGCAGTCTTCATTTCTGTCAATTGCCCAACTGTAATTTGTTCACCACACATGTTATTTATCTTTCACGGAGAGACACCACTAGTGAACTGTGGACTCCGGTCCTTTTTCCTCATACTGATAAAACACCTACTGCTTTCATACTGCTCTCATATTGTTCCTACTATTTTCCTACTGTTTTCTGCACCATACGTTTAACCTCTTTGTGTTCAGCAAAACCGGTAAGATTGAAAACCTCACTGCTTCGTTGGGGCAAAGTGATTTGATTGTGTTGTGTAGGTTCCACGTTGCTTCCGAACCGGTAGTGCGCCCTGCCATCTCAGCTGCTTCAACCTTCTGAATTACTCCTTCCTCCTACTGGTCGATTAAACCTTGGTTTTCTTATGAGGGAAACTTGCTGCTGCGCTCTTCATATCTTCCTCTTGGGGTCTCCCAACGAACGTGTATTCACACGCATCAAGACTTCCGAACCCGCCACTCCGGCCAGATCAGAAAGGACATGCATGAGGCGGATCTTCGTTTTGGCGCAAGAGGAACCCTATGACCGCCGCCTTTATTGGAGCACACAACAGTCGTCCATGCCGTTGGACAACTTCCGACGAATAGATCGACCGGATTAGGCACACGTGACAACGACACGAGGAAGGCTGCAATGCACCCTAGGCATGCCTAGGAGCGCCATTTCCTTTGGTTCCATGTCGTCGCCCCCCGTCCATAACCACATGCCCGTGCCTCTCACCCCCATGCACGCCTCCCTGCAGCACGCTGACATATGCCGCATATGTGCGAGCGTCGCCCCCGCGCTGCCAGAACTTCACCTACGCCGCCAACATATTGTCTTTGGGTGGAAGACTGGTTCTCATAAATTCAGTACTAACCAACATGGTACTATATATGATGATGTAGCCCACCCAACTCCACCAAGTGCACCGATGACAAGATCACGCGCAAAGGCCATCCAAGATAAGGTGAACTCGCTCCTCTCGTTCTATGCTTTCGCTCATGTGGAGGATGGTGCTCTACCTCATGGCGCAACACTTTGTGTGCTCAGGTTCAAGTCCACCACGGGTGCCCAAGAAGACGCGGAAGGCGAACGGGCAGGACCAGCGCAAGGAGACGAAGGCGGGAAGCTCCAGGTGGCGGAACCTCCGGTGTTCGCACCGGAGCCTCCGCTCCACGCTCGCCACCGGAGCCTCCGGTGCGGACTCCGCCCAAAAGCCCTTCGGGTGGATGACAGCGGAGCCACCACCGGAGCCACCACCGGACCCCCCACCGGAGCCTCCGCTCGATCCACCGGAGCCTCCGCTCCACAGCTCGCCACCGGAGCCTCCGGTGCCGCCTCCGCCTAAAACCCCTTCGGGTGGCTGACTACGGAGCCACCACCGGACCCCCACCGGAGCCTCCGCTCGATCCACCGGAGCCTCCGGTGGAAACCACCGGAGCCTCCGCTCCTGCGCGGCCTGCGTGCCACTTTAGGGCCTTGACCCTTGTATTCTTATCCTCCCACCTACCCCCTTTGGCACTAGACTATATATAGTCCTCCCCATTCTCAGATCTAGGGTTAGAGTTGAATCTAGACATTTAGAGCTTAGCTCTCTTGTATCCCTCTTTGAGGAACTACTCCTCCGGTGTGTACCGAGGAACGTATCAAGGCTACTCCTCCGACCTCGTCGAGGATCGTATCAAGGCTCATCCAATTACTTGATCTCTCCCTTTGGGTTTCTATCAAGGAATTGTCCAATCTTCCTCTCGGTTATCTTGAGGTTCTATTGGCGTAGTGGACCGGCTACGGGTGTAAAGCGGTTTCAATCAAGGTGAGCTCAGTTGAATCGATCGTTCCGTAGGCGGCCCTCGGGGTTAGTTGACGGAAGATTTGGGGTTCTTTGGTTCTTACTAGTTATCCTCGCGTTTGCTTGCGTTGCCCTCGATTCTCCCCTCGATTTCCCCTCGCGCGTTCATCGCGTTCTTCGTGCGTTCTTCGTTCGTTCTTGTCGATTCGTGAAGATTGGGCCAATCTAGGAGTACAACTCCACATCATCTGGTATCCAGAGCTAGATTGACACGAATCCGACACCCCATCCCCTCCCCTACCACCAATTTTCCTTCTATCCACCATAAATTCGAAAATTTCACAAAAATAGCCTCAAAGGGATTTCGACCGATCTGTTGATTCGTTGAGTTTTTCGTGGTTTTTCTTCATAGATTTGTTGCGAAACACCATTCCACACCTTTCTGTTCAGCCAATTTTTCCAATTTCGCCCAAATTTTTTCTTGATTTTGTGGGAATTTCGAATTTGAGCCATGATGGGGGGATAGTAACCCGGTATGCCAACTCCAAGGTGTAACCCGGCCCAAAGGACGCCGCGCGGGATCCGGCTAAGGATAAAGAAACTTCTGGAAGGCCCAAAGTTTGTAGGCCTCGTAACCCGGATTGTGGGTTGCGGTAAGGAAAGCTAGGGTTTGTAAGCAGAGTTCGGATAGGACTCAAGCTGTGCCTTGGAGGGCAAGCCAGGGGGGGTACGGGTACTTTATAAACCGGCCCCAGGGCTTAGCTTGACAGAGATTCACGAAATAATCATATCACCTATTATCGAGTATCCAGTATAACCCGAGAGCCATATTCGAGACTCGGCGAGTTGAGAGCCGATTCCTAGATCGCTTATCATCATCATGTTCTCTTTCGAGCTAAACCCTCTCCCAAATACCTGTGTCGACTTACCCCAAGATCAGTTACCTCTGTTAACATCTACCGTGATCATCCCACGACAGTTGGCGCCCACCGTGGGGCCTGCGTCCAAAGGTGTTTACATCACGGGAGAAGCTCGGAAAAGCATGAGGAACCTCGTCGTTGGAGAGATCTACGACGACCACAAAGGAGAGAAGATGGTGGACGACTCCGGATGGGGGCCAGAATCGGATCGCCTCGAATCCGGATCTGTCGTTACAATCGGCCGGATCAGCGTCTTCATCGGTATGGTATGTTCCTCTGGCTCGGCTCCTGACTATGTTGGATCTGATTCTGTGTCAGGGGAGGATGCTTGCGCCCAGTCAGGTAGAGAAGAATCAGTTGGAGCGACAGACCAGATAGAAGAATCCATCGCGCAGTGGGAACAGCCGGAGGAGCCGGCATGGGCCCCGCATGAACCGGACAATGGAAAAGATGATACTGAATCTATCAGGGACCTGCTGGAAGACCGTTACGGAGAAGACAACAGCGGAGAAGAACAGTATGAACTCACAGCAGGCGTAATACGCCGAGCGGCGGTCTACACGGCTCCAGCAGCCAACCTCAATCAAGGAAACATGACCACGGCTCCGGTCGGGGCGGCTCAGACATTGGCACTGCGACAGGACGCGGCTAGCGGAAACCCGATCCTGGCCCGGGTCGACGGAGAGTCGGCATCAGTGACTAGCCGCGCGGAAGATGAGGAGTTGCACGCGAATACATTCGGATTCCTGGGAAACCGGACACCGGGGGCGGGTCCGTCAAACCCGCGCCACCCGGCCTTGTTCGACAATAATCTGATCCTAGACCCCATGGTCCTCGCTACGGTTATCACTCCAGAAAACGCAGCTGAACGTGTCAGGGACCTGGATGTGGCTCGCTGCGCGTTGGAACAGCAAAGAAGGCAAGTGGAAGCAGAGAAACAAGGGATGGCTACGCGTCAGCGCGAGCTGGATGCATTGGAAACCCGGCTCCGGGAGGAAACATCTAGAGTACACCAGAGAACTCAAACTAGACTACCGGCCACGGGTGGGGTCCTTAACCCGGCGGCTTTGTTTATTACGCCTCAGGACCAACCGATCCCAGCTGTAAACCAGGGAACTGCGCCTCAGCCGGCGACAGCGGAAGCCCGCGCGGCAAACGTGCAGGCCGGGTTACCCCCACCACGAACCGGAGTCACAACCGGCATCGAGTTGCCACCGCATCCGCCGTCACGGTTTCGCACACCAGCAGGCCACTACAACAATCCTATGGACAACGTGTATGCAGCAACACTTGCATTGAACCAAATCCCGGTAGGAGAATCGCCCCATGCAGAAAGGACCCGGCAAGCGATCGATCTACTGCACACTGCGGTGGCACAGCAGGCCAATTACCCGGACCACAGAAGCGGGATGCATGGGACGCCATACGCCAGTCAACTCCAAGGGAATATTCAAGCACACTCGGCGCGGCGGAGGGAAGAGCAGCAGCAAATGCCGCCTCCTCCCCGGGTTCCAGCAGCATCGGTAGCGCAGGCCGTTGTGGATAACTCCAGGGCTCGGAGAGCAGGGGCCGGGTCTGCTGCACATGGGTTGCCTGCAGCACCGCGCCCCGCTACACCCCCGGCTGGATCGCATACTCCCCGAGTAAGGCCAGCCTCAACCATCCTCGCAGGGCCCAAGTGTCTCTCGGATGACATCAGAGCTGAACCTTACCCGGAAAAGTTCAAAGAGCCGGGAAAAGTAGTGAACTATGAACCGACCATGGATCCGGAAACCTGGTTGAGTAGTTATGAGATGGCAATGTCAATCCGCAATGCATCCGAGAATCTTCAAGCCAAGTTCATGTACTTGATGATGTCAGAAGGAGCAACAAAGTTATGGTTTACCAACCTGCCAGAAAGATCGATCAAGTCCTGGGAAGAACTAAAGACCGCGTTCGTCAAGCACTTTCACGGAACGTGCAGAAAGCTATTCACTATTGAGGATTTAGAGCGATGCGTTCAGAAAAAGGGAGAATTAGCACGCAGTTAGGTACGCCGGGTTATGGAGATACTTCACTCATCCACAGAAATTCAGCCCAAAGATGCGCTACAAGCTATGGCAAAAACATGCAAGTATGTTCCTTTAGTACAAAAGTTAACTCGCATGAAGTCCAGTAGGAATGCATCGGAGTTTACAATGGGAGAATTAATGGATGCGTGCAACAAACACGCTGCAACAGACACTACAGAGGAAGAAGTTGACGACAAGAAAGCGAAGGTGAACACCAGTAATAGCGGAAGAACCGGCAATGGATCAGCACCGAGCAATAACGGAAATAGTCAGAACAAGCGCCCATTCGAAGGAGGATCCGAGTTTGTAGCTAATACTGAAGCCGGGTCTTCGAGACCCAGATCTGAAGGGAATTTTAACACCGGAAATCATAATGGGGGACATTATCAGGGACCTCCGAGGCCGGGCAACAGTTGGGATATATTCAGGATGGCGTGCCCGAAGCACAGCAGGAACGGCAAGCCGGCTAATCACTCCTTGGAGCAATGCGCCGACTTACAGAGATGGAAGAATGAGGAAGTAAACAGAGCCATGCGAGGAGCGGGTCGGGGAGGAGGCCCGGGTCCTGGTGGAAATTTGGGCAACGGTCCACCCCCAGCCGGTAACCCGGCAGCAGGAAATCCGGGCAACAATCAAGGGGGAGCGGGAGGTTTTCAGGCTAACCCCAAACAGTTGGGTCAATATCATGTGCACACTACCGGAGGCTCTAACAAGGATAAAAAGATACTGAAACAAGCGGTCAATTCAGTCTCTTCAGCTGTTCCGAGGTATTTGAGGTGGTCAGAACATGAGGTAACTTGGAGCAGAAGGGATCATCCGGACAGAGTTGATCACCCGGGAGTTTTAGCCTTGGTAGTGGCACCACAGGTCAATGGGTATGAACTGAAAAAAGTCTTGATGGATGGAGGAAGTAGCATCAATATCCTGTACTGGGAAACTTTTCTGCGCATGGGCCTCAAAGAATCTCAACTGCAAAAGAGTACAACAGTTTTTCATGGGATAGTGCCGGGTCATTCAGCGTGCCCTGAAGGAAAAATGGCGTTGGAGGTAGCTTTTGGGGAATCAAAGGACAACTATCGGGTCGAGTGGCTTACCTTTGAGGTGGTTAAGTTGCGCAGTACCTATCACGCATTGTTTGGAAGGCCGGCTTATGCCAAGTTCATGGCAAGGCCGTGTTATGTGTATCTACAGCTGAAAATCCCGGGTCCTAAGAAGACCATTACCATACACGGAAATCGAGATATAGCAGCTGAATGCGACAAAGGAGATGCAGCAATGGCTGAGCAAGCATGTAGGAAAGAGGAGCTCAAGCATTACCGATCGCAGGCAAACCCGGAGGAAAGGGCAATGTCAAAAAGGCCGACCTCTGAAGGGGATAAAGCAAAAACTAGGACAGAACAAGATCACAAGATGGTGGCCTTCGTCAGGAGCGGTCCTTCCAAGCTCCCTGGCGTAGAAGAGGAAAGCACATCGCTATCTACAACCAGCTGCGCTACAAGAACGACATACCCGGATTGGCTAACAAACCCGGTACTCATTATGAAAGGGACTAACGAATGGAGAATGTGCATCGGCCGTGCCAGCCTGGGGCCGATTCTCGAGAAGAACTAAAGCAGTGTAACGGCCAGCAGGTTTCATACGCGCTCTTTTCCTACCCAGGGTACCTAAGGGGACTGGGAGGTTTTTAATGAGGCGGCCTGCTGGCACAAACTTTTTCGTATCAATAAAAGAGATGGTTTTCAAGTCTTATCATGGTCTTTGCTTCAAGTACAAGTAAGTGATATTTGTTATTATCAATGCATCAGTATCATCAAAATACGTTGCACGTACATGAGTTTTTGGGAATTGAACTGCTTAAGTAGTAGTCACAAACCCAGAGACCTGGCCTTGATGCCTATGAGTTATGAGGGCCGATTACTTACAAGACGAGTACGGCTGCAATCTTATAACCGGACGAAGGAGCCAAATTTCTTGGTTATTCTTACTTAAGCTCGATGTGAATCGCACCAAAGTGGCATGATCTGTTCGCTTACGATTACAATCAAACCATGCAGCCCAATGGGACTTGCTTGACCCTGTTTTTCGTATAGATGTAAAAACATGGTATCCACGCGAAAGCCGGCTTACAGTATAAGATAATCAAAAGGGTCATCTAAACCACAAGTCTATGCAGAGTACAAGGCTAAATAGCCGGAAACTCAACAAGTATCAAGCATGACTTCAGTATTTACGTGAATGGCTATTGGTTTTCGGATTAGTAGAGAGCAGCTTGTCATCTGAAAAAGGCCACACCCCCCTGGCTCGTACTTTGGGTCATGGGGACTGGGGACTTCGAAACAGAAACAAGCTGTTTATCTACTAAAGCTCGAAAAAACCTTGGCTTCCGAGTCTTGGGGACTTAAAGAAAAGTCCGCTTATCAAAGCCCGCGATACTCGGTTAACCGAGCCTCGAAAAGGGAATCAAAAGCAACCGGGTATCGAGAATAAGCCTAAGAGTAAAACAAGGGTCGAGATTATCAAAAGCCGGGAAAGGCACAAAGTTATCATGAGCAAAAGTACAAAGTGACAGCACCAGTATCAATGGCGCAACAAGCGCATCATCAAAATCATACCAGTTTTTAAAATACAGAATACAAGACATCATCCTACTCGGCATCCTGGGAATGATCTTCCGGGTCTTGGTCTTGGACCTGCTCCTTAGCCTTTCCAGCAGCATTACCCGGACTTTCCACATCAGGACGGACAGGCGGAGGAACAGCCGGCGTAGAGGTAGACGGCCTTAGGCCTAACTCGGCCTCTCTCTTGGCAGCTTCTTCTTTCCTCCTGGCCAGGTCAGTCGTCCATTTTTCCAGCATATCAAGGGGAGGGGGTGCCTCCACCAAAATGGTTTTGCCTTCAGTGTCGTACGAGCTCATGATTGTGTCCAGTTCCATCTTATCGGCCAAGGCAGTAGCCGAGTGGCGTACGGCGGATTGTATAACTTTGAAATCGTTGGGCGTAAACTTGGAGCCGTCCGCCTTGAATTCTGGGAACCCGGATATTACCTTTGCCGGGTCAAGCTTAGGAAAATAAGCTTTCGCCAGCGTAAAGGCCCGGGTCATACCGACTCGGCAAGATGAGCGCTTCCATATATCAATCCATCCAGGCACCGTTGAAAACGCTTGCATAAGGTTTTCTTCGCCTGGGTATACCTCGGAAGGCCATTTCACGGCATCCAATAAAAGCTTTGTGCCGGCGAAAAATGTTCGGAGCACAGTCTTTAGCGTTTTAGTCATGGCAACGACATCGTCCTCTGGAGCAGCAAGGTTAGCACCTATAATTGAAATAAAAGAAAGCATATCAGTAATCTTGATTATTATAACGATAAGATAGAGGCATGTAAGTTAATCGCGAACAAAAACTTACTTAGCAAGATGCGATAAGTGTCCGCAACCTGGTTCGACAAGTTTTTCAGTGTAGATTGGGCAGCATTGTATTTCTTCTTGTATCTGGAGGCATCTTTTTTCAAAGTCTTCACCTCCGCCTCAAGGGTTTCTCTGCGCTTTACTTCAGCAAGCAGGAGCTGCTCGGTCTTGAGTAATACCTCGTCGGACCGAGTAATTTCCGCCTGCAAGGAACGAGTAAAACTGTAAGTCGGATATCATGACAAGCCGAGTATCATATGAAGTACCGAGCACAACTTCAGCAAGTTATGCTCCGAACTTGGGGACTGGGTGTGTAGTAAGGAATATCAAATAATGTTACCTGATGTGCTGCGGCCATACGCTCCAAGATATTTCCCTCTGAAGCCTTCATTGACAGGAGAGCACTCATCAACTGGTTAAAATCATTGTTATCCGGGTTAGAAGGCTCGGGGGCGCGGAAATTTGGAGAAGAAGTTTTCTTCGTAACAGGAGACGGCACCCGGGTCATCCGAATGTCGGAGTTTGGCCCTCCTCCCGCGCCCGCAGCTGCGCCTTTTTCCTTCTCGCTTGCGTGCGAGGCTATTGGATACCCGGCTTCTTGCCTAGCCGGGTTCGTTGGTGATGCTTGCTCATCACCAGCTGTGGTGAATGCATCGTCAGTCGGTTTATTTTTACCCCGGTCCTCAACTTCCATGTCTTCCTGGTCGCTAACAACGACAGTGGCTCTATAGAAAGTGCAAAGGTGCGGTTAGCGCATAAGTCATGAAAAGGACGATAAAAGTTTGGTATAACATCAGGAAAAGAACCTTACCCGGGGTTCACCGCGAAGTCCGAGGGGAAGCCGCTGCTGGACCCGGAAGATACTGAGAAATACCAAAGCAAGGTGTGAGATTACTTTGTGAGGGAATGTTTGGGAAAGATTCTTGTGTATGGTGAATACCAGTATGTCGAACTGGAGGCGATGAAGTACCCGGGTTAAGGGTCTCGTTACCCGGATTGTTCCGGGTCACTCTACGTTTGGGCGCAGGTGGCTCCTTCAGTTATGACCCAAGGGATGATGACAGGGTTAGCTCGTGAATGATATCATGGAAACGCAAGTTAAGCACAAGGAAATGAAATGAAACCTGGAAAACGATTCCTTGGGGTTTTCTTTTGGATCCGGCTTTAATTGCTGGCTCCGGTTCATCTTCATCACTAGCAGACTCCACCTTGCCGTATGTTTCTTCCTCCTCGTCTTGGTCTTCTTGTCCTGAAAGTAATCAAGATTGTAGTGTGGAAATGAGAAGTAGGGCATGACGTATTCAAGGGGACTAAGTACGTGCCTTCGTCCGAGTTAACGGCATCCCCTTCTTCTTCCGGGTCTCCGGGGTTAGGAGGAGTACTTGCCTTCCAGAAGTCACTGTCGGCCTGAGGTGGAGATGCCAGAGCAAGGATTAACAGTTGTATCAAGAGGAACGAATAAAATTAAAACTTGTTAGAATTAGGTCCTTACCGCGGGGGCCGGGTTCTCGAGGGTGAAAGGTTCTAATCCGGCTATGTTCCAGATCACCTCGAGCTTTTCCGTCAGAAAGCCCTTGATTGTTTTGTTGGCATCGCTAGGAGCGAAATTGCTGGTGGAGTATCGGATCGGGTCCGTGGTTTGCCCCGAGTATTCGCACATCAGTTTTGTGCGAATGGAGTTGGGTTGGATGCGGAAATCGACCCAAGTCTTCACCAGGTTAAGCCCGATGAGGCCTTGGGCAGAAAGGATGGAGATTCTGGATAATAGAGGTAGAATTTCTTCTCTTTCCGGGTCAGGGGCAAACCCATTGAAGGCTTCGGAAATATCAAGTTGACCCTCCGAGTAACCCGGCAACTTCTTTTCGCCGGGTGGGGAGGTGTCCTGGCAGTAAAAGTATGAGAGCTGCCAGTGCTTTACGTGGGAGTTGAGGGTGAGAGGAGGCATTAAGGAGTTCTTGCGGCGTTGGATGGAAACCCCGCCGCAAGTAAGAAGTGCACCGTCGCCGCTTTCGCGGCACGGTTTGCACTGGAAGAGTTCGACGAAGAGGGCCAGACTTGGCGGAGTGCACAAGTAAGACTCGGAAAGAACGATAAAATGAGTGATGTTTAAAACGGAGTTGGGTCCTATGTCGAAGATGCGAAGGCCATAATGGCTTAAAACGCCGCGAAAGAAAGGATGACCCGGAGGCCGGAAGCCCCGGGTCACATGTTCAACAAAGCATATTACCTCGTTTTCTGCCGGAGTGGGCCGAGTTTCGTTACCCGGCACCCTCGAGTGGATAATTTCTTGAGGGGGGAGAACCCCTAGCTCGACCAATTCTTCTAATTTGGCCTTGGTGACCGAAGATCGCGCCCAGTTGGCGGATATGGAGTTTGTGGTCTTGGCTTTGACTGGATGCTTTCCCTGCTTCTTGGGTGCCATGGGGTTAACCTGTAAAACATCAGGTAGAAAAACATGAGAAACGAGACTCGGAAACTGTCAGTTGGCCGAGTAATGATAAGAGGTATTGAGGCAACTTGGAAGATAAATGTTATCCGGGTATCATGCGTCCTTATAAAAAATTACGGAGGCTAATGTATGGATAAGTGTTTAGGAGAAATAGATGGTTGTCCGTGCATCTATCGCGAGTAAATGAACTGGAAAGGGAGGATTTTCCGGGTGACAGAAGCAAGGGCGGAAATTTTAGGCGGCTCGAGCCTAGATTGGGAATTCCATTTCTAGATTTACGGCGAAATTAATGATTACTGGTGGAAGAGGAGTGAACTGAAGTCTACATCCTATCTATTGGATGGGTTAGGACGAATGCTAGCAACCTAATTCGGTGCGCCCCGAGAAATCGCCGGCGGGTCGATTCAGATCCAATGTGAGGCAAAACCAAGGAATTGCAAGGATAGATTAATGAGTACCGGAGACTTACTGGAGGAGGTTGAAATGAAGCCTTGCGGAGGCAAATAGCGCAGGCCTGGTGCCCTTTCGCGACTCTTGGCGGGCAGGTCGGGTGTCTGGCGGCGGATCTCGGCGGCGGGGCTGAGCGCGCTGTGGCGGAGCGCAGCCGGCGACAAATGGGCTCCGGTGATGTGCGCGGGGTTCCCGTAATGGCGCTCTGCGGGTTTGGGTACGGAGGAAGAGGAATGAGGAAAGATGAGACGTTGGGATTAGGGTTACCCCTAAGGACCTATTTATAATGGTTCGGGTGGAAAAACTAAGTCCAACGGGCGGGACCCGGTAATTGCGGGGTAACGGCTATCTATTCAAAGTTTACGGGAGGTGCATCGGGGGTTGAGCAAGAGATCCTGGCAAAAAAGAGAAAGGGATACTTTCCGTGATATCAGGATTAATTATCGAGAAAAGTGTAGAGTTGTGGAGTTTTTATTAAGGCTTAGACCTGGAAAATTAGGGGAAGCATTTGGAGGAGAGCCGGGTTATTGCATGGTCACCATGGAGTTGGACCCAGCCATTTATCAAAGCATTGTAACCCGGCCTCCATACGCTTGAGCGTTTGATATTTTTGCAGGGGATAGCCAGCGCTTCAAGGAAGAATCCAGGAAGCCCAAGCTATCATGGGGACTACTGATGGGGGGATAGTAACCCGGTATGCCAACTCCAAGGTGTAACCCGGCCCAAAGGACGCCGCGCGGGATCCGGCTAAGGATAAAGAAACTTCTGGAAGGCCCAAAGTTTGTAGGCCTCGGAACCCGGATTGTGGGTTGCGGTAAGGAAAGCTAGGGTTTGTAAGCAGAGTTCGGATAGGACTCAAGCTGTGCCTTGGAGGGCAAGCCAGGGGGGGTACGGGTACTTTATAAACCGGCCCCAGGGCTTAGCTTGACAGAGATTCACGAAATAATCATATCACCTATTATCGAGTATCCAGTATAACCCGAGAGCCATATTCGAGACTCGGCGAGTTGAGAGCCGATTCCTAGATCGCTTATCATCATCATGTTCTCTTTCGAGCTAAACCCTCTCCCAAATACCTGTGTCGACTTACCCCAAGATCAGTTACCTCTGGTAACATCTGCCGTGATCATCCCACGACAAGCCAAAAACTCAGAAAATTTCAGCTCTTCGATTCTCCGACAGATTTTGAAACTTGTTTTTCTTTGTCGTTTTTGATCCGAATTGAGTGCAACAAAGTTCTACGCGACGCCCACGACATCACCTACGCTTCCACATCACCGGATCTCCACGACATCGACTCCCCCACGGCCGCAAGTCCGTGATCATCAAATAAGAGAGGTATAACTTGCTTCCGCTTGCACCACCCCACCCCATTGTGTCACTTACCTATCGGACTAGTTCTTTTTACACCGCTTGGCATCGCATTTGTGGCATCGAGAGTGCGAGGTTAGCGCTTGTGAGAGATTAGCTACCGATTAGGCATTGGCACTTTGGAATCCATCAAAAAGAGAAAATAAAAAAAAAGAGAAAAAGAGAAAATAGAAAAAGAAGCAAAAGGATCGGTGCCAATTGCTTTCCATTGTAGGAACGTGTAGCATTGCGTCGCAAAAGAGAAAGAGTGACCGATTGCCACGGTGCGAATCTTGTTGCCTCTTCAAATTTGCGGTTTGAGCTAGCGTCCTCTTTGAGTTAGTGTGGCATTGAGCATTAGTCTATGTTAGGGCCATTTCGTTCTTCGCTCGTCCATTGTTCGCACTAACCCCATTTTTCCCTTGCGTGTGTGTGTTCCACCATATTTCCACCCTACAGGTTTGGTTTTTGTGCTAACTTTTCTTTGAATTTTCTCCACGATTGACAACACACTTTTCTTCGGTTTTGTCGATTTTTCCTTGCCACTTTCCTAACCTATTTGCCTTCCATATAAAGTGTGTGTGTTGCCGTTTGCGGTTTCTTTCGATCTTTTTGGATTCGCTCTTGACATACCGCCCTACATCTAGGCTCGTCCACTAGCCTCAATACGACCAAGAAAGGTAACGTTGGGTAAGTGAGGCGTCCATTTCTTCAATATCACCCTTGTGTGTGTTTTTGAGATGGCTAGGGAAGGAGTATTCACAAGTCCGAGCTCGGAAGACGAAGGCAATCCATTCTACAACGACAATGCTTACACCAACTTCGTCACCCACAATGACCACTTTCAACTCCGCGAACTCGTCAAGGACGGGTTGCAACGCTATGAGCGTCGACTACAAGAGCAAGAGGCTCGATTGAATGATCAAATGACGCGCATCAACATCAACTTGGCTAATCTTGCCAATCGCCGTCATTCTTCATCGTCCTCAAGGTCTCGTCGCTCAAGCCACCGCAATCAAGATCCTCACCAACCTCGTCGCCATGATCGCCACAACATGGAGGAGGGTGGACAACCTCAACAACCACCACCACCTCCCCCACAACCTCAACAACCTCCGCGACGCAATTGGTATGAGGATAGCTCGCCATCACCACCACCTCGACATCGCCAAGGCCGTGGTGACCCTCTTCAACAACCGCAACGCCCGGACCTTCGACAACACCATCATCCTCCACCTCCACAAGGCCACGCTCAAGACTATGGCCACAATGATTTCGTGGAAGATGCTCGTCAACATCGAAGGCCACCTAGGCGCCATGCGCGTCCCAACAACAATGACCGCCAAGAACATGATCATCCTCAACACCCTCGAGATGAACAAGTGCTTCCGCAACACCCTCGCTAAGAACAAGAGCGTCCTCGACAACATCACAATGGCCATGATGATAGTAAACGCCATGAAGCGAGGCTTCGTCACCACCAACCACCACCACCTAATGACCACCGGCGTCATCCTCCCCATCATGACCGCCACCGCCAAGACAATGAGGATGGCCCCTATGATGATTCACCTCCCATTTATGATGAAGACCCCCATGAGCACCAATATGAGCGTCCCCATCGTCCGCAAGAGGACAACAACATGAGTGCTCTTCGTTTCAATGTCCCCAAGTTCAATGGTGAGAATGATCCCGAAGACTATCTTGCTTGGGCTCTCAAGGTTGACAAGATTTTCGGCATTCACAACTTCACCGACAAGAAGATGGTTGCTCTAGCATCTTTCGAATTCGAA
Organism: Alopecurus myosuroides; assembly: GCA_028641055.1. Classification (NCBI taxonomy): domain Eukaryota; kingdom Viridiplantae; phylum Streptophyta; class Magnoliopsida; order Poales; family Poaceae; genus Alopecurus; species Alopecurus myosuroides. The sequence continues at coordinate 291,274,207 of CM054059.1, forward strand.
GGCTATGCACTCTTATGGTGGGATCGTTTACAAGCCGAACGAGTCCGCAATCGCATTGCTCCCATTGCCACTTGGAATGAGATGAAGCAATGCATGCATGCTCGATTCGTCCCTCCTCACTACAAGCGTGACCTCTTCAAGAAGCTCCAAGAACTTCGTCAAGGTGTGAAGTCCGTTGATGAGTACTACAAGGAAATGGAGACATCTTTGATTCACCGGAGCCTCCGCTCGATCCACCGGAACCTCCGGTGGAAACCACCGGAGCCTCCGCTCCTGCGCGGCCTGCGTGCCACTTTAGGGCCTTGACCCTTGTATTCTTATCCTCCCACCTACCCCCTTTGGCACTAGACTATATATAGTCCTCCCCATTCTCAGATCTAGGGTTAGAGTTGAATCTAGACATTTAGAGCTTAGCTCTCTTGTATCCCTCTTTGAGGAACTACTCCTCCGGTGTGTACCGAGGAACGTATCAAGGCTACTCCTCCGACCTCGTCGAGGATCGTATCAAGGCTCATCCAATTACTTGATCTCTCCCTTTGGGTTTCTATCAAGGAATTGTCCAATCTTCCTCTCGGTTATCTTGAGGTTCTATTGGCGTAGTGGACCGGCTACGGGTGTAAAGCGGTTTCAATCAAGGTGAGCTCAGTTGAATCGATCGTTCCGTAGGCGGCCCTCGGGGTTAGTTGACGGAAGATTTGGGGTTCTTCGGTTCTTACTAGTTATCCTTGCGTTTGCTTGCGTTGCCCTCGATTCTCCCCTCGATTTCCCCTCGTGCGTTCATCGCGTTCTTCGTGCGTTCTTCATTCGTTCTTGTCGATTCGTGAAGATTGGGCCAATCTAGGAGTACAACTCCACATCATATGATTTTCTTCTTCCAACTTCCAAAAGGGATCTTAAAACGGTTGGATTATTTCTGATCAAAATTCTTTTGGCAAGGTGATAGCGAGAAAAGAAAGTATCGACTGACTAAGTGGAATGTGGATTGTCGCCCAAAAGACCAAGGGGTATTCTGTATTCATGACCTAGAGGTAAAAAATAGAGCACTTCCAGGTAAATGGATCTTTAAGCTTCTGGCTGAACATGGGGTTTGGCAAATATTACTTAGGAGAAAGTATGTGGGCTCACAAGCGGTATCTCGGGTTCTTTGTAAACCTAGTGACTCGCATTTTTGGGCTGGCCTTATGAATACGAAGAAGTTCTTCTTTCCACACGAGTCTTTCTCAATAAGGGATGGTTCCGAGATTAGGTTCTGGGAGGATAAGTGGTTGGGACAGTCACCACCCTGTGAACAATATACTGCTTAGTACAATATTGTGAGACATAAAGTCGATACACTCGCTAAGGTGATGGAATCGTCCCCACCGAATGTTTTGTTTAGAAGAAGTTTATACGGCCCTAGGCAAGCATCTTGGAATGCTTTGTTAATACATCTGGATTCGGTCGAGTTGACATAAGTAGAAAGCACTGATCCACTCGAATATCCTAATCAATAGTAATGCAACAATTCGGAAGATGAAGATTCCACTATATAAAACTAAGGTGTTTGTGTGGTATCTTCGTCGGGGTACTTCTTACAAAGGATAACTTCGCTAAGCGTAATTGGCATGGAAGTAAAAGAAAAGTGTGTTTTCTGTCACGAGGACGATGAGACAATAAAATATTTATTCTTCCAGTGTAAGGCTGCTCGTTCTATGTGGCCAGTCATCCAGATAGGATCTTCCCTATACCCCCCCCCTTAGCATCCCGGATATTTTCGGTAATTGGCTAAACGATGTGGACCATAGGTTTAAGTCTCTTATTAGGGTGGATGCAATTGCCATTGTGGCTATGTAGAAATGATAAGGTTTTTATGATAACTATTGTTCTCTAATGCCAAGTATCTTCCATTGCACTTCTATGCTCCGGTCATGGTCACCACTGCAGCTTGTGGGCCAACGCGACTTGTTCTTGGAGGTGGCTTCGAGACTGGAGAAGGCAGCGAGGGAGTTTTTGTCCAGCCATGGACGGCAACATAATCTTCGGATCTACCCTCCACCGTTCTAGGCGTTTTTATAATTTCTAATTATGATATGTAATTCTTTTTTTTATTTTGTTATCTTCAGACTTCTGAAATTTATGGTTTTGAAATTTATGGAGATGTGGGCTCTGGAATTCTATCAATCCGAGAAAGATCTGGGCTATCTCCTGTTTATCAGCAAAAACAACCAAGAAGGTTAAGTAAAAAAGCAGAGAAACACATCAAGACTGGGAAGAACGGTAAATGCAGAAATAACTTACCGACAATTTTGTCAATTTCGGAGCCTTCCTCCAGGCGTAGGTTCAGAGCAGCCTCCAAGTCCCGGATGGTGGACTGGTCCTTCTCCGCCTGTGCAGAAGCCTTGGATTGAGAAATTCCAAGGGCCAGATTGCTGGCTTACAGGTCTTTTTGAGCCTTCACAAGATCCTTGTGAAGGTCCAAATTCTCCTTTCGGAGAAACTCGGCATTGCCGGCGTCTTCAGCTATTTGCTTGGCCTTAGCCAAAGCAGCTGAAAAGCAAGGAAAATTCCAAGTTTAGAAAACTTCCGGAATAAGTACTTAGACAAAAAAGTTGAATCGAAAACTTCAGAGGAAAAACCCTTACCTGTTGTTTCCGACAACACCAGCTGAGACGATGCCAGCTCTGTCTCTCTCTCCTCAAGAATAGAAAGAAGATTTCTAACTTCTTTATTCTTGATGGAGAGTTTGTTTAAAACTTCCATGTTAATGGCTTCAGCGGTTTGCTGGAACATGGCAAGGAAAAGAATGAACATAAAGCATCAAAGCAAAAAAGGTTACATTTTGTTTAATGCTTGGGGGCTAGAGTTACATACCTGGCTCATTCGTTGCAAACCCGCTAAGTTTTCATTGAACCCTTTCGCGTATTCCGCAAAAAGAGTTTCGGCCGTGCTTAGGCCGTCATTGATAATCTTGAAGTCCTTGTCGAAGGTGGGAATCTCCTCGTCGAATGTCCGAGAAAATTTCCCCACCTCTGGAGCCGCCCTTTCCCTCGTGTCTGTGTTCGACACAACGGGCTGGCTGGGCTCTTGCGGCTTGGTGGTGGGGGCTGCAGCATGCTCTTCCGCCATCGTGGACGGTGTGTCCGGGGCGATAACGAGAGAAGGTTGAGCGCCTCGGCTGGACACAACTTTGTGTTTCTTCAGCTTCTTCGGCTTTAGGTTGGAGGGAGGCAGGCTAAAAGCAAAAAACCCAGAAAAATTAAAACTCCGAAGGCGAAAGAAAAACTTCGACAAAAGAAAAAATAACCCGGATGATCTAACCTGGAGGTGGCGACGGGAATTCCGTCAAGGTCGATAACTTCTTCAGAGGAAGGAATCTTCTTGCGCTTGCGCCCACCTGTAGAGGCGGTACGCAATGCATCCAACTCAGCTTCGGAGGCTAGCTCCGAGTCTGGAAGTTCAGCAATCTGTTGAAAATAAAAATCAGGGTTAGAAGCGAAAAAATCCGAGAAAGAATGTCAAACTCTACCCAAATGACGGAAAAAGTACCTTGGGAGCCGGATTGTCGGCCGTATACATAGGCCGACTCGCTTCGTATTTGGTCGCGTGATGCGACCAACTGGTTCACGCGCCGTCGAAGATCCCTCGCGGACCAGTCTTTGCTGGTTGTCCGCATTGGGTCGTTGGCACCCGTGTAGTCGCAAAGAAGGCGGCCACCGTGATTGGCCAACAGCTGGATCCGCCTATCTAACCGGCAAAGGACCGTGTCCATGCCGGTTAGAGGTGGATCGGAGGAAGTGAGCTTGGCGATGCACCGCTTGATCCTTAGAAGATCAGGCGGCAGAACCTGGACGGCTTCTGTTCCCCAATTGTCTTGCGGAACAGCGGCAGTGTTTGAAAAAGGTGGAACCCCGATGGCCTTTTTTGGGAAAGGCACATCGGGATGGTAGAAGAAAGAACCCGTCCAAAATTTGACGGATTCTGATGTCTTGATCTTGGGGAACCAATCTTCCCTAAACCTCCGAAGAGTAAAGGAGATGGTTCCGCAAGTCGGGAGTGCGCCCTCCGAGGAGTTCCGCTTAACCCCGAAACAATACATCCAAAAATCTAACCTAGGTTCTAAGCCTAAGTAACCCTCAAATAGGGCCTGGAGCCCGGCCATATAAAGAATGGAGTTGGGTGGCAGGTTATGAGGTTGGATGTTATAGTGGGAGAGGATTTGGAGGAAGAAAGCGGAAGGTGGCAGTCACATACCTCTTAAGAGATGGGAGGAGAGAAGAACCCTTTCGCCATCGTTCGGCATAGGTTCGATCTCGTCCTCAGGGTTCCGCCATTTCCCTTTCAGGATCAGTCCCTCCTTTTCCAGGTTTGGAAGGAGGGCTGGCGGAATGTTGCAGGCAATCCAGTTGCCTGCAGTCTCTACCTCTTCGTCCGCTCCAGCGGCGGCGGATGCGGCAGCTTCCGCGGCGGCGAGCTCGTCGCCGAGAAGCTGGATGTTTTCCTCCGCCGTCTCGGGAGCGAACGGCGGGGAAGGCACGGAGCTCGAGCCCGTGAGGTTCGCGGCGGCGGAAAGGTCACCTCCGCCCGCCGCAGAGGCCGCAGTCTTTTCCGGCTCGCCGCCGGCGTGCTTTGGGGATCCTAGCTGCGGATCCAAGTCGTTGATGATGTCGTCGACGGTGAGCGCGGCGGAGCGAGTTGGGGACGACGGCGAGGATGCCATTTGGTGGCGGCGCGTTGCGTTTCCGGTGGTGCTCTGGGTGCGATTCGTGCTCGAGAACTGTTCTTCGCTCGAGGGCTCGTGCGCGGCAATGGCGTGGAGAGTGAGAGTGCGGAAGGAGTTCAGCGAGGACGAAGACGGCTCTTTATAGCCGGAAATCCGTCAAGATACGTGCCAACGGCTATTTTGACCGTTGGATGATCAACGCGTGTCACTCGCCGGAAAATCCGGGAAATTAAACGACAGGGTAATGATAGCTATCTCCTCGTTTCCCGTGAGAATCTGTCAGAGATACGTTACTGGGTTTCCCGCGTGAAACCCAAGCGTCCCTTACGTCAGCACGTCTCAAGCGCTGACGTAGGAAGTTCCTTCTCCGCAAAGGATCGCGAGAGAAAAGCCGGATTTTCAGGATTCCGAGTTTCGCGTTATCATCTCTTTTCAAAGAAGAATAAGAAGAATTAAGACTGCTGATTGAGATTTCTCGGACAAAGTACATTTGGCGAAAGACGGAGAATCAGAGTTTTAATCCTTCTTGGGGGCTACTGTCGGATATATACCAAATAGGGGTATATCAGATGGTAGTCAAAGTGCCGGATTACCAGGGTGGCCCAAGTGGTAGTGGGCTAAGGTCCATTGGGCGGCCCAGTAACTCGACGCACAGAAACCGGATTCTAGAAGGACCCGGATCGCGGCCCACGTGATCTGGCTTGGAGGAGAAGACGGATTTCTTACTTTCCAAGTTATAGTTACCGTAGTCTTCTAGGTTTCCTATTCTGTAATCCCTAATCCGGCTATTATATAAAGCCGGACGGGAGATAAGTTTAATAAGGAACAACAGAGGAGAAGCTATAGGCTAACTCGCCGGGAAGTTGATCCTCTGCGAATAGCTAGATCTAAACCTCACATTGTAATTCTATATCCAGGCTTTAGTTCTGATTAGTGAGAAGTGCATGAGTAGGCACGTCGTACTGTCGCGACGTACCGAACCTGGGTAAATTCTGTGTTCACTGTCCACCACACGATTCCGTTACCCCACGTCTCTACCGTAGTCTCATGGCACCCCCGTCTATGAAAACTACTACGATGTCTCGACATATATCTTAGTTATGCAAAGGTCGGGTATAATAGTTTAACTTTTATCGTGAAAAACCCCCGATAGTCTGCTTGCATCCCCAGTTGTCTACACACTTGGATAGTTGGATGTTGGCGTTCTAGCGTGGAGCGAAAGATTCTCCACACAGATTCTTGGCAAAGAAATGGGCACTCGTGACTCCAAGTCTTTTCCGATGGGCGAGTTCTAAGGAGATAAATGTGTAGACCAACCTGTTAATTCGAGTCTATTATTTTCTTGCAAGCTGGCTTGAGACTGACCGATTGTAACGTCGATCTATTAAGGCTGGAGTGCGACCAGTATATGTTAATCCTAGCTATTCTGTCTGTAGCTGTTTGTACCGGCATTGTTGCATCAAAGGCTGCTGTCCGGTTGAAAAGCTGTCTGGCTTTGCGCAATGCTTCAGCTGAGGACCAGCGTTGGTGGTTTAGAATCCTGAGACCTAACAAGAACTATGGTACAAAGAGACGACCCAAGTCACCCAACCAGGAAGAAATGTCGATATAGATAGGGACGTAGCTAGAGCTTTTGGAACAGTGCAGCGTTAGGTGTTTGGTGGATGAAAATGCTTGGTGCACCTTGCACAACCCACATGTGTCACCAGGTATTTAAACCTGGACACATGCTATGTGGATTGGGTTATTTTTTTTGTTGATACTCAATTTGGCTTGCATGGGTATGGCATCAAGATGACCTCAAATGAAAAAAAAATGTGAAAAAAGTTGTGCGTCTCGCTAAAACGAATAAACTTTGATTTTTGTGTCATCTTAATCCGACGAAGTATGCAAAATCTATGGCCAAAATACTGCTGGCAATATTGACGCGTGAGTTCAAAACCGGAAGTTCCGGTCCTCTCACCAAATTTTCGGTCGAAATATCTGGTTGGCATATGAAACTCGTGTCTTTTTTCCTTAGCGAAAATCCATCGCGATCGAAATTTCCGGTTTAAAATGTCCGGCAAACATCTGAAACTCACGCCTTTTTTTCTTAGCGTAAGTCCGTCGCCATCGGAATTTTCAGCACTTCTGAAATTTTCGATTCGAGATGTCCGGCCGATATCTGAATCTTTTATCCGGTTTCTGGGTCCGAACCTGAGTTCGGCTGACCCTTTTTTGCCCGAATTGGACTTAAATTAGGTCTTTTTGGACGGGATTTTTCGCCCAAACCTGTACGGGAAGTCCATCCGCCCCTTATATACCTTTGGGGTGACGGCCGATTGGAAAACAACACACAATCACAAAAACCCATCTACAAAATTCATCTCTAACCCTAGTTATCTTCTTTTTCGTTCGTCGGTATTCTTCGTGCAGGAGAGTTTCGATGTACGAAAGCCTTGGGAAAGACGGACCGACCTAGGACAGCCCATCACCGCCGTGCGTCCATGTAACATCCAAGTATGAAACCCTTAGTTGTTTTACTTATTTGTTTAATTTATGCAATGCATCATGGCATCATTCTCATTTTTATTTCTGTTTGCATTGTTTTCATAATAAAATTCAAACTTAATCAAACCTGGTTTTCACACTTGTCTGTTACAATCTTTCAAACAAAGAATTGCAAAACAAAACCTTTCATTGTTTTCCAAATATTTCATTGATGTTCAACTATTAAATTGTTGCCTCAAATCATTCCCTTAATTCCACCAATTAAATTCAAATCTTTTCCAAGTTTCAAATCAGTACCTATTTGAAACCATAACAACTCACCAAACTTTTTCCCTATTTAAACCCTTCCAAAACCCTAGGGGAAACCCTAGTGGGAATGGCTTTATTTTCCAATATTAAGTATTATGGTAATTTTCAATTAAATTGGTTAATTTTAAAATAGCAAGCAAACAATAAAGTTTTGAAAACAACAACTACCCAAAAGGTTGTTTTTCCACTAATAAATGTACCCTAATTTTATTCCAAATTTTCTGTAAACAAAATCTTGTTTTGTTTCCAATTTGCTTGTCTACAAAAAAAAACAGTACAAACAAAAATAAAAAGATAAACAGCAGGGAGGAGAGCAGCAGCAACTAAAGGTTCAGCCCAGCCCGTTTTTTTTTTCCAGCCCAATACCCCCCTCGCACGTCGCTGTCTTCCTTCTCCCTTTTCTGACGTCACGCGTACGACGCCTTCTCCCCCGTTGATCGCCCCCTGGACCTCTCCGATGGCCGCCGTACAGCTCCTCCCGACTCCATAAAACACCGCGGCGCCCCCTCACGGCCACGCAAACCCTAAGCTCCATCCCCCGGCGCCGCCAACTCCCTTTCCTCCCCCCAAGCTCTCTGCTTTTTTCTCTGAAACCCACCGGCGATCTCTGAAACCACCACCGTAGACTACCTCTTCCCCTCGTCGCCGGCCACACCCTCACCTCGAGGCGCCTCCTCCGCCGGGAATGGAAACGCCCAGATGCCCTGAGTCTCCTCGTCTCCTCGGACGCCGCTGAGAAGCCCTGGAGACGCCGCGCCGTCGCCGGCAAGTCTCCCGCCGGCTCTGCCTCGACGACGTTCAGCGACAGCAGCAGCAGGTAGCCGCACTGCCCTCTTCCCCTCTCGCTTGTCCGCGCCCTAGGCCCACACCCCCAGCATCACCACGCACACCTAGGCCACCCGCGAGCCGCCGGAGACCCGCCGTGGTGACCACCGGCCGAACGCCTCTGTCCGCGACTGCAAGCATCGGTTGCATTTCGTCAGTTTTGGCTCCAATGCCGTAGGCGTTAACTGAAAACCAGTGCAGCTGTATTCTGAACCAAAGTTCAGTTACAGCGCAGCGGTCGTGAGCCTTCGCGCGCAGGAGGAGGGTGCGGGTTCGATTCCCGCCCCTCGCGCGTCCTTTTTTCGCTTTTCTGCCTCGATGGCCAGGCCCGCAGGTCAGTGACCTGATGCGCCACCTCGCCATCCCCAGCGCCACGCTGGCACCGTGGCCCACCACCCAGTGTCTGCGGCTAGGTTACTGAAAAGTAACAAATGGTTAAAAACGTTTTCTGATATTTTCCAAATATTCTTTAATGGGCAGAATAAACCATAAACTTCAAAATTCCATATCTTGGGTTTTATAATACCAACTAATACAAACTTGATGTCTATTCTGATCCAAATTTTATACTCTTTCCAAATATTCCATTTGTGTTCTGTTTTGAGTTTTCAAAATTCATTTAAATTTCAAATTTGAATAATTCAAATGCAAATTGAAATAATTCATAACTAATTCATACTGTTTTCAAATAATACAAATAAAATATGTTTTTCACACCATTTTGAATACTCTATTCAAAAATAAATTTTGTTTTCTGGTTTGAATAATTTAAATTGCCCAAACTATTTAAATCTTGTTTAATTCAATTAAAAGTTGTTTAATATTGTTTAATTCATAATTAATTAATCCAAAGTCCAATTTCAAAATGTGAAACATGTAATCCAACTAAAATTTGATAAACTTTTCAAATATAAAATTTGTAAATTGTTTTGCACACTTTAAATGGGTGAAAACAATAATTGTTTGTGTACCATGTTTAAGTAACAAAATTCCAAATTTGATAAATGCCTTTCTAAATTGTTAACTACTATTCCAATTGCATTTAACTTGTTATCTTATTGTTCCTCATCATGCATGCATCATACTAAGTCACTTACACATGATGCTTAGTGATAGAACAATTAATTCAACTCTAAAGCATGGGCTTCCATATGCAACCCTTGCATATGGAATCCATTTAAACTTGTGTCTCATCTCAACTAGTTTAGTTTGGTGCATCTATTAAACATGACATGCATCATCCAATGTTTGTGCACCTATGCCATGTATTGATTGCCCGTCTTCCTTCGTTGTTGTTTTTGCTTCTTCTCGATTAGACGACGACGTTGGTACCGACGAGACTTACGACACCACTACTCAGGACCTAGCCCAGTACGAGGCTGAGCTGCCAGGCAAGTTATCACTCACATGAATCATCGAGTTCCTTTCCACACTTGTTGTCGATACTATCTTTTTGTCTACTATTGCTAGCCCTATGTATCGTTGCTTGTTCTCCGAACCCATCACATGATACCTTGAGCCATGATATTGCCTCACCTCCATACCTACAGCCTTTGCTTGTGCCTTAGTATTATCTAGCATGCTTAGGGTTGCTTTTACTCGAGTCTGTTGTCGGTTACTACTTTTACTATCTTATTATCTTGTACCGGGGCTCGTTGTTAATCAATCAATCCTGTTAATTGCTAATGGTAATAATAATTTGATGATAAGGCACCGGCAGGAGGCCCATGAGTGGTTTTGGAGCCTGCTAGTGTCGACCCTAATAGGAAAAGGGTCTTGTCTACTGATCCATGATGAGCGCACTACCCGCATTTGGGAAGCGAGTATGGGCGCCCCCCTCAACTTGACCTGATTCGCATCTCGTCCAAATCGCCTCATTTAGTTCGTGTTTTCCATTTTCCGCATGCATGTTTTTGCGAGCCCAGCGCAGGGTGGAACTTTTGTAGTCGGCATATAGGGGGACACGTTCTTAGAGTGCTATGAGGGTCCATTTTCTTCTGGGCTCGATTAGCCGTGCGCCCAAGGTGCTTTGGGCTTGATGCGAGGAATGGTTGGTTGTGTAGAGTACCCCGCTTGGTGGAAGTGCATTTCCATCTGGCGGGTTATTCTTGAGTGTACGGCCAAATTGGTGCAACCCTGCAGGGATAATCTTCTCGAGAAGCCGTGTTTTCCGCGGTTATGGATTACTTGGTGAAAGTACTGGCTAACAAGTACTCAGGACAACTTCAACATAATGATAAATCATGTTCACCCAATGATTAATAACCTGACTAGTAATAGGTTATTCACACAATAACTTGATTCACCTTATCACAACTGTGTGAGTTATCCTCGGATTGCTTCTTTGGATAAGGGGCGAGATCCAGGATGGGTTTGGTTGGAGTTATCTTTCAGTTGGTTACAATCCTCGATCTTATCTTTTCTGTTAGCCGGAACTTGTAGTTATACTCTGTAGTTGTTTAGAGCAGCCAGCAGCAACTTTTATATTACCCCTTTCTTCCGTTGATCCCAAGCATCAATGCTTGTGTTGACGGGTAACTCCTTGATGAACTGTGAGTCTTGCTTGCCAGTACTTGGATGTACTGACCCCGTTGGGGCTGTGGTTTACGCAGAGTACGACTACGACTACGATGCTTCCCAGGATGGCTACTTTGTGGAGTTCGACGAGTCTGCAGACGAGTAGCTAGCTGGACCAGAGCAGGATCCAGACCTACGTGGATGGGCTTCGCTTTTCTTTATTTTCTCCGGCTTCTTAAGCCATGGATTTGTCTGTACTCAGACCCCCTTTGATTGCTTCCGCTGTTGTAATGGATGATATGTTGGGACATGTGTCCTCTGGATGACTGTATTCGATATTTTCTGCCTTAGTGAAGGCCAGTTGCACTTATTTCATTCTTTTGTGTCTTAGAGACATTCTGTGCTATCATTCGTACCAAACTGTTGACGTACCGTGCGTGTTTGATTATGAAGTACGTCGACAGGAGTGCCTTAGGTTCCTAGCGGATAGTTTACCTCGACGGTGGAAGCAGGGCTTGTGTTGTCGCGCATAAGCGCAGGCCTACCAGGAAGCTGGGACGTGGGAGCAGTTATGCCCCATAATCCAAGCACCTGACTTCCAGTTCGTGCGAGGAGTATCCTCTAGAAACCCAGGGTGCGACAGTCCATACGGGGCTCTCTCGGCCGCGTGGGGTTTCGGGTCCTCAAAAGTGCCCGCCGGATTGTCTTGCGCATTGTGCTTCCGGCGAGACTCCTTCGGCAACGTGTCCTACATATCCCGCTCCACGCCGCAGGTCCTCAAAAGTACCCACTCAACACACTTTTTGATATATGGGGCGGGGGGAGGGCACGCCGCTGGTGTATGGATGGAGGAAGCGCGCCACCAGGCTGCACACGAAGCAAGTACGTCGAGGAGGCCAGTGGCGCATGGCATCGAGGCTAGGCCCATTGGCGTCGCGCCCCTCCCATCATGGACCTAGATTAGGATTATTTTAAGATTATTTACTGTTTAAATTTTTAGTTTAAATTTCATTGTAAATATCCTGAAGTATGAGCGGCATTAGAGTCATTCATTTAAATTTGAGTGTTCTACTAAAAATGGGGGCCACCCCATTCGGTTTGGACAAGTGTCCAAATGGCCCAAAGTGGACATTGTGAAGTGTCAGACATATTAAGGGCTCTTTTGATTCGTAGTATTCAAAAAGTATAGGAATAACAAACTTGTAGAATTGGATGACATGTCTAAATGAATCCTATGGAAAAAGCATTTTTTTTGCGGGTTAAAAATACAATCCCATTTGATTGTGTTGAAGGAATTTTGTTATGAGATTAGATCTCATTTTTATTTTATTGGATTTACACTACATAAGATTCCTACGGGATTATTTTCTATAGTATACCATCCTAGTAACCATACAAGTTTTATAGGAACCTTTTCTATAGTACTCAATCCTACAAAAATTCGATACTATTCCTTTTGAATTAAAGGGGCCCTTACTTGGGAAAGATGCTCTAACTAGTTTACTAATGATTACACAGATTATCGGGGGTGATGTTTTGGCTCCGGAGCTCATATGCTCCTAGTATATTAAAAATATATAAAAAAGTAAAACATTTCAAAAAAAATGGTGACGAACATATATAAGTTTTCCCTCTCCCTCTTCCTCCCGCGTGCGCCCCTGCATGGTGGCCGAGGGGAATCCACAACTTAGCCACCCCTCCACCCCTCCTCCCTCGCCACCGCCAGAGGGCTTGACCGTGCAAAGCCTGGCCGGTCGGCGAAGGCGGGACTTTCTCCCGTTCTCCCTCCCGAGGTTGCCGGTGCGGGTTGATGCCTTTGGCCTAGGTGTGGCGCTGCGGCCGGCGGCACGGTGTGGCTGCTCCTGCGGTCCTGTGCGACGGAAGGAGGTTGGCCGTTGCCAGGCAGATGCGAGGAGCGGTGGCCTCCCTCCACCACGACTCAGCCCCTTGGGCCGCGGAGCATGGACTTTATCCCAATGGATCTAGCAAGTGAGGACGACGAGTGGTGAAAGCCGGGCTCAGGCCTACGACTGCAGCACCCATGGGTGTCGTCACCTTGTTCAATGAGTAGCCATTTCTAATCACCCGTCTCCTGCACTGTGCTCTAGGGAAACACTAGATCTAGTTTTCCAGATCAGATGATAGCGGCACCTTCGGTGTCGTTTAACCCCTTGGGGGCTGATACGTCCATTTTGCATCATTATCTATCTATCTATCTATACTTCTTATAAAGCAAAACCCCACTAACATTCATTAATTATTTTTCTATCTCAACATGCAAGCTATCCACATCATCCATCCTCTTAGCCAATCAATTGTCCATATCATCTCTACTAATATTAATTATTACATGCAAACAACATATCATACATTTTCTTAAACTATCCATTGTTCAATTTAACGATTTATGCAAGATACATATCATACATTCTTTGAACATCCTTTTCTAAACTAATGGTTTATAATACGCATCGCATAATTTAGTTTCTCGAGTATGATCAACCGAATTTTTCATATTTCTTTAGACTATATAATGTATCATGTTGTTTTTTCGAAAAGGAGGTTGAGAAATAAAATAAAACACATGCCATTTACTATAAAGGATCTCCGCCGCAACAGGCGGGGTATCCTTCTAGTTTTATATAATAATCTGCCCTTATTCATTGATATATTTCATATTAGAATGCAATACTTATGTTATGTTGTCAATTTTTGCATGTTTTGCAGTTTCTCGAAATTATTTATCAGTCAGAAAATAGAGGGAAAAAGCATATGCCAGATGGAATACCTTCCGGATCCCAATAAATCTAGAAAAAAATATATCAGAAAATGAGTTTTTGCGAAAAATCACCGGGGGAGACCGAAGGAGACCAGGAGTGGATCCACGGGCCTACCAGGCGATGGGGGGGCGTGGTTCCACCCAATCCACGCCTAAGCATCGTCAGATGGTTGTGGGCCCCGCCTCTAGATCCCCATTGACATACTTACCACCCTTGACCTAAAAACGTCATGGAGCCACTTCGTAGAATTTTTCCACCACAGTTTTGTGGCGGAGACGAGATAGAGAGAGAAAGAGCTCTCTGGCAGGCAGATTCTGCCAGGGAAATTCCCTCACGGGGGGGGGGGGGATCTTCAACGTCGTCATCTATATCATGTTGGCCATCATCTGAATCATCATCAACATGATCTCCAGTATGAGCACCATATCCCCTTCATCCCATCTCATATTTCTTTAAAAATTAGGGTTGTACCTTGTGCTATTCTTCTGGTTCTCTTTACCGTGTTGATTACCTTGTTGTAGTTGATGCTTTTAAATTTTATCAGTGAATACTGATGCTCACGTGATCACACGCTCGTTGGAGACCCAAGCAGAAGGTATGATGTAGTCTAGCGGTCTCCCAGTATGGAACCAGGGTTATCGAACCAGTAGGACTTCATAGGCTTGAAGAAGGTTACTTTATCAACGACGCTAGAAAAGTACTCGTGTGTAGGTGACGAAGCGTGGAACCTGCACACAAGCACAAACGCTCTCTTGCCCCAACTTTCCGGAAGGTTGTCAATCTTCCGGTCTTGCTAAAAATAGGAGAATTAAATGTATAGAGTCTTGTGAAACAGTAAAATAAAAAACATAACAACGAGGAAACAATTATTAAAAGTGCTTAAAAAGATGGTTTGCAATATGAGGAAAATAGGACCGGGGGGCCATAGGTCCACCTCAAGAAAGCTATCTAGCAAATCCCTTGGTATTAAGTTGCAGCAACAAAGTGATTGCTATGTGTGTAATAGACAAATGCATTAAGATCAATACGTAATGTAAGCAGTGGTTCCCATCCGTAGAAAAGAGCACCGTTATTTTCTCCCTAGTGGCAACATCACATCCTCCCCTCGCACGTTTTTGTCAATCGAGCGCTAGCAACAAGGAGGCATGAATCCACTATCTAGCATGTAAACCCTCTCTTGGAGGTGAAACCAACTACGTGGCCAAGGTAATCATAAACACCGGAGAGCATTGCAAGATAAGATTAAAACTCTCTACAAATAAAAGTGAAGCATCTTAGATTGGCATGCACAAAATAATCATAATCTCATGGTTTATCGGATCCCAACAAACACAACATGCACAATTACATAACGGTGGTCTCGAACATGTGAGCCAGCTCACGAGACTCTATACATGGAGGCATGGGGGAGAGAACAACCATCTAGTTACTCCTATGGACCCGTATTCCTTAGATGAACTACTCACGCATCTGTCCGGAGGTGATCATGGCAATGTAGAAGCCTTCGGTGATGACCCCCCTCTCCGACAAGGTGCCGGAGTAGGACTTCAGAAGCCCTACATTGGACTTTTGAGGTGACGGCAGCTCTCTATATGTTTCGTGGAAAATAAGTCCGTCCCCATGATTATTATGGTTGAAGGCAATTTATGGGCGAATAGGGGATGTGAGGCGGTGGACAGAGCCCCCAGGGGCCCACCAGGAGCGGCCTAGGGGGAAGCGCATAGTGCTTTCTTGGTGCCCCCTGGCTCCCCTCCGCCTCTCGTTTGGACTCTGTCTTTGTTCTGGGTAAAAACTGATCTCCATGGATTTCAGCCCTTTCCGAGAATATTTCCTTAAGAACTTTTCGAAATAGAAAAATAGCAGAATACATCAACTGGCCTAGGGTATCTTGTTAATATTTTAGTGTGTGAAAACATCCGGAAAACGAAATAAAACATGTGAAAAACAAAAGATATTGGGTAGAAAACAAGCATGGATCGCCAAAAATTATAGATACGTTTGCAACGTATCAGCATCCCCAAGCCTCCTGCTCGTCCTCGAATAGGTAAATGATAACAAAACAATTTTTGAGGTGGCATGAAGCCAAGAAAAATCTTGATCAACGTTATGTAAAAACATTGCAAGATGTGATCAAAGTTCTTTAACAAATGCATCATAAATATTATTTCAACTAATGTAAACTTAGCAACCCTGTTGCACATGAAAAGTAACACAAACAAAAGAAAATCAATAATGAAACATTGAAAGTGATACGGTTGTTTCAATCATAAAGAAAAACATAATAAAGTGGTATACAACTAGTCCTTCATGTGGTAGAAAAACATAAATGTCAGGACACCTTCAAAGTATAAATGGTGACTAGATACAAATAACTTGAGAGCAAGCAATACCACAATCATGAATCAATCAATAATAAATTTTGGGACTATGCACATTATACTCAGAATGACAACTATGCTCCCTTAGCTGGTACATAAAGTAAGCAGATGAAGACTCAGCATAAAACTAAAAGAAGGGCCCTTCGCAGAGGGAAGCAGGGATTACTCATGTGCTAGAGTTTTTTATTTGATAAAACGGAGATATTGAAAACAATTTTAAGAAAAGTGTATGTCTATGTCAACGAATGGTAATGAAAAACTTATCATAATCCATGTCAAGCAAAGTGTTTAGACTTTTGAGAGCGTTTTTTCGTTGTTTTGTTAGTTGGCACTTCCCCCCATCTTTCTTTCACAAACCAAGGCTAGCCGTGTTCACGGGTACCCACAAGAATTGATCAAACCATGGGGAAGTGCCTTTTTATTTTATTAATTGACACTAGCTCTCTCCAAATTTAGATGAACATAGATTCCATACTCATCTGGTGAAATAAGGAAGAAGAACTTTTCTTGACACAACCCATAATAAACTTTAAACTACTTCCTTATGAACTAAAACAAGAACACAAAACATGTTAATAATTTTGAAGGTTTAAAGGTAGCACACGAGAAATTTCCTTGGAGTGGCGGTTAAATACCACATATAGGTAGATATGGTGGAAACATTTGGCAAACATTGGTTTTTGGGGGTTAGATGCACGAGTAGAGCTCATACTCAGTACATGTGTATGCTAGCAAAAGACTGGGAGCGACCAACTAAGAGAGCAATAACGGCCATAATCATGTATAGCGACAGAACATCATTAATCAAATCATGAAGTGATATTACAAGTAAACAACTAAATTATCATCAAGGCTAGAGGTGACTTTATTTGTAGTCATAACATGGTGTGAGCATGCGCCAAGTCAATCCAGATAAAACATTCAAAGGAGAAATACCACAATACCATGCTTCAAAATAAGAGAACAACACATGATTTAATTCAATGGCACATTAAGCACTCTCAGCTATTTGAGATTTGTCATGATACATCATAAATAACTAACCACACAATTAAAATAACATCTAACATGACATGCCAAAGCCTATGCCACAGTCAAAACAAGCTTCCTATTGCACCACTATAAGCATGAAATAATTTAGTCTTTTCCAACACCAATCAACTTATTTGAAACATGATACGACACCTCTTATTTGTGCTACGTATATTCTTTTCCCAGCTATTGATGTTGTCCGGTGACGACTATTGTTCTATTCCTACCACGCAAGGAGAAGATCAAAGGAGGCATGACTATATTTAAAACAGTTTGGTGGAGCGTGCTGTGTTTGATGGAGCCCGGCTGGGGTCCACCTATAGGTATGAAAGTATGGCACACCTACAAAAGAGTCATTTTTATTTTAGTGTGTCGTTTTATTTTCTATTTAGAAAAAGTGGGTCCGTATAAGTTATTTTATTTTTTCTAGTTGGTTTGCTTGTAAGTCAAGTGAGTTGGCTATTATCTAAAGCTAGGTGCGGCTATGTAATAGGGGAGTTGAAATTATTTGAAATTGAGAATACATAAAAGGTCACATGTTGGGAGACACTCATATCATTTGTTTTGCTTGTTGATTTCTTCAGGATGTGTTGTGCGTGTCGTTGAGTAGATCAAATCTGCTCACCGACCGAAGTTATCTCTTACTATTCTTCGATCGCCGTTAAAGATTGGACTAAAACCCTCTCGGATCACGCTGATCCGTATCATCTTGGTATCAGAGCCGTCGGGTTTCCCATGCAGTATTCTTGCTAAGAATTATCTGCTGCTGGAAGTTTTGCTGTCGGAGACGTTCAGTCGACACACCGGTTTTGTTTGAGTTGCAGGATCGAAACTTCTGCCGAAGGCTACTACGCCACTACACTTGTGATCTGCTTATTCTGCTAGAGGCGATTCTTGTCCTGGATTTAGAAGTTTTGGATTTCTACCGCCACCGTTCTGCCTGTTTGCCATGAGGCGTACTACTGTTAATCGCTACCGAGATCGTGGGATCCGGTGTTCCGCGATTCCTGTTTCCGTTTCCACGACCAACAACAAACTAAAGTGCCTTGTGATTTTTTTCCCGTCTGTGTACGAGACGTGTACGTGTAGAACAAAGGGAAATAAGGAAACGCCATATCGGATCTGTAACATAGTAGAATAAAAAGGCAGGAAAAGCCATATCGGATCTGTAAAATATAGTAGAATAAAAAGGCACAAAGGCACATACCATTGGATTGGATTTCCTTGTACGTACACAAGAAAGGCCAAAGGAAACGTGACCGTGTGAATCGAACTCCTTCACGCAAATTCTTTTTAGTCAATCTACTACGCGTACCTAGCGACTACAGCCTGCACGCACTTCTATTTGTTTTGAGCTGTAATTGGTCCGTTCTATCTGCTGCTCCTCCTAGGCTCGTACCATTTGCTGTCGATACTGCTGGTGCTGCCGAGTATTACTACTGCTGGTTGAGGTGTGAGCCGCTACCGCGACGTCTGCTGGGCATAGTTTTTCTTCCGATTCGTCGCTGGAAACATTTTTTTCATGCGCTATGGAGAAGAAGAATTTGCTATCATATGTGTTTAACTGAGAGGAAGAAAGACTAGATGAAAATTTATTTCACTCTCGTGTGAAAGTTCAGGATAAGGCATGCGCGTTATCAATTGATCATCGGAGCTTCATCGACCTTGTTAGTCTCGAGATGGTGGAGAAGCTAGAGTTGCCGAGAACACCACATCCACGACCATATTTGCCATATTTCGGTTACCATCAGCTCGCCATCACACACCAAGTATCTGTACACTTTCAATTCGGTCCATTGTCTTATGCGGTGATTCCATTTCAGTTGGCTTCGTGTCATTTACTGTTGGGAAAACCATGAACCGATGAGCACGACGTAATTTTGTATCAATGTATTCCACTGCAGTATACAATGCCTTTTGGTAAAAAGATGTGTAATCTAAAAATCATGGATACCCATATATACATGGCTTGGAAAGATGAAAGATTGCAGAAGAAGAAGGAGGCCAATGCAAAGTTTAGAGAGCTTGAAGAGGCACAGAAGTGGCAAGCCGAAGTTGCTGAGATTCATGTGGTGACCGACACAGTTGCACCTATTTTGGAGTCTGTTCAGTCTAAAATTGTAGCCGATATTGCTGCAATTCATGTTGTTTCTGTAGAGTCTACTGTTGCCGCCCCTGTGGTCGATGTTCAGCCTATTCGTGACGATGTTTCTATATAAGATGACTTGAAACCGAGGACGGGTTCGCCAGAAGGGGGAAGGATGATACGACAACTCCTATTTGTGCTACGTATATTCTTTTCCCAGCTATTGATGTTGTCCAGCAACGACTATTGTTCCTGTTCCTACCACGCAAGGAGAAGATCAAAGGAGGCATGACTATATTTGAAACAATTTGGTGGAGCTTGCTGTGTTTGATGGAGTCCGGCTGGGGTCCACCTATAGGTATGAAAGTATGGCGCACCTACAAAAGAATCATTTTTATTTTAATGTGTCGATTTATTTTTTGTTTAGGAAAAGTGGGTCCGTATAAGTTATTTTATTTTTTCTAATTGGTTTTCTTGTAAGTCAAGTTGAGTTGGCTATTATATAAAGCCAGGTGCGGCCATGTAATAGGGGAGTTGAAATTATTTCAGATTGAGAATACAGAAAAGGTCCCATATCGGGGGACACCCATATCATTTGTTTTGCTTGCTGATTCGTGAGGATCTGTTGTGCGTGTCGTGGAGTAGATAAAATCTGCTTACCGACCGAAGTTATCTCTTACTATTCTTTGATCGCCATGAAAGATTGGGCCAAAACCTTCTCGGATCACGTTGATCTGTATCAAAACATCTCTCAAATAAAATAATCATCAAAGACCAGATAGCTAATCAAATATAACTGAAGCAAACCAACAAGTTCTGAACAAAATTTGATTGAAAAATAAGAGCTAACCGCAGTACTAACAAAAACTGAATACTCACGGAACAATAAGAGTGAAAACTAGAGTGTTCTAGGCAATGAAAACTGTAACATCCCTGTTTTGCTACATTAGGGTGTTGGTGTGTTTTTGGCATCTTATACATGCATGAAAACTTTGGTTACAATTTTGCATTTGAAAATAACAAATGAAATGACAAAAAAGCACTTAAAGTGGTTCCCCAAATTTTGTTTTAAAAACAAATTCAATTTGGGAAAAACAAAACATGGTTTTGTTGGAAATTTCACAAGGTTTCCAAAATGTATTTTTGCCAAATATTATCTTTACAAAAAGGCCCTCAAATCAATGGTTTCTGTTCTGTTTTTATAATGGAAAAGGGTCTCTCTATGATTTCCAAAATTTCCAGGGGGTTTTTGCAAAACTTCCCTTTTGTCTCTTCTTCCTCCGGCCAGAAGGACGGAAGCCCGCCGACGGCGCCCTCGCCACGTCCTGCTTCGACCTGCACGAATAAGAAGCCGAGGAGGGTGCCGTGCCCCTCCTCTTCTCCTCCTGCCCGCTCACCTCACCCCTCGCTCTCTGTATCTCCCTCCGAGGGCAAACCCTAACTTCGGGCGGCCTCCGTCCGCCGCCGTCTCCGGCTACCTCAAGCTTTCCCGCGCCCCGTTGAGCCCTCCGGGAGATGATCCGTCCGATCCTCTTTGTCCTCAAGAACGCACGCACGCAGAGGAGGTTGCATATGCCGGGATCGACCCCTTCTTCCCCGCGGCCGGTGAAGCTCCGCCGCCGTCGATTCGCCGCCATTGAGCTTCCTCCGGCTTCCCCGACGGTCCCATCGTTTTCAGGGTGAGCCACTGGTACCTTGGTACCCCTCCCCTTCTCCCCTACCCCTCTCGTCCTCCGTTGCCGTGTGGATCACCGCCGGCCGCCGCAGTTGCACACGGCGCCGTCGCTCCGGCGACCATACCGGGGCGGCGCCACTACCGAGAGGTCGCCCACGTCTCCCTCGTCCGAACGCGGCCACCCGCGTTTCCCCGCGTGCACCTAGCCGCCGCCGGCGACCACGACAGAGGCATTCCGGCCAACTGCTGACGTCAGCGTGACGTCACGTGGGCCAGCCCTCTTGTTTTTTCTAAAAAGGTTTAAAAGAAAAGGAACTGACACGTGGGCCCCACCTCTTTTATAATTACAGAAAAAGAATTAATTTGAGTAATTAATAACTGTTGTTTTATAATTCAGAAAAATAAAAGTGAGGTACCAAAATATTCAGAAAATTATTCTCTAACTATTTATGTCCTTTTCACACATGTTTGGCAAAGTCCAAAAATGAGTATTTATTTAATGTTGTTTAATCATTTAAAAATAGAAAATTAAGTTTTTATTCATTAAAATTAGAAAATTAAAAGTTATATACCAAATTGCTCAAAATGACAAATGCAACCTGTTTATGATGTTTTCAAACCCATTTGAGCAACTAAAATGGTACACCCTCTCAGAATCGCCCGAAACCCCCTCCCGGGTCTATTTCGGGTTAATTTCAGTAAAATTGCATATCTGCCATACAAACCCTAGCAACCCATCGAGCATGTTTAGGGATTTATTACAGTGCATTAACTTGCTCATGCATACATATTGTGCATTGCATCGATGCCATGTTTGATTGTTGTTCTTCTTTTCGGTGTTGTTCCCCCTCGGTAGAACGCGACTCCGAAGTGAAGGCCATCAACCCCAATGGCGAATACTTGATCCTAACCGACAAGTCAAGCACTTATTCCTGAAGACTTTCTCTGGTTTTCTTGAAGCAAGGCAAGAATAACCTCTTATCTGCCCATATATGATTTCGAAAGACTTTTCATTCTCGTATAAATGCATTCGATTCCAATGTATCTTGTGTCAGTAGATAGAGTTATCCTATTTATTTGCATAACCCAGATATCATGATTCAATGCTCCTAGCAGACATAGGATTTGTTTGTGTGTATCGCCAGAGCCTCAAATATGCCATGCTTAGTCATACATGTCTGTTGATCTCTGCTCCATCCGATTGATGAATCAGAGTTACGAAAGAATCTAGTATGATAGGATGTTGTGGAAAGTTAAGAGAACTTGTTTAACATGACTTAAAGGTGTGGATGACGAGACCACGGAAGGTCTGTGGTGGTTGTCTCGTTCATGCCCCTAGGAGCGAGTTCTCGTCTTCGAGCCAAGACTAAGCGTGCATCCACACGCGGCTTAGATTCCCCTCGGTCTCAACTTGCCTAGTTTGTTCCATGAGTTGCCTAGTTCGGGCTTTCCATTTGGATTCGCGGGGATGTTAAAAACATTTACAAAACTAGGACGTGGCGGTGTAACAACCTGTGGCGAGACAGTAGTTGAAGCACCGCTCACAACGATAGAGACCCGGCAGGAGATGGCCACTCCCTATTGGCGGACCATCTCTACTCGGAGCGAATCATGGAATAGGCGAAGCAAGGGAAAGGTCGTGGTCAACCTCCATCTGCCGGCACTTCCCGGAATAGTGCTAATGATCTGGCATTAAGAGTTGGTTGGTACGTGTGGTTAAAGTTGTACACCCCTGCAGGGTTAAATCTTTTCTAAAAGTCGTGTCCGCGGTTAAGGACGACTTGGTGACGGATTCTGTGATCATAGATAACTTAAACGAAATGTTTAAAATTTGTTGATAACGAATGAAGGATGCCTCCTCGGAGATGCCGAGAGGGGTTACCTTGTAGCATGAGTTACCGGAACAACTTGAGGTGGTGATCTTTGAAGCACGAGGTGCTGATATGATTTGGTGGATTAAAAAGATGATGATATCAGTAGTTGAGTAGCTTTCTCATCTGTTTTCAAAATACTCCATGAGACGTGCTATTCCTTCCTCAACTTGGAAAACAAAGATGGCTTTACGCAAAATAACCTTCATAACTCTTTCTAAAAGAAGCAGATATATAATAGGTTAACTAAGTCTTGTTGAGTACCTCCCGTACTCATGTTTGCTTCAACTTGGTTCAGGTGGAGTTCCTCTCATCGGTGGTGTTTCAACGTGGACATCGACGAGTAGTTTGGGGTTCCCAGGTAGCAGCCTGGAATCTATGGGCTGGGACGTCGCCTTATGTTGCGGCCTCTTAGGCCTTTTTGGTTCTTGTTGATTAGCAACATAATTTGCCTTCCGTTGTCTGATGTAACGTTGGGTCGTGTGACCTCTGTTTGTAAGCTATACTCTAGTAACCCGTGTTTAATAAAGCTTCATGTCTAGAGTGCTGCTTTGATCGGTTGTTGGTTTCGAGCTCATCGTTATACAGTTTTGGCTATGCCTGCATAGTTGTCGCAGTCGAGGGGTTGTGGAGCCGATGATCCATGTCCGAGCCCGCCTGCCGATGTGATTCGGCCTGGGGCGAGGTAACCCCAGTAACCCTCGATTGTTGTTGCACTTTCTAGACACATAGCAGCTCTGTATAACTTTGGTCCCGTTCCTTCAGTTTCATCCGACTCGTGGACGCTTGGGTATGCATAATTGGTTATGACTAGCATGGATACAAGGAGTAGCAGACCGGGGATCCGGACTACGTGCCGATGAATCCGGTCTGCCTGCCGTTGTTTGTTGCGGCCGGGGCTGGTAACCCTGAAGCCCTTGTGAGTCCATTGCTAGGAGCACATAACAGTATGTATATCTCTGGGTCCGGGGTCTGACAAGAGTTGGTATCAGAGCAGGACTGCCTGTAGGAAAACCTTACTGCTTGGTCGATGTCGAGTCTAGAGTTTGTGAAAACTATTTTGAAACTTCAAATGGATTGTGAAAAACTTTCTTAGGATTCTTTTACTCCTTATCTGGTATCGCTCTAACTCTGAGACTCCTTACCTGTTTTGATTTGAAAAGGTTCCAGTTATTCAAAACTTAGGTGCCTTTGTTGGCAAGGACGTTGTTATCCAAGTTGACCTAGTTATGAGTTTCTAGAGTTGTGTGTGTTCCATGTTCCATCATCTCCAGATTCAAACCGGGAGATTCTCTTCCAATCATAATCTCTCAAAGTTATATAGGTTCCACATACCCCTATTCTAAAGTCTCAAAATTCTGAACCTCGAGATTTCCTTTTCATCTCGAATGTGTCCGTTATCCTCTGCTCAAAGTTCTTCCGGAGCTATCGTTATCTTTTGGAAGATACCTCGTGATTGCTAATGGTAGTGTCCTTTGTGGCACTCATATAGTAGTTACTCCTTTCATTGTGATTTTAATTCTTGGACTTGAACCGAAGGTCCCGGAATGTGCTGAATGGTGGTGGGTTGAATCTCGTGGTTTGGTAACCATGTGGTGCTCATGCTATCAGTACATGATGCTGACCTTTAGCCCAAGTTCTGTTTCTTTGGATCCTGAGGAATATCTTCTACCTCAGGATGGCTAGGTGGTTTCAACTCCAATAGCCGTAGGTTTTCTCTTGTAATCAAGAAGGGATCACAACAGGAGTGATCATTATGGCTTCCACATATTTCTTCTTGAATCAGCTATACCAATCTGCCTAGCATGGGTTTTACAAAAGAGTATCAACCTATGCACTCCCCATGATCTCAGGATTTTCCAAAGCACGTTCCTACTCTTTAGTTGCTTTTCGAACTTCGTCCGTTGTTTGGAAACCAAGTTACATATGGTGTTGGATTCTTCCAATGCATTTGCTCTTGTTTTCTGTCAAAACATTCCACCTTGGAATGTCAGGAGAAACGAACTCCAGTACCTCGTTCATCTCTAGTACCAGGTCAAAGTTTTGTAAATCCGCAGAATAAAGAAGTTTCATTAGCTTCTATTCTGTTCCACCTTCGAGTATCACACCCTTTTACATCAAGAGGTCGTGCTTAGTTTCGTGGCCTTAGTGATGCTCTTACACATCTTCACTTCCCCTTCCTCTAAGCTTGAATGCTTGAGAATGATGGGTCTATGCATTGATATGTGTATCAGGTATTCTTAGCAATTTCTACTGCTTTGAAAAATCCCAGAAACATCTGTATCCTTCTTAGCACTACTGGTCACCCAGCCTCTGTTTGAAGTTGACTGAGTCACCAAATCCGTTCCATCCGGTGCACACTTTTGGTCAGAGAGATAGGTTCATACCAAAACTCTCAAGACCATATCAGTTGCTTTGAAAAGCAAACCTCTCTTCCGAACTCCAAGACATACCGGTCGTTCGTGATATTCTGGTTGTCTTTCTAGAAGTATCACCAGGTTTGTCACCTGACCGTGATGTCTAAACAAGGGGTACTTTGAACCCCTCCTTTCTCCAAGAAACCTTGCTGGATACCCTAGAATAGTTGGTTGAGCTTAAACAACAACTTGGAGAGTTGAAAGACACGATCTCTTCCCAACTTGTTCCTTTGATAAGGGATATCTAGTTTTCCTCGTGTTGAAGCAGGATAGTACCTCCTTTGCGGAAATCCTATCACTCTACCTCTTGGTTTGATTTGGGCTATCGTCAAATCAAGTTCAGCTCCAAGGACTGTCTTGATGGTGTTTCTACTCATGGTGTTTTGCCGGGTACACCCTCATGTCCTTTAGTCTGGCCAATATTTTGTCATGTTCATGTATCATATGAATCCCTCTTCTTGGAGTAACTTGATAAGGCTATTGTTGATGCCATCAATGACATTCTTATATCTCCGAATTGCAAGAGGTTCATGTTGAACAATTGGCACTGATGTTGGGAACTTCTCAGAACCATCTTTGTGTTATCACGAAGTTGTGTTCTTGATGTTTTAAGTGGCCTACTCTAGTTCATGTGCTTAAGGTGAAAGCTGTCGCCCTGGATCCGAGTAGAGTTTTCTTGTTCCTTCGGGAATAATCCCAAGTCGGTCATGCATGTGTGGACTATCCTTGAGATGGTAGGTTGTTACCTCCATTTATTTGAAGAAGTTTGCATCCACACTAAGTCACTGACTGATCGTTCGTGAAGGAGAAGAAGTTTAATAACTTCGTTATCTTCGCGGTTATCTTTCCGACAAAGACTTCGATGTGTATCATTGCAAGGAAACCATGTAGGTGAAACCGTCATTCGTTAGTTGCTAATACATGAGTTCTTCAATCCTGCTCAGCTTTTCGAGCTTGACATCATAGTCCATGTCTTGAGAATCCAATAATGTAGGTTGATAGCAACCGGTGCAACCTTTTGGATCAAACATACCGAGTCTAAGTTATTAAATCCACTAACCAGAGTTGAATCTCAAGCAGCAACGAGGGTTGGTGTTTCCTAAAGGGTATTGATTTAGGTCCTTTTGAAAATCCGGCATGGTTGATGTTGTGGTTGACACAATTAGCCGGAAGGCCTAATGTCATATCTCTTTGAATCCGTAACAACAACCACTCTCCGTGATAATTCTTGTGTGACTCGTTCTCAACAAGTTTTCCTCACCGTTCCTTTGACCGAAGTTTAACTTCCACTTGATGACCTATGGAAGGCTTCTCGTGAGCCTGCTGTCGGTATCTATAACATCCAGAAGAACTTGGAAATTGATTTTTTCCGATGTCTCTTTATCAATCCTACAAACCTTTCTTTCAGTAGAAACAAGTTCACCATGAGAACCATCTCTTGGTGTTTTGTAACTGCCAATGATCAGTTCCCTTTTCAAGTTGTTGGTACTTGAAGTTATAATCATTTCATACATTGTGTGAATTTTTTAGTCACTTCCGCCATGGGATCCTAACTATGTGGTAAACGTATTGCTACGTCAAATCCACAATAGGAAAGAGATTCCCTATTCCTTCTGGTGTTTCAATCCTCGTTGGTTAACCAGCCTTATGGTGTGACAAAGAATTCCTCCCCAAGTACGGTGTTCCATCATCCTTTGTTTACTCATCCTCCGTTGTGTAGTAACATCATGACCTTTGACAACGATCTCGACAAAGTTTGACGGAATGAAAGTTCCGTTATCTTCCGTGTCCACCGCCGAAGAGTGAACATGACCCTGTATCAAATCTTCTTTGACGCACGACTACAGTGTTTCCTCGTGTTTTTCCTCGTCTATGGATATTATGTTTTGGTATCCAAGACAACCCTCTCCATCTTGGTTGTCTGTTTGAAGAAACCTCGGGTTCACAAGTTGTTCAACCTTTCTTTTCCAAAAGGATTTAAAGTCTTGTGCAAAGCTCATATTCTAAATCCCTTCAAGACCACTCGTCCGTAAACTTGAAACCTTCTCTCAGTTCCTTCCGTTATCTTGATGTGTTTCATGCACGATAACTCAACGGTTCTTTACGAACATTCCTGTCATGAGTTATCAATGATATACTCGATCTTAGTGAAGATCAATTTCTATGAGTTTTCCTCTACCTAAGGTGTAGCCGCTGGATATCTTCGCAAGTGTTGCAGATCAACCTCTTCGAGAAGAGAACTGAAAATTCGAGAAGATCGTTCAAAACCGGTGTTCTTCTTTCTTCTCCTTCGGGAATCTCGGGACGAGATTCTTGTAAGGGGGGTAGATTTGTAACATCCCTGTTTTGCTACATTAGGGTGTTGGTGTGTTTTTGGCATCTCATACATGCATGAAAACTTTGGTTACAATTTTGCATTTGAAAATAACAAATGAAATGACCAAAAAGCACTTAAAGTGGTTCCCCAAATTTTGTTTTAAAAAAAAATTCAATTTGGGAAAAACAAAACATGGTTTTGTTGGAAATTTCACAAGGTTTCCAAAATGTATTTTTGCCAAATTTTCTCTTTACAAAAAGGCCCTCAAATCAATGGTTTATGTTCTGTTTTTATAATGGAAAAGGGTCTCTCTGTGATTTCCAAAATTTCCAGGGGGTTTTTGCAAAACTTACCTTTTGTCTCTTCTTCCTCCGGCCAGAAGGACGGCAGCCCGCCGACGGCGCCCTCGCCACGTCCTGCTTCGACCCGCACGGATAAGAAGCCGAGGAGGGTGACGTGCCCCTCCTCTTCTCCTCCTGCCCGCTCACCTCACCCCTCGCTCTCTGTATCTCCCTCCGAGGGAAAACCCTAACTTCGGGCCGCCACAGTCCGCCGCCGTCTCCGGCTACCTCAAGCTTCCCCGCACCCCGTTGAGCCCTCCGGGAGATGATCCGTCCGATCCTCTTTGTCCTCAAGAACACACGCACGCAGAGGAGGTTGCATCTGCCGGGATCGACCCCTTCTTCCCCGCGGCCGGTGAAGCTCCGCCGCCATCGATTCGCCGCCATTGAGCTTCCTCCGGCTTCCCCGAAGGTCCCATCGTTCTCAGGGTGAGCCACTGGTACCTTGGTACCCCTCCCCTTCTCCCCTACCCCTCTCGTCCTCCGTTGCCGTGTGGATCACCGCCGGCCGCTGCAGTTGCACACGGCGCCATCACTCCGGCAACCATACCGGGGCGGCGCCACTACCGAGAGGTCGCCCATGTCTCCCTCGTCCGAACACGGCCACCCGCGTTTCCCCGCGTGCACCCAGTTGCCGCCGGCGACCACGACAGAGGCATTCCGGCCAACTGCTGACGTCAACGTGACGTCACTTGGGCCAGCCCTCCTGTTTTTCTAAAAAGGTTTAAAAGAAAAAGGAACTGACACGTGGGCCCCACCTCTTTTATAATTACAGAAAAAGAATTAATTTGAGTAATTAATAACTGCTGTTTTATAATTCAGAAAAATAAAAGTGAGGTACCAAAATATTCAGAAAATTATTCTCTAACCATTTATGTCATTTTCACACATGTTTGGCAAAGTCCAAAAATGAGTATTTATTTAATGTTGTTTAATCATTTAAAAATAGAAAATTAAGTTTTTATTCATTAAAATTAGAAAATTAAAAGTTATATACCAAATTGCTCAAAATGACAAATGCAACCTATTTATGATGTTTTCAAACCCATTTGAGCAACTAAAATGGTACACCCTCTCAGAATCGCCCGAAACCCCCTCCGGGGTCTATTTCGGGTTAATTTCAGTAAAATTGCATATCTGCCATACAAACCCTAGCAACCCATCGAGCATGTTTAGGGCTTTATTACAGTGCATTAACCTGCTCATGCATACATATTGTGCATTGCATCGATGCCATGTTTGATTGTTGTTCTTCTTTTCGGTGTTGTTCCCCCTCGGTAGAACGCGACTCCGAAGTGAAGGCCATCAACCCCAATGGCGAATACTTGATCCTAACCGACAAGTAAAGCACTTATTCCTGAAGACTTTCTCTGGTTTTCTTGAAGCAAGGAAAGCATAACCTCTTATCTTCCCATATATGATTTTGAAAGACTTTTCATTCTCGTATAAATGCATTCGATTCCAATGTATCTTGTGTCAGTAGATAGAGTTATCCTATTTATTTGCATAACCCAGATATCATGATTCAATGCTCCTAGCAGACATAGGATTTGTTTGTCTGTATCGCCAGAGCCTCAAATATGCCATGCTTAGTCATACATGTCTGTTGATCTCTGCTCCATCCGGTTGATGAATCAGAGTTACGAAAGAATCTAGTATGATAGGATGTTGTGGAAAGTTAAGAGAACTTGTTTAACATGACTTAAAGGTGTGGATGACGAGACCACGGAGGGTCTGTGGTGGTTGTCTCGTTCATGCCCCTAGGAGTGACTTCTCGTCTTCGAGCCAAGACTGAGCGTGCATCCACACGGGGCTTAGATTCCCCTCGGTCTCAACTTGCCTAGTTTGTTCCATGAGTTGCCTAGTTCGGGCATTCCATTTGGATTCGCGGGGATGTTAAAAACGCTTACAAAACTAGGACGTGGTGGTGTAACAGCCTGTGGCGAGACAGTAGTTGAAGCACCGCTCACAACGATAGAGACCCGACAGGAGATGGACACTCCCTATTGGCGGACCATCTCTACTCGGAGCGACTCATGGAATAGGCGAAGCAAGGGAAAGGTCGTGGTCAACCTCCATCTGCCGGCACTTCCCGGAATAGTGCTAATGATCTGGCATTAAGAGTTGGTTGATACGTGTGGTTAAAGTTGTACACCCCTGCAGGGTTAAATCTTTTCGAAAAGCCGTGTCCGCGGTTAAGGACGACTTGGTGACGGATTCTGTGATCATAGATAACTTAAACAAAATGTTTAAAACTTGTTGATAACGAATGAAGGATGCCTCCTCGGAGATGCCGAGAGGGGTTACCTTGTAGCATGAGTTACCGGAACAACTTGAGGTGGTGATCTTTGAAGAACGAGGTGCTGATATGATTTGGTGGATTAAAAAGATGATGATATCAGTAGTTGAGTAGCTTTCTCATCTGTTTTCAAAATACTCCATGAGACATGCTATTCCTTCCTCAACTTGGAAAACAAAGATGGCTTTACGCAAAATAACCTTCATAACTCTTTCTAAAAGAAGCAGATATATAATAGGTTAACTAAGTCTTGTTGAGTACCTCCCGTACTCATGTTTGCTTCAACTTGGTTCAGGTTGAGTTCCTCTCATCGGTGGTGTTTCAACGTGGACATCGACGAGTAGTTTGGGGTTCCCAGGTAGCAGCCTGGAATCTATGGGCTGGGACGTCGCCTTATGTTGCGGCCTCTTAGGACTTTTTGGTTCTTGTTGATTAGCAACATAATTTGCCTTCCGTTGTCTGATGTAACGTTGGGTCGTGTGACCTCTGTTTGTAAGCTATACTCTAGTAACCCCTGTTTAATAAAGCTTCATGTCTAGAGTGCTGCTTTGATCGGTTGTTGGTTTCGAGCTCATCGTTATACAGTTTTGGCTATGCCTGCATAGTTGTCGCAGTCGAGGGGTTGTGGAGCTGATGATCCATGTACGAGCCCGCCTGCCGATGTGATTCGGCCTGGGGAGAGGTAACCCCTGTAACCCTCGATTGTTGTTGCACTTTCTGGACACATAGCAGCTCTGTATAACTTTGGTCCCGTTCCTTCAGTTTCATCCGACTCGTGGACGCTTGGGTATGCATAATTGGTTATGACTAGAATGGATACAAGGAGTAGCAGACCGGGGATCCGGACTACGTGCCGATGAATCCGGTCTGTCTGCCGTTGTTTGTTGCGGCCGGGGATGGTAACCCTGAAGCCCTTGTGAGTCCATGGCTAGGAGCACATAACAGTATGTA
This sequence comes from Alopecurus myosuroides, assembly GCA_028641055.1. Lineage (NCBI taxonomy): Eukaryota > Viridiplantae > Streptophyta > Magnoliopsida > Poales > Poaceae > Alopecurus > Alopecurus myosuroides. The sequence continues at coordinate 291,305,194 of CM054059.1, forward strand.
TATCTCTGGGTCCGGGGTCTGACAAAAACGGAGCGTATCTCTCACAAAATAGAAGTTCTAGGATCCAACCAAAAGCTACAACAAAGAAAAGAAAAAAACTGATAGCAAAATAAAATGATGCTCCAAGAATAATGTCAGATATATACCAATTAGGAGTATATCAGATGGTGTCCTAAAGTGCCGGATTACCAGGGTGGCCTGAATGGTAATGGGCTATGGTCCATTAGGCGGGCTAGTAAGCTGATGCACAGAAGCCGGATTCTAGAAGAACCCGGATCGCGGCCCACGTGGTACGGATTGGAGTAGAAGGCGGATTCGTGCCTTCCAAGTTAGGACTTACCGTAGTCTTCTAGGTTTCCTTTTCTGTAAGCCCTAACCCGGCTATTATATAAAGCCGGACGGGAGATAAGAAACAGATAGACAATAAGCTAGAAGCCAACTCGCCGAGAGGTTGATCCTTGTCGACTAGCTAAACCCAACTCACATTGTACTCTGTATACTTCAGGCTTCAGCCCTGATTTAGTGAGATTGCAGGAGTAGGAACACCGCCTAGTTGCGACGTACCGAACCTGGGTAAAACCCTGGTGTCATTGTTCATCATACGATCACGTCCCCCACAATCTCTATCGGTAGTATCATGACACCCCGTCTATGAATTCTACCACGATGTCTCGACAGTTGGCGCCCACAGTGGGGCCAGCGATGTCAGGCGTTATGTTTCGATCGGGGATACTCGGCGGAATTGGCAGTACCATAACTGTCGGAAGTCTGGAGTTTGACAACGACGTTGGGCGCTTCCTCGACAACAGATCATACATGTCAGCACGGAATCATCTGGTGAGTGCCTGCATTTTACCGATTGGATCTGCAAATATCTTTATCGGATTAACTGCAGAAGCAATGGGATTCTGTGGCGGAAGCAAATTACTCTAATCTGCCCTATACCCAGTCGAAGAAGGCTATGACGCCGGATTTTGCTCAGATCGCGATATTCTGCTGAATCACACTTTATCGGTATGGTGCAATCCGAGATCGCCGAAACCACGGATGAAAGCAATCATGTGGAAGAGGCAGAAAACAACAATCCCACAACAGAGGCGGAAGACCCGACATCCGTCAATGTGACAACGAACTCGGAAGCTGACTCTGTGTTAGCCGCCATCGAGGCGAGATTAGAGTCAGAACCCGGATCGGACCAGTTCGATACCGAAGACGAAGATGTAGACGCTTTCGAGAGAAAGGTCAAATCCTTTCAAGAGGGATTCCACGAAGTACTGATGGCAAAACCGGCTGAAAACACGGATGCCGAAAGTCAGGAAAGCCCTAGAACACCTCCACCAGAGGAAAGAGAGGATGGAGAAGCCAGTCCAATTTTCCCGGATGTCAAGGAATTGACAGAGGAACAACCTGGTAAAAAACCTCCCTCTTCCAAGAACAAACACAAAGCTTCCAAGAAAGTCCAATACAAGCTCCGGAACAAAAAATTGGCTGATCCGGCCAACAAAAACCTGGAAGCAGGAGGAGGAAGCGGAGTTAAGCTCGCGGCGAAGAAAAGGAAGGAAATATCAGTTCCGACAATGTCAGTTGAAAACGAACATGATCTACTTCAAACACCAGTGGGACCCCATGAACCCCCTGAAGTGCTAAAAGCCAGGAGACAAGCTATCCAAAGGCAACAACAACATCTATTCCGAACTCGGGAACACCTCCAAAAAACCCAAGCGGACATTAAGTTAAAGCAGGAAGATATCGAGGAGTACGAGAGAAGGAATAGATCTGGCATTAAACCTAGATGGTTACCCGGAATCGCAACCGGAAGTAGTGCCGCCAAAGGAACGGTTTCAAAACCAGGCCTGGCAAAAGCAAGTAAACGGCAAAGATGCTAGGGGCGAACCTATATACAAAACCGCAGCAAAAAACGCGGAGGCCGCGTTCGCCATTCTCAACAACGATCTGTACTCCAATGGCAAAAAACTTCAAGGGGTGTATGCTTTCTTAGGAAAAGAATTGCAACAGCAACAGTGAGGGCAAGAAAGATCATGGAAGTTGCATGATGACTCAGCCATATGCAAAACAGCTACATGCCCCGCTGGAGCACCTGGACCTGAAGAACCTGGAGATTCAAATAATTCGAAAGAGAAGAAAGAAGATCCGAGAAAGGACAAGAAAAGACTGATAACAAGGATGCAACGTCCAGAACCGGATCCCATCTGCCGAAAGATGGAATTAATCCCCGAGATCGGGAAGAACAAAACCGGAAAGACGGCAAAGCTATGCCGCCTCCGAGACGCCCTGCTGAAAAAGCTGTAAGATACAACATTCCTCACAGGCGTGAGAGATCCCGTACACCTCCCAGGAATAAGGAAGGACATAGGAGCATAACTCCACCTTATCCCAAAGGGCGTGATAACAGAGGGAATAAAGATAACCCTGGAAGAGCGCGTTCGCGCAACAATGGAAAAGAAAGGAGCAGATCCCCTTCTATCCATTCAACCTGGAGATACTCCGCGCACATTGACAGAGCGGAAAGATATGATCTATACTTCGGACCCAAGTGTTTCACAGACAGGATCCGAAGAATAACTCTGCATTCTCGCTTCGCCAAAGTTGGTCCAACATATCAAAAATATACCGGCAGTACAAACCCGGATACCTGGCTCTCAGACTATTACACAGCCATCCAGATTAACAATGGAACAGATCTAGAGGCAGTAAAATTCCTCCCCTAATGTTACTAGACGGAGCCAGAGACTGGATCAACGGGCTTTCGTCAAGAACTGTCGATAGCTGGGATGATATGGCCAGAGTATTAACTCAACATTTTCGGGGAACGTACAAACGACCCAACAGCATCAACCAGTTAAACCGCTCCACCCAGTTTGAAGATTAAGCATACGTGGACTTTATCTCAAGGTGGACTGCAATGAAAAACAGCTGCTCTAGAGTAACTGACGTACAAGCAATGCATGCTTTCGTCAATGGTTTAAAACCCGGACTGTACCGTTCATGATCAGTTCCAAAAACCACAAAGATCTCGGATCTATGCTTACAACCGCAAATGAGCACGCAGCGGCCGAAGATGACATCAGAGCGAGAGGTGGCAATATCAATACTTTGATTGAAGCCGAAAAGAATCCTCGTCCTGAGAAAAAAGCAGCTTCAGAAACACAGCAAAAACCCAAAGAAGTTAACATAGCCTTTGGAAGAGAAAATGGGAGCAAATGGAAATGACGAAGCACAGAATCGATCAACTACACCAAAGAAGAGTGAGAAAGAATAAAGTCGGAAAACTGTGTCCACCATTTGCAATTTCGGAGACCCACCCATACGAACGCACAATGCCGGCTTAACAAGCATATGAAAGGCAGTGCAGGATCCGGAAGCAAAGGAAAAAAATTGTAAGAGGAAATTTTTCAAGCAAAAGCCAGAAGCTGAAAAAGAAGACAGTGAATCGGACACTAACGAAAAAAATCCAGGAACAACAGCGGAAAGGCGAGCCTAAGTTTCCGAGAGTTGAAGGAGAATGCAACCTAACTTTCCTGGCAACTTTGTCAGCAAAGGTGGCAAAGAGAACCCTTCGAGAAATAAACGCGGTTGTCCCACCAACCCCGAAATTCTTGAAGTACTCTAATACACCAATTACCTGGGATCAGTGATCATCCCGGAAACATCCCAGAACCCGGCACACAAGCTCTATTTGTAAGCCCTATTTTTCAAAATACTAGGCTAAAAAGAGTGATGATGGATGGAGGATCCAGCATTAACATAATGTACTTGGATACACTGAAGCATCTGCGAATCTCCGAGACCCAGCTCAATCATAGTAACATACGCTTTCACGGCATCGTCCCTGGCAGGCAAGCACGATCCCTAGGAGAAATTTCCCTAGAAGTAACCTTTGGAGAGAAAGAACATTTCCGGCAGGAAAAAATATCCTTCGAGGGTGTGTCACGCAATACTCGGACGTCCAGCTTTCGTCACCATAACTAGAGACTTCAAGTTGGCAAACAAGCTGGAAAAAGAAAACGCCCTTTGTGCAGAAAAAGTGATAGCAAAGGAGGAATTAAAGGAGGTGGCGAAAGAAGTATCGCCGATAGAAATGCCGGCAGGAAAAGAAACCCGGAAGCCAGCAGACAACTTCAAATCTTCCGAGAATACAAGACAGGTTATCCTAGATCCCGAAGATCCGAAAAAGTTTGTCGCAGTGGGAACTAGCATGACCGACAAATAGGAAAGAGAGCTCATCAAGTTCCTCCGTGAGAACTGGGACATTTTCGGGTGGTGTCCAGGGGACATGCCAGGCGTACCCAGGGAACTTGCTGAGCACCAACTCAAGGTAATTCCAGGATCTAAACCCGTCAAGAAAGGTCTCCGTCGATTTGACGGAAGAAGGCGGAAGACTATTGGCAAGGAAATTATCTGGCTATTGGCAGCTGATTTTATCCGGGAAGTTATACATACTGAATGGTCTGCAAACCTAGTATTAGTCCCGAAGAAAGATAATACTGCTCTCATGATGTGTATAGATTACACCGGCTTGAAAAAATTGTGTCCAAAAGATAGGTTCGCATTACCGCGAATCGATCAAATAATAGATGCCATTGCAGGCTATGAGCTTTTATGCCTTCTGGACGCTTATTCCGGGTATCATCAAATACGCATGAAGGAAGAAGACAAAATTAAAACCTCCTTCATAACTCCATATGGAACATACTATTACATAACCATGCCTTTTGGCCCGAAGAACGCAGGTGCAACCTACCAGCGCTGCATGCAACGATGTTTGCATAGTCAGATTGGCAAAAATGTTCACGTTTATGTGGGCGATATCGCCGTCGTTTCCAAGGAAAAAGACACGCTCCTTGAAGATCTGCGAGAAACCTTCGAAATTTTGCGCACTTATAAAATGAAGTTAAATCTATTAAAGCGCGTATTTGGGGTTCCCTCAGGAAAACTTCTGGATTTCATCGTTTCTCACAGAGGAATAAAAGTAAATCCGGAAAAGATCAAGGCAATCCTAAACATCTCAAGGCCTACGTGCTTAAAAGATGTACAAAGATTGACGGGTTCCGCAGCTGTCGTCAGCAGGTTTATAAGCCGGCTAGGAGACAAAGCTCTGCCATTATACAAATTGTTGAAGAAATCCGAAAAATTTGAATGGACAGAAGAGGCGGACAAAGCGTTAACCCAGTTAAAAGAAACCTTGATGCAAGCTCCGATTTTGGTATCACCAAAAGACGAAGAACCCATGTTACTGTACCTCACAGCAACAAACAGGGTTATCAACACGGTAATAGTTGTGGAAAGGCGGAAAGACGAGCAAGCCATACTAGATCAACATCTGGTTTATTATGTAAGTGAAGTTTTTTCCGAGTCCAAGTAAAGTTACCCGCACTACCAAAAATTGGCATATGGTGTATTTTTCGCATCCCGAAAACTCCGCCATTACTTCCAAGGACATTTCCATAACAGTGGTATGTAAAGCACCACTAGGGGATATAATCAACAATGCTGACGCAACAGGCCAAGTATCCAAATGGGGCATCGAGTTAGCTGCGTTCGACATTAAGTACCAACCCCGGACGGTAATAAAATCCTAGGTGTTGGCGGATTTCATCGGTGATTGGACAGAAGCAATGGAAAACACACCAATGCCGGAGTCGGAATACTGGGTTATGCATTTTGATGGATCCAAGATGAAGGAGGGCGCCGGAGCTGGTGTAGTCCTAAAATCCCCCAAGTGAGATACAATGGAGAACGTATTACAAATACACTTCAACGCCAGCAATAATGTGGCAGAATACGAGGCTCTGCTTCATGGCTTGCACATTGCCAAAGAAATAGGTGTCAAACGCATCTTATGCTATGGTGACTCAGATTTGGTACAACACCAGCTCAACCAAACATGGGACGCCAAAAGCCCCATCATGGCCGAATATCGAAGAACGGTGGACGAGTTTGCAATTTGCTTCCTGGGATTTGAAGTACTTCATGTCAACAGGGAAGAAAATTGGAACGCGGACGCATTAGCCCGCATGGGCTCAGAAAGAGTGAAAACCCTACCACCAGGTGTGTTTGTCCAGCATTTGCACAAACAATCCATAAACGGTGGAGATGTCGACTATCCTCTCGTTTCCGAGTCAATCGGAGTCTTGCTCGTTAACCCGGATTGGACAATTCCATATCTAAACTTCTTAGTAGATCAGAAGTACCCGAGTGGAGCAGACGAGGTCTTGCAAAGACAAATAAAACGTCGGTGCAAAGGATACACGGTAATCAATGGTTGCCTGTATAAGCGCAGCACTACCGGAATTTTTCTGCGATGTATTTCGCCGGAAGAAGGCTGAGAAATTCTGCAAGAAATCCATGCTGGAGATTGCGGACATCATGCTCAATCAAAAAGCATAGTTAAGAAAGCATTCCGTGCAGGATTTTTCTGGCTAACAGTCAAGACAGATGCCGAACACATAGTTAATACATCTGTCGGATGCCAGTATTACGCCAAGCAGATGAATATGCCAGCCCAAGCACTCAAAACTATCCCTATTACATGGCCGTTCGCGGTCTGGGGGCTAGATATGATGGGACCATTCAAAACTGCAAGAGGCGGACTTACACATCTACTCGTTGCAGTAGATAAGTATACCAAGTGGGTGGAGGCGAAACCCATAAAAAATCTTGACGGTGTAACAGCCAGAAATTTCATCATTGACGTAGTCATGAGATACGATGTTCCGCACAGCATAATAACCGACAACGGGACAAATATCTCTATTGGAGAGTTGGCAAAATATTGCCGACAAACGGGAATACGCCTAGATCTTGCATCTGTGGCACACCCACAATCCAATGGGAAGGTTGAAAGAATGAATAGTTCAATCCTGCAAGGAATACGCCCAAGACTCGAATCTCCTCTTCATAGAGCAGCTGGAGCATGGGTGGAGGAGTTACCTTCCGTGCTTTGGAGTATTCGAACGACGCCAAACAGGTCAACAGGGCAAACCCCGTTTTTCCTAGTTTACGGCGCGGAAGCAGTCCTTCCAATGGACATGATCCATGATAGCCCAAGAGTGCAGGCTTTCGATGATTCGGATGCCGAAAGCGCACAAAAGGATGCCGTCGATCTCCTAGAGGAAGAACGAGAACTTGTGCTTCAAAGATCTGCCATTTATCAGCAAGGTTTACGACGTTACCATAGTCGGAAAATCAGGCATCGTTTTTTTAAAGAAGGTGACCTAGTGCTAAGATTGGTACAACAAAGAAAGCACAAATTGGCTCCAGTTTGGGAAGGACCATTCGTCATCAGCAAAGCTATGACAAATGGATCATACTATCTTGTAGATATTCGAGACACGAAAGATGACCCCAAAAGGCCGAATCACAAAAGAAAGAGAAAGATAGATGACGAACTAGGGGAGACCAAAAGGCCCTGGAGCATCCAGCAGTTACGTCCCTTCTATCCTTAGTTCAATCTCTATGTAAACATCTTTGAGATCATGAAATAAAGTTGTCGGAATTCATACATCTGTGTTTTTTACATGTTCATTATAGTTTAAAACATAATTCCATCTTATCTATTTTCCAATGATCTTTCAAAATACTCAATGTTAACCCGAATTGCTCCTGCGTGCTCGGTGTTAAAAAACTGAATGATTTTCAGACTAAAATGGCTTAAGGAAATCCAGATTATGCCTGCGTGCCTGAGTTTCATTAAAAAAATTCCTTACTGTTCTCTACATATTATCTGATTGTTTTTATGTTGGGTCGCTGGAGCTAGTAAGTAAAAATGCCTTTAGTACGATCCATGTTTCCGAGTTTCGGCTGATTGGTTATACCCAGTCACTTGGCATGAAGATTAAAATACTATCGAGCCATTTCAAACACTAAGCACAGCTAAAGCATATGGACCAGAGAACTTAGAAGATAAAGGAATATAAAACCCGAAAAACTTGCAAAAGACTTAATAAAAATTGCTGCAAATGCGGAGTACTTGTTCATACAAAAGAATAGAAAGCATTACAATAAGTTTACGTTGCAAGATCAGTAATGCTCCTATTTCTTATTTCTCTACCCAGGTCCAAGGAATTTCCTTCATGCATCCGAGTCATCTTCACTGCTGGATTCCTCGGGAATATCCGGAATGGTTTCCTCTAGGTAGAAGGTGGAGATGTTGACCATGGTGGCGATCTTGGTGGCGTGACCTTTGATGGGTTCAAAGATACCGGCCCGCTGCGCCTCCGTGTTTCCTTGCGGGATGCCGGACGCCACACACCAAGACTTGGCGTCAGGGTAGTGCATGCGCATGAGCCCTAGAGCCATGCGCGCACCACCACGCGCCGCGGAGCGCAGGACGGATTCCCTGGACTGCGCCACTTCCACCAAAGCTTCCGAAAGTTTTTCAACTTCCGAGAACTCCCCCGTCCTTATGGGAAGGCATTTGCTCACCAGCAGCATCCCCGCAGCCTTGATTGCGGTGAACACCTTTCCAAAGGCTCAGATTTTCTCAATTCGAGTTAGCTGGGGGCTATCTCCTGTTTTAGTAAAAACACAAAAAGTGTAAGCGAAAACAGAGAAAGATGTCAACATAAAAAATCCGGTAAAAGATAAAAACTTACCGAGAATTTTGTCCATCTCGGATCCCTCCTAGAAGCACTGGGTCAAGGCGTTCTCCAGATCTCAGATCGTTGCCTTGTCTTTAGCAGCTTGCTCGGAGGCCTTGGACTCGGCAATGCTGACAGCCAGCTGGCTGACCTCCAGCTCCTTCTGCAACTTCATATTCTCCTTATGAAGGTCCAAATTTTCCCAGCGGAGATTTTCGGCATTTCCGCCATCTTCAGCAACTTCTTTGGCTTTCGCCAAAGAATCTGAAAAGCAAGTAAAAAATACGAGTAAGAAAACTCGAAAAAATACTTAGATAAAATTCATACAACTGGAAGAAGAGAAAAAACTTACTTGTTGATTCTTCCAGCTGCTGCTGAACGGATAACAGTTCCGCATCCTTACCCTCAAGAATAGAAAGAAGGGATTTCACCTCCTTATTCTTGATGGTAAGTTTGTTGAAAACTTCCAGATTTATATTTTCAGCAGTTCGCTGAAACACGAAAAAGAAACAAAACATGCTTAAGTTAAGAACAAGCATAAAAGCGAAAAAAGCATTAAGCCAAAAATAGGCATTTGACATATTTCTTGGGGGATAGAGGTATTACCTGGCTCGTTTGTTGCAAATCTGACAAGTTTTCGTTGAACTCTTTTGCATACTCGGCAAAAAGAATCCCAACGTGGTGAAGGCCGTCTTGGATGAACTACCGAGGTGAAAATACGAAGTTATTCCTTACAATTAATCCGCCTTGCAGCCAAGGACGTATCAGAGGAGCAGGCGCGAAGAACTTCTTAGCCCCTGGACGAATACGTCCATGTTCGTCGAAAGGTTCCTCCTTTACCTTGAATTCTCGGTTAAAGGTGGGAATGGGCTCTTCCTCAGGTACACGAGAAGGGTCGCCCACATCCGGTTCCGCCCTTTCCCTCGCATCCTTCTCGGATGTAACAGGCTGGCTGGTCGGTAATGGGTATTCCCCCGGTTTCGCGGATTGATTCTCTCCCCCAAGAGTAACTGGGGTGGGAGGAGCCACAGCTGGAGATGGCGCTCCCTTGCTAGCAGTGGCCTTATGCTTTTTTAGTTTCTTTGATTTCAAAGAAGTTGGAGCAAGGCTGAAAGGGAAAAGGAAGAAGAAAAAAAATCCGAGATATAAATATCCCGAGAAACCAAAACAGCTTGTGCAACCCAAAAACTGGCAAATGTATAAAATTCCCAGAGAGTTACCTGGATGTAGCGACGGGGATTCCGTAAAGAGTTACCACTTCCTCCGTGGTTGCTGGCCTCTTGCGCTTACGACCACCGTAGAAATTGGCATGTAATTCGTCAAGCTCAGCATCGGTCGCAAGATCCCCTTCCGTAAGGTCATCGAACTATGGAAGTGGCCAAAATTACGATTAAGACAGGAAATCAGGGAAAGATAAATATCCGATAAATTTACTAAAGGAGAAAGATGCATTACCTTGGGAACCGGGTTTTCCTCGTGGTATATTCCCAGGCTTTCCTCGTATTGATCGCGAGTAGCAACCAAGTGGTTGACCCGCTTCTTAAAATCCCTTTTTGAGAAAGCCTTTTCCGTTCATCTCATCTTGTCTTCCGGACCTTTGTATTCGCAAAGAAGCCGCGTTCGGTGGGCGAGAGGTTGGATACGACGTCCGAACCAGCACAAAACTATGTATATTCCGGTGAGAGGAGGTTTTGAAGAGGTGAGTTTGACGATGCGCCGTTTGATTTTCATCAAATCGTCCGACAAAGTTTGCACCGCTTCGGCGGCCCAACTGTCTTGAGGAATAGCAGCAGCATTGACAAATGGAGGAACCCTGTTTTGGTGATAAAAGAAAGAACCTGTCCAGAATTTGACGGATTCTGGTGTTTTTATTTTCGGGAACCAATCTTCCCTGAATCTACGCAGGGTAAAAGATATGGTTCCACAGGTTGGAAGAGTGCCCTCTGCAGGGTTTCTCTTAACTCCAAAGCAATATTGCCAGAAATATAATATAGGTGCTATCCCTAAATATCCCTCGAAAAGGGCTTGGAAGCCAGCCAGATATAGAATAGAATTTGGTGGGAGATTGTGGGGCTGGATACCGTAATGGTCGAGAACCTCGAGGAAGAAGGCGGAAGGCGGGATTCCCATACCTCTAACAATGTGTGAGGTTAGGAGAACTCGTTCCTCGGCTCTAGGCAATGGCTCGGACTCCTCTTGTTCATGACGCCATTTGCCTTCGACAATCAACCCCTCCTTCTCCATTGTCGGAAGAAGAGAGGGGGGATGCTGCTCCGGCTCCAATTGCCGAAAGATTCACCTTCTTCTTTGGCTCCGGCGGCCGGGGCAGCGAGATCTTCTCCGACGAGATTGAGCTTTTCCTCTGTCGTTTCGGGAGGCGGAGGAGGAGGCGGAGTAGAAGAAGGTGTGGCCAGGGTTGCAGCCGTGAGAGGTGGATCCTTACGGGCCTGGCCGCCGGAAGATTTCTCCGGCTCATCGCCGGTGGCGCGGTTCGGTGAATCCACCATGGGATCCATGGTGTTCATTATGTTGTCGATCTCAGCGGCGATGGAGCGGTCCGGGGAAGCGTGCGGAGAGGCCATATCCGGGCGGCACGATGAGGACTCCGTGCTCTCCAACGAGAAGTCCGGGAACGGCGCGGTCGTGTACACGGGCTCGGATGTTTTCTCTGCTCTGCTCTCACTAAGGCTCGAAGGCTTTGCGCTTGGGGATTGAAGATGACAGAGGAGTGGAAGGTTTGCCGGAGGGGATGAAGTGGGCTATTTATAGCCGGAAATCCATCGTGATACATGCTAACGGCTCTTTTGACCGTTGGATGATCAACGCGTGTCACTCGCCGAAAATTCCGGGAAATGAATCGACAGGTGATTATTGCTATCTCCTCGTTTCTTGTGAGAATCTGTCAGAGATACGTTTCAGGGTTTCCCACGCGAAAACCCAAATATCCCTGACGTCAGCACGATTTCATCGCTGACGTAGGAAGTTCCTTCTCCACGAAGGCTCGTGGAAGAAAACGCCGGATTTCCCAAAATCCGAGTTTCGTGTTAAAGAATGATTTGAAGGAAAAGAAGAATAAAGACTAAGAGCCAACATTTCTCGGAAAGAATGCAATTTGACGAAAGACGGCGATTTCGAGTCTTAATCCTTCTTGGGGGCTACTGTCGGATATATACCAATTAGGGGTATATCAGATGGTGTCCTAAAGTGTCGGATTATCAGGGTGGCCTGAATGGTAATGGGCTATGGTCCATTAGGCGGCCCAGTAAGCTGATGCACAGAAGCCGGATTCTAGAAGAACCCGGATCGCGGCCCACGTGGTACGGATTGGAGTAGAAGCCGGATTCGTGCCTTCCAAGTTAGGACTTACCGTAGTCTTCTAGGTTTCCTTTTATGTAAGCCCTAACCCGGCTATTATATAAAGCCGGACGGGAGATAAGAAACAGATAGACAATAAGCTAGAAGCCAACTCGCCGAGAGGTTGATCCTTGTCGAGTAGCTAAACCCAACTCACATTGTACTCTGTATACTTCAGGCTTCAGCCCTGACTTAGTGAGATTGTAGGAGTAGGAACGCCGCCTAGTTGCGACGTACCGAACCTGGGTAAAACCCTGGTGTCATTGTTCATCATACGATCACGTCCCCCATAATCTCTATCGTTAGTCTCATGACACCCCTTCTATGAATTCTACCACGATGTCTCGACAAATAACACATATCATGTGAAGAAATAAAAATATAGTGTTTTGAGAGAAACGTGATGTTTTGTCAATGAAGAAGAGGATGCCTTGGGAATCCCCAAGATTTGACGCTTGTACTTATTGGATATGTCTTGCGGTGACATGGGCATCCCCAAGCTTGATCTTTTTTCCATCCTTCATCTCATCACATCATACTTCTCTCCCTACACTTGGAAACTTCCTCCACCTAAAACTTCTCACAATCTTCATTAGCAACGCTAGTGTAATCAAAATAGTAAATACACTTGGTTCAGTTTCAACACAAGTCTCACACTCAAGTTAAAACATTATATATTGTCACAACTTATTTTAAAGCTCTTCTTCTCAAAAGAACACACAAAAAAAGAGATTAAGACGCAAATGCAAATATTGGCAGAAATCTGTTAAAATACAACAATCGGTAAAGATGATTTTTTTCGAAAATCTTATGTTGCTCTAATCAAAAAGTGGGAAACTAACGAAAGTTAGATAACAACCTGGGGCATGTGTCTATTTGTTTTCAAAGCAATCCGACGTTCTGGCTGAGAGGTATGAATTCTTTGGTAATAACATAGAAATCTGTTTCAGAACAACAAATTCCCCAAATCGCACTACCTCTCAATTAGAGGTTACTCTTGGCACAAAAACAAAATAAAAATTATAAGGAGTGGTTACTAGAGAGGTAAAAACTTCCAAAATAAAAGGGAAAATTGAAAGAAAAAAATATCAAGGGTTGTCTCCCAAGAGCTCTTTCTTTATAGAAATTAAGATAGGCTTAGTATTTTCAAAAGATGCTCATATAAGAAATGAGAATTGAAGAAAAAAAATGAGCATCAAGAGAAAATATGAAACACATTTATTTATTGTTGTTATATATGCAGATAACTTTGTATTTGCAATTTTTTATTTGCTATTAAGAAGGGGCCAGAGTCATAAAGAGTAAGCCAAAGCTTCCAACAGATGTTGATCAAGTCTTTGGCCGAGCTCAAACTCAAACTCTTTTAAAAAAGCTTGGAACTCATTCGCGAAGTCAGTCAACCCTGCTATACTATACTATACTATACTATATTAGGAGTACTTGTCTCCATTCACTCAGACGGAGTTATGAAGGCACCCACGAAGAAATTCCTCTGAATGCCTTAAAAACAAAATAGAAAATCAATTACAAAAGAAAATGCTCAACCTTGAGGAAGTACTTCTCCCTAAGATACAGACATATCTAGCTCTATTTAAGTCTAACCCACTTCCTGTGCATGGGAATCTTGTAAAATAAATAAATCAAAAAATCACATAACAACAAGCATAGGAAGGTAAAACAAAAGTAACTTCAAAACTTTTAACAAAAAGAGGTGTCTTAGTAACATGAAAATTCCCATAACCATATTTTCCTTTCTCATAATAATTTTCACTAGCATCATGAACAAACTCAACAATATAACTATCACATGATGCATGGTTTTCATGATCTACAATCACAGAATTCAGATCAAGCTCCAAAATAGTGGGATCAAAATTTAAAATCATGACCTCTTCCAACCCAGTGTTGACAATATTATAACAAGATGATTGATCACTCTCCAAAGGTATGCGACTCCTTCTAGCTAAAGTAGAGACCTCTCCAATCCCATTTTCAGTACCATTATAATTTATATCATCTAGTAACATAGGACCATCATCTAAATCATTATCATACAAACTTTCTAAGCAATAATATTTATTATCATGGATATCAATAGTAGAAACAAATAGGGGATTATCATAAGATTTATCAAAATAGCAAGGATTATCCTAAATAACAGTAGGCAACGTATCAAATTGTTTCTCTGTAACAAGTATCAAGTTCATAAAACATGGGCATTTCATAAGAATCCATAGGATCATCAGATTCATCAATATGGCACTCATCCTCCTTTGGTAAGTGATACGTCATAAACATATCCATAATTTCTGATGTTCCATGTTGTTTTCATACTATATGCTACATGTTTCTTTTACACTTTATGCATTTTTATCGATTTACTGGGACTAAACTATTGACAATATGCCACATAGCCAGTTCATGTTTTCTGCTGTTTTTAGTTTCAGAAAATTTGTTCTGGAAATATTCTCAGAATTGGACGATTTGAAGTCCGGAAGTCTTAGAAATCTGTCGCACACATGGAGTCCGGAGGGGGGCCACAGGGTCCCAACACCATAGGGCGGCACCCCCTCTGGTCGCGCTTGGGCGTGGTGTGGGCCCCTAGCCGCCCACTGACGTTGCCCTCTCGCCTATTTATACCTCTCGGAAGGTTAACCCTAAGTACCCGAGCCTTTTCCACCAAAAACATCCACAACCGCCATCATCATCAACCCTAGTTCGGGAGGGTTTTGGAGCTCTCCCTGGCACACTGCCGGGAGGAGGAATCATCACCGGAGGCCTCTTCATCACCATGCGTGCCTCCGGAGTGATGCGTGAGTAGTTTATCCTTGGACTACGGGTCCATAGAAGTAGCTAGATGGTTGTTCTCTCCTCTTTATGCCTCATGTTTAGGTTTGTGAGGTGCCTAACATGATCAAGATCATCTTATTGTAATGCTACATGTTGTGTTTGCCGGGATCCGGTGAATATTGAATGATATGTACAATGATTATCAATCTATCGTGTTCTTTTTATGTGTACGTTATTTATGATCTTGCATGCTCTCCGTTGCTAGTAGATGCTCTGGCCAAGTAGATTCTTGTAACTCCAAGAGGGAGTATTTATGCTCGATAGTGGGTTAATGCCTCCCTTGCACTCACGCTCGACTGACAGAAACGTAAATGGGTGGGGGATGTGATGTTGCCATTAGGGAGAGAACAACGATGTTTACATTGTTTACATTACACACTTTGCTTAATGAAATTATCTGTTTCTTGCAACTTAATACCCAAGGTTTGCTTGGATGAAGCTCCGAGGGTGGATTATTAGTCATAGATGCAGCTGGATAACGGTCTATGTATCTTGTTGTAATTTTCGCATGAATCACATAGTAATCATCATGTCATGCATATGCACTACGGTGCAGCCTTCATATCTGTCAATTTCCCAGCTGTAATTTGTTTATCCAACATGCTATCTATCTGTTTTCGAAAGACACCACTAGTGAACTATGGACCCCGATCCATTTCCTCTATACTTATAATACAACCACTGCAATCATTGTTTCCATACTGTTCCTACTATTTTCCTACTGCCAACATTGTTCTATTTTCATCTACTGTAAACAAGTATTGTTTTCCACACCATATGTTTAACCTCTTTGTTTTCAGCAAAACCGATGAGATTGACAACCTCACTGCTTAGTTGGGGCAAAGTGATTTGATTGTGTTGTGTAGGTTCCACGTTGCTTCTGAACCGGTAGTGCGCCCTGCCACATCATCTGCATCAACCTTCGGAAGTGATTTCTTTCTCCTACCGGTCGATTCAACCTTGGTTTCTTTCTGAGGGAAAACTTGCCGCTGCACTCTTCACACCCTACACTTGGGGTCTTCCAACGAACATCAGCCTCACGTCTAGGAAGCCATCAGTAAGCATGGAGGGAAAATAATGTATGAGTTAAAGAGTTACTCTCATTATAAGGTAGGCATGGGTAGCTACTCCATTGTTCCTCCTTTTGATCATCACTCTTCTCCTTTTTTCATTCAATGAGCTTCCAGTTTCAACAATTTCTTCTTCCATAGGTGATGGCGTGTGAACACACGTTCGTTGGGAGAACCAAAGAGGAAGGTATGATGAGTACAGCAGCAAGTTTTTTCCTCAGTAAGAAACCAAATGTTTAATCGGACCAGTAGGAGAAAGAAATAACTTATTAAGGTTGTTGACAACTGATGTTGGCATGGCGCACTACCAGGCTTAGCAACAACATAGAATCTGCACACAACACAACCAAGATACTTTGCCCCAATGAAACAGTGAGGTTGTCAATCTCACAGGTCTTTCTGAAAACAAAGTATTATACGTATAGTGTGGAAAATGATGTTTGTTTGTGAATGAAATGAGAACAATATTTGCAGTGGAAAAGAACAATGTTTACTATAGGTTGTATTATCAGTGTAAAAGAATGGACCGGGGTCAACAGTTCACTAGTGGTGTCTCTCCATAACATATAAATAACATCATGGGTGAACAAATTACAACTGGGAAATTGACAAAATAGAAAATGCACCGTAATGACTACTATGAGATTCATTTGGGCATTATAACATGATACATAGACCGTTATCCAACTGCATCTATGACTAATAATCCACCCTCGGGACGTCAAACTTTGGGTATTAAGTTACAAGCAACAGATTACTGCATTAAGTAAAGTGCAAAATGTAAACAACACAATTATCCTTAGAAAAAGTATTGTTGTTTTACCCCTAGTGGCAACAGCACATCCACAATCTTAGAAGTTATTGTCACTCTCCCAGATTACCGGAGGCATGAACCCACAATCTAGCATAAATACTCCTTCTTGGAGTCACAAGCATCTACTTGGCCAGAGCATCTACTAGCAACGGAGAACATGCAAGATCATAAATAACATATATGATAGATCTATAATCAACTTGACATAGTATTCAATATTCATCATATCCCAGCAAATAGAACATACAACATTACAATAAGCTGATCTTGATCATGTTAGGCAGCTCACAAGATCTAAACATGATGACACAAAATAGGAGAAGACAACCATCTAGCTACTTCTATGGACACGTAGTCCAAGGATGAACTACTCACACATCACTCCGGAGGCACGCATGGTGATGAAGAGCCCTCCGGTGATGATTCCCCTCTCCGGCAGGGTGTTGGGAAGAGCTTCAGAACCCTACTAGGGTTGACAACGGAGGCGACTACAGAACTTTTCTTGGATGGAGGCTCAGGTACTTAGGGTTTTCTCGAGGAAGGCATTATATAAGCGGAAGGGCGATGTCGGTGGGCGCCCACACCATGTGGTGGTGCGACCAGGGGGCGCACCGCCATATGGTGTGGTCACCTCCCTGGCCCCCTACGAGTCTCCTTCGGACTCCGTGTATGACTGTACGTGACAAAAAATAGGGACTTCGGCTTTTGTTTCGTCCACTTCCGAGAATATTTCCAGAACAACTTTTCTTAAATAAAAAAAAGCAGAAAAACTGGCACCGTGGCATCTTGTCAATAGGTTAGTCCCATAAAATGCATAAAAATGCTATGAAGTGTATAGAAAACATGTAGCAATTTGCATAATATCAACATGGAACATCAGAAACTATAGATACGTTGGAGACATATCAATAGGCTCCTGCAAAATATAAGTATCCTCTTGTGAGGAAAGGAGTCTCTCTTTATAATCAATGATATACTCATTATTGCTCAAATTTTCTAGACAATAATTAAGAATGAAAGAGCTTGTAAATTTAAGTCCTTTGGAAGCAATGCAAGTTTCCTAATTCTCAGCCATGAAGGAATCTCTCTCATAAGCTGCCATAAATGTAATAAATTTTTCTACTTGTTCAGCTCTAAGGTGAATATAATTAAATCCATGATAGGTTGCAATTAAAGGTTCTTTACTAAAGCGACACCGGAATTTGAAATGTCTATAATGTTGTTCAAAGCTACAATTTATATCATGAAGATCAAGCAAAAGTTCAGCAATCTCATTCAACTTCTTTAACATACCTCTCAAAATTTTACCCTCTTTTGATTATCTATATTTTATATATAATTCTCTAGCCTCCATTAACATAGAGGCTCTAGTAAGTTCATCCATAACAAAAAAATTAAAGCAAGTAAAAGACTAGAGACTAGAAACTATTTTTTTTTTGTTTTTTTTATAAAAAGAAAACAAGACTAAATAAAAGTAAACTAAGCAAGAACAGAACAAAAGAAAGGCAGTGGAAGTGTGAGACACCCCTTACACAAAGCTAGAAATCCCCGGCAACGGTGCCAGAAAAAGTACTTGATGTTGACGTGATCACACGCTCGTCGGGAAACCCCAAGCAGAAGGTATGATGTAGTCTAGAGGAATTTTTCCCCAGTATGCAACCAGGGTTATCGAACCAGTAAGACTTTGTAGTCCTGAAGAAAGTTACTTTATCAACAACGCCAGAAAAGTACTGGTGTGTAGTTGAAGAAGCGTGCAACCTGCACACAAGCATAAACTCTCTCTTGCCCCAACTTTTCGGAAGGTTGTCAATCTTCTGGTCTTGCTGAAAACAGGAGAACTAAACATATAGAGTCTTGAAAAATATTAAAAGTAAAAAAACAGAACAACGAGGAAACAATCATTAAAAGTGCTTAAAAGAAGGTTTGCATTATGAGGAAATAGGACCAGGGGCCATAGTTTCACTAGTGGTGTCTCTCCAAAGAAAACAAACATGCTGGGTGAACAAATTACATCTGGGAAATTGACAAATAATAAATGTATAACAATACTATTATGCCGAGATAAAGATCACGGGTTCTAACATTGTAGGCATTACATCAATGCATATGGACCGCTATCCAGCATGCATCCATATTAAAACTCCACCTCAAGAAAGCTATCCAGCAAATCCCTTGGTATTACGTTGCAACAATGAAGTGATTGTTATGTGTGAAACAGACAAATGCATTAAGATCAATACATAATGTAAGAAGTTGGTCCCATCCTTAGACAAGAGCATCGTTGTTTTCTCCCTAGTGGCAAGTGCACATCCTCCCCCGCCCCCCGCACATTTACGTCCCTCGACCGTAGGCAACAAGGAGGCATGAACCAGCTATCTAGCATATAAACCCTCTGTTGGAGGTGAAAAAAACTACGTGGCCAAGGTAATCACAAACACCAGAGAGCATTGCAAGACACGATTAAAACTCTCTACAAATATAAGTGAAGCTTCTCATACTGAGATGAAAAAATAATCATAATCTCATGGTTCATCGGATCCCAGCAAACACAACATGCACAATTACATAACGGTGGTCTCGATCATGTGAGGAAGCTCACGGGACTCTAAACATGGAGGCATATGGGAGAGAACAACCATCTAGCTACTACTATGGACCCGTAGTCCCGAGATGAACTACTCACACATTTGTTCAGAGGCGATCATGGCGATGTAGAGGCCTCGGGTGACGATCCCCCTGTCTGGCAGGGTGCCGGACCTATATTGTACTTTCAAGGTGACGGTGCCTCTCTGTATGTTTTGTGGAAAATAACTTCGTTCTCATGATTTTTAGGGTTGAAGGCAATTTATGGGAAAAGATGGGACGTGTGGCGGTGTCAAGAGCCTGCCCTCCTAGTGGCCCCTGGCTCCCCTCCGTCTCTCCTTTGGACTTTGTCTTCGTTCCAGGTAAAAAATGATCTTCGTCGATTTTCAGCCCTTTTCGAGAATATTTTCTTAAGAACTTTTGTGAAATAGAAAAACAACAGAAAAATGACAACTGGCCTGGGCTATCTTGTTAATAGGTTAGTTTGTGAAAACATCCAGAAAACGAAGGAAAACAAAAGAAAACATCTGGAAAACAAAAGGTATTGGGTATAAAACAGACATGACACATCAAAAATTATAGATACATTTGCGATGTATCAAATACTTGTTATCACCAGATAGTTATCCACCATTATATCACCTCTAATCATGATCCACTTGACATCTTGTGGGTAGTTCATTAAGTTCTTGAGGAGATGGGAGAAGTCTTGTTTTGAGCAATCATGTTTTGTTGAGTAATATTTAACGATTTGATATTTAAGTTGTGGTGCTATTTCTATATTGGTGTTGTGTGAACATTGACTACATTGATGTTGGAATCCCACCTTCTGGGGTTACCCGAACGTCCGGTTGCATGGGCCATACCAACAACAAGCGGCTACGATGAACAGGGTGGAAGAGCCACCAGGCGTCTCGTCACAAAGGTCAACAAGTCTCGTTCCTGGGGGGAAGCAACCTCCAGGTCTGAGAGCTTGCTGGACTCGGTGGTCCCTCATCCAGACTTTCTTCGGGGGAACCCGCTAGGATTCTGCCCCGGGGAGACGAAGCGATCCCGCAACCCCCATCGTTAATCGACAAGGAACTCAACGTGTGGCGCTTCACTTGGCATATAGGGCCGTGTACATGGACGGAGGTTCCCATACCGCCTCCACGCGTCCTCTGCATCGGTAGAAAAAAGGACATGCATGGGCCTCGCAACAGGAAAACTATGGTGACCCCTTGAGATAAAAGGAGGCCCTTTCCCAGAATAAGGGGGACAGAGAGAGGTCGAGGGGGTAAGAACACTAAGGAGAGATAAAAAGGACTAGAAGGAAAAGAGGAGAGGAACAAATGACCGAGTGACCCTCGGGTCCCGAGCCCTTCCGGAGAAAGAGTAGATTCCACCTTCGTTGTAACCCACACACCCACCATAATTCCAGATCAAACATGCATGACGTAGGGATCCATCTCGCGATGGCCTGAACCTGGGTAAAAATCGTGTCTATGTGCCTTTTGTTGTTCTTCCTCTCTTTGTCATCATATATTCAGTGAGGAAGGAGTCTCCCGTGCCCATCTACCGAACAAATCTGAAAGTGGACGTCGGTTTCTCCCGGTGTCCGCGTTTTGACGCGCGACATCTGGCGCGCCAGGTAGGGGCGTGCGAACTCCTGCATCGCCACCGGGCTAGGCGATCTCACCACCATGGATTCATCCGCAAGGATATCTGCAACGCCAGCAGCGGTCCCCACGCGTCCGCCCACCTCAACTGCTGGTTGTGCCGGTGGGCGAGACGGGCGCGCGTCACCAGATCTGGCTGACTTGGGGGTCGCGGTGTTCAATCAGTCAGGGGAGGGTTGTGCGCTGGCGGCGATGCGCACTCTTCTTGAAACCCTCCCCCGACAGTGGAAGATGATACGTCATCCCAGATGTGGTTGGAGGGACTTATTTCCATGGCGTACTACATCATGCAGTGCCAAGACACCGCCCCGGTGGCCACGGCACGGGCCGCCCTTCTCATCTTGTGCCCGAGCCCACCCCAGGCGAAGGTTCGCATGCGAGGAGGAGCCACCGTCCCGAGGCCGGGCCGAGTCGAATGACTCACCAACATCGGGTGCGAATGCGCTGACTCCGCCACCCGCTACCCTTGCCGACCTACGCTGCATGATCCGAGGAAGGGGAGAATCACTTCGACGATACATAGAACGCTTCCGTCGGGTGGCCTCTCGGGTGCCACCGGCCCGAGAGGACGCCGTCGTGCTTGCCTTCATGAGCAGAACTCAGCAACCGTTGTTGGAGCGAGAGCTACATGCAAGGGTTATTTGTCGATCGGAGGATCTTTGACACACCGTCGAGCGTCATGCACTCAAAGAACATGCGGGTGCACCCACCGGAACCCCGTCCCATTCCTCCGGTTTTGAGAAGATTATCTGCGACGAACATGACGAGGGAGAGGATGGGGACGGAGGCCAGCACCACGCCCAGGGAGGACGGAGCGCGCAGTCCTTCGGAACTCAAGGGAAGACAACAAGTTCAATGGATCAACGCCCTCCCCATGTAAGGGAGGAGGGTTGTTGAGTGTGTGCGTAGAAGTCCCTTCCGACCGCCAAGGCCCAATGGACCACGGTCTCGGGAGGCAGTGGAAGGGCCCAAGGGGCGATTCCGGGATCGGGGAAGGAGCCCTACTCCCCCCCCCCCACAACAACAAGTTTGCCGGGCGAAAGGGGCATGGACCCACTGCTACTGCAAAGGGAGCCCCCCAAGCACGAGAGACACCCTTTGTTCAGCAACTGAGGAAGCCTTGCTGTGGCCACGGCGGGTAGACTCATTGCTGGAGGGGACGGGCGGGTTACGAACCCTCCCCCGAGATGGACCTTGTTAATATGTTGTTCCCTGCCTGGCGCGACGGCTTCCCGGGGAACCTGGTTCGGGAAAGTGTTGATAATTCACACCCAGTACCATCCTTCGGGACACAGTCACAAGGCACAGGCAGAGCGGGTCCGCCCCGCGATCCTCGTTTCTTGTTGCACAAGCTAAGTCGGCCAACAAGCGTATCTGGGTGGCCCCGTGCGTAAATTGCTAGAGTCCCGCGAAAACCGTAGGCAGAGCGGGTCCGCCCCCACTACGTGTGTGCAAGATCAGCACAACCGTTGGCCAGCAAGCGTATCCGGGTGGCCCTATGTGTAAAGCGTTGGTAGTGCCGCAAATATAGTTGGCTGAGCGGGTCTGCCCCCGCAGCTTGAGTTCTCTAGCAGCGCGAGTGCATTTTTGCATGAGGTTTTGGGGTTTCTGCCCCACAAAAATATTGATCAATAAAGAAAAAAATCCTTCCACGATTCGCTTTGGATTTTTTGTCTCTACCCATGGGAACTCATAAAGATGCTCGGGCGCACCAAGACAAGGCGCTGGCGTCCTTCGGATTTCTCCCGAAGACAAACCGCCGCGCGAATATTTCCGCTTTTTTCGTTAGCTGCTGTTGAGAGATTTGTATTTTCTTGAGAACATCGTTTGGACTCTGTTTTATTTGTGCATCAAGCGAGGACGGAGGATCCGACAAGTGCTTGGGTGCTAAGCAGGGTTCCTTCCATGAGCGAGGAATACCCTAGCTTGTTAGCCCGGACTTCTTAGTCTACCCCGAGGCACGCGCGACCTCCCCAAAGAAACCACTAGTTGCTCGAAGGCTGAGTAGGGTTTTTCCACAAACAAGGAATCCCCTTGTGTGTCAGCTTGGACTGCTCAGTCTGCCTCGAGGCACGTTCGACCTGTCTGAAGAACTCAAGAACCGTAAGAACACTCAGGAAGGTATCCGGGCTGGCCCCGAACACAAGGCGGGAGCAGTATCAGAGCAAATCTGTTCGGCCAGGAGACGGCGAGCCCATACAGGAAGGAGGAGGTTACTCATCACAAACCCCGTTTTATTTTATTGAAAGGTTATCTTACAATAGTCTTTCGAAAGAGCCTAGTAAGACCTTATTCGACCAACCAGACCCTCAGGAGGACGAGGGCCTCCAAGGATGGGCAACTTGTTCCCGCAACCGCACCAAGGCGTTGCAAAGGTCGGCATTCTGCACCCATAAGTCGTTCAGTGCTTCCAAGTTTGACCTTTTCTCTTGATGTAGAATGTATGCAGGAAATGATGACAAAGAAGCGCCCTAAAGGCTACATAAGGACAAGGTAAATATGCATACCTCCAATGCTCTGTTCAACAGCTCCAGAAGATCGGCGGGGCCGTCACGGCCCAATCAAGCCCACGAGAACGGCGCTGGGCAGGATGTCCTGTGAACAAAGCGCATGAGCAAGGTTCAAGAGGAAAGATCCGAATCTGGACAACGGGTTCTCCAGCCACCATGGCCGAGGGAACAACTATAAGAAATGATTAGGTGAGGGAATTCCCCGACGAGGACAACGTAGACAAGTAACCAATATGGCTTATCAGTGGGCCTGGATTAGCAAAGCAGTAGGCGGCCCGTCCTGTCTGAAGAGAGTTGGCCACCATCCAGTGGGACACAGATCGCACCCAACCCACCAGCTCATGATAGGCAAGGGAGAGAGTCAATATGCGGGTGGAGTCCCCTCCAAGGCTCCACTCCCCGATGTCATGCACCCACGACTGGAGCGGTTGCACGTGAATCGTCTTCCAGGTGATCAGGAGATCCAACGTCGTTAGTCCCTCCATCAGGAGCTCTCCAGGGCGCCTTGTCAAGATGGCGAAGGCGTTATGATTGTCGTGGTTCGGCATATTCCAGCACTCTCTGGATAGCGGGAGACCCAAGCTAATTGGAGGAAGGCTAGGTACCCGTCACAAAAGGTGATGAATTGTGGATGGATGTCTCCAGCTATCCGCCCGGACAAGGAAAAAAGCAGGCACCACATGCCCAAGTGTGGATGGATGCCGAGGTACACGTCACAAAAGGTGATGGAGCAGAAAAGGTGTAGTATGCAGTCGGGGGTGAGATGATGAAGCTGAATCCTGTACAGCCTGAGGAGCTACCCCAAGAACCGGTGGACCGGGGAGGGGGGACATGCCCTATCTAAAGGTGGATACCGAACATGACACACTCATTCGGGTGAGGGTCAGGAAGAACCTCCGAATCTGGAACTCGCATTGGGCAGCGGGGCTGGGGCGGAATGAAGCCAATGGAAGCCATGAAGTCAAGCTCACCGTGCACCAGTTGGGAGCCGAACCATTGGATGCCACCAGCACCCAGCGAGGGGGAAGAGGCCAAGTACGCCATGAAGATCTGGGATGGAAGCAGGAGGAGCAGGGGTCAAGGCTGTGTGGCGTATCGCTTCTCTAAATGCCTTAAATAGGTAGGAGAGGAGAGGGTGATGCGTGGGACCCCCAAAGGTATTGAAGAAACATGGTTGGAGCCTCGCCCGAAGCGGGGAGGTAGTACAAATGTCAGTTTCAGTGAGCATGTGGTGTGCATGCCGCATGCGAGGCGATGCTCCCACACAACCATCTGGCTATGGGCCATGCCCCTGCAGCCAAAGCCCAACGCTGTTGTACAACGCCCGGGGGCTACTTGAAGGGTTTGTTGCATAGAAAACAAAAAAAATTCCTACGCGAGTGATACCCGAAGGGCCAAGATCTAATCTAGGAGATAAAAGCAACGGACATAGAGAAATTCTTGAGGAGAACATACCCTCGGAGACACAAAGCGTTACGAGATCGAATCTCATTGGTGATGTAGTCAAACTCACATCGATCTCAAGATCGCGAAGATGAGCGGTGCAATCCGGCAGCGCTTCCGCACTCGGTCACACGTACAGCTCGAAGACGACCTCCGTTCCCTCGATCTAGTGGGGCAGCGGAAGTAGAGGATCCCTCGGATCTCCAGCCGCACGATGGCGTGGTGTGGTGGAGAAAACTTTGTTCAGGGCTTCGCCAAGCGCATGAACATGAGGTGGAGCAGCGGGAGGAGGGAGGTGATGATGACACCAAGTGTGTGGGGAGAGGGAGGTCCAACCCCTCTTTATATAGGAGGGGGAGGCAACCACGAAATTTGATGCCTCCACCTCTCCCCTCATCATGTGGGTGGATTCTCCACTCAACCCACCTATTCTCTCATCAATTCCCGCTCAAAATTCCAAGGATTTTCTTTAATAAATAAATAAAACAATTTCATTTCTTTATTTTAATATTTGTTAATCCTATTAACAAACATTAACACTTACCCCCTTGAACTGTTTGTTAATCTAACATTAACATATACCACCTTGAACTATTTCAATATTCCCCCGAAACAATTCCAGTCACTATTTCAATATTCCCCGAAACAATTTCGGTGTTGTCCAAACTTTTCTACGATATTCCATATCCACTGAATCGCGTCATCAAACCTTAAGTGTGTCACCCTACGGTTCATGAACAATGTAGACATGATCGAGACACCTCTTCGATCAATAGTCAACAGCGGGACCTGGAGATCCGTAATGACTCCTACACATTCAACGATGAATCTAGTGATCGTGTGAACCATAAACGTCGTAACCAATTCCATTTGTCTCGCGATATTTTACTTGTCTGAGATCCGATCATTGGTATCAACCATACCTAGTTCAATCTCGTTACCGATGAGTACTTTTTTACTCGTTTCGTGATATGACATCCTTGTGACCTAGTCACGTGCTTGCAAGCGGTGTCGATGTGATATCACCGAGAGGGCCTAGAGTATATATCCCACTCTTGATCCATGAGCCTCAACTAATACTTTCCAAATACCCAACAACACCTTTATAGTCACCCTATTACGGTGTGACGTTTGATGACATCAAAGCACTCTTCCGGTGTTAGTGATTGACATGATCTCATGGTCTAAGGATTAGAGTTACTTTGTATGTTTGATATAACAATGTACACTTAATGACTTGATCACATTGCTATATTCACTTTGGGCCTATGTTCATCACATCATTCTACCAATGATATGACCTCGTTATTAACAACATCCAATGTTCATGATCAGGAAACCTTGATCATCAGTTAATCAACGAGCTAGTCAAACGAGAGGCATTACTAGGAACCCTTGTTTGTTTATTAGATACGCATGTATCAATGTTTCTGGTTAATACAATTCTAGCTTGAGAAATAAACATTTATCATAAACAAGGAATAAGATAATAACCACTTTATTATTGCCTCTCGGGCATAATCCCTTCAGTCTCCCACTTGCACTAGAGTCAATAATCTAGTTTGTAAGCACTTAACACATATGGCATTCCAGTGTTATTACCATGCTTTGCATGTGGTAAACTTCATCAAAAGATCTGAACTGTTCAGGTCCTATTGTATTTGCATGTCTTTGCGTCTATACTCATCACTCATTCTCTAATGAGATGGCTTTGTATATATTTGGTCAACCGGTGAGACCTTAATTCCTCAACTTAAACTAATGTTACTAACATTGTGAAATGTAGCTTCATAGTGTGAGCATTCTTGGAAATACACCAAGTTCAATGAAGAACTCCTTGACACAAAATACTCATATTATTTGTTGTCAACACAACAATATACTTTGCCTTTGTTGTAGTACCCGTCACAATACTTTAATTTTGAAAATCATTCAAATCCATCTTGGAACTTTCTTCCATCCTATTGTGCTACCCTTCATCACATATTTTAATTGTGATAAAATTACTTGAATAGATGACAAGAGTATTAATGTGACATATTTCAATGAATATTTTGTCATTACTACATAGGAAAATATATCCTTAGCATTTCTAAAAATGGCATAAGGATCTCCCCACTGTTGTCTAATCATCATATGAATTATCCTGCTATAACATTCTATAGCACATGACTCATCTGGTTGTGTACATATCATGCAACACATGACTCGGAAATCTCAATTTCAATTATGCTCATCATGTTTCAAAACACTTGAATATTGCTCAATTCTTTTCCATGTGGCAAGAACTCCTTCTTGTCATTTCGATACTGACTTACTTCAATATTTCATATATGTAATTTGGCTTCAATCATATCAGGCGCTTCAATCCATCTCTCATAGATATTAATGCCCAATATCTCCTAAGCCTTGCATCAATATGAAAATCTTAACCGTGTTAATTTAAAATACATATTTTCCAATCAACCGTATGTCATCTACATAAAGCATTAGAAATATGTCTTAGAGCTCCCACTTAATTTCTTGTAACTCTACAATCATCTTTACCGTTCATGATGGAATCAAACTCTTTTGATATCATTAAGGTAAAGATTCCAACTTCGTTATGCTCACTTCAACCATTGAAGTTTGCATACCTTTCTAGCAACCTTTTGATCTTTACAAAACTCTCAGACTGTGTCAAGTACACATCATCGGTCAAACTTCCTAGAAAGGAGAGTTGGTTTCGTTGTTCAACTATCACATCATAATATGTAACTTTTGCTAGAACTATCCGCAAAGACTAAAGCATCACTACGAAATATCAAAAATCCTTTAGTAGTTAACTCTTTGAACTTCGTCGAAAACATTTTTTGGACAAGCACAACTTTCAAAGGATGTAAATATCCATGTCTTTGTTGCTATATAGACATGTTTGCTATCTTTAGGCATCATGCCTATCGAAAGAGCTACCAAGTCACATACTTGATATTCATACATGGATACTATTGCGGATACAATGACTCATAGTCAATTTTACGAAGTCAGGGCCCATCATTGCTTCCTTTATAAGTTCTAGGTCCTTTGTTGTCAAAACAACACTTTACTCTTGAACCACAAGTTGGTCTAAGTACAAAGTTTTAGGACTTTTGTGGTTCTGTTTGCAAACTCATTCGAAGTATCTATAGCACATGTAGTGTCTTCTACTTTGTCAAAATAGGAAACCCCAGAACAACTTTCAGTATTGCGCTACTCTTGACATGGTAACGAATATTATCTAATCTCGTTGAGTTTGTACTGTCCTCCCATTCCACTTGTTTTGCAAGAACTACTTTCTCGAGAAATCAACCCTTTCTGACAAACAATATTTGTATCTGGTTTGGTGATAGGATAAATATCCAATGTTTTTTTTGGGATAAACATATATTTATCCTATTTTGGTTGTAAACATTTTACACATTCTATGCATACCAAAACTTAAGAAAATCTCAATTCGGGTCACTACCCAAGCCATAACTTATATGGTGTCAATTTCAACGGATCATGATGGCGCTCTTTTCAGTGTAAAAGCGGGTGTCTCTAATGTATAAACTATAAAATTATAATGGCATTTTTATTTATCTTACCATGTCCAACAAGGTTTGATTCTGTCTCTTGAACACTCCATACTTATGTGGGGTATTCAAGAAGGATAAATTATAGAACAATTCTGCAACTCCTCGGATGTTTTGCTAAACTTGTAACTCAAACTTTATTCTTTTTTGATCCAATCATAGATATTTGATTATCTTGTTACAATGATTTTTACTTCATACTAACAATAGTTTGAACCAATTCAAAAATGTCAAACTCCATGTCACATCCCAATTTTGGAATACCTGTTAACACAGTTGTTTTGCTAATTGCTTTACAATTAAACTTTGGTTGTATTTGTTTGAGTGCAACTAAACAAAATAATTATATAAACTTACATGGCTAAGAAATTGAAAACAAAATATTCAACATATTGTTCCAATGACTTTGGCAATATTTTCTAAAGTAAATATTGATCAAAGAGTTTTCCAAAACTATCTTATGAATCCAATACTTGTTGAATATTATTCCAAGACCTAAATTAAGAAAGAGGAAACACTTAACAAATTTCCCTAAAAGATTATCAGAAAAAGAGGCATTCTTAGATGCTTCACCAAAATATTATCAAATGTTTTTCCAACCTTGCAAGCTTAAAAACAAAAGTATTAGAGAGCATTGACTTGCTATCTCTAGTCACATAAATAATTTTGGCAAGGCATTGTTAAAGAAAAGCAAAGTGCCTTATTAAATAGAAATTCCAATATTCCTAGAAACAGAAAACTCAAACAAGTTACTATTGGAAACTTTCTTAAAATGATTTGAAATTCATACCATTGCTTCCTTATATCAAATAAGGAACACACACAAGAGGAGACCAAAATTTGAATCCATTAAAGTCCTGAAAACATGGTTTTTCTCCACAGCAACAATTGGTATTTTGAACAAGTTTGTTCTACAAACTTTTTCCAAATGCCATGAAATAAATACCACATGCTCTATATCATCAATGAGGATGAAAACCAAAAGGGCACAAGTTTTTGAATAATTTAAGTTGCCAAAAACCCCTGTTTTCTTGACAGCACCTTTTAGAAATTTGAACAAGTTTGTTCTATGAAGTAACTCAAAATGACTTGAATTTTCTCCCACATAAGTAACACATCAAATAAGGAATGTGTGCCAAAAATTATCATTTTTGGAAGCTCCTAAGTAGGTTAATAAATTCAATGTCCATTTATGTCAGAATTCAAATTTGAACAACTTTGAATTATGAAGTTTATCTAATTGAGCCAATTTTCACATATGTTGAACATCTCAACTAATAAGAATTTTGGGCAAAAGGGTTTCAATTTTTGACTTGGTTTTCCTAGTGAAAACATCTTTTTTCAGTGAAGACAGGGACCTGTTTGTAAAATCGCAGGGACCTAATTAAAATCCCAGTCATCTCCTACCTCTAGCCATGCTGTAGTTACAGGAGACCTACCCATTGCTTCGATTCGAAGCAACCCTTGGGGATAAGAGGCCCCCCATGTGCTTGTCTGCCCACATGCCCCCCTCTCTCTCCCCCCCCATCGAGCTCCCTCTCTCTCTCTTCAAAAAAGGAACAAACCGAAACCCTAGTTTTGCCTCACCGTCGATTCGGCCTATCGAGACCTCGCCGTCGGCAACCGTGTGTACCATTGGCTCCGCCTTGTCGTGGTGGTGCTCGGTGCACAAGGAATCGGGCCGAAACACGTCGTGGCGCCCGCGCCATCCCGTTCCCTTCTCCGAGCCCGACGAGCTCCGGCGACGGATTCCGGCCGCCACGAGCTTCTTCCTCCTTCTCCGAGCGTCTCCTCGAGCTCATGGTGAGCAGGCGCTCCCCGCCGTACTCTTTCCCCTCTCCCTCTCCCTATAGAGCGTGGCGGCGCCGTGCTCCTTTCCGGCCGTCGCGTCGCCGTCGTCGCCGATTGCCTTCCGGCGTCTCCCCGGAAGCGAAACCACCACCGGTCGGTAGCCCGCGTTGAGAGCAACGTGAGGGTGCGGTTTAATCGCGAAATGGCTTCCGTTATCGCCGGTTGCGGGCTCGCCGGAGTTGTTCCGCCGGCGGATGACCTCCTCGTGACGTCGTGCTCGCGTCAGCCACCCTTGGCCCGCGCGTGGGAGATCAAACCTGCGGGTGGGGCCGGGATCTGCGCGCGTGGCTGCCGCGTGGCCTACGGGCCCGCTGGTAAGCGTCTAGAGCTAGATCGCGCTGCGGTAGGATTTGTTCTGGCCGGCCCAACAACTGGATCTGGCCCATCCACTCTGTTTTTCTTTTTAATTTTTGACAGAATGTTGCATGTTTGCTTTTGGATCTAAAATGCTACCTAAAGGATGAATCTGACCAAACTAAAATTCACAGTGGTACCTCAACTAAATCTAAACCACATCCATTTTCTAGATCTACATTTGGATGAACAGATTTGAAATGAAAAATGATTTGGCAACAGGTACCAGAAACACCAAAATGAGCACCATTTTTGTTTTACAACTCAGAATGAAATGAGACAAATTGCATTGGAAAGCTCTTGCAATTTCCTAACAGGAGCAATTGACCTCGTTTCCAAATTCATTGTATTTTTGAAATGGCATGCAATTTGGTAAAACACCAGAGAGCACTTTGGTGATTTTTATAAATTAATTAAAGATGAATTTTGATGCAAACCAAATTGGATGGTCTTTTATATGTTTAGGGCTATCCAAACCTAGAAGGGTTTAATTTTTAGAGCATCATATAAAATTTGGTGGACAGATCCTTGTTTGGCATATTTCTGCCATTTTGGCATTTTTAGGTAATTAATTTGTATGAGTTATTTTTGTGTTGCAATATTGTTTTCTAGCATGTATAAGATGTGTGAACTTGTTTTCTAAGTGTTACTTAGCTATTTTATCATGTTAGAATGTGTGGACTTGAGTTGAGAAGAAATAGGATTTTTATTAATAGCATATGTTATTCTCTAGTTAATATTTGTATAGCATTTGTGAGTGTTAACTTTATGTGCAAACACTTGGATTTGTTGATTGGATCCAGTACCATGTTGGTACTTATATTTTGTTAGTATCACCTCTGCTAGCTTGCATTTGAGTTGGTAGAGAAGCATGAGTAATTTAGTCATTACTATGAGAATGTTATGGAAAAATTCCCTCATGTGTGGAATTTTTGGCATAATCATTTGTGGTTGAGTAGCCACATATTTTTGGGTTGTGATCATAGGACCAGTAGAATTTTGATGATATTATTATGAGTACTTGACCCCTAAAGTTTTCACATGTGTGAAAACAATAGCATGAGTATCATT
Organism: Alopecurus myosuroides; assembly: GCA_028641055.1. Lineage (NCBI taxonomy): Eukaryota > Viridiplantae > Streptophyta > Magnoliopsida > Poales > Poaceae > Alopecurus > Alopecurus myosuroides. The sequence goes on from CM054059.1 coordinate 291,336,945, forward strand.
ACCTTGCTTGTTTTTAGCACCCTATTATTTTCTACTAGTATGGTTATTGCACTAGATGCTAGTTTAGGTTTTTGCTAATTTTTTTCAAGTATGACCAGAGGCTTTGTGACCTCTTAATGCTTTGATATGCTAGTGGAACACCCACTGGTTTCATTGCATTTTTGGTGGAAACATTATTTCCCCAAACTAGATGCATTTCTTTTATATAGTTCTATAACTAATGAGTGCCTAGTATTTTTGCTTTGGGAATTTTTGTGCTAAACAAAAATGGGTATGCTTCTGTTTGTAAGTGGTTGTAATCATGTGGGGCTTGCTAGGAAAAATTCCATTTTTGGAGTGTTGTTTGATTCCTCTAGTAATGCTCTTTTTATTACTACTAGTATGTAGGAGTTGCCCTGCAAATTGATGTCTTGTCTTATCAAATGGGATATTTTTGTTATAGCAAGTATAGATATTTTTCACTACTGTTTTTATGACATGGACCCTCTGGTTGTATTTCAATTACTTGATTGAAATTCATCCATTGATTCTTCATGTGTGAGTAGTACTAGTTTCCTTAGCAGTTTTTGTATTGAATTATTTTTTTCTGCCAACTTGTGTTTGGTAGATATTTGTGTATCCTTGCATGAGGACATGTTTTCATTCCCATTATGATAACATGGTTCCTTGTTTGCATTTTATTACTTTACTTATTATGCATGCTTGCATAGCAAACTTTTAGTAGAAACATGTCTATAGGATTCCTCCTTTTTAGACATTGTTTCTATTGTTCTCACTATGAGAAATTGTGTGTTTTGTGATGAGTCTATTACCTTGTTACACTTGTGTAGGCTCACTGATTTGTAAAAGTAACTTTTACAAATCATGTGTCTTATTTATTCTTGATGTGAATTTAGACTTAGTAAGATAGCTACCTTTTTCTTTTTGTTGTGTGGTTGATAGACCCATTGCCATGCTTATTTTGTGCATGTTTTATACACTTTTAGTAGTCTCACCCTTGTGAAACTAAGTGTATTTTGGGTTTATTAATATCTTGGTATGAGAGTGGCACACCCGCTGAATCCATGATATTAAGGTTGTGAGATATGTTCCTCCAACCTTAAGCTGTCTTATTAAATGGCATTTCTGCCAAGTGTGTTTGTTTGATTGTTTGCCTCCATTAGTAAATTGTGTGATTTGTTATTATTAGATTTCCTTGCTGTATGTATTGTTGTGTATTGTTGCTTGCCTTGATTGGTTCTGAATGTGTGTCCTTTATTCCTTTTACGGCGTTAGAAAACGAAGAGGAAGGAAGTGTCGTGAAGCTCTGTTTCAAGTTCCAGTCACTCCAAAACCAGGGACACAAGGAGATACCAGGCAAGCCATCCTGATTGCTTGCTGATACAATACTTACCATTATATATCATGCATGTTTTACCTCTGAAGTTTTACAAAAACTTGATTATCAAAACTATTTTTGATGTGGATTTTACTACTATACTATAATATAGGTTACTACCATGCCAGTAGTTAAACTTGGTAATACCAAGCCCATAAGCCACCATATGGTATTTATTACCATCAAATATACTAGTCCCTAAGTGGACACCCTAAAATTGTGATTCTACAAAACAAAGGCTTTACGGAAAAACCCGGAGAAAAGGCGGATCCTTGTTCTCCGGAGGAATGTGGAAGTGGTCATTTTTGAGAAAGTGGTGTTTTCAAAAATGACACATAACCTAGTCTTCGCTGGACAACCTTTACCGTACTGCCACTTTACCCCAATATGGGTAGGGGCTTGATTAAAAACTTGTTATGGTTAGTATGTGAGCTATCTCAAAGTGCTATAGAGGATTGGATCCTCCGAACCGAAGTGTCGCTAGGAGTGAGCAGACGGGACATCTAAAGTGTGGGATTAATTTTCCCTCCGGATGCAGCAGTTGGGTCTCCTGTTTTGGCGGTGTGGGACACGGCTTGCCAGGGAGGGGGAACCCCAATTGAAGAGATAGTCATGTTCTAGCTTGTACATAGTGGATAGTCAAGATCAGTTATCTGATGTTCTCATAGGTTGAGGACAGTCCATGGGTGTTTCATGGCGGATTCTGGATCTGGTGGAAATGTGTACACCTCTGCAGAGTAAAACTATTTCGAGATAGCCGCGTCCTCGGATATGGACGGTTGAATGGCCATGTAGCTAGCATTGTGTCAATGTTTTCAAAAAGGAAGTTTTTGAAAGGGAAATTTTGGAAAGGAAGTGTTGAACTTGTGAAGTTCGGAAAGGAATGGAAACTTATACCGTGGAGGTATCGTCGATGATGAAAAGCCAGATGATGTTATACAAAACAAAATGTTTTGCAAAGAAAACCTTTTCTACTCTAAGCAAGAATTCTGGAAACTGATTCCAAGAAGTTTTGCAAAGAGAAAATATTCCTTAACAAAGTTTTACAAAAACTCTTGTACATGTGATATCTACAAGAGAAATAAAACTATATTATTTTCTTCTGAAGTATCTTCTTCAACGAAGATACAGATTAACCTGACTGCAACTGTGGTGTCATCATATATGAACACCATTGATAGTGAACCATATTTATAGCCTACCTATTCCACCATATAAGCATATTTGCATGTTGGTAAGTGACATGATGGATGTCTTGCTGAGTACATTCAAATGTACTCATTATGGTTTCGCCCCTGGTATCTACTTATCAGATTTGGAGAAGGAGTCTCCGAAGGAGATCTATGAAGAGAAGTACGGAGTTGACGGCTTTGCGAACTAGGATCGTCTCCGGGTCAGCAGCCTGTAGGTTAAGGCGTGACTTGGGCTCAACTACGTTGTGTTTTATTTGTCTTCCGCTGTGTTTGATAAGTTGCCTGCCCCATGTGGCAGTTGCGTTAAACTTGATCATGTGATCTTTTATGTAATACCTTTATGTATTCGTGTAATGGATGATGTATTTCTGTGTGCCAACTGTGTATGTTGTTCACGACTGATCTTTCTGGGATCGTGAATGTATGCATACGTAGGGTTTCAGACTGCCGGTCTGGGGTCCTTACAGAGTTGGTATCAGAGCCATCCTGACCTTAGGAGACCTTAGTTAGCATGGACGTCAGATAGGAAAGAAAAGTATTTTTGGGTAAAAACCTATTTACTATCTACATTATTTTTATCTAAGGGAATTTTAGTATATTTTCCCCTCCTTATTATCTTTTCAAAAGATTCTAAATGCATATCAAGGGCGTCCTTGAACAGTGGTTCGAAGGGCGGGCCTTACAGAGTTAGTATCTCTCTCGGTTAAGAGTTATTTCTTACTTGTTTGCAACTGCTCCGCTCTGTTTTTGAAACATCTCTCGTATTTGAAGTTTTCTGTCCAGAAAATAGTTGGAGTTTCAAAAACAGATTGTTGCATAAAGTTTCATCAAAACTTTACTTCTATTTATCTTGTTTTCATACAAAAACCTTTATACTTGCCGATGTCCCGAGAGACCAAAATAATCACATAGCTCTACAGTGATGATGGTCAGAAGTAGATATAGTTCTTCAGCCACTTCTAGGATTTTGGATCAGTCTAGTTTGGAGTAATTTAGTGATGACTCCATGAGTCGTTTCCCCCGATGTAGCTCCAATGGAGCCTTGCTTGTGTGTTTTGGCTTGCTTATGTGTGTCCGTAGGACTTTGTGCTGTTGTTTGGTGTAGAATTTGGTTCATCTAGGCTTATATATGTTTGTGGGGTGCTCAAAATTTGCAGATTTGTGATTGCCCCGCTCTTGTTTTTGAATCTCCTCGTGTTAAATTTTTGCAAGCAAAAATGTTAGTATAGTATTCAAAAACAAGAATTTGTTGCTTAGACTTATACTTGTTTTCGCTTCATAATGCGACCCGTCGTGAACCACCACCATCTCTCCCACCATAAATAAAAGCACCATTGGGCCTAATAATAGAGGACCATCAAGCCACACGAGCTGATAGTGTTGCTACCAGTGATGCACTCCAACAGATAAAGCTCCAACAACGACAACCCTCAAAGATGAAAAGGCGTGAAGAAATCAACCACTACTGACCAAAACCTCTTTGTTTTGTCTGTTTGCAAAAGACTCTTTTTACCCTGTTGGCTAAATGTTGCGCATTTTTTTTTATGTCCCCTTTTAAAAGACCAAACTAAAGAGATCCCCTTTTAAAAGTTATATACCTCCCTCCTCTGGAGAAAGGTGCGAAAGATTTTTTCACAGGCCATGATGCGCAACCCCCTAAAAAGCCAATCAAAAGAGCACAATTCAATATTCGACGTATGACGCTAGTCGTATCTTGTCGGACAAACATTATTTAATAGAAAGCTAACAAGATTAACATGCTTTGTTCAAATCTTAGGTTGACACCTAACCAAAGCATGTGAACTACTGACAACTCTTTCTAAACCAAGGAATTAAGTGACTTACGACAACTTTTTAATCTAGTCGGTAAAAAGGAGAAGTCACGAGAAAATAAATGATGACCTATTCGTTTACTAGTCAACAGGATATCATGTGTATCTACTTTGGAAACCAAATATTAGTAGACATTGTAGGTACTATGAAATTCGGGGTTTAGAAATTAAGTGAACAATGGAATGATTAAGATAGATCAAGAAAAACAACAGTTTTCCTGTTTTTGTTTCTTTGTGTGCTCTTGATTGAAATAAATTTGTGTATTATTCAATCTTGCTCCCTAACTTATATGGACTTGTTAGGACTTGTTATTATGTTGTTTTCTTACAATGAATCTACCCTAGAAAGTGTGTGCATGATTGAAAACTCGAATAAAAATGAATAGCATTTGTTACCTTCTAGTTTATTATTTGGATTGTTGAGTGGGCAAATCCTTGTAGATTTGTTGTACCTAGATTTTTGTTATGGTTATGATAGATCCAGTACCATTTTGGTACTGTTATTTATATGATGTTATCTTCCTTAACTTGCATGTGATCTTATAGCAAAGCATGAGTAACATTTGCTATTTTTCCAGTTTTTATTATTTGGAATTATTGTGAAAGCTAGACCTTTGTGTGAATGCTTTGATAAATTTTGTGCTATGTTTTCTTTGAGTCCAGTACCTTTTAGGTACTGATATTTTGATGATTGTACCTATGATTAGCTTGCACGTCTCTTAATAGTAAAGCATGTGTAAGAATTGCTATTAATATGCACTAGTATTGCTTCACTAGATTAAATAGTCTTATATTTTTATCTAGTATGCAAAGTTTTTTATGAGTAACCAGAGGTTTAGTACCTATTTTTACTTGGTATTAGTGGGCCATAGCCCACTGGTCCCATTGCCTTTTGGCTTGAGGATGAAAATCCCCAACCATACACCTGTGTGAAAATAGCATGTTTCACTATGTGATTGATTTCTATTTTCCACCATGAAAAACATGTTTGTTTCTTTTCACTTATGCAAGTGAGAAGTTTATTTCTTATTAGTAAATACTAATATGTTTAGGTGATCCTTTTGTTAGCATAATATTCCTTAGGGGTATCATGTTAAGAAATGTTTCACTATCGTGTGCTAAAATTAAATTGTTCGCAAATAAAATAAATTCCTCCTGATTGGTAGATTGTTTGTGAATAATTTTAAATTGAGTGTATGGATTTTTGAAAAGATTTAGATAACTTTTCATTAATTGCATAGCTACTGGTTGTGTGAGTTATACCTTGCTTGTTTGCTAAGTAATTGGTTTAAGAAAAACAGAAATTGCTAGAAGAAATTTCTGCATGTTCAATAGTTGTATCATGGGATTGTTTTGATGTTTGTGCTTACTAACATGAGTAAGTTTTGTGTACTGTTATTAGGTACACTTATATTCATGACTTGCTTGTTTAGTTTTAAACATCATTATAACATTGTTTGTTTCTCTAGAGTGAAACTAGTTCCACCACTAGAAAATGGTGATTTTTGCTCTAGTATTACCCTCTTTTTATTTTATGGGTATATGTGTTGATATAGCAGGTTTAGGAAGTTATTACTTCTTTTATCATGCCATGAATTATTTAGTTACATGTTCTATGGTTATAGGATATGATTATCTCTTATAGCATGCTGGTGTAGATTTTTCATACTAGTATGTTATTTGTGCAGTCCTGATTTTTTTATGCCTGTGTAATAGGAGTTTAATCTTGGGTGAAGATGGTGTTTTAGAGTATCTTTATGATTATATTCGTTGGTTTTAAGCTACTGGTTGTTTGCTAATTGTTCATGATTGATGGATTCCGAAACCTCTAATAAACAATAACCTAGTGAATAAATAGTCTATTCATCTGTGGTGTTGTTTGCTTGCTTATTGGATTTTGTTTGAATGTTTTACCTTAGCATGAGTTTATACTTGTGTATGATTGTGCTTAAGAGTATCTTATGACACTAAAACATCCAACTAAAATCATGAACATATTAAGTGATAGTTGCTTGTGGTGAGTAATAACCACTGCCATGGGCATTTATTCTATCTGTTTATTTTACCTTAGCAACCTAACCTTTGCACCCACAAGCTATTTTGTTAGCTTCTTATATACCTTGTTATGAGGGTGGTACACCACTCCATATGTGGTATGTAATATGTGGGATATAGCTAGGAACTCATGTAATAATTGACGGTACTTTTCCAGGTAGTTCTGCACTAAAAGGAACTAGTTGGCAGTAGTGACGTTATCAGATTTTTTTTAAAAAAAATTTGGTGGTTGAGTAAATTGATAGCTAGAGAATTTTTTAAACTAAATTTGCTAATTTAGGGATGTACCCCACCTCCCAAGAAAAGTCAAAGGGGGGAAGCACCGGCACTCCAACACTAACATGGTGTTTGTTGGCCCTCCCTTAGTCCTCGCTTGTGAATCTCGGGGACGAGATTCTTTTTAAGGGGGGAAGACTTGTCACATCCCAATTTTGGAATACCTGTTAACACAGTTGTTTTGCTAATTGCTTTACAATTAAACTTTGGTTGTATTTGTTTGAGTGCAACTAAACAAAATAATTATATAAACTTACATGGCTAAGAAATTGAAAACAAAATATTCAACATATTGTTCCAATGACTTTGGCAATATTTTCTAAAGTAAATATTGATCAAAGAGTTTTCCAAAACTATCTTATGAATCCAATACTTGTTGAATATTATTCCAAGACCTAAATTAAGAAAGAGGAAACACTTAACAAATTTCCCTAAAAGATTATCAGAAAAAGAGGCATTCTTAGATGCTTCACCAAAATATTATCAAATGTTTTTCCAACCTTGCAAGCTTAAAAACAAAAGTATTAGAGAGCATTGACTTGCTATCTCTAGTCACATAAATAATTTTGGCAAGGCATTGTTAAAGAAAAGCAAAGTGCCTTATTAAATAGAAATTCCAATATTCCTAGAAACAGAAAACTCAAACAAGTTACTATTGGAAACTTTCTTAAAATGATTTGAAATTCATACCATTGCTTCCTTATATCAAATAAGGAACACACACAAGAGGAGACCAAAATTTGAATCCATTAAAGTCCTGAAAACATGGTTTTTCTCCACAGCAACAATTGGTATTTTGAACAAGTTTGTTCTACAAACTTTTTCCAAATGCCATGAAATAAATACCACATGCTCTATATCATCAATGAGGATGAAAACCAAAAGGGCACAAGTTTTTGAATAATTTAAGTTGCCAAAAACCCCTGTTTTCTTGACAGCACCTTTTAGAAATTTGAACAAGTTTGTTCTATGAAGTAACTCAAAATGACTTGAATTTTCTCCCACATAAGTAACACATCAAATAAGGAATGTGTGCCAAAAATTATCATTTTTGGAAGCTCCTAAGTAGGTTAATAAATTCAATGTCCATTTATGTCAGAATTCAAATTTGAACAACTTTGAATTATGAAGTTTATCTAATTGAGCCAATTTTCACATATGTTGAACATCTCAACTAATAAGAATTTTGGGCAAAAGGGTTTCAATTTTTGACTTGGTTTTCCTAGTGAAAACATCTTTTTTCAGTGAAGACAGGGACCTGTTTGTAAAATCGCAGGGACCTAATTAAAATCCCAGTCATCTCCTACCTCTAGCCATGCTGTAGTTACAGGAGACCTACCCATTGCTTCGATTCGAAGCAACCCTTGGGGATAAGAGGCCCCCCATGTGCTTGTCTGCCCACATGCCCCCCTCTCTCTCCCCCCCCATCGAGCTCCCTCTCTCTCTCTTCAAAAAAGGAACAAACCGAAACCCTAGTTTTGCCTCACCGTCGATTCGGCCTATCGAGACCTCGCCGTCGGCAACCGTGTGTACCATTGGCTCCGCCTTGTCGTGGTGGTGCTCGGTGCACAAGGAATCGGGCCGAAACACGTCGTGGCGCCCGCGCCATCCCGTTCCCTTCTCCGAGCCCGACGAGCTCCGGCGACGGATTCCGGCCGCCACGAGCTTCTTCCTCCTTCTCCGAGCGTCTCCTCGAGCTCATGGTGAGCAGGCTCTCCCCGCCGTACTCTTTCCCCTCTCCCTCTCCCTATAGAGCGTGGCGGCGCCGTGCTCCTTTCCGGCCGTCGCGTCGCCGTCGTCGCCGATTGCCTTCCGGCGTCTCCCCGGAAGCGAAACCACCACCGGTCGGTAGCCCGCGTTTTGAGCAACGTGAGGGTGCGGTTTAATCGCGAAATGGCTTCCGTTATCGCCGGTTGCGGGCTCGCCGGAGTTGTTCCGCCGGCGGATGACCTCCTCGTGACGTCGTGCTCGCGTCAGCCACCCTTGGCCCGCGCGTGGGAGATCAAACCTGCGGGTGGGGCCGGGATCTGCGCGCGTGGCTGCCGCGTGGCCTACGGGCCCGCTGGTAAGCGTCTAGAGCTAGATCGCGCTGCGGTAGGATTTGTTCTGGCCGGCCCAACAACTGGATCTGGCCCATCCACTCTGTTTTTCTTTTTAATTTTTGACAGAATGTTGCATGTTTGCTTTTGGATCTAAAATGCTACCTAAAGGATGAATCTGACCAAACTAAAATTCACAGTGGTACCTCAACTAAATCTAAACCACATCCATTTTGTAGATCTACATTTGGATGAACAGATTTGAAATGAAAAATGATTTGGCAACAGGTACCAGAAACACCAAAATGAGCACCATTTTTGTTTTACAACTCAGAATGAAATGAGACAAATTGCATTGGAAAGCTCTTGCAATTTCCTAACAGGAGCAATTGACCTCGTTTCCAAATTCATTGTATTTTTGAAATGGCATGCAATTTGGTAAAACACCAGAGAGCACTTTGGTGATTTTTATAAATTAATTAAAGATGAATTTTGATGCAAACCAAATTGGATGGTCTTTTATATGTTTAGGGCTATCCAAACCTAGAAGGGTTTAATTTTTAGAGCATCATATAAAATTTGGTGGACAGATCCTTGTTTGGCATATTTCTGCCATTTTGGCATTTTTAGGTAATTAATTTGTATGAGTTATTTTTGTGTTGCAATATTGTTTTCTAGCATGTATAAGATGTGTGAACTTGTTTTCTAAGTGTTACTTAGCTATTTTATCATGTTAGAATGTGTGGACTTGAGTTGAGAAGAAATAGGATTTTTATTAATAGCATATGTTATTCTCTAGTTAATATTTGTATAGCATTTGTGAGTGTTAACTTTATGTGCAAACACTTGGATTTGTTGATTGGATCCAGTACCATGTTGGTACTTATATTTTGTTAGTATCACCTCTGCTAGCTTGCATTTGAGTTGGTAGAGAAGCATGAGTAATTTAGTCATTACTATGAGAATGTTATGGAAAAATTCCCTCATGTGTGGAATTTTTGGCATAATCATTTGTGGTTGAGTAGCCACATATTTTTGGGTTGTGATCATAGGACCAGTAGAATTTTGATGATATTATTATGAGTACTTGACCCCTAAAGTTTTCACATGTGTGAAAACAATAGCATGAGTATCATTACCTTGCTTGTTTTTAGCACCCTATTATTTTCTACTAGTATGGTTATTGCACTAGATGCTAGTTTAGGTTTTTGCTAATTTTTGTCAAGTATGACCAGAGGCTTTGTGACCTCTTAATGCTTTGATATGCTAGTGGAACACCCACTGGTTTCATTGCATTTTTGGTGGAAACATTATTTCCCCAAACTAGATGCATTTCTTTTATATAGTTCTATAACTAATGAGTGCCTAGTATTTTTGCTTTGGGAATTTTTGTGCTAAACAAAAATGGGTATGCTTCTGTTTGTAAGTGGTTGTAATCATGTGGGGCTTGCTAGGAAAAATTCCATTTTTGGAGTGTTGTTTGATTCCTCTAGTAATGCTCTTTTTATTACTACTAGTATGTAGGAGTTGCCCTGCAAATTGATGTCTTGTCTTATCAAATGGGATATTTTTGTTATAGCAAGTATAGATATTTTTCACTACTGTTTTTATGACATGGACCCTCTGGTTGTATTTCAATTACTTGATTGAAATTCATCCATTGATTCTTCATGTGTGAGTAGTACTAGTTTCCTTAGCAGTTTTTGTATTGAATTATTTTTTTCTGCCAACTTGTGTTTGGTAGATATTTGTGTATCCTTGCATGAGGACATGTTTTCATTCCCATTATGATAACATGGTTCCTTGTTTGCATTTTATTACTTTACTTATTATGCATGCTTGCATAGCAAACTTTTAGTAGAAACATGTCTATAGGATTCCTCCTTTTTAGACATTGTTTCTATTGTTCTCACTATGAGAAATTGTGTGTTTTGTGATGAGTCTATTACCTTGTTACACTTGTGTAGGCTCACTGATTTGTAAAATTAACTTTTACAAATCATGTGTCTTATTTATTCTTGATGTGAATTTAGACTTAGTAAGATAGCTACCTTTTTCTTTTTGTTGTGTGGTTGATAGACCCATTGCCATGCTTATTTTGTGCATGTTTTATACACTTTTAGTAGTCTCACCCTTGTGAAACTAAGTGTATTTTGGGTTTATTAATATCTTGGTATGAGAGTGGCACACCCGCTGAATCCATGATATTAAGGTTGTGAGATATGTTCCTCCAACCTTAAGCTGTCTTATTAAATGGCATTTCTGCCAAGTGTGTTTGTTTGATTGTTTGCCTCCATTAGTAAATTGTGTGATTTGTTATTATTAGATTTCCTTGCTGTATGTATTGTTGTGTATTGTTGCTTGCCTTGATTGGTTCTGAATGTGTGTCCTTTATTCCTTTTACGGCGTTAGAAAACGAAGAGGAAGGAAGTGTCGTGAAGCTCTGTTTCAAGTTCCAGTCACTCCAAAACCAGGGACACAAGGAGATACCAGGCAAGCCATCCTGATTGCTTGCTGATACAATACTTACCATTATATATCATGCATGTTTTACCTCTGAAGTTTTACAAAAACTTGATTATCAAAACTATTTTTGATGTGGATTTTACTACTATACTATAATATAGGTTACTACCATGCCAGTAGTTAAACTTGGTAATACCAAGCCCATAAGCCACCATATGGTATTTATTACCATCAAATATACTAGTCCCTAAGTGGACACCCTAAAATTGTGATTCTACAAAACAAAGGCTTTACGGAAAAACCCGGAGAAAAGGCGGATCCTTGTTCTCCGGAGGAATGTGGAAGTGGTCATTTTTGAGAAAGTGGTGTTTTCAAAAATGACACATAACCTAGTCTTCGCTGGACAACCTTTACCGTACTGCCACTTTACCCCAATATGGGTAGGGGCTTGATTAAAAACTTGTTATGGTTAGTATGTGAGCTATCTCAAAGTGCTATAGAGGATTGGATCCTCCGAACCGAAGTGTCGCTAGGAGTGAGCAGACGGGACATCTAAAGTGTGGGATTAATTTTCCCTCCGGATGCAGCAGTTGGGTCTCCTGTTTTGGCGGTGTGGGACACGGCTTGCCAGGGAGGGGGAACCCCAATTGAAGAGATAGTCATGTTCTAGCTTGTACATAGTGGATAGTCAAGATCAGTTATCTGATGTTCTCATAGGTTGAGGACAGTCCATGGGTGTTTCATGGCGGATTCTGGATCTGGTGGAAATGTGTACACCTCTGCAGAGTAAAACTATTTCGAGATAGCCGCGTCCTCGGATATGGACGGTTGAATGGCCATGTAGCTAGCATTGTGTCAATGTTTTCAAAAAGGAAGTTTTTGAAAGGGAAATTTTGGAAAGGAAGTGTTGAACTTGTGAAGTTCGGAAAGGAATGGAAACTTATACCGTGGAGGTATCGTCGATGATGAAAAGCCAGATGATGTTATACAAAACAAAATGTTTTGCAAAGAAAACCTTTTCTACTCTAAGCAAGAATTCTGGAAACTGATTCCAAGAAGTTTTGCAAAGAGAAAATATTCCTTAACAAAGTTTTACAAAAACTCTTGTACATGTGATATCTACAAGAGAAATAAAACTATATTATTTTCTTCTGAAGTATCTTCTTCAACGAAGATACAGATTAACCTGACTGCAACTGTGGTGTCATCATATATGAACACCATTGATAGTGAACCATATTTATAGCCTACCTATTCCACCATATAAGCATATTTGCATGTTGGTAAGTGACATGATGGATGTCTTGCTGAGTACATTCAAATGTACTCATTATGGTTTCGCCCCTGGTATCTACTTATCAGATTTGGAGAAGGAGTCTCCGAAGGAGATCTATGAAGAGAAGTACGGAGTTGACGGCTTTGCGAACTAGGATCGTCTCCGGGTCAGCAGCCTGTAGGTTAAGGCGTGACTTGGGCTCAACTACGTTGTGTTTTATTTGTCTTCCGCTGTGTTTGATAAGTTGCCTGCCCCATGTGGCAGTTGCGTTAAACTTGATCATGTGATCTTTTATGTAATACCTTTATGTATTCGTGTAATGGATGATGTATTTCTGTGTGCCAACTGTGTATGTTGTTCACGACTGATCTTTCTGGGATCGTGAATGTATGCATACGTAGGGTTTCAGACTGCCGGTCTGGGGTCCTTACACTCCGTTCTCTTTAAATAGATATACTCATATATCTACTCAAATCATTGATGGAATTTTATGAAGGAAAAATTAATCCACCACACACGGCTACACATAATGGACTATATACATCAATATTTATAATATCCACTAACTTAGTCGTTCATTCTACTTTGGCCTATGAACGGAATTTTAGTCATCTTTTGGAAGAGGTATCACAAGCGTCAATATATTCAAAACAAAATGACTCCAGAAATCCATCAACATGGAGTTCCTTCATGTTTTCCTTTCTGATATGAACTAAAATGGTGGTGTCACAATTTAAATGAAATTCTTTTACGCCTTGCAATGTTTAGCATTTAGTCTTATAGATCTTTACCGACACGATTTATATTAACGCATCCATGAATTATGGAATATGGTCATAGTTTGAACAATCTCATTTGTTCTCAGAAAAGACCGGAACATAATAACAACTTATTAAGTTCTTAAAATAAATCTTGAATGTTTGGTTCGACAAGACAATGAACATAATAACATTTTATTTCTGTTTTTTGTCATGATCGATTCCACATCTACTACTAGTTCCTTTTAGGCCCTTGTATTTCTTGCATTGTGTTGCTTTGTATGACAACACATACCAACCAGTCTGGTATCACAATACCCAAAAATACTTTGTTAACTAGTAATACATCTATAACTCGTATATCAAGCATATACTCCTGAGATGGACTTTTCCAGTTATCTTCTTTTCTGCCATATACCTTTTGTAATTCTATTTTCAATATTCCCTTTCCTTCGCATGTTAGTCATATACTATCACCCATTGAGTCATACTTTGAGTTTGATTGGTATACTAATATCACCATATTAATAGCATTCTTTTGGATTCCACTCTTAGCAATCTCCAGGCAAGTTGAACTATTTTACCCATACTTTTAATCCATACCATCATAACAATTTTGTGATGAAGCTACTATAGCTCGAAGGAAGGAATTTAGAGGATAATATTAGCGCCCAACTTCTTGGAAGTTTCAAACGCCTAGCATCTTCAAATATTGCATATATTCAAATAATATAAGCATACATTGTCACACTAAATTATACTTCGTCATGTTGCACAAAAAAGTTTCTAGATATCAATATATCATTCACTTGATTGTTTCTGAAAACAATTCTTTTCAGTTCCTAAATCACCTTGATCAACAAAACATTCTTTTGAAAATAAAGTATTATGGAAGAAAGCATGACACTGGATTCTAAGTAGGAATTATTTGCTCTCTAGATCAATCAATCATTAATCATATGGAGCTAGGTAGGAAATACCGAAAATCTACAATAGGAGTCAATTTTAAATTTCACTAATACGGTACCAATCTTAAATGGTTTTACCAGATCATAATAGTTATATCTCAATTAACAATCTAAGTGTAAGGTAGTTTTGAAGGGAATATGCCCGAGAGGCAATAATAAAATGGTTATTATCTTATTCCTTGTTTATGATGAATGTTTATTTCTCATGCTAGAATTGTATTAACCGGAAACGTTGATGCATGTGTGTTTAATAAACAAACAATCGTTCCTTGTAAAGCCTCTCTTTTAACTAGCTCGTTGATTAACAGATGATCAAGGTTTCCTGATCATGAACATTGGATGTTGTTAATAACGAGGTCATGTCATTAGGAGAATGATGTGATGAACATAAACCCAAACTAAGTATAACAATACGATCAAGTCATTTAGTTTATGTTGTTATGTCTTACATACGAAGTAACCTCATTCCTTAGACCATGAGATCATGTCAATCACTAATACCGGAAGGGTGATTTGATGTCATCAAACGTCACGCCGTAACAGGGTGACTATAAAGGTGTCATTGGGTATTCGGAAAGTGTTAGTTCAGGCTCATGTATCAAGAGTGGGATTTGTCCATCCAAATGACGGAGAGATATACTCTGGGCCCTCTCGGTGATATCACATCGACACCGCTTGCAAGCATGTGACTAGGTCACAAGGATGTGATATCACGGAATGAGTAAAAGAGTACTTGTCGGTAACGAGATCGAACTAGGTATGGTTGATACCAATGATCGGATCTCGTACAAGTAAAGTATCGCGAGACAAAGGGAATAGTTACAACTTTGATGGCTCACACGATCACGAGAGTCATCGTTGAATACATAGGATTCATCACGGATTTCTAGATCCTGCTGTTGATTATTGATGGCTAGGTTGAGACTCCAAGTGCAGAGTGTGTAGCTAGTGGCAAGCCTTCTTCCCCACGAGGGTGACTCGAGGGTTTATATATATCTCTTGGGGAGCCAGTATTTCCGCAGTTGTCTTCCAAGCTTCCTCCAGGATCCTGCAAACAAGTAGAGAATTTTGTGCCCTCAACCTCACCAAGTGGTTGTCAAGCACAAGGTGTGAGACTTCAAAATTGCAATGCAAAACTGAAAGTAAATGTGCAATAATTAAATCTACTACTAAATGCAAATGAGAAAACAAATATGCAATGGATTGTTTTTGTATTTTTGTGATGCAAGTGGTGATGGAGATAGTGTAAATTCGAATTGGAGATGCAAGTAAAGTAAAGTGAAAGTAAAGTAAATTGCAGCAAAGTAACTAGAGTGTTTTCTTATATTTAAAATAGGACCGGGGTTCATGGTTTCACACTTGCATTCTCTCAAATAAAGTGGTAGACTGTGGACATAAAGAATTACATGTGAGATTACAATAACATGTTTAACATTGAGTACTTTCATATGGGCATCACGTCCTAGCATAGAGATCTCTACGGTCATATTAATCCCTCTTATACTCCACCAAGATGCGAAATAAATCATAACACCTCGATAATTAAGGAAAAACCAGAGTGTAGCTTTAAGCAATGTGACATGAAGTTGAAGTAAGAACTTGCTAGATCTAGTCATGGAGATTGATTAGTGTCACTTCAAATCCCCGGTAACAAGGTACTCCTTTTTATCCCTAGTGAGGTAACTAAGAAAGGTTTACCAAAACCTAAGTGGATCGCTGAACTTCTGTCACTTTCACAGCACTAGCCACCCCCCGTTACTCCAACTAATGCACCCATCACCCTACACACGCTCTCAAGAACTAGATTGATCAAAGCTAGCAAATAATAACGGGGTACATAAGATACATCTACTCAAATAACTCTGCGTGGAGGGTCCTCTTTTGGGCCTCCTTGCCCAATTCTCGTGGATCCTTCGCCCGCAAGTCTTCTCCTTCCAAGAAAATGACCCCCGCAGATTTTCAGGTGATTTCGCGGAAGTTTGCCCCCTGAAACGTCAAAAATATACAAAACGGGGTTTCTAACAGGCAAGGTTAATTCCATAAAAGTTGGGGGACTTCGTAATTTAACCCCAAAATACTATAAAACATTGAATTATACCCTGATATGATGCAATATGTAATAGAAAACCATGTGAAAATATGCAAAATTCATCTATGCATTTTACATGCATCAACATCCCCAAGCTTAACCCATGCTCGTCCTCGAGTATGAAGGTGATAAAACTAAGATGGGTTTTGCATATTGATACAATCATGGGATATCAAGGAGGATTATTCATGCTACATATAATCAAATGATTAATACTAGAAATGAGTAGCAATATACAATTCATGTTGTAAGAAATATCAAATATGCAAGCAAAGATGCTTCATGAAAGTTCACAAAGTGTATAATGAAATAAAAGCACTATGGACCAAATTCATACACAAAATGAAAAATAAAAACCTATATTGGTCAAAGAATAGCATAATGGAGAATAGAAAATATGGTGGACACTTTGGAGAAAATTGAGTAGAGGTAAAACATGATCAAGTCTTATTTATCCTCTAAATTATTCAACTAAAATTACTAATTGAAATGTGGTATCCATTGATCTAGGACTCTCATTGCCCCTTTATCACTAGCATCTTAAAATTGTGAGTATTGAAGTAATGACAATGACAAGGTGGTTGAAAGCCTCATGCCCCGTGAGTGTGAAAACCTACTCCATGATTACTCAACTTAAGATTCCTAATAAGCTTTGTACAATCATAATAAGTATTAATGACATCATAGAGAACCGCAAAGAGGTACCTCTTGCCCCATGACATGGAAACAAGCCCATGTTACAATGACAAGATGAACAAACGGAGTAGACTCATCATCCTTTTTATTTTCATTCACTATTATTCATAGCTTCTTATTTTATTATAGGATGTGTTGTACAAGCTGTAAGTAAATTTCCACCATGATAAAGCATGGCTTGGGTTAGCGGCCCAATGTGTTTCTCTAGTCATATAGATACTTACTCATCAAAACTTACTATTCCTCTATTTCATTTCGGCATGGCAGGAGTCCAAAAACAAAAGTACATGATATCAACCAAACGTAAAAAAAAATTGTGCATTGTTGAAAGATTTCCGGTGATACACGTTTATAGCTAGCTCCCAACCACACACTTTTCAAACGCAAAACTTGTGGCTCCCATTATTGGGTCATGTTTATTAGATGCATAAAAAGTAAAGTGTGGCTTCAAAAGTTCGTGAGAGTCCTATCCCAAGTTCAACCCATGACAATTAATAAAGTTAATATCTTAATTTAGAACATAAAAAACACAATAACATGGTGAACATACTCGGAATAGTAATGAAGCTAATGGGAAGATATGGTGGACTCACTGGAAATACTTGGCTAAGGAGTGTTGGAAACACGTTTTTACTTGTTGGAATTTTTAAATTTTTGGGCTAGCAAGAGGGAGATAGCTGACCAGGTACTATGCATGCATATGTCCATAGAACTACTCATTTCATGACAAAATAAATAAACCAGCAATTAACATCAAGGACATGAATAAGAGATAGCTCAAGACAACATTATTGCAAATTTCTACACATAAAAAGCCTATAAATCATGGAAACATATGTAGCTCTTCAAATCAACCATGGCATCCCTATTCCAAGTCATAATACTAGCATCCAATACATTCCAACCCCAAACTCCCGTAGCTCAATCTCATATAAAATGATAGTGGTGGTCTTATCAAAACAAAAATAAAAAAATAAAAACTAGACGCGTCAAGTCTCTACGATAAATGCTTTGCTTAGAAAAAACAGAAAGTAGACGTGTGCTAACCAAAATTGTGTAGCTCCAGTGGGGTGTTCATCACATCCCAAGCTTATGGATTTCACCATTCTTGGATGTCTTGAGGCGCAGCTCCTCTATTCCCTGTGAAAAAAACTTCACAAAACATGTTTCTCCCATTCTTTTTCTGTGGGGTGAGATTAGCAAGGACAAACAAATCACATGCTTGCTGTGAAAAATTCCAAATAAAATGCTCCAGTAGATAGAAAATAAGGTTCATTATGTTGTATGTTCACTATCTTGCTTGAAAGAATCATGGAAATTCGATTCCCAAGCCCAAAGAGTGCATAAAACAAAAGAAGGCAGAATCTGTCCAGAAAAGCAACAGCAGCAAAACGAACATTTTTCCCTAAGCTAGACTCGTCAAAAAAATAAGCCAATTTTTGTGCTTACAGAGGACGAAAAGTTGCAGAACATACTAAATAATTAGCTCAATCTGACATACCAATAAAAAACGTAAAATCATACGGTGAGCAGACTCGTGCTGAAACAGAAATTTCATGCACTAGGATAGCAACTTATAAGTCCAAATGGGTTTGACTTGACTCTTTATTGAAAACTACAGAATTAAAACAAAAAAAACTAATCTCTTGAGACAGAAAGAGGACACTAGGAAAATTCAAACAAAAACAACCGGGTTGCCTCCCGTAAAGCGCTTTCTTTATAGCCATATAGCTAGGCTTTACTTACTTGATAATCAAGAGGGATAAAGCTCATGAGGGAGCTTTTTCTTCAGCGTGCCCCTCTTCCTTGGAAAGTGCTCCATGATTTTCTTGTGAGGGATTTGAAACTTGACATTCCCTTCCTTGGAGTCTATGATTGCACCTGTAGTACGAAGAAAAGGTCTACCCAAAATAATAGGACTAGGGGATTTATCCCTCATATCCATAATAATGAAATCAACGGGTACAAAAGTCATGTGCAATTCAATCATAACATATTTTACTTGTCCTACAACATGTTTAGTAGAGTTATCAGCAAGGACAAATTCACTTGAGCACTTTTCTAAATTTTCTAGTTCTAGCAATTCATATAATTCTTTAGAGAGTACCGATACACTAGAACCTAGATCTTACATAGCATGGTGAATTTCTTTTCCAATTGAAACTAGCACCTTGGGGATCCATGCATCCCCAAGCTTAGGAGGTATCATGGCCTCATTCTTGTACCTAGCAATTTTTTCTTGCAAGACATGATTAGCAATATAAGATCCAAAGCCAGGTTGATTAACATTTATAGTGGGATCACTAGCAAATTTTTGTAGAGTAGCAATAAGTTCTTGCAAGCTACTTTTTTCTAAATCAAGCAATGGATCCTTAATTTCAGTAAGCATCATAATTTCCTCTACTTTACTCTCTAATTTAGCTAGCATGCTTGATTCATGAGGACTAATTTCATCTTTGCTAGCAAGATAAGACATATATGGAAGTAAATATTTAGGGTACTTCACTATTTCATTCAAAGTTTCTTCTAAGCTAGTAGGGACATGCTTTGTATTCTCAGCAATATGATCAAAATTTTCAATAATAGGAGCAGCAATAGTAATAGAATTCATTCCTACACTAGGTTGTGCTTGTGGCTTTCCTGCTGACATGCTTAATAGAGTTGCTTGATTATCAGCTAATTTTGACAATGCTTTATCTAAATTCGAAGATTGAAGTTGCAATCCTTTAATATCACTACTAATGGATGCAATAGACTTATTTAACTCATGTATCATAGCATTGTGGCTAGCAACTTGTTCCATAAGCAATTTATTGGTTTCGGAAATTTCACTAGAAGGCTTCCACTTATTTTCATTAGCATTAGGACATGGAACAAAAGGTTTATTTTGCACATAAGGAGGTTTACTATATGAATTTTAAGCATTCCAAAACCATTGCTACCATAATTCCTAACAAAATTAACATCCACACTTTCAGAATTACTACCAACTAGCTCCTGCAAAGGCACATTCTCCATATTTTGTTTATTAATAAAGGCAAGAATAGTGTCCATTTTAGAAGACAAATCATTGGTTTCTTCAATTGAGTTTATTTTCTTAGTGGGACTGGGTGCTCTTTCAGTATTCCATTGACTATAATTTTGCAATATGCTTTCTAATATGCTCTTAGCCTCTCCTACAGTTTTACTCATAAAGGCACCTCCAGCAGCAGAATCAAGTATATTTCTAGACATGTAGTTTAGACCATTATAAAAAGAGTGTAGTATGGTCCATTCATTTACTCCATGTGATGGGCATGTTCTAAGCATTAATTTAATTCTATCCCATGCCATGGATACATGTTCATTATCATTTTGCCTAAATGAGAGGATATTATTCCTATTTTGCAAAATTTTAACGGGAGGATAATATTTCTTAATGAAAGCTTCTTTTAAATCATCCCAAGACTTTATACTAGCTGTAGGTAGTGAAAGTAACCATTCTTTAGCCTTTCCTCTAAGTGAAAAAGGAAATAATTTCAGTTTTAAAACACTACTTTCCACATTTTTAAATTTTTGCATATCACATATTTCCATGAAATCATGAATATGCATAGAGGCATCCTCCATAGCACTACCACCAAATTGCTCTCTAGTAATTAAATTCAATAAACTAGGACTTACTTCATAGCTTTCAGCTTGTATTTCAGGTGTAGTAATTGGCCTAGCAATGAATTGGTCATTGGGTGTATTTGTGTAGTCACTTAATTTAGTTCTATCACCCATTTTAACAGTTTTTATGTAATTTTTAATTTTTTATGCAAAACAAAAGTAAAGTAACTAGGAAAATTTGAAATACTAAAATAAACTAGATAACTAAATGTAAAACTAAAATAAAATATGCAAGACAAAACAAAAACAAGAACAAAAACAAAACAAAAACAAAAACAAGACAAGAAACAAAACAATCTACTTGAAAGAAGGTGGAGATAGAAAGGACGGTACTCACGTAGGTGCAACCTCCCCAAGCATAGGTGTTTGCACACCTTGTTGGTGATGAAGACTTCTTGTGAGCTCCCTTGGACAACTCCTTCACCTATGGCTCCCCGGCAACGGCGCCAGAAAAACGCTTGATGGCTAGGTTGAGACTCCAAGTGCAGAGTGTGTAGCTAGTGGAAAGCCTTCTTCCCCACGAGGGTGACTCGAGGGTTTATATCGAACTCTTGGAGAGCCAGTATTTCAGCAGTTGACTTCCAAGCTTCCTCCAGGATCCTGCAAACAAGTAGAGAATTTTGTGCCCTCAACCTCACCAAGTGGTTGTCAAGCACAAGGTGTGAGACTTCTAAATTGCAATGCAAAACTGAAAGTAAATGTGCAATAATTAAATCTACTACTAAATGCAAATGAGAAAATAAATATGCAATGGATTGTTTTTGTATTTTTGTGATGGAAGTGGTGATGGAGATAATGTAAATTCGAATTGGAGATGCAAGTAAAGTAAAGTGCAAGTAAAATAAATTGCAGCAAAGTAACTAGAGTGTTTTCTTATATTTAAAATAGGACCGGGGTTCATGGTTTCACACTTGCATTCTCTCCAATAAAGTGGTAGACGGTGGACATAAAGAATTACATGTGAGATTACAATAACATGTTTAACATTGAGTACTTTCGTATGGGCATCACGTCCTAGCATAGAGATCTCTACGGTCATATTAATCCCTCTTATACTCCACCAATATGCGAAATAAATCATAACACCTCGATAATTAAGGAAAACACAGAGTATAGCTTTAAGCAATGTGACATGAAGTTGAAGTAAGAACTTGCTAGATCTAGTCATGGAGATTGATTAGTGTCACTTCAAATCCCCGGTAACAAGCTACTCCTTTTTATCCCTAGTGAGGTAACTATGAAAGGTTTAACAAAACCGAAGTGGATCGCTGAACTTCTGTCACTTTCACAGCACTAGCCACCCCCCGTTACTCCAACTAATGCACCCATCACCTCACACAGGCTCTCAAGAACTAGATTGATAAAAGCTAGCAAATAAGAACGGGGTACATAAGATACATCTACTCAAATAACTCAAGAGAAACAATTGCAATCTCAGATTCAATAACTCATAGAAAAGATCCACCACATAGGAATTACAACGGTGCCCATAATCATGTGAGGCAGCTCATACGGATCTAATTAGTGAAGCACATAGAGAGAGATACAAGTGCTACTTCCACAAACCCATAGCCCTGGGGTGGAGTACTCCCTCTTCATGGAGATGTCGATGGAGATGACGTTGGAGGGGTAGGAGATCACACCGGCGGCGCCCCGCAGGAGTTTCCCCCTCCAATCTGGAACTTCTGGTCTCTGTTTTAGTGTTTCGGCGGCGCTCTCCTCCGTAAGGGTACGGGGGACCCTTTTTATAGTCGGTTTTAGGTCAAGACGGAGTCGGTAAGTCGAAGATGGAAGGAATTGGGGCCACAGGGGCCAAAATGAGGCCTCTCACGCGGCCAAGGAATCTGGCCGCGTGGAGGGTCCTCTTTTGGGCCTCCTTGCCCAATTCTCGTGGATCCTTCTCCCGCAAGTCTTCTCCTTCCAAGAAAATGACCCCCGCAGATTTTCAGGTGATTTCCCGGAAGTTTTCCCCTTGAAACGTCAAAAATATAGAAAACGGGGTTTCTGACAGGCAGGGTTAATTCCATAAAAGTTGGGGAATTTGTAATTTAACCCCAAAATACTATAAAACATTGAATTATACCCTTATATGATGCAATATGTAATAGAAAACCATGTGAAAATATACAAAATTCATCTATGCATTTTACATGCATCAATTATTCATCGGAGAGGTGTCTCGATCATGTCTGTATTATTCGCGAACTGTAGGGTGACACATTTAAGGTTCAATGACGCATTTGAGAGGATACGGAATATCGGAGAAAAGTCTGGACAGCACCGAAATCGGTTCAGGTAAATTTGAAATAGTTCAAGGGGGTTTTCATCGAATGGTTGTTAATAGAATTAAAAAATGGTTCGAGGTGCTATATGAAAATGTCTGTTAATAGAATTAACAAATTCTGAAATAAAGAAATAAAAATGTTTTATTTATTTATTAAAGAAAAAACTTTGGGATTTTTGAGTGGAGTTTAAGTGGAGGATGAGTGGGTGTGAGTGGAGAGTCCACTCACACGAAGAGGGAAGAGGTGGGGGCACCACAATGGGCTGGCCGCACCCCCCTTGGGCTGCCTCCCCCTCCCCTATAAAAGGAGGGTGAGAGCTCTCCCTCCTCCACACACTTGGTGTCATCTCCACCTCCGTCCTCCCGCTGCTCCACCTCATGTTCATGCGCTTGGCGAAGACCTGAACGAAGTTTTCTTCACCACCACCACGTCGTCGTGCTGCTGGAGTTATGAGGGATCCTCTACTTCTGCTGCCGCGCTGGATCGAGGTAACAGAGGTCATCAGCAAGCCGTACGTGTGACCGATCACGGAGGCACCGCCTGATTGCGGTGCACATCTTCTCGCTCTCGGGATTGGTGTGAGTACGACTATGCCAACAACGATATTCGATCTCGTAACACTTAGAGTCTTCGAGGGTATGTTTTCTTAAGACTCTCTTTCTCCCCGTTGCACTTCATCTCCTAGATTAGATCTTGGCCCTTCGGGTATCTCTCGCGTAGGAAATTTTTTGTTTTCTATGCAACGATCCCTTCAAGTTTGTGGATGCCAATGAATACTACAATTTGTGCAAATTCACTTTTATTGGTTGCTCATGATAAAATAAGTTCAAGTTAATTCAAATTTACTACGTGAAATCCCACTCAAAAACAACATCCCTCTAGTCATTTTAGTGATTACACAAACCAAATTCACTACACCAAAACCGATCATCACATGAGATGATGTAGCTGCAAAGGCGAACATCTAGATGTTCATCATATCATCCATATGACTCATGCTTTACCTTTCGGTTGCGTGTTCCGAGGCCATGTATGTACATGCTAGGCTCGCCAAGTAGAACCATAGTATTGCGTGTATTCCGAGGCCATGTCTGTACATGCTAGGCTCATCAGCACCCGTTCTATGCGAACGTTGAGTCTGTCACACCCGATCATCACGTGGTGTCTCGAAACGACGAACTTTCTTAATGGTGCATACTAAGGAAGAACACATTATTATCTTGATATTAAGTGAGAGGGATCATCTTATAATTCTACCATCACGATCTAAGCAAAATAAGATGCATAAAAGGATTAACATCACATGCATGGATAATGTGATATGATATGGTCCTTATTTCACTTGATCTCCATGTTGTGCATCATGGTATGATCTCCATCATTCCACCGACGTGGCACCAAGATCCATGGCACCTCCATCTTGATTGTCCATCAAAATTACAACATATCACATGGATATGATATACAACACACAAGCAATAAATAATAAGACGCCCATATGGCTCCTGCCGATATGTCAATAATTTACAAAAGATATCATCTCATACATCAAATTTGTAACATTGACCATATCACATCACATGCCCTACAAAAACAAGTTAGACGTTTCTAATTTATTTTTGCATATTTTACGTGGCTTGGGCTTTCGAGGATAGAACCGTTCATACCTACGAATATGAACCACAACGTTGATAAACATATTTTTAACAACCCTTCATAGATTAGATCTTGACTATAGTAGGAGAAACGGACACCACCTTAGCCACAAGTGAGACAGGTCTCACGTACAAAGTACACGTAAAGTTTGTCTAGGGCAGCTTCATCCTACAATGCCACTGAGATCATAAAATACTCAATGAGGAAATAACATGATCATCAACGCCAGATACACTTGTGTGTTCTACCCGTACAAATCATCTACGCATAGATCCGGCTCTGATACCACTGAAGAGTTTGTTGCATAGAAAACCAAAAATTTCCTACGCGAGAGATACCCGAAGGGCCAAGATCTAATCAAGGAGATGAAAGCAACGGACATAGAAAGTCTTAAGGAGAACATACCCTCGAAGACACAAAGCTTTACGAGATCGAATCTCGTTGGTGATGTAGTCGAACTCACATCGATCTCAAGATCGCGAAGATGAGCGCTGCAATCCGGCAGTGCTTCCGCACTCGGTCACACGTACAGCTCGATGACGACCTCCGTTCCCTCGATCCAGTGGGGCAGCGGAAGTAGAGGATCCCTCGGAATTCCAGCAGCACGACGGCGTGGTGTGGTGGAGAAAACTTTGTTGAGATCTTCGCCAAGGCATGAACATGAGGTGGATCAGCGGGAGGAGGAAGGTGATGATGACACCAAGTGTGTGGGGAGAGGGAGGTCCAACCCCTCTTTATATAGGAGGGGGAGGCAGCCACAAAATTTTGGTGCCTCCACCTCTCCCCTCATCATGTGGGCGGAGTCTCCACTCAACCCACTCATTCTCTCATCAATTCCAACTCAAAATTCCAAGGGTTTTCTTTAATAAATAAATAAAACAATTTCATTTCTTTATTTTAATATTCGTTAATACTATTAACAAACATTAACACTTACCCCCTTGAACTATTTGTTAATCAAACATTAACATATACAACCTTAAACTATTTCAATATTTCCTCGAAACAATTCCGGTGACTATTTCAATATTCCACGAAACAATTTTGGTGTTGTCCAAACTTTTCTCCGATATTCCGTATCCACTCAATCTCGTCATCAAACCTTAAGTGTGTTACCCTACGGTTCGTGAATAATGTAGACATGATCGAGACACCTCTCCAATCAATAGTCAACAGTAGGACCTGGAGATCCGTAATGACTCCTACACATTCAACAATGAATCTAATGATCATGTGAACCATAAATGTCGTAACCAATTCTCTTTGTCTCGCGATATTTTACTTTTCCGAGATCCGATCATTGGTATCAACCATACCTAGTTCAATCTTGTTACCGACAAATACACTTTTACTCGTTCCGTCATATGACATCCTTGTGACCTTGTCACGTGCTTGCAAGCGGTGTCGATGTGATATCACCGAGAGGGCCCAGAGTATATCTCTCCGTCATTTGGATGAAAAATCCCACTCTTGATCCATGAGCCTTAACTAATACTTTCCAAATACCCAACGACACCTTTATAGTTACCCTGTTACGGAGTGACGTTTGATGACATCAAAGCACTCTTCCGGTGTTAGTGATTGACATGTTCCCATGGTATAATTATTTGAGTTACTTCGTATGTTTGATATAACAATGTAAACTTAATGAATTTATCGCATTGATATATTCACTTTGGGTGTATGTTCATCACATCATTCTGCCAATGATATGACCTTGTTATTAACAATAGCCAATGTTCATGATCAGGAAACCTTGATCATCAGTTAATCAACGAGCTAGTCAAACGAGAGGCATTACTATGAACTATTGTTTGTTTATTAGACGCACATGTATCAACATTTACGGTTAATACAATTCTAGCATGAGAAATAATCATTTATCATAAACAAGGAATAAGATAATAACCACTTTATTATTGCCTCTCGGGCATATTCCTTTCACTACTATCAACGTCTCGCCTTTGGGAGGTACCCGAATAGACGGTTGCATGGGACACACCAATGACAAGCGGCTACAACGAATAGGGTGGAGGAGCCACCGGGTGTCTTGTTGTGAAGGTCAACAAGGCCCATTCCCAGGGGGAAGGCGACCTCCAGGTCTGGGAGCTTGCCGGGGGTCGGTGGTCCCCCATCCAGACTCACTTCCGGGGAACATGTTAGGATTATGCCCAGGGGAGACAGAGCAATCCTTTAAACCTCATCATTAATGGGCGAGGCGGCGTGTGGCACTTCACTTGGCAGATAGGGGCATGCACATGGACGGCGGTTGCCGTACCGCCCCCACGCGTCCCTGTAGCGGTATAACAAAGGACACGTGTGGGCCTCGCAACGGGAAAACCGTAGCGACCCCTTGAGATAAAAGGAGTCCCTTTCCTAGAAGAAGGAGGGATAGAGAGAGGGGGATAGAGAGAAGTCGAGGGGTTCAGAACACTAAGGAGAGAGAAAAGGACTAGAAGGAGAAGAGGAGAGGATGAAATGAACGAGTGACCCTCGGGAGCCGAGCCTTTCCGGGGGAAGAGTCGATTCCACCTTCGTTGTAACCCACACACCCACCATAATTCCAGATCGGACATGCAGGACGTAGGGACCCATCTCGCGATGTCCTGAACCTCGGTAAAAAATGTGTCTGTGTGCCGTGTGTCGTTCTTCCTCTCTTCGTCATCATAAATCCGGTGATGCAGGAATATCCCACGCCCATCTTCTTAACAAATCGGGGAGTGGATGTCGGTCTCTCCCGATGTCCATATTTTGACACACGACAATGGCACTTCACCTTTATGGGTCTAGGGGAATGCATTATATAATGTTTTTCTTGTGGAGGGTTGCCAGAGTGACCAAAATCTAAACCCCAGTTTGCAAGTTTCTTACATAAGAGAGTGTAGGATAACTAGAGTTTATTGCTATGGTTTGATTTATTTCTTAATTACTTTTTTGTAGTTGCGGATGCTTGCAATTAGTGTAAACGTAAGTGTGCAATTGTTTTGGATAGGAAGATGCACTAGAACAGGTCTACCCACACAACACTTACCAAAATGATGAAGATTAATCAATGGCATGTGATAAAAGTAACTTGAAAAATCCTCTCGTGTGTCCTTGGGAATGTTTTAGTCATCATAAGAAACACCACTGGCTTGTCCTTTGTGTTGAAAAGGATTGGTCCAGTTTCTGAACTTATATACACTTGCTTTTATTTGCTTGTTTCTACTTTATCTATTACAACAAAATCCGCTACAAACTGAACTTGTAGAATTTAAAGTGAAACCTTGCTCAAAACCACTTGTCAACATATTTTCCTCCTCATTAGTTTCTACATTCTTAATTATCAAAAGGACTATCATAGATCCCTTGTACTTGTGGGTCATTGATACATTGCAAACGTATCTATAATTTTTGATGCTCCATGCTTGTTTTCTACCCAATACCTTTTGTTTTCCACATGTTCTATTCTGTTTTCCTTCGTTTTCTGAATGCTTTCATAGACTAACCTATTAACAAGATGCCCCAGGAGAGTTGATGTTTTGTGTTGTTTTTCTATTTCAATTTTTTTTAAGGAAATATTCTCGGAAAGGGCTGAAAATCCACGGAGATTATTTTTTACCCAAAACAAAGACGGAGTCCAAAGGACAAACAGAGGGTAGCCAGGGGCCCCCAGGAGGGCACCAGGCGCAGCCCCCCTAGGCCGCTCCTGGTGGGCCTTGGCCACCGCCTCTCATCCCCCCTTCGACTATAAATTTCCTTTCACCCTAAAAACATCGGGGACGGAGTTATTTTCCATCAAACATATAGAGCGGCGCCATCACCTCAAAAGTCCAATCTGGGCATCTGGAGTCCTGCTCCGGCACTCTGTTGGAGAGGGGGATCATCACCGGAGGCCTCTATGTCGCCATGATCGTCTCCGGACAGATGCGTGAGTAGTTCATCTCGGGACTACCGGTCCATAGCAGTAGCTAGATGGTTGTTATCTCCCCTATGCCTCCATGTTTAGAGTCTCGTGAGCTACCTCACATGATTGAGACCACTATTATATAGTTGTGCATGTTGTGTTTGCTGGGATCCGATGAACCATGAGATTATGATTATTTTTCATGTTAATCTGAGATGCGTCACTTATATTTGTTGAGAGTTTTAATCTGGTCTTGCAATGCTCTCTGGTGTTTCTTATTACGTTGGCCACATAGTTGTTTTCACCTCCAAGAGAGGGTTTATATGCTAGATAGTGGGTTCATGCCTCCTTGTTGTCTGCGCTCGAGTGACAGAAATGTGCGGGGGGAGGATGTGTGTTGATGCCACTGGGAAGAAAATAGTGTTGCTCTTCTCTACGGATGGGAACCACTGCTTACATTATGTATTGATCTTGATGCATTTGTCTGTTGCACACATAGCAATCACTTTATTGCTGCAACTTAATACCAAGGGATTTGCTGGATAGATTTCTTTAGGTGGATATTTAGATATGGATGCATGCTGGATAGCGGTCCATAAGCCTTGACGTAATTCCTACAATGTTAGAACCCGTGAACTTTATCTCGTCATAATAGTATTATTATACGTTCATGATTTGTCAATTGCCGATTTGTAATTTGTTCACCCAGCATGTTTGTTTTCTTTGGAGAGACACCACTAATGAACTTATGGTCCCTGGTCCTATTTTCCTCATAGTGCAAACCTTCTTTTAAGCACTTTTATAATTGTTTCCTCGATTTTCTATTTTTACTTTAATTTTTTTCCAAGACTCTATACGTTTAATTTTCCTGTTTTCAACAAGACCGGAAGATTGACAACCTCTCAGAAAGTTCACGCAAGAGAGATTTTGTGTTTGTGTGCAGGTTCCACGCCTCGTTAATGGCACTTTTTCTGGCGCTGTTGATTAAGCAACCTTCTTTAAGGCTACAAAGTCCTACTGTTTCGATAACTCTGGTTCATTACTAGGGGAAAACTTACTCTAGACTGCCTCATACCTTCTGCTTGGGGTCTCCCAATGAGCGTGTGATCACGTCCTCATCAAGTACTTTTTCTAGCGCCATTGCCGGGGACTTCTAGCTTGCTGCAAGGGGAGTCTCACACTTCCACTCTTTTTCTTTTTTTTTGTTATTTCTTAGTTTACTTTTGTTTAGTCTTATTTTCTCTTTATCAAAAACCCAAAAAAATAGTTCTCTAGTTTCTAGTATTTTGTTTGCCTTGTTATTTAGTTTCCGTCTTTGTGCTAGTTTTTGTTGCTGTTTTGCTAAGATTTCTTCTCCTAAGTTTTCTATGAAAGTTCTGAAAGTAGGAAGTGGATTTATTATAGAGAAAACCAATATTGAAGAATTCTTTAACCATGTTATTGGGCTTCGTCATTTTAATGATAAATCTATAGTTAAACTTGCCCATAACTATGAGACGTCTGCTGCCACTTTGGTTACCGTGATAGAAGCTAGGTTTTTTTTAACCTTAATCCAATTATAAAAAAAAGTTTCTCAAACTTGATAGCATGGAACCAGGAAATGAAAGAGATTTTGTGTTGAATGCTTTACTCTTAGAATTTAATGACACTGTTGTAGAAGATAGAAAAGTTTTTGCTCGTTATACGATGTTGGGTTATAGTCTCGCTATCAATCATACTTTGAGAACTTTAGATAATGATAGAATGAAATATGAGGGAAGAACTAAATGTGCAAAAGAAATTAATATCTCTATACCATTCAAACTTTTTGCAATGTCTGACGCTTTAGAGGAGAATTTTGGTTGGGTTGTTCCGGAGAATCTCTTTGATGAAAATAGTAAAACTAAAATAAAAGAGAGAGGAGATTCTGAACCTTGTGTATGGAAAATTCAATGTCTCTATGATGAGTTCGAGCTCCTCAAATTGAATGATAATACTTTATTCGTTCTTCAGGCCTAGCTAAAAGGCGTTAAAGAAAAGCGCTTGTGGGAGGTAACCCAGTTTTGTTTTTCTTCGTTATCCTATTGTTTTCTTCTATTTTTGTGTGTCTTGGAAGTTGTTACCTCTGTAGCAACAGCTCCCTATACTTTTTATTTTGTCTTTGTTCCAAGAGTAACCTCTAATTTAGAGGTAGTTTGATTTGGGGAAGTTCCTGTTCTGAAACAGATTTCTGGGCTGTTACCATATCTCTCAGCCAAACATCATATTGATGTGAAAACAAATAGACACATTCCCGGGATTGTTATCTAACTTTTGTTAATTTCCCACTTTTTTATTTGAGCCACATAATATTTTTGAAAAAAATCGTCTTTACCAACTGGTCTGTTTTTACATATTTCTGCCAATATTTGCATTTGTGTCGTAATCTCTTTCTTTTGGTGTTCTTTTGAGAGGGAGAGATTTAAAAGAATTTGTGATGGAAGATAATGTTTTAATTGAAGTTTGAGACTTGTGTTGGAACTGAACCAAGTGATTTTTTTTTTCATTACACTAACATTGCTAATGAAGATCGTGGAGAAGTTTTAGATGGAGGAAGTTTTCAAGTGTAGGGAGAGAAGAATGATGTGATGAGACGAAGGATGGACAAAAGCTCAATATTGGGGATGGCCATGTCACCCCAATACATATTCAAGAAGTACAAGCGTCAAATCTTGGGGATGCCCAAGCCATCCCCTTCTTCATCAACAAAAATATCATGTTTCTTTCAAAACACTATATTTTTATTATTTCACATGATATGTGTTATTCTTGGAGCGTCTTTTTATTTTTATTTCAGTTTCTTTTGTTTTCTTTGATTTAGCTTTTGTTTGGATCCTAGAACTTTTATTTTTGGAGAGATACGTGATACGTCCAAAACGTATCTCCTTTTCTAAACACTTCTTATTGTTTTCCTCTAAACTTGTGAGTTTTGGATACCACTAACACGGACTAACGCTATTTTTACCAGAATTGCCTTGGTGTCTTGTTTTTGTGCAGAAAAATCAACTTTCGGGAAATTGCCCAGAAAAGATCCCTTTGGTCCTAAAACACTAGAAGGACCCGAGCCAGAAGGGGGCCACACCACCCCTTGGCGTGCCCCCCTTGGCCGCGCCGCCATGTGGTGTGGGCCACCCCTGCACCCCTTCGGACTCCCCTTTCGACTACTTATGCCCCGTAACCTAAAAACCGAGGGGGGGATCATCATATTCCATAGAAACACAACAGAGCGCCACCGCCACCTCGAAACTCGATTCGAGGATCAGAAGTTCCTATTCTGGAGCCCTGCTGGGACGGAAATTCGAAGCAAATCATCGCCATCGACACCGCCACCTCTTCTCCATCAACCATCCATGATTCCCCCGTCCCATGTGTGAGTAAAGACCGTTCTAGGCTGATAGGGATGGAAGGGATTGGATGAGATTGATCATGTAATAATGCCAGATTATTAGGGCATATTGCCTAGTATCCATTGTTAGTGTTTTCTACCGTTGTTGCAACTTGTTATGCTTCATGCTTGTCACTAGGGCCCGAGTTCCATGATCTCAGATCTGAACATATTATTGTTTCATGAGTATAATTATGTTTCTTGATAATATCTGCAAGTTGTTTACACATGTCATTGTCTGGAACCTGAGGCCCCAAAGTGGCAGAAATTGGGACAACTGGAGGGGATGGTTGTGATGTGAGGATCATTTGTGCTCACGGAGTGTTAATTCTTTGCTCTGGTGCATTATTAAAAGGAGCACCTTAATTACCAGTAGTTTCCCTAGAGGCCCCGCTGCCACGGGCTGGTAGGACAAAAGATGTTGTGCAAGTTTCTCATTGCGAGCATGTATGACTATATTGGAACACATGCCTATGGTTTGCCTAGATGTTTTATGCTTTATTATTATTATATTCAATGCCCATGTTTATATTATTACATGACCTATGTTATCCATGCAACGTCCGTCCATCCATTACCCTCTATGCCTACGGTACTTCCCATCCCGCTGTTTTCCGTGATTTCTACTGCTGTTACTATTTTACTACATCTGCTATAAAACTGTTACCACTGATAAATTGTTGCGAGCAAGTCTACTTTGAGGTCCAGCTGAATTGTCAACTCAGTTGTTAAGGGTAATAAATATTCTTTCGCTCCCCTTGTGTCGAATCAAGAAATTTGGGTTTTACTTCCCTCGAAGACTGTTGCAATCCCCTATACCTGTGGGTCATCAAGACTATTTTCTGGCGCCGTTGCCGGGGAGCATAGATTTATTTATTTGCTCACTTGATCGTGATATTTTTTTCTGAAAGACTTTCATCATGGGCAAGACTCGTGATGGAAAAATTTCCTATATTACCATCCACTACAAGAAGAGGTACAACTCTGAACACCTCTGTTGCACTTGATTCACCGTCTGTTATGAGTAAGCTTCTTACTCCACCACATGCTACACGTACTGTTACTTCTGTTGATTCTAAAAATTCTTCTGATACTTTTTATGATGCTTCTACTGTTCTTGATGATACCGGTTCTCTAGGTCCTTTCCTAGATGCTACAATTGCTAAATCCAAACAAATTGAAAATGCTGAAATTTTTGTTGAAAATATTGGTACACCTGTGTATTGATGTTCTTGATGAAACCTATATTGAACTTAATGATGACTTTATTGAAGAAGCTAATGTTACTACTGGTGCAAGTATTCTTAAGAGTCTTCTTGCAAGACATGTTGTGAAATATAAATCTTCTCTTGATGCTAAGTTTGCCACATCTCCCATACACATTATAGACAAGGATTATGATTTCTCTTTAGATTTATCTTACATATCTATTGTTGAGAAGGAAACTTTTTGTGGAACTGAAAGTAAAAGTGCTATGGAACACATGAATGAACTTTCGTCTTTGAGTAGTTTATTTCCTGATGATACCAAGTTGCGTACTTATTTTGTTACCAAGATCTTCCTTTTCTCATTGAAAGATGAAGCTAAAATTTGGTTTAACAATCTGTCACCTAGATCTATTACTGATTCTATGGGTTTGGTTAATGTTTTCTTTCAAAAATATTTTCCTGCTAGTGCCCAACATGCTGCTGTGTAGGACATCTTTAACTTTGAGCAAATTGAAGGAGAAAAATTGCCTGAATCTTGGACAATGTTTTGTTCTTTAATAGGAGCTAGCCCTGGATATCTATTACCTAAAAATGAGCTCCTAGATATATTTTATAATGGACTAACTATTGAATCTAGGACATACCTGGATAGTTGTGCTGGTTGTGTTTTCAGGAAAATGACTACAGAAGAAGCTGAGGGTTTAATGGCTAAAATAGCCAAAAGTAATGATGATTGGAATATACCCGAGCCTACACCAACACCAGAGCCAACACCAATACCAACACCCAAGAAGAGAAGGATGATTGAATTAAATGATGAAGTGATGAAGGAAGCCAAGAAGAGAGGGGTATTAAATCTGAAGATGTGAAGAATTTACCTCCTATAGAAGAATTATGTAAGCCTTTTCCTCATCCATCAACTGTTGAGGTACACTCTCTCCAATACTTTGATAATAGAGATATTCACTATTCTAAACAACCTGATCAATGCTTAGATGAATTTTATTATTATGTTGTTAATAAAGAGAACTTTAATAGGAGAGTGCAAAATCACCTTATGGAAAACTCTAGACCTATTGATAATTTTCATGGTATTATTGAAATGACCTCTAATGATGTTAAAATGCCTGTTAAACATTTTCAAATGGTTCAAACTCAAAGTGATCAACTTACTAAAGTGCAAAAAGACATGCTAGCTAATGCTTCTTGAGATAAACATGTTTGTGAAATAATTACTAGAAGTAATGTTTCTACTCAGGACCCCTTGTATCCTGAAGGACATCCTAAAATAATTGAACAAGATTCTCAACAACCTAAAAACAATAGTTCTCGTTCTAAGAAAAAGGAGAAGAGACATAAAAATGTTGTAGAATCTCCTGAACCTGCTAAAGATCATAATAGTATATATATTTATGATGCTGAAACTAAAAGTGGTAATGATAAAAGTGATGCTTCTGATAAAGAAGAAATTGTAGCTGAACTTGAAAAGCAAACTAAAACTGTAAAGTATACTAAGGAGGTTTTCATTGCTAAGAGACATGGTAATGAAAGAGAGCCTTGGGTACAAAAAGCAATGCCTTTTCCTAATAAGAAACACAAATCAAAGGAAGAAGAACATTATAACAAGTTTTGTGAGTGGATGAAACCTCTGTTTTTGCAAATACCTTTGACTGATGCTATTAAATTGCCTCCTTATTCTAAATATATGAAAGATATTGTCTCTAACAAAAGGAAGATTCCTAATGAGGCAATTTCCACTATGCTTGCTAATTACTCTTTCAATGGCAAGGTTCCAAAGAAGCTCGGAGATCCTAGTATTCCTACTATCCATTGTTCTATTAAAAATAATTATGTTAGAACTGCTTTATGTGACTTGGGAGCTGGAGTTAGTGTTATTCCTTTCTCTCTTTACAAGAGGCTCTCTCTTGAAAAAATGATACACACTGATATATCTTTGCAAATGGCTGATAAATCTACTACTATTCCTGTTGGGATATGTGAGAATGTTCCTGTTCAAGTTGCTACTAATCACTTGATATTAACTGACTTTGTTGTGTTGGAAATGTCTATTATTCTTGGGAGACCTTTGCTTAACACTGCAGGGGCTGTTATTGATTGCAATCAAGGAAAAGTAACTTTTAATGTTAATGATAAAGAGCATATTGTTTATTTTTCCAAGAAGATTGATAGAAGCTATGGTTTAAATTCAATTGAAAATATTGAGACCATCAAGATTGGAGAATTTTATTGTCCCATTCCAATGCCACCAAAACAATATGAAATTATTATGATTGGTACTATGTCTATCAAGGTTGAGGTAACATAATTATTCAGTGATTAGCAAAGTTTTGCTTCATATGAAAATTGTTCTGGTAACAAGACCTGATCACCCTTGTTAACAAAATGATCTTTAATGAAGAGGAAAATGTTTTCACTATGTTTTCACCTTCCCCATTATGTTTTCGCCATGTTTACTTATGTTATCACCTTGCTACTTTAGTACAATCATGTTTTCCATCATCCATATTCATGTTTTCACCCTGATTACTGTGGTTATGCATGTTTTCACCACCCATACTTTTGTCTTCACCATTTCCACCTTTGTTTTCTTTGGATATTTTTCCATTGGAGTGTCATAGAACCTATGTAGTTCTGGTTTTGGTTTTGTTTTCCACCTTTTCACTTTCGTTTTTCTGGTTTTTATTAATTGTTAAAATTCTAGAAATACCTCAAAAATAAAGTTTCTCGAAAAATTCCAGAAAAATTATAATAATTTTTTACGAAAAAATAAGGCAGGGAGCCACCTGGGAGGCCCCAGGGGGACCCACCAGCCAGGCACACCATGGGGTGGCGCGGCCTACCCCCTGGTGACGCCAGCACATGGTGTGGGCCCCCCTGGCCCCCACTAACTCTCTCCCCTGCCAAAGTTCCTTCTCTCACCTCCCAAACTCAACACATTTCCTGGAACCCAAGTTCTTGTTGTTCTTCCTCGAGATTTTTCGATCTCTTTGCTCAGCCCATCATTTGTGATGAAATTTGGTGCATTTTCTCTCCAGTGTGTGACTCCTCCGATTATCCAAGTAGAATTTTGTTTGGTGAAGTATTTCTTGAGTATTTTGGTACTGTAGGTGATATCTTATGTGAGTTTGCATGCTTGATTTGAGTATAAATAATGTAGTTTTGATGCATGTTTATCTCTCCTATAAGTCCCTATGGTAGTTTCCACCTTATAGTTCCTTGAAATCAATTTTTGTGATGATTGTTGAAAAACAATCAGAGATGGATAGCCATATTTTTGGAGAGATATTTAGGTGTGATGCTCCTAGGAGAACAAGTCCCTCACGCTCATCCAATTTAGTGAGACCATCATATAATGAAGACCTTATTGCACCTAATATCGATGATGCAGGAGGTGATGGTATCGCTAATCCCTCTAGCTTTCCTCGTGTTACATTTTTAAGAAGTGCAGGTCTGTTAGATGACTTTTTATGCTTATTGAAAGAGTTGGTTTAACTATCTACATTGAGGATGAAAGTCTTCAGTATGCCGCTCTCACAAAAACTTTTGTTGAGAGTTTTAAATTTCAGAACACCCAATTTGGTCCCATTGTTGCTTTCAAGTTATATAGTTTTTTTCTTTGTACTTGGAGAATATTTTTACCATTGTAGGTATTAATGCTTCCGGGACAGCGTGCAGGATTCAGGATAAACCCGTAGATCTCATGGCGCTCTATCGAGAAATCACAAATGATGATGGCCGCTCATGCGAGCGTCGGAAGATAAGGAACATCCAACTTCCCGCCCTTAGATATTTCACTTACTATCTTGCTACTAGTATCCTTGGTAGGGAGAACACTAGCAACATTTCTAGTTACCACCTTGCTTTCATTGATGCTGCGCTTAACCGTGGCAAGAAGTATAACCTTTGTGCACTTGTTACTCGCCTCCTTGCTGCTAAGGGGCCCATTTTTGGGGGCATTATTGCTACACGCATAGAAAATGCTCTAGATTTTTCTGTTGCTCCTGATGATAAATTAATTTCTCCCTATAGACTCAACCTTGTTGCCATGAAGGCTCATCATTTTATGACTGCTCACTCTACTGCTGATCACTTAGTATATAGAGTTTTATTTATGGATGGAGATGACCGGAAAGTTATTTTGCCGCAGCATGTTTTGTTCAAAGTTGACAGGTCACCATGGTCGCGCTCCAAGGAGGAGATAGACGAGCATATGAGCATGACGGAGTTTTACAGGCAGCAAGAGAGGTGAGACGCGCCTCCCGAGGACAACAACACGCAGTACACGGGCGCGTCCTCGAGCACATATCAGGAGGAGGGTTCCTCCTCGGCATACTACGGGGGCGCCACCTCATGGTCCCCTTGGTGACTGATCTACACTTAGGCCAAAAGCCTAAGCTTGGGGGGAGGTATACCGACATCACACTCATTTATATATCATGCTCGATCGGTTCTTTGTATATCCATGTTTTCGTTTCTTTCATTTGTTTTCATTTTCTTTCGCTTCTTTCGTTTCTCTTTATTTTATTGTTTTGTTCTTGTTTTCCAAAACACAAAAAGACCAAAAATATTTCTGTTGTTTCTCTTTGTTTGCTTCTTTAGTTTTTTTAGTTGGTTTGCTTTCTTTTCTCGTTTTGATTTAGTATTCAAAAATCCAAAAATATTTTGCTTTGTTTGCTTGCTGCTTTCTGTTCTTGTTTTAATTCGAAAACCCAAAAATATTTCTTGTTCTTCTTTGGTTTTGTATATTTGTTGCAGAGTTCACCGGACTTCCGTGTCTCCATTGGAGCTTTATTATCATTCTATATTATTCAATCCACAAGTGAAGAGCAGCAATGACGATTTACGACATTCTAAGTTGTGGTGAGAGGTTGCTATGAATTCTATTTGTTTTATTTTTGTGCATATACTCATCGTGTGAACATGCTTAGTTCGTTCATGTAAGGTGTATGTTATTTAATTGATGCATAGTAGTTCGTGCTCTCACGTGTTAGTTCCAACTTATTAATATAAGATAGCATGTCGTATGAATGTTTGCTTGCATTGTTTTTATTCATAGAAGGGTATGACATTGTGGTATCTCCCTCTGATTGTTTCGCTTGAATTGACTTGGCACATGCTCACGCATGCTATGACTGTAAACAAAAAGTCAATTAAGCCTCGATGATTTATTTTTCCTCATAGTATTTGTATCATTTTATGCCCCTGTTAATTTTGTTTTGTCGCAAGCATGATTATCAAAGTTGTTGCTCTCTTGATTGTCGCTCCCCGTCTATTGCTAGCCTTCACCTGTACTGATTATGAGCTCTACTCGTGTATCCAATTCCAAAAAACCAAAGTTTGCCAAATGTGTCCACCATACCTACCTATTTATGTGGTATTTAATCGTCATTTCTCGTGTGCTACCTTTAAAACCTTCAAAAAATTATTCCTGTTTTATGCCCCTGTTTTAACTCATGGGGACGTAAATAGAGAATATTTATCTCACTTGTTGATTGGATTTCACACCCTGGACTAGTGGCTTCATCCGCTTATCCAAATGAGAGAAGAGCCGGCAGCGGGGTGCCCAGCCCCAAATTAATACAACAATTCTCTTGACTCTTTTTGCCCCTGATTTATCTGTCAAAGCATAATTGTGTAAACAAAAGAGAAAGAGGGATGACCTTCTACCCAGATGCATCCTTCGATGGGAGCCACTCTTGTGAAGTCTAGTTGGCCTGTGATGTACTGTATTGTCTGTTTACCATTCGTTGACGAAAATTCAAAAAACCTATGGAGCTTTATTTGCATGCTAGTAGAAATATTATTAGTATAAACTCTTTGAACACCATTATTGCTAATGCTATGGAAAATTCTAAGCTTGGGGAAGCTGGTTTTGATGAATATGATATTTTTAGTCCCCCAAGTTTTGAGGAGGAAATTTTCATTGATGATACTTTGCCTCCTATATATGATGATTACAATGATGAATAAGTTATTTTTAGTCCACCTACTATTGAGGAGAAAATTAGTTATGATTATAATATGCCTCCTATATTTGATGATTATGGCGACGAGAATAATAATTCTAGCTATTTTGTTGAATTTGCTCCCACTACTATTAATAAGAATGACTATGCTTATGTGGAGAGTATTAACCCTTTTATGCATGTGGCTCGTGATAAGAATATTTTATGTGATAGTTATATTGTTAATTTCATACATGATGCTACTGAAAGTTATTATGAAAGAGGGAAACATAAATTTATGCATCTCAACAATATCTAGGTTTGCCTCTTTATGTTGAAATTTTTGAAGTTGCACTTGTTTTGCCCTCCTATGATACCTTTGTGCTTTATTGACTTGTTCTTATACAAGATTCTTTTTCATAAGAGTTGGGTTAGACTTAATTTTTTTTTTACATTTGCTTCTTGATTCTCTCTTTTTCTTCAATTCATATTTCTCATGTGAGCATCTTCTCAAATTATCATGCCTAACTAAAAGGCTTTAAAGAAAAGCACTTCTTGGGAGATAACCCATGTATTTATTTTTTGTATTATTTTCTTCTATTTTATTTGATTCATGGTGTTTTTTACTTCTATAGCAACTCCTTTGTATCTTTATTTTCTCGCATTTTTTGTGCCAAGTAAAGTTTCTAGCCAAAGTTGGTGTTGGTTTTGGATTTCTGTGGAGGAAATAGATTTTTTTTCTGTCCACTGTAAAAAAATCGTATAAATCACAGAAAGATCAAAATGACATGAAACCTTTTGTGCTTATTCCTCGGCTAATTCTGAAACTTTTTTGATCCCGTTTTTCGATTTGAGCAACGTAAGTGCCCCAAAGAAAATTCGTCTTTACAAACTGTTCTGGTTTTGACAGATTCTGCCTTTTTACTTGCATTCTCTCTTTTACTATGTCAAGTGGATTTCTTTGCTCCACAAAACATCAGTGGCTGTAGCTAATGTTTAAAATTATTAATAATGCTTGTGTCCATGCATAACATGTGAATTTTTTTATCATGCACTAACCCTCTAATGTGAAATACATTGAGTGTGGTGTGAATGAAGTTTTGAAGGGTCAAGAGAAGAGGGTGATATAATGCGATTAAGAAGAGTGCAAGGCCAAAGCTTGGGGATGCCCCCGTGGTTCATCCCAGCAAATTCTAAGAAGACTCAATCGTGTAAGCCTGGGTATGCCCAACGCATCCCCTTCTTTATCAGCAACTTATCAGGTCACTTCTAGTGAAACTATATTTTTATTCGGTCACATCATATGCACTTTGCTTGGAGGGTCTGTTTGGTTTTTGTTTTTTTTTCCTTGCTGGAATAAATATAGTTGCAACCAAGCATTATTGTGTGGGAGAGAGACACGCTCCGCTTTTCATATGAATATTTGCGCGTATTCTTAGTTTTTCTTCTAGCTGATGCAAATCCCTTTTAGCTCCTGTTTTTCATGCATGTCTTATTCAGAGCTATTATTTCTAGTAGAATTATGTTAGTACTCTCTTGTTACATTGCTATATCTCTTGGAGAGTTTTTGTTGTTTGGTGTTTGAAGGAAATAGAAAATGCTACTTGTGGTAGATGGTATAACGAAAAAGCTTGCATATTCTTGTAGATGACTGAACTGTTTCACTTGATTATTTGCTGTTGTTTTGAGATATTAATATGCTTAATGGTAAACTAGATGGTTTAGTGAAGTAAAAAAACAATTAATGGTTAGTCTAAAAGCTTGAAACTGTGCCACACTCAAATAACCAGTTGATAGGATAATTGTATATGACTTCCTTTGCTGATAACAATCGTAATGGCTTTTTGTTACGCGCTACGGTCGGGGTAGCTTACAGTGACTTGTCACTGCCACGGACTCTCTTGGAGTGATTTTCATTATGCCTTGTAAGATCATAATTATAGTTGTAATCTTTTAACTTGTGAGTTCTATGTTACGGTTTCTGGTACTTCCACCATCCATATTTGCTAGCCTCCTCGGTATTGTGCATTGTCCATTCTCACATTGAGAGTTGGTGCAAACTTCGCCAGTGCATCCAAACCCCGTGGGAGAACTTTGTTCTTATACACATAAGCCTAAAATATCTTCCTCAAAACAGCCACCATACCTACCTACCATGGCATTTCCATAGCCATTCCGAGATATATTGCCATACAACATCCATCATCATTATGTTACTTGTCATGCTTCATTGTTATTTTGCATACTGCTACATTGGCAGGAGCATTTAGTTTTATATACATCAGAGATATTTTAGTTTGAGTTACTGATGCATGTAAAATGCATAGATGAATTTTGCATATGTTCACATGGTTTTCTATTACATATTGCATCATATAAGGGTA
Source organism: Alopecurus myosuroides (assembly GCA_028641055.1). Lineage (NCBI taxonomy): Eukaryota > Viridiplantae > Streptophyta > Magnoliopsida > Poales > Poaceae > Alopecurus > Alopecurus myosuroides. Next base: position 291,378,410 of record CM054059.1, read on the forward strand.
TAATTCAATGTTTTATAGTATCTTGGGGTTAAATTACAAAGTCCCCCAACTTTTATGGAATTAACCCTGCCTGTCAGAAACCCCGTTTTCTATATTTTTGACGTTTCAAGGGGCAAACTTCCGCGAAATCACCTGAAAATCTGCGGGGGTCATTTTCTTGGAAGGAGAAGACTTGCAGGCGAAGGATCCACGAGAATTGGGCAAGGAGGCCCAAAAGAGGACCCTCCACGTGGCCAGATTCCTTGGCCGCGTGAGAGGCCCCCTTTTGGCCCCTGTGGCCCCAATTCCTTCCATCTTCGACTTACCGACTCTGTCTTGACCTAAAACCGACTATAAAAAGGGTCTCCCATACCCTTACGGAGCAGGGCGCCGCCGAAACACCGAAACAGAGACCAGAAGTTCCAGATTGGAGGGGGAAAACTCCGGCGGGGCGCCGCCGGTGTGATCTCCTACCCCTCCAACGTCATCTCCATCGACATCTCCATGAAGAGGGAGTAGTCCACCCCAGGGCTATGGGTTTGTGGAAGTAGCACTTGTATCTCTCTCTATGTGCTTCACTAATTAGATCCGTATGAGCTGCCTCACATGATTACGGGCACCGTTGTAATTCCTATGTGGTGGATCTTTTCTATGAGTTATTGAATCTGAGATTGCAATTGTTTCTCTTGAGTTATTTGAGTAGATGTATCTTATGTACCATGTTCTTATTTGCTAGCTTTGATCAATCTAGTTCTTGAGAGCGTGTGTGGGGTGATGGGTGCATTAGTTGGAGTAACGGGGGGGTGGCTAGTGTTGTGAAAGTGACAGAAGTTCAGCGATCCACTTAGGTTTTGTTAAACCTTTCTTAGTTACCTCACTAGGGATACAAAGGAGTACCTTGTTACCGGGGATTTGAAGTGACACTAATCAATCTCCATGACTAGATCTAGCAAGTTCTTACTTCAACTTCATGTCACATTGCTTAAAACTATACTCTGGTTTTTCCTTAATTATCGAGGTGTTATGATTTATTTCGCATCTTGGTGGAGTATAAGAGGGATCAATATGACTGTAGAGATCTCTATGCTAGGACGTGATGCCCATATGAAAGTACTCAATGTTAAACATGTTATTGTAATCTCACATCTAATTCTTTATGTCCGTCGTCTACTACTTTATTTGAGAGAATGCAAGTGTGGAACCATGAACCCCGGTCCTATTTTAAATATAAGAAAACACTCTAGTTACTTTGCTGCAATTTACTTTACTTGCACTTTACTTTACTTGCATCTCCAATTCGAATTTACATTATCTCCATCACCACTTGCATCACAAAAATACAAAAACAATCCATTGCATATTTATTTTCTCATTTGCATTTAGTAGTAGATTTAATTATTGCACATTTACTTTCAGTTTTGCATTGCAATCTAGAAGTCTCACACCTTGTGCTTGACAACCACTTGGTGAGTTTGAGGGCACAAAATTCTCTACTTGTTTGCAGGATCCTGGAGGAAGCTTGGAAGACAACTGCTGAAATACTGGCTCCCCAAGAGTTCTATATAAACCCTCGAGTCACCCTCGTGGGGAAGAAGGCTTGCCACTAGCTGCACCCTCTGCACTTGGAGTCTCAACCTAGCCATCAAGCGTTTTTCTGGCGCCGTTGCCGGGGAGCCATAGGTGAAGGAGGTTTCCAAGGGAGCTCACAAGAAGTCTTCATCACCAACAAGGTGTGCAAACACCTAAGCTTGGGGAGGTTGCACCTACGTGAGTACCGTCCTTTCTATCTCCACCTTCTTTTGAAGTAGATTGTTTTGTTTCTTGTCTTGTTTTTGTTTTTGTTCTTGTTTTTGTTTTGTCTTGCATATTTTATTTTAGTTTGCATTTTAGTTTTGCATTTAGTTATCTAGTTTATTTTAGTATTTCGAATTTTCCTAGTTACTTTACTTTTGTTTTGCATAAAAAATTAAAAACTACATGTCTAGAAATATACTTGATTCTGCTGCTGGAGGTGCCTTTATGAGTAAAACTGTAGGAGAGGCTAAGAGCATATTAGAAAGCATATTGCAAAATTATAGTCAATGGAATACTGAAAGAGCACCCAATCCCCCTAAGAAAATAAACTCAATTGAAGAAACCAATGATTTGTCTTCTAAAATGGACACTATTCTTGCTTTTATTAATAAACAAAATATGGAGACTGTGCCTTTGCAGGAGCTAGTTGGTAGTAATTCTAAAAGTGTGGATGTTAATTTTGTTAGGAATTATGGTAGCAATGGTTTTGGTAATGCTTACAATTCATATAGTAAACCTCCTTATGTGCCAAATAAACCTTTTGTTTCATATCCTAATGCTAATGAAAATAAGTGGAAGCCTTCTAGTGAAATTTCTGAATCTAATAAATTGCTTATGGAACAAGTTGCTAGTCAAAATGCTATGATACATGAGTTAAATAAGTCTATTGCATCCATTAGTAGTGATATTAAAGGATTGAAACTTCAATCTTCGAATTTAGATAAAGCATTGTCAAAATTAGCTGATAATCAAGCAACTCTATTAAGCATGTCAGCAGGAAAGCCACAAGCACAACCTATTATAGGAATGAATTCTATTACTATTGCTGCTCCTATTATTGAAAATATTGATCATATTGCTGAGAATACAAGTGAGCATGTCCCTACTAGCTTAGAAGAAACTTTGAATGAAATAGTGAAGTACCCTGAATATTTACTTCCATATATGTCTTATTGTAACATCCCAAGTATGAAAAAACACCTTTAGAATGTTTTCTTTTTGTTAATTTATGTTTTGCATCATGTCATCATAAGCTTTGCATTTGTTTTCCATTTGTTTTCCCTTGTTTTTCCATTTGAATTTCAAACCAAATTTCAAATCCTTGTTTCATACTTGTTCTGTTACATTTTTTCAAATGAAAATTACAAATCAAAACATCATTTGTTTCCATTAAACTTGAGAGATCAAACCATTAACTTGCTTAAGTTTAAATACTTCAATTAATACCAAAATTGCTCAAATTCATTTGAATTTTCAAGCAGCAACCAAACTTTAAATTTTTGGAAAACAAAAATGGCACAGTGGGACTTTTGTAAATAACAACCTATAAAAAATTATTCTAAATTTTTTCAACCCCCAAAAGCTATTCTTTTATTCCCTTTTCCTTTTCTGCAAAAAAAAAACAGAATCAGAAAACAGAAAAAAAAACAGAGAGAGAAGGGGGCAGGCCAGCCCAACAGCCAGCCCCAGGCCCAGCCCCCCACGGCCTGCTTACCCTTTCGTCCACCTCTGTACGGCAGGGCATCGGCAATGCCCACGTCGACAGAGAGTGGATGGGACGGCCAGCAGCGCCTCCCCCTCCTCCTTTTAACCATGCCCGAGGGCTCCCCCTCCTGCCCTAAACCTCCTCCTCCCTTCTCTCCCACACCGCCGCCGTTTCCCTTCCTCCACCTTCCTCTGTTCTCTCTGCTTCTGAAACACCGCCACCGCAGCAGGGCCTGAGAGCTCCCGGATCGCCGCCGTCGTCCACCTCTCTATCGCCGGCCACCTCCCCGCACCGAGCACGATCACCTCCTCCTCCTTCCGCCCCGTGGTGAGCATCACCTCCTTCCCCTCTCTCTTCCCTCTGCCCGTTGCGCACGTGCCACCGCATCCACCCACGAGCACACACGCATCCACGCAGCAGCACAGCGAGCGGATCGTCGCCGGCGTCCACCGTCCGCCGCTGTCAACAAGTTCAGAAACTGGACTTTTTCAGTTTAGTTAACAGTCTGAATCTGAACCTCATACCCTCGCGCGCATCCCTTCTGTCACGAAATGCTCATCAGCCCAGCTGGCCAGCGCGCTGCGCACACGCACACGAGGGCGTGGGTTCGAATCCCCCCCTCGCGGATTAAAAACCCAAGTTTTTGCAACGCGCGCGCGCGCTGACAGGTGGGACCCCCTGTCAGCGACCACACACGCCACGCGAGCGCCAACGTGGCCAAGGCCCCCCTTGTCAGTGGCCTAGGCTAGGTCACTGCGAGGTGATTTTCTTTTTCTGGCTTTTTCTTTTACCACGAAGTCCCTCTTTAATTACAATTTAGTCCATGTTATTCAAACTAACATAAATCCCTCATTTCAAATCCAAACTTAATAAATAAAATATGTTTTCTGTACCAAATTTAATTCTCTACATGTTTAAATCATTTGTTTACTGTTTTGAACATTTCAAATGTTTTCAAAAATTCAAATTCAAACAACTATTTCAAATTTGGTCAAATTCATAACTAATTCAAATTTAATTCAGATGTCACATATAAAATATGTTTTCCATGCAAATTTGAACAAGCTTTCCAAATATAAACTTTGTTTCCTGTTTTGAATAATTAAAATTGGTTAAATAATTTAAACCTTGTTTAAATCATTTAAAATTGCTAAATTCATAACTTGGTCAAATTAAATTCTTTTTGAACATATAAAATATGTTTTTCAAACTAGAAAAATATGATCTTTTCAAATATGAATTGTATTTAATGTTTTGAACAAATAAAAATTCAAATAATTTCATACTTGAATTAAATTCATTTAAATCTTGTGTAAACTTGTTTAATTCATAATTAACTCATTTTAAATCCATTTTCAACAAATGAAACATGTATTCCACCTAAAATTTTGCGTTCTTTGCAAATATGAATTTTTGTTATCTATTTTAAACAGCTAAAATTGGTGAAAACAACAAATGCTTGTGTAACTCATTTAAGGAGCCAATTTTTATAACTTAATAAATAAAATTCCAAACTTGGTAAACAAAATATCAAATTGAAGCTATTGTTGTTTTCTCATTGTTTTCCTCATCCATGCATCATTCTAATCAACTTTCACATGATGGTTATTTGTAGATCATTTAATCCAACCTTAATTCATGGGCTTTCCATATGCAATCCAAATTGCATATGGGTCCATTTAATTATGTTACCATGTCAACTAGCTTATATTTGATGCATCAATTAAATTGTCATGCATCATCCCCTGATTGTGCATTATGCCATGTTATTGATTGTTTGTCTCTCTGCGTTGTTTGTTTGCTTCTTCCCGAATAGACGACGACGTTGAGACAGACGAGGTTTACGACACTACTTCTGAGGAGTTAGCCCAGTACCAGGCTACTGAGTTTGCAGGCAAGTATTCACTCACCTGAACAATTGTGTCCTTTCCACACTGGATATCGATACTTTCCGTTGTCTATCTTGCTAGCCTTAAGATTCGTTGCTTGTGTTCCGATCCTATCACATGTTATCCTGTAACCCTGATATAGCCTATCCTCCACACCTATAACCCTGTTGCTTGTTGCCTGTGTCTTACTACCATGCTTAGGGTTGTTTATGCTCGAGTCTGCTGTCCGTTATTTCTGTTACTATATTTATTATGTTCTGGGGCTCGATGTTAAACAACAACCTGTTAATGTTTGAGGTAATGCTAATTTGATGATAAGGCACCGGCAGGAGGCCGGGTATGGTTTTGAGGCCTGCTAGTGTCGACCTTAATTAGGAAAAGGTTCTTGTCCTCTAGATCCATGATGAGCGCGCTAACCGCATGTGGGAAGCGTGTATGGGCGCCCCCCTCAACTTTGATTCGATTCGCATCTCGTCCAAATCGCCTCATTTAGTTCGGGTTTTCCATTTGCCGCATGCATATGCAGGTGCGAACCCGAGGCCAGGGTGGTAACTTTTGTAGTCGGCATTTAGGGAGACACGTTCTTAGAGTGCTATGAGGGTCCCCTTTTCTTCGTGGGGCTTGATTAGCCGTGCGCTCAATTGCACGGGGTTCTTTGGGCTTGATGCGAAGAAGAGTTGGGTTGTGTTGAGTGTCTCGCTTGGTGGGTTTGATCCCCGTCTGGCGGGATATTCTTACGTGTACGGCCAAATTGGTGCATCCCTGCAGGGTTAAATCTTCTCGAGAAGCCGTGTTGTCCGCGGTTATGGATGACTTGGTGATAGGGCTGGCTAACAAGGATTAGACAACTTACACCTAATTTAATACTAATGTTGACTAGTAATAGACCTTATTGACAGAATAACTTGACCCATCATTAATCCAACAGTGTGAGTTACCCTCGGATTGCTTCTTTGGATAAGGAGCGAGATCCAGGATGGGTTTGTTTGAGGTTAGTGGTAGTTGGTTCCGATACGCTATCTTATCCCCTTCTTTTAGCCGGATGTTGTAGCGTGTCTCTGTAGTTGGTTAGGCAGCCCGCTGCCACACTTTTGTATCACCTATATTCCGTTGAACCCAAAGCATCTGTACTTGGTGTTGCCGGGAACACTTTGGTATCTTGTGCGTCTTGCTTGCCAGTACTTGTCTGTAATGACCCCTTTGGGGCTGTGGTTTCCGCAGACTACGTTTCCGAGGATCCCCATGGTGGCTACTACGTGGAGTATGACGAGCTGCTGACGAGTAGATAGCGGACCCGGGCAGGATCCGAGACATCGTGGATGGGCTCCGTCTTTTCGTTTCCGGCCTCTTAGGCCTATTTGGATCTTGTCTGTACTCAGACACTTTGGATGCTTCCGCTGTGATGTAATGATGACTTGTTGGGACATGTGTCCTCTGGATGATTGTATTTGCTATCTCTGCTCTAGTGAGAGCTATTTGCAACTTATTTCTATTTCTTTGTGTCTTAGAGATTTGTTGTGATATCACTTGTTCAAATACCGTTGACGTACCATGTGTGTATGTTATGAAGTACGTCAATGGAAGTAGTCGGATTTCTATGGGATGGTTTACGCAGACGATGGATAGTAGAGAATGGTTGTCACACGTTTACGTGTTGGCCTGCTCATATTGAGATGCGGGTGCCGGTATGCCCCGTAAGCCATCTACCTACTGTCTAGCGGGCTGTGAGTATCCTCTAGAAGTCCGGGTGCGACAAATGGTATCAGAGCCTGTCTGCCTGTAGGATCCATTTTACTGGTCGCAGTTGAGTCTAGAAACTATTTTGTAGCTATATAGGAAAAATGAAACGTGAGAGTAGGAATTTTGTTCTTTTATTTCTTTCACCACCCACCCTCCCTTTTTCTGGTAAGGAAGTGCAACGTTGTTTTTCTCTTCTCATCTAAACTTTCAAGTTAGGATTTCATGTATCCTGGTTTCTCTAGGATAGTTATATCTACTAGACCATAGGAATGGAGGTGGTTGTGACATGATTTATCATGTTGCCTACTCATGATTGAGAACGGAGGCGTGTAAGCCCCGGAAGCAGATCCTCTATTCCTTAAGCAGTAGATATTGATCCTTTAGAAGCCCGGTTGGGTTTTCCGTAGTACCTCAGGAGTGTTTGGTCTCGTGTTTCCCGAATGTTGCTTCGATATCCTCTTCTTCTCAACATCCTTTTCGTCCGTTGAACCCTTGTTGTTGCTTGTCACTTCAGTTCTTCTACCGGCGTCTAATCAAAACTTCCCTGGTCATCTGCAGATGGATCTCAGGTTCTACCCGCAGGTGGTTCGTATGACTCGTTGCGAGAGCACTGCCGGTTATCCGGAGATGCTGAGAGACATGGTCACTTTTCTGGGTTTCCGTTGGGCACCAGAGTACCAGGTCTACGAGCAGCAGCGAGAGTTTGAGCAGACCTACTACCAGGCTATCGTCTACATTCTGTCAGATGATGGCATGAGCGTAGTCCACCGCTACGAGGCAGTAGGTTCCACAGTGGATATGGCTGTGCAGCAGGCAGCTTATGTGAGTCTCACCGTCCTTCGTGCTGACTACTGGGGATTTGACGATTCTATCTATCGCCACATCCCCCGTGGTTACATCACTTCGGAGGGAGCTCACTTCACTCTCTACGACAACTTGGATGTCTACGAGCATGATAACTCCAGGCTGCACACCACCGCTCAGTTTGTGAGGCACAGTGACGCAGTTGCCAGCACACTATCTCAGGAGTTGGCTTCAGTCAGAGAGCAGCTTTACCTTGCTTTGACTCATCTGGCGACTTACACCACAGACTTTGTTGGAGACGAGCGCTTTGCACGTTTCGATCAGCCAGTTGGTCGTCGCCTGCCAGATGCTGGAGGTTATGAGCCGATCAGAGGTGCACTCCTTAACCTTGGTGCTGGTTACACTGGGATTCCACGCTTTGGAGCACAGGGAGTCGACGCTATGTACTTCACCACACCTAGAGTCGCTCTCAGACCACGTCAGATCTACGTGGATCGTCGTTCTACCTACTTTCGTGGGCGTGCTCCTCACCGCACCTCTCGCCGTACTCCTAGTCGCCGTCCTGCGTGATGAGCATGGGAGTACCGATGTATCCATTCTTAGATATGTTTAGTTATCCTTTGGCATTCGAACCATTTATGGTGTGTTGGATATTCTGATGTATTTGAACATGTGATGATGTACCTGTTGGTTATCTATTCATGCGTCAGAATAATCTCTCTTTCGGTTGCCGAGTCTATCCTTTTCTATTGTTCTGCTAAAATGCATTTCCATTCAGGATGCCGCCAACAAGGAACAACGCGCCTGAGCCACCGCCAATCGCGGAGCTGTTGACTCAGATGACCCAAGTCATGGCGCAGATGGCCCAGTTTCAGACTAATCAGCACAACAACCAGACAGCTCCACGAGTCAGCATCAAGGAGTTTCTCAGTCTGGGCCCAAGAGCTTTCGTGGCCACACGCGAGCCTCTGGACGCTGATGACTGGATCCGTGAGATAGCTAAGGCTCTGGAGATTGCTCACGTGGCTGAATAAGACAAGGTCAAGTATGCATCCTATCTGCTGAAGGGTCAGGCAGCTACTTGGTGGGAGAACTTCCAGGCTATGAGAACTGGCATACCAGTCACGTGGGGTTGTTTCAAGGAAGCCTTCCTGAAGCACCACATTCCAGATGGTCTCATGGAAAGGATGCGTGAAGAATTTTGCTCACTCAAGCAGGGCAAGCTGGACGTCATCGGGTATTAGAGTGAGTTCAATCGGCTCGCTCGGTACGCTGGAGACGAGGTGTCCACTGAAGCTAAGAAGATGGCAAGGTTCCGCAGAGGTTTTAACCCGGAACTCAAGTATGCCCTCACCAATATCAAGGCCAACAGCTTCGAGGATCTCGTTAACACCGCGCTCAATGAAGAAAATGGGCACAAGGCGTTCGAGGAGTCTCGCAAGCACTCGCGTGAGGGTGGTTCCTCCTCCAACATGACCACCCCTCCGCAGAAGCGCCGCATTTGGGTACCAAATGGTGCTGTCACTCGGGCTCCATACGCCCAAGCTTCTCCAGGCTTCGCTCCCCGCCCACCCAACCCTGCTCAGATGCATGATCAAAGGGCTTCGATGGGGCAGCCAAGGCCAGGGCCTCCTCGTGTCGTCACTTGATACAAGTGCAACAGGACAGGGCACTACGCTGACAAGTGCACGCAGAGGCAGCTACCTCCACCACCACCTCGTCCTAACACAAACCAGACAATGGTGCGCGCTCCCCCGCCTAAGGCCTTCAACTCTAACAACAGGCCTGTCGGGAGGACCGCAAGGGTGAATCATGTCAAAATCGACAAAGCTGAGGAAGCTCCTGACATCGTTCTCGGTACATTTCCCGTAAACTCTATTCCAACTAAAGTGTTGTTTGATACCGGAGCATCGCATTCTTTTGTGTCAAAGACTTTTACCACAACAAACAACCTAATTGTGGTTCCGCTAAGCAATCAAATCACTGTTCACTCCCCGGGATCTCAAGTGTTGACTTCCAAGATAAGTAAGGACAATCAAATCCTAATTGGAGGCCACATATTCCTTGCTTCACTCATGTTGCTGGGAAGTTCTGACATTGATGTCATTCTTGGTATGGATTGGCTGAAGGCTAATAAAGCAAGGATTGACTGTGCTCAAAAGTCAATAACCCTGTCCCACCCTTCTGGCCAGATAATCTATTCTCCAAATGAATCAAGTTCCATTCAGCTATGCAACCTCGATGCAAAACCTCTACCTTCGCTTGAAAATGTTCCGGTGGTTTGCGAATTTCCTGACGTCTTTCCAGAAGAGTTGCCAGGAATGCCTCCGGACAAGGCTGTTGAGTTCGTGATCGAACTTGAACCAGGTACTGCTCCAATCTCTAAGCATCCTTACAAGATAGGAACTCCCGAGCTGAAGTTGTTGAAGGAACAAATTGATATGTACATGGAAAAAGGTTACATTCAACCTAGTTCCTCGGCTTGGGGTTGCCCAACTCTGTTCGTTGCGAAGAAGGATCACACAAAGAGACTCGTTGTTGACTATCGTCCTCTTAACGAGAAAACTATCAAAAACAAGTATCCAATTCCTCGCATCGATGATCTTTTTGATCAACTCGCTGGAGCCTCAATATTCTCCAAGTTGGACTTGAGAATGGGTTACCATCAAATAAAGATCAGAAAAGAGGATATTCCAAAGAAAGCCTTCACCACTCGCTACGGTCTATATGAATTCACCGTCATGTCCTTTGGTCTCACCAATGCACCGGCGACCTTCTCTCGACTCATGAATTTTGTCTTCCATGAATACCTCGACAAGTTCGTTGTGGTATATCTTGATGACATTCTTGTCTACTCAAAATCCGAGGAAGAGCATGAAGAACATCTTCGTCTCACTCTCATGAAGCTTCGCGAGCACCGTCTTTATGCCAAGTTCTCCAAATGTGAGTTCTGGATTTCAGAAGTTGCTTACCTTGGTCATGTCATCTCAGCCAAGGGCATAGCCATTGATCCAGGAAAGGTTAAAGCAATTGTTGATTGGAAACCTCCAAAGACGGTGAAGCAAGTAAGAAGTTTTCTTGGCTTGGCTAGCTATTGTCGTCGTTTCGTCCAAAACTTCTCCAAGATTGCCAAACCTCTCACTGACCTCACAAAGAAGGACAAGAAGTTCGTTTGGTCTCCACAATGTGATGAAAGTTTCAATCTCCTGAAGACTAAACTCACTTCTACACCAGTTCTGGTTGGCTCAGATCCTTCCAAACCTTTCCAAATATTCTGTGATGCTTCTCTGCAAGGTCTAGGTGCAGTTCTTATGCAAGAACGTCAAGTTGTGGCTTATGCTTCACGTCAGTTGAACGCACATGAGCTCAATTATCCCACTCATGACCTTGAACTTGCAGCAGTTGTGTTTTCCCTCAAGAAATGGAGACAATACTTGTTGGGTAATCGCACTGAAATCTTTTCCGATCATAAGAGTCTGAGGTACATCTTCACTCAACCAGATCTAAACCTCAGGCAAAGGAGATGGATTGAAAAGATTAAAGACTTTGATCTTACCATTTCTTACACTCCAGGCAAGGCTAATGTTATGGCCGATGCTCTCAGTCGCAAGTCGTATTGCAATAATCTCATGATCATGGAAAGCCAACCTCCTCTTCATGAAGAATTCCAGAAGCTCAACCTTGTTCCTCAAGGCTATCTTGCAAAATTGACAGCCAGTCCAACTCTCGAGGACAAGATTCGTTCTGAACAACTTCGTGATGCTGAAATCAAGAAGATGGTAGAGCACATCAAAGAAGGCGAGGAGAAATTTAAGTCCTTCTCAATTGATGACAAGGGAACTGTGTTCTTCGAAGGACGCATTGCAGTTCCTCAGATTAAAAGTCTCAAAGATGTCATTCTCAAGGAGGCTCATGAAACTCCTCTCTCCATACACCCTGGAAGTACAAAGATGTACCAGGATCTCAAGACACTGTATTGGTGGCCTGGCATGAAACGTGAAATTGCTCAATACGTTTCTGAATGCGACGTTTGTCAACGTTTCTGAAAGGCTCATGAAAACAGCCGGTCTTCTCCAACCTTTGAAAATCCCTGAGTGGAAGTGGGACATGATTGAAATGGACTTCGTCACTGGTTTTCCAAAGTCCAAGAGGGGCAACGATGCAATCTTCGTTGTCATTGATCGACTCACTAAAGTCGCTCACTTCTTTCTTGTCAAAGAGACAATCTCAGCTAGTCAGTTAGCAGAGCTCTACACAGCAAAGATTGTTCCTCTTCATGGTGTTCCATTGGAAATAAGCTCAGACCGTGGAAGCATCTTCACTTCTCATTTCTGGAAAAGCTTTCAAGAAGCATTGGGCACCAAACTTCTGTTCAGCACAGCCTACCATCCTCAGTCTCAAGGGAAAATCGAAAGAGTCAATCAGATTCTCGAGGATATGCTTAGAGCATGTGGTATCTCTTTTGGCATGAAATGGGAGGAATGTCTTCCATATGCTGAATTCTCCTACAACAACAGCTTCCAGGCAAGCCTAGGCATGGCACCATTTGAGGCTCTCTATGGCCGCAGATGCAGGAGTCCAATAAATTGGACTGGAGCTGGTGAACGTTCACTCTTAGGCCCTGACATTGTTAAGGAAGCCGAAGAGAAAGTTCGCATCATTCGTGACAATCTCAAGATTGCTCAGTCTCGTCAGAAGAGCTACTATGACAGCAAACACAGGGATATGGTCTATGCACCTGGTGACAAAGCATATCTCCGTGTAACTCCCCTCAGAGGCACTCATCGTTTTGGTGTCAAAGGAAAGCTTGCACCAAGATATATTGGTCCTTTCAACATTCTCTCAAGGCGTGCAGAAAATGCCTATCGTCTTGAACTTCCAGAAAAGCTATCCAAGGTGCACGATGTGTTTCACGTGTCACCGCTCAAGAGGTGCTTCAAAGATCCAGGTCGTGCAGTTGATCATGATTCCATTGAACTGAAGAAGATCTCTCCTATGAGGAGCACCCTATTCGAATTCTCGATGAGACCGAGCGTAAAACTCGCAACAAGAGCACCAAGTTCTTGAAAGTGCAGTGGTCTCATCATTCCGATAAAGAGGCAACGTGGGAGACCGAAGAGGATCTTCGCAAGAAGTATCCGGACCTTTTCTCTTCTCAGTAGGAATCTCGGGGCGCGATTCCTTCAAGGGGGCGTTTTGTAACATCCCAAGTATGAAAAAACACCTTTAGAATGTTTTCTTTTTGTTAATTTATGTTTTGCATCATGTCATCATAAGCTTTGCATTTGTTTTCCATTTGTTTTCCCTTGTTTTTCCATTTGAATTTCAAACCAAATTTCAAATCCTTGTTTCATACTTGTTCTGTTACATTTTTTCAAATGAAAATTACAAATCAAAACATCATTTGTTTCCATTAAACTTGAGAGATCAAACCATTAACTTGCTTAAGTTTAAATAATTCAATTAATACCAAAATTGCTCAAATTCATTTGAATTTTCAAGCAGCAACCAAACTTTAAATTTTTGGAAAACAAAAATGGCACAGTGGGACTTTTGTAAATAACAACCTATAAAAAATTATTCTAAATTTTTCCAACCCCCAAAAGCTATTCTTTTCTTCCCTTTTCCTTTTCTGCAAAAAAAAAACAGAATCAGAAAATAGAAAAAAAAACAGAGAGAGAAGGGGGCAGGCCAGCCCCAGGCCCAGCCCCCCACGGCCTGCTTACCCTTTCGTCCACCTCTGTACGGCAGGGCATCGGCAATGCCCACGTGAAAGTGCAAACGCGCTTAAATCATCTTGTTTTGGTGTTTGTTAACAACACATGTAATCTAATAGGTGTTGATATATTTCAGGGGTTTACTTCAACATATTATCATGTGTGGTGCTGAGGTACAAAAAGGAGCTGCTGTCCATTCTCTGTTCTCTGGAGTTTTCTCCAGGCCGGAGTCTCCGGTCTACCAGACCGGAGTCTCCGGTGTGGATATTTGCTCAGGGATTTCGCTAAGGAAATTCTGGTGTCGCGTACTGTACCCACACCGGAGAGTGTCCGGAGACTGTCCGGAGTCTCCGGTGTGGGCTTTTCTTCAAGGAATTTCGCTAAGGACTTGGTGGTGTCGCGCACTGTACCCACACCGGAGACTTACCGGATACTTACCGGAGTCTCCGGTGTGAGTACTTTTCCCTTCGTTCGCAAGACCACAGACATGCTCTATGCATATTCGAAGCACCAAGACCGGAGTCTCCGGTCCACCAGACCGGAGTCTCCGGAGTGGATATTCCCTGAAGAATTGGGACACCGGAAACTGTCCGGAGTCTCCGGCCCAGACCGGAGTCTCCGGTGTGATTTTCGCCAGGAATGCTCCAACGGCTCTTTGCATTTATGGGGGGTATAAATACCCCCTCCCCTTCACCTACCTCAAGCCAGCTCGACCAGACTTAAAGACACCATTGTTGGAGCTCAACCACCTTGCTAGATCTCCCAATCCAACCACCCAAAAGCCTAGATCTTTGGTGGATTGAAGGAGAAGGCCCCGATCTACGTCTTCACCAACCGGATTTCATTTCCCCTCTCCTTTGCTTGAGGAATCTTGGCCTAGGGTTTCCTCATGTGGAGAACCTAGGCTTCTTGCTACTCTTGGTGATTTGTGAGTGTTGGGAGCCCCCAATTAAGTTGTGGGTGTGTGCCCCAAACTTGTTTGTAAAGGACTCGATCCCCGCCTCAAAGGGGTTCTATAGTGGAAGGTGAACTAGGCCTTTGTGGCGGAGTTCATCGGAGAATAGGGTGAGGCCTTCGTGGCGTTGAGTAGGCCTTCGTGGCGAGCTCACACCCCTCCAACGAGACGTACTCCCTTAACAAGGAGGAACTCGGGAATACATCGTGTCTCCGTGTGCTTCCTTCGGTTATCTCGTTCCTCCCTATTTACTTACTAGTACTTGTTACATTTATTGTTGTACTAGTTGCATTAAGTGTTGTTCTAGTTGCCTTAATTGCTTGCCTTGTCATATAGGTAAATTCACCCTAGTTGCATAATCTAGAGAATTTACCTTCTTGTCAAGCCTAAATCTTAAGAAAAATTAAAATTGGTCGTAGCACCTATTCACCCCCCCCCTCTAGGTGCCTATACTTTACTTTCAATTGGTATCAGAGCCTCGGCTCTTCTATCGGGATTAACCGCCTAAGAGTTTAAGTATGGGTGATGAGGATGACGCTCCGTCCGAAGGAAATGTGTCCATGAATGATCTCAATGCTTTGAGAGAATCATTGACCTCATCCATAGACACTAAATTTGAGGAGTTGCGTCTACTCATGACAACACTCCTCAAAGCCAAGGAACCGGAGGTGGTCGACTCATCCCCTCCGGAAACGGAGGGTGCCAAGATTGGGGTTGATGGTGAACCACCTAAAACTGCTTCCGCCGAACAATCCTCTAAGAAGGGTGCGAGTGGAAAGGAAGGATATCATGCCGTAGAAGGCTCATATTCTCCCGATCCTCCCATCCCTTTTCCTCATATAATTCCTAGGGGAGATCCACCTAAAATTGATGCATATTCTTTTCGTGAATGGCAATACTACATGGAGACTCACTTGAACTCTTCTTGTATAGATCTTTGGAGAATCACTCGTGATGGATACAAGCCATATGATCCCAAGAATCTCACAAGAAGAGAGGTTGTAGATTGCCAACTCAATTACACCGCTTTATCCATCCTTCATCAAGCCGTGGGCCCCAATCACATGCCGCATCTTCAACACTTCTCCACCGCCAAAGAAACATGGGATGCACTTGTCATCATGTTTGTTGGGAATGAAAGCATGCAAAGAAATCGCTATGACACCTTGACCAATGAGGCCGAAGGATTTTTCATGCGGGATGGTGAAGATCATGTTGACATGTATCGGAGGCTCAAATCTCTTGCCACCGCTTTCTCTAATGCGGGTGCAACACATATTGATGATGCTTGGATCAAGAGGAAGTTCATAATTGCCGTGATGCCTTTTGAGGGCACGGATATGAAGAGCATTCAAGGGAGACATGATTTCTCCATCATGACCTCTACCCAAGTCATGCAAGAATTGAGCTCCTACAAAGTGCAAACCAAGAATGCTCTTGACAACCGTGCTAGGGCCATTGGGATGCATCAAGGAGCTTCCGTTGCTTTGAAGGCCAAGGTGTTGGCAAGAGAAGTTGAGAATGATGAAGATGGTGAAGAAGCATTGCCTCCTTTGAAGGAACAAGAATATGATCCCGTTCTAAAGGATCTAATAGCTCTCACCGTGCAAAAGTTTTGGAACAATCCCCCAAAAGGCAAGAAATTTTTTGAGGAAAAGACCAAGTCTCGTTATGGTAATGATGGGGCTCAAAGGGTGAGATCTTGCTTCAATTGCCAAGACAAGTACCATTTCATTGCGGAGTGCCCCTATGAGAATAGAGAGAACCATAGCGGGAAGCTCATCCGCAAGGACAAGTCCAAGGTTGAATACAAGAAACCTCACTTCAAGAAGAAACCTTTCAACAAGAAAACCCCCACCAAGTTTGTGCTCTTGACTCAAGAGGAGTATGATTCCGGGAGTGATGAAGAAGAAGAAACCACAAGTGAAGTGGCCGCTCTAGCTATTGCTTCCACTCCATCTTCGTCATCTCTCTTTGAATCCCCCAATGAAAATCTTCCTCAACGCAATGCCAAGTGCTTCATGGCTAAGACCACGGAGGTATCATCTTCTCCTAACTCTAAGACCCCTAGTGAACTAGAACATATTGCTAGTCTTAGAGAAGAAGAGGAAAGGGCCTCTTTGGACCGATTTATGTCTAACATGCAAGGGGAGACCAAGAAGTACTTTGAGCATCTCATGAGGCAATTGGGAGAGGCCCAAGAGTCCCTTGAGAAGAAAGGTGAGATTGAGAGAAGGGATACGGATGAAATTGCATCCCTCTCAATGACTCTTGAAGAAGAGCATGATGGTAGAGTTTCTCTAGAAGATGAACTTGAAACTATTGAAACTACCCATAATGAACTTGTCTCTAAAATCATTAAGGAACGTGATCTTGCTATTGCTAAATATAAAAAGGCTAAAAAGGATAAAGTAGAGTTTGGGGTTGGTCATGGTAAACTAACCGAGGAGTTTGAAAAGCTAACCATTGCTCACAAAGCTTTGGAAAGCGAACACTCATCCCTCAAAGAGTTGCATGAACAACTTCAAACTCAACTTACTCAATCTAACCATCCTAGCACTTCTACTTCTTCTTGTGATCATGCAAATATTATTGAAGAAAATGCTAGGTTGAAGGATGAGCTAGCAAGGCTCAAGGGCAAAAGCACTCAAGTTGAAAAGATGGTGCTTACCACCCCACAAGTGGTTGCCCCAAGCTCTAATGTGGTCATTTCTAGATCACATTTGAGTGCTCCAAGGCAACAAGTGGGCAAGCAAGGCCTTGGCTATGTTGCCAAGAAAAAGAACAAGAAGAAGAAGAACAAGAAGAAGAACAAGAATGGTGCTTCGGGTGGTATTGTCATTAGGGACAATCCTACTCGTAGCACACCCGCACAAGCAAGCAATGGTGCCTCAAGTAGTAATGTCATGAGGGACAACACTACTCGTAGCACCTCCGCGGGATCTAACAACCCACACCATTTCTTATATGTTGATTATTATGGTGTTGTGCAAGCTAAATATGTTGGTCCTATTGAGGGTTTTATTGACTACACTATATGGGTTCCAAAGACCCTTGTTGCTAACATGAAGGGACCCAACTTGGGTCCTAACTCTAGTCAATGATCTCTTGCAGGACTATGCTTCCGGTGGGACTAAATGGATTCTTGATAGTGGATGCACTAATCATATGACCGGAAGCAAAGAACTTGTGACGGAGTTGCAACCAAATGACATCCAAGCAACCGTCACCTATGGGGACTCGTCCAAGTCTAAGGTATCCGGATTTGGCAAGGTTGTGGTGGCTCCCGATATCACTATCGTGAACGTCATGCTTGTCGAATCCCTTGGTTACAATTTACTTTCCGTCCGTTCTCTTAGTAAGATGGGTCTTTCCGTCTTCTTTGATGGTGATATTGTGGTCCTTTTGAGAAGCAAGACTCTTGACGTCGTTCACGTGGGACATGTTGAAAATGAGTTGTATGTGGTGGACTTTTCGAAGTCAACCAACACTCAAGCAATGTGTCTTTTCGGGAAGGCGGACTTGGGATGGTTGTGGCATCGCCGCCTATCCCATGTCAACATGAGAACTTTGCAAAGTCTTCACAAAAGTGGCCTTATTGTTGGACTAAAAGAAAATGTTTCCTTTGCAAAGGATCGTGTTTGTAGGTCGTGTGTTGAAGGGAAGATGCATGACATTGTGCACAAGGCCAAGACTATTATTTCATCAAAGAGGATCTTGGAGCTTCTCCATGTTGATCTCTTTGGTGCCGTGCCCGAGGCAAGTCTTGGCGGCAAGAAGTATTGCTTGGTGATTGTCGATGATTACTCAAGATACACTTGGGTTTATTTCTTCAAGTGCAAGAGTGAGACCCAACAAACCATCATCGACTTCTCCAACGAAGTGCAACGTCAACACAATGTGCAAATCATGGCTATTAGGAGTGATAATGGTTCGGAGTTCAAGAACTATACATTGAATGAATTTCTTAGTGAAGAAGGCATTCGCCACCAATAGTCCGCCACTTACACTCCTCAACAAAATGGTGTTGCCGAAAGGAAGAATCGCACTCTCTTGGATATGGCAAGGACCATGTTGGCGGAGTACTCTTCTCCCCAATATTTATGGGCCGAGGCCATATCCACCGCATGCCACTCCTCCAACCGCCTCTACATCCGCAAAGGCTTGTGCAAGACCCCATATGAGATCCTCACCGGCAACAAGCCCAACGTATCCTACTTCCGTGTATTCGGTTGTAAGTGCTTCTATTTGATCAAGGGTATTAGGTTGTCGAAATTTCAATCCAAAACTATTGAGGGTATTTTTGTTGGTTACGGTGCCGAATCCCACACTTATAGAGTCTATGACAAAGCCTCACGGATTGTCATAGAATCTTGTAGTGTGGTTTTCGAGGAAAATGACGGCTCCCAAGTGGCGCAATTTCATGTTTCAAATGTAGATGTTGAAATGCCTCAAGAAGCCATAGGAAGGATGGGTGTGGGATTCTTCCGCCCCATCGAGGGACACCTTATGGCGACTCGAGAAGGACTATGCTCTACCCAAGTGGAGCCCTCCTCTACATTTGAAGATCAAGCCAAGGAGCCAACCACTACACCTAACCGAGAACATATTCAAGACCCTCCTCTCATTGATCAAGTGACTCCGCAAGTCGTACCCACTCCTCTCACTAATGCGAGTCAAGATCAAGGCCAAGATCATTCATCCTCGTCATCCTCTTCTCAAAATGAAGCTAGTTTTGAAGATATTGTTGTTGACAATGTTGATGATCAAGGCCATGACGGTCAAGATGGGGACCCAAATGATCAAGATGATCAAGTATCTCCTCCTTGCAATAATGAGGAGATCGAAGCCCGTCGCATCAAAAGGATAAGAAGAGCTTTGAAGCTAATTGATGCCCAAGATGACAAGGTCTTGGAGGATGTTCAAACTAGAAGATCCACTAGAAGGCAATTGGCTCATTTTTGTGAGCATCAAGCTCATATCTCTATGGTGGAGCCTAAGAAAGTGTTTGAAGCTCTTGAGGACTCCGATTGGGTTGAAGCTATGCATGATGAGCTCAATAACTTTAAGCGCAACAAGGTTTGGAGATTGGTTGAGAAACCCAAAGATTGCCACAATGTTATTGGCACCAAGTGGATATTCAAGAACAAGCAAGATGAGAATGGCATTGTCATTAGGAACAAGGCAAGATTGGTCGCTCAAGGTTACACCCAAGTTGAAGGCATTGACTTTGATGAAACCTACGCGCCCGTGGCTCGCCTTGAGTCCATCCGTATCCTCCTTGCTTATGCATCCTCACATAATTTCAAATTGCAACAAATGGATGTGAAAAGTGCTTTCTTGAATGGTCCTCTAAAAGAGGAGGTATATGTCAAGCAACCTCCGGGGTTTGAGAATCTCAACTTTCCTAACCACGTTTACAAACTTGACAAGGCTCTCTATGGTCTCAAACAAGCACCTCGTGCTTGGTATGGGCACCTTAGGGAGTTGTTAGATGATCGTGGTTTCAAAGTTGGGAAGATTGACCCCACTCTCTTCACCAAGAGAGTAAAAGGAGAGCTTTTGATATGCCAACTCTATGTGGACGATATCATCTTTGGCTCAACTAACCAAGCTTTCAATAATGAGTTCTCTAAGCTTATGACTGACAGGTTCGAGATGTCTATGATGGGTGAGCTTAAATTCTTCCTTGGCTTTGAGATCAAGCAATTGGCCCGTGGTACCTTCATTTCTCAAGCCAAGTATACTCAAGACATGCTCAAGAGGTTTAACTTCCAAGAGGCAAAGATCAAAACCACTCCTATGCAAGTCAAGTGTCATCTATCACGCAATCCAAAAGGGAGTAAGGATGTGGATCAAAAACTTTATCGTTCTATGATTGGTTCTTTGCTCTATCTTTGTGCATCTAGACCCGATATCGTTTTGAGTGTAGGTGTGTGTGCAAGGTATCAAGCGGCTCCTAAGGATTGCCACTTAGTGGCGGTTCATAGGATCTTTCGTTATTTGGTTCATACCCCAAGATTTGGTTTGTGGTACCCAAAGGGGGCACAATTCTCTCTCAATGGTTATACGGATTCCGATTGGGCGGGTGATCAAGATGATAGGAAGTCAACTTCCGGGGCTTGCCAATTTCTTGGTAGGTCCCTTGTAAGTTGGTCCTCGAAGAAACAAAATTGCATTTCACTCTCCACCGCCGAAGCCGAGTATGTTGTCGCCGCCAGTGCATGCACCCAATTGTTATGGATGAGGCAAACTCTTAAGGAATATGGTGTCCATTTGGACAAAGTGCCTCTTTTATGTGACAATGAAAGTGCCATCAAGATTGCTTACAACCCGGTGCAACACACAAGGACGAAGCACATTGAAATTCGCCACCACTTCATCCGTGATCACGTGGCAAGAGGAGACATTGCACTAAGTTATGTGCCCACCAAGGACAATCTTGCGGATATATTCACGAAGCCACTTGATGATGCAAGATTCTTGTTCTTGAGGAATGAGCTAAATGTGATTGATTCAAGGAGCTTGACTTGACTATCTTGCACACACCCCTATAGATGAAACGCTTTTGAGTCTAGATGTAGGCATGGACATAGGGGGAGTGTTATCCTAACACATTGGGTTCTCCCTCCCCCCATTATGCCCAAAGCAAAAAATTCATTGTAATCTCTCTTTTTCTAATGTTGAATTGTGAGCTTCAATGTTGAGTAATGGCAATGCCCCCAAGATATATCTTCGCGGTTGCATACCATAAACTCTTACATGGTGGCCTAGGCCACCAACCTCTTCCGTCAAGCATTGGTTCTTATTTGCGAGCTTTTGGCATTTTTTTGTTAAGGGATGTACTCACCATTTGATGTTCTTCATTTCCTTCTCGTTGTTTTTTGAGTACATTTTTCCCTCCTTGTGTTGCTTCTGTGTTTCGTGCCAAAAACTCATATTTGGTGTTTTCGAGCATTACATGTTCTTTTGGGTCGTGTTTCTGGTGAAAGACCGGAGACTCCGGTGTACCATACCGGAGACTCCGGCCAGGCCGGAGACTCCGGTGTTAACACCAGAGACTCCGGTGTGCTGCGGGTGCTATTTAAACTGGGGGCTGAGGGAAGTTAGGGTTTCATTCCCCACTTCCCCCACGCCCCCCCAAAGCACTGCTGCGCCGCCGCCTTCGCCAGGAGCCGTCCCGGGGCGATTTCCTCCGCCCCCAACCTCCCCCTTGCCTCTCCCATCCGTGGAGGGACAATGGCAGGCCAAGGAAGCAAGGGTACATCTTCTCCCCTCCGTGTTTTCTCTGTTTTTCATCTAGATCTGAAAACCTAGGTGATCTCTTTGGGGATGATGCACTTTCTGTTGGTAGAACTTCCTCTGGCTAGTTTTTGTGCACAGAACTTGCTTAGATTCACCAGTAGAACCCCCTGTTAAGAACCCTGCACTTTACTGCTTATCAGACCGGAGACTCCGGTGTCTCAGACCGGAGACTCCGGTGTTCGGACCGGAGACTCCGGTGTGGTTCTTTCAGCTGTGTCTTCTGGTGCATCTGTAGTATTTCTGCACCTCGTTGGACATGTATGCTCATTTTCTTTGTTTTCTCTGTTGTTGTTCTGTTTGTGTTGGATTTCAGGAAAAAAGCTGAAGGCCGTGGTCAAGCGTAAGTCTCGTCCTCACTCCCGCAACTATATGGTTGTTGATGAAGCCACCGGTCTTTATGGTCAGAGGGGTGCCTTTGAGAGTGAGAGGCGTCAGAAAAACAAGCACGAAAGCAGAATGAATGCTGAAATTGCAAAGAAGGCAAGATATGATTCTTTATCCTCAGTGGTTTCCTTGAGCAAGAAGGAGTACAGGCTTATGAGGGGTCGTCCTTTCTTCGAGATGCCCCGCACTGCTCATACAGCCCACTATTGGAGGAGGGAGTCCGAGTTGATCATGGAGGAGATCTATTCTCAGTTCAGGCAGCCCGTGTGTCCACAGAAAGTCCTTGACTTAGAGGCACTTGGCAGATCTGAGTACTTTGAGGAGGCAGTCTGGATCACTAGGAAGCTGGGTCTCGAGCAGCTTGTGGGCATTCAGCAGAACTACAACCCTCCTATTATCCAGCAGTTCTTTGCCACTGTCACTCTTGCTGAAGATGAGAAGGTCACTATGAAGTGGATGTCTGGGACAGTGGAGTGCGAGTCGTCCATGGAACGATTTGCTGAGCTTCTTGGTTACCCTTGGGGAGAAGGGAATGGTGAGCGTATGCACGTTCATGGAGTTGCTTATGATAAAAAGCGCATGGCTCCTATGTATGACAAGCTCTCCAGCTGCGGCACTGCCAAGAATCTGAAGAGGGTCTACAACATTTGCCTTCGTCTCTTTCGCTGCAACATTGCTCCCAAGGTGGGGAATGTTGATGCTATTCGTGGTGGCCTAGTGAACCTCCTTTATCAGGCCTTCCAGTGTCACCTTGCTGGCCCTGATGGAGAGGGGTTTGAGATTGATGTGATGCACTTTATTAAGGAGGAGATCTACTGTGCTATGATTGAGATCAAGAAGGTGACTGTCTATGCTCCATATGTGATGAGGCTCATTCTTGACCAGCTGCCTGGCTTAGCCCACGATACTGTACACCCTGTTGGCTCCCTCCAGATTCTGACCGGACGCTCTCGTGATGATGATGACACTCCCATGGGGGATGTTGAGGCACCTTCTGGCTCTAGGAGGAAGAATGCCGATCCTCCCTCTCGCCGCTCTAGCAGGGAGGAGACTCAGGATGAGATGAAGAAGCTCACGTGGTTCCAGCGTAACATTCTTTGCATGACTGTGGCTGTGCACAAGGAGAACCATGCTGCTTATAAGGAGCGACGCGAGCTGAAGAAGATGATCACCAAGCTGCATGACCATGCGGGCCTTGGTGCTACACCTCCTATGGGCACTCCTCCCACTACTCCACCCACCCCTCCCACCGCTTCTGTGACTATGTCCTATGAGGGGTGGAACATTGATCAGTTTCCTTGGGGTGACTTTGAGGATGTCACCTCGGCTCCTTCTACCTCGACTCACCGTGCTAGGACCCCGGAGATTGAGGAGGACTTCGTTGATGATCAGCCTGAGGATGATCCAGAGGATGAGGACCTTGGTGACTTTGCCTCCGGTGATGATGATGATGATGCTGGGAGTGGAGCTGATGATGATGATGGTGACACAGAACCAGGGGAGGATGATGATGAGGACTACGAGGATGAGGACTGAGCTTGTTGGACCATGGTGTTCTCTTCCCCTTTTTGGTGTCTCGATGCCAAAGGGGGAGAAGTAGCTTTGGCTTGGCTTCTCCTTTTTGCTTTATTTGCTTCGGAACACAAGTCGTTGAACTTGATTTGCCTCTTATGGCTTGTGTTCCCACTATCTTAGTTGTTTTTGATTTTACGTGTTTAGTGAACTATGGTTGTTATTTGTGAGAGACCTTGTGGTGACGCTATCTTATATTTATCATATCCTTGTCTCTACTACTTGTAATTGTTCACTAATGTTTGTTCAAGTGGGGCTTTGTTTGTGAAAAATAGGGGGAGCTCACTTTGTGAGTGCTCTATCTTTTACAAACTTAGCCTAGCTATGATCTATTTGCCAATTTATGTGTGTTGTCATCAAACACCAAAAAGGGGGAGATTGAAAGTGCAAACGCGCTTAAATCATCTTGTTTTGGTGTTTGTTAACAACACATGTAATCTAATAGGTGTTGATATATTTCAGGGGTTTACTTCAACATATTATCATGTGTGGTGCTGAGGTACAAAAAGGAGCTGCTGTCCATTCTCTGTTCTCTGGAGTTTTCTCCAGGCTGGAGTCTCCGGTCTACCAGACCGGAGTCTCCGGTGTGGATATTTGCTCAGGGATTTCGCTAAGGAAATTCTGGTGTCGCGTACTGTACCCACACCGGAGAGTGTCCGGAGACTGTCCGGAGTCTCCGGTGTGGGCTTTTCTTCAAGGAATTTCGCTAAGGACTTGGTGGTGTCGCGCACTGTACCCACACCGGAGACTTACCGGAGTCTCCGGTGTGAGTACTTTTCCCTTCGTTCGCAAGACCACAGACATGCTCTATGCATATTCGAAGCACCAAGACCGGAGTCTCCGGTCCACCAGACCGGAGTCTCCGGAGTGGATATTCCCTGAAGAATTGGGACACCGGAAACTGTCCGGAGTCTCCGGCCCAGACCGGAGTCTCCGGTCTTTACACCGGAGTCTCCGGTGTGATTTTCGCCAGGAATGCTCCAACGGCTCTTTGCATTTATGGGGGGTATAAATACCCCCTCCCCTTCACCTACCTCAAGCCAGCTCGACCAGACTTAAAGACACCATTGTTGGAGCTCAACCACCTTGCTAGATCTCCCAATCCAACCACCCAAAATCCTAGATCTTTGGTGGATTGAAGGAGAAGGCCCCGATCTACGTCTTCACCAACCGGATTTCATTTCCCCTCTCCTTTGCTTGAGGAATCTTGGCCTAGGGTTTCCTCATGTGGAGAACCTAGGCTTCTTGCTACTCTTGGTGATTTGTGAGTGTTGGGAGCCCCCAATTAAGTTGTGGGTGTGTGCCCCAAACTTGTTTGTAAAGGACTCGATCCCCGCCTCAAAGGGGTTCTATAGTGGAAGGTGAACTAGGCCTTTGTGGCGGAGTTCATCGGAGAATAGGGTGAGGCCTTCGTGGCGTTGAGTAGGCCTTCGTGGCGAGATCACACCCCTCCAACGAGACGTACTCCCTTAACAAGGAGGAACTCGGGAATACATCGTGTCTCCGTGTGCTTCCTTCGGTTATCTCGTTCCTCCCTATTTACTTACTAGTACTTGTTACATTTATTGTTGTACTAGTTGCATTAAGTGTTGTTCTAGTTGCCTTAATTGCTTGCCTTGTCATATAGGTAAATTCACCCCTAGTTGCATAATCTAGAGAATTTACCTTCTTGTCAAGCCTAAATCTTAAGAAAAATTAAAATTGGTCGTAGCACCTATTCACCCCCCCCCCTCTAGGTGAATATACTTTACTTTCACCACGTCGACAGACAGTGGATGGGACGGCCAGCTGCGCCTCCCCTCCTCCTTTTAACCATGCCCGAGGGCTCCCCCTCCTGCCCTAAACCTCCTCCACCCTTCTCTCCCACACCGCCGCCGTTTCCCTTCCTCCACCTTCCTCTGTTCTCTCTGCTTCTGAACCACCGCCACCGCACCGCAGAGCAACAACCTCCGGCGATCGCCGCCGCCATGGTCACCTCCCGGCCTGGGTAGCTGCGGGAATCGGCTCCCCGTACGTCCACCTCCCTCCTCGACACCGCAGCAGGGCCTGAGAGCTCCCGGATCGCCGCCGTCGTACACCTCTCTGTCGCCGGCCACCTCCCCGCACCGAGCACGATCACCTCCTCCTCCTTCCGCCCCGTGGTGAGCATCACCTCCTTCCCCTCTCTATCCCCTCTGCCCGTTGCGCACGTGCCACCGCATCCACCCACGAGCACACACGCATCCACGCAGCAGCACAGCGAGCGGATCGTCGCCAGCGTCCACCGTCCGCCGCTGTCAACAAGTTCAGAAACTGAACTTTTTCAGTTCAGTTAACAGTCTGAATCTGAACCTCATACCCTCGCGCGCATCCCTTCTTTCACGAAACGCTCATCAGCCCAGCTGGCCAGCGCGCTGCGCACACGCACACGAGGGCGTGGGTTCGAATCCCCCCCTCGCGGATTAAAACCCAAGTTTTTGCAACGCGCGCGCGCGCTGACAGGTGGGACCCCCTGTCAGCGACCACACACGCCACGCGAGCGCCAACGTGGCCAGGGCCCCCCTTGTCAGTGGCCTAGGCTAGGTCACTGCGAGGTGATTTTCTTTTTCTGGCTTTTTCTTTTACCACCAAGTCCCTGTTTAATTACAATTTAGTCCCTGTTATTCAAACTAACATAAATCCCACATTTCAAATCCAAACTTAATAAATAAAATATGTTTTCTGTACCAAATTTAATTCTCTACATGTTTAAATCATTTGTTTACTGTTTTGAACATTTCAAATGTTTTCAAAAATTCAAATTCAAACAACTATTTCAAATTTGGTCAAATTCATAACTAATTCAAATTTAATTCAGATGTCACATATAAAATATGTTTACCATGCAAATTTGAACAAGCTTTCCAAATATAAACTTTGTTTCCTGTTTTGAATAATTAAAATTGGTTAAATAATTTAAACCTTGTTTAAATCATTTAAAATTGCTAAATTCATAACTTGGTCAAATTAAATTCTTTTTGAACATATAAAATATGTTTTCAAACCAGAAAAATATGATCTTTTCAAATATGAATTGTATTTAATGTTTTGAACAAATAAAATTCAAATAATTTCATACTTGAATTAAATTCATTTAAATCTTGTGTAAACTTGTTTAATTCATAATTAATTCATTTTAAATCCATTTTCAACAAATGAAACATGTATTCCACCTAAAATTTTGTGTTCTTTCCAAATATGAATTTTTGTTATCTATTTTAAACAACCAAAATTGGTGAAAACAACAAATGCTTGTGTAACTCATTTAAGGAGCCATTTTTCATAACTTAATAAATAAAATTCCAAACTTGGTAAACAAAAAATCAAATTGAAGCTATTGTTGTTTTCTCATTGTTTTCCTCATCCATGCATCATTCTAATCAACTTTCACATGATGGTTATTTGTAGATCATTTAATCCAACCTTAATTCATGGGCTTTCCATATGCAATCCAAATTGCATATGGGTCCATTTAATTATGTTACCATGTCAACTAGTTTATCTTTGATGCATCAATTAAATTGTCATGCATCATCCCCTGATTGTGCATTATGCCATGTTATTGATTGTTTGTCTCTCTGCGTTGTTTGTTTGCTTCTTCCCGAATAGACGACAACGTTGAGACAGACGAGGTTTACGACACTACTTCTGAGGAGTTAGCCCAGTACCAGGCTACTGAGTTTGCAGGCAAGTATTCACTCACCTGAACAATTGTGTCCTTTCCACACTGGATATCGATACTTTCCGTTGTCTATCCTGCTAGCCTTAAGATTCGTTGCTTGTGTTCCGATCCTATCACATGTTATCCTGTAACCCTGATATAGCCTATCCTCAACACCTATAACCCTTTGCTTGTTGCCTGTGTCTTACTAGCATGCTTAGGGTTGTTTATGTTCGAGTCTGCTGTCCGTTATTTCTGTTACTATATTTATTATGTTCTGGGGCTCGATGTTAAACAACAACCTGTTAATGTTTGAGGTAATGCTAATTTGATGATAAGGCACCGGCAGGAGGTCGGGTATGGTTTTGAGGCCTGCTAGTGTCGACCTTAATTAGGAAAAGGTTCTTGTCCTCTAGATCCATGATGAGCGCGCTAACCGCATGTGGGAAGCGTGTATGGGCGCCCCCCTCAACTTTGATTCGATTCGCATCTCGTCCAAATCGCCTCATTTAGTTCGGGTTTTCCATTTGCCGCATGCATATGCAGGTGCGAACCCGAGGCCAGGGTGGTAACTTTTGTAGTCGGCATTTAGGGAGACACGTTCTTAGAGTGCTATGAGGGTCCCCTTTTCTTCGTGGGGCTTGATTAGCCGTGCGCTCAATTGCACGGGGTTCTTTGGGCTTGATGCGAAGAAGAGTTGGGTTGTGTTGAGTGTCTCGCTTGGTGGGTTTGATCCCCGTCTGGCGGGATATTCTTACGTGTACGGCCAAATTGGTGCATCCCTGCAGGGTTAAATCTTCTCGAGAAGCCGTGTTGTCCGCGGTTATGGATGACTTGGTGATAGGGCTGGCTAACAAGGATTAGACAACTTACACCTAATTTAATACTAATGTTGACTAGTAATAGACCTTATTGACCCAATAACTTGACCCATGATTAATCCAACAGTGTGAGTTATCCTCGAATTGCTTCTTTGGATAAGGGGCGAGATCCAGGATGGGTTTATTTGAGGTTAGTGGTAGTTGGTTCCGATACACTATCTTATCCCCTTCTTTTAGCCGGATGTTGTAGCGTGTCTCTGTAGTTGGTTAGGCAGCCCGCTGCCGCACTTTTGTATCACCTATCTTCCGTTGAACCCAAAGCATCTGTACTTGGTGTTGCCGGGTACACTTTGGTATCTTGTGCGTCTTGCTTGCCAGTACTTGTCTGTAATGACC
The DNA here is from genome assembly GCA_028641055.1 of Alopecurus myosuroides. NCBI lineage: Eukaryota > Viridiplantae > Streptophyta > Magnoliopsida > Poales > Poaceae > Alopecurus > Alopecurus myosuroides. The sequence continues at coordinate 291,406,931 of CM054059.1, forward strand.
CCTTTGGGGCTGTGGTTTCCGCAGACTATGTTTCCGAGGATCCCCATGGTGGCTACTACGTGGAGTATGACGACGCTGCTGACGAGTAGATAGCGGACCCGGGCAGGATCCGAGACATCGTGGATGGGCTCCGTCTTTTCGTTTCCGGCCTCTTAGGCCTATTTGGATCTTGTCTGTACTCAGACACTTTGGATGCTTCCGCTGTGATGTAATGATGACTTGTTGGGACATGTGTCCTCTGGATGATTGTATTTGCTATCTCTGCTCTAGTGAGAGCTATTTGCAACTTATTTCTATTTCTTTGTGTCTTAGAGATTTGTTGTGATATCACTTGTTCAAATACCGTTTACGTACCATGTGTGTATGTTATGAAGTACGTCAATGGAAGTAGTCGGATTTCTATGGGATGGTTTACGCAGACGATGGATAGTAGAGAATGGTTGTCACACGTTTACGTGTTGGCCTGCTCATATTGAGATGCGGGTGCCGGTATGCCCCGTAAGCCATCTACCTACTGTCTAGCGGGCTGTGAGTATCCTCTAGAAGTCCGGGTGCGACAAATGGTATCAGAGCCTGTCTGCCTGTAGGATCCCTTTTACTGGTCGCAGTTGAGTCTAGAAACTATTTTGTAGCTATATAGGAAAAATGAAACGTGAGAGTAGGAATTCTGTTCTTTTATTTCTTTCACCACCCACCCTCCCTTTTTCTGGTAAGGAAGTGCAACGTTGTTTTTCTCTTCTCATCTAAACTTTCAAGTTAGGATTTCACGTATCCTGGTTTCTCTAGGATAGTTATATCTACTAGACCATAGGAATGGAGGTGGTTGTGACATGATTTATCATGTTGCCTACTCATGATTGAGAACGGAGGCGTGTAAGCCCCGGAAGCAGATCCTCTATTCCTTAAGCAGTAGATATTGATCCTTTAGAAGCCCGGTTGGGTTTTCCGTAGTACCTCAGGAGTGTTTGGTCTCGTGTTTCCCGAATGTTGCTTCGATATCCTGTTCTTCTCAACATCCTTTTCGTCCGTTGAACCCTTGTTGTTGCTTGCCACTTCAGTTCTTCTACCGGCGTCTAATCAAAACTTCCCCGATCATCTGCAGATGGATCTCAGGTTCTATCCGCAGTTGGTTCGTATGACTCGTTGCGAGAGCACTGCCGGTTATCCGGAGATGCTGAGAGACATGGTCACTTTTCTGGGTTTCCGTTGGGCACCAGAGTACCAGGTCTACGAGCAGCAGCGAGAGTTTGAGCAGACCTACTACCAGGCTATCGTCTACATTCTGTCAGATGATGGCATGAGCGTAGTCCACCGCTACGAGGCAGTAGGTTCCACAGTGGATATGGCTGTGCAGCAGGCAGCTTATGTGAGTCTCACCGTCCTTCGTGCTGACTACTGGGGATTTGATGATTCTATCTATCGCCACATTCCCTGTGGTTACATCACTTCGGAGGGAGCTCACTTCACTCTCTACGACAACTTGGATGTCTACGAGCATGATAACTCCAGGCTGCACACCACCGCTCAGTTTGTGAGGCACGGTGACGCAGTTGCCAGCACACTATCTCAGGAGTTGGCTTCAGTCAGAGAGCAGCTTTACCTTGCTTTGACTCGTCTGGCGACTTACACCACAGACTTTGTTGGAGACGAGCGCTTTGCACGTTTCGATCAGCCAGTTGGTCGTCGCCTGCCAGATGTTGGAGGTTACGAGCCGATCAGAGGTCCACTCCTTAACCTTGGTGCTGGTTACACTGGGATTCCACGCTTTGGAGCACAGGGAGTCGACGCTATGTACTTCACCACACCTAGAGTCGCTCTCGGACCACGTCAGATCTACGTGGATCGTCGTTCTACCTACTTTCGTGGGCGTGCTCCTCACCGCACCTCTCGCCGTACTCCTAGTCGCCGTCCTGCGTGATGAGCATGGGAGTACCGATGTATCCATTCTTAGCTATGTTTAGTTATCCTTTGGCATTCGAACCATTTATGGTGTGTTGGATATTCTGATGTATTTGAACATGTGATGATGTACCTGTTGGTTATCTATTCATGCGTCAGAATAATCTCTCTTTCGGTTGCCGAGTCTATCCTTTTCTATTGTTGTGCTAAAATGCATTTCCATTCAGGATGCCGCCAACAAGGAACAACGCGCCTGAGCCACCGCCAATCGCGGAGCTGTTGACTCAGATGACCCAAGTCATGGCGCAGATGGCCTAGTTTCAGACTAATCAGCACAACAACCAGACAGCTCCACGAGTCAGCATCAAGGAGTTTCTCAGTCTGGGCCCAAGAGCTTTCGTGGCCACACGCGAGCCTCTGGACGCTGATGACTGGATCCGTGAGATAGCTAAGGCTCTGGAGATTGCTCACGTGGCTGAATAAGACAAGGTCAAGTATGCATCCTATCTGCTGAAGGGTCAGGCATCTACTTGGTGGGAGAACTTCCAGGCTATGAGAACTGGCATACCAGTCACGTGGGGTTGTTTCAAGGAAGCCTTCCTGAAGCACCACATTCTAGATGGTCTCATGGAAAGGATGCGTGAAGAATTTTGCTCACTCAAGCAGGGCAAGCTGGACGTCATCGGGTATCAGAGTGAGTTCAATTGCCTTGCTCGGTACGCTGGAGACGAGGTGTCCACTGAAGCTAAGGAGATGGCAAGGTTCCGCAGAGGTTTTAACCCGGAACTCAAGTATGCCCTCACCAATATCAAGGCCAACAGCTTCGAGGATCTCCTTAACACCGCGCTCAATGAAGAAAATGGGCACAAGGCGTTCGAGGAGTCTCGCAAGCACTCGCGTGAGGGTGGTTCCTCCTCCAACATGGCCACCCCTCCGCAGAAGCGCCGCATCTGGGTACCAAATGGTGCTGTCACTCGGGCTCCATACGCCCAAGCTTCTCCAGGCTTCGCTCCCCGCCCACCCAACCCTGCTCAGATGCATGATCAAAGGGCTTCGATGGGGCAGCCAAGGCCAGGGCCTCCTCGTGTCGTCACTTGCTACAAGTGCAAGCAGACAGGGCACTACGCTGACAAGTGCACGCAGAGGTAGCTACCTCCACCACCACCTCGTCCTAACACAAACCAGGCAATGGTGCGCGCTCCCCCGCCTAAGGCCTTCAACTCCAACAACAGGCCTGTCGGGAGGACGGCAAGGGTGAATCATGTCAAGATCGACAAAGCTGAGGAATCTCCTGACGTCGTTCTCGGTACATTTCCCGTAAACTCTATTCCAGCTAAAGTGTTGTTTGATACCGGAGCATCGCATTCTTTTGTGTCAAAGACTTTTACCACAACAAACAACCTAATTGTGGTTCCGCTAAGCAATCAAATCACTGTTCACTCCCCGGGATCTCAAATGTTGACTTCCAAGATAAGTAAGGACAATCAAATCCTAATTGGAGGCCACATATTCCTTGCTTCACTCATGTTGCTGGGAAGTTCTGACATTGATGTCATTCTTGGTATGGATTGGCTGAAGGCTAATAAAGCAAGGATTGACTGTGCTCAAAAGTCAATAACCCTGTCCCACCCTTCTGGCCAGATAATCTATTCTCCAAATGAATCAAGTTCCATTCAGCTATGCAACCTTGATGCAAAACCTCTACCTTCGCTTGAAAATGTTCCGGTGGTTTGCGAATTCCCTGACGTCTTTCCAGAAGAGTTGCCAGGAATGCCTCTGGACAGAGCTGTTGAGTTCGTGATCGAACTTGAACCAGGTACTGCTCCAATCTCTAAGCATCCTTAGAAGATAGGAACTCCCGAGCTGAAGTTGTTGAAGGAACAAATTGATATGTACATGGAAAAATGTTACATTCAACCTAGTTCCTCGGCTTGGGGTTGCCCAACTCTGTTCGTTGCGAAGAAGGATCACACAAAGAGACTCGTTGTTGACTATCGTTCTCTTAACGAGAAAACTATCAAAAACAAGTATCCAATTCCTCGCATCGATGATCTTTTTGATCAACTCGCTGGAGCCTCAATATTCTCCAAGTTGGACTTGAGAATGGGTTACCATCAAATAAAGATCAGAAAAGAGGATATTCCAAAGACAGCCTTCACCACTCGCTACGGTCTATATGAATTCACCGTCATGTCCTTTGGTCTCACCAATGCACCGGCGACCTTCTCTCAACTCATGCATTCTGTCTTCCATGAATACCTCGACAAGTTCGTTGTGGTATATCTTGATGACATTCTTGTCTACTCAAAATCCGAGGAAGAGCATGAAGAACATCTTCGTCTCACTCTCATGAAGCTTCACGAGCATCGTCTTTATGCCAAGTTCTCCAAATGTGAGTTCTGGATTTCAGAAGTTTCTTACCTTGGTCATGTCATCTCAGCCAAGGGCATAGCCATTGATCCAGGAAAGGTTAAAGCAATTGTTGATTGGAAACCTCCAAAGACGATGAAGCAAGTAAGAAGTTTTCTTGGCTTGGCTAGCTATTGCCGTCGTTTCGTCCAAAACTTCTCCAAGATTGCCAAACCTCTCACTGACCTCACAAAGAAGGACAAGAAGTTCGTTTGGTCTCCACAATGTGATGAAAGTTTCAATCTCCTGAAGACTAAACTCACTTCTACACCAGTTCTGGTTGGCACAGATCCTTCCAAACCTTTCCAAATATTCTGTGATGCTTCTCTGCAAGGTCTAGGTGCAGTTCTTATGCAAGAACGTCAAGTTGTGGCTTATGCTTCACGTCAGTTGAACGCACATGAGCTCAATTATCCCACTCATGACCTTGAACTTGCAGCAGTTGTGTTTGCCCTCAAGAAATGGAGACAATACTTGTTGGGTAATCGCACTGAAATCTTTTCCGATCATAAGAGTCTGAGGTACATCTTCACTCAACCAGATCTAAACCTCAGGCAAAGGAGATGGATTGAAAAGATTAAAGACTTTGATCTTACCATTTCTTACACTCCAGGCAAGGCTAATGTTATGGCCGATGCTCTCAGTCGCAAGTCATATTGCAATAATCTCATGATCATGGAAAGCCAACCTCCTCTTCATGAAGAATTCCAGAAGCTCAACCTTGGTCTAGTTCCTCAAGGCTATCTTGCAAACTTGACAGCCAGTCCAACTCTCGAGGACAAGATTCGTTCTGAACAACTTCGTGATGCTGAAATCAAGAAGATGGTAGAGCACATCAAAGAAGGCGAGGAGAAATTTAAGTCCTTCTCAATTGATGACAAGGGAACTATGTTCTTTGAAGGACGCATTGCAGTTCCTCAGATTAAAAGTCTCAAAGATATCATTCTCAAGGAGGCTCATGAAACTCCTCTCTCCATACACCCTGGAAGTACAAAGATGTACCAGGATCTCAAGACACTGTATTGGTGGCCTGGCATGAAACGTGAAATTGCTCAATACGTTTCAGAATGCGACGTTTGTCAACGTGTTAAGGCAGTCCATCAGAAAACAGCCGGTCTTCTCCAACCTTTGAAAATCCCTGAGTGGAAGTGGGACATGATTGAAATGGACTTCGTCACTGGTTTTCCAAAGTCCAAGAGGGGCAACGATGCAACCTTCGTTGTCATTGATCGACTCACTAAAGTCGCTCACTTCTTTCTTGTCAAAGAGACAATCTCAGCTAGTCAGTTAGCAGAGCTCTACACAGCAAAGATTGTTCCTCTTCATGGTGTTCCATTGGAAATAAGCTCAGACCGTGGAAGCATCTTCACTTCTCATTTATGGAAAAGCTTTCAAGAAGCATTGGGCACCAAACTTCTGTTCAGCACAGCCTACCATCCTCAGTCACAAGGGCAAGTCGAAAGAGTCAATCAGATTCTCGAGGATATGCTCAGAGCATGTGGTATCTCTTTTGGCATGAAATGGGAGGAATGTCTTCCATATGCTGAATTCTCCTACAACAACAGCTTCCAGGCAAGCCTAGGCATGGCACCATTTGAGGCTCTCTATGGCCGCAGATGCAGGAGTCCAATAAATTGGTCTGGAGCTGGTGAACGTTCACTCTTAGGCCCTGACATTGTTAAGGAAGCCGAAGAGAAAGTTCGCATCATTCGTGACAATCTCAAGATTGCTCAGTCTCGTCAGAAGAGCTACTATGACAGCAAACACAGGGATATGGTCTATGCACCTGGTGACAAAGCATATCTCCGTGTAACTCCCCTCAGAGGCACTCATCGTTTTGGTGTCAAAGGAAAGCTTGCACCAAGATATATTGGTCCTTTCAACATTCTCTCAAGGCGTGCAGAAAATGCCTATCGTCTTGAACTTCCAGAAAAGCTATCCAAGGTGCACGATGTGTTTCACGTGTCACGGCTCAAGAGGTGCTTCAAAGATCCAGGTCGTGCAGTTGATCATGATTCCATTGAACTGCAAAAAGATCTCTCCTATGAGGAGCACCCTATTCGAATTCTCGATGAGACCGAGCGTAAAACTCGCAACAAGAGCACCAAGTTCTTGAAAGTGCAGTGGTCTCATCATTCCGATAAAGAGGCAACGTGGGAGACCGAAGAGGATCTTCGCAAGAAGTATCCGGACCTTTTCTCTTCTCAGTAGGAATCTCGGGGCGCGATTCCTTCAAGGGGGGGGGGGCGTTTTGTAACATCCCAAGTATGAAAAAACACCTTTAGAATGTTTTCTTTTTGTTAATTTATGTTTTGCATCATGTCATCATAAGCTTTGCATTTGTTTTCCATTTGTTTTCCCTTGTTTTTCCATTTGAATTTCAAACCAAATTTCAAATCCTTGTTTCATACTTGTTCTGTTACATTTTTTCAAATGAAAATTACAAATCAAAACATCATTTGTTTCCATTAAACTTGAGAGATCAAACCATTAACTTGCTTAAGTTTAAATAATTCAATTAATACCATAATTGCTCAAATTCATTTGAATTTTCAAGCAGCAACCAAACTTTAAATTTTTGGAAAACAAAAATGGCACAGTGGGACTTTTGTAAATAACAACCTATAAAAAATTATTCTAAATTTTTCCAACACCCAAAAGCTATTCTTTTCTTCCCTTTTCCTTTTCTGCAAAAAAAAACAGAATCAGAAAACAGAAAAAAAAACAGAGAGAGAAGGGGGCAGGCCAGCCCAACAGCCAGCCCCAGGCCCAGCCCCCCACGGCCTGCTTACCCTTTCGTCCACCTCTGTACGGCAGGGCATCGGCAATGCCCACGTCGACAGACAGTGGATGGGACGGCCAGCAGCGCCTCCCCCTCCTCCTTGCCCGAGGGCTCCCGCTCCTGCCCTAAACCTCCTCCTCCCTTCTCTCCCACACCGCCGCCGTTTCCCTTCCTCCACCTTCCTCTGTTCTCTCTGCTTCTGAACCACCGCCACCGCACCGCAGAGCAACAACCTCCGGTGATCGCCGCCGCCATGGTCACCTCCCGGCCTGGGTAGCTGCGGGAATCGGCTCCCCGTACGTCCACCTCCCTCCTCGACACCGCAGCAGGGCCTGAGAGCTCCCGGATCGCCGCTGTCGTCCACCTCTCTGTCGCCGGCCACCTCCCCGCACCGAGCACGATCACCTCCTCCTCCTTCCGCCCCGTGGTGAGCATCACCTCCTTCCCCTCTCTCTCCCCTCTGCCTGTTGCGCACGTGCCACCGCATCCACCCACGAGCACACACGCATCCACGCAGCAGCACAGCGAGCGGATCGTCGCCGGCGTCCACCGTCCGCCGCTGTCAACAAGTTCAGAAACTGAACTTTTTCAGTTCAGTTAACAGTCTGAATCTGAACCTCATACCCTCGCGCGCATCCCTTCTGTCACGAAACGCTCATCAGCCCAGCTGGCCAGCGCGCTGCGCACACGCACACGAGGGCGTGGGTTCGAATCCCCCCTCGCGGATTAAAACCCAAGTTTTTGCAACGCGCGCGCACGCTGACAGGTGGGACCCCCTGTCAGCGACCACACACGCCACGCGAGCGCCAACGTGGCCAGTGCCCCCCCTTGTCAGTGGCCTAGGCTAGGTCACTGCGAGGTGATTTTCTTTTTCTGGCTTTTTCTTTTTCCACCAAGTCCTTGTTTAATTACAATTTAGTCCCTGTTATTCAAACTAACATAAATCCCTCATTTCAAATCCAAACTTAATAAATAAAATATGTTTTCTGTACCAAATTTAATTCTCTACATGTTTAAATCATTTGTTTACTGTTTTGAACATTTCAAATGTTTTCAAAAATTCAAATTCAAACAACTATTTCAAATTTGGCCAAATTCATAACTAATTCAAATTTAATTCAGATGTCACATATAAAATATGTTTTCCATGCAAATTTGAACAAGCTTTCCAAATATAAACTTTGTTTCCTGTTTTGAATAATTAAAATTGGTTAAATAATTTAAACCTTGTTTAAATCATTTAAAATTGCTAAATTCATAACTTGGTCAAATTAAATTCTTTTTGAACATATAAAATATGTTTTCAAACCAGAAAAATATGATCTTTTAAAATATGAATTGTATTTAATGTTTTGAACAAATAAGAATTCAAATAATTTCATACTTGAATTAAATTCATTTAAATCTTGTGTAAACTTGTTTAATTCAAAATTAATTCATTTTAAATCCATTTTCAACAAATGAAACATGTATTCCACCTAAAATTTTGTGTTCTTTCCAAATATGAATTTTTGTTATCTATTTTAAACAACTAAAATTGGTGAAAACAACAAATGCTTGTGTAACTCATTTAAGGAGCCAATTTTCATAACTTAATAAATAAAATTCCAAACTTGGTAAACAAAAAATCAAATTGAAGCTATTGTTGTTTTCTCATTGTTTTCCTCATCCATGCATCATTCTAATCAACTTTCACATGATGGTTATTTGTAGATCATTTAATCCAACCTTAATTCATGGGCTTTCCATATGCAATCCAAATTGCATATGGGTCCATTTAATTATGTTACCATGTCAACTAGCTTATCTTTGATGCATCAATTAAATTGTCATGCATCATCCCCTGATTGTGCATTATGCCATGTTATTGATTGTTTGTCTCTCTGCGTTGTTTGTTTGCTTCTTCCCGAATAGACGACGACGTTGAGACAGACGAGGTTTACGACACTACTTCTGAGGAGTTAGCCCAGTACCAGGCTACTGAGTTTGCAGGCAAGTATTCACTCACCTGAACAATTGTGTCCTTTCCACACTGGATATCGATACTTTCCGTTGTCTATCCTGCTAGCCTTAATATTCGTTGCTTCTGTTCCGATCCTATCACATGTTATCTTGTAACCCTGATATAGCCTATCCTCCACACCTATAACCCTGTTGCTTGTTGCCTGTGTCTTAGTAGCATGCTTAGGGTTGTTTATGCTCGAGTCTGCTGTCCGTTATTTCTGTTACTATATTTATTATGTTCTAGGGCTCGATGTTAAACAACAACCTGTTAATGTTTGAGGTAATGCTAATTTGATGATAAGGCACCGGCAGGAGGCCAGGTATGGTTTTGAGGCATGCTAGTGTCGACCTTAATTAGGAAAAGGTTCTTGTCCTCTAGATCCATGATGAGCGCGCTAACCGCATGTGGGAAGCATGTATGGGCGCCCCTCTCAACTTTGATTCGATTCGCATATCGTCCAAATCGCCTCATTTAGTTCGGGTTTTCCATTTGCCGCATGCATATGCAGGTGCGAACCCGAGGCCAGGGTGGTAACTTTTGTAGTCGGCATTTAGGGAGACACGTTCTTAGAGTGCTATGAGGGTCCCCTTTTCTTCGTGGGGCTTGATTAGCCGTGCGCTCAATTGCACGGGGTTCTTTGGGCTTGATGCGAAGAAGAGTTGGGTTGTGTTGAGTGTCTCGCTTGGTGGGTTTGATCCCCGTCTGGCGGGATATTCTTACGTGTACGGCCAAATTGGTGCATCCCTGCAGGGTTAAATCTTCTCGAGAAGCCGTGTTGTCCGCGGTTATGGATGACTTGGTGATAGGGCTGGCTAACAAGGATTAGACAACTTACACCTAATTTAATACTAATGTTGACTAGTAATAGACCTTATTGACACAGTAACTTGACCCATCATTAATCCAACGGTGTAAGTGATCCTCGGATTGCTTCTTTGGATAAGGGGCGAGATCCAGGATGGGTTTGTTTGAGGTTAGTGGTAGTTGGTTCCGATACGCTATCTTATCCCCTTCTTTTAGCCGGATGTTGTAGCGTGTCTCTGTAGTTGGTTAGGCAGCCCGCTGTCGCACTTTTGTATCACCTATCTTCCGTTGAACCCAAAGCATCTGTACTTGGTGTTGCCGGGTACACTTTGGTATCTTGTGCGTCTTGCTTGCCAGTACTTGTCTGTAATGACCCCTTTGGGGCTGTGGTTTCTGCAGACTACGTTTCCGAGGATCCCCATGGTGGCTACTACGTGGAGTATGACGAGGCTGCTGACAAGTAGATAGCGGACCCGGGCAGGATCCGAGACATCATGGATGGGCTCCGTCTTTTCGTTTCCGGCCTCTTAGGCCTATTTGGATCTTGTCTGTACTCAGACACTTTGGATGCTTCCGCTGTGATGTAATGATGACTTGTTGGGACATGTGTCCTCTGGATGATTGTATTTGCTATCTCTGCTCTAGTGAGAGCTATTTGCAACTTATTTCTATTTCTTTTGTGTCTTAGAGATTTGTTGTGATATCACTTGTTCAAATACCGTTGACGTACCATGTGTGTATGTTATGAAGTACGTCAATGGAAGTAGTCGGATTTCTATGGGATGGTTTACGCAGACGATGGATAGTAGAGAATGGTTGTCACACGTTTACGTGTTGGCCTGCTCATATTGAGATGCGGGTGCCAGTATGCCCCGTAAGCCATCTACCTACTGTCTAGCGGGTTGTGAGTATCCTCTAGAAGTCCGGGTGCGACACTTATCTTGCTAGCAAAGATGAAATTAGTCCTCATGAATCAAGAATGCTAGCTAAATTAGAGAGTAAAGTAGAGGAAATTATGATGCTTACTGAAATTAAGGATCCATTGCTTGATTTAGAAAAAAGTAGCTTGCAAGAACTTATTGCTACTCTACAAAAATTTGCTAGTGATCCCACTATAAATGTTAATCAACCTGGCTTTGGATCTTATATTGCTAATCATGTCTTGCAAGAAAAAATTGCTAGGTACAAGAATGAGGCCATGATACCTCCTAAGCTTGGGGATGCATGGATCCCCAAGGTGCTAGTTTCAATTGGAAAAGAAATTCACCATGCTATGTTAGATCTAGGTTCTAGTGTATCGGTACTCTCTAAAGAATTATATGAATTGCTAGAACTAGAAAATTTAGAAAAGTGCTCAAGTGAATTTTCCCTTACTGATAACTCTACTAAACATGTTGTAGGACAAGTAAAAGATGTTATGATTGAATTGCACATGACTTTCGTACCCGTTGATTTCATTATTATGGATATGGGGGATAAATCCCCTAGTCCTATTATTTTGGGTAGACCTTTTCTTCGTACTACAGGTGCAATCATAGACTCCAAGGAAGGGAATGTCAAGTTTCAGTTCCCTCACAAGAAAATCATGGAGCACATCCCAAGGAAGAGGGTCACGCTGAAGAACAAGCTCTCTCATGAGCTTTATCCCTCTTGATTATCAAGTAAGTAAAGCATAGCTATATGGCTATAAAGAAAGCGCTTTACGGGAGGCAACCCGGTTATTTTTGTTCGGATTTTCCTAGTGTCCTCTTGCTGTCTCAAGATATTAGTTTTTTTTCTTTGATTCTGGAGTTTTCAATAAAGAGTCAAGTCAAACCCATTTGGACTTATAAGTTGCTATCCTAGTGCATGAAATCTCTGTTTCAGCACGAGTCTGCTCACCGTATGATTTTACGTTTTTTATTGTTATGTCGGATTGAGCTAATTTTTTAGTATGTTCTGCAACTTTTTGTCCTCTGTAATCACAAAAATTGGATTAATTTTTTGAGGAGTCTAGCTTAGGGAAAAACGTTCGTTTTGCTGCTGCTGCTTTTCTGGACAGATTCTGCCTTCTTTTTGTTTTATGCACTTTTTGGGTTTGGGAATCGAATTTCCATGATTCTTTCAAGCAAGAGAGTGAACATACAACATAATGAACCTTATTGTCTATCTACTGGAGCATTTGATTTGGAATTTTGCACAGCAAGCATGTGATTTGTTTGTCCTTGCTAATCTCACCGCACAGAAAAAGAATGGGAGAAACATGTTTTGTGAAGTTTTTTTCACAGGGAATAGAGGAGCTGCGCCTCAAGACATACAAGAATGGTGAAAGCCATAATCTTGGGGATGTGATGAACACCCCACTGGAGCTACACTCTTTTGGTTAGCACACGTCTAGTTTCTGTTTCTCTAAGCAAAGCATTTATCGTAGAGACTTGAAGCGTCTAGTTTTTGTTTTTATTTTTGTTTTGATAAGACCACCACCATCATTTTATATGAGATTGAGCTACTGGAGTTTGGGGTTGGAATGTAATTGATGCTAGTATTATGACTTGGAATAGGGATGCCATGGTTGATTCGAAGAGCTACATATGTTTGCATGATTTATAGGCTTTTTATGTGTAGAAATTTGCAATAATGTTGTCTTGAGCTATCTCTTATTCATGTCCTTGATGTTAATTGCTGGTTTATTTAGTTTGTCATGAAATGAGTAGTTCTATGGACATATGAATTCATAGTAGCAGGTCAACTATCTCCCTCTTGCTAGCCCAAAAATTTAAAAATTCCAACAAGTAAAAACTTGTTTCCAACACTCCTTAGCCAAGTATTTCCAGTGAGTCCACCATATCTTCCCATTAGCTTCATTGCTATTCCGAGTATGTTCACCATGTTATTGTGTTATTTATGTTCTAAATTAAGATATTCACTTTATTAATTGTCATGGGTTGAACTTGGGATAGGACTCTCACGAACTTTTGAAGGCACACTTTACTTTCTATGCATCTAATAAACATGACCCAATAATGGGAGCCACAAGTTTTGTGTTTGACAACTGTGTGGTTGGGAGCTAGCTATAAACGTGTATCACCGGAAAGCTTTCAACATTGCACAAAAAATTTACATTTGGTTGATATCATGTACTTTTGTTTTTGGACTCCTGCCATGCCGAAATGAAATAGAGGAATAGTAAGTTTTGATGAGTAAGTATCTATATGACTAGAGAAACGCATTGGGACGCTAACCCGAGCCATACTTTATCATGGTGAAAATTTACTTACAGCTTGAGTGACTCTACAACACATCCTATAATAAAATAAGAAACTATGCATAATAGTGAATGAAAATAAAAAGGATGATGAGTCTACTCCGTTTGTTCATCTTGTCATTGTAACATGGGCTTGTTTCCATGTCATGGGGCAAGAGGTACCTCTTTGCGGTTCTCTATGATGTCATTAATACTTATTATGATTGTACAAAGCTTATTAGGAATCTTAAGTTGAGTAATCATGGAGTAGGTTTTCACACTCACGGGGCATGAGGCTTTCAACCACCTTGTCATTCTCATTACTTCAATACTCACAATTTTAAGATGCTAGTGATAAAGGGGCAATGAGAGTCCTAGATCAATGGATACCACATTTCAATTAGTAATTTTAGTTGAATAATTTAGAGGCTAAATAAGACTTGATCATGTTTTACCTCTACTCAATTTTCTCCAAAGTGTCCACCATATTTTCTATTCTCCATTATGCTATTCTTTGACCAATATAGGATTTTATTTTTCATTTTGTGTATGCATTTGGTCCATAGTGCTTTTATTTCATTATACACTTTGTGAACTTTCATGAAGCATATTTGCTTGCATATTTGATATTTCTTACAACATGAATTGTATATTGCTACTCATTTCTAGTATTAATCATTTGATTATATGTAGCATGAATAATCCTCCTTGATATCCCATGATTGTTTCAATATGCAAAACCCATCTTAGTTTTATCACCTTCATACTCGAGGACGAGCATGGGTTAAGCTTGGGGATGTTGATGCATGTAAAATGCATAGATGAATTTTGCATATTTTCACATTGTTTTCTATTACATATTGCATCATATAAGGGTATAATTCAATGTTTTATAGTATTTTGGGGTTAAATTACAAAGTCCCCTAACTTTTATGGAATTAACCCTGCCTGTCAGAAACCCCGTTTTCTATATTTTTGACGTTTCAGGGGGCAAACTTCTGCGAAATCACCTGAAAATCTACGGGGGTCAGTTCCTTGGAAGGAGAAGACTTGCGGGCGAAGGATCCACGAGAATTGGGCAAGGAGGCCCAAAAGAGGACCCTCCACGCAGCCAGATTCCTTGGCCCCGTGAGAGGCCCCCTTTTGGCCCCTGTGGCCCCAATTCCTTCCATCTTCGACTTACCGACTCTGTCTTGACCTAAAACCGACTATAAAAAGGGTCCCCCGTACCCTTACGGAGCAGGGCGCCTCCGAAACACCGAAACAGAGACCAGAAGTTCCAGATTGGAGGGGAAAACTCCGGCGGGGCGTCGCCGGTGTGATCTCCTACCCCTCCAACGTCATCTCCATCGACATCTCCATGAAGAGGGAGTAGTCCACCCCAGGGCTATGGGTTTGTGGAAGTAGCACTTGTATCTCTCTCTCTCTCTATGTGCTTCACTAATTAGATCCGTATGAGCTGCCTCACATGATTACGGGCACCGTTGTAATTCCTATGTGGTGGATCTTTTCTATGGGTTATTGAATCTGAGATTGCAATTGTTCTCTTGAGTTATTTGAGTAGATGTATCTTATGTACCCCGTTCTTATTTGCTAGCTTTGATCAATCTAGTTCTTGAGAGCGTGTGTGGAGTGATGGGTGCATTAGTTGGAGTAACAGGGGGGTGGCTAGTGCTGTGAAAGTGACAGAAGTTCAGCGATCCACTTAGGTTTTGTTAAACCTTTCTTAGTTACCTCACTAGGGATAAAAAGGAGTACCTTGTTACCGGGGATTTGAAGTGACACTAATCAATCTCCATGACTAGATCTAGCAAGTTCTTACTTCAACTTCATGTCACATTGCTTAAAGCTATACTCTGGTTTTTCCTTAATTATCGAGGTGTTATGATTTATTTCGCATCTTGGTGGAGTATAAGAGGGATCAATATGACTGTAGAGATCTCTATGCTAGGACGTGATGCCCATATGAAAGTACTCAATGTTAAACATGTTATTGTAATCTCACATGTAATTCTTTATCTCCACTGTCTACTACTTTATTTGAGAGAATTCAAGTGTGAAACCATGAACCCCGGTCCTATTTTAAATATAAGAAAACACTCTAGTTACTTTTCTGCAATTTACTTTACTTGCACTTTACTTTACTTGCATCTCCAATTCGAATTTACATTATCTCCATCACCACTTGCATCACAAAAATACAAAAACAATCCATTGCATATTTATTTTCTCATTTGCATTTAGTAGTATATTTAATTATTGCACATTTACTTTCAGTTTTGCATTGCAATTTAGAAGTCTCACACCTTGTGCTTGACAACCACTTGGTGAGGTTGAGGGCACAAAATTCTCTACTTGTTTGCAGGATCCTGGAGGAAGCTTGGAAGACAACTGCTGAAATACTGGCTCCCCAAGAGTTCGATATAAACCCTCGAGTCACCCTCGTGGGTAAGAAGGCTTGCAACTAGCTACACACTTTGCACTTGGAGTCTCAACCTAGCCATCAGTTACGAGTACTAAAAGTGTGATGACTCATTGTAAAATAGAGTGTTGCCCCTACCAGTGAGGTTATATATATATATATAAAAAGCCCAAAGAGAAAAAAGTCAAAAGAGAGCGGGGCAACATTACTATCATTTATTCCACACTTGTGCTTTGTTAGCATCATTACTTCAGTTTGGAGAGATTTTTCATATTATGACTTGCATAACTATGTGGGGAACTTACATTATAGAACCTGGCTTGTATATTCCAATGATGTTCCATTGGAGAGCTTTCATACACTCATAGATCTATGTGCATCCTTTGTGTGGCAATCACTACTCCTTGCATAACTTCGATTATAAGACTTCCTCTTGTCTAATGATCACTTTCAGTTGTGTGATACTTTCTTCCATTGACCATCCAAACCCCCCATAATGTTCTTTTAGCCATAACATTCTGGGGCCAGGGAACAATACAGAACGCTTGCTTGATTTGAGTGCACAAATATTTTAATGATTTTTTTACGCGCATATTGTTGTCACTTGACTTGATCCTAAATGGAATTGTTGTGAGAGTTTGATGCCTTGGATGATTATATTGTTGTTCTTGAAGCTTAAATCATCTTTAATAAACCTTGCACTGTGGATTGTCTGTTAGTATTGATTCATTGAAAAGTTTTACTTTGTTCTTCCTAATGGTTTATACATTATTCAATTTGATATCAACTATAAACCATAGCCTTTATTCATTTGATCCTAGTTTACATGCTTTACATTACTATGATGATCAAGTTTATGTTGTTAGCATGTCACCTGAGAAATTATTTGTTTTTATCGTTTACCTATTCGAGGACGAGTAGGAACTAAGCTTGGGGATGTTGATACGTCATAAACCTATCCATAATTTATGATGTTCCATGTTGTTTTCATACTATATGCTACATGTTTACTTTACACTTCATGCCATTTTTATGGATTTTCTGGGACTGACCTATTGACACGATGTCACACAGCTAGTTCATGTTTTCTTCTGTTTTTGGTTTCAGAAAAGTTGTTTTGGAAATATTCTCGGAATCGTACGAAACAAACGCCAAAAGTCTTAGAATTCCTGACACGTCAAGGAAGTTCAAAGGAGACCCGGAGGGGTGCCCTAGAACCACCACACCATAGGGTGGCGCGGGTCCCCCTGGCCACGCCACCAGGTGGCGTGGGCCCCTCGGGCGCCCGCCGACGTTGCCCTTTCGCCTATTTGTACCCCCCGATGCATAAACCCTAAAGATACCGGCCCCTTCCACGAAAAATTCTTTAGCTCCGCCACCGCCGCCGACAAGTTTCGGGGGACAAAAATCCCTGTTCCGGTACCCTGCCGGGACGGGGAAGTGCCCTCGGAGCCATCTCCATCTACTCCACCGCCATCTTTATCGCCGTTGTTGTCTCCTATGATGAGGAGGGAGTACTTCTCCTCCGGGACTGAGGGCTCTACCGGTAGCTATGTATTTCATCTCTCTCTCTCTCCCATGGTGTGATATTTATGTGATCATGATCTTTATAATCTAGTTGAATAAGTAGATGTTACTCTTCATCTATTATGCTACTCAAGTGGTTTTGTTATGAGATCTCCGTAGACACTTTGATCACGGTGTAAAGGTGACAGTATGTGCACCGTGTGGTTCAACATGATATTTATATCTTCTGTTGGATGACCCTATGAAATTGTGGCGTTTGTTTATACTAATTTGGGGCGCTCATAGTGACAGCGTGGGGTGCCCTAGAGAGGGAATACAGACTTGAGGAGTGCTGTTACAGCCCTACGGTCTTTGTTATCCAACCGGAGAGTGGTTCGGAGTAGCATAGTGAAGAGAAGATATTTATACATTCAATCATGTTATCATTGTTGAGAGTGTCCATTAGTGAAAGTATAATCCCTAGGCCTTGTTTCTAAGCATTGAAACACCGTTTACAATCAGTTCTGCTACATGTTTGCTTGCTGCCATTTTTATTTCAGATTTCTATTATCACTTATAATCATCCATATTACTTGTATTTTACTCTCTCTTCGCCGACAGTTGTATTAGGTGTTGGGGACACAAGAGACTTCTTGTATCGTAATTGCAGGGTTGCTTGAGAGAGATATCTTTGACCTCTACCTCCCTGAGTTCGATAAACCTTGGGTAATCCACTTGAGGGAAACTTGCTACTGTTCTACAAACCTCTGCACTTGGAGGTCCAACACTGTCTACAAGAATAGAAGCGTGCGTAGACATCAACGCCGTTAAGAAAGCAATCTTCTTCAAGACTACAAAGTCCTACTGGTTCGATACCCTGGTTCCATACTGGGGGAAAATTTCCGCTAGACTACATAATACCTTCCGCTTGGGGTCTCCCAACGAGCGTCTGATCATGTCAGCATCAATCATCATGGTTATCGTTTTTAGTTGGTGGTGCGGTATTTCATCTTCCTTGACGAAGACGGTGAGTCTTGGCGGCGTGGTGGCGTGTGGTCTTTGCGAAGGACGCTCGTAGGAAGGTGGTGTTGTTTGACGCCTTGGCGGCGTCAATGACAGGTCTGGCAAGGTTCGTGCACCGATCTCTCTAGATTATTGTTTGGCGGATGTCAGCGGCTGCGGCTTCTGGGTGTGCATATTGGTGTACATGTCGGGCCTGTTGGACTGGATTTGTGCTCCCGGTTCACCGTCGGGCGGCTAGGTGGAGGCGACCAGCTTAGATGATGCATGTGGGTGAGTTAGCTCGGACCACAAGGCTCCGGTAATGACCATTCCCTTCATTAAGATTGTACGTTTGTAGGTGAGACGATTCGGATGGTCAGGCAGGTGGCTTCCGGTTGATCCATGTAATTCTTTTTAGGATTTATGATTTGGTTTTAATATAAATTAAAAAAAACTTGGCTTTGTGCATCATTTTGATACATAGGCGCGTAGAATCTCCATTTAAAAAAAACATACATAAGTTCTTGTGGTGACCCAGCACACCACTGCATGTGTAGTGCGCAAGTCGGTGACACAATACTCACAGAAGGACTTATCCGTGAATATTACATCTCTCAGAGTGGTACAACAGAAACTCAGCGGGTCCAGGCAAAGCCATAGGATAAAAACCTCATTACAAAAATCTTGAGAATCTCTTTGATGAATCAAGAAGATCTCATACAAATGAATCAACAGAAGAAGCAATTCGAAGATCCAAGCCGGAGAAGAACTCTAGCTCAGAACTAATCCACTATGGCTGATGTCAGCCCTAATCTATGGCTTAACTACTAAGTCCAAGAATGGACTCTACCTACACCTTGACAGCTTCTCCTCCATCAGCGTTGTTGATGATGATGCTTTACTGGCTAAGTAGTATGAGTCTCCACCTAGCTTTCTTAGTCAGCGATGGCTTCTCGATGACGACTTCAATAGGGCTTCAACTCTAAGCAGGGGTCAAACGGGATAGAATGAGTAACGAGCATTACTCAGCAAGTTCATGATATATAGTGGGTGGTTGATGAACTAACTACAGCTTTAGACTCGAAAGAGTCATAAAGTAATCCAAGGTTTTGTAAAACTTTCTTCAAGAGGTTGCTTTTAATTCTGAAAACTATGCCCGCCAGACCATCACAGGAGCTAGAACTTCATGGAGTTGCCTTTCCTGTAGCGTTCGCAGTTCCTTCCCGGAACAGGGGGTAACATGCCACATCCTTTTACACTCTGCTGAGCTGCGTTACTTTACCCATGGACAACCAAGACCATGTTGCACAACCAGGCTCGAGATCCTGTCCACTCCCACTCAGGTGTGGGGCCCGGTAGTTGGTCCAAGCCAAATCGTGCTTCTCCGCACAACGCATGCCCACCCATTTCTGCCAGCAGGTTGAACGCCTGATTCCACCCCTCATGATGGAGATCTACGCGCCCCTGGCAGACACTCATAGACCCCAGAGTCCGTGGGATGTAAGGGCTCCCACCCATGTGCATGTAGTCTCGCAAGACCTACAGCGTACGTCTCTGGCAGTCCGTTGACATGCGAACGAGAAAAGTATCACGGCTGACTTACTCCCCCCATGAAGATCCATGGTCAACGCGGTATTTACGGCGCACCGAGTTCTGACGGCATTTGTGATTAGCTCCTAGGTAATACGTTCCCATGCAGATGGAACCTTCCTTTGACCTATTCATCTTACCATGGTTCCATCCGCCCACCAAACAGAACACTACCACTCGGGTAGTCATTCAATTAGTCATATTATTATAAAAATAGGATCATGCATTCTTTTGAGAGTAGGTGATAATATGATAGGGTTTTTGCAAGTAGTTTGTTATGAGATATTGCAATGGATATGAGCAAGTGATGAACTTGCCTGAGATTGAAATGACCACAATATTCCATGTCTTCGGGTTAAGGGTCACGTAGAATATCCTGACGTCTGAAAGATAGCAAAGTAGTCCCGGTAAGGACTACAGAAACACTGGCAACATGATATATGCATAGTAATGAGATGCATCGTGAAATACCCTGGAAAATACCCCAGCTTACAAGTGTAAGCCATGTTTGAAACGATAACGTATTCACACAATTGTTAGGTGACTTAGAGCTGTTTCCTTACTTGTGGTGATGTTGTTATTTCTTCTTTTAGACTTTCATGTGTTTCACTTTTATTTAACAAACAATTGTTATAATGTTTAAGTGAAAGTGTTTATTACTTGATAAACAACAAAACAATAAAACAACAATACATGGGAAATAATTATTGAACAGATAATAGACACATTTTATTTTATGTTCGAAAGGGTAGAGCTAATATCAATTTTATTTGAAAAATGAGGAACTAATACATCTAACTCTATCATCATAATACGTTGCTTAATAACTAGTGATGATAGGTTTTAGTTGGTGTGAAATCATGAGGGTTTTATTAATACAGAAAATCATGTTGTGGCAGTTATTTCTGATTATAATGAAACATTATAGAATTTTATAATACCTTTGGAAACATGTTTATAAGTTGGATAAAATGTTTTGTCTTAGGTATATTTGAATTGGAAATTCTTTTCTCTTTAATTGGATATATCATTCAATGTCTTCTAAAAATATTTGAATAAATTACTATTTTATTAATTTTAAATGAATTAATGATTAGGCAAAGCATTTCACATAAAACTTGGTCAAACTACTTTGTACACATCATAGATGAGTTGTATTTATCATTTGGAGCATTTTGATATATAACTTGCATTTTTCTGATTTGATGAATTATTTATTATTTTTCCAATATGCATTGTTATTCTTATAACTTATTTGATTGTTTTCATAGAAAACATTTGTTAGGGAGTATTTTGAAATGCTCAAAATATTTAATTAATGTTGCAAGAATAATTTACATTTGATTAAATAGTTTTGAATATTTCTTAACCTTATTATCAAAGTTTTGTTATTAAAATATTATTTTGTATCCATAATTTTAAGACTATAAGCATTATTGGATTGTTTTTCTTAACCTTAATATTCAACCATTTTACTAGATTAAGAATTAGTTGTATTTGTAAAGGTTTGAAATTTTGTAGAATTTTATTTATTGTTTTCTATTATTTTTCTAATTCTTTTATTTAAGATTTTAAGCAATTACTAAATTGCCCCTAGGCTGATAGGTGGGGTCCATGGGTTAGGGTTGAACCCAACCCACTGGTCCGATCCGGACCAGACCAGACCAGACGCACCCGAGCCCCCCACCTCCTTCTCCCCTCCCTCTGCGTGTGGCGACTCAGAGGCGATTGAGATCGCCTTTCCCCTCCGGCGATTTCCCCGATTTTCACCGGTCACCCCGCCGCCGTGGATGAACGCCAACAACGCACCACCACGCCCTCTACTCCGTCCCCTACCCCGATCTGGTTTTCTCCCGTGGCGGCTCCCGTGGACAACCCCAATTCCCTAACCCTAGGTTTCGGTTACCCGGGGCTCCACCACCTCTCCGGTGACCTGGGCTCCTCTAGATGATCCCTGGATGCTCTTGGAGGCTGAGCTGCTGCTGCTGCTTCTGTGGCTCGATCTCCAGAGATGCCGCCGCCGGGACGGTCTTCTGGGCAACCGCGGCTCGCCGCCGTGCTCCTCTCTCCATCCGGATGTGGTCACCACGATGGTGACCACCTGTAAGTGCTCCTCTCCCTCTGCCCCCTGACCTCTCTCTCTCTTCCTGATTCCTCCATCCCCTTTTGCTCTGGAGCCAGGCCATCGAGCCTGTGAATTGTGTTGTGTGTTGTGCTGTCCCAGTTCATCACAGTGATGAACTGATGTGTATAAGTGCTAATGCTATGCTAGTGGTGATGCCTCCATTTGGCTGTCTTGCTCCTCCAAGCATTCCTGATCTTTGTGGGATCTTAGTACCGACCAAACTAGTGCTTGATTTATGCTTATATATATGTAGGGATGCCCCCTGTTTGGATGATTTCCTAAATCCTGGCTGCTGCTAGTGTGCACCAGATCATGTGTTTGTGCTTGTGTGGTGGAACATGACTCTGTCCAACTTCTGGACAAATCTACTATTGCATATGTATCTGATAAGAACAGATTATTACTTGCTTTCTTGGTATAGCCCATGATAGGAAGTTTTCTTGAGGCTTTTAAATGATTTGCTAGAACGGTTAAATACCATTTGTATCCAAAGTTCAATGATGAACTTGATATCAAATCTGAGAGCAAAAATAGCACTCCAAGCAAAGATGCTAGGTTTGTTTGCCAGATCTTGTGTCTAGGGTGTGCATTCCTGGCATCTTGTGTTTGGTGTGTTTGCTTTTATTTTCTGGACATATTTGGATGTGTAAACTGATAAGAACAGATCCTTGCTTGTTTTCTTGGCCCAGCCTATGATGCAAAGGCTGAGGCACTTGTTTTTGATAAGGACTGATACTATTGTGGGCTTTCTTAAATTCCCAGTGATGATTTAGGCATAGCAACTCTATGCATATCTGAGAGAACTCCCTCCCCTCTCACTCCTCTCTTCTAATCTAAAGATGCAATTTAAGATCGAGTGACCTTGGTTTATTAACCTGCTGATGTAGAGCTGCTTTGTCTTCTGGAATCTGTCATAACCTTCATCTTGTGGCATGCCTGCTCCTCCTAGCCTCTTGATATGTTTCCTAGTATCTAGCGGGGTTTTGGATTTGTTTTTGAGATGTGGATGGACTGATATGATACGTTCTTGGTGTTTTGGTATGAACAAGTTTATATTGCTGGATTTACTTCCTAATGGATGTGAGCTGCATGTATGCGGCTGGGAGGTGTTGGGATAGAGTCTGGTACTTCCATAACCTGTTTATATAGTACTCTTGTACTGCTGCGTTGTTGCTGTGAGGTCGACAACACACCCTTTGCATGTGTTCTGTGAGCTGCTTGTGTGTGGCCCCTCCCCTTGTGCAGGTGGACAACTTGACCTTTGGTTCCCTCATGAACAAGCTACGGCTGCTCCTGATACCTGTCATGTTTGACTCCATTATTGGTGCTGCAGGCCCTTGTTCATTTTCCCCTCTGGGCAAAGCTGGTTGGTCATTATTTTTGGTATTGCCAAGTGGCAATTTCTGATTGGTAATTTTGTACCATAGCCCCTGATAATTCTGTGAGTTTATAGAATGGACACTTGAGCTTGTAATTATGACTTGGATTCATTTTGACAATCAATGTCAATGTAGAATCACAGGATTGATGATTTAGTATTTATAAGGAGCTGGTGTTTTATTGGTTTGAGTTCAAGTAAATATGAATTTGGATGTGTTTGCTTGCTTTTCCAACTATCCCTGATGCTTAAGGAGATGTCCCCTGGTTGTCTTTGAGAATACCTTGTTGATGTTTTTTTTGTTGCTCCTCGAGGAAATGGATCACATTTCGGTTGCACTTGTCCCTTATTGTCTTAATGTCTCATGATCCATGATGATCGACTTGTCCTAACTTATCTGATGACTTAAATTGATCCATCCCAATGTTTGTAGGAAATCTGGACTAGTTCCCAGATTTCCAAATGCTAGCTCCAAAAACAAATTGCATCTCCTCGGGAGATGCAAACATTTTAATCCACAACCATTTCTTTTTGCCATTGTTGTTTTTGTTTGAAGGACATGAAGAATAGAAAGATTGGAAAGGTTGAGATGCTAATACGAGAAGATGATGATCAACTAAGATGAAGACCCAGATCATTTTAGTTTAGGAGTTTCTTTTTATAATTGTTCATCTGTAACATTCATCTGTAATTTTTACTTGTCTTTTCTATTTATTGTAATTTGTAATAACTTTGTAAAATTGTGTTATTATCTATAAAACTTATTGTTTTTTCTATTCATAGCTTCTATTAATGAGTTTGAATTGCATTAAGATTTAATTATTAAATGTTTCAAAATTATTTAATTACCAAATTATTCCAATCATCAAATCATTCAATTAAAACTCAAATTCCAGTTACAAACATTATTTTGTTTCTAGTGTTGAAGTGAATCCCTTCGATCCAATAACACCAGAGGCATGTCGAAATTTCACTTTCTTCTAATCTCGGTCTCTCTCTCTATACTAAAACATCGATGAAACCTCGATCACTCCAGGGTCTAGTATTTGCGAATAAGTCTCCAATTGCCACTTCTCGTCTGATGATGTCTCAGAGTTACTTACCAGTTTGTTCTTGTATAACTTAACCTAATGAAACTCAAGTGTTTAATGCCCTCAGAAATAATCTGCTTACAAGATTGATCAGGTCCTGTACTCAAATTATTCTTGTATGGCACCAAACACCAGGGTTTCACCCCCTCGGTTGATATTGTCACATCCCAGTTTTTGGACTCTTGGACTATGCTCTAAAAGACAACTATTAGGGCCAACAAATTATTTTTATAACCACATGATGGTGTGAACTAACTTGTGTTATGATCTTAATCATATTTGCAACATAAGTTTTGTTTCATTATAAAACCAACACCATATGTTTCTGAAAAATATTCCTGATATTTTTCCTAATGTTTTCTTATTATTACTTGAGTGGATTTTTATTCCAATACTTGGATCATTCTTGTTTGCATCTTAAAACAAACTTTTAACCTTGTTGGATCCAAGAAAACAAGTTTCCAAAATGATCTATGAAAGTTTTCTTTTAACTTTCCTATAGAAAACAATTCCTGAAAATAAAGCCAAGTACCTGTTTTCTACCATTGTCTTCACCAAGCTATAAATTGTTATATTATGGTTTCTTGACTTTTAATTCATCCTTGATATATGTACTACAAACCCATAAGCTCACTTTTATTTTTGGATAAATAAAAACTATCTTTTGCTTGTTGTTTTTGTGGTATAAAATTAAGGCAGAATAAGGCAGTTTTGAGAAACAGATAAAAACAGAATGTAGGTCTTTTTCCACATTATTTTCATGGCCTTAAACTAGTTCAAAATTGTTTTCAAAAGTTGTTTATGAAAGTGTATAACATGGTTAACACATCCATACTTTGAAAACCAATTTTGGAAAGCAATTGAACCCTGAAAACAAACTCAACTTTTTGAACCTTTGATCTGTTTTCCAACACTTAGAGAATTTTCTGAATTATTCGAAACAGTCACAGATACGATTTTGGGCAGAAGATTTCATTGCCTTCCCTTGCAAGATTCGAAGTAAAAGCTTGTCCCTT
Organism: Alopecurus myosuroides; assembly: GCA_028641055.1. Taxonomy (NCBI): domain Eukaryota; kingdom Viridiplantae; phylum Streptophyta; class Magnoliopsida; order Poales; family Poaceae; genus Alopecurus; species Alopecurus myosuroides. The sequence goes on from CM054059.1 coordinate 291,432,183, forward strand.
GTGTTTACCACAACTAGTACTCCATCTTGGATGCTTGACCTTGCTTCTAGAAGCCTTAGGCATGAAGATAAGAGAGGATAGATATGGTGACTAGGATAGGTATGGGCACACATGCATCTTAGATATTTTTGACTTTTCCACTTGTCCCTTGCCTCCCCTTGCCCCCAAAGGCCAACCTTGCCCATGTCACATGTGTACTTGAATAGGACACCATGTGCACTCAAATGGAAAATACCAAAAAGTCCCTTGAACACCTCTTATGCCATCAAATGGTAGGGATCCAATGCCACACTTCCATTTTTGCCCTTGACCCTTGACCCATGCCATTGATCTTTCCTCACTCCAAAGGCCAACCTTGACTTGCCCCTTGGTGGTCTTGCCCCTTGGCCTCATTGCCTTATTATGAGGTGACCATCTTGCCCCTCCCCTCATTCCCTCTTCTATAAAGATCCCAAGGCCATCTCCTTGCACCTTGCCCCTCCTCCACAACCCCCCACTACCACACTTCATCCCCAAGCTTAGAGTAGCCTTGAGCCAGCCATGTGAGCTCCATGAGCTCCAAAATCGCCGCCGGCCATTTTTCTTAAACCGATGTGAGGAACCTCAAATCCCTGCAGTTGTTTGTCTGTCGTTTTGAGCTTGTGAAAAATAGTTTTCGTGCAGATTATTTTCTACAAAAATTCACAGCACTAGGCTTATGTTTTCCTAACCATTTCCCGTTGGTAGATCCAAGTTTGCACTTTTATTTTTGTCACAATACCTGTTTTGCCACAGACTGTCTGTTTAGCCATTTTTGGCATAACTTTTTGGATCTGTATCCATTGTGGTCAAATCAAACTGTTTTGAGTAGCCTATGAGTAGATCTATCCATAGGACTTGGCCTTACATCAACGCCAGTTACCAAATGGAAATGACATCCAGTTTGGTAAAAGACCAGTAGGCTTTTCTAGACCTTTTATAAGGAGTTTAAAAATGATTTTTGAAGCAAATCCAATTGGATGAGTTTGGTATTGAGTAGATCTATCTTATCCTAGCTTAGATTAATTTTTTGAGCTCTAGATTATTTTTGGTGGACAGATCTAGAAACAGAAGCTTTTCTGTTTTGATTTTTTTGTTTGTTTTTGTTGAAATGAAATGTTTGGTTGGCTTAATCTTTGTTCCTAGGATGTAGAGATGTGTTGGATCTTGTTATTAAGTTGTTTTCTTGCAGTACATCTACCTTAGAAAGTGTGTGCATGTTTGGAAAGTCAAATAGAAATAGGAATACCATTTGTTATTTTCCTAGTTTTATTACTTGGATTGTTGTGTGGGCAAATCCTTGTAGCTTTGTTGTACCTAGATTTTTGTTGTGGTTATGATAGATCAAGTACCACTTTGGTACTGTTATTTCTCTGTTATTATCTCTATTAGCTTACACCTTATTTTATAGCAAAGCATGTGTAACATTTGTTGTTTGTTTTCTAGTACTTATTTCACTAGTTGTGTGAGCAAATCTTTGTGTGCTTGTTACCTAAGTTTTTGCTATGATTGTGGTGAGTCCAGTACCATTTTGGTACTGTGATTTATATGCTATTATCTTCATTAACTTGCATGTGATCTTATAGCAAAGCATGAGTAGCATTTGTTATTTTTCTAGTGTTTATTCTTTGGAATTATTGTGAGAGCTAGATCTCTGTGTGAATGCCTTGATAATTTTTGTATGTTTGCTATAGATCCAGTACCATTTTGGTACTGTTATTTTGATGATTTGGTCTCTGATAGCTTTCATGTATTTTTAAGGTGAAGCATGTGTAGGTTTTGTTATTCTTATGCACTAGTCTTGTATGCACTAGAATAAATAGCATTGTTTTATTTATTTTGCTATACTAATTTTTGTCATGAGTAACCAGAGGCTTAGTACCTCATTTACCTTGATATAAGTGGGCCCATAACCCACTGGTCCCATTGCATCTTGGTTGTGGATGAAATTTCCCAACCATGCACATGTGAGAAATTAACATGTTTTCATTATGTGGTTGATAGGAATATTTTCCACCATGGAAAGTATAATGGTTTGTTTTCACTTATGCAAGTGAGAAGTTTAGTTCTTATAAGGATTCTACTAGTATGTTAGGTGTGATCCATTTGTTAGCATAATATTCCTTAGGAGTATCTTGTTAAGAGATTATTCACTATTGAGTGCTAAATTAAATTGTTTGCAAACAAAATGAATTCCTTTTGATTGATAGATTGTTTGTGGATGATTTTAAATTGAGTGTTTGGATTTTTGAAAAGGTTTAGATAACTTTTCTTTTGTTGCATAGCTACTGGTTGTGTAAGTTATACCTTGCTTGCTTGCTAGTAATTGTTTAAGAAAAACATAAATTGCTAGAATTAATTTATGCATGCTTAATAGTTGTTTCATGGGATTGTTTTGATGTTGTGCTTGCTAGCATGTGTAAGTTTTGTGTACTGTTATTAGGTACATTTTATGATCATGACTTGCTTGTTTAGAATTAAGCATCATAGTAACATGGTTTGCTTCTCTAGTGTTGAACTAGTGTCACCACTAGAAAATGGTGAATTCTGCTCTAGTGATGTCATCTTTTGTTTTATGAGGGTATGAGTTTATTATAGCATATTTAGGAAGTTATTACTTCTGTTATGATGCCATGAATTAATTAGTTGCTTGTGCTATAGTTGTAGAATACCAATATTCCTTATAGCATGATTGTATAGAATTTCCACACTAGTGTGTTATAAGTGCAGTCCTGTTTCTATGCTTTTGATAGGGATATTACCTTGAGTGATGATTGTGTTTTAGATTATTTTTATGACTTGTCATCCTTGTTTTTAGGTACTGGTTGTTTGCTAATTTCTCATAATTGATGGATTCCAAAACCTCTAGTAAACAAGAACATAGTGAATAAATAGTCTATTCAATTATGGTGTGTTTGCTTGTTGTTTGGATTTTGTTGGAATGTTTTACCTTAGCATGAGTTTATGCTTATGTTATGCTTGTGTTTAAGAGTATCTTGTGGAACTAAAACATCCAACTAAAAATCATGAACACATAAAGAAATAGTTGCTTGTGGTGAGAGATACCCACTGCCATGGGTATTACTCTGTCTGTTTTGTTTTATCTTAGCAACCTAACCTTTTGCACCCCCAAGCTATATTTTTAGCTTCTTATATATCTTGTTATGAGAATGGTATACCACTCCACATATGGTATGTATGATGTGGGATATGGTTTTCTAAACCATACTCAGTGCCTGACGACAGTTTTGGACCGTGAGAGTTATGTGAGATAGTTTTCGCGTTATTGTTTCGAGAGAACTCGAGAATGAACAATTGTTGCTGTATGTGTTTCTTAGCTTAGTTGTTTGTCTTTTAGACCTGAGTGTGTGTCTTTTATTTCCTTTACGACGCTAGAACGCGAAGAAGGAGAAGAAGCAGTTGTGGAGCTGTGCGTCAAGTTCGATTTGCTTCAAGGCCAGGGACATTAAGAGACTTGAGGCAAGCATCCTGATTGCTTGCTGATACAATACTTACCATTATATATCATGCATGTTTTACCTCTGAAGTTTTACCAAAACTTGATTATCAAAACTATTTTTGATGTGGCTATTACTACTATACTAGTATATAGGTTACTATTATGCCAGTAGTTAAAACTTGGTAATACCAAGCCCATAGGACACCTTATGGTATTTATTACCATCAAATATACTAGTCCCTAAGTGGACACCCTAAAATTGTGATTCTACAAAACAAAGGCTTTACGGAAAACCCCGGAGAAAAGGCGGATCCTTGTTCTCCGGAGGAATGTGGAAGTGGTCATTTTTTGAGAAAGTGGTGTTTTCAAAAATGACACATAACCTAGTCTTCGCCGGACAACCTTTACCGTACTGCCACCCTACCCCAACATGGGCACGGGGCTTAACTTGAAGTTTGTTCTTATTAGTGTGTGCTATCTCACTTGCTATAAGGGGCGTCGTACCCTCGAACCGAATGTCGTCAAAACTCCCAATGTTGAGGCATATAAAGTGTGGGATTAATTTTCCCTCCGGATGCATTCATTGAGGCTCCCGGCTAGGCAGGGTGGGACTTGGTGCCGGGGAGAACAAAACTCAATCGAGAGATAGACATATACTAGCTTGAACATAGTGAATGGTTATGATCAGATACCTGATGTTTACATACTGTTGTTACAGTCCGTGGTGTTTCACGGGAGGTGTACTGGATCTGGTGGATGTGTACACCTCTGCAGAGTACAACTTTTTCGAAGAAGCCGCGTCCTCGGATATGGACAGTTGAATGGCCATGTAGCTAGCATTGTGTCAATGTTTTCAAAAAGAAGTTTTTGAAAGGGAATTTTGGAAAGGAAGTGTTGAACTTGTGAAGTTCGGAAAGGAATGGAAACTTATACCGTGGAGGTATCGTCGATGATGAAAAGCCAGATGATGTTATACAAAACAAAATGTTTTGCAAACAAAACCTTTTCTACTCTAAGCAAGAATTCTGGAAACTGATTCCAAGAAGCTTTGCAAAGAGAAAATATTCTTTAACAAAACTTTACAAAACCTCTTGTACATGAGATATCTACAAGAGAAATAAAACTATATTATTTTATTTTCTTCTGAAGTATCTTCTTCAACGAAGATACAGAATAACCTGACTGCAACTGTGGTGTCATCATATATGAACACCATTGGTAGTGAACCCTATTTATAACCTACCTATTCCACCATATAAGCATATTTGCATGTTGGTAAGTGATATGATGGATGTCTTGCTGAGTACATTCAAATGTACTCATTATGGTTTCGCCCCTGGTATCTACTTATCAGATTTGGAGAAGGAGCCTCCAAAGGAGATCTACGAAGAGGAGTACGGAGCTGACGGCTTTGCGAACTAGGATCGTCTCCGGGTCAGCAGCTTGTAGGTTAAGGCGTGACTTGGGCTCATCTACGTTGTGTTTTTATTTGTCTTCCGCTGTGTTTGTTAAGTTCCCTGCCCTCATGGCAGTTGAGTTAAACTTGATCATGTGATCATGTGTGTAATACCTTTATGTATTCGTGTAATGGATGATGTATTTCTGTATGCCAACTGTGTATGTTGTTCACGACTGATCTTTCTGGGATCGTGAATGTATGCATACGGAGGGTTTCAGACTGCCGGTCTGGGGTCCTTACAGAGTTGGTATCAGAGCCATCCTGACCTTAGGAGACCTTAGTTAGCATGGACGTCAGATAGGAAAGAAAAGTATTTTTGAGTAAAAACCTATTTACAATCTAAATTATTTTTGTCTAAGGGAATTTTAGTATATTTTCCCTCCTTATTATCTTTTCAAAAGATTCTAAAGGCATATGTCTCTCGGTTAAGAGTTTATTTCTTACTTATTTGCAACTGCTCCGCTCTGTTTTTGAAACATCTCTCATCTTTGAAGTTTTCTGTTCAGAAAATAGTTGGGGTTTCAAAAACAGATTGTTGCATAACATTACCTCTCTCAGTTAAAGGTTTTATCAAAACTTTACTTCTATTATCTTGTTTGTATACTTGCCGATGTCCCGAGAAGACCAAAATGATTGCCTAGCTCTACAATAATGATGGTCAGAAGTAGAGATAGTTTTTCAGCCACTTCTAGGATTTTGGATTAGTCTAGTTTGGAGTAAATTTAGCGATGACTCCATGAGTCGCCTCCCCCGACGTAGCTCCAATGGAGCCTTGCTTGTGTGTTATGGCTTGCTTATGTATGTTCGTAGGACTTTGTGCTATTGTGTGGTGTAGAATTTGGTTCATCTAGGCTTCTATATGTTTGTGGGGTGCTCAAATTTTGCAAATTTGTGATTGCCCCGCTCTTGTTTTTGAATCGCCTCCTGTTAAATTTTTGCAAGCAAAAATGTTTGTATAGCATTCAAAAACAAGAATTTGTTGCTTAGACTTATACTTGTTTTCGCTTCATAATGCGACCCGTCGTGAACCTCCACCATCAATAAAAGCACCATTGGACCTAATAATAGAGGACCATCAAGCCACACGAGGTGATAGCGTTGCTACCAATGATGCACTATAACATATAAAGCTCCAACAACGACAACCATCAAAGAAGAAAAGGCGTGAATGCACCAACCACTACTGACCAAAATCTCTATGTTTGTCAGTTTGCAAAAGACTCGTTTTGCCCTGTTGGGTAAACGATGCACCTTTTTATATCCCCTTTTAAAAGACCAAACAAGAGAAATCCCCTTTTAAAGGTTATATACCTCCCTCCTCTGGAGAAAGGTGCAAAAGAAGTCTAGACACGCCATGATGCGCAACCCCCTCAAAAGCCAATCAAAAGAGCACGATTCAATATCCGACGTACGATGACGCTAGTCGTATCTTGTCGGACAAACATTATTAAATAAAAAGCTAACAAAACTAACATGCTTTGTCTAATCTTAGGATGGCACCTAACCAAAGCATGTGAAATACTGACAACTCTTTCTAAACCAAGGAATTAAGTGACTTACGACACCTTTTAATCGAGTTGGTAAAAAGGAGAAGTCACGAGAAAATAAAAGGATAACCTAGTCGTTTACTAGTCATTAAGATATCAGGTGTATATACTTTGGAAGCCAAATCTTAGTAGACATGGTAGGTACCATGAAATTCAAGGTTTAGAAATTAAGTGAACGATGGAATGGTTATCATGAATCTAGGAAACCGCAGATTTCCTGTTTTTGTTTCTTTGGTGCTCTTGATTGAAATGAATTTGTGTTTTATTCAATCTTGCTTCCTAACTTATATGGAGTTGTTAGGACTTGTTATTGTGTTGTAAGCCTTATCTGGTAGCCTTGTGAACCATTAAGATAAGTTATGCTTGTTAAGACTCGTTTTTCACATACGTGTTAATCTGGGTTTGAGTTGGTTTTAGTTTTGTCGATGTTTGCTTGTTGTCGTGTTACCTACCATTCTCATGTCCGCTATGAGCCGGTATATGTCACGAGCCTTTAAAACCAAGACCACCTTTAGTTATTATCGTCTTACACCGTTCTTTTTCTTCAGCATGGCCAGCAATCCACCTCCGTCACCTGAGCCGACAGTTGCTCAACTGTTTGCTCTGTTGAGGGAAATGCGTGAAGCCGCTCGAGCTGAGCACATCGCCACCCATGCTATCCTGGAACAGTTGACTCAGCTTGCCATCACCAACGCTGAGAATACTATGTTCCTTATGAGAGGATACCAGCAACTGCTTGCTGGAGAGAGCCGCAAAAGGAAGATGGTGACGCCAGGAGAAACTAGTCTATGGGTGACTGAAGAGTGTTTTGTCTGTGGGACGGAAGGGCACTTCGCTCGTAATTGTCCCCAGAGGGAGTATGATCCGGCTTGGTCGGAGCAATCTTCGAGGAGACGGGTGAAAGTCAAGCCTAAAACCAGGGTTTGTTTTGCCTGTAGACAGGAAGGACACTTTGTTCGCGAATGTCCCAATAAGAACCGTATTCTAGCTCATCCTGAAGAAAACCAAGAAACCCAAGAAACCCGAGAAACCCAAGAAACCCAAGAGACCCAAGGTCCAGCCCAGAAGAAACGCAAGAATCTGATGAGTGGACCTCGAGACAGAGATGATGTTGCAGGAGCATCTTCGACTCCTGCCATAGCCAATGGTACGTTTCAAACCGCACCTGTGAACCCCCTTGTTTTGTTTATCGTCGCACCATGAGAAAACCCGACGTAAATGGGACACTGGAAGTGTCACGTCAGATTAAGTAAAATCTTAAATAGTTAAAGATACTAACAAAAATCTAAAAGGGTTTCATCTAATTCTAGTTCGAGGCCTTACAGAATTGGAGACCTTACCAATTGGTAATATAACCTCATCTAATCGTAAGCTTAAAACCTTACAGTGTTGGCTCATCACATTTTCGTTTAAATACCCTACATAAGTGGTATCTAAAACCAAATACCTTACAAAGTAACTTATAGAGTTAATATGTTACAGAGTTTGTTAGCACCGTTTAAAAAGAAAACGTGTAATCTTTTTTTTTTTTTTCCTCAAAAACAAAGAGAAATGTGCCTTAGAATGATTCTATAGCTATTTTGAAGAAAGTGAAAGGTTGGAAAAAAAATATATTAGATGGGTAAACTATGATCATTACTAGTAGACAATATCTCCCGTATATATGTGTTGGAGGAACCAGATTCTACAGTATGAGATAGTAGAACTCGTTTGAGGCTAAGAAAGATTGGTGGATATATATTGATGATGATAGATTTTAGGAAAAATCAATATGAGCTTGGAGTTTTTGAAAGAAACCTTATAAAGATGATAGTACTCAGAGTTGTTATAGCTTTTTGAGCTAGATAAACTACCTTTGCGGAAAAACAAATGTTTTGAGATTTAACTATAATAGGTTAAGAGGAAGGTAGTGGATTTTCCTGGATTTTAGACAGTGAGCAATGGAAAGCTCATACTTTTTAAATATTGATCGATATCCATTTAATTGATCATTGAGTGGTAAGAAAATAAATATTATAACCAAAGAATAAGCCCTGGTTGGATATCATGAATTAAGGAGCAATATGTTCGAGGTTTAGAACACGGCACCCAAACCTTTGTAAAGAAAACAAATTTACCGGTGAATTCTGGTAAGATAAATCAAAGGGGGGAAGCCCCTGTAAATAATGTTACAAAACACCAACACATGTTTTGTAAACAAATCATCTAACATTGTTGTTTTGACCATACCCTCTTTTCGCTTGCCTGCGAATCTCGGGACGAGATTCTTGTAAGGGGGGAAGGTCTGTCACATCCCAGTTTTTGGACTCTTGGACTATGCTCTAAAAGACAACTATTAGGGCCAACAAATTATTTTTATAACCACATGATGGTGTGAACTAACTTGTGTTATGATCTTAATCATATTTGCAACATAAGTTTTGTTTCATTATAAAACCAACACCATATGTTTCTGAAAAATATTCCTGATATTTTTCCTAATGTTTTCTTATTATTACTTGAGTGGATTTTTATTCCAATACTTGGATCATTCTTGTTTGCATCTTAAAACAAACTTTTAACCTTGTTGGATCCAAGAAAACAAGTTTCCAAAATGATCTATGAAAGTTTTCTTTTAACTTTCCTATAGAAAACAATTCCTGAAAATAAAGCCAAGTACCTGTTTTCTACCATTGTCTTCACCAAGCTATAAATTGTTATATTATGGTTTCTTGACTTTTAATTCATCCTTGATATATGTACTACAAACCCATAAGCTCACTTTTATTTTTGGATAAATAAAAACTATCTTTTGCTTGTTGTTTTTGTGGTATAAAATTAAGGCAGAATAAGGCAGTTTTGAGAAACAGATAAAAACAGAATGTAGGTCTTTTTCCACATTATTTTCATGGCCTTAAACTAGTTCAAAATTGTTTTCAAAAGTTGTTTATGAAAGTGTATAACATGGTTAACACATCCATACTTTGAAAACCAATTTTGGAAAGCAATTGAACCCTGAAAACAAACTCAACTTTTTGAACCTTTGATCTGTTTTCCAACACTTAGAGAATTTTCTGAATTATTCGAAACAGTCACAGATACGATTTTGGGCAGAAGATTTCATTGCCTTCCCTTGCAAGATTCGAAGTAAAAGCTTGTCCCTTGTGTTTACCACAACTAGTACTCCATCTTGGATGCTTGACCTTGCTTCTAGAAGCCTTAGGCATGAAGATAAGAGAGGATAGATATGGTGACTAGGATAGGTATGGGCACACATGCATCTTAGATATTTTTGACTTTTCCACTTGTCCCTTGCCTCCCCTTGCCCCCAAAGGCCAACCTTGCCCATGTCACATGTGTACTTGAATAGGACACCATGTGCACTCAAATGGAAAATACCAAAAAGTCCCTTGAACACCTCTTATGCCATCAAATGGTAGGGATCCAATGCCACACTTCCATTTTTGCCCTTGACCCTTGACCCATGCCATTGATCTTTCCTCACTCCAAAGGCCAACCTTGACTTGCCCCTTGGTGGTCTTGCCCCTTGGCCTCATTGCCTTATTATGAGGTGACCATCTTGCCCCTCCCCTCATTCCCTCTTCTATAAAGATCCCAAGGCCATCTCCTTGCACCTTGCCCCTCCTCCACAACCCCCCACTACCACACTTCATCCCCAAGCTTAGAGTAGCCTTGAGCCAGCCATGTGAGCTCCATGAGCTCCAAAATCGCCGCCGGCCATTTTTCTTAAACCGATGTGAGGAACCTCAAATCCCTGCAGTTGTTTGTCTGTCGTTTTGAGCTTGTGAAAAATAGTTTTCGTGCAGATTATTTTCTACAAAAATTCACAGCACTAGGCTTATGTTTTCCTAACCATTTCCCGTTGGTAGATCCAAGTTTGCACTTTTATTTTTGTCACAATACCTGTTTTGCCACAGACTGTCTGTTTAGCCATTTTTGGCATAACTTTTTGGATCTGTATCCATTGTGGTCAAATCAAACTGTTTTGAGTAGCCTATGAGTAGATCTATCCATAGGACTTGGCCTTACATCAACTCCAGTTACCAAATGGAAATGACATCCAGTTTGGTAAAAGACCAGTAGGCTTTTCTAGACCTTTTATAAGGAGTTTAAAAATGATTTTTGAAGCAAATCCAATTGGATGAGTTTGGTATTGAGTAGATCTATCTTATCCTAGCTTAGATTAATTTTTTGAGCTCTAGATTATTTTTGGTGGACAGATCTAGAAACAGAAGCTTTTCTGTTTTGATTTTTTTGTTTGTTTTTGTTGAAATGAAATGTTTGGTTGGCTTAATCTTTGTTCCTAGGATGTAGAGATGTGTTGGATCTTGTTATTAAGTTGTTTTCTTGCAGTACATCTACCTTAGAAAGTGTGTGCATGTTTGGAAAGTCAAATAGAAATAGGAATACCATTTGTTATTTTCCTAGTTTTATTACTTGGATTGTTGTGTGGGCAAATCCTTGTAGCTTTGTTGTACCTAGATTTTTGTTGTGGTTATGATAGATCAAGTACCACTTTGGTACTGTTATTTCTCTGTTATTATCTCTATTAGCTTACACCTTATTTTATAGCAAAGCATGTGTAACATTTGTTGTTTGTTTTCTAGTACTTATTTCACTAGTTGTGTGAGCAAATCTTTGTGTGCTTGTTACCTAAGTTTTTGCTATGATTGTGGTGAGTCCAGTACCATTTTGGTACTGTGATTTATATGCTATTATCTTCATTAACTTGCATGTGATCTTATAGCAAAGCATGAGTAGCATTTGTTATTTTTCTAGTGTTTATTCTTTGGAATTATTGTGAGAGCTAGATCTCTGTGTGAATGCCTTGATAATTTTTGTATGTTTGCTATAGATCCAGTACCATTTTGGTACTGTTATTTTGATGATTTGGTCTCTGATAGCTTTCATGTATTTTTAAGGTGAAGCATGTGTAGGTTTTGTTATTCTTATGCACTAGTCTTGTATGCACTAGAATAAATAGCATTGTTTTATTTATTTTGCTATACTAATTTTTGTCATGAGTAACCAGAGGCTTAGTACCTCATTTACCTTGATATAAGTGGGCCCATAACCCACTGGTCCCATTGCATCTTGGTTGTGGATGAAATTTCCCAACCATGCACATGTGAGAAATTAACATGTTTTCATTATGTGGTTGATAGGAATATTTTCCACCATGGAAAGTATAATGGTTTGTTTTCACTTATGCAAGTGAGAAGTTTAGTTCTTATAAGGATTCTACTAGTATGTTAGGTGTGATCCATTTGTTAGCATAATATTCCTTAGGAGTATCTTGTTAAGAGATTATTCACTATTGAGTGCTAAATTAAATTGTTTGCAAACAAAATGAATTCCTTTTGATTGATAGATTGTTTGTGGATGATTTTAAATTGAGTGTTTGGATTTTTGAAAAGGTTTAGATAACTTTTCTTTTGTTGCATAGCTACTGGTTGTGTAAGTTATACCTTGCTTGCTTGCTAGTAATTGTTTAAGAAAAACATAAATTGCTAGAATTAATTTATGCATGCTTAATAGTTGTTTCATGGGATTGTTTTGATGTTGTGCTTGCTAGCATGTGTAAGTTTTGTGTACTGTTATTAGGTACATTTTATGATCATGACTTGCTTGTTTAGAATTAAGCATCATAGTAACATGGTTTGCTTCTCTAGTGTTGAACTAGTGTCACCACTAGAAAATGGTGAATTCTGCTCTAGTGATGTCATCTTTTGTTTTATGAGGGTATGAGTTTATTATAGCATATTTAGGAAGTTATTACTTCTGTTATGATGCCATGAATTAATTAGTTGCTTGTGCTATAGTTGTAGAATACCAATATTCCTTATAGCATGATTGTATAGAATTTCCACACTAGTGTGTTATAAGTGCAGTCCTGTTTCTATGCTTTTGATAGGGATATTACCTTGAGTGATGATTGTGTTTTAGATTATTTTTATGACTTGTCATCCTTGTTTTTAGGTACTGGTTGTTTGCTAATTTCTCATAATTGATGGATTCCAAAACCTCTAGTAAACAAGAACATAGTGAATAAATAGTCTATTCAATTATGGTGTGTTTGCTTGTTGTTTGGATTTTGTTGGAATGTTTTACCTTAGCATGAGTTTATGCTTATGTTATGCTTGTGTTTAAGAGTATCTTGTGGAACTAAAACATCCAACTAAAAATCATGAACACATAAAGAAATAGTTGCTTGTGGTGAGAGATACCCACTGCCATGGGTATTACTCTGTCTGTTTTGTTTTATCTTAGCAACCTAACCTTTTCCACCCCCAAGCTATATTTTTAGCTTCTTATATATCTTGTTATGAGAATGGTATACCACTCCACATATGGTATGTATGATGTGGGATATGGTTTTCTAAACCATACTCAGTGCCTGACGACAGTTTTGGACCGTGAGAGTTATGTGAGATAGTTTTCGCGTTATTGTTTCGAGAGAACTCGAGAATGAACAATTGTTGCTGTATGTGTTTCTTAGCTTAGTTGTTTGTCTTTTAGACCTGAGTGTGTGTCTTTTATTTCCTTTACGACGCTAGAACGCGAAGAAGGAGAAGAAGCAGTTGTGGAGCTGTGCGTCAAGTTCGATTTGCTTCAAGGCCAGGGACATTAAGAGACTTGAGGCAAGCATCCTGATTGCTTGCTGATACAATACTTACCATTATATATCATGCATGTTTTACCTCTGAAGTTTTACCAAAACTTGATTATCAAAACTATTTTTGATGTGGCTATTACTACTATACTAGTATATAGGTTACTATTATGCCAGTAGTTAAAACTTGGTAATACCAAGCCCATAGGACACCTTATGGTATTTATTACCATCAAATATACTAGTCCCTAAGTGGACACCCTAAAATTGTGATTCTACAAAACAAAGGCTTTACGGAAAACCCCGGAGAAAAGGCGGATCCTTGTTCTCCGGAGGAATGTGGAAGTGGTCATTTTTTGAGAAAGTGGTGTTTTCAAAAATGACACATAACCTAGTCTTCGCCGGACAACCTTTACCGTACTGCCACCCTACCCCAACATGGGCACGGGGCTTAACTTGAAGTTTGTTCTTATTAGTGTGTGCTATCTCACTTGCTATAAGGGGCGTCGTACCCTCGAACCGAATGTCGTCAAAACTCCCAATGTTGAGGCATATAAAGTGTGGGATTAATTTTCCCTCCGGATGCATTCATTGAGGCTCCCGGCTAGGCAGGGTGGGACTTGGTGCCGGGGAGAACAAAACTCAATCGAGAGATAGACATATACTAGCTTGAACATAGTGAATGGTTATGATCAGATACCTGATGTTTACATACTGTTGTTACAGTCCGTGGTGTTTCACGGGAGGTGTACTGGATCTGGTGGATGTGTACACCTCTGCAGAGTACAACTTTTTCGAAGAAGCCGCGTCCTCGGATATGGACAGTTGAATGGCCATGTAGCTAGCATTGTGTCAATGTTTTCAAAAAGAAGTTTTTGAAAGGGAATTTTGGAAAGGAAGTGTTGAACTTGTGAAGTTCGGAAAGGAATGGAAACTTATACCGTGGAGGTATCGTCGATGATGAAAAGCCAGATGATGTTATACAAAACAAAATGTTTTGCAAACAAAACCTTTTCTACTCTAAGCAAGAATTCTGGAAACTGATTCCAAGAAGCTTTGCAAAGAGAAAATATTCTTTAACAAAACTTTACAAAACCTCTTGTACATGAGATATCTACAAGAGAAATAAAACTATATTATTTTATTTTCTTCTGAAGTATCTTCTTCAACGAAGATACAGAATAACCTGACTGCAACTGTGGTGTCATCATATATGAACACCATTGGTAGTGAGCCCTATTTATAACCTACCTATTCCACCATATAAGCATATTTGCATGTTGGTAAGTGATATGATGGATGTCTTGCTGAGTACATTCAAATGTACTCATTATGGTTTCGCCCCTGGTATCTACTTATCAGATTTGGAGAAGGAGCCTCCAAAGGAGATCTACGAAGAGGAGTACGGAGCTGACGGCTTTGCGAACTAGGATCGTCTCCGGGTCAGCAGCCTGTAGGTTAAGGCGTGACTTGGGCTCATCTACGTTGTGTTTTTATTTGTCTTCCGCTGTGTTTGTTAAGTTCCCTGCCCTCATGGCAGTTGAGTTAAACTTGATCATGTGATCATGTGTGTAATACCTTTATGTATTCGTGTAATGGATGATGTATTTCTGTATGCCAACTGTGTATGTTGTTCACGACTGATCTTTCTGGGATCGTGAATGTATGCATACGGAGGGTTTCAGACTGCCGGTCTGGGGTCCTTACAGATATCTTCTTATCTTGGCTCCCCCCTGGGTTGCTTCTCTTGTAACCATGGTCATGCAGGAATGTAGACAAGAATTTGAAAAGATCACAAACAGTGATCGGGGTTTAGTATTGGTTTAAGAAGGTTTGTTTCCTCGTTCAGATTAATCCTTCATGACTGATAAGATCATCCAGCTATACATGACTAACTTGCAGAAGTAGGGTCATCAACTGTGTGATTTGGCTACTCATCCCTCTTCGAGTTCTAGATACCTAGTTGATTTCTCTCAAGTCACTTGCAGACTTGAGGTTAGGCTTGTTGAGAGTTAGTGTTGGTCACAACCAATTATGGTTTGTGTAACCAGATGATTTGGTTTCTAAAGATACTTCTTATAAAGATCACTCCAATTGTACTCTTGACCAGATGATCTAGTCCTATTTCATCATGTCAAGTGAAACATTGGTCACTTTAGTTTGTTTAAACTTTCGCGCCAAAATTTCCCGTACTTTTAGATGCATGCATTGCAAATGCACATATTAAATTTAGATCCTTATAACTTCCCAAACACTGGGATGTTACAGTATCTCCCCCTTAACAAGAACTTCGTCCCGAAGTTCAACCTCTCTCACGTAAAGTTAGGTAGAGAGAACTTCTGTAGACCGTCGAATCTTCACATCTGTTTCTTGTGTTGACCTTGGCATGTGTATCCTCTTGTCTTGATTGTTCATCTTCCACTGTCTTGTATGATAATCTAATAGTATTCCAGTTGTTAGGACAACTATATCTTGTTACTAGGCCTTTCTAATAGTCTTACGAAGAACACGTGGTATTTCTACCATATAGTGGATACCAAGTTTCATTCTCCGATGAATAGGTATGGTTTCCTACCTCTCACAACTTTCTGAATAACAGTTGGTACATCCACCAGGTGATGAATAACCAATAAGATTCTTCCGACACACTGGATATTGTCTATGGTTTGGTCTCCATTTGGTTCAGTCTAATGGTCCGAAGATAAAGATTTTTCAAAGAATCTTGTACAAGGTAGTGTACATTGACTTAGACTCAGTTATTAGTGAAAATACCTTCGAGTTTCCTCAAGTTTTAACTCTTTCCTATAGGTGATTATAACCTATTCCACTGGTTACTTCCTATGGTCCTTCTATATCTTTGGGTTTTGACTTCTACGGGACAACTCTATAAGTTTATCTATCGAACTTCTACTCTTTTCCTTCTAGGATATAACTACTCATGTGATTTTCTTGGCATCACTTGTGGTAGCTCACCATGTGTTGATGTAGTAGCTCACCAATTCCAAACAAGATGTATAATGTGGTCCATTACCATCAGTGCTTTGTTGATTTCTGCCTTCTTGACTTCAAGGACTTCCAGAGCTTTGATAGTTGCTTCAATCAGTTGAGTTTTCAGACCGCTCTCATACTAATCCTATACCCTCTAGACCAGTAACATCAAGATATAACTCAATGTTTGCACATGCATATGCACATTAAGTTCCAACTTCATGCACAGATCTAGTCAATCAAAGATTCAAATAAGAAGCAGTAAATCCCAAATGCAGTTATCACTTATGCATCAAAAGCCTATGAAATAGAAGTACTTAGAGTAAAACATCTCAAGTACCAAGGCCCTTAAATGCTATACACTACAAATAGGTATATAGTACCTTGTTATCCTAGTCTACACAACCACTGTTTGCCCAGGTAATTACTCCAATTGCATGCCTTAATGCAATGGAATAAACCAAGACAAAATAATCCTATAGTAGTTGTTGTCTAACTTGGTTCTATACAGAACTAAGTATTACTTCATCTTGATTTTGATAATCTTCTCATGGTATCTGTTGATCCTTCATGTTATTGATCACATCGTAGGAGTAGTAATGTAGCTTCCATCAATGTTGATACCTTCTCCTAATTCTATTCTATGCTATAGTGATTCACCTCTAGACTTGATAACTAAGGGTATGATATGTACCCCATAGTTACCATGGTTTATAATAACTATTAAGGATTCTCAACATCCATTCTTGATGACTCCTATACTAACTCAATATCATGTTCTACTCCATCCTATACATTCATAGAATGGGGTAATCATAATTGTGAATTAATCATCTCTGACCATGTCAGAACACTCTTTTTCCCAATCACACTGATACACCCTAGACTTCTAACTATTCATACCTAGGTATATAGAAATTAGATAAGTATATGTACTCAAGTTGAGTAAGAAAATTCTATACAAGTATGATGATATCATTCTCAAGTGAATGATCATCATAGTTATAGGAAATATGGTTTAGATAAGATGGCTTCCTATAGTCTTTACCAACCTACAGATCTCCTAAAAGGTTTTAAACCTAAGGTCGCTTCGCTCTGATACCACCTGTGGTGACCCAGCACACCACTGCATGTGTAGTGCGCAAGTCGGTGACACAATACTCACAGAAGGACTTATCCGTGAATATTACATCTCTCAGAGTGGTACAACAGAAACTCAGCGGGTCCAGGCAAAGCCATAGGATAAAAACCTCATTACAAAAATCTTGAGAATCTCTTTGATGAATCAAGAAGATCTCATACAAATGAATCAACAGAAGAAGCAATTCGAAGATCCAAGCCGGAGAAGAACTCTAGCTCAGAACTAATCCACTATGGCTGATGTCAGCCCTAATCTATGGCTTAACTACTAAGTCCAAGAATGGACTCTACCTACACCTTGACAGCTTCTCCTCCATCAGCGTTGTTGATGATGATGCTTTACTGGCTAAGTAGTATGAGTCTCCACCTAGCTTTCTTAGTCAGCGATGGCTTCTCGATGACGACTTCAATAGGGCTTCAACTCTAAGCAGGGGTCAAACGGGATAGAATGAGTAACGAGCGTTACTCGGCAAGTTCATGATATATAGTGGGTGGTTGATGCACTAACTACAGCTTTAGACTCGAAAGAGTCATAAAGTAATGCAAGGTTTTGTAAAACTTTCTTCAAGAGGTTGCTTTTAATTCTGAAAACTATGCCCGCCAGACCATCACAGGAGCTAGAACTTCATGGAGTTGCCTTTCCTGTAGCGTTCGCAGTTCCTTCCCGGAACAGGGGGTAACATGCCACATCCTTTTACACTCTGCTGAGCTGCGTTACTTTACCCATGGACAACCAAGACCATGTTGCACAACCAGGCTCGAGATCCTGTCCACTCCCACTCAGGTGTGGGGCCCGGTAGTTGGTCCAAGCCAAACCGTGCTTCTCCGCACAACGCATGCCCACCCATTTCTGCCAGCAGGTTGAACGCCTGATTCCACCCCTCATGATGGAGATCTACGCGCCCCTGGCAGACACTCATAGACCCCAGAGTCCGTGGGATGTAAGGGCTCCCACCCATGTGCATGTAGTCTCGCAAGACCTACAGCGTACGTCTCTGGCAGTCCGTTGACATGCGAACGAGAAAAGTATCACGGCTGACTTACTCCCCCCATAGAAGATCCATGGTCAACGCGGTATTTACGGCGCACCGAGTTCTGACGGCATTTGTGATTAGCTCCTAGGTAATACGTTCCCATGCAGATGGAACCTTCCTTTGACCTATTCATCTTACCATGGTTCCATCCGCCCACCAAACAGAACACTACCACTCGGGTAGTCATTCAATTAGTCATATTATTATAAAAATAGGATCATGCATTCTTTTGAGAGTAGGTGATAATATGATAGGGTTTTTGCAAGTAGTTTGTTATGAGATATTGCAATGGATATGAGCAAGTGATGAACTTGCCTGAGATTGAAATGACCACAATATTCCATGTCTTCGGGTTAAGGGTCACGTAGAATATCCTGACGTCTGAAAGATAGCAAAGTAGTCCCGGTAAGGACTACAGAAACACTGGCAACATGATATATGCATAGTAATGAGATGCATCGTGAAATACCCTGGAAAATACCCCAGCTTACAAGTGTAAGCCATGTTTGAAACGATAACGTATTCACACAATTGTTAGGTGACTTAGAGCTGTTTCCTTACTTGTGGTGATGTTGTTATTTCTTCTTTTAGACTTTCATGTGTTTCACTTTTATTTAACAAACAATTGTTATAATGTTTAAGTGAAAGTGTTTATTACTTGATAAACAACAAAACAATAAAACAACAATACATGGGAAATAATTATTGAACAGATAATAGACACATTTTATTTTATGTTCGAAAGGGTAGAGCTAATATCAATTTTATTTGAAAAATGAGGAACTAATACATCTAACTCTATCATCATAATACGTTGCTTAATAACTAGTGATGATAGGTTTTAGTTGGTGTGAAATCATGAGGGTTTTATTAATACAGAAAATCATGTTGTGGCAGTTATTTCTGATTATAATGAAACATTATAGAATTTTATAATACCTTTGGAAACATGTTTATAAGTTGGATAAAATGTTTTGTCTTAGGTATATTTGAATTGGAAATTCTTTTCTCTTTAATTGGATATATCATTCAATGTCTTCTAAAAATATTTGAATAAATTACTATTTTATTAATTTTAAATGAATTAATGATTAGGCAAAGCATTTCACATAAAACTTGGTCAAACTACTTTGTACACATCATAGATGAGTTGTATTTATCATTTGGAGCATTTTGATATATAACTTGCATTTTTCTGATTTGATGAATTATTTATTATTTTTCCAATATGCATTGTTATTCTTATAACTTATTTGATTGTTTTCATAGAAAACATTTGTTAGGGAGTATTTTGAAATGCTCAAAATATTTAATTAATGTTGCAAGAATAATTTACATTTGATTAAATAGTTTTGAATATTTCTTAACCTTATTATCAAAGTTTTGTTATTAAAATATTATTTTGTATCCATAATTTTAAGACTATAAGCATTATTGGATTGTTTTTCTTAACCTTAATATTCAACCATTTTACTAGATTAAGAATTAGTTGTATTTGTAAAGGTTTGAAATTTTGTAGAATTTTATTTATTGTTTTCTATTATTTTTCTAATTCTTTTATTTAAGATTTTAAGCAATTACTAAATTGCCCCTAGGCTGATAGGTGGGGTCCATGGGTTAGGGTTGAACCCAACCCACTGGTCCGATCCGGACCAGACCAGACCAGACGCACCCGAGCCCCCCACCTCCTTCTCCCCTCCCTCTGCGCGTGGCGACGCAGAGGCGATTGAGATCGCCTTTCCCCTCCGGCGATTTCCCCGATTTTCACCGGCCACCCCGCCGCCGTGGATGAACGCCAACAACGCACCACCACGCCCTCTACTCCGTCCCCTACCCCGATCTGGTTTTCTCCCGTGGCGGCTCCCGTGGACAACCCCAATTCCCTAACCCTAGGTTTCGGTTACCCGGGGCTCCACCACCTCTCCGGTGACCTGGGCTCCTCTAGATGATCCCTGGATGCTCTTGGAGGTTGAGCTGCTGCTGCTTCTGTGGCTCGATCTCCGGAGATGCCGCCGCCGGGACGGTCTTCTGGGCAACCGCGGCTCGCCGCCGTGCTCCTCTCTCCATCCGGATGTGGTCACCACGATGGTGACCACCTGTAAGTGCTCCTCTCCCTCTGCCCCCTGACCTCTCTCTCTCTCTCTTCCTGATTCCTCCATCCCCTTTTGCTCTGGAGCCAGGCCATCGAGCCTGTGAATTGTGTTGTGTGTTGTGCTGTCCCAGTTCATCACAGTGATGAACTGATGTGTATAAGTGCTGATGCTATGCTAGTGGTGATGCCTCCATTTGGATGTCTTGCTCCTCCAAGCATTCCTGATCTTTGTGGGATCTTAGTACCGACCAAACTAGTGCTTGATTTATGCTTATATATATGTAGGGATGCCCCCTGTTTGGATGATTTCCTAAATCCTGGCTGCTGCTAGTGTGCACCAGATCATGTGTTTGTGCTTGTGTGGTGGAACATGACTCTGTCCAACTTCTGGACAAATCTACTATTGCATATGTATCTGATAAGAACAGATTATTACTTGCTTTCTTGGTATAGCCCATGATAGGAAGTTTTCTTGAGGCTTTTAAATGATTTGCTAGAACAGTTAAATACCATTTGTATCCAAAGTTCAATGATGAACTTGATATCAAATCTGAGAGCAAAAATAGCACTCCAAGCAAAGATGCTAGGTTTGTTTGCCAGATCTTGTGTCTAGGGTGTGCACTCCTGGCATCTTGTGTTTGGTGTGTTTGCTTTTATTTTCTGGACATATTTGGATGTGTAAACTGATAAGAACAGATCCTTGCTTGTTTTCTTGGCCCAGCCTATGATGCAAAGGCTGAGGCACTTGTTTTTTATAAGGACAGATACTATTGTGGGCTTTCTTAAATTCCCAGTGATGATTTAGGCATAGCAACTCTATGCATATCTGAGAGAACTCCCTCCCCTCTCACTCCTCTCTTCTAATCTAAAGATGCAATTTAAGATCGAGTGACCTTGGTTTATTAACCTGCTGATGTAGAGCTGCTTTGTCTTCTGGAATCTGTCATAACCTTCATCTTGTGGCATGCCTGGTCCTCCTAGCCTCTTGATATGTTTCCTAGTATCTAGCGGGGTTTTGGATTTGTTTTTGAGATGTGGATGGACTGATGTGATACGTTCTTGGTGTTTTGGTATGAACAAGTTTATATTGCTGGATTTACTTCCTAAGGGATGTGAGCTGCATGTATGCGGCTGGGAGGTGTTGGGATAGAGTCTGGTACTTCCATAACCTGTTTATATAGTACTCTTGTACTGCTGCGTTGTTGCTGTGAGGTCGACAACACACCCTTTGCATGTGTTGTGTGAGCTGCTTGTGTGTGGCCCCTCCCCTTGTGCAGGTGGACAACTTGACCTTTGGTTCCCTCATGAACAAGCTACGGCTGCTCCTGATACCTGTCATGTTTGACTCCATTATTGGTGCTGCAGGCCCTTGTTCATTTTCCCCTCTGGGCAAAGCTGGTTGGTCATTATTTTTGGTATTGCCAAGTGGCAATTTCTGATTGGTAATTTTGTACCATAGCCCCTGATAATTCTGTGAGTTTATAGAATGGACACTGGAGCTTGTAATTATGACTTGGATTCATTTTGACAATCAATGTCAATGTAGAATCACAGGATTGATGATTTAGTATTTATAAGGAGCTGGTGTTTTATTGGTTTGAGTTCAAGTAAATATGAATTTGGATGTGTTTGCTTGCTTTTCCAACTATCCCTGATGCTTAAGGAGATGTCCCCTGGTTGTCTTTGAGAATACCTTGTTGATGTTTTTTTTGTTGCTCCTCGAGGAAATGGATCACATTTCGGTTGCACTTGTCCCTTATTGTCTTAATGTCTCATGATCCATGATGATCGACTTGTCCTAACTTATCTGATGACTTAATTGATCCATCCCAATGTTTGTAGGAAATCTGGACTAGTTCCCAGATTTCCAAATGCTAGCTCCAAAAACAAATTGCATCTCCTCGGGAGATGCAAACATTTTAATCCACAACCATTTCTTTTTGCCATTGTTGTTTTTGTTTGAAGGACATGAAGAATAGAAAGATTGGAAAGGTTGAGATGCTAATACGAGAAGATGATGATCAACTAAGATGAAGACCCAGATCATTTTAGTTTAGGAGTTTCTTTTTATAATTGTTCATCTGTAACATTCATCTGTAATTTTTACTTGTCTTTTCTATTTATTGTAATTTGTAATAACTTTGTAAAATTGTGTTATTATCTATAAAACTTATTGTTTTTTCTATTCATAGCTTCTATTAATGAGTTTGAATTGCATTAAGATTTAATTATTAAATGTTTCAAAATTATTTAATTACCAAATTATTCCAATCATCAAATCATTCAATTAAAACTCAAATTCCAGTTACAAACATTATTTTGTTTCTAGTGTTGAAGTGAATCCCTTCGATCCAATAACACCAGAGGCATGTCGAAATTTCACTTTCTTCTAATCTCGGTCTCTCTCTCTGTACTAAAACATCGATGAAACCTCGATCACTCCAGGGTCTAGTATTTGCGAATAAGTCTCCAATTGCCACTTCTCGTCTGATGATGTCTCAGAGTTACTTACCAGTTTGTTCTTGTATAACTTAACCTAATGAAACTCAAGTGTTTAATGCCCTCAGAAATAATCTGCTTACAAGATTGATCAGGTCTTGTACTCAAATTATTCTTGTATGGCACCAAACACCAGGGTTTCACCCCCTCGGTTGATATCTTCTTATCTTGGCTCCCCCTGTGTTGCTTCTCTTGTAACCATGGTCATGCAGGAATGTAGACAAGAATTTGAAAAGATCACAGACAGTGATCAGGGTTTAGTATTGGTTTAAGAAGGTTTGTTTCCTCGTTCAGATTAATCCTTCATGACTGATAAGATCATCCAGCTATACATGACTAACTTGCAGAAGTAGGGTCATCAACTGTGTGATTTGGCTACTCATCCCTCTTCGAGTTCTAGATACCTAGTTGATTTCTCTCAAGTCACTTGCAGACTTGAGGTTAGGCTTGTTGAGAGTTAGTGTTGGTCACAACCAATTATGGTTTGTGTAACCAGATGATTTGGTTTCTAAAGATACTTCTTATAAAGATCACTCCAATTGTACTCTTGACCAGATGATCTAGTCCTATTTCATCATGTCAAGTGAAACATTGGTCACTTTGGTTTGTTTAAACTTTCGCGCCAAAATTTCCCGTACTTTTAGATGCATGCATTGCAAATGCACATATTAAATTTAGATCCTTATAACTTCCCAAACACACACTGGGATGTTACAGTTCTCTACATACGTGTCAAATATCTTTGTCAAATGACATGTGTGCTGCCCTGTGGAAAAAAAAAACGAAATCCGTGTTATTTTTAAAATCTCATTTTAGCCACTGAATTGTCTTTTTTGCACATATCAGCACAAATGGTATTTCACTACGATGTAGAAAACTTGTATATATTAACCGCCATTTTTTAAAGATTTTTTAAAATATTTTACTATGATTTTTCGTTTTCTATTATACCAGGAGCATATGAGCTCTCAGGAGCCAATATGAATTTCTGCAGATTATCCTGCTACTTGTAAAATTCATTTGAACTGGAACCACACACCACACATATAATAGTTGAGGAACTACACAGCAATCATTCCGATTTGGTTTTCTAAAATAGTACTCCCTCCACGGAAACCACACATATAAAGTAGTTCTTCGAGCCTAGCTTATGCTCCACTCCTCCACGGGTGGTACTAGAAACTAGTAGGACAAGATTTCCTTTTTGAATCATGGGCCCCAGGACGAATTTACACCGGTGAAGAACAGTCGAGAAGGAATCAGCTAATGGTCACCAAAACCGAACGTACCAATTTGCAGACAAGATTGATGGCAGCAGTTTAAAGAAACAAAAGGGCTGCAACCTTTTTCTTTTTGTACACACGCTAAAAAAATATTGTAACCCTCACAGCATCTTCAGTGGCATTCTCGATAGGCCCCCAACAGAATTCCAACACAAAAATCATCTGAGCAATGTCTATATATATTGGAACCGTTCGAAAAAAAGTGTCCCCTTCTCCGCACCCAGCTTTTGTGGCCGGCCCGTGGTACGGGACACATCTCGACACAGACCAGCGTGACCGAACATGCCATCGACACAAGGGCGAGTCAGCGTTGTTTTATGGCACACACCCGCCTGGCCGGTTTCTCTAGATAGCTCAGTTTTTTACCTATGTGATGGTGGCAATGCTTTCCCACGCGTCCGACATTAAAACTTTGCATGTATTGAACCGGCGCCCCCGACTATCTAGTGCCATCCTAACCCTTTATTTACCTCTCCCGACATCCCGCGTTGGCATAACCATCTGTCTTTCTCCACGCCCATCCCTCTCCATCCACGCCGGCCACAACAAATGCATTGTCGGCATGGCTCACAACAGTAGGTTCGGTTTGAATCCATTCTAGCATAGTCTCATCGTCGTCGAGGCAAAGATGTTTCACGCCTATGGCACCCTCGCGCCGCCAAATTATAGGCCGCCGAAGCAGTGAAGATATGCTACGACGGCCTTGTCGTTGTTCGTTCCCATTGATGTCGCCCACGGGTTGGAGATCGTCCAGTGACGCCGCAGAGTGGCGTTCGATGGCCAGATACCGCCATTGCGATTCAACGCCTAACGGTGGAGGGAATACTGGAAGATGCTGGCCTGAATGGTGCCAAACATCATCGAGCAAGAACAACACCGGGCCACTAGAATGCAGGTCAGCAACCGCGGAGTAACCTGTCGTTCTGCTGGCTGGGCACCTGCGCACATCGAAATCGGAGGCGTGCTCTCCACTGAGGGGCGATATCGTCTTCCACACGCGGAAGCGAGAGTAGCGCACGTCGCCGTGGAGCGGGATCACATTCGTATCGTCGAAACTGGACCCGGAGGAGGAGGTCCCGGCAGATTTCCGTGAGCCCTCATCATACTAGGCTGACACCGACCCGATGGAATGCCTCGACCTCAGGCAATCCATGATTGAGTCGACGACCATGCCATAGCCACCACCATGCCATCCCAACGACCCGTCGGACTGCCCCGCCCTTACCTAGGTCTTGCCCACACCAGCGAACCCATAGTAGAATCTGCAGCTACCCGACGGAAGCCAGTATCTGCTACCTGCTCTACTCCTCCGACGATTAGATTTATGATAGTTTATTATTTATTTTTCAAAATCTATGTAAAGTATTAATAATTTTGAATGAAATTTATTAACTTTGTTTAAATCTGAGTGTTCAGAATTTATGAATAAATTGTTTGGGGGCATTGCGGGGTAGCCTCCTCCATCGGTCTGGACAATTGACCCCTACCACAAAACCATAATTTTTAAAAACCAAACTATACCGGCGGAAACCGGAGGCTTTCCCCGGTTTTTAAGATATACTTGTCTTTTAGTAAAAAAAAAACAGAAAACCATCCTAAAAATGGTGAAATATGGGGATCAAACCCTTAATCAATAAGATAGAGCAAAGACTTAATAACCAAATAGAGATAAAATGATTTCTTTTCACAATCCCAAATAATTCGCTTAGGAGTCGGTACATAAAGATTTAATTTCATTTCTTTGATTTGTTCTCCTCTTCTAAGGTTATAGCTTTCGTGCTAGCTTCATCGATATTACCTACCAAATAAAAAACCTGTTCGGATATGCAATCTAATTCTCCGAAATGGATTAGTTGAAATCCCCTAATAGTTTCTGCAACACCAACATACTTTCCTGGGAACCAATAAAAACTTCTGCCACGAAGAACGGTCATGATAAGAAGCACTCAATTTGTCTAGCAACACTTTGTGGTTTTTAATGCATTAACTCTTATAAAGTTACCTTAAATATTCTTGTTTTTTATCATCAATGAGCTAACGGTCCGATCAATAAAAAAATGAAGTGATAGGCTCGCCGGTTCAACTATCGGTTCGGTTTTTAAAACTACGCCAAAACATCCTTTGATTGAGGTGTGTTGAATACTTTTCCAGAAAAGGCCCGTGGAGATGCTTGCATGGGCTATATATTCCGATACGGCAAAGGAACATTGAGCAAGATTGTACCGTTGAATCTTTAAAAAGCGGTACTGTTGGGTACCATGGGACACGTGGACGGCCAGAAACGACAGATTCAGACCTCCAAAGATGAGAGGTTCAGAATGGGTTGCTCGCTCGAAGTGGCACGGAATCGAGTAGAATTGGTAGGTGGAATTCCAATTAGCCTGGATGGTTGGCCTTGATTGTCCGGCCATTTTTCACCTAACATCATCGTTAGTGTCCACGAAATGATGCGTCCCACTACCGAACATGGTTAATTAGCATGCATGCTTGCAGCTGGTCAAAACTAGTGAACCCCAAGCATAGAATCTCCTATTTTTATTATATTTAAGTAGAGAGTTGGTAATTAAACTATGAGCAGCGACCAACTGAGCTGGCATACGCTGAACTGTATCCCTATGTACCGGTAGATCTGGCCTTCGCCACTTTTGAGACGAAGGCGCAATGTGTACTCGGCTTTATGCGATAGCCGAGACAATATGACGAGAGAAAATGAAAAAAAAAAAAAGATAAGAGAGTACCGAATAAAAAGAGTATTGGGGTTGAGCGGGAGGGATGTGTTTCGTCTCTCGAACTCCGGTGATCTCGGTATTTAGAAAAAAAAAATCATATTTTGTAGTTTCAAAAAATCCAATAATGTGGATATATACATTTGTTATCTGCATATCTTGTCCTCCACATATCTGCAGAGTTTTGCTCGGTAACACGTTGTATTGTAGGTACACAAAAAATCACAAAATCATGGCTCTCCAAAGATAAAGGAAGACTCTTTTCTATCCGACATTATTTTTTCTGCAGATCACGTAAAAAAGAGCGTCTCAACGACGTCAAACACCGAGGCGTCAGCAGTGCCGTTGTCGGCACGCGCGACGAGCTGGTACGTCGGCCATGACCTCGTGTGGTGGCTCAAGGATGCCACAACCTAAGGACGATGCCGACAACATGGAGGAGTATGTAAGCTTAGTGCTCATCTGGGCACCGTTTAAGGTACGGGTTGCGGTAGAGCAGAAGATGGAGACATCATATGCCCGCGGAGGAGCTGCCACCCATGTTGCGTTGGCGTTCGCTCCTCCGTGTCCCTCTGTGCGGGCGCTGCTCTGGCCGGCGCTCTGCTTCCTCCAGCAAAGAACAAGCAAGTTGGCGCGTGCCATGTGCTTGTTGAAAGGTGGGTCCCACGTGTAATTTAACTGTTGAATCAGACGATGCATAGAATTGGTGCACATCATCAACTAAAATGGACAATACCGGACAGACAACGCGATAGCGAGGCTAAACCGATGTATTTTTTTGGTGTTTTCTTGTCGTGGTGCGGTCGTGAATATTAGCGAGAAAAACGAATATCAGTGCTCCTGTGTTAAAGTTATCTGAAACGTGGTGTGTTTTTTTTTTCCAATTTTATCCAATCTCTTGTGATTGAGATTTTTTTTTGTTTGATAATGGGATTTTTATTACTTAAATAGTTTAATCATTACACCTAGCCTACGTATAGATAGGATGAACACAACCGACACACGTCCGAGGTACCAAAAATAAAAAAGCAAATTACATATAAGGATGAGAAATTGTAAATACGCTTATGTTGGTGGGGGCTGATCCGTAAATTATGTTGTCATCCATATTGGGATAAAAACTCCCTCACCGTATCCTCCAGCCACGTACATACCTCCGTAAATAGGTCGTGATACTCCACCTGTTGCAATAGAGACCATGAAAGAAGAGTAGTTGTACTCCCATAGATTACTTGCACGAGAGAAGAACTTTTATCATTATAAATCTTGTCATTTCTATACAGCCAAAGCGATCAAATAACGGAAAGCGTCGCCACTCTAATAATTTGTTTAAACCTCTGACCCACCCCATTAAGCTAATTGCAAAAAATATTCGCAATGCTGCATGGTGAGTATAAGGTAGAACCTATCTGGATGATTGACTATATAGAACTAGCAAATTTATGCTCGAAAAATAAGTATTTAATAGTCTCGTCCTTATGACAGAATACACACTTATGACTTCCATGCCAATACGTTTTATGTTGAAAGTATGCCCTAGACACAATAATATTCAGTTATTATTCTATCTCCAAGTTCAGAATTAAATTTATGCATGTCTTCATGCTACAACCGTTATAGCACTTGAAAACTGAGTTTTCAAAGGAAAATGTTTATTCGGGTGTGAAGACATAAAAAAACAAGAGTTCCTAATATTGTCTCTAAAATTAGCTTATGGTTTGTGAGATGATCATATTTTTCTGATCATGGACTTGGTCAAAAGTCAAGCAAAACATAAGATTTTATTGTTAGAGTAACGAGAGTATTGAACCGACCCAAGTGTATGTTGTTGCTAAAAGGGACTAAACAATCATAATGTATTTTAGCAAATACATATGAAGTTGACATTGACTATAATTCCTATACATTGAGAATATCTAGTGACCGCATGATCAAAAGTTATACTTTGGATATCATCAACCGTCTTGCCGTAACTGGGGATCATAACGGTGATATCTGGGTATGACCTAGAAAATGTAATGGAACTGAGATCGTTCAAGATTTGTATTTAACTCTTCTAGACGGTAGAGAGATAAATTCTCGGGGCCCTCTCAGTATCACCGATAACATATGTTCTGGCCATACACAGTGTGATTTATCACTAGTTCATAGGGGATATGGATGAGATAAGAGAACGATGTCGGTAAACGAGTTTGATGTGTTATGATTAAAGAGTTTGATTAGACCAGATCACATAGCTGAACGGACAACGACGTCGCCTAGAGGGAGGGGGGTGAATAGGCGATTAAAACTTTTCCGGTTAATGCTTGCTAAATGCGGAAATAAACTAGGTGTTTAAATTAACAAGCATACAACCTAAATATTCTAGAGTCAACTAGATGAACCAACAACTTATGCTAAGCAAGACAAGTAACAAGGTGATAGCAAGATATATAACTTCAACCTCGAAGGCTATCACAATGTAAATTGCATAAGTAAAAAAGCTCGGTTATAGAAATAACCGAGGCACACGGAGACGAAGATGTATTCCCGAGTTCCTCCCACAAAGGGGAGTACGTCTCGTTGGAGGGGTGTGAGCTCACCACGAAGGCCTACTCAACGCCACAAAGGCCTCATCCTATTCTCCGATGAACCTCACCATAAAGGCCTAGTTCACCTTCCACTATTGGCAACCTTCAAACGCGAGGCACGCATCCAAACCTCAATTGGAGGCTCTCGGTGTCACCACAATCTTGGGGCACGCATCCAAAACTCAATTGGAGGCTCCCAAGAACACCACAAGTCGTCTAGGGTCCAAGACCCAAGAGTAACAAGCTCACAAACTTTCAACTTCCACGAATCCTCGTGGAGAGAGCAAACCGATGCAACCGATGCAAATGGCAAGAGCACAAGTGCTCAAATCCTTCACTCTCAAATTCCAACAAAGCAACAAATGCTTATTGGGGAATAAGAGAGGAAGAACAATGGAGGAGAAACACCAAGAACTCCAAGATCAAGATCTACTAAGTTTCCCTCACTAAGAAGGAAGATGGATTGGTGGAAATGTAGATCTAGATCTCCTCTACCTTCTCCCTCAAAGATATGCAAGAATCACAGGAGGGATTGGGAGAGGGGCAAGCTTTCCAAGCTGAACAATGGTGGGGGAGAGGGAGAAAAACGTGCTTGGAAGACTTGGGGACCAATGGGGAAGAAAGCCCCCTTAAATAGGTCCCCACAAAAACTAGCCGTTTTGTGTGCAGTCTGAGCAGGATATTTCGAAATATCCGGTTCAAAACTGGACCAAATAATCCGGTCCAAAGTGAATAATCCGGTTCACTCCAGTGAGAAATATGGTCCGAAAATTGCCCAAACCGGAATATCCGGTATGCCCCGAATAATCCAGTTCAAATAATCCGGTTCACTCCAGAAAGTTTTGACTCCGGTCCTTAGCCGTTTTCGAGCAAAAACTCCGGAGTGGAGGGACAGATGCCAACCGGATATTCCGGTTCAAACTTGAACCGGAATTTCCGCCCCTCGCGAGACTAACAGAAACAACAATACGAAAACTGCAATAACTTTTTCATCCAGACTCCGTTTTTGATGATCTTGGGCTCGTTGAAATCACCACAACGAGCACTAAAATAATATGCATAGAAACATCATTGTCCAGCAATGAAAGATAAAATCAAATGGGGAAAGGTTTTGGCCTCTCAAAAAGGAACAACCGGTAAAACCTCCTATATGAAAACGCACGTAACTTTTGCGAATGAACTCCGAACGGGGTAAATCCAATTGCATTGGAAAGATAATAGCAAGGAGTATACAAATAGAAGTATGGAGAAGTTAACACACATGAAAGGTGTGGAAACATTCTCAAGGACGAGCGGAATATTTTCACCACTGAAAACGCAACAAGTTTTTCTTACGAAATCCGTTTTCGAGAAACCAAGGCTTGTCATGAAGATCACGACAAGCACTAAAACCCAAAGGAGACAAAAGCCAAATAAGAACCAAGAAAGATGATATGCAAAGTATGCAAAGGTTTGAGCTCTCCATAACGATTCGATCGAGTTACTCACTTGAGAGGCCCTCTTGATAGTACGACTATCTATCCTATAACCCGGTCTTGCAAAGACACGAGACCGGTAAAATAGAAAACCTATCAAGATTATACCTTTGCCTTGAGCATTCCACTTGAGCTAGATGATGACGATCTTGAGTCTCTCAAGTTGGATCTTCTTTCTTGATTGCGCTTGCTAGCACAAACTCCGCTTGATGAAGACTTGCAAGTTGCTCCCCCATACACCATTATGGGAGAGACTAGCTCCCCCATACACCATTATGGGAGAGACCCTTCGGCAAATCTTCACAAGGCCACAATCTCCAAAAGGGTGGCAAGCATCAAGCATAGGATATCTTCTAGATGCTTAACTTGAGCTTCCACGTCAAGCTAGATGACAAACACCGCTTGACGACGACATAGACCATGGGCTATATGAAATCTTCCTTTTGGTTCATGCCCATGGAAAGATACCTAACCACACATAGAGATGCGACACACACATATCATGGGTTAGTTCACAAAGCTATATTGACAAAAGCTTACCATACCATGAGATACACAATCCCACTTGGTACAACTTGTAGCTTTGTGTGTTGATCGCTTGCTTGATCAACCTTGTATCTTTGCTTCTCACTTCTAAAGATGATGTCTTGAAGATGATAATGAGAGATCACCTAATCCTTTTCTTCAAGACATACTAGCAATAAGCTCAACTCAAACCATGACCATTCTTCATATAAATCCATGAATATAACAATGGCCATCAAGGAAGCTAATAGAGTTCAACACATGAACTCCATTATTTCCTATGGACAAGATCTACAAAGATAACTCAATGCAAACAATAGTCCATAAGGATTGTCATTAATTACCAAAACCACATATGGGGGAACCATGCGCTTTCAATCTCCCCCATTTTGGTAATTGATGACAATCCCTTTTTACGAGGGTTTATATGATGAATAAAGCAAACATGCTAAATAAGAGCAAGGATGCAATAGCATGGAAAGGCAAATGCTTAAGAACGAAACTAAATCATAAACCAAATTCCCTTAAACCCTCTAAACTTCTCCCCCATTGGCATCCATTGCCGAAATGGGCAAAAAGATTAGAAGGCCAATATAGTGAGAGCTCCCCCATAGTGTATGCATTCCTCATGATACGAGTGAAATCATGTGCATATCTCCAACTATGAATAGATGGAGGGAGATCAAACTATATTGAGGATCCAAAGATTTACAAGAAAAGTCAAATTGAAGGATACTTTCACAAAGAAGCAACCAACCAAAGGATCCGAAAAACCGATTGCCCAAAATCAATAATTTGATAAGATCAACCAAGTGTTCTAGAAAATCAAGAGGGAACTCCCCAAGGTACATGCACAATGTTAGGTTTGATTTACTATATAATGTGCACAACATGGAATCATCACTCTCTTCTAGATAATTTTGAACACAAACAAGAGCAAGAGATTAGATTGGAAATGAAGCAAAGCAACTTGCAAACAAACAAAAGTTGAGGAAAGAAGATCAAGAAGTGACAAATAAAGACTTACTCAACCGAAATAGGTGCGTGTGACAAGGAAAAACATTTTTAGGAGACTAATAGGATGATAGAATCATAAACATAGTCTTTCAATATAGGAGGCACATAGTGCATATCATGTCTTTCCTATACACATAAACCATCAAATGATAAAACACATAGGTCCACAAGCTTATTAAGATGCAAAAGGAATACCAAAACAAAAGCAAAGCTTGTGCCTTTTAGGAACCACCAAGGAATATAAAGCAATAAAAAGTGGTCACTAAAGAAATAGAATATCAATTAAAGATGTAACTATTATTGTGTGTATAAGTTTCTAAGTGGACAACAATCACAAAGATATATATCCACAAAAAAACATGCACACACAAAATAGGTACAAAGGTGAAGAACATGATATCCAAGAGAGGTTCATAAATATACCAATAAGATTTTTGCTTGAAAGAAAAGCACTAAGCTTAATTTAATCTTAAGGGGATATAGATGAACAAACAAAAACTCATAAAAGCATCACAAATATCACAAGGGAAAAGTGATAGTTGGAATGCTTCGAGAAAGGTAACGCATATCACAAAAGATTCAAATGGTTTTTGATAATTCATCAATATTGCATATGAGAGACTTCAAATAAAAGTTGCTAGATTAATATACTTGGGATTGATGAATCATGAAAATGATTATGAATATCCCCTTAGTATGTAATCATCCCGGCTTACTCATAGTTGCAATAAAGATGCTTTTGATAAGACATTTGCAAGAACCAAAAGAAATGCAACAAAAGGAAATCATGCCAAGAAGCAACCTACACAAGGTTGAAAGCTAGAAATGTATGCATGAGATAGATACTTGTTACCGAGACGACATTGGTGATGAAGAGGATGCGAGTTTGATAATCATCGTAGCTTGACTCCTATAATACCATGGTGAGAAAACCTTCTTTATGAATGGAGCAAGCAACCAATGTATCTCCATTGTACCTAAAACAAAATTCAAGTACAAAATGGTACCCAAACTCATTGGGTCCAAAGTAGTTAGAACAACTACGATACATAGGACAAACTCCAAATAAATATGTGCATATTAATATGAATTTGAATTTCATGCACATCTTAGCCATTTGATTTGATGGAGTTTAACCTATATATTGGATCAACGAAAGTAATCATGCCAAAAGATATACATAGTAAATATGCATGCACAAAACTTTCAAGAACCAAAACAAGATACAAATTGGACAAAGAACTAATTAAACCAAGAAGCCACTCACAAGAATGAAAAGAAAGAGAATTGTCCAAAATATATCAAGACCCAAATCAACACATAATTGAGGAAACCAAAATAGAGAGGATACCAAAAAAAACATAAAAGAGTGAACAAACCCTCTACACTTTTCATGATAGCACACAAAGTACCAAGACGAAAAGTGTTTGTCTTCCAAAGAGACAAGTCATTGGGATAACAAACAAATTTAAAGACAACAAGTGTTCAAACGCATATAGGATAGTTCTTCCAATAATAGTGCATTATTTATGATCTTGCATTTGAATACAAAATTCACACAATGGAATCATTACTCTCCATATATATTATTCAAACACTAGTCATGTTTAAATAAAACCAATTAGATGCAATACCAATTTAAAGAATGGTGATCTACTCAATGTAGGATAGCTTCCCCAAGAATAGTGCAACCCAAACAAGTATGACTTTCAACACAAGTGCACAAGTATGGGATCATTGCTTTTCCTAACTCAAGAAAGCATAAAACAAATTTTTGAGTAGAGCAAGGAAGACACAAAGGAGTTTGAACCAAACAAAATCCTTGGCAAGAAACAAGGCAATATTAGAGCAATGGCCAAAGTAAATATGATCAATAAACTTACCACAAATTATTATAACTTGTCAAAGACAAGAGATGTATGGAGATATTTCTCGGTGGTAGATTTGTTCACAATCATATTCACAAAACATAAGCATGTGGTAAAAGATAGGAATAAAAACATGCTTAGATAGAGATTCTTGAAGGCTTCAAATAAAAACCGAAAAGCAAGGCAACAATAAACTCTCTAACAAACAAGATACCAAAGAAGAGAGACGCAAGATATTTTAAGTAAATATGGAACTTGTTTGAGCAACATGCCACTTAGGAACAAGATAACTAGAATATCAACTCTAGGTGGCAATACCTCACATGTTCACATTTTCTAGGCTTGTAATATGCACATAGATTATTACTCCCCCATAATGTGATAATCCATTGAAATCAAAGAGAGGCAAAAATAAATCCAACTAGAGAAAATTAATGGACATTAGAATTGAAATTCTCATGAGAAAGACATACCACATAGAGACTAGATAATATTGATATATCAACACTAAGTGGTATTCCTCATGTACACACATTTTAGGATAGTAAAGTGCAAAGCATATTACTCCCCCAAAATGGGATAGTCCATTAATCTCCCAAAGAGCCAACTAAGATAAGCAACAATAGCAATGAAGGCTCAACACAAAGAACACAAGTACATGGAGTGCAAACCAACAAACATAACTAGATTACTCAAGATAGGTAAGTAGGAAGCACAACATATACAAACACATGCTAGAAACAAAACTAACATATGCAAGGGAGCAAGCAACTTTCAAAGTATATATAATTAAATACAAGTTACCGCTTGGAGGAACATTGGGTAAGAGATATATATAATCCAAGTGACTTGGCATGAGGAAATATAATTGATGAAGATCCCTTAATTATTCATGAAATAGCCAAGTCTCCAATGCCCTCCAACTCCACCTATTGATCAAGTTTGAGCTTGTTGGTCCCCAACCAAGTTGGGTCCTAAGAGGTTAGTCACAATAGGTTTGGAAACCCAAATGATTCTTTTCTTGACACCACTTGGAGCACCAACATACTTGGCAAACACATTGCCCACATTATCCTTCCGAATGGAATAAGCATTATCAACAAGGATAGGGTTGGATAATGTACCATTAGTGCATGAAGAAGCAAAGTGTCCCTTCTTGCGACAAAGGTAGCAACATCGACTCTTTTCTTTCTTCTCAATAGGCTTCTCAACAAGAGGAGCATTGGCTTGAGTCTTCTTAGGAGGTGGCCGTTGTTCAACTCGTGGTTGAGCATGAGATTGAACAAGAGGCCTCTTCCCTAGTTGCTTCTCACTAAGAGGCTTATTCTTCAAAGGGCAAGATCTAACATGGTGCCCTTCAATCTTGCACTTGAAGCAAATAATCTTGGCCGGATCTTTGACTTGTTCTTGGCCCTTCTTCTTGTCAATAATGGACTTGTTCTTGATATTGGAGTTGAATCCAAGTCCACTCTTGTCATTGGGAAGTCTTCGCACTCTCAACATCTTGTCAAGTGTGTAACTCCCTTCATGACACTTTTCCAAGTCTTTCTTCAAAGAAGTGACTTGGGCCTTGAGCTCTTTATTTTTCTACATGGTTAGAATCAACACAAGAGGTAGAGGAAGTAGATGCTTCATTGTTAGAGCAACAAGGCAAGGAAAGTAACTCATCACAAGATGTAGAAACATTATGAGAGGATGAGTTACTAATACGAGCACAAGTCAATATAGCATTATTAGAAGATATTGTGCTAGTAACCACATGAGGCTCACACGATGTTACATTTGTAGTGATAGCCTCAAGAGCTAATTTTAGCTAGGTATGGGATTCTAGAAGATCCTCATGAGAGCTAGATAGCTTTTCATGACTTTCTTCCAATTTCCCATACTTGCTAGTCATTAGCTCAAGTTGACCCTTAGCTCAACATTCTCCTTCAAAATAGATGCTTCACAAGATGTGGAGTTAGTAGCACAAGCATCATTAGAAATAGAAGAAGACAACTTGGCAAGCTCATTATTCAACCTAGAGTTTTCCTCAATTAGATTAGCATTGCCAACAACAAATTCAACCTTTTCATTTTTAAGCACTTTATATTTAGCATTGGTATGGTCACGTGCTTTAGTGAGATAGGTTATTTGTTCATTATAGAGCTCCTCGATAGATTCAAGTTTCTCCTCAAGACTAACTCGGAGCTCATACTCTTCCTCAAGAGACGTAGTGAGGGATGCCTTTTCATCGGCATCACTTTTTTCAATCTCCCCTTTATTTTCAATGATTTTAGCGCTATAAATAGAAAAAGGCAATATTTCATTAAAAGGAGTGATAGCTTTACTACCTTTTGGGAGATCAAGAAGAACCAACTCACCCTTCTCCATTAAGGAGACCTCATCCTCATACTCTCCACAAGATAAATCCTCATCCTCATCATCACAAGATGTAGTGGGTTCCAAAGGTGGGGATACCTTTGAATCCCTAGCCATAAGGCACAAGTGAGGATAGGAAGGTGATGAAGAGAGAATGCACGAAGCTCCATTGAGGTCCATGTCTTGTTCCAACAAAAGTTGGTATTCCTCTACATTGTTAGTCACACAAGTACTAGAGGAAATGGAAGCATTGTTTTTATGAAAACAAGACATAGGAAGCATATCATCATGAGATTTAGTTAAACAACTATTACATGATATTCAAGGACTATCAACACTAGCATGTATGGAAT
Organism: Alopecurus myosuroides; assembly: GCA_028641055.1. NCBI lineage: Eukaryota > Viridiplantae > Streptophyta > Magnoliopsida > Poales > Poaceae > Alopecurus > Alopecurus myosuroides. The sequence continues at coordinate 291,469,211 of CM054059.1, forward strand.
TTTGAGTGCTAGAAGATATTAAGTCCAAAGATAGATCATTGCAATGGGATAGAGATGAAGTATAGTCAATAGCAAATTCACTATCCACAATGCAATTTCTATCACCACTCACCATATCATTACCTTGTGACAAATCACATGTTGGTGGAGTGGAGAAAGATGTGAACTCATCACGGCCGGAAGTGGATGGAGAACAATCATCCTCAATAATATTGGACACATCATATATATCTTGAAGTTTTGTCCATAGCTCATGAGCGTTCCGAAAAGGCATGATTGATTCAATAACTACATCGCTCAAAATGCACAAGAGACCATTAGATACAAGAGTATCGAGATAAGAGTTTTCCTCATCCTCTAAAGATAAATCTTGAGAATCCTTTGGAGGAGGAAAATCCATATCTACAATTCTCTTAACATACTTTGGACCCATGTCCGTAAGAAAATTAAGATTGCGAATTTTCCAAACATCATAGTTTCTACCATAGAATATAAAAGCGGGATCATGTTCTATTTTTCTAAACGACATCGTACTCTCTAGGATGTAAAGCCTAACAAAGAGAGACGAGGCTCTGATACCAATTGAACGGACAACGACGTCGCCTAGAGGGGGGGTGAATAGGCGATTAAAACTTTTCCGGTTAATGCTTGCTAAATGCGGAAATAAACTAGGTGTTTAAATTAACAAGCATACAACCTAAATATTCTAGGGTCAACTAGATGAACCAACAACTTATGCTAAGCAAGACAAGTAACAAGGTGATAGCAAGATATATAACTTCAAGCTCGAAGGCTATCACAATGTAAATTGCATAAGTAAAAAGCTCGGTTATAGAAATAACCGAGGCACACGGAGACGAAGATGTATTCCTGAGTTCCTCCCACAAAGGGGAGTACGTCTCGTTGGAGGGGTGTGAGCTCACCACGAAGGCCTACTCAACGCCACAAAGGCCTCACCCTATTCTCCGATGAACCCCACCACAAAGGCCTAGTTCACCTTCCACTATTGGCAACCTTCAAACCCGAGGCACGCATCCACAACTCAATTGGAGGCTCTCGGTGTCACCACAATCTTGGGGCACGCATCCACAACTCAATTGGAGGCTCCCAAGAACACCACAAGTCGTCTAGGGTCCAAGACCCAAGAGTAACAAGCTCACAAACTTTCAACTTCCACGAATCCTCGTGGAGAGAGCAAACCGATGCAACCGATGCAAATGGCAAGGGCACAAGTGCTCAAATCCTTCACTCTCAAATTCCAACAAAGCAACAAATGCTTATGGGGGAATAAGAGAGGAAGAACAATGGAGGAGAAACACCAAGAACTCTAAGATCAAGATCTACTAAGTTTCCCTCACTAAGAAGGAAGATGGATTGGTGGAAATGTAGATCTAGATCTCCTCTACCTTCTCCCTCAACGATATGCAAGAATCATAGGAGGGATTAGGAGAGGGGCAAGATTTTCAAGGTCAACAATGGTGGGGGAGAGGGAGAAAAACGTGCTTGGAAGACTTGGGGACCAATGGGGAAGAAAGCCCCTTAAATAGGTCCCCACAAAAACTAGCCGTTTTGTGTGCAGTCTAAGCAGGATATTTCGAAATATCCGGTTCAAAACTGGACCAAATAATCTGGTCCGACAGGAATATCCGGTCTGAAGTGAATAATCCGGTTCACTCCAGTGAGAAATATGGTCCGAAAATTGCCCAAACCGGAATATCCGGTATGCCCCGAATAATCCGGTTCAAATAATCCGGTTCACTCCAGAAAGTTTTGACTCCGGTCCTTAGCCGTTTTCGAGCAAAAACTCTGGAGTGGAGGGACAGATGCCAACCGGATATTCCGGTTTAAACTTGAACCGGAATTTCCACCCCTCGCGAGACTAACAAAAACAACAACACGAAAACTGCAATAACTTTTTCATCCGGACTCCGTTTTTGATGATCTTGGGCTCGTTGAAATCACCACAAAGAGAACTAAAATAATATGCATAGAAAAATCATTGTCCAGCAATGAAAGATAAAACCAAATGGGGAAAGGTTTTGGCCTCTCAAAAAGGAACAACCGGTAAAACCTCCTACATGAAAACACACGTAACTTTTGTGAATGAACTCCGAACGGGGTAAATCCAATTAAATTGGAAAGATAATAGCAAGGTGTATACAAATAGAAGTATGGAGAAGTTAACACACATGGAAGGTGTGGGAAAATTCTCAAGGACGAGCGGAATATTTTCACCACCGAAAACGCAACATGTTTTTCTTACGAAATCCGTTTTCGAGAAACCAAGGCTTGTCATGAAGATCACGACAAGCACTAAAACCCAAAGGAGACAAAAGCCAAATAAGAACCAAGAAATATGATATGCAAAGTATGCAAAGGTTTGATCTCTCCATAACGATTCGATCGAGTTACTCACTTGAGAGCCCCTCTTGATAGTACGACTATCTATCCTATAACCCGGTCTCCCAAATACACGAGACCGGTAAAATAGAAAACCTATCAAGATTATACCTTTGCCTTGAGCATTCCACTTGAGCTAGATGATGACGATCTTGACTCTCTCAAGTTGGATCTTCTTTCTTGATTGCGCTTGCTAGCACAAACTCCGCTTGATGGAGACTTGCAAGTTGCTCCCCCATACACCATTATGGGAGAGAATAGCTCCCCCATACACCATTATGGGAGAGACCCTTCGACAAATCTTCACAAGGCCACAATCTCCAAAAGGGTTGCAAGCATCAAGCATAGGATATCTTCTAGATGCTTCACTTGAGCTTCCACGTCAAGCTAGATGACAAACACCGCTTGACGACGACATAGACCATGGGCTATATGAAATCTTCCTTTTGGTTCATGCCCATGGAAAGCTACCTAACCACACATAGAGATGCGACCCACACATATCATGGGTTAGTTCACAAAGCTATATTGACAAAAGCTTACCATACCATGAGATACACAATCCCACTTGGTACAACTTGTAGCTTTGTGTGTTGATCGCTTGCTTGATCAACCTTGTATCTTTGCTTCTCACTTCTAAAGATGATGTCTTGAAGATGATAATGAAAGATCACCTAATCCTTTTCTTCAAGACATACTAGCAATAAGCTCAACTCAAAACATGACCATTCTTCATATAAATCCATGAATATAACAATGGCCATCAAGGAAGCTAATAGAGTTCAACACATGAACTCCATTATTTCCTATGGACAAGATCTACAAAGATAACTCAATGCAAACATTAGTCCACAAGGATTGTCATTAATTACCAAAACCACATATGGGGGAACCATGCGCTTTCAATAGCCTCACCTCGTGATGTCGTTGGTATCGTGAAATTAAGATAATAAGTGCAATGAGTAAATTATAAGGTTCAATGGTTCTCCGGTAAGACATAAGAGGCATCATGGACGTCCACGGTCCCGGTGTTTGTTATTGCTCGGTAAGTTCCCGAACATGTCTGTGTGTCATCGAGTCTTTACGGGTCAAACTATTAAGCCATGCCAACCTTTAAGTGAGAGAATTAATATGTCTTTATTGGTTTTTTGAATGTTCGACGTCATTATGATGTCACGGAAACAAATCCGGTGTCAAATGGAGTGGTTTCGGGGAAGTTATTATAAGAGAGAAATTGTGCTAGTGTTAGACATAATTTATATTGAGAGGTAACGGAGCACATGAGATGTTCCGGTGTGTTACAAATGTGTTTCTGACATCGTTAGATAATATCAATGATTTTATCTATAGGGGGCAAGTGGTTCCGGAGGAGTTTCAGGGACTTCCCATATAAGGAAGAAGTGTCGAGAGGGGGAAGTTTTCCCCCTCATGGTTAGACCTTATTTTAGGGGGGTGCTAGGTGGAACCCAGTGGCTTCACAAGTTGGTTTTGATCGTCCTAGTATTTTTCCTGGTTTTATTGGACAGAAAAACAGAAAAAGGAAAGGGAAAAGGAAATAGGAAGGGAGAGGGAGTTGGAGTTGGACTCCACCCCCAATTCAAGTTGGTCTAGAGGAGGTGGTACGGCCACCATCATCGGTGCAGCCACCCTCCTCCTAGCTTAACTTGGACTCCCCTCTCCCTATGGCAAGTCTCTCCTCCCTCCCACTATATAAAGCACCCCAAGGCTCAAAGTAAAACACACAATTGGCTCTCAAGTCTCTCTCTCTCTCTAGTCGAATTAGAGCCCCTCTAATTGAATTAGAGCCTCTTCTAATTGGGTTTTGAGGTGTCCTCTCCCGATTAGACCTAGCTCTAATTCTAGTTTTATCTCATGTGTTGAGAACTTCCAGTTTCATAAATATCTCTAATTCAAGTTGATTAGACCTACCAATTAGCAACGCCGGAAGGCTGTCTCTTTTTGTCGGTGTCGGTTCCTCGATGATGGAATGCTGACAGGTTGATACGAGTGTACGCATGCACACCGTAAGAGGAATTATATGTGTGATCCTTAACGAGGGAAGACTTAGTGACATCCTTACAACTAGGACTAGTTGTGAGGATCTACGATTATTCAGAACTCTTCTACGACTACATCAAATCCGCTACCCGGTGAGTCGTGATCATGATCCTCACATGTATGGGCATGACTTGTTATATGCATAGTGGTCAAAATAATATTCAGTTATTATTCTATCTCCAAGTTCAGAATTAAGTTTATGTCGTCATGCTACAACTGCTATAGCACTTGAAAACTGAGTCTTCGAAGGAAATTTTTTGTGCAGGTGTGAAGATATAAACAAACAAGAGTTCCTAATCTTGTCTCCAAGATTATCTTATGGTTTGTGAGATGACCACATTTTGCTTGTCATGGACTTGGTTAAAATTCTAGCAAAACATAAGAGTTTATTCTTAGAGTAACAATAGTACTGAATCGACCCAAGTGTACGTTGTTCCTAAAACTGACTAAACAATCATAATGTATTTTAGCAAATACATACAAAGTTGAAATCGACTATAATTCCTATACTATGAGAATATCTAGTGACCGCACGATCAAAAGTTATACGTTGGATATCATCAACCGTCTTGTCGTAACTGGGGATCATAACGGTGATATCTGGGTATGACCTAGAAAGTGTAATGGAATTGAGATCGTTCAAGACTGGTACTTAACTCCTCTAGTTGATAGAGAGATATATTCTCTAGACCCTCTCAGTATCACCGATGGTATATCGTCTGGCCAGACACAATGTGATTTATCACAAGGTCATCAGGGATATGGATGAGAAAAGCGAACGATGTCGGTAAACGAGTTTTACGTGTTATGATCAAAGAGTTTGATCATACAAGATCACATAGTATCACCTCGTGATATTTTTGGTATCTTGAAGTTAAGGGATTAAGTGCACTGAGTAATTTATCAGGTTCCCTCGTTCTTCGAGAACACACATGAGCCATCATGGACGTGAATGGTCCCGCTGTTGGTTACTGTTCGGTAAGCTCCCTAACATGTCTATGTGTTATCGGGTCTTTACGGGTCACACGCTTAATCTATGCCAACTTTAATTGAGAGAATTAATATGTTGTTATTGGTTTTATAAATCTTCGATGTCGTTACGATGTCACAGAAACAAATCCGGTGTCAATCAGAGTGGTTTCAGAGAAGTTACTATAAGAGAAAAATTATGTTAGTGTTAAGCAGAATTTATATGAGAGGTGACGGAGAACATTAGATGTCCCGGGGTGTTAGAAATGTGTTTCTAACATCGTTAGATAATATTGATGATTTTATCTATATGGGTCAAGTGGTTCCGGAGGATTTATAGGGACTTTCCATATAAGGAGAAGTGTTGGGAGGGGGCAGATGTCCCACTCATGGCCGAACCCTATTGCAGGGGGATGCTAGGTGGGTCCCAGTGGATTCACAAGTTTGTACTCATAGTCCCGTTATTTTTCCTGATTTTATTGGACATAGAAAGAGAAAAACAAAAGTGAAAAAGAAAATGGGAAGGTAGAGGGAGGTGGAGTTGGACTCCATCTCCCAATTCGAGTTAGGCTAGGGAAGGTGGTGCAACCACCATCATTGGTGCGGCCACCTCCTTATAACTCAACTAGGACTCTTCTATCCCTATGGAAAGTCTCTCCTCCGCCACTATATAAAGCACCCCAAGGGTTAAAGCAAAACACACAATTGGCTCTCAAGCCTCTCTCTCTCTCTCTCTCTCTCTCTCTCTCTCTCTCTCTTTATCTCTCTATCTCTAGCAGAATTAGAGGGTCTAATTAGAGCCTATTCTAATTGGGCTTTGAAGTGTCCTCTCCCGATTAGACCTAGCTCTAATTTTAGTTTTCTCTCACTAGTCATCAACCCACGCTACTGCGTGGGCTAGTTTTTCTAAGATATATATTGTGGAATGCAATTTGCAAAGACTTCACACTTGGATTTGCTTTGCATTGTTCAATAATTGAGAACATATGGATATGTGGATATAAAAATAGGCTGAGTTTTGCAAATTATGTGATAGCTACTAACAAAATACATATCGTAAAATCGGTCAGCTTCTTCATTAGTCATAAATATAACATACAATATAATCTTGTCATATACTATTGTTAAACTTCAAATGGATATCACTGTATGTCAAGATTTATGGAGTTAATCGGAACAATTTAGCCAAAGGGTTTTCTTTACAAAGAATTATAAATAATACTAGACTACAAAATTCCACAAAAGACTGCCAATTTGTACAATTTTGACCGTCCAATAGAACAATTTTGACCGTCATTTATTTAGCTTCAGTGACCATTGAAAAATCACATATTAGTAGGAAGTACCAAGAAAAAATCACACATTAACTTGGTTGGATGAAACTTCAACCCCCCGAAGCATATATTAAAGCCCAGTAGTTCGGCATCCTACCGGTCCCTCAATTCATATTAGTAGAATTGGAGTTCTTAGAAAAGCAAAACCTAAAAAATCCAATAGACTTATTTGACCAACATGTATATAATATAGAATGTAGCATGGACTTAAGATGGACAATCTCAATATATGAAGATTCAATGTTTTGTATCCAACAAACTATTAAACAAAATACAGATGTCGTATTGTCGAAGTTGTGTTTATGATCACTCCAAGTAATTGTTTCAAAATAAAGCATGCATGCAGACATGCCGATAAACATCTTATTATCCAGATGCAAAATTAAGAGAATAACGTATTGGTAAATAAGAATAATGTTCATGTTTCAGTTGAGCAAAATACAGCTGCAACAACACCTAATTCATTCAGAAAAATATCATTTTGACAACAATGACATGCTACTTCATGGTATTTGTTTTCTCGGTTATATCTATTACTCAGTCGAACTGAAACTAAACTACAACAATGGAATTATATCCACATTATATGAAACTGCATGCAACAAATACGACCATGCAGCATTCTTGTGAGACATGGGGCGGAATCTAAAAGATCTTGTGATCAACGTGAAAACAAATATAGGGATGAGAAACGTATGTTGATGTTATAAACCGGCAAGACAATGCGTGAATACTTAATACAGTGAAGCTGAAGGAATACAATCTAGCTACCGAGACTCTATCTTCTCGTCGGACGGACGGAAGCGAAGGAAACCATCTGGTCTGGCTCTTCCACACCCCGGTAGCCGCAAAACATAATCAAGTCCTTGGTAGTGCTGATGACTGAAACACACATCCAGATATGATAGTTTCCCGTGCTCCATTAACTATTATACAGTGTTGATACACCTCCTACTCTTCTTCATCGACGATTCTAACTTAAAGAGATGTTGGAGTGGAGAGTACATGAAATTCTGGAAGATCCAAAAGATGAAGACTAAGGATTAGAGCAGTGATGTTTAAAGATCGATTGAAGCACGATTTTTTAAAAAAAAGTTTCGTAAAGGTGTCGAGAGGTGAGCCGCATCAAGGTTGATGATACGACGCGATGCTACCAACAAAATACATCACGGCATGTGCCGCCACCGGCAGCCGAGAGCTCATATTTTTCTACTAAGAAATCGTTTGCGGCTTATGCTATATAGTACGCATCAACCTCCATCGTGAGAACACGATGGCACACCGAGAATTTCCTACATAAGCTTGATAGATAGATTTAAAAATATGAGCGGACAATACCTGGAATTAAAATCCTGGAAACTTTTGTCTTGCAAAATTATTGGTAGTTACATGGCTGAAGTTCCCACGTTGCAATTTTGTCATCTAATACCCTAGATTGGTTGAAGGCTATATATGACGCATCATGTGCTCCTCGATCTGACCTTTCTCTAATCACAGCAGCACACGTAGAGTCCATCGTTAAAGGAAGCTTCTACATCTTGCACACTGTAACATGAATAGAATAATCGTAGGAGCATCCTGGCTGCAAGACCAAATCACCTTTTCTTTGCATGACTCGTAGTAGATCGGCGAAATGGCTACGATTGTAGTTTTGTTTCTTACGTAAGAAAGACGGAAACAGAGGAAAAACCGAAGCGTTATGCGGGTGAAGAAGGCAACGACTCTCGTGCTTTATCGCATGGTCAGGAAAAATAACAGGAGGATCTGGCGGATGAAGTTTGCTAAACGTGAGGATTAACGTGGTGTCTCGTAGGAAGTATCCAATTAGTAAATATAAGATGTGTTGAGAACTTCCAGTTTTATAAATAGCTCTAATCACATTTGATTAGAACAACTGATGCGCGTAGATGCACGCTCGTTGGAGACCCCAAGAGGAAGGTATGAAGAGCACAACAACAAGTTTTCCCTCAGAAAGAAACCAAGGTTTAATCGACCAGTAGGAGAAAAAAATAATTTCTGAAGGTTGCGGACAGCTGATGTTGGCAGGACGCACTACCAGGCTCAGCAGCAACGTGGAATCTGCACAATACAACCAAGATACTTTGCCCCAATAAAACAATGAGGTTGTCAATCTTACCGGTTTTGCTAACACAAAGGATTAGATGTATAATATGGAAGAGAGTACTTGTTTGCAGTAAATGAAAAGAGAACAATGATGGTAGTGAATGAAAGGAAAACTATATTTGCAGTGGTTGTATTATCAGTGTAAAAGAATGGATCGGGGTCCACAGTTCACTAGTGGTGTCTCTCCATAAAAGATAGATAAAATGCTAGGTAAACAAATTACAGCTGAGAAATTGACAGATATAAAGTCTGCACTGTAGTGCATATGCATGACATGATGATTTCTATGTGATTCATGCGGGCATTACAACATAATTCATAGACTGTTATCCAACTGCATCTATGACTAATAATCCACCCTTAGAGCGTAATCCAATCAAACCTCGGGTATTAAGTTGCAAGCAACAGATTATTTTCTTAAGTAAAGTGTGTAATGTAAACAATAAAAACATTGTTGTTTTCTCCCTAATGGAAAAAACACATCCCCCATCCGTCATATTTTTGTGACTCAAGCATGGATGAAAAGGAGGCATGAACTCACTATCGAGCATAAATACTCCCTCTTGGAGTTACAAGCATCAACTTTGTCGGAGCATCTACTAGTAACAGAGAGCATGCACGATCATAAATAACATAAACATGATAGATTTATAATCACTTGACATAGCATTCAATATTCATCGGATCCCAGCAAACACAACATGTAGCATTACAGATAGATGATCTTGATCATGTTAGGCAGCTCACAAGATCTAAACATGGTGGCATAAAGAGGATAAGACAACCATCTAGCTACTGCTATGGACCCGCGGTCCAAGGATGAACTACTCACGCCTCACTCTGGAGGCGGGTATGGTGATGTAGAGCCCTCCGGTGATGAATTCCCCTTCCGGCGGGGTGTCGGGGAGAGCTTTAGAACCCTCCCGAACTAGGGTTGACGATCATGGCAGCTACGAAACTTTTCATGGATGGAGGCTCGGGTATTAAGGGTTAACCCGAGGAGGAGTTTAAATAGGGGAAATGGCGATGTTGGTGGGCATCTAGGGGGGCCACACCACCTGGTGGCGCTGCCAAGGAGGGGGGCACCCTATGGTGTGGTGGATCAAGGGCCCCCCTCCGGGCCCCCTCCAGACTCCGTGTACGTGATAGATTTCTAAGACCCTGTGATTTTCTTTCGTCCAATTCCGAGAATATTTCAAGAACAACTTTTCTGAAACCAAAAAAGCATAAATCAGGAACTCTTTACTATTTTTGCCCTTGATTTATCAGTTAAATCATAATTGTGTAAACAAAAGAGAAAGATGGATGACCTTGTACCCAGATGCATCCTTCTATGGGAGCCGCTCTTGTGAAGTCTAGTTGTCTTGTGACGTACTGTATTGTCTATTTACCATTCGTTGACATAAACATACACCTCTCTAAAAATGTTTTCAATACCTCTGATTAATAAAATAAAAAGCTCTAGCACATGGGTTAATCTCTGCTTCCCTCTGCGGTGGGCATTTCTTTTATTTTTATGTTGAGTCTTCACCTTCTATCTTTATGCACCTTCTTGAGAGCATGGCTGTCATTCTTAGTGTAATGTGGTTGTCCCAAAACACGGTTGATTGTGGTGTAACTTTGAAGCTTGTATCTTTAATATCTTTATTTCTAGTCTTCATTTGAACTTCAAAGGTGCCCTAGCATTTATGTTTTGCTCCATTATTAAGGGCAAGCGGGTACACTTTAACATACCCTATTATGAGCATTGCAATCCTGCAGATTGATTTACTTCATGTTGTTTATTATTAGTGTGTTGGCATCTCTTCATGGTTTGCATAACTGTTAGGTGACTTTTATTTTGCATACATCTTATTATGAATTGCCTCAACACTTGATCATATAGTGAGTATATTTACATCATATGAAACAAATGTGTCCGTATAAGTCTTTTGTCGCACTCAGTTGTCACTGAATTGCTTGAGGACAAGCAATAAGCTAAGCTTGAGGGGAGTTGATACGTCCAATACATATCTCCTTTTCCGAACACTTTTCTTATTGTTTTCCTCTAAACTTGTAAGTTTTGGATACCACTAACACGGACTAACGTTGTTTTCAGTAGAATTACCTTGATGTCTCGTTTTTATGCAGAAAAAACAACTTTCGGGAAAATGCCCAGAAAAGATCCCGAAGACCTTAAAACACCCGAAGACCCCCAGAGCCAGAAGGAGTCCCGGAGAGGGGCCAGGAAGGGGCCACACCACCCCTGGGCGCCCCCCTTGGCCGTGCCGCCTAGTGGTGTGGGCCCCCAGGCCCCCCCTCGGGCTCCCCTTTCGACTACATATGTCCCGTAAACCTAAAACACGAGGGGGTTTGTCATATTCCACAGAAACACAACAGAGCGCCGCCGCCACCTCGAAACTCAATTCGGGGATCAGAAGTTCCTATTCTGCGTCCTGCCGGGACGGGGATTCAGAGGAGATCATCGCCATCGACACCGCCACCTCTTCTCCATCAAACATCCATGATTCCCCATCCATGTGCGAGTAACCAACGCTGTAGGATGAGAGGGATGGAAGGGATTGAATGAGATCGATCGTGTAATAATGCCACATTGTTAGGGCATAGTGCCTAGTATCCATTGTTAGTGTTTTCTACCGTTGTTGCAACTTGTTATGCTTAATTCTTGTCACTAGGGCCCGAGTGTCATGATCTCAGATCTGAACATGTTATTGTTTCATGAGTATAATTATATTTTTTAATCATATCTACAAGTTGTTTACACATGTCATTGTCCGGAACCCGAGGCCCCAAAGATGGACAACTGGAGGGGATGGTTGTGATGTGAGGATCACGTGTGTTCACGGAGTGTTAATGCGTTGCTCCGGTGTTTTATTAAAAGGAGCACCTTAATTACCAGTAGTGTCCCTAGAGGCTCCGTTGCCACGGGCTGGTAGGACAGAAGATGTTGTGCAAGTTTCTCATTGCAAACACGTATGACTATATTGGAACACATGCCTATGGTTTGCCTAGAAGTTGGATGCTTTATTATTATTATCTGCAATGCCCATGTTTAGATTATTACATGATCTATGTTATCCATACAACGCTCGTTCATCCATTCCCTCTATGCCTACGGTACCTCCCATTCTGCTGTTTTCCGCGATTGCTACTGCTGTTACTATTTGACTACTGTTGTTATAAAACTGTTAGCACTGATAAATTGTTACGAGTAAGTCTACTTTCAGGTGAGCTGAATAGACAACTCAGTTGTTAAGGTTTATAAATAGTTTTTGACTCCTCTTGTGCCGAATCAATAAATTTAGGTTTACTTCCCTCGAAAACTTTTGCGATCCCCTATACTTATGGGTCATCAAGGTTTCACGTCAGTTGCGCCGCTGACAACCTTCTGAAGAAACTCCGTGTCCTCCTGGATTTGATAATCTTGGTTAATTTAAAGTGAAAGATTGTCGCTGTTGTACATCAAACTCTGCACTTGGAATAACCTAATGAACAACACGCCCCCAAGGCGTCAAGCATTCTGGCGCCATGAAAAACCATTTTTTTTCCTTATACGTAGACAAGATTTGCGAGGTTGTCAATGGACAAGAACGACACATACGTCCGTGGGTTGGTGACAAGCGACTTCTCTGAAGACTAGTGGTGTTCTTCCATCTTTGGAAGGTCAATTATCATGCACCCGATCGAGTGGCTCAGCGTGAAGATTCATCAGCAATCTTCTTAGGGCGGCAAGTAAGGTTTGAAGCGCCGTCCGACAGCCAGCCAGTGGACCGGTGGGGTCTGCTAAGTTGACCGAGCGCGTGACCCCGGAAAAAGGGTTTTACGAATCGTGAACATGTTTTGGACTTTATCTCATTCGCAATGGCTTGAAGACCTGATTTCTTACCGTCCGGCGGCTAGCATGTGGCTGTGAACATATTTTTCCATGTACAGGAAGCTTCTCCAGCTTTGAACATGCATGTGTGCAGAAAGATAAGATGGTCCGAGCTGAAGATTAGAGAAGTCTGCGCTAAAGTAAGTAGAATGGTCGTTCTGTTGGCTACCTTGTCCACGGACATAGAGGTAATCTACGATCGATGAGGGCAGGTACGGTGATGTCTGACGTGGACACAGACACTGTACGTCGTCTCCAAGTTCACTTGTCATGTGCTCTCTACTCTGCCGGCCGTCCTACACCGTGTAATGTGACGCCGGCGAGGATCTGAACCGTGACGTGAGGACGAGTATTTAGAAATTTAATCGTGGCCAGGAACGCTCGCTAGCACCTAGCAGTGCTTGCAGCGCAGGAGGCATCTGTGTCGGTCCTGGACCTAGACAAAGAATGGGGTGGCATGGATAGGTAGGTAGGAACAGTGTTCATCTTATCTTTGACAGTGGGTTAGTGGCGTATCTCTCTGAAAAGGCCAAGGCAACGATGATCGGAGGGCAGAGCAGGAAAAAGTAGCCTAGGGTTCGTTCGTCAAAGGCAATGCTGCCGCCGCTGCTGCGGCTGTCTATTGACTCTCGCCACATGAGGCCGATAGGCGATAGATGGATGCATGGGTTCCCGATCAAAGGGAGTGGGCACGGCCTAGAACGTGTGAAGCATGCAGAAGATGGAGTACTCCTGTATGTAAACCTGGAGAGGTATAAGCGTACGTGAGTGGGCGCACTGGTGGATGGGGAGAAAGATAAGTAACAGTCTCCCCCTCGATGGATCGTGTGTTGAATCTGGCCCGTGAGGCACGCCAACACGTACCATGCGATGCGCCGGCTCTTGGCGCCAACCAGAAGCCGGGATCGGATCGTGTACGTATGTCTTAGTGGACACGATTGAGTAGATAGATAGGACAGTAGGTCCATACGCGATCGGCGCGGGTGTGGCTCGAGGAGCGCGCGAGCATTTCTAGGCCAGACTGGACAAATGTAGCCGTCTTCCTTGTTCTGTCTGCGTCCTCAGCTTAGGCAGCGAATCATATTCCACTCTGGTTCTTCATTCTCGGACTTTTGTCATGAAAAAGAAAAACCCTGACAAGGTCCTCGTCAGTTTAAAAATTTTCCAACACATAACATCATGCTAAGTAATATAAATAAATAATTTGATCAGTTAGCTTTCGTAGCTCAGTTGGTTAGAGCACCCGTTTAGTAAGCGGGAGGTCTTGAGTTCAACTCTCAACGAAAGCATTTCAGTTTTTTTTTCCCTGCATCGCATGCCATCGCGACATAAATTTAGACTGGGCATGCAAAATTCAACCATGCGTCTTGCCGTCTTAGGCTTATAACAAACGAGTCCACACATCGACCATGCAAACTAAGAATAAGAATACAAGGCGCGTTGTTTTTATACCGGTCTTTTACATTCGACTTTGACCATTAATATATAATAAATTATATGGATTAAGAATATATAAATTATATCATTGGTTTCCTCTTATAAAATACTTTTATTCCATATATCTTTCTATTGATTTTATGGGCGTATTATAAGGACAAATCATGGTCAAAGATGGACAACATTGACCAACGAAATTAAATGGCGCCTGATATGTTGGGACGGAGGGAATACTACTATAGGTAGTTCGATTTGGATTTGTCCATCTGCGCGACTACATGCGTGCATGTTATTTTCAACGAATTCATTCATGTTACCGATCTGTAAAGTTTCAGTTTACACATGTCCACCTGCTTGTGCATTCCAACGAATTTCAGGCTAGGGCCCTGTAAAGTCCAAGCTCGGCTTTTAAGCCTCTCGAGGAACAAAATGGTCAAAAGAGTAATGCTGAAAGCTGACCGTTGGATACTCAGTTTGACATGTAAAAGATTTAGACGCTGACTATGGCAAGAATCGTGCGCACAATATTTTGTTGGTTTGGTCGCAATGATTCACTGAAACTGAAATCATGTCCTCAAACGCCCATGGATCATCACCTCAAATTGAACTTGCCCGTCAGCCCATGTGTGTATAACATCTTTTGTTACTTTCTTCCTTGAGGGATGAGTGCTGACTTGCTTCCTCGCTCCTTTTGAGAACTCGATGGCTAGCAGCAGTGACATGTTAGTGGGATTGGATTCATGTTAGCTAGAAATGTGTTGAAATATGACAGCACAATAAGGATGCACATGTTTCAAAAAAGGGATCTCCGTTGGCAAGCCTTTTGCACGTTAAAAAAGGATGCACACACAAGTCTGTGCGATTTAGGAAACCTGTTGTGAGCGCGTGCGGGGCAAAAATCGGCACTCCAGCAGCAGAATAAGGATGCACATGTTTCAAAAGAAGGGATCTTCGCTGGCAAGCCTTTTGCACGTTAAAAAAACGCACACACAAGTTTGTGCAATTTAGGGAACCTGTTGTAAGAGCATCTTCAACAGAAGCGCTAAAACGGAGTGCCACTGAAAAAACGCCATTTTAGCGCTTGCGGGGCAAAAATCAACACTCCAGCAGCCACTCTAAATCTGGGCGGACACTAAAATTTGTCCAGCGCGCGGAGAAAAGACCTATCAATAATTTGAAATGATACTATAAATGTGAAGTTTGCCATGAGCTCTAATGGAATGAACCCGTTCGGTAACATGAGTACCAAGCATAGCACATGTGAAAGAACATTTCTTAAGTCTTTAAGTTTTGTGTATTAGACAACAACACTAGCGATAATCTAATAGTGTCAAGTGATGCAGGTATAAAAGTGTTTTTATCATAGCTACATCGAACCTAAAAAAAACAAGGAAAAAGACCTAGTTCTGTTTGGCTGACAGAATTGCAGTTACCAAACCGGATATTCCGGGGTAACATGATACCGGATTATTCGAGTATCGGCTAAGTAAAAGAAGCGCGTCACACACAAGCGGGCCGGATTATTGGCCGGATATTTCATCCAGAAAACCAGAATAATCTGGACCTAGGGAAAAACGGCTAAGGAAAAGAGGCTCGGCACGCAGAAGTGCCCCTGGTTATTTGGCCGGAGATTTCAGTAATCCCCAGATATTTGGAAACCGGAATATCCAGCCCTAACTTACCATGGATAATCCGCCCTCTGAACTTCTGCAATGGCTCTCCAACGGCTAGAATTGGGAGGGGGTAGAAATACCACTCCTCTTCTTCAAGCTCAAGCACCACGACCAGAATTAGAACACCACCATTGTTTAGGAGTTTAAACTCCATAGATCTCTCTCTCTAGCTAGTCAAACACTTTGCCCTTTAGTGATTTGAGGGAGAAAACCTATCCACATTCCTACACAAGCGTTTTGATTTCCCCTTGATTCATTTGAGGAACTTGCTACTCTGGGTTTGTTGCAACCTTAGGAGGTTGTTAGTCCTTTGTGGCTTTGGTAGCCATGAATACATTGTCGGGAGCCACCAATTGAGTTATGGTGTGTGCCCCACCCTTGAAGCATCGAGTTATGGTGACTCAGTGGATTTGGCGAGGACACTCCAAGTTGTGGAGTGTGCTTTATCCTTGTGAAGTTTCTAGTTGTCAACCACAATGGCAACATAGTGATTTGTGCCTACCCACTTTGGTGATTGGACACGAAGGAGATACGGTGTGTCAATTGATAGCTATTCGGTGTTCCACTTTGGTAGCACTGTACGGTTCCAACGGAGATTAGCTTCCATTGGGAAGTGAACTTCGGGATAAATCTTCACATCATTGTGTTCGGTTATTCCTAAACTTACTTTTACTTATTGTTACTACCTTACTTGCTTACCTATCTGGTGCTAGTACCCTTTTGTTCATCATATAGGACTGTTCACCTAGTTGCATAATCTAAACAATCTATATTTAAGCAAGCCTAAATTAAAAAAGAAAGTAAAAGTTGTGGTTGCCTATTCACTCTCCCCCCTAGTCAACCTCTTCGGTCATTTGAATTGGTATCATAGCCTATTCTCTTTAGTAAAGGCTTTACCGCCCAAAGAGGAGGGTTGCATAATCTATCACCTTGGAGCCTATTGAAAACCTTATGCAATCCATGTGTGAGAAATCCGAAAAGAGGATGGAGGACGTTATTAATGCTAAAATTGAATCCTCATATACCAAAACCTCTAACGAGGAAGAACTAGATGAGAATGGAAATCCCAAAATTTCAAAAAGAGACTCTGAAGCATCTAGTGCAAAAAAAATCAACTAATATGCATGCTCTTGGTAATATGTATAACATTGCTCCTATTGTTCAACATCCACATGTAAACAACCTTGGTGCACCTCCTTTAGTAAATAGCTCTTGTTTTACTAATTGGAAAGCTTCCATAAAGTCTTATGTGTATATCTCTTCAATGCAAATATGGAGAATCATTGACAAGGGATACTATCCTAAAGACCCCGATAACATGACCTCAAGTGAGATCATCGATCAACATCAGCGCCCATGCAATGCCCATGCTCGAAAATTCTATGGAAAGTGAAGTTGTTGAACACATTTGGTCTCTTCCAAATGCCAAAGATTCATGGGATTGTCTAATTTCCATGTATGATGGCAACACAAGCATGAAACGCTCAAAGCAGTCCATTCTTCAACGCTAAATAGATAAATTCATCATGAAGAGTGGAGAGACCCTGGAAGAGGTATCTAGAAGACTCAAGGCTCTTGTGGTGGACATGAGAGGTTGTGGATTCAAAGATTGTGATGATGATTGGGTCAAGGAGAAATTTCTTCAAACCTTGATTCCATACAATGAGAACATGGTAATGAATGTGCAAGCAAGATCGGACTTCTTGGATCTAACCCCCAATGATATGTTGAGTATATTTATGTGGAACATGATGAAGAAGTCCTCAAAAGACACCATAGCTCACATGAATGGATTGAAAAAGGTGTCTCTTGCCTTGAAGGCCAGATCCCATTATTAGGAAGAATCAAGTGAAGAAAGTGATTCTACTTATGTGCCCTTCAAGAAGGAAAATAAGAAATCAATGAATGGATGTTTAGTTCTTGCTCATCATAATTGGTGGAAGAAGGGAGACTTTAGGTCAAATGCAACAAATAACGAAGGAAAGGAAGGGTTAAGTATGAAGAACGCAATAACATGCTTCAACTGTCGAGATAGTGAGAACTTTGTTGCGGATTTCCCTTTCAAGACTAGAGTTGAAAATGGTGGGCGCTTATCAAGAAATCCAAATTCATTCACAAGACTAAGAACTTCATGAAGAAAGTACCTCAAACAAAAGGCATTGCTTTCCAATGAGCAAGAATATACATCAGGTGGTGAAGAAAGTGATGAAGAATATGAACAAATAGGCATGGAATCCGTGGCAATTGGTGTCATACTGAAGGGTTCGTTTCTTTAAAATAAAAAAAATCCTACGCGAGAGACACCCAAAGGGCCAATATCTAATCTAGGAGATGTAAGCAACGGGCATAGAGAAAGTCTTAAGGAGAACATAACCTCAAAGACACAAATCGTTACGAGATCGAATCTCGTTGGTGATGTAGTCAAACTCACATCGATCTCAAGATCACGAAGAAGAGTGCTGCAATACGGCAACACTTCCGCACTCGGTCACACATACAACTTGATGACGACCTCCGTTCCCTCGATCCAGCGGGGCAGCGAAAGTAGAGGATCCAATGAAAACTCCAACAACACGACGACGTGGTGTGGTGGAGAAATTAGATGGCCATGGCTTCGCCAAGCAGATGACCAAGAGGTGGAGCAGCGGGAGGAGGGAGAGAGATTTGACACCAAGTTGTGCGGAGAGAGGGAGGTCCAACCCCTCTTTGTATAGGAGGGGGAGGCAGCCACGAAATGTTGGTTCCTCCACCTCTCCCCTCATCATGTGGGTGGAGTCTCCACTCAACCCACTCATTCTATCATCAATTCTCACTCAAAATTCCAAGGGTTTTCTTTAATAAATAAATAGAACAATTTCATTTCTTTATTTTAATATTTGTTAATCCTATTAAAAAATTAACACTTACCCCCTTGAACTATTTGTTAATCAAACATTAACATATACCACCTTGAACTATTTCAATAATCCCCTAAATAATTCCGGTGACTATTTAGATATTCCCCTGAAACAATTTCGGTGTTCTCCAAACTTTTCTCCGATATTCCGTATCCACTCAATCACGTCATCAAACCGTAAGTTTGTCACCCTACGGTTCATGAATAATGTAGACATGATCGAGACACCTCTCCGATCAATAGTCAACAGCGGGACCTGGAGATCTATAATGACTCCTACACATTCAACGATGAATCCAGTGATCGTGTGAACCATAGACGTCGTAACCAATTCCCTTTGTCTCGCGATATTTTACTTGTCCGAGATCCGATCATTGGTATCAACCATACCTAGTTCAATCTTGTTACAGACAAGTACTCTTTTACTCGTTCCGTGATATGACATCCTTGTGACCTAGTCACGTGCTTGCAAGCGGTGTCGATGTGATATCATCGAGAGAACCCAGAGTATATATCTCCGTCATTTGGATGGACAAATCCCACTCTTGATCAATGAGCCTCAACTAACACTTTACAAATACCCAACGGTACCTTTCTAGTCACCCTGTTACGGTGTGACGTTTGATGACATCAACGCACTCTTCCGTTGTTAGTGATTGACATGATCTCATGCTCTAAGGATTAGAGTTACTTTGTATGTTTGATATAACAATGTAAACTTAATGAATTGATCGCATTGCTATATTCACTTTGGGTCTATGTTCATCACATCATTCTACCAATGATATGACCCCGTTATTAACAAGATCCAATATTTATGATCAGGAAACCTTGATCATCAGTTAATCAACGAGCTAGTTAAACGAGAGGCGTTACTAGGAACTCTTGTTTGTTTATCAGACACACATGTATCAACATTTCCGATTAATACATTTCTAGCATGAGAAGTAAACATTTATCATAAACAAAGAATAAGATAATAACCACTTTATTATTGCCTCTCGGGCATATTCCCTTCAGTCTCCCACTTGCACTAGAGTCAATAATCTAGCCTGTGAGCACTTAACACATATGGTGTTCCAGTGTTATTACCATGCTTTGCAAGTGGTTAACTTCATCAAAAGATCTGACATGTTTAGGTCCTATTGTATTTGCATGTTTTCGCGTCTACACGCATCACTCATTCTCTAATGAGATGGCTTCGTATATATTTGGTCAACCGGTGAGACCTTAATTCCTCAGCTTAAACTAATGTTACTAACATTGTGAAAATGTAGCTCCATAGTGTCAGGAATCTTGGAAATTCACCAAGTTCAATAAAGAACTCCTTGACACAAAATACTCCTATTATTTGTTGTCAACACAACGATATACTTAGCCTTTGTTGTAGTACCCGTCACAATACTTTAATTTTGAAACTCATTCAAATCCAGCATGGAAATTTCTTCCAGCCTATTGTGCTATCCTTCAAAACATATTTTAATTGAGATAGGTTTATTTGAATAGATGACAAGACTATTAGTGTAGCATATTACAACAAATAGATTGTCATTACTACATAGGAAAACATAACCTAAGCATTTCTAAAATTTGCATAAGGATCTCTCCCACTGTTGTCTAATCATCATATGAATTATCCTGCTATAACATTCTATAGCATAGACTCATCTGGTTGTGTACATAGCATGGAACACGTGACTTGAAAATCTCAATTTCAATTATGCTCATCATGTGTCAAAACACTTAAATATTTCTCAATTCTTTTCCATGTGGCAAGAACCCCTTCTTGTCATTTCGATATTGAATTACTTCAATACTTCGTCTATGTAATTTGGCTCAACCATATCAGACGCTTTAATCAATATCTTATAGATATCGATACTCAATATCTCCTAAGCCTTTCATCAATATGAAAATCGTAACTGTGTTAATTTAAAATACATGTTTTCCAATCAATCATATGTCATCTACATAAAGCATTAGAAAAAATGTCTTAGCGCTCCCACTTAATTTCTTGTAACTCTACAAGCATCTTTACCGTTCATCATGGAATCAAACTGTTTTGATAACTTCATTAAAGTAAAGATTCCAACTTCATTATGCTCACTTCAGCCATTGAAGTTTGCATACCTGTCCGACAACCTTTTGAATTTTACAAAACTCTCAGACTGTGTCAAGTACACATCCTCGATCAAACTTCCTAGAGAGGAAAGTTGGTTCTGTTATTCAACTGCCATATCATAATATGTATTTTTTGCTAGAACTATCCGCAAAGGCTAAAGCATCACTACGGGTGTTCAAAATCTTGTAGTAGTCAACTCTTTGAACTTCATAGAAAACATCTTTCGACAAGCACAACTTTCAAAGGATGTAAATATCCATGTCTTTGTTTCTATATAGACCCGTTTGCTATCGTTAGGCATCATGCCTATCGAAAGGACTACCAAGTCACATACTTGATATTCATACAGGGATACTATCGCGGATATAATGACTCATAGCCAATTTTACGAAGTCAGGACCTATCATTTGCTTCCTTTATAAGTTCCAGATCCTTTGTTGTCAAAACAACACTTCACTCTCAAACCACAAGTTGGACCAAGTACAAAGTTTTAGGACTTTTGTGGTTCTGTTCGCAAACTCATTCGAAGTATCTACAACACATGTAGTGTCTTCTACTTAGTAAAAATAGGAAACCCCGGAACAACTTCCACCGTTGCGCTACTCTTTACATGATAACAAAGATTCTCTAATCTCGTCGAGTTTCTACTGTCCTCTCACTCAATTGTTTCGCAAGAACTGCTTTCTCGAGAAATCAACCCTTTGTGACAAACAACATTTGTCTCTGGTTTGGTGAAAGGAGAAATACCCAATGGTTTCTTTGGGATAACCTTATACACATATATTTATCCTATTTTGGTTGTAAACATTTTACACATGCTATACACACCAAAACTTAAGAAAAAGACAATTCGGGCCACTACCCAAGCCATAACTTATATGGTGTCAATTTCAACGGATCATGATGGTGCCCTTTTTTAGTGTAAAAAGCAGTAGTCTCTAATGTATAAACTAAAAAAATATAATGGCATTTTATTTATCTTACTGATACGTCATAAATGTATCCTTAATTTCTGATGTTCCATGTAGTTTTCTTATTGTTTCCCACATGTTTTCTATACACTTTATGTCATTTTTATCGATTTTCCGGACTAACCTATTGACAAGATGCCACAGAGCGAGTTCTCTGTTTTCTGCTGTTTTTAGTTTCAGAAAAGTTGTTCTAGAAATATTCTCGGAATTGGAAAATTCGAAGCCCGGAAGTCTTAGAATTCCCGAAGGTTCCAAGGAGTCCCAAAGAGACCCGGAGGGGGGCCTCAAGGAGCCCACACCATAGGGTGCCCCCCTTGGTCGTGCCGGGGGGTGATGTGGGCCCCCCATGCCTCCACCGCCTCTTCCCTTTCGTCTATATAATCCCCCCGAGACGTAAACCCTAAATATATCCCACTTTTTTACAGAGAAACACACGAGGCCGCCGTCACCATCATCCCGAGATCGGGAGGGTTCTCGAGCTCTCTCCAGCACCTTGCCGGAGGGGGAAATCATCACCGGAGGGGTCTATACCACCATGCCCTCCTCCGAAGTGATGCATGAGTAGTTCATCCCTGGACTACGGGTCCATAGAAGTAGCTAGATGGTTGTTCTGTCCACTTTGTACCTCGTGTTTAGATCTGGTGAGCTTCCTATCATGATCAAGATCATCTTTATGTAATGCTACATGTTGTGTTTGCTGGGATCTGATGAATGTTGAATGCTATGTCTTCTGATTATCAATCTATCATGTTATCTTCATGCTTATGTTATTTATGATCTTTCATGCTCTCCGTTATTAGTAGATGCTCTGGCAAGGTAGATGCTAGTAACTCCAAGAGGGAGTATTTATGCTCGATAGTGGGTTCATGCCTCCTTTTCATCTGTGCTCGAGTGACAGAAACATGACGAATGGAGGATGTTCTATTGCCATTAGGGAGAAAACAACAATGCTTTGTCTAAGGATGATGTTATTGTTTACATTGCACACTTTGCTTACTGCGATTATCTGCTGCTTGCAACTTAATACCCAACGTTTGTTCGGATGATATTCGGAGGGTGGATTTTTAGTCATAGATGCAGTTGGATAACGGTCTATGTATTTTGTTGTAATGCTCGCATGAATCACAAAGTAATATTTATGTCTTGCATATGCACTACGGTGTAGCCTTCATTTCTGTCAATTGCCCAGCTGTAATCTGTTCAAGACACATGTTATTTATCTTTCATGGAGAGACACCACTAGTGAACTGTGGACCCCGGTCCATTTTCCTCATACTGATAAAACACCTACTGCTTTCATACTGCTCTCATACTGTTCCTACTGTTTTCCTACTGTTTTCCACACCATACATTTAAACTCTTTGTGTTCAGCAAAACTGGTGAGATTGATGACCTCACTTCTTCGTTGGGGAAAAGTGATTTGATTGTGTTGTGCAGGCTCCACGTTGTTGTTGAACTGGTAGTGCGCCCTGCCATCTCAGCTGCTTCAACCTTGTTAAGTTACTCCTTCCTCCTACTGGTCGATTCAACCTTGGTTTCTTTCGGAGGGAAACTTGTTGCTGCACTCTTCATACCTTCATCTTGGGGTCTCCCAACAAACGTGTGTTCACACGCATCAAAGAATTTTCTGGCGCCGTTGCCGGGGATGAAGAGAATTTCTGCAAGGGGAGTCTGTCACTTCCAATCTCTTTACTTTGTTTTTGTTTTTCTTAGTTTATTTTATTTTGTCTTGTTTGCTTCTCTTTATCAAAAACACACACAAAAACTAGTTCTTATACTAGTTGTAGTTTTATTCCTGTTTTTAGTCTTTGTAAAATGAATGTTGTTGAGGTTGAAGTTCGTTCCTTTAAGCAACAGGGGGGATAAAGTTTGAAAGATGCTTGGTATAGGATAAGTGATGCTAATCATAGATTAACTAAGAAATACTCCACCTTAATCCTTCTTAGGAATTTTTATGTTGGTATTACTAGCTAGTATAGGTATGTTCTAGAGACTCTTAGAGGCGGAAATTTTCTGGGAACACCTGCTTTGGAAGGCTGCAATTTAATTGAAAGTTTAGTTGGAACACCACCTACTAAGGTTGTTAAAACTGAGATTACTTTAGATGATGTTATTGAAAAGCTAAAATCTATGGAGATTTTTTTCCAAATTTCCTTGATAATGCTAGCAAAGTTAATGAATCAATAGTAAGTATCAACAAGAAAATCACTATCTTAGAAGATAGCAATATCCATGATAGTAAAAATATGAGGATTGGTAAATTAGAGTAGGCTATGGAAATTTAAGCTCAAACTTTTCTTCTTGCGAGTTTAAAAAAGAAAATCCTTCAGTGAGAAAAGATAAATAAATTATGTATGTCCGCATGGCGCCTAAACCAAAATCCCCTAATGTGCTTAACATTAATAAAACTTTTAGTGAAACTAAAAGTGATTTGAATGTTGAATCCTCTTCAATGGGTGTCTAATGTACCCATTGCTACAATTGGGGTTTTGGAGGAAATTATTTATTTGGATGCTTCTTCACTTGAAAATACTTGATTCCACTTTTCTGGGCCTAGCTAAAAGGCGTTAAACAAAAGCACTTTTGGGAGATAACCCATGGTTTTATTTTTGCTTTGTTTTTCTCTGTTTTCTTTGAGTCAAGGGGTTGTATAATTCTGTAGAAACTCCTTTGTATCTTTATTTTCATGTTTTAGTAGTGCCAAGTAAGGTTTCTAGCGAGAGTTGGAGTTGGTTTTCGGATTTCTGCGCAGGAAACAGATTTGTGTTGTCCACCGTAAAAAAAAACCGTATAAAATCCTGGAAGATCAGAATGATCTGAAATTTTTTGTGCTTGTTCCAAAGCTAATTCAGAAACTTTTTGGTTCTTTAAATGTTTCGATATGAGCAACATAAGTGCCTCGAAAAAATTCTTCTTTACAGACATTTCTGGTTTTAACAGATTCTGTCATTTTTCTTGCATTTGCTCTTTTGCGATGTCAAGTGGATTTCTTTGCTTCACGAAACATCAGTAGTTGTAGATAATGTTTAAAAGTATCAATAGCACTTGTTCCATACAGAACCATTAGATTTTTAATTGTTGCACTAACCCTCTAATGTGAATTACTGTTTGAGTGTGGTGTGAAGGAAGTTTTCAAGGGTCAAAATAAGAGGTGATATATGTGACCAAGAAGAGTGCAAGGTAAAAGGTTGGGGATGCCCCCATGGTTCATACAAGAATATTTTAAAAAGACTCAGGAATCTAAGCCTGGGGATGCCCAAGGCATCCCTTTCTTCATCAACTATCTATCAGGTCACTTCTCGTGAAACTATATTTTTATTCGATCACATCATATGAAGTTTACTTGGAGCGTCTGTTTGTTTTTCTTTTGTTTTCTTTAGTTTTACTTTGTTTTGTTTTGTTTTCCTTTCTGCAATAATATAGTTGGACCCTAGCATTCTTTGTTTGGGAGAGATACACGCTCCGCTTTTTCGTTTGAATACTTGCTATGCTAGTATTCTTAGTTTTTATTCTAGTTGCTGCAAAAATTCTTGTTTAGCTCTTATTTTCATTGCATCTCTTAGTCAGGGATGTTAGTTTTAGTAGTGTTATGTGAGTCCTCTCATGTTTTCTTGTTGTAGAATTTAGAGAGTTTTTGTTAAAGCATGTTTTGTATGGTACTTGTTGGGAAAAGAAACTTCTGCTTGAGGTAGAATTTTTAACGGTGCAAGTAGAAGCTTGTATAGACTATGGCTAGAACTTTTTCATATCATGCTAGATGTTATTTTAGTTTTAAATCCTTGTGGTTATTGATTAGCATGATTATCCTCATATATCTGAGAGTGTTTGATGTGCCATTGAAAGAATCATGAGTTGTTCTTGTCATATTGAAGCATAAATTTGTGGTGTTCTCCTTTGACTATTTTTTCTGGTTGACTTGGCGCATGCTCACACCATGTTTATGACTAAGAACCAGTCACGAATAGCCTCCATGATCATTTAGTTTTTGAACTTGTGGTACCACTTATGCGTTGATTAATGATGTTTATGTCGCTATGCATGATTATGACTCTTATGCTCTCTTGATTTGTCGCTCCCAGTCTTTTGCTAGCCTCCACCTGTAGTGAGTATGAGCTCTACTTGTGCATCCAACTCCCAAAAAACCAAATTTTTCCTATTATGTCCACCATACCTACCTGCATGTGGTATTTAACTGCCACTCCAAAGTAAATTGCTCATGTGTTACCTTTAAAACTTTCAAAATTACTCATGTTTTGTGCTCCTGTTTTAGCTCATAAGGACGTAAATAGAGAATATTTATCTCACTTATTGATTGGACTTTCACACCTTGGACTAGTGGCTCATCCGCTTATCCAATGATAGAAGAGCTGGCAGCGGGGTGCCCAGCCCCAAATTAGTAACACAAATTCTCTTACCTATTTTTGCCCCTGATTTATCAGTCAAAGCATAATTGTGTAAACAAAAGAGAAAGAGGGATGACCTTATACCCAGATGCGTCTTTCTATTGGAGCCGCTCTTGTGAAGTCTATTTGGCTTGTGACGTACTGTATTTTCTGTTTACCATTTGTTGACATAAGCATACACCTCTCTTAAAAATGTTTTCAATACCTCTGTTTAATAAAATAAAAGCTCTAGCACATGAGTGATCCAGGCTTCCCTCTACAAAGGGCCTTTCTTTTACTTTTATGTTGAGTCTCCATCTTCTAACTTTATGCACAGTTGAGAGAGAATTTTTGCCATTCTTAGTTTTATGTGCATTTGTCCCAGAAAAATTATTAATTGATTCATGATGTGTTATTGCTTGTTCTCTAATTATTTGTTCTAGTCTTCCTCATGAACTTTGAAGGTGTCCTGGAATTTATGTTTTTCCCCACTATTAAGGACTTGCGAAATATCACTTTGACATGTTCTCTCTATACTTGAAACAAATGTATATCTTTCTTTGCATTGTTATTCATGATCTTTTATTTGAGTTACTTCTCATGATGCAAAGTGATTGCTATGCTTTATTATTAAAGTTCTATTTATCATGCTTGTGTTAAAGTTCTATGATCTCAACTTACTTATGCTTTTACATTATTGATAATCAAGTTATGTTGGTAGCATGTCACCTCAAAAATTATTGTGTTTTTATCGTTTACCTACTCGTGATGTTGATATGTCATAAACGTATCCTTAATTTTAGATGTTCCATGTTGTTTTCTTATTGTTTCCCACATGTTTGCTATACACTTTATGTCATTTTTATCGATTTTCCGGAATAACCTATTGACAAGATGCCATAGAGCTAATTCTCTGTTTTCTGCTCTTTTTAGTTTCAGAAAAGTTGTTCTGGAAATATTCTCAGAATTGGAAAATTCGAAGCCCGGAAGTCTTAGAATTCCCGAAGGTTCCACGGATTCCTGAAGAGACCCGGAGGAGGGCCTCAGGGGGCCCACAACATAGGGCGGCGCCCCCCCCTTGGCCGCGCTGGGGGTGGTGTGGG
Organism: Alopecurus myosuroides; assembly: GCA_028641055.1. NCBI lineage: Eukaryota > Viridiplantae > Streptophyta > Magnoliopsida > Poales > Poaceae > Alopecurus > Alopecurus myosuroides. The sequence goes on from CM054059.1 coordinate 291,496,554, forward strand.
GCCCGAGGCCTCCACCGCCTCTGCCCTTTCGCCTATATAATCCCCCCGAGACGTAAACCCTAAATATATCCCAATTTTTTCCGAGGAACACCCGAGGCCGCCGTCACCGTCATCCCGAGATCGGGAGGGTTCTGGAGCTCTCCCCGGTACCGTGCCGGAAGGGGAAATCATCACCGGAGGGGTCTACACCACCATGCCCTCCTCCGAAGTGATGTGTGAGTAGTTCATCCCTGGACTACGGGTCCATAGAAGTAGCTAGATGGTTGTTCTCTCCACTTTGTACCTAATGTTTAGATCTTGTGCGCTGCCTATCATTATCAAGATCATCTTTATGTAATGCTACATGTTGTGTTTGTTGGGATCTGATGAATGTTGAATGCTATGTCTTCTGATTATCAATCTATCATGTTATCTTCATGCTTATGTTATTTATGATCTTGCATGATCTCCGTTATTAATAGATACTCTGGCCAAGTAGATGCTAGTAACTCCAAGAGGGAGTATTTATGCTCGATAGTGGGTTCATGCCTCCTTTTCATCTGTGCTCGAGTGACACAAATGTGACGGATGGAGGATGTGATGTTGCCATTAGGGAGAAAACAACAATGATTTGTCTAAGGATGTTATTGTCTACATTACACACTTTGCTTACTGCGATTATCTGTTGCTTGCAACTTAATACCCAAAGTTTGTTCAGATGATATTCGGAGGGTCGATTTTTAGTCATAGATGCAGTTGGATAACAGTCTATGTATTTGGTTGTAATGCCCGCATGAATCACGGAGAGAAACCACTAGTGAACTGTGGACCCCGGTCCATTTTCCTCATACTGATAAAACACCTACTGCTTTCATACTGCTCTCATACTGTTCCTACTGTTTTCCTACTTTTTTCCACACCATACGTTTAACCTCTTTGTGTTTAGCAAAACCGGTGAGATTGACAACCTCGCTGCTTCGTTGGGGAAAAGTGATTTGATTGTGTTGTGCTGGCTCCACGTTGCTGCTGAATCGGTAGTGCGCCCTGCCATCTCAGCTGCTTCAACCTTCTGAAGTTACTCCTTCCTCCTACTGGTCGATTCAACCTTAGTTTCTTTTTGAGGGAAACTTGTTGCTTCACTCTTCATACCTTCCTCTTGGGGTCTCCCAACGAATGTGTGTTCACACGCATCACTTACCATGTCCAACAAGGTTTGATTATGTCTGTCGAACAGTCCATACTTTTGTAGGGTATCCGAGAAGGATAAATTGTAGAACAATTCTGTAAGTCCTCAGATGTTTTGCTAAACTTGTAACTTAAACTTTATCCTTTATGATCCAATCATAAATACTTGATTATCTTGTTACGATGATTTTTTTACTTCGTACTAAAAATAGTTTGAACCAATTCAAAAATGTCAAACCTTTTCTCTTTAAATCGATATACTCATATATCTACTCAAATCACTAACGGAATTTTATGAAGGAATATTTAATTCACCACACACTACTACACATAATGGACTATATACATTAATATGTATAATCTCCACTAAATTAGTTGTCCATTCTACTTTGGCCTTTGAATGGAATTTTAGTCATTTTTCGAAGAGGTCTCACAAGCGTAAATTTATTCAAAACAAAATTACTCCAGAAGTCCATTAACATGGAGTTCCTTCATGTTTTCCTTTCCGATATGAACTAAAATGGTAGTGTCGGAATTTAGGTGAAATTCTTTTACGTCTTGCAACGTTTAGCATTTAGTCTTATAGATGTTTACTTTACCAACACAATTTATATTAACTCATCCATAAATTGTGGAATATGGTCATAGTTTGAACAATCTCATTTGTTCTCATAAATGACCGGAACAAAATAACAACTAATTAAGTTCTTAAAATAAATCTTGAATGCTTGGTTCGATACGACAATGAACACAATAAGACTTTATTTCTGTTCTTGTCATAATCGATTCCACATCTACTACTAGTTCCTTTTAGGCCCTTGTATTTCTTCCATTGCGTTGCTTTGTATGGAAACTCATACCAACCAATCTGGTATGAAAATACCCAAAAATGTTTTGTTAACTAGTAATACATCTATAACTTATATATCAAGCATATACTCCTGGGCTGGACTATTCCAGTTATCTTCTTTTCTGCCATATACCTTTTTGTAATTATATTTTCAATATTCCCTTTTCTTTACAGAAGAATCATTCAACATCAAACAATGCTAGTCATACTAGCACATTTTCCATGGCGTGTCAGTCATATACTATCACGTATTGAGTCATACTTTGAGTTTGATTGTTATACTAATATCACCATATTAATAGCATTCTTTCGGATTCCACTCTTACAATCTCTATGCAAGGTAAATGATTTTACCCATACTTTTAATCCATACCATCATAACAATTTTGTGATGAAGCTGGTATAGCTCGAAAGAAGGAATTTAGAGGACAATAGTAGCACCCAACTTCTTGGAAGATTCAAACGCCTAGCGTCTTCAATCATTGCATATATTCAAATAATATAAGCATACATTGTCACACTAAATTATACTCAGTCATGTTGCCACAAGTAAGTTTCTAGATATCAATATATCTTTCACTTTATTGTTTCTGTAAACAATTCTTTTCAGTTCCTAAATTGCCTTGATCAATAAAACATTCTTTTGAAGATAAAGTATTATGGAAGCAAGCATGACACTGGATTCTAAGTAGGAAGTGTTTGCTCTCTAGATCAATCAATCATTAATAATATGGAGCTAGGCAGGTTATACAAAAAATCTACAATAGGACTCAATTTTAAATTTCACTAATACGGTACCAATCTTAAATGGTTTTACCAGATCATAACAGTTATATCTCAATTAACAATCTAAGTGTAAGGTAACTTGTGGATGCCAATGAATACTACAATTTATGCAAATTCAATTTGATTGGTTGTTCATGATAAAATAAGTTCAAATTAATTCAAAATTACTACGTGAACTTCCACTCAAAACCAACATCCCTCTAGTCGTTTTAGTGACTAGTAAAATGCCCGTGCGTTGCTACGGGGTATGAATAATTCATGAGTGTAAGTCCATTATATACACATTTGTGTCGTGATAACATTAATACAATTAATTTTGAAAAGCTAAGATATGGTTAACCAAAACTTTGCACCAAAAATTTTTAATCTAAAAAATAGTGGAGAAGAATGTTTGTTCTCCACAGGATCGTAGTGTTGGCTTTCTTTTTGAAAAAAATTCTACGTTGAAGTGCATTGTTTAACCATACACATAGTTTTATTTAAATAAATATCCAACAAAATATAGAAAACATAGGTATAATTATGTATCACATCACACCATGCTCGTGTCGTATAGAAAATATTATAATATGTATCTCTCTGCAACGCTTGATTATCAAAATGGAGTTAATTTGCACAAAACAAGTTATAACTCCGAATATAAGTATGCACATAATTTAAAAATATAAAAGTATGATTACTGAATATTGAAGTGACATAAATCTCACCTATGATGTAAGGATCTCTTTATAGACGATTTTCTTTGTGTACGTACCAACAAGACAAGGGGAGCTCTCTTTTTGTGGCTATCATCTGAGTTCTTCGTCTTATTACCAGTGACCGGGATGACAAGAATCTTCATGCTGTTTCTAAAGGTGGATCTAGATAGCGTGACATACAACTGCCCGTGAGAGAACACCGGCTCGGGCAAGTAAATATCGACATTCGGAATAGTCTGACCCTGTGCCGTGCCAACCGTCATGGTGAAGCTGCCCCTAATAGGAAACTTCTTCCTCTTAAACTGAAAATGGAACATCTCATCATCAGAAGGACAAAGCGGGATCCTTGGAAAAGATATCCTCTTTCCAGCATGTTAGCCCAACACAATAATTGCATCAATGGAGTTTTATATATGATGGACTTACAGTCATAAATTATTCATATCTAGTAGCAACGCATGAGCGAACTAAGGATCATGTGATGCCTTTCTCATCCTTCTTTTCTTCAGCACTTCTCCCTACAGAAAACTATGAACACCAAGCCTGCAAATTAAAAGCTTAATATTGGTGTTCTACATGGCAATTTAACGTCAAGCAGAAAATTGGTGCCACGGTTCCAGAAGTCAATTCTTGGAAGTTATCAGTAAATTGCAACACAAGAGATACATTCATATACTGCCTAGAAGTTTACAACACTTCAATAGTAAAATGTATGAGTTATCTCTTATGTTGGTTGGCAACATGGAGTAGAAGGATATTTACTTAAAGTGGCTGCAGTGAGCATCAAGCAACTCCGGTTAGCGAAAATGGGATTTCATCTGCACATGTTGGGTTAAAAGCGTGGCTTAAGCTATCTTGAGTTTGTCCCTTACAAACCTCCTATTCCGTAAAATTTTCAACCAATATATTGAATATATACAATGATTGAACCAGAAAGAAATAGAAAGTAAACATCTTAGTTGACAACAACATTTTTGTTTCTAGTATATTGGTACCAATCGTGTCAAAATATACTTTGAGGATCACACTTCTGCTTCTTTCTTTGCGCACTATCTCCGCCTCCTCGATCCAAGCACGACACCATCGTTGGTGGCACAGCCGACTCACAATCTTACATGTAGCTATGCAGGCATGTTAACATAAGACAAATTCACATTGAGCCAGTCACACAAAATTGCTAGATAGAAAACAAATAATTTGCATAGTATTTATGTACGAGAGGGAGAGGTGTTACAAAACGGCGCAGGAAAACGTAGATCAACCAAGAACAAGAACACATATTTTTACGTGGAAACCCTTGCGGGAGAAAACCACGGCACGCACGACGGCGTATCACTATAATTGGGAGGAGTATTACAATACACGAGAGGACAAACCCTCTACGTGCTAATCTGGTGGATCTCTCTTGATCTCACATCTTTCTCTCTCTCTCTCTATTCTATGACTACCTCGTACTATATATTGGGGCAAACAACTCTCTTTCTTGGCGGACACGAAATAGAGTTGTAGTTGTGCACGTCTAGCACGGTTATCTTGCCTTAGTCTGGAAGGACTCCAACTGTAGTACAACACTTGTATGGGATTCGGAACACAATAAAATAACACTCCACCTTGAGACGAAATCCCGTCCAATAATCATAGATAGCATCAACTCCTCAATTAAAGTCATCACAAGTAAACCTTGTGCTTTGAAACGTCCATAGGACTTATAAACTTCTCACGAAGTCATACTGAGCAAATCAATCGGTAGGTCGTCGAGAAAACACACAGCTGTCAACAAAGCAGACATACGAAACTTGGGAAACTCCCAATAAAAGTCTGAGTCTGTGCCACTGATCTCAAAAACCGAAACTGCTCAAATATCATCAAATGACATAAGTCATCATATCTCCTGTGGTGCCTGAACGAGCTTATAGCTCATAGTGCAACATCTTGATGCACATACCATTGTGAAGAACTCATCTCATGGAATCTGAACGTGCTACAAAACACATAGCACAAATCTCGGCAAACAATACTCATGCAAGAGCATCTTGTACGGAGCGTATCACGTACACCAAAAACTGCCGTCTGAAAAATCCATGACATGGTCTAAAACTGTCCATGTAAAACAACCAACAGGCTTAATAATCACCTCCTCCATAATTTCTTCTTCTGATAACTGAATTGTGTTCTTCAAATAAACTGCAGCAATATATTTGCATCCATTATATCCAATGGGCAATAATCCCAAAAACTCCACCTTAAACAAAAAACCATATCCAGTGCATCCTCATAATCGGCTTGCGCCAACAACGCTCGCATCTTTGACTTGCCATAGGGAAAACCTTGTGTCACACTGCAGCAACGAAAGCTGGTACTTCATGATCACCATGAGCAGATAATTTGTGCACAAGCAGTACAAGCCAAATAAACAGAAAATTTCTTAAAAGAAATTTATTTATAGGGAGCAATGAAATAAAATAGACAGCACCTGGTATGTATTAGGGTGGCCATAGTAATTGGAGACCGGAAAAGACAATTTGACTTCACGTGATAGCTTGTGCTGATCCTGTAGCTAGTGCTTCACGTGAAAGTACAGGAGAGTACTAGGCAGCGATTTCTTCTCTCGCTTGCCTCGGAACTTGATCCATCTGACATGTTTCTTAATGATTTTACTAATCTGTGAGCTAGACCAACTGGCCATCTCCACGGTTTGGTACATCACGTCGCGCTCGACAGCTCCTCGCACGGAATTGATTCTGACTTGAGGATAGAATATGACGACGGATCGGAAGTAGTACCTCTCGATCTGAGATCCAATCTCAAACTATGCTTGAACTTGATGCAGCTGTATGACGCCACAAAATTGCGGCGGATGATCCAATCAACGTTGCGCGATACTGCCTGGGAGCGCAGCGGAAAATCTCCCGAGCAGCGAATCGATCTTCAAACCTGAAGCTCTGATACCACTTGTTACAAAACGGCGCAGGAAAACGTAGATCAACCAAGAACAAGAACATAGATTTTTACGTGGAAACCCTTGGGGGAGAAAACCACGGCACGCACGACGGCGTATCACTATAATTGGGAGGAGTATTACAATACACGAGAGGACAAACCCTCTACGTGCTAATCTGGTGGATCTCTCTTGATCTCACATCTTTCTCTCTCTCTCTCTCTATTCTATGACTACCTCGTACTATATATTGGGGCAAACAACTCTCTTTCTTGGCGGACACGAAATAGAGTTGTAGTTGTGCACGTCTAGCACGGTTATCTTGCCTTAGTCTGGAAGGACTCCAACTGTAGTACAACACTTGTATGGGATTCGGAACACAATAAAATAACAAGAGGAAGCCATATAAACGGCGTAATCATGAAGCATAAGCTTTTGAGCAAAATCCTAGTAGTGCAACAACTCATTTTTTCTCTCGGGATTTTCAAAGCCCATCAAAATATTTGCATGAGGTGAAGTCTAATCGAATCTGGAGTGTGTAGCTTGTACAAGCAACTACTCGGCCTAGTTGAGGCCAAGACTTTCCTCTAACGAATCAAGTAGCCAATTCTCTCCAAGTTTGTACAGAAAATACCTTGGTGATCTTCTCCGAATACACCCCATGGTATGAAGCAGCTACATAAGAATAAAATACAAATAACACAGTTTAGTAGCTGCAGTAAAAAAAACATCTGCTGGTTACAATATAATTTAACGAAACCCAGTAAATTTAATTGAGATCATCTGGGTGCGCCGAACAAAAACGATTATGTATACGTTTGGACGAAGACATGGAATCGTACAAAATAATTTGACGAACTCCAGCAACTTTAGTTGAGACCAAAATCATTTCGTGTATGTTCTAGCACGATGATTCTCTTCCCAAATGCCTGAAGGACCTTTCAAAAATAAATTATTACTTCTGCAGATGTGATTAATTCTTACTCACTATTGACTAATGTAGAGAACCAATTTGTTTTCAGCTAAATTACATCCAAGATCTAGAGACCTAAAAATACTACTGGCCAGGAAATGAAAGATAAATAGCACCAACCATGTCTAGGTTATTTACAAACTTGAATAATTAATTACCACAGAAGTGTCGATGAAATTATAGATGCCAAAAATATTCTTGTCAGATCAGACTCGGTGCTACACATAACCCATATTTTATTTATGCAACAGTAAATACAGTTGCTAATTGATCATATCAATATGAAAACACATATAGTGAAGTCTGTAAAAGACTATTAAAAGTAAATCAGGAATGAGAAAACAACTTCCAAATCTAGCAACAAACCTCACCAGGCTTGAATGGCCTGGCCCGAACAGTTTGTCGGGCCGCACCTCCTACGTGTGCATCCCATCGTACCCATCCATACGCGGTATCAACATTACAGTGCTCGTTTATTTAGGGTTTCAAGCCATAGCTTCAGAGCTTTTCATTCGACACACGTTCTTCATGCAAAATAACACAATCCCAATATCCTATAGTAAAAAGCTGGGGAAATAACATTGAGAATAGCTGACCTTGACAAAGTTGTCGGAGGGCTATTGTAAATCCTGGTAGCTGAAGATCTAAGGATCCACCGGTCAGAATTCACTACCTGCCTCTCTCTGCAAATTATGCATGCATCAGCATGATTCAACCGACAAGGAAAAGACCTAATGGGTGCAAGTAATTTCGGTTTCAAGATGTGCAGAATCTACATGAAAAAATAGATTGGAGTGATATAAGACAAAGGGGAATATCATGTATCATTAACAATTTTTGTACAAATCTGAAAAATGAAATGTATGGATCTTCATCAGAAGTACATAAAAGAGTACAAACCTGAAGAATGAACAGTCGCCTCACCTATCACATCCTGCAGGCAAACACCAAGTCACAGAGCACCCCGCTGGGTGCCGGCCACCAGCTCGCCACGCATGTGCAGTTTCGCCTACACCGTGAACAGAGCGTCCTCCTCGAGCTCAACTGCAACGCGCAGGGATTGACGCAATCCATGGCGACGCTGATGCGCCCATATTCAACCTTCTTCGGTGTCGGCACACAAGACGGCAGGCCGGCATCGGGACGGCTCGGCAGCAGCGTCGCGCCATTACGTGGCCTCAGCAAGGTCGACCTTGGAGGGGACTGGGGAGGAAGGGTTGGTCGAGGGCGACGAGTTGGTGGAGGAACCGGACGAGATTGTGGAGGCCGATGGAGAGGGCAGAGAACCGCTCGTCGCCGTGTCAAAACTATCTGAGCCTGAGGCGATGAAGCAGGAAGCCGATGGGATCGTCCGGCAATCCCTCCTCCTCAGTCATGCCCTGGAGCTACTTCCTGCATGCGACTGCGCCTACGGTGTCTACAGCGGTAATGATGACACCCTTGCCGGCCATGGCGGCGGAGATGTGGACTCGCGGGGTAGAAGCAACGTCACCGATGGGAGGCGTGACTGAGGAGGAGTGATTTCCGTACGCGGTGCGCTCGATGCCGGAGAACCGGTACGAGCTGGAGGTCATAGCGGCCGGCAGCAGCGAGTGTAGTACCGGTATTTGGAGGTGCGGCGAACTCGTTGACTCAACACTGCGGAAGAACAAACGGCGGCACGGGGTTGAGAGGAAATCACGGCCGAAATAATCGGGCCAATAAAAATCGAGCTTAATTAGCGCTGATCGATCGTTAATGCTTGATTTCGTGTAATTAATAGGATTGCTTTCCATAACTATTTCCGTGTAATTTGGAGAGACGAAGCAACATGAGGGCAGGTTTGATTGACGACAGGATGATTGACGACAGGATTTGTACGTCGACGGTTGAAGGAACAAAACTCTTCTTTTAGATAGGAGAGATTACACAAACCAAATTCACTACACCAAAACTGATCATCACGTGAGATTATGTATTGCAAAGAAGAACATCGACATGTTCATCATATCATCCATAGGACTCATCCTTTACCTTTCGGTTACGTGTTCCGAGGCCATGTCTCTACATTCTAGGCTCGCCAAGCAGAACCGTAGTATTGCGTGTGTTCCGAGGCCATGTCTGTATATGCTAGGCTCGTCAGTACCCGTTGTATGCGAACGTTGAGTCTATCACACCTGATCATCACGTGGTCTCTAGAAACGACGAACTTTCTTAATGGTGCATACTAAGGAAGAACACATTATTATCTTGATATTAAGTGAGAGGGATCATCTTATAATGCTACTGTCACGATCTAAGCAAAATAAGATGCATAAAAAGGATTAACATCACATGCATGGATAATGTGATATGATATGGTCCTTCTTGCATTTGATCTCCATCTTGTGTATCATGGTATGATCTCCATCTTGTGCATCATGGTATGATCTCCATCATTTCACCGGCGTGGCACCAAGGTCCATGGCGCCTCCATCTTGATTGTCCATCAAAATTATAACATATCACATGGATATGATATACAACACGCATGCCATAAATAATAACCACAACCATATGGCTCATGCTGGTATGTCAATATTTACAACAGAGATCATCTCATACATCAAATTTGTAACATTGACCATATCACATCACATGCCCTGCAAAAACAAGTTAGACGTCTCTAATTTATTTTTGCATATTTTACGTGGCCTAGGGCCTTCGAAGATAGAACCGTTCATACCTATGAACATGAACCACAACCTTGATAAACATTTTTTAACAACCCTTTGTAAATTACATCTTAACTATAGTAGGAGAAACATAACACCCCCCAGCCCCAAGTGAGACAGGTCTCACGTACAAAGTTCACGTAAAGTTTGTTTAGGGCAGCTTCATCCTACTATGCAACTAAGATCATAAAATACTCAAGGAGGCAATAACATGATCATCAACGCCCACATGCACCTATGTGTTCTACCCGTACAAATCATCTACGCATAGATCCGGTTCTAATATCACTGAATGGTTCCTTGCATAGAAAACAAAAAAATCCTACGCAAGAGACACCTAAAGGGCCAAGCTCTAATCTAGGAGATGTAAGAAACGGGCATATAGCAAGTCTTAAGGAGAACATACCCTCGAAGACACAAGGAGTTACGAGATGTAATCTCGTTGGTGATGTAGTCGACATCACATCGATCTCAAGATCGCAAAGAAGAGCGTTGCAATCCGGCAGCACTTTCACACTCGATCACACGTACGACTTGATGATGACCTCCGTTCCCTCGATCCAGCGGGGCAGCAGAAGTAGAGGATCCACCGGAAACTCCAACAACACGACAACGTGGTGTGGTGGAGAAATTATACGGCCATGGCTTCGCCAAGCGGATGACCAAGAGGTGGAGCAGCGGGAGGAGGGAGAGAGATATGACACCAAGTTGTGTGGGGAGAGAGAGGTCTAACCCCTCTTTATATAGGAGGGGGAGGCAGCCACGAAATTTTTGTGCCTCCACCTCTCTCCTCATCATGTGGGTGGAGTCTCCACTCAACCCACTCATTCTCTCATCAATTCCCACTCAAAATTCCAAGGTTTTTCTTTAATAAATAAACAAAAAAAATTATTTATTTATTTTAATATTTGTTAATCCTATTAACAAACATTAACACTTACCCCCTTAAACTATTTGTCAATCAAACATTAACGTATACCACCTTGAACTATTTCAATATTCCCCGGAACAATTCCGGTGACTATTTCAATATTCCCCGTAACAATTTCGGTGTTGTCCAAACTTTTCTCCGATATTCCGTATCCACTCAATAGCGTCATGAAACCTTAAGTGTGTCACCCTACGTTTCGTGAATAATGTAGACATGATCGAGACACCTCTCCGATCGATAGTCAACAGCGGGACCTGGAGATCCGTAATGACTCCTACACACTCAACGGTGAATATAGTGATCGTGTGAACCATAGACGTCGTAACCAATTCCCTCGTGATATTTTACTTGTCCGAGATCCGATCATTGGTATAAACTATTCTTAGTTCAATCTCTACCGACAAGTACTCTTTTACTCGTTCTGTGATATGACATCCTTGTGACCTAGTCATGTGCTTGCAAGCGGTGTCGATGTGATATCACCGAGAGGGCCGAGAGTATATCTCTCCGTCATTTGGATGGACAAATCCCACTCTTGATCCATGATCCTCAACTAATGCTTTCTAAATACCGAACGACACCTTTATAGTCACCATGTTACGGTGTGACGTTTGATGGAATCAAAGCACTCTTCTGGTGTTAGTGATTGACATGATCTCATGGTCTAAGGATTAGAGTTACTCCGTATGTGTGATATAACAATGTAAACTTAATGACTTGATCGCATTTCTATATTCAATTTGGGTCTATGTTCATCACATCATTCTACCAATGATATGACCCCATTATTAACAACATCCAATGTTCATGATCAGGAAACCTTGATCATCAGTTAATCAACGAGCTAGTTAAACGAGAGGTGTTACTAGGAACTCTTGTTTGTTTATCAGACACACATGTATCAATGTTTCCGGTTAATACAATTCTAGAATGAGAAATAAACATTTATCATAAACAAGTAATAAGATAATAACCACTTTATTATTGCCTCTCGGGCATATTCCCTCCGCATACCTCCATCCTTGGGTTCTCTCTTCACCGCCCCCAATGAAAAGAAAAGCTCCACCAACCACAAGTGTCTCATGGCAAAGGGTATGACCGCAAAGGTGAATTCCCCACTCAAGTTTGCAATCTCCTCTACTCCATGTCTATTGAATTGTTTTGAGGAGAAAGAAAGTACTCAAGATGATGTCCTCACTAAACTTGTGAAAATATTTGATGGAGAAACTAAACTTGTGTTTGGCCACCTCATGAGTCAACTAAGTGAGGCAGATGGCCTAATCGATGAACATGAGGAAAGAATAATTAAGATTGAGGGTTTCGCTCGTGATGATGCTTTCTAAGGACAATTTTTTCATTTTCACGAGTTTTAGCAAGAGTAAGAGATAGTTAATTGTCCTTTCTAAGATTAGAAACACAAATGGCATAATTCTCTTCAATACTAGATAGTTTCTCCTCAATATAAACTCTAAGGAACGCTCTTTCTCAAGATCCTCTTCAAAATCTTTGTCATTCCTAGAATGACCACCTCCATAACTTTCCAAAGTCATGATGATTTCTTGCTTTTCATCTCCAAGATAGTTACCGTCATCAAGTTTCCTCAAAAGGACATTCACCTTTTCCTTGGTTTTACCCTCAAGTCTAGCCAACCATGAGCCTAACTCTTTAGACTCATCATCCTCCTCGCCATCATTTTCAACACAATCCAATAATTAAGGAGTGTTAGTGGCAATAGTCTTGGAGGTGGAAAAATTACCTAAGTGGCTTTTTCCATGACACATGTAGGTCGGATAGGCGCGTTCTCATTGGTGGATTCAATTGGAGGGAATAATTTATAATTTGCCACACTTTTCTCAAATCCTTTATAATTTGCCACATTGACCACCACCTGTAAGTGACACATGATGTGGCAAATTATAAAAGTGAAAAGAAAAGTGTGGCAAATAATAAAATCCGCCCAAATAGAGAGAACGATGAAGAGGAAGAATTAGCTATGGAGACATGGGCCACACCTACAACTTCATCTTATCCTTCATCTCTAGATATGTATGTTTCCAGCATGGCCCCTTCTTGAATATATAGAGACCTTGGAACTCTTCTAGCAAAGTTCTTGTTTTGTGGAGCTTTGGTCTTGTCCTTGCGAACAAGCTTGCCTTCCTTTTCTTCTCTTGGCTCAAAAGGACACACTTTGACAAAGTGATTTGCACTTCCACAATTGTAACATGTCATTGGCCGCTCCCCCTTCTTCTTATAGTTCTTGTTTCTTGGAGGTCTTGGAGCATCGTCCTTATGAGCTTCCCATCTCTTCTAATAACCGTGCATGGCAAGAGAAATGCACTTGTGAGAACCCTTGTATGTATCCTCATCATCATCATACTCCTCAACCTCTTCTACTCAAGCAACCACTTTTGACTTCAAGGCTAGGTTGGGAGACTTTCCCATTCCTCTTGAGCGGGCAAGGGTATCATCCGTACTCTTGTGAGATAGAGATATAACAATGAACTCGCTAAGAACACCAATGGAGTTGAGAGAGTTGTAGTTGGTTCTTGTACATATGCTAGTGGCGGGGTTCTTCTCGAAAAGGGGTGATGGCCTTAACAAACTTCCTCTTGATCCACTCATCGGTGATCTCCTCTTTTCCAAAATCCCTCAATTGGTTTGCGAGGGTGACAGTTCTTCTATAGAGCTCTTCGGGAGTTTCATCCTCCTGAATGACAAAATTTTTGGCCTTGTGAAGAGCAACATCATACTTAGAGTATTGGATGCTTTCATTTCCTTGGAACAAAGTATCAAGACTATCCCAAGCCTCCTTGGCGGTCTTGCATCCTCGGATGTGAGTGAGATGCTCTCGTGGGAGACCCTTTTAAATGATGTTGAGAGCGGCATTATTGAGTTGAGACTCAATTTCCACTCTTGGAGTCAAATTGCTTGCATCACGAGGATGAATCCATACAACACACTTCTCCACAAGGCAGTGCATGAGCCAGAAATATGAGACTCCCTTTCGAACTTCCAAGAAGAGAATATGTTAGTGTTAAGTATGGCAGGAAGTCCAACATTTGAAACGTGTGGCATTGAGAACAATGGGATGGATAGAGTCATAATTGGAAGGTGGTGGAACTTTTGAATTAATCCCCGAACCATTAGCCGAGTGAAACTTGGAGCCTCCAGATTTCTCCCCAACCTTAGCCTTTTTCGCGGCTTTCGCCTTGGGTTTGGCAATCCTAGCTTCCATTTAGGCAATATCCGGAATAGATTCCTCATCCAAACTCGGCTCATCGGAAACATAGGGAGGTTCCTCGGGCCCCTTAGGTTTACCCATCATGTCCTCTGATGGGAGACTTCTTGCTCTCGTTGGTAAACCCCAAGAGAAAGGTTGTGAAGAGTGCAACGACAAGCTTTCCCTCAGAAAAGAAACCAAGGTTGAATCGACCAGTAGGAGGACAAACAATCTCTAAAGGTTGATGCAGCTGAGGTGGCAGGGCGCACTACCGGTTCAGCAGCAACGTGGAACCTACAAAACACAATCAAATCACTTTGCCCCAACAAAGCAGTGAGGTTGTCAATCTCACCGGTTTTGCTAAACACAAAGAGATTAAACGTATGGTGTGGAAAACAGTACGAAAACAATATGAAAGCAGTAGTAACAGTATGAAAGCAGTAGGTGTTTTATCAGTATGAGGAAAAAGGACCGGGGTCCATAGTTCACTAGTGGTGTCTCTCCGTGAAAGATAAATAACACGTGTGATGAACAAATTACAGCTAGGCAATTGACAGAAATGAAGGCTTCACCGTAGTGCATCTGCAAGACATAACGATTACTATGTGATTCATGCGGGCATTACAAAAAAAAAATACATAGACCGTCATCAAACTGCATCTATGGCTAATAATTCACCCACCGAATATCATCCGAACAAATGTTGGGTATTAAGTTGCAAGAAACAGATTATCGCCGTAAGCAAAGTGTGTAATGTAAACTAGGTAAACATCGTTGTTTTATCCCTAATGGCAACAACACATCCTCCATCCGTCACGTTTCTGTCACTCGAGGACAGATGCAAAGGAGGCATGAACCCACTATCGAGCATAAATACTCCCTATTGGAGTTACTAGCATCTACTTGGCCAGAGCATCTACTAATAACGGAGAGCATGAAGAGCATAAATAACATAAGCATGAAGATAACATGATAGATTGATAATCAGAAGACATAGCATTCAACATTCATCAGATCCCAGCAAACACAACATGTAGCATTACATAGAGATGTTCTCGATCATGTGAGGCAGCTCACGAGATCTAAACATGAGGTACAAAGTGGAGATACCAATCATCTAGCTACTACTATGGACCCGTAGTCCAGGGATGAACTGCTCACGCATAACTTCGGAGGAGGGCATGGTGGTATAGAACCCTCCGGTGATGAATTCCCCTCCTGCAGGGTGCCGAGGAGAGCTCTAGAACCCTCTCGATCTCGGGATGACGATGACGGCGGCCTCGGGTGTTTTTCGGGACGAAGTGGTACATATTTAGGGTCTACGTCTCGGGTGGTATAAATAGGAGAAAGGGCCCTATGGTGTGGGCCCCCTGTGGCCCCCTCCGGGTCTCTTTGGGACTCCGTGGAGCCTTCGGAAATTCTAGGACCTCCGAACTTCGAATTTTCCAATTCCGAGAATATTTTCAGAACAACGTTTCTGAAACTAAAAACAGCAGAAAATAGGGAACTGGCTCTGTGGCATCTTGTCAATAGGTTAGTCCGGAAAATCGATAAAAATGACATAAAGTGTATAGAAAACATGTGGGAAACAACATGAAAACAACATGGAACAACAGAAATTAAGGATATGTTTATGACATATCAACATCCCCAAGCTTAGTTCCTACTCGTTCTCGAGTAGGTAACCGATAAAAACACATAATTTCTAAGGTGACATGCTACCAACATAAAATTGATCATCAATAATGTAAAAGCATAAGTAAGCTGAGATCATAGAACTTTAACACAAGCATGATAAATAGAATTTTATTAATAAAGCATAGAAATCAACTTGCATCATGAGAAGTAAATAAAATAAAACATTATGAATAACAATGCAACGAAAGATATACGTTTCTTTCAAGTATAGATAAAACATGTCAAAGTGATATTTCGCTAGTCCTTAAGAGTGGGGCAAAACATAAATGCCAGGACACCTTCAAAGTTCATGAGGAAGACTAGAACAAATAATTAGAGAACAAGCAATAACACATCATGAATCAATTGCTAATGTTTCTGGGACAAATGCACATAAAACTCAGAATGACAACTATGCTCTCTCAACTTTGCATAAAGTTACAAGATGGTGACTCAACATAAAAGTAAAAGAAAGGCCCTTCGCAGAGGGAATAAGGGATCAACTCATGTGCTAGAGCTTTTATTTTATTAAACAGAGGTTGATACGTCTCCCACGTATCTATAATTTCTGATTCTCCATGATCATATTATGTCAATTGCTACTTGTTTTCTCCCTTATTTATAGCATTTCTATACGTTTTCCGGGACTAACCTATTAACAAGATGACAACTGCCAGTTCCCTGTTTTCTGCTGTTTTTGGTTTCAGACAAGTTGTTCTGGAAACATTCTCGGAATTTGATCCCACAAAGCCCGAAGTGCCAATTTTGCCCGGAAGCATCCAGAACACCGAAGAGGAGTCGAAGACGGGCACCGTTGGGGCCACGCCATAGGGGGCGCGGGTCCCCCTGGCCGCGAAAGCTATGGGTGTGGGCCCCTAGAGCTCCACTGCCTTTTCCCTTTCGCCTATTTAATCCCCCCACATGGAAAACCCTAAGCACCTCATAAAAAATCCTCGAAAAGTTCCGCAGCCCTAGATAGGGGGGGTTCTGAAGCTGTTTCCGGCACCCTGCCGGAGAGGAGTTCATCACCGGAGGCTTCTACATCACCATGCCTGCCTCCGGAGTGATGCGTGAGTAGTTCATCCTTGGACTACGGGTTCGTAGCTGTAGCTATATGGTTGTCTTCTCCTCATATGCCTCCATGTTTAGATCTCGTGAGCTGCCTATCATGATTGAGATTGATCTTATGTAACTCTATATCCTGTGTTTGCTGGGATCGGATGAATATTGAACGTATGCCAAGTTGATTATAGTCTTTATTTTCATATGCTATTTGTGATCTTGCATGCTTTCCGTTGCTAGTGGTTACTCTGGCCAAGTAGTTGCTAGTGACTCCAAGAGGGAGTACTTATGTTCGATAGTGGGTTCATGCCTCCTTTTCGCCTTGCTCGAGTGACAGAAACGTGAAGGGAGAGGATGTGTTGTTGCCATTAGGGAGAAAAGAGCGGTGAGAGTGCCCGCGTGCATAATCATTGCTTACATTACACATTTTGTTTAATGCAGTTATCTGTTGCTTGCAACTTAATACCTAAGGGGTTTGTATGATAACCCGAGGGTGGATTATTAGTCATAGATGCAGATGGATTTCGGTCTATGTATATTGTTGTAATGCCCGCACTAAATATTATAGTAGTGTTCATGTCATATATGTGCACTACGGTGCAACCTCTATTTTTCAATTGCCCAGTTGTAATTTATTCACCCATCATGCTATCTTTTATGGAGAGACACCACTAGTGAACCTATGAACCCCGGTCCATTTTCCACACTGTTAAACAAACCAAAACTATTTACTGCTTTCTTTACTTACTGCAAGCATACATCATTTTCCACACTATATGTCTAATCTTTGTTTTCAGCAAGACCGGTGAGATTGACAACCTCACTGTACCGTTGGGACAAAGTATTTTGGTTGTGTTGTGTGCAGGTTCCACGTTGTTGCTGACACCGGTGAAGCGCCAGCACCACCGTCAGTGGCATCAACCTTCCTCAGATCCTCTTCCTCCTACTGGATTGATAACCTTGGTTTCTTAACTAAGGTAAATTCTTGCCGCTTACTCATCACACCCTCCTCTTGGGTTTTCCAACACACCATCCATAGTAATCAAGAATTTCTGGCGCCGTTGCCAGGGAGGAAGAAGTCTTTTGGCAAGGGGAGTCTCTCACTCTCAACCTCTTTATTTTGTTTATTGTCTTGTTTTTATTTTTGTCTTGTTTTTCTTCTCTATATCAAAAACACAAAAAAAATAGTTTACTTCATAAATGTTATTTATTTGTTTGCTTTAATTCTGCTAAAATGAGTTCCTCTGAGAATACTAAGTTGTGTGACTTCACTAGCACAAACAACAATGATTTTATTTGTACACCTATTGCTCCACCTGCTCCTACAACTGCTTTCTGTGAGATTAAACCTGCTTTATTATATCTTGTGATGAAAGAACAATTTTCTGGTATTAGTACTGATGATGCTGCTGCCCACCTTAATAATTTTGTTGAACTATCTGTGATGCAAAAATATAAAGATGTGGATGGAGATATTATTAAACTGAAATTATTTACTTTCTGTTTGAGAGGAAGAGCTAAAGAAGGGTTGCTATCTTTGCCTAGAAATAGTATTGATTCATGGACTAAGTGTAAATATGCTTTCACTGGAAAATATTATCCTCATAAGATTATATCCCTGAGAAGTGACATAATGAATTTTAAACAATTTGATAATGAACATGTTGCTAAAGCTTCGGAAAGAATGAAAACTATTGTGAAGAATTGTCCCACTCATGGACTGACTACTTGGATGATTATACAAACTTTTTATGCAGGACTGAATTTCTCCTTAAGGAACCTATTGGATTCAGCGGCTGGAGGTACTTTTATGTCCATCACTTTGGGCAATGCAACAAAGCTTCTTGATGATATGATGATAAATTATTCAGAGTGGCACACTGAGAGAGCTCCACAAGGTAAGAAGGTAAATTTTGTTGAGGAAACCTCCTCTTTAAGTGAAAGGCTTGATGTTATTATGTCTATGCTTGTTAATGGTAAAGGTCAAGTTGATCCTAATAATGTTGTCGTGGTGTTGTGACGGCAAGTTTCCTCATGTGAGAACTAGATTGCGAGGCCATTGCTACTGAGCGAAACTTCGAAAGGGTTAAGGCGGAAACGAGAGACGCGAGTTTACCCAGGTTCGGCCCCTCGATTGAGGGTAAACCTACTCCTGCCTTCTTACTATCAGGAAAACAAGGTCTCGATTACAAAGGGCGATTCTGGCTCTCGATGTCTCGAGCTACCTTGCTATTGACTTAGAGCTTGTTCTTCTATGTCCCAGGGGCTCGCCTTATATAGTGGACAAGTCCCTCGGGTTACAAAGGATCCGGGTTATACCCGTTATCGGAGTCCTAGTTAGATCCGGTTCTAGGTCATCCTTTGCCGGTTCTCCCCGTAACCTGGTCGTCTCCGTCCGGCCTTGGGCTCTTACGCCTCCCAACTAGGTCTCTGGGCCGGTCCTTTGTCTTCTCCGGTTTACAGACTTGGTAACCCGGGCCTTCTTTCTGTAGAGTGACCATCATGATCCAGATTTCCTTACTATAAATTGGACCAACCATCTTGAGCCCCACAAAGTGGGTTCCGGTTTATATGAGGGGTAGGTGAGGCTCCCCCTTACCTATTCCCCCAACATTAGCCCCCAGGTTAACGTGAACACTTAAGTTGAAACTTAAGATGTTCATGTTAAACTTCTTGGAGCACAAGCCAGGCAAAAATCATTTATCTTTATAAGACAACCTTCAAAAAATATCCGATCTGGATTTCACGGGTTAAACTCTTTATCTTCAAGATCATAGCTTTCCGTTTCTTGAAAAGATAACTCCTGCATCTTCATCTCCTAGATCTTCGGAGCCAGAAAATATCTCCATTTAACCCGGATTTTTCTCCACGCAATTAATGTATTCTCCTCAGAAAAAATCTCTTCATGTAGATCCAATCTGCCAACATTTTTCTTGTAAAATGGGTAATCTTGAGGGGCCTCTGTGCAAAATTACCACCTAACCCTAGGGTTTAGTCCTCCGCCTATAAATACTCCACCGTACGGTCCCCAGGGTTCATTCGCCCCCCGAGCCTCCACTTCGTCTTCCTCCTCCGATCAAGAGCTCGAGAGCTTCTCTTCTCCCCTCGCGCCGCCGCGGCCGGAGCATCGCCGGCGTTCGCCACAATCATGGCAATGTTCAAGATTTCGCTTATCGGGAACTTATCGATCGACCACCGATAAGTGGTAAATCGGCCGATTAATCGGGATATCGGCCTAAATATCAGAATATCGGCCGCAATATCGGAATATCGGCCGAAATATCGGCCAATTTATCTTATCGGCTAGACACCGATAAGCGATAAATCGGCCGATTTATCGGAATATCGGTTATCATGGTGAAGGAAAAGAGCCAAGCGTCCAAACCCGGAGGAGCCGGAAAGAAAAGGAAGGCCGGAGGCGCTTTTGGTTCTGTCGCGGCTAAGCCTGGCCGGTCTGTGATGCAAGTTAACTAGTGTAAGTCAGAAATGACTCAAGTCCGGTTGACTGAGATGGATGACTCCGGCTTACTCACAAAGAACTTGTGGAGGGCCCAGGAAACGAGACCCGGCCTGAACCAGGGTCGAGCGAGGTAATCGTCTTCGGAGCCCAGATTCTCTGTGGGTTTCGCCCATCCGACTCTCATTTTTTTCGTCGGCTCCTCAATTACTATGGTCTCCACCTTCAGGATCTTCCACCAAATTCTATCCTCAACGTTAGTAACTTCGTAGTTCTCTGCGAAGATTCCCTCCAAGTAGAACCTAACTTAGATCTCTTCCTCCTCGAGTATTTTTATTGCAATAAACACCCGGAAGTAGCCAGGGGTGAGCTCATACACTGTGGTGCTGTCTCCTTTCAGAGGTGGAAAGACATCGCCTACCCAGGAATTCCCCTCGCTAGTCATCCTAAGTTATGGCAAAAATCCTTCTTCGACATAAAGGTCACTTCTCCCAAAGGTGAACCGGCGCTTCCGGGTTATCGCCCCAAACGTCTAGTTTATACCAGTACCATGAACTCCTACGCCAAACCTTCTGATCGAGTCAAAATCCGGCCCCTCTTGAAGCGCGTAACATCCTTGATAGTTCACGGGCTCACCGGTTTAGACTTAACCAAAACTTGGGTGGACTGACGCATCCAACCTCTGAGCATCAGGAACCGGCTGTTTCATGAATACACCGGTTTAGCAGATCCCATGCGTTATTCCGAGTCTCCATTATCCAAGTCTGATATGGTGACTTCCCTCAAGCTCCTGGTTGGAATAGAAAAAACATAAGTTCTTTGACGTGAGCCTGGAGCCCTTTTGTGCTTCTAACCCGGCTCCTCCTGTAAGCCCCCTTTATATTTTTGTTTTACAAGAAATTTTCATTCCTATACTGTGTATATTCTAACTTAGACTCCGTCCTGTTTACAGGCGACAGACCCCTTCTGGGTTACCACAGAAGAACCGGCTTGTCCACCTGAGGATGATGAATGAGAGGAACAAAGTGAAGACGAGGAAGAGGTTTCTGAATTTCACTCCCTAAGTCACTTGCACAATCAATTTGCTGACGCTGATTACTCGCAGGATGAACATGCAGAACAAGAGGGCGCCGGGTTAGGCGAAGGACAGGCTGGTGAAGAAGCACCGGGTCAGGAAGCTCCGGATCAGATTATGCCAAATCTCCACCCATCTACTCCCATCATTGGTTCCAACGTGGTGGCTGAAAAGGAGTCTCCTGCTGGTCCAAAGAGGACCCGGCAAGCTGTTGCAAAGGTGCCTATCTCTAGAATGTCAAAAAATCCCTTGAAACCATCCTCACACACCGAGAAAATGCAAGATGATGAAGAAGGTAGAAAAAGAAGAAGGACCCGGAGCTCCGGGTCAAGTGAACTAAAAGCAGGTTTGCCTGAGAAAACTCCTCTCCGCTGGGTTTCGAAGGCTCGACTTTCACCTACTGCTTCACATCCTTTGGCTGGAAAAATCAGGCCTGAGCTGAGTCGCCCTTTTCATTCAGATTCTCCAAACTCCAACTCATCCCACTTCAGCGGGGCCAGTGAGTTATCCATTAACTCCGGGTAAGATAACCTTTCTACTTTTTGTGCGTCACTTACTAATGTTTAGTCACTCAATCCGGCTTATAGCTCTCTTTTCCTTGCAGATCTCAAGCTGTGCTAAAGGTGAACCCTATTTCATCTGCTGCTCCTGCTGCAAACCTCGAGGAGAGAGTTCTTGGAGAAGAAGAAGACGAACCGGCTGCTCGATCGCCGGGTCATGTTGATGCGATGATTGAAGATACTGAAGAGGAGGTGAATCCGGTTGATAACACGCCGGCTAATGATCCTCCAGTTGAAGATGTACATGTTGCTGATCCGGATGTAGTCATAACCGGGTATCAAGCTGCCCAGGTTACTGGGACTTCCACTGTGCTTTCTAAAATCACAGAGGACCTGAAGGTTAAACCGGAAGAAAAGAGGGCTCATTCTAGCCTCAACATTGAAGGCCAGGATTTTGATACCCTGGCGCAGGAACTTTCTGAGAGCCGGCGCCGCGCCGATGGAATTATAGAATTTCTGAAGAAGAAATATGAGGTAACTTTGATATCCATAACCTATAGCCCTCAATCTTCCAGTTTATATTTGTAATATATACTTGAAGATTTACCATTGAACATTTTAAACCGAATAGTTGTAGCCCCCAAGTGCCGGTTTACAATATTATTGTAGACCGGGACTTGTTCTGCTTGTACTTTTAACCACCACAATTTAGGCTGAAATAGTGTAGCCCCCAAGTGCCGGGTTGCAAGCCTGAAGCAACCTGTGACTTAATCATAACCCATAATCCAATGCTTGAATCTGAAATAGTGTAGCCCCCAAGTGTCGGGTTTGCCAGCCTGCGGCTACTCGGGACTTATCCATATGTTGGGATATACTATTATAAACCGTAATTTCTTCAAGTTTAGGACTGGAAACTTATGATAACTTGTTCTAATGTAACCAATAATTTTCAGAGTCTTGAGTCCTCCTCGCAAAAGAAGGTTTCAAAATTGAAGAGCCTGCTAGCACAAGAGGCTAAGAAAACTGAGGAGGCTAGGACCCGGCAGAAGGAGTTAGAAGATCAAATCACTGAGGCAGCCAAAACTTGGTCTGTTCTCCAGCAGGATTTTGAAAACCGGGAAAAGGCTCTTATAACCAGAGCAGAAAATGCTGAGAAGGACTTGGAGGAAACCTGGACCAGCTTCACCAAGGTTAAAGATCTGCTAAGAGATATCACCTGCAGTGTGTTTGGTAAGTTTTTATGGTTCATTATCCCTTTGTCAATGAATTGCTTTTCCAGTTCAATATCTCTTGTGCCTGGTTATCAATAGCTTGGTTCTGATCATAAATTTTCTTGTAACCTGTAGGCAGAGTGCATGGCAATAACCTCCAACTTCCTGACCTGAAACTGAAGGCTTTGTTCACCTTGATCAGGCAGTTGTATGTTGGAGGTGGAGAATGTATTAAAGCCGTCAGGAACTGGGCCAATCCTCCTAAGAGGCTTGGTGACATGCTGGTGGAGCTGACTCAAGTCCCTCAATGGATAGAAGAGCACAAAGTGTCATCCTGCCGTTGCGGAGCCATCAAGGTTATGTCCCTGGCCAAAGCCTATCACCTGGAATTGGATTCGGATCTTCTTGTGATGGGCTTCCCAGAGTATAAGGCGGACATGTCCAAGTACGACAGGAAAGACTTCGCCCGAATCGAGATGAGTGCCTGTTCCAGGCTTGCACCCTTGCAGAGAAAGTAAAACTGAAGGATCTATGCCCGGGTTATGTTTCTCCGGGTGAGCGTAGAATGCAATTTTGCCCTCAAGTTATAACTGCAGTCCGCCAAGTTCCGCAGAAGAGCCAGCTTTCTATAGCTTCTTTATCTGGTGCACCTCAATCCATTACTCCTTCTGTTCCTGCTCCACCTCGCCCTTTATATGAACCGGAGAACATCAATGATGCTCTAGCTCAGCTAGAATGGACGTATGTTTCTTCCGATGAAGTTGAAGGAATGGAGGACATCCATGTGATGGCTGAGGATAACCCGAAAGCTCAACACCCGCAGCCTGAAGACCCGGCAACTCAAGATGCTGCCCAGCAGAAGGGAAAATCTGCTGCGGAATAAACATTTGATTCCTGCAAAAAAAAAACAATAATTCGAGCCCGATGGGTCTGTAATAGGCTAGATGAACTGCTTTATTTCTAGCTCTATTTTTTTGAAAGTGCACAAGTGCACTTATGCTACAATCTGGTTTGTAATAACTCGGTTTCTCTTCAAGGTTATACAAAGTATTTCCGGGTTATATATTTGTGCAATATCTTTTATTTGCATTTGAAGTTTTCCTTGACTTGGTTTTTCTTTGCTTTCTAGCTTAGCCGGTTTTTCGCATGACATATTCTAGTGTGTACAACTCTGGTGAGTTCAGGGTCACAGTAACCCGGTTTTGCAGGGTTATAACGTGATTGACTCAACCAGGTTTAACATCTAGGTCATAAAATTCCGTATAACCACTGACTGGCAGGCAAGTGTAACCAATATATTTTGGCTTATGCCAGATTCTTGAGATATAGACTGTGCTCTAGCATCAGCCCCTAAGAAATCATATGGAAAAAATGTTTGACTTTCTGTCACAATGATATGAATAAATCTCAATAACTCAGATATTGTCAAGTCTGCTTCTTATTGCCAAAATAACACTATGATTACAATGATCCTATGTATAATATGGCCTCAACTGGGCTATGTTCCAGGGTCTTCCAGTTTCTTTCTCAGATGTTCGTGATTTATCAGCATCACACATATCAATGAGGTAATACGAGATTATGTAGTTTCTTACTTACCACAAACGGTCCTTCCCATGGAGTACTTAGCTCGTGCATCCCGTCCTTTCTCTGAATCAGGCGTAAAACCAAGTCCCCTTCCTAGAAACTTCGAGTCTTAACCCTGCGGCTATGATAGCGGCGCATGTCCTGCTGATATATAGCTGACCTAGATGTTGCGAGGTCACGTGCTTCCTCTAGAGCATCTAGCGAGTCTTGACGAGCTATATCATTCTGGGTTTCCACATAAGCAGTCACTCGTGGTGAATCGTGACAGATATCACTTCGAAAAACCGCCTCCGCTCCATAAACCAGAAAGGAATGTGTGTAACTTGTTGACCTGTTAAGGGTAGTTCTTATACTCCATAAAACCGCAGGCAATTCTTCGACCCAATATCCAACAGTTTTTTTAATGGAACCTGGAGCCTTGATTTGATACCTTTAAGTAATTCCTGGTTAGCCCGCTCTGCTTGTCCGTTAGACTGTGGATGTGCCACCGAAGCAAGGTCTAACCGTATATGGTTTTGTTCACAAAACTTCTCCATTGCTCCTTGTGACAAATTGTTCCCATTATCTTTTATAATGCTATGTGGGTAAGCAAATCTGAAAATCAACTTTTTCGAGAACTTGACTGTTGTAACCGCGTCACATTTACTGATTGGTTCTGCTTCTACCCACTCTGTAAACTTGTCAACTGCCACCAGTAGATGTTTTTTTTATCAGTTGACCTTTTAAAAGTTCCAACCATGTCAAGTCCCCAGACTGCAAAAGGCCAAGTTATGGGAATCATGCGTAAATCCTGAGTTGGCACATGATCCTTCCTTGGATATCTTTGACATCCTTCGCACGTTCTTACTATATATTCTGCATCGGCGTTTGCAGTTAACCAGAAAAATCCATGTCTGAAAGCTTTATTGACCAAATATCTGGAACTTGCATGGTGGCCACAATCTCCTGAGTGGATTTCTCTTAAAATTTGACACCCTTCTTTCGGAGAGACACATCTATGAAAAATTCCAGCTGCACTTCGCTTGTGTATCTCAACATTGATAATTGTATATGACTTGGACCTTCTTGTAACCTAACGAGCGTTAACCTCGTTCTGCGGGAGCTCACCTCTCATAAGGTATGCCAGGTATGGTTCAGTCCACTCTGGGATTGCATGCAGAGCGGCTACCAATTCTGACTCTGGATCTGGATTTTCTAGTTCTTCCTATGTTGGGATTTTAACTGATGGGTTATGAATTTCATCCAGAAAAACATTTGGTGGAACTTCCTTTTTCTGGGAACCTAGACGAGCCAGTGCATCAGCTGCTTCATTGAGACGTCGGTCAATATGATCAACTTGATATCCATGGAAATGTCCAGCCAGCTGGGTAACCGTCCGTCTATATGCTGCCATAACTGGGTCTTTAGAATTCCAGGTTCCCATAACTTGTTGGGAAACAAGATCGGAATCACCCAGACATCGAATTCGGGTTATGCTCATCTCTTTCGCAATTCGAAGCCCATGGAGCAAAGCTTCATACTCTGCTGCATTATTAGTGCATATGAATGAAATTTGTAAGACATAGCGAAACTTATCTCCTCTTGGTGATGTTAACACAACACCAGCTCCTAAACCTTCAAGTTGTCGAGACCCATCGAAATGCATAGTCCAATATTTAGTATTTGGTTTATCCAATGGAACCTGTAATTGTGTCTAGTCATTTATGAATTCGATCAGGGCTTGGGACTTTATTGTATTCCTTGGCTCATACTTCATATGATATGGACCCATCTCAATAGCCCACTTTGCAACTCTCCCTGTTGCTTCTCTGTTCTGAATAATATTGGACAAAGGTGCTGAACTAACCACAGTAATATGATGTTCCTGGAAATAGTGTTTTAGCTTACGACTAGCCATGAACACTCCAAAGACTAGCTTCTACCAATGTGGGTAACGTTGTTTAGATTATGTCAAGACCTCGCTCACATAGTAAACCGGCCGTTGGACAAGGCCTTCTTTACCTTCCAGCTTATGTTCCACAACTACCACCGCACTGACCGCCCTGTTATTTTCTGCTATGTATAGTAACATGGGTTCTTTCTTCTCAAGCGCAGCCAATACATGTGCGTTGGAAAGTTGTTTTTTAGGGCCTCCAATGCCTCATCAACCTCTTGATTCCACACAAAGGTGTCAGTTTTCTTCAACAATCAGTATAAGGGTATAGCCTTTTCGCCTAGTCTGCTTATAAACCGGCTTAAGGCAGCAACGCAACCTGTCAACTTCTGAACGTTCTTCAGGAAAACCGTCTTTTTCAGGTTATGTATGGCCTGAATTTTTTCCGAGTTTGCTTCAATACCTCTTTCTGAAATAATGAAACCAAGTAACTTTCCAGCTGGTACTCCAAAAACACATTTTTTGGATTGAGCTTCATCTAGTACTTGTGTAAGCTGGCAAACATTTCTTCTAGGTCTGAGATCAAAGCGTCACCTTTTTGGGACTTGACTACTATGTCATCCACATAAGCGTGCACGTTTCGCCCAATCTGACTTTCCAAACAATTCTGGATACACATTTGATAAGTTGCCCCTGCATTTTTCAAACGAAAGGGCATTGACGTATAACAAAATGCTCAAAAAGGAGTAATGAATGAGGTATTCTCTTGATCCTCTTCCTTCATTTTGATTTTACGATAACCTGAGTAGGCATGCAGGAAACATAGCAATTCGCAACCAGCCATAGAGTCTCTAATCTGATCGATAAGGGGTAAAGAGAACGGGTCTTTAGGACATGCTTTGTTCAAATGTGTGTAATCTATGCACATTCTCCAGGTTCCGTTCTTCTTGAGGACGAGAACTGGATTGGCTAACCACTTCGGGTGTAATACTTCTACTATGAACCCTGCTGCGAGTAACCTGGCTATCTCTTCTCCAATTGATTTTCTTCTCTCATCATTAAAACGGCGGAGGAATTGACAAATAGGTTTCAGGTGAGGATCCACATTTAAACTGTGCTCAGAAAGTTCCTTTGGGACACCCGGCATGTCAGAAGGTTTCCATGCAAAGATGTCCCAATTCTCACTGAGGAACTTGATGAGCGCGCTTTCCTATTTTTCTGTCATGTGAGCCCCCACGCTAAACTGCTTAGATGAGTCACCGGGGGTAAAGTCCACCAGCTTGGTGTCTTGAGCAGACTTAAATTTCAATTTAGACTCAGCTGATGGCTTTTTAAGCGAGGTCATGTCTTCTGGATCAACTTGCTGTTTATACAATTTCAACTCCTCTTCTGCGCAAGCAGTCTCTGCGTATGTGGCATCACCTTCCTCACACTCCAAAGCTATGTCTCTGTCGCCATTGATAGTAATATTTTCATTGGGACCTGACATCTTCAGCTTGAGGTAAACGTATCAAGGTCTAGCCATAAATTTCGCATAGGCTGACCGTCCGAACAAAGCATGGTACGGACTTTTGAACTTGACCACTTCAAATGCTAACATTTATGTCCTATAATTTTCAAATACTCCAAAAGAAACTTCAAGGAATTTTTTTTCGATAGGTTGTGCAGACTTACCAGGTACAATCCCATGAAAAACAGTTGATGATGGATGAAGTTGTTTCCCTTGCAGGTTCATCCTTTTGAACGTATCGTAGTAAAGTATGTTGATACTGCTTCCTCCATCCATCAATACTTTGTCTAACTTGTATCCTCCAACTTGTGGAGCCACAACCAGAGCCACTCCTCCTGGATTATCAACTCGTGGAAGATGATCAACCCAACTCCAGGTTATAGGTTCTTCTGACCAGTTAAGCCATCTAGGAACAGCTGGAGCCACTGATTAACAACGCGTTTCTGCACCTTGCGTTCTCTCCTGCATGAATTGGTAGTGAATACATGATACTGTCCTGAGCTTAACTTCTTTGGATTTGCTTGAAAACCAGAATTTCTTCCTTGGTGACTACCACCCGATTTAGTTCCCTGGTTACCCTGGCCATGATGACCCGGATTATGATTTCCAGGTCCAGAATTGCCAGCTCCCGAGTGTCCACCTCCCATATTTCCTGGGTTGCCACCTTCATTGTTCCCTGGTCCATAGTTGTTGCTTCCGCTAGGTCTAAAACCCTGCATGATGAAACAGTTTTCCTAAGAATGATTTGCTAACTTTCCGTTTTTGCTCTGTCGAGGACATGGTCCCTTCAGAGATTGCTGAGCCTGCGCAAAGATGTTTGGTCAAAAAAATTGATTTCCTCTGAAGTTGTTGCCATGACGTTGGTTTCTGTAACCTGTATTTGTGTTTGCCACTAGGTCCAAAGTCCCTTCTATGTTTTTACGCTTGTTATTACTCCGGTTCTGAGGGTTGTTGTTGCTCTGATTCGGGTTATAGCTACCCTTGGTCCCAGTTTTCTTTCCCTTTGCAGACTTCTCATCATCCGAGTCTACGTCCTTTGTTTTGTCAGATTCCTCATACTTGGTCATGGCATCCATCAACTCGCTCATGTCACTTACGTATCGCTTGATGCGCCCCAGCTTATGCTTCAACGGGTCAAATCTGCAGTTTCTTTCCAACGCTATGACTGCCTGCTGAGCGGTGAGTCCGACAGATGAATGTATAATTTCCGCAACGCGCCGAGACCAATGCTGGGCAGACTGCCCTTCCTTCTGAACACATATTTCCAGGTTTATAATAGTCGTCGGTCTCTTACATGTTCCCTGAATTTTTTTGATGAACTGGTCCTTCAGCTCCTGCCAGCTGTTAATTGAATTTGCGGGCAAGTTCTTCAATCAGGACTTCGTAGGTCCTTCCAACATCACGCTTAGGTACCGCGCGCATACTGTGTCGCTTACTTCCAATATTTCCATGGCCATCGCATAACCTTTTATCCAATCCGCGGGCTCCATATCTTGCGTATTGTTTACGACTTTGCAAGGTCCTTTAAAATCAGCCGGTATTCTCTCGTTCCTGATTGCCGGACCAAGACACTGGATGCCAATCCTGCGATACCCAGCCGGGGAAAGGTTAGAGACTGCGTTCTGAACTGGGGGTTGAACATGACCTGGATTTCTGTTTTCTGGTTCCACAACTCTGTGTCCTATATTTATAACTCCAGGCGCATAAGATACGGTCTGCTTGGGTGGGTTTGGTTGCTGCCAGTTTGCGTTGCTAGAGCCGGCCGGAACTGGTGAATTTCCATGGTGACTTCTTGGCAAGGAATTCCTGCTATTGTAAGGAGTTGAGTGTATCCTGTCCTGGTTACTGTAATTCATCTGTTGAACCACTGTTGTTTGCAACATCTCGATTGCCCTCCGAGCTTAAATTCCAATAGGATCATTGGGGTTGACTGGAATCTGTGCCAAACTATTTCTTGCTGCCTAAATGTTATCCATTGGATTGTTGAAGTGACCTGGTGGCGTGTGAAACCTTTCCTGTAGAGGTTGTTCCGGGACCGGGACAGGATTCGGGTTACCATGCAGTTGGATAGGTGGCTGGAAACGTGCCGGATGAACTGGAACTGGAGCAACTAGCGGGTTCATAGCGTGAACTGTCTGAGCGGGGTTAGGTGCCCCGTGCGTCCCAACCGGGGACGCGAACAGGTTCTGAAGGTTGGTAGGTCCCAATCCTGCGCCGAATTTGTTGTTCAACCGGGTGTGATAACGCCTTTTCTGTATTGAAGCTAACTCTCTCTGTCTGAAGTTTAGATGAACCCCCTCTCTCTCCAGACGCGTTTCTTCCTCCAACACTTCTGACCGAGCTTTGTTTATACATGTTACCTCTTTCTCAATCTCCCGACGGGCACGAGTTATTTCCCGTCGAAGCATCTCGATCTCTGTGTTATGCTGTACCATGTTCTCCGGGGTAATCGGAGTGGCCAATACTTCGTTTAGTGAATCCGTCGCAACCATCAGCTCAGGCCTTGGGTTATATGACGGGGGCGTTGTTAAGTCAATCACTGTTTCGGCCGGCTCAGAGTTAGTTGGTCCGGGTCCTGTTGAGCGCGGTTCTGTTGGTCAGACTGGGGCTACCGTTGGGCCCGTTGATGTTGTTCCTGCGCCTCCCGGTCCTCTTGGAACTGGATTCGAAGTTGAAAGAATGTCTGTAATTAAATTGCCACTAGCGTCATACTTGGGCTCCGCAGGTCGTGCTGGTCCAGCCATGTAAACAGTTGCATGATGAGTCGTTTCTGCTAGACTCTGCAGATCTGGTTCAAGGTCTCCTCCCAACCTATCTTCAAAGAGCTGGTGGATGGATCCCGTTACATCACGGTCATCATTGTTTCCAACTGAAGATTCACCATCAGAGTATATCATCGTAGCCTCCTCCGAGACTGAGTCTGACTGTTGGTCTGGGTCCGTTCCTCCTACGAAGCCAGCAAAGACGTGGATGCCACCGAAGGGGACTCGAAATCCTGACTCCACTGATGCGAACTATGTACCCCACGTGTCATGGTTGTAGTAGTTTCCACGCCGGCTCCTCCTGATCCGGCCTATCGCGAGCTTCTCGATCCCTGGTAGGGATCCTTCCGAAAAGACGACGCTTTCGCGAGCAGGCCCCATGGTGGGCGCCAACTGTCGTGGTGTTGTCACGGCAAGTGTACTCAGGTGAGAATTAGATTGCGAGGCCATTGCTAATGAGCGAAACTTCGAAAGGGTTAAGGCGGAAACGAGAGACGCGAGTTTGCCCAGGTTCGGCCCCTCGATTGAGGGTAAACCTACTCCTGCCTTCTTACTATCAGGAAAACAAGGTCTCGATTACAAAGGGCGATTCTGGCTCTCGATGTCTCGAGCTACCTTGCTATTGACTTAGATCTTGTTCTTCTACGTCCCAGGGGATCGCCTTATATAGTGGCGAAGTCCCCCGGGTTACAAAGGATCCAGGTTATACCGTTATCGGAGTCCTAGTCAGATCCGGTTCTAGGTCAACCTGTGTCGGTTCTCCCTGTAACTTGGTCGTCTCCGTCCGGCCTTGGGCTGACCTCCAGGCCTTGGGCTCTTACGCCTCCCAACTAGGTCTCTGGGCCGGTCCTCTGTCTTCTCCGGGTTACAGACTTGGTAACCCGGGCCTTGTTTATGCAGAGTGACCATCATGATCCGGATTTCCTTTATTACTATAAACCGGACCAACCATATTGAGCCCCACAAAGTGGGTTCCGGTTTATATGAGGGGTAGGTGAGTCTCCCCCTTACCTATTCCCCCAACAAATGTTCCTTTAGCCTCTTTGGTTGCTCAAGAAGAGCATGTTGATGTAAACTTTATTAGAAATAATAATTTTAACAACAATGCTTATAGAAATAATTTTGGTGGAAACAATTATAAGCCTTATCCTCCTAATAATGGTTATGGTAATTCTTATGGCAACTCCTACAATAGAAATAAAAGCTCTACCTCTGATCTTGAAAACATGCTTAGAGAATTTATTAGCACACAAACTGCTTTTAATAAATCTGTTGAGGAAAAGCTTGGTAAAATAGATGTTCTTGCCTCTAAAGTAGATAGCCTTGCTATTGATTTTGATTTTCTAAAACTAAAGGTTTTGCCACAAGATGTTAAACAAAGTAAAACTTTGAATGCCATTCAAGTTCGAATTTATGATAATATTAGGTCGATGGCTAAATTACGTGCTAGGTGGGAAAGAGAAGATGAATTGGCTAGAAAGAATAATATTGCTAGAGTTTGCACTATCACAACCACTAGTAAAACTGAAGCCCCAAGTGCCAGTAAACCTCCTACTATGAATGGTAAAGTAATTGGTGTTAATAAAGCCCCTACTCCTTTGGTGAAACGTGCTAAATTGCCTCAAACTACTGAAATTGCTCCTGATAAAAGTGCTGAAATTTTTAGAGGTATGGGAGATAATGGTCCCATTACTTTTGATGATAAAAAATTTGATTTTTATGATTGCTTTATCTCTGAAGTTATTATGTTCCTACAAAAGCTTTCTAGAAGTCCCAATGCTAGTGCCATGAATATGGCCTTTACTAAACATATTACCAATGCTCTCATGAAAGTTAGGGAAGAAAAGCTGAAACTTGAGACATCTATCCCTAGAAAATTAGATGATGGTTGGGAGCCTATGATTAAGATAAAAGTAAATGATTTTGATTGCAATGCTTTGTGTGATCTTGGTGCTAGTATCTCTTTTATTCCTCAAAAGCTTTATGACATGCTTGATCTACCACCGTTGGAACACTATTATTTGGATGTTCATCTTGCTGATAATGATAAAAAGAAACCTCTTGGTAGAATTGATGATGTTCTTATTATGGTTAATAATAACCTTGCCCCTATTGATTTTGTTGTGATGAACATTTAATGCAATGCTTCTTGTCGTATTTTTTTGGGAAGACCTTTTCTTAGAACTGTTGGTGCCATTATTGATATGAAAGAGGGGAGTATTAAATATCAATTCTTCCTCAAGAAAGGTTTGGAACACTTTCCTAGAAAGAAGATGAAGCTAACTTTTGACTCTATTATTAGATCAAGATATGATGTTGATGCTTCTTCACTTGAAAATACTGGAGTTGCCCTTTTATGCCTAGCTGAAAGGCGTTAAAGAAAAGCGCTACCGGGAGACAACCCGTTTTATTTCGCTGTTTTCAACCCGATTTATTTCATTTTCTTTGGTGTGCTTTGCAACTGGGTGTTGTCTCTTTCTTTATAAACCCCTCTGTATCTTTTCTTTTGGGTTTTTGTTGAGTCAATTAAAGCCTCTAGTGGAAAGTTGAGGCTATATTTCGGATTTCTCCGCAGGAAAAAGATTTCTGCTGTCCACTATTAATTCCGTAAAAAATACAGAATATTCAAAATGACCTGGCTTTTTTGTGCTTAATCCTGAATTATATACGCAACTTTTCTTAGTTGAACACTTTTTGATTTGAGCAACAGAAGATTTTTGAAAAAATCGATCTTTACCTGCTGTTCTGTTTTGACAGATTTCTGCCATTTATTGCATTTGCATCTTAATCTCTTTCTTTTGGTGTTCTTTTGAAAAAAAGAGTTTTAAAAGAAGTTGTGACAGTATCTAATGTGTTTTTTAAGTTTTATACTTGTGTTTAAACTGAACCATGTGAATTTATTATTTCAATTGCGTTAACATTGGTAATGAAGATTGTGAGAAGTTTGGTGTGAAGGAAGTTTTCAAGGGTCAAGAGAAGAGGATGATATGATGTGATCAAGAAGAGTGAAAATCCTAAGCTTGGGGATGCCCCGGTGGTACATCCCAGAAAATTCCAAGAAGACTCAAGCGTCTAAGCTTGGGGATGCCCAAGGCATCCCCTTCTTCATCAACAAATTATCAGGTCACTTCTAGTGAAACTATATTTTTATTCGGTCGCATCTTATGTGCTTTACTTGGAGCGTCTTTT
Source organism: Alopecurus myosuroides (assembly GCA_028641055.1). Taxonomy (NCBI): domain Eukaryota; kingdom Viridiplantae; phylum Streptophyta; class Magnoliopsida; order Poales; family Poaceae; genus Alopecurus; species Alopecurus myosuroides. The sequence continues at coordinate 291,530,710 of CM054059.1, forward strand.
TTTTCAGTTTGTTTTTGTTTTTTGCTTTCAGTTTTTTTTTATTTTTCAATAAGCTTGGTTGGACCCCCAGCATTCTTTTATTGGAGAGTGACACGCTCCGCTTTTTCATGAGAATACATTGTATTCTTAATCGCTGTCTAGCTGCTGCATTTATTTAGCTCTTGTTTTGGATGCATCTCTTATTATAGATGTTAGTTTTAGTAGTGTTATGTGAGTAATCTAATGTTTGCTTGATGTATCATAAAGAGTATTTTTGTTAAAGCATGTTTTGTATGGTGCTTGTTGGGAGAAGAAATTTGTTGCTTGAAGTAGAATTTATAACAATGCTAGTAGAAACTTGTATAGACTGTGGCTAGAACTTTTGCATGCCATGCTAAATGTTATTTTAGTTTTAAAGCCTTGTGGTTATCGAGTAGAATGATTAGCCTCAAATATCTGAGAGTGTTTAATATGTCTTGAAGATTCATGAGTTGTTCTTGTCATAGTAAAGCATCAAAATATGGTATTCTCTTTCGAATGTTTTATTTGGTTGACTTGGCGCATGCTCACACCATGTTTATGACTACAAACCAGTCAAGAATAGCCTCCATGACCACTTAGTTTTTGAACTTGTGATACTTCTTATGCTTTAATTAATGATGCGTATGTCGCTATGCATGATTATGGCTCTTATGCTCTCTTGATTTGTCGCTCCCGGTCTTTTGCTAGCCTCCACCTGTACTGAGTATGAGCTCTACTCGTGCATCCAAACTCCCTTAAACCAAAGTTTTTCCCATTGTGTACACCATACCTACCTACATGTGGTATTTAACTGCCACTCCAAGTAAATTGCTCATGTTTACCTTTAAAACCTTCAAAATTACTCCTGCTTTATGTTCCTGTTTTTGCTCATGAGGACGTCAATAGAGAATCTTTATCTCACTTGTTGATTGGATTTCACACCTTGGACTAGTTGCTTCATCCGCTTATCAAAATGATAGAAGAGCTGGCAGCGGGGTGCCTAGCCCCAAATTAATACAAACAAATTCTCTTCACTATTTTGCCCCTGATTTATCGGTCAAAGCATAATTGTGTAAACAAAAGAGAAAGAGGTAGGACCTTCTACACCAGTTGCGTCCTTCACCATGGGAGCCGCTCTTGTGAATCCAGTTGTCTTGTGACATACTGTATTTTCTGTTTACCATTCGTTGACATTAGCATACATCTCCCAAAATATAGAAACTCCTCCACTGTATGTGATTGTTGGCAGGCACCCGAGGGTTCGGTTAGCCATGGTTTGTGAAAGATGGATGGGAGGAGTGTCAAACTTTTAATACCTTGTTTAATAAAATAAAAGCTCTAGCACATGAGTGATACCTACTTACCTCCGCGAAGGGCCTTTCTTTTACTTTTATGTTGAGTCTCCATCTTCTAACTTTATGCACAGTTGAGAGAGCATTTTTGCCATTCCGAGTTCTATGTGCATTTGTCCCATAAACATCAATAATTACTTCATAATGTGATATTATTTGTTCTTAAATTATTTGTTCTAGTCTTCCTCATGAACTTTGAAGGTGTCCTGGCATTTATGTTTTGCCCCACTCTTAAGGACTAGCGAAATATCACTTTGTCATGCTTTCTCTATACCTGAAACAAACATTTACCTTTCTTTTCATTCTTATTCCTGATCCTTTATTTGAGTTATACTTCATTATGCAAAGTCATTTCTATGCTTTATTATTAAAGTTCTATTTATCATGTTTGTGTTTGAAGTTCTATGATTTCAGCGTGCATATGCTTTTACATTAGATTGATCAAGTTTATGTTAGTAGCATCTCACCTCAGAAATTATTTTTTATCGTTTACCTACTCGAGGACGAGTAGGAACTAAGCTTGGGGATGCTTGATACGTCTCCAACGTATCTATAATTTCTGATGCTCCATGATCATATTATGTCAATTGCTACTTGTTTTCTCTCTTATTTATAGCATTTTTATACGTTTTCCGGGACTAACCTATTAACAAGATGCCAAGTGCCAGTTCCATGTTTTCTGCTGTTTTTGGTTTCAGAAAAGTTGTTCTGGAAACATTTTCCGAATTGGACCCCACAAAGCCTGAAGTGCCTATTTTTCCCGGAAGCATCCAGAACACCGAAGAGGAGTCGAAGACGGGCACCAGGGGGCACACCATAGGGTGGCGCGGGTCCCCCTGGCCGCGCCAGCTATGGGTGTGGGGCCCCTGGAGCTCCACTGCCTTTGCCCTTTCTCCTATTTAATCCCCCCGGATGGAAAACCCTAAGCACCTGATCAAAAATCCCCGAAAAGTTCCGCAACCGCCATCACCATCAACCCTAGATCAGGGGGGGGGTTCTGAAGCTGTTTCCTGCACCCTGTCGGAGAGGAGATCATCACCGGAGGCTTCTACATCACCATGCATGTCTTCGGAGTGATGCGTGAGTAGTTCATCCTTGTACTACGGGTTCGTAGCTGTAGCTAGATGGTTGTCTTCTCCTCATATGGCTCCATGTTTAGATCTCGTGAGCTTCCTATCATGATCGAGATTTATCTTATGTAATTCTATATGCTTTGTTTGCTGGGATCCGATGAATATTGAACTTATGCCAAGTTGATTATAGTATTTATTTGCATATGCTATTTGTGATCTTGCATGCTTTCCGTTGCTAGTGGTTGCTCTGGCCAAGTAGTTGCTAGTGACTCCAAGAGGGAGTATTTATGCTCGATAGTGGGTTCATGCCTCCTCACCACCTTGCTCGAGTGACAGAAACGTGAAGGGGGAGGATGTGTTGTTTCCATTAGGGAGAAAACAGCGGTGAGAGCACACTTTCTTTAATGCAGTTATCTGTTGCTTGCAACTTAATACCTAAGGGGGTTCGGATGCTAACCTGAGGGTGGATTATTAGTCATAGATGCAGATGGATTTTGGTCTATGTATATTGTTGTAATGCCCGCACTAAATATCATAGTAGTCTTCATGTCATATATGTGCACTACGGTGCAACCTCTATTTGTCAATTGCCTAGCTGTAATTTGTCCACCCAGCATGCTATCTTTTATGGAGAGACACCACTAGTGAACCTATGAACCCCGAACCATTTTCCACACTATTAAACAAACCACAACTATTTACTGCTTTCTTTACTTACTGCAAGCATACATCATTTTCCACACTATACGTCTAATCTTTGTTTTCAGCAAGACTGGCGAGATTGACAACCTCACTGTACCGTTGTGTGCAGGTTCTGTTGTATTTTGGTTCTGTTGTGTGCAGGTTCCACGTTGTTGCTGACACCGGTGAAGCGCCAGCACCACCGTCAGTGGCATCAACCTTCCTGAGATCCTCTTCCTCCTACTGGATTGATAACCTTGGTTTCTTAACTGAGGGACATTCTTTCCGCTTACTCATCACACCCTCCTCTTGGGGTTTCCAACACGCCATCCATAGCAATCAGAGGTATAAAAAGCTTTTTAAGAGAGGTGTATGCTTATGTCAACGAATGGTAAACAGAAAATACACTACGTCACAAGCCAACTAGACTTCACAAGAGCGGCTCCCATAGAAGGACGCATCTGAGTATAAGGTCATCCCTCTTTCTCTTTTGTTTACACAATTATTCTTTGACTGATAAATCAGAGGCAAAATAGTCAAGAGAATTTGTTGTTAATTTGGGGCTGGGCTCCCCGCTGCCAGCTCTTCTATCATTGAATAATCAGATGAAGCCACTAGTCCAGAGTGTGAAAATCCAATCAACAAGTGAGATAAAGATTCTCTATTTACGTCCTTATGAGCTAAAACAGGAGCAAAAAACAGGAGTAATTTTGAAAGTTTTAAAGGTATAACATCAGAAATTTACTTTAGAGTGGCAGTTAAATACCACATGTAGGTAGGTATGGTGGACACAATGGGTAAACTTTGGTTTTTTCGAGTGGATGCACGAGTAGAGCTCATACTCAGTACAGGTGGAGGCTAGCAAAAGACGGAGAGCGACAAATCAAGAGAGCATAAGAGCCATAATCATGCGTAGTGACATAAACATCATTAATCAAAGCATAAGTGGTTCCACAAGTTCAAAAACTAAATGATCATGATGGCTATAAGTGACTGGTTCATAGTCATAAACATGGTGTGAGCATGCGCCAAATCAACCAAATAAAACATTCAGAGGAGAACACCACAAATTTATGCTTCAATATGACAAGAACAACTCATGATTCTTTCAATGGCACATTAAACACTCTCATCTATTTGAGTCTAATCATGCTACTAAATAACCACAAGGCTTTAGAATTAAAATAACACCTAGCATGATATGAAAAATTCTATCCACAGTCTATACAAGCTTCTACTTGCACCGTTATAAATTCTATCTCAAGCAGCAGTTTCTTTTCCCAACAAGCACCATACAAAACATGCTTTAACAAAAACTCTCTAAATTCTTCAGAAATTCAACATTAGAGTAATCACACAAAACTACTAAAACTAACATCTCTGAAAAAGATATGCAATAAAAACAAGAGCTAAAAAGGAATTTTTGCAGCAACTAGAAGAAAAACTAAGAATACTAACATAGCAAGTATTCAACTGAAAAAGCGGAGCGTGTCTCTCTCCCAAACAAGGAATGATAGGGTCCAAATATATTATTTCAGAAAGGAAAATAAAATAAAACAAAGAAAAACAAAAGAAAAACAAATAGACGCTCCAAGTAAACTTCATATGATGTGACCGAATAAAAATATAGTTTCAGTAGAAGTGACCTGATAGATTGTTAATGAAGAAGGGGATACCTTGGGCATCCCAAAGATTAGATGCTTGAGTCTTCTTAAAATATGCTTGGATGAACCATGGGTCATCCCCAAGCTTTGACCTTGCACTCTTGTTGATCGCATATATCACCCTCTTCTCTTGACCCTTGAAAACTTCATTCACACCACACTCAAAGAGTAATTCGCATTAGAGGGTTAGTGCAAAAATCAAAAATCCATTGGTTATGTATGGAAAAAGTTCTATTGGTACTTTTAAACATTATCTACAGCCACGGATGTTTCGTGAAGCAAAGCAATCCACTTGACATAGCAAAAGAGCAAATACAAGAAAAATGGCAGAATCTGTCAAAACTAGAACAGTCTATAAAGACGAATTTTTTCGAGGCACTTACGTTACTCAAATCAAAAAACTTATAGAACAAAAAAGTTTCATAATTAACCGAGTAATAAGAACAAGAAATTTCAGGTAATTCTGGTTTTTCTATGATTTATACGTTTTTTTACGGTAGACAGCAAAATCTGTTTCCTGCGCAGAAATCTGAAAACCAACTCCAACTCTCGTCAGAAACCTTACTTGGCACTACTAAAACATGAAAAGAAATATACAAAGGAGTTGCTACATAAGTATACAACCCCTTGACCCAAATAAAATAGGGAAAAACAAAGCAAAAATAAAACCATGGGTTATCTCCCAAAAAGTTCTTTTCTTTAACGCCTTTTAGCTAGGCCCAGAAAAGTGGAATCAAGTGTTTTCAAGTGAAGAAGATGCTCACGTAAGAAATATGAATTAAGAAAATTAGAGAATCAAGAAGAAAGTCTAAAACAAATTTGATTCTAACCAACTTCCTATGCATAGGAATCTTATAAAGAAATAAATTAAAGAAGCTCAAACTGGAAATCATGGGAAGGTAGAACAAGAGCAACTTCAAAACTTTCAACAAAAAGACAGGTGTTTATTAACATGAAAATTCTTACAACTATTTTTTCCTATCTCATAATAATTTTTAGTAACATCATGAACAAACTCAACAACATAATTATCACATAAAGCATGTTTGTCATGGTCTAAAAGCACATAATTCATATCAAGCTCCAAAACAGTGGGATCAAAATTTAAACCAGCTCCTCTTTTTTCCACTTTTAGCAATAGCAAAACAAGATGATTGGTCACTCTCAAAATATATAGGACACATTATAGCAATCCTATTTTCAGTAGCATTATAATTTATAACATCAATTAACATAGGTTCATCATCAAGAGCATTATCATATAAATTTTCTAAACAAACTTCCTCATTGTCATGCATATCAATAGTTGGAATAAATAGAGGATTAGCATAGGATTTATCCAAGTAGCATGGATTATCATAAATAAAAGTAGTAATATCATTCTCACAAGTTTCATTCATAGTAGTATCAAGATCTCATGTATTGCAAGTATCAGTTTCATCAAAAAGGGATATTTCAAAAGAATCAATAGGATCATCACTTTTAGCAAATAATGTATGAGTTAAAGAGTTACTATCATTGGGAGGTAGACATGGGTAGCTCCATTCTTCCTCCTCTTGATCATCACTCTCCTCCTCTTTTTCATCTAATGAGCTTCCAGATTCAGCAGTTTCTTCTTCCATAGGTTCCTGCAAGGCATTAGTCCATTCCTTAGGTTGAAAGCATTTATTAAGATATTCCATTATGTAGTAATTACAATCCTTGTAATTATCAAAGAAATATTCAAGTATAGCATAAATCTCGTATTTATAAGGTGCATCATCAATACTTTCAAGTAAATAAGCAATTTCGAATGCACCCTTCCAAGCAATAAATTCTTCAATTTGTTCCACATCATATGATTCATAATTTCCCTTAACATAAGAAGATATGGTAACACCATCATTATAGTCACATTGAAAAGGGAGGTGTTTATACCTCCTACAGTAGCAAGATTTATTAAAGCAATAAGTAACATTATAAGTAGAGCACAAGTTTTTAACATAGTCATGCAATTTATTAATTTGCTCCCATAAGTATATTCCTTTTTGTGACAAGTGGTGTTCCTTATAATATTTTTTTTGTTCATCTGTGAACCCACCTTGCCTATAAGATCTCATTTCAAAGACATCAAACATTGTTAGCAAGAATGATAAAGCAAAATTAACAACTAGAATAAGAACTAATTTTTTTGTGTTTTTGATAAAGAGAAGAAAACAAGACAAAATAAAATAAACTAAGCAAAAGTAAAAACAAAGTAAAGAGATTGGAAGTGGGAGACTCCCCTTGCAAAAATTCTCGTCCTCCCCGGCAACGGCGCGAGAAAACTTTGATGGGAGACTTGTTGCTCTCGTTGGTAAACCCCAAGAGAAAGGTTGTGAAGAGTGCAGCGGCAAGATTTCCCTCAGAAAAGAAACCAAGGTTGAATCGACCAATAGGTGGACAAGCAATCTCTGAATATTAATGCAGCTGAGGTGGCAGGGCGCAATACCAGTTCAGCAGCAACGTGGAACCTACACAACACAATAAAATCACTTTGCCCCAACGAAGCAGTGAGGTTGTTAATCTCACCGGTTTTGCTGAACACAAAGAGGTTAAACATATGGTGTGGAAAATAGTAGGAAAATAGGATGAAAGCAGTAGTAACAGTATGAAAGCAGTAGGTGTTTTATCAGTATGATGACAAAGGACCGGGGTCCATAGTTCACTAGTGGTGTCTCTCCGTGAAAGATAAATAACATGTGTGGTGAACAAATTACAGCTGGGAAATTGACAGAAATGAAGGCTGCACCGTAGTGCATATGCAAGACATAAAGATTACTATGTGATTCATGCGGGCATTACAACAAAATACATAGACCGTCATCCATCTACATCTATGTCTAATAATCCACCCTCCGAATATCATCCGAACAAACATTGGGTATTAAGTTGCAAACATCAGATTATCGCCGTAAGCAAAGTGTGTAATGTAAACAATGTAAACTAGGTAAACACCGTTGTTTTCTCCCTAATGGCAACATCACATCCTCCATCCGTCACGTTTCTGTCACTCGAGCACATATGCAAAGGAGGCATGAACCCACTATCGAGCATAAATACTCCCTCTTGGAGTTACTAGCCTCTACTTGGCCAGAGCATCTACTAATAACGGAGAGCATGCAAGATCATAAATAACATAAGCATGAAGATAACATGATAGATTGATAATCAGAATACATAGCATTCAACATTCATCACATCCCAGCAAACACAACATGTAGCATTACATAAAGATGATCTCGATCATGTGAGGCAGCTCACGAGATCTAAACATGAGGTAAAAAGTGGAGAGAACAACCATCTAGCTACTGCTATGGACCCGTAGTCCAGGGATGAACTACTCACGCATCACTTCGGGGGAGGGCATGGTGGTGTAGACCCCTCCGGTGATGAATTCCCCTCCCGGCAGGGTGCCGGGGAGAGCTCCAGAACCCTCCCGATCTCAGGATGACGATGACGGCGGCCTTGGGTGTTTTTCGGAATGAAGTGTTATATATTTAGGGTTTACATCTCGGGGGGTATAAATAGGCGAAAGAGCAAAGATGGTGGAGGCCTGGTCCCTACACCACCCCACGGTGCGGCCAGGGGACGCGCTGACCTATGGTGTGGGCCCCCTGTGCCCCCCCTCCGGGTCTCTTCGGGACTCCGTGGGAACCTTCGGGAATTCTAGGACCTGCGGACTTTGAATTTTTCAATTTCGAGAATATTTCCAGAACAACTTTTCTCAAACTAAAAACAGCAGAAAACAGGGAACCGGCTCTGTGGCATCTTGTGAATAGGTTAGTCCGGAAAATCGATAAAAATGACATAAAGTGTATAACAAACATGTGGGAAACAAAATATAAACAACATGGAACATCAGAAATTAAGGATACGTTTATGACGTATCATCTTCCAACATCTTATTTATGCTAGAGACCTCCGAATCGACACTAGAGCTAACCTTGGACAATTCGGTTTGGATGGTTCCAAACGTCACTTCTAGGTTAGCTATAGTGTCAAAAAAAATGGAGATTTCCTCCATAGAAGACTCGGAGTCATCTTCGTTGACCATAATACTCTTAGGAGGTTAAAACCGATATTAGAGCCGAGGCTCTGGTACAAACTGAAAGTACGGTATGGTTAGCTAGAGGGGGTGAATAGATGGCTAACAATTTTCTTATTTTCCTTTTTAGAATGGGATAAACAAGTAAAAAAGTCTTTCTAGATGTGCAACTAGGTGGACAACCTATGTGATATGATACAAAGTACGCACCAAAAGCAATATGTAAAGCACAAGATAAACTACAAGTGTAAATGAGGAGACCATGATATGTTTCCCGTAGTTCCTTCCCAAGGGAAGTATGTCTACGTTGGAGAGGTGTGGAGCCACCTAGGCACTCCAATACCACGGATGTGCACACCTTATTCTACTTGAGCTTATCCGGTGAGGGATATTTCATTTCCACTATGAGGTCGACTTGAAGGCGTTGACAAAACCTTTACACAAGGTTGAGGCTACTCCACAAGATAGTTGGAGGCTCTCAACGATCCAAAACTTCTTAAACCGAGGTGGAAGCAAAAATCACTAGGATTTACTCTAGGGTTACAAGGTACTCAAGAGCTCTCAAGATCCGCTAGGATTTGGTGGATGGTGATGACCCTCAAGTATAGGGGATCGCAACAGTCTTCGAGGTAAGTAAAACCCAAATTTATTGATTTGACACAAGGGGAGTCGAAGAATATTTATAAGACTTAACAACTGAGTTGTCAATTCAGCTGCACCTGAAAGTAGCCTTGCTCGCAACAATTTATCAGTGGTAACAGTTTTATAGCAGCAATAGTAGTAAAATAACAGCAGGAATAAAATAGTAACATCGGTAGCAATCGCGGAAAACAGCAGGATGGAACAACCGTAGGCATAGAGGGAATGGATGAACGGGCGTTGAATGGATAACATAGGTCATGTAATAATCTAAACATGGGCATTGCATATAATAATAATAAAGCATCCAACTTCTAGGAAAACCATAGGCATGTGTTCCAATATAGTCATACATGCTCGCAATGAGAAACTTGCACAACATCTTTTGTCCTACCAGCCCGTGGCAGCGGGGCCTCTAGGGAAACTACTGGTAATTAAGGTGATCCTTTTAATAAAGCACAAGACCAAAGCATTAACACTCCTTCAATACATGTGATCCTCACATCACAACCATCCCCTCTGGTTGTCCCAATTTATGTCACTTTGGGGCCTCGGGTTCCAGACAATGACATGTGTAAACAACTTGCAGATATGATCAAGAAATATAATTATACTCATGAAACAATAACATGTTCAGATCTGAGATCATGGCACTCGGGCCCTAGTGACAAGCATTAAGCATAAAAAGTTGCAACAACGGTAGAAAACACTAATAATGGATACTAGGCACTATGCCCTAACAATTTGGCATTATTACATGATCGATCTCATCCAATCCCTTCCATCCCTCTCAGCCTACAGTGGTGTTTACTCACACATGGACGGGGGAATCATGGATGGTTGATGGAGAAGAGGTGGCAGTGTCGATGGCGATGATCTCCTCCAAATCCCCGTCCCGGCAGGGCGCCAGATCAGGAACTTCTGAACCCCGAATTGAGTTTCGAGGTGGCGGCGGCGCTCTGTTGTTTCTCTGTGGAATATGACGAACCCCCTCGCGTTTTAGGTATACGGGGAATATGTAGTCGAAAGGGGAGCCCGAGGGGGTGCCTGGGGGGCCATACCACCAGGAGGCGCGGCCAAGGGGGTGCCCAGGGGTGGTGTGGCGCCCTCCTAGCCCCTCTCCAAGACTCCTTCTGGCTCCAGGGGTCTTCGGCTGTTGTAAGGTCTTCAGGATCTTTTCTAGGCATTTTCCCGAAAGTTGATTTTTCTGCACAAAAATGAGACACCAAGGTAATTCTGCTGAAAACAGCGTTAGTCCGTGTTAGTGGTATCCAAACCACACAAGTTTAGAGGGAAACAATAAGAAACGTGTTCGGAAAAGGAGATACGTTTTGGACGTATCAGATGGATTTGCAATTCCTTTGGGGGAATCACGGATCTAGACCTCCTAACGCACTCCACAAAGTGGCACAATTTGGGTGGTTGGAGTGGGAGATCTAGTGAGTTGAAGCTCGCATTACTGGCTAGAAGAGAGAGAGAGTGGAGATTAAACTAGTGGGTGGAGTAGATGAGAAATAAATACTCTCCTCATCCACCTAGTCGTTGGGATCTTTCCCGCAGCAGCGGTACTACCGGTGGTTTCATCGGTACCACCGCAGGGGTCTGAACCCATAGCGCACAACGGTTCTTCTGCTAGGAACCTGGTTCTGCACTACCGGTACTACCGGTGGTTGCAATAGTACTACCGCCCACCAGTACTACCGCTGACCTCCGCTAATAGTAACCCATACCACCATCGGTACCTCCACCGGTGGTGGACAACTCATGTTCTCCATTTTCCTGCACCGGTACCATCGGTGGTATCAGCGGTACTACCGCCCATCGGTACTACCGGTGACTTCCGCTGGAGTCTTTGCCAGTTGGATATAGAACACCATTTTGGCGGTACCGCCACCGGTAGCTGCCAGGCGCGAGACAAAGGAGTGGAGCCAATGTTGGAAACACCAGGCAGCGGTACTACTGGTGGTTTCACCGGTACTACCGCCACCTGTGTTTAAGCTTGGTAAGCTCCTCCTTAGAAGCCCTTTGTCAACGAAATAACACCATGGTGCATTATGAGAATGGATAAGGAATACGTGGCACCGTAGTGGAGTGTTGCATACGAATCTTGCATAAACTCTGTAAGAAGATTATTCCTCTAATTGTGTTGTCGTCAATCACCAAAACATAAGATGATCATTCACATCCTCCTGAAGCTAGACTTTGAGAAAGCTTATGACCGCGTGAATTGGTATTTTCTCATCAAAGTTCTCCGTCGAAAAGGGTTCAACGCAGAATATATTCACATAATCGAGCAGTTGGTGTCCGATGGCCAAACATCGATATCTATCAACACGGAGATCATCCCATATTTTAGAAATAAGAGAGTGTGCGTCAAGGGGACCACCTATCACCTTTATTATTCAAATTTGTGGCAGAAACACTGTCAGTGATGGTGTCTGCTGCGTGTGAGGCTGGACATATCAAAGGCATTGTCTCACACTTGATTTCCGGGGGAATCTCGCACCTTCAATTCATGGACGACACACCGATTCTGATCCAAACGAGGACTTGGCCATAGCCAACCTAAAATTCCTGCTATTATGCTTTGAAAATATGCTAGGTATGAAAATCAACTTCTACAATACTAGCCAACATGTTCAACTGCAAGTTGGGAGATTTTCCGTTCATCTATTTGGGCTTACCTATTTCTGACCGCAAACTTACCATAGAGAAATGGAATTGCCTAGTCACCAAATTGGCGTCCAAGGTCGAGGTTCTGATGGGCAGATTGCTTTCCTCGCGGGGAAGGCTTATTTTGTCCAATGTTTGCCTTGATTCCGTCCCTACCTTCTCCATAGGCATTTTCCTTCTCCAGGATGGCGTGCATGAAATGTTTGACTCCATCTGAGCCGGATTCTACTAGGAGGGTCGACCCCAAACGCAAATATCACATGGTGAATTGGTCCCCTGTGTGTTGGCCCAAGTACTGCAGGGGTCTGGGCTGACCAACACAAAATTTATGAACCAAGCACTTATCATCAAGTGGATCCGGAAACTTTACCAAGAGGATACATCGATTTGGAAATTGTTGATTCATGCTAAATACCCAGAGGCTAACAATATCTTCACCACTACGAACCATGGGGGTTCGCAGTTTTGGCGAAGCCTTCACAAGCTCAAACGCGTGTTACGAGGTAAAAAACGGGGCCCTCATAATGTTTTGGTTGGACTGGCGGTGGGGGGATGCCCCCTCAAAGACCGCTTCCCCCGCTTGTTTGCGATCTGCGGCAAGCCTAACCTGTTGGTGGCTGAGGCCTTCTCTCTGGGGGCGGAGGGGGTGGGCTTTCGACTTACTCTTGACCAAGGGGGCTGCTCAATGGGCCAGGTGAAAGGGAATTTGTGCTATACCCGTTTTGGAGTTCGACGACAACACAATTAGGGTATCTAACGGTCTTTGTGCTTCTCATAGTCTACAGGTTCACCTGAGATTTCCTCTCCCAAAAAGAAGAGCGCTCAATTTCACGAAGAAATCATATTTGCTCTGATTTGTGGTAGTACCGCAGTTTCGCCCGGTAGTACCAGGCGTGCGGTAGTACTACGGTCACTACCGCAAATGGCGCATTTCGGGACACATCATACTGGAATTGGTGCGGTAGTGGCCCCGGTAGTAGTCCGGTATTACTACCTTCGCGGTACTACCGCAGACACTACTGTGTTTGGCCGATATTGGGACAGATGGGTACTGGTTCTGGTGCAGTAGTGACCTCGGTAGTAGGCCGGTACTACTTCCTTGTCGGTACTACCGACCTACCTACCGGTACTACCGGGGCTGCGGAAGAAGGAGCCGTCAGCGTGTCGATCATTGGATTGAAAGGAGGACCCGGTACTATCGGGAATTAGTCCGGTAGTATTGGCTGCGGGTGCTGCACAACCACGTTGATGGAGAGAGTATAAAAGGACCCCACCCTTCTTCCTAGTTGGCTAAGCTTCACACACTCTCTCTCTCCAATCCATTAATGCGAGCTTCATCTACTTAGATCTCCCTCTCCAACCACCCAAATACTCTGATACTTTGTGGAAAGCTAGAGGAGACCTAGATCCGTGATTCCACCAAAGGAATTGAAAATCCATCCACCATATCCTAGTAGATATAGAAACCTACTTGGGGCCTAGAAACCCTAGTAGAACTTGTGCTTGGAGCTTCCACCTTGTTGCAAGAAGCTTCAGATTGATTGAGAGCCTCCATCCATCTTGTGGAGTGTCCTCAACCTTGTGTAAAAGTTTGGTCAACGCCTTCAAGTCAACCTCATAGTGGAAACGAGAATCTCCCTCGCCGGAGAAGCTCAAGGAGAATAAGGTGTGCACATCCGTGCTATTGAGGAGTGCCGGGGTGTCTCCCCACCTATCCAATGTAGACGTACTTCTCTTGAGAAGGAACTACGGGAAACATATCTTTGTCTTCTTGTTTACACTTGTGGTTTATGTTCTTACCTTACATATTGTTTCCATTGTGTATTTTATATTTCTATCACATAGGTTGCTCATCTAGTTGCACATCTAGAGAACCTTATCTTACTTGTTTATCCCAAAATAAAAAGAAAAGAAGAAAATTGGTAGTCAACCTATCCCCCCCCCTCTAGTTGACCATAGTGCACTTTCAATTGGTATCACATCCTTCTTACTAAGGGCTTAACCGCCTAAGAGAATAATGGTCAATGAAAGTGAGCCTCAAGGTTCTTGCCAAAATGACCGACACTATAACTAACCTACAAGAAACAGTTGGAACTATCCAAGCCGATTTGTCCAAGGTTAGCTCTAGTGTTGGTTCGAAGGTTTCTAGCATAAAGAAGATGTTGGAGGCCATGATGGGGAAAACCAAAGAGTCTGAGGAACTTCCCTCCACTGCCGATGATGTTAACTCGGATGATGATTCCATTCCGGACATCGCCGAAATGGAGGCTAACATTGCTCTATCCAAGGCGAAAGCCGACAAAAGGCTAAGAGTGGAGAAAGTTCTGAAGGCTCCAAGTATCAAGCGGCTAATGGTTTGGGGCCTAACTCAAGAGTTCCACCACTTTCCAATTATGACTCTATCCATCCCATTGCTACTATGCCACATATTTTAAATGTTGGACTTCCTCCCATGCTTAACACTAATGAAATTTATTCTTGGAAGTTCGAAATGGAGTCTCGTATTTTAGGCTCTTCCACCGCCTTGTGGAGAAGTGTTCTCCATGGATTCCATCCTCATGATGCAAGAAATGTGACTCCAAGAGAGGATATTGAATTTCAACTCAACAAGAACGGACTTGTCACTATTCAAAAGGCTCTCCCAAGAGAACATCTCACCCACATCCGCAGTATCAAGACCCCCAAGGAGGCTTGGGAGAAACTTGAAACCATGTTCCAAGGAAATGCTAACATCCAATCCTCCAAGTATGATGTGGACATTGACCAGTCTAAGAACTTCGTCATGCAAGAAGGTGAGAGTCCCGAAGAGCTATATAGAAGAGTTGTCAGTCTTGCCAAACAATTGAGGGACTTTGGAAAAGAGGAAATCTCTGATGAGTGGATCAAGAGGAAGTTTGTGAAGGCCATAACTCTCTTTGAGAAGAACATATCCACTAGCATCCAAACAAGAGCGGACTACAATTCACTCAAATCCATTGGTGTTCTTAGTGAGTTCATATCCATATCCTTATCTCATAAGAGTGTGGATGATGCTCTCGCTCGCTCTAGAGGAATGGGAAAGTATCTCAACCTTACATTGAAGTCCAAGGCGATTGCTCGGGTAGAGGAAGTTGATGAGGATGATGATGATGAAGAGGGCTATGAGGACACATACAAGGGTGCTCACAAGTGCATTGCTCTTTCCATGCATGTCTATTGGAAGAGATGGGAGGCACATAAGGCCGGTGCTCCTAGACCCTCAAGAAATAAGATCTACAAGAAGAAGGGGGATCGGCCAAGGACATGCTACAATTGTGTAAGTGCAAATCACTTCATCAAAGAGTGTCCTTTTGAGCCAAGAGAAGAGAATGAAGGCAAGGTTGTTCAGAAGGACAAGACCAAAGCTCCACAAAATAAGAACCTTGCCAGAACAGTCCCAAGGGATCTATATGTTCAATAAGGGGTCGTATTGGAAACATACTAATCCGGAGATGAAGGATAAGATGAATTCGTAGGTGTCGCCCACGTCGCCATAGCTAAGTATTCCTCTTCATTGGTCTCTCTATTTGAATCTCCCAATGAGAAGGCGTCTATCCAACCTACATTTCTCATGGCAAAAGCCACCGCGGTAATACCTTCCTCATCCATGTCTACTGCAACTAGTCCTTCCTCATTATTAGATTGTGTTGAAAATATTGTTGATGATGAGGAGTGATACGTATCCAACGTATCTATAATTTCTTATGTTCCATGATGATATTATGCCAATTGCTACATGTTTTATCCCTTGTTTATGTAATTTTTATCGATTTTCCGGACTAACCTATTGACAAGATGCCATAGAGCCAGTTCCCTGTTTTCTTCTGTTTTTAGTTTCATAAAAGTTGTTCTGGAAATATTCTCGGAATTGGAAATTCGAAGCCCGGAAGTCTTATAATTCCCGAAGGTTCCACGGAGTCCCGAAGAGACCCGGCGGGGGGGGGGGCGCTCAGGGGGCCCACACCATAGGGTGGCTCCCCCTTGGTCGCGCCAGGGGGAGGTGTGGCGCCCCCAGGGATCCACCGCCTTTGCCCTTTCGCCTTATTCCCCTCCGAAGGAAAACCCTAGGCACCTGATCAAAAATCCCCGAAAAGTTCCGCAGCCGCCGTCGTCGTCAACCCTAGATCACGAGTGTTCTGAAGCTATCCCCCGGCACCCTGCCGGAGAGGAGATCATCACCGGAGGCCTCTTCATCACCATGCCTGCCTCCGGAGTGATGCGTGAGTAGTTCATCCTTGGACTACGGGTCCATAGCAGTAGCTAGATGGTTGTCTTCTCGTCCTATGCCTCAATGTTTAGATCTCGTGAGCTGCCTAACATGATCGAGATTGTCCTTATGTAATTCTATGTGTTGTGTTTGCTGGGATCTGATGAATATTGAACTTATGCCAAGTTGATTATAGTCTTTATTGCATATGTTATTTATGATCTTGCATGATTTCCGTTGCTAGTGGTTGTTCTGGCCAAGTAGTTGCTAGTGACTCCAAGAGGGAGTATTTATGATCGATAGTTGGGTTCATGCCTCCTTTTCGCCTCTGCTCAAGTGACAGAAACGTGACGGGGGAGGATGTGTTGTTGCCACTAGGGAGAAAACAACGATATGAGTGCCCGCGTGCATAATCATTGCATACATTACACACATTGCTTAATGCGATTATCTGTTGCTTGCAACTTAATACCTAAGGGGGTTCGGATGATAACCTGAGGCTGGATTATTAGTCATAGATGCAGTTGGATTACGGTCTATGTATATTGTTGTAATGCCCGCACTAAATATCATAGTAGTCATCATGTAATGAATGTGCACTACGGTGCAACCTCTATTTGTCAATTGCCCAGCTGTAATTTGTTCACCCAGCATGCTATCTTTTATGGAGAGACACCACTAGTGAACCTATGAAGCCCGGTCCATTTTCCTACACTGTTAAACAAACCACTACGATTCCCTGTTTTCTTTACTTACTGCAAGCATACACTATTTTCCACACTATACGTCTAATCTTTGTTTTCAGCAAGACCGGTGAGATTGACAACCTCACTGTACCGTTGGGACAAAGTATTTTGGTTGTGTGGTGTTCAGATTCCGCGTTGTTGCTGACACCGGTGAGGCGCCATCACCACCCTCAATGGCATCAACCTTCCGAAGATCCTCTTTCTCCTACTGGATTGATAACCTTGGTTCTTAACTAAGGGAAACTCTTACCGCTGCACTCATCACACCCTCCTCTTGGGGTTCCCAACACACCATCCATAGCAAAGAATTTCTGGCGCCTCAAGGCACCATTAAGGTGTAGCATCAAGGAGAAAGCCAAGAATTTAGGCTCTTGGTTGTCTAGTCTTGAAGGAGAGACCAAGGAAAAGGTAAAGTCCCTTTTTGAGGCAACTTGATGACGCTAACTCTCTTATAGATGAGAAGGAAGAGATCATCATGACATTGGAGAGTTACGGTGGTGGTCATGATAACAATGACAAGGAGCTTGTAGAAGCTCTTGAGAAAAAAGATAGACTATCTAGTCTCGAAGAGACTTATGCTATTAGTGTTTCCAAAGTTAGGAAAGATAATGAACAATCTATTGCTCTTCTTAAAACTTTTGAAGAAGAAGAGTTGAAGCTAGGAATTGCTCATGAGAGACTTGTTGAGCGTCATGGAAAACTAGAAAAGGAGTTCACGCCTCTTAAAGAAATCCATGACAAACTCACCACGTCTCGTAATAAGCTTCTAGCTCAACAATATAATAAGAAAGTGATACCTTCCTCGACTAGCATTGTTATCACACCTACCTCGTGTGATACTTCTAACATTGTAGGAAGGGAGAAAATTCTCAATGATGACATAAGCTCTCAAGCAGCTAAGAATGGGAAGGAAGCGCTTGGCTTTGTTGCCAAGTCAAAGAAGAAGAACAAGAAGAAGTCCAAGAGTGTCACCTCTTCCTCTCAAAATATTGTCTTTGTGAAAGAGGAAGAGGTGACCAAGGAGAAGGAGACCAAGACCATTGTGGGTGGTGATACCTATAGGGGGAGCATCACCCACAATGACTTTGCCGGAAAATATAACCCCTCTTATGTTCTTATGAAATCTAGATATGGTCATGTTTGTGCTCAATATGTTGGTAATTATTATGGTGATGATTATCATTGGACTATTTGGGTTCCTAAGACCCTTGTTACTAACAAAAGAGGACCCATTGAAGGATGGATACCTAAATCAAGAAGTTGACTCTTGTAGGGAAGTGCTTCCAGGTCGGGTAGATGGATGGTGGATAGTGGTGCATCCCAAAATATGACTGGAAGCAATGACGCAATGAGTAATCTTGAACCTCCATCACCTCATCTCAATTGCGTCACTATTGGTGACAATTCTGAGCTTAAGGTATTGGGATGAGGCAAGGTGGCTATCTCAAATGATTTATCAATTGAGAATGTCCTTCTTGTTGAGTCCCTTGGTTACAACTTGATGACTTCTTCAACTTGCAAATTGTGGTTTTACCTCATTCTTTAATAAAGAGAATGTGATTGTCACTTGGGAAATAACTCTTAAAGTAGACTTTGTTGGGTTTGTCGAGAACGGCATGTATGTAGTGGACTTCTCTAAAGGAGACACGTGTGTCGTGACATGCCTAATGGCTAAAGTTGATGTGGGTTGGCTTTGGCACCGCCGGTTAGCCCACACCAATATGAGGATGTTGCATGACCTTCAAAGTGGCAATCATGTTCTAGGACTAACCAAGGCTAAGTTTGCCAAAGATCGTGTGTGTAGCTCTTGCACCTTTGGGAAGCAACATGGAGAACTCCACCCAACGAAGACCACCATCTCCACCACAGGAATTCTTGAACTTATTCATTTGGACCTTTTTGGCCCAGTATCTTATGATAGTCTCGGAGGAAAGAAGTATTGCTTGGTGATCGTGGATGACTATTCAAGATATTTTTGGGTGTATTTCTTCAAGAGAAAGAGTTAGACTAAAAAAAAGTCATCGAGTTCATCACTTTGTTTGAGCACCAACACAATGCTAGCATCATGGCCATCCGGAGTGATAATGGCTCAGAGTTCAAGAACTATACCGTTGAGGGTTTTATTAGTGAAGAGGGCATTTATCATCAATATTCCACCCCCTATACCCCTCAACAAAATGGTGTAGCAGAAAGAAAGAACCGAACCTTGATGGATGCGGCTAGGACAATGATTGCGGAGTTTTCTTCTCCTTATAACTTTTGGGCCGAAGCCGTCTACACCGCATGTCATGCCACCAACCGATTATATCTTCACAAGATCTTGAACAAGACTCCTTATGAGATTCTCACGGTCAAGAAGTCAGACGTATCCTACTTCAAGGTCTTCGATTGCAAGTGCTTCCTTCGCAAGAGAGGTAAACGTTTGTCAAAGTTTGAGACCAAATCTTATCAGGGTATCTTTGTTGGTTATGCCACAAATGCCCACGCCTATAGAGTCTACAACAAGTCCACCTAACAAGTTGAAAAAGCTATAGACGTGGTGTTTGATGAGGATAATGGCTCCCAAGGGGGGAATATAGATCATGGTGTTGTAGGAGATGCAATTCCTCCAATCGTCATAAGAAAAATGGGGATTGGTGGAATAATCCCCATTGAGGGTTACGGATGAAGAGGGAGAAGGACTATGCTCCACTCAAGTGGATCCGTTGACTACACCCATTGATACACAAGCTACCAAACAAGATCCACCAAGCCCTCAAGCTAATGATCAAGGCCAAGCTAATGAACAAGGCCAAGTAAGTGATCAAGGCCAAGCTTCCAATCAAGGCCAAGATCAAGATCCCCTCATTGTTGAGAGAGATCAACCTAGTGGTGATCCTTCACCCATTGTTTATCAAGGCCAAGATGAAGATGGAAATGACTCCGATGAAGAAGGTGATTCTCAAGCCGTATCCAAGGAATCTTTGGAGGAGATGCTAGCTCGTAGAGCAAAGAGAAGGCTAGAAAATCTTGATTGTGTGGGTCACACGGAAGAAAATATTCTTGGGCAAGTTCGTGGGAGGGTTGTCACTAGGAAGCAATTGGCGGATTTTAGCAAGGCTCATGCTTTTGTCTCTTTCATTGATCCCAAGAAAGTCTATGAAGCTCTCGAAGATCAAGATTGTCTTGAAGACATGCATGATGAACTCAACAACTTCGAGCGCAACAAGGTTTGGAAGTTAGTGCCAAGACCCAAGGATTGCAAGAATGTTATTGGCACCAAATGGGTGTTCAAGAACAAGCAAGACAAAGATGGTATCGTCATTCGCAACAAGGCAAGATTGGTGGCTCAAGGGTTTTCTCAAGTCGAGGTTGTTGATTTCGGTGAAACCTTTTCCCACGTAGCTCGTCTTTAATCTATTCGCATATTACTTGCTTATGCATCTCATCATAATTTCAACCTACAACAAATGGATGTTAAGAGTGCTTTCCTAAATGTTCCAATTAATGAGTTAGTATATGTCAAGCAACCTCTGGGGTTCGAGGATCCCAACTACCCCGATTATGTCTATAAACTCGATAAGGTTCTCTATGGACTTAAACAAACTCCACGTGCGTGGTACGAGCACCTTAAAGAGTTTTTAGTGGATCGTAGGTTTAATGTTGGTTTAATCCATCCCACCCTATTTACCAAGACGGTTGGAGGTGACTTGTTCATATTCCAACTTTATGTGGACTAACACTTTATTCAATGAAGAGTTTTGCAAGCTAATGACCGATAGGTTTGAGATGTCCATGATGGGGGAATTGGAGTATTTTCTTGGCTTTGAAGTGAATCAATATCATGAAGGAACCTTCATCAAACAATCCAAGTACACCCAAGACATGCTCAAGAGGTTCAATATGCATGATGCCAAGCCTATGTAGACTTCCATGTCCACAACCCTTGACTTGAAACCCGATCCGAATGGTAAAGAGGTAGATCAAAAGGTATATTGCTCCATGATTGGCTCTTTGCTTTACTTTTGTGCATCTAGACCAGATATCATGTATAGCGTAGGTAAATGTGCAAGGTTTCAAGCCTCTCCGAGGCAAAGTCATTTGGAAGCGGTTAAACGAATCTTTCGATGTCTAGTTCATACCCCAAATTTTGGTATTTGGTATCCCAACGGTTCAAGATTTTAGATCATTGGGTATTTGGATGCAGATTATGCGGGAGAGAAGATGGATAGGAAGTCTACATCCGGGGGTTGCCAATCCTTGGCCCTTCCTTGGTGTGTTGGTCTTCTAAGAAGCAAAACTGCATTGCTCTCTCCACCACCGAGGCCGAGTACATCTCCGCGGCAAGTTGTTGTGCTAAATTGCTTTGGATGAGGCAAACCTTGAAGGATTATGGTGTCAATTTTGACAAAGTGTCTCTTCTTTCTAACAATGAGAGTGCAATCAAGATTGCCTACAACCCCGTTCTTCACTCCAAGACGAAGCACATTGACATTCGTCATCACTTTATTCGGGATCCTGTTGAGAAGGGCGATATTGATCTCTCATATGTATCAACCAAGGATCAACTCGCGGATATCTTCACGAAGGCCCTTGATGAACCAAGATTTTGAGCTTTGAGGAATGCACTAATGTCATTGATTCGTCTAACTTTGAGACCTTGCATAAGTACCTTCACTATACGTGCTATTAGGTTTGGATGTAGGCATGAACATAGGGGGAGAGTCACTCAATTCATGATTAAACACTCCTCTTATTATGCATAAATTAAACCCACATTGCATATCTAGTCATTTTATGACTTATTGTGCTTCAATGTTGAGTAGTGCTTTTGGGCCTAAGATATATCTTCGCGGAGCCAAGGCACACACTCAAACATGGTGGCTACGGCCACCGACATCCTCATGTGAGGAGTTGGCTATTCTTCGATCTTAATTTGTATATCTTGACCTAGTAAGGTCTTCATTTGTTCTTCCTTGGGATCCCACCCATTTTTGGCTCTTCCCTTTTGATCTTGCAAACTCGGGTGTTCGTTCCCTTTCCTTATCAGTGGGTCTCTCTCTAAACTAAGCTTTCATCTCAATCCCATCGAACTCCGTTCAAAAACTTGCACAAGTTCATCTTCCCGTCCACTAGTTTTTAAGCCATTTTTGCCTTGGCACCCGGTAGTACCGGAAGATCATGCGGTAGTACCGGACCTGTGGGATTCATTGAATTCTTCGCAGGCCTGGTAGTACCGGCCCCTCCACTACGGTACTACCGGGAGTGCGGAAGTGTTGCCTCCACTTATATGCAGGGGGCGAGCGAAGAGAACGGTTCTTCTCTTCTTCCCCCCATCTGCCCTGCTCCTCTTCTCCACTGCCACCACGCCGGGATGGCCCTCTGCGCCGCCCCTTCCTCGTTCTTCTCCGGCACCGCTCCTCTCGCTCGGGGCTTCCTCCTCCATGGCATCCGGTATCTCATCCTCTCTCTCCCTCTTCTTCATGCTAGATTTCTTCATGCTTGAATGATTTGAGATCTAGGGATGTGTCGGTCTAGTCAACTAGTGATTCCATGTTGTTTCCCCCCTCCATCTAGGCTAGTGGACCACGTAGCACGTTTGTTTTCTCCTAGATTTCGATTTTCTGAAGATGTGGTGTGAATCCCCATAGTTAGGGCTTCAATGCTCAAAACCCCGGTACTACCGCCCCTTTTGGGCCGGTACTACCAAACTATGGTGCGGTACTACCACCTTTTTGAAGATTTTGAGATCTTGGTTGAACTTTTATGTGTTCGTGTGTGTGTCTTTCTTCTTCTGAACTTGTGCACCTATCTATTGCACCTCCGTATTACTGTTACTTCACGGGTTCTGAGCCTTCTAAGGTGTACTCCCATGATCGTCAGAAGCGCCCTCGTGTGGTTGAGACTGAAAGTTCCAGCTCTGCCTCAGATGTGGGTGAGGATGAGATTCTCCCCACAGGCCGTTCCTCTCGCCAGGCTGCTCTAGACAAGCACGAGATCAAGCAAACTGGCAAGGCTCAAGTCAAGAAGACAGTGCATCCACCTGCTTCTCTCGAGTCCTTTGACAAGTGGAAGTGGGAAGATTACAAGAAGCTGAGGGAGCAGCATGTCTATGCTATTCATCGCAACCGGCGTGTGTCCAATCCCCACTTTTACACTAGTGACCAAGAGCTCATTTATCAGCAAGTGTGTCAAGCTAAGGGGACCCGGGTTACCAAGCAGTGCTTCATCAACATTCCTCATTTGCGCCTCGAGAAGTGTGTCGCTTACTTTGCCGAGGCCCTCTCCATGTGTGAAGAATCCAACCTCATTCCTCTCATGAAGGTGCATCAAGACTATGATGACTACTACATCAAACAGTTCTACTCCACGGTCTACTTTCATGATGATGATGCCAGGTCCTTCAGTTGGATGACCGAGGGCACCAAGCTCACTGCTACTTGGGCTGAGTTCGTTGCAGTCCTTGGGTATACCA
Source organism: Alopecurus myosuroides (assembly GCA_028641055.1). Classification (NCBI taxonomy): domain Eukaryota; kingdom Viridiplantae; phylum Streptophyta; class Magnoliopsida; order Poales; family Poaceae; genus Alopecurus; species Alopecurus myosuroides. Next base: position 291,554,283 of record CM054059.1, read on the forward strand.
TCAACAGTGAAGATGATGGATGGCGTTGTCATGACAAGGGTACATCTGGTGGGAGGAAGGTATTTCGCGATGTCACCATGGTGAGAGGTATTTGTGGGCAAACTAAGGATCTTGTGCACCCATTTGAGATTATGCACCGCATCTACCATGAGACTATTGCTCCCCGGGTGGGCAATTGGGATCAAGTCCATGGCTATGTCTTCGATCTCCTTTCTCTGTCCTTCAAGCAACAAGGCAAAGGGCATCCCCTCGATGTCATGGATTTCATATACCAGGAGATGTGGTTCACTGTGCTTGATAGGAGGGCTCCGGCTTATGGTCCCTATGTGATGAAGCTTCTCATTGCCAAGTATGCCGAGGCCAATAATGGTGCCAATCTTGTGGATGGCCTCACATTGACCCCTCACAAGCCCAAGAGTCTCTAGGTCAAGGAACATCTTCTTCCTTAGGAGAGTTCCAAGCTGAAGGGCAAGACTGCTGCTGACACTGCCACTCCCTCCTCCTCGAGGGTTCCTGATGATAAGCCCAGTTGGTTTGCCAAGTTTTCCTCCAAGGTGAAGGCCTCAGTGTGCTTCCGTAATGATTGTCTCTATGATGCTCACCTTGCTGCCTATCACTCCGAGAGACGTCAAAAAGAGATCATGGCTACACTACACCTCCCCTAATCTCCTGTGTCTACTACTCCTCCGGGGAAGGCTTCTTGGCTTCGTGCTCATGGTATTTCTTGGAGTGACGATGATGATGCCCATGATGATGCTGAGACCGCGGCTCCTGAGGTTGATGATGATGATCCGGAGTGTACACCTTCCAGGGGCAATCAGGAGTGATCTCCTAGGGACGCTAGCATCGCGCTTCTCTCTTTTTTGTATCTTTGATGCCAAAGGGGGAGAAGTGTTCTCTTAGGATTGCGGGTGTTTGCATGGGAGGTCCACAAGCCTATGTTTTCTTGGATTTTTTCTCTCGCTTGGTTTGTGGACTCGTTATTTGCTTTATCGTGTCATGCGTTCAAACTATGTTCTTATGTTTGAGACCTATCTATATTCAGTTGTATGAACCTATATCCGTTTATCTAAGTTCATTATATCTATGTTTAGCAATCCCCCTTGTGTACTAACTTGTGGTGTCATCAAAAACCAAAAAGGGGGAGATTGAAGGGAATTTTGTGCTATACCCTTTTTGGAGTTTGACAACAATACAGTTAGGGTATCTAACGGTCTTTATGCTTCTCATAGTCTATAGGTTCACCTGAGATTTCCCCTCGCAAAAAGAAGAGCGCTCAATTTCACGAAGAAATCATATTTGCTCTGATTTGCGGTAGTACTTCAGTTTCGCCCGGTAGTACTGGGTGTGCGGTAGTACTACCGCCACTACCGTATCTGGCGCATTTCGGGACAACGGCGTACTGGAATTGGTGCGGTAGTGGCCCCGGTAGTAGGACGGCACTACTGCCTTCGCGGTACTACCGGGGTCCGTGGTACTACCACGGGCACTACCGCGTTTGACCGATTTCGGAACAGATGGGTACTAGTTCTGGTGTGGTAGTGGCCCCGGTAGTAGGCCGGTACTACTGCCTTGTTGGTACTACCGACCTACCTACCAGTACTACCGGGGCTGCGGAAGAAGGAGCTCCAGCGTGTCGACCGTTGGATTGAAAGGAGGACCTGGTACAACAGGGAATTAGTCCGGTAGTACCGGCTGTGCCGGTGCTGCACAGCCACATTTATGGATGAGTATAAAAGGACCCCACCCTTCTTCCTAGTTGGCTAAGCTTCACACACTCTCTCTCTCCATTCCATTAATGCGAGCTTCATCTACTTAGATCTCCCTCTCCAACCATCCAAATACTCGGATACTTTGTCTACTGCTAGAGGAGAGCTAGATCCATGATTCCACCAAAGGAATTGCAAATCCATCCACCACATCTTAGTAGATCTAGAAACCTACTTGGGGCCTAGAATCCCTAGTAGAACTTGTGCTTGGAGCTTCCACCTTGTTGTAAGAAGCTTCGGATTGATTGAGAGCCTCCATCCATCTTGTGGAGTGTCCTCAACCTTGTGTAAAGGTTTGGTCAACGCCTTCAAGTCGACCTCATAGTGGAAACGAGAATCTCCCTCACTGGAGAAGCTCAAGGAGAATAAGGTGTGCACATCCGTGCTATTGAGGTGTGCCTAGGTGGCTCCCCACCTTTCCAACATAGACGTACTTCTCTTGAGAAAGAACTACCTTGTCTTCTTGTTTACACTTGTGGTTTATCCTGTTACCTTACATATTGCTTCCGTTGCGTATTGTATCTTTCTATCACATGGGTTGCTCATCTAATTGCACATCTAGGGAACCTTATCTTACTTGTTTAGCCCAAACTATAAAAAAAATTGGTAGTCAACCTATTTACACACCCCCTCTAGTTGATCATAGTGCACTTTTAGCAGGCTCATGGATGAGCTCCGAGGTTTCGGTTTGCAGCAAGGTCAGGATGTGGTGCGCTGGGCACTAGAACCCTCGGGCGGGTTGTCTGTGTCCTCGATGTACCGAAAGCTTGCGCAAGCGGTTGCGGTGGTGCATAATAGAGACTTGTGGGATGTAAGACTTCTGCTCAAAATCAAAAATTTCATGTGGCAAATAGTACATGATCGGCAGCTGTCGAGGAAGGAGCTAGTCAAGCGCACATGCCCATTGAGTGGGAGTTGTGCCTTATGTGGCGAGGTGGAAGACCCATCCCACATTTTCTTTTCCCGTCTTTTCGAAAAGATGGGCTGGAGCGTGCTGCGAGATTTGTTGGGGTGTGATTGGGCTCTGGCGAACTTCTCGTAATTCATCGTTACTCACCATGCATTGCTGGGCCAACAACACAGAGTTAGTTGGATGCTATTTGCGGCGTTGTGTTGGGCATTATGGCTGACGCGGAAATAAGCTTGCTATTAAATCTACTCTCCCAAAACACCCGGCTGACATAATCTTCAAAAATGCACCTTTTCATGTAGATATGGGCAAATCTCTCAATAGAGAAAGACAGGGAATGGCTCCTTCAGATGTCAAGAAGGCTTGATTTACACCTTGTCAATTCTGATCCTCGTCAATGGTGTGGGTGTCTTCCCCGCCGGCTTGTTGATTCTCGTTCGTAATGTGGGTGTCTTTCCTGCCGGCTTGTTGTTTGGGGAGGCCAGCCCCGTTATCTGGTGTGAGTTCGGCAAGCTGTCTGCCTCTCAGCAGTTGTCAAACCTCTACCGTATTTTGTTGGTTCATTAAGTTAAAGCAGGGCTTCAGCCTTTTATCTAAACTAGTAGAAGTGCACGTGCTACGCACGTATCATAATTTATAATCAAAACATCTATTTATATTATATTTCTTTTGGTTTTGTGTTGATTTTTTCATCTTTTAGTTATTGTTTTATTTCGTGCTATAATAGAAGTGCACCTGCAACACACGTATAATATTAGGACAAATCATCGAAGAGGGCCTCATTTATCAAGGTGAACAAACAATATCATGAAATCGTTGTGAATGTATGATATATTCACTTATAAATAAAGTCGCACATACTACATGTGTATAATTAACATGTCTTCCATCTCACGGCTTCGGTGATGACTTGTAGCTTCTCCAACATCTCAACAGTGTCCGTGGAGATCAGGGTTCCTTCGGGCCCCATAATCGGGTCTATCTTGAGAACTCCATTACAATAAACATTGTTCACACCTACAACCATTGCATCCTTTTTAGAATTTTAGTTAGATAATAATCATTAGTCCAAATTACTCGCTTAATCTAAACAACCAGGCCGACTCTTTCACGAGTAGCCATATGCACGGTTACTACACACGAGCAGCCTACACGGTCCCCCTTCGTTAGGCCCACCCACGTGATTTCTCTCCTTATCTCTTTCAACTGTCTTCTTCCTCGGCATGAGCAAAGTCATAGATCTCCTGTAAAAACTACTAAGGCCAACTATACCATCCCGTCTCCTACATGCTTCCTCCCAACGAGCAGGCGCCGGTGACGTCGCCGCGATTGCCACGGAGCCGCAACCGAGAAGACATCGGCGAGGCTAGAGCGAGCCGGAGGCGAGCAATGCACTTCATGGTGGGGGTCGCGGGTTCAACAGCGGTGGACCTTAGAGGGATGGCCAGGGACGACGGAGGACCAGCAGAGGTTGATATTTCAGGAGGACGTTGCGGTGAGGCGGTCGCCCCGTGGGCAGCGGTGGCAGGCAGGTCCGACCGGTGATGACTGCGGGGGCGTACTGATTCCGGATACGGCGGCCACGGCTGCAGTGCTTCCATCTTCCTCGTCTCCGGTGGTGCTCGGAGTTGTTGTTCTTCTTACTCGTCCCCTCGTTCAGAAAAAGAAGCGTCTGCGGGCACTTGGTCGGAATCGACCGTGGCCACGGGTGCCCGCAAGCTAGCACTGCCCACAACCTGGCTAGCAACCCAAATGCAAGCAAAGCAAAGGAAGCAAAGTCTGCAATTATTTTCATTACCTATCTAAGCCAATACTTAATCAGCATGGTGAGGTCATATGTCCCCGGATACGTCGAGTAAACCTCACACCAATCGTGCTACATAATAAATTATGGGTCATGCTAGTAATTTAAAAGAGACAATTTTTATCTAAGCAGAACATAAAAAAATCTATGTAATAGTGGAGTAGGATAAATTTCAATTACAAAGGGGTGCTATTTTAAGTTTGAAATACAATCATTCCCATGTTTTAGATGAAACAAGATTCAAAATAGCATCCAGCAAATTTTTGCTGCCATGTGTGGAATAAAGACACATTGTGAAGCTGAAGTCTAGAATAGCGACTTATGTCATTGTTTTGTCTACAACTAATGCATAAGTTTGAAATAAAATGTATACCTGGTGCATGCTCCAAGATAGGTTTAATGGCATACTCGCTATATGATGTAGGATGAATGATGTCGTTGGGTGCAAGTACCACACTCGATGGCTGCAAGACATGAGAACTCAAATGCCAACTTTTTTGAGCCCGAGGAAAGGCTTCAACTGACTCAAAAGAAACAATTCTTCCATACAATAAAATAAATGACCAAGAAGACATACTTTAGTAGGACAGAAATAGAGAGATTCTTGATCTGCACCATCTCCATAGGGTGAGAGCTCCTGCCACCACCGTACCAGAGGGTGCTCCACTGGAAAGTGCACTGCAGCACCAAGCTCAACACCGTAAGTGCAAGCCCCGGCAACATGTTTTGCATGACAGATCTGATCCAAAATATAGTCATTACCCAAACCCAAAACGTCTACGTTCGACACAACCTCTTGACCTGGAAGTCCTACACATTTTTTTTGATAAAGGACTTTTATTACTTAAAATGTTAAGCATTACACCAGGCCTCTGCATCATAATAATGCACACAGCCGAAATCCAAACTGAAAATTAAAATAACGACAACTCTAAACAAATCCATCGGACGTAGAGTGTCGTCGCTATGGAGCCGCTATCCGGAGATCAAGCGGCCATCCATGTGGGTTAAAAATATCCCTCGCCACCTGCTCCAACCGTGCACACGCCTCCGTAAAAAGGTCTCGAAACTCCCCCCGCTGTAATGTGGACCACGAACGGAGAATACCTGTGCATCTGAATAGAACCTACATGCGAGAGAAAAATTTGTCATTGAAAATCTTGTCATTTCTATATAGCCAGAGCGACCAAATAACGGCTAGCGCTCCTACCCTACTAATAGTCTTTAAACGTTTATCCACCCCATTCAACCAGTTACCGAATATATTCGCGACGGATGTGGGCGGGTAAAGGTTCGAAGCCATTTGGATAGCGGACCATATAGAACGCGCAAATGGACAATCAAAGAATAAGTGCTTTATTGTCTCATCATGAGTACAAGAAACACACTTAACACTCCCATACCAATTACGTTTGAGCAGATTATCCTTTATCAGTATGACCCCTTTACGAAGATACCATGCAAAAATCTTAATCTTTAGCGGTACCTTCATACGCCATCATTTTTAAAAATATCGACTGGCATGTCGGATGGGATCATAGCCTTATACATAGAATCCACCGAGAATAGACCATTCTTAGTGAGCTTCCAACGAAATTCATCAATGCCTGGTGTTAAGGTTACCGTAGTTAACCTATTGACCAGGGTCTGCCAAGAGGTAAGTCGTGACCCAATTAAGTCTCGTCTAAACGTAACATTAGGAGGTGATGTTTGCATGACCGTAGCCAATGTATCATCCTTATGTCTCGCTATAGTGTATAAAGCCGGATACTGTTCTCGGAGTGTGGTATTACCTAAACACTTGTCCTCCCAAAACCGTATCTGCGATCCATACTTAATCTTAAATACCCCATAGCGAAAAAATTGATTTTTATTCGCCATAAGTCCAGCCCAAAAGTGTGAGTCACCAGGTTTCCACATAACCCGTGAAACTGCTATCAAGCCAATGTATTTTCGCTTAAGGAGGGTTTGCCAAACGCCATCTTCGGTTAGTAATTTGAACAACCATTTGCCAAGTAGGCCTGAGTTCTTAACTTGTAAGTGATGGATACCCAGCCCCCCGATCTTTAAGTCGACAAACTATATCCCATCTAGCCAGTCTATATTTCTTTTTCTCGCTGTCACCTTGCCAAAAAAATCTTGATCGGAAATAATCCAATCTTTTCAAGACTCTTTTAGGTAACTGAAAGAATGATATCATATACAGTACCATATTTGATAGTACTGAGTTAATGAGTACCAGTCTTCCACCAAGTGACAACAATTTTCCCTTCCAACTAGCCAGCCTTTTCTGTGAATGTTCTTCGACTTGGCACCATTCTGCATTAGTCAACCTCCTATAGTGTATTGGTATACCCAAATACCTAATAGGGAATTGACCTTGCTCACATCCGAAAATCTCGGCGTACTGTGCAATAGCATCCTGGGCCTCGCCAAAGCAGAACAATTCACTTTTACGGAAATTAATTTTTAATACGGATAATTGCTCGAACGCAGAAAGAATTAGTTTCATGTTCGTAGCCTTCTCCAAGTCATGTTCCATAAAAAGAATCGTATCGTCTGCATATTGAATAATAGACAATCCACCATCGACAAGATGTGAAATTAATCCCTCAATTTGGCCGTTTTCTTTGGCTCTATCAATCATGATCGCTAACATATCTGCCACAATATTGAATAATATGGGCGAAAGCGGATCACCTTGTCTTAAGACTTTTTTGGTTTGGAAGTATCTGCCAACATCGTCATTGACTTTGATAGCGACGCTTCCTCCAACCACAAAACTTCGAACTAGAGCACACCACTCCTCTGAAAATCCTTTCATTCTCAGAGTCTGTTGTAGAAACTCCCAGTTCACTTTATCATAGGCCTTTTCAAAGTCTATTTTAAAAATTACACCATTTAGTTTTTTCGAGTGCAGCTCATGTACAGTTTCGTGTAGAGTCACGACCCCGTCAAGGATATTCCTACCCTGCATAAAAGGAGTTTGCGTAGGTTTTACCACATGATCTGCCACCGAATTCAACCTAATGGTTGCAACTTTTGTAAAGATTTTGAAACTAACATTAAGAAGGCAGATTGGTTGATACTGTTGTATCCTTTATGTATCCAAAACATTAGGTAACAAAACGATTTCCCCAAAATTAAGACGATGTAGCTCTAGATGTCCAGTCTGTAAACATCCAAACATCTCGACGAGGTCATCCTTAATAACACGCAGGAGCACGCGGTTTTCTACTCGGCGACCGCGGACAATTTCCCTACGGTGCCGTTTGTCGGCTGCAGCGCGTGCCGGCTTGCTCTTGAGTGCTCGGTGCTTCTGCACGTGTCGTTGGTCGTCAGCAAGAGGACTTGCGTCCATACACATGAGCGGAGCAGGTCGTCGGTGACAAGACTGCATACGTGGTGGCGAGCGGAGCAGATCCTTGACGAGAGGACGCTGCTTCCGCGCCACCGAGCGGGGCAGGTCGCCTGCGTCGGAGCGAGGACGTTGAGTCGGCGTGACCTGCGTCGGCGAGAGGACGTTCTTGCGCTGGAGGAGCGCTTGGTGCTCCTGCACGTGTCGTTGATCGTCAGCGAGAGGATGTTGCGTCCATAACCCATGAGTGGAGCAGGTGCATCCGCGGCCGCGAGCGGAGCAGATCGTTAGCGAGAGGACGCTGCTTCTGCGGCAGCGAGTGGGGCTGGTCGAACGGGCCGATGGCAGGTCGCCTGTGTCGGCGCGAGGACATTGAGCCTGCCTGATCTGCGTCAGTTCGAGGACGAGCTTGCGCTGGAGATGCGCTTGGTGCTCCTGCAAGCAGCGAGCGGAGCGATCGTTGGCGAGAGGATGCTGCTTCCGCGGCAGCGACTGGGGCAGGTCGAGCGCGCCGTTGGCAGGTCCCGTGCGTCGGCGCAAGGACTTTGAGCCCGGCGTGATCTACGCATCCTTCTTAATCACCAAGCTTGCATCCGTATTGGAGAGCTTATCAGGTCGATAAGGTCGTGGCGTAGTCGTTCTGTCTTAGGGTCAAGGTGTGCGTTGAGTTTTTTTCTACCAGGAGAGTTGCAATCAGATACGTTGTGTGTGTTGCACAACCCCTGCCGGCTGGCCGGTCCCGAGGGTGTGCGACGGCGGTGATGTAGACGAAGGCACAGATCAACACACGAACGGGAAAGAAAATGGACACAGTATGTGGGCAAAGTAATTCTTTATTTCTCTTCTCTGTCTAACAAGTCTACGTACAATGCCTCGTTATATAATGGGGGATGGGCTAGATGGATAAGCACCCACTTATCATGGAGAGGGCCAAGTAAACGTGGGACCACCCGTCACGTTACACGTTGGTTCCGTAACACTCCCCCTTGGGTTTTATCTGTATAGCCATGCCTCAAAACTCCGAAAAACCCAGTGGGAAAAATATGGAGAAAAAGCACATGGTATACTTTTGCTATGTTGCACGAATTGCCTCGTTAAAAACCTTATGTGAGAAACTTCATAAAAACTCACTAAAGGGAAAAAGAGTACAACTCACTTAACCATTAAGTCAAGTACTCAATCATCGGGATCGAGATTTTAGTGATGAGTTTGTGAAGATTCTCCCCCTGAACCTTACATCTCCCTAAGTCTCATCATACCGATTCCACGAACACATCTCTCGAAAGAAGATGCCGGCAATGATTTAGTGAACAAATCAGGAAGATTTTCACACGACTTAGTATGTAAGATCCTTACTTCATTCAACTTCTGCAACTCATGTGCGTAGAAGAACTTGGGGTTGGATATGCTTCGTGAGATTGCTATTCACATAACCCGTCTGGACTTATGCAACACAAGTGGCATTATCTTCATAGATAATAGTGGGGGTTTGGACGATGTTCAGCCCACATGACAGCTGGATGTGGCCGATCACCTGTCGAAGCCATACACACTCATGTGCGTAGAAGAACTTGGGGTTGATATGCTTCGTGAGATTGCTCTTCACATAACCCGTCTGGACTTGTGCAACACAAGCGGCATTATCTTCATAGATAATAGTGGGGGTTTGGACGATGTCCAGCCCACATGATAGCTGGATGTGGCCGATCACCCGTCGAAGCCATACACACTCACGTGATGCTTCATATAGTGCAATGATTTCCGAGTGGTTCGTCGAAGTTGACACTAGGCTTTTCTTAGACGATTTCCAGGAAATAGCGGTTCCACCACAAAGGAAAACATATCCAATCTGAGACTTGGATATGTGCGGGTCCGACAGGTACCCAGCATCAGCATAGCCTACAACCGTGAGGTCTTGATTCCTTCGGTCAAACAAGCCAAGATCTTTGGTCCCTAGCAGGTATCGGAACATGTCCTTAACGCCTTTCCAATGTCTCTTGGTAGGCTCAGAACTGTACCTAGCAAGCAAATTGACAGCGAACGCAGTGTCCGACCGTGTGCAATTCGCGAGGTACATGAGTGCGCCAACTGCACTCAAGTAGGGGAATTCTGGTCCTAGAATTTCCTCCCCCTCTTCCTTAGGCCTGAGCGGGTCCTTATCCTGGTGTAAAGATCTCCCAATCATCGGGGTCTTAGAAGGATATGCCTTATCAAATCCAAATCTTTCCAGCACCTTCTGGGTGTAGGCAGACTCGTGCACTAAGATCCCAGCAGGGGAATATTCGAGTTGCAAACTGTTGGAGGGATGGTAACCCGGTAGGCTCATGCCTAGGTGAAACTCGGCCCGAAGGAAATCGCACAAGACCCGGCCCAAGGTGGAGGAGTTTCTAGGAGGCCCAAAAGGGATCGTAGGTCTTGTAACTCGTATCTTGGGGGTCACGATTAGGAAACCTAGGGTTGTGTGTGGATTCCGGGTAGGATTCCGGATGTGCCTTGTATAGGACGCCAGGGAGCCGGGTAATATATAAACCGGCTCCTGGGACAGAGAGACCAGAAGAGTTTTAATCGGATATTTGAGTATTCTTGTAGTACGAGATCTGATAATTGTAACCCTAGATCGGAGACTCGGCGACATTGCAGCCCGAGCTACCGGATCACCTGATAACATGATTTCCCCCGAGCTAAACCCTCTCCCAAACACCAGAGTCGATTTGCCCCAAAGTAAGTTACCCCTGGTAACGTCTGCCGTGATTATCGCACGACAGTTGGCGCCCACCGTGGGGCCTACGTCCAAGGGTGTTTACGTCACGGGAGAAGCTCGGGAAAGCATGAAGGACCTCGTCGTCGGCGAGATCATCACCAACCCCGAAGAAGAGAAGATCGTGGACGACTTTGGTTGGGGGTCAGAGTCAGATCTGCTAGAAACCGGATCTGTCATCACGATCGGCCGGATCAACGTCTTCGTCGGTATCGTACGTGCATCTGGTTTTGTTTCTGACTGTAATGAGTGTGATTCCGTGTCAGGGGATCATACTCGTGTTCAATCGGACGGAGAAGAATCGGTCGAGACGGTAGATCCGGAGAATGAGCCCACCACGAAGGGGGAACAACCGGAGGAGCCGGTATGGACCACGCGTGGCCGGGTTATGGGAGAAGATGATACCGAGTCTATTTTGCACTTGCTTGAGGATCGGTACGAAGAAGATAGTGACGAAGAAGAAGAATACGAATCATCGCCAGGCATCGCGCGCCGAGTCGCGGTCTACACAGCCCCCGCAACCAATCTTAATCAGGATGATGTGTCGGCGGCCGCGGCTGGAGCGGCGCGAGCGCTAGCCCAACAACAGTCACCGGCTAATGGAAACCCGGTCATAGCCCGGGTCGATGGAGAGCCGGCCTCCGTCACCAGCCATACAGGAGAAAGTGAACGGGACAGAAATATGTTTGGATTCACAGCAAATAGAACGCCAGGAGCAGGAGCCTCGCACCCGCCAAATCCGGCTCTGTTAAACAACAACCTAATCTTAGATCCCACAGTGTTAGCGACGGTAATAACCCCAGGAAATGCGGCGGCGCGCGCCCGAGATCTGGATGTGGCTCGCCGTGCATTGGAGCAACAAAGAAGAGATGTGGAAGCTGAGAAGCAAGGGATAGCCGCACGCCAGCGTGAATCGGAAGAACTGGAGAATCGTATTCAAGTTCAGTCGACTAGGATTTATAATCAGAGGCACCAGACGAGATTACCGGCAGCAGGTGGAAACTTACAGCCGGCTGCATTGTTCATTACCCCTCAGGATCAACCAACCCTGGTCGTAAATCAAGGAACCGAGTATCAAGCGGCAACCTTGGGAGGACAGCCGGTAAACGTACAGGCCGGGTTACCCACGCTGCAAACTGGGATCGCCCCCGGTAATGCTGTACCACCACCACCACGATTTCATACCCCACCAGGTCACTTCAACAACCACATGGATAATGTGTATGTCGCGACCCTAGCGCTCGACTGTATCCCTTTGGGAGAGACGCCTCGAGAAATCGAAACTCGACAGGCCATAGAGATGCTGCGCACCGCAGTGGCTCAGCAGGCAAATTACCCGGATCATATAAGTGGTTTGCACGGGACGCCGTACGTCAGCCGGCAACCCGGAAACACGAGGAATATTCAGTCAAGCTCGGCACGGTGGAGGGCAGAGCAGCAGCAAATGCCGCCTCCTCCTCGTAGGCCAGCAGCTCTCGCAGTCTCGGCAGCAGAGGCGATAGTCGACAGTTCCCGTGCAAGGCGTATGGCCGGGTCAGCAGTACAAGGGGCAGTAGGTGCCGCACCCCCAGCCGCGCCAGCCGAGTCTCATGTATCGCGTGCAAGGCCGGTATTGACCAACCTAGCCGGCCCTAAGTGTTTGGCGGACGCCATCAGAGCAGAACCATACCCGGATAAATTCAAAGAACCGGGTAAAGTCGTGAACTATGAGCCAACTATGGATCCAGAGACCTGGCTGAGCAGTTATGAGATGGCAATGTCTATCCGCAATGCATCATAAAGGCTTCAAGACAAGTTCATGTATCTCATGATGTCTGAGGGAGCAGCAAAGTTGTGGTTCAACAACCTACCAGACAGATCCATTAATTCATGGAATCAATTGAAAACAGCTTTCATTAAGCACTTTCATGGAACATGCCGGAAGTTATTCACGATTGATGATTTGGAAAGATGTGTCCAGAGAAAGGGAGAGTCGGCGCGCAGCTAGGTGCGTCGGGTTATGGAAATTCTCCACTCTTCCACTGATATTCAGCCAAAAGATGTGTTACAGGCCATGGCAAAAACGTGCAAATACATACCCCTGGTGCAAAAACTAACGCGCATGAAATCTAGTCGGCATGCCTCGGAAATCACGATGGGGGAATTGATGGACGCATGCAACAAGAACGCCGCCACTGACACCACAGAAGAGGAGGTTGAGGACAAAAAAGCGAAGGCCAACGCCAACAATAATGAAAGACCCGGTAGCGGGGCTGCACCGGGTAATAACGGGGAGAGTTTGGTTTACCATTCGTTGACATTAGCATACATCTCCCAAAAAATAGACACTCCTCCATGGTATGAGATGGCCCCACTCCTCTCCCACCTCACCCACCCCCTCCTCCACCCATGGCGATGGTGACCGGAGCTAGTAGGTATGGAGGCCCTCCTTCACTGGGATTTCTCCCCGGGACTGGCCGTGGAATCACAGGTTCGTCGTAGGTTTGGTTCACCCGTCACCTTCTCGCCTTCCTCTGGTCTTAAGGAGTTCTTTCTGGTGGTCTCCTTTTCTTCGGCATCTTTCAAACTCGCGGAAGAATCAGTGGGCTTGGCACTTCAATCATGTATTGGAGGTTTTTACAAAGATTTCAAGGTTTATCAACTTTCTGATGCACGTTTCCGGTTTTCGGTGGCGTCCAATAAAGTTGGACATTTTATTTATCATCTCCGAGATCGTATTTGGCCGGACTTCGTTTGCCATTTCACTCTCTTTAGGGGTTTTGACCCTAACCTTACTGGTTTTATTCACAAAGTTCATGACTCGTGGGCTTCTAATGTTGAACTTACGGAGATATCTCAACGCTCACCACTTCGTGTCAAGCATAAGCTTCACGTTCTAGAGGCCAGTGCTCGTAATGACCACTCTGCTACTACTGAGCTGGCCAAATTTGGTTTTTTTCGTCAGGCTGAGGCACCTCATCGATCTGCACCTATTGTACAGCCTAGACATTCATCTTCTTCCCGTGCATTGGTGGTTGATCAGCCTCCGCCGGAGCCCTCGCCGGCGTTACCCGGAGACAACACTTTTATTTCTTTTGGTAAGATCATTGCCCCGGTTATTACGGGTGAACATTCTGGGCAAGGACATGTTTTCTATTCTCCATTATTTCGCCAGGCGATTGATTCGGACTTGCCATCCACCACCCTCGAGAATATTGAAGATCTTAGGATGGTTGGATATTCCGGGCAAGAGATTAAAGAGGCTCTCTCAATTCCTTTTATCCCGCCTCAATCTCTGGTATTTGAAATATTGGGCCGTTGCTCCCGTTGTGGGCTCAAAGATCATCTTCGGCCCGAATGCCTTGGTAGCTGCACACATTGTTAGATTATTGGATTTAAGTGTGTTGACTGCGATTCCTCGGAGCCTTTTTCGTGTCCTGCCGTTATTAGGCCGTCTTGCGCACCGAGCCCACCAGATGAAGCTAGCCCATTGGCTCCTCTCCGAGATATCTCTGACTCTGGGCCTCTTCCATGCTGCTTCCGATGCCTGGAATTAGGGCATATTAGGAAGGATTGTAAAAATGATATTAAATGTCTTGATTGCTTTGGGTGGGGACACCTTGCAAGAGAGTGCCCTATTAAGGTGTATTGCAGATTCTGTCACGCTGCAGATCATTTTATTCCGGATTGTCCGAAGATTATTTGTCGGCGTTGCAATATGCAGGGCCATCAATCTACAGCTTGCCGTCAACGGTTTTTATGGGTACCCAAAGGAAGTACATCTCCTAATTTGGCATCTGGGGCGGTGGACGTTTCACATTCAGGGCCCACTCCTGCTTTGACCCCCCAAGACCAAGCTGGAGAACTGGAACGACTAGCTACTCTGCTTCCTCTCGGCACCTCCGCTCCCTTCCAAGCACAGAGCGCATGTCGCACCCGGACTTCTAGAGGATACTCGCAGTTCCGTTGAACAGTAGTGGATTGGATTACGGGGCTTACCGGCACCCGCATCTCTTACGAGTAGGCCAACACACGTATGTGTGACAACCAACCCCTATCTGTTCATCGTCTACGTAAACCATCCCATAGAAATCAGGATACTACCATTGACGTACTTCATACCATACACACATGGTACGTCAACGGCGTTTAACAGAATGATAGCACAACATATCTCTAAGACACAAAAGATGGAAATAAGTTGCAAATAGCTCTCACTAGAGCAGAGATAGCAAATACAATCATCCAGAGGACACATGTCCCAACATAACATCATTACATCACAGCGGAAGCATTCAAAAGGTCTGAGTACAGACAAAACCAAATAGGCCTAAGAGGACGGCAATGAAAGGAAAACGGAGCCCATCCACGACGTCTCGGATCCTGCCCGGGTCCGCTATCTACTCGTCAGCAGCCTTGTCATACTCCACGTAGTAGCCACCATGGGGATCCTCGGAAACGTAGTCTGCGGAAACCACAGCCCCAAAGGGGTCAGTACATAAACGTACTGGCAAGCAAGACTCACAGTTCACCAAAGTGTAACCCGTCAACACCAAGCACAGAGGCTTTGGGTTCAACGGAAGAAAGGGTGATATAAAAGGTGCGGCAGCGGGCTGCACTAACCAACTACAGAAACATACTACAACTTCCGGCTATCAGAAAGGAGATAAGATAGCGTATCGTAACCAACTACCAGCTAACTCCAAACAAACCCATCCTGGATCTCGCCCCTTATCCAAAGAAGCAATCTGAGGATAACTCACACGGTTGGATTAATGATGGTTCAGGTTATTGTGTCAATAAACCTATTACTAGTCAAGTTATTATTAGTTAGGTGTAAGTTGTTCTGAGTACTTGTTAGCCAGTACTTTCACCAAGTCGTCACATAACCGCGGACAACACGGCTTCTCGAGAAGATTCATCCCTGCAGGGTGTGCTCCAGTACCCGTACACACTCGAGCCACCAACTAAAACTCAGGTGGACTCAACACGACTCGAACCATCTCTACAACCTGTCCTAGGAGCCACGGAGCTATAAGGTCCCGGCCAGTCCGACCTAACCTAAGCGCAAGGGTGAAAACCACACCCCCCGGCACCACAGGCCTCGCCCTATATGCGTCATCATCATCATAATCATCACCAACAGTAACCATGGGAGCGACCCATTCATGCTTATGCGCAAATGGAACACCCGAACTAAGTGTGGCTCTTCGGACAAACTGCGGATCAGGTCAAAGTCGAGGGGGGGTTCCATACCACCACCCGGATGCGGTGAGCACGCTCATCATGGATCAGTAGACAAGACCCTTTTCCTAATTAGGGTCGACACTAGCAGGCCTCAAAACCACGCCGGGCCTCCTGCCGGTGCCTTATCATCAAATTATTATTACCCATAACATTAACAGGTTGATTGTTTAACATCGAGCCCCAGAACATAATAACATATGATAACAGAAAGTAACGGACAACAGACTCGAGCAAAAACAACCCTAAGCATGCTAGTAAGACACGGGCAACAAGCAACGGGGTTATAGGTGTGGAGGTGAGGCAATATCAGGGTTTAAGGATACATGTGATAGGTTCGGAACACAAGCAACGATACATAGGGCTAGTAGAATAGACAACGGAAAGTATCGGTATCCAATGTTGAAAGGAACACGATGGTTCATGTGAGTGAATACTTTCCTGCAAGCTCAGCAGCCTGGTACTGAGGTAAGTCCTCAGAAGGGGTGTCGTAAAGATCGTCTGTCTCAACGTCGTCGTCTATTCGAGAAGAAGCAAACAAACAACGCAGAGAGATAAACAATCAATAACATGGCATAATGCACAATCATGGGATGATGCATGACAATTTAACTGATGCATCAAAATAAACTAGCTGACATGGTCACATAACACGATTAAATGGACCCAAATGCAATTTGGATTGCATATGGAAAGCCCATGAATTAAGGTTGAAATAATTGTTTTAAAACTAATCGACAGGTGAAAGTGGATTAGTATGATGCATGCATGAGGAAAACAGAAAAATAACAACAATAGAATCAATTGGAAATAAGGTTTACCAATTTTGGAAATTTATTTATTAAGTTATGGAATTTTGGTTCCTTAAAGGTATTACACAAGCATTTGTTGTTTTCACCAATTTTAATAGTTCAAAACAGATAACAAAGTTTATATTTGAAAAGAACACCAAATTTTAGTTGGATTACATGTTTCAATTATTGAAAAAGGAATTACAATGATTTAATTATGAATTAAACAAGTTTAGACAAGATTTAAATGAATTTAAAACAAGTATGAATATTATTTGAATTTTATTTGTTCAAAACATTAAACCAAATTCATTTGAGAAGTTTATGTTTTTCTGGTTTGAGAACATATTTTATATGTTCAAAAATAATTTAATTTGAGCAAGTTATGAATTTAGCAATTTTTAATGAATTAAACAAGGTTTAAATTATTTAAGCAATTTTAATTATTCAAATCATGAAACAAAATTTATATTTGGTTAGGTGGTTTAATTTAGCATGGAAAACATATTTTATTTGTGACATTATGATTAATATTGAATTAGTTATGGAATTAAGCAAATGTGAAAGGAATAGTTTGAATTTGAAATTTGAAAACATTTGAAAGGCTCAAAACAGAAAACAAATGACTTAATTAGATAGAGAATTGAATTTGGTTCAGAAATCATATTTTATTTATATTATTTGGAGTTGGGATTCAAAAGTTATTTGAGTTTTGTTTTTAGGGACTAAACTGTAAAAAGACTGGACTGGAAATTAAAAGAGAAAAGGCAGAAAAATTTAACTGCACCACGCAGTGACCTACACAGGCCACTGCCAGTGGGGCCAGCGCCACCGTGGCGCCTAGGTGGCTTGGCTGGGGGTCGACGTGGCCCCCAGGGCCACTGACGCACGGGGCCCAGCGCGGGTGCGGGCAAGGGAAAAAAGGGGAGGCAAATTTGCCTCCCGCGGGGTTCGATCCCGCGACCCTGGGCGAGCGAGCGTGGGGTGTTGCCAGTGCGGCTCTGTTCAGTTTGGTGATAGGTAAGGACTACGTCGAAGCATAAGGTGCAGTTCCGCGGGGGTACTGAACTTAACTGAATTTGGGTGCAGGTTCAGGTGCGGGAGGAAAAGGCGTCGGCGGTTCGCTGCTCGCTGCGCGCGGGTGGTGGCCGTGCGAGTGCTTGCGGGCTGCCGTGCGTGCGGTGCTGCGTGCGCTCGGTGTGCGTGGGGCCGTGCGAGGCAGAGAGGGGAGGGAACGAGGAGACGAGGGCTCACCGCGGGGGAGCGGAAGGAGGGGTCGGTGGTGGCGACGGTGGCGGAAAATGGAGATGGCGGCGGCGATCCCCTCGCTCCCGGGGGAAACCGAGGGTACGGCGAGGTAGAGGGAAGCCTGGCGGTTCTGTTCCCGGCCCTAACACGGCCGGGAGGGCACCGTGGCGGCGGCGATCCGGAGAGGAAGGCGGCGGTGGAGGAGGATTCCGGTGAGGTTACAGAGAGAAGAAATTCGGGGGGAGGAAGGAGAGGAAGACGACGGCGCGGTGGGAGAGGGGTGGAGGAAGAAGTTAGGGCACGGAGGGGCTCGGCCTCGAGCTAAAAGGAGGAGGAGGGAGAGGTCCTGGCCGTTGCCTGCCTGCACTGTCGACGTGGACACCATGGATGTTCAGCCGTACAGAAGGTTAGGGACGATGGGGGGTAGCAGGCCTTGGGGCAGTTGGGCTGGCCCAAATGGGCTGACTGCCCCTTCATCCCTCTCTTTTTGTTTTATTCTTTTCTGTTTTTTTTGCAGCTTTGGAAAAGGAGAGAAAACAGATGGTTTTAGGGGTTAGCAAATTTTTGGGATAAATTTTTATTGATTAAGTATTGTAATAGCAACAAGTGCACACTTTGGTTTTCCAAAAATATTTTAAATTAGTTGCTGTTGCAATTTGATTGAATTTTGAATGCATTTGAGATTAAATGAAATAATTGAAACTTAATCAATGTAAAGTGTTTAATTTCAAGTTTTAATGGAACAATTTATTTGTTTGTTTTGTAGTTTTTATTTGAAACATG
Source organism: Alopecurus myosuroides (assembly GCA_028641055.1). NCBI lineage: Eukaryota > Viridiplantae > Streptophyta > Magnoliopsida > Poales > Poaceae > Alopecurus > Alopecurus myosuroides. The sequence goes on from CM054059.1 coordinate 291,572,927, forward strand.
TAACATAACAAGTATGAACAATAATTTGAATTTTTGTTTGGAATTCATATAGAAAACAAATGGAAACAAATGAAATCAAATGCAAAACAAATGCAAACAAAAAGCAATGACTATGATGACATGATGCAAAACAATAATAAAACAAGAAACAATCATTCTAAAGGGAGCTTTTCATACTTGGGATGTTACAAAACACCCCCCCTTGAAGGAATCGCGCCCCGAGATTCCTACTGAGAAGAGAAAAGGTCCGGATACTTCTTGCGAAGATCCTCTTCGGTCTCCCACGTTGCCTCTTTATCGGAATGATGAGACCACTGCACTTTTAAGAACTTGGTGCTTTTGTTGCGAGTCTTACGCTCGGTCTCATCGAGAATTCGAACAGGGTGCTCCTCATAAGAGAGATCTTCTTGCAGTTCAATTGAATCATGATCAACTGCACGATCTGGATCTTTGAAGCACTTCATGAGCCGTGACACGTGAAACACATCGTGCACCTTGGATAGTTTTTCTGGAAGTTCAAGACGATAGGCATTTTCCGCACGCCTTGAGAGAATGTTGAAAGGACCAATGTATCTTGGTGCCAGCTTTCCTTTCACACCAAAACGATGAGTGCCTCTGAGGGGAATTACATGGAGATATGCTTTGTCACCAGGTGCGTAGATCATATCCCTGTGCTTGCTGTCATAGTAGCTTTTCTGACGAGACTGAGCAATCTTGAGATTGTCACGAATGATGCGAACTTTCTCTTCGGCTTCCTTAACAATGTCGGGGCCTAAGAGTGAACGTTCACCAGCTCCAGACCAATTGATTGGACTCCTGCATCTGTGGCCATAGAGAGCCTCAAAGGGTGCCATGCCTAGGCTTGCCTGGAAGCTGTTGTTGTAGGAGAATTCAGCATATGGAAGACATTCCTCCCATTTCATGCCAAAGGAGATACCACATGCTCTGAGCATATCCTCGAGAATCTGATTGACTCTTTCGACTTGCCCTTGAGACTGAGGATGATAAGCTGTGCTGAACAGAAGTTTGGTGCCCAATGCTTCTTGAAAACTCTTCCAGAAATGAGAAGTGAATATACTTCCACGGTCTGAGCTTATTTCCAATGGAACACCATGAAGAGGAACAATCTTTGTTGTGTAGAGCTCTACTAACTGGCTAGCTGAGATTGTTTCTTTGACAGCAAAGAAGTGAGCTACTTTAGTGAGACGATCAATGACAACGAAGATTGCATCGTTGCCCCTCTTGGACTTTGGAAAACCAGTGACGAAGTCCATTTCAATCATGTCCCACTTCCACTCAGGGATTTTTAGAGGTTGGAGGAGACCGGCTGTTTTCTGATGAACTGCCTTAACACGTTGACAAACGTCGCATTCAGAAACGTATTGAGCAATTTCGCGTTTCATGCCAGACCACCAATACAGTGTCTTGAGATCCTGGTACATCTTAGTACTTCCAGGGTGTATGGAAAGAGGAGTTTCATGAGCCTCCTTGAGAATTACATCTTTGAGACTTTGAATTTGAGGAACTGCAATGCGTCCTTCGAAGAACACAGTTCCCTTGTCATCAATTGAGAAGCACTCATACTTCACATTGCCTGCTTTGATGTTATCTGCGATCTTCTTGATCTCAGCATCACGAAGTTGTTCAGAACGAATCTTGTCCTCGAGAGTTGGACTGGCTGTCAAGTTCGCAAGATAACCTTGAGGAACAAGACCAAGGTTCAGCTTCTGGAATTTTTCATGAAGAGGAGGTTGGCTTTCCATGATCATGAGATTATTGCAATACGACTTGCGACTGAGAGCATCGGCCAAGACATTAGCCTTTACTGGAGTGTAAGAAATGGTAAGATCGAAGTCTTTGATCTTTTCAATCCATCTCCTTTGCCTGAGGTTTAGATCTGGCTGAGTGAAGATGTATTTCAGACTCTTATGATCGGAAAAGATTTCAGTGCGATTACCCAACAAGTATTGTCTCCATTTCTTGAGGGCAAACACAACTGCTGCAAGTTCTAGATCATGTGTGGGATAATTGAGCTCATGTGCATTCAACTGACGTGAAGCGTAAGCCACAACTTGACGTTCTTGCATAAGAACTGCACCTAGACCTTGGAGAGAAGCGTCACAGAATATCTGGAAAGGTTTGGTAGTATCTGGGCCAACCAGAACTGGTGTAGAAGTGAGTTTAGTCTTCAGGAGATTGAAACTTTCATCACATTGTGGAGACCAAACGAACTTCTTGTCCTTCTTTGTGAGATCAGTGAGAGGTTTGGCAATCTTGGAGAAGTTCTGGACGAAACGACGGCAATAGCTAGCCAAACCAAGAAAACTTCTGACTTGCTTCACCGTCTTAGGAGGTTTCCAATCAACAATTGCCTTAACCTTTTCTGGATCAATGGCTATGCCCTTGGCAGAGATGACATGACCAAGGTAAGCAACTTCTGGAATCCAGAACTCACATTTGGAGAACTTGGCATACAAACAATGCTCGCGAAGCTTCATGAGAGTGAGACGAAGATGTTCTCCATGCTCTTCCTCGGATTTTGAGTAGACAAGAATGTCATCGAGATATACCACAACGAACTTGTCGAGGTATTCATGGAAGACAGAATTCATGAGTCGAGAGAAGGTCGCCGGTGCATTGGTGAGACCAAAGGACATGATGGTGTATTCATATAGACCGTAGCGAGTGGTGAAAGCTGTTTTTGGAATATCTTCCTTTCTGATCTTTATTTGATGGTAACCCATTCTCAAGTCCAGCTTAGAGAATATTGAGGCTCCAGCAAGTTGATCAAAAAGATCATCGATACGAGGAATTGGATATTTGTTTTTGATGGTTTTCTCGTTAAGAGGACGATAGTCAACAACGAGTCTCTTTGTTTGATCCTTCTTTGCAACGAACAGAGTTGGGCAACCCCAAGCCGAGGAACTAGGTTGAATGTAACCTTTCTCCATGTACATATCGATTTGCTCCTTCAACAACTTCAGTTCAGGAGGAGCTATCTTGTATGGATGCTTAGAGATTGGAGCAGTACCTGGTTCAAGTTCGATCACGAACTCAACTGCTCTGTCAGGCGGCATTCCTGGCAATTCTTCTGGAAAGACATCGGGGAAGTCACAAACCACCGGAATAGTTTCAATAGATGGTAGAGGATTTGCATTGAGAGTGTAGAGTTGAACAACTGGATTTTCAGCATGGAAGTAGACTATCTGGCCAGAAGGGTGTGTGATTTTGACAGACTTAGCAGGACAATCAATGACTGCTTTGTTGGCTACCAGCCAATCCATCCCAAGAATGACATCAATATCTGAAGAGTGGAGAGCTATCAGAGATGCCTGGAATGGAAGGTTTCCAATTGTGATCTCGATGTTCTGGCTAACTTTATTTCTTTGCCAGCTAGATCCCGGTGATTTCACTAGGAAAGGGATAGACAACTGTTCGAAGTTGATTCCACTGTTGTTTGCAAAGCATTGAGAGATGAAAGAGTGTGAAGCACCAGAATCGAACAAGACTTTAGCACGAAACGAGTTCACAAGAAGTGTGCCCATTACAACCTCTGGAGATTCTTCTGCTCCGTGGGCCTTGACATGGTTCACCTTAACGGTTCTCACACCAAGGTCGTTGCTGTTGTAGCAACCCAACGGAGGACCACGTATTCTTGTCGGGGTCGACCTGTGGCGAGGTGGAGGTGGAAAGAGGTGCATTTGCGGACACTTATCGAAATAGTGGCCCGGCTGTCCACACTTGTAGAATGTAACAACAGAACGAGGAGTTGTTGGACCTGGCTGAGATGGAGCACCTCCTGAAGATACCACTGGGGTGGGAGGGCGGGCAAGAAATTCTGGCGGGCTTGGCAAGCAGATGGGCGGTGTTGGAGTGGTATATGGAATCCAAACTCTTCGTTTTTGTGGAGGCATGATAGCTTTTGAGAGATTAGCATGTTCACGAGAGTGCTTACGAGATTCCTCAACCAACTTGCGCCCATGCTCTTCATTTAGAGCGATGTTGATGAGGTCCTCAAAATTCTTGGCCTTGACGTTGGTGAGAGCATACTTGAGTTCCGGGTTGATACCCCTGCAGAACTTTGCCATCTTTCTCGCTTCCGTGGAGATTTCATCTCCGGCGTAGCGAGCCAGACGATTGAACTCTCTTTGGTATTCGAGGACTTCCAAATTGCCTTGTGTGAAAGAATAGAATTCCTCACGCATTCTCTCCATGAGCCCATCGGGAATGTGATGGCGCACGAAGGCTTGTGTCGTGGGATAATCACGGCAGATGTTACCAGGGGTAACTGATCTTGGGGCAAGTCGACACAGGCGTTCGGGAGAGGGTTTAGCTCAAGGGAAGACATGGTACAACTTGATCTGACAGCCGGCAATCGAAGTCGCCGGATCTCTATTCTCGATACAATAACTCGATTAGGGTTTACACTGGATACTCGATACCACACGATATTACTAGGGTTCTTAGATCTCTCTCCCTAAAGCTATACCTGAGGGTCGGTTTATAAAGCACCCGTACCCCCTAACTTATTCGGCAAGGCATATTCCGGATCCTACATGAACACGGCGCACTAACCATAACTTTCCTTTACAATGGCCCATAACCCGGGCTGTTAAGCCCACAAGTTTGGGCCTCCACAAGCTTCTTTATTCTTAGCCGAATCCTGCACGCCATCCTTCGGGCCGGGTTATTTCCTCAGAGCTTGGCATACCGGGTTAGCATCCCCCCGTCAGTAGTCCCCAGAATAGCCTGGGCTTCATGGATCTCCTTGAAGCGCTTGCTATTCCCTGCAAAGATATAGATCATACGGGCGTATGAAGACCGGGTTAAGATGTTTTGATATTCGGCTAGGCCTCACTCCATGGTGGCCATGTGATAACCCGGATTTGGCCTCCAGATATTTAGGTTCAAATTCCCAGGTCCAGACTACCACAAAAATGCCAAGATCTCATGCTCGATAATCAGTCCCGTCATTGCCGGGCTAATCCTTTCCTTCTTCTGTCCCAATGCCTCGCTCAATACTCAACGCATATCCCGCAAGATCTTCGCTGATAACCTTTACCCCGCGGTTTCCGGCTACTGGCCGTTAGGATAGGCTCACCCTTGCCTTATAAATAGTACTTAATGGGCAACCCTAAGCCTCTCACCACGCCACAACTTCCCCTCTTCTTCCTTGCTCCCAACACCCTCGCGACACCATCGTGAGGAGCTCGCACAGGTCACCAACGCAAGCTCACCAGCGACCGCGCCCGCCCTTGAGTCGCCTTACGCCACCGTCAAGTGTCATCGTTGCTCCTCTGTTCCTCTCATTCGAGCCACGCCGCCCGTCGCCATCGTATCAGACTCCAATCTCCCCGGTAAGCTCCTCGCAACCAGTCAATCAATCCTCACAACTTTCAATTTACCCAAGATCGGATCTAGGTCAACCCGCAAGTCATTTGTCCGATTGCACCAAACTAGATCGACTCGAGGCTTGCCAACTCCTTTAATCATCTGCCCTATAATCACAAATGATCCTCCAACCCTCATTGATTACCAATTTTACTTAAAAATCATCCGCAAGCATTTCCATCTAGATCCGTTCCTCCTCAATTTTCCGCCTATTGCATTAACACCCGGAAAAACCCTCCTTTTCCAGCCATTTCATTTGCGATATAAATATGGGCAACCATCCGTCATCCCCGAATACCTTTCCCTATGTAAGTGACCAACAATTTCACAAGTGTGCTCAATACCCGGACAGTTCTCGACTTCGCACCTTCTTGATACTTTTATATTCGGATGCCTCAGTATTCCCGGGTCTTATTTCACACGCCTCTTCTCTTTATGTTTTGCAGGCTGGCCCCATGGCTCCCAAGCGACAAGGGAAACAGCCGGCTCCGACTAGGACCACCCAAACCATATCTGCCAACTGGGGGCGTTCCACAACCACCAAAGCCAAATTGGACGAGCTAGCCGAATTAGGAACCCTCCCTTCTCAAAAAGACATCCACTGGAGGGTCCCGGGTAATGAGACTCGTCCCACCCCCGAAGAAAACGAGGTAATCTGCTTCGTTGACCACGTGACCCGGGGATTTCGTCCTCCGGGTCATCCTTTCTTTAGGGAGGTCTTAGATCATTATGGACTCCGGGTGTTTGACATAGGGCCTAACTCCATGTTAAACATTACCCACTTCATTGTTCTATCTGAGTCGTACTTGTGCATGCCACCGAGTCTGACTCTTTTCATTGAGTTATTCCAGTGCAAGCCGTGCCGCGAAAGCGGCGACGGAGCACTTCTCACTTGCGGCGGGGTATCTATCCAACGCCGTAAGAATTCTCTGATGCCAACCCTCAACCTGCACTCCCACGTTAAACATTGGCAGCTATCCTTCTTTTACTGCCAAGATACCTCCCCCGACAGCGAAAAGAAGCTGCCGGGTTACTCAGAGGCCCCCCTCAAGCTCTCCGAGTCTTTCAATGCCTTCGCATCAGACTCAGACAGGGAGGCAATCCTTCCTTCGCTAGCCAAGATAGCCATTCTCTCAGCCCAGGGCCTCCTAGGGCTCAATTTAATAAAAACTTGGGTCGATTTCCGAATCCAACCTAATTCCGTTCGCGCCAAATTGATGTGCGAGTACTCGGGGCACACCACAGACGCGCTCCGCTACTCCACCAAGAGCTTTGCGACCGGTGATACTATAAAGACTATCAAGGGCTTCTTGGCGGAGAAGCTGGAGGCGATAAAGGGTATCGCCGGGTTATCTCCGTTTACCCGGGAAAATCCAGCTCCAGCGGTAATACCCGGCGCTCATAGCTTGTTTCCGCATTTCAACTCGATACTGCTTCTAAGCCTTTAATCTTATATTTTTACCTCAGGCTGATGACCCTTTCTGGAGAGTTGAACCACTCCCCCCCTCCAGAGACCCGGAAGAGGAGGACGAAGCGACTGACGATAGTGAAGGTATTCACTCAGGATCTGCATATTTTTACTTGCATTACTTTCCTCTCGTCTGTCTTTTTTCCAATGAATGCACACCCGGTTCGCAGGGCTAGAAGACGAGGGTGGAAACAATGAAGACGACCCGGAGAGAACCGAGTCTGACCCAGAGGCAACAGTCGGGGCCAAGAGGAAAGGCAGGGGGACAGTGTCCAAGGTTCCTTTTTCCTCATTATCCTCTGAACCTTACTCCTTTGACGTCATGCGACGACTTAACCATCAATTATCAAATTCATCATGCTTGAAGGATTCCCTCCCAGCCAAGCGCAGGGTAACTCGGAGCTCCCCAGGTGAAGATCCACTTAACCCGGGCATTTCCGCCCCCTCGGTCCCTCGTGGCAGTGCTCCTCCATCTCGCTCTTCCAACTCTCCTCAGCGCCACCCTTCTCCTAACCACCCACGTGCCGGGCAATTCCGGGTTCCATTAGTGGTTCCTGCGAATACCTCATCTACTTCAAGTGGCGAGCTCCCATCGGATTACACCGTAAATGCCGGGTAAGTTTTTGCCTTACTATTTCTTTTTTCCTCTAGCGAACTTTCATCCGAGCCACCGTCATCATTAATAACTGCCTTTTTTCATCTTTCTTTCAGTGCTCAGGTCACCGTCAGTGACCCGGAAAACACAGAAACGGATAACCTCCAGGTGGAGAAGCCGACTGACGACGCAGACGCCGCAATTAGTGGTGATGCGGCCACTAACCGGGAACAAGGCCCTCTGAACAATCCACTTTCCCAAACCGTCGGATCTCCTTCCTTATCGGAACCAGTAGACGAAGAGATAGAAATTCTAGATACAAAGATGAGCCCTCCCAACCCGGACACTCAGACTGTCCGGGTCTCCACTCCAAATGCAAGGGGAACCCCCCTACCAGATGATCAAGCTGCCGGCTCTTCTGGGACTCGCTCCGAGGAGTTAACTTTTGCCCAGATGCTAGAGACCCTGCGCGCCTTAAGGGCTAACGAGGAAAATATCTTGGGGTCTTTGATAACCAAACACGAGGTAAGTTTGATTAATGTTTCTTGTACCTTTGTCCAGTCCCCAAGTTCCGAGGGAGTTCATTCATGACTTGCTCGGTACTTTTATTATACCAATGACTGATAACTGTGCTCTTCTACCTGACCAATGCTTTCTTAACTTCCATGCAGTCTTACGTGACTCAATACGAGGAGAAACTTGCGGACGCCGCCAAGCTCGTTGAAAAGGAGATATCTTTACGCGAAGCAGCAGAGGCTGAAGCCAGGAGGAACAGGCAATTAATGAAGAAGTACCGAAGAAGGGCTCACCAAGCCGAAGATGACCTGACAAGCCTTTCCGTCGAAATATCTGACACCTATCGTTCTTTGCTTGGTATGCTTCCTTCTCCGGTTTTATCCTTTTGACAAACAGCAAAAGTTGTCCGACTTATATCTTCATTTTACTTCAGGCCCGGACGAAGCCATGCCGGACGAAGATGACATTGCCAAGCTGAAAACCATAAAGAGTGCTATCCGGCAGCTATGTGCCGGGACCAGATGGATCCTTGACGAGTTACGGTGTCCGGGTAGAGGATATGTTGACCTGAGGAGGCTGTTGGACGCCCTATCCACTGTTCCCGAGTGGATTCGGCACTGGAAGCGCTCATCTTGCCGGGTTGGAGTGACCCGGGGGCTTGCGCTTGCGAAAGCTTATCTCCCCAAGCTCGAGTTAGCGAAGCTTATGGGCGGCTTCCCAGAGTTCAAGCTTGACGGATCCAAGTTTTCAGTAAAGGATTTCCAGGCCGTGCAGCAGGAGGTCCGTTACCCGGCCAGCATAATTGCTGATGAACTGGATGTTAACATACTTGTTCCAGCATATGATTCTGTCGACAAAGCAATTAAGTCGGATCTTCCTGAGCCTTATGACATGCTGGCCCGGTGGAAGGAGGAAGCTGCTGCGATAAGGGCGGAGGCTGCCAAGAAACAAGCTGAAGCCGGCTCTGCTCCTGCTGCCTCAACATCAGTCGTTCCGCCCCCTGCAGGGGCTGGCGCCGCCGATCCGGGTGTTGCTGCTACCACCAATGATGGCAAGGGTAAGGCCAAGATGGGCGCCGAGTGATATATGGTTTCCGATGCCTCTTTTTAAGCGGCAGTCGGTCGACATACTTTTTGAAACAGTCATTTTTTAGGCGGTGCACCTGTGCACCTTTGATATTTTTTCACCAGTATTTTGTAATGCACACTAAGGCCTTGATATACTCGATGCCTGTTCCGACCTTTGTAAGTTTAAGCTCATCTGTTCTCGATATCTGGTTTTATTTATTGCTCCTTTTGTGAAAACTCAATTTCCGGGTCTCATGGGTATTGACAAGCGGATTTTGCTTCGAAGTCCCCAAGCCCCCAAGACTCGGATATTTGGATTTTTGCAACTATACAAGTAAGCCAGTTCTTTTCAAGATTTCAAGCTACCGGGCCCGGATTGCCGAGCCTAGGACACTTGATCTTGAAAAGGCAACAAAATGCTTATTGCTATTTTCACAAAGATCCATGAGTTGTTTCACATCGGTTTTGAAGTTATGCTTAATAGTCATTGAGTTTCCAGCTATTCAGCCTTGTACTCTGCATAACTTGTGGTTTAGATGACCCTTTTGACTGTCTTGTACTGTAAGCCGGCTTTCGCGTGGATACCATGTTGTTACATCAATACGAAGACGTAGCCAGCCAATTCCCGTCGGGTTTCATGACTAACTGCCATCGTAAGCGAACAAATCATGCCACTTTAATGCGAGTCACATCGAGCTTAAGTAAGAGTAGCCAAGAAATTTGGACTTCTTTGTCCGGTTATAAGATTGTAGCCGTACTCGTTTGCGAGTAATCGGCCCTTATAACTCATAGGCATCATGGCCGGGTCTTTGAGTTTGTAACTGTGCTATTTAAGCAATCAGCCCCCAAGACCTAGATATACGCATCGTACTGAGAATACATAACCTGATAACAACCATCTCTTTTCTTGATAACCATCTCTTTACTTGATATGAAAAATTGATAACAACCATCTCTTTTCTTGATAACCATCTCTTTACTTGATATGAAAAATGTAGGTCAGCAAGCCGCCTCATTAAAAACCCGTCCAGTCCCCAAAGGTGCCCTGGATAGGAAAAGAGTACGTCAGAAAACCTGCTGCCAATTACATCGTGCAATTCCACTTGCCAATATAGTCTTTACTAAGTATAATACGGACGCAGCTGAGCCACGTTCCATGGTCTATCTCTTTCTTGCATAGATGAAGTGGTGTGTGCGGTGTCATTGACTGTAGCCGACTCTTCCCTTGCATCTATCAAATAATATGATCCGTTATGTAGGCTCCGGCTTATGATAAATGGTCCTTCCCATGGTGGTGATAATTTGTGTTTTCCTTCGTTTGACTGTACCAGACGCAGAACCAAATCTCCTTCCTGGAATACCCGGGTCTTCACACGCCGGCTATGATACCTCCGTAGATCTTGCTGATATATGGCTGATCTTTCCAGGGCTTGTTCTCTTTGTTCTTCTAACATATCTACGGCGTCCTGCCGGGTTTTTTCGTTCTCTACTTCGACGTAAGCTGATACTCTGGGCGAATCGTGAATAATATCACTTGGTAACACTGCTTCCGCACCATAGACCATGAAGAAGGGTGTCATCTGAGTGGATCTGTTAGGTGTAGTGTTGATACCCCAAACCACAGACGGAAGTTCCTCAACCCATGCACCAGCGGCCCTGACACAGGGAACTCGCAATCGTGGTTTTAATCCGCGAAGCAATTCTTGGTTTGCCCTCTCCACTTGTCCATTGGCCTGGGGATGAGCCACCGATGCCACATCGAGCCGGATTCCATTGTTGCCGCAAAATTTCTCCATCTCACCAAAGGACATGTTGGTTCCATTGTCGGTAATTATGCTGTGGGGATACCCAAACCGGTAGATAATCCTTTTCAGGAACTTGACTGCTGTAGCTGCTTCGCAATTAGTAACTGGCATAACCTCAACCCACTTGGTAAACTTATCAATAGCCACCAAAAGATGTGTTTTCTTGCATGGTGACATATGGAAGGGGCCAACCATGTCCATACCCCAGACGGCAAACGGCCAAGTTAACGGGATAGTCCGCAACTCCATAGCCGGCACGTGGGTTTGGCGAGCGTACCTTTGACATCCGTCACACCTTGCTACCAATCGCTCCGCATCCGTTAGGGCCGTGAGCCAGAAAAACCCGTGTCGATAAGCTTTAGCCACAAGAGACCTTGTGGACGCATGATGCCCACAGTCGCCTTCATGGATTTCCTTGAGAATCTGTCTGCCTTCTTCCGGCGCCACGCAGCGCAAAAAGACTCCTGCTGCACTTCTTTTGTACAATTCCCCATTGATGATAGAGTATCCCTTTGCTCGCCTCAAAATTTGCCTTGCTAATACCTCCTGTTGTGGTAACTCACCTCGTGATAGGTAGGCCAAAAACGGTTCTGTCCACTCGGGAATAGTACGTACAGTGGCTACGAGCCCTGAATCCGAGTCTTGATTTGCCAATTCCTCCTCTGACTCGATTTTAACTGATGGTCGCCATAATTCGTCCAGGAAAACGTTAGGTGGAACCGGCTCTCTGCGCGAGTCTGGCGAGGGCGTCGGCTGCCTCGTTCTTTCTTCTGTCTATATGCTCCACCTCATACCCGGAAAAACATCCTGCTACCCTATCAACTTCCCTGCGGTATGCCGCCATAGTTGCGTCCTTTCTGTCCCACGTTCCCGACACCTGCTGTACCACAAGGTCCGAGTCTCCGAAGCACCGTATCCTCTTGATGCTCATCTCCTTGGCTACCTTTAAGCCATGCAATAGGGCCTCATACTCGGCAACGTTGTTGGAACAGTCGAAGTGAATTTGTAGCACGTAACTCAATTTGTCCCCTTTGGGTGATGTTAGCACCACCCCAGCTCCTGATCCCTCGTACTGCTTTGATCCGTCGAAGTGCATGACCCATGACTCGGAATTTGGAACCGTTGCAGTCATGCCTGTATGTGTCCAATCGTTAACGAAATCAACTAAAGCTTGAGACTTGATTGCTGACCTGGGTTCGTAGTTGATGTGATAATCCCCCATCTCTATCGCCCATTTGGCTATTCTTCCCGTCGCGTCCGAGTTTCTGATGATATCCGACATTGGTATTGAACTAACCACTGTTATCGGATGCTCTTGGAAATACGGCTTCAACTTCCGGCTAGCCATAAAGACCCCGAACACCAGCTTTTGCCAATGCGGATAGCGCTGCTTTGCTTCTGATAACACCTCACTGACGTAATAAACCGGCCTCTGAACCGGGTAACCTTTCCCGTCCTCTTTGCGTTCCACGACAACCACTGCGCTAACGGCTCGGGGGCCAGCTGCCACGTATAGCAACATAGGCTCTTTAGGACCCGGCGCCGCTAGTACTGGTGCTTCAGATAATTGCTTCTTTAGTGCTTCAAACGCTTCATCTGCCTCTTCGTCCCATACGAATTTATCCGATTTTCGCAAGAGCCGATACAAGGGTATTTCTTTTTCTCCGAGTCTAGATATGAACCGGCTCAAGGCTGCTACACAGCCCGTGAGCTTTTGAACATGCTTCAAGTTCTCCGGCTTTTTCAAACTCTGGATTGCCTTGATTTTCTCTGGATTTGCCTCAATTCCTCTCTCGGAAACTATGAAGCCGAGTAACTTCCCAGCCGGAACTCCGAACACGCACTTCGTTGGATTAAGCTTCATCTCGTACCTCCTCAGGTTTTTGAATGTCTCCTTTAGATCATCGATAAATGTCTCCGCCTTCCTGGTCTTGATGACCACGTCATCCACATAAGCATGGACGTTACGTCCGATTTGGTCCTCAAAGCACTTTTGAATACACCGTTGGTAAGTTGCGCCAGCGTTCTTCAACCCAAATGTCATAGTTTTATAACAAAAGGCCCCAAACGGGGTTATGAATGATGTTTTCTCCCAATCCTCCCTTTTGAGCTTAATCTGATGATACCCGGAATATGCATCCAGGAAGCATAACAGATCGCTTCCAGCTACTGCGTCTATAATCTGATCTATCCTTGGGAGCGCGAACGGATCCTTTGGGCAATGCTTGTTAAGACTAGTGAAGTCAATGCACATCCTCCACTCGTTGGTCTTTTTCATCACCAGAACCGGGTTAGCCAACCAATCCGGGTGAAATACTTCCATGATAAAGCCGGCTGCCAGTAGCCGAGCGATCTCTTCGCCTATAGCTTTCCTTCTTTCCTCATTCATTTTCCTCAAACCTTGTTTCACGGGCCTGGACTTGGGATCCACATGCAAACTGTGCTCAGCCAATTCTGTAGGGATACCCGGCATGTCGCTGGGTGTCCAGGCAAACACATCTGCATTCGAGCGAATGAACTCCACGAGCGCTCCCTCCTGCTCTTTTCCCAGGTTAGACCCTATGGTAAACTGCTTAGTAGAATCCCCTTCGACAAAATCTATCTTTTTGGTGTCTTGCGCTGCCTTGAATTTTGCTCTCTCATCCTCAGTATTCGGCTTTTTCAAGGCTGTTCTATCGTCCGGGTTTACTTGAGACCGGTAATATTCGAGCTCTTCCTTCCTGCATGCCTGCTCGGCCATAACTGAATCTCCTTCGTCGCACTCGGCCGCTATATCCCGGTTCCCATGTATAGTGATGGTCCGTTTAGGACCCGGGATTTTCAGCTGCAAATACACGTAGCACGGCCTAGCCATGAATTGGGCGTAAGCCGGCCTCCCCAACAGCGCGTGGTAAGGACTGCGCAACTTGACCACCTCGAACGTGAGCCACTCCACTCGATAATTATCCGTCGATTCCCCAAAAGCGACTTCCAAGGTGATCCTTCCCTCGGGGCTCGCCGAGTGACCCGGTACGATCCCGTGAAAGATTGTTGAACTTTTCTGCAGCTGGGACTCTTTGAGACTCATCCGTAAGAAGGTCTCCCAATAAAGGATGTTGATGCTACTTCCACCGTCCATCAGGACCTTCTTCAGCTCGTAACCATTAACCTGTGGAGCAACCACCAACGCCAAGACTCCTGGACGCTCCACCTTTTCCGGATGATCTCTTCTACTCCACGTTATCTCTTGTTCTGCCCATCTAAGATATCCCGGCGCGGCTGATGAAACCGAATTTGCCGCTTGCTTTGATGTCTCTTTGTTCCTGCTAGAAGTTCCTGTAGTATGCACATGATATTGTCCTTTTAAGTTAGTCGTTCGTACCGTGTCGACGAAGATATTGATCCGGCCGATCGTCAATATAAATCCGGACTCGAGGTGATCCGATTCTGGCCCCCAGCCGGGATCGTCCACCAACTTTTCTTCTTCGTGGTCGATGTAGATTTCGCCAATGACAAGATCCTCCATGCCCTTCCGAGCTTCTCCCGTGATGTAAACACCTTTGGACGCAGGCCCCACGGTGGGCGCCAACTGTCGTGGGATAATCACGGCAGATGTTACCAGGGGTAACTGATCTTGGGGCAAGTCGACACAGGCGTTCGGGAGAGGGTTTAGCTCAAGGGAAGACATGGTACAACTTGATCTGACAGCCGGCAATCGAAGTCGCCGGATCTCTATTCTCGATACAATAACTCGATTAGGGTTTACACTGGATACTCGATACCACACGATATTACTAGGGTTCTTAGATCTCTCTCCCTAAAGCTATACCTGAGGGTCGGTTTATAAAGCACCCGTACCCCCTAACTTATTCGGCAAGGCATATTCCGGATCCTACATGAACACGGCGCACTAACCATAACTTTCCTTTACAATGGCCCATAACCCGGGCTGTTAAGCCCACAAGTTTGGGCCTCCACAAGCTTCTTTATTCTTAGCCGAATCCTGCACGCCATCCTTCGGGCCGGGTTATTTCCTCAGAGCTTGGCATACCGGGTTAGCATCCCCCCGTCAGCTTGCTTGAAATCCTCCCATGTGATTGCCACACTAGCACCTCTCATTTCTTGGAAATTCTCCCACCAAGACATGGATTGTCCACGGAGAAGGTAGGTCACGTAAGGAACACGGTCCTCGTCAGCCACATGAGCTACCATAAGAGTACGGTTCATTTCACGGAGCCAGTCATCAGCATCCAATGGCTCGGAGGAGGTATCAAACGTGCGCGGATTGAGCTCAAGGAACTCCCGAATAGACACCCGGGTGTTGCCATTACTCCCAAGGTCTTGGTTCTGCTGCATCTGCTTTATAACTTGTGTCATCTGAGACAGCACTTTCCCCATCTCAGGTGGCAGTGTGTGTTCTTCGTCACCACTTTCCATCCTGAAGAGGATACCAAGATTAACACACTAACCAGATAACAAAATCCAATATAAGTGCTTAAAAGGATTACTTCAGACGGTAAGTTGACAGCATAGAACAAGGATGGAGGTTAACAACGGATTAACAGATAAGTTGTTACAACGGAAGAGAAGATTTGTGAAGGACGATATCGAAGCAACAACTGGGAAACAGGAGACCACAACACCTGAGGTACTACGGAAAAACCCATCCAGGCTTCTAAAGGATCAATATCTACTACTTAAGGAATAGAGGATCTGCTTCCGGGGTTTACACGCCTCCGTTCTCAATCGTGAGTAGGCAACATGATAAATCATGTCACAACCACCTCCATTCCTATAGTCTAGTAGATATAACTATCCCAGAGAAACCAGGATACGTGAAAACCTAACTTGAAAGTTTAGATGAGGAGAGAAAACAACGTTGCACTTCCTTGCCAGAAAAAGGGAGGGTGGGTGGGGAAAGAAATAAAATGACAGAATTCCTACTCTCACGTTTCATTTTTCCTATATAGCTACAAAATAGTTTCTAGACTCAACTGCGACCAGTAAAAGGGATCCTACAGGCAGACAGGCTCTGATACCATTTGTCGCACCCGGACTTCTAGAGGATACTCGCAGTTCCGTTGAACAGTAGTGGATTGGATTACGGGGCTTACCGGCACCCGCATCTCTTACGAGTAGGCCAACACACGTATGTGTGACAACCAACCCCTATCTGTTCATCGTCTATGTAAACCATCCCATAGAAATCAGGATACTACCGTTGACGTACTTCATACCATACACACATGGTATGTCAACGACGTTTAACAGAATGATAGCACAACATATCTCTAAGACACAAAAGATGGAAATAAGTTGCAAATAGCTCTCACTAGAGCAGAGATAGCAAATACAATCATCCAGAGGACACATGTCCCAACATAACATCATTACATCACAGCGGAAGCATTCAAAAGGTCTGAGTACAGACAAAACCAAATAGGCCTAAGAGGCCGGCAATGAAAGGAAAACGGAGCCCATCCACGACGTCTCGGATCCTGCCCGGGTCCGCTATCTACTCGTCAGCAGCCTCGTCGTACTCCACGTAGTAGCCACCATGGGGATCCTCGGAAACGTAGTCTGCGGAAACCACAGCCCCAAAGGGGTCAGTACATAAACGTACTGGCAAGCAAGACTCACAGTTCACCAAAGTGTAACCCGTCAACACCAAGCACAGAGGCTTTGGGTTCAACGGAAGAAAGGGTGATATAAAAGGTGCGGCAGCGGGCTGCACTAACCAACTACAGAAACATACTACAACTTCCGGCTATCAGAAAGGAGATAAGATAGCGTATCGTAACCAACTACCAGCTAACTCCAAACAAACTCATCCTGGATCTCGCCCCTTATCCAAAGAAGCAATCCGAGGATAACTCACACGGTTGGATTAATGATGGTTCAGGTTATTGTGTCAATAAACCTATTACTAGTCAAGTTATTATTAGTTAGGTGTAAGTTGTTCTGAGTACTTGTTAGCCAGTACTTTCACCAAGTCGTCACATAACCGCAGACAACACGGCTTCTCGAGAAGATTCATCCCTGCAGGGTGTGCTCCAGTACCCGTACACACTCGAGCCACCAACTAAAACTCAGGTGGACTCAACACGACTCGAACCATCTCTACAACCTGTCCTAGGAGCCACGGAGCTATAAGGTCCCGGCCAGTCCGACCTAACCTAAGCGCAAGGGTGAAAACCACACCCCCCGGCACCACAGGCCTCGCCCTATATGCGTCATCATCATCATAATCATCACCAACAGTAACCATGGGAGCGACCCATTCATGCTTATGCGCAAATGGAACACCCGAACTAAGTGTGGCTCTTCGGACAAACTGCGGATCAGGTCAAAGTCGAGGGGGGGTTCCATACCACCGCCCGGATGCGGTGAGCATGCTCATCATGGATCAGTAGACAAGACCCTTTTCCTAATTAGGGTCGACACTAGCAGGCCACAAAACCACGCCGGGCCTCCTGCCGGTGCCTTATCATCACATTATTATTACCCATAACATTAACAGGTTGATTGTTTAACATCGAGCCCCATAACATAATAACATATGATAACAGAAAGTAACGGACAGCAGACTCGAGCAAAAACAACCCTAAGCATGCTAGTAAGACAACGGCAACAAGCAACGGGGTTATAGGTGTGGAGGTGAGGCAATATCAGGGTTTAAGGATACATGTGATAGGTTCGGAACACAAGCAACGATACATAGGGCTAGCAGAATAGACAACGGAAAGTATCGGTATCCAATGTTGAAAGGAACACGATGGTTCATGTGAGTGAATACTTGCCTGCAAGCTCAGCAGCCTGGTACTGAGCTAAGTCCTCAGAAGGGGTGTCGTAAAGATCGTCTATCTCAACGTCGTCGTCTATTCGAGAATAAGCAAACAAACAACGCAGAGAGATAAACAATCAATAACATGGCATAATGCACAATCATGGGATGATGCATGACAATTTAATTGATGCATCAAAATAAACTAGTTGACATGGTCACATAACATGATTAAATGGACCCATATGCAATTTGGATTGCATATGGAAAGCCCATGAATTAAGGTTGAAATAATTGTTTTACAACTAATCGACAGGTGAAAGTGGATTAGTATGATGCATGGATGAGGAAAACAGAAAAATAACAACAATAGAATCAATTGGAAATAAGGTTTACCAATTTTGGAAATTTATTTATTAAGTTATGGAATTTTGGTTCCTTAAAGGTGTTACACAAGCATTTGTTGTTTTCACCAATTTTAATAGTTCAAAACAGATAACAAAGTTTATATTTGAAAAGAACCCCAAATTTTAGTTGGATTACATGTTTCAGTTATTGAAAAAGGAATTACAATGATTTAATTATGAATTAAACAAGTTTAGACAAGATTTAAATGAATTTAAAACAAGTATGAATATTATTTGAATTTTATTTGTTCAAAACATTAAACCAAATTCATATTTGAGAAGTTTATGTTTTTCTGGTTTGAGAACATATTTTATATGTTCAAAAATAATTTAATTTGAGCAAGTTATGAATTTAGTAATTTTTAATGAATTAAACAAGGTTTAAATTATTTAAGCAATTTTAATTATTCAAATCATGAAACAAAATTTATATTTGGTTAGGTGGTTTGATTTAGCATGGAAAACATATTTTATTTGTGACATTTGGATTAATATTGAATTAGTTATGGAATTAAGCAAATGTGTAAGGAATAGTTTGAATTTGAAATTTGAAAACATTTGAAAGGCTCAAAATAGAAAACAAATGACTTAATTAGATAGAGAATTGAATTTGGTTCAGAAATCATATTTTATTTATATTATTTGGAGTTGGGATTCAAAAGTTATTTGAGTTTTGTTTTTAGGGACTAAACTGTAAAAAGACTGGACTGGAAATTAAAAGATAAAAGGCAGAAAAATTTAACTGCACCACGCAGTGACCTACATACGGATGGCAATGGGGACCCGAAACCCGAAAACCCGACGGGTACCCGCCTTAAATGGGGAGGGTTTGGTAAAATGTTCGACCCGCCAGGTCTAATGGGGAGGGTATGGGGGTGGAAAACCCGTACCCGCATACCCGCAGACCCGCTCTAAGTCCTAATCATATCCCTAATGATCTTATGCCTAGCCACACGTCCACGAGTTATTGACCACAACCCACACACATCACATGGAAGCGTTGGAATTTGGTGTCCCGAAGATAACACACGTACACACGTGTCTATTTCCACTAACATCATTCCAATATTCATTGTTTTATTCCCCACATCTGTCGTCGTCGCTCCTTAAATGGGTACCCGTTGGGGCCCCGAACCCGATAGGGTCGTGGGTATGGTAAGAAATGAGACCCGACAAGTTAAATGGGGCGGGTATGGGGGGCGCCGACCCGGCCCCGAACCCGGTGGGTGCCATCCGGAGACCTACACAGGCCACTGCCAGTGGGGCCAGCGCCACCGTGGCGCCTAGGTGGCTTGGCTGGGGGTCGACGTGGCCCCCAGGGCCACTGACGCACGGGGCCCAGCGCGGGTGCGGGCAAGGGAAAAAAGGGGAGGCAAATTTGCCTCCCGCGGGGTTCGATCCCGCGACCCTGGGCGAGCGAGCGTGGGGTGTTGCCAGTGCGGCTCTGTTCAGTTTGGTGATAGGTAAGGACTACGTCGAAGCATAAGGTGCAGTTCCGCGGGGGTACTGAACTTAACTGAATTTGGGTGCAGGTTCAGGTGCGGGAGGAAAAGGCGCCGGCGGTTCGCTGCTCGCTGCGCGCGGGTGGTGGCCGTGCGAGTGCTTGCGGGCTGCCGTGCGTGCGGTGCTGCGTGCGCTCGGTGTGCGTGGGGCCGTGCGAGGCAGAGAGGGGAGGGAACGAGGAGACGAGGGCTCACCGCGGGGGAGTGGAAGGAGGGGTCGGTGGTGGCGACGGTGGCGGAAAACGGAGATGGCGGCGGTGATCCCCTCGCTCCCGGGGGAAACCGAGGGTACGGCGAGGTAGAGGGCAGCCTGGCGGTTTCGTTCCTGGCCCTAACACGGCCGGGAGGGCACCGTGGCGGCGGCGATCCGGAGAGGAAGGCGGCGGTGGAGGAGGATTCCGGTGAGGTTACAGAGAGAAGAAATTCGGGGGGAGGAAGGAGAGGAAGACGACGGCGCGGTGGGAGAGGGGTGGAGGAAGAAGTTAGGGCACGGAGGGGCTCGGCCTCGAGCTAAAAGGAGGAGGAGGGAGAGGTCCTGGCCGTTGCCTGCCTGCACTGTCGACGTGGACACCATGGATGTTCAGCCGTACAGAAGGTTAGGGACGATGGGGGGGTAGCAGGCCTTGGGGCAGTTGGGCTGGCCCAAATGGGCTGACTGCCCCTTCATCCCTCTCTTTTTGTTTTATTCTTTTCTGTTTATTATTTATTTTTTTGCAGCTTTGGAAAAGGAGAGAAAACATATGGTTTTAGGGGTTAGCAAATTTTTGGGATAAATTTTTATTGATTAAGTATTGTAATAGCAACAAGTGCACACTTTGGTTTTCCAAAAATATTTTAAATTAGTTGCTGTTGCAATTTGATTGAATTTTGAATGCATTTGAGATTAAATGAAATAATTGAAACTTAATCAATGTAAAGTGTTTTATTTCAAGTTTTAATGGAACAATTTATTTGTTTGTTTTGTAGTTTTTATTTGAAACATGTAACATAACAAGTATGAACAATAATTTGAATTTTTGTTTGGAATTCATATAGAAAACAAATGGAAACAAATGAAATCAAATGCAAACAAAAAGCAATGACTATTATGACATGATGCAAAACAATAATAAAACAAGAAACAATCATTCTAAAGGGAGCTTTTCATACTTGGGATGTTACAGCGCATCAATGACGAACTTCCCGATCAGGCCCTTTGATTTCGTTTCTGCCTACTCCAACATAGATCCTGGGCCGGACGATCGTCTCCAACGCGCTAGATTGGTGGTGGGTGATCCCCCCGCACCAATGAAGACTGCGCCATTGTTCTGGTAAATCCCCCTGTCTCGGACAATCTTCGTCGCACTGTGCTGGATCAAATTGTGGCTTCTGTCAATGAAGATTATGATAATATCATCACTGAGGCGGAGATTTCCATCCTGGGGGTAGGGCTTGTGCAATTTTCATCTGCGGAAATCCGGGATATGATGGTGTGGGATAGCCCGCACCCGTTTGATGTATTTGATGAGGAATCCTCTTTCACCTTCATTCGCCACGATGAGGGGATTAGCATGCGACGACCAATTTTCAATATTGATGTATGGATTCTCTTCCTGGCCTTCCCCATTGATTATCTGACCGATTACTACATCAACAAAGCGGTTTCGCTCTTTGGGGGGCTTCAGCTCTGGCACCGTCCGGAGGCGAGCAGGTCTCGGGTGCTGATGCGCGTCCAGCTGCGTAATATTCGGGAGGTGCCCCGCAGCATCATTGTTACTAGAGTTTCTTCTCTTCCAGGGCATGGAGTGTCATGGACGGTTCCTGTTTATGTTCTCAATAGCCGTCAGGATCTGGCGGGGCTTATTGACACCGAAGAGCCTCCTCCACCTATGAATGCCTCGCCACACCCATATGAACTCCCCTACCTGACGGCCATGCAGCAATATCATCTGGATGTGCAGAGATTTAATGAACAGCAAGCTGAGGCCAACTGGCAAGGTGACATGCTGGAGCAGGAGGAGCAGCATGATGGATGGGGTCAGTGGCCTGCTGTGCCACAGATCTATCTGGGTATGGACATGAGACAGTATATGGGATACGATGGACCATCTTTGATGGATGGTGTTGCCAACTCTGATAATCTCTCTGGTGACGCAATGGATGCCTGGAACGACCATGTTGAGGAGGTGGAGAGAGCAACAATGGATGGCATTCTTGCGCATCCAACTGGGGTACTTCACTTCAGACGTGCTGGTGGACAATTGACCGATCTTGAGGTTCAGGAAGGAGCTGAGTACTGGGTTTTCTTCGGTATGCTCATGCGCCAGGTTTACACCCGCGCTATCCTCCCATCTGCTCCCATTGATGAGAGATTATACTTGGGCCACCTCGTCAATGCCATCGTCTCTGCGGGGATACAGCATATGTGGGCATGTTTTGTCCGTGCTGGAGCTCCATCCTTCATAGTGCCGACATCTATCATCCGTGTAGCACTCCATCTGCCCCAGGTTCCTACTGAACCTGCTATTTGGATGTCTGTGGAGCTCTCCCCTATCCTATGCGATTATCTGTCTGCAATAAGGGGAGCTGCTGCTGAAGTGATTACAGACCATTCCCTACCTGACACCATGGAGTTGGTTCGTGCGGACCTGGGTTTTGTCCCTGATTTACCCCAAGTGGAAGCACCCTGGAATCCGCTCCCAGGCTCGTCCACGCCCACTCCTTCTATGCAGATCCTGACTCGTGCCAAGGCTCGTGCGGGTAAGATTTCCACCCCACCTGTTGCTAGCCTTGTCAGACGTTGTACTAGGAATAACAACGATGGATTTATGCACATTGCCTTGCCAGATAAGGCACCTAGACGCCGCAGCTCTGCTGTCCCCCGTGCGTTAGCACCTGCTCAGATGCAGTTATCCGAGATGCAACGCATCGGTGTCGAGGAGTGTGGACTGGCACCTGAAGATGTTTCAGATGAGAAGCTACTCCGTGATCCATCAGCCTAACTGCTCGCTCCAGTCCCTGTGGTGGGTGTGCCAGACACTTCTACGGCATTCAGTAGGGCTGTTGCTTGTGTTTATGCCTATGGCATTATATCGATTATTTTGTTTGGTTTTTAGCCGTGAACTTTATGTGATCAAAACATCGTATGATTGGTCCCATACTTTATATTTTGCTGCTGGGATGCTTACCTTAGATGTATGCATTTTGCAATCGACCGGCTTTTGCTCTATTATCCGATCACATATTCATGACGCCATCCACTTATGATCTGAAATTTTGGCGTATACTGTGCTGGAATATTCGGGGTTTGAATAGCTCAGATAAATGGCCACTTATTCTGAATAAGATTGAGGAAAGTATGGCTAATATAATTTGTTTCCAGGAAACAAAAAGGGGTGAATTTGACACACATTATATTAAAAAATTCGCTCCCAAACGTTTTGATCGTTTTGAGTATGTTCCATCTGATGGAGCCTCGGGAGGTATCCTCGTTATTTGGATTGGCAATCAATTTACTGGCAAGGTGTTGTTATCTGAGCAATTCGGTATCATACTGCTATTTACTTCTCTTGCCTCGATGGAATCCTTCCATCTTACTGTTGTTTATGGACCTTGTGAAGGTCTTGCGCGACAAAATTTTGTTGCATGGCTTTTTAGCCTGGATATTGCTGATGATGCTCTATGGTTACTCATTGGAGACTTTAACTTCTATCGTTTCTCGGATAGTATAAACAAACATGGTGCTAATATAGAGGATATGGAGATTTTCAATGAAATCATTAGTTATCATGGTCTTATTGAGCTTCCTATCAAAGGTAGATCTCACACTTGGAGTAATATGCAGTTGGACCCACTTCTGACACAGCTAGACTGGTTTTTTACCTCTGTTGCTTGGACCACTACATACCCCAATTCGATGGTCACTCCATTGGCTAGACCTACCTCTGACCACATTCCATGTGTGCTATCCATTGGAACTACCATTCCCAAAGCACAAATCTTTCGTTTTGAAAATTATTGGATTAGGATGCCTGGTTTTTATGAGACAGTTAAGACTATTTGGGACATACATTGTCCAGGGGATAGTGCCAAGCGCATTTCATCTAAATTGTAATTATTGAGGAAAGGTTTGAGAAAATGGCAACAGAGCATCTCGACTCTTAA
The DNA here is from genome assembly GCA_028641055.1 of Alopecurus myosuroides. Lineage (NCBI taxonomy): Eukaryota > Viridiplantae > Streptophyta > Magnoliopsida > Poales > Poaceae > Alopecurus > Alopecurus myosuroides. The sequence goes on from CM054059.1 coordinate 291,596,584, forward strand.
CCACTTCATCTCAAATTGTAATAAAACTATTCTTCTCATGGATTCCATTGAGGACGCTAGGCCTCTTTTTATCTCTGAATGGAACTTTCGCAATGTGATCAAGGACCAGCTAGCCCATCTTCTTCGCTGCAAATCGGATTATTGAAGGAACGGATGCACGGCCCACTGGGCTAAGAATGGCAGTGAAAACACGTCCTTTTTTCATTCTATGGCCACCGTTAGTTATAGATCCAACAACATCGCCTCGCTTATACGGGAGGACGGCTCCGTTACGTATGATCATCATGAGAAGGCGGCTCTGCTCCGCAGCACTTTTCAAGCAAGGTTGGGGATTTCGGTGGGCATCGATGATAATTTTGATTTTACTAGCTACCTCCCACATCATGAGGGTTCGGATTACCTTTCCCGCCCATTCACTCGTGACGAAATCGATAACATGGTTAGGACTCTACCTATTGATAAGGCCCCAGGACCAGATGGTTTCACCGGACAATTTATCAGAAGCTGCTGGCATATTATTAAGGAGGATTACTATCGTTTATTTGATGATTTTTGGCATGGCTATGTTAATTTGCAGAGTATCAACGATGCCTTCCTCACTATGATACCTAAGATCTCTGCCCCTATCCATGCAAATGATTACAGGCCCATTTCACTACTTAACTCCTCTTTTAAACTCTTGACAAAGATTCTTGCTAATCGACTACACGAGCACATTTTATCTATTGTTCACCAGAACCAATATGGTTTTCTAAAAAACCGCAACATTCAGGATTGCATTGCTTGGGCTTACGAATACATTCACCAGGTTAAGGCATCTGGAGCAGAGGCGGTTATTATTAAGCTTGATTTCAGTAAAACTTTCGATGTTATTGAGCATGATGCTCTCATACGTATTCTCATGGCCAGTGGTTTCGATGATAGATGGATCGGCTGGATACAATCTATTTTCAATACTGGTACATCTGCGGTACTGCTCAATGGAGTCCCTGGCAAGAAATTTGCCTGTAAAAGAGGTGTTCGTCAAGGCGATCCTCTTTCACCCATTCTATTTGTGGAAGGTGCTGATCTACTTCAGTCCATGGTCAACAGATTGATGAATGAAGGGGAGCTTACTGCACCCCTCCCTATACCAGATGCTCAATTTCCTATTGTTCAATACGCAGATGATACGCTACCGATCACACAGGCATGCCCTAGACAGCTATCTATTCTCAAGAATCTCCTTACTGTTTTTGCCAAGGCCACTGGCCTAACAGTTAATTACTCCAAATCATGCATCATGCCACTCAATATCACTCGAGAACAACTGTTGGCCTTGGCCAATGTTTTTGGATGTTCGACTGGTGTTATGCCATTCACCTACCTAGGCCTCCCTCTTGGTACTACCAGACCGACAATCTCTGATCTTGCCCCACTGGCCGATCGTATGGAGAGAAGATTGAATGCGTGCTCTAGATATCTGGATTATGGTGGGCGTTTGGTACTGATTCAATCAGTCCTGTCTTCTCTTCCCACCCATTTTTTGGGCTCACTCAAGCTTCCTAAAGCCATTATTCGTTCTTTTGATCGTATTAGACGTCACTGTCTATGGGCTAAAGATGGAGGAACTGGGACTCCCCACTCATTGGCGGCTTGGGAGATGGTTTGCAGACCTAAAAAACATGGGGGGCTTGGCATCATGAATCTCGAGCTACAAAATAATGCTCTCCTTATCAGATATTTACACAAATTTTATAACCATTCTGATACACCATGGGTCAAGCTTGTATGGAACTTATATGATAACTCTCCACCACATGCTCAAGCCATTAAGGGTTCTTTCTGGTGGAGGGATATATTCAAACTCATACCTTTATATCGCAGCATTGCTCGATTCCATATTGGAAATGGAATTAATACACTTTTCTGGAAAGATTTCTGGCAAGGCAACACTACACTTTGTGATCGTTGGCCTAGATTATACGCATTCGTACTTAATGAGGACTCATCCGTGGCTCAGCTATGTGATTCACATATTCTTCAAGATAACTTTGCACTGCCTTTATCTGTGCAAGCATATGAGGAATATCAGGACCTATCACATGTTATTGAGCAAATAGAACTGGATTCATCTAGTCATGATATTGTGCACTATTGCTGGGGCAATGGATACTACAGCTCTGCAAGATTTTATAAGTTCCTCTTTGCTAATGTCCATTGCCACCCCCTCATCAAGGATATTTGGGCCTCCAGATGCCTCCCTAAACTGAGGGTGTTCTTGTGGCTCTTATTCAATGATCGTTTGAACACTAGAGATCTTTTAAATCGTAAACATTGGCATCTACCAGAGGGTTATACCTGTGTCCTATGTGACAGCAACACATGTGAAACTATTAGCCACCTTTTCTTTGACTGCAACTTTGCCAGGGCTTGTTGGAATACACTTGACATTCATTGGGATCTCTCCAAGACCATCCTGGATAGGATCACTTTGGCTAGGTCGCTATTTCGAGGACCCTGTTTTCTGGAGATCTTGGCCTGTGCTACATGGAACATATGGAAGGCTAGGAATGATCTCATTTTCCAATTCAAAGAGCTACTTATATGAGCTGGCATATTAGGTTTTGCTCAGATGTCATGATACATCAGTACAGAGTTAAAGACTCTGCTAGGGAACCCCTTATTACTTGGGTTAGAAACCTTATCACATGAGATGTATTGTAAGCTTAATTTTTTGCTTCCTTGAACTACTCCCTGTAACTCTTTTGTAATTTGGTGTCATTTGTCTGCCCCTATAATTTTGAAAATCTAACCGTAGGGATTTTTCCCTACGGTACAATCTTCAAAAAAAATAACCAACACAAACGCCCGTATGAAGGAAATTCCGAGTTTGTTGCTAATACCGAGGCCGGGTTTCCGAGACCCAGGGTAGAAGGAAACTTCAATGGAGGAAATTACCAGGGGCCACCGAGGCCGGCTAACCATATAGAGGCCTTCAGGATGCCTTGTCCGCGTCATAGCAGGAACGGCAGGCCGGCTAATCATTCATTGGAGCAATGTGTGGATTTACAGAGATGGAACAACGAGGAAATACATAAAGCCCTGCGAGGTGCGGGCCGGGGAGGAGGACCGGGTCCGGGTGGAAACCCGGGCAACGGGCCACCCCCCCGCGGGCAACGCAGGACGTGGTAATCCGGGTAACAATCAAGGAGGCGCTGGAGGTTTCCAAGCCAACCCAAAAAAAGCTAGGACAATATCACGTCCACACTACCGGGACTTCTAACAAAGAGAGAAAGATACTTAAAAGGGCCGTAAACTCGGTTTCTTCAGGTGTTCCGAGATATTTGAGATGGTCAGATCAAGAGGTAACGTGGAGCAGAAGGGATCACCCGGAAACAATAGAACATCCGGGTGTGCTAGCCTTGGTTGTGGCACCGCAGGTCAATGGTTACGAGCTGAAAAAGGTTTTGATGGATGGTGGAAGCAGCATCAATATCCTATATTGGGAAACCTTTCTATGCATGGGGCTCAAGGAGTCTCAGCTGCAGAAAAGTTCCACGGGATTGTGCCGAGTCACTCGGCGTGCCCTGAAGGGAAGATAACACTTGAAGTCGCTTTCGGAGAATCCAAGGATAACTTCCGAGTGGAGTGGCTCACGTTCGAGGTAGTGAAATTGCGTAGCCCTTATCACGCGCTGTTCGGAAGGCCGCCTTACGCTAAGTTCATGGCCAGGCTGTGTTACATGTATTTGCAGCTAAAGATCCCGGGTCCCAAGCGGACCATTACTATACATGGGAACCGGGCTGTGGCAGCAGAGTGCGGCGAAGGAGATGCGGTGATGGCAGAACAGGCTTGCAGGAAAGAAGAGCTCAAGTATTATCAGTCTCAGGTAGACCCGGAAGTTAGAACGGCTTTGAAGAGACCGAATACGGAGGACGAGACAGCAAAGTTCAAAGCGGCCCAGGACACCAAAATGGTGGATTTTATCGAGGGTGACCCCTCCAAACAATTTGCCATAGGTTCTAACCTACACAACAAGGAGGAAAAAGCACTTGTAGATTTCATCTGTGAGAATCAGGACGTTTTCGCTTGGACGCCCAGTGACATGCCGGGTATCCCGACCGAGTTAGCTGAGCACAGTTTGCACGTTGATCCCAAGTCTAGGCCTGTGAAGCAGGGTCTAAGAAAAATGAATGAGGAAAGGAGAAAGGCTATAGGAGTAGAGATAGCTCGGCTCCTTGCAGCCGGCTTTATCATGGAGGTTTTAGTGTTGAAAAAGAACAAGGAGTGGAGGATGTGCATAGACTACACGAGTCTCAACAAGTATTGCCCAAAGGATCCATTTGCCCTTCCAAGAATAGACCAGATTATAGATGCAGTGGCAGGTTGTGATTTATTATGTTTCCTAGATGCTTATTCCGGGTATCACCAAATAAAGCTCAAAAAGGAGGATTGGGAGAAGACGTCGTTTATAACCCCCTTTGGTGCTTTTTGTTACAAGATCATGACCTTTGGGCTAAAAAACGCCGGCGCAACGTACCAGCGGTGTATTCAGAAGTGCTTTGAGGATCAAATTGGACGCAATGTTCATGCCTATGTGGATGATGTGGTGATTAAAACAAGGAAAGCTGAAACTTTCATAGATGACCTAAAAGAGACCTTCAAGAACCTGAGAAGATATCAGATGAAGCTTAACCCCACAAAGTGTGTATTTGGGGTTCTAGCAGGAAAGTTACTCGGTTTTATTGTTTCTGAGAGAGGAATTGAGGCAAACCCGGAAAAAATCAAGGCCATCCAGAGCCTGAAAAAGCCGGAAGGCCTGAAGCACGTTCAGAAGCTCACAGGATGTGTGGCAGCATTAAGCCGGTTTATATCTAGGCTTGGAGAAAAAGCAATACCTCTATACCGACTCTTGAGGAAAACCGACAAATTCGTATGGGACCAAGAGGCGGACGAGGCATTTGAAGCTCTGAAAAAGCAGTTGTCTGAGGCACCAATTCTGGTGGCGCCGGGTACTAAAGAGCCCATGTTATTATACATTGCGGCCGGGCCCCGGGCGGTCAGCGCAGTGGTTGTGGTTGAGCGCAAGGAGGATGGAAAGGATCACTCGATACAAAGGCCGGTTTACTACGTGAGTGAGGTCTTATCGGAAGCAAAGCAGCGTTACCCGCATTGGCAAAAGCTAGTTTTTGGGGTCTTCATGGCCAGCCGGAAATTCAAGCCGTACTTTCAGGAACACCCCATAATGGTGGTTAGCTCTATACCCATGGCACATATTATCAGAAATTCAGATGCGACAGACAGAATAGCCAAGTGGGCCATTGAGATGGGAGATTATCATATCAACTACGAGCCTCGGTCTGCAATCAAGTCCCAGGCTTTAGCTGATTTTATTAATGATTGGACTCACAGAAGCATGCCCACAACAATGCCAAGTTCCGAGTCTTGGGTAATGCACTTTGATGGTTCCAAGCAATATGAGGGATCAGGAGCTGGGGTGGTACTCACATCACCAAAAGGAGACAAGTTGAGTTATGTGTTGCAAATTCACTTCGATTGCTCCAACAATGTGGCCGAGTATGAGGCCCTATTACACGGACTGCGAGTAGCAAAGGAGATGAATATCAAGCGAATAAGGTGCTATGGAGACTCGGATCTTATCGTACAGCAGGTCTCTGGAACCTGGGATAGAAAGGATACAACAATGGCAGCGTATCGCAGAGAGGTAGACAGGGTGGCCGGGTCTTTTTCCGGGTATGAGGTGGAACACATTGATAGGCGAAAGAACGAGGCAGCAGATGCGCTCGCAAGGCTTGGTTCGCGCCGAGAGCCGGTTCCGCCTAATGTTTTTCTGGACGAGTTATGGCGGCCCTCTGTCAAAACCGAATCTGAAGAAGAGGCGGCTAACCAAGACCCGGATTTGGAGCTTGTGGCCCTTGTACGTGCCATTCCCGAGTGGACGGAGCCGTTTCTGGCCTATCTATCATGGGGTGAGTTACCACCACAAGAAGTTTTAGCCAGGCAAATCCTGAGACGAGCAAAGGGCTATTCTATCATCAATGGCGAGTTGTATAAGAGAAGTGCCGCAGGAGTCTTTTTGCGCTGTGTAACACCAGAGGAAGGCCGACAGATTTTGAAGGAGATCCATGAAGGTGATTGTGGGCATCATGCCTCCACAAGACCCTTGTGGCTAAAGCATATCGACACGGTTTCTTCTGGATCACGGCTTTGGCGGACGCGGAGCGCTTGGTGGCAAGATGTGATGGATGTCAAAGGTATGCTCGCCAAACCCATGTGTCGGCTATGGAGTTGCGAACAATCCCGCTGACCTGGCCGTTTGCGGTTTGGGGTATGGATATGGTGGGCCCCTTTCACATGTCGCCTTGCAAAAAGACTCATCTTTTGGTGGCTATTGATAAGTTTACTAAATGGGTTGAAGTCATGCCAGTCACCAATTGTGAGGCAGCCACAGCTGTCAAGTTCCTGAAAAAGATCATATATCGGTTTGGATATCCTCGTAGCATAATAACAGACAATGGGACCAACATGTCCTTAGGTGAGATGGAAAAGTTTTGTGGAAACAACGGCGTCCGCCTTGATGTAGCCTTAGTAGCCCATCCACAAGCTAATGGACAAGTGGAGAGGGCAAACCAGGAATTACTTCGAGGGTTGAAACCACGACTATGAGTCCCGTGCCTCAGAGCTGCTGGAGCATGGGTAGAAGAGTTACCATCAGTGGTTTGGGGGATTAACACTACACCTAACAGATCTACTCAGATGACTCCGTTTTTTATGGTTTATGGTGCAGAGGCGGTTCTTCCGAGTGATATTATTCATGACTCGCCCCGAGTAGCAGCTTATGTTGAGGTGGAAAACGAGAAGACCCCGCAAGACGCTGTGGAAATGTTAGAAGAGCACAGAGAGCAAGCTTTGGAGAGATCAGCTATATATCAACAGGATTTGAGGCGATACCATAGCCGGCGAGTCAAAACCTGGGTCTTCCAGGAAGGGGACCTGGTACTGCGCCTAGTACAATCAAAGGAAGGAAAGCACAAGTTATCTCCACCATGGGAAGGCCCGTTCATCATAAGCCGGAATTTGCACAATGGATCATACTACTTGATAGACGCAAGGTAAGAGTCGGACACTGTCAATGACACTGCCCATACCACTTCATCTATGCAAGAACGGGAAAGACCATGGAACGTAGCTCAGCTACGTCCTTACTACACTTAGCGTAGGCTAGGTTTACAAGTTGAATTGCACGATGTAAATAGGCAGCAGGTTTCAGACGCACTCTTTTCCTATCTAGGGTACCTAAGGGGACTGGAGGGTTTTTAATGAGGCGGGTTGCTGACCTAATCTTTCTCATATCAATAAAGAGATGGTTAAACTATGATATTATTTGTTTCCTATTTTTCTTCTTATTATTCCGTTTTAAAGTCTTTCATGTCTTATTCTACTCCATATCATGTAATTATTTATGGTTTAGTTATAATACACTAGGTTTAAAAATTTCATAGATTGCATATATAGGTCTTGGGGGCTGATTGCTTGAATAGCACAGCTATAATCTCAAGACCCGGCCACGATGCCATTAGGTTATAAGGACCGATTACTTGCAATAAGTACGGTTACAATCTTATAACCGTACAATAGAGCCAAAACTTCCTTGATCTTCCTTGCTTAAGCTCGATGTGACTCGCAACAAAGTGGCGTGATTGCTAGCCTATAAAACCAATCAGTTATGATGCCCATGGGGACTTGTCTGACCCTGTTTTTATAGAGTTATAAGCAACACTGAGTATGCACGCGAAAGCCGGCTTACAGCAAAGGGGGTCAAAAGGGTCATCCAAACCACAAGTTATGCAGAGTAAAAGGCGATAGCCGGAAACTCACAATGTATTAAGCATAGCTTCAAAATTTATATGTGTATCTATATGTTTTGGGCCTTGGCAAAAACAGGGAACCTTTTTCTTAAAACTACAAATCCCTAAAACTCGGAGATTTGGGTCTTGGGGACTTGGGAATTTGAGAAAAACAACAAACGGTCTAGCTATTGAGCTCAAAACCCAAAAAATCCGAGTCTTGGGGACTTGGGGACTTAAGAAACAAAAGTTCACCAGGTCAACAAATCCAAAGACCCGGAAACCAACTCTCACAGATCCGGAAGAGAAGAAAGTGCAGAAAAGCGAAATTATCCAAGTTCAAGGCTGAAAAGGGCATATCAAGGTGGATGGCCAAAAGGGCCATCAAAGCCATAAAAGTTTAAGTGTGTTACAAACCAAGGAAATAGTATCAAAAGTGACAGGCGCACTATTAAACAAATAATTGTATCAGGCATATTACAACATGCCTATTGGATGAATGAGTGTTTGTGGACAAACTTTACTCGGCATTCATAGCCGAGTCTTCAGCAGCAGTCTTGGTAGCTGGATCTTCAGTGTTTTCTTCCGTAGCCTTCCTTGCCTCTGTATCCGGATCAACCACGGTATCAGCGCGAGCTGGAGGAGGGATGACTAGAGTGGATGATGCTGGCACAGAGCCGGCCTCGGCCTTCCTCTTGGCAACTTCCTCCTTCCACCGGGCTAGCATATCAAAGGGAGCAGGAAAATCAGAAGGTACCGGCTTATCTTTAGCGTTGTACGGAGGGGTAAGCTTGTTCACGTCCAGTTTATCGGCTATCAAGCTTGCCGAGTGACGTATCTGAGCATGGATAGCTTTGTAGTCCTTTGCCGAGAATCGAGAGCCGTCTGTGTTGAATTCGGGGAACCCATTCACAAGCGTTGCCGGCTCAAGCCTAGGAGAGTAGGCTTTGGCCAACGCAAGTCCACGGGTCACCCCAACCCGGCATGCCGAGCGCTTCCAGTGTTCAATCCAAGCAAGGACCGTTGAGCACGCATCGAGCATTTGGGATACACCGCCATAACCACCAGGCCACCTCACGGCTTCAAGGGTCCACTTGGTCCCCTCAGAAAATTGTCGGATGACCGCCTTCAAGGTCTTCAATTTCTCTATATCATCTTCATCATCAACTTTGTCACCCGGACCTGCAGAATAAAGAGAAAAGTAAAGTGGTAAGGTCCGGGTCATAGACCCTATCAAATGACAAACCCGAGTCATAGTCAGGAAGTTAAGTTCCTTTACCAATTATGGAGCTGTATGTATCGGCAACAGAGGTCGATAATTTCTTCAGTAAGCCCTCAACATGGTGGAGCTTTTTCTTGGAAAGTTCCTTCACCTCGACCTCCAGCTCCTCTCAAAGTTTGGTCTCAACTTGGAGGAGTTCGTTGGTTTTCGCCAACATCTCCTCCGTCCGGGTCACGTAAGCCTGAAAAATAGACAAGGAGATATTAGTCGGTTGCAGCATAAAAACCGAGTATGGAAGGTTATCTAGCTATGGAAGTACCGAGTAAACTATGTATAGTTCACCCGGAACTTGGGGACTAGGTGAGTACGCAAATAATATCGGTAAAGTTACCTGATGCTCGGCTGCTAGGGATTCGAGAATATCTTTTTCATTAGATTTCAGAGGAAAAAGTTCATCTAACATCCCTTCAAAGTCAAGGCCACTCAGATTTGGCCTGGAGGAGCTAGGGTTCTGGTTACCCTGTGGCGGGGTCCTTTCCCGCTTCATCGGGTCGACTCTGGCCGCCTGGGTGTTAGGAGCAGGGGCAGCCCTCTGTGTCCCCAGAAACTCGACATCCGCGTCAGCCGATTGATGTGTGGGAAGGGGGAACCCGGTTTTTGGGACAATGGGGTCATTCAGCTCTTCCTCTTCACCGCCAGACGCGGGCTTGGTAGCACTCTCCGGGTCTTCCATGGTCGGGTTATCAACGTGCATATCCTCCGGGTCACTAAGTGTAACCTTGGCTCTGAGAAAGAAAAGGAAAAAGTTAGTAAGTAATAGATGGAAGACAAGGAAAATAAAGGTATATTGGTTAATAAGGGTAGCGAGTTACCCGGTATTCACGACGAAGTCGGCTGGGAGATCGTTGCTGGACCCGGAAGATGCTGATAAAGAATCGGAAAGTGAGACCCGGAGTTGTCCGGCTAAGGGATGATTTGGAGATGGAAACTTTCGAGGTATATGGGTTTGATAAGTTGGAGGAGTACCGGCTCGGCGAGCGGGCGACATGGGGATACCCGGGTTAAGAGGATCGTCACCCGGAGAAGTCCGGGTTGCCCGTCGTTTGGCTGGAGTTGATTCCTTCAGAGATGGTGAAGTGGTTAGATGCCTGTTAAGTTCGCACATATTGGCATAGGAGTATGGCTTGGAGGTCATGGAAGAGTATGGCACCTTGAAAACAACCCTCCTGCTCTTCCTCTTCGCTCCAACCTCAGCCACCGGCTCTGCTTCACTCTCTTCCGACTGAGTGTCGTCCTTGTCCTCTAGCGCTGGTGAGTGAGGAGAATTGTCGGAAGGAGGAGAAGTTTGGTCTAATAAGCTAACGAAGTAATTATTGAGCAGAGACCCGGAATTACCTTCATCGCTATCCATACGTCAGTATCCTGAGTAAAAAACACAGAGATAAAAGTTAGTATCCATACGTAAGAAGTGTCAGTCGGAATAAAGAGTGATAGCCGGTTCTTACTGGAGGAGCCGGCTTAGAGCGTGTAAAAGGGGCAAGCCCGGCGATGCTCTTTATAACATCAACTCTCTCGGCCAAGAAAGTCTTCATGATTTTATTTACATCTGCGGCCGGATAAGTTTTCTCCGAGTATCGGAGAGAGTCGGTGACGTGCCCGGAGTAATCGCACATAAGCTTGGGCCGAATGCTGTTTGGCTGGATCCGGCAGCTGACCCAGGTTTTTATCAGGTTAAGCCCAATAAGTCCTTGGGCCGAAAGCACAGCAAGTTTGTGGAGAAGAGGCTGGATAGACTGTCTATCGGCCTCGGATGCGAAAGAGTTTAGGTTATCGGAAAGGGAAAGGACATTATCAGAGAAACCCGGCAAAGGCTTCTCGCCGGGTAAGGATGTGTCTCGGCAGTAGAAAAATGTTTTCTGCCAGTGCTTCACATGAGAGTGAAGACTAAGAGTCGGCATCAGAGAGTTTTTACGTCTCTGAATCGAGACCCCCCCCACACACACACAAACTAAGAGGGCCCCGTCCGTGCTCTCCCGGCTTTGCATTGGAACAATTCTAAGAATAAAGCCAAGTTTGGAGAAATGCATAGATAAGCCTCACAGAGTACTATGAAGTGGAAAATATTTAGCATGGAGTTTGGGCCGATATCAAATACCCGGAGTTTATAGTGGTCTAGAAGATCCCGGAAGAAAGGGTGACCCGGGGGGCGGAAACCCCGGATCACGTGCTCGAGGAAGACGACTACCTCACCCGGGTCTGGTGAAGGCCGGGTCTCCTCACCCGGCGTCCTCCACTAGATGTCCGACTCAGCGGGCAGGACACCCGACTCGGCCAGCTCGTCAAGCTTGGCCTTGGTAACAGTCGATTTCGCCCAATTGGCGGAAATCGACTGACCCAGCTTTTGCTTTCTAGCCGGGTTTTTGCCCTTCAGCTTGGCATTAGCCTTGGGAGCCATGGAGTGTAGATCTAGATGGAGGAAAAATGCGTGAGTAAATGCCGAGAAATTTGAAGAGCGCAACTATTTGATACAGCAGGAAGAGGGAAAAGTAAACAACTAAGTGTTTGCGAGAGGTATGGAAAACGGATCTAGCTAAGAACAAATTGTGGAAAAATATGAGATTGGAGATCACGGAAGAGCGCCTAGCTAATGGAGTAATGGCGGATGACTACGAGTGAAATTCGATCCAAAATACTAGCGCAAGATTGAAGAAAAAGGGAAATCTAGATCTAGTGGACGGAGAAACTTACCGGGATGGTTTGTTTGTGGAGATGCGCGGCGGCGGCGTCTCGAGGGCTCCGGCGGCGCGGATGAGGGTGTGAGCGCGGGCATTGACGGAGGCGCGGGCGGCGACCGGCGGCGACCCCGCGGGTATTGGCGCAGCTCTGGCGGACGCGGGCTTGATTTTGGGCTCGTGGTAGCGGAGGCGGAGTGAGAGGAAGAAGGAGAAGAGGAAATGGACGTTGAGATTTGGGGTTGACCCCAGGGGCCAATTTATAGGCGCGGGGAAAAATTTAGGGTTTGGGAGGTAAGTAAGAAATTTTCGGAAGAGATTGATCCGTCCCGGATATTTGGGGATAGGTATCGAGGTAATCGTTGCGAGATATCCGGTTAAAGATCGAGATAGATTTTAGGCGTATTACTCGGATTGACGGACAGGGATACGAATGCCGGGTCTTATCACGTTTCTGTGGAGTGTTGACCTGGGAAATGATGCCCTGGCTCGGGGAAAAACGGGTTATTATATGGACCGCCCAAAGAGCAGGCTTGGCTATAGTTAAAAGCGCTCTAACCCGGTATACTATGAATTCGAATGTTTATTGTTTTGCAGGGAATAGCGTGCGCTTCATGGTTGATCCCAAGATTCCCAAGCTATTTCGGGACTACTGTTGGAGGGATGGTAACCCGGTAGGCTCATGCCTAGGTGAAACTCGACCCGAAGGAAATCGCACAAGACCCGGCCCAAGGTGGAGGAGATTCTAGGAGGCCCAAAAGGGAGCGTAGGTCTTGTAACTCGTATCTTGGGGGTCACGATTAGGAAACCTAGGGTTGTGTGTGGATTCCGGGTAGGATTCCGGGTGTGCCTTGTATAGGAAGCCAGGGAGCCGGGTAATATATAAACCGGCTCCTGGGACAGAGAGACCAGAAGAGTTTTAATCAGATTTTTGAGTATTCTTGTAGTACGAGATCTGATAATTGTAACCCTAGATCGGAGACTCGGCGACATTGCAGCCCGAGCTACCGGATCACCTGATAACATGATTTCCCCTGAGCTAAACCCTCTCCCAAACACAAGAGTCGATTTGCCCCAAAGTAAGTTACCTCCGGTAACGTCTGTCGTGATTATCCCACGACACAAACTTAGGAAGAACTTGGTTTTGCCTAAGTCTTTCATTTCAAATTCCGACATCAGGTAGGAACTCACTTCCTCAATATCCTCAGGTATACCGATTATATTCAAATCGTCCACATACACCGAGATAAGACAGAAACCATCTTGTGATCTCCGTATAAAAACACATGGGCAATCTTCATTGCTCGTGTAGCCCTTCTGATGAAGGAAATCGCTTAAGCGATTATACCACATCCTACCTGACTGTTTAAGTCCATACAGTGACTTCTTAAGCTGAACACTGTATAAACCTCTGTTAGCTCTATCTTGGTTCGGAATAGGGATACCTTCGGGTACCTTCATGTATATGTCCGAATCCAAATTACCATAAAGGTAAGCGGTGACAACATCCATAAGTTTCATTGTCAAGTCCAAGTTTGCTGCCATTGAGATCAAGTATCTAAAGGTAATTCCATCCATGACTGGGGAGTAAGTTTCCTCGAAGTTGACACCTGGTCGCTGGGAGAAACCGTGAGCAAGGAGCCTTGCTTTGTACCTTACTACCTCGTTATTTGCGTTCCTCTTTCGAACAAAGACCCATTTGTGGCCAACGGGGCGCACATGGGGAGGAGTTAGACAAACAGGTCCAAACACCTCTCTTTTGTTGAGAGAAAATAACTCAGCAGTTATTGCATTCTTCCAATCTTTCCAATCCGACCTTTGCTTACAATCAACGAGAGTGTTAGGCTCTGGGTCAAGATCTATGATTGAGGCAATTTTCTTGGAAAAATAAATATCGACATTTGCCATAGCTCGATTAATTGACTCGCCCAAATTAATATAATTAATGGCCATTTCGTCATGGAGTGCATCAGGCACATTCCCTTCCTCCACCAGATTTCCCATTCCGGGAGCAAGGTCCTTTAGCTTTCCCGCTCCGATGTGTGCGCATACATCTTCGCTGGGTATTTCTGAAGTAGGAAAATTCAAGTCCGTAATTTCGTGCACTGAAACGTCCGTACTTGTGCCAGGTCTCAACTGGCTCCCCTTTGCAGGGGTAGGCTGCGATAAATCTCTCTTATCCTTTTTCTTCGGGCGTCCTTGGGTACTTGGGATTTGAGAAACCGGATTCCTCGTCCTCTTAGGCCTAAGAACGGGAGCGGGTGTACCATGAATTCTCTTTGGTATTTCAACCCTTTCCGGTGCATTGCGCGCAGGCACATGCGACTTTGTCACAGTCTTTAAGTCACTAAAGTGATCAGGCAGTTGATTCGCTAACGAGTGCAAATCTATTATCTTTTGAACTTCTCTATTAGAATCAGCAGTGCGTGGGTCATGAGCGTGGATCCCCGTGGCTTGCCACGTAAGTTCTCTACTTTTATCATCAAGGGGTTGATTATCTCCCCCTAAAGTCGGGAAAAGATCCTCGTCAAAAATGCAATCAACGAAACGAGCCGTATGACAGTCACCTGTCGCGGGGTCTAGAAACCTGATTATGGACACAGTCTCATAACCAACGTATATCCCCGACTTATGGAGCGGTCCCATTGCTGATCGCCGAGGGGGTGGTATTGGTACATATACCTGGCAACCGAACCTACGAAGGTGGGAAATTTTCGGTGCCGACCCTTGCGCAAGCTGCATAGGAGAATGGATGTTGTAGGCCGATGGTCGAAAATTGATGAGATTGGCAGCGTGTAACACCGCGTGACCCCAACATGTAGTTGGTAAATTACAACCCTGTAGGAGCGGTCTGGCAATGAATTTAATTCTTTTAATCAATGTCTCCGCAAGTCCATTTTGTGTGTGGACGTGCGGTACAGAGTGCTCAAGTTTGATTCTCGAATATGAGAGCCCAGAGGAAGATTCTATCTTAAAAAAAGAGGGTTTGATTGAGCATCGAGGAACAAAAGAATTTAGTCTAAAATACCAAAAAGAAGTAGATCGGTTTTTTTTATTCTTCAAGAACTGCAGACTCAGCAGCAGTGCGGAATTGAGTTTCTGGTCCGGTGGATCTGATCTATAGTTAGGGGGCAATACATACCAAAAGGTTCGAAGAAGGAAGGCGCAGTATATAACCAACCCACCCATAGCCGGTCTAACTGCTGAGAGAAAAAGTGCTTTTCTTTCCCTAAGAGTCCTCGAGTACACACGGTGTTAATAAAAAACGCTTCCGGGAAGGTTGGCTAGAGATTTCTTGGAAAAATACCAGCCCCTTTCGATTCATAATGAGACGGGACTAATTCTATTTTGATTCTATAGATTATTTCGCTTAGTATTTAATCATCGAACGCCTTTGAAGTAAATTCACCGGTGTTGTCCATTCGAATAGACTTAATACGATGATCAGGGAATTTAATCCTCATTTCTATGATCTGAGAGATCAACTTTGCAAAAGCATGGTTCCTTGTTGACAGCAGGCTAACATTGGACCATTTAGAGGAAGCATCAATGAGCACCATGAATTACCTAAACGGACCCGAAAGGGGCTGAATAGGACCGCATATGTCCTCTTGGATACGTTCCAAGAATGCAGGGATTTCATCCTTCACCTTTAGGGATGATGGTCTAATGATTAATTTCCGCTTAGCGCATGCGGAGCACACAAAATCATCAGGATTCGGGAAATTTTTCACATTAACATTATGACAATTAGAGTTGTTAATTATATTTCTCATCATCGTAAGACCGGGATGGCCTAACCTATCGTGCCAAAGACAGAATAGTTCAGAGCTTCTAAAAACAGTTTTAAGGGTAGTGTACATGAGCGGTGCTACTATCTTAGTGTAGTACAACCCTATAGCGAATGAAGGAAGCCTTTCGAGAACATGTTTACCATTTTCATCGCGTTTCGTGATGAGTAGGTACTCCTTACCGGTGTCATCATCATGGGTATCAATGTGGAACCCATTAACACGAATGTCTTTAAAACTCAAGAGAGTACGAGTCGCTTCCGGGTACAACAATGCATCATTAATGATCAAAGTTGTTCCCATGGGGAGTGTTATACTGGCTCGTCCGGAGCCAACTATATGAGGACCGCAGCCGGTGATCGTCGTAATACTCCCTGGAATTTTCTTGACGGACTCAAAGTACTTTGTATCTCTCAAGATGGTATTGGTGGTACCGCTATCGGCAAGGCACCTTTCCTCCATTCGGGCGTCACACGTGTTCTAAAATATAGAGTCTAATTATTAAACGAGAGCGAAGAAGATGCTACAGTAATAATAATTAAACATGCAAATATTTCAGAACATAACATAAGTATCTCTATTTAAAATAATGGAATAAATGAATGATGACGAAGTCATCCAAGCGCCGATAAATGTTTAAGGAAACAAATATTGTTGCTCTCATAGAGCTTGCAACCAAATCGAATGAATTGTATCAAATTATTACCATAAAAATCATGAATAAATGGGCGGAGTTCAGATGGAGTCCGCAAGGTAACCATCCAGCTCAGCCGAGATCTCCATCTCGCTAAGCTTCTCCTCAGTGGCTATCATGGTGACGGCAGCGGTGATGTCCAACTGTGGCGTTGGAGGGAGCACAGTGTGCTCAACCTCCATGGACACGGTGGCGTTCGTGGGAGCTGCCACGTGTGCCTCCACAGGTGCCCTAGTGTGCGCCACCCCGGGCACGGCGGGGGGCGTGGGGATCATCACAGGCGCCGCAGCGGGCGCCGGTGGTGCCTCCATCTGGACAAGGTGCGCCTCATGCGCTCTCTTGGCCTTGAAGGCGTCCACGACGTGCTTAGGAGCACGACACTGCCTGGAGAAGTGAAGCTTCTGCCTGGAGAAGTGAAGCTTCGATCCGCAGCGAAAGCAGTCTTGGGGCCTCACCTCCCCCTTACCCGCCTTTTGCTCCTTGGCCGGGTGGGGGTGGTTAGATCCCTTCTTGCCTTTGCCTTTTCTGTCGGGCTGCTTGAACTTTGGCTGGCGCACTTTATAGGCGCCGGCATAAGCTTCCTGGCTTGGGCCCCCTCCGAAAGGCTGGGAGGTGAAGTTCTTTTTGAGAACCTCATCCTGCGCCTCAGCCACCTGGAGGGCGTCAATGAGCGCCGAGTACTGCGTGAAGTTCTCCTGGCGGTAGTTCCGCGCATTCTGGAGGTTACTTGGATGGAAGGTGGAGAGAGTTTTCTCTATCTTCTCCTCGTCTGTGATTTTCGTACCACACATTTCGAGATTCGCACAAATCACGTGTAACACGGAACTGAACGACGTCACCGACTTGTGGTCCGCAAATCTCAGACGCAACCAATCCCCCTCCGCCTTTGGCTTGACGTGGTACTTCAACCTAGAGAACCTCTCTTTAAGAGCAGCCCACAGGGTTGAAGCACTCCGTTCAGCCATGTACTCGTTTTTCAACGTCGCACTCATGTGGTGACGGAGTAAATGCAGTGCCTGCGCATTCTCTGCCGCAGTCGTGGTGCTGGGGGCCGTCAGGGTCCCCGCGACCAGCGCTCCCTTGATGTTACGGCCCTCGAGGACGATCTCCACGTCCGAGGCCCAAGAAAGGTAGTTCAGCCCAGTATGAGCCAACTCCTCGAATTCGCGGTTCATGATTCCGACCATCTGCGATTTATTCAAATATGTATCAGATTGCAGCAGGTAATCGATTGCATAAAGCAATGTTGATAAAAAATTCAATAAAGCGGCGTTCCAAAATTTAAATAACATGCTAACAGTGCTCTACTATGAATTAAACAATTAATTACGATAGTAAAACATGGTATGTAAGCATGTATGAAGAGATATTATGCTAAGCACGTTCTAAACGTGAAAATTCGCCCTAAAAATGACTTTCCGGATTTATTTAATGCCCAATTATACAATTTCAGCAAAAACAGACTATTTCAGGGTTTTACAGGTAAAATTATTCAACAGGAATAATATATACGTAGTTCTGAAAAAGTCAGAGTGCTAAAACGTAAATTTCGCTTGCAGCACCGTATTCAGTCCAGCCCACGCCGGCAGCAGGCCGAAATCCAGGCTGAAAAGCCCATTCTGCAGCCCACTAGGCATTCCGCACTGCGCATTTTTTTTCTGGCAGGCGAGAGCTAATCGGGCCGACTTGGCCCGACAGCCGCGACTCGCGATGGGCCGACCCGCTTCGCCGTGTCCCTGCATCCTCGATGCTAGGTTTTCCTAGCAGAGGCAGAGGACGGTGGCGGCGCCACCGCGGCTGCGCCGGCGGTCAGCTGGACCGGGAGGCAACGAGCGCGGGTTGGGCGGGCAGTGCAGGTGCAGTTGGGGACCACGGGGCGGGGTGGGGTGGGGCGGGGCACCGAGGGCGGCCGCGGCCAGCCGAGCCGAGGCGCAGGCGCGCGCGCCCGTGACCGAGCGCGAGCTCAAGGTCGTTGCGGCGGCGGCCAGCCTCCTCCAGGCTCAAGGCGGGCGACCAGGCAGGGCGGCGGGGGGCGGCGCGGCGGGGCGGGCCGGCGGGGCGCGCTGCTGCGTGTTCTGGCGAGCGGCGCGGCCATGGCACGGCACGACGCGGCCATGGCGCGGCCGGGGCGGCGGTGCGCACGGGCGCAGCTCGCCGGCGGCGTGTGGTGCGCGGCCGGGCCGGTGGCGCTCGCGCCGGCAGCCACGACGGCAACCAGTGCAGCGAGGGGCCTCCGGCTAGGAACGCGACCAGCAGGGCCTCCGGCGAGGAACGCCGGCGACCAGCAGGGTCGCACATGCGTGCGGCAGCGCGGTAATGGCGAGAAAAAAATCGAAAAATCATCGTGTTCATCGTCAGATTCATCTGTGATTTTGACGGCGCGTTGCACAGCCGGTGCAATCGCGGCGGTACCGTGACCAGCGGGATCACGATCTGTACCGTCTTTCCACAGTGTAGTCATCAAATCTCTCGTGATCCGGGGATATCGACATTGGTCGGCGACAGCGTGTCAACTCGATCCCCGAAAGAGAAATCCACACTATAGATGCGATCTAAAAATTACGCGGAACGCAAAAACGGAAAGGAAATTGCGAGACGGTTCCATTTTTGCGATCAGATCTGAGTTATACCTTCGCGATTTTTGCAGAAAGCCTGCTCGGTGCAGCCTCGACGGAGAGACTCGTGCTGATAACGTGTTGCACAACCCCTGCCGGCTGGCCGGTCCCGAGGGTGTGCGATGGTGGTGATGTAGACGAAGGCACAGATCAACACACGAACAGGAAAGAAAATGGACACAGTACGTGAGCAAAATATTTTTTTATTTCTCTTCTCTGTCTAACAAATATACGTACAATGCCTCGTTATATAATGGGGGGATGGGCTAGATGGATAATCCACTTATCGTGGAGAGGGCCAAGTAAACGTGGGACCACCCGTCACGTTACACGTTGGTTCCGTAACAGTGTGATTGTGCGGGGCTAAATTGTGTTGAGTTTTGCTCAACATTGGAACGATCTGGTGCGTTGATCGGAGCTAATTGGGCGCGTCAGATTAATTGTATCTACGAAGTTTGCTCTTTTATAAGTAGTTTAGATTAGATTAGAAAAAGAAATTCCCCGCAAAAAAAAAACCTTTTATATCTAAAAAAAAAAAAGATCTGGCCACCGTTGCAGTCACCAGTAGATCCGCCTACCACATCCCAGGACCACCGCCCCGTCTTCCTCCACGACAGCTCCCACCGGCTATGTCAGCCATCTAGGCAGCGCCCCCGAAGCAGCCGCCACGCACGGGAGCCGCAAGCAGGGGCGCCAAAGAAAGGCTCCCTAGGCAGTATGTATGTGACCTGTTCGATGAATCACGCTTCCCCACTTGGAATTGCCAGAGACGCGCCTGAACTTGCACGGCACCAGGCTTGGCAAATGGCAACGGATGAGCTTCCAGTTGATCCCAATTCAACATCTGGGTGGTCCATTTTTCTGCTTTGGATCCAGCAGGTCTCAGATCACCCTAACATCCTGACTCTGCATTCAGTTTCTAATCCAGGTTTTTACCATGTCCACCTGCATCTAGTCCTGTCACTGCAATGGCCAAACCAGAAAGTTGGAGGTTGGATCACAGGATGCTCTAATATCTGAATTACAGCCTCGGAGAAGCTTCACTGAGTTGGTCACTGCTTCAGAAAAAAACAACTGGGTGACCTTTGTGTGGAAAAAAAACCCTGGGTTGACCTGCAGAGTTCGGTACTTGCATAATTCAATTTCTACTTGCTTTTCCATCACATTGTTACCTGTATTTTTTGGGTCATTTTTATCTGCATATGACATCGAACTAGGCAACAACCATGGTTGGTGGTGTGTCTCCAATCGATGGATCGCTACCACTTAGATCTGTCTCTGGCAGTGGTCAAGAGGTAAACTTGCTGGAGTTGCATCCTTTCACAGATCACAGCTACTCCCTCCGTCTCAAATTAGTTGATGTAGATTTGTCAAAAAATGGATGTATCCGTAACTAGAATATGTCTAGATACATCTATATTTTGACAAATTCACGTCAACTAATTCGGGACGGAGTGAGTAGAATTTAGTCCGATATAGATGAAAGTAAGGTGTATTTTCTTGTGCCACTGAACTTACAGGAGTTGCACCGATATATATACTGTGAACTCCTCAATTCCTCGCATGTATCTGCAAAGAATATCAGGTCACTACATATGTTCCTTTAAGAAAATAGAAAACTCCCCCTTACCTCTGCATCGAAGATGCATATGGCCTCAACTTTTTTACTAAGAGCTAACCAACCTATGTGAATGAAAAATCCAACACTATTGGTATGGTCCCCTTTGTACATTTCTCTATGTGCATCCTGTCCAATAAAAAATGGAGAAGCTATTAGCCTATACCATGTGACTGGGAATCTACAGCAAAAGACAGAACCTGCAATTGAAAAGCCTTCTTTTCGCCACAAACAGTCTTTTTTTTTAATTAGCAACAAATCATTTCGGATGATCTCTGGTATCTTTGATCAAACAAAAGTAGCTCTAGAGATTTGACAACACAAAAGGCATCTGAATTTCGTGTGATGTTGACTACTCACAAGTATGGTTGACCTTTGTCACCAGCTACTCACAAGTATGGTTGACCTTTGTCACCAGCTACTCACACGAGAGTCTGCTAATCAAGAAATGCTTCTCAAAAGTTGGATGTAACAAAAAAATGCTCCAAAAGACAAAAGATGCACATTCACACATGTCATATTGATGCTGCACTCACAAAATACAGAAGAAACAAATACTTTGAAGGAAAAATATCCACACATTCCACTAAATATTGATCATAAATAGACCGGTTAGTAAATTACCGGTCCTCAAATTAATTTATGGAAAAAAGAAAAACAAGCATGGGATTAGTAGGTCTTTGCATGGTAGGTACTCGTGTTAGATTTGAGATCTGCAGTAACAGTGGTATGCTTGCTTTCTAGGAGGACAGACATCAACACCAGATCGAAAAAGACTATGATCACTGTACAGCTACAGATCTGAAGAACCCATTTAACAAGAAGTCCTTCTAGCTGGTGTGTATACATTTCTGAATTCTGAATGATTGAGAATGATGGATAAGACCAGTACGGCTAACACATGGTGTTGCTTCCTAGCTGATTGTGACCAGGCAGATCTGATGCAGTTTGTAACCTGTGTCAGGTTTTATGGGCCACATATGTTTTACTAATTACCACAGGCAAAGGGATTGTCTCTAGTCAACCTTACCTTTGAGCAATTATTCTCTTGCTTTCAATTCACTCAAAGCTATGCTCCCCTACCAGTCAACTACTGCTGATGAGATCATGACCTGCAATTCCATGTTGGTTTCTTGTTACTGAACAATAGTCACATGCTTACACGTACTAAAAATTTAGTTTTCTTTCAGAACAAAAGAAATTTCATAGAATTCATGCTGGAATTATACACTTACCTTCAAATTCCAGGCTCCAACGAAGTTTCCCGTTCCAAGCAGGGCCTCTAGGATAATTTTAGATGAATTTAGCCAAGGCAAGCAAGTATCTGAGGACATTATACCATCAAACAGTTGAGTAGCAGAATCCTATGCATTGCGGATCAAGGAGTGGGTCTGCATTAACTGACCACACATAAATTTTGTCTAAGAATGATAACAATTAAACATAACTGAGCAGCGACCACATCCAAATGGATAGCAACTGCTTACCAGATGTTAAAGTACCTTTCTTCTTTGCCTTAAGACTTGAGTTACAATGTAATACATCTCGTTAAACGCCTGGTCACTTCAATAGATCACGGACCAGGTACGGAACACTGGACACCTTCAAAAAAATCTTTTTTGAGTTAACCTTCAACAAATCTTGATTTCAAGAGTTAAGATTATGATGCCACACTGGATGGAGAAAACACTTGAATCTTGGGTGTCCACATTGGAGAAGAAAGCTTGATAGCTCCAAGACAGCTAATCTCTTAACTCCCTGACCCCTCTCTTGATTGTAACAGGAAGCTAGAGATTAAGAAGCTTGATATTTACAGCACAAATACCTAAGATATCATAGCACAACCAAAAACACAGACACCTACACTCAGCACCCTAAATAGAGAACTGCATACCAATCCTAAGATTACAAGATTTAAGCATCCAAATTTCACAACAGAAACTAAAGAAAAAGGAATGACAACAATTCAGCTTGACAGTTCTTTTCAGATGCTGATGAGATTAGAAGGCGGCGAAGACTGCGAGCTCGGCTGCTGCTGCTCGTTGGCTTCATTGGCCGCTGCCTCCACAGTTTCAGCAGGTCCTGCAGGACCAGACTCATCACCTTCGCCACTACTAGGAAGCTCCTCACCTTGCTTAGAAGTCAGCTTGGGGAGCTCACTGAGGATTTGCACCACCTCCCGCATTGTTGGTCGCTGCACGCTCTGCTCCTCAACACAGAGCAACGCAACATAGAAGACGTGCATTACCTCATGCACCGGCACAGTTGAGAGCCTGGGGTCCATGATCTTGATGACCTGCTCCTTGTTCGAGTCGGTCATCATCTTTATCCACTGAACAATGTCGACACCATCACCGAACTCCCCTACTGGCTTCTTTCCAGTGATCAGCTCAAGAAGCACTACACCGAAGCTATAAACATCACTCTTTTCATCAATCTTGAGAGTATAAGCATACTCTGCAAATCCACAGTGACAATTCAATGTAAGATCAATGTATTTTAAGAAGGAACTATAGCTCTGCTTGTATGCAAATCGACTGCTAATGTAGTCAATTAGACAAGAGAAAAAAGTTTCATTGCGACAATAGTAACATAGAATTGTACAAAAATCTTAACAATCAAGAAAATACAGCGGAATGCAATGTATAAGTATGTCTAGAAGCAAAACAAGGACTAAAATCTACTAACACATTCAGGTGTAAGAAAAACAGTGCTAAAGCATCAGAAATATGGCTGCTCCAAACTCATACACCAGGAGAACTGAACATGGATAATTTGCAGACAGTACTATGTAAAGTTTATAGGCGCAAAGTGTAACAAGGATTGATCTTTCACCTGGAGCAATGTAGCCATAAGAACCGGCAATGGCTGACATACACTCGGATGTGCCAGAATCTTGCAAAAACTTGGCAAGCCCGAAATCAGCAACATGTGCTTCAAAATCGGAGTCAAGGAGAATGTTGTTTGATTTGACATCACGGTGCAGGATTGGTGGTGAGCAATCATGGTGTAGATAGCACAGCCCCTTGGCAGCCTCAACAGCAATCTTGTACCGAGTATCCCAGTGCAGGTGGCCTCCCTTCTTTCCATGGAGTAGCTCCCCCAGGCTGCCATTAGGCATATACTCATACACCAGGAGATTTGTCTCATAGTTCGAGCAGCAGCCAAGCAGCCGCACAATGTAACGGTGCCGGATCCTCCCAAGGGTCTGTATCTCCGCAGAGAAACCGTGGTCATGTGACGAGCCACGGCTCATCACAGAAAGTCTCTTCACTGCAACATGATCACCATCTGGCATTGTCCCCTTGTACACAGTCCCAGCTCCACCTTTGCCGATGATGTTCTCTTCCTTCAGACTATCGATCACATCGTCACAGGTGAATTCGAGGCGCTGGAACGCGGTAAGCCTCCAAGCACGTGCATCGCTGGCTTTCTTCAGTGACCGAGCCTTCAAGATTGCCATGGCAGCAAATGCGATGGAGAAGGCAAGTAAGACGAGGACGATGATCAGCTTGAGGCTACTAGACAGCCCACCATGGGTGTGTGTGCCATGGTCTGTTTCAGCGCCACCAAGGTGGCATGGCGCAAGGTACGGACCGCATAAGCCTGAATTGGCAGCGAAAGACGTGGCATTGAAGTAGCTGAACTGCCCGGTCGCTGGCACAAGCCCAGACAGGTTGTTGTATGAGAAGTCCACGGCCGTGAGGCTCTGCATTGCAGCAATGGTTGCCGGTATCTCTCCATAAAGCTGGTTCCGGGACAGGTTGAGATAGTTCAGTATCCCCATGCCGGAGATGGATGGTGGTATATCCCCAGACAGGTTGTTTCGGCTGACATCAAGATAAGTGAGCAATCGACATTTCCCAATCTCCGGTGGCAGGCCGCCGTCGAAAGAATTGCCGCTAAGATCAGCCTTGGACAGCTGCTGCAGCCGCCCAATGTCTGGCGGTATTGCGCCGGTGAACGCATTCTGATCAAGAAGCAGCTTCTGCAATCCAGAGAAGCTCCCAATGGACGCCGGCAATGCGCCGGTGAGCTGGTTATTAGAGAGGCTAATCCCCCCAAGATTCGGCGCGCCTGTGCCCACAACGTCCGGGAAGCTGCCAGTCAGGAGGTTGTCCTGGAGCTCCACTTGGGACAGATTCGGCAGCTCGAAGAGACCTCCTGGAATCGAACCATTCAAGAAGTTTTCACCGAGGCGGAATCGTCTGAGCGACCGGCATTTTCCGAGAGAGTCCGGGATTGCGCCGAAGAGGGAGTTGCCGAGCGCGATGAGCGTCTGCAGCTTGCCTCCGGCGCACAGCTCCGGCGGAAGGGTGCCAGTGAGCCTGTTCGACGAGAGGTCGAGCAGCTGGAAGCGGCCGTTGCGGCCAAGCCGGCGCGGGATACCGCCGGTGAAGTTGTTCTCCCACAGCTGCAGCACCTCGAGGCTGGGCAGGTCGCCGACGAACTCGGGGATGTCACCCCTAAGCCTGTTTCGGAAGAGGTTGAACAGGGTGAGATTCTTGAGGGCCACGAAGCTCGCTGGAATCTCGCCGGAGAGAGCGTTGTTCGACAGGTCTAGCGAGCTGAGGCTCCCTAGCTGGCCCAGCTCCCGCGGGATGGCGCCGGTGAGCCCGTTCACCTGCAGGAACAGCGTGTCCAGCTTCCCGAGATTCCCGAGCTCCGGTGGGATCTCGCCGGAGAGACCGCAGTTCGCCGCGTCGAGACGGACAAGCTCCGTCATATTCCCGAGCTCGGCCGGTATGCCGCCGGAGTAGTTGTTGTAGTAGCCAATGTAGAGCTCCCTGAGGCTCGTCAGGTTGCCCAATTGCGGAGGAATCTTCCCGGACAGCTCGTTGCCGGAGACGGCAAGATACTGCAGACTCTCCCACCGGCCATACTCTGCTGGAATATCCCCGGAGAAGAAGTTACCGCCGAGGTGGAGGTGCCGGAGCTGCGCCATCCCGACGACATCGAGCGGGAGCGGGCCGGTGAAGTTGTTGTTGTACAAATCAAGAACCTGGAGCGCAAAGAGCCGCGCGAGCGGCGGCGGGAAGGAGCCGTTGAGGCCGTTGCTGGAGAGGTTGAGGTGGGCGAGGAGGCGGAGCCGGGAGAGCGATGGCGGGATGGGCCCCGAGAGCGAGTTAGCGGCGAGGTCGAGGCGCGCGAGGTAGGGGAGCTGGGAGAGGGCGCGCGGGACAGCGCCCGAGAGGTTGCGCCCTGAGAGGTCGACGCCGACGACCGCGCCGGAGCGCGCGTCGCAGGACACGCCGGACCACTCGCACGGGCCGGCGGCGGTGTTCGGCGACCAGGACGCGAGCGACCCGGTCGGGTCCTCGAGCGCGGCCTTCGCCGCAAGCAGCGCATCCGCGTCACCTCCGGCCGCCTGCCCGGCGGCGAGCGCGGCGAGGAGAACGAGGAGGGGGAGGTGGTGGAGGCGCATTGGGGCGCGCTGTTTTGCCTCCCTGCCTCGGGGAGTGGAGACAAGAGTCAAGAGGAGCAGAGTGACTGACAGAGAAGAGTAGAGCTAGCTCGTGCCTGTATGCTTGGATGAACGAGCACAGTGTAACCTAGTGGCTGTTGCTAGAAAACACGTGATCCGTGCTTGGAATTTTGTGTACTTATTGTTTTTTGGATAATTCTTCAGTTTTGTATTCTCTCTGTCAAACCGAGGGAGCAATTTTTACGGTGGTTTGGATGGCTCTTTTTCTTTTGGGACGTGTTTTCTTTACATCCTCTTCGATGGCCTCTGAACATTTTTTTTAGAAACCAGCCAACCTGTGCCTTACTTTA
Source organism: Alopecurus myosuroides (assembly GCA_028641055.1). Lineage (NCBI taxonomy): Eukaryota > Viridiplantae > Streptophyta > Magnoliopsida > Poales > Poaceae > Alopecurus > Alopecurus myosuroides. The sequence continues at coordinate 291,622,881 of CM054059.1, forward strand.
AATTAATAAAGAAAAAATTCGGCCTATAGCTTTGCCAAGCAAACCAAAACAAAGGACACAATGGGGGCAGAAGGCAACCAGAAAGACTACCGAGGATGCGCGAACGAGGAGACAATGATCTTTAGCCCGTTAGCCATCGAGATTAGTGCCTCATTGTCACCCTCCTTTGCAAGATCTTTACTATTAAAGCAGAGTATGCGGTGTCCGTGATTGCCGTGCGTCGCTGCCTCTCCCCCGAAAAAAATCGCGATCTATTCCCTAGGCACGAAACCGGTCACCAAAAAAACCGTTTTGGAAACGAGTCAACCCACGTCCGTGCAACCATGGGCCCTCTGCCCTCTGTGTCCTGAAACGTGGAAAGAAAGGGAGGAAAAACTGCAGTCTCGAGTGCACGACCCACCGTATACGAATGCTCCTTTGCACACCAACCGCTACCTCCCACAACCAGGATGTCGCAGGAGCTCGGGATTTTTCCGACGGCGGTGACCATCGACATACGCTTTAACAACCTCTCCAGTGAAATTCCGTCGTCCAGGTCGCTCGCCAGCAAGGGCTGGATGACCTTCCTCGACAGCTCCGGCTTCTGTGGTTTCCCGCTCCGGTTATTCTGCCGCGCGGCCCAGCTATCCTCTCCGATGCCTCTGACGGCTACCGTTTCCAGCAGAGTGTGGCTGGCCCTCGGCATGACGCGACCGGCCATTGCTCTCACTCGTGTTATGTGGTGTCAATATAATGGAAGCTGGCGGCCGGCTGGGTTCGAGAGCAGCAGGGCTCTTCGACTGCCGTGCATGTGCGCCAACAGGTGCGGGGAATCATCGGAAGGGTCAGATAACAGTGGCGGCGAGCATGCAGCCGCGAAGGAGGATGCGAGCACGGGTGCTGGTCACGATCGACAAGGGACGAGCTGCCGTGGTTGTCCGCGCACGTGCTCGGAAAGGACGGGAAGGTGATCTCGTACAAGGTGGTGGTGGACAACGGGACGACGCCCGTGGCCGCGTGTCGGCTTGGCGACATCACCCTGTTGCCGGTCTGCCGGAGAGGGACGATGCCGATGGCCGCGCGTCGGCTTGGCATCGGCACCCTGTTGTCGGTCTGCCGGAGAAGTACAAGGAGTTGGCAGCGCAGGCCGGCGCCATCGGCGGATGCGGCCCGCCAACGTGGTGAGGCTCCCCGCCTACTACTGGTCGCCCGACGAGAAGCATGTGGTGATAGCGCTGCGCGACTTCATAAACAAGGGCACTCCAATTCGCATTCTTCTCCCAACGGTTGGTCACTTTTTCTTTGTCTTGCGAGTAATCTCTGATTTGGCCGAATCGTACTATGGCATCCGGTCTACCTCTCACTGACACGTTTTTTCTATCTTTTGAGTGTTATGTACTGGTTCAAGAACCTGTACGCCAAAACTTTTATGCACCCAGAAAAAAACCTTTTATGCAAATCCAAAGATTTTTAGCCTGTGTCGCTGGTCCAAGTGACAAACCGCAAAGTCATGGTGCCGGTGAAAAGCTTCCAAGAGATCAAGGTCAGAGTGTGCACCGGGCATTTTTTTTAGTATGGGCATCTTGCTATACTGATGAGTGATATTCCTTGCCAAATATTCAAGTTGCTCTTTTGTGAAGACACGATATTATTTTCAGTTAACGTCTTGCTGTTCTGTTAATTGGATGTTCTTATATGACATTTTGATCATGTCCCACAACTCAACTATTTATGGACTAAATATATAATCATGCTATCTATTTGTCCTCTGAAATCCACAACAGCTACATCTTTGTTGTATACGCAATTTGTTGATAATTAAAATCCATAGGTTAGAGATGAGTTCTGTGAAAGCAATGGCCAGAAAATTGAACTTATAATGTCCCTCCTTTTTTACCATTCATTTTCTTGTGTTAATTAACAATCTTGTCAACTAAATGAGATGGGATGATTAGTTTTTTTCTTCAAATAATTGTTACTTTTTTCACGTGCATCATGTCTAAGGAGAAATTTTTGCTGGGCCGTAGCAACGCACGGGCATTCAACTAGTTTGCTTAAATCTGCACAAATAGAAACATTTTGAAAATCACGTCAGCAGGATGTTTCAGCACAATTGCTTCAATAGCTAGTCTATTACGAGTCAGCCACAGCAGCGAACATCACCCAGCTGGTTCAGCGTTGTTGGCCCAGAAGCGATTTATGGATGGCAAAGAATTGCGAAAAAGAGCCAGGACACCAGCTGCACCTTAGCAGCTGCCTGATAACGCTCCATCCCAGTTTAGCAAGCACGCAATGAAAGAAAATATGGGCAGTGTCTTACGTCTCCCCGCACAACACACACTACCCCTTGGCAGGATCGAAGCGGACGAATAAGCGAGATCTGGTAGGGAGCCTCTCAATGGCCATCTGCCAAGTGAAGATTTTTATTTTGAGGGGTAGTTTGGCAGACCACATATCTTTACCATGGGCTATATTTCCCCCTGAGACAGTATTCTGTACATAGAGGCCACCGAGAACCTACCCAAAGGTTCCAACGCCCACTTAATAACGTCAGGCCCCAATTGCAAACTCACTTCGGCCAGTTTTTGGTTCAGCTCCGCCCACTAAGCAGCACACTCTGGTGAGAAGGCGCGGAGAAAGCGCAGCCCCTCCACCTCGAAGCCCGCAGCCACAAGGATGGAAGGCATCTCGCAGATTTCATAAAACCTAGGGAACCTATCCTTCAGAGAGCCCGATCCCACCCGCCAATCCGACCAAAAGAGAGTTCGCGCGCCATCTCGAACATTGTACATTGCCCCTAATTTGAACAGGTGCTTAATTTTGTGAAGGATGTTCCACAATTGGGAATCCCCGCGGGATTCCACAGCAAAGATATTGGGAGCCTCCGGATACTTGGGAAATATCAGACTGCGCCATATGGAGGTGTCAGTCTAGAACAACTTCCAAATGCACTTAAGCATCAGAGCTTTATTTATCATCTTGGTGTTGGTCAGCCTAGACCACAGTCTTTGGGGCGGCAAACCGTCGGCAAGTTCACCATATGGAACTTGCGTTTAAGGCCCGAACCCTCCCAGAAGAACCGCACGCGGATGGAGTCAAACTTCTCATGGACTCCGTCTTGAAGGAGGAAGAGGCCCATGGCAAAAGTGGGGAGCACATCCAAGCAAGCATTTGAAAGGATCAGCCTTCCACCCGAGGAAAGGAGCCGCCCCATCCACGCTTCCACTTTGTCGCCCAGCATGTTCACTAAGTAGTGTCATTGCTCAATTGTCAGCTTCATGTCAGAGATAGGCAGACCCAGTACATAAAGGGAAGGAGCCCAGCTTGCAATTCAGCATGTTGGCAATGCGGATCTGCTCTTGCACCGGTTGACCCAGGACAAAGACTTCTGACTTGTGGAAGTTAATTCTGAGAACTGACATGTCTTCGAAGCAGAGAAGCAGGAATTTTAAATTTGCAATGTCCACGTACTTGTTCTGGAGCAGAATTATCGTGTCGTCCGGATATTGGACATGAGTGATTCCCCCTGAAACCAGGTGGAGCACCACCCCACTAATGTGACCCGCACTACAAGTTGCTGACAGAATGGCCGAGAGGGCTTCGGTCACAAAGTTGAAAAGCAACGGGGAGAGAGGCCCCCCCTAGCGCACCCCTCTCTTGTTACGGGAGAATGGGCCAATCTCCCCGGTGATGGAGATAGAAGTCTGACCACCTGCCATAAGCTGCTCAATTCTATGGATGTACCCTGCGTCGAACCCTTTTCGACGCAGGACTTCTAAAAGGAATGACCAGTTCACATGGTCGTAAGCTTTCTCAAAGTCCAGCTTGAGAAAAATGCCCCCCCCCCCCAAGTTTCTTCACCCACATCTCATGAACAATCTCGTGCAGGTCCAACGCACCATCAAGGATGAAACGCCATTTGATGAATTTCGTTTGGGTATGGCTGATGATTCTATTCGCGATTGGGTCCAACCTAGAGGCCATGGCCTTGGAGACGATCTTGAAGATGACGTTTATCAGGGAGATTGGTCTGAACTGATAGATCAAATCCGCCCCTTGGACTTTCGGAATAAGGGATAAGACCCCAGAGTTCAGCCTGGACTCCATCCGGCCTTGCATGAAATCATTAAGAATATGAAGCACCCCAAGCTTGCAAAGCAGCCAGGGATTTTTGAATAAAGCCGTCTGGAACCCGTCCAGCCCCGGCGCCGTATTTGTCTTCATGTCATTCACCACCGTCTCAAGCTCGACCTCTGAAAAGGTAAGGAACAGGCTCTCGTTCTCGGCGTCCGACACTCGACGCTCCGCAGCCCAAACGAAAGGGCTCGGCCCCAGGTGCCTAGGGGCTTTGGTCCCCAGAAGCGCCCGATAGTAATCATACACGTGTTCCTGGATCTGACGGGGGTCGCTAACTGGTCCCTCCGCCGACTGGAGCGTCGAAATGATGCAACTTCTTCGCCTCCCGTTAGCAACTGCGTGGAAATATGCAGTGTTTGTGTCCCCTTGCAAAGCCTAGCGCACCCTACCGCGTTGCCGCCAATATTCCTCCTCTAGGCGATAAATGTTCAGCAATTGATCTTCCAGATGATATCGAAAGACCAAATCATCCTCGCCCAAACCCTCACAGTAAGCTTTATTTTTCAACGAGTTTATTAGGTTCAATAGGGCCATTTTACAGAATCTAGCCTCTATGCTGATATTACTACTCTAGCCCCTAAGGTATTGTCTAAGCCCCCCGGCCATGTGCTTCCACCAATCTATAATGTCTCGCCCCGCACCTTCTGACATTAGCCTAAGCCACTAGGGTCACAGGAGGTCAGGGAAGCCTTCAAGCTCGAACCACCCCAGTTCGAAAAAGAAACGATTTGATCGGACTAGGGAGCCCCTCCTGAGTCCATGATCAGAGGAGTATGGTCCGACCCCAGGATTGGTTCCGCCAGCAGCGAGGCCAGGGGAAACACGGTGTCCAATTCCCGGGCAAAAAACCCTATCTAGCACACATCTCACCAGGTCGCGCTGTCAGTTGGTCCAGGTGTACCGCACGCCCGAGCGAGGGATCTCCGTGAGATCCACTCTGCAATGCAATTATTGAACATATCAACTCTCGGCCAATTGATTCGTTCATTGTTCTTCTCATCCGCCCCCCTCGGCAATTTAAAATCCCCACCCATCAAGATTGGGTGTCTACACGCTACAACTTTTGCCAAAATCTCCGCAAGGAACTCGGGGGAAGCGGCGTGGTTAGCTGGGCCATAAATCCCAATGAAGGCCATGGTTCTACTATGGGCCCTGAGCAAACAATTGATAGTGGTGAAGAATTGACCCCTATCAACGCTTTCAACCTCAAACGCACGGTCTCTCAACTCGAGTAGGATACACCCGAACAACCCGTTGCCGGAAGCCAGCACCAGAAGAATTTCTCTCCCACTTATAAATTTTGCAGCTCTAAATATGTGAAGTCTTGTTTAAAAGTTTCTTTGAGGACTATGACATCAATTCTATGTTTGCGGAGCAATTCTCTGATCAGGGTTCGGCGCCCCGCGCGTCCGAACCCTATAATGTTCGAAAATAGGATCCACATTAACAATCAATTCCATTGGCCCATGCTTGGCGGGTCAATGGGCGCCGCCCCTGCGGCACCACATAATTGGATTTTTTCTGGCGAGGGGTAACTGTTGTTACCACACTCCCGCAAACCTCGCCACCTCCTGGATCATGCTGGTCAACCGGCTCCAGGCAGTCAAGGAGGTTGCCCCCCTCTCTGGGGGAGCAACACATCGTAGTTTTCTCGATCGCCACCAGAGTCGCTGTCACCGAAAGGCCACCATTTGGGTCGAATGGCGCCTCCTAGCTCTATAACCGCGAAGAAGCCCGCATCACCCTGACACCCCACCGAGGTTTGCTGCTCTGTCGCCTTTGCTGCAGCAACCTCCCGCTCAGCCATAACACAGGCGCAAGCCAGATCGGCTTGAGCCGTTTTGTTAGCCTTAATCAACTACAAAGATCCGGCAGGAGGGCCCGCCGTCGATTGGAAAGAAATACGGATGTCCGTTGCAACCAAAAGTAAGTGAACATTGGTCGCGGTTTTCAGGGTTTATTGTCTTATGGTCTTGGGGTTGGGGATTTCAGGCCGGGCTCGAAACCCACCCACCTCAACACCGACGAGCCCACCCCCTCCCTTCCCCGCTGCACCACCATGTGGATTGTGAACACATTAGCAGCACCGCGCGGGCCCGGTTAGCCACACCACACGGTCGTGCAGTTTCGGCGCATATTGTCGTGGATGAGTAAAGACAGATGCCATGGGATGGATTAAGGTTGGGGCCGATGGACGCTGTAGGTATTCAGGGAGGGATCGCACGTCGAGTAGACGCGCTCAGGAAACACTGCAAACACCAAGAAGGCAAGAACTACCCAGGTTCGGGGCCCTCGTGTGGAGGTAACACCCCTACTCCTGCCTATCTCTATGTATGTATGATATCCGAGTAGCCACAATACAAAGTTGTCTCTCAACCGAGTAGCCACTCTCTGCTCTCTCTACAGCTAACACTTGATCGTGCAATAAATGCTCTCTCGCGTAACGTCCCTCGCGCAGGAGGGGGCAGGGAACCTTATATACTGGTGCCCAACCGAGTAAACAAAGAATAAAGGTATAGCAATGGGACATCTCCACAGTGGCGCAGAGCACGCCTCCGGCTTCTCGCTGACGCGGGTGCGAGAAGTCGCCGCGCCGTCCGGCTGACAGGACATGTCCACCCTGTCAGTCACACAGAGTAGGCCCTACATCACGTCTTGTCCCCTCTGTCAGTGACAGGACATGACAGGCTCCTACCTCACTGTAGCCACGCTGTAGCGTGGATAATCACGCCCTCCGTAAGTTGAACCGCACGCATGTACGGCTACGGTATACGTGGGATCTTATCAGAACGGCTCCATTGACTTCTCGCCCGAGTAGGATTGCAGCCCATCTACTCGGACCACTTGATTGCTACCCGGACGATCATGATCTCTCTTCTTATCTTCTCTTGGCCTTCAATGCCTATGACCGAATAGTGACTACCGTATAGAAGATACCCGGGTAGCCGTCTACTCGGCCAATAATACCTTTACCTCTGTTTTATCACCAGTCTTACCCCTACTCGGGGGTAGCCCCCCGACATTAGTCCCCGAAGCTGGTAGAGTCCAGCGAACTCGTTCGTAGGGCCCTGCCAGCTTAAACCAAATTGTCTTCTAGAAAGAATGAGGCCGAGTTGCACCTGAACCAGGACCCATAACTCCTACTCGAACTTCCCCATCATGCTTATTGGAGAAATCTTCGCGGAGCCGAGTAGAGCGCACTCTACACAGTGTTGCCGAGTACCTATACTTAGTGAAATTTCCCGCTCGATCAGACAAAATCTAGCTTCTCGTGTCGTTGCGGGGCACGTGTCATGCCCACGTACCCCCGACGCCTTGGTGCCAGTGCAACAGCAGGCCACGCGCCTATCACTGTCGCCAGGGCCCACGGCCCGTTAGGTCACCTCGAACGAGTACTCGAAAGCCCACGATCCAGGACTGGGATTAACTGCGCCCGTTACGCGCGCGGAATGCGCTTCGTGCGTTTCTAATGGGCAGTTAACCCACGCCGCACGATCTTTGGCCACGATCAATCCAGTAGTAACCGCATCTCGAGGCGGAATAAATACCCCGCGCCGCCCAAATCATTCTCTCCCTTCGCATTTTCCCCCGTCTCTTCTCCCTCTCTGCCCTCGCCTCCGCCGCCGAGCACAGCGCCACCGCAACCGCAACGTGCCGCCGCTCCGCGCCCTGAGAGACAAACAGAGAGAGCACCACCTCGCGAGCGCCTCCGTCTTTGTCACCACCTTCCACTCCGACGAGCACCAGTGACTCCATGGATCTCGAGCACGCCGCCGTGGACGAACACGAGCACGAGGAGGAGGAGGAGATGGCGCCGGCCTGAGCCGGCTGGGAGGGCTCGGACGTCACCGCTGCTGATTGTCAGTGGCTGGTGAACACCCGTCGAGTGCCCCCCGGCGTAATCTGTCGCCCTCCCGACACCGAGCTCGTCCCGGCACCACAAAAAGGTGAATACGTTGTCTTCTTGTCACACTTCAAACGTGGCTTAGGCCTTCCCGTCTCCAAGTTCTTCTCTGATTTCCTCCGCCATTTTGGCCTCCAACCCCACCATATTCCTCCTAATGCCATGGTCATGCTTTCCACCCATGCCACCGTCTGCGAGGCTTTCTTGGGCGTCTACCCGACAGTCCAGACATGGGCCCGCTATTTCTTTCTCCGTTAGCAGAATGTTCCCAATCCAGGCAAGCCTCTCGTTCCCCGCATCATGACCCAGACGGGTAGCGCGATGATGTTGCAACGCAAGACTGGGCACCATCCGCGGGTTCTTGGACTGGATAATGTGCGCAAGTGGCAGCGCGGTTTCCTCTAAGTGAAGAATGTCGCTCTCGAGAAGGGAAAACCTGTTGAAGACCGGATTGGACTCCCCGAGTTCGTGAACGCGCTGCCCACCGGACAGAACTAGGGGTACCACCCGAAGAACACAGTTCCAGATGTTGTCCAGGTAGAGAAGCGGCTGACGCAGCTGGCAGATCAAGGGCTCTTGCAGGACGATCCAATCGCCTGCTAGATCTCTCGCCGAGTACTCCCACTCCAGGCCCGAGCGCACAAGATGTGCTATATGGGAGGCCCGCGGGACTACACTCGGACTACAACGTTCGAGCTCACCAAGGCAGAGGTGGCCATCTGGGCCAAGTCTATTATGAGTACAACGCTAACCGATAACTGGGCATACGGCTTTGTGCCGTATAGCCGCACGAAGAAGATTACCCAGGTTAGTGCTCTTCTCTGCACCCTCATTACTTGTGATTGATACCGAATAGAACTTCTCTTAGCTTTATATGCTTTGTGTTTGCATGCTATGCCGAGTAGGAACCTTTAGCTTTGTATGCTTTATGTTTGCATGCTGTTCCGAGTAGACTCACTTAGCTTAATATGCTTTGTGTTTGCACGCTATCCCGAGTTGAACCACTTAGCTTAATGTGCTTTATGTTTGCACGCTTGTTACGAGTAGAACTTCTTATCCGAGAACTCAACTCACTGTGCTTTATGCTTGCACCAACAGCACATCAATCGCCAGAAGGATGAGGACAAGCCCATCTTCGAGGCCAACTGGGAAGATGACAGGACTGAGGATGACGCCACGGCGTATGACGTCCAGGACACCCTCTGCATCCCACGCGTCGGCCAGGAAGGTAAATCCCGTGTTGATGCCTCTATTCGGGATTGGTCCGAAGATGACGAAGGTGACTTGGTTCACCTTTCTGCTTAATCATAATCTTCTTTGCTTCCCTTCTCTTTTGCTTGTTCTGAATTCTCCCTTCTTCTCTGCAGAGGAGCCTGAGTTGGAGGAGTTAGAGGACCCCGTGGACGCGATTCCGGTGTCCGTGGCTGTCCCCACTACTCGGAAGAGGACTGGCAGTGGTGCCCAGGCACCTCCTGGCAAGAGGGCCAAGAAGAAGCCAGCAATCAAAATCACCACCGGCCGCCGAAAATGCGCCCCCACCTCAGATGGGTAAGTGCTTCCGAGTATACACTTATTCTTCGCTGTGCTTATTCCTTGTTCCCTTTTCCGCTTTCCTTCTGACTCTATTTCTTCTTCCAGTGAGGCTCTAGACGCTGATGCCACTGCCGCACCACGTACCAAGAGGAAGACAGCCCCGCCCCGAGAGCAGCTTGTAGAGCTCTCGGATGATGATGAAAACCAGGAGCCCTAGGGTAGGACGCGCGCATCCTCCCCTGTTGAAGAAGAGCAACATCTCGGCGCCGAGAACGATGGCGCCGGGAACGATATCGACCGCGTCTCCGAGCAGCTGCAGCCTGAAACGCAGCAGGCTGCCCAAGACGCTGCCAACACCGAGAGACCTCCAACTCCCCCAGCTGCATCAGCTGGGGAGGATACTGAACATGATGCCGAGCAGCAGCAGGACACCACGGCCGTGGAGCGGCCAGACACCACCACCGAGCAGCAGCCAGAGACCAATGCTGCAGAGCAACCCAACCCCGCTGCCGAGCAGCGGGTAGAAGACCCTGCTGCCGCGCAGCATACCGAGGATCCCGCTGCCGCGCAGCGCACAGAGGACCCCGTGGAGGAGCCCTCACGCGAGTACGCGGTGCAGCCGGATGCCGCTGCTGCCAACCGAGCAAAGGCGCCTTCAACTCGCCAAGTACCTTCACGTGTCAAATGGGTGGCATCTCCTACTCGGCAAGCCTCTCCGCCAGTTCGCCGAGTGCTACCGCCTTCTCATCCAGCACCTCCGCCAACCACCAAGAAAACCGTCAAGATAGCTGCAGAGCCAACCCGGCAGCAGCCAAAACGTGGCGTTACACCGGCCGGGCAATCGTTGCTGCCCTTCCAGCCGCAAGGCGGACAGGCCGCACCGCTGCCCAAGAATTCCAAGAAGAAAACCATCAATCCCAACGTCAGCCTGGTCCCAATTACTGCCACCCTTGGCCTTACAGAGGAGCAGGGTGCTGGCTCTGGTGCCACCGAAAAGGGGTCTGGGTCCAAGCTTCCCGATTACTGGAGGGATTTGCAGGAACTCCACAAGATTCACACAACCCGGGAAGAGGAGCGGCTAGCTGCTCTGAAAGAACGCAAGGACCTGAATCGCTCCAAGTCCAAGGGCAAGAAGGACTCCTTGATTATCAAAGAAATCCCTTCCCGCGGCATGGACGATGAGGAGCTATCCGAAGCAGGCATTGCAGCCATCTTGGACCGGGTTGGCCACATTGAGAAAGCCTGGGACAGCAAGGTTTTTGGCAATGCTGCCTAGGATGGTACCGAGTTAGGCATGCTCGATCATTATCGGACAGACTGGAACAAAGCCGACATCGGCCCTGTTGGCATGGCAGTAGCCAGTCCCTATAGCACCTTGGCCGGCAAGCTGTTCGTCTTGCGCAAGAACATCGAGGACATTGAGCAAAGCTATGTGGTAAGTGTTTTCTCTCTTTCTGAATTCTCCGAGTTGCTCGTTTGCTTCTTTCTTCTTTTCTTCTTTTAGCCATTACCCCAGTCCCCGAGATTCGGGCCGAGTAGGTGAGGCTCAACCGAGTTGAAATCTACTCGGGCCAAATCTTCCAAAACTTCCAAAACTTCCAAAATTTCCGAAACTTATCCTCCTTCCTTCTTCCCTGCAGGATAGCGTCGAGTCAAGGACCAAGGTGTTCCGCCAGCTTCTCTAGAATCACCGCCAACTCCGAGAGCGAAACCGAGAGCTGGAAGCTGACAAGAGCGACAGGGATGCCCTAGAGAAGAACGCCCTGGATCGCACTCTCAAGCTCTCTGAGATTGAGGGTAAGCTTTTAGCATCTCGGTTCGTGTGTTTTGTACTTACGCCCGTTTTTTGCTTTTTGCTCAACTTCTTTCTTCTCTGCAGGCGAACTCAAGGCCCTGGTGGAGAGGCACCAAGATTGCGAGGTTTTCGCTGCCTCCGCGCAGAGTAAAATCTCTTCTCTGGAAGGTGAGTACTTATCTCCCTTCTCTGCATTTGCCTTCTCTCTGTTGGCTACCCTGCTCAATGGTGCTGTTCTTCTCGCAGAAGAATATAAGAATTTCCGGAAGCAGCACTTGCAATGCCTCACTCCTGCTGAGGCACACCAGCAAGTGCAGGCCCGGGAAACCGAGATAGAGAAAGAGCGTGCGGCCGAGAGGACGGATTTCGAGAAGCTCCAGGTTGATCTTTCAGATGCACTCCAGACTGCAATCAACCATGTCCGTGAGAAGTAGGAGATCGAGAAAACAGCTGCTGCCCAGAAGCGGGCATTCGAGATGGAAATCCAGATGCTGAAGGAGCGGAACCAGGCTCTCAAGGCGCAAATCACAGACTCGCGCCGCCTTCATGACAAGCAACTCCAAGACGCAGAGGACTGGAAGGTCAAGCTGGGAGCCCTGGTGGTGGATATGGAATGTGAGTTACCGCTATTCTTCACTTTGCTTGGCCTTTTCTTCTCTTCCTTCTTCTACCCGGTTTCACTTCTTCTCGGTCAATGTTTCTGATTCAACTCAGTTCCTTATGCAGATATCTTCTCGGAACTCTGTTCCGCTGGTGTAAGTGTTGTGGACAAGGCAAGGCAGGCCAGGGCCGCATCTGGTCTAAATATTGACAACACATTCAGCATCAACGACCATCTCCTCAACCTCAAGACGCAAATCTGCTCCCTCAAGGGCTTGGTCACCTCCATGGTGTCCACTGGTATCAAACTGCACAAGCTCTTCTGGCCCGAGAAGGACGTCCCGGAGACCTTCCGCGACATCGCCACCAACCTGGACCAGGTCAAGGTGGAGTTGAAGAAGTGGCGTGCTTCCGCAGCTCGGGCAGGCGCTGATGAGCTCCTTCACTTCATTCTGTCTTGGTACGAGAACCTGGATCTCGACAGGATTGGAACTCGGCGTAATGGATCCAAGTGGACTAAGCGTCCCGAGTGCGTCTCCCACCGGAAGGCAGTGGCCTACGAGCTTGCCTCCTACGCTGACACCAGCCTCTACATCGACGGCCCCACCGAGCCGGATACAGATGTTGTGGGTGATGAAGACGAGGGCGAGGCCGAGTTCGAGGATGACGACGACGAATACCAAGGCCAGGATGACGAGGAGCAGGAAGGGTCCGAGCATGAAGATGCCGAGCAGAGGGAGAGCGAGCAGCGCGACACTGTGGAGGACTCCGGGATGGGAGCCAACCTGGAGGCTGAGCAGGCGCAATCCGTCGCCCAGGAAGAGACCATCACCACCGAGATGGTGATTGATGACCTCGCTCCCGAGTTGAGCGCGACTAGGACTGCGACTGCCGAGCTCTACCCTCTCCCCATCACACAAGCCACTCAAGCCTCCAACCCTGCATCGGAGCCCATCCCTACAACTGCAACTCCTTCTTCAGCTGAGCCCACCTCAACCACTGCTGCCTCCGAGCCGGAATCGCCTACCAACGCCAACACTGATACTGCCCCGACTGTTGTTTAATTCCTGCATATTTTTATCTCTGAACAATCTCATTAGATCCCCGGGATGCCGGGTGCATATGTATTGAACAAGTTTATGCTTTAGGTCGTTTGCTACTCAGTTTTATTTGTTTAACACTTTAGCAACTCTGGCTCAATGCCGGGTTGCGTTTTAATGCAAGTCCCCGAGTTGCATTTTTCATTCACTCGTTCTCTTTGTCTTTGCTCTTACCTGCCACTTGTGGCGTTTTGGTAGTCGAGTCACAAGATTTCAAAGTTCAAGTTTCAGATACTTAGCCACTTATAAAATTGCATGGTAACGCTGCCCACCACTTAACCGAAAAGAGACAACAGAACAGTAAAGAACACCCTACTCGGTTGCTACACCTCTCTTTTCCTTAGCAATTTTTCGTGTGTTCATTGAACTTTGGCTTATTCTCTTGCTTGCCATGAAGCCGGGTTGCAGACAGCAGCAGAGTCGAAGAGTTGGCCCGTGGGTTTAAACACACTACTAGATATGCACGTGAAATTCTAAGCAGACCAGCCGAGTAGACAAAGGAAATAAAGAAAACAACACAAGGCAAGGTTTTTGCACAAGCAGTCCCCGAGTTTGAATTTGGAGTGCCGACTAGAATTTTAACTCGGTTGAGGAGATACATACAACTTTTTGCTCATGAATGAAAACGGCGGAGTAGAGCTACATTCCAGGGGCGCTTAGATTCCTCCCCAGCTTTATCCGGCCTGTTCTTCTGGGGTGCCTGTGCGTCAACTATGTAATAGGCATCATTGTGCAGAGCCTTGCTCACAATGAAGGGCCCTTCCCACGGTGGGGATAGCTTGTGCATCCCGGCCGTGCGCTGCATGAGCCTAAGGACCATGTCTCCTTCTCGGAAAACCCTTGGGTTTACTTTCCGGCTGTGATAACGCCTCAGGTTTTGCTGATAAATGGCTGAACGTGACAGAGTTAACTCTCTTGCTTCTTCTAGCAGGTCAACGTCATTTTCTCGAGCTTATCTCGCCTCCGCCTCAGTGTAGAGGGTTACTCGGGGCGAGTCATGCTCTAGGTCAGTGGGCAACACGACCTCAGCTCCATATACCAGGAAGAATGGTGTGTATCCGGTTGATCGGTTAGGGGTAGTCCTTAGACTCCACAACACCACCGGCAACTCGTCCAGCGAACAACCAGGGGTTCGCTGTAATGGCTCAATCAGCCTTGGATTTATCCCGGATAGGACCATGCCATTTGCTCTTTCAACTTGCCCATTGGAGGCAGGATGCGCAATAGATGCAGCATCTAGCCGGATCCGCTTCTCTCTGCAGAATCTTGCGAATGCACCCTCAGCAAAGCTTGTACCATTATCAGTGATGATGCTGTGCGGGTAGCCGTATCTCAAAATGACATCCTTCAGGAAACTCACAGCTGTGACTCCATCACACTTCCGAATAGGCTTGACCTCAATCCACTTGGTGAACTTGTCAACCATGACCAGGATGTGAGTCATGTTGCCTCTAGCTGGCTTGAAAGGACCCACCATGTACAAACACCAAACGACAAACGGCCAAGTAATGGGAATGGTCTTCAACTCGGAAGCGGGCATATGAATCTTGCTTGCAAACCTCTGGCACCCGTTGCACTTTCTTACTATATCTTCAGCTTGCCTCAAGGCAGTGAGCCAAAAGAAGCCATGTCGAAAAGCTTTGTTGACCAGAGCCCGAGAAGAGGCGTGATGTCCGCATTCTCCTTGGTGTATCTCTATAAGAATTTCTTCTCCTTCCTCTGGCTCTACACAGCGTTGCAGCACGCCAGTAGGACTCCTTCTGTGCAGCACCTTGTTGATGATTGTGTAGCCCTTGGATCTTCTCTGTATCTCTCTGGCTGTGACCTCGTCACTCGGCAATGTGCCATCCGTTAGAAAGGATTATATGGGCAGAGCCCAACTCGGTGTCTCCCGGGTGGGAAACACTGGTTCGTCCACTTCCATTGGATCAGCTACCAAGACCTCTTCTGAGCTGGGGGCGAGTCCCCGAGTATTGAGAAATGATCCCCTCAATGAATGCGACAGTCCCCGAGTTGAATGGAGCAGTCCCCGGGTTGCAGGTGCCAGTCCCCGGGTTGGAGACGACAGTCCCCGGGTTCTCTTTTGCAGCCTCCCAATCAATCTCCATGGGCACAGCTTCCTCTCCTGGTAGAGATGGAACAAAGATAGACTCCGAGTTGGGGGATGGCTTGATGGATGGCTTTCTCAAATGCTCCAAGGCAATCCCAGCCGGGATAAACTGCCGAGAAGACCCCAACTTAGACAGCTCATCAGTTGCATCATTCTCAGCTCGGTGTATATGATGAAATTCACACCCTTCAAAGAATCCAGTCATGGTTTGCACCAGAAACCGATAGGAAGCCATGTTGGCATCCAAAGCATCCCAGGTGCCGGATACTTGCTGAATCACCAAATCCGAGTCGCCATAGCATACGATACGCTGCACCCCAATCTCCTTGGCTACCCTCAGGCCATGTACCAGTGCCTCATACTCGGCCACATTGTTAGATGCTTTGAAATGAATCTGCAGCACATACTTGAGTTGATCTCGTCTGGGTGACGTAAGCACTACGCCAGCACCAAGGCCTTCCTTCATTTTGGAGCCATCAAAATGCATCTTCCAGTAATTGGTTTCCGGCAAGGGAGGATCATACTGCATCTCGGCCCAATCCACCAAGAAATCTGCCAGAGTTTGTGACTTGACCGCTTCTCTTCTCGCGTACAGAGGAGTGTACGCGGCTAGCTCGATTGCCCACTTGGCTACCCGGCCGCTTGCTTCCTTGTTGCCCATGATCTCCGAGATGGGAGCAGTACTCACCACTGTGATGGGATGCTCTTGAAAATAATGCTTGAGTTTCTTGGCACCCAGGTACACGCCGTATGTCATCTTCTGGTAGTGCAGGTAGTTTTGCTTGGAGCTGGATAGCACCTCGCTGAGATAATATACTGGCCGCTGCACCTTCTTGCCTTCCTCTTCTCTTTCCACCACTATCACCACGCTGACTACCCGGTTGGTTGCTGCAATGTACAACAACATTGGCTCTTTGGGTAGCGGGCTATCCAGGATGGGAGCGCTACCCAGCATGGTCTTGAGTTCTCTGAATGCCACATCGGCTTGCGATGTCCAGACAAACTTATCACTCTTCTTCATGAGCTGGTAAAGAGGCAAGGCCTTCTCACCCATTCTTCCCAGGAAGCGGCTAAGAGAAGCCAAGCACCCGGTAAACTTTTGCACATCCTTCAGCGATCTCGGCAAAGACATGCTCTCTATAGCTTTTATCTTTGAAGGATTGGCTTCAATGCCCCGACTGGATACCAAGAAACCGAGTAACTTGCCAGCCGGAACGCCAAAGGTGCATTTAGTCGGATTCAATTTCATCATGTACTTGCGCAGGTTAGCAAAAGTTTCCTCAATATCACTAAGCAGAGTATGTGTTTCTTTCGTTTTGATGACAATGTCATCTACGTACACCTGCACATTTTTGCCAATTTGATCATGCAAGCATTTCTGCATGCATCTCTGATATCTAGCCCCAGCATTCCGCAACACAAAGCACATGACATGAAAGCAGTCTTTGTTTGATCAGCTGGATTATGAGGTATCTGGTGGAAACCAGAGTGGGCATCAATGAAAGACAAAAGTTCACACTCGGCAGTGGAATCGATCATCTGATCTATGCGGGGTAGCGGGAGTGGGTCCTTGGGGCAGGCCTTGTTCAGGTCGGTGTAGTCCACGCACATGCGCCATGCAGTCTCGGCCTTGGGGTCTTCCTTCTTCTTCTCAACCATAACCGGGTTGGCCAGCCAATCTGGATGCAGTACCTCCATGATGAATCCGCTTATTAGCAACTTGGTGATCTGATCACCGATAGCTTTCCTCCTCTCATCACCAAAGCGGCGCATAGCCTGCTTAACTGGCTTGGCGTCAGGACGCACATGTAGCGAGTGCTCAACCAACTCCCTCGGGACACCCGGCAGATCCTCATTGGACCATGCGAAGACATCCTGATTCTCACGGAGGAAGTGGATGAGCTCGCTTTCCTATTTCTCTCCCAACCCGGCGCCAATGATGGCAACACGGTCTGGGAACTCAGGGTTCACCTGCACCTTCTTGGTTTCCTGGGAGGCTTGGAAAGCTGCTCCATACTAAGTACCCGGCATGCCAGGCATATCAATTTGCGCTGCTTGGGCCATAGCAACCACCTCGTGTATCTTATTCTTCTCGGCAGCAATGACCATGGATTCTGCCAGCAGAGAACCAGTAGACGCGCACTCCAAGGAATGCTTGTAATCACCCGAGATGGTGATGACACCATTGGGACCAGGTAGCTTCATCTTCAGATAGGCTGCATGGGTTGAGGCCATGAACTTGGTGAGCGCAGGCCTACCGAGTAGAGCATGGTAAGGGCTCTAAAGATCAACCACTTCGAACTGCAGGCACTCGGTGCGGCAATTCTCCCTGGTGCCGAATAGGACATCCACCCAGATGCGGCCGATTGGAGCGCAAGACACTCCCGGCACAATGCCATGGAAAGTGGTCCTGCTGGGTAGCAGCATGTTCTCGGCAAGACCGAGTTTCTCCGGGGTATCTCGGTACATGATATTGATGCTGTTGCCGTTATCAATCAGCACTTTGCTGAACCTGACATTCTTCGTGGTCCCCAGGAATGTGGGATCCACCACTAGAGCATATGTACCCGGATTGGGCATCACCTTGGGATGATCAGCTCTGGACCAGGTAACCTCTTGCTCGCACCAGAGCAGATAGTGAGGCACAGCTGGGATCACTGCATTCACCTCCATCGCACGCCTGTGCAGCGACTGCTTGTCGTCTGGCTCGGTGGTGAATACCATGTAGCTCTCATGGTGCTCCTGGTACTGATTGCGGTCTCTACCACCATTGTTGCCGTTGTTGTTGTTGTTGTTGTTGTTGTTGTTGTTGTTGTTGTTGTTGTTGTTGTTGTTGTTGTTGTTGTTGTTGTTGTTCCTGTTGTTGTTGCGGGTGTAGTAGTTGCGGTTGCGGTCATTGCGGTTCTCGTAGTTGTAGTTGCGGTTGGCTCCCTAAGCCACTTGGTTCACGTTCTCCCTTCTCGGATTCACTGCTAGCCTAGGAGCAGCTGCCCGAATAGGCTGCACATTGGCTCCCGAGAGCGGCAGAGGAGGAGGAGGGGGCAGCTGACCAAACCCTTCACCCTTGATGCGGTCCCACCAGCTGCATTGCCGGGTAGTATGGTTGGCTGGCCTACTCATATGCCAAGTATGGAAGCTGCATGGCCCGTCCTTCATGTTCTCAAAGATAAATCTCTAAGCATCTTCTGCGTCCGGGTTGCCGCTACCCTGCTGGGGAGCAGTGTATGGCTTCTTGATGCCTTGGCCCTGATTCTGGTTCTGCCCGTATTGGGCTCCAGCAGTTTTCTGCCTTTGGCTACTCCCAGCAGCCGCAGGGTCTTGGTTCACAGCATTCACTTGCTCAGACCCATACCGAGTATCAGGTCGGTCATCTCTGCGCTTGTTTCTGAAGTCTTGACGCCTGTGGCCATCATGGTGCTTCCTTATCGGCTCGAAAGTATCGAGCAGAGGCTGAGTAGGGTCACCGAGTGCATACATGTCAGCTATCTTGATCGTATCGGCAAGCGTACTCGGCATCTCTCTCTGCAGATTTTGCCACAACATGCTGCCAAGCCTGCAGCCTTGAGCAAACCAGGCGATTGCCTGTGACTCATTCACACCCTCGCAGGTGTTCCTCAGTGTGCTCCACCGAGTAAGGTACTCTCGGTCAGTCTCCGCTTCTCGCTGCTTGCAAGCTGAAAGCTGCTGCGGCCTATTCGGCCTCTTGTACGTGCTGGTGAAGTTGCCGATGAAGGCTTCCGAGAAGTCAAGCCAGCAGTTGATACTGTCCTTGGGCAAGTTGTTCAACCAGATCCGGGCAGGGCCCTCCAGCATCTGGGGAACGTATCTCACGGCCCATCTCCGGTTGCCGCCTGCAATGTGCACAGCGGTAACGTAATCACTTAGCCAGTCTTCCGGCTTGGTGCTGCCATCATAGCACTTGGTCCCTCTAGCCAACTGGAACTTGTTCACAGAAGGCTCCCCCGTGATGCGGTTACCAAAACAAGCTAGGCCGGGTGGCCCCTTCGTCTCCATCTGTGCTGACCGATTAATCAGGTCCAACTTGTATCTTGCGTCGTTGGGCTCCAGCATGCGGTCACCCAAACGATCAGTGACATCTCTTGGATCAGCGTACCCGGCCATCTCCATTGCCGAGTACCCATCATCATAGCGGTCTTGCGGCACGGGACCGGGCTGAGCAACCGGGTTGGCCGCTGCCAGAACTGCTTGTGGCTGCATCCTCTGCTGGACCGGGTTGGCGGCATGATGCCGCGATGTTCCCGCACGGTTTCCTCCTTGCCCCTTGCTGTGAGCTTTAGTGGCTTGATAGCCTGCTCCTGCAGAGTTGTGTTTCTGGCCGGGCTGCCGCGCCACAGCGTGCTGTTTTCCAGCGACAGCCGGGTCGTACACCTGCATCTGTTTGTTTTTCCCTCTCATTGCCAGGAAGCGGCTATGAGGCCTGATCCATAGATCTGACCGCATGCGAGTGGACAACCTGAGAAGCACCAGCTCCTGGATTGGCTTTCCGGAACTCCTCGTTCTGTCTGCCAGCTTCTAGCACTAGCTCATTCAACCTATCCTGCTGCCTAGCGCGCGCGTCACCAGTGAGATGCGGCAACTCAGCAGCAACTGCCTCTGCAACCCTAAGAGTTTTGACAGGGGAGCTATATTTGGGCCTAGTAGCAGTGTTCAAACTAGCAGTTTGGCTAGCAGCCCTACCATCTCTAGCTAGCTCAGCCCCCAAGTTGCGATGGATAGTGCCTAGCTTGCTAGGCAGCTTAGAAATGGGAGTAAAGCCATGTGCTCTATTGTACTCGTTATGATCTAGGTTAAGCTCAAGCCTAACCTTCTCCAGCTCGTGGGCCTCCGCGCGTAGCCCTTGACGCTGCTGCTCGAGTTGCGCCTTCAACGCCATGAGCTCGGTGTCGGTGGGAGGCGGCATGCCCAGCTGCTCGGTGGCTCCACCGCGAGCAACCGGTATAGCCGCTGAAGTGGAAGGAGCCACGTAACCCGGAATGTTCCAGGGCATGTCGTAGGGCTTGTGGACCCTTGCAGCAGCCGGCTCGTCGATGACTTATGCGGCAACTGCCGCGCTTTTCCCGGCATCGATAGCCGGGCCCGTCATCATCACCTCCACGCTGTCCGCAGAGCAGCCAGTAGGCTTCCCGCGGGCAGCGAGTACAGCAGGAGGATCATCAGCGACGAGCACCTCCTCCGGGAACTCGAGGATGACGGTGGTGGCGACGTAGACCAAATGCACGCCGAAGGAAAGGACCGAGCCGCCTGCGGGCACGGGCCTGCCGCCGAAATCGCCAGCGTTGTCGGTGACGAAGTCAAAGGAGCCGAATCCGTGGACAAGGCCACAGACCACGCGCTCCCCGAAGCAGAAACGGGTCCCGTCCAAATATGAACCCCAGCCAGCGCCGCTGCTGGCCCCACAGTGGGCGCCAACTGTCGTGGATGAGTAAAGACAGATGCCATGGGATGGCTTAAGGTTGGGGCCGATGGACGCTGTAGGTATTCAGGGAGGGATCGCACGTCGAGTATACGCGCTCAGGAAATACTGCAAACACCAAGAACTACCCAGGTTCGGGGCCCTCGTGTGGAGGTAACACCCCTACTCCTGCCTATCTCTATGTGTGTATGATATCCGAGTAGCCACAGTACAAAGTTGTCTCTCAGCCGAGTAGCCACTCTCTGCTCTCTCTACAACTAACACTTGATTGTGCAATAAATGCTCTCTCGCGTAACGTCCCTCGCGCTGGAGTGGGCAGGGCACCTTATATACTGGTGCCCAGCCGAGTAAACAAAGAATAAAAGGTACAGCGATGGGACATCTCCACAGTGGCGCAGAGCACGCCTCCGGCTTCTCGCTAACGCGGGTGCGAGAAGTCGCCGCGCCGTCTGGCTGACAGGACCTGTCCACCCTGTCAGTCACACAGAGTAAGCCCTACATCACGTCCTGTCCCCTCTGTCAGTGACAGGACATGACAGGCGCCTACCTCACTGTAGCCACGCCGTAGCGCGGATAATCACGCGCTCCGTAAGTTGAACCGCACGCCTGTACGGCTACGGGATACGCGGGATCTTGTCAGAACGGCTCCATTGACTTCTCGCCCGAGTAGGATTGCAGCCCATCTACTCGGACCACTTGATTGCTACCCGGACGATCATGATCTCTCTTCTTATCTTCTCTTGGCCTTTAATGCCTATGACCGAATAGCGACTACCGGATAGAAGATACTCGGGTAGCCGCCTACTCGGCCAATAGTACCTTTACCTCTGTTTTATCACCGGTCTTACCCCTACTCGGGGGTAGCCCCCCGACACATATCTATGCGACTGAGAAGGGATGTGTCCTGTGGAGCAGTTCGAGCAGGCGCACAACCGCGCCCTCATCTTGCATGCGAACTTACTGGGGTTGGCGCGGGTTCGTCCTCCATCGTGGGAGTTTCCACAACACCAAGGATGGTTCCTCGCTCGTGTCCCACCGGCACCCGCGATGTCGCCCCTCCCTGTCGGAAATAGAGAACACCTCCGATGACGAAGAGGACCTCACTAGCATCTAAGACGAGGAGGAGCTTGTCGTGGGGTACCACAGGATATCCCATGCTGGAGGTGCTAGGGTTTTGTGAGGGAAGATGCGGCTGGTGGACTACTCGACTAACAAGGAGAAGGGCACAATTTACCCAGGTTCAGGGTCGTCGTGGAGGTAAAACCCTTACTCATGCTTGTCTGGTCTTGTATTGATGACGAGGTTACAAAGTCGCCGCAATGGCTATGGCCGTTCTAGATTGTATTTTTGTTCCCTTTTCTCTCCTCTCTGTTCTAGATTTATATAGGAAGCCATGCATGGTTTACGCGAGTCCTAGTCGACTACGTGTTGAAGTCTTTGTCTTGTGCTCCAAGAGATTGCACATAACTTCTTGGGCTTCGTGAATATTGATGGGTCGCCATCTAGGCCCTTGATTAGTTCGCATCCGGTATACCAACACTGTGCATCCGATTAGGTATGCCCACGTAAGTACCCTTGAGTGTCTAGTTGTGTTGTAGACTCGGCTTGATACTCAAAGGCGAAGACGTGTCGAGTCCGTGTCGTAGTCAACAGTTGTAAGGAAAAATGTCATCAACTCGAAAGTTCATTGAGTTGATGTTAAATAGTATTAAATTTAAAAGCAGAAATTGAGGGAAATGGTATAGCGGGACTCGCGCACTCGATGGATCGGGCCAGTTAATAACGCTTGGACCACCAGTCTTCTTAATTTCGAGTTTTTGGGCTCGAATCCGTAAAAAATAGGGTAGCTTGACTCATGCCGCGAAGGCCTTACTGATTCGAACTTTAGTATTTGGCACCCAACGCACCCGTCGGGAATTTTCATCATGCCGCATGCACAAAATAAACTAGTCAGTGCAGCGGGTGCAACTCCCAGGCTGGTGGACTTGGTCCATGAGTCTTATCTTCACGTCACCGACTTGGCATCCAGTTATTTTGTGCAGCTGATGCAATCCGGAGAGCTAGTGAGGTTTGTGTCTCCAATATAATTGCGGGTACTGCTTACAGTTTGCCCGCGGTTACTCTAGTTAACTCTATTGAGGACCAAATTTATTGCTTCCATATCGTGGACACTAGAATTGTTCGAGTGCGATGTAGTCGGTATATCTTGAGCTGTCCAAGGAGGTACTCAACTCGGTCTCAGTATTCGCGCATGGTGGCATAAACAATTTAGTTTTACTCTACTGAGGACCGAGAGAAAACACAACTTTAAGTCAGTTCTCGTTAGGTGCACTACGAGCGCTCCCGATGGGAGTAGCCCCCAAGGCTATGTTCAACTATTCGTAGTTGGGCATACGCTCAATTTCCCTTACTTCTTGATGGAAGTAACTCCCGATGCGAGTGTTAGTTATGTGCCGCAACCCCCGAGTATGGGGTGCGGCTACGGCGAAGGGAAACACGAAGGTGTCGAGTGAGACTGTTTCGCGCGTCACCCCTGAGCATCTAGTTTGACTGCGGCGAAGGACATCACAGAGGAGTCGAGTGTGATTGTTTCGTGGCGCAGCCCCCGAGTATCGAGTGTGACTGCGAAGAAGAAGAACCCCCGAGTATCGAGTACGACTGTTTTGTGGCGCATACCCCGAGTATCGAGTGCGACTGTGGCGAAGTACAACCCCCCGAGTATTGAATGTGACTGTTTCGTGGCGCAGCCCCCAAGTGTCGAGTGCGGCTGCTCTTGTACCGGCTGACCCAGGACAAAGAATTCTGACTTGTGGAAGTTAATTCTGAGAACTGACATATCTTCGAAGCAGGGAAGCAAGAATTTTAAATTTGCAATGTCCAGGTACTTGTTTTGGAGCAGAATTATGGTGTCCTCCGCATATTGGAGATGAGTGATTCCCCCCGGAACCAGGTGGGGCACCACCCTACTAATGTGACCCGCACTACAAGCTGCTGACAGAATGGCCGAGAGGGCTTGGTCACAAAGTTGAAAAGCAACGGGGAGAGAGGGCCCCCTAGCGCACCCCTCTCTTTTTACGGGAGAACGGGCCAATCTCCCCGTTGATGGAGATAGCAGTCTGACCACCTGCGATAAGCTGCTCAATTCTACGGATGTACCCTGTGTGGAACCCTTTTCGATGCAGAGCATCTAAAAGGAATGACCAGTTCACATGGTCGTAGGCTTTCTCAAAGTCCAGCTTGAGAAGAATGCCCCCCAACTTCTTCACCCTCATCTCATGAACAAAGCCAAATGAAGTAACGATGTAACTAAATCAAACAAAAGACGAGAATTCTCTGGTGAAGAGTTAGGTCGTGCAGGGCCAACGCACCGTCAAGGATGAAACACCATTTTATGAACGTCGTTTGGGTCTGGCTGATGATTCTGTTCGCGATTGGGTCCAACCTAGAGGCCATGGCCTTGGAAACGATCTTGAAGATAACATTTATCAGGGCGATTGGTCTGAACTGAGAGATCAGGTCTGCCCCTTGGACTGGACTTTCGGAATTAGGTATAAGACCCCAAAGTTTAGCCTGGACTCCATTCGGCCTAGCATGTAATCATTAAGAATATGAAGCACCCCAAGCTTGCAAAGCGGCCAGCGCTTTTTGAATAAAACCGCCTGGAACCCGTCCAGCCGCGGCACCATATTTGTCGTCATGTCAGTCACCACCGCCTCAAGCTCGGCCTCCGAAAATGTAAGAAGCAGGCTCTCGTTCTCGGCATCCGACACTCGACGCTCCGTAGCCCAAACTGAAGGGCTCGGCCCCTGGTTCCTAGGGGCTTTGGTCCCCAGAAGCGCCTGATAGTAATCATACACGTGTTCCTGGATCTGACGGGGGTCGCTAATTGGTTCCTCCGCCGACTGGAGCGTCGAAATGATGCACTTTCTTCGCCTCTCATTAGCAATTGCGTGGAAATATGCAGTGTTTGTGTCCCCTTGCAAATCCCAGCGCACCCTACCGCGCCGCCGCCAATATTCCTCCTCTAGGCGATAAATGTTCAACAATTGATCTTCCAAATGATATTGAAAACCCCATTCTTCCTCGTCCAAGCCCTCAGAGTCAGCTTTAGTATCCAACGATTTTATTTGGTTCAACGGGGCCAGTTTACAGAATCTGGCCTATCTGCCCATATTACTACTCCAACCCCTAAGGTATTGTCTAAGACCCCTGGCCATGTGCTTCCACCAATCTATAATGTCTCGCCCCGCACCTTCTGACATTAGCCTAAGCCACTGGGTTCACAGGAGGTCAGGGAAGCCTTCAAACTCGAACCACCCCAGTTCGAAGATGAAACGATTTGATCGGACTGGGGAGCCCTCTCCCGAGTCCATGATCAGAGGAGTATGGTCCGACCCCAGGATTGGTTCCGCCAGCAGCGAGGCCAGGGGAAACAGGGTGTCCGATTCCAGGGCCAAAAAACCATATCTAGCACACATCTCTCCAGGTCGCGGTGTCGGTTGGTCCAGGTGTACCCCGCGCCCGAGCGAGGGATCTCCATGAGATCCCACTCTGCAATGCGGTTATTGAACATCTCAACTCTCGGCCAATTGATTCGGTCATTGTTCTTCTCATCCGCCCCCTCAGTAAGTTAAAATCCCCACCCATCAGGATTGGGTGTCTGCACGCTGCAAATTTTGCTGAAATCTCCGCAAGGAACTCGGGGGAAGCAGCATGGTTAGCTGGGCCATAAATCCCAATGAAGGACATGGTTCTACTATGGGCCCTGAGCAAACAATTGACACTGGTGAAGAATTGACCCCTATCAACGCTTTCAACCTCAAACACATGGTCTCTCAAGCCGAGCAGGATACCCCCCGAACAACCCGTTGCTGGAAGCCAGCACCAAAAGAATTTCTCTCCCACTTATAAATTTTGCAGCTCTAAATCTATGAAGTCATGTTTAATAGTTTCTTTTAGGACTATGACATCAATTCTATGTTTGCGGAGCAATTCTCTGATCAGGGTTCGGCGCCCCGCGCGTCCGAACCCTCTAATGTTCCAAAATAGGATCCGCGTTAACAATCAATTCCATTGGTCCGTGCTTGGCGGGTCACTGGGCGCCGCCCCTACGACACCACATATTTGGATTTTTTCTGGCGAGGGGCAACTGTTGTTACCACACTCTCGCAAACCTCGCCACCTCCTGGATCGTGCTGATAAACCATCTCCTAACATTCAAGGAGGCTGCCCCGCCCCCTGGGGGAGCAACACATCATAGTTTTATCACTTGCCACTAGAGTCGCTGTCATCGAAAGGCCACCATTTGGGTCAACCGGAGCCTCCTGGCTCTGTAACTGCGAAGAAGCCAGCATCACCCCGACCCCCCACCAAGGTTTGCTGCGTTGTCGTCTTTGCTGCAGCAACCTCCCGCTCAACGATAACACAACGCAAGCCAGAGCGGCTTGAGCCCTTTCATTAGACTTAATCAACGACAAAGATTCGGCAGAAGGGACCGCCGCCGATGGGAAAGCAATGCGGATGTCCGCTGCAACCAAAAGCAAGTGAACATTGGTCGTGGTTTTCAGGGTTTATTGTCTTAAGATTTGGGGTTGGGGATTTCAGGCCAGGCTCGAAACCCAGCCACCTCAACACCGACGAAACCACCCCATCCCTTCCCTGCCGCACCACCATGTGGATTGTGAACACAGTTACGGCACCGCGCGGGCCCGGTTGGCCACGCCACACGGTTGTGCAGTTTTGGCGCATATCCAAGCGACTGCGGAGGGATGCGTCCTTTGGAGCAGTTTGAGCAGGCGCACAACCGCGCCCTCATCTTGCATGCAAACATATTGGGGGTGGCGCGGGTTCGTCCTCCATCGTGGGAGTGTCCACAACACCAAGGATGGTTCCTCGCTCGTGTCCCACCGGCACCCGCGCTGTCGTCCCTCCCTGTCGGAAACAGAGAGCACCTCCGATGACGACGAGGACCTCACTAGCATCCAAGACGAGGAGGAGCTTGTCGTGGGGTACCACAGGATATCTCATGCTTGAGGTGCTAGGGTTTTGTGAGGGAAGATGCGGCTGGTGGACTACTCGGCTAACAAGGAGAAGGGTACAATTTACCCAGGTACATGGCCCTTGTGGAGGTAAAACCCTTACTCATGTCTGTCTGGTCTTGTATTGATGACGAGGTTACAAAGTCGCTGCAATGGCTATGGTCTTCCTAGATTGTATTTTTGTTCCCTTTTCTCTCCTCTCTGTCCTAGCTTTATATAGGAAGCCATGCATGGTTTACGTGAGTCCTAGTCGACCACGTATTGAAGTATTTGTCTTGTAGTGCGATGTAGTCGATATATCTTGAGCTGTCCAAGGAGGTACTCAACTCGGTCTCAGTATTCGCGCATGGTGGCATAAACAATTTAGGTTTACTCTACCGAGGACCGAGCGAAAACACAACTTTAAGTAAATTCTTGTTAGGTGCACAACGAGTGCTCCCGATAGAAGTAGCCCCCAAGGCTATGTTCAACTATTCGTAGTTGGGCATACGCTCAATTTGCCTTACTTCTTGATGGAAGTAACTCCCGATGGGAGTGTTAGTTATGTGGCGCAACCCCCGAGTATGGGGTGTGGCTGCGGTGAAGGGGAACACGAAGGTGTCGAGTGAGACTTTTTCGCGCGCAGCCCCTGAGCATCTAGTTTGACTGCGGCGAAGGGCATCACAGAGTAGTCAAGTGCGATTGTTTCGTGGCGCAGCCCTCGAGTATCGAGTGTGATTGCGAAAAGAAACAACCCCCGAGTATCGAGTGCGACCGTTTTGCGGCGCATACCCCGAGTATCGAGTGTGACTGTTTCGTGGCGCAACCCCCAAGTGTCGAGTGCGGCTGCAGCAAAGGACAACCAGAGAAATTTGAAACGGTGGACAAAGTCAATGTGGCGTATTCGTGTGGAGCTCAGCCTACAATAGTCAATACGGAGAACAGAGTCGGCGCGACAGAGTCGTGCAGCGCTTAGTGATGTGTCCTAAAATGACACATCTTTATCTATGTTTAAATTGTATCTTTGTCATGAAAATAATAGAGATATCACTCTAGACCTACTACTAATCACTAATGTGCAAATTATTTGCAAATCTCCATGTCTTTATTTTATTGCAGATATTGGACAGTAAATCAAGGGAAACCAGGGCTAAAAGGAAAAAGATAAAGATCAGGAAATCGTTTAATTCTGCCCTCGCGGGACATTTAGCGACCTCGGTACGGTCAGTGGCGATCGTACTGCCCATCGTACCACTGTCAAAAAGGATCGGCATGTCAAACTGACCAAAAGTCACAACAGGACCCAGAGCCAATTCGCGACGGAGGTCGTCCGAAACCCTAGTCTATTCGTTGGAGTCCCATATAAGGAGAAGAAACGACACCCAGAAGAGAGCCACGCATCATTCCCTCTCCACAAGACCATGAAGTGCTGCCGCATCTCCACCACAACTCCACCACCACCGTAGTCATAGCCATACTTCTACTTTGTAATCTAGATCCCATCGCTATTGGCAACATTGTAAGAACTATCAATCTATTCAATTCAAGTATTATTTCCACTGCAATGTTTTCTATTGTTGATATGATCGTGATGTGTGAGTAGTCTCTCTCAGGCAATGGGCTGAGGCCTAACCTTGCAGCTATGTGCTCAATCTAAATGGGATAATTAGTCTAATGAGTTCATCTATGTTATTTGTGTGTGTTCTACTATTTGTGCCTCGCTCCTAGGACTAGTCAGGTACCCATGACCTCGAAGAGTGATCAGGGTAAAGGTATAGTGAGAGTGAAGTGAGAAGTTGATCGGGAACGTCTATGATAGGAGGATCAGTAAGACTACTGGAAGCAGATATCTCAAGACTTAACAATGCCATCATCGTTCTTAATACTTTCATCTTTCTTTCTAGAACTAAAAACCGAGGCAACCCCACGAGACGAACGAATACAGAGCCAAGGTTGGACGGATTACTCTATGTTCACTCGTGCTCGGAGGCGTAGTGGACTACGGATGCATTTCCTACACACAACTAAATAGCACATGTATTAATTATACTAAACTAATTTAACTTTGTCTTATTTATCCCGTACTATTAATGCACTACTGCAGATGAAACCTTATGCCCATGCCTATTTTTATTGTTAATAACAAACTCTTTTGCAATACAAGAATTGGTCCGGTTAAAATAAGAATTAGCAAGCTTTCTGTGGATTCACACTGGTCTTATCAAGCACATACTTCCCGGTTCGATAAAACCTTGGGTCTCAAGGGAAAAAACTTACAATACTACAATCTGGTAATCCAGTTCGAAGGTGTCAACCCTTTCTCTGGAGTCGTTTCCGGGGAAGTATTTTTGCTACCCTGGTGAGGTCATAGAGTCCCTTTTAGTTTTGTTAATTTTTTGCTTTAGTTTATTTCTTGTTACTAGTTTATTATTTGCTTAGCTTATTTGAAACCCCAAAAATATTGCATTTTGTTCTTATTTGAAAACACAAAAAATTTAGTATGGCAAACAAGAAACTTGGGGAGTTTGCTACCCCCATTGATGATTATTTACGTGCACCCATCACTCGACCCCCGGTTGTTGCGGAGAACTATGAGATTAAGAAAATTTTACTGAAAGCTATTTAACAAAATCAATTTAGTGCTTCAGCTTCTGAGGATGCAGGAATGCACTTGAAAACTTTTGCTGAATTATGTGACATGATGTGTATTAAGGATGTTAGTCCAAATGCAGTCAAGTTATGTTTATTTACCTTTTCATTAATAGAAAAAGCCAAAGAATGGTTACTAGCATTACCTAGAGGTACAATTACATCTTGGGATAATTTTTGTAATATTTTTATAACTAAATATTTTCCACCTGCTAAGACAATGCAATTTTTTTGCAATCATTACAAGTTTTAGACAGGAAGATCGTGAGCCACTAGCGCTTGCATGGGAAATGATGAAAAACTCTATTAGGAACTGTCCTAATCATGGCATGGAGGAGAGGTTAATACTCCATTTATTTTATAATGGTTTAAATCCCATGTCCAAGTCTATGCTTGATACAGCTGCAGGAGGAACATTCATGGAAAAAGAAATTGAGGTGGCAAAGAAGCTACTAGATGATATGCAAGACAATCATGCTCAGTGGTATATTGAAAGAACAAGCACCAAGAAGGTAAACGCAGTCACTGAGAGCAACAAGGAAGAGCTTACAACAAAGGTAGATAAGCTATTTTCTCTCCTTAAAAAATAAAAATGAAGCTCAGGTAAATGCCATCACCGATCCTCAAATTGAAGAAATAGATTTCATACCTCGTCATACTTATAACCCTGCATGGAAAGGTCCAAGCTTTCGACAAAATTATCAGAAACCATATATACCCCGCAGGAGCACCAAACAATAGTGGAAACAATGGCAACCGCCAGACACTTGAAGAAAGACTTAAATCCTTTATAAATTCTCAAACTAAAAAACAGTGCTTTTTACAAAATGGTTGAGAATCATGATAATATACTTGGTTAGCTAACTCAAAAAGTTAGCACTATAAGAGCTGATTTGCAGGTACTCCAGGAAATAACAAAGAATGTGGAGACACAAAAGGCCAAGATAGCTAAGAGTCAAACTTTGATGCTAGTAAAATTTGCATAAACTGGAGCCTAATCCGGTCGCAGACATGAAGATGATGAGAAGCATAGAAGATGCACCGGAAGAGCTGGATTATAGGAGTGCTCCTTCACCAAATTACACTGTTGCAGATCTTGTGAAGATGGTGAGTAGAAAGAACCCATCAATTGAAGGAGGTAACGAAGCAGCGTATAAAGAATTTGTTAACCAATTTTCTTATAGAGTTTGTGAGATGGAACTAGAATATAGAAAACTATCTAAAAAATTGTCAGCTAAACTTGAAAACATATTTGAGCCTCCTATTAAGATACACTAGTTGAATGCCCGTGCGTTGCTACGGCCCAGCAAAAATTTCTCCTTAGACATGATGCACGTGAAAAAAGTAACAATTATTTGAAGAAAAAAACTAATCATCCCATCTCATTTAGTTGACAAGATTGTTAATTAACACAAGAAAATGAATGGTAAAAAAGGAGGGACATTATAAGTTCAATTTTCTGGCCATTGCTTTCACAGAACTCATCTCTAACCTATGGATTTTAATTATCAACAAATTGCGTATACAACAAAGATGTAGCTGTTGTGGATTTCAGAGGACAAATAGATAGCATGATTATATATTTAGTCCATAAATAGTTGAGTTGTGGGACATGATCAAAATGTCATATAAGAACATCCAATTAACAGAACAGCAAGACGTTAACTGAAAATAATATCGTGTCTTCACAAAAGAGCAACTTGAATATTTGGCAAGGAATATCACTCATCAGTATAGCAAGATGCCCATACTAAAAAAAATGCCCGGTGCACACTCTGACCTTGATCTCTTGGAAGCTTTTCACCGGCACCATGACTTTGCGGTTTGTCACTTGGACCAGCGACACAGGCTAAAAATCTTTGGATTTGCATAAAAGGTTTTTTTCTGGGTGCATAAAAGTTTTGGCGTACAGGTTCTTGAACCAGTACATAACACTCAAAAGATAGAAAAAACGTGTCAGTGAGAGGTAGACCGGATGCCATAGTACGATTCGGCCAAATCAGAGATTACTCGCAAGACAAAGAAAAAGTGACCAACCGTTGGGAGAAGAATGCGAATTGGAGTGCCCTTGTTTATGAAGTCGCGCAGCGCTATCACCACATGCTTCTCGTCGGGCGACCAGTAGTAGGCGGGGAGCCTCACCACGTTGGCGGGCCGCATCCGCCGATGGCGCCGGCCTGCGCTGCCAACTCCTTGTACTTCTCCGGCAGACCGACAACAGGGTGCCGATGCCAAGCCGACGCGCGGCCATCGGCATCGTCCCTCTCCGGCAGACCGGCAACAGGGTGATGTCGCCAAGCCGACACGCGGCCACGGGCGTCGTCCCGTTGTCCACCACCACCTTGTACGAGATCACCTTCCCGTCCTTTCCGAGCACGTGCGCGGACAACCACGGCAGCTCGTCCCTTGTCGATCGTGACCAGCACCCGTGCTCGCATCCTCCTTCGCGGCTGCATGCTCGCCGCCACTGTTATCTGACCCTTCCGATGATTCCCCGCACCTGTTGGCGCACATGCACGGCAGTCGAAGAGCCCTGCTGCTCTCGAACCCAGCCGGCCGCCAGCTTCCATTATATTGACACCACATAACACGAGTGAGAGCAATGGCCGGTCGCGTCATGCCGAGGGCCAGCCACACTCTGCTGGAAACGGTAGCCGTCAGAGGCATCGGAGAGGATAGCTGGGCCGCGCGGCAGAATAACCGGAGCGGGAAACCACAGAAGCCGGAGCTGTCGAGGAAGGTCATCCAGCCCTTGCTGGCGAGCGACCTGGACGACGGAATTTCACTGGAGAGGTTGTTAAAGCGTATGTCGATGGTCACCGCCGTCGGAAAAATCCCGAGCTCCTGCGACATCCTGGTTGTGGGAGGTAGCGGTTGGTGTGCAAAGGAGCATTCGTATACGGTGGGTCGTGCACTCGAGACTGCAGTTTTTCCTCCCTTTCTTTCCACGTTTCAGGACACAGAGGGCAGAGGGCCCATGGTTGCACGGACGTGGGTTGACTCGTTTCCAAAACGGTTTTTTTGGTGACCGGTTTCGTGCCTAGGGAATAGATCGCGATTTTTTTCGGGGGAGAGGCAGCGACGCACGGCAATCACGGACACCGCATACTCTGCTTTAATAGTAAAGATTTAGGTTTCAATGAGGTAACTATACTATGTGATCTAGGTGCAAGTGTTTCTATGATCCCTGAGACTTTATTTGATAAGCTAAACTTGGGAAACTATAATATAACTGAACTTAAATTACATTTAGTTGACTCAACTTTTAAGCAAACTATGGGAATTAAAGAAAACATTGTAGTACAAATTAGAGGAAGTTCCCCACTCCTTGATCTTGTTATAGTAGACATGCCTGAAGATCCAATATCACCTATAATACTTGGTAGACCCTTTTTAAGAACTATTAAAGCCTTGATAAATTTATATGAAGGTAACGTGAGGGTTGAATTACCTTCTCGAGATCCTTTTGTTGTTCATTTTTCGCAGGAAGAAGAGATCAAAGGTATATGATAATGGAACCATAACATTGAAGGCAAACTACTTCGGAATGGGGACACAAGTTATTAAGCCCGGTTGAGCATCACTATGGTCGAGCTAACAAACCGAAAACAAAGCATTGCATTGGAAGCAACCCATGATAAGTTTTTCATTTTTCGTTTTAGTTTCGTTTTTTTGTTTTAGTGTTGAAAACACATTGGAGGAGAAGAAAATTTTCTTATAACATCACTACTTTTTCTGCCACCAAATTTATGTTTGAAGCCTTGTTGAGAACTAATATTTCGGGTCACAAGTGAAAAAACCGAGAAGAGAATCATTTTTTGCTGCAGTATGTCGTTTAACAAGTACGGTCATAATTGACTGTACCACCCACCGCACCGATCTGAAGAAAAGAGGGAGAAAAATAAAATTATTTTACGACTCCTGAGGCGCAACTACTTGCGGGCGAGATAACGAGTGGCAGTAAGGTCAATTTAGATCGTACTGACCATCTATCGCCGCAAAAGATATTAACAGAGAGCGGAGTTTTCACTTAACGAGTGGCAGTACGGTAAGCTCACCGTACCGACCACCGTACTAGCAAAACCATCTGTATCTCAACATCGTGAAGGTAACTTAACGGGTGGCGGTACGGTCAATTTCCACCGTACCGTCCACCGTATAGTTGCAATATTTTTTAACAGAGAATCCACTACCAACTTAACGAGCAACATAGTATGGTGAGTCACCGTACCACCCACTATACCAAGAATAGAGGGCTTCACAACTTCGACGAGGTGAGTCGTACCAACCCTGGTACGCTCAGTACCGTCCGTACCAGTTACCATACTGACTTGATTCACAGGTAAAATCCTCAAAACTTAATTTTTCAATTCATAATCTTACTTTCATAACTTATTCCACCTCCACAACTGCCCCTAAACCTCAAGAGATCTAATTACTCATTCATCTTTGGTTCGAATCCTTTTGCATCAACAATCCAAGGTATGTTTCTCCCATTTCCAACCAAATACTTTTTGCAAATACTGGTTCAATCAAGTTTTATTTCCAATCTAGCGTTGCATGTTCATACCTAGATCTTTTTAGACTGAAAATTTTCTTTTACATCTACTATAGAGTTTATACCACTAGTATCTTAGAGGAAACATATTTCCTATCTTTTACGAACCATTGCTTATTTTTGTTAATTAGTTTTAGATGAACACGAGGAGCCAAACACGTGCCAGTGCTAGCCAATCTAGCAACATTGATAAGAAGAGCACCATTGAGAAGTTCATGGGAATCAAGTTTCGTGGCAAGGCCAACCAAAACAAATACAAGGCCCATGAACAACGTGATATTAGAACCACAAAGTGGGCTTGCCGCACAACTATTCACCATCTTGGTATCACTAATGGTTTTAATTTGCTTTGCAACAATGTTGTCATTCGTTCATTTGTTTTTCAAGATGTTCCAACTTACCGACGGTTGACGACGGAATTTTTATGCACAGAGCATACCGTTGATATCTATCCCAGTAACACTAGGACTGAGGAGATAGTCAAATTTCATCTAATGAACAAACCATACGACTTGAGCATAAACGAGTGGTGCAACTTCTTCGGTTTCTTCAAAAGTGACGGAGATAATCGTACTAGTGACTATTTGCTTAACTCTCAATAAGAAAATTAGTATTTCCTATAATGCCCCCAAGGGAGGCAACATTGAGTATCCTGCTATTCATATTTCTTCTATGTTGTTGCTAACATGTTGCAGGCACGCGGCGAATTTACAAGAGTCAATGAGGATGAGATGATCATCCTTGAAAAAGCCGCTCAACTTCACACAGATATCACACCCATTTGGGTATAATGCTTCTTTTCCATCTTTTTTGCCAGGCACACCAGAGCCTTGGACCCATCACCTGTGAAGGAGTCGTCACCGTCCTCGCCAACTCGGAATAGACTTGAGCAACTTAGCTCAGCTCACCGACGAGAGGTATGTTGGTTTCTCTACATCGAGACCCGCATGTATGATCTTTAATCACGAAGGAAGATTGTCCATTCGTATACCAGGAACAGGAGAAATATTCTCAGCTCCTATGCCTAACATATTTTCTATCGAGAATGGAATCCTTCATTAGCTGTACAGGATGAGGAAAAGGAAGTTGAGAACTAAAGAGATATACCCGAGGACTTCAACATTGAAGCAGAAGCACCTAAGAAGGAGGCGTACATACCACCAAAATACACTACATACCAAGACCTTCATGAGCTCAGAGAGCATGTAAATGATATCCACAGCCTCGCAACAAATCTTTGTAACACCTCTTTTGATTTTGCAAACAATTTTTATTCTTGGAGTGATACTTTGTACCCTAGTAATTTCTAACCACCACCACAATGATTTCCCATGTGCAAACATTTAAGCTTGGGAAGGTTGTTAGCACTTCTATATCAAGAGGTGGTGACAAGTTATCTTTATTCATTTTGAGTTTTTTTAAAGTTGTGTTTTCTATCACTTGCATTGGAATAGCATCCAATGTTTTGCTTTTAGTTTTCGTTTCCAGTTTTTAAGTGTGTTTTTCTTTTTGAAGTTTTCGATAGATTTTCTTTCGTTTATAATTTTATATTCTTAAGAGCCCCGTCTAGAAAAACACAAAAATATTTTTCCATTTATCTTTACTCTCTGTATGTTTCTAGCACCACATTTATTTTGCAGAAGAGTGGTCATTCATGAGTTTCCAAGAAACATATCCTAAGGAAGAGAGGAACATTTCATTGACATGAGGTATTTCTTGTGAATCCCAACTTATTAAGTTGCAAGTTTATATGATTAGTATACCATCAAATTATATGTGTGTGGGATATCAAGTCTTGATAGATAGAGTAAGAATCTTATTCACGTGGTTATTTAGTATTGTTGCTCTTACTCTATTTTCCTGAAGTGAACCATGTCTTGCCAAAGTACAAACTTATATAAATTAAATGAACAAGAAAAAGTCTATTAGACTTGGGTGATGTAGAAAAAATTGTTTCAAGAGTCTAATGCGAGAAGTACTCAGCCCCATAGTATCTATTGTTAATTATCTCGCATATTGCCTTTGAAGAGATATGTCTGGTAGAATATATACCTAGCGGTAAGTGAAACTCATGCCAAAATTTTGCTGTGTTAATCACCGTAGTAGATATTGCTTTACGCGTGTCTCTACACCTTGTTGTACCCATGGGATGCTGACAACTCTGCTGGCCTATGGATGATCTACCAGAGTTAATCTCAGATATTGGCTACGAGTTGGTTTAAACACTTGTAACAGGAATGTTATAGTGAGTAAAACTATCAGTACTCTCATGGGAATCATGCACTTAAGCAGGCTAGACACTCCTCTAACTCATGAGCAATCAAAATACCTGAGGAAACCTCTAATACTCAAGTCATGAGTGTATTTAGTTGTGATAATTTGTTGCAGCCCGGTTTTGCGTTCATACACTTGATCAAACATACAGAATTCTTTTGGCATGGTCTCATTACTATTAAGCTATTGTTATTGAAAGTCAATGAAAAGAAAAGTGCATTATAGAGCCATTTACTTTATGCCAGTGTGAGTCAATGAACTACTCTCAAGTTATGCTTATTTGAACATTTCTCTCACACTCTTATTATGATAAATTTAATTCGTCTAAATGTCCCTTGGCAGGCTTGTGTTTTCTGCAAATAGTAGAATAATTGTTACTTTACCAAATGTCCCTCTTAATATTATGTTTATTTTATTTGTCTGGACTTACCGAAACTGCTATGATACTTTGTTTTAACACTATTTATATTAATCTTTCAGCTGGAGGAAGTGTGAGCAACCAGACAACCAATTGTAAGTGAACTAAATTTCTCGTTATTTCGATTTAAACATCGAGTTTCTTATGATATTTTTACTTGCTCGGGACGATCAAGATTTAAGCTTGGGGATGTTGATGCGTTCTAAAATGACAAATCTTTATCTATGTTTAAACCGTATCTTTGTCATAAAAATGATAGAGATATCACTCTAGACCTGCCACTAATCACTAATGTGCAAATTATTTGCAAATCTCCATGTCATTATTTTTATTGCATATATTGGACAGGAAATAAAGGGAAATCAGGGCTAAAATGAAGGAAAAGATAAAGATCCAAAAATCATTTAATTCTACCCTCGCGGGACACTTAACAACCTCAGTACGCTCAGTGGCGACCGTACTTCCCACTGTACGACTGTCAGAAAGGACTGTCAGGTCAAACCAATCAAAAGTCGCAACAGGACCCAAAGCCAATTCACGAAGGAATTCGTCCAAAACCCTAGTCCATTCATTGGAGCCCCATATAAGAAGAAACATCCCCCAAAAGAGAGCCACGCATCATTCCCTCTCCACCGTTGTCACCACCATCCTCTCCACAAGACCATGAAGTGCTGCCGCATCTCCACCATATCATTTGCACCATCATCGTAGTCATAGCCATACTTTAACTTTATAATCTAGATCCCATCGCGATTGGCAACATTGTAAGAACTATCAATCTATTCAATTCAAGTACTATTACCGTTGCAATGTTTTCTATTGTTGATATGATCGCGATGTGTGAGTAGTCCCTCTCAGGCAATGGGCTGAGACCTAACCTTGCAGCTATGTGCTCAATCTAAATGGGATAATTAGTCTAATGAGTTCATCTATGTGATTTGTGTATATTCTACTATATGTGCCTTGCTCCTAGAAATTGTCAGGTACCCAAGACCCCGAAGAGTGATAGGGGTAAATGTATAGTGAGAGTGAAGTCAAAGGTTGACCGAGAACATCTGTGACTGGAGGATTAGTAAGACTGGTGGAAGTGGATCTGTTGGGGAGATAATAACCCGGCATGTCCATGCGGAGGAACAAAGACTCGGTTGGAGGAAGTTTACGCGAGACCTTGTAATATGATAATGGTCCGAGTGTCACTGATGGGCCAGCAGTCGTATTGGTAACTCGGCTTGTGGAAAGGGAGACTCTAGAAGGCCCGAAAGGCGGTGCAAACCATGGAGTCCAAGACTTGGACGTCACGGAGAGTAATTTAGGGTTACGTGTAGAATCCGAGTAGGGCTCTAGATGTATCTTGTAAGGAAAGCTAGGAAACCGGGTGTTATATAAACCGGCCCTTGTGGCGTAGAAAGAGGATTCGAGTTATTCTAGTTACACGAAAGCAAGTATTTGTAACCCTAGATTGGAGTCTCGGCGACATTGCAGTCCGAGCCTCTAGATCGCCAATTAATATGACCCTAGCTGGAAGTAAGCTATCATCTCCAATGGAGAGGCTGAACCAGAATAAATCTTGTGTCCGATCTGAGCTAAACCCTCTCCCAAACACCAGAGTTGATTTAACCCAACCTAAGTTACCTCCGGTAACATCTGCCGTGACTTTCCCACGACAGTTGGCGCCCACCGTGGGGCCAACGTCCAAAGGTGTTTACATTACGGGAGAAGCTCTGGAAAGCATGAAGAACCTCGTTATCGGCTAGATCGTCACCAACCCCGAAGGAGAGAAGATCGTCGACGATTTTGGCTGGGGGCCAGAGTCGAACCGGCTAGAAACCGGATATGTCGTCATGATCGGCCCGGTTAACGTCTTCGTGGGTATGGTACGTACATCTGGTTCAATTTTTGACAATAATGAATATGATTCTGTGTCAGGGGCCGCCACCTGTGTTCAATCGGATGGGGAAGAGTCGGTAGGCACGACAGAACTGGAGAGAGCACCCACCACGAAGAGGGAACAGACGGAGGAGCCAGCATGGACCCCGCGTGGCCGGGTTACTGGAGACGATGACACCGAATCTATCATGTACCTGCTCGAAGATCGGTATGAAGAAGATAGCTGCGAGGAAGAAGAATACGAATCTTCACCAGGCATTGCGCGCCAAGTTGCGGTCTACACAGCCCCTGCGATAAATCTGAATCAGGGTGATGTGTCAGTAGCCGCGGCCGGTGCGGCGCAAGCGCTAGCCCAACAACAGACTCCGATCAATGGAAACCCGGCTGGAGCCCGGGTCGATGGTGAGCATACGTCTGTCACCAGCGAAACAGGGGAAACTGCTCATCACAGGAACATGTTCGGATTTAGGACGAACAGAACAGCTGGTGCGGGAACGTCACACCCACCAAATCCGGCTCTGTTCAGCAGCAACTTGATCTTGGATCCCATAGTGTTAGCAACGGTGATAACCCCGGAGAATGCGGCGGCCCGGGCCAGAGACTTGGATGTGGCCCGCCGAGCACTGGAACAACATAGGAGAGATGTAGAAGCCAAGAAACTACGGATGGCCGTGCGTCAACGTCAGTTAGATGAGTTAGAGGATCGTGTACAGGCACAAACGACTAGAACATATAATCAGAGGCATCAGACGAGACTGCCTGCGACAGGCGGAGCCCTACAACCGGCCGCGTTATTCATTATGCCTCAAGACCAGCAAATCCCGATCGTGAATCAATGAACTGGGTACGCAGGAGCAGCGCTCGGGGGACAACCGATTAACGTGCCGGTCGGGTCACCTGCGCTACCCGCTGGGGCGGGCGGGGGCAATGCTATGCAACCACCACCATCACGATTTCACACCCCGCTGGGTCACTTCAATAATCCTATGGACAACGTGTACGCCGCAACTTTAGCGCTCGACCGTATTTCACTGGGAGAGTCGCCTCAAGCAATAGAAACCCGGCGGGCTATAGAGATGTTACGCACCGCGGTGGCTCAGCAAGAAAATTACCCGGACAACAGGAGCGGCATGAATGGGACGCCGTATATCAGTCGGCATGAAGGTAATACGAGGAACATTCAGTCGAATTCAGCACGACGGAGGGCAGAGCAGCAGCAAATGTCGCCTCCTCAACTTAGACCAGCAACTCATGCGGTCTCAGCGGCACAGGCTATCGTGGATAGTTCTCGGGCAAGGCGTGCGGCCGGGTCTGCAGCGCGAGGTCCAGGAGTTGGCGCGCCTCCCGCCGCAGCAGCCGAAGCTTCACACGTTTCAAGAATAAGGCCGGTGTCGACAAACTTAGCCGGACCCAAATGCTTATCAGACGCTATCAGGGCCGAGCCTTACCCGGACAAGTTCAAAGAGCCAGGTAAAGTTGTCAACTATGAGCCGACCATGGATCCTGAGACCTGGTTAAGCAGCTATGAGATGGCCATGTCTATTCGCAACGCTTCAGAAAAACTCCAAGCCAAATTTATGTATCTCATGATGTCTGAAGGAGCAGCTAAACTATGGTTCAATAACCTGCCTGAGAGGTCTATCAATTCGTGGAGTGAGCTTAAGTCGGCTTTCGTCAAGAATTTTCATGGAACTTGCAGAAAATTATACACGATTGACGACTTGGATCGGTGTGTGCAGAGAAAGGGAGAGTCTTCACGCAGATGGGTGCGCCGAGTCATGGAGATACTCCACTCTTCCACTGATATCCAGCCAAAGGATGCGATACAAGCTATGGCGAAAACATGCAGATATACGCCCTTGGTGCAAGAATTGGTACGCATGAAATCTAGTAGGCATGTTTCAGAAATTACTATGGGGGAGTTGGTGGACGCGTGCAACAAGCATGCCTCCACCGACACCATAGAAGAAGATATTGTGGATAAGAAGGGAAAAGCTAATGTGAACAGTAATGGAAGAACCAGTAACGGGGATGCACCGAATAACAATGGAGGTAACAATGGTGGCAATGGAAACAACCAGCATAAACATCCGTATGAGGGGGGCTCCGAGTTAGTCGCCAATACTGAGGCCGGTTTGCAAGGCCCAGAGCGGACGGAAACTTTAAAGGAGGAAACTTCAACAGAGGAAGCAATTATCAAGGGCCACCGCGGCCGACTAACCACATCGAAGCCTTCAAGATGCCTTGCCCGCGCCATAGTAGGAATGGCAGGCCAGCTAACCATTCATTGGAGCAATGCGTGGATCTGCAATGGTGAAAAAATGAGGAAATACAGAAGGCGCTGCAAGGTGCAGGCCGGGAGGAGGGCCGGGTCTGGGTGGAAACCAGGGCAACGGCCCACCCCCCGCAGGCAATGCAGGAGCTGGTAGCGCGGGTAATAACCAGGGTGGTGCAGGGGGTTTTCAGAGTAACCCAAAGCAGCTAGGAAAGTATCATGTTCACACCACTGGGACCACCAAGAGGGAAAGGAAGATACTCAAAAGAGCTGTAAACTCGGTTTCTTCGGGTGTTCCAAGATACCTGAGATGGCCAGATCAGGAAGTAACATGGAGTAGAGGGGATCACCCGGAAGCAATAGAACATCCGAGTTTGCTAGCTTTGGTAGTAGCGCCGCATGTTAATGGCTATGAGTTAAAGAAGGTTCTGATGGATGGTGGGAGCAGTATCAATATCCTATATTGGGAGACCTTTTTATGTATGGGGCTCAAAGAGTCTCAGCGGCAGAAAAGCTCCACAGTTTTTCACGGAATTGTACCAGGACATTCGGCCTGCCCTGAGGGAAAGATATCCCTGGAGGTTGCTTTTGGAGAATCCAAGGATAATTACAGATTAGAGTGGCTCACATTCGAGGTGGTGAAATTGCGCAGTCCTTATCACGCACTGTTTGGAAGGCCGGCTTACGCCAAGTTCATGGCAAGACCGTGTTACGTTTACCTACAGCTGAAAATTCCGGGCCCTAAACGGACCATCACTATTCATGGGTACATGGTTGTGGCAGCAGAGTGCGATGAGGGAGATGCATCCCTCAAAGAACAATCCTGTGCAAAGGAAGAGCTCAGGTATTACAGGTCTCAGGTAGACCCGGAAGATCGAACAGCTTTGAAAAAACCAGATACTGATGATGAGAGAGCTAAGTTTAAAGCAGCCCAAGACACAAAGATGGTGGCTTTCATTGAGGGCGACTCTTCCAATCAGTTCGCAATAGGGTCCAACCTGGATAACAAGGAGGAAGGCGCGCTCATCGAGTTTATCCGTGAGAATCGGGATGTTTTGCATGGACGCCTAGCGACATGCCGGGTATCCCGACTGAACTCGCTGAGCACAGCTTACATGTTGACCCCAAGTCCCGGCCAGTGAAGCAGGGCCTAAGGAAAATGAATGAAGAAAGAAGAAAAGCTATAGGAGCAGAGGTAGCTCGGCTCTTAGCAGCTGGCTTTATCATGGAGGTTTTCCACCCCAAGTGGTTGGCTAACCCGGTCTTAGTATTGAAAAAGAATAACGAGTGGAGAATGTGCATACATTACACGAGTCTCAACAAGCATTATCCAAAAGATCCGTTCGCCCTTCCAAGGATAGACCAGATTATAGATGCGGTGGCGGGAAGTGACTTGTTATGCTTTATGGATGCCTATTCCGGGTATCATCAGATAAAGCTCAAAGAGGAGGATTGGGAGAAGACATCGTTCATAACCCCCTTTGGAGCTTTTTGTTACAAAACCATGACCTTTGGATTGAATTATTCCGGCGCAACATACCAACGGTGCATTCAGAAGTGCTTTGAGGATCAGATTGGGCGCAATGTCCATGCTTATGTCGATGACGTGGTGATCAAAACAAAGAACGCAGAAACGTTCATTGATGACCTAAAAGAGACCTTCAAGAACCTGAGGAGATACAAAATGAAGCTCAACCCAACAAAACGTGTGTTCGGAGTTCCTGCGGGGAAACTACTTGGTTTCATCGTTTCTGAGAGAGGGATCGAGGCTAACCCGGAGAATATCAAAGCTATTCAGAGCCTAAAAAAGCCATAGGAATTGAAACATGTTCAGAAGCTTACAGGATGCGTAGCAGCGCTGAGCCGGTTCATATCTCGGCTCGGGGAAAGGTAATACCCCTATACCGACTATTAAAGAAAACAAACAATTTTGGATGGGATCAAGAGGCGGATGAGGCGTTTGAAGCTCTGAAGAAGCAGCTATCTGAAGCCCCGGTTTTGGCAGCGCCGGGCCCCAAAGAGCCCATGTTACTGTATGTTGCGGCCGGGCCTCGAGCAGTTAGTGCAGTAGTCATGGTCGAGCGTAAAGAGGATGGAAAGGATTACCCGGTGCAACGGCCGGTTTATTACGTGAGCGAGGTCTTATCAGAGGCGAAGCAGCGGTATCCGCATTGGCAGAAGCTGTGTTTGGGGTATTCATGGCCAGTCGGAAATTGAAGCCGTATTTTCAAGAACACCCCATAACGGTGGTAAGTTCCATACCCATGGCAGATATCATAAGAAATTTAGATGCTACAGGTAGGGTAGCCAAGTGGACCATCGAGATGGGTGATTATCACATCAATTATGAGCCCCGATCTGTGATCAAGTCTCAAGCGCTGGTTGATTTTGTCAATGATTGGACTCAGACAAGCGTGCCCTCATTAGTGCCAAGTTCAGAATCTTGGGTTATGCATTTCGATGGTTCCAAGCAGTATGAAGGATCGGGAGCCGGCGTTGTGCTCACATCGCCAAAAGGAGATAAGTTGCGCTATGTTTTGCAAATTCATTTTGATTGCTCTAACAATGTAGCCGAGTACGAGGCCTTGTTGCATGGATTGCATGTAGCTAAGGAGATGAGCATTAAGCGTATAAAGTGCTACGGAGACTCGGATCTTGTGGTACAGCATGTCTCAGGAACGTGG
Source organism: Alopecurus myosuroides (assembly GCA_028641055.1). Classification (NCBI taxonomy): domain Eukaryota; kingdom Viridiplantae; phylum Streptophyta; class Magnoliopsida; order Poales; family Poaceae; genus Alopecurus; species Alopecurus myosuroides. The sequence goes on from CM054059.1 coordinate 291,666,235, forward strand.
GTTAGGAAGGATGCAACGATGGCAGCATACCGCAGAGAGGTGGACAAAGTAGCCGGGTCCTTCTCAGGGTATCAGGTGGAGCACATTGACCGACGTAAGAACGAGGCTGCAGACGCACTGTCGAGACTCGGCTCCCGTCGAGAGCCGGTCCCGCCTAATGTTTTCTTGAATGAATTGTGGCAGCCTTCCGTTAAAACCGAGTCAGAAGAAGAGATAGCTCACCGGGACCCAGACTCGGAATTTGTAGTCGCGGTGCATGCTATTCCAGAATGGACTGAGCCGTTCCTGGCATTTCTACTACGGGGCGAGTTACCACAGCAGGAAGTTGTAGCCCGGCAAATCCAGAGACGGGCAAAAGGTTACTCTATCATTGGCGGTGAGCTTTACAAGAGAAGTGATACATGTGTCTTTTTACGCTGCGTAGCTCCAGAAGAAGGCCGAAAAATATTGAAAGAAATTCATGAAGGTGATTGTGGACACCACGCCTCCACAAGATCCCTTGTGGCCAAGGCGTATCGGCACGGTTTCTTTTGGTTACAGCTTTAGCAGACGCAGAACGCTCGGTGGCAAGATGTGATGGATGTCAGAGGTATGCTCGGCAAACCCATGTGCCGGCTATGAAGCTGCGAACAATTCCATTGACTTGGCCGTTCGCTGTTTGGAGTATAGATATGGTAGGCCCTTTCCACATGTCTCTGTGCAAAAAGACTCATTTACTGGTGGCCGTCGATAAGTTCACAAAGTGGGTTGAGGTCATGCCAGTTACGAACTATGAAGCGGCCACAGCTGTGCAATTCTTGAAGAAGATCATATATCGGTTTGGATACCCCCACAGCATAATCACAGACAATGGAACCAATATGTCCTTAGGAGAGATGGAGAAGTTCTGTGGAAACAATGGCATTCGACTTGATGTAGCCTCGGTGGCCCATCCACAAGCCAATGGTCAGGTGGAGAGAGCAAACCAAGAGCTACTTCGTGGGTTAAAACCACGATTACGAGTCCCGTGTCTCCGAGCTGCTAGAGCATGGGTTGAGGAGTTACCCTATGTGGTTTGGGGAATCAATACTACACCTAACAGGTCTACTCAGATGACCCCGTTTTTATGGTTTATGGAGCAGAGGCGGTCCTCCCAAGTGATATTATCCATGACTCGCCACGAGTGGCGGCCTATGTTGAGGTGGAAAACGAGAAGACCCGGCAGGACGCTGTGGACATGTTAGAAGAGCACAGGGAGCAAGCCTTGGAGCGGTCTGCAATATATCAGCAGGATTTACGGCGATATCATAGCCGCCGTGTCAAGACACGTGTTTTTCAAGAAGGAGACCTGGTGCTGCGTTTGGCGCAATCCAAAGAGGGAAAACACAAGTTATCTCCCCCATGGGAGGGTCCGTTCATTGTAAGCCGGAATCTGCACAACGGGTCGTATTACCTAGTGGATGCAAGGAAAGAGTCGGACTATGTGAATGACACTACTCATTCCACCTTTTCGATGCAAGAGCGCGAACGACCATGGAACGTGGCCCAGCTGCGCCCTTACTACACTTAGCATAGACTCGGTTTGCAAATTGTATTACACGATGTAACATGCAGCAGGTTTCAGACATGCTCTTTTACTATCCAGGGTACCTACAGGGACTGGAGGATTTTTAGTGAGGCGGCCTGCTGACCTAACCTTTTCATATCAATAAACAAATGGTTAAATCATGATAGTTATTATGTTCCTTAAAATTTTGTCAGTTTCTTGCGTATTTTTCTATAATTGATCATGCTTTGTATTTACTAGTGTGTTGTTTCAGTCAAATATGTTCTCAAATAGTAATGCGTATGATTTAGTGGGTCTAAATTTGCGCATCTTTTCCTTTTTTTAGTGTTCAAGCTATCTGTAAGCCAGTAGAGCAGAAAGCCTACTCTTGCGTAGTACACATATGTAGGTCTTGAGGGCTGATTGCTTGAATAGCACAGTTGCATACTCAGACCCGGCCACGATGCCACTCGGTTGTGAGGACTGATTACTTGCAATAAGTACAGTTGCAATCTCGTAACCCGGACAATAGAGCCAAAAAATTTCTTGACCTTTTTGGTTTAAGCCCGATGTGACTCGCAACAAAATGGCGTGTTTGCTAACCTATAAATCCAATCAGTCATGATGCCCATTGGGACTTGCCTGACCCTGTTTTTATTAGAGATATAGCAACATTGAAAATCCATGCGAAAATCGGCTTATAGCTTCAGAAGAGTCAAAAGGGTCATCTAAACCATAAGTTATGCAGAGCAAAGGCGACAGCCGGAAACTCATTACATATTACGCATAACTTCAAAACATACAAGCGTACATAGATATCAGGAATTTATAAGGGGTGATGTTGCACAGATTAAGCCTTCACCTTCACGTCAATGAAAGTTTGGGACTTGGGGACTTGAGAAAACAAAATTTCTCAAGTCAAGAATACCCAGACCCAGAGTCCGGGTCTTGGGGACTTGTGAGTAAATTTTTTCACAATCCTAAGACCAAGACTCGACATCTTTCTCACAAAGCATATAACAGTAAAGTTGTGCAAAAATGGGTTTATAAAGTGCATACCAAAGCGACAACCAGAAGGGTCATCGAGACCGCAGAAGTTTAAAGTATTACAAGCCTTAGGAAGAATATCAAAAAGTGCACAGACGCACTATCAAATAGCAGTTTTTAAAAGGCATATTACAATGCCCATTGGCCGAATGATTGTTTACTGATGAGAGGGAGTAGCATTACTCGGCCGTTGCAGCCGAGCCATCGTGCGTGGTCTTGGTGGACGGTTCTTCAGGGGTCCCCTCTGGCGATTTTTCCGTGTCCATGTCTGGCTCACCTGTGGAGGGAGCACGAGATGGAGGAGGAACTACCGGAGTTGACGAAGTTGGTGCAGTACCGGCCTCGGCCTTTTCCTTGGCAAGCTCCGCCTTGAAGCGAGATAACATGTCAAAGGGCACAGGAGCATGGAAGGGAACCAGCTTATCCTCATCATTGAATGGCGCGGTAAGCTTGTTTACATCAGGGTTCTCGGCGATCAAGCTAGCCGAGTGTCGGATCTGGGTGTTGATGGCCTTGAGATCTTTTCCCGAGAACTTGGTGCCATCGGTCTTGAACTCGGGAAATCTGTTTACAAGCTTTGCCGACTCAATCTTGGGGTAGTATGCCTTAGCCAAGGCAAGGCCGCGTATCACGCCAACCCGGCATGCTGAGCGCTTCCAGGCATCAATCAGGGACTGTCGAGTATGCTTCAAGCATGTGTGTTACACCAGTGTAGTCACCGACCAACTTCACAGCTTCGAGTGTCCATTTTGTCCCTGCCTCAAATTGCCGGATGACATTCTTGAGTATTTTAAGCTTCCGGAGGTCGTCGTGTTCGCCATCAACTTCATTCGGACATGCAATACAAAAAGGGGAGTAAGATAGTGTGATCCGGGTCAAAACCTCGTAAAATAGGGAAATCCGATTAACACAAAGCGATAGTGGGAAAATAGCTGTGCCTTACCTATGATGGAGTCATAGGTCTTGGTTATGAAAGCTGTGAGTTTCTTGACGAACTCCTCAGTGTTCCGTAGTTTCTTCGTCTGCTTCTTGTATTTCTTGGAGAGATCCTTGAGGTTGGCCTCCAGTTCCTCACGTAGCTTCACTTCAGCTTGCAGGAGTTCATTTGTTTTTGCAAGTACTTCATCAGTACGAGCTACATAAGCCTGAAAATGGCAAAGCAATATCAGTCGGTTTAATGCACAAAAAACAAGTTCTACCGGTTCTCAAATATATTTGCAAGTACCGAGTAACTGTGGTCAGTTTACTCGGAACTTAGGGACTAGGGTATTCTGAAGCTTGTATAAGAAAGACTATATATTTGCAAGTACCGAGTGACTGTGGACAGTTTACTCGGAACTTGGGGACTAGGATAAGCATATAAATAACATCAGTTAAACAAACCTGGTGCTCAGCTGCCAAAGACTCGACAATCTCGTCTTCAGTTGCTTTCAAGCCGCGATACTCGTTCAGTATCTTTTCAAAATCATGGCCACTAAGAGTCAGCCTGGAAGAGCTAGCATCCCGGTCAGCCGGTGGTGGTGTTGCCTTCTGTTCCCCCGCGTCAAATCTGGCAGCGGCGGTCTTTGGAGTAGAAGCTGCCTTTTGTGTTCCAAGGTATTCAACCTCGGGATCAGTCGGCTGGGGGGGCGGGAGGAGAAGACTCGGCTCCTGGGTTGGCTTCATTAGCCGGCTCTTCGGCGGGCTGGGGATTGATGTTGGTGAAACTCTGCGTTCCGTCCCCCGGGTTGCTGTCCGTTCGATGCGCGCGAATCGTGCGGTTGGATTAGCTCCCACGTCCCCCCCCCCCGTTTTCGCCTGGATTAGGACAAGGCATGGTTTTGGTTCGTGCGCGGTTCCCCATTTTGTCTCGTGCCGTTACGTTCCAGTCGCGCGGCGTGGAGGCGGCGACGAAGGCGAGGTGAGCGACGCGGGCGGCGACGAGAGGCGACGCCGTCGACGAGGTCCCCCTCCGGTGAGGTTCCGCGCGTTTTCTGGTGAGGTTCCGCTCGCTCCCTCCTCCTCCTCTCCGGCGAGGTCCCCGTCTTCATCTCCGACGACCGCACGTAGTTAGGGTACCGCGAGCGGCAGCGAGCGGCGGAGCGGTCGCGGGTCTGCACTCCAGCGGCCCCCTGCCCGAGCCGAATCGTCCTCTCAGGCGCCCCCTGCCCGCGACCATCTTCGCCCTTATTTGCTCCATCCTCGGTGGTTAGGGTACCGCGAGCGGCGGCGAGCGGCGGCGCTGTCGCGGGTTTGTGCGCACTCCGGCGCCCCCCTGCCCGCGCCAAATCGTCCTCTCAGGCGCCCCCATGCCCGCGACCACCTTATTTGCTCCATACTCGGTGGTTCCGAGCAGTTTACCCCTTATTTGCTCCATTAGATGTTCCTGCTCTGTTTTTGTAGCATTTTATTGGATCAATTTGCTCCACTGCAGGCACACCCCCCTTGTGCATATACCCCGGTGTGCCGAGTTTTAGCATTTTTGATCAGATTTTAGGTGCTCTTGCCCTGTCTTTGTAGCAATTGTTGGAGCAAATTGCTCCACTACAGGCCACCTCCATGTGCATATCCCCTGTTGTGCAGAGTTTTAGTTGTTTTTGAGCAAATTGCAAATTAGTGTACCACATTTTAGACTTTTTGAGCAGATTTAGTTGCTCCACTGTAGTCCACACCCCCTGTACATATCCCCCATTTTGCAGCAAATTTCATTTTTAGTTGGAACCGTATGTGCAAGTAGATTTAAATCTGAATTTCAACTATGCTTTTTGCAGGCAATTTGTGTACTGACTGGGCCTCATAGTATATCTGCTAGCAATCTATAATCAGCAGCAATGGAGGTTTGTTCTATTACTGCATTGTGTTTGCTTCTGTTGTAAATTTTGTGTGCTTCTTTTGTGTCCTTTTTTGTTCTTAGTGTTCTGTTTTTTGCTGAGCAGGGGCAGTATTGGTGTAGCAAGGACCGTTTTGCTGCGAAGCGTTTGCTCAAGTGCGCTAATGATCTATCACCATGGGAGAGAGAAATTATCGAGCAACACAGCGCTTTTTCCTCACTACTCAACATTTCTCCTTTCAATGTCCCTAACGAGCTCATAGATTTTGTCGCCGTCAACACAGTGGTTGAGCTTCGTGAGTTTCACTATGGATCAAAACGGATAGTTTTCACAAGAGACATTATCAAGTAGGTGTTTGGTCTACGTTCAGGATCAAAGCCAGTCAAGTTGCTGACCAAGAGTGTACATTCAGACATCAGAGAGGCATACAAAGGCACGTTGTCGAGGCTACCCATAGAGAATGCAGCAAAGATGTTGAAGGAGCTTGATGACCGTGAGGAGGATGCCATAATCAGGACATGGGACCTTTTGTGCTGGGCGACTGTTCTGAATCCTTCCACCAACAACATGATGTGCTTAGAGTACATAGGGTGCATGAGTGACCCAAAGAGGACCCATGAGTATGACTGGGAGGAGCACATCCTAGGAGTTGCTGATGCATTACATTCAAAAATTCAGAAGAAGAAGGAGCAACCGCTTGTGCTTGATGGTGTTAATCTTGAGAAGGGTAAGCAGCTGGGTGAGTCTGAGGAAGCACCCGTTCCATCGAAGAAGAAGAAGGTTAAGAACATGTTCGAATTCTGGATGTCCGCCCACTGCCTGTTCTTGCTGTAAATTTTTACCCTTTTTTTACAGCTTGCTACTTTACATAGTTTTGTTTGCTCCATTAGATTTAATTTATTGTTGCTTTAGATAGTTTCTGTTGCTACATTGTTTTATTTTTGTGTATTGTTTCTGTTTTTATGTTCTAGCTTTAAGTTTTTACCTTTTCACATCTTGCTACTTTTCATAGTTTTGTTTGCTTCAATAGACTTAAATTATTGTTACTTTAGTTATTTTATGTTGCTCCATTGTTTATTTTTGTGTGTATTGTTTCTGTTTATGTTCTAGCTATAGGTTCCAGAGCTTGCTACTTTACATAGTTTTTTTTTGCTATATTAGTTTTATATTATTGTTGCTTTACTTAGTTTCTGTTGCTCCATTTTTTTTATTTTTCTGTGTATTTGTTTTTGTTTTTGTTGTTTTTTTGTACATTTTTGTTACAATAGCTTTTTCAATTTCTGATAGTGTAATAGCTTTTTATGATATTTTTGTCCAATCAGTTGCAGGATTGATTTTTGTGTGTTTTTTTGCATATATAGCTGGTGTACATGGACCACTTGCTCATCCCAAAGAATGAGCACTTTATAAACAATGGGATTCCTAGAGTTTGCTTTGTGACCAGTGAGGATTTCAGTTTCATTGTCAAGATCGAACGTGACAATAAAATCCTGCGTAACAAGACTGTCTTTGGGAGGCGTCCTATAAGTAGACTCTCTTTGTTGTTACGTTTCATTTTGTTTTGAACTCAACCATGATTGGTTTTTTGGTTATGCAGTTCCTTCCGTTATCCAAAACAGTGTATGCGCCGTGTCACGTGGACAGTTCAATGCCCGAAGACATTGATGTAAATCCGTCTGCATCGCTTAATGAATGGCTTGTTTTCCCCACCATCGAGCAAATGGAGGTTTGTATAGTTTCTAATGTGACGTTTTGTAGGTCATTTTGTTTGTTCATATAGCATTTTTTCTGCATGTAGCAAGGTGCTTTTTCCACAATTTTGCTACTTTACATATTTTCATTTTGCTCCATTAGGGTTTAAGTACTGCTGTTTTATTTATTTTCTTTTGCTACATTTTTTTTATATTGTGCATATTTTTTCTGTTTTAGTTGTTTTTTATGTCTGCTACTATAATGAATTTTTTTTGCACCATCAGTTATTTTGTTTTGTTCTGCCAATGTTTTTGTATCAGTTTGCTGGTTTTTTGCTTCTTTTTAATGAACAGATATTGTTTTTTTATTTTTAGAATTGTTGCTCACTGACACAGTAATCCATGTTTTTTGTTCATCACAGGTACCATCTCGGTTCAAGAACCTATACGGCAAGCACAAGGTCAGTTTTGCTTCAAACGTGGATGCTACTCTCAAGAGTCTTGCTGTAGGGTTAAAATCAATGCAGTCCAAACAAATGGCTATGCTGTTGAATGATGTTGAAGCTGCCCTGAAGGAAGATGATGGTCCGAGTATTGTCTTTCCAGCTTCTGGGGTAGGACTAGACGGGCAGGGCAACATGGATGGTGACAAGTCTGCTTCTAAGTCCGATGATCTTGATATTGATGAGGATATTGTTGCTGTGGATCCTATGGACTGTGATTCTCATGTTTGTGAAGAAGGCAATGCTGGTGCAGCAGAGAATGAACAAACCAATGCTACGGAGCTCAATGATGTCCCGCAACTAGCAATTGTTGTAGGTTCCTCTCACACGGACGCCGATGGTGAGGAACAGGGCGCTGTGAGCAGTCCGATTAGAGGTGCTGTTGGTAGTCCAGATAAAGTTGCTGATGGTAGTCCGGTTAGAGCTGATGTTGGTAGTCCAGATAAAGTTGCTGCTGTTGGTAGTCCAGATAAAGTTGCTGCTGTTGGTACTCCGGTTAGAGCTGCTGTTGGTAGTCCAGATAAAGTTGCTGCTGTTGGTAGTCCAGCCAGTCCTGCTGTGGTGATTCCACCCATGCCCACTGCCCTTAGCCCACCTAGAGCTGCTGCGGATAGTACTTTCATTCCTAGCTCGGCTTCTCCCACACCTCGGCGCAACATACCAACAGGTTACTGGGATGACATACCGAAATTTAATGTGTTGAGCCAAGACAATGAATATTCCCAAGCCCCTGACAAGAATGACATTGTGTGTGCGGAAAAGGTGGATGATGTTGCTGCTCCGATAGTTGGAGACAAGGTTGCTCCCACGTGTATGTTCTCCTTCCCCCTTTTCTCTATTTTTTACATTTTGCATTTTTCATCTTGGTTTTGTGTGCACTGCCCGCCAAAACAAGATTTTTCAAAGTATTCTTTTCTGATTGACCTTTGTTGTGTAGCTCCCAAACCATGCCTTGACACCCCCATACCGGAGAATTTGGAGGAGATTCCGAACGCTGCAACACCGGATCATGGTGACAATACAGGTTTGCTTTTTTTCTCCCCTGTGCGCCTTGCTGTTCTTCTGCTGGCTTTTTAAAAAAAATGCTATCTTAGTGTTAGGGTTTTGCTTCTTTAGATAATTCTGGTTGCTACTTTACATATTTCTGGTTGCTACTTTACTTAATTCTGCTTGCTACTTTACCTCATTCTGCTTGCTACTTTAGATACTTATGGTTGCTACTTTTTACATATTTTTCTGATTGCTTCTTTTTACATAATTCTGGTTGCTTGCGTTAGATAATTCTGGTTGCTAATTTACATAATTCTGGTTGCTTCGTTATCACATTTTTCTTTGTTGCTATAGAGCTCTTTTTCCTTTTGGAACCTTAACCACTAGCTTATTATTTTTTGTTTTTCCTAGACATTGGTGGCAGCTCAGGTGTTGTAGAGAAGAAGGATGGCAACACTAGTGTGCTAACTTTTCAAAGGAGGACTAGGCATAAAAGGGCTATGAAAACTGATGTTAAGGTTCCAGTGGCGAAAAAGTTGAAGAAGCCCTCTGGAGATATGGTTGCATTGTACGAACAGTTTGTGCGCCATTCGCGCAATCTCAAGACTGACCGTCAAAAGAAAGGGAAAGATGACCCGTGAGTCTTTTTTTCTGGCCTTTTTACCACAGTCCTGTAATTACGTGACATTTTTTGTTTTGCTACTAGCTACTCCTTTTTTGCTTTTTACTTTTGGTCATTGCAGCAACCGGGACACCTCTGATTATGTTTTCTTGTATTTCTTTTTAAGGCCTCCTTTCATTCTAATTGGGGGGTCTCACTGTGACTACAAGAGTTTTCACAATTCCCTAGGCCCCAGGAAGTGTCTTGACACTCAGGTCATGTGTGTTTGGTCTGAGAGTTTCAATAAGGAAGCAAAAAAGAGAAGAGGAAAACAGCACATCTGCTTTGAAAAGATATGTTTTCAATTGCTACTCAACGGTTAGTTTTGTCCTAAGACTTTTTAGCTGCATGCCTCAGTTTTTTCCTAGGAGCTAATACAACTTTTTCTCTTTTCTGTTTCATCATGAGTAGCAAAAGCTCATAGTTGACCCAGAGAAGTTCAACCCAGCTGCACTTGCGAGAGAGTTCAAAATTCAAAATGTGAATTTCAAGACCATGAAGAAAGACCTTGTGAGCTATGATTTTCCTCTTCCTACATTGTTTTCGCTACGTTGTAATTACATTGGTATTACTTTACGAATCAGGTTTTTTTGTGCAAATATAATTTTCAAGACAATTGTATAAGTTTCTGTTTTTTGGGTAGAATTGCTCCCATACTTAGGTTTATATGCTCTTTTAGAAGTTTTTGTTTGCTATATTAGTTTCAACTAATTGCTACCTTCATATATCCAGTGATTATACATTTTCTAATTTGGTATTCATTTTGTCCCGCTTCATTTTTAGCTACACTTCCCTGTAGTCAAGGACAACCACTGGATGGTATGCACTGTGAACTTGATACACGACCAGTTCCACGTGTTTGATTCAATGAACCACAAGGACAAGAGCTTTCTAGAGGAAGCAGCAAAGAACCTGGTTTGTTGTTAGAACTGTCTACAAGGATTACATTTTTTTGTTTTGTGCATCACACTAATTTCTAATTTTTTGCTATTCCAGTTTATTAACTTTGCGGCACTTTGCAAAGCTTCTGGAGTTTCACACATAGACATCGACCGCTACACACTTTCCACACCCGCCCACCCACAGCAGAAGACTCTGTAAGATCTTTTTTTTCTTTTGATGCAATTGTACAAGTTTCGGTTTTTGGGGCAGGATTGCTCCCATACTTAGGTTTATATGCTCTTTTAGAAGTTTATGTTTGCTACAATAGGTTCAACTAATTGCTACCTTCATGTAACCAGTCATTATACATTGCTTTCGAGTTTGCTGCTAACTATGTTCATTTGTTTTCTTTTCTCCTTTTTACAGCTATGACTGTGGCTTCTACACAATGCTGTTCATTCAGCACTTCGACGCTAAAACCATGTTGCCTTTTTCCAAGGATGACATTCCTACATATCGCATGTCTGTCGCAGCGACGCTCATCGAGGATAGAGAGAACAAAGGCAACATCGTCGACATCATGGAGGCTTCCTTGGAGCCTCGGCCAGGGGTGTAGCTATTAGTAGTTTCATGTAGCCTGGAGTGACAATCACCACATGTACATTCGCTTTAGCCTCATCTAGTTTCGTGTAGCCTGGATGGATGAAACAACCTTTCTATATGTTTTTTCATATGTTATCCCCGCTGGTATCTACTGATCCACGGATTGTGTCATTTTGTTGAACAAATGATTGTGGCTATCAATGACAGAGAGTTGACTATGTTTTTTAACCATGTGAATGAATGTAGTTTTTCACCCGCTTGGTTTTTTCCTACTAGTTTACATCAAATGAATTCTGTGTATTTTTCTGGCATCTGTTTCGTGGGTTTCTGTTTTTCCTGGAGGTTACCATGTTTTTGCTTCATTAGGTGTATATGTTTGCTTCAATAGGTATTTTTCAATGCTACAATAGTGAAATCTGGTTGCTACAGAACACCTTTTATTTTGTATCCTACAGAGATATTTTGAAACCCCTGGACAAGAACAGTTTTTTTGCTCTCCTAGAGTAAATCATTTGCTTCAATAACAGATTTGTAATGCTTCATATACAATAAATTGTTGCTACCAACATTTTTCCACAAACAAAAGTAGATAATTTATGTTTCACATAGCTGAGCACATTTTTACATTTGCTCCAACGCAAGAATACAAGTTATCCACAGAATAATTTTTTGCTCCAATGCAAGGTAACTATGTTTTAAATCATTCTATACCAATAGTACCAACGCCATGTACAATTAAAACTTCCACCCTAACAACTTATTCGTAGCAATTGTTTTCAAAAACATCATCACATTACAGCTACAACCTTAGCTTAGCCCCAGCAGCTATTCTTCCATCCTCCACCTGTTTAGAAACACAATCTTTCACCGCATGTCCCTCCTCATGACACCATGGACACTTCATTACTCTCTTCTTTCTAGGTTGCTTGGGCTTATTCACCGGTTTCTTGTTTGTTGCTTTGGCATCGTCAGCTTGTTTGCGTCTCTTCAAAGTTTCTTCATCGCGTAGCTCAACCAAAGTCTTCCGCCTCTGTTCTTTCATCGTGGGACGTCCTTTAGGTTTTACCCGTTTAGGATTTTTCAGTGTTTGCCCGCCGGTAGCAAATTTCCCGCTGTCACCAACCATTGTTGTTGGTTCATTTTGCTGTGGTCCATTTTGTTGGTCTTCATCCAATCCTGCATCCTCTTCTTCACCTCCTTCAACAACATTTCTTTTTGCTCTCAAGATTGGAGCAACCTTTTTGCTAGCCTCACCCACCATTCCCGAAACAACTTCATAAGCTTCATCCACAAAACAAGCATCAGAGGCAAGCTGATTCGTTTTTCTGCATAGTGAGTTGTATTTCAGTGTATTGGTTGGTGGGACACCAAATCTGAGCCCGTTGTCCCCGGGATCAGGCGCTGGTGTTGTTGCTACCGAGGACCATCTGTACAGCAAGTACCTTTCTGGAATTTTCTGGACATTTAGGTGGACCATGACCCTGATGATGTGTGGACATATCAGTCCACACATTTCAAACCCATTGCAGCCGCACGAGTACAGCCCCTCCTCAAACTCAACTTGAACCCGGTATGTTCTCACTTCTAGGCCAGGGTTTGGAACTAGATCAAAACAAATGCCATCTAAATCTGCCCGTACTGGATAGAACTTTGTAGATGCAGCAACAAGCTTCTGGTACCTTTCAAAGATTTCTGCTGTGTAGAATTCTTGTCCTTGCTTCTCAATTGCATAACTTCAAAACAAGTTTTTGCACCATTAGATGAAAATAAATTCTACAACAGTATGTTTTGGTTGCTACTTTAACTGATATGGAATGCTACACATACACAACAGGCAGAGATTTTTTGCACTAGTTGCTACACACTACCTTACATTTTTGTATTTTTTTGGTGTGCTACAATGGGTGCTGTATTTCAGAAATGCTGCTTTTTTGCTTACCTTCCCCAAAGAGATCTTCTTGTTGTCTCCATTGCAAACCCTGCGTTATCCTCCCGGTCAAGCATCAATGTCTAGCAAAGCTCATACTGTTGCACACAATTGTACACCGAGTCCCCTGGCCGTATCAGTGTTTTGAAGTACGAATTCAGTCCTTCAGACCTTCCAGTAGTGCTCGTGAAAGGGAAGAACCTTTTTCTGAAATAAACAGGGGCCCATGTTGTTCTAGACTTCCACATGTTTTGCAGATGAGTGTTTTCAGACATGCCAAACTCGGTGAGCATATGCTCCCAGCAATCCTCAAATTGCTTCACCGTGTCGGTTCCATAGATGCACCCATAGAAAGCATCACTAAAAGGATTACCTTCCGCCAAGTTTGGTCCCAACTTCTTCCTCGCAAGATGCAGGACATGGTAGAGACAGCACCTGTGTACCGAGTTTGGGAAAACCTGACGTATTGCTTCTGCCATTGCTTGATCTTGTTCTGTCATTATGTTATCCGGGTGGACACCATCCATTGCAAGCATCCACTGTTTGAACACCCACTTGAACGTTTCTATCTTCTCATCTGCTAACAGAGCACAGCCTAGCACAGTCGTGTGTGAGTGGTTATTTATTCCGACTATGGGAGCAAAAGGCATGTTGTATCTATTTGTACAGAAAGTTGTGTCAAAAAACACACAATCCTTGTACTTATGATACAATGACCTTGTTCGACCATCCACCCAGAATAAGGCCCTCACAGCACCATCTTTATCAACCTGCATAGCAAGCAGAATTAAGTAAAGTAGCAAGCAGAATAAAATAAAGTAGCAACCAGAACTAAGTAAAGTACCAATCAGAAATAAGTAAAGAAGCAAAACCTGCGTAGCATAAAAGAAGTTGTTGTTCTCAGCTTGCCTTTGCTTGAAATACTCCAATGTCATTTCCATGTCTCGTAATGTAACCTCATTGCGTAGCATTGTTCGGATGTTTGAAACATCCCTTTTAACATACCCCAAGCATCTCGGGTCACCACCGTGCACACTGCCAAGAGCTCCCATCAGTTGTGCTGTGGTTATGTTCTGGTTATGCAATGTTTGTATGAACTGATAGTCCTCTTCCGGCACCTTCCTGTGTGAACGGTAGAACCTGCGCCTCCCCACTTGCTTCACCATGGTGTGTGTGTGATCTGCTCGGAAAACCGTCACAGTCCAAGCTCCATTGCGCATGCCAACGACCATGTGAGCTTTACAATCGTGGCGAATGACCTTCATTCGTTGCCTTGTGTCCGACATGTCAACCTGGTCAGATGCCTGTTTGCTACGAGACTTTTGCGCGCTATGAATGCTCATGTCATTATCTTCTTCAAATGGCAATTTGCTACCACTATTGCTACTAGGCTTCTTCTTCTCAGATGGAGGTCTACCTGTGTGCACGCACTCAAACACTCTGCTCAATATAGTATCCGGAGGAGCATTTCTCGCCTGGCTGTACTTCGTGTTTCCAATGCGTGTGCTGAAGCCCATTTTCATCGCGTAGTCATTGTAAACTTTTTGTGCTTCCTCAATATCATCAAAAATCATCCCAACAAACGGCTCCACTGGCCGTGATGTTATTTCTTTGCCAGCTTCCTCAACAGCATTTGAAACAAACTCACTATTTGCGCTACGAGGCCCATCAACGAAATCATTCGGAGTAGTGTCCCGACAATCGAAGTGGTTCTGATCCTCTCCTCCAGGTGTGGTGTTAAGGTCAAATTCTTCCAATATGCTGTCACCAACAAATCCCTGAAACAAAAAACAAACAAATCTGATCAATCTACTTTGCTCACAAACTACTAAAAGAGATTTTCACTTGCAATGAACAGAACATGTTTCCTTGAGATATGGTAGCATTTGTTTTATGGTTATTTGCTCCACAAGTTAAGATTATCTTTCTTTTTATTTTTGATGGTACATAACACACATTTTTTTGGTAGAGTTTTGGAGCAACCACCATGTCAATAAGTAGCAAGTTCAGCAAAATATGTGGATCAATCTAAGCTTGCTAATATACTTTTCTTCTACAACAAGCAATTCCGATGCTTCTATTTATGGCAGTAGCAAATTGGTTCAATCTAAGCTTGCTAATTTGCTACATAAATGCTTCCAGGAACCAGCACACCAATTGTACACATATACCATCATGTGGACACAACAATGGGACCAAACTTTTGTACAAACATAAAAAAAGAGCATATTGACCAATTTTTCTTCTACAAGCAAACCATCACAAAAACCACAGCAAGTGGAGCAATTCTCTTTTTCATAACAACAACAATCACAACTGATTGGGCTCAATTTCCAGCAACAATCACAGAATTTTTTGCTCCCAATGATCAACAAGTTGCAGGAGCAAACCAAGACATAATTTGAGCAACTATCACAGAATTTGGGAGCAAATTTTGCAGGAACAACAAGTTGAGCAAAAATACTCACAAAACGGGCTGGTTCCTCAATGTCTGGATCTTGATCGAAGAAGGCAGGAGGATTCCTGACACCCTCACTCGGTCGCGGAGCAAACCATGCTCCCAGGCCGCCGTCGTACAAGCCGGAACTCCGTCTCCGCCGCCGGCTCGCCGGATTTGCCCCCAAGCTTGAAGCTACTATGGAGGGCGGGGGGGACGTGGTGAGGATGACCAGGAGGAGGGTACAGGATGCGGTTGCGAACGTGGTTAGCCATGGCTGCTGATTCGCAGCGTGCCACCGAGTCGATCGCCGCCCCCGGCCCCCGTCGATCCCCTCCCGCGCCGCCCCCGGAGAACACGGGGAATTGCCCGATCCGCGTCGCTGTCCGATTTTGCTTCTTTCCTTGCTCCTTTTTGCTCCTTGTAGCAAAAGCGGGGAAGGGGTAAGCGGGAGTTGATCGTGCGGCGCACGTTCGCCCGATCGGACGGCTCCCGACCCGGGGGATCGAGTGGTTTTATCCCCCGGGAGACGCTCAGCGCGGTCCTTGGTGTTGCTCTCCGGGTCAACCGCCATCGAGTCTTCGGCGGGGTTTCAACCGGATCGCTGAGTGTGACCTTGGCTCTGAGGAAAGAAAAACAATGTGTTTAGTGGTTGATAAAGGTGAAACATGCAAAGTATATGGGATATAGTCAAGCAAGTTATGAAATTTACCCGGTATTCACGACGAAATCGCTCGGGAGATCGTTGCTTGACCCGGAAGACACTGACAGAGAGTTGGAAATTGAGACTAGGAGTTTTCCGGCTAAGGGGTGACTCGGAGTTAGATATTTTCGAGGAACGTAACTGTGATGAGATGAAGGACTACCGGCTCGGCGAGAGGGAGATCGAAGAGGAAGTCCGGGGTTGAGGCCCTCGTCACCCGGTGAAGACCGAGTTGCACGTCGCTTGGTTGGAGGAGATGCAACCTTCTGTGATGATACAATAGTTAGATATTCATTAAGTTTGCACATACCAGCATATGAGTACGGCTCTGTGGTCATGGAGGAGTATGGCACCTTGAACGTGACTCCCCTGGATTTCCTTTTCTTGCTCAACTCGGCTTCAGGTTGCTCGGGCTCGCTTTCCTCAGATTGAGAGGCGGCCTTTTCAGCCGGTGCTGGTGATTGTGGCGTAATGTCAGGAATGAACGTGGGAGGAGAGTCTTGGTCTAGTAAGTCGACAAAATAGTTGTTTAATAACTCGGAATCACCTTCTTCGTTGTCACTCGGCTCTTCGTCTTCCGAGTTTTCTGAAGGAGGAGGGGATTCAATCTTCCACCAATCATCAGATTCCTGAGTAATAACAGCAAAGATAAAAGTTAATATACTCGTGTTTGAAAAATTAACGGGTACATAGGAGATTAGTCGGTTCTTACTGGTGGAGCCGGATTTGTGCGGGTAAAGGGGGAGAGCCCAGAGATGCTCTTGATGACCTCCACCTTCTCAGCCAGAAAGTTCTTCATGGCCTTGTTAACATCGAGGGCCGGACATGACTTCTCCGAGTATCGGAGAGAGTCAGTCAAATGGCCCGAGTATTCGCAAAGAAGTTTCTTGCGAATACTATTGGGCTGGATCCTACAGCTGATCCAGGTCTTGATTAGATTCAACCCACAAAGACTGTGGGCTGTTAAGACAGAGAGTTTGAGAAGGAGGAGTTGGATGGCCTGTCTATCGGGAGCGAAGGCGCTCAGATTATCACTAAGAGAAAGGGTTTCAACAGAAAACCCGGCAGAGGCTTTTCGCCGGGTGATGACGTGTCTTTGCAATAAAAGAAGGTTTTTGCCAATGCTTCACATGGGTGTGAAGATTAAGAGTCGGCATCAAAGATTTTTTGCGTCTTTGGATGGCCACGCCTCCATAGACAAGGAGGGGTACATCCGTATTTTCGCGGCAAGGTTTGCACTGGAAAAGTTCAAGGAATAATGCGAGATTGGGGGTGATGCAGAGGTACGATTCGCAAAAAACAATGAAATGACAAATATTGAGAATCAAATTTGGGCCTATGTCAAAGACCCGGAGTTTGTAATGGTGAAGAACCTCACGAAATAAAGGATGACCCCGGGGCGGAAACCCCGAGTCACGTGCTCGAGAAAGACTATAACTTCACCTTCTTTAGGTGAAGGCCGACTCTCCTCTTCGGGAGCCCTCCATGAGATTTCCGATTGAGGAGGGAGGACCCCAGACTCGGCCAGCTCTTCCATCTTGTCCTGCGTGATAGTCAACCTGGCCCAGTTGGCCGTGATGGTCCGACTTGGCTTTTGCTTTTACAGCAGTAGCCTTGGCCTTAGACTTGGGAGGGGCCTTGGGAGCCATTGGAGAAGATCTAGTGAAAAGCGAAAAGGAGAAATAAAATGAGAAAAGGGGTGAATGCGACGAACACGAAGAACGCGAGTTCAAGATCGAGAAATGAAAGCTTAGATCTAAGGAGGTATACCAGGAATCAACGGCGGAGATGGGGTTTGTTGAACGCGGCACGGCGGCGCGGACCGGCGGGCCGGTTCTTGTGAGCAACGGCGGCGTGCGCGTGAAGTCCGATGTCGGAGCTCCGAGCTTTGGTCTTGAGCTCCAATGGTGCGCCTGGAGGTTGAAGACGAAGCTAGAGGAGATGGCGTTTGTGATTAGGGTTTCACTGTGCCCTGTATTTATAGGCGCGGTGAAAACCCTAGAGTGCAAACGGTAAAATGGAGAAGATCACGGGATAGGATACTCGGCCCGTTGATTACGGAAACAAGATCGTGGAAGTTATTTTTATGCAGCCGAGTTATAAATGACCGCCAAAAGAGCCGGTCTCGGAATTATTACTCGGACTAGCCTATGAGGAATATGAAAGTCGGGTTATGAAATGGTCACTATGAAGAGTTGATTTGAGAATTGGTACTCGAATTGATACAATGGTTGGGTTATTATATGGACCTCCGAAAGAGCCGGCCTAGCTATAGTTAAAGTAATCTAACCTATAATGCTATTTTATGTAAATGTTTATTGTTTTGCAGGGAATAGCGTGCGCTTCGTGGTTGGAGGTTTGTCTTATGCTTAAAGTTTGAAGCTGCAAGAAGGGCGCGCCAACCAAGATGCCCAAGCTATTCTGGGGACTACTGTTGGGGGGATAATGACCCGACATGTCCATGCGGAGGAACAAAGACTCGGTTGGAGGAAGTTTACGCGAGACCTTGTAATATGATAATGGGCCGAGTGTCACTGATGGGCCAGCAGTCGTATTGGTAACTCAGCTTGTGGAAAGGGAGACTCTAGAAGGCCCGAAAGGCGGTGCAAACCATGGAGTCCAAGACTTGGACGTCACGGAGAGCAATTTAGGGTTACGTGTAGACTCCGAGTAGGGCTCTAGATGTATCTTGTAAGGAAATCCAGGAAACCGGGTGTTATATAAACCGGCCCTTGTGGCGTAGAAAGAGGATTCGAGTTATTCTAGTTACACGAAAGCAAGCATTTGTAACCCTAGATTGGAGTCTCGGCGACATTGTAGTCCGATCCTCTAGATCGCCAATTAATATGACCCTAGCTGGAAGTAAGCTATCATCTCCAATGGAGAGGCTGAACCAGAATAAATCTTGTGTCCGATCTGAGCTAAACCCTCTCCCAAACACCAGAGTCGACTTAACTTCTCATATTTCCACAAAAGGGATCATCGATATGAGTTCCGAGTAGTCGTCGTTGATGTCCACAACACAACCGTTCTTGTTTTCCTGCAGTCTACTTGTGAAAGGCTTTGCCGATGTAGATGATGGAGCCGATGAAGTCGTGACTCCAGCGCGCCAGATTCTCATAGATGGCGCCAAATGTCGTGGGGTACCACGAAATATCCCATCTTTGAGGTGCTAGGGTTTCGTGAGGGAAGATGCTTCTGGTGGACTACTTAGCTAACAAGGATAAGGGGCACAATTTACCTAGGTTCAGGGCCCTCGTGATGGTAAAACCCCTACTACTTCTTGTCTGATCTTGTATTGATGTCGAGGTTACAAAGTCGCTACAATGGCGATGGTCTTTCTAGATTGTAGTTTTTTTTCCCATTTCTCTCATCTCTCCTGACTTTATATAGGTAGCCAGGCAGGGTTTACATGAGTCCTAGTCAACTACGTATTGAAATCCTTGTCATAGCTTCCTAGGCTTTGTGAGTATTTACGGGCCGCCAGTTAGGCCCTTGGTTAGTTCGCACCCGATTAAGTATGCCCACGTCACAGCTCGTCGAGCGAGTCTCCGCCAAATTGATCCGCTCGGAGAGGGGTGTGCGAAGCACCACCGAGTCCATGACACAACGCTAGAGAGGCGTGAAACACTGACTAGCTCGAGCACGGGCTCTAGTAGGACACCGATGTGGTGACCCAGCACACCACTGCATGTGTAGTGCGCAAGTCGATGATATAATACTCACAGAACGACTTATTCGTGAATATTACATCCCTCAGAGTAGTACAACAGAAACACGGCGGGACCAGGCAAAACTATAGGATACAAACTTCATTACAAAATCTTGAGAATCTCTTTGATGAATCAAGAAGATCTCATACAAATGAAACATCAGAAGAAGCAATTCGAAGATCCAAGCTGGAGAAGAACTCTAGCTTAGAACTAAATCTACTATGGCTGATGTCAGCCCTAAACTACAGCTTTTAACATCTAAGTCCAAGTATGGTCTTCACCTACACCTTGATAGCTTCTCCTCCACCAACGTTGTTGATGACGAAGCTTTCCTGGCTAAGTAGAATAAGACTCCACCTAGCTTTATGAGCTAGCGATGGCTTCACGATGACGACTTCCATACGCTTCAACTCTAAGCAGGGGGTCAAACGGGAACGAATGAGTAACGAGTGTTACTCAGAAAGTTCATGATATATAGAGGGTGGTTTGATGCACTATCTACAGCTTTAGACTCGAAAGAGTCATAAGCTAATGCAAGGTTTTTGTAAAACTTTCTTCAAGAGGTTGCTTTTAATTTCTGAAAACTATGCCCGCCAGATCTTCACAGGATTAGAACTTTCATGGAGTTGCCTTTCCTGCGGCGTTCGCAGCTCCTTCCCGGAACAAGGGGTAACATGCCACATCCTTTTACACTCTGCAGAGGTGCGTTACTTTACCCATGGACGACCAAGACCATGTTGCACAACCAGGTGTACATTCCTGTCCACTCCCACTCAGGTGTGGGGCCCGATTGTTGGTCCAAGCCAACCCGTGCTTCTCCGCACAACGCATGCCCACCCATTTCTGCCAGCAGGTTGAACGCCTGATTCCACCCCTCACGATGGATATCTACGCGCCCCTGGCAGACCATCATAGACCCGCAGAGTCCG
The DNA here is from genome assembly GCA_028641055.1 of Alopecurus myosuroides. Taxonomy (NCBI): domain Eukaryota; kingdom Viridiplantae; phylum Streptophyta; class Magnoliopsida; order Poales; family Poaceae; genus Alopecurus; species Alopecurus myosuroides. Next base: position 291,686,656 of record CM054059.1, read on the forward strand.
TGGGAATTAAGGGATCCCACCCATGTGCATGTAGTCTCGCAAGACCTACAGCGTATGTCTCTGGCAGCCCGTTGACATGCGAACGAGAAAAGATCACAGCTGACTTACTCCCCCCATAGAAGACTCATGGTTAACGCGAATTTACGGCGCAAGAATCCTGACGGCAGTTATGATTATTTCCTATGTAATACGTTCCCGTGCAGATGGAACCTTCCTTTGACCTATTCATCTTACCATGGTTCCATCCGCCCACCAAATAGAACAGTACCACTCGGGTAGTCATTCAATTAGTCATATTATTATAAAAATAGGATCATGCATTCTTTTGAGAGGAGGTGATAATACGATAGGGTTTTTGCAATTAGTTTGTTATGAAGTACTGCAAAGGATATGAGCAAGTGATGAACTTGCCTGAGGTTGAAATAACCATAATATTCCATGTCTTCGGGTTCAAGGGTCGCGTAGAAAATCCCAATATCTGAAAGATAGCAAAGTAGTCCCGGTAAGGACTACAGAAAACACTGGCAAGGATGGTACATGCATAGTAATGAGATGCATCGTGAAATACCCTGGAAAATACCCCAGCTTACAAGTGTAAGCCATGATCGATATGATAAGTTAATCACACAGGTTTTAGGTTAGTTGTTTCGTTACTTGTGGTGATGTTGTTATTACTGGTTTTAGACTCACATGGTTTCACTTTTACTTATCACACAATTGTTATTATGTTTAGGTTATAAATAGTTATTACATGATTAAACGAGAAAACAATCACAGGTGGAAAACAACTATTGACAAGATGATACACATGTTGGATTTTATGTTCAAAAGTGTAGGCTAATGACAAAGGGTTAAATTGAAAATGTGAGACTAATACAACTAACTCTATCATCACATACTTGCTAATGACTTGTGATGATAGGTTTTAGTAGGTGTGAAAACATGAGGGTTTTATTACTAAGGAAAATAGTGTTGTGGCAGCTATTTCTGGTTATATTGGAATATTATAGAATTCCAGTATATGTGTGGAAACAAGTTTATAAGTAAAACAAAATGTTTTATGTTTGACATATTTGAGTTGGAAGTGCTTTTCTCTTTAATTTGATATAACATTTTATGCCTTTTGAAAATATTTGAATAAGTTATTATTTTATTAAATTAAAATGACTTAATTGATTAGGAAAAACATTGCACACATAAAAACTTGGTCAAATTACTTTCAAAACATCATAGATGAGTTGTATATGTTATTTGGAACATTTTGGTATATAACTTGTATTTTTCTGATTTTATGAATTATTTATTATTTTCTCAATTTTAAATGATTTAATTTAATTAAAGAAAATATTTAAATTTAAATTTTATAAAATATTTTTGAAAAGTTGATAAATATTTATATTGTATTTTTCTAAAAATTTCTATATTTATTTCATATTTTTCTGATAATCAGAATTTGAATTAATAAGGTTTAATTATTTTCTGCCCTATTTTAAATTGACAAGTGGGTCCCACCTGTCATATTGATTTTTAAATCAAAAAACAAAATAAAAAGAAATTTAGATTTGACGTCATGGTGATGTCACAATGACATCACCCGAGCTTGATCCTCACAGATCAATCGCAATCGCGCGATTCGTCGCGAATTGAACTCTCCCGTTGCTCCCAATCGAGAGAGGGTGCGAAGGGGAGGCTATTGGTTGCAGCGCCTCTTCCATAGGGTCGTCGGAGGGTCGCCGGCGGCAGCGTTTGGCGGCGGCGGAGTACGGCTACGGTGACCAAAGCGCAAATGTCTACGATTTACACAACAGAAAGTACCGGGAGGTTCCCTAGCTCACCCTTAGGCTCGTAGGAGAGTCGAGGAAGCAAGTGGCACTACTAGAGATTTGCTTATAGCAGTATATCCTACCACAGGCGAACAAGAAAGCCTGTGCGCCTGGGTTAATTAGCGCAGGCGAAGCGCCAGCAGATACGCCTCGGGTAGGACTGTTACCCCAGGCGAACAGAAACCGGAAGCGCCTGGGGTAAAGTGTGGCAGGGCCAACCACGGGCGACCCTGTCACGCTTCCTTTACCGCAGGCGAATAGATTCCCAGTTCGCCTGCGGTATAACAGATACCACAGGCGAGTAAGCAACGAAGCGCCTGGGGTAAAAAGTGGACTGGGGTAGCTCCCTTTAGCGCAGGCGCACAGGTTCGTTGCTCGCCTGGGATAAAGAATAGCCTGGGGTAGCACCACTTAGCGCAGGCGCATCTAATACCATATTCGCCTGGGGTAATATTTGTCCCCAATATAAGTGCGGCCAGCCACCCACCACCACCCCTATCCACCCCACTCACTCACTCACTAGTCCAAACTCGAGCCATTAGTGCTCCTAGCTCAATCCCCCACACCCCTCCACCATTTTTAGCTAATTTAACCAATCATGTTTGTTATATTTTAGCTAGTATGCTACCCCACTTTCCCTCTTCCAAATTTCTCCACTAGATCTACTAACCGGACACTAGATCTCACCACAAATGCACCACTAGCTACTTCTAGATCTATCACTCTCTTATCGGTCGTCTCTTCGGTGATCTTCGACATCGTCATCGCGTCTATATATTTTGCATTGTGTGTCATCTTAATAGGTGCGTGGGATTGGTCGGTGGATGAGAATTCGTTCTCTTTTTCATTTTATTGTGTTGCCATGAGGATGAGTTGCCAATGTTTTGCCGAAATGTTGATTCATTTCCTTTTCGGCAAATTTCTGGCGCTCCGCGTTACACCTTTTGTAGGAAGGTCATGCCGATTTTTTCCGTGAAAACCGGATCTAGTTAATGAAACCTCTCTCTCTTGCATTTTGTAGCAATGGTCATTGCGATGAGGACAAGCGTGGTGCATAGGTACGTGCGACGCGCGACGGCCGAGATGCATCGAAACAACCGCACCGAGATAGAGTGTCCGTGTCGGAAATGCAAGCTGGGGTCTTTGTTCAAACCAGATTCTGGTAATGTGGACAAGCACTTGCTCAGGTATAGTTTCATGGAGGGCCACACTAAGTGGATGGATGACGATGAAGACGATGATAACGTCGAGACCAATTGGGCGGCGACATGTGAAGATGATCAGGAGGAGTCTGAACATGGCAATGGAGAGGACGAAGAGGCGGCTGTCCACGAAGACGACTATAATGAAGAAGAAGGGAGTCATGGTGATCAGCAACATGCAGACGAGGACATGAACACTCCTCTAACTTCAGTCGTGCGGGACCCTCATGTTCAAGATCTTCTTCTCAAGAACACGTCGACCGACGCCAGACGTAAATCTAATATCACACAACTAGAGATAGACTCTGCAACTCCGTTGTATGACGCAAGTCGCGGGGCGGAGGAGTCACGCTTGAGAGTAGCTCTGGATCTTCTTGAGATGAAGGCAAAACACGGATGGACCGACACAAGCATGGACGATCTTCTGCGATACCTGAAGACGCACTTACCTGAAGGGAACACATGTGCTAGTAGTCTACAGGAGGCCAAGAAAATCGTGTGCCCCCTCGATTTACCGCACACAAAATACCACGCTTGCGTCCGTGACTGCATAATTTACCGTAACGAGCACGCGGACCAGATCAAATGTCCGGTGTGCGGTGTTGATCGTTACAAGAGGGGGACGAAGAAAGCTCCTAGGAAAGTTGTGTGGTACTTTCCACTCATTCCTCGTCTACAGCGGTACTTCGTGGACCCCAAGGAAGCAAAGCTCATGCGCTGGCACGAGGACAGAAAGAAGGCGGTGCTGAGCGATCCAGAACGTGTTGAAAAACCAGTGCTAACACACCCTTCGGATGCACGTCAGTGGAAAGCGTTAGACGCATTCGATGAGGAATTCGGGAACGACCCAAGGAACATCAGGCTTGGTGCGAGCACCGACGGTCTCAATCCGTTTGGCAATCAGAGCAGCAAACATAGCACCTGGCCCGTGTTTGTATGGATGTACAACCTCCCCCCGTGGTTGTGTCTGAAGAGGAAGTACATACACATGAGTATGCTGATTCAAGGGCCGACCCAGCCAGGGAGCGATATCAACCTGTATCTCGAGTTATTGAAGGAGGAGCTAGACACGTTGTGGGAGGAAGGGGTGGAAACATGGGACGCCTTCAAAGAAGAAACTTTTCGTATGAGAGCCGCACTGATCACGACGGTGCAGGACTATCTCGGATACGGATATATTGCGTGTCAGGTGTGCCATGGACACAAGGCTTGTGTCAGGTGCATGGAATTTACCCCGTTTCTACAGCTACACAAGGATCCCGGATCTTCTAAAACCGTATACATGAGGCATCGAATGTGGCTACCACTGAACGACCCGTGGAGAAAGCGCGGAGACCTGTTCAACGGTAAAGATGAGCTCGATCTACCTCCACGCAAGAGAAGAGGAGAATAGATCGATACTCTATTGAAGAATTGGAAAACGTGTCCTCCGTCGGGAAAGGTACAAAAGCGGAAGCGAGGAGAGAAAAAGTGTCCTCCGCCAGAAGGACCGCTCTTGGGGGTATGGAAAAGGAGGTCCGTGTTTTGGGACTTGCGGTACTGGCCAATCCTCGGAGTGCCTCACTGCCTTGATGTCATGCATATCACGAAGAATGTGTGTGAGAGCTTGCTTGGCACCCTGTTCAACATGCCAGATAGGACCAAAGACGGGCCAAAATCAAGATACGACCTGATGGCCCTGAATATCAGGAGCGAGCTTCACTTACCGCCTTCTACGCGTGAACAGACGGAGGAGGACGAGGATAGGGTGGAGGAGATGGACGACCGCAAGCGGAAAACGGCTAAGAAACACCAAACTCACCGCCTGAAACCCTCTTGCTTCACTCTAAGCCCCGACGAGCTCGCGCAAATATTCACATGCCTCCTCGGAGTGAAATTTCCCTTAGGTTACGCGGGGCTGATAAGCAGATACCTAGACGCGGAGAAAAAAATCTTCAGCGGGATGAAGTCTCATGACTGTCACGTGATGATGACGCAGATACTTCCGGTTGCAATCAGAGGGATAATGGAACCGCACGTCCGTCAAACGCTCACTGGCCTTTGTAACTTTTTCGATGTCATCACTCGGAAGTCGATAAGCGTGAAGAAACTCGGAAGGCTGCAGGAAGAGATCGTCACCATCCTATGCGAGCTTGAGATGTATTTCCCACCTGCCTTCTTTGATATTATGGTACATCTCTTGGTCCATATCGTGGACGATATCACCAATCTTGGGCCGGCATTCTTGCACAACATGATGGCGTTAGAAAGAATGAACGGGATCATCAAATCATTCGTTCGTAATAGGGCACACCCGGATGGAAGCATTGTCCAGGGATTTCTCACCGAAGAATGCATCTCTTTCTGCAAGAATTTCCTAGGCGATGAGAAGCCAGCTGTTGGTTTGCCCGCGAACAAGCACCTTGACAGGTTCATGGGGGTAGGCCACAACACTGGCAAAAGGGTAATGGACGCGGACTCCTGTGGTCGGAGAGCCGACTTTGAAAGGGCCCACCTAGTAGTGTTACAACACATCGACGATGTCGACCCTTGGATAGAAGAGCACAAAACCGCGATAAAAAACAGTGCTCGCAGGCCGATGACGGAAGATGAGATATTTAGAGCACACAACTCCTCTTTCGCGACATGGTTCAAGAAGCAGATTGATGCCGATCCCCCGCCAATGACATGTGAGAAAGATAAAATTGTATTGGCCTTGTCATATGGCCCCGCGCCCAATCTGATGACTTATCAAGCATACGACATCAATGGGTACACATTCTACACGGAGGAAAGAGACAAAAGTAGCGACTATCAAAACTCGTCTATAACGATGGAATCTTACACGGGCGAAGAGGTTAGAAGATACTACGGAAAGATCGAGGAAATCTGGGAGCTTGACTACGTTGGGGTAAAGCTGCCGATGTTCCATGTCAGATGGGCTACAAACGTCACGAAAGAAGACGAATATTTCACCACTATGTCGATGTCTGAAGCCAACAAACCCAAGTCCAAGAACCCCACCGCGCAAAATGAGCCCTGGGTATTGGCTAAGCACGTGGAGCAATGCTTCTTCATAACCGACCCGGCAAAGCCTAGTCGTGTTGTCGTAAGGAGAGGAAAAAGGGCCCTCGTCGGAATGGATGGAGTCGCCGATGAGAAGGACTTCGACGGCTTAGTCGGAGACCCGATGATGGAAGAACCCGGTGAAGACGATGCACCATACACCACAAGAAGAAGCAGGACCACACTACCTAGGGCAGGTCTTCCATTCACAAGAAGAAGTCACAATATGGCGGTCACGTATTCAACATCGACCAAGAAAGGCAAGACTAATATTGTGACGAAAGGTTGAGAGAGGGAAATACTCGCGATATAACATGCTAATAGCTATATGTACAATGTGTTTTTAGAGAGAAACACTTGCGGTATCTCGCTAAACCAATCTATTTACGCTCGATGCGACATTAATTTTTTTTTGCACATGTTAACTTTCATATGTATGTATTTTTTAAGTGAAAACCAACGTGGGGGAGCCACATATTATAGCATTCGTATTGCTCGATGTGTCCCAGGCCGCGGGGCAGTGTAATTTAGAAAATCTTAGCACAGGCGCATCATCGAGAAAATGCGCCTGGGGTAATCTTTATCACAGGCGCTTTTGACAGGACATGCGCCTGGGGTAATGCCATGTGGGACCGCGCAAACCAAAATCCTACGAAATTTAGCGCAGGCGCATTATCTACGAAACGCGCCTGCGGTTCCGCAGGCCTTTAGGACCGGTTTGTATCACAAACCGGTCCTAAAGGCCTGCGGCCATTTGTTGCGGGTAGGTAGGGGGCCCAGGGGACAGATCCTTTAGAACCGGTTGGTACGACAAACCGGTCCTAAAGGCCATGAGGCCATTTGCGGCAGGGTGTGGGGCCCAGTGGACAGATCCTTTTCGAACCGGTTGGTACCACAAACCGGTCCTAAAGGCCATGAGGCCATTTGCGGCAGGGTGTGGGGCCCAGTGGACAGATCCTTTTCGAACCGGTTTGTATTAGAAACCGGTGCCAATGTGCTTAGCTCAATGCTTTAGTATTCTAAGTGACCAGATCTCACCCGCACCCGCACCCACACGAACCCACACGCCGCCGCCGTCGCCAGTGTCGAGAGGAGCAGAGCAGGTCGTCGCCCACTCCGTCGTCGCCCACTCCGTCGTCGTCGTCGTCGTTGATCCAGGTCAGCCCCTCTCCCTCCCATCCCCCCTCCATCCCAGCCCACTCCGGCCCTCCCGTCGTCGTTGTGGAGGATGTGCGCCTGCTTCTGGTGGCCGCGGTGCTCCCGTCGTCGTGGATCGATCCAGAGGAATGTGCATTATATCTCTAGGATTCGGTGCTCTTAGCGGATCTTTGTAGTGCATTTTTTTTAGACTAAAAGGGGCTGCCCCCCGATTTCATTGAAATCACGAACAGCAAAGTTTTAGCAGGTTCCTTACAAACGGCAAAAGCCGTAGAACAAAACACAGCACCACACACAGGTGGGCAAGCCGAAAGGCTAAGAATTGTGAATGTGAATTGACAGGTTTCACTAGTAAAAAGGAATGTGAATTGTGAGATTAAATAGGAGTAAAAACACGCACAATAACAACATTTCGTGTGTACTACTGTCAATTGCCTTATTACACTACTAGAGTATTGTGAATTGTGAATTGTGAGATTAAATAAGAAAGTGTACTGTTGGAAGTATCACCTAAACTCTCCGACAGGTTCCATTTCGTTTGTACTGCTGTCAATTGCCTTATTATACTACTAGAGGTAGGTGCTGCCATTTGTCTTTGTTTTGTGATATCTATGCTCCTCTAACCTCTATGTGTACTTTCTTAATTTAATAGAACATGGCTTGCGGCGTATGTCGGTCCCGATGTGCCGAAGGACGATTCAGTGGGACTTCTTTTATGCTTCAGCTCCACGACGGTGACGTTGATTCGTTGGTAATTAACAATTCTTTTTATGTTAACTTGTTCTTTCGTTTTACTATCTAGCTTGAGACTTGTGTTTATTCTTTATATTTCTTTTTTAGATTCTTCCATGCAATATTCGCCAAGAGTTCAACCAGTTAGTTGGCAATAATGTGGACTTCAATGTTCACGGGACCACCTACAATCTTCGAGTGAAAAAAGAAAGAACGAAGACCTACTTCTGCGGGCAAGCATTGCAGGTTCTCATCGCCACGTACAATTTAAGCGGAAGTGATTACATTCACTTCTCAATGGAAGGACCACAACCTCGTATCAAAATTGTGTATATGGGCGGGATTGCGAGCGAGAATGCCGGGAGTGAGGAGGATATTGGGAACACTGAGGATGATATGGACACTGAGGATGATATGGACGAGGAGGACCCATGGAAACATGTGGTGGTTGCTCAAAGAGCGAATCTTAGCGAGATTGAGAAGGACCGTGTCCTTCAGAAACTTGCCGAGATAGATAGCTACATCGGTTTTCCTTTCGTGCATCGCATCACCAATACTAACGTCTCCAATGGACATGTCATGGTATGTTTCTTAACACTTTCTTATTCTTGTAGTTGCTTATGTTATAATGTGGCCGGTATGTGATTTTGTGCTTTTATTCTATCTTGGAATTGTGTTCTAGAAAATACCCATGGCGGTAGCGGACAGTGCTGGCATGGAGCCCGGTACCATTGGAGTACGCCGTGGAGAATCCGGACATGTCACCGCAGTTCCGATCACCAGGGATAATGCTGATGGTCGGGTCATCCTCAACTCTCAAGCATGGAGGCAGTTCCATTCCGCAAGAGTTGGTATGGCGGTTGGACGAGCTATTCTGATCACCATGAGGAATAGTGACGTCCCCAACTTGGACATGATGATGGTCATCCACTACATCAGCCCGCTAGAGCTGTAGATGACGAGTTTAATTAAATTAGAACAAATAATCATTTCCATCTCACTAGCTAACTCCTGGATTTATTAGTAGCATGGTTCTTTTCGAGACTATGTAATTTTGTTAAACTATGTGTTGATGATCGAGACTATGTGTTGATGATCGAAAATATTTATGTTCTAAAACTTAATTGTGTCATTTTGCTGTTATTCTGTCATTTTCCTGTAATTCTATTATTTTGGTTTTTCTTTTATTTTTTGATACAGCAAAACCATACCCCAGGCGAACAGTACACAGTACCCCAGACGCATCTGTACCCCAGGCGCACAGCGCTTGTTCGCCACAGGTAAGATTTTTACCCCAGGCGCACAAGGTGTATTCGCCTGGGGTATGCGAACTTACCACAGGCGCATTGTGTTATTCGCCTGGGGTAAGCCATTACCGCTGGCGACGTGGTCCCAGGCGAACAGCAATTCACCTGCGGTAGCCTAATTTGGTGCGCCTGCGGTAGCCTTTTCCCTAGTAGTGTGGTGCCCGCAATCGACGGGAATCGGCCATGGTCGCCGGCGGCAGGGAGAAAGGGATTGGCCAAATTCTCCGGCCTCTCGCCATCCCGGCAAACGAGGCTCCTCACGACGGTAGAGGAGGTCATCGCGCACCTGATGGTGGTCTCAGCTCCTCCTGGGATGGTCCAAATCGACGGCGACGGCCGACGTCCGAGCGAGTTAGGGTTAGGGTTTGAGTCCATCACAGAGAGAGAGACAAAGAGTTCATGCGTGAGGGGGTAGAGGCCTTGATGCGGACGTCTCCCCACGCTTTATACTCGTGGAACAACGGCGAGGAGGAGGTGGCACGGCGTCGGAGGCGGTCACACGCCTCTGGCCTTCTGGCCAGAGGTTGAAGAAGAAAGAAAGGAAATGCCCGTTTTCGATAACCCCCTGGAATCTCCAAAATTTACAAATAGGTCCCTCTGTCTTTAAAACTGAGAAGAATCTCTTGTTTTCAGGGCCTTTTTGTGAACAGAAAAATTAGTAAAAATTATATTTGAATTCCTTATCAAAATTTACATCTCACCAAGTTTTATTTTGGTGAATTTGAAGAATATTTTTTTTATTTAGGTGCTAGATTAAGTGGTTTTTGTTATTTTCTCTCTATTTGAATTTCATATGAATTGAAATTTAATTTGTGTATGCTATGTCATGAAAACAACACCACTAACATGTTATTGATACAATGGTATGTTTTCCATTGAGAATTTTTAGGTATAAGTCATTTAGGAAACAATTGGTAAAACTACTTTATAGTGTTTAATTTTTTATGCATGGTAACAAAATCAACAAATAGGGAATGTTATTCTATGACATACCAAATGTTGTTGGATATCAAATGGACTTGCTTTCCTTTGTGTGACTTTGTTATGCTCATATTTAAAACTCTTAGAAAGTTTGGTTGACATTTTAATTAAGTGCGTGTAGGTCATGTTTTCCGTTTTTAGTTCTGGATAAAGTGGAGAATATAAGTGGCTTAGGATGCTCACATTGATTCCCAATATCAATATACTATATGTTTGTTTTCCAACCTTGTTTTCAAGTATAGATATTATGACATGTTGTTTTCAGAATATGTATTCATTTACATGTGGGTGTATGGATGAATTCTTGTTGTTATCCATTTGTATTATGGATAAGAAAGATCTGGAAAACAAAGGAATTAGTTTGTTTCCACCTACCTCAACATACCACAAGGTATATGGGTGCAAGTGCTTGTTATTATTTTCTCTTTTGATAATTATTTCCATTAAAGATATTATTATGAGTTCATCATCTCTGATGAGCTTGACAAGGTTATAGTTTCTCTAATGTTAACTAATTCTTCACTGGATAGTTTCTTATATTCCCTTACTGAGGCAGTGTTGCTTCTTGTGGTCTTATGTTGCTTTAGGTTCTTCTCTCTAATTGCCACTTGTCTTCAAATTGCCTTTGTCCAATGTAGATAGATTCCTCTCTTGGTTTCCAACCTCAACTGTCTCACCATTGTTGTGTAAACAACTACTTTCTCCAAACAAAGATTTTACTTAGATGAGTATAAAAGAATGTGAGTTTATTTAGGTACATCAAGTTACTCTATGCATAGAAGAAGAATTTGTAAACAAGGTAGCTAATCTTGCCTCCAAATTACTACTCATATACAATAGGCTGAGATGTACCAGGTTATTCAATCTTCGGTTTGTTTTTGTATGAAACAAAATTGTTAGAGTATACAAAAGTGATCTGTTAACAAGGTAATTAGTCTTGCTACCAAACTACTTCTATATAACACAAACATTGGAGTATCACACTCTTTCAAGAGAGTTAATAAGATCATATCAAGATATAAGACTTTCCAAGTACTCTTATAAAAGATTAGAGTAGCACTTCAAGCACACCCTAAATAATCTTCTTGGGGATCTTCATGTGGAAGTTCCTCCTGTCTTGTGGTTTCTTCTCTTGCAGAATATATTGGAAGAGATTGAGGAAACAAGATACATTGGTCTAGCCAACCTAACAAGATCTAGATTAAGATTTAATTCATGCTTTTATTATCCTTCCATACATTTCTTGTTTTTCTTCCCATAAGATAGATACTTATCTCATACATGATTGGTTTTATTTAGCTTTCAATCCAATTACTCTAATAGAGGTTATATCTTGTTGTTATTCATTACTTGTATCCAGGGATACTTGATTTGTTGATTATGGATGTGGGTGGAAATATAGAGTGTTTGTGGAATGATGACTTAAGATAGTAAGTTGATCAAGTGGTTCCTTGATGTGTTGAGATCTCTTGTGCTCACTTATATAAGATGGATAAGACAATGAGCACGTGAATGTTATTAGGGTTTAATGACTTATGTAATAGTTGTTAGTTGGTTACTTAGGGTGTCATGTTGTTATTTTATATTATTCTCTTGATGGCCTTTGTCTTTCTTAATGCAGATATAGAAGTTTGGGATTATCATATGTATTGATCAAGGTTTAATAGTAGTTAAAGAAGATTTATTTGTTTTTAAAGATACTTCTATTATAGTTGATGAGATATGTACATATTCGATAAATGTGTTAATACAATTATTATATCATTTCCACTTGTTGGTTTTGAGTTAACACTTGTTTGTATCACTAGTGTTCTATTGATTCTTTGTTATGTACTTGTGATGGTTAACTTAGTAGTTACTGAATAATTTGAAAATATGTGGTGTGAATGATTGATATCTTAAAGAGGTATTGTTTGAGAGGACATAACACCTCTATTAATGAGATGGTTCAATTGTGTATTGCTCAATTATGAAAGTATGATCATCTGTTATGAGATTTAGATTCTCATCCCTTTTTGAGTTCTGATACCTAGTGAATTATCCCAATTCACTAATAGCTTGTGGTTAAGGTTGTTGAGGGTTAATGTTGGTCATAACTAATTCAGGTTTGTGTAACCAAATGATTTGGTTTCTTAAGATACTTGTTATAAAGATCACTCCAAATGTACTCCTGACCAGATGAACTAGACCTATTTCATCATGTCAAGTGAAACTTTGGTCACCTTGCTTTGTTTAAACTTTCGCGCCAAAATTTCCCGTACTTTTAGATGCATGCTTTGCAAATGCACATATTATATTTAGATCCTTATAACTTCCCAAACACTGGGATGTTACAGTATCTCCCCCTTAACAAGAACTTCGTCCCGAAGTTCAACCTCTCTCACGTAAAGATAGGTAGAGGGAACTTCTGTAGACCGTTGAATCTTCACATCTCTTTATTGTGTTGACCTTGGCATGTGTAGCCTCTTGTCTGGATTATTCACCTTCCACTGTATGGCGTAATGATCTAATACTTAGCATGTTGCTATGACAACTCTGTTTTGTTACTAGGCCTTCCTAATGGTCTTACGAAGAACACGTGGTATTTCCACCATGTAGTGGATATCAAGTTTCATTCTCCGATGAATAGGTACGGTTTCCTACCTCTCAGAAGTTTTTGAAGAACATTTGGTACATCCACAAGGTGATGAATAACCAATAAGATTCTTCCGGTACATTGGATATTGTCTATGTTTAGGACTCCATTTGGTTCAATCTAATGGTCTCAATAGAAAAACTTCTCAAAGAAACTTGTAAAATATAAGGTACATTGATTTAGACTCATCTATTTAATGAAAATATCTTCGATTTTCTCAAGTTTTAACTTTTTCCTACAGGTGAATATAACCTATTCAACTGGTTTCATCATTTGGTCCTCATACATCTTTGGGTTTCAACTTCTACGGGGTGAATCTATGAGTTGACTTACTGATCTTCTACATATTTCCTTCTCGGATATAGCTAATCGTGTGATTTCCTTCACTTCACTGGTCGTATATCTCCATGTGTTAATGAAGTCTTTCACCAACTCCAAACAAAATGTGGACTGTGGTCCATTCCCATCAACGCTTCCTTGATTCCTGCCTTCTTGGCTTTCTGGTCTTCCAGAGCTTTGGTAGTTGCTCCAATCATCTGAAATTTTCAGACCGCTCTCATACTAATCCTATACCCTCTAGACCAGTAACATTAAGATAGAACTCAGTGTTTGCACATGCACTTGCACATCAAGTTCAATCTTCATGTACAGATCTGGTCAATCAAAGATCCAAATAAGATCCAATAAATCCCAAATGCATTTAGCACTCATGCATCAAAAGCCTGTGAAATAAAAGTACTTAGAGTAAAAAATCTCAAGTACCAGGGCTCTTAAATGCTATACACTACAACTAGGTATATAGTACCTTGTAATCCTATTCTACACAACCACTCTTTGTCCAGGTAATTAATCCAATTGCATGCCTTACTACAATGGAATAAACCAAGGCAAATTGTTCCTATAGTAGTTGTTGTCTAACTTGGTTCCCTATGGAACTAAGTACCATTTCAACTAAAGTCCTTCATCTTGATTACGCTAAACTTCTCATGGCATCTGTTGATCCTTCGTGCTGTTGATCACCTTAGGAGTAGTAATGTAGCTTCCATCAATGCTTATGCCTTCTCCTAATTCTACTCTATACTATACTATACTGATTCACCTCTAAAGTGGTTAACTAAGGATATGGTATGTACCCCGTAGTTACCATGGTCTAATGATTCTTCATGATTCCCAAACACCCCTTCTTGAGGACTCCCTTACTATCTCAATACCGTGTTCTACTCCATCCTATTAATTCATAGAATGGGGTAATCCTCACTTTGACTTAATCATGTCTCACTATGTCACTCTTTTTCTCATTGAAACTGATACATTCTAGACTTCTAACTATTCATACCTAGGTATTAAGAAAATAGATAAGTATATTTACTCAAGTTGAGTAGGAAGATTCTATACAAGTATGATTGCATCATTCTTAAGTGGATGATCATCATAGTTGTAGGAAATGTGGTTTAGATAAGATGGCTTCCTATATTATTTACCAACCTACGGATGTCCTAAAAGGTTTTAAACCTAAGGTCGCTTCGCTCTGATACCATCTGTGGTGACCAAGCATACCACTGCATGTGTAGTGCGCAAGTCGATGATATAATACTCACAGAAGGACTTATTCGCGAATATTACATCCCTCAGAGTAGTACAACAGAAACACAGCAGGACCAGGCAAAACTATAGGATACAAACTTCATTACAAAATCTTGAGATCTCTTTGATGAATCAAGAAGATCTCATACAAATGAAACATCAGAAGAAGCAATTCGAAGATCCAAGCTGGAGAAGAACTCTAGCTCAGAACTAAATCTACTATGGCTGATGTCAGCCCTAAACTACGACTTTTAACATCTAAGTCCAAGTATGGTCTTCACCTACACCTTGATAGCTTCTCCTCCACCAGCGTTGTTGATGACGAAGCTTTCCTGGCTAAGTAGAATAAGACTCCACCTAGATTTATGAGGTAGCGATGGCTTCACAATAACGACTTCCATAGGCTTCAACTCTACGCAGGGGGTCAAACGGGAACGAATGAGTAACGAGCGTTACTCAGCAAGTTCATGATATATAGAGGGTGGTTTGATGCACTATCTACAGCTTTAGACTCAAAAGAGTCATAAGCTAATGCAAGGTTTTTGTAAAACTTTCTTCAAGAGGTTGCTTTTAATTTCTGAAAACTATGCCCGCCAGATCTTCACAGGATTAGAACTTTCATGGAGTTGCCTTTCCTGCGGCGTTCGCAGCTCCTTCCCGGAACAAGGGGTAACATGCCACATCCTTTTACACTCTACTGAGGTGCGTTACTTTACCCTTGGACGACCAAGACCATGTTGCACAACCAGGTGTACATTCCTGTCCACTCCCACTCAGGTGTGGGGCCCGGTTGTTGGTCCAAGCCAAACCGTGCTTCTCCGCACAACGCATGCCCACCCATTTCTGCCAGTAGGTTGAACGCCTGATTCCACCCCTCACGATGGATATCTACGCGCCCCTGGCAGACCATCATAGACCCGCAGAGTCCGTGGGAATTAAGGGATCCCACCCATGTGCATGTAGTATCGCAAGACCTACAGCGTACGTCTCTGGCAGCCCGTTGACGTGCGAACGAGAAAAGATCACAACTGACTTACTCCCCCCATAGAAGAACCATGGTTAACACGAATTTACGGCGCAAGAATCCTGACGGCAGTTGTGATATTTCCTAGGTAATACGTTCCCGTGCAGATGGAACCTTCCTTTGACCTATTCATCTTACCATGGTTCCATCCGCCCACCAAACAGAACACTACCACTCGGGTAGTCATTCAATTAGTCATATTATTATAAAAATAGGATCAGGCATTCTTCTGAGAGAAGGTAATAATACGATAGGGTTTTTGCAATTTGTTTGTTATGAAGTACTGCAAAGGATATGAGCAAGTGATGAACTTGCCTAACCATAATATTCCATGTCTTCGGGTTCAATGGTCGCGTAGAAAATCCCAATATCTGAAAGATAGCAAAGTAGTCCCGGTAAGGACTATAGAAAACACTGGCAAGGATGATACATGCATAGTAATGAGATGCATCGTGAAATACCCTGGAAAATACCCCAGCTTACAAGTGTAAGCCATGATAGATATGATAAGTTAATCACACATGTTTTAGATGTGTTGTTTCGTTACTTGTGGTGATGTTGTTATTACTGGTTTTAGACTCACATGGTTTCACTTTTACTTATCACACAATTGTTATTTTGTTTAGGTTATAAATAGTTATTACATGATTAAACGAGAAAACAATCACAGGTGGAAAACAACTATTGACAAGATGATACACATGTTGGATTTTATGTTCAAAAGTGTAGGCTAATGACAAAGGGTTTAATTGAAAATATGAGACTAATACAACTAACTCTATCATCACATACTTGCTAATGACTTGTGATGATAGGTTTTAGTAGGTGTGAAAACATGAGGGTTTTATTACTAAGGAAAATAGTGTTGTGGCAGCTATTTCTGGTTATATTGGAATATTATAGAATTCCAGTATATTTGTGGAAACAAGTTTATAAGTTAAAAAAATGTTTTATGTTTGACATATTTGAGTTGGAAGTGCTTTTCTCTTTAATTTGATATAACATTTTATGCCTTTTGAAAATATTTGAATAAGTTATTATTTTATTAAATTTAAATGACTTAATTGATTAGGCAAAACATTGCACATATAAAAACTTGGTCAAATTACTTTCAAAACATCATAGATGAGTTGTATATGTTATTTGGAACATTTTGGTATATAACTTGTATTTTTCTGATTTTATGAATTATTTATTATTTTCTCAATTTTAAATGATTTAATTTAATTAAAGAAAATATTTGAATTTAAATTTTATAAAATATTTTTGAAAAGTTTATATATATTTATATTGTATTTTTCTAAACATTTCTATATTTATTTCATATTTTTTTGATAATCAGAATTAAAGTTATTGAATTAATAAGGTTTAATTATTTTCTGCCCTATTTTAAGTTGACAGGTGGGTCCCACCTGTCATATTGATTTTAAATCAAAAAACAAAAGAAAAAGAAATTTAGATTTGACGTCATGGTGATGTCACAATGACATCACCCGAGCTTGATCCTCACAGATCAATCGCAATCGCGCGATTCGTCACGAATTGAACTTAATACCTAAGGGGGTTCGGATGATAACCTGAGAGTGGATTATTAGTCATAGATGCAGATGGATTTTGCTCTATGTATATTGTTGTAATGCCAGCACTAAATATCATAGTAGTCATCATGTTATAATGTGCACTACGGTGCAACCTCTATTTGTCAATTGCCCATCTGTAATTTGTTCACCCAACATGTTATCTTTATGGAGAGACACCACTAGTGAACCTATGAACTCGGGTCAATTTTCCACACTGTTAAACAAACCACAACAATTTCCTGCTCTCTTTACTTACTACAAGCATACATCATTTTCCACACTGTACGTCTAATCTTTGTTTTCAGCAAGACCGGTGAGATTGACAACTGATACGTCTCCAACGTATCTATAATTTCTGATGTTCCATGTTGATATTATGCCAATTGCTACATGTTTAACACTTCTTTATGTCATTTTTATCGATTTTCCGGACTAACTTATTGACAAGATGCCACAGAGCCAGTTCTCTTTTTTCTGCTGTTTTTAGTTTCAGAAAAATTGTTCTGGAGATATTCTCGGAATTGGAAAATTCGAAGCCCGGAAGTCTTAGAAATTCCGGAGAGTCCAGGAAGTCCCGAAGAGCCCCGAAGGGGGGCCACAGGGTGGCCACACCATAGGGTGGCGCGGGTCGCCCTGGCCACGCCACCTAGGGGTGTGAGCCAACTGGCCACCTCCCGGCATTGCCCTTTCGCCCATATATATTCCCCGAGGAGTAAACCCTAAATACATCAACCTTTTCCACAAAATACAACCGTAGATTCGTCACCGCCGCCAAAAAGTTTCGGGGGACATATCTCTGTTTTGGCACCATGCCGGGACGGGGAAGTGCCCCCGGAAGCCATCTCCATCGACTCCACCACCATCACCATCACCGTTGTTGTCTCCTATAATTAGGAGGGAGTAGTTCTAACCCGAAGTTGAGGGATCTACCAGTAGCTATGTGGTTCATCTCTCTCTCCCATGGTGTGATCTATATGTAATCGTGAGCTTTGTAATATATTTGAATAAGTAGATGTTACTCCTCATCTTTTGCTACTCAAGTGCTTTATTAATATGAACTTTGGAGTCACCTTGTCCCGCGGTGTGAAGGTGACAGTGTGCACGCCGTGTGTGTCTCCTCTATGGATTGTGGATTTTGCTTAGTACCTTCTAGGGCGCTCATAGTGACAACGTGGGGTTAACTAGACATGGGAATACAAACTTGAGGAGAGCTGTTATAGCCCTACTCAATGATTAGTGTTCGTTATCTAACCGGAGAGGGTTAAGAGTAGCATAGTGAAGAGAAGATATTTAGTTATTTAATTATGTGATCATTGTTGAGAGTGTCCACTAGTGAAAGTAGGATCCCTAGGCCTTATTTAATTATGTGAACAACCGTGCCGCTGGGAAGGGTTCGACTAGCGGTCATATTTGGCACTCGCCAAAAGTACCGCACCGAGGAAATCGACTTTGACGTTGCCTACATCGGGCAGCCCAACAACGCCATCCTCGGCTACCCCGCCTTGGCCAAGTTCATGGCCGTCACGCACCATGCATACAACATGGTCAAGATGCCCAGGAGCAGCGAGCCCCTCGCTGTTCACGGGGACGTGAAGGACGCAGTGCGTTCTATTAAGGACGCCTACAAGGAGGCGGCGGCATCGCACCTAATCGACGAGGGAAACCTTGGGGACATTGTTGAGTCTCCGAAGAAGAAGCAGTTGTTCTCAAACGAGAGGACGGCTACAAAGAAGGTCTCCATGAACCTCGACGGCACGGTGCCTTCACTCACCATTGGAGATGGGTTGCCTCCAAAACATGAAAGCGCGCTCGTCGCCTTCCTTCGAACAAACACGGACATGTTCGCACGAACAACATCCGACATGCCCGGTGTACCAAGGGAGGTGATCAGGGACCATCTAGAGGTGTGCCCAGGCGCACGCCCGGTCAAGCAAAAGGTCCGTTGCCAGGGCCCGGCGAAGCAAGAATTCATCGTTCGGGAAGTGGAGAAGCTTCTGGACGCCAAGATCATCCACGAGATTATCCATGCCGAGTGGATCTCCAACCCTGTTGTGGTTTCCAAGCACACGGGTGCAGAACGGCTCTGCGTGGACTTCACCGACCTCAACAAGGCTTGCCTCAAGGATCCATATCCTCTCCCGAGGATCGATTAGATAGTGGACTCCACCGCCGGGTGTGATCTCCTTTGTTTCTTGGATGCCTTATCAGGCTATCATCAGATATGTATGGCCAAAGAGGACGAAGAAAATACCGCCTTCATGACCAACTCTGGGGTGTTTTGCTATGTATGCATGCCCTTCGGCCTGAAGAACGCAGGGGCCACCTTCCAGCGGCTCATGCGTATCGCCCTTGGGACGCAGATAGGGAAGAACGCGGAGGCCTACATCGACGACGTCATCGTCAAGACCCGCTAAGAACGCACGGTCATCGACAACCTCACGAAGATAGTCCAGAACCTCTACAGGGTCAACAGCATGCTCAACCCCGACAAGTGCGTATTCGGGGTTGCGGCAGGGAAGCTGTTGGGCTTCCTGATGTCCCATCAGGGCATCGAGGCCAATCCCGACAAGATTTGGGCCATTGAAGAGATGCAACCTCCACGATGACTGAAGGATATGCAACGCCTCGCGGGATGCGTGGTGGCGTTAGGATGTTTCATCTCCAGGTTCGGCGACAAGGCTCTGCCATTCTTTCAACTCCTGAAGCGATCGGGTCCATTCAAATGGACTACCAAGGCAGCTGCTGCATTTGAGAAGCTCAGGAGGTATCTGTCAAGCCCTCCTATAATCATCGCACCACGACCATGGGAGCCGCTGCACCTGTACCTTACGGCCACTCCTCAGACAGTCAGCACTGCTCTCGTTGCTGAACGACCATCTGGCAAGAAAAGAGTGGCCCTGCCAGACCTGGAGCCCATGCTCGTTTCTCCCCAAGAGGATTCCCTTGCACTGCAAGACCTCCTCAAGGAGGATACCCTCATGCAGCCTCAGGAGAGCCCCAATGCGTCAGGACAACTCCCTCTAGTCGCTCTCGTCGAACAACATGTCTACTTTGTTAGCACCGTGCTTCGAGATGCCCGCGAGAGGTACCCCGTGCAGTAGAAGCTCATGTACACGCTCCTTGTAGCTTCAAGGAAGCTTTTCCATTAGTTCGAGGGACACCCCATCACTGTGGTGCCCACCTTCCCTCTCGAGCAAATCCTTCGAAATTCCAATGCCACGGGGCGTGTCGTCGAGTGGGTTGTCGAGCTCCAACACTTCGAGCTCCAGTTCCTCACGACCAAGACAATCAAGGGAGGAGTTCTAGCGGATTTCAACGTAGAGTGGACCAACCCACTGCCAGAGGAAGACCTCGAAGAGGAGACAACCATCCCCATCAAGCTGGCTCCCGGAGAGTGGACCATGCATTTCCACGGCACTTTGCCCACCAAGAGCTCGGGGGCTGGCGTCGTGCTTAGGTCGCCAACCGGGCACAAGCTCTACTACGTCATCCAACTCCATTTTGTCCAAAAGGCCAAGGTCTCCAACAACGTCGCCGAATACGAGGGCCTCCTCGTCGGCATTAGGGCCGCCATAGCCCTAGGCATCAAGCGCCTCGTCATCAAAGGAGACTCCTAGCTCTTGGTAAAATTCTCCAACAAGAGCTACGTCGCCAAGGACAAGCACGTGGCTCTGTACCTTAAGGAGGTTTGCAAGCTCGAGAAGTGCTTCCTTGGCATGGAGTTGCAGCATATCCCGCGCGGGAACAACTAGGAAGCAGACGACCTCGCCAAACGAGCGTCGAGAAACTGGGCGCAGGCCCTAGGCATCTTCGAAGAAAGTCTCGCCAAGCCATCCATCATACTTCGAGTCGACAACGAGGAGCCATAAGGCCACCAGCACCTCGAGGATGAGCTCCTAGCCGCTCCCTCCCAAGGCGCACTGGATTGCGGGATTCCCTCGGGATACCGCCTGGTGCTTGCCTTCACTCATGAGGAAGCATGCTGGAACAAAAGCATCATCGACTACCTCCAGAAGGGCGACCTTCCCGAGGACGAAGCACAGGCCGAACATGTCGCCCTCCGAGCCAAGATGTATTGCGTTATCGACTCCAAGCTATATCGGAGGTGCCCCAATGGCGTGTCACTGTTGTGCGTCCCCCCGGATGACGGCGTGGAGCTCCTCAAGGACATCCACTAAGGTGATGATACATGTCCAACGTATCTATAATTTTTGATGCTCCATGATTATATTATGTCAATTGCTACATGTTTTCTCCCTTATTTATAGCATTTTTATACGTTTTCCAGGACTAACCTATTAACAAGATGCCAAGTGCCAGTTCCCTGTTTTCTGCTGTTTTTGGTTTCAGAAAAGTTGTTCTGGAAACATTCTCGGAATTGAACCCCACAAAGCCCGAAGTGCCTATTTTCCCCAGAAGCATCCAGAAGACCGAAGGAGAGTCGAAGACGGGCACCACGGGGTCACACCATAGGGTGGCGCGGTCCCCTGGCCGCGCCAGCTATGGGTGTGGGGCCCCTGGAGCTCCACCGCCTTTTCCCTTTCTCCTATTTAATCCCACCGGATAGAAAACCCTAGGCATCTGATAAAAAATCCCCGAAAAGTTCCGCAGCCGCCGTCACCGTCAACCCTAGATCAGGGGTTTTTTGAAGTTGTCTCCGGCACCCTTCCGGAGAGGAAATCAGCACGGGAGGCTTCTACATCACCATGCCTACCTCCGGAGTGATGCGTGAGTAGTTCATCCTTGGACTACAGGCTCGTAGTTGTAGCTAGATGGTTGTCTTCTCCTCATATGCCTCTAGGTTTAGATCTCATGAGCTGCCTATCATGATCGAGATTGATCTTATGTAATTCTATATGTTGTGTTTGCTGGGATCCGATGAATATTGAACTTATGCCAAGTTGATTATAGTCTTTATTGCATATGTTATTTGTGATCTTGCATGCTTTCTGTTGCTAGTGGTTGCTCTGGCCAAGTAGTTCCTAGTGACTCCAAGAGGGAGTATTTATGCTTGATAATGGGTTGATGCCTCCTCACCGCCTTGGTCGAGTGACAGAAACATGAAGGGGGAGGATGTGCTATTTCCATTAGGGAGAAAATAGCGGTGTGAGTGCCCGCGTGCACAAGCATTGATTACATTACACACTTTGTTTAATGAAGTTATCTGTTGCATGCAACTTAATACCTAAGGGGGTTCGGATGAAAACCTGAGAGTGGATTATTAGTCATAGATGCAGATGGATTTCGCTCTATGTATATTTTTGTAATGCCAGCACTAAATATCATAGTAGTCATCATGTTATAATGTGCACTACGGTGCAACCTCTATTTGTCAATTGCCCATCTGTAATTTGTTCACCCAACATGTTATCTTTATGGAGAGACACCACTAGTGAACCTATGAACTCGGGTCCATTTTCCACACTGTTAAACAAACCACAACAATTTCCTGCTCTCTTTACTTACTGCAAGCATACATCATTTTCCACACTGTACGTCTAATCTTTGTTTTCAGCAAGATCGGTGAGATTGACAACTGATACGTCTCCAACGTATCTATAATTTCAGATGTTCCATGTTGATATTATGCCAATTGCTACATGTTTTCTCCCTTCTTTATGTTATTTTTATCGATTTTCCGGACTAACTTATTGACAAGATGCCACAGAGCCAGTTCCCTTTTTTCTGCTGTTTTTAGTTTCAGAAAAGTTGTTCTGGAAATATTTTCGGAATTGGAAAATTCGAAGCCCGAAAGTCTTAGAAATCCCGGAGAGTCCAGGAAGTCCCGAAGAGCCCCGAAGTGGGGCCATAGGGTGGCCACACCATAGGGTGGCGCGGGTCCCCCTAGCCGCGCCACCTAGGGGTGTGAGCCCCCTGGCCACCTCCCGGCATTGCCCTTCTCCCTATATATTCCCCGAGGAGTAAACCCTAAATACATCAACCTTTTCCACAAAATACAACCGTAGCTCCGCCACCGCCGCCGACAAGTTTCGGGGGGCAGATCTCTGTTTTGGCACCCTGCCTGGACGGGGAAGTGCCCCCGGAAGCCATCTCTATCGACTCCACCACCATCACCATCGCTGTTGTTGTCTCCTATGATGAGGAGGGAGTAGTTCTCACCCGAGGTTGAGGGATCTACCAGTAGCTATGTGGTTCATCTCTCTCTCCCATGGTGTGATCTATATGTGATCGTGAGCTTTGTAATATATTTGAATAAGTAGATGTTACTCCTCATCTTTTGCTACTCAATTGCTTTATTAATATGAACTTTGGAGTCACCTTGTCCTGCAGTGTGAAGGTGACAGTGTGCACGCCGTGTGTGTCTCCTTTATGGATTGTGGAGTTTGCTTAGTACCTTCTAGGTCGCTCATAGTGACAATGTGGGGTTAACTAGACATGGGAATACAAGATTGAGGAGTGCTGTTACAGCCCTACTCAATGATTAGTGTTCGTTATCCAACCGGAGAGGGTTAAGAGTAGCATAGTGAACAGAAGATATTTAGTTATTTAATTATGTGATCATTGTTGAGAGTGTCCACTAGTGAAAGTAGGATCCCTAGGCCTTATTTTCAAGCATTGAAACACCATTTTCCGTCTGTTCTGCTACATGTTTGCTTGCTGCCATTTTTCTTTCAGATTGCTATTATCACTTATTATCATCCATATTACCTGTATTTTACTCTCTATTCGCCGAACTAGTGCACCTATACAACTGACAATTGTATTGGGTGTGTTGGGGACACAAGAGACTTCTTGTATCTTGATTGCAGGGTTGCTTCAGAGGGATATCTTTGACCTCTACCTTCCCGAGTTCGATAAACCTTGGGTGATCCACTTAAGGGAAACTTGCTGTTGTTCTACAAACCTCTGCACTTGGAGGCCCAACACCGTCTATAAGAATAGAAGCGTGCGTAGACATCAAGCTCTTTTCTGGCGCCGTTGCCGGGGAGGTAAGGTAAAAGGTTCTCACATCCTCGGGTGTGAGTGCTCGAAGTTATTTCCTTTAGATTCTGCAATTATATATTTTTGTTTCTTGTTTTTATTTTCACTAGTTAGGCTTATTTTTACTTGTTACTTGTTTTTATCTTTATGCTTAAATGGAAAACAAAAAAAATGAGAGAGCTTTATAATATTTATCTTCAGTTAGGACATGAAGTGTTTAAGGAGAAAATTAAAAAACCTATAGAGCTTTATTTGCATGCTAATAGCAATGTTATTAGTATGAATTCTTTGAACACCATTATTGCTAATGCTATGGAAAAGTATAAGCTCGGGGAAGCTAGTTTTGATGAATATGATATTTTTAGGCCCCCAAGTTTTTAGGAGGAAATTTTCTTTGATGATACGTTGCCTCCAATATATGATGATTATAATGATTGTGGTATTCTAGTTCCACCTGTTTACAATGATGAATATGATATTTTCAGTCCACCTACTGTCGCACCCGGACTTCTAGGGGATACTCACAGTCCGTTAAACAGTAGATAAATGGCTTCCGGGGCATACCGGCACCCGCATCTCAATATGAGTAGGCCAACACGTAATCGTGTGACAACCATTCTCTACTATTCATCGTCTGCGCAAACCATCCCATAAAAATCCAGATACTTCCATTGACGTACTTCATAACATACACACATGGTACGTCAACGGCATTGGAACAAGTGATATCACAACAGATCTCTAAGACACAAAAGATTGAAATAAGTTGCAAATAGCTCTCACTAGAGCAGAGATAGCAAATACAATCATCCAGAGGACACATGTCCCAACAATTCAGCATTACATCACAGCGGAAGCATCCAAAGTGTCTGAGTACAGACAAGATCCAAATAGGCCTAAGAGGCCGGAAACGAAAAGACGGAGCCCATCCACGTAGTCTCGGATCCTGCCCGGGTCCGCTATCTACTCGTCAGCAGCCTCGTCAAACTCCACGTAGTAGCCATCACGGGGATCCTCGTAAGCGAAATCTGCGGAAACCACAGCCCCAAAAGGGGTCAGTACATAAACGTACTGGCAAGCAAGACTCACAATTCACCAAAGTGTACCCGTCAACACCAAGCACAGATGTTTTGGGTTCAACGGAAGAAAGGGTGATACAAAAGATACGGCAGCTGGCTGCACTAACCAACTACAGAACATGCTATAACTTCCGGCTAACAGAAAGGAGATAAGATAGCGTATCGTAACCAACTAACCACTAACTCCAAAACAAACCCATCCTGGATCTCGCCCCTTATCCAAAGAAGCAATCCGAGGATAACTCACACAGTTGGATTAATGATGGTTCAAGTTATTGTGTCGATACGACTATTACTAGTCAAGTTATCATTAGTTAGGTGTAAGTTGTTCTGAGTACTTGTTAGCCAGTACTTTCACCAAGTCAACCATAACCGCGGAAAACACGGCTTCTCGAGAAGATTTATCCCTGCAAGGGTGCACCAATTTGGCCGTACACGTAAGAATAACCCGCCAGATGGAATGCCTCCCACCAAGCGGGGCACTCAACACAACTCAACTCTTCTTCGCATCAAGCCCAAAGAACCACGTGCTATGCGTGCGCGGCTAATCGAGCCCCCACGAAGAAAAGGGGGACCCTCATAGCACTCTAAGACCACGCCGCCCTAAATGCCGACTACAAAAATTCCACCCTGGCCTCGGGTTCGTACCTGCATATGAGTGCATCAAATGGAAAGCCCGAACTAAGTGTGGCGATTTGGACGAGATGTGAATCGAATCAAATTGAGGGGGGCGCCCATACACGCTTCCCACATGCGGTTAGTGCGCTCATCATGGATCAGTAGACAAGACCCTTTTCCTAATTAGGGTCGACACTAGCAAGCCTCAAAACCACGTCGGGCCTCCTGCCGGTGCCTTATCATCAAATTATTATTAACCATAACATTAACATGATTGTTGTTTAACATCGAGCCCCAGAACATGATAAATATGGTAACAGAAATAACGGACAGCAGACTCGAACATAAACAACCCTAAGCATGCTAGTAAGACACATGCAACAAGCAATGGGGTATAGGTGTGGAGGTGAGGCTATATCAGGGTTAAGGGATAACATGTGATAGGTTCGGAACACAAGCAACGATTCATAAGGCTAGCAGAATAGACAACAGAAAGTATCGGTATCCAGTGTGGATAGGAACACAATGGTTCATGTGAGTGAAAACTTGCCTGCAAACTCAGCAGCCTGGTACTGAGCTAACTCCTCAGAAGTAGTGTCATAAACCTCGTCTGTCTCAACGTCGTCGTCTATTCGAGAAGAAGCAAAAAAACAACGCAGAGAGACAAACAATCAATAACATGACATAATGCACAATCATGGGATGATGCATGTCAATTTAATTGATGCATCAAAATAACCTAGTTGACATGGTAACATAACATGATTAAATGGACCCACATGCAATTTGGATTGCATATGGAAAGCCCATGAATTAAGGTTGGAATAATTGTTCTACAACTAAGCATCACGTGTAAGTGAATTAGCATGATGCATGGATGAGGAAAACAAAAGAAAACAACAAAAGAAAACAATTTGAAATAAGGTTTACCAAGTTTGGAATTTTATTTATTAAGATATGAAATTTTGGTTCCTTAAAGGTGTCACACAAGCATTTGTTGTTTTCACCAATTTAAATTGTCCAAAATAGATAACAAAGTTCATATTTAGAAAGTACACCAAATTTTGGGTGGATTACATGTTTCAATTATTGAAAAAGGAATTAATATGAATTAATTGGGAATTAAACAACTTTAAACAAGATTTAAATGAATTTAATTCAAGTATCAATTTATTTGCATTTGTATTTGTTCAAAACAATAAACCAAATTCATATTTGAAAAGTTTATACTTTTCTGGTTTGAAAACATATTTTATATGTTCAAAAATAATTTAATTGGAGCAAGTTATGAATTTAGCAAATTTAAATGATTTAAACAAGGTTTAAATTATTTAACCAATTTAAATTATTCAAATCATGAAACAAATTTTATATTTGAAAAGGTGGTTCAAATTTGCATGGAAAACATATTTTATTTGTGTTATTTGAATTAAGTTTGAATTAGTTATGAAATTAACCAAATTTAAAATGATTTGTTTGAATTTGAAATTTGAATACATTTGAAATATTCAAAACAGAAAACAAATGAGTTAATCATGTAGAGGGTTTAATTTGGTGCAGCATACATATTTTATTTGTATTATTTGGATTTGGAAATTAAAAGTTATTTGCATTTTTAAAACAGGGACTAATCTGTAGAATAAAGGAATTAAATTTAAAAAGAAAAGGGCCAGAAACAAATTCTACCTCGCAGTGGCTAGCCCAAGCCACTGACAGAGGGGGCCCCTGGGCCACGGTGGCCCGCGTGTGCACAGCAGCTCACAGGGGGGCCCTCCTGTCAGTGCTCCTCGCAAAAAAAGGTGGGGTTTTTATTCTGCGGGAGGCAGGGATCGAACACTGGCCTCCTGTGCGCGCTCGCTGCTGCGCTGCCACTGCGGTGGCGAATGTTTCTTGTCAGATAGAGACGCGCGGTGAGGATATTGTTCAGATCCGCGACAGTTAACTGAACTTTGCAGTTTTCCGTTCACTGAACCTGACAGAGAGCAAACAGCGATCACCGGCGGCGAGCTGCAGAGGCTCATGCTCGATTGCGTGCAAGGATACGTGCGCGTGCTTGTGCTTGTGCGCCACGGTGCAGAGATGAAGGTGATCGAGGTGGAGCTCACCGTCGATTGGAGAGGAAGCAGAGGCTCGGGGCAGTGGACGACGGCGACGACGTCGAGGATGGCGGCGGCGTTGCAGAGGTTCTCCGGGGCTGCGGTGGTTTCGAGGCGGTCGAGGATAGCACGGTGGTCTGATCCCCGTGGTTAGACAGCGAGGAGGAGCGTGGTAACGGCGGCGATCATCGGCGAGATTCAGAGGTGGCGCTCGGGTTTCAGAGGTTCAAAGAGAGGAGGAGATGCAGAGAGGTGGGTGGAGAGGAGAAATGGCGACGGCGGCGCGAGGGAAAAGAGGGGGAGAGCTAGGGCTAGCTCGGGGAGCCCTAGGGCAGGGTTTATAGGGGGAGGAGGCGCGAGCTCGGCCGTCTGCTTCTCCCCTGATGCGACGTGGACATGGCGGATTGCCGCCGTACGAAGGTTAGGGATGAGTGAGGGGGTACCAGGCCGGTGGGGAAGGTGGGCTGGCCCAACTGGGCTGGCCTGCCCTTTCCCCCTCCGTTTTCTTTATATTTTCTCTGCTTGTTTTTTTTTTGCTGATTTGAAAAAAAAGGAAGAAAAGGCTAGGTTTTGGGGTTTAGAAAAATTAGGGAAAAATTTTATATTGCTTATTTATTGTAACAGCACAAAGTGCAACTTTTGTTTTACAAAATGATTTGAATTTAAGTGTTGTTTGCAATTTGTTCGAAATTTGAAAGAAATTAATATTAATTGAATAATTTGACTTAAGCAACTTAAAAGTTTTTAAATTCAAGTTTATTTGAAACAAGTGATAGATTTGTTTTGTAAGTTTCATAATTTCAAAATGTTTGCTGTTTGTAATTGAATTTGAATAAAATTTGAATTAAGTGAATTACTAAAAGGAACCATTTGATGGTTTGAACCTTAAAGTTTAATGGAAACAATTGATGTTTTGATTGAACTTTTTATTTGGAAAAAATGTAACAGAGCAAGTATGAAACAAAACATTTGAATAATGTTTGAATTTCAAATGGGAAAAACAAAGGAAAACAGATGAAAACAAATGGAAAACAATTGGAAAACAAATGCAATGATGATGTCATGATGCAAAACATAAAATAACAAGAAATAAAACATTCTAGGGGTTGTTTTCATACTTGGGATGTTACAAAACGCCCCCCTTGAAGGAATCGCGCCCCGAGATTCCTACTGAGAAGAGAAAAGGTCCGGATACTTCTTGCGAAGATCCTCTTCGGTCTCCCACGTTGCCTCTTTATCGGAATGATGGGACCACTGCACTTTCAAAAACTTGGTGCTCTTGTTGTGAGTCTTATGCTCGGTCTCATCGAGAATACGAATAGGGTGCTCCTCATAAGATAGATCATCTTGCAGTTCAATGGAATCATGATCAACTGCACGATCTGGATCTTTGAAACACCTCTTGAGCTGTGACACGTGAAACACATCGTGCACCTTGGATAGTTTTTCTGGAAGTTCAAGACGATAGGCATTTTCCGCACGCCTTGAAAGAATGTTGAAAGGACCAATATATCTTGGTGAAAGTTTTCCTTTCACACCAAAACGATGAGTGCCTCTGAGGGGAGTTACACGGAGATATGCTTTGTCACCAGGAGCATAGACCATGTCCCTGTGCTTGCTGTCATAGTAGCTTTTCTGACGAGACTGAGCAATCTTGAGATTGTCCCGAATGATGCGAACTTTCTCTTCGGCTTCCTTAACAATGTCAGGGCCTAAGAGTGAACGTTCACCAGCTCCAGACCAATTGATTGGACTCCTGCATCTGCGGCCATATAGAGCTTCAAATGGTGCCATGCCTAGGCTTGCCTGGAAGCTGTTGTTGTAGGAGAATTCAGCATATGGAAGGCATTCCTCCCATTTCATGCCAAAGGAGAGACCACATGCTCTGAGCATATCCTCGAGAATCTGATTGACTCTTTCGACTTTCCCTTGAGACCGAGGGTGATAGGTTGTGCTGAACAGAAGTTTGGTGCCCAAAGCTTCTTGAAAGCTTTTCCAGAAATGAGAAGTGAAGATGCTTCCACGGTCTGAGCTTATTTCCAATGGAACACCATGAAGAGGAACAATCTTTGCTGTGTAGAGCTCTGCTAACTGGCCAGCTGAGATTGTTTCTTTGACAGCAAAGAAGTGAGCTACTTTAGTGAGACGATCAATAACAACGAAGATTGCATCGTTGCCCTTCTTGGACTTTGGAAAACCAGTGACGAAGTCCATTTCAATCATGTCCCACTTCCACTCAGGGATTTTCAGTGGTTGGAGAAGACCGGCTGTTTTCTGATGAACTGCCTTAACACGTTGACAAACGTCGCATTCAGAAACGTATTGAGCAATTTCACGTTTCATGCCAGGCCACCAATACAACGTCTTGAGATCCTGATACATCTTTGTACTTCCAGGGTGTATGGAGAGAGGAGTTTCATGAGCCTCCTTGAGAATGACATCTTTGAGACTTTGAACTTGAGGAACTGCTATGCGTCCTTCAAAGAACACAGTTCCTTTGTCATCGATTGAGAAGGACTTAAATTTCTCCTTGCCTTCTTTGATGTGCTCTACCATCTTCTTGATTTCAGCATCACGAAGTTGTTCAGAACGAATCTTATCCTCGAGAGTTGGACTGGCTGTCAAGTTCGCAAGATAACCTTGAGGAACAAGACCAAGGTTCAGCTTCTGGAATTCTTCCTGAAGTGGAGGTTGGCTTTCCATGATCATGAGATTATTGCAATACGACTTGCGACTGAGAGCATCGGCCATAACATTAGCCTTGCCTGGAGTGTAAGAAATGGTAAGATCAAAGTCTTTAATCTTTTCAATCCATCTCCTTTGCCTGAGGTTTAGATCTGGTTGAGTGAAGATATATTTCAGACTCTTATGATCGGAAAAGATTTCAGTGCGATTACCCAACAAGTATTGCCTCCATTTCTTGAGGGCAAACACAACTGTTGCAAGTTCAAGGTCATGTGTGGGATAATTGAGCTCATGTGCGTTCAACTGACGTGAAGCATAAGCCACAACTTGACGTTCTTGCATAAGAACTGCACCTAGACCTTGGAGAGATGCATCGCAGAATATTTGGAAAGGTTTGGTAGTATCTGGGCCAACCAGAACTGGGGTAGAAGTGAGTTTAGTCTTCAGGAGATTGAAACTTTCATCACATTGTGGAGACCAAACGAACTTATTGTCCTTCTTTGTGAGATCAGTGAGAGGTTTGGCAATCTTGGAGAAGTTTTGGACGAAACGACGACAATAGCTAGCCAATCCAAGAAAACTTCTTACTTGCTTCACCGTCTTAGGAGGTTTCCAATCAACAATTGCTTTAACCTTTTCTGGATCAATGGCTATGCCCTTGGCTGAGATGACCTGACCAAGGTAAGCAACTTCTGGAATCCAGAACTCACATTTAGAGAACTTGGCATACAGACTATGCTCGCGAAGTTTCATGAGAGTTAGACGAAGGTGTTCTTCATGCTCTTCCTCGGATTTTGAGTAGACAAGAATGTCATCGAGATATACCACAACGAACTTGTCAAGGTATTCATGGAAGACAGAATTCATGAGTCGAGAGAAAGTCGCCGGTGCATTGGTGAGACCAAAGGACATGACGGTGAATTCATATAGACTGTAGCAAGTGGTGAAGGCTGTCTTTGGAATATCCTATTTTCTGATCTTTATCTGATGGTAACCCATTCTCAAGTCCAAGTTTTAGAATATTGAGGCTCCAGCAAGTTGATCAAAAAGATCATCGATACGAGGAATTGGATAGTTGTTTTTGATGGTTTTCTCGTTAAGAGGACGATAGTCAACAACGAGTCTCTTTGTGTGATCCTTCTTCGCAACGAACAGAGTTGGGCAACCCCAAGCCGAGGAACTAGGTTGAATGTAACCTTTTTCCATGTACATATCGATTTTCTCCTTTAACAGTTTCAGTTCAGGAGGAGCTATCTTGTATGGATGCTTAGAGATTGGAGCAGTACCTGGTTCAAGCTCGATCACGAGCTCAACTGCTCTGTCCGGAGGCATCCCTGGCAACTCTTCTGGAAAGACGTCAGGGAAATCGCAAACCACCGGAACATTTTCAAGTAGAGGTAGAGGTTTTGCATCGAGGGTGTATAGCTGAACATAACTTGATTCATTTGGAGAATAGACTATCTGGCCAGAAGGGTGGAACAAAGTTATTGACTTCTGAGCACAGTCAATCGTAGCTTTATTGTCCTTCAACCAATCCATACCAAGAATGACATCAATGTCAGAATTTCCCAGCAGTATGAGAGAAGCAAGGAATATGTGGCCTCCAATTAGAATTTGATTTCTGTGACTGATCTTAGACGTTTGCATAGTTGCTCCAGGGGAGT
This sequence comes from Alopecurus myosuroides, assembly GCA_028641055.1. Lineage (NCBI taxonomy): Eukaryota > Viridiplantae > Streptophyta > Magnoliopsida > Poales > Poaceae > Alopecurus > Alopecurus myosuroides. Next base: position 291,718,811 of record CM054059.1, read on the forward strand.
TTACTACTAGCGGGGAACCCAAACCAACAAAGGGGAGTTTAACTGCTGTCGCAAAGATCTTTGACACGAAAGAATGTGATGCTCCGGTATCAAACAACACTTTAGCTGGAATAGAGTTTACGGGAAATGTACCGAGAACGACGTCAGGAGATTCCTCAGCTTTGTCGATCTTGACATGATTCACCCTCGCGGTCCTCCCGACGGGCCTGTTGTTGGAGTTGAAGGCCTTAGGCGGGGGAGCGCGCACCATTGCCTGGTTTGTGTTGGGACGAGGTGGTGGTGGAGGTAGCTGCCTCTGCGTGCACTTGTCAGCGTAGTGCCCCGTCTGCTTGCACTTGTAGCAAGTGACGACACGAGGAGGCCCTGGCCTTGGCTGCCCCATTGCACCCCTTGGATCATGCATCTGAACAGGGTTGGGTGGGCGGGGAGCTAAGCCTGGAGAAGCTTGGGCATATGGAGCCCGAGTGACAGCACCATTTGGCACCCAGATGCGGCGCTTCTGCGGAGGGGTGGTCATGTTGGAGGAGGAACCACCCTCACGCGAGTGCTTGCGAGACGCCTCGAACGCCTTGCGCCCATTTTCTTCATTGAGCGCGGTGTTAACGAGCTCCTCGAAGTTGTTGGCCTTGATGTTGGTGAGGGCATACTTGAGTTCCGGGTTAAAACCTCTGCGGAACCTTGCCATCTTCTTAGCTTCAGTGGACACCTCATCACCAGCGTATCGAGCGAGGCGATTGAACTCACTCTGATAGCCGATGACGTCCAGCTTGCCTTGCTTGAGAGAGCAAAACTCTTCACGCATCCTTTCCATGAGACCATATGGAATGTGGTGCTTCAGGAAGGCTTCCTTGAAACAACCCCAGGTGATTGGATAGCCAGCTCTCATGGTCTGGTAGTTTTCCCACCAAGTAGCTGCCTGACCCTTCAGCAGATAGGAGGCATACTTGACCTTGTCTTCCTCAGCAACGTGAGCAATGTCCAGAGCCTTGGCTATCTCACGGATCCAGTCATCAGCATCCAGAGGCTTGCGTGTTGCCACGAAAGCTCTCGGCCCCAGACTTAGAAACTCCTTGATACTGACTCATGGAGCGGTCTGGTTGTTGTGCTGATTAGTCTGGAACTGGGCCATCTGCGTCATGACTTGCGTCATCTGAGTCAACAGCTCCGTGATTGGCGGTGGCTCAGGCGGGGTGTTCCTTGTTGGCGGCATCCTGAATGGAAATGCATTTTAGCACAACAATAGAGAAGGATAGACTTGGCAACCGAAAGAGAGATTATTCCGACGCATGAATAGATAACCAACATGTACATCATCACATGTTCAAATACATCAGAATATCCAACAAACCACAAATGGTTCGAATTCCAAAGGATAACTAAACATAGCTAAGAATGGATACATCGGTACTCCCATGCTCATCACGCAGGACAGCGGTGAGGAGTACGGCGAGAGGTACGGTGAGGAGCACGCCCACGAAAGTAGGTAGAACGACGATCCACATAGATCTGACGTGGTATGAGAGCGACTCTAGGTGTGGTGAAGTACATAGCGTCGACTCCCTGTGCTCCAAAGCGTGGAATCCCAGTGTAACCAGCACCGAGGTTGAGGAGTGGACCTCTGATCGGCTCGTAACCTCCAACATCTGGCAGGCGACGTCCAACTGGCTGATCGAAACATGCAAAGCGCTCGTCTTCAACAAAATCTGTGGTGTACGTCGCCAGACGAGTCAAAGCAAGGTAGAGCTGCTCTCTGACTGAAGCCAACTCCTGAGATAGTGTGCTGGCAAGTGCGTCACTGTGCCTCACAAACTGAGCGGTGGTGTGCATCCTGGAGTTATCATGCGCGTAGACATCCAAGTTGTCGTAGAGAGTGAAGTGAGCTCCCTCCGAAGTGATGTAACCACGGGGGATGTGGCGATAGATAGAATCGTCAAATCCCCAGTAGTCAGCACGAAGGACGGTGAGACTCACATAAGCTGCCTGCTGCACAGCCATATCCACGGTGGAACCTACTGCCTCGTAGCGGTGGACAACGCTCATGCCATCATCTGACAGAATGTAGACGATAGCCTGGTAGTAGGTCTGGTCAAACTCTCGCTGCTGCTCGTAGACCTGGTACTCTGGTGTCCAACGGAACCCCAGATAAGTGACCATGTCTCTCACCATCTCCGGATAACCGGCGGTGCTCTCACAACGAGTCATCCGAACCACCTGCGGGTAGAACCTGAGATCCATCTGCAGATGATCGGGGAAGTTTTGATTAGACGCCGGTAGAAGAACTAAAGTGGAAAGCAACAACAAGGTTTCAACGGACGAAAAGGACGTTGAGAAGAACAGGATACCGAAGCAACATTGGGGAAACACGAGACCAAACACTCCTGAGGTACTACGGAAAACCCATCCGGGCCTCTAAAGGATCAATATCTACTGCTTAAGGAATAGAGGATCTGCTTCCGGGGCTTACACGCCTCCGTTCTCAATCGTGAGTAGGCAACATGATAAATCATGTCACAACCACCTCCATTCCTATGGTCTAGTAGATATAACTATCCCAGAGAAACCAGGATTCGTGAAATCCTAACTTGAAAATTTAGATGAGAAAGGAAAACAACGTTGCACTTCCTTACCAGAAAAAGGGAGGGTGGGTGGGGAAAGAAATAAAAGGGTAGAATTCCTACTCTCACGTTTCATTTTTCCTATCTAGCTACAAAATAGTTTCTAGACTCAACTGCGACCAGTAAAAGGGATCCTACAGGCAGACAGGCTCTGATACCATTTGTCGCACCCGGACTTCTAGGGGATACTCACAGTCCGTTAAACAGTAGATAAATGGCTTACGGGGCATACCGGCACCCGCATCTCAATATGAGTAGGCCAACACGTAATCGTGTGACAACCATTCTCTACTATTCATCGTCTGCGCAAACCATCCCATAGAAATCCAGATACTTCCATTGACGTACTTCATAACATACACACATGGTATGTCAACGGCATTGGAACAAGTGATATCACAACAGATCTCTAAGACACAAAAGATTGAAATAAGTTGCAAATAGCTCTCACTAGAGCAGAGATAGCAAATACAATCATCCAGAGGACACATGTCTCAACAATTCAGCATTACATCACAGCGGAAGCATCCAAAGTGTCTGAGTACAGACAAGATCCAAATAGGCCTAAGAGGCCGAAAACGAAAAGACGGAGCCCATCCACGTAGTCTCGGATCCTTCCCGGGTCCGCTATCTACTCGTCAGCAGCCTCGTCAAACTCCACGTAGTAGCTATCACGGGGATCCTCGTAAGCGAAGTCTGCGGAAACCACAGCCCCAAAAGGGGTCAGTACATAAACGTACTGGCAAGCAAGACTCACAATTCACCAAAGTGCACTCGTCAACACCAAGCACAGATGCTTTGGGTTCAACGGAAGAAAGGGTGATACAAAAGATACGGCAGCTGGCTGCACTAACCAACTACAGAACATGCTATAACTTCCGGCTAACAGAAAGGAGATAAGATAACGTATCGTAACCAACTAACCACTAACTCCAAAACAAACCCATCCTGGATCTCGCCCCTTATCCAAAGAAGCAATCCGAGGATAACTCACACAGTTGGATTAATGATGGTTAAAGTTATTGTGTCGATACGACTATTACTAGTCAAGTTATCATTAGTTAGGTGTAAGTTGTTCTGAGTACTTGTTAGCCAGTACTTTCACCAAGTCAACCATAACCGCGGAAAACACGGCTTCTCGAGAAGATTTATCCCTGCAGGGGTGCACCAATTTGGCCGTACACGTAAGAATAACCCGCCAGATGGAATGCCTCCCACCAAGCGGGGCACTCAACACAACTCAACTCTTCTTTGCATCAAGCCCAAAGAACCACGTGTTGTGCGTGCGCGGCTAATCGAGCCCCCACAGAGAAAAGGGGGACCCTCATAGCACTCTAAGACCACGCCGCCCTAAATGCCGACTACAAAAATTCCACCCTGGCCTCGGGTTCGTACCTGCATATGAGTGCATCAAATGGAAAGCCCGAACTAAGTGTGGCGATTTGGACGAGATGCGAATCGAATCACATTGAGGGGGGCGCCCATACACGCTTCCCACATGCGGTTAGTGCGCTCGTCATGGATCAGTAGACAAGACCCTTTTCCTAATTAGGGTCGACACTAGCAGGCCTCAAAACCACGCCGGGCCTCCTGCCGGTGCCTTATCATCAAATTATTATTAACCATAACATTAACAGGATTGTTGTTTAACATCGAGCCCCAGAACATGATAAATATGGTAACAGAAATAACGGATAGCAGACTCGAACATAAACAACCCTAAGCATGCTAGTAAGACACAGGCAACAAGCAATTGGGTATAGGTGTGGAGGTGAGGCTATATCAAGGTTAAGGGATAACATGTGATAGGTTCGGAACACAAGGAACGATTCATAAGGCTAGCAGAATAGACAACGGAAAGTATCGGTATCCAGTGTGGAAAGGAACACAATGGTTCATGTGAGTGAAAACTTGCCTGCAAACTCAGCAGCCTGGTACTGAGCTAACTCCTCAGAAGTAGTGTCGTAAACCTCGTCTGTCTCAACGTCGTCGTCTATTCGAGAAGAAGCAAACAAACAACGCAGAGAGACAAACAATCAATAACATGGCATAATGCACAATCATGGGATGATGCATGTCAATTTAATTGATGCATCAAAATAACCTAGTTGACATGGTAACATAACATGATTAAATGGACCCACATGCAATTTGGATTGCATATGGAAAGCCCATGAATTAAGGTTGGAATAATTGTTCTACAACTAAACATCATGTGTAAGTGAATTAGCATGATGCATGGATGAGGAAAACAAAAGAAAACAACAACAGAAACAATTTGAAATAAGGTTTACCAAGTTTGGAATTTTATTTATTAAGATATGAAATTTTGGTTCCTTAAAGGTGTCACACAAGCATTTGTTGTTTTCACCAATTTAAATTGTCCAAAATAGATAACAAAGTTCATATTTAGAAAGTACACCAAATTTTGGGTGGATTACATGTTTCAATTATTGAAAAAGGAATTAATATGAATTAATTGGGAATTAAACAAGTTTAAACAAGATTTAAATGAATTTAATTCAAGTATGAATTTATTTGCATTTGTATTTGTTCAAAACAATAAACCAAATTCATATTTGAAAAGTTTATACTTTACTGGTTTGAAAACATATTTTATATGTTCAAAAATAATTTAATTGGAGCAAGTTATGAATTTAGCAAATTTAAATGATTTAAACAAGGTTTAAATTATTTAACCAATTTAAATTATTCAAATCATGAAACAAATTTTATATTTGAAAAGGTGGTTCAAATTTGCATGGAAAACATATTTTATTTGTGTTATTTGAATTAAGTTTGAATTAGTTATGAAATTAACCAAATTTAAAATGATTTGTTTGAATTTGAAATTTGAATACATTTGAAATATTCAAAACAGAAAACAAATGAGTTAATCATGTAGAGGGTTTAATTTGGTGCAGCATACATATTTTATTTGTATTATTTGGATTTGGAAATTAAAAGTTATTTGCATTTTTAAAACAGGGACTAATCTGTAGAATAAAGGAATTAAATTTAAAAAGAAAAGGGCCGGAAACAAATTCTACCTCGCAGTGGCTAGCCCGAGCCACTGACAGAGGGGGCCCCTGGGCCACGGTGGCCCGCGTGTGCACAGCAGCTGACAGGGGGGCCCTCCTGTCAGTGCTCCTCGCAAAAAAAGGTGGGGTTTTTATTCTGTGGGAGGCAGGGATCGAACCCTGGCCTCCTGTGCGCGCTCGCTGCTGCGCTGCCACTGCGGTGGCGAATGTTTCTTGTCAGATAGAGACGCGCGGTGAGGATATTGTTTAGATCCGCGACAGTTAACTGAACTTTGCAGTTTTCCGTTCACTGAACCTGGCAGAGAGCAAACAGCGATCACCGGCGGCGAGCTGCAGAGGCTCGTGCTCGATTGCGTGCAAGGATACGTGCGCGTGCTTGTGCTTGTGCGCCACGGTGCAGAGATGGAGGTGATCGAGGTGGAGCTCACCGGCGATTGGAGAGGAAGCAGAGGCTCGGGGTAGTGGACGACGGCGACGACGTCGAGGATGGCGGCGGCGTTGCAGAGGTTCTCCGGGGCTGCGGTGGTTTCGAGGCGGTCGAGGATAGCACGATGGTCTGATCCCCGTGGTTAGCCAGCGAGGAGGAGCGTGGTAACGGCGGCGGTCATCGGCGAGATTCAGAGGTGGCGCTCGGGTTTCAGAGGTTCAAAGAGAGGAGGAGATGCAGAGAGGTGGGTGGAGAGGAGAAATGGCGACGGCGGCGCGAGGGAAAAGAGGGGGAGAGCTAGGGCTAGCTCGGGGAGCCCTAGGGCAGGGTTTATAGGGGGAGGAGGCGCGAGCTCGGCCGTCTGCTTCTCCCCTGATGCGACGTGGACATGGCGGATTGCCGCCGTACGAAGGTTAGGGATGAGTGAGGGGGTACCAGGCCGGTGGGGAAGGTGGGCTGGCCCAACTGGGCTGCCTGCCCTTTCCCCCTCCGTTTTCTTTATTTTTTTTCTGCTTGTTTGTTTTGCTGATTTGAAAAAAAAAGAAGAAAAGGCTAGGTTTTGGGGTTTAGAAAAATTAGGGAAAATTTTTATATTGCTTATTTATTGTAACAGCACAAAGTGCAACTTTTGTTTTACAAAATGATTTGAATTTAAGTGCTGTTTGCAATTTGTTTGAAATTTGAAAGAAATTAATATTAATTGAATAATTTGACTTAAGCAACTTAAAAGTTATTAAATTCAAGTTTATTTGAAACAAGTGATAGATTTGTTTTGTAAGTTTCATAATTTCAAAATGTTTGCTGTTTGTAATTGAATTTGAATAAAATTTGAATTAAGTGAATTACTAAAAGGAACCATTTGATAGTTTGAACCTTAAAGTTTAATGGAAACAATTGATGTTTTGATTGAACTTTTTATTTGGAAAAAATGTAACAGAGCAAGTATGAAACAAAACATTTGAATAATGTTTGAATTTCAAATGGGAAAAACAAAGGAAAACAGATGAAAACAAATGGAAAACAATTGGAAAACAAATGCAATGATGATGTCATGATGCAAAACATAAAATAACAAGAAATAAAACATTCTAGGGGTTGTTTTCATACTTGGGATGTTACACCTACTATTGAGGAAAAAATTAATTATGATTACAATATGCATCCTATATTTAATGATTATGGTGATGAGAATAATAATGATAGTTATTTTGTTAAATTTGCTCCCACTACTATTAGTAAGAATGACTATGCTTATGTGGAGAGTATTAATTCTTTTATGCATGTGGCTCATGATAAGAATGTTTTATGTGATAGTTATATTGTTAATTTTATTCATGATGCTACTGAAAGTTATTATTAGAGAGGGAAACATGGTTTTATGCATCTCAACAATATTAAGTTTTCCCTCTTTATGTTGAAATTTTTGAAGTTGCACTTATTTTGTCTTCCTATGCTAGTCACTTTGTGCTTCGTTGACTTGTTTTTCGACAAGATTCTTTTTGTTAGGAAGTGGGTTAGACTTAAATTTGTTTTATATTTTCTTCTTGATGCTCTATTATTGTGCTTCAACTCTTATTCTTATGTGAGCATCTTTTAAAAATCATTGTGCCTAGCTGAAAGGCGTTAAAGAAAAGCGCTACCGGGAGACAACCCGTTTTATTTCTCCGTTTTCAACCCGTTTTCCATCGTTTTCTTTTGTTTTCTTTGCACCTGTGTGTTGTATATTTACTTAGCAACCCTTCTGTATCTTTTCTTTTGTGTCTTTGTTGAGCCAAGTAAAGCCTCTAGTGGAAAGTTGTGACTATATTTCGGATTTCTGCGCAGGAAACAGATTTCTGCTGTCCACTGTTAAAATCGTATAAAATCACAGAAAATTCAAAATAACCTGAGTTTATTTATGCGTAATCCTGGCTTATATACGTAACTTTTATTAGTTGAACACTTTTTGATTTGAGTAACAGAAGATTTTCGAAAAAAATCATCTTTACCTGCTGTCCTGTTTTGAGAGATTTCTGCCAATAATTGCATTTGCATCTTAATCTCTTTCTTTTGGTGTTCTTTTGAGAAAAAGAGTATTAATTGAAGTTGTGACAGTATATAATGTGTTCTTGAGTGTTAGGATTGTGTTGAAACTGAACCATGTGAATTTATTATTTCGATTGCACTAACGTTGCTAATGAAGATTGTGAGAAGTTTGGTGCGAAGGAAGTTTTCAAGGGTCAAGAGAAGAGGATGATATGACGTGATAAAGAAGAGTGAAAAGCCTAAGATTGGGGATGCCCCGGTGGTACTCCCAGAAAATTCCAAGAATACTCAAGCATCTAAGCTTGGGGATGCCCAAGGCATCCCATTCTTCATTGACAAATTATCAGGTCACTTCTAGTGAAACTATATTTTTATTCGGTCACATCTTATGTGTTTTACTTGGAGCGTCTTTTATTTTTGCTTTCAGTTTGTTTGGTTTTCTTTGCTGTAATAAATGGTTGGATCTTATCATACTTTTGTTGGAGAGAGACACGCTCCATTTTCATTTGCTTAGAACACTCTAGTTTTCATTCTTATTGTTCTGTGAGTGTTCACTTTTTGCTAGTACTGCGTTTAGCCTTTGGTTTGATGCATCCTTTGTTCAGAGCTGTTACCTTTTGTAGTTAGGTGGCTCTCATATGTGTGTTTGATTGTAAGTAGGAATGCTATTGTGTTAGTTGGTATAGTGGAAAAGATTGCATGGTCTTGTGGATCACTAAACTGCTTCACTTGAATCATTGTTGTTGTTTTGACATATTAATTTGCTTAATGGATAAACGGGAAGGACTAGTAAGTATAAACTTTTAATGGTTGGTCTATGAATTTTGAAGTTGTGCCACACTTAAAATTACCAGCTGATAGAAACAATGGTATATGATTGCTACGAGTGATACATTTCTGATCGGCCTTTTGTTACGCGCTACGGTCGGGGTAGCTAACAGTGACTTGTCACTGCCACGGACCCTCTTGGAGTGATTTGCATTGTGCCTTGTAAGATGATTTTCTTGCTGCAACCTTTTAACTCGTGATTCTATGTTGCGGTTCCTGGCACTTCCACCATCCATATTTGCTAGCCTCTTTGGTACTGTGCATTGCCCTTTCTCACATTGAGAGTTGGTGCAAACTTCGCCAGTGCATCCAAATCCCGTGGAAGGACTTTGTTCTCCGACACATAAGACCATATATTATTCCTCAAAACAGCCACCATACCTAACTATCATGGCATTTCCATATCCATTCCAAGATATATTGTTGCACAACATCCACCTCCATTATGTTACTTGATGATGAGCTTCATGGTTATTTATGCATACTGCTACACTGGCAGGAGCATGCAGTTAGAGACATCAGAGATATTCCATTATGAGTTATGAGTACTAAAAGTGTGATGATTCATTGTAATATAGGATGTTTCCCCTACCGGTGAGGATATATAAAATATAAAAAAATATGATAAATCCCAAAAAGAAAAAAGGGGCCAAAGAGAGAATAAAGAGAGAGGGGGCGCATCACTATCCTTTATATACCACACTTGTGCTTCATGTTTAGCACCAATACTTCAGTTTGGAGAAAGTTTTCATATTATCATTCATTCATAAGTATGTGGGTAACTTTACATTATAGAACTTGGCTTGTATATTCCAATGATGAGCCTCCTCAAATGAGCTCTAGGTCTTCGTGAGCAAGCAAGTTGGATGCACCCCCACTAGTTCCATTGGAGAGCTTTCATACACTTATAGCTCTATGTGCATCTCTTGTGTGGCAATCCCTACTCCTTGCGTAGCTTCGGTTGTACGACTTTCTCTTGTCTAATGACCACTTTCAGCTTTGTGAGCCTTTCTTCCATTGACCTTCCAAACCCCCCATAATGTTCTCTTAGCCATAACATCCCGGTGCCAGGGACCAACGTAGAACACTTGCTTGTTTTTAGTGCGCAAATAGTTTAAGATTCAAGCATTGCATTGTATGGAAAGCTTGACTTGATCCTAACAGGGGTTATGAAGATCGTTTGACGTGCATGATATTATTGTTCTAGAAAGCTTAAATCATCTCTAATAAACTTTTCACGGTTGTTAGTCTTTTAGTATTGATTCATTAAAAGTTTTGCTTCTTTCTTCTTATTTGTTTATGCATTACTTGTTGATATCAAATATAGATCACAACTTTAGTTCATTTGATCCTAGTTTACATGATCTACTTTACATATTATGATCAAGATTGTGTGGTAGCATGTCACCTTAGAAATTATTTTGTTTTATCGTATACCTACTCGAGGACGAGTAGGAACTAAGCTTGGGGATGCTTGATATGTCTCCAACGTATCTATAATTTCTGATGTTCCATGTTGATATTATGCCAATTGCTACATGTTTTCTCCCTTCTTTATGCCATTTTTATCGATTTTCTGGACTAATCAATTGACAAGATGCCACAGAGCCAGTTCCCCTTTTTCTGCTGTTTTTAGTTTCATAAAAGTTGTTCTGGAAATATTCTCGGAATTGGAAATTTCGAAGCCCGGAAGTCTTAGAAATCCTGGAGGGTCGAGGAAGTCCCGAAGAGCCGCGGAGGGGGGCCACAGGGTGGCCACACCATAGGGTGGCGCAGGTCTCCCCTGGCCGCGCCACCTAGGGGTGTGGGCCCCCTGGCCACCTCCCGGTATCACCCTCCATGAGGTGTAAACCCTAAATACATCGACCTTTTCCACAAAATACATCTGCAGCTCCGCCGCCGCTGCCGCCGACAAGTTTTGGGGGACAGATCTCTGTTCTGGCACCCTGCCGGGACGGGGAAGTGCCCCCGGAAGCCATCTCCATCGACTCCACCGGCATCTCCATCGTCGTTGTTGTCTCCTATGATGAGGAGGGAGTAGTTCTCCCCCGAGGCCGAGGGCTCTACCGTTAGCTATGTGGTTCATCTCTCTCTCCCATGGTGTGATCTATATGTGATCGTGAGCTTTGTAATCTATTTGAATAAGTAGATGTTACTCTTCATGTTTTGCTACTCAAGTGCTTTATTAATATGAACTTTGGAGTCACCTTGTCCTTCAGTGTGAAGGTGACAGTGTGCACACCGTGTGTGTCACCTCTATGAATTGTGGAGTTTGCTTAGTACCTTCTAGGGCGCTCATAGTGACAGCGTGGGGTTAACTAGACATGGGAATACAAACTTGAGGAGTGCTGTTACAGCCCTACGCAATGATTAGTGTTCGTTATCCAACCAGAGAGGGTTAAGAGTAGCATAGTGAAGAGAAGATATTTAGTTATTCAATTATGTGATCATTGTTGAGATTTCCAAGCATTGAAACACCGTTTTCCGTCTGTTCTGCTACATGTTTACTTGCTACAATTTTTATTTCAGATTGCTATTATCACTTATTATCATCGATATTACTTGTATTTTACTCTCTCTTTGCCGTACTAGTGCACCTATACAACTGACAATTGTATTGGGTGTGTTGGGGACACAAGAGATTTCTTGTATCTTGATTGTAGTGTTGCTTGAGAGGGTTATCTTTGACCTCTACCTCCCTGAGTTCGATAAACCTTGGGTGGTCCACTTAAGGAAAACTTGTTGTTGTTCTACAAACCTCTGCACTTGGAGGCCCAACACTGTCTACAAGAATAGAAGCATGCGTATTCATCAACAACCTCACTCTACCGTTGGGACAAAGTATTTTGGTTGTGTTGTCTGCAGGTTCCACGTTGTTGCGGACAACGGTGAGGCGCCATCACCACCGTCAGTGGCATCAACTTTCCTGAGATCCTCTTCCTCAATATGGATTGATAACCTTGGTTCTTAACCGAGAGAAATTATTTCCGCTTGCTCATCACACCCTCCTCTTGGGGTTTCCAACACAAAGCCGTCAAATAATTTTTGGCGCCGCTGCCGGGGAACAAAACAAACATACATAAGAAGACTTCCTCCCGCAACGGTCGCCATCCATAGCAGCAAGAATTTCTGGCGCCGTTGCCGGGGAGGAAGAAGTCTTCGGAGAAGGGGAGTCTCTCGCTCTCAACCTCTTTATTTTTTTTATTGTCTTGTTTTTATTTTTGTCTTGTTTTTCTTCTCTATATTAAAAACACACAAAAATTAGTTTACTTAATAGTTGTTATTTATGTGCTTGCTTTTATTTCACTAGAATGAGTATTCCTGAAGTTGAGGTTCGTTCTTTTAGGCAATAGGGGGAGAGAGTTTAAAAGATGCTTGGTATAGAATAAATGATGCTCATAATAAATGTACAAAAAAATTCTACCTTGATACTCCTGAGGAACTTTTATGTTGGTATTTCTGGCTGGTATAGGCATGTGTTAGATACTCTTACGGGTGGAAATTTTCCCGGAACTCCTGCTTTAGAAGCCTGCAATTTGATTGAAAGTTTAGTAGGAGCACCCCCCCCATTACAACTATTAAAACTGAGATCACTTTGGGGGATGTTATTGATAAACTAAACTCTTTGGAAATGAACTTACCAATTTTCCTTGATAATTCTAGCAAAGTTAATGAATGAAAAATTATTATTGATAAAAGAATCACTGCTCTAGAAGCTAGCAACAATCATGATAATCAAAATTTTAGGATTCGTAAACTAGAGGATGCTATGGGAACTTTAAGCTCAACCCTTTCATGTCTTAAATTCAAAAAGGAGAAAGCCTTTGTGGGAAAGGAGCAAAGATTCATGTATGTTCCCAAGATAACTAAACCCAAATATCAATATGTGCTGACAATTGCTAAAACAATTAATGAAACTAAGAGTGACCTCCATGTTGAATCTTCAAAAACATCTAGAGTGCCTATGCAAATAATGGTTTATAGGAAGTTATAGAGGATGCTTCTTCTTGAAAATACTTGAGTTTCCCTTTTATTCTAGCTGAAAGGCCTTAAAGAAAAGCGCTACCGGGAGACAACCCGTTTTCTTTCGTTTTCTTTGGTGTGCTTTGCACCTGGGTGTTGTCTATTTCCTTATCAACCCCGCTGTATCTTTTATTTTGAGTTTTTATTGATCCAAGTAAAGCCTCTAGTGGAAAGTTGAGGCTATATTTCGGATTTCTGCGCAGGAAACAGATTTCTGCTGTCCACTGTTTATTCCATAGAAAATCACAGAAAAATCAAAATGACCCGAGTTTTTTTTAGTGTAATCCTGAGCTACATACGCAATTTTTCTTAGGTGACCACTTTTTAATTTGAGAAAAATAAGATTTTTGAAAAAAATCGATCTTTACCTGTTGTTCTGTTTTGACAGATTTCTGTCATTTATTGCATTTGCATCTTAATCTCTTTCTTTTGGTGTTATTTTGAGAAAAAGAGTTTTAAAAGAAGTTGTGACAGTTCCTAATGTGTTTTTGAGTGTTAGACTTGTGTTGAAAATGAACCATGTGAGTTTACTATTTCGATTGCACTAACGTTGCTAATGAAGATTGTGAGAAGTTTGGTGTGAAGGAAGTTGTCAAGGGTCAAGAGAAGAAGATGATATGATGTGATCAAGAAGCGTGAAAAGCCTAAGCTTTGGGGATGCCCCGGTGGTACATACCAGAAAATTACAAGAAGACTCAAGCGTCTAAGCTTGGGGATGCCCAAGGCATCCCCTTCTTCATCAACAAATTATAAGGTCACTTCTAGTGAAACTATATTTTTATTCGGTCACATCTTATGTGCTTTACTTGGAGCGTCTTTTATTTTTGTTTTCTGTTTGTTTTTGTTTTTGCTTTAAGTTTGTTTTTACTTTCTCAATAAGCTTGGTTGGACCCCATCATTCTTTTATTGGAGAGTGACACGCTCCACTTTTTCATGAGAATACGTTGTATTCTTAATCTCTGTCTAGCCGCTGCATTTATTTAGCTCCTGTTTTGCATGCATCTCTTATTAGAGCTGTTAGTTTTAGTAGTGTTATGTGAGTACTCTCATGTTTGCTTTCTGTATCATAAAGAGTATTTTTGTTAAAGCATGTATTCTATGGTGCTTATTGGGAAAAGAAAATTGTTGCTTGAAGTAGAATTTATAACAGTGCTAATAGAAGCTTGTGTAGACTGTGGCTAGAACTTTTTCATGCCATGCTAAATGTTATTTTAGTTTTAAAGCCTTGTGGTTATTGACTAGCATGAATAGCCTCAAATAGCTGAGAGTGTTTAATATGTATTTAAGGATTCATGAGTTGTTCTTGTCATAGTAAAGCATCAATATATGGTATTCTCTTTCGAATGTTTTATTTGGTTGACTTGGAGCATGCTCACACCATGTTTATGACTACAAACCAGTCACGAATAGCCTCCATGACCACTTAGTTTTTGAACTTATGATACTGCTTATGCTTTAATTAATGATGCTTATGTCGCTATGCTTGATTATGGCTCTTATGCTCTCTTGATTTGTCGCTCCTAGTCTTTTGCTAGCCTCCACCTGTACTGAGTATGAGCTCTACTAGTGCATCCAAACTCCTTAAACCAAAGTTTTTCCCATTGCGTACACAGTACCTACCTACATGTGGTACTTAACTGCCACTCCAAGTAAATTGCTCATGTGTTACCTTTAAAACCTTCAAAATTATTCCTGTTTTGTTTTCTTGTTTTTGCTCATGAGGACGTCAATAGAGAATATTTATCTCACTTGTTGATTGGATTTCACACCCTAGACTAGTGGCTGGATCCGCTTATCCAAATGATAGAAGAGCTGGCAGCGGGGTGCCCAGCCCCAAATTAATACAAACAAATTATCTTTACTATTTTTGCCCCTGATTTATCAGTCAAAGCATAATTGTGTAAACAAAAGAGAAAGAGGGATGACCTTCTACACCAGTTGCGTCCTTCACCATGGGAGCCGCTCTTGTGAATCCAGTTGGCTTGTGACGTATTGTATTGTCTGTTTACCATTCGTTGACCTCAGCATACACCTCTCCTAAAATATAGACACTCCTCCACGGTATGTGATTGTTGGCAGGCACCCGAGGATTCGGTTAGCCATGGTTTGTGAAATATGGATGGGAGGAGTGTCAAACTTTTAATACCTCTTTTTAATAAAATAAAAGCTCTAGCACATGAGTGATCCCTACTTCCCTCTGCGAAGGGCCTTTCTTTTACTTTTATGTTGAGTCTCCATCTTCTAACTTTATGCACAGTTGAGAGAGCATTTTTGTCATTCTGAGGTCTATGTGCATTTGTCCCATAAACATCAATAATTACTTCATAATGTGATATTATTTGTTCTTAAATTATTTTCTCTAGTCTTCCTCATGAACTTTGAAGGTGTCCTAGCATTTATGTTTTGCCCCACTCTTAAGGACTAGCGAAATATCACTTTGCCATGATTTCTCTATACCTGAAACAAACTTCTACCTTTCTTTGCATTATTATTCATGATCCTTTATTTGAGATACTCTTCGTGATGCAAAGTAATTACTATGCTTTATTATTAAAGTTCTATTTATCATGTTTGTGTTTTAAGTTCTATGATCTCATCGTGCATATGCTTTTACATTAGATTGATCAAGTTTATGTTAGTAGCATGTCACCTCAGAAATTATTGTGTTTTATCGTTTACCTACTCGAGGACGAGTAGGAACTAAGCTTGGGGATGCTTGATACGTCTCCAACGTATCTATAATTTCTGATGCTCCATGATCATATTATGTCAATTGCTACATGTTTTCTCCCTTATTTATAACATTTTTATACGTTTTTCGGGACTAACCTATTAACAAGATGCCAAGTGCCAGTTCCTTGTTTTCCGTTGTTTTTGGTTTCAGAAAAGTTGTTCTGGAAACATTCTCGGAATTGGACCCCACAAAGCCCGAAGTGCCTATTTTCCCCGGAAGCATCCAGAAGACCGAAGGAGAGTCGAAGACGGGCACCGGGGGGGCACACCATAGAGTGGTGCAGCCCCCTGGCCGCACCAACTATGGGTGTGGGGCCCCTGGAGCTCCACCGCCTTTACCCTTTCGCCTATTTAATCCCCCCGGATGGAAAACCCTAGGCACCTGATCAAAAATCCCCAAAAAGTTCCGCAGCCACAGTCACCGTCAACCCTAGACCAGGGGGGTTTTGAAGCTGTCTCCGGCACCCTGCCGGAGAGGAAATCATCACCGGAGGCTTCTACATCACCATGCCTACCTCCGGAGTGATGCGTGAGTAGTTCATCCTTGGACTACGGGTTCGTAGCTGTAGCTAGATGGTTGTCTTCTCCTCATATGCCTCCATGTTTAGATCTCGTGAGCTGCCTATCATGATCGAGATTGATCTTATGTAATTCTATATGCTGTGTTTGCTGGGATCCCATGAATATTGAACTTATGCCAAGTTGATTATAGTCTTTATTGTATATGTTATTTGTGATCTTGCATGCTTTCCGTTGCTAGTGGTTGCTCTGGCCAAGTAGTTGCTAGTGACTCCAAGAGGGAGTATTTATGCTTGATAGTGGGTTCATGCCTCCTCACCGCCTTGCTCGAGTGACGGAAACGTGAAGGGGGAGGATGTGTTGTTGCCATTAGGGAGAAAACAGCGGTGTGAGTGCCCGCGTGCACAAGCATTGCTTACATACACACTTTGTTTAATGCAGTTATCTGTTGCTTGCAACTTAATACCTAAGGGGGTTCGGATGATAACCTGAGGGTGGATTATTAGTCATAGATGCAGATGGATTTCGGTCTATGCATATTATTGTAATGCCCGCACTAAATATCATAGTAGTCATCATGTTATAATGTGCACTACGGTGCAACCTCTATTTGTCAATTGCCCAGCTGTAATTTGTTCACCCAGCATGTTATGTTTATGGAGAGACACCACTAGTGAACCTATGAACCCCGGTCCATTTTCCACACTGTTAAACAAACCACAACAATTTCCTGCTCTCTTTACTTACTGCAAGCATACATCATTTTCCACACTGTATGTCTAATCTTTGTTTTTAGCAAGACCGGTGATATTGACAACCTCACTGCACCATTGGGACAAAGTCATTTGGTTCTGTTGTGTGCAGGTTCCACGTTGTTGCTGACACCAGTGAGGCGCCATCACCACCGTCAGTGGCATCAACCTTCCCAAGATCCTCTTCCTCCTACTGGATTGATAACCTTGGTTCTTAACTGAGGGAAATTCTTTCCGCTTGCTCATCACACCCTCCTCTTGGGGTTTCCAACACAAAGCAGTCAAAGAATTTCTGGCGCCGTTGCCGGGGAACAAAACAAACATACATAAGACTTCCTCCCGCAACGGTCGCCATCCATAGCAGCAGGTGACTGCGGTCACCACTCTTCGTCACGAACCCTCGTCGGCAAAGCCTTCATGTACGGCTTCTACTGGCCCATGACTCTCAAGAACGCCACTGAGCTAGTAAAGGCCTGTGAGGCGTGCCAGTTCCACGCCAAGCAGACACACAAGCCCGCACAAGGACTCCAGACCATTCCCCTCTCATGGCCGTTCGCGGTCTCGGGGCTGGACATCCTAGGAACTTCCCCTCGAGCGCTCGGGGGCTGCCGCTACCTCTACCTAGCCATTGACAAATTCACCAAGTGGGCGGAGTTAGAAGTTGTCCGACACATCCCGACAAGGACGACGGTGAAGTTCACCAAGGGATTGGTCTGCTGCTGTGGTGTACCCTATCGCATCATCACCGACAATGGCGCACAATTCACAAGCGGCCTCTTCAAGTCCTACTGCGCCAACCTGGGCATCAAGATCTGCTACGCCTCCGTCGTGCACCCGCGTAGTAATGGCCAGGCGGAGCGTGCCAACGCCGAGGTCCTCAAGGGCCTCAAGGCGCGAATCCTCGACGAGCTTCCTTCGGTCCTCTGGTCAATCCAAACCACCGCAACCCAGCCCACGGGGGCAACGCCTTTCTCCCTAGTCTATGGGACCGAGGCCGAACTCCCTGCCAAACTCAAGCTTGGTTCTCCCCGAGCCATGGCCTTCAACAACGACAGGGAGGGGAACTCCACGCTAAGGACTTGCTGCTTCTCGAGGAGGGGAGAACCGGACCCTCCACCCGCGCCGCTCGGTACCAGCAAGGCCTCCGGTGCTACCAAAACAACACCATCAGGCCACGCGCACTGGAGGTGGGTGACCTGGTCCGGAGGAGGATTCTCTCCCGAGAGGGCTTACACAAGCTCTCTCCCATGTGGGAGCGGCCGTACCGGGTAACGTACGTTGCGAGACTTGGTGCGGCAGGACTGGAGACAGAAGGCGGCACACCTGTGCCAAATCCATGGAACATCTAGCATCTGCGGAAGTTCTACCCTTAGTTTTTACTCGCTCCACGTGTCTCTCCTAGGCCGTGGTGACGCACCATCGAGGGGACCCCGTAACGCCACGGTAAAAACGACGCCAGGACCTCTTTCCGTGAGGGTCTTAGGGGGCATCTCACCAGACGGCCGCCTGGCCGCGAGAGCCTCTACCCACACAAGTTGAAAGCCACATGAAAAACCTTTGCACTTGAGCTAGCACGAGTCTCAGCCCCATGACGATGGGAGTCCCGTGTCCGCACGGTGACGTCAAGTGCTTCTTGGGGGACCGCAGGGTCATAACATCACCAAGCGTGTAATGTAGAGCCTCACCCTAGCAGTAAAGATCCTTTTTGCTAACTAAAATTGTCTCTCGGCAAGCCCCCTTTCCTTTACGCGGGAGCATGCATATGTTACTTCTTCTCGAGGACACCTCATGAGCAGGGGCTGGGATCGGTACCCGTGCACGGGTGAGACCCAATCGGAATAAACCCAAGTGGCAGAGCTCTGTCTAAATGGGTCGCTACCATGTACGACACCTCATCTAAGTCCTTGGTGCGGACTTCCTCCCGAGGTATCCGCGAGAAGAGCACCAGACCCGCACTTTTTCCCACTGCAGAGACACACACCTGCCTCCTGAAGCAACCAAGCAGGAACTTCCACAAGGAAGGGAAGGATACCTTGACAACGACAAGGGGACTCCCAGGCACAACTCTCCGCGCCAAGGACGCCAAAACTTCCAGAGCTAAGTCTCAACTCCCCCTCGCTAACTTTCTAGAGAGTTCATTCCCAAAAATAATAGGCAAAAAAGATCACATTTCCTTCATATTTCATGCATGAGGTACATTCGGGTACATACATGTGCTGCAGATACATAACAAAGACAAAAACGGACTAGGACCTGGAAGGAGCTATTCCTCCTCCACGGCCATCGAAGAAGGAAAACTGTGACCAACGTCGACCGAACATGTCCTCGCCATAGCTACAAGACAAGATCGGATGAGGAAGGAGGCGTCGAGGAGAAGGAGGAAGAAGAGGAGTCCAGACGGAGGCTAACTGATCAGGATCGGCAGACCCTCCATCTGGACGAAGGCACCCAAAGGGGCTCAGGCATCTGCCGGGTCAGACTCGTCGCCCTCCTCCTTGACGCCCGATCGATCTTCCTCGTCCTCCTCTTCAAAAACATCATCCTCATCATCGTCATCGCTCTCAATGCTGATCCCTCTCTCGATGCAGAATTCTTCATGCTCGTCGTGACGCCCGAAGATCTTCACAAAGAGACGATCCCCCGCGTCGAAGCGGAAGTGGAGAACCTGGCTCTCCTCCAGCCTCTGGGCGTGCGTAAAGGTCTTCCACCCCCTCGCCAACGACAAGTGACCGGCGGAGTAAAACTCCACCGACCTCCACCAAGGCCCGTTGATCCAGCCCACTACTTGGAGCCAGAACCCACGGGGTGGATTGCGGCTGATGGATCTAGCGAAGGTGCCGGGGAGCTTCAGGCGGCTGCGGAGGCGAACGCGGAGGGCCACCAGGAACTCGTGCGCCAGCACACGGGTGTCTTCTGCCCGGCGGAGAAGGGAGTTCCCCGTCACGCCGCGACCACAGGAAGCCTGGCCTCCGCGACCGCGCTGGTCCCTTGTGCTCTCTCCAGCCCGAGCAGAGGACCCCTGCGGCTCGCCCACAGCCACCACGGAGCGCCTCGCGCTCCGCCGAGGGGCAACGCCGAAGTTCAGCGACGAACCTCTGCCTCGGCCTCTGCGAACCATGCTCTGTTTTTCTCTCTCTCTGCAGGTGAAGAAGGGGGGAGGAAGGGAGTGAAGACGGCGTTGGAAAGGAAGAGGAGCCACCCCTCCTATTTATTCTGAACCAAAGAGACGACATCGTGCCCGTTCCGTCTCCTCGCCGGCTCGAGTACCGAGGCGGAAGGGGGCGCGGCCCGAGGGGGGACGTGACCAGATGCCAAGACGCTTGTTGCTCTGCGCCGCCCGGCCAACAGTAATTGCAACAAGACACTTCCGCCACGCAGAAAAGATCGTGGGTTCTCCGATGAACCATCACGCCACGTGGTGAGACTGGCCCCGCGGCTTGAGGGCCCAAGCCGCTTCACCTTCTCTCAACTCGCGTGCGTCATAGGCCCGGGGCTACTGTCGGACCTACGAATACCAGGGTATCTTGGGTCGTCTGCTGCTGGCCCAACCCATATGGTACGGAAGGAGTCCGTACCAATCCACCACAAGTGAAGGAAGCCTCCAGCAAGTTCTCGCCAAGGCCGACCCCGTGGAGAGGAGTCTTCCTCGTCTGAACCTAGGTAAACTATCTGTTTCTCCATTGTTTTACTTCGAGAGATCTCCCCTCCCACCGGAAGCCTCTCGAGGTGTGATAGAACGTGGTTATCCCCCCAGTGTTCGAACCTTTAGGAGCTACCCTGTCGTAGACAGAACAACTTCTCTGACATATGTCTCTACACGTGCATATGGGTTTTTCATCTGAATCTCATATTCAGTGAGCACATCAGTTCTGTCATAAAAACATAATACATTAATCGTGAAACTTATGTATTTTATTGTCTATTATACATACATCCAACATGAACTACTATTTATGCTTCTTTAAATTTGAAGTGTGGACGTGTTTTTAAAATTTTATGGTCCGAGTTTGCAGTTTATGTTTCTCCCATGTTCAAGTTTGAGGGGTACCTTACAACTGTTTTAAGGTTACCATTTTTAAAATATTTCCCAGATATGTTCTTATTATGGATGAAGCTTGCTAATTATAGCCACTCGAGTAATTTCACAGGGTGAAATTGGTCACAAGTGTCAGATTGCACTCTTCCTTAATCAGCACATCAATAAATATACACCTTTCTCATGGAACCGAGGAAATCTTCGTTTACCGGAAACCAAAACCCTGTTACGTGGCACGTTATTACTCTCCATAATAAGCACAATGGTCACCATCTTGGTGTAAATTTCAAAACGATAATGTTGAATTCTACCGGATGTCTATGCCACATGACATTTTTCGATGAGGAAGCTATTATCTAGTCCAAAACGATAAGGTATACATGCTTTCACAGTTAAGCCTAGCGGTGAGGATGTCGCCAACTCCCCGTATCTAGCCTTATAGATCCAACCGAGTGAGGATCTCAAATGTGATCCCTCTCAGAGTATGCCACTGCACATGCGCGAGGGGACTATTCACTGAATTCTCCAACTCCATCTTTTCCTCTTCGAGTTTCTTCACTTTTTTGCTTCAATTTCTAGTTTCCTTTTTCAAATAGATCTAACTTCTCGACACATATTTTTTAAAGTATTTTTCACATATGGAATCCTAAATCACAATATCTATGTCAAATTTTATGGTTATATTGTTTCTAAATATGAATCAAAAGGAATAGTCCTCAAAGTTATTATACGAAATCTGATTCGTCGAATGGAGGATAGCTGACGGAAATCAACACCATCTTAGACGGGCAAACTACATCCAATGATTTAAACTAAATTAATCTATTTTTTTTGAACTAAATACCACTTACAAAATCAATCTTAATCATAAAAATATAAATAGATAAAGTTGGAGAAGAAGAAACTCACCGAGGGTAGCGACAATATCGGTGTCGGCATGGAGGAGAGCCAGCGAGGGAGCGGTGGCGTAGCGACCGGTGAGCAGTGGTGAAAGGACATGTATGTCGCCTAAGGGGGGGTAAATAGGAATTTAAAATAATTACGGTGAAGGCTTTAATAAATGCGGAATAAAACTAGCGTTTAATTTATCAAGTCAAAACCTAAACAAGCTAGGTTCACCTATGTGCACCAACAACTTATGCTAAACAATATAAGAAACTATGTGATAGCAAGATATGTAACTTCAAGCTCAATGGCTATCACAATGTAAATTGCATAAGTAAGGGGATCGGTATAGAAATAACCGAGACACGTGGAGACGATGATTTTTCCCGAAGTTCACTTCCCAATGGAAGCTAGTCTCCATTGGAGAGGTGTGCAGTCACAGTGACTCCAGGCGCCTCAATGGATCGCCTTATTCTCATCGTGCCTCCACCAATGCGGAGTGTCATGATCCACTATGGGACCTTTGAGGGCGGTAACCGATCTCGTATAATGTTGCGGCAATCTCCACAACTCAATTGGAGGCTCACAACAATATCCCTCGAGCCACCAAAGCTCTGAGATAGCAACAAGGTCCTGGAGGTTTACAAAGCTCCGAGACAACAACAACCGTCTAGGGAACTCCAAGTATCCGAGAGGACAATCTCTAAGGAACCCCAAGTACCCAATAGTAACAAACTTATCAACGTTAACTCCACTAAATCCTCATAGAGAATTCAAACCGATGTAACCTATGCAATGGCAAGAACACAAGAAGTGGTCAAATCCCACCAAAGCAACAAATGCTATGGGGGATAACAGAGGAAGAACAAGAAATAAATCAACATATGAATCCACAAGATCTACATCAAAAGACTTCCCATCACTAAGGAGAGAGATGGATTGGTGGAATAAAATCTAGATCTCCTCTCTCTTTTCCCTATATTTGGAGGCAAGAATCATGGAGGAATATAGAGAAAGAAAGGTCCAAAAGGTTAATAATTTGGGGGGGGGGGAACTTGCTCAAGAAGTGGGGAACAAATGGAGAAGAAGACCCCTTAAATAAGTCCCCATGAAATCTTCCTGTTGGGGGAAAACTGGACTCTCAGCCTAGGGCCCGGCCTGGGGGCCGTCCATGCTAGCCTCTCTGGCCACCTAGTCGTGTAGCAGGACTAATGAAAGGATGGCTGGTTAACCGATCTGCTCGGCCTAGTTCCCAGCCCCAGGGGCCATCCAGGCCGGCCTCCCTATTTCCAGAAAAACACCAACACCAAAAATGCGATATCTTTTGCCTCCAGACCCGTTTTTAACGATATTGGGCTCGTTGGAATTGCAATGGTGAGAACTATAAGATCATGAAAATAAACTTCATAGTACATCATGGAAGGAAAAAATGAAATGGTGAAATGTTTGACCTCTTTATAAAGGGACAACAAGTAAAATCTCCAATATCAAAAACACAATAAGCTTTCCATGCGAAATCCATTTTTGATGAACTTGAGCTTGTCTTGAAGAACATGAAAAGGTCTAAAACCAAAGAACCAATAAAGATGATGCAAGTATGAAAAGGTTTGAGCTCTCTCCCAATGATACGATCAAGTTGCTAATATGAGAGCCCCTCTTGATAGTACCATTATCTATCATATAATATGGTTTCCCAACCCCAAGACCAGTAAAATAGAAAACCTATAAATATTGTACCTTTTCCTTGAGCATTCCACTTGAGCCAGATCATTAAGATCTTGACCGCCTCAAGTTGGAACACCTTTCTTGACTTTCCTTTGCTTGGTGAAGACACATAGATTGCCCCCCCCCCATACGCCACTATGGGAGATGCACTCTTTAAGTCCATCTTGTAAGGTCCGCCCCAGAACCACTGTTCAAGGACACCTTCGATATGCATACATTCAGGATCCCAGATCACACCAGTCGTGAACAACATATCAAGTTGGTACACAGATACAATATCCATTACACGGTTGCATAAACACTTACAAGGGACATGGTCACATGACCAAGTCTAACACAACTACCGCGCAGGGCAAACACACAACACACACAGCGGAAGACTAACACACACAAACGTAGCAGACCCCAAGTCACGCCTTAACCTACAGGCTGCTGACCGGGAGACTGTAAGGACCCCAGACCGGCAGTCTGAAACCCTACGTATGCATACATTCACGATCCCAGAAAGATCAGTCGTGAACAACATACAAAGTTGGCACACAGAAATACATCATCCATTACACGAATACATAAAGGTATTACAAAAAGATCACATGATCAAGTTTAACGCAACTGCCACAAAGGGCAGGCAACTTAACAAACACAGCGGAAGACAAATAAAACACAACGTAGTTGAGCCCAAGTCACGCCTTAACCTACAGGCTGCTGACCCGGAGACGATCCTAGTTCGCAAAGCCGTCAACTCCGTACTTCTCTTCATAGATATCCTTCGGAGGCTCCTTCTCAAAGTCTGGCAAGTAGATACCAGGGGCGAAACCATAATGAGTACATTTGAATGTACTCAGCAAGACATCCATCATGTGACTTACCAAACATGCAAATATGCTTATATGGTGGAATAGGTAGGCTATAAATATGGTTCACTATCAATGGTGTTCATATATGATGACACCACAGTTGCAGTCAGGTTTATCTGTATCTTCGTTGAAGAAGATACTTCAGAAGAAAAATAATATATAGTTTTATTTCTCTTGTAGATCTCACATGTACAAGAGGTTTTGTAAAGTTTTGTTAAAGAATATTTTCTCTTTGCAAAACTTCTTGGAATCAGTTTCCAGAATTCTTGCTTAGAGTAGAAAAGGTTTTGTTTGCAAACATTTTGTTTTGTATAACATCATCTGGCTTTTCATCATCGACGATACCTCCACGGTATAAGTTTCCACTTCCTTTCCGAACTTCACAAGTTCAACACTTCCCTTCCAACAATTCCTTTTCAAAACTCCTTTTTGAAAACATTGACACAATGCTAGCTACATGGCCATTCAACTGTTCATATCCGAGGACGCGGCTTCTTCGAAAAAGTTGTACTCTGCAGAGGTGTACACATCCACCAGATCCAGTACACCTCCCGTGAACAATCACGGACTGTAACAACAGTATGTAAACATCAGGTATCTGATCATAACCATCCACTATGTTCAAGCTAGTATATGTCTATCTCTCGATTGAGTTTTGTTCTCCCCGGCACCAAGTCCCACCCTGCCTAGCCAGGAGCCTCAATGAATGCATCCGGAGGGAAAATTAATCCCACACTTTATATGCCTCAACATTGGGAGTTTTGACGACATTCGGTTTGAGGGTACGACGCCCCTTATAGCAAGTGAGATAGCACACACTAATAAGAACAAACTTCAAGTTAAGCCCCGTGCCCATGTTGGGGTAGGGTGGCAGTACGGTAAAGGTTGTCCGGCGAAGACTAGGTTATGTGTCATTTTTGAAAACACCACTTTCTCAAAAATGACCACTTCCACATTCCTCCGGAGAACAAGGATCCGCCTTTTCTCCGGGTTTTTCCGTAAAGCCTTTGTTTTGTAGAATCACAATTTTAGGGTGTCCACTTAGGGACTAGTATATTTGATGGTAATAAATACCATAGGGTGGCTTATGGGCTTGGTATTACCAAGTTTAACTACTGGCATGATAGTAACCTATAATATAGTATAGTAGTAAATTCCACATCAAAAATAGTTTTGATAATCAAGTTTTTGTAAAACTTCAGAGGTAAAACATGCATGATAGATAATGATAAGTATTGTATCAGCAAGCATCAGGATGGCTTGCCTGGTATCTCCTTGTGTCCCTGGTTTTGGAGTGACTGGAACTTGAAACAGATCTTCACGACACTTCCTTCCTCTTCGTTTTCTAACGTCGTAAAAGGAATAAAGGACACACATTCAGAACCAATCAAGGCAAGCAACCATACATAACAATACATACAGCAAGGAAATCTAATAATTACAAAATCACTCAATTATTAATTGAGGCAAACAATCAAACAATCCTACTTGGCAGAAATGCCATTTAATAAGACAACTTAAGGTTGGAGGAATATATCTCACAACCTCAATATCATGGATTCAGTGGGTGTGCCACTCTCATACCAAGATATTTATAAACCCAAAATACACTTAGTTTCACAAGGGTGACACTACTAAAAGTATACAAAACATGCACAAAAATAAGCATGGCAATGGGTCTATCAACCACACCACCAAAAGAACAAGATAGCTAATCTGCTAAGCCTAAATTCCCATCAAGAATAAATAAGACACATGATTTGCAAAAGTTACTTTTACAAATCAGTGAGCCTACATAAGTGTAACAAGGTAATAGACTCATCACAAAACACACAATTTCTCATAGTGAGAACAATAGAAACAATGACTAAAAAGGAGGAATCCTATAGACATGCTTCTACTAAGGGTTTGCTATGCAAGCATGCATAACAAGTAAAATACTAAAATGCAAACAAGGAACCATGTTATCATAATGGTAAATGAAAACATGTCCTTATGCAAGGATACATAAACATCTACCAAACACAGGTTGGCAGGAAAAATAATTTAACACAAAAACTGCTAAGGAAACTAGTACTACTCAAACATGAAGAATCAATGGATGCATTTCAATCAAGTAATTGAAATACAACCAGAGGGTCCATGTCATAAAAACAGGAGTGAAAAACATCTATACTTGCTATAACAAAAATATCCCATTGGATAAAACAAGGTATCATTTTGCAGGGCAACTCCTATATATTAGTGGTAATAAAAGGGGCATTACTAGAGGAATCAAACAACACTCCAACAATGGAATTTTCCTAGCAAGCCACACATGATTACAACCACTTACAAATAGAAGCATACCCATGTTTGTTTAGCACAAAAATTCCCAAAGCAAAAATACTAGGCACTCATTAGTTATGAAACTACATAAGAGAAATGCATCTAGTTTGGGGAAATAATGTTTCCACAAAAAATGCAATGAAACCAGTGGGTGTTCCGTTAGCATAACAAAGCATTAAGAGGTCACAAAGCCTCTGGTCACACTTGACAACAATTATCAAAAACCTAAACTAGCACCTAGTGCAATAACAATACTAGCAGAAAATAATAGGGTGCTTAAATAAGCAAGGCAATGCTACTCATGCTATTATTTTCACACAAGTGAAAACTCTAGGGGTCAAGTACTCATAATAACACCATCAAAATGCTACTGGTCCTATGGATACAACACAAAATTATGTGGCTACACAATCACAAATGTTCATGTCAAAAATTCCACACATGAGGGAATTTTTCCATAACAATTTCATAGTAATGATTAAGCTACTCATGCTTTTATACGAACTCAAATGCAAGCTAGCAGAGGTGATACTAACAAAATATAAGTACCAACATGGTACTGAATCTAATATATCAACACAACAATTCAATCACTTGCACACAAATTAATCATTCAAAAATTATATGCAAGTAATAAACTAGAGATGAACATATGATATTAATATAAATCCTATTTCTTCTCAACTCAAGTCCACACATTCTAACATGATAAAATAGCTAAGTAATACTTAGAAATCAAGTTAACACAACTTATACATGCTAGAAAACAATATTGCAACACAAAAATATCATCACACAAATTAATTAACTAAAATGCCAAAATGGCAGAAACATGCAAAACAAAGATCTGTCCACCAAATTTTCTAGGATGCTCTAAAAATTAAACCCTTCTAGGTTTGGATAGCCCATTTTGGTGTTCATTTTGGTGTTTCTGGTACCTGTTGCCCAATCATTTTTCATTTCCAAACTATTCATCCAAAAGTAGATCTACAAGTTGGAGGTGGTTTAGATTTTGTTGATTTACATCTGTGAATTTTAGTTTGGTCAAAATCATTGTTTTGGTTGCCTTTTAAGACCAAAAGTAAACCTGGATGTTTCAGAAAAAAATAAAAGGGAAACAACACATTATTGGGCCAGATCTACAAACGGGCCGGCCAGATCTACGGTTACCGCGGCGGATCTAGCTAATGACGCTGACATGCGGGCCAGCGGTCCACGCGGGCAGCCACGCGGGCGAATCCGTGGCCCACCTGCAGGTTTGGCTCCTAAGCGCGGGTCAAGGAGGCGGTGACATCGTGCGCGCGTCACCACGACGTCACGCCGGCGGGAGGGCTCTCCGGTGAGCTCCAATCTCACGCAAAACGGCCACCGTTCATCGATTAACCAGAACCAATACGTTTCTTACGACGAGGGGAAGCGAACGAACACAACCTCGTTTCCGGGGAGACGCCGGAGAGCGGCGGCGACGAGGCGCGCGCGGCGGCCGAAAACACGCACGGGACGGCGGCGATTTAGGGGGTTAGGGAGGGGGGAAAAGCTACGGGGGGATTCCCCTGCTTACCATGAACGCACGGAGACACTCGTTGACGGAGGAGGAAGCTCGAGGCAACGGCGATTCGTCGCCGGAGCTCGTCGGGGTCGGAGAAGGGAATGGGACGGCGCGGCTACCACACGTCGTTACGGCTCGATTCCTTCGGCACCGAGGGACTACTCGACGAGGCGGAGATGATGGCGCCAACGGCTGCCGGCGGCGAGCTCTCATTTGGCCGAATCGACGGCGGCCCTCTTCCCTAGGGTTTCGGGTAGGCAAAAAAAATGAGAGAGAGAGGGTGAATGATTGAGGGGGGGAGAGAGGGGGTAGATAGGAACCACATGGGGGCTTTAACCATCAAGATTGCTTCCACTCGAAGGCAATGGGCATGGGCAGCCATGCCCTCTATTGCATCATCTATAGGAAGAAGAAGGACATGTGTGACTAGGATAACATTTAAGTCCCTGGAAAATTACAAGTAGGTCCCTGTACTCTCTGAAAATGCATGTTTTCCCTAAGCAAACAAAGTTATAAATTGAAATACTTTTGCCCAAAATTCTTATTAGTATAGATACACAACATATGTGAAAATTGGCTCAATTAGATAAACTTGATAATTCAAAGTTGTTCAAATTTGAATTCCTGCATAAATGGACATTGAATTTATTAACCTACTTGGGAGATTCCAAAAATTATAATTTTTGGCACACATTCCTTATTTGATGTGTTCCTTATGTGGTAGAACATTCAAGTCATTTAGAGTTACTTCATAGAACAAACTTGTTCAAATTTCAAAAAGGTGCTGTCAAGAAAACAGGGGTTTTTGGCAACTTAAATTATTCAAAAACTTGTGCCCTTTTGGTTTTCATCCTTAATTATGATATAGAGCATGTGGTATTTATTTCATGGCATTTGGAAAAAGTTTGTAGAACAAACTTGTTAAAAATCCCAAATGTTGCTGTGGAGAAAAACCATGTTTTTAGGACTTTAATGGATTCAATTTTTGGTCTCCTCTTGTGTGTGTTCCTTATTTGTTATAAGGAAGCAATGGTATTAATTTCAGCTCATTTGAGTAAAGTTTCCAATGGTAACTTGTTTTAGTTTTCTGTTTCTGGAAATATTGGAATTTCTATTTAATAAAGCACTTGGCTTTTCTTTAGCAATGCTTTGCCAAAATATTTATGTGACTAGAGATAGCAAGTCAATGCTCTCCAATACCTTTGTTTTTAATCTTGCAAGGTTGGAAAAACATTTGATAATATTTTGGTGAAGCATTTAAGAATGCCTCTTTTTCTGATAATCTTTTAGGGAAATTTTATTAAGTTTTTCCTCTTTCTTAATTTAGGTCTTGGAATAATATTCAACAAGTATGAGATTCATAAGATGTTTTTGGAAAACTCTTTGATCAATATTTACTTTAGAAAATATTTCCAAGGTCATTGGAACAATATGTTGAATATTTTGTTTTCAATTTCTTAGCCATGTAAGTTTATATAATTTGTTTGTTTAGTTGCACTCAAACAAACACAACCAAGGTTTATTAGTCAAGCAATTAGCAAAACAACTGTGTTAACAGGTATTCCAAAATTGGGATGTGACAGAGACGATCCTAGTTCGCAAAGCCATCAGCTTCGTACTCCTCCTCATTGATCTCCTTCTGAGACTCCTTCTCAATATCTGGCAAGTTGATACCAGGGACGAAACCAATATGAGTACATTTGAATGTACTCAGCAAGACATCCATCATGTAACTTACCAAATGCAGGTATGCTTATATGGTGTAATAGGTAGGCTATAAATAGGGTTCACTATCAATGATATATCAAAGATATATCATACTTGATTTTTAAAATCTCTTTATCTTCGTTGAATAAGATACTTCAAAAGAAAATAATATGGTTTTCTTTCTCTTGTAGATATCACATGTACAAGAGGTTTTGTAAAACTTTGTTAAAAGAAAGTTTTCTGTTTGCAAAACTTCTTGGAATCTACTTCCATATTTTTCCTTAGAGAAGAAAGATTTTCTTTGCAAAACTTTTTGTAAAACAACTTCTGACTTTTCATCATCGGTACCTCCATGGTACGAGATTTCCTCCTTTTGACACTTCACAAGTCCAACTCCCTTTTGAAAACTCCTTTTTGAAAACATAGACACAATGCTAGCTACATGGCCATTCAACTGTCCATATCCGAGGACGCGGCTACTTCAAAATAGTTGTACTCTGCAGAGGTGTACACATCCACCAGATCCAGTACACCTGCCGTGAACAACCACGGACTGTAACAACAGTATGTAAACATCAGATAACTGATCCTAACCATCCACTATGTTCAAGCTATAATATGCCTATCTCTTCAATTGGGTTTGTTCTCCCCGGCACCATGTCACACATCGCCATGACAGGAGACCCAACTGTCACATCCGGAAGGGTAAATTAATCCCACACTTTATATGTCTCAACATTGGGGGTTTTGACAATATTCGGTTCGAGGGTACGACGTCCCTTATAGAAATTGAGATAGAACACACACTAACAAGAACAAACTTCCAGTTAGGCCCCGTGTCCATGTTGGGGTAAAGTGGCAGTACGGTAAAGGTTGTCCGGCGAAGACTAGGTTATGTGTCATTTTTTAAAAACACCATTTTCCCAAAAATGACCACTTCCACATTCCTCCGGTGAATAAGGCTCACCCTTTTCTCCGGGTTTTTTCCATAAAGCCTTTGTTTTGTAAAAACATAATTTTAGGGTGTCCACTTAGGGACTAATATATTTGATGGTAATAAATACCATATGGTGGCTATGGGCTTGGTAACACCAAGTATCAACTACTGACGTAGTAATAGTATATATATAATAGTAGTAGTATTCACTCAAAAATAGTTTTTGGAAATCAAAGTTTTGTAAAACTTTTCAGAAGTAAAAACATGCATGATAGATAATGATAAGTGTAGTATCAGCAAGCATCAGGATGTCTTGCCTCAAAGTTCTTAATGTCCCTGGCCTTGAAGCAACTTGAACTTGACGCACAGCTCCACAACTGCCTCTTCTTCTTCTTCGTTTTCTAGCGTCGTAAAAGAATAAAAGACACACACTCAGGTCTAAAGAGAAAACATCTAAACTCAACAACACATACAGAAAGCAAACGTATACTCGCGCAATCTCTCTAATGTTATTGCGAAAACTACCTCGCATAACTCTCACGGTCCAAAACTATCGTCAAACAAGCATATGGTTGAGAACCATATACCACATCTTACATACCATATGTGGAGTGGGTGTACCACTCTCACAATAAGATATCTAAGAATCTAAAGCTTGTGGGTGCAAAAGGGTTAGGTTACTAAGGTAAAAACAAACAAACAGAACAATACCCATGGCAGTGGGTAGTAGCAACACACAAGCAATTGTCACCTAATATGTTCATGATTTAAGTTGGATGTTTAGTTAAAAAGATACTATTAAGCACAACAACAACACTAGCACAACAAATAACACAAGAATAACACTCAGGCTAAGGTAAACACTCAGGTAATTTCCAAACAGCAGGTAAACACACCACAGATGAATAGACTATTTATTTACTACATTAATGTTCACTTGAAGTTATGGAATCCATCAATCATGAAAATTTACCAAACAACCAGTACCTAAAAACCAATGAATCAAGTCATAAAAATAATCCAAAACACAATCATCACTCCAGAAAATACTCCTATCAAATAAGCATAAAAACATGAATGCATTTAGCATACTAGTATGGGAATTCCTACACAAGCATGCTATAAGAAAAAATTATATTTTACAACCATAGCACATGCAACTAAAGAGTTCATGGCATCATAACATAAGTAATAACTTCCTAAATATGCTATAACAAACTCATACACTCATAAAACAAAAGATGGCACCACTAGAGCAAACCACAATTTCTAGTGGTGACACTAGTTCAACACTATAGAAGCAACAAATGCTACTAGGATGCTTAAATCTTAGCAAGCAAGTCATGAACATAAATGTACCTAATAAAAGTACACAAATCTTACACATGCTAGTAAGCACAAACATCCAATTAATTCTATGAAACAACCATTAAGCATTCATAAACCTATTCTAGCAATTTCTGTGTTTCCTAATTAACTACTAGCAAGCAAGCAAGGTATAACCTACACAACCAGTAGCTATGCAATAAATGAAAATTTATATAAACCTTTTCAAAAATCCAAACACTCAATTTAAAATTATTTACAAACAATTTATCAATCACAAGGAATTTATTTTATTTGCAAACAATTTAATTTAGCACTCAATAGTGAAACATTTCTTACATGATACCCCTAAGGGATATTATGCTAACAAACGAATCACACCTACACATACTAGTATTCACATAGAAGAAATAAAACTTTCACTTGTATAAGTGAAAACAAACAATCTATTTTCCCATGGTGGAAAATAACAATCAATCATATAATTAAAACATGTTATTTTCACACATGTGTATGGTTGGGGATTTTCATCCTCAACCAAGATGTAATGGAACCAGTGGGTTATGGGCCCACTAATACCAAGGCAAAAGAGGTAATAAGCCTCTGGTTACTCATGACACAAAGTAGTATACAAGATAAATAACACAAGGCTATTGATTCTAGTGAAACAATACTAGTGCAAACTAAATAACAAGACTTGCACAAGATTTGCTATAAAGTGACATGCAAGCTAACAGAGGTAATAACTTTAAAATAACAGTATCAAAATGGTACTGGATCCATTTCTATCATAGCATAAACTTAATCAATCAAACACACAAAGATCCAGCTCACACAAAAATTCCAAAGAATAAAACTAGAAAACAACCAAGGCTAGTTCCATTTTTATTTGGGTTTCCAATCATGCACACACTTCCTAAGGTAGATGTACTGCAAGAAAAACAACTTAATAACAAGTCCTAACAACTCTATACAAGCTAGGAAGCAACATAGAATCAAACACAAATTTTATTCCCACAAAAACACACAAAGAAAACAAAACAGAAAAGCTGCTGTTTCTAGATCTGTCCACCAAAAATAATCTAGAGCCCCAAAAATTAATCTAAGCTATGATTAGATAGATCTAGTCACTATCAAACTCATCCAATTGGATTTGCTTAAAAAATCATCTTTGAACTCATTCTAAAAATCATAGAAGAGCCTACTGGTCTTTTGTTAAAATGGATGGCATTTCCATTTGGTAGCTCACCTTCATGTGAGGCCAAGTGCTATGGATAGAACTTTTCAATAGTTATCCAGAATTATTTTTTTGTCCATATTGGTTATTACTCTAAGGCTTTAATCCGGGTGCCCAAACTGGCCTCTCAGCGATTTGCCTTTCCCGCTGTCTCTGTGATGTGGGCCCAGGTTGGGCGCGGATCGTGGGTGGACTGGACGAGTGGACGGCCGACTGCACGCGTCACCACCGAACGAGCCATCAGCTCGACAGCTCCACCACGCGTGAAAAAAAAGCGGATAAGGCAGGAATTGACTCAATGGGGGCTTGCGCCCTCCTTTCCTCAATCGCCGCCG
Organism: Alopecurus myosuroides; assembly: GCA_028641055.1. NCBI lineage: Eukaryota > Viridiplantae > Streptophyta > Magnoliopsida > Poales > Poaceae > Alopecurus > Alopecurus myosuroides. Next base: position 291,752,696 of record CM054059.1, read on the forward strand.
CCCATGTCTTCCCCCGGGGTACGGCGCCGTCCTCTCCCTCCGTCCCGCCACTGGGGACCAGAGCCTCTTCTCCTTTCCAAGATTGGCGGCACGCGCTTCTCTCTCCGAGGTAGCGGATGGCACGGACGAGGATCTCGGTGCCTTTCTCTTCTTCCCAAGGCGGCTAACGGCGCGGCCATGGTACGCCCTTCTCTCCCCTGGTTCCCGACCGGTTGTCGCCGCGCGTTGCCTTGTCGGCTGCCTCTGTGTGTTTCTCGGCTGCTGTGGATGGCCTGTCGACATGTGCGGTTGTTCTGCTGCTCTGATGTTTGGCCGCTGCTCTTCCTATTTCTGGTGCAGCAGCTACGCATCCCCTCTCTCTCTCTCTTGTGGATGTAGCCATGTATGTACTGCTGCTGCAACTTCAGTCTTCACGGTAGAAGTTGTTTAAATACTGTTTGCCCGTAGCGCAAAATGTTCTAGCCTCTGGTGTTAAGCTCTGTTACATCTCTAATGGTAATATCAATTCATATACATATTTGCAACTGCGCCTTAATTTCATTGCTTGAATTTGGTTTAGCTGACTGCGTTTCAAAATCCTAGATCTCATCAATCATGTTACTTTTAATGAAGGTAGTGCTACCATCGACTGAAAGAATCCACTGTTCCTCCCTTTATTTTGAGGATTGTATTAATTTTACATGATGGTTTTTAATTTATTATCGCATATTGCTAAGGAAGATCTCTGAAGAATTTATCTTGCAAAACTTCATAAATTTTCTTTAACGGCATGTCGCTCGACAAATCTTCTATCTATTATTATTGATGTGTTCTGACTGTATCCGTGAAGAAATATCTAGATGTTTTCCTCTTAGTTTTGGTGATGCAGTTAGACAGAGTGTTGACCATTATAGGTCTCATATTCCACGAGGAGCTATGTATATTGTACTGCGTTTTAATAGCTTATTTAGATTATTATCTTGGAGATTTTTTTTTACACCGGGAAACCTTAATGCATTCGTACTACCCTGAATTCAGTCCCCAGATTTGTTCAAGTTCATTCAGTCATAACTTTTGCACCTTTTTTATTTTTCTTCTACAGAGTGCTCAACTTTGCCACATAAAACTTGTCCATGAACCTCCCCTCGGTTTCGCGCATTGTGCAGTTATCATGCGTGAGGAGCAAGGCTGCCTGCAGCTTTCCTTCTATCGGAGCTTTCTCCTTGCCATGATTTGTCTTCTTGTTGCTTCCTTTCCTTCGGCTCGTCCAAGTAGCTGCCAGCGGTTCCGCATTGCTAAAATTGGCGACCGATATCATGATTGTTCCAGGAATGGGTAGCTTCCTTTGAGGAATGAATAATACCCTCGGTTCCTTGCGCTCTTGGCTTACCAGTTTTGCGATTTGGCCGCCTCGTGTTGATGGCCATTGCATATTACAGTTGTTTTTCTCTCTATGTAACACTGTGCCTTTTCTCTGCAGTGCTAAAAGCATTGAGCCAGTAAGAGCCACAATCACACAAGCACCCCCTACCACCCCTCATGAGTAGTTCAATTTGTAAAACATCTATAGAGCCTTGTGCAGACTGCAGTTGTGTTTGACACAATCTTACCTTTTCACCTTCCATAGGATCTTCTAGTGGGGAGAAGAAAAAGGTCGGCATAAATGGTGAGTTCCTTTAATAGATAAGAAAAAAATGGCATTACCACATTACTGTCATTTAGTCTAGATACATCAAGGCTCATAATGTTTAGCAGGTACGGTTTATACTTTAGATAGTTGCTCTATGCTTTAACTTAACCCTTCAATTTTCTGGTTGTTGTACATGATCTTTGCATTGTTTTAGTCTTTAGTTACAATTGGACACTCTTGTTCTCGTTGCAGTTTTTGGGTGAATTGGGGGGTTGGTTCTGCGAATTGCAGTCAGTAGAGATGACATTGAAATTGTGTCTCTTAATGATCCGTTTATCGATGCTAAATACATGGTAAGGAAGCAATACCAAATTATTCAGTTTTAGACCACAGAACCTGTGCTGGACTGTTTTTGCAATGACATACATCAACAGTGTGCAACTTGTGTTAGATAATGAGTGATTGGACTATCGTTTTTCATTTGTAGTTGTTTGATTCTTCATCAAATGATACACAGTACCTAAAATGGGAAAGTGATGATCTGTTTTTCAGATGCATATGATATTTCTAATGAGCTGTTGCATGAGAATTGTGATGATGTTCATTGTAGTTTTGAATTTCTATTCACAAATAACACCAGGAACTACATGTTGAGATATTTTGGGAAACATGGCACACCGCCACACCTCCACACCATGTCCATTTAACGAAGAAAAAGTAGGCATCCAGTTGAGAAATGTTTCTTAGACACTATTATGCATCATTATATTTTTATGCTTCTTTATTTTATGAGGAGATGCTATTTTTTATCTCATATTACTTGCATATATATGAATTTTGAACCTACCGTCCATTTGCAGAAGAACTTAAAAATATTACCCGTATGTTATTTTTTACCCTGGTTGCTGATGTGCATGGAATCTCGAGCTTACTAGCCATCTAGCGTGTGCTATGCATATGCCTACCAGATGACTATACCGAATTTTGTTTTTTATGTAACATTACAGGTTGGTATTTCTTTTGTAGCTTCCAATCAGACAAAATGCTTTTGTTTGTTGTTGCATTTCCGCAAGCGGAGCTATTCAGGTTGGTATTTCTCATCTGTATGCACCGAGTAACGCTTTTTCTTCCAATGGTATCTAATGCTTGAATTGAATGCTAGATAATTTTATTGCTAAAGCATCTGCAGTATAAATAAATGATATTATGTTTAATTAAGGATTTCATACCCAGTGGATAATAATGTGTTCTTGGTGCATGTAATATTGTGCCTTGTATTCTTTCTGTATATTTCTAAAATGTAGATTATTGCCGTTAATATATTGTTTTAACCTATATGTTGCCTACAAAGGTCTTAATCGTGCCATCCATTCCAAGATTAATTTGTGGCGGTTTCTCCAGCCGAGAAGTATGAACCTTTGAAATACGAGGAAAAATTCCTCTAATTGATTTTCCATCATGGTCCATATTTAACTTAGCTGTTGGCTGCGATTATGCCTTCATGACAAGTCCTTATTTTTTATTCCCAGAATGTCTTTCAGATTTATTAAAGCACCCATGATTTCTGTAGCTTGTTAAGCGATTTAAAATCTCCCTTAAGGTATTGCTTGTGAAAGGCTCTATGTATCTTCTGGTGTGTTCAGATTTTCTGGTGTGAAATGCCTTTTTATATTCTTTATTTATAGAATAAAATGCTCTTTCCGATCACATTTTAGCGAAAAGGTCTGGAGTCCCGATGAAAATATGTGTGAATAAATGCTAGCTACCCTCTGAATTTAGCAAACAAGTTAGCAGGTATGTTGGAAATTTGCACGCATATATGTGTGTCCCTTTGTTATTGACCATTTGTGTATGCTCGTAGCTACTTCCGATTACCACTTTAGAATATATGATTCTCATGTTATTCTTATGTCCTAACTAGATGCTATGTCTTCTAAATAATTTCTAATTGATATGTTCAAACAGGAAATGCAGTTAAGTGTTGCTTCTGTTTTATGTGCCTACCTATAGGAAGGATTTGCTTTCTCACATTGCACGACATGGAAAGCTCAGTTCCATCTTCGAGCGGAAACTTCGGAAGATAACTCATGGAGTAAGATAAATTTCTGGCTCTTCGTTGCAAAAGAAGTTATATTTGGTTTTCTTGCTATTCAAATTGTATGCTGTAACATTTGAAAAAAAAATCTATGTCTTTTCTTTCATATATAATGGTATGCATCATCTTTGTTTGTCGAGATGTTCTTAGGATTATTGCTGCACAACTTACGGATTCAAGCAATTATTGCATTAATCGCAATTTAATTGCAAAGAATATTGAGAAATTTAATTGACAAGATTCATTTTCCTGTTAGTTGATATTCTTGTTTTATCGTTTTGTTGTCACCCGTCATGCATTTTTATCATTAATGTATCTGATCGTCATCAACGAGGATTATTCATTCTCAGATGCCAGAGTTGTCCTTTCCACCTGAGGGCTTTCTCACCTATGTTGGACTCGTATCTTCCTTGAAAGTAGGAGCTTGGCATATGTCATTCTGTTAGGTTCAGTCCTCGGCCAGAAACCCGGCATGTTTTATTGTACATTTGTTGTTTCCTTCCATTCAACAGATTTAAATCTCTAGCTATATCAGGTGCATCATATTTCATATGAAGGTTTAGATTTGGTTCATCCAATGTGTTCTTCCTTTTCCAGGCTTATATGTTTTAGTACGATTCTACTCATGATCCATTTAAGGGAACCATAACAGTTTTGGATGTGTCAACCTTGGAGATTATTAGGAAGAAAGTCTCAGTTACAAGCAAAAGGTAACAATAGGTTTATAGAAACCACTGCAGGTTTAGCCGAATATGTTTTGCTGCTTAGATGCACTTACTTGCCCCAAATTTTATTTTAGGTATTTTCAGATCTCTCTCCTTTATTTATCAACTAAATTTCTGCCAAGTGTTAGATTTAGATATCAAGTGTTTTTTCGCTGCAAATACTTGGATACTCGTTACTCAATATTTTTTTGTATCCTCAATGCTTTATGCAACTAGAATAGGCTTTATTTGACACCTATTATGGAAGTGGAGGAGTTCTCATGCACGGTTGGTAGTATTGCATATTAGCATGCACATACGATAATCACTGTAAAATTATACGGACGTGTCATCTTTGATTGATGTGCACTTGGTTCAAATTATCAAATACATATACTCCCTGAAATTTGTCAGCTATAATTTTCGTCAAGATAGTTTTGTTTTGGTATTTTTATCTTGTGGAGATGTTGTTCTTGCCATGTAATTAGCCGCCTTGTTTGCTTGCTAAGTTCATTTTATGGGTTTCCACTTTAAATTTCAGGGACCCCTCAGATATCCCTTGGGGCAACTTTGGAGCTGAATATGTCCTTGAATCATCTGGTGTTTTTACAACAATTGATAAAGCTTTGGCACATTTGAAGGTTCACCTTCTCGTTTCAAATTAATTGATGGTCTATATTTTATTGTCCCTGAAAAAAATTCCATTTACATACAACACAAATGTTGAGATTCTGTTGTGTTACTCAAATAGGGTGGTGCAAAGAAAGTGGGCATATCTTCTCCGTCGGGGAGATGCTCCCATGTTTGTGGTTGGAGTAAACGAGAAGAGTTACAACCCTAGCATGAATGTCGTATCTAATGCAAGCTGTACCACCAATTGCCTTGCTCCTCTTGCCAAGGTTATCCATTTTATCATTTCATCTATTATATAGACAGAATATATTTTGCATATATGTTCATTGTTGCAAAATAGTGTCACCAGTTTCCTTGCTGATGATTCCTGTGTTTATTGTTTGCAGGTTGTCCATGAGGAGTTTGGCATTCTTGAAGGCATAATACCTGGCCAACGTGACCACAAACCGCACCGACCAGCCAGGATAACATACAAACCACATTAATCGCATGATATTTTTTTAGATAAATACAGAAACAAAAGCCACAACAGCCACGCAGTGCACAGACGCAAGACAGACGGCGCAGCGAAGCGCGCCACCCCGTCTAGTGTATTTTAAAAGTTATGGTCCAAACATTCTCACAGACACTCTGTGCCAAAACAGTTTTTGTGTCCAAAAGAACCGTCCAAACTTGGTTCTGCAAATTTTATGTGGTTAAGAACTCACAAGGTTAGGTCCATGATTTTTAGCAGATTTTATTTTGCAAGTTTTATATTTTTCCAACGACCAAAGTAAATGTACAAGTTTCTGTTAAAAACTCAAATGAATAAACAGCAGGGCAGAGCGGGCTGGTTCACTGCGGCGCGGCCCATCTAGGTTTACCACACGGCCCAACTTGGCCAGGCCAGCGCGCGCGGCGCAGGAAACATTTCGCGTTTAAACGCGGCCATGGATCTAAGATTCAACGGCGCGTGATCATCTTCTTAACCGCGACTCTCCTCTCTCTCTCCCGCGTACGGCTGGCGGCGAAAATGCTCGGGAGGCTCACCTAGGGCTCGGGGATGGGTGGCGCGAGCTCGGTGAGGCTCCTGGAGGTCGAGGGCGTCTAGTGGCGGGGTCGTGGACGTCGGGCGCGGCTCCTGGCGGCGGCGCTCGGAGTGGTGTCCGCGGCGGCGAGGTGGACGGCGGCGGCGGTTCTGCAAGCGAAGGACCACGGGAGGGGGTCAGGGATGATCAAGGGAGGGTGGGGAGGCGTTCCAGGGCAGAGGGAGGGGAGGAGGAGGCTCGGGCAGAGTTGTACCACGTCGTGGCCGAGGTGGTCACCAGTTGCAGTGCACGGCCTCGTGCACGCTCCAGGGGCTCGGGCAGGGGCAGAATTCGAGCAGGGAGGTGTGGGAAAGTGTGATGGAGGGCAGGGCGCAAGGGGAGGGACTCTGGGTAGTTATACCCGTGGGGGTGAGGGCAAGGGCAAGATGGGGAGCTCGGGTTGATGCCAATCAATGTCATGAGCTAGCCCTAGGGTTTTTGGTCATTCCACACTTGTGCACTGGGTGTCCTAGGTCAAGAACATGATGGGGCAAGGTCAAGGCTGGCTCTTGGAGGCAAGGGGAGGGCAGGGGTAAGTCAAGTGGGGCAAGGCATGGGCTGCCCATAACTTTCCACATCACCCTCTTCTCTCTCTTATTTCCTTTGTGCACAAGGCTTCTCAAAGGCTACTAAAGCATCCTGGCTCGAGTCTATTAGTTGGTCAACAAGTTAGATCAGGCTACACTTCAAGAATTGCAAAGAAATATCAAGAAATCATTTGTGCAAAAGTGTATCTCTTACTGTTCACTGAAAATTCACAAAATTCAGTTTTAGGACTTAGAAATTTTCTAAGTGTTGGAAACAGATGAAAGTTCAAAAAGTTGAGTTTGTTTTCAAGGTTCAGATGCTTTCCAAAATTTGATTTCAAAGTATGGACTTGTTAACCATGTTATATAATTTCAGAAACACCTTTTGAAAACAATTTTGAAATAGTTTAAGTCCATGAAAACAATGTGGAAAAAGGTATACTTTCTGTTTTTATCAGTTTTTTCAAAAATGCCTTTTTCTGCCTTAATTTTATACCACAAAAACAACAAGCAAAAGATTGTTTTTATTTCTCCAAAAATTAAAAGTAAGCTTATGGGTTTGTAGTACATATATCAAGGATTAATTAAAAGTCAAGAAAACATAAAATAACATTTTATAGCCTAGTGAAAACAAGAGTACAAAACAGGTACTTGGCTTTATTTTCAGGAAATATTTTCCATAGAAATCGTAAAAGAAAACTTTCATAAATCATTTTGAAAACTTGTTTTCTTGGATCCAACAAAGTTAAAAGTTTGCTTTAAGATGCAAACAAGAATGATCCAAGTCTTGGAATAAACATCCAATCAAGTAATAATAGGAAAACATCAGGGAAAAGTATCAGGAAAACTAATAGGAATGTTTTTCAGAAACATTTGGTATTGGTTTTATAAAGAAACAAACCTTGTGTTACAAATATGATTAAGATCATAAAGACATGTTAGTTCAAACAATCATGTTGTAAAAAAAATTGTTGGCCCTAATTTTTGTCTTCTTAAGCACAATACAAGAATCCAAAAACTGGGGTGTGACAGACCTTCCCCCCTTAAAAGAATCTCGTCCCGAGATTCGCAGCCAAGCGAAAAGAGGGTATGGTCAAAACAATGTTAGATGATTTGTTTACAAAACATGTGTGAGTGATTGGTAACATTATTTACAGGGGCTTCCCCCCTTTTATTAAACTTACCAAAAATTCATCGGCAATTTAGCTTTATTTTCAAAGGTCTGGGTGCCATAAACTAAACCTCGAACTTATTGTTCCTCAAAACCACGATATCAAACTAGGGTTTATCCTTCAGACAATTACCTATTTGTTCCCAATCTCAACGGTCAATTAAATGGGTATCCACCAACACTTATTTAGTATGAGATTTTCCATTGCTCATCTCCAAAATCCAGGAAAATCCACTATCTTCCTCTTAACCTAATATAATCAAATCTCAAATCATTTGTCTCCCTCAAAGGTATTTCATCAAGATCATAATGCTAAGGCTAAACCATCAAATTCAACAAGCATATACCAACTCTGTGTACCACTTCTATAAGTCCGTTCAAATTCTCCAAGCGCATATCTCATGATCAATACTAAATCATTTTCCCCAAACAATCTCGATTGAGCGTGACAAGCTCCGAGAATAAACCATCAGGAATAATCATCTACTAAATCCAAGTCATATTGATTTTTCTTAAAATCCAAAATCATCCTTTAATATCCACCAATATCAAAAATCCAATATTTCTCCAATACATCTATAATCAAATCGAATAACTATCTCAATCCAACATAATCCTTTTATTACCATCAATCCTTCTTCTAAGCTCCAGGATAAGAATCACCTATGTAAACCATGATCATCATCATACTAATATCCCAAATTCTCTCACATGCTACTTCTAATCAATCCAATCTCCTTATATGTCAAGCACTTCCTAAAATCCAATAATTTCCACCAACCTTTCTAAACCTTAATCATACCTTCGAGGCTACAAATTTTAGTTACTGATAACTTCTAAATCTTTGGGGTCCACAACTGGTTATCCCCGGATATGATATCATAATCCAACTCAACTAAAATCATGTGATCCTCAATATTTCACTCCTAAGCTAAACCTCAATGATTTCCTACCATTTGGTTCCCGAAAATCTTGTTCCTCCAAAACATATATATGAGAGGTCTTGTTGCCTAGTAGCAACCATAGTTTATCCATCAATATTTTTTTTCCAACCTTTCACTTTCTTCAAAACAGCTATAGAATCATCCTAGGGAACCTTTCTCTTTGGTTTAGGAAAAATTGGTTATAAGTTTTGAAACAAGTGGTACCAACTCTGCAACGTATCAACTCTGTACGTTACTCTGTAAGGTATTAGGCTTAAATTAGATGAGGTTATATCACCAACTCTGTAAGGTATCAACCTAGAATTTTATGAGGCTAGGTTACCAACTCTGTAAGGTGTTATTCTAAAATTAGATGAGATTTTGTTGGTATAGTTAATTATTTAAGATATTACTAGCAGAATACCCGTGCGTTGCTACGGACTACAATATATTTTAAAATGATGTACTATTTTCATTAAACTGATGTTGAAGTGTGAAGATCATCCGCCGCATGTATTTGCTCGTACCAAACTTCCATATGACCATGTATATCAATTTGTTATTCAATTTGTACTGATATAAGCTAACCCAATCTCCAAAACCAATTATTGGAGAGAATTTCTTCATGGAACAGTAAACCTGACAATCTATGTGCTTTGGTATGAAGTACATCATGTGTTTCAATTGTGTTGAAGAGGTTGTTTGTTCTTGACGACAAAGGACATTATCCTGCAACCCGAGAACAATCAGACGTTTGGAGCAAAGATCATCAACAAAAGTTCAAGTCAAAAGCAACATGTATTGAATGACAAGTCAACTGTACTATATGGAGAACACTTTATACGAATTTAAAGTGACCAACTAATATTCAGATCGGAGGAGCTCTGAAGTTCTAGAGAGTTTAGACGAGTATTTTTGTATGTAATAACTATATCATACAGAACGTATGTGTCTGTCATAGTTCTGAACCAATACTTGTTCCTATCATAGTTCTGAACTGCAGTGCTAATCCTATTGTGAAGAAATTTGTGTCTAACAGTTTTGATTCCAAACCTATTCATGTCACAGTTTCTGAGCTGTAACGGTAATCCTACTGTATGATCAATAAGCTAATCAATAACAGATGCATCATTATTCATCCTATGGATCATCTACGGATCATCATACTATTAGTGCATCATAGACAATTAGATATGATCCTGGTTTGTCTTACTCCTAGTGTGTGCATGACCCTGCAGTGCCTCAGAATGCTCCAGAAGGAATGGGCTGGACTATGCGCACCCTGACACGATGGGCGACATGTCTGAGAGGCAATTCTTTGTCAGTCTCTAGCTTCAGTGTGGTCTGTCCCAGGAAACCTTCGTTGTCTTCAAGTTGTGGCGTACCCAAGCTTGGGAGGCCCACGCCGGCTTAGGAAGCTCCCTCCATCCTCTATCTGCGGCTTGCTCTGGCTTGAGTCAAACTGCAACGTGCTCTGGCTCAAGTGTTCCTCTCCCTCCATCAGCTTGCGGTCATTGTACCTCATGTCCAGATTGGCAAGATTTTGTTAATGTTTAAGGCTTATTGTCAGAAAATATAGATTGTGTGGCAACATAATTAGTCAAATGAAAAAATACTGAAAGAGCTAAACTAATCCAGTTTGTACTTAAACGAGTATACAATTGTTCTATCAAGATTTAGTGTACCATTGCTCCTATGTTATAATTTCACATTAATAAAATGCGAACATAAACGGCTACCTTTGATCATTTTTCAGGCTTCTTGTCAGAAAAGGGAAATTGTATTCCGATAACAATAATCGAACCAAAGGCTACTGAAGAATTCTTAAGCAGAGATGGTTTGATAAAACAGAAAGACACCAAGTTAAACCATTTTTCCATCTAGATTCAGCAAAGCACTGTTATGATCTTGAACTTTTCACCATGTTAAACTAACCAAACTTAAGCAGCTGGTGCACATGCATTTGCAGATTAAAAATCCAATTTCCTTACTGAAGTTACATCACCGATGAGCCTATAAGAATAGATATGAGCAACAAATAAACCAACACTGGATATACATTACAAGTAAAAATACCATCTCATGAATGTGAACCTATAATGCGCGAGCTTGTACCACAAATCAATTGAGCTAAAGTAGAACTTCTCTAAACATGTTGAATTCAGAGTGCAATGCTGGCATACACTGATCTTGACAGCATGCACTTCAATCCAAGTTTCAATTGATGCGGCGAAGGGATCTGGATGGGTGATTGATCCAAGTGACGAAATTTTCTATCGGACTATATTGTGCACTGAAAAATCATCAAATTTCTTTGAAAATAATCGTTCACAACGACACGGCCCAAGCGTCCTTATTTAGGCAGTAATCTCCATTTTTGTTTCTCTGAACTGATGGTAGATAAAAGCAACCAGTTCTCACTCCATTTTATTTAGGCAGAGATAGTATGGTTCATAGCCATTGCATCGACCAAACAACCTTATTTATGTGGAGCAGCAACATCGCAGTTGGGAGGAGCCACGCATCACCAGGCCTGTCGACAAACTCGAAGATGGTTTGGGGCAGAACGGGCTAGCAAGGTAAAGATTGGGGAGTAGCTCGCCGGCGAAGAAAGGTTCATGGGTGGCGCACCAAGCAGGGATGGCCGGATGGGGTGTGCCAGTGAGCGGAGCCACCGAGGCCTAAGGGATAGCCTAAATCTTGAAATGTGGACTGAGAGAAACCAGAAAATAATGACTTGTATCTGGAGATGAAATACATCATAAGTAGCCACAGGTTGTAGTCCAAGACTTTAATTAGCCTATATTTCTATAAACTTGGTTCCAGCAGAAAAATATCATTGGCGTAGGAGTAATACAAGACTGTAATGTACGTGTGAACAAAATGTACAGAAAATGAACTGTGGAGATATAATTTAAGCCAAGCATCAGTGTTGTTAGTAAGTAATGTTCCCAGATAGGATAATGAGCCTTCATATCGAGAACCAGCACAAGAATTGGCGGTTACTGCTGTTCTGATAGAGAGAAAATAACATAAACCACCACACGTGGAATTTCTTACCTGAATAATTTCTTAGAAGCTGCATACCTATTGACCTTCTTCAAAGGCAGCCCACGCCATGCTTCTGCAATGGAGTGCCATTCAACGAAGGAATTCCCAATCAGTTGAGTGGCACATCCTCACATTGCTCTTGCAGTTGCCGGAGAGAAAAACAAGAGTGGGAAGGATGGGGACGGAGGGGGAGGGGACGCCAGGATCAGGACGGTTATCACCTTGAGGAGGTGGGCGAGGCAACGGGCCAGGGAGATGAGCCACCAGAATAGGGTGGCCACGCGCGGTATCCGGCGACAGACAACAGCCTAGTGCCGCCCTGTACGAGCGCGACCCCTGGCCCATGGCTGCCGGCCGCAAAAAATGGGGCTCGACCAGCCGCAGATCCGGCGTGGCCTGGACGGAAGGAGGACGCTGCGCACAATAGCGTCAGATCCGACAAGTCCCTCTCCACCGGTGCTGCTCGCTAGCCTCGTCTTAAGGTGCCATCTTGCTAGGGGACAGTCGCCGCCAAGATCGTGAGAGACAAAGGACCGAGAAGGAGAGGTCGCGTCGGGTGGATAAGAAACTTGTGAGGGGCTAAAATGCAAATATTACATATATGTTTGAGCTTAGCTGTTGGATTGCGGGTTGATTCTTCCAATCCACAGGGACTAAAGTAAAAAACGTACGGCGACATACGCACGTTTACTAAACGGCGGGTAATTTGTGTCTAATTATAGGGGCAGTTTCAATGACCTACCAAACCAAACCAAGAAAGACTTAACGCTTTTATTATTACTCGCAAACGTGCCCGTGCGTTGCTACGGGAGAGAACAATCTACATTACGAAAGCTCACAAAGTAAGTTATTGTCGGTATAGCTGCATCGTGTTGCAATATCTTAGTTAATCAATTAATTAATCTCAATAGTTACCCGCAAAAAAATTAATCGTAATAGTCGATAGGAACAACATTAGTAGCACAAGGGCCTATCTCAAAGGTGCACTCGTTGAGAAATTCTCCATAGTTAATAATTAGATCACCCATGCTAGAATTATCTGCTCAAATACCTCATCACTAACGGTGAGCAAAAAAAAAAAAATTCTTTTACTTGTCATTTAAAATTCTCTATATATGTGAAATTTATGGTCCAACATAATCATAATATGTTCAGTAGAAATTATAGGTACAGACCTCAGACAAACATGCTGCTGGGCTTCAGACATAAGTTTCATTAGGACCTTTGGCGGCAATCTCAACACGAGTTGTCAAAGGATGATAATAGATTGTCTCAAAGATCTCCTTTTTCAACTCCTGGGCTGAGCAACAATTCAATAATAATACATACGAGGCAAGTGCAAAATTAAATAGGCTACCTTTTGTTAGCTTCGGATATACCTCTGACTCGAATGTCATGCCACATTCAGACTGATGGGACAGAACCATACATTGTAAAGATGAGATCCACTGCCACCCACGAGCTTAGCTGAATGTGACACGCATATGGTGACATGTTTATACACCCAAGTTACTGGATTACACAAACTGATCCATTCAGTTGTCATTCACACATACGTTTTCAATGGAACTTTTGAACTCGATTATCTCCTCACACAATTTGTGCCAAGATACTGCAAATTTCTTTTCCTGTTGCAAGAGTCATGCACAACATTGCGTATTTGTAAAGGCAGGTCAATGTATCTTTCGGTAAGAGAAGGCATGAGTTAATATACTGCAAAAGTAATAGCGAACCGGTCTCCTTAGTACAGATCATATTTTCATCTTCCAGCAGTCAGCCAGACCTGGAGCTTCGCTGGGACAAAATAAAGACCAATTCTCGTTACAAATTGCACTCTTTCCATGAATAAATCGGGAGAGCACAGAAACCTCATGTCAATGGCACATAACGAGAACTAAAATGGGATGGTATGAATGCGGACGGAGCTGCTCGTTTGGATGTCGGGATTTTGGAAACTCCAATAGCACCATGACATGCATGACGAGGCTAATGGGCGGCGGGGAGTCCTCCAGTGCGAGGCGCGCACACCAGCGCTTGAGGTTGACCTAGGCAGAGAGGCACATGGGATGATTAAGGCAGAAGGGGGTCTAGGCTTGGACGACCACCTTAATACATCGCGCCCGGCCTAGAAATTCAGGGACTCCGGGACGGAGCTATCTCCTGCATGCGCGCATAGTTTGTCCAGAGCCAGGGAGCGGAACTGATCCTTTCCTCTTCTCTCTTATTCTGCGGTCGCTCCTACGCTCCAAATACCTTAGGAAAAATTAGTATGCACATCGCCTCTATGTTCGCTTGCCCGATAGTTTTGCTCACATGTGGAAGATATCGAGCCTCAACAGCGTTCACCGAGCCAGCTATAACATCCGTGACTCGTTTTCCCGGCGAGTACACTGCCGCTTGTCGTTGAGCTCATATCTGCCGTGCCGGTCTCTACATCCACGCGCTGCTCCGCCGGCGAAGGTCGGGCCACCCTTTGAGTTTCTCTCTGCGCCCAGCCTGCTTGTAGCACCCCAAGGTCCTCCCTCCGTCGAGCCGTGCCGCGAGCATGTCGTTTCGTCCTCTTGCGTGTCCATGGCCAAGACGATCATGTTCGCTTCTATTTTCTAGGGAACGGTGAGTCCAGGCCCGCTCGCGAAATCCGCGACCAGAGGCGTCGACAGCAACCGTTGCCCCCGCGGCGACTATGCGCGTTGCACGGAATCCATTCGCCTGCTTCGTCAGTTGCCTGTTTGTTTCCGTGCTGTCGAAGGCGTGTATTTACGGGACGGCTGTGTAGTTTGCTTTCACCTAGAATTAAGAGTCCCGATCGAGGACAGACAAAGGAGAGTCCTGATCCTAGGCAGGTTTTTGAAGCTATTGGGAAACCGATTTTTTTAGCGACCAGGTTAATGATGGGAAACCCGGGTGGATAAGGAGTACCTATTTAGCGATGTACAAATCGGACCGAGCAGGCGTAGGCAGAAACCAAACGTTTTTTCACTTACCGGTGGCAGGGTGGATAATATATGTCTAACTTTAGGGGCAATTTCAATGACCTATCAGACCAAACCAAACCAAGGAAGTCTTAACGCTTTTATTATTAGGTATAGATAGATATAGGTATAGATATCTAGTCCGACGTGACACTTCTAGTGTTCCATTTACGTCGGATTTTTCAGGGTACGACGACAAACAAACTAGGGGGTTCACAGGTTTGGTTCGAAAACGTACCATTGGCTATGACATGAGTCGCAGAGGTTTCTGCAACATCATCTTGGTCTCGAGGTCCACTCGTCAAGCTCTTGTGTTTCTTCTGGGATGGACCTTGGTTTTCTTGGGGTTCCTCGGGATGGGATAGAACACGGTTCTTCTTGGGACATTCGCGAGCAAAGTGTCCTTCCTGTCCACAGGTAAAGCAACCCGTGGTTCTAGACTTGACCTTCACACGCCTCCTTGAAGATTGTGGCATCGCAGGCAAAGCACTGTGAGTCACCCATGAACTAGTTTCTCCTGGCGTCACTATCTTCCTTTTGCGGCTCTCTCCAGCAAGCAGTTGCTGGTATCCTCTCATAAGGATTGCAGTATTCTTAGCATTGGTGATGACAAGCTGAGTCAACTGTTCCAGGGAAGCATGGGTGGCTATGTGTTCAGCACGAGCGGCTTCACTTTCTTCCCTCAACAGAGCAAACAGTTGAGCAACTGTCGGCTCCGGTGGTGGAGGTAGATTGCTGGCCACGCTGAAGACAAGGAACGGTATAAGATGAGAGAAACTAAAAGTGGTTTTTGTTTTGAACACTTAGCAAGACATACCGGATCATAACGAAGATGAGAACGGTAGGTAACACAACAACAAGCAAGCATCGAAGAAACAATCGCCAACTCAAACCAAGATCAACATACGCATGAAACCGAGTCTTAACGAGCATAACTTAACTTAAGGGTTCACATGGCTAAAGCATAAGGATTACAACACAACTAGCACACTCAAAGTTCTAACAGAGTTCTCACAGCATAAACACAAACACGCGTTGGGGTGGAAATAACACAACTCCTAACATCTTGTGGCAATCCTAAATGCTCGAGGAAGCGCGTAGCTGTTCCTCCAACTCTTCAACTCTCGTCTTGCTGGCTGCAAGCTGAAGCTGAAGGTTTCTCACTCGGGTGCGGTTCAGGGAGTCAGTGTACTTCATGGTCTTCTTCAGTACCTTGAGACGACGTTCGGTAGCAGAAGATGCGCCTAGACTGGCTTCTAGCTGGTCTATCTCTCTACCTCGGAGGTCATAATCTGCTCTAACTTTATCAAGGGAGAGCTGGGTGTGGTACAGCTGTCCCTCCAAGTGCTGGAAATGATGAGCAAACACAAAGTCTTCGGTGACATCTATGGGCTTGTCAAGTGATCTCTGGGGTCGACGGTGCTAGCAAAGGAGCACGACTGGTACAGACCACCAACCAGGACAACTCTCGTCCATCATGGTGAATCTGGGCTCCTTTCAACTCAGGTGTGGGACGACCGATAAGACGAGTCATCTTGATCAAATCCTCCTCAAAGCGGCGGTAGCAGGGTGCATGCGATCCCAGCCGGAAGGACTCGGTGAAGACAACTGCCATCTAAACAAGATTTTAAAGTAGATTAAGTTAGGTAACAGTGTGCAAAATTTTAAGATGTTCCTTTTTAACTTTAGTGTAAATAGAGTTTTTGAAACATAGAGGGGATGGAGTATAGAGTTCTTTTTGGAAAATAGTCATCTTAGTGACCTGGTTTCATTAACTTTTATTATCAGAGTACTAGCTAACGTCCATGCTAACTAAGGTCTCCTAGGGTCAGGATAGCTCTGATACCAACTCTGTAAGGTCCGCCCCAGAACCACTGTTCAAGGACACCTTCGATATGCATACATTCGCGATCCCAGATCACACCAGTCGTGAACAACATATCAAGTTGGTACACAGATACAATATCCATTACACGGTTGCATAAACACTTACAAGGGACATGGTCACATGACCAAGTCTAACACAACTGTCGCGCAGGGCAAACACACAACACACACAGCGGAAGACTAACACACACAAACGTAGCAGAGCCCAAGTCACGCCTTAACCTGCAGGCTGCTGACCGGGAGATGATCCTAGTTCGCAAAGCCATCAGCTCCGTACTCCTCCTCGTTGATCTCCTTCTGAGACTCCTTCTCAATATCTAGCAAGTTGATACCAGGGACGAAACCAATATGAGTACATTTGAATGTACTCAGCAAGACATCCATCATGTAACTTACCAAATGCAGGTATGCTTATATGGTGTAATAGGTAGGCTATAAATAAGGTTCACTGTCAATGATATATGAAAGACTGTATCTTCGTTGAAGAAGATACTTCAAAAGAAAATAATATGGTTTTCTTTCTCTTGTAGATATCACATGTACAAGAGGTTTTGTAAAACTTTGTTAAAAGAAAGTTTTCTCTTTGCAAAACTTCTTGGAATCTACTTCAAGATTTTTGCTTAGAGAAGAAAGATTTTCTTTGTAAATTTTTTTGTAAAACAACTTCTGGCTTTTCATCATCGGTACCTCCATGGTACGAGATTTCCTCCTTTCGACACTTCACAAGTCCAACTCCCTTTTGAAAACATTGACACAATGCTAGCTACATGGCCATTCAACTCTCCATATCCGAGGACACGGCTACTTCGAAATAGTTGTCCTCTGCAGAGGTGTACACATCCACCAGATCCAGTACACCTGCCGTGAACAACCACAGACCGTAACAACAGTATGTAAACATCAGATAACTGATCCTAAACATCCACTATGTTCAAGCTAGAATATGCCTATCTCTTCAATTAGGTTTGTTCTCCCCGGCACCATGTCACACATCGCCATGACAGGAGACCCAACTGTCGCATCCGGAGGGTAACTTAATCCCACACTTTATATGTCTCAACATTGGGGGTTTTGACAACATTCGGTTCGAGGGTACGACGTCCCTTATAGCAATTGAGATAGAACACACACTAACAAGAACAAACTTCCAGTTAGGCCCCGTGCCCATGTTGGGGTAAAGTGGCAGTACGGTAATGGTTGTCCGGCGAAGACTAGGTTATGTGTCATTTTTTAAAAACACCATTTTCGCAAAAATGACCACTTCCACATTCCTCCGGTGAATAAGGCTCAGCCTTTTCTCCGGGTTTTTTCCATAAAGCCTTTGTTTTGTAAAAACATAATTTTAGGGTGTCCACTTAGGGACTAATATATTTGATGGTAATAAATACCATATGGTGGCTATGGGCTTGGTAACTCCAAGTATCAACTAATGGCATAGTAATAGTATATATATATATAATAGTAATAGTATTCACTCAAAAATAGTTTTTGGAAATCAAAGTTTTGTAGAACTTTTCAGAAGTAAAAACATGCATGATAGATAATGATAAGTGTAGTATCTGCAAGCATCAGGATGGCTTGCCTCAAAGTTCTTAATGTCCCTGGCCTTGAAGCAACTTTAACTTGACGCACAGCTCCACAACTGCCTCTTCTTCTTCTACGTTTTCTAGCATCGTAAAAGAATAAAAGACACACACTCAGGTCTAAAGGGCAAACATCTAAACTCAACAACACATACAGCAAGCAAACGTATACTCGCGCAATCCCTCTAATGTTATCGCGAAAACTGCCTCGCATAACTCTCACGGTCCAAAACAATCGTCAAACAAGCATATGGTTGAGAACCATATCCCACATCTTACATACCATATGTGGAGTGTGTGTACCACTCTAAAAATAAGATATCTAAGAAGATAAAAATATAGCTTGTGGGTGCAAAAGGATTAGGTTACTAAGGTAAAAACAAACAAACAGAACAATACCCATGGAAGTGAGTAGTAGCAACACACAAGCAATTGTCACCTAATATGTTCATGATTTAAGTTGGATGTTCAGTTCACAAGATACTCTTAAGAACAACAACAACACTAGCACAACAAATAACACAAGCATAACACTCAGGCTAAGGTAAACACTCAGGCAATTTCCAAACAGCAGGTAAACACACCACAGATGAATAGACTATTTATTTACTACATTAATGTTCACTTGAAGTTATGGAATCCATCAATCATGAAAATTTACCAAACAACCAGTAGCTAAAAACCAATGAATCAAGTCATAAAAATAATCCAAAACACAATCATCACTCCAGAGAATACTCCTATCAAATAAGCATAAAAACAGGACTGCATTTAGCATACTAGTATGGGAATTCCTACACAAGCATGCTATAAGAAAAAATTATATTCTAGAACCATAGCACATGCAACTAAAGAGTTCATAGCATCATAACAGAAGTAATAACTTCCTAAATATGCTATAACAAACTCATACACTCATAAAATAAAAGATGGCAACACTAGAGCAAACCACAATTTCTAATGGTGACACTAGTTCAACACTATAGAAGCAACAAATGCTACTAGGATGCTTAAATCTAAGCAAGCAAGTCATGAACATAAATGTACCTAATAACAGTACACAAATCTTACATATGCTAGTAAGCACAAACATCCAATTAATTCTATGAAACAACCATTAAGCATGCATAAACCTATTCTAGCAATTTCTGTGTTTCCTAATTAATTACTAGCAAGCAAGGTATAACCTACACAACCAGTAGCTATGCAATCAATGAAAATTTATCTAAACCTTTTCAAAAATCCAAACACTCAATTTAAAATTATTTACAAACAATTTATCAATCACAAGGAATTTATTTTATTTGCAAACAATTTAATTTAGCACTCAATAGTGAAACATTTCTTACATGATACCCCTAAGGGATATTATGCTAACAAACGAATCACACCTACACATACTAGTATTCACGTAGAAGAAATAAACCTTTCACTTGTATAAGTGAAAACAAACAATCTATTTTCCCATGGTGGAAAATAACCATCAATCATATAATTAAAACATATTATTTTCACACATGTGTATGGTTGTTGATTTTCATCCTCAACCAAGATGCAATGGAAACAGTGGGTTATGGGCCCACTAATACCAAGGCAAAAGAGGTAATAAGCCTCTGGTTACTCATGACACAAAGTAGTATACAAGATAAATAACACAAGGCTATTGATTCTAGTGAAACAATACTAGTGCAAACTAAATAACAAGACTTGCACAAGCTTTGCTATAAAGTGACATGCAAGCTAACATAGGTAATAACTTTAAAATAACAGTATGAAAATTGTACTGGATCCATTTCTATCATAGCATAAACTTAATCAATCAAGCACACAAAGATCCAGCTCACACAAAAATTCGAAAGAATAAAACTAGAAAACAACCAAGGCTAGTTCCATTTTTATTTGGGTTTCCAATCATGCCCACACTTCCTAAGGTAGATGTACTGCAAGAAAAACCACTTAATAACAATTCCTAACAACTCTATACAAGCTAGGAAGCAACATAGAATCAAACACAAATTTTATTCCCACAAAAACACACAAAGAAAACAAAACAGAAAAGCTGTTGTTTCTAGATCTGTCCACCAAAAATAATCTAGAGCGCCAAAAATTAATATAAGATAGGGTTAGATAGATCTAGTCAATATCAAACTCATCCAATTGGATTTTCTTCAAAAATCATCTTTGAACTCATTCTAAAAATCATAGAAGAGTCTACTGGTCTTTTATTAAAATGGACGCAATTTCCATTTGGTAGCTCACCTTGATGTGAGGCCAAGTGCTATGGATAGATATTTTCAATAGCTATCCAGAACAATTTTGTTTGTCCATATTGGTTATGTATTTTAAAAGTTATGGTCCAAACATTCTCACAGACACTCTCTGCCAAAACAGTTCTTGTGTACAAAAGAACAGTCCAAACTTGGTTCTGCAAATTTTATGTGGTTAAGAACTCACAAGGTTAGGTCCATGATTTTTAGCAGATTTTATTTTGCAAGTTTTATATTTTTCCAACGTCCAAAGTAAATGTACAAGTTTCTGTTATAAACTCAAATGAATAAATAGCAGGGCAGAGCGGGCTGGTTCACTGCGGCGCAGCCCAGCTAGGTGCACCGCATGTCCCAACTTGGCCAGGCCAGCGCGCGCGGCACGGGAAACATTTCGCGTTTAAACGCGGCCGTGGATCTAAGATCCAACGGCACATGATCATCTTCCTCACCGCGACTCTCCTCTCTCTCTCTCTCCCGCGTACGGCCGGCGGCGAAAATGCTCGGGAGGCTCACCTAGGGCTCGGGGATGGGTGGTGCGGGCTCATTGAGGCTCCTGGAGGTCGAGGGCGTCGAGGGGCGGGGTCGAGGGCGTCGAGGGGCGGGGTCGTGGACGTCGGGCGCGGCTCCTGGCGGAGTCGCTCGGTGTGGTGTCCGCGGCGGTGTGGTGGAAAGCGGCGGCGGTTCTGCAAGCAAAGGACCACGGGAGGGGGTCAGGGATGATCAAGGGAGGGTGGGGACGCGTTCCAGGGCAGAGGGAGGGGAGGAGGAGACTCGGGCAGAGATGTACCACGTCGTGGCCGAGGTGGCACCGGCGGCAGTGCACGGCCTTGTGCACGCTCCAGGGGCTCGGGCAGGGGCAGAACTCGAGCAGGGGAGGTGTGGGAAAGTGTGAGGGAGGGCAGGGCGCAAGGGGAGGGACTTTGGGTAGTTATACCTATGGGGGTGAGGGCAAGGGCAAGATGGGGAGCTCGTGTTGATGCCAATCAATGGCATGAGCTAGCCCTATGTAACACCTGGGGTGTTACCTGTTTGTTTTGCTTGCATTATATGCATCACATTGCATTGCACCATGTTTGCATCACACCTGAAAAATTCAAAACAATTTAAACTTTCACCCCCTGCTCAAAATTTCCAATTTCAAGATTGCAAACCAAACCACTAAATTGTTTTTCAATAATTTGAAAGTGTTCTAATCCACTTGCTTGTTAACAAAAATCTTTCCTTTTATCAAACCTTATTTGGCAATCAACTAACAAATTAGAAATCAAATTAATTCTGAAGTTAATGTTAACATCCCTTTTATGTGCTGTTTTGCAAAATAACCAAATGTATTTATAAACTAAAAATAAAACCCTAAAACCCCAAAATCCTTTTTCCACCTTGTGAAAATAATGCTAACCCTTTTCTTTTATTTTTTTTTCTGCTTTGAAAAACTAACAAAAACAATTCATGAAAGGAAAACCCCCCCCTCCAAATTCTATTTCTTTCTCCCTCTTTTATCTTTTCCAAAATTTGTTCATATTGAAAAACAAACAGCAAAAAAAAGAAGAGCATGGAAAAGGGCAGCCCAATTCTTTTCTCTCTCTCTGGCCCACTCCTTCCTTTCCTTCCACCACAAGCCCATTTCCTTCCAGCCCACCAAGCCATGTCGCTGTACCTCTTCCTCCTGTCACTGTCACCTGTACGAACATCTGACCAGCCATCCGATCAAGCTCTCCCCCCCTGGATGAGCTGCCGTACTAGGCCTCCTCCCCCTATATCTAACCTCCCCTCAGCTGCAACCCTAGGCCCTAACTAACCTCCCTCCTCTCTTCTTCCATCGCCGCCGTCCTCCCACCCTCTGCTTGTCTGTCTCTGAACCTCGCTGTTTTCACTGAACCTGAACCACCCGATCACCTGAACCGCACCGAGACCACCGCAGACCGCCGGTGCCCTGGCCACCTCGAGGAGCCTCCGAGGAGGAAAACGGAACCGCGGCGGTGCGGTGCGCCTCCCCGACCCCTCGCCGCCCGCTGGGAGAGCTCGTGGACGCCGCGCCGTCGCCGGACTTCCGTCCGTTCTGCTGATCGTCGACAGCGAGCAGCAGGTGCGCTCTGCCCCTTTCTCCTGTCCCTCTCGCTCTGTCCGCAACCACGCCAAGCACCGCGCACACGCCACCCACATCCACGCACACACCAACGCACTCGCCAGCACCCGCCCGTAGCGCACACCGGAGAGCCACCGTCGATGCACCGCTGCGTTTCCGTCAGTTTCCGACTGAACCTGTTCGAGTTCAGTTAAAAACTCGCGGACACGACTCAACCTCACCCGACCCCCTATCTGCTAACGAACCGCGAGCCACCGCAGTGGTACTGCGACCGTGCGCGCGAGCAGCGCGTCTCGGGGTCGAATCCCCTTGACCGCGCGGAGGCCAACACTTTTTTGTGAAATTCTTCCACAGCGCTACGGTCCCACCCGTCAGCGACCCCTGTGCCACCTCAGCATCTGCTCAGCGCCACGCTGGCTAGGCCCACGGGCAGAGGCAGTGGCTAGCTACCAGCTGGGTAGAAAAAGGTTTCTGCGAATTCCCTATTTTCCAAAATCACTTTTAAATAACAAATTTGAATATAAACTTCAAAATTCAATATCTTTTGTTTTATAAATCCAATAAATACAAACTTTACATGTATTCTGATCCAAATTTCCTAATCTTTCCAAATATCCAACTTGTGTTCTGTTTTGAACTTTCAAATTACAATTCAAATTCAAATTCAAACCATTCAATTGTATTTTGCTAAAACTCATAAGTAATTCATAATAAGTCCAAATCATGCAAATAAAATATGTTTTCAATACCATTTTAAATAACCTATTCAAATATAATTTTTGTTTTCTGTTTTGAATAATTAAAATTGCTTAAACAATTTGAATCTTGTTTAATTCAATTAAAAAATTGTTTAATATTGTTTAATTCATAATTAAATAATCCAAAGTCCAATTTCAAAATGTGAAACATGTAATCCAACTAAAATTTGATAACCTTTTCAAATATCAACTTTGTTGTTTGTTTTGATCACTTTAACTTGATGAAAACAACAACTACTTGTTTAACACCATTAAGTAACAATAATTTCCAAACTTGATAAATGTTTTCTACACTTGTTAACCATCCTTCCAATTGCATTTAATGTTGTTATCTTCTTGTTCTTCATCATGCATGCATCATTCTAACTCACTTACACATGATGCTTAGTGTTAGAACAATTAATTCAACTATAAGGCATGGGTTTGCCATATGCAATCTTTGCATATGGAATCCATTTAAACTTGTGTATCATATCCACTAGTTTACTTTGGTGCATCTATTAAACATGACATGCATCCATATCTTGATCATGCTGGATCTTTTGCCGTAGTAGTAATTGTTGCATCCGGTGTTTGTTCGAGGTTCATTGCTTCTTCCCGGATAGGACGTTGAGATGATGTGAGCAACGACAAGTTCTGCTACCTTGCGGGATCTCAGGCAAGTATACTCACTTGCATGCCATATGGCTGCCTTTCATCACTTGTTACCGATTCTTTCCGTTGTTTCTTTTCTGCTAGCCTTAGTGGTAGTTGTTTCTGTTACGAACCCATCACATGAATCCCTTAACCTTGATATTGCCTCACCTCCATACCTACAGCCTTTGTTTGTGCCTGTTCTTATCTAGCATGCTTAGGGTTGCTTTTGCTCGAGCCTGTTGTCGGTTACTTCTTTTACTATCGTACTATTATTGTTGTTACCGTACCGGGGGCTCGAATGTTAATCAATCAATCCTGTTAATGCTGCTGTTAATAATAATTTGATGATAAGGCACCGGCAGGAGGCCCTTTGTGGTTTTGAGGCCTGCTAGTGTCGACCCTAATAGGAAAAGGGTCTTGTCTACTGATCCATGATGAGCGCACTAACCGCATGTGGGAAGCGAGTATGGGCGCCCCCCTCAACTGACTCGATTCGCATCTCGTCCAAATCGCCGTACTAGTTCGGGTGTTCCATTTGCTGCATCATATGCAGGTACGAACCCTTGGCGCCAGGGTGGAACTTTCGTAGTCGGCATTTAGGGCGGCGTGGTCTTCCAGTGCTATGAGGGTCCTCCTTTTCTTCGGGGGGCTCGATTAGCCGCGCACGCACAGCACGCGGTGCTTTGGGCTTGATGCGAAGAACAGTTGGTTGTGTAGAGTACCCCGCTTGGTGGAAGTGCATTTCCATCTGGCGGGATATTCTTGCGTGTACGGCCAAATTGGTGCAACCCTGCAGGGATAATCTTCTCGAGAAGCCGTGTTTTCCGCGGTTATGGATTACTTGGTGAAAGTACTGGCTAACAAGTACTCAGGACAACTTAAACATAATAATCAAACATGTTACACCCAATGATTAATAACTTGACTAGTAATAGGTTGATGACACAATAACTTGATTCACCTTTAATACAACGGTGTGAGTTATCCTCGGATTGCTTCTTTGGATAAGGGGCGAGATCCAGGATGGGTTTGTTTGAAGTTATCTTTCAGTTGGTTACTATTCCTCGATCTTATCCCCTATCAGTTAGTTGGAAGTGGTAGTATCTCTCTGTAGTTGGTTAGTGCAGCCTGCTGTCGCTTATTTGCAATAACCCCTTCCTTTCCGTTGATCCTAAAGTATTTGTATCTTGTGATGACTGGCTACGCCGGTAACTTGTGAGTATGGGTTTTATCCCCCTTGCCAGTACTTAACCGTACTGACCCATGAATCTCTTTCGTGGCTGCAAATTCCAAATTGCAGTCAGCAGGTTTGAAGTCTGACGACGTTAGCTTGGGAATCCCTCCGGCTTGGCCTGGGCAGGGATTGGACGCTCTCGGTTATCTTCAGGACTCTTAGTCCAATTTGGATCTTGTCCGTAGCCGGACGTTTGTTTCTTCCGCTGTTATTTGGATCTTTGTAATGTATCAGTTGTAACCCCGGCTCGTTTGAGTCATCTTGTATCTATCTGTTTCTGTTGTAATTGTGGATTATTCGTGAACTATTGTAATGTTATCATAAATGGCAACCTGGAATCGGTTATTATGCGGATTTGGCGGGAATGCTGAATTCTGCATAGTGCCCGATCTCGGGGCGTCACAAATGGTATCAGAGCCTTGGTTCCGATTCCCGAGATTGTTTCGATACGAATGGTTATCGAAGCAACGGGTCCGCAAAGCCTGTAGGATAACCTCGCTAACGGTCGTTGTTTCTAGAGTGTCAAAAACTATTTCTGCTAAACTATTTTGGGAAAAACATCTCAATAGGTTTCTTGTTTTCTCCTTATCCATATTCTATTTCCCCTCCCATCTTATTTGTTTTGGAGTCTACTCTCGTACTCAATCCTTCAAAGTGTTAGGATCCTACGTGGGTGGACGTTCTCTGAGCCCTTAACCTAATAGGTTCGATCATCGGAAGATTCCTGGTGGAAGAACATCGTCGTCACTCCGAGCAAGAATCCCTTGTTAGTGGTGTCGAGAAGTCCCTTGTTAGTGGTGTCGAGGAGATCAACTAGAAGCACGAAGAATCGATAGTCGAACTTCTTTCCCCTCCCGGGTTAGCAGGTGGATTGCGAGGGCGCAATCCCTTGTTAGTGGTGTCGTCTGTAACACCTGGGGTGTTACCTGTTTGTTTTGCTTGCATTATATGCATCACATTGCATTGCACCATGTTTGCATCACACCTGAAAAATTCAAAACAATTTAAACTTTCACCCCCTGCTCAAAATTTCCAATTTCAAGATTGCAAACCAAACCACTAAATTGTTTTTCAATAATTTGAAAGTGTTCTAATCCACTTGCTTGTTAACAAAAATCTTTCCTTTTATCAAACCTTATTTGGCAATCAACTAACAAATTAGAAATCAAATTAATTCTGAAGTTAATGTTAACATCCCTTTTATGTGCTGTTTTGCAAAATAACCAAATGTATTTATAAACTAAAAATAAAACCCTAAAACCCCAAAATCCTTTTTCCACCTTGTGAAAATAATGCTAACCCTTTTCTTTTATTTTTTTCTGCTTTGAAAAACTAACAAAAACAATTCATGAAAGGAAAACCCCCCCCTCCAAATTCTATTTCTTTCTCCCTCTTTTATCTTTTCCAAAATTTGTTCATATTGAAAAACAAACAGCAAAAAAAAGAAGAGCATGGAAAAGGGCAGCCCAATTCTTTTCTCTCTCTCTGGCCCACTCCTTCCTTTCCTTCCACCACAAGCACATTTCCTTCCAGCCCACCAAGCCATGTCGCTGTACCTCTTCCTCCTGTCACTGTCACCTGTACGAACATCTGACCAGCCATCCGATCAAGCTCTCCCCCCCTGGATGAGCTGCCGTACTAGGCCTCCTCCCCCTATATCTAACCTCCCCTCAGCTGCAACCCTAGGCCCTAACTAACCTCCCTCCTCTCTTCTTCCATCGCCGCCGTCCTCCCACCCTCTGCTTGTCTGTCTCTGAACCTCGCTGTTTTCACTGAACCTGAACCACCCGATCACCTGAACCGCACCGAGACCACCGCAGACCGCCGGTGCCCTGGCCACCTCGAGGAGCCTCCGAGGAGGAAAACGGAACCGCGGCGGTGCGGTGCGCCTCCCCGACCCCTCGCCGCCCGCTGGGAGAGCTCGTGGACGCCGCGCCGTCGCCGGACTTCCGTCCGTTCTGCTGATCGTCGACAGCGAGCAGCAGGTGCGCTCTGCCCCTTTCTCCTGTCCCTCTCGCTCTGTCCGCAACCACGCCAAGCACCGCGCACACGCCACCCACATCCACGCACACACCAACGCACTCGCCAGCACCCGCCCGTAGCGCACACCGGAGAGCCACCGTCGATGCACCGCTGCGTTTCCGTCAGTTTCCGACTGAACCTGTTCGAGTTCAGTTAAAAACTCGCGGACACGACTCAACCTCACCCGACCCCCTATCTGCTAACGAACCGCGAGCCACCGCAGTGGTACTGCGACCGTGCGCGCGAGCAGCGCGTCTCGGGGTCGAATCCCCTTGACCGCGCGGAGGCCAACACTTTTTTGTGAAATTCTTCCACAGCGCTACGGTCCCACCCGTCAGCGACCCCTGTGCCACCTCAGCATCTGCTCAGCGCCACGCTGGCTAGGCCCACGGGCAGAGGCAGTGGCTAGCTACCAGCTGGGTAGAAAAAGGTTTCTGCGAATTCCCTATTTTCCAAAATCACTTTTAAATAACAAATTTGAATATAAACTTCAAAATTCAATATCTTTTGTTTTATAAATCCAATAAATACAAACTTTACATGTATTCTGATCCAAATTTCCTAATCTTTCCAAATATCCAACTTGTGTTCTGTTTTGAACTTTCAAATTACAATTCAAATTCAAATTCAAACCATTCAATTGTATTTTGCTAAAACTCATAAGTAATTCATAATAAGTCCAAATCATGCAAATAAAATATGTTTTCAATACCATTTTAAATAACCTATTCAAATATAATTTTTGTTTTCTGTTTTGAATAATTAAAATTGCTTAAACAATTTGAATCTTGTTTAATTCAATTAAAAAATTGTTTAATATTGTTTAATTCATAATTAAATAATCCAAAGTCCAATTTCAAAATGTGAAACATGTAATCCAACTAAAATTTGATAACCTTTTCAAATATCAACTTTGTTGTTTGTTTTGATCACTTTAACTTGATGAAAACAACAACTACTTGTTTAACACCATTAAGTAACAATAATTTCCAAACTTGATAAATGTTTTCTACACTTGTTAACCATCCTTCCAATTGCATTTAATGTTGTTATCTTCTTGTTCTTCATCATGCATGCATCATTCTAACTCACTTACACATGATGCTTAGTGTTAGAACAATTAATTCAACTATAAGGCATGGGTTTGCCATATGCAATCTTTGCATATGGAATCCATTTAAACTTGTGTATCATATCCACTAGTTTACTTTGGTGCATCTATTAAACATGACATGCATCCATATCTTGATCATGCTGGATCTTTTGCCGTAGTAGTAATTGTTGCATCCGGTGTTTGTTCGAGGTTCATTGCTTCTTCCCGGATAGGACGTTGAGATGATGTGAGCAACGACAAGTTCTGCTACCTTGCGGGATCTCAGGCAGGTATACTCACTTGCATGCCATATGGCTGCCTTTCATCACTTGTTACCGATTCTTTCCGTTGTTTCTTTTCTGCTAGCCTTAGTGGTAGTTGTTTCTGTTACGAACCCATCACATGAATCCCTTAACCTTGATATTGCCTCACCTCCATACCTACAGCCTTTGTTTGTGCCTGTTCTTATCTAGCATGCTTAGGGTTGCTTTTGCTCGAGCCTGTTGTCGGTTACTTCTTTTACTATCGTACTATTATTGTTGTTACCGTACCGGGGGCTCGAATGTTAATCAATCAATCCTGTTAATGCTGCTGTTAATAATAATTTGATGATAAGGCACCGGCAGGAGGCCCTTTGTGGTTTTGAGGCCTGCTAGTGTCGACCCTAATAGGAAAAGGGTCTTGTCTACTGATCCATGATGAGCGCACTAACCGCATGTGGGAAGCGAGTATGGGCGCCCCCCTCAACTGACTCGATTCGCATCTCGTCCAAATCGCCGTACTAGTTCGGGTGTTCCATTTGCTGCATCATATGCAGGTACGAACCCTTGGCGCCAGGGTGGAACTTTCGTAGTCGGCATTTAGGGCGGCGTGGTCTTCCAGTGCTATGAGGGTCCTCCTTTTCTTCGGGGGGCTCGATTAGCCGCGCACGCACAGCACGCGGTGCTTTGGGCTTGATGCGAAGAACAGTTGGTTGTGTAGAGTACCCCGCTTGGTGGAAGTGCATTTCCATGTGGCGGGATATTCTTGCGTGTACGGCCAAATTGGTGCAACCCTGCAGGGATAATCTTCTCGAGAAGCCGTGTTTTCCGCGGTTATGGATTACTTGGTGAAAGTACTGGCTAACAAGTACTCAGGACAACTTAAACATAATAATCAAACATGTTACACCCAATGATTAATAACTTGACTAGTAATAGGTTGATGACACAATAACTTGATTCACCTTTAATACAACGGTGTGAGTTATCCTCGGATTGCTTCTTTGGATAAGGGGCGAGATCCAGGATGGGTTTGTTTGAAGTTATCTTTCAGTTGGTTACTATTCCTCGATCTTATCCCCTATCTGTTAGTTGGAAGTGGTAGTATCTCTCTGTAGTTGGTTAGTGCAGCCTGCTGTCGCTTATTTGCAATAACCCCTTCCTTTCCGTTGATCCTAAAGTATTTGTATCTTGTGATGACTGGCTACGCCGGTAACTTGTGAGTATGGGTTTTATCCCCCTTGCCAGTACTTAACCGTACTGACCCACGAATCTCTTTCGTGGCTGCAAATTCCAAATTGCAGTCAGCAGGTTTGAAGTCTGACGACGTTAGCTTGGGAATCCCTCCGGCTTGGCCTGGGCAGGGATTGGACGCTCTCGGTTATCTTCAGGACTCTTAGTCCAATTTGGATCTTGTCCGTAGCCGGACGTTTGTTTCTTCCGCTGTTATTTGGATCTTTGTAATGTATCAGTTGTAACCCCGGCTCGTTTGAGTCATCTTGTATCTATCTGTTTCTGTTGTAATTGTGGATTATTCGTGAACTATTGTAATGTTATCATAAATGGCAACCTGGAATCGGTTATTATGCGGATTTGGCGGGAATGCTGAATTCTGCATAGTGCCCGATCTCGGGGCGTCACACCCTAGGGTTTTTGGTCATTCCACACTTGTGCACTGGGTGTCCTAGGTCAAGACCACGATGGGGCAAGGTTAATGCTGGCTCTTGGAGGCAAGGGGAGGGCAGGGGTAAGTCAAGTGGGGAAAGGTATGGGCTGCCCATAACTTTCCACATCACCCTCTTCTCTCTCTTATTTCCTTCATGCACAAGGCTTCTAGAAGGCTACTAAAGCATCCTGGCTCGAGTCTATTAGTTGGTCAACAAGTTAGATCAGGCTACACTTCAAGAATTGCAAAGAAACATCAAGAAATCATTTGTCCAAAAGTGTATCTCTTACTGTTCACTGAAAATTCAGTTTTAGGACTTTGAAATTTTTTAAGTGTTGGAAACAGATGAAAGTACAAAAGGTTGAGTTTGTTTTAAAGGTTCAGATGCTTTCCAAAATTTGTTTTCAAAGTATGGACTTGTTAACCATGTTATATACTTTCAGAAACACCTTTTGAAAACAATTTTGAAATAGTTTAAGTCCATGAAAACAATGTGGAAAAAGGTATACTTTCTGTTTTTATCTGTTTTTTCAAAAATGCCTTTTTGTGCCTTAATTTTATACCACAAAAACAACAAGCAAAAGATAGTTTTTATTTCTCCAAAAATAAAAGTAAGCTTATGGGTTTGTAGTACATATATCAAGGATTAATTAAAAGTCAAGAAAACATAAAATAACATTTTATAGCCTAGTGAAAACAAGAGTAGAAAACAAGTACTTGGCTTTATTTCCAGGAAATGTTTTCCATAGAAATCTTAAAAGAAAACTTTCATAAATCATTTTGAAAACTTGTTTTCTTGGATCAAACAAAGTTAAAAGTTTGTTTTAAGATGCAAAAAAGAATGATCCAAGTCTTGGAATAAAAATCCAATCAAGTAATAATAGGAAAACATCAGGGAAAAATATCAGGAAAACTAATAAGAATGTTTTTCAGAAACATTTGGTATTGGTTTTATAAAGAAACAAACCTTGTTTTACAAATATGATTAATATCATAAACACATGTTAGTTCAAACAATCATGTTGTAAAAAAATTGTTGGCCCTAATTTTTGTCTTCTTAAGCACAGTACAAGAATCCAAAAACTGGGGTGTGCACATCTTCACTTGGACATTATCTCCAAATGGGTAGCAAGCTTCAAGCATATGATATCATCGAGATGCTCCTCTTGAACTTGCACTGCAGAACCTTGATGATGATCATCACTTGACGTCATCCACCATGGTCTATATGAAATATTCCTTTTGATGCATGCCCATGGAAATATACCTAAACCCACATAGATATACCATACACACATATCATGTGTTAGTTCACAAAGCTACATATACAATTACTTACCATACCATGAGGTCACTTGATCCCACTAGCTACATCTTCTAACTTTGAGTGTTGATCAACTATTAGTACTTTGTGTTGATCAACCTTGTATCTTTTATTCTCTCTTTAGAATGGTGATGTCTTGAAGGTATACATGAATACACATGCCATTGTATTCTTCAATACATGCTTGCAATATTCTCAACTCTCTCATGACCAATCTTTGGATATTCACATGAATAACACCTTGTCATTGATACGTTGCAAACGTATCTATAATTTTTGATTCTCCATGCTTGTTTTCTATCCAATACCTTTATGTTTTCCACATGTTTTCCTTCGTTTTTTGGATGATTTCATACACTAACCTATTAACGAGATGCCCCAGGCCAGTTGCTGTTTTCTGCTATTTTTCTATTTCAGAAAAGTTCTTAAAGAAATATTCTCGGAAATGGCTGAAAATCCATGGAGATCGTTTTTACCCGGAACAAAGACAGAGTCCAAAGAAGAGGCGTAGGAGAGAAAGGTGTCCCCTAGGGGGTGCCAGGCGTGGCCCCACCCAAGGCCGTGCCTGGTGGGCCCCTGGGTGCCCTGGACACCGCCTCTCGTCACCTCTTTTCCTATAAGATGCCCTCAACCCTTATTTTATCGGGGACGGAGTTATTTTCCATGAAACATATAGAGAGGCGCCGTCACCTTGAAAGTCCAATCTTGGGCTTCTACATCCCTGTTTTGCCACCCAGCCGGAGGGGGGGTCATCACCGGAGGCCTCTTCATCGCCATGATTGCCTCCACGATGGTGTGTGAGTAGTTCATCTTAGGACTACGAGTCCATAGCAGTAGCTAGGTTGTAGTTCTATGTGTTATGCCTCCATGTTTAGACTCTCGTGATCTTCCTCACATGATCGAGACCACCGTTATGTAATTGTGCATTTTGTGTTTGCTGGATGAACCATGAGATTATGATTATTTTGTTCATGTCAATCTGAGATGCTTCACTTATATTTGTAGAGAGTTTTAATGTTGTCTTGCAATGCTCTTCGGTGTTTATAATTACCTAGGCCACGTAGTTGTCTTCACCTCCAAGAGAGGGTTTATATGCTAGATAATTGGTTCATGCCTCCCTTACATCTGTTATCGAGTGACAGAAACATGACAAGTGGGGGATGTGTTTTTGCCACTAGGGAGAAAACAGCGGTGCTCTTGTCTACATACGAGAACCATGGCTTACATTACATACTTTACTTAATGCAATTCTCTATTGCACACAAAGCAATCACTTCGTTGCTGCAACTTAATCCCAGATATATTTTTTGGATAGCTTTCTTAAGGTGGACTTTTAGATATGGAGGCATGCTGGACAACGGTCCATATTCCTTGACGTAATGCCTACGATGTTAGAACCCATGAACTATATCTCGTCATAATAATATTGTTATACGTTCATGATTTTTCAATTTCCAAGTTGTAATTTGTTCACCCGACACATTTGTTTTCTTTGGAGAGACACCACTAGTGAAACTATGGCCCCCGGTCCTATTTTACTCATTACTGCATCCTTCTTTCAAGCATTTTCATCATTTTTTCCTTGTTGTATTGTTTGTACCTTTATTACTTTTCATTACTCTATACGTTTAATTCTCAAGTTTTCAGCAAGACGAGAAGACTGACAACCTTCTCGGAAAGTTGGGGACAAGAGAGAGTTTGTGTGTTGTGTGCAGATTCCATGCTTGTTGATGCGCCAGACTACAAGCAACCTTATCCAAGTCTTAGAGTTCCTACTAGTCGATAAACTCT
This sequence comes from Alopecurus myosuroides, assembly GCA_028641055.1. Classification (NCBI taxonomy): domain Eukaryota; kingdom Viridiplantae; phylum Streptophyta; class Magnoliopsida; order Poales; family Poaceae; genus Alopecurus; species Alopecurus myosuroides. The sequence continues at coordinate 291,786,055 of CM054059.1, forward strand.
TGTTCCACAATTGGGGGAAATTTCTGCTAGACTACATCATACCTTCCTCTTGGGGTAACCCAACGAACGTGTGAACACGCCTGAGAGCATCAAGAGTTTCTGGCGCTGTTGCTGGGAACTTCAAGCATGCAGCAAGGGGAGTCTCACACTTCCATTTTTTTTGCTTAGTTTACTTTTGTTTAGGCTTGTTTTCTCTTTATCAAAAATCTAAAAAAATTATTTCTCTAGTTTCTAGTTTTTTATTTGCGTTGTTAGTTTATTTTATTTTGTTTTGAGAGCATGGCTACCAATGATACTACCAAGCTTTGTGATAACGTTCAGTCTTGGCTTGTGGCTGGTACATGGCCAAAAGTGCAACGATTATGTCATATGCGGACGTATGATCAAATTTTTCCTGCAACTCAAGATCGATACATGTCAACATGAGACATTGAACAACAATCATAGGCATCATCATCAAGATCCTTTAGAAGGGGAGCATCAAGGACATACTTTTCTTGATACCCCTGAGAACAATTCTAGGAGGATGGACCTAATCCGCATAGTTGCTTCCATTGGCAGCAAGTGGTTTCTGAAGAGAATATGCCCGAGAGGCAATAATAAAGTGGTTATTATCTTATTCCTTGTTTATGATAAATGTTTATTTATCATGCTAGAATTGTATTAACCGGAAACGTTGATACATGTGTGTTTAATAAACAAACAATGGTTCCTAGTAAAGCCTCTCTTTTAACTAGCTCGTTGATTAATAGATGATCAAGGTTTCCTGATCATGAACATTGGATGTTGTTAATAACGAGGTCATGTCATTGGTAGAATGATGTGATGAACATAGACCCAATATCAAGATAACAATACGATCAAGTCATTTAGTTTATATTGTTATATCTTGCATACGAAGTAACTTATTCCTTAGACCATGAGATCATGCCAATCACTGGTACCGGAAGGGTGCTTTGATGTCATCAAACGTCACACCGTAACAGGGTGACTATAAAGGTGTCGTTAGGTATTTGGAAAGTATTAGTTGAGGATCATGGATCAAGAGTGGGATTTGTTCATCCAAAATAACGGAGAGATATACTCTGAGCCCTCTCGGTGATATCACATCGACACCGCTTGCAAGCACGTGATATGATCACAAGGATGGCATATCACGGAAACAAGAAAATAGTACTTGTCAGGTAACGACACTGAACAAGGTATGGTTGATACCAATGATTGAATCTTGGACAAGTAAAATATCGCGAGACAAAGGGAATAGTTCGCGACGTTTATGGTTCACACGATCACGAGAGTCATCGTTGAATATATAGGAGTCATCACGGATCTCCAGATCCCACTTTTGATTATTAATCGGAGAGGAGTCTCGATCATGTCTATCTTATTCGCGAACCGTGGGGTGACACACTTAAGGTTCGATAACGCATTTGAGAGGATACAGAATAACGAAGAATGTTTTGAGTAGCACCGAAATTGTTTCGGGGAAAATTGAAATAGTTCAAGGGGTTTTTCATCGAATGGTTGTTAATAGAATTAACAAATGATTCGAGGTGCTATATGCAAATGTTTGTTAATAGAATTAATAAATGCTGAAATAAAGAAATAAAAATGTTTTATTTATTTATTAAAGAAAAACTCTTGGATTTTCTAAGTGGGAAATAAAGGGAAAATGAGTGGATGTGAGTGGAGTGTCCACTCACATGATGGGGGAAGAGGTGGGGCACCTCCATGGGCTGGCCGCACCCCCCTTTGGCTGCCTCCCCCTCCTATAAATAGAGGGCATGAGCTCCCTCTCTCACAAACACTTGCCCACCTCAATTCCTCTCCACCCGCAGCTCCATTCCATGGTCTCCGGCTTGGCGAAGCCCTGACCATGGGATTCTTCACCACCACCATGCCGTCGTGCTGCTGGAGTTCCGAGGGATCCTCTACTTCCGCCTCCCCGCTGGATCGAGGGAACGGAGGTCATCATCAACCGTACGTGTGACCGATCACGGAGGCACCGCCGGATTGCGGTGCACATCTTCTCGCTCTCGGGATCGGTGTGAGTATGACTAAACCAACAATGAGATTTGATCTTGTAACGCTTTGTGTCTTCGAGGGTATGTTCTTCTTAAGACTCTCTTTATGCCTGTTGCTTTCATCTCCTAGATTAGATCTTGGCCTTTTGGGTCTCTCTCGCGTAGGAATTTTTTTTCTATGCAACGAACCCTTCAGTGGTATTAGAGCCGGATCTATGCGTAGATGTTTTGCACGGGAAGAACACATAGGTGTATGTGGGCGTTGATGATCACGTTATTGCCTCCTTGAGTATTTTATGATCTTAGTGGCATAGTTGGATGAAGCTGTCCTAGACAAACTTTACGTGTACTATGTACGCGAGACCTGTCTCACTTGTGGCTGAGGGAGTGTCCGTTTCTCCAACTATAGTTAAGATCTAATCTATGAAGGGTTGTTAAAAATATGTTTATCAATGTTGTGGTTGATGTTCGTAGTTATGAACAGCTCTATCCTAAAAAGCCCTAAAGCCACGTAAAATATGCAAAAATAGATTAGAGACGTCTAACTAGTTTTTGATGGGCATCTGATGTGATATGATCAATGTTACAAATTTGATTATGAGATGATCTATTTTGTAAATGATTGATATGCAAGAAGGAACCATATGGTTGTCTTACTATTTATGGACAATTAAGATGGAGGTGCCATCGACCTTGGTGCCACACCGGTGGAATGATGGAGATCATACCATGATGCACATGATGGAGATCAAGTGCAAGAAGGACCATATCATATCACATCATCCATACATGTGATGTTAATCCTTTTTATGCATCTTATTTTTCTTACATAGCGACGGTAGCATTATAAGATGATCCCTCTCACTTAATATCAAGATAATAATGTGTTCTTCCTTAGTATGCACCGTTAAGAAAGTTTGTCGTTTGTAGACACCACGTGATGATCGGGTGTGACAGACTCAACGTTCACATACAACAGGTGCTAATGAGCCTAGCATGTACAGACATGGCCACGGAACACACACAATACTACGGTTCTACTTGGCGATCCTAGCATGTACAGACATGGCCTCGGAACACATAACCGAAAGGTAAAGAATGAGTCATATGGATGATATGATGAACATGTCGATGTTCGCCTTTGAAGCTACATCATCTCACGTGATTATAGGTTTTGGTGTAGTGAATTTGGTTCGTGTAATCACTAAAGACGACTAAGAGGGATGTTGTTTTTGAGTGGGAGTTCATGGCATAATTTTGAATTAACTTGAACTTATTTATCATGAATAGCCAATCAAAGTGAATTTGCACAAATTGTAGTATTCATTGGCATCCACAAAACTACCTTACACTTAGATTTTTTATTGAGATATAAGTGTTATGATCTGGAAAATACCATTTAATATTGGTATCGTATTAGTGAAAATTAAAATTGAGTCCTATTGTAGATTTTTGGTATTTCCTACCTAGCTCCATATGGTTAATGATTGATTGATCTAGCGAGCAAATAATTCCTACTTAGAATCCATAGTCATGGTTACTTCCATATTACTTTATCTTCAAAAGAATGTCTTGTTGATCAAGGTGATTTAGGAACTGAAAAGAATTGTTTTTAGAAACAATCAAGTGAAAGATATATTGATATCTAGAAACTTATTTGTAGCAACATGACTGAGTATAATTTAGCGTGACAATGTATGCTTATATTATTTGAATATATGCAATGATTGAAGATGCTAGGCGTTTGAATATTCCAAGAAATTGGGCGCTAAACATTATCCTCTAAATTCCTTCCTTAGAGCTATAGTATCTTAATCATAAAATTGTTATGATGGGATGGATTAAAAGTATAGGTAAATATCGTTTACCTTGCTTGGAGATTGCTAAGAGTGGAATCTGGAAGAATACTATTAATATAGTGATATTAGTAGAACAATCAAACTTAAAGTATGACTCATTGGGTGATAGTATATGACTAACACGCCAAGGAAAATATGCTAGCACGACTAGCATTTTTTGATGTTGAATGATTCTTCTGTAAAGGAAACGGAATATTGAAAATAGAATTACAAAAAGATATATGGAAGAAAAAGAAGATAACTTGAAAAGTCCAGCTCAGGAGTATATGCTTGATATACAATTTATAGATGTATTACTAGTTAACAAAGTATTTTTGGGTATTTTGATACCACATTAGTTGGTATGAGTTGTCATACAAAGCAACACAATGCAAGAAATACAAGGGCCTAAAAGGAACTAGTAATAGATGTGGAATCGATTATGACAAGAACAGAAATAAAGTGTTATTGTGTTCATTGTCATATCGAAACAAACATTCAAGATTTATTGTAAGAACTTAATAAGTTGTTATTTTTTCTGGTCTTTTGTGCGAACAAATGAGATTGTTCAAACTATGACCATATTCCATAATTGATGCATATGTTAATATAAATCATGTTGGTAAAGTAAACATCTATAATACTAAATGTTAAACATTGCAAGACATAAAAGAGTTTCACTTAAATTGTGACACCACCATTTTAGTTCATATCGGAAAGGAAAATATGAAGGAACTCCGTATTGATGGACTTTCGGAGTCATTTTGTTTTAATAAATTGACGCTTGTGAGACCTCTTCCAAAAAAAGACTAGAATTTTGTTCATAGGCCAAAGTAGAATGGACGACTAATTTAATGGAGATTGTACATATTTATGTATATAGTCCATTATGTATAGTCATGTGTGGTGGATTAAATTTTACTTCATAAAATTCCGTCGATGATTTGAGTAGATATATGAGTATATCTATTTAAAGAGAACAGAGTTTGACATTTTTGAATTGGTTCAAATGGTTGTTAATATGAAGTAAAAATCAATGTAACAAGATAATCAAGTATTTATGATTGGATCATAAAGGATAAAGTTTTAGTTACAAGTTTAGCAAAACATCTGAGAAGTTGCAGAATTGGTCTACAACTTATATTACTCGAATAACCCCACATTAGTTTGGAGTGTTCGAGAGACAAAATCAAACCTTGTTTTGACATGGTAAGATAAATAAAAAAGTGTCATTATAATTTTGTAGTTTATACATTAGTGAAAACCGCTTTTACACTGAAAAGAGCGCCATCATGATCCATTGAAATTGACACCATATAAGATATGGTTTAGGTAATGACCTAATTTTTTTTCTTAATTTTGGTATGCATAGCATGTGTAAAATGTTTACAACCAAAATGGGATAAATATATGTTTATAAGGTTATCCTAAAGAATACATTGGGAATATATCCTTTCACCGACCAAAGACAAATGTTGTTTGTAAGAAAGGGTTGATTTCTCGAGAAAATAGTTCCTGCGAAATAAGTGAGTGGGAGGATAGTACAAACTCAACGAGATTAGAGAATCTTCGTTACCATGTCAAGAGTAGCGCAACACTGGAAGTTGTTCCGGGGGTTTGCTATTTTGACAAAGTATAAGACACTACATGTGTTGTAGATACTTCGAATGAGTTTGCGAACTGAACCACAAAAGTCCTAAAACTTTGTACTTAGACCAACTTGTGGTTTAATATTAAAGTGTTGTTTTGACAACAAAGGACCTAGACCTTATAAAGGGAGCGAATGATGGGCCCTGACTTCGTAAAATTGACTATGATTCATTATATCCGCCTAGTATCCTTGTATGAATATCAAGTATGTGACTTGGTAGTCCTTTCGATAGGCATGATTCCTAACGATAGCAAAATGGTCTATATAACGACAAAGACATGGATTTTTTACATCCTTTGAAAGTTGTACTTATCGAAAAGTTGTTTTCGACGAAGTTCAAAGAGTTGACTACTACAAGATTTTGATCTTCCGGATAGTTCTAGCAAAAGTTACATATTATGATATGGAGTTGAATAACAAAACCAACTCTCCTCTCGGGGAAGTTTGACCGAGGATGTGTACTTGACACAGTTTGAGAGTTTTGTAGAATTCAAAAGGTTGTTGGAAAGGTATGCAAACTTCAATGGTTGAAGTGAGCATAACGAAGTAGGAATCTTTACCTTAATGAAGTTATCAAAAGAGTTTGATTCCATCATGAACGATAAAGATACTTGTAAAGTTACAAGAAATTAAGTGGGAGCGCTATGACATATTTCCAATGCTTTATGTAGATGACATATGATTGATTTGAAAATATGTATTTTAAATGTTTATTTCTCATGCTAGAATTGTATTTTGGAAAATATGTATTTTAAATGTTTATTTCTCATGCTAGAATTGTATTAACCGGAAACGTCGATACATGTGTGTTTAATAAACAAACAATGGTTCCTAGTAAAGCCTCTCTTTTAACTACCTTGTTGATTAATAGATGATCAAGGTTTCCTGATCATGAACATTTGATGTTGTTAATAACGAGATCATATCATTGGTAGAATGATGTGATGAACATAGAACCAATATCAAGATAACAATACGATCAAGTCATTTAGTTTATATTGTTATATCTTGCATACGAAGTAACTTATTCCTTAGACCATGAGATCATGCCAATCACTGGTACCGGAAGGGTGCTTTGATGTCATCAAATGTCACACCGTAACAGGGTGACTATAAAGGTGTCGTTAGGTATTCGGAAAGTATTAGTTGAGGATCATGGATCAAGAGTGGGATTTGTCCATCCAAAATGACGGAGAGATATACTCTGGGCCCTCTCGGTGATATCACATCGACACCGCTTGCAAGCACATGATATGATCACAAGGATTTCATATCACGGAAACGAGAAAAGAGTACTTGTCAGGTAACGAGATTGAACAAGGTATGGTTGATACCAATGATCGAATCTCAGACAACTAAAATATCGCGAGACAAAGGGAATAGTTCACGATGTTGATGGTTCACATGATCATGAGAGTCATTGTTGAATATTTAGGAGTCATCACGGATCTCCGGATCCCTCTGTTGATTATTGATCAGAGAGGAGTCTCGATCATGTCTATCTTATTCGTGAACCGTGGGCTGACACGCTTAAGGTTCGATAACGCATTTGAGAGGATACGGAATAACGAAGAATGTTTTGAGCAGCACCAAAATTGTTTCGGGGAAAATTGAAATAGTTCAAGGGTTTTTCATCGAATGGTAGTTAATACAATTAACAAATGATTCAAGGTGCTATATGCAAATGTTTGTTAATAGAATTAACATATGCTTAAATAAAGAAATAAAAATGTTTTATTTATTTATTAAAGAAAAACTCTTGTATTTTCTATGTGGGAAATAAAGGGAAAATGAGTGGATGTGAGTGGAGTGTCCACTCACATGATGAGTGGGGCACCTCCATGGGCTGGCCGCACCCCCCTTGGGCTGCCTCCCTCCTCTCCTATAAATAGAGGGCATGAGCTCCCTCTCTCACACACACTTCCCCACCTCAATTCCTCTCCACCCGCTGCTCCATTCCATGGTCTCCGGCTTGGCGAAGCCCTGACTGTGGGATTCTTCACCACCACCACATCGTCGTGCTGCTGGAGTTCCGAGGGATCCTCTACTTCCGCCTCCCCACTGGATCGAGGGAACTTAGGTTTTCATCAACCGTATGTGTGACCGATCACGGAGGCACCGCCGGATTGCGGTGCACATCTTCTCGCTCTCGTGATCGGTGTGAGTACCACTACGCCAACAACAATATTTGATCTCGTAACGCTTTGTGTCTTCAAGGTTATGTTCTTCTTAAGACTCTCTATGCCCGTTGCTTTCATCTCCTAGATTAGACCTTGGCCTTTCGGGTGTCTCTCGTGTAGGATTTTTTTCTTTTCTATGCAACGAACCCTTCAGTTTCTTCTCAAGTAGTGGACCAAGGTTAATAGTGTGTGCGTTACAAGCCATAGATCTACAACAATTTTATAGTTCACTTAGACATGTTACTAATAATATTCTAAGCACTTGTTTAAATAATTAACTATGTGCTCCAACTAAATCTGATATTCCTCATGATCAGAAATCAATGTAATACGGAATCCACGCTCAACTTATAACCAAAGGATGTATCCACCTTGATGGCTATAAGCTTACAACGGGTAGGCCAACGTGCCAATCACTTCCACCGTGACTTCCTCTTCACCTTTCGATGTATGTGCTCCGAGCTCATGACTTTTGTTGGAACGCGTAGATATAAACGAAAAAAAATTCTACGCAGTACTTCCAAGATCTAGCCGAGGTAGAAGGCCACGATGATTACCACTAGACGCGTGGTTGCGGATTATTGATGAAGCACGTCGGGGCAGTGCAGTCCACGATCCGATCCAGCCGATCCGATCCCTCGAACATCGAAGTGCTGAACGTACAGCACCTCTGTCGGTATCCACACGTACGAGGAGGAGCTCCGACGGCGGACTGCTAGGTCCGGTGCGACGGCTGGACTGAGTGGGGCTAGGGTTCCCAACGCATGGGAGAGTGGACTAACGTGCCCGCTGGGCAACCTGCGCCCCTCTTTATATAGCGAATGGTATTGGGCTTCACAACACTTGTGGCCCATTCCCTCGGTGAGTCCGACTCACAAACTCAGTCCATTTCCGGTTTGGGTCCAACCCGACCAATACATTTGCTCCCGCTCTTAAGTGTGCGACCCTGCAGGCTCATGGCGACTTGGACACGATTAGAGTCTGACTCTCAATCGATCAATCGGTAGCGGCTCCTAGCAGAACGTGCCGACTCCCAAGTCCCATTGAGTCATGACGACATACCTTCCAATGTGATTTACATCTTAGTCCCTTTTGCCTCACGATATACCTTGTCGAACTATAGGCGATTTATCGTCATCCCTTAAATAGCTCGACTCTCTTCTCGATCCGTGATATGTGATTCATCTGACTAACTCTTAGTCAACAGACATAGTTAACACTTAACTGAGTCACGCATGGCCAAGCTTCCTGAATCATATCACTCGAGAGGGCCCAGAGAATATCTCTCCATTTGGAGGGGCAAAATCCCATCTTGATTATCCACATCACGCAGCTTGCTTCTCATTCGACCCGAACTCTGCCTTTATAGTTGCCTTGTCACAGAACAACGTTTGACAGAACCTAAGTCGGTGATCCACAACTCGGATTGTGCGACAACCTCAGGTCTAAGGATTACATTGATTGAGACATGCAAATGACGACTTGATCGTTGCATCTCAATGTGGGCCAGTCCGACTTGTTAAACTCTTTAGCCAAGTCCGTGAACGTTGGAATGGCATCACCATGCCCATGACAAGTGGAACCGTGTCATCAGCCAATACTCACATTAGTCTAGGGTGTGTGTCCAGCACAACCTAAATGACCAAGGACAATCTAGTATGAACAACATGAATATATAGTTCCATAATCGAATCACATATTCAATGACATATATCAGATGTTCAAAACACAACTTTCACACCTGAACGACAAGACAACCAACTGATCCTGCTGCGACAAGTGATGTCATACTGAACCCTGTATCCAGGTGATGAGTATGGATCAGCTTGTTACATGCCTTCTCATCATAAGAACACGGTTATCCATGTAACCAGTTGATGAACGCCAACCCCAACCAGCTTGATGGTGCTACAGTTTGTAGAGCACGATCTACCTTGATATTTTTATGAGGAATCATCCTAATAATTACGTCTACTGCACAATCAAGGGATAGAAAGAAAACATAATAAAAGATGCATGAGTAAAACTAGTGATGTAGTATAGTCCTCCTTCTCCAACAGATCCCGCGTTGGCGGTGCCATGTCGAGGTTCACGACAAGTGCAATCCTTCTCCTTTACCATCATCGCTATGATCGGGTTTAGACTAGTTTGCTAGATACAAAATAGTGTTAGGTAAAGCATCTCAAAATTCTAAACTTCGAGACCATACCACATCACGTTTCCTGCAAAATAGAGTTAGAAGCCCCTAAAGTTTGTTTTGCATCTTTTAGCGTGGTTGTAGGATGTATGAAACGAACCATTAAGTAACCTACACTTCCATAAGGCATGATGATTTGCATTGCTAGATTGACATTGCGGGGTGATTGAAACATAGACATTACAAAAACGTCTAGATACCTCAATCTAAACTTATTCATAACCATGATCCCCGTGTGGATCCAATCCACATGCCCCTTCCACAATGTTGTTTACGAGACCGACTATAAAGATACCCAAAGCTAATGAAGCACTTCTTCAAACTAGACGATATATACTAGGGAAACTTGAACGTCCTAGGATTGTCAGAAGTTTGTAAAAATCTCGATATGCCGTCGGAAACAAAACAACAAAGCTTATTCGGAAGCAATTATAAATAATCTGGACATTGGAGAACTTTCCAACGTACTTGCACAAACTTGTGCAATGCCCGCACTCACCGGTGCTCTAGATCAGATCTTGTACCTACGCATAGACCGCTCTGATACCCGTGCTGGGTTGCGCAACGGGAATTTAAAATTTTCACCAAACTTGCTACACAACAAGCAAAACCTTGCGATGCAAATACAAGTGAATATAAATTCCAAGATCTAGTTCCCGAGATTGTGTACCAGACACCATAATAGAGGAAGAGGTGTTGATGACAATATCGATGAAGCCCGTGGAAGATCCTCATGCACAAGTGATGGTGCAGGGCTTGTACTCGTTGGGAGACCCCAAGAGGAAGGTATTAGAGCACAACATGAAGGTTTCCCTTAGAAAGAAACCAAGGTTGAATCGACCAGTAGGAGAAAGAAATCACTTCCGAAGGTTGATGCAGCTGATGTTGGCAGGACGCACTACCGGTTTAGAAGCAACGTAGAACCTACACAACACAATCAAATTACTTTGCCCCAACAAAGCAGTGAGGTTGTCAATCTCAGCGGTTTTGCTGAAAACAAAGAGGTTAAATGTATGGTATGGAAAACAGTACTTGTTTGCAGTAGATGAAAAGAGAACAGTGATGGCAGTAGGAAAACAGTAGGAACAGTATGAAAATAGTGATTGCAGTGGTTGTATTATCGGTATAAAGGAAATGGACCGGGGTCCACAGTTCACTAGTGGTGTCTCTCCAGAACAGATAGATAGCATGTTGGGTAAACAAATTACAGCTGGGCAATTGACAGATATAAAGGCTGCACCGTAGTGCATATGCATGACATGATTATTACTATGTGATTCATGCGGGCATTACAACAAGATTCATAGACCGTTATCCAACTGCATCTATGACTAATAATCCACCCTCAGAATGTCATCTGAGCAAATGTTGGGTATTAAGTTGCAAGCAACAGATAATCACATTAAGCAAAGTGTGTAATGTAAACAATGTAAACATCGTTGTTTTCTCCCTAATGGCAACAGCACATCCCCCACCCGTTACGTTTCTTTCACTCGAGCGTGGGTAAAAGGGAGGCATGAACCCACTATGGGGCATAAATACTCCCTCTTGGAGTTACAAGCATCACTAGTAACGGAGAGCATGCAAGATCATAAATAACATACACATGAAAGAATATGATAGATTGATAATCATTGGACATAGCATTCAATATTCATCAGATCCCAGCAAACACAACATGTAGCATTACAATAAGATGATCTTAATCATGTTAGGCAGCTCAGAAGATCTAAACATGAGGCATAAAGAGGAGAGAACAACCATCTAGCTATTGTTATGGACCCGTAGTCCAAGGATGTACTACTCGCGCATCATTCCGGAGGCAGGCATGGTGGTGTAGAGCCCTCCGGTGATGATTCCACCTCCCGGCAGGGTGCCAGGGAGAGCTCCAGAACCCTCCCGAACTAGGGTTGACGATGACGGCTGTTGCAGATGTTTTGGTGGAAAAGGCTCAGGTATCTAGGGTTAACCTCACGAAAGGTATAAATAGGCGAGAGGGCAACTTCGGTGGGCGGCCAGGGGCCCACACCACCCCTGGGCGCGGCCAGAGGGGGGCGCCACCATATGGCATGGGGCCTCTGTAGCCCCCCTCCGGGTCCCCTCTGAACTCTGTGTGCGTGAAAGATTTCTAAGACTTTTGGTTTTCGAATCGTCCAATTCCGAGAATATTTCTAGAACAACTTTTCTGAAATCAAAAGCAGCAGAAAATAGGAACTGGCTCTGTGGCCTCTTGTCAATAGGTTAGTCCCAGAAAATCGATTAAAATGGCATAAAGTATAAAGGAAACATGTAGCATATAGTATGAAAACAACATGGAACATAAGAAATTATGGATACGTTTATGATGTATAAACAAGCCTGTAGGTGAGGATGTTGTCGACTCCCCGTATCCAGCACCGTGATCCAACAGAGTGAGGGTCTCACATGTTACCTCTCTGAGAGTATACACACATACGTCGGAGCAAATTCTGCAGTGCTTCGTCGTCCAAGACTTCGCGTTGCAGGTGTATATGAAGGTAGATTTCTCAACACATGAGAGAGAGAGTAATTAAAAGCTACGTCTAATCGGGAAAGGAACACCTCAAACTAATTAGAAGTAGCTCTAATTCAATTAGAGGAATATCTAATTCAATTAGAAGGACTCTAATTAGATTCTCCAATTAGTCTTCTAATTATTACAGAAAGTTCTAGTTCAATTAGAAGTGCTCTAATTAGTCCCCTAATTCTTCTAGAGAAAAAGAGAGAGGCTTGAGAGCCAATTGTATGTTTTGCTTGGAGCCTTGGAGTGCTTTATATAGTGAGAGGAGGAGAGAGACTTGCCATAAGGGAGGGGAGTCCTAGTTAAGCTAGGAGAGGCTTGGCCGCACCTTGCCTCCTACCCAACTCGGATTGGGCAAGGTGGAGTCAAACTCCACCTCCCTTTTTCCTTTTCCATTTTTCTCTCTTTTCTTTTCTCCTTTATCTATTCAATAAATTCAGAGAAAATATTGGGACGATGAGTACCATTTTGTGGAGCCACTGGGGCCCACCTGGAAGCCCCCAAAATTAGGGTTCGACCATGAGGGAGAAATCTGTCCCCTCCCGGTACCCCCCCCCCCTATACGGTAAGTCTCCGGAATTTTTCTAGAAACTCTTAGTACCTATAGATAAAATCATCGATATTATCTAATGATGTCAGAAATATATTTATGACATCTCGGGACATCTCATGACCCCCTAAATTTTCTCCATAAAGCATGTAGCCTCAATTTCTCTTTCATAACAACTCCATCATAAATTCCCGCGGTAATAGAAACTTTTATATCACTCCGAGACATCTCTTCCCTTGTTATAAACTCTCTCTGATATATTAAATATATCTATCACTCAGAAACACCGTTCTGTTGATACTCCTAGTTGATCCGGACCTACCGATATACACAAAAATAAGCCCAAACTTAAGTGTGTGTGGACATGAAACTGGAAACTCTTTACTTTTAAATAATCAATAGCGGGGCCGTGGACATCCATATTGACTCCCACATACTAAATAAATAAATTGTTGAACATGTTGGTTATTATACAAATCCCCCATTACTCATGATACCGAACTTACTCGAGACTATTGTTTCTGGTATTGTGTATGAAACAATCTCTGGTTCACTAATACCTTTGTATCATCTCGTTATCCGGTGAGTTTTGTCTTTCTCGCTACTGTATTCCGATATCCCACATGATGTATCATCATCATCCATTGGTTGCTGAACTTGTGGATATCAAGAATGTCGAGTGGGCCTAGGTATGTATCTCTCTTTTTACGGAGGAGTAATTCCAATATCAGAACATCGAGGTAATATACTCCTTTAGAATACCCAGTTGTTACCTTTTTGTTCACCCAATTTACGGTGCGACTCTTGATAGCACCAAAGTAAAACCTCTAGAATATATTATCCCGATAACCTCATGGTCAAATGATGCATTTTAATATAACAGTGATGTGATATAATTCTAAGGACAAACATGTATTAGTGGAATCTCTTAGCATATCGATCTACTTAGGAAATATCCAGCCATATAGTTCCCTTCCAAAAATATGTTATTCAATGATGTTGACATAAACAATGTCCATGACCAGGAAAACATGGTCATAAAACATCATATAAATTATTCGTAAAAGTCAAGACTAGGGTTTGTTTCTATATTCATGTTACTACACGTGGGCGTGAGTTTTCTTATGAATCTCATATCAGGAACCACGTCAGTTATAGCATACTAATATGAACCATAATTATGAAACAAGTGTATAAATATTATTGCCTTTTGGGCATATATCCAACATTAGCAACCCAAAGTCATCAGCAGAGATGTCAAAGAAGATAAGAATATAGAGGAACAAAATTAAGTTCACTGCATAATCTACTTTAGTCAACATTTCATAACTTATCAGACGCTCGACCCTTGCATTTTGAGTAAACTGGTGTACATTGGTTATATATAGGAAGTATAATATATGCAAATATAGTTGTATGTTGTGAATATATATAGTACATGTATTTTACAGGCTGGTGTACAAAATATCGATTTGAAGAAGTACAAGTTATAGAAGTGTTGACATATATTTCATTATTTGTTTTTTAATATATTTAATTTAATAGATAAGCTCTCCCAAGAAGTTCATGGGTACAACATTGTATTTTCCGTTGATAGGTTTCTATATGCTTCTTTTACTCGTACTTTATGCTCCCTGTTCTGTGTGTTTTATACATCCTCTTTTTGTTTGCTTTGTGCGTCCATAAGTAGCACAATATGTCTATTCAGCAGCCGCGCACATGAACATTCATCAGCATCGTGGGTTTGCATCCAGTAGCATCGTGGTTGTACACCCAGTAGCAGAGTGGATATACATCAAGTAGCATCGTGTGTGTACATACAATAGCAGAGAGGATATACATGAAGTAGCAATGTGTATGTACATCCAGTAGCATAGTGTGTGTACATCCAGTAGCATCGTGTATACATTCAGTAGGAGCCTATGTACACCCAGTAGCATCGTAGGTTTACATACAATAGTGATGATGTACATGGAGTTCCAGGGAGGATGTACATGTCGTGGGATTGTGGGTGTACATCTAGAATCAGTTTTGGTGTACATGTAGTAGTAGTGCGTGGGTGTACATCAGTCGTACAACGGGTAGCAGGGTGGTTGTGCATTGGGTAGCAACGTTGGTGTACATCGAGTAGCATCATGTGTGTATGTCTAGTAGCAGCGTGGGTGAACTTCCAGAAGTAGCATTGATGTACATGCAGTAGCAGTGTATGTATATGCATCAGCAGCACACATGTATATTCAGTAACATCGTGGGTGTATGTTCAGTATCATCGTGTGTACATCCAGTAGCATAGTTGATATACTCAAGTAACAGTGTGCATGTGCATCCAGCGGCATCGTGTATGTACATCCAGTAGCATCGTGTGTGTACATCCATTAGAAGCCTATATGTATACCCAATAGCATCGTGGGTTTACATTCAGCAATGATGATGTACATGCAATAGCAGAGAGCATGTACATGTAGTGAGAGTGTGGTTGTACACCCATAATTAGTTTTCGTGTATGTTTCAGTAAGAGCCTATATGTGCACCTAGTAGTATCGTGGGTGTACATCCATCGGCTATGATGTTCATGCAGTAGCAGGAAGGATGTACATGTAGTGGGAGTGTGAGTATACACCCAGAAACAGTTTTGGTATACGTCCAGTAGTAGTGCGTGGGTGTACATTAACAAGCGGTGTGAGTGTATGTGCAGTAGCACTGCACGAGTGTACATCGGTTGTACAACTGTAGCAGCGTCGTTGTGCACTCGGTAGCAGCGTAGTTGTATATTGGGTAGCATCATTTATGTACATCAAGTAGCAGCGTGTGTGTACATCTGGTAGCAGTGTGGGTGAAGTTCCAGTATCAGCGTTGATGTACATGTAATAGCAGCAAAGATGTACATTCATCAACCGCGCACGTGTACATTCTGTAACGTTGTGGGTGTATGTCCTGTAGCATTGTGTGTGTACATCTAGTAGCAAAATGGATATACATAAGTAGTAGTGTGTATGTACATACAACAACTTTGTGTGTATACATCCAGTAGCATCGTGTGCGTACATCTAGTAGGAGGTTATATGTACACCCAGTAGCATCGTGGATATGCATCCAACAGCTATGATATACATGAAATAGCAGGGATGATGTACATGTAGTGGGAGCGTGGGTGTACACCCAGAACCAGTTTTGATGTACGTCCAGTAGTAGTGCGTGGGCATGCATTCAGAAACAGTGTGGGTGTATGTGCAGTAGCAGTGTGTGGATGTACACCAGTTGTGCAGCTGGTCGCGGCGTGGTTGTGCACTGAATAGCAGTGTGGTTGTATATTGGATAGCAGCATGGGTTTACATCGGGTGGTATCGTGTGTATACATCTGATAGCGGCGTGGGTGAAATTTCAGGTATTGCCACGAGTGTACTTTCATGATCGATTCGGATGTACATCAGATACACCATTTGTGTACTTTGAATTGCCGCATGAGTGTACTTCTAAGTGCAGTCACAAACGCACATCATCTATTTGTATTACTCTACCTTTCATACTTGCAACATGTTGTACAAGATTTGCTTTCAGTGAGGTGCATGACACAACATTGCTGGAGTACATGTTTCGTGTTTGTTTTGTATAAAGGGACTATACATGAATTATAGATTAGGAAGATTTGAATGTAAGTTTATTATCGAATCATAAGGTGTTGAATTAAAATTCTATTTTCAGAGTTGTAGCAGTGGCTATCCGCCGTAATGTTTTCAGTTGCAGTATAAAAAAAATACGTTTTCTCGAATAGTAACCATGATCCCCATTAATTCTAACTGTTCCTCGTTTTGCCCCAACTCCACCATGGAGTAAACCACCACCCACACTAACTTCCTAGTCCAATCGTGTATTACTGCACTATATCCCAAGTCTTTATCAAAATAACTAAACCTTCAAACATGATTGCAAGTCTCTTGTTCTTCTGCTTCCCAATCACCGTCCTATTGTCGCCATGGAGGAAGGTAGCAGTAGAAAATCGAAGCGCGTTGTTTCTGAGATTGCTTCGGGTCCCTTGAAAGCCATCACTGAGAACTCCGACCTTTTGACCATGGCTAGTCTTGCGCGCGGTATTCCGGGTATGCGTCATGCTATCGAGGATGACGTGAGGTTTCCCTTTCGTTCCCCATGCCTTGTGCACTCTGACCTTATGGAATGGCCTAATGACCGTAGTGAGTAGGTATTTCCAATTCATTGTTCTTCTAGTCAGTCAGATTTCTTATCTTTGAATATAAGTTTATACACTTTCTAATTTGTGTGGATTTCCCTGTAGGGAATTAATGCGATGTTGATGCCGTTGGACTCACCGTATGCAAGAGCTTTTGTTTCTAGTGTCGCGGGTAGCCCTGGAATGAAGCATTGGGTTGGTGAAAATGGTGAATGGGTTGCATTTGTTCAGGAGCAGATGCATTGGTATCTTCTTAAAGTGTACAAGAATTTAGAGATCGAAGTACCTTCTATGAAAAATGTTGGGATTTTACCTTACTACCACGGGTTCATATACAACCACGACATGGCTTATATCCATTTGCAGAAGATTCATATTGCTTCCACTCCCATGTTCCATGGAGACAGATGGAGGTATGATCTGATTGCAGTGTTTGATAAGTTCATTGCTATCATGTGTGGTGGGAGGGATGCCAATTGGAGGATCCTTCATAATGATTTCCTTGCTCCATCGAGATATGTTGATGCCATAATCTATCTGGAAATAATCTACGTTGTTACTGCTCCTAAGAGTGATATGCTTGTTTGGGAAACAACTATTTGGGGTGACCATAATCGTACTCTATCCATCTTAGTCATTATTTTGTTGTCCTAATTTCAAATTCTTACCAGTTTAATATAATCCCGCAACTGTTTTTTTTCTAATTAAGATGTAGTTCTTATATTTTTGCTATTTGTTATCTTGATATGAAAACATATTAACTAATGTTCTGTGTTGAGTAAGAAGAGATGAAAAATTGTTAGTATAATCCATCCATGCTTCATAATAACATTATTATTATTGTTTACATATGAATGTATCCTACTTATACTTTCTTAATTAACAAGCAATTGTTATTGTTAAGTTTCGTATGATAATTTTCTTAGCCAGTTAGTATATATTTGTAATTACCGACTTCCCCAAGCTTAAAAATTTCCATAGCATTAGCAGTAATTGTGTTCAAAGAATTCATACTAATAAGATTGCTACTAGCATGATTAGAATTCAAATAAAGTTCCGTAGTTTTTTAAATTTTCTCCTAAAAAACTTCATGTCCTAACTCAAAGATAAATCTCATAAATCTCTCCCATATTTTTGTTGTTTTTCATTAAAAGCCTAACTAGTCAAAATAAAAACAAGAAACACAAAGATAAAATTGCAAGATCTAAAGAGCATTTCTTCATCACTCACCTCCCCGGAAATGGCACCATAAAAGAGCTTGATGTCTACTACGCGCTTCTATTCCTGTAGAGTATGTTGGGCCTCCAAGCGCAGAGGTTTGTAGGACAATAACAAATTTCCCTCAAGCGAGTAACCCAAGATTTATCAAACCTAGGGAGGTGTAGGTTGAATGTATCCCTCTTAAGCAACCCTGCAATTAAGATACAAGAAGTCTCTTGTGTCTTGTTATTGTTTTGCTTAGTTTATTTTATTTTGTCTTTTTTGTTTCTTTATATAAAAAACACACAAAATTAGTTCTTATTATAGTTGTTATTTTTGTTACCCTATTTTAATATTGCTAAAATGAGTAACTCCGAGAACACTAAGTTGTGTGACTTTACTAGCACAAACAACAATGATTTTATTTGTACACCTATTGGCCCACCTGCTCCTAATGCAGATTTTAATGAAATTTAGTATGTCATGTTAAATCTTGTTATGAGAGAGCAATTTTCTGGTGTTAGTATTGATGATGTTGCTTCCCACCTTAATAATTTTGTTGAACTTTGTGAGATGCAAAAATAAAAAGGATGTAGCTGGAGATATTATTAAACTAAAATGATTTCCTTTCTCTCTGAGAGGAAGAGCTACAGAATGGTTGCTATCTTTGCCTAAAAATAGTATTGATTCTTGGTAAATGTTAAGATGCTTTCATCGGAAAATATTATCCTCCCGCTAAGATTATATCTTTAAGAAGTAGCATTATGAATTTTAAACAATTTGATAATGAGCATGTTGCTCAAGCTTGGGAAAGAATGAAATCTTTGGTAAAGAATTGTCCCACCCATGGACTGACAACCTGGATGATCATCTAAACCTTTTATGCAGGTCTGAATTTTTCTTCGAGAAACCTTCTGAATTCAGCAGCTGGAGGTACCTTTATGTCCATCACTTTGTGTGTTGCAACAAAGCTTCTTGATGATATGATGATAAATTATTCTAAATGGCACACGGAGAGAGCTCCACAATGCAAGAAGGTAAATTCTGTTGAAGAAACCTCTTGCTTGAGTGATAAGCTTGATACTATTATGTCTATGCTTGTGAATGGTAAAACTTATGTTCATCCAAATAATACTCCTTTAGCCTCTTTGGTTGCTCAAGAAGAGCATGTTGATGTGAACTTCATGAAAACCAATAACTTCAACAACAATGCTTATAGAAATAATTTTGGTAGTAACAATTATAAGCCATATCCTTTTAATAGTGGCAATAGTTATTCTTATTGTAGATCTGGAATGCCTAGTGAGGAAAGGATTTTAGAAGTTGAAAGAGCCACTAAGAACTTTATGCAAATGCAATATGAGCAGAATAAATTATTCACTAAAACCATGGAGGAACAATCTGCTATGTTGACAAATATTAGTCATCAAATTGAGAATTTAAATAGGGAAATTTATGATTTGCAAGTTCAAATTTTGAATGTTGAAACCTGTATTTCATCCATGTCTGAAGCACAGTCTTCTTTGATTAATAAAATGGCTGCTAAACCTGAAACTATGGGCAGCAATCCCTTTGCTGCTACTAATGCCATTCAGTTTAGAATTGATGAAAATGTTAGGATGTTGGCTTAATTGCATGCTAGGTGGGAAAGAGAAGATGAAATAGCTAGAAAGAATAATATAGCTAGAGTTTGTATTATTACCACCACTAGTAATGTTGAAGTTTCAAATGCTAGTAAACCTCCTACTATTAATGGTAAAGTAATTGGTATTGGCAATGTCTCCACTTCAATTAAACGTTTAAAATTGCCTAAAATCACTGAAACTGTTCCTGATAAAAGTGCTGAATTTTTTCGGAATATGGGAGACAATGGTACCATTACCTTTGATAATAATGATTTTGATTTTGATGGTCGCAATATTTATGAAGTAATTATGTTCCTACAAAATCTAGCTAGAAGTTCTAATGCTAGTGTCGTGGTGGTATCACGGCAGATGCCATGGGATGGCTAAAGTGTTGGGGCCGATGGACGCTGGAGGTATCCGGGGAGGGATCACACGGCGAGTATCCGCGTGTAGGATGTCTCTAGCACTGCAAACAACCAGATCTACCCAGGTTCAGGGCCCTCGTGTGGAGGTAACACCCCTACTCCTGCCTTTCTCTCTATTTGTGTGTTATCCGAGTAGCCTCAATACACTGTATGCCTCTAGCCGAGTAGCCACTCTTCTGCTCTCTCTCGCTCTGGTGTTGTCTCTAGCAAATAAATGCGAAGTGAAGCAAGTCCCTCGCGCAGGAGGAGGCAGGGCACCTTATATACTGGTGCCCAGCCGAATAAAGAATGATTAAAAGGTACGGTGATGTGACTTGACCACGATGACTTTGGCACGCCTCCGAGATCTCGCGCGGAGAAGCGCCACGCCTTACGGCTGACAGCCCATGTCCGCTCTGTCAGCCTCCTAGCGTAGACCTCCATCATGCCTTGTCCCCTCTGTACTTGACAAGACTGGACGGCTGCCTAACCCTGCGTCACTGATGATCACGAACCTAGTAAGTTGAACCGCACGCGCGTACGGATGCAGGATACGCGGGATCTCCTGTCAGAATGGCTCCATTGACTTCTGCCCTGAGTAGGATTGCCATCCGTCTACTCAGACCAACTTCTCTACTCGGACAAACGTAACTTCCTTGATATGTTCTCTTGGCCTTCAGTGGGTACGGCCGGATAGAAACCTACCGGGTAGGAGTACCCGGGTAGCCGTCTACCCGGTCAACAACACCTTGACCTTGCCTTTAGCACTTGCCTTACCCCTACTCGGGAGTAATCCCCCGACATTAGTCCCCGAAGCTGGTAGAGTCCAATGAACTTGTTCGCTGGGCCCTGCCAGCTTAAAACAAAACTTGTCTTCACGGCTGAAAGAGGCCGAGTAGCACCTCCACATGGCCCTTCATATCTTGCTTGAATCTCTTCTTCTCTGAATAGAACTCCCTTTCTTCTCTGATGCCGAATAAAAAGACTTAGCAAAATCCCTGCCCACGATCTTGCGGGATCAGACCAAATCCAACTGCTCGTGTGACTAAGGGGCACGTGGCACACGCAGAGACAGCGACGCCTCGATTCAAAAGCAGGCCACGCGCCATCCTCTGCGAGTAGGGCCCACGGCCCGTTAGGTCACCTCAACCACACTCGAGAGCCCACGATCCGGACGTGGGATTAACTGCGCCCGTTACTAACGGTCAATTAACCCACGCCGCACGATCATTTGCCCACAATCAATCCGCCAGTAACGGCAATCCGCAGAAGTGGAATAAATACCTTTGCGCCGCCCACAATTCATCTTTCCCGTTCGTTCCAATCTCCCGCTCCTCGTATCCCTCGCCTCCGTCGAGCGCTCCGCCACCGCGAGTACTCGCTGCGCCGCCGTAAGAGAGAGAGAGAGAGAAGCACAACTCCGCAACTCCGTTGAGATCTACATCTTCGAGCATCTCCGCCTCCATGGCGCCCAGGAATCCCTCTGCTGCCGCCCGAGCCGGATGGGAAGGCTCGGACATGACGGCAGAGGACTACACCTGGCTCGTCAACACGCGTCGCATTCCTCCCGGCGTCGTCTGCCGCCATCCCGGCGACGAGATCGAGCCGGAACCACAAGAAGGTGAGTACGTCGTCTTCTTGTCCCACTTCAAAAGGGGATTTGGCCTTCCTGTTTTCGATTTCTTCGCCGAATTCCTCCGCCACTTTGGCCTTCAACCCCATCATCTACCTCCCAACGCCATTGTCATGCTTTCCACACACGCCGCCCTCTGTGAAGCTTTTCTGGGGGTCTATCCAACAATCCACACTTGGGCTCGATACTTCTTCCTTCGCCGCCAAAAAGTTCCAAGGCCTAGCGGCTCCACTGGCCCCCGCGAGATGACCAAGACCGGCGGTGCGATGATGCTCCAGCGGTCGACTGGTCACCACCCGCGAGTAAAGGGTTTGGACACCGTTCGCAAATGGCAACGGGAGTTCCTCTACGTCAAGAACGTAGCTCCTGAGGAAGGGAAGCCCATAGAGAATAGGATAGGACTCCCTTAATTCGTCAACTCTCCACCCTCCGGGAAGAACTGGGGTTACGACCCCTCAAGGAATGTTCCTGATGTCCTCTCTGTCGAGAAGCGCCTCACCGAGTTGGTGAAGGCAGGGCTGATGCAAGATGACCCCATCGCCTGCTGGGTCTCACGCCGAGTGCTCCCGCTACAGAGCCGAGTGCACAAGATGTGCTACATGAGTGGCACTCGGGACTGCACTCGGACGACTACGTTCGAGCTGAGCAAGGCGGAAGTGGCCATCTGGGCACGGTCCATCATGCAAACCTCCCTCACCGAGAACTGGGCGTATGGCTTCGAGCCGTATAGCCGCGACCGTCCCATTGAACAGGTTAGTACTTTGTGCCTTGTGTTTGCACTATGATACCGAATAGAACTCTTTAGCTTTGTATGCTTTATGTTTGCATGCTATCCCGAGTAGAACTCCTTAGCTTCATATGATTTATGTTTGCATGCTATCCCGAGTAGAACTCCTTAGCTTCATATGCTTTATGTTTGCATGCTATCCCGAGTAGAACTCCTTAGCTTCATATGCTTTATGTTTGCACGCTCTTCCGAGTAGAACTCCTTAGCTTTATATGCTTTATGTTTGCATGCTATTCCGAGTAGAACTCCTTAGCTGAGAAGTCAACTTACTGTGCTATCTGTTTGCAATCTCAGCACATCCCGCGCCAGCGAGAAGAGGACAGCGAGGTCTTTACTGGCAACTGGACCAAAGACCAAGAAGATGATGACGAGACCGCCTACGACACCCAGGATACCCTTTGTATCCCTAATGCCGTTCAACCCGGTAAGTCACGAGCTGGTCCCTCTATTCGGGATTGGTCCGAAGATGAAGAAGGTGACCAAGCTCATCCCTCTGCTCATTAGCAACATCCTTTGCCTTCCTTCTTTGCTTCTAAATTTCTTCCTTCCTTTACTCTGCAGAGAATCTTGAGGTGGACGACGAGGAGGAATTCGTGGATGTTGATCCTCTATCCGTAGCGGCTCCCACCACTCGGAAACGAGTTGGCAGTGATGCCCAAGAACCTCCCCCAAAGAAAGCCAAGAAGAAAGGCGGGAAGAAAGTCGTCGCTTCTAGGAGAAAAGCCCCTACCAGCAAAGGATAAGCGTTCCATCCGAGTACCACTTGTTTGCCGTTTCCTGTTGCACTTTCTCCTTCTGTCTCTCTGAACCTTTTTTCTTTCTTCTAGCGCCCCTCTGAATGCTGATGCTGCTGCAGCCCCCGCTCGCCCCAAGAGGAAAGCAATCGTGCCCCGAGATCAACTCGTAGATCTCTCGGACGATGATGAAGAGCAGGACGAGCAGGAGAGGACGCGGCGTCCTCCCCTATCGATGTAGAAGACGATACCGGCGCCGAGAACACTGGTGCCGGTGATGATACTGATCTCATCCTTGAACAGCAGCAGCCTGACGCGCAGCAAGCCGCGCAGGACACAGCCAACGACGAGATGCCGCCATCTCCCCCAGCTGCATCAGCTGGGGAACATATTGAAGAACACCTCGAGCAGCAAGATGATGCCGCCATGGAGCGGACAGACGCCACCCTGGAGCAGCAAGACACCAATGCTTTAGACCAAGATGATCCCGCGGCCGGGCCGCGGGTAGAAGATGTTGTTGACACACAGCCTGATCCCACTGCAGAGCAGCGGGTAGAACAAGACGTGGTGGAGCCCCCCCCCCCCCCCGCCGCCAAGAACAAGTGCAGCCCGACGCTGCGCCGGGTAGCCGGCAGGTGACTCCACCCAGCGCTCCAATTCCTCCGCCAACTCAGACAGCACCATCACCTCCGCCAGCTGCTTCTCGCCCAGTGCCTCCATCTGCTTCTCGGCCAGACAAAACTCCAAGCACCAGGAAGATTATCAAGTCTGGGACCGAGGCTGTCCGGCAGCAGCCAAAGCGCGCTGCTTCGCAAGCCGGATAGCAGATGCCGCCCCCCAAGCCGCCATTCGCGCCAGCCGGGAAGCCAACAAGGAGCAAACAGTTAGTGCTTTCCGCGCCCACCCCCAGCACCAACCCGGATGCTTCTTTGTCTACTTGCCCCATCGAGGGTCAAAGCGTAGGTGTTGGCGGCCACGCGAAGCCCATCTACCCGGAGTATATGATGACTTTATCTCAGCGCCACGAGATCTCACTGGCGAAGGGAGAGAAGGGATTGGCTTCTTTGAAAGAAGGCCAAGCTGTGGCGACTGCCAAGTCCAAGGGCAAGGAGGCAGCAGCAGTTCCTGCGCTCTTCTCGCGTGAGGAAGGTGATGACGAGATTGAATCAGAAGGCCTGACCGCAATCCTGGACCGAGTGGCGTTTGTTGATCCAGTCTGGAACAGCAAAACTCTCGGCAACCCAAAATGGAATGGTCTTGAGCTGGGGCCGATTGACCACTACCGCACTGATTGGAACAAGGCCGATGTCAGTTCTGTTCCCATGACAATCGCAAGCCCCACCTGCACCCTAGCCTGGAAGCTCTTCGTCTTGCGCAAAACTGCCGAGCACGTGGAGCAAACTTATGGTGTAAGTCTTTTCTTTCCTTCTTGCAATTTTCGAGTTGCTGTTTCTCATTTCTCTTCTCTTTTCCTCTTTTCCTCTTAGCCATTCCCCCAGTCCCCGAGATTCGGGCCGAGTAGGCGAAAACTCAACCGAGTTGCCATCTACTCGGGACAAATCTTCACAACACTTAAACTTTTTCTCTTCTGCTCTGCAGAATAGCCTCCAGAAGAGGACGAAACTGTTCCGCCGGCTACTCTGGAACCACCGCATCGCCAAGGACCGTCTCGAGGCTCTTGAAGCCGAGAAGAAAGACGGTGCTGCGATGGAGCAGGCGGCACTGGATCGCACTATCCAGATTTCTGAAGTTGAAGGTAAGCTTTCAGCAATTCGGTTTGTGTGTTTTGTGTTTACGCCCGTGTTTGCTTTTTGCTTTATTGCTGTTTTCTCTGCAGGCAAGCTCAATGACTTGATTGAAAAGCATCGCGATTGCGAAGTATTTGCTGCCTCCGCTCAGAGCAAGATCGATACTCTGGAGGGTGAGTTGCCTTTCCTTCTCTGCACTTGTGTTTCTTCTTACTCGGTTACTCTGCTGACGCTGATGTTCTCTTTGCAGAAGAATACAAGAATTTCCGGGAGCAACACCAGGATTGCCTCATGCCTGCCAAGGTGCGGCAACAGTTGGAAACCCGAGAAGCAGAGATCGAAAAAGAGCGCACCGCCGAGAGGGCGGAGTTTGAGAAGATGCAGATCAAGCTGAAATCTTCCCTCGAGGATGCCATCAACCAAGTTGCTGAGAAGGAGGAGATCAAGAAGACTGCCAAGGCCAGAGAGAATACGCTCGAGATGGAGATCTCGATGCTAAAGGAACACAACCGGCAACTCTCCCTCCAGATTGCAAATGCGCGCAGCATTTAAGACATGCATATCTCGGATGAGAACGACTGGAAGATCAAGCTGGGAGCACTGCTGGTGGATTTGGAACGTGAGTTCTCTTTTCTCTGCACCTGACCTGTTTTTCTCTTCTCTGCCTTTTTTCTACCTGGTTTCATCTCTTCTCTGCCTCTGTTTCTGATCCCAAATAGATTCCTATGCAGATATCTTCCCGGAGCTCCGATCTGCTGGTGTGCCTGCTGTGGAGAAGGCCAGACAGCTCCGAGCTGCCTCCGGAATGCCCATCGACAACACTTCCACTATCAATGATCATCTCTTGAGTATCAAGTCGCAGATCCGTTCCCTAGAGGGCCTAGGCACCTCCATGGTGTCCACTGGATTCAAACTCCACAAGCTATTCTGGCCGGATAGGGATGTGCCAGAAACTTTCAGCGAGATCGCCGAGCACTTGGACGGCGTGAAGGCCGAGTTGAAGAAGTGGCACGCCTCCGCAGCTCGGGCAGGAGCTGACGAGCTGCTACACTTCATCATCAGCTGGTATGAAAACCTGGATCTCAGCCGAATTCTCACCATCCGAGAAGAGTCCAAGTGGACCACGAACTCCGACTGCGTCAGTCGCCGGAAAGCGGTGGCATACGAGATCACCTCCTACGCCGACACTGCCACCTACATCGATGGCCTCCCCGAGCCAGAAACAGAAGCTGAAGAAGAGGACGATGACGAGGAAGATGATGATGACGTCACCAGCGAGGACTTGGCCGAGTTTGAGGAAGGTGCCGCAAAGGGAGCATCCGAGAAGGGGAAAGCCAAGGTCGTCGAGGGGACCGAGCAGCTGGTCAACCCGGAGGAGTTCGCGTTGGCCAGCCACGCCGAGGCCGAGCAGCCGCAACCCAGCGCTCAGGAGGCCACCATCACCACCGAGATGGTGATCGAGCAGGCGGCTCCCAAGCTGGGCACGACTACTGCCACGCCAACTGATGCCAACCCGCTGCCAAGGACATAGTCTACTGCGTCCACCTCTGCCACGGACCCCATCTCGGTTGCCACCGCGACCTCTGATCCAGTTGCCTCCGCCAAGTTGATGATGACAACACCGATGCGGACAACACCGCTACTACCAAAGAGTGATGCCTGCAACACTTTTACCTTGAACTTTGATTAGATCCCCGGTATGCCGGGTGCAGATGTAACCGTACAATTATTGTTTTGTTGCTACTCAATTTTATTCCAGTTGAAGTTTTTTAGCAACCCTGGCTCAATGTCGGGTTGCGTTTCTATGCAAGTCCCCGAGTTGCATTTTTTATCCACTCTTTCTTTTTGTCTCAGCTCTTACCTGCAACTTGTTGATTTTTTGGTAGTCGAGTCACAAGATTTCAAAGTCGGAGTTTCAAATACTTAGCCACTTAGAAAAATCATAGTAACGCTGCCCACCACTTAGCCGAAAAGGAAGAAAACAGTAAAGAACACTCTATTCGGTTGCCACACGTTTCCTTTCCTTAGCAGTTTTTCGTGTGTTCATTGACCTTTGGCTTGTTCTCTGGCTTGCCATGAAGCCGCGTTGCGGACAGCAGCAGAGTCGCAGATTTGGCCCGTGGGTTTAAACACACTACTATATATGCTTTTGAAATTCTAAGTGGTTCAACTGAATAGACAAAGTAAGAACAAGATAAACACAAGGAGCAATTTGGACGAGGGCAGTCCCCGAGTTCGATTTCAGATTACCGAATAGAAGTTTAACTCGGATAAGAAAGTACATACACAGTTTGCTCATGAGTGAAAACGTCGGAGTAGAGCTACATTCCAAGGGAGCTTAGATTCCTCTCCAGCTCTATCCGGTATGTTCTTCTGGGGTGCCTGTGCATCAACTAGATAGTAGGAATCATTGTGCAGAGCCTTGCTCACAATGAAAGGCCCTTCCCACGGAGGGGATAGCTTGTGCATCCCGGCCGTGCGTTGCACGAGCCTAAGGACCATGTCTCCTTCTCGGAAAACCCTTGGGTTTACTTTTCGGCTGTGATAACGCCTCAAGTTCTGCTGGTAACAGCTGAACGTGACAGAGTTAGCTCTCTTGCTTCTTCTAGCAGGTCAACATCATTTTCTCGAGCTTCTCTCGCCTCCGCCTCAGTGTAGAGGGTTATTCGGGGCGAGTCATGCTCTAGGTCAGTGGGCAACACGGCCTCAGCTCCATATACCAGGAAGAATGGTGTGTATCTGGTTGATCGGTTAGGGGTAGTCCTTAAACTCCACAACACCGCCGGCAACTCGTCTAGCCAACACCCAGGTGTTTTCAGCAGTGGCTCAATCATCCTTGGCTTTATGTCGGATAGCACCATGCCATTTTCTCTTTCAACTTGCCCATTGGAGGCCGGATGCGCAACAGATGCAACATCTAGCCGAATCCGCTTCTCCTTGCAGAATCTCGCAAAAGCACCCTCAGCAAAGTTTGTGCCTTTATCAGTAATGATGTTGTGTGGGTAGCCATATCTCAGGATCACATCCTTCAGAAAACTCACAGTTGTGGCTCCATCGCACTTCCAAATAGGCTTGACCTCAATCCATTTGGTGAACTTGTCAACCATGACCAGGATGTGAGTCATGTTGCCTCTAGCCGGCTTGAAAGGGCCAACCATATCCAAACACCAAACTGCAAATGGCCAAGTAATGGGAATGGTCTTCAACTCAGAAGCTGGCATGTGAATCTTACTGGCAAATCTCTGGTAGCCGTTGCACTTTCTCACTATTTCTTCAGCTTGCTTCAAGGCAGTGAGCCAAAAGAAGCCATGCCGAAAAGCCTTGTTGACTAGAGCCCGAGAAGAGGCGTGATGCCCGCATTCTCCTTGGTGTATCTCCACCAGAATTTCTTCTCCTTCCTCTGGCTCAACACAGCGTTGCAACACGCCAGTAGGACTTATTCTATGCAGCACATTGTTGAGAATAGTATAGCCCTTGGATCTTCTCTGTATCTGTCTGGCTGTGACCTTGTCACTCGGCAAGGTGCCATCCGCTAGAAAGGATAATATGGGCAGAGCCCAACTCGGTGTCTCCCGCGTGGGAAACACTGGTTCGTCCACTTCCATTGGATCAGCCACCAATACCTCCTCCGAGTTGAGAGAAAGGTTCCGAGTCCCCGAGTACTCCGAAATGACCCCCTCGATGAATGCGACAATCCCCGAGTTAGGAGGGGCAGTCCCCGAGTAAGAAGGGACAGTCCCCGGGTTGTAGGTGCTAGTCCCCGGGTTCTCTTTTGCAGCCTCCCAGTCAATCTCCATGGGAACAGCTTCTTCTCCTGGTATTGAAGGAACGAAGATAGACTCCGAGTTGGGGGATGGCTTGATGGATGGCTTTCTCAAATGCTCCAAGGCAATCCCAGCCGGGATGAACTGCCGAGAAGACCCCAACTTGGATAATTCATCAGCTGCGTCATTCTCTGCTCGGTGTATATGTTGGAACTCACATCCTTCAAAGAAGCCAGTCATGGTTTGCACCAGAAACCGATAAGATGCCATGTTGCCATCCAGAGCATCCCAGGTGCCGGATACCTGCTGCACCACCAAATCCGAGTCGCCATAACATATGATGCGCTGCACGCCAACCTCCTTGGCCACCTTCAAACCGTGTACCACGGCCTCATACTCTGCGACATTGTTGGATGCCTTGAAATGAATCTGCAGCACATATTTGAGTTGATCTCGCCTTGGTGATGTAAGCACCACGCCAGCACCAAGGCCTTCCTTCACTTTGGAGCCATCAAAATGCATCTTCCAGTAGTTGGTTTCCGGTAAGGGAGGCTCGTACTACACCTCAGCCCAATCCACCAGAAAATCTGTTAAGATTTGTGACTTGATGGCTTCTCTTCTCGCGTACAGATGAGCGTACGCGGCCAGCTCAATCGCCCACTTGGCTACTCTGCCACTTGCTTCCTTGTTGCCCATGATGTCCGAGATGGGAGTGGAACTCACCACTGTGATGGGATGCTCTTGGAAATAGTGCTTCAGCTTCTTGGCGCCCAGGTACATGCCGTAAATCATCTTCTGGTAATGTGGGTAGTTTTGCTTGGAGTTGGATAGCACTTCACTCAGATAGTATACTGGCCGCTGCACAGTCTTGCCTTCCTCTTCTCTTTCCACCACGATCACCACACTGACTACTCGGTTGGTTGCCGCAATGTACAACAACATTGGCTCTTTGGGTAGCGGACTAGCCAGGATGGGAGCGCTACCCAGCATGGCTTTCAACTCCTTGAATGCTACATCAGCTTGTGGTGTCCAGACAAACCTGTCACTCTTCTTAATCAATTGATACAGAGGCAAGGCCTTCTCGCCCATTCTGCCCAGGAAGCGGCTCAGAGAAGCCAGGCATCCAGTGAACTTTTGCACATCCTTCAGTGATCTCGGCAAAGACATGCTCTCTATAGCTTTTATCTTTGAAGGATTAGCCTCAATGCCCCGACTGGATACCAAGAAGCCGAGTAGCTTGCCAGCCGGGACGCCAAAGGTGCATTTAGTTGGGTTCAATTTCATCTTATACTTGCGCAAGTTGGCAAAAGTTTCCTCAATGTCACTAAGCAGAGTATGTGTTTTATTCGTTTTGATGAAAATGTCATCTACGTACACCTGCACATTCTTGCCAATTTGATCATGCAAGCATTTCTGCAAGCATCTCTGATAGGTAGCCCCAGCATTCCGCAACCCAAAGCACATGACACGATAGCAATAAGCCCCGTACGGGGTAATAAAGGCAGTCTTTATTTGATCATCAGGGTTGAGAGCTATCTGATGAAAACCAGAGTAGGCATCTATGAAAGACAAAAGCTCACAACCAGCAGTGGAATCGATCACCTGATCTATACGGGGTAGCGGAAATGGATCCTTGGGGCAGGCCTTGTTCAGGTCAGTGTAGTCCACGCACATACGCCATGCGATGTCGGCCTTGGGGTCCTCCTTCTTCTTCTCAACCATAACCGGGTTGGCTAGCCAGTCCGGATGCAATACCTCCATGATAAAGTAGCTTATCAGCAACTTGGTGATCTGATCATCGATAGCTTTCCTCCTCTCATCACCAAAGTGGCGCATAGCCTGCTTAACTGGCTTAGCATCATGCCGCACATGTAGCGAGTGCTCAACCAACTCCCTCGGGACACCAGGCAGATCCTCATTGGACCAGGTGAAGGCGTCCCGATTCTCACGGAGGAAGTGGATGAGCTCGCTTTCCTATTTCTCTCCCAACCCGGCGCCAATGATGGCAACACGGTATGGGAACTCAGGATCAACCTGGACCTTCTTTGTCTCCTGGGACGCCTGAAAAGCAGTCCCGTACTGGGAACTCGGCATGCCAGGCGCACCACCTTGCGCTGCTTGCGCCATAGCCACCACCTCGTACATCTTCTTCTTCTCGGCCGCAATGACCATGGATTCCGCCAGCTGAGAACTAGCAGAGCCACACTCCAAAGACCTGTTGTAATCACCCGAGATGGTGATGACACCATTGGGACCAGGTAGCTTCATCTTCAAGTAGGCTGCATGGGTTGAGGCCATGAACTTGCTGAGGGCAGGCCTACCGAGTAGAGCATGGTAGGGGCTCTGAAGATCAACCACTTCAAACTGCAGGCACTCGGTGCGGTAGTTCTCCCTGGTGCCGAATAGGACATCAACCCAGATGCGGCCGATTGGAGCACAAGATACTCCCGGCACAATGCCATGGAATGTGGTCCTGCTGGGTAGCAGCATGTTCTCGGCAAGGCCGAGCTTCTCCAGTGTATCCCGGTATATGATGTTGATGCTGCTGCCGTTGTCTATCAGCACCTTGCTGAACCTGACATTCTTCTGAGTTCCCAAGAAGGCGGGATCCACCACCAGAGCATAGCTACCCGGGTTGGGCATCACCTTAGGATGATCAGCTCTGGACCAAGTGATCTCTTGGTCGCACCAGTGCAGATAGTGAGGCACAACCGGGATCACTGCATTTACCTCCATCGCACGCCTGTGCAATGACTACTTGTCGACTGGCTCGGTGGTGAAGATCATGTAGCTCTCATGGTGCTCCTGGTACAGGTTGCGGTCTCCACCACCATTGTTGCCGTTGTTGTTGTTGTTGTTGTTGCCTTGGTTGTTGTTGTTGTTTCTGTTGTTGCGGGTGTAGAAGTTGCGGTTGCGGTTGTTGTTGTTGTTGTTGTTGTTGTAGTTGTAGTTGCGGTTGGCTCCCTGAGCCACTTGATTCACATTCTCCCTTCTCGGAAACACTGCAGGCCTGGGAGCAGCTGCCCGAATAGGCTGCACATTGGCATTCGCAGCCGGCAGAGGAGGAGGAGGGGGCAGGTCTTCATTCTTGATGCGGTCCCACCAGCTGCACTGCCGGGTAGTGTGCTTGGCTGGCCTACTCGGATGCCGAGTATGGAAGTTGCATGGCCCATCCTTCATGTTTCCGAAGACAAAACTCGGGCCTGAATCCGAGTTGCCGCTACCCTGCTGGGGAGCAGTGTAAGGCTTCTTGATGCCTTGGCCCTGATTCTGGTTTTTCCCGTATTGGGCTCCAGCAGTTTTTTGCCTTTGGCTACTCCCAGCAGCCGTGGTCACAGCATTCACCTCCTATGGATCATACCGAGTATCAATGTGGTCGCCTCTGCGCTTGTTTCTGAAGTCATTGCGCCTGCCGCTGTCATGGTGCTTCCTTCTCGGCTCAGGAGAATCAAGCAGAGGCTGAGTTGGGTCGCCGAGTGCATACATATCTGCAATCTTGATTGTCTCGGCGAGAGTACTCGGCATCTCTCGCTGCAGCTTCTGCCACAACATGATGCCATGCCTGCAGCCCTGAGCGAACCAAGTAATGGCCTGAGCCTCATTCACACCTTCACAGGTGTTCCTCAATGTACTCCACCGAGTAAGATACTCGCGGTCAATTTCCTCTTCTCGCTGCCTGCAAGCAGACAGCTGCTGCGGCCTATTCGGTCTCTTGTAGGTGCTGGTGAAGTTGCTGATGAAGGCTTCCGAGAAGTCTAGCCAGCAGTTGATACTGTCCTTGGGCAGGTTGTTGAGCCAAGTCCAAGCAGGACCCTCTAGCATTTGCGGAATATACCGCACAGCCCATCTCCGGTTGCCGCCTGCAATGTGCACAACGGTAACATAGTCACTCAGCCAGTCTTCCAGCTTGGTGCTGCCATTGTAGCACTTGGTCCCCCTAGCCAGCTGGAAATGGTTCACGGAGGGCTCCTCCATGATGCGGCGACCAAAGCACTCTGGGCCAGGTGGCCCCTTGTTCTCGAGCTGAGCAGACCGATTGATACGGTCCAGCTTGTACCTTGCATCACTGGGCTCCAACATGCGGTCACCCACGCGGTCATTGATATCTCTTGGATCAGCATAGCCGGCTAGACCCATCGCCGAGTAGCCATCATCATATCTGTTCTCCTGCACAACTGTGGGCTGGACCACCGGGTTGATTGCTGGCGCAGCCGCACGCGGCTGTGCTGCCGCTGGCTGCTGCGTCCTCTGCCGAGTAGGCTGAGCAGCAGGACGCCGAGAAGGCCCTGCATAGTCTCCCTCTTGCCTCTTGCTGTGAGCTTTATTGGCTTGATAGCCTGCTCCTGCAGAGTTGTGTTTCTGACCGGGCTGCCGCGGCACAGCGTGCTGTTTTTCGGCGACAGCCGGGTCGTACACCTGCATCTGTTTGTTTTTTCCAGAGTTCACACTCTGGTCTCTATCCCCACCGGGAAGTGGTGATGACGCCTGGTCCTGAGACCTCATCCCATGCGAGTGAACAACATGGGAAGCGCCAGCACCCGGATTGGCTTTCCGGAACTCCTCGTTCTGCCGGCCAGCCTCTAGCACTAGCTCGTTGAGTCTTTCCTGCTGCCTAGCGCGCGCGTCGCCCGTGAGATGCGGCAACTCAGCAGCCACTGCCTCTGCAGCCCTAAGAGTTTTGGCGGGGGTGCTGTATCTAGTCCTACCCACAGTGTCCAAACTAGCAGAATGACAAGCAGCCCTACCATCTCTAGCCAGCTCAGCGCCTAAGTTGCGACGAGTAATGCCTATCTTGCTAGGCAGCCTAGAAATAGGAGTAAAGCCATGCGCTGCATTGTACTCATTTTGCGCAAGGTTGAGCTCAAGCCTAACCTTCTCCAGCTCCTAGGTCTCCGCGAGTAGCGCTTGACGCTGCTGCTCGATCTGCGTCCTCATGGCGGCAAGTTCCGCCTCGGTGGGTTGCGGCATACCCAGCTGCACGGTCGCGCCTCCGCGAGCAACTGGGATGGCCGTAGACATGGAAGGAGGCAGGTTCTGGTCCTTCTCGTAGGGCTTGTGGACCCTAGCACCCACAGGTTCCTCGATGACGCCAGCGGCAGCGGCCGCGCCCTTCCCGGCATCGATAGTCGGGCCTGTCATCATCACCTCCACGCTATCCGCAGAGCAGCCAGTTGGCTTCTTGCGGGCAGCGAGTACAGCAGGAGGATCTTCCGCGACGAGCACCACCTCTGGAAACTAGCGGATGACGGTGGTGGCGACGTAGACCAGGTGCGTGCCGAAGGAGAGCACCGAGCCGCCTGCAGGCATGGGCCTACCGCCGAAATCTCCGGCATTGTCGGTGACGAAGTCGAAGGAGCCGAATATGTGGACAAGGCCACACACCACGCGCTCCCCTGAAGCTGAAACCGGTGTCGTCCGAATGTGAACTCCAGCCAACGCCGCTGGTGGCCCAACGGTGGGCGCCAACTGTCGTGGTGGTATCACGGCAGATGCCATGGGATGGCTAAAGTGTTGGGGCCGATGGACGCTGGAGGTATCCGGGGAGGGATCACACGGCGAGTAGCCGCGTGTAGGATGTCTCTAGCACTGCAAACAACCAGATCTACCCAGGTTCAGGGCCCTCGTGTGGAGGTAACACCCCTACTCCTGCCTTTCTCTCTATTTGTGTGTTATCCGAGTAGCCAC
This sequence comes from Alopecurus myosuroides, assembly GCA_028641055.1. Classification (NCBI taxonomy): domain Eukaryota; kingdom Viridiplantae; phylum Streptophyta; class Magnoliopsida; order Poales; family Poaceae; genus Alopecurus; species Alopecurus myosuroides. Next base: position 291,820,800 of record CM054059.1, read on the forward strand.
AATACATTGTATGCCTCTAGACGAGTAGCCACTCTGCTGCTCTCTCTCGCTCTGGTGTTGTCTCTAGCAAATAAATGCGAAGTGAAGCAAGTCCCTCGCGCAGGAGGAGGCAGGGCACCTTATATACTGGTGCCCAGCCGAATAAAGAATGATTAAAAGGTACGGTGATGTGACTTGACCACAATGACTTTGGCACGCCTCCGAGATCTCGCGCGGAGAAGCGTCGCGCCGTACGGCTGACAGCCCCCGTCCGCTCTGTCAGCCTCCCAGCGTAGACCTCCATCCTGCCCTGTCCCCTCTGTACTTGACAAGACTGGACGGCTGCCTAACCTTGCGTCACTGATGATCACGAACCTAGTAAGTTGAACCGCACGCGCGTACGGACGCAGGATACGCGAGATCTCCTGTCAGAACGGCTCCATTGACTTCTGGCCCGAGTAGGATTGCCATCTGTCTACTCAGACCAACTTCTCTACTCGGAAAAACGTAACTTCCTTGATATCTTCTCTTGGCCTTCAGTGGGTACGGCCGGATAGAAACCTACCGGGTAGGAGTACCCGGGTAGCCGTCTACCCGGTCAACAACACCTTGACCTTGCCTTTAGCACTTGCCTTACCCCTACTCGGGGGTAACCCCCCGACAGCTAGTGCTATAAATATGGCTTTTACAAAACACATTAAAAATGCTCTCATGCAAGTTAGAGAAGAAAAGTTAAAACATAAAGCCTCAACTCCTTTGAAGTTAGAAGATGGTTGGGAGGCCATCATTAATTGAAGGTGAATGATTTTGATTGTAATGCTTTATGTGATCTTGGTGATAGTATCTCTGTTATGCCTAAGAAACTCTATGATATGCTTGACTTACCACCTTTGGAATACTGTTATTTGGATGTTCTTATTGCTGATAATGCTAAGAAGAAACCTTTGGGGGAGAGTTGATGATGTTCTTATTATGGTTAACAATAACCTTGTACCTGTTGATTTTGTTGTTATGAATATTGAATGCAATGCTTCTTGTCCTATTGTTTTGGGAAGACCTTTTCTTAGAACTGTTGGTGTTGTTATTGATATGAGAGAGGGGAATATTAAATATCAATTCCCACTCAAGAAATTTATGGTATACTTTCCTAGAAATAGAATGAATCTACCTTTTGATTCATTATTAGAACAAATTATGATGTTGATGCTTCTTCATTTGAAAATACATAATTCTTGCTTTTTGTGCCTAGCCGAAAAGCCTTAAAGAAAAACACTCTTGGGAGATAACCCATGATTTATTTCTGTAATTTTTGTTTTGTTTTCTTTGAGTCAGGTTGTTTTTTTTCCTTCTGTAACAACTCTTTTGTATCTTTACTTTTTTTAATTGTTGTGCCAAGTTAAGTCTCTAGTGGGAAGTTGATGCTAGATTCGGATTTCTAAGCAGGAATAGATTTTTGCTGTCCACCGTTTAATTCATAATAAATTCCAAAAAATCGAAACATCCTGAAAAAAAATTGTGCATGATCCTTAGATATGTATGCAACTTTTCGTAGTTTTGAGTTTTATGATCTGAGCAACATAAGTGCCTCGAAAAAATTCGTATTTACATAATGTTTTGGTTTTGACAGATTTTGCCTTTTATTTTGCATTCTCTCTTTTACTATGTTGAGTGGATTTCTTTGCTTCACAAAACATCAGTGGTGGTAGATAATGTTTAGAAATTATTGGTAATGCCCGTGTCCATGTAGAACATGTGATTTTTTGATTATGCAATGACCCACTAATGAGAATTACTTTGAGTTTGGTGTGAAGGAAGTTTTCAAGGGTCAAGAGAAGATGATGATATAATGTGATCAAGAAGAGTGAAAATCCTAAGCCTGGGGATGCCCCCGTGGATCATCCTATAAAATTTTAAGAAGACTCAAGCGTTTAAGATTGGGGATGCCCAAGGCATCCCCTTCTTCATCAATAATTTATCAGGTCATTTCTAGTGAAACTATATTTTTATTCGTTCACATCTTATGTACTTTACTTGGAGCGTATGTTTGTTTTTATTTTCTGTAGTAAACTTTGTTGGATCCTAGCATTCTTGTGTGGGAGAGAGACACGCTCCGCTTTTTCATATGAATACTCGTATTCTTCATTTATTGTCTAGCTGCTGCAATTCTTTTAGCTTCTGTTTTTTATGCATCTCTTATTCAGAGCTGTTATTTCTTATAGAGTAGTACTCTCTTGTTTCGTTTATAAATTATTTGGAGAGTTTGTGTTGAAATAAGTTGATTGGCGCTGGAGAAGAATAAAATATTTCATGCTTATAATGGTGCAATAGGAACCTTGTTTAGACTCTCGCTTAGACTTTAACATGTCATGTTAAATATTATTTTAATTTTATGCTTAGTAGTTATTGATGTAGCGTGACTTGTATCAAATATCTCAGAGTGCTTAATGTTCCATTGAAAGAAATCATGAGTTGTTTTTACCATATTGAAGCATAATATTGTGGTATTCTCCTTTGAATGATTTACCTGGATTGACTTGGCGCATGCTCACACTATGTTACGACTACAAACCAGTCACCTCTAGCCTCTATGCTCATTTAGTTTTTGACTTGTAATGTCATTTATGCTTTGATTAATAATGTTTTATCGCTATGCATGATTATGGCCGTTATTTCTCTCTTAGTTAGTCGCTCCCAGTCTCTTGGTAGCCTTCACTTGTACTGAGTATGAGCTCTACTCGTGCATCCAACTCCCAAAAACTAAAGTTTTCCAAATGTGTCCACCATATCTATCTATATGTGTTATTTAACCGCCACTCCAAAGTAAATTGCTTGTGTGCTACCTTTAAACCTTCAAAATTATGACCTGTTTTGTGTTCTTGTTTTGATTCATGAGGAAGCAGTTTAAAGTTTATTATGGTTTGTTTCAAGCAAAGTTATTCTTCCTTGTTTCACCCAATGAGTATGGAATCTTTGATCATTTAAGTTTGCAGAGAGCTGGTGCCAAATAACAAAAAAAAGGCACTTCCCCATGGTTTGATGAAAACTGGTGGGTACCCGTGAACACGGCTAGCCCTGGTTTGTGAAAAGAAAGGCGGGGGGAAGTGCCAAACTAATAAACAACAGAAACCATTCTCAAAAGTCTAAACACTTTGCTTGACATGAGTTATAATAAGTTTTTTATTACCATTCGTTGACATAGACATACACCTCTCTCAAAATTATTTTCAATACCTCTGTTTTATTTAAATAAAAAGCTCTAGCACATGAGTAATCCCTGATTCCCTCTGCGAAGGGTCTTTCTTTTACTTTTATGTTGAGTCTTCATCTTCTAACTTTATGCACCAATTAAGAGAGCATATTGTCATTCTGAGTATAATGTGCATAGTCCCAAAATTTATCATCGATTGATTCGTGATTATGTTATTACTTGTTCTCAAATTATTTGTATCTAGTCACCATTTGAACTTTTAAGGTGTCCTGGCATTTCTGTTTTGCTATTCCATGAAGGACAAGCTGAATACCACTTTGCTATGTTTTCTCTATGCTCGAAACAAACGTATAACTTTTAGTGCATTATTATTCATGATCTTTTGTTTATGTTACTTTTCATGTTGCAACATAGTTGATAAGTTACATTGTTGGATTTATATCTATCATTCCTATTTTTAGAGTACTTTGATCTCAGCTTGCAATACTTTTACAGTAATGTTGATCAAGATTGTGTTGGTAGCATGTCACCTCAGAATTTTTTTTTTTATCATTTTACCTACTCGAGGACGAGCAGAACTAAGTGAAGAGAATATGCCCGAGAGGCAATAATAACGTGGTTATTATCTTATTCCATGTTTATGATAAAAGTTTATTTCTCATGCTAGAATTGTATTAACCGGAAATTTTGATACATGTGTGTTTAATAAACAAACAATGGTTCCTAGTAAAGCCTTTCTTTTAACCAGCTCGTTGATTAATAGATGATCAAGGTTTCCTGATCATGAACATTGGATGTTGTTAATAACGGGGTCATGTCATTGGTAGAATGATGTGATGAACATAGACCCAATATCAAGATAACAATACAATCAAGTCATTTAGTTTATATTGTTATATCTTGCATACGAAGTAACTTATTCCTTAGACCATGAGATCATGCCAATCACTGGTACCGGAAGGGTGCTTTGATGTCATCAAACGTCACACCGTAACAGGGTGACTATAAAGGTATCGTTAGGTATTCGGAAAGTATTAGTTGAGGATCATGGATCAAGAGTGGGATTTGTCCATCCAAAATGACGGAGAGATATACTCTGGGACCTCTCGGTGATATCACATCGACACCGCTTGCAAGCACGTGATATGATCACAAGGATGTCATATCACGGAAACGAGAAAAGGGTACTTGTAAGGTAACGAGATTGAACAAGGTATGGTTGATACCAATGATCTAATCTCGGACAAGTAAAATATCGCGAGACGTTGATAGTTCACAGGATCACGAGAGTCGTCGTTGAATATATAGGATTCATCACGGATCTCCAGATCCCGCTGTTGATTATTGATCGGAGAGGACTCTCGATCATGTCTATCTTATTCACGAACCGTAGGGTGACACACTTAAGGTTCGATGACGCATTTGAGAGGATACGGAATAACGAAGAATGTTTTGAGCAGCACCGAAATTGTTTCGGGGAAAATTGAAATAGTTCAAGGGTATTTTCATCGACTGGTTGTTAATAGAATTAACAAATGATCTGAGGTGCTATATGCAAATGTTTGTTAATAGAATTAAAAAATTCTGAAATAAAGAAATAAAAATGTTTTATTTATTTACTAAAGAAAAACGCTTGGATTTTCTAAGTGGGAAATAAAGGAATGATGAGTGGATGTGAGTGGAGTGTCCACTCACATGATGAGGGAAGAGGTGGGGGCACATCCATGGGATGGCCGCACCCCCCTTGGGCTCCCTCCCCCTCTCCTATAAATAGAGGGCATGAGCTCCCTCTCTCACACACACACTTTCCCACCTAGCTTCCTCTCCACCCGCTGCTCCATTCCATGGTCTCCGGCTTGTCGAAGCCCTGACCGTGGGATTCTACACCACCACCACGCCGCCGTGCTGCTGGAGTTCCGAGGGATCCTCTTCTTCCTCCTCCCCGCTGGATCGAGGAAACGGAGGTCATCATCAACCGTACGTGTGACCGATCACGGAGGCACCGCCAGATTGCGGTGCACATCTTATCGCTCTCGGGATCGGTGTGAGTACGACTACGCCAACAGAGATATTTGATCTCATAACGCTCTGTGTCTTCAAGGGTATGTTCTTCTTAAGACTCTCTCTATGCCCGTTGCTTTCATCTCCTAGATTAGATCTTGGCCTTTCGGGTGTCTCTCGCGTAGGAATTTTTTTGTTTTCTATGCAACGAACCCTACAGTGGTATCAGAGCCGGATCCATGCGTAGATGTTTTGCATTCGTAGAATACATAGGTGTATGTGGGCGTTGATGATCATGTTATTGCCTCCTTGAGTATTTTATGATCTTAGTGGCATAGTTGGATGAAACTGCCCTAGACAAACTATACATGTACTATGTACGCGAGACCTGTCTCACTTGTGGCTGAGGGGGTGTCCGTTTCTCCAACTATTGTTAAAATCTAATCTATGAAGGGTTGTTAAAAATATGTTTATCAACATTGTGATTGATGTTTGTAGGTATGAACGGTTCTATCCCCGAAAGCCCTAAAGCCACATAAAATATGCAAAAATAAATTAGAGGCGTCTAACTAGTTTTTGTTGGGCATGTGATGTGATATGATCAATGTTACAAATTTGATTATGAGATCATCTCTTTTGTAAATTATTGATATACCGGAAGGAACCATATGGTTGTCTTACTATTGATGGACAATAAAAATGGAGGTGCCATCGACCTTGGTGCCACGCCGATGGAATGATGGAGATCATACCATGATGCACATGATGGAGATCAAGTGCAAGAAGGACCATATCATATCACATCATCCATACATGTGATGTTAATCCTTTTTATGCATCTTATTTTGCTTAGATAGCGAGGGTAGCATTATAAGATGATCCCTCTTACTTAATATCAAGATAATAATGTGTTCTTCCTTAGTATGCACCGTTAAGAAAGTTCGTCGTTTCGAGACACCACGTGATGATCGGGTGTGACAGACTCAACGTTCGCATACAACGGGTGCTGACAAGCCTAGCATGTACAGACATGGCCTTGGAACACACGCAATACTACGGTTCTACTTGGAGAGCCTAGCATGTACAGACATGGCCTCGGAACACGTAACCGAAAGGTAAAGCATGAGTCATATGGATGATATGATGAACATGTCGATGTTCTCCTTTGCAGCTACATCATCTCACGTGATGATCGGTTTTGTTGTCGTCCAGAGTTGTGAGGCTTTGAAATGCCGCCCGGACTGTCCTGCACCATCGCTGCCCTGCGCAGCAGACGATGTCCGCGCCGACGAACTCCTCGCCAAGAGTTGCCGTTCAGAGTCGTGAGGCTTGGAGACGCCGCCGCCCAGACTGTCATGCGCTGTCGCCACCCTGCGCAGCCGACAATGTCCGCGCCGACAAACTCCTCGCCAAGAGTTGCCGTCCAGACTCCAGAGTCGTGAGGCTTTGAGACGCCGCCCCAGACTGTCATGCGCCATCGCCGCCCTGCGCATCCGACGACATCGCGCCGACCAACTACTCGGCATGGCAGGTGCATTGAAAAAGGTGATCTGTTAGTTGCTCTCGATGTCTTTCTGCATGTTTTAGTGAAACCATCAACACTGGTGTTCTAAAATTGATCAAGAACACGGGTAATCGATATGGAAACCAGACACGCAGTGCAAGAGGTCTAGCATCAGGAAGTGAAATCTTACAAGGGAGCCTTGGCAGAAACATATGGTACTGGAAAACTGATACCGCTGGCCTCACCTAAAACTGAAACAATTTTACATGATTACAGCTAATGCCCTGTAGAAGTACTATGACATTAAAAAAAGTCACACTCTGAAAAGACCTCTTGAAAAATGACAATTGCAATAGTTCCGGACAAGGAATCTAGATGAATAGTATTACAAACTACAACATCATATCTCCATGCTCCATCCTTTTGCATTAATTTTCTTAACAGATATAGAGTGGATTAGCATTGCTAATACGATGTTGTCATTTTTTTTGATATATGGCAGGTACATTAATGCAAACTAGAAGAATACCCCTCGCGTTGCAGTGGGTATCCCTTTAAAAATATATTCTATAAACGAAATGGGGGTATAAGCGGTATTGAAATATTCCATTATCAAGATTTAGTTGATCATATAATCGATATACTAAATTTAATTCATGTGAAATTTTTGTATATTTTGAGAAATAAATATTAGTGACATGGATAATTATATGGTTGAAAAAAGATGGCATGGTTATGTGGCATGAAATATGTAATATCACAATTATTTATGAAGATGACATGGATAATTGATTGGTTAAAATGATGGATGATGTGGATAGGTTGCATGTTGAGATAGAAAAATCATAAATACATTTTAGTGGGAGTGGGTATTCCTTTAAAAATATATTCTATAAACGAAATGGGGGTATAAGCGGTATTGAAATATTCCATTATCAAGATTTAGTTGATCATATAATCGATATACTAAATTTAATTCATGTGAAATTTTTGTATATTTTGAGAAATAAATATCAGTGACATGGATAATTATATGGTTGAAAAAAGATGGCATGGTTATGTGGCATGAAATATGTAATATCACAATTATTAGTGAAGATGACATGGATAATTGATTGGTTAAAATGATGGATGATGTGGATAGGTTGCATGTTGAGATAGAAAAATCATAAATACATTTTAGTGGGATTTTGTCTTATAAGAAGTATAGATAGATAGCATCCATTTGGGTTACAGAGGTACCACAAGAAAGCTTTGTATGACACCTGGTTAAGGTAAACATGGTGAAGGTAAACAGGTGGGTGGGAGTTGATTCAGGCAACCATGAACCATCACTGTCCCTATCTTCCTTCCGGTAATACAATACCTTCAAATACAACGTGGGAGCACAAAATATGGAGAAAGTTTGTTTGTGAATCTTGGAAACAATCCACAAAGAATTTTTTTTCATGTATATCTATATTCAGTATTCTAATACTGCAGAAGAAAATGGAAAAGAGATTTCCCACCAGTGCAGCAAAAAATTCAACTCATCATTGCCCTTTTCCAAAATCACTAATTCGAGCTGTACCGTACAATGTGTACTTAATCTTCATCTTCAGTTCGGAAGTGATGCATAGCTACTACATGCATTTCGATTTTGTTGGTTCCATATACCCAGTTATTGTTATAACATTATTGTCATTTACACGATTGAAGGAATCGTTTTGATGCACAGGCTAGGGCCGAGGCTCCCATTTCTAAAAAACACGATTGAAGGAATAGGTATGGCCTCTCCCACTCCCAGCTGTACTGTACAATGTGTACTTAATCTTCATCTTCAGTTCGGAAGCCATGCATAGCTACTACATGCATTTCGATTTTGTTGGTTCCATATTCCCGATTATAACATTATTGTCATTTACATGATTGAAGGAATAGGTATAGCCTCTCCCACTCCCAACGGGACACGACTTTAAGCAAAACACACTCTTGGGTAATACTCATAACCCAATCACTCTAATTCGCTATTGGTGCTCAACTACTGAACTATCGCAAACTACAGACCCTAAAGAAATAAAAATGAAGAGGGACGCCTCTCACGTGTAGAGAGCGGGATTCACAAAGTATAAGGATGAGATGAATAGTAAAGCGTACAAACAGAAAAAAAACTGCCGCAGCCGAGGGAACACACACAGTTGGTTGTATCACCAGGTAATGATCATCAACTTCGTCATATATGGCCTAATTCTATTGCGAAATAATGATTTCTCTTCCTCTATTCAGACTCTAATGAGATTAAGAATCCGAGGGAAAGGGAGCGGTATACACAAAATAGAGAGGAAATTTTAAAGCGAGAACACCTAACCGCAAGCAAAATAAGAATATTACTATCGAATAATATGAAGATTTTTTCTTCTAAATTTTAATTATATAATTAATATTTTTGAATAACTTATTTTTTGAATATGCTGAGGACGATGAAGCTAGAGAAATTATCCATTTCATGGATTCGTGGAATTGAATTTTGACCCACATTTCGAAGTTCGCTAAGAATGAAGCTGAGACTTCATTGTTGCATCAAGAGATGGACCTTTATCATAGAATAAAGAAAATAAATAGCATATAATGTTGATTAATATCTTTTTTTAATTGTTGCTTCAAACTGGGATGGGATCGTGATTTTTTATAAACTAATAGTAATAAATTTTAGTTGTCCGTCGATTCAGACTAATAGTAATATATGTTTGTGGTCTTCCCATTTTAACCGATGAGCATACATTGCACTCGCATGCTTAGGTCGTTAGCCCATGATACCGATTTTAATGGAACAAAAACTAAATAAAAATCAACTTGATTAAGATAAATATATTTAAAAACATATATATAATATTTCAGAGACGTGCGTGCACGTACAAGTTTACTAGTTCTAGCTAAAGAAGCGAGATTTTGGGCCACTTTGTTCAACCACAGAATAGTGAGGCACTAGAGAATTAGAGATCATACATCTAAGACAAGCAAGAGCGGAGGACTTGGGAGGCCAACGGCGATGTCCACGTCGAGGGTTTGGTCAAGCTGGCACGCACGGACTGGGCGATTTTTTCCTCGTTGTGCTGCATCTTTGGCTCGAAGGACTTGGATCTTCTCGTTTTGTCCCAGGCTTTTGTCTTGCTCGTTTGGCCTATCTGGCAGTCTGGGTGCGCTAGGAGAGGAAGGCAGGCTTCGTGACCTACCTAGATGCACTTCAGGCCCACGCAAAGCGGCAAAGGAGATGCACGCACACACGCAACCCGCAATCTATTCTCTTCTCCCCCAAACTCTCCTCTCATACTTTTCCTCTCAGGCCAGCAAAAAGCGGCAGTGCAGTGCTGCTCGGCGGTGAAGCCTCGCCAGACGTAGCGACGACGCCGGCGTGCCTGGAATATGCCGCCATTGGGCCTCAAGCTGCAACAGGAGCACGGTGCTAGGTTCGCCCAGCGGCGGGGCACGTGAAAACGGCGGAGATCGAATCGACGACGGCGGCAACGGGACACCAGCTCCACCCTTCCCGTTTTGTGCCCCTACACCAGCAGCACCTGCTGCATCTAGGTCAACAAGGTTTGTATCACTCGATCTGATTGTTCCATGTGCTCTCCTTCCCCGTCTGAATCCACCTCAATTTCTCTTCTTATGGTCGTGCGATTGTGAATAGGTAGGATTGAATAAGAGTGGGTGGCGGCAGCTTGAGGCCTAACGCCCCACATCCTGCAATCGGCACCACCAAGTGTGTTTGCTTTCTCTTAAGGCTTGTTGGGCTATTCTCTTCTTATTTTTGCTTGTACTCACGTACTTCAGGTGGAGCGAGGAGCAGCAATTAGCAGGTTTAGCATTTATTTTGCTAAAACTGCTTCGGATTTTTTTTATATAAAAAGCAACTTGACTTGTTTCAGCTGGCCATCATTGAGGAACATTGTTGGGCATGGTACAGTAAACAAATTAGAATTTAGTTATTTATTTTTATACATATGAAAATTCGCACCACAAAATTGCTTTCATGTACTTGCAAAGTTGCAATTGCAGCTGTATGAGAGATTCAATCTTGCTGATCAAGACCACATTGTATAGATGATGGTTTTAAGGGCAAGATCATTTGTGTATCACATTTGTAATTCCTGGTAATGACCTGTAAGTAAAGTGTCACTCATAGGGAGTTTATGACTGAAATACAGAACTTTGACATGTTAGGCCTCATTTTCGTCTGACGCATAAATTTCATGTGTATATTCCCGGAAGAGGATAGAAAGGGGATAACAACACCTATTTCACATTCCTATTCAGGTAATTACTCTTGGTTGTCTTAAATTTTGCCTTTTGCAATTCCTCACGTAAGTGAGAAGGTTGGATCGATGGCATCGTGGCTCAGCTCGCGTCAGCGCACGTGGCTGTCGGCTGGAGGCAGACGGCAGAGATCAGCATACAATGCCCGGATCGAGCTGGAGGCACCGGCACGGGTCGAGGACCAATGGTGTCCGACGTGCCGGCCGTCACCCTGTTAATTCTCAAGCCAGTCTGGCACTCTTCTCCTTGCCTTTATATGTCAAGATTGCTCTTGCCGGTGGCAAGGTACGTGAAGCTGACCCATCTATTCTTTGTGCTTTTCCTCCTTTTCTGTGTTGACCCAACGGGGGATTCTGGGATATGATTTTATTTTAGCTGAAGAGGATCCAGAGGAACAATATATGTGCTGTATTGTTTTACTTCTCTTGGAAAATGGATTATTTATTATGCATCAAGCCATCAACAAGTATTCTATTTGAGCCAACTAATTTTGTGAAAAGAACATGGAGAAGGACTTGAATTGATAAAAGTAAATTAAGACACTTAATCTCTCTGTGTTCAATCACCGGCAGTGCCGCAACCAACTATAGATCTTCTATGGAGGTAGATATATGTGTAGTTGCGTACCATCACAGGAGGAAGTCCATGTTATGTCTGATATATAGTTTGATACATCAAATCCCCCTAAAACCTTAGAACAAATATATATGGTCAAATTATCTCGGGTACATAAGAGTTCTTATCTACTGCAGGGGGTGAATAAGTTTACATACTTATTAAATAGGATCTAGAGCATTGGTGATGCAAAACAAAACTCACACATCACATGTGTCTAAATAAAATTAAAACTAAAACTGTTTAGTTCATGTAAATAAAGACCAACACTGATGATAAGAGACCCTTCTCACTCGTTTAAATTTTAAGTCTAAACATTGTTTGTATGTAAAGGTGTACTGCATCTGGAGCTACCTCAAAGTGCTATGAGAATATGATGGACTTGAAAGTTAAAATTTTATCAGTTCACTGTTGTGGAGTGTCTTGATGGCGACAACAAGTAAAAATGTGATGGGTAAGTCCCATTCTTGATATGTACACTATTTATATATAAACACAAATTTACGAGATCATATTTTCATTTATTGATGGTTTGTGATTTAGTTTGGGCATATACTGAAACCGGTATGCTCTTATTAAGGATCAGTGAAGTACTGATCTCCCCTTAGTCCGTGGAAGTCTCTTCCGAAATACATAAGGAGACATGCCTATTTATAATGTTGAATAGGTAGCGATTCTTAAACTTAGCCTGATTGTCATGTCATGTGAAGTTATGTGAGTGGGTGATTATATTCTTAGTACATACTTTTAAATTTTGAATGAGAGTTGATATGAGTAATTTGAATACGATAACTATCTAAAATCATCAATCCATGGACAGTCAAATATGGATCAGATGACATTTTTCTAATGTATTGGTTGTGATTGTGTAGATGCAGCGGTCGTGTCAAACATAGAAGCATCTTACAGTTCATCAAGCTCCAAATATACTCTCAAAAGATTCCAGGTTAGGACATCATCTTGATTATATCAATTCTTTTGTATCATACATTCTTGTGCTTATCAGAGTGGTAGATTTCGAAGAATGAACAAGAAAGTTGACATGCCCTACGAAGTTGGATCTTACACCATACACGAGTAGCACTAATGGAACTGACCAGTATGATCTTTATGTTGTCGTTGTTCAACTAGATATGTTAAATGCTTCGTTTTTGGGCCCTTATATAGTCTTACACTCTGAGAATTATGTAATCACTTTCTTCATCTCCAACAAGATATAACTAATAGCAGTTGATGAAATCCATATTGACTTATATGAAAGACAGTTTATTTTCACTGTTTATATATTACAAGAATGACAGTTTATATCCACTGTTGCATTTAATAGGATTGATGCACCAAAATTATAGCTTGTTTTCCACATAACTATTGTTCTGAATTTGTTGGTACAATTATTTTTCCTCATATTCTTATCTATAAGCAGCTGTGAAAATTCCCAGAAGGGTTCCTTACCGGTTGATCGTGGCCACGGTCGTCTGTGGTGGGGACCATGACCAGCTTATGTCCTTAGGAAGTTACACTTCTTCCTCCCGCACACGTGATCCCCTTTTTTCTCTTCTTCCTTCCATGCCATGGAACAAGCCAGGAGTCAAATAAGCTCACCGATCACCACCCGCACCACTACACCCACCATATGAGCCGGTGTCTGCGACGCTGGAGCGACCGACGGGGAGCTACGGCGGAGAAGGCGCCGACGAGACTCGAGCGAAGCAGCCGCCGAGCTCTAAACTTAACTGTGGGGGTGCATGGGTGCGACATTGGCTACGGAAAAAAAAGGGTCTGCGAGGGGTTTAGAGGGATGGTCGGGGCGGTTTAGGACTGATGAAGGCGAGGATTTGTAGAGGGCAGCGCGGTGAGGCGGCGCGGGAGCGTCGCCGGCCTCGGGTGGGGACAACCGGCATGTTAGGCCCAGTGTCAGGGGCGGGTGAACTGCTGCTGGGTGGGGCGTCCTTCCTCTTCTCTCCTCCCGTCTTCCTCCCTTCTTCTCTCATCCCTCTCCGACACTCCCACAGGCTTGGTCTGAATCGACCGGGGGCACGGTCACTCATAAGCGCGCCTCCCGCGGAAAGCCCATAGTTACTAGACTTCAACCATTCCTGGTTACTTGTGGAGTAAATATCATCATTTTCTCGATGTTGCGTAATGGAGTTCCACCTTCCCAGTTTTGTTTTGGTGTACTCACCATTCAAACATTCAAATTTGTATGTAATATTCGATAGCTTTCATTTGTTGATGTCTGTTGAGCTTCATGACTCGTTGTCTCCAAAGAATACATTGAATTGTTTTCCTGCATATCTTGCAGGGTACGGCATTTTGAGGTTAAGGTGGTGTTCATTCGGAGAACTCCGGATTTTCAGAGGTGAAAACAAATGTTTATTTTCATGAAATTGGAATATCATTTTCTTGTCATTGAGTATGTAAGATGTACTTCCCTACTCATTATGTAGTTTACTACTTTGTCATGGACGAAATTTTTAACTTGGTTTACGGTCTTCTTATATGTCAAAAACGCTTGCCCCTTCCCAGAATGGCTGGTAATCAGCTTACAGAGTAAATGTACATGTGTTTTATGATCATAACACCATGAAGCAGATTTTATGGCCATGGATTGACCGATGAACCCAAAATAATTCTCTTTGGGAAGGTCTTCTACTTTTTTTTTCATTGTCTGGTCCAATACAATGATTTGTATATTTTGTGTTTACCATCTGTATTATGATAGAAGAAAATGCATTTGAACATACATCTCTTGGAATTAGAAGGAAATCACTACAGTTCAGAATCTCCCAATTTCAAGTTAACCATCGCGTAAAATATAGGAAAACTAATGATTGTTTAATGTTTCTCTTTATATAGAAATAGAATGCTCCTTTTGCCCTTACTGATTCATAGTTAATTTACTGAACCGGTCAAGATGTACTGCCCTTTCTTAGGAAAATTGTAGTACTATGTCAGAGTTGTTGTAGAACTTGGTCACAAAAAGGAATAAGTATGTCTAACTCTCTCATATATCAGCTGAGCTCGAGAAAATACACACCACCAGTAAATTTGTGCTGACTTGGATTGTCATTTTCTCTTGCTTACTTGTTGATCAATTACCATGTAAGAGCGATCTATTAATATGTAAATTTATTTTTCTGGCAGAATGGGCGATGGAAAAAAATAACAATTAATATGCCCTATATCTTCTCTGCAAACTCAAGTACGAACACGAGCATGCTCCAGTTAGCTCAGCTGAAGCTTTGATTTTACTGTTTGTGTACACATTGAGACAATCGATGGTATCTGCTTTCTCGTGAAGAATTCGTTTAGCTTAACTGTACGATTCAAGTCATGTTAGTTGTAGAACAGACATTGTAAACATTGATACAATCGTGGCATGTTTTTCTTGCTCTAATTTGATTTCTTGTGAAAGTCAGTTTGGCTTCCAAGAACAGTAATGTCGCCTTCAATTATGTAGTCATATTTATTTTTTAGAAATTCTTGATCTTACTTATTTTGGTATATATTTTGTTATTTCTCCTTCTATGCAAGATCAAACATAGAGAAGAGTCTTGTTATAATTTTTTAACGTGCATTTTAATTGATCGTTTGACATGGGTGCTGGACGATAGGAAATGCTGCGTCCATCAATCACACTTCATAGAAAATGGCTGTCATGTTTACTTCTGAGACTGTTCTTGCATTTCGTCAATCAACTTGACGGTAAAAAAGATATTGAAATGTTACTCTACATGTGTTATTATGGTGCTTAGATTGGTATGCAGATGGCTAGCTAGGAGGCGCCCCAGCCTCTAGTGCTCCATAAATAGGGAGAGACTTGCAGATACCTTGATCACTGCATTAACAGCCACAACACGGTTTGATTTCAGGGTAGACCGGCAGGGCCGGCTCTGGCCTAGGAAAACATGGACGACACCAAGGGCCCGTGTTTGGAGGGGGCCCATCACCGCATATGTCTATATATGGGTTGATAAATGTGCTAAAGGGCCCAGCGGCCAGTTCAACAGGCCATCGAGAGCAGGCCCTGATCTAGAGAGGAAAAGGCAGGAAAGGCAGTAAGGCACCCTGCACGTAATGGATCGATCGTCGATCGTCCAAGCCGCCTGCCTGTTCATCAGTTCGACGCCTCGGTCGCAACCACTATTTATCGCTTATAGCGAGTGGTATTAGGGCTCGCCCGCGTTTTTTCTCACGTTAGTTTCTGGTGGGCCGGCCCATCTGTTAAACAGGATGTGCTACTCGTGCGCATACATGCACAGCAACCAGGCTACTGCACAAGTAAGGTTCTCATATCTTTTTTAATCATTTTATTGTCACTTTTTTCTGTTTTCACTTTTTCCTTATTTTCTTTTCTGTTTCTTTTTTTTTGTTCAACGAAATTTTCTGTTCAAATTTTTTTCGTTCAAACTTTAAAATTCTTAAATTTACATTTTTTCAGATTCGAAATTTGTTCGGCTAAAAAAACTTTCAAATTTAAATTTTGTTTAAATTGTAAATTTGTTCAAATAAAAAATATTCCGATAGAAATTGTTCAAATTTGAGAATTATTTATATGTAACATTTGTTCATGTTTAAAATCGTTCATAATTAAAGTTATATGGTTTTTTCTAACAAACGAAATTGAAAAAGAAAAAAAATAAAATGGGCCGGCCCAGTGTGGAGCTGGGGGACACGCGCGTGGGCGAGTTGGATGCTCCAACTCGCTTGAAGCGCTGCATAGGGGATCCCGCCTCGGTCGCCTGCCTGCGCGGCTGTGCCTGCAGTGGAGATGGCCCATGCCGCCAATACCTGTCCCGGTCGCCCTGCTCTGCTCTGCTCACGTACGTGTAATGCCTTATGATTCATCATCCAATAATCTGACCGTTGCGTACATATTGCTCTAGTCCTCTTGATTAGTTGATGATCTGAGAGAGAAGTCCAATTTACACTTCTCTCTTGATCCGATGATTCTTTGCAGCCTTAGGTGTTGCAATGCCAAAATATAAGTCTGATGCTGAGAAAAGGAAACAAAGAAAATGTGAGAATCAATTAATTGAATGACAAAAATATGCTTTAAATAGGTTCCCTCTGGTAACTAGTGTTGAGAATCAAAGGCAAGAATCTGAAACCGGACAAGATGATGATCATAATTCAAATGGCGATCACGAAGTAAACAAACATTCCTTGGATTACAGTAAGTAATTAACTAACGGCCAATTTTTGTAGAAGTAAGTAAGTAACTAACAACAAATTGTTGTATTTAAATGCGTATATTGATGTTGAATTTATGAGGACAATACGGGAGAGGAAAATTTGCAACCTTTGCGTGATGCTAGGAATAAAAAAAAGTGTGGTTGGATACTAACTTTTAATATTTTGCACTTTATATATCTAGGGGCCTATTTTTGAACTTTTCCCTAGGGCCGCTCAAAATATAGAGTCGGCCCTGTAGACTAGTGAAGGTCATGATCGATGTAAGCTGAATGCGAGCAAGAATAGCATCGGCTCCCACCTGCGTTGCAACAATTCCTAATGACCAAGCTAGACAACACCAAAATAAGCCATCATAATGGCGTTGTAACAATTCCTAGTGACCAAGCACCCCCACCAAAATAAGACATCATACTGTAGTAATGAGCAACAATCCCGATAGTCGATGCTCTGTTAGCCATGACTAGTAGGCTTTGACGCGGTGACACGGCGCGCCCGTAAGGTAACTTTTAAGCAATGTAAAATATTAAATTTAGTATAAACACCAGTTAATTATTTATGTCGCCCACTTAGTATAGTATAGTGTAAAAATTGCAATAGTTAGATTTTGTATGTGAATTTTATTCAAATGTATTTTTTGGGAAATTATATTCTTCATGGGATTATATGGATTTATATGAATATGTATTTAGTTTGTTTGGCTTATCTACAATATAGAGCCCATTTATTTAGTACTTTGATAGATCTGTGAACCTCTAGGGCAGCCCGATGTTTACGGATTGACAAGGGAGTGGGCGGACGCACACGAAGAACATGAGGAAGAATGAATAACACAAGAACACACATACACAAACACGATACAAAGATCCTTTCCCTTAATGGTCGATCCAAGACGGCCCAATAGAATCACGAAGGGAGAGACCGTGAGATAGAATCCCTACGGAAGAGATTGGGGAGCGCATGGTAGAATCATGGGGGGGAGAGACCGAGATAGAATCGTACTATGGAGTAGTCTTGATACGGTCCTCGATGCACATCGAAGAAGTAGCCATGAATCCCATGTCATATCCACAAGGGAGGGTATGAGCACAAGCTGTATCTCTTCTCTATTCTTTCATATCTCAGATTTGAGGAAGAGGGGTCCTATTTATAGTGTAGCCATGAAGGGGTAGGTGGGGAGAGGGATATAAGGGAATATTTCTGAACTCAGGTTGCAGGCCGTCACTTAGTCTGGAGACTCCGGTCTGGTAGGCGAGGAGACTACGGCCTAGCAGGGGCGGAGACTCCGGTCTTGTTAGAGGCGAAGACTCTGGACTGGTGGGTGTGGGCCGGAGATGCTAAAGAGTCCGGACATATTCCGACGGTCTAGGAGGGGTGGAGACTCTGGTCTGGTCTAGGCGGAGACTAACGGACTTGGAGGAGGAGGTCGGGTACTCTAAAGCTTCCGTCACATTCTGGGGATAAACCTTGAGTGATCCACTTAAGGAAAACTTGCTGCTGTTCTATAAACCTCTGCACTTGAAGGCACAATACTGTCTACAAGAATAGAAGCGTGCGTAGACATCACTCCTCGATAAGGAGCGCTTTCCGCGGCGGCAGGAGCTTCGCATCATCAGTACATATGTACACCTTCATGCTATAGAGGTCCCCATTGACCGTGGCGGCGCCCAACTTTTCGACACACGCCGCCGATCCTAGCACGGCGGTCACAGTGTTCTTGTTCCAAGCATGAGCAGGGATGCCCGTGAGCTCCACCACCACCTTGTATCTCATCCGGCAATGAGCGACCTGCAACTGCCAGTTCCAGGGAGAGACGTGCAAGGAGAATCCCGCGCCATCCACAAAACCCGGCGTCATCACCTCGTCTCAGATCCTTCGTCTCCGACGGCCAGTGGGTAGCCACTGAGAAGTTGTTCGCGACATGGAGTAGTTGTCGTCCCAACGCCGCCGCCGTCACCCTGCCATTGTTCCCGGACACGAACCCCACTAGGCTCCATCTCAACGCCTCCTCAGCCGCTGTGATTTCGGCAGAATGCGGGAGCACCACCCGCTCCATCCGCGGACAAGACTCTTGATCCTCTGCCCGCGCGCCCAGGATTGGCGCGACCTCCGTCGTACCTCGGCGCGCAGATGATAGCAGCTCCGGTGGTAGAGGAGGTGGAGGGGGCCGAGAGTCGCGTTGCCCGGTGTACGCGCCCTCCCGCCAACGCCCTTCCTGGTGGCGGCCATCTTGCACATTCGCCCGGCCCGCGGCGGTCACCGGCGCATCCACCGCCCGACAAGGAGAACAAGGAGGGAACGCAGACTCGCCAGACCCCTCCCTCCACCTATCCACACGACTAGCGTACGCCGCGCCGCCAAGCCCGAGGCGCGCCGGCACCCGGGAAGCCGCCTAGGTCATGTCGCCACGCACCGGCGAGCCCAGAGCACGTCCCTCGAGTGAGGCCCGATGCGGCGGAGAAGGTAGCCTCTCCCCCAGCCTCTCGCGCATAAGAGTCGCCCGCGCTGGAGGCTCTTCGACCCACACTCTCTGCGACGACCGTGGCTTCGAGCAGTCACGAGCATGATGACCCTCTCCCTTGCATCGGAGGCACACCATGTCGAAAGTGCAATCCACCACGATATGGCCCAACTGGGTACAGTTGAAACATCCGCCGGTGAGGTCCTAGGGGAGGTCCGGCCTGATTACCATCGCCAGAAGCTGGAGACCCTGCTGGCACTTCCTCCCGCCTCCAACATGCTGCCACGGCCGAGGGCCACCATCTACGGGCTCGGGCAGAGGAGATGCCAGG
The DNA here is from genome assembly GCA_028641055.1 of Alopecurus myosuroides. Classification (NCBI taxonomy): domain Eukaryota; kingdom Viridiplantae; phylum Streptophyta; class Magnoliopsida; order Poales; family Poaceae; genus Alopecurus; species Alopecurus myosuroides. The sequence continues at coordinate 291,840,388 of CM054059.1, forward strand.
CGGATGAACGTGCAACGATGTCGCCTAGAGGAGGGTGAACAGATGATATCGTTGCACGTTCAATTGGTATCAGAGCCTTGTCTCTCTTATTAGACTTTACATCCTAGAGAGTACGATGTCGTTTAGAGAAATAGAGCACGATCCCACTTTTATATTCTATGGTAGAAATTATGATGTTTGGAAAATTCGCATTCTTAATTTTCTTGAGGACATGGGTCCAAAGTATGTAAGGAGAATTATAGATATGGATTTTTCTCCTCCAAACTATTCTCAAGATTTATCTTTAGAGGATGAGGAAAACTCTTATCTCGATACTCTTGTATCTAATGGTCTCTTGTGTGTTTTGAGCGATGTAGTTTTTGAATCAATCATGCCTTTTCGGAACTCTCATGACTTATGGACAAAATTTCAAGATAGATATGATGTGTCCAACATTATTGAGGATGATTGTTCTCCATCCACTACCGGCCGTGATGAGTTCACATCTTTCTCCACTCCACCAACATGTGATTTGTCACAATGTAATGATATGGTGAGTGGTGATAGAATTTTCTATTGACTATACTTCATCTCTATCCCATTGCAATGATCTATCTTTGGACTTAATATCTTCTAGCACTCAAAGTTCCATAAATGCTAGTGTTGATAGTCCTTGCATATCATGTAATAGTTGTTTAACTAAATCTCATGATGATATGCTTCCTATGTCTTGTTTTCATAAAAACAATGCTTCCATTTCCTCTAGTACTTGTGTGGCTAACAATGTAGAGGAATCCCATATTTTGGTGGAACAGGACATGGACCTATTGGTGCTTCAAGTCAATCTTCATCATCGTTATCCATTTCTCATGTGTGCCCTATGGCTAAGGATTCAAAGGCATCTTTACCTTTTCAACCCACTACATCTTGTGATGATGAGGATGATGATTTATTTTGTGGAGAGTATGAGGATGAGATCTATTTAATGGAGAAGGTGAGTTGGTTCTTCTTGATCTCCCTAAAGGTAGTAAAGCTATCACTCCTTTGGGTGAAATTTTGGCTTTTGCTATTAATAGCACTAAAATCATTGAGAGGAAAGGTGAGATTGAAAGAAGTGATGCTGATGAGAAGGCATCCCTCACTATGTCTCCTGAGGAAGAGTATGAGCTCTGAGTTACTCTTGAGGAGAAACTTGAATCTTTTGAGGAGATATATAATGAACAAATAGCCTATCTCACTAAAGCACATGATTATACTAATGTTATATATAAAGTGATTAAAAAGGAAAAGGTTGAATTTGTTGTTGGCAATGCTAAACTAATTGAGGAAAACTCTAGGTTGAATAATGAGCTTGACAAGTTGTCTTCTTCTATTACTAATGATGCTTGTGCTACTAACTCCACATCTTGTGAAGCATCTATTTTGAAGGATAATGTTGATCTAAGGGCTCAACTTGAGTTGATGACTAGCAAGTGTGGGAAGTTGGAAGAAAGTCATGAAAATCTATCTAGCTCTCATGAGGATCTTCTAGCATCCCATACTAAGCTAAAGTTAGCTCTTGAGGCTATCACTACAAAGGTAACATCTTGTGATCCTCATGTGGTTACTAGCACAATATCTTCTAGTAATGCTATATTGCCTTGTGCTAGTATTAGTAATTCATACTCTCATAATGTTTCTACATCTTGTGATGAATTGCTTTTCTTGCCTTGTTGCTCTAACAATGAAGCATCTACTTCCTCTAGCTCTTGTGTTGTTTCTAACCATGTAGAGGAAATCAAAGATCTCAAGGCCCAAGTCACTTCTTTGAAGAAAGATTTGGAAAAGTGTCATGAAGGGACTTCCACCCTTGACAAGATGTTGATGGTACAAAGACTTACCAATGACAAGAGTGGACTTGGATTCAACTCCAATATCAAGAGAAAGTCCAAGGTTGACAAGAAGAAGGGCCAAGAACAAGTAAAAGATCCGGCCAAGATTATTTGCTTCAAGTGAAAGATTGAAGGGCACCATGTTAGATCTTGCCCTTTGAAGAAGAAGACTAATAGTGAGAAGAAACTAGGGAAGCGGCCTCTTGTTCAATCTCATGCTCAACCACGAGTTGAACAACGACCACCTCCTAAGAAGACTCAAGCCAATGCTCCTCAAGTTGAGGAGCCTATTAAGAAGAAATAGAAGAGTCGATGTTGCTACCTTTGCCGTGAGAAGGGACACCTTGCTTCTTCATGCAGTAATGGTACATTATCCAACCCTATCCTTATTGATGATGTGTATTCCATTAGGAAGGATAATGTGGGCAATGTGTTTGCCAAGTTTTTTGGTACTCAAAGTGGTGTCAAGAAAAGAACCATTTGGGTTGCCAAACCTATTGTGACTAACCTCTTAGGACCCAACTTGGTTGGGGACCAACAAGCTCAAACTTGATCAATAGGTGTTGAAGGAAGGCATTGGAGACTTGGCTATCCCATGAAGAATTAAGGGATCTTCATCAATTATATTTCCTCAAGACAAGTCATTTGGATCATATATATCTCTTATCCAATGTTCCTCCTTGTGGTAACTTGTATTTAAATCATATATTCATTGAAAGTTGCTTGATCCCTTGCATATTCTAGTTTTGTTTCTAGCCTTTGTTTGTATATGTTGTGCTTACTACTTACCAATCTTGAGTAATCTAATTATGTTTATTGGTTTGCACTCCATTTACTTGTGTGTTTTGTGTTGAGCCTTCCTTTCAAACTTTTGTTTGTTTTTAGTTGGCTCTTTGGGAGATTAATGGACTATCCCATTTTGGGGGAGTAATATGCTCTTGGCACTTTACTATCCTAAAATGTGTGTACATGAGGAATACCACTTAGTGTTGATATATCAATATTATCTTGTCTCTATATGGTATGTCTTTCTCATGAGATATTCAAATTCTAATGTCCATCAACTTTCTCTTGTTGTATTTGTGTTCTTTTCCTCTTGTTAAAAAAATGGATTATCACATTATGGGGGAGTAATAAGCTATGTGCATATTACAAGCCTATAAAATGTGAACATGTGAGGTATTGCCACCTAGAGTTGATATTATTAGTTATATTGTTCCTATGTGGCATGTTGCTCAAACAAGTTCCATATCTGCTTAAAATATATTTTGTCCCTTTTTGGTATCTTCTTTGTGTGAGAGTTTCTTTGTGCTTTGCAAATTCGATTTTTATTTGAAGCCTTCAAGAATCTCTATCTAAGCATGTTTTTCAACTCCTATCTTTTGTCACATGCTTATGTTTTGTGAATATGATTGTGAACAAATCTACCACCGAGAAATATCTCCATACATATCTTGTCTTTTACAAGTGATAATAATTTGTGGTAAGTTTATTGATCATATTTACTTTGGCCTTTTCTCTAAAAATTGCCTTGTTTGTTGCCAAGGATTTGTTTTGGTTCAAACTCCTTTATGTCTTCCTTTCGTTCTACTCAAAATTTGTTTTATGCTTTCTTGTGTTAGGAAAAGCAATGATTCCATTATTATGCACTTTGATTCAAATTCGTACTTCTTTGTGTTGCACTATTCTTGGAGAAGCTATCCTACATTAAGTAGAACACCATTCTTTAAATTGGTATTGCATCTTATTGCCTTTCTTGAGCTTGACTAGTGTTTGAACGATATATATGGAGAGTAATGATTCCATTATGTGAATTTTATATTCAAATGCAAGATCGTAACTAATGCACTATTCTTGGAAGAGCTACCCTATATGCGTTTGAACACTTGTTGTCTTGAAATTGTTTTTTATCAAAATGACTTGTCTCTTTGGAAGACAAACATTTTTCATCTTGGTACTTTGTGTTCCATCATGAAAAGTGTAGAGGGGTTGGTTAATTCCTTGATCTTATTTTCCTTTGGTATATTCTCTATTTGGTTTCCTCAATCATGTGTTGATTTGGGTTTTGATATAATTTGGACAATTCTCTTGCTTTTCACTCGTGTGAGTGCCTTCTTCGTTTAATTGGTGTTTTGTCCAATTTGTACCTTGTTTGGTTCTTGAAAGTTGCGTGCATGTGTATTTACTATGTATATCTTTTGGCATCCTTACTTTCGTTGATCCAATATATAGGATAAACTCCATCAAATCCTAAATGGCTAAAGATGTGCATGAAATTCAAATTCATATTAATATGCACATATTTATGTGGAGTTTGTCCTATGTATTGTAGTTTCTCCAACTACTTTGGACCCAATGAGTTTGGGTACCATTTTGTACTTGAATTTTGTTTTTAGGTACAATGGAGATACATTGGTTGCTTGCCTCATTCATAAGTAAGGTGTTTTCACCATGGGATTATAGGAGTCAAGCTATGTTGATTATAAAACTCGCATCCTCTTCATCACCAATGTCTTCTCGGTAACAAGTATCTATCTCATGCATACATTTCTAGCTCTCAACCTTGTGTAGGTTGTATTTTGGCATGAATTCCTTTTGTTGCATTTCATTTGGTTCTTGCAAGTGTATTATCAAAACAGCTTTATTGCGAATATGAGTAACTCGGGATGATTACATATCTAGGGGATATTTGTAATCATTTTTATGATTCACCAATCCGAAGTATATTAATCAAGCAACTTCTACTCGAAGTATCTCATAGGCAATATTGATGAATTCTCAAAAATGATTTGCCTTTTTGTGATACGTGTTACCTTTCTCAAAGCATTCCAACTATCACTTTTCCCTTGTGATATTTGTGATGCTTTGATGAGTTTGTTGATTGTTCATCTATATCCCTTTAAGATAAAATTGAGCTTTGTGCTTTGCTTATAAGCAAAAATCTTATTGGTGTATTTATGACTCTCTTTTGGATATCATGCTCCTCTCCTTCGTACCTATTTTGTGTGTGCATATTTGTTTGTGAACTTATATCTTTGTGATTGGTGTCCACTTAGAAACTTATACACATGAGAATAGTTACATCTTTAATTGGTATTCTATTTCTTTTGTGACCATCTTTTATTGATTTTTATTCTTTGGTGGTTCCTAGAATGCACAAGCTTGGCTTTTCATTTGGTACTTCTTTTGCATCTTAATAAGCTTGTGAACCTATTTGTTTGTTGCAAGTTGCATTGCTTCATTTACCATCTATTCTCTTGCACTTCTTGCGGGTTGTAGATGATTATGGGGAGTGATGATTCCATATTTGTGCACTCATCAATAGTGCATAGACATTGGGGAGCTTCTCTATTTTTTTCTAGAACTCTCTTGTTGGATCTCTTCGATTGCTTGTCTCCTTGTGGGGAGATGTTTAGAGGAATATTTTTCATTTGCAATCTTAGGATCCTCAATATAGTTTGATATCCCTCCATCTATTCATTGTTGGATATATGCACTTTATTTCACTCATATCATGAAGAATGCATACATTATGGGGAGATCTTATTATATTGACCTTCTAAGTTTTTCCTCCCATTTCGGCAATGGATGCCAATGGGGGATAAGTTTAGAGGGTTTAAGGGAATTTGGTTTTATGCTTTAGGTTCGTTCTTAAGCATTTGCCTTCCATGCTCTTGCTTCCTTGCTCTTTGTGTTGCATGGTTGCTTTATTCATTATATAAACCCTCGTAAAAAGGGATTGTGATCAATTACCAAAATGTGGGAGATTGAAAGCGCATGGTGCCCCCATATGTGGTTTTGGTAATTAATGACAATCCTTAAGGACTAATGTTTGCATTGAGATATTCTTTCAGGACTTGTACATAAGAATAGTTTGGAGTCCTTGTATGAATCGAAGATGATCTTTTGATGTCCAAGAATGGCCGAGAAGCTTTTTCTCTGTCCAGCGGTAGTACCGGGTTGTGCAGCGGTATTACCGCTCCTTGTGGAGTTGTATTGTTGCGACACATCTGGTACACCCCAGACAGCGGTAGTACCGCGGTTTGTACCGTCTCCTCCCAGGAGCGGTACTATCGCTGGTGATACCGCTGGAGGTACCGCTAGCAAAGAAAAGGCCACTGATATCCACGGTACCCAGGCGGTATCGGCATAGTACTACCGCTAGTACTTAGTCACTTTCGGAGCAACACTCCCTATGGCGGTAGTACCGCTACGGTCAGCGGTAGTACCGCTGGCAGTACCGGTCAAAATACCGCCAGGGAAGTTTTGCTCACAGTAATGATTATGGTACTAGGGCGGTAGTGACCTAGTACTACCGCCAGCCTTATCGATTTATATCGAGGTCGGGGCTAACGGTAGTACCGCTGCCGGTTACGGTAGTACCGCTACTGGAGCTTCACGGTACTTCTGTGGTACCGCTGAGCTCCAGTGTGCAGTACACTAGGTACCCTGTGATGTCAGTGGGCGGTAGTACCGCTATATGCAGCGGTAGTACCGTTGTGCTGTTAAGCTTATTTGCTTGATGTCTTGAAGAACAAGATGGAGTGGTCATTCATGTCTACCTTCAAGACATCAATATTATGGATGAAGAAAGAAGAAAATATACAAGGTTGATCAAGCGTGTGATCAACACACAAAGCTACAAAATGTACCTAGTGGGATTGTGTATCTCGTGGTATGGTAAGCAATTGTCCATATAGCTTTCTGAACTAACCCATGATATATGTGTGTGGTATCTCTGTGTGTGGTTAGGTATCTTTCCATGGGCATGCTTCAAAAGGAAGACTTCATATAGCCCATGGTCTTTGTCGTCAAGCGGTGTTTGTCATCTAGCTTGACGTGGAAGCTCAAGTGAAGCATATCGAATAAATCCTATGCTTGATGCCTGCCACCCATTTGGAGATTGTGGCCTTTTGAAGATGTGCCGAAAAGGGTCTCTCCCATAATGGTGTATGGGGGAGCAACTTGCAAGTCTTGATCAAGCGGAACAAGTGCTAGATAGCACGATCAAGAAAGAAGATCCAACTTGAGAGAGTCAAGATCGTCATCATCTAGCTCAAGTGGAACGCTCAAGCCAAAGGTATAATCTTGATAGGTTTTCTATTTTAACGGTCTCATACTTTTGGGGAGACAGGGTTATAGGATCGATAGTCGTACTATCAAGAGGGTCTCTCAAGTGAGTAACTTAATCGAATCGTTGTGGAGAGCTCAAACATTTGCACTCTTGCATATCATCTTTCTTGGTTCTTATTTGGATTTTATATCTATGAGTTTTGGTGCTTGTTGTGATCTTCATGACAATCCCAAGTTCATCAAAAACGTTTTTCGCATGAAACACTTATTGAGTTTTTGATGTTGAAGGTTTTCACGGTTGGTCATTTTTAGAGAGGTCTTTCCTTTCCCAATTTGGTTTTAAGGTTCATTGTTGGACAATGATTTTTCTCTGAATAATCTTTTAGAGCTCGTCGTTGCGATTTCAACAAGCCCAAGATCATAAAAAACGGAGTCCCGACGCAAAACTTATGATCGTTTTCGTATAGACCGTTTTGCAGTTTTTGGTCCAGCAGTAGTACCGCCCCAGTACCGCCAGAAAGTGTCCGAACCAGTACCGAAATCGCCCCGTAGCGGTAGCACCGCTAGGCCCAGCGGTAGTACCGCTGCTGGGCGAGTTTTTCACATAACGGTCATATTTTGGGTCCCCTATTTAAGGGGGTCTTCTTCCCCCTTGACGCTAAGGCTGCAAAAACACGTTTTTCCTCTCTCCCCCTCCATTGTTGACCTTGGAAAGTTTTCCCTTGCATATCTTTGAGGAAGAAGTTAGAGTAGATCTAGATCCACAGTTCCACCAATCCATCTCTCCCCTTTGTGAGGAGATCTTAGTGAATCTAGATCTTGGAGTTCTTTGTGTTTCTCCTCCATTGTTCTTCCTCTCTATTCCCCCATAAGCATTTGTTGCTTTGTTGGAATTTGAGAGTGAAGGATTTGAGCACTTGTGCTCTTGCCATTTGCATCGGTTGCATCGGTTTGCTCTCTCCACGGGGATTCGTGGAAGTGAAAGTTTGTGGACTTGTTACTCTTGGGTCTTGGACTCTAGACGACTTGTGGTGTTCTTGGGAGCCTACAATTGAGTTGTGGATGTGTGCCCCAAGATTGTGGTGACATCGAGAGCCTCCAATTAAGTTGTGGATGTGTGACTCGATCGAAGGTTGCCAATAGTGGAAGGTGAACTAGGCCTTTGTGGCGGGGTTCATCGGAGAATAGGGTGAGTCCTTTGTGGCGTTGAGTAGGCCTTTATGGCGAGCTCACGCCCCTCCAACGAGACGTACTCCCCTTGTGGGAGGAACTCAGGAATACATCATCGTCTCTGTGTGACTCGGTTATTTCTATACCCGAGTTTTCTACTTATGCAATTTATATTGTGATAGTCTTCGTGCTTGAAGTTATATATCTTGCTATCACCTTGTTACTTGTCTTGGTTAGCATAAGTTGTTGGTGCACCTAGTTGACCCTAGAATATTTAGGTTGAATGTTTGTTAATTTAAACACCTAGTTTATTTCCGTATTTAGCAAGTCTTAACCGGAAAAGTTTTAATCGCCTATTCACCTCCCTCTAGGCGACATCGTTGCATGTTCAGCGGACCATCCGCTGCTCCTGGAACCGCGCCGCCCCCTAGCATCTCCCGTCCACGCAGCAGCTGCTGCTCCACGCCTCGTCCCCGCGGGCGAGGTTTCATGCCGCCCCGTCCCCGCGGCCGGCGCCGCCCCACGCCCTTTGGGCTGCTCCACCGCACACTCGTCGCGTCGCCACACCACCACGCGCGAGCCCGATTTTTGCCTCCCCCCTCCACCAGCTGCGCGGACCTTGGAGGAGGCGGTGGCGGAGTCACCTTGGTCGAGCGGCTGCCAGGAGACGGCGAGGGAGCGCGGGGAGACATCTCCGGCGAGCCGCTCCTCAGGACATCGTTGTAGGAATGGGAGGAGACGGAACCGTACTCCTCGTCGTCAGAGAAGTCATCCCACCTCCTGGAGGATTCCGGCGAGCCCATGTCGGTCGTGCGAGAGGAGGGAAGAAGGGGATGGGAAGGAAGGGGAGAGTGGGTGGCTGCCGGCGTCGGAGTGGCGACCGGCGTGAGGCTGGTGGACGCCGCCGCCGGAACAGCGAGCGGAGGTAGATGGGGAGCTCTCCTCACGGTTCCCTCAGCTCACCCGATGGAGTACCTAGAGCTCCCCCGTGGAAGGCATTTCGTGCCGGCACCTTATAGTGCTATTGGGGTTGCTAAGTGGGGGCATGTTTTAAGATAGGTTGGGCCATCGACTAGCCAGGCCTGGCATCTTTTATCGGAAAATTAGGCCTGCATCGTAAGCTTGGTTGACCAACTGAGCTTTCAGTCGATGATGATTGCAATTTGTCTGTTTCTTTAATCAGAATTTCCACATTGACCAACCCCTTTTTTTCTTGGTGGCTGTTTAAGGATGGCGACATGTGTAGCGCACGAGCATCGTTGAACGTGTCAGCTTTGGCCGCTTCTGGATCTGCAGAATATAATGGCGGCACACTAACTTGTTTGAAGACTCCACCGCACACAATTCAAAGATGGGCCCCCACGTTAATCGCTCTATCTGGCCGCCCATTCCGGTCCCGTGGAGATCACGTCCGTCGAATCGTTCGTGTTACCAACCAACAATCTCCCCATGACTTGATCAAATTGTTACTCTGATGATCTCTTATGAATACTGTCTTCAAACCTCAGGATGACTTGATCACGTTGTTAATCTGATACTTTCAACTATTAACCTCTTATTAATAAACGAAGTACTAGAATATGTCGGCTAGGTCATCGCCGCAGCTAGTGCAATCGTTGATTGATGGGAAGAATCGTTGGTCACCTGGTAACCACAAAGTTATAAAGAAACGTGTTAAAGAAGAATAAGGAATGGTCAGCTATATTCTTAGTCTACGTGCGAGGTGAGGTGCACATATGTGGAAGTTTAGCTACCACGTTATGTGGTGCTACTACCTTGTTTTTAGAAGATGGTGGTGCTACCTTTCAGTGTAGAAGAATCAAAACCGGATATATCGGTGGACGTTTTGTCCTATACTCGACGCTGAAATGTTTTGTGGAAAATGGTAGTATTGGAAATTGTGAACCGGTACAATCATTTTCAATCCAATTTCTCCTTATTCATTATCACGTGGGATGGAGACATATTTTCTGGTTTGTCTTTCTTCCCCGGGGGGATTCAAATAAAATTCAAAAAGGATTTAAACAGCCTTTTGGATATATTTGAGGATTTAGAATTTAACCAGGATAATCCCATCGTTCTCATTTTCCAATAATACACTAGAAACAAACAAGGGTGTAAGAAATTTTCTTCGTTATTATCCTTTACCATGACATAGTACATACTCATTGAGCAGGTAGTACTCCATCCGTTCCAATGCACATGACGTCATCGTTATCCTATATCGGTGGACGTTTTGTCCTATACTCAACGCTGAAATGTTTTGTGGAAAATGGTATTTCTGTTCATTGGAAGTTGTGGACCGGTACAATCATTCTCAACCCAATTTCTCCTTATTCATTATCCTCGAAACAGACTTTCGCTCCGCTTTATAAATAAAGCAACCGTCCAAACATCCATACAAAGTACCCGATACAACGCACATACACTGTTGGGTCAACAGCACAACAATGCCCAAAGTACCAGACAAAACAAACAACACACACACTAGAAGCAAGAAGCGGCGGAGGGGGTGGTGTGGGTGGAGAAGGCGCCACGACCTCGTGCGGAGCCTTAGGGTGGCGCCGCGCGGCCACTACAAGTCTGTCGATGGAGTCGTCTAGCCGCGTCCTGTCCCGCTGCCTACACAACAAGTGTCACTGCTGCAACAAGGGCAAAAATTTGAAAATAGAGTCAGAAGCCCTCCTCAAGAAAATCTTCTCAATCACCAATTTGTTGCGGATAGTCTATAAGGACCACGCCATCGCCGCAAACACCATCCAAAATAGTCGTCTGCCTCCCCCGGCCTGGTGTGCCCGGGTCTGTAGGAACTCGCCGAGGTCTGAGGCCTGCCAAGTAGGCCCAAGGGCCTCACGGACAAAGTTCCACAAGAACCGGGCAGCGGGACACACAAATAAAATGTGTGTATTCGATTCTAGGGTCCTACATAGGGGACACAAGCCATCTTAGGGCCGCGACACTTGGCCACCTCAATTCCCGAGGGTAGCCTATCGCGCAGCAACTGCCAAGCGAAGATTTTAATCTTCAAGGGAACCGAGGACTTCCATAAGGGAAAGACCATGGCCTCGTCGGCCTAGTAAACTGGGCCGGGCAAGCCGACTTAACCGAGAAGGATCCCGATGGGGCCAAGGACCAGGACACCTGGTCAGGGTCCCCTGGCAAAACCCCAGGGAGGGCACCCTGCAACTCCTCCCACGCCGCGGCCTCTACCGGGCCAAAGGTGCGCCGAAACGTAATGTCCCAAGACCCCTGTCGGAATGTCGTTGCCACCACTAAGGATGGGTCCGAACAAATTGCAAAGAGTCTCGGAAACTCCAGCTGAAGCGGTCGCTCTCGCAGCCACGGGTCCAGCCAGAACATGATACCCCTACCATCCCCCAGAGTGAACCAGGCCCCTTTCCTGATTTCCTGTTTGAGGGACTGGATAGACCTCTAGAATAGATATCCACCCTTTCACAGGCGAGGAGCGGTCGTCCCTTGTAACATCCCAAGTCTGAAAAACAGCCATTAGAATGTTTGCTCCCTGTTATTTTATGTTTTGCATCATGGCATCATGTTGATTGCATTTGTTTGTTTGTTTTTCATTTGTTTTCCTTTGTTTTCTATTTGAATTTCAAACCAAAATTTAACCTTTTGTTTCATCCTTGTGATGTTACAATTCTAAAAAGATATTTCAAAATAAAACAATTGTTTGTTTCTATTAAAGTGTGATTCCAAACTATTGTTTTATTTCTATAAAAATGCATCCAATAATCAAACTCTTTTCAAATTCAATTTGTTTTCCACTGTTTTCACAACTCAAATTCAAACCTTTTTCAAACAATGTTTTCATACTTGCTCTGTTACAACTATTGGAACCAAAATAACAAATAAAAACAACCCTTTTATTCCTTGTTTTTCACTTCTCAAATTGTTGCTTTAATCAAACCAATTATCAAATCAATTAATTAAATCATTAACTACTAAATCATTTTCCATTTCAAACCAAGTTTCAAATCAGCACTCTTTGAAAACATAACAATTCACCACATGTTTTTATTCTTAAAATCATATTTTAAACCTAGGGGTAACCCTATTTAAATTGTTGTTTCCAAATGGTGTTTTAATAATAAAAATTGGTTCTATTTGGTTTCAAACACAAGCTACCATTTTAAAACCAAAATTTTGAAAACCAAGCATGCAATGTGGTTTCTATTTACCTAAAAGGCTTAACTAATTTTTTTCAAATTTTCCTATAGACAAAACCCTAACTCTTTCTTCCAAAAGCAAAGTTACAAAAAAAAATAATAAAACAGAAATAGGAAAATAGAAAGAGAGAGGGAGAAAGCCACCAGCCCAGCCCGTTTACTATCCAGCCCAGTACCCCTGTCGCTTTCTCCTTCCTCTCGATGGCGTCACCTCCAGTACGAACAGGCAAACAGCCACACGATCTCCTCTCCCCCTCCTGGATGCATGCCGTACAAGCATCTCCTCCCCTATATCTACCCTACCTCGAGGCCCTAACCCTAGAAACCCTAGTTCTTCTCTGCCTAGCGCCGCCGATCTCCTATCAATTTCCTCCCTGCACTTCTCTGAAGAAATCCGAACCTGAAGAAACCTTCGGTGGCCATGGATGCCCTGGCTCCCCGCCGGTCGTCGTGGAAGCGAGAGGTCCACCCAAGGGCGGGAATGGAACCCTGGGTGTCCCCTCTTCCGCCTCGACCAATCAGCACGGGCCGAGAGGCCATGCTGCGCCGCGTTCGCCTCTTTCCGCCGGCCGTCGCCCCTGCGTGCTGCTCTGCTCGACCTGCTGCACTGTCCGCCCGACTGCCCCGATCGCCTCCAGAGCGCCAAGGTGAGGCCGTCCCCCCTCCGGTTCCCTCCCTCCTTTCCTCTAGGTCACCGCACCACCCCCACGGCGCCCCTAGTTTTCCCCCGGCGAGCAACCTTCCAGCGCTGGCCATGGCCTTTCGATCTGCTGCTGCATCTGTTCGTTTGCAGATTCAGTAAGTTCAAAAAAAACTATTCCGCAGCCACACCATAACCCGTCGAGCCCACCCATTCCAACACGAACCCGAACTCACCCTACTGGCAGAGACCCGCAGCGCGCACCCTGGAGGTGCTGGGTTCGAGTCCCAGCTCCCCACCCCTTTTGCTGCTATTTTGTTCAGATTTAAGTGCAGTACATGTTCTGAATCCTTAAGCCCCCGAGTTCTCCTTTCCTGTCACAACAGCTGCACTAGCCCAGCTGGTTAGCTCCCTGTGCTTAGAAGCAAAGGACTTGGGTTCGAATCCCCATCCCTCCATAAACCCAAACATTTTATGTTCAATTGTTTTTGTACTGAAACATCCCAGAAATCATAACCATGCCCCTGGTAATTAAATATAGACCCTGTAAAATATTTTCCAAGCCCCTGTTAATCTTTCTAGGTCCCTAAATATTGTAAAAATGGCAGATTTGTATCTTACTTTGTAAAATGCCTAAGAAATTCATCCTAACTCCAATTTCAACATTTTTAATATGTTTTCAATACCAAATTAAATGTTCTATCCAAATATAAATTTTGTTTGCTGTTTTGAATATTTTAAATTGCTGAAAACAACTGTTTCTTAATTATTGCATTTAAAATTGCCAAAATAATAACTTGCTCATTTTAAATCCAATTTCCACAAATGAAATATGTTTTCCATGCAAAATTAAACCCTCTTTCCAAATATCAAATTTGTTTCATGTTTTGAATAATTAAAATTGCCTAAACCATTTAATTCTTGTTTAATGCAATTAAAAATTGTTTATTATTGTTTAATTCATAATTAATTAATCCAAAGTCCAATTTCAAAATGTGAAACATGTAAACCAACTAAAATTTGATAACCTTTTCAAATATCAACTTTGTTATTTGTTTTGAACACTTTAACTTGTTGAAAACAACAATTACTTGTGTGACATCAATAAGGAACCAAAATTCCTAACATAACAAATAAAAATCCCACACTTGTTTTACTCCTTTTCCAATTGCATCTAACTTGTTTACTCCTTGTTATCATCATGCATGCATCATGTTTAACCACTTACACTTGTTAATCAAATGTAGATCATTGCTTCCACCTTAACCACTTGCATCCATATGCAATTCACATTGCATATGGGTCCAATTAAATTGTGTTATATTGTCAAGTAGTTTATTCTGATGCATCTATTAACATGACATGCATCATCCCATGTTTGTGCACCTATGCCATGATATTGATTGTTTATCTTTCTGCAATGTTTGTTTGCTTCTTCCCGGATATACGACGACGTTGAGACCGACGATCCTTACGACACCCCTTCTAAGGATTTAGCTCAGTACCCGGCTACTGGGTTTTGCAGGCAAGTTATCACTCACATGAACCACTGTGTTCCTTTCAACATTGGTTACCGATACTTTCCGTTGTTCTTTTCTGCTAGCCTTAGTAGTAGTTATTCTGTTACGAACCTATCACATGAATCCCTTAACCCTGATATTGCCTCACCTCCAATCCTATCACCCCTTTGGTTGAGCCCGTGTCTTACTAGCATGCTTAGGTTGCTTTGCTCGAGTCTGTTACCCGTTACTTTCAGTTACTATTTCATCATGTTCTGGGGGCTCGATGTTTAATCAATCAATCATGCTAATGTTACTATTAATAATAAAATTGATGATAAGGCACCGGCAGGAGGCCCATGAGAGGTTTTGAAGCCTGCTAGTGTCGACCCTAATAGGAAAAGGGTCTTGTCTACTGATCCATGATGAGCGCACTACCCGCATTTGGGAAGCGAGTATGGGCGCCCCCCTCAACTTGACCTGATTCGCATCTCGTCCAAATCGCCTCATTTAGTTCGTGTTTTCCATTTGCCGCATCATGTTTTTGCGAGCCCAGGCCAGGGTGGAACTTTCGTAGTCGGCATATAGGGGGACACGGTCTTAGAGTGCTATGATGGTCCATTTTCTTCTGGGCTTGATTAGCCGTGCGCCCAAGGTTCTTTGGGCTTGATGCGAAGAATGGTTGGTTGTGTAGAGTACCCCGCTTGGTGGAAGTGCATTTCCATCTAGCGGGTTATTCTTGAGTGTACGGCCAAATTGGTGCAACCCTGCAGGGATAATCTTCTCGAGAAGCCGTGTTTTCCGCGGTTATGGATTACTTGGTGAAAGTACTGGCTAACAAGTACTCAGGACAACTTAAACCTAATGATTACCAACTTTACACCCAATGATTAATAACTTGACTAGTAATAGGCTTATTGACACAATAATTTGAACCATCATTATTACAACTGTGTGAGTTATCCTCGGATTGCTTCTTTGGATAAGGGGCGAGATCCAGGATGGGTTTTGTTTGAAGTTATCTTTCAGTTGGCTACAATCCTCGATCTTATCTCCTTTCTGTTAGCCGGAAGTTGTAGAATCTCTGTAGTTGGTTAGCGCAGCCAGTTGCAGCATCTTTTATATCCCCTCTCTTCCGTTGAACCCAAGGCATCTGTACTTGGTGTTGACGGGTTACACTTTGGTGAACTGTGAGTCTTGCTTGCCAGTACGTTTATGTACTGACCCCTTTGGGGCTGTGGTTTACGCAGACGACGTTTCCGAGGATCTACATGGTGGCTACTACGTGGAGTATGACGAGACTGCTGACGAGTAGATAGCGGACCCGGGCAGGATCCGAGACTTCGTGGATGGGCTCCGTCTGTTTGTTTCCGGCCTCTTAGGCCTATTGGGTTCTTGTCTGTACTCAGACATGTTGAATGCTTCCGTTGTATTGTAATGATGTATTGTTGGGGCATGTGCCCTCTGAATGATTGTATTTGCTATCTCCGCTCTAATGAGAGCCATTTGCAACTTATTTCAATCTTTTGTGTCGTAGAGATCTGTTGTGATATCACTTGTTAAACGCCGTTGACGTACCATGTGTGTATGGTTTGAAGTACGTCGACGGAAGTGCCTTTGATCTCTAGTGGATAGTTTACATCGACGATGGAATAGCAGGGCTTGTGTTGTCGCGCATAAGCGCAGGCCTACCAGGAAGCTGGGACGTGGGAGCAGTTATGCCCCATAATCCAAGCATCTGCTATCCAGTTCGTACGGTGAGTATCCCCTAGAAATCAGGGTGCGACAAATGGTATCAGAGCCTGTCTGCCTGTAGGATCCCTTTTTACTGGTCGCAGTTGAGTCTAGAAACTATTTTGTAGCTATATAGGAAAAAATGAAACGTGAGAGTAGGAATTCTGTTCTTTTTCTTCTTTCCCCACCCACCCTCCCTTTTTCTGGTAAGGAAGTGCAACATTGATTTCTCCCTTCTCATCTAAACTTTCAAGTTAGGATTTCACGAATTCTGGTTTCTCTAGGATGGTTATATCTACTAGACCATAGGAATGGAGGTGGTTGTGACATGAATGATCATGTTGCCTACTCATGATTGAGAACGGAGGCGTGTAAGCCCCGGAAGCAGATCCTCTATTCCTTAAGCAGTAGATATTTATCCTTTAGAAGCCCGGATGGGTTTTCCGTAGTACCTCAGGAGTTTGTTCTCGTTTTCCCCGATGTTGATATCCTGTTCTTCTCAACATCCTTTTCGTCCGTTGAAATCTTGTTGTTGTTTTCCATTTCAATTCTTCTACCGGCGTCTAATCAAAGTTTTCCCCGTTCATCTACTAAACTCTATTCCAGCTAAAGTGTTGTTTCATACCGGAGCATCACATTCCTTTGTGTCAACAATATTTTCCACAACATACAACCCAATTCTGCTTCCACTAAGCAATCAAAACTCTGTTCACTCTCCGGAATCTCAAATGTTGACTTCCAAGATAAGTAAGAACAATCCAATTCTAATGGGAGGCCACATATTCCTCGTAACTCTCATGTTGCTGATTCTGACATTGATGTCATTCTTGGTGTTGCATTGATGTCAATAACCCTGTTCAACCATTCTAGCCAGATAATCTACTCTCCAAATGCATCAAATTCTATCCAGCTATACATCCTCCATACAAAACCAATACCTCTACTAATATTGTTCCGGTGGTTTCCAAATTCCCTGACGTCTATCCAATGTGCACGATGTGTTTCACGTGTCACAACTCAAAGGATCTTCCCAAGAAGTATCCGGACCTTTTCTTTTCTCAGTAGGAATCTCGGGGCGCGATTCCTTCAAGGGGGGGCGTTTTGTAACATCCCAAGTCTGAAAAACAGCCATTAGAATGTTTGCTCCCTGTTATTTTATGTTTTGCATCATGGCATCATGTTGATTGCATTTGTTTGTTTGTTTTTCATTTGTTTTCCTTTGTTTTCTATTTGAATTTCAAACCAAAATTTAACCTTTTGTTTCATCCTTGTGATGTTACAATTCTAAAAAGATATTTCAAAATAAAACAATTGTTTGTTTCTATTAAAGTGTGATTCCAAACTATTGTTTTATTTCTATAAAAATGCATCCAATAATCAAACTCTTTTCAAATTCAATTTGTTTTCCACTGTTTTCACAACTCAAATTCAAACCTTTTTCAAACAATGTTTTCATACTTGCTCTGTTACAACTATTGGAACCAAAATAACAAATAAAAACAACCCTTTTATTCCTTGTTTTTCACTTCTCAAATTGTTGCTTTAATCAAACCAATTATCAAATCAATTAATTAAATCATTAACTACTAAATCATTTTCCATTTCAAACCAAGTTTCAAATCAGCACTCTTTGAAAACATAAAAATTCACCACATGTTTTTATTCTTAAAATCATATTTTAAACCTAGGGGTAACCCTATTTAAATTGTTGTTTCCAAATGGTGTTTTAATAATAAAAATTGGTTCTATTTGGTTTCAAACACAAGCTACCATTTTAAAACCAAAATTTTGAAAACCAAGCATGCAATGTGGTTTCTATTTACCTAAAAGGCTTAACTAATTTTTTTCAAATTTTCCTATAGACAAAACCCTAACTCTTTCTTCCAAAAGCAAAGTTACAAAAAAAAAAAAAAACAGAAATAGGAAAATAGAAAGAGAGAGGGAGAAAGCCACCAGCCCAGCCCGTTTACTATCCAGCCCAGTACCCCTGTCGCTTTCTCCTTCCTCTCGATGGCGTCACCTCCAGTACGAACAGGCAAACAGCCACACGATCTCCTCTCCCCCTCCTGGATGCATGCCGTACAAGCATCTCCTCCCCTATATCTACCCTACCTCGAGGCCCTAACCCTAGAAACCCTAGTTCTTCTCTGCCTAGCGCCGCCGATCTCCTATCAATTTCCTCCCTGCACTTCTCTGAAGAAATCCGAACCTGAAGAAACCTTCGGTGGCCATGGATGCCCTGGCTCCCCGCCGGTCGTCGTGGAAGCGAGAGGTCCACCCAAGGGCGGGAATGGAACCCTGGGTGTCCCCTCTTCCGCCTCGACCAATCAGCACGGGCCGAGAGGCCATGCTGCGCCGCCGCCGTTCGCCTCTTTCCGCCGGCCGTCGCCCCTGCGTGCTGCTCTGCTCGACCTGCTGCACTGTCCGCCCGACTGCCCCGATCGCCTCCAGAGCGCCAAGGTGAGGCCGTCCCCCCTCCGGTTCCCTCCCTCCTTTCCTCTAGGTCACCGCACCACCCCCACGGCGCCCCTAGTTTTCCCCCGGCGAGCAACCTTCTAGCGCTGGCCATGGCCTTTCGATCTGCTGCTGCATCTGTTCGTTTGCAGATTCAGTAAGTTCAGAAAAAACTATTCCGCAGCCACACCATAACCCGTCGAGCCCACCCATTCCAACACGAACCCGAACTCACCCTACTGGCAGAGACCCGCAGCGCGCACCCTGGAGGTGCTGGGTTCGAGTCCCAGCTCCCCACCCCTTTTGCTGCTATTTTGTTCAGATTTAAGTGCAGTACATGTTCTGAATCCTTAAGCCCCCGAGTTCTCCTTTCCTGTCACAACAGCTGCACTAGCCCAGCTGGTTAGCTCCCTGTGCTTAGAAGCAAAGGACTTGGGTTCGAATCCCCATCCCTCCATAAACCCAAACATTTTATGTTCAATTGTTTTTGTACTGAAACATCCCAGAAATCATAACCATGCCCCTGGTAATTAAATATAGACCCTGTAAAATATTTTCCAAGCCCCTGTTAATCTTTCTAGGTCCCTAAATATTGTAAAAATGGCAGATTTGTATCTTACTTTGTAAAATGCCTAAGAAATTCATCCTAACTCCAATTTCAACATTTTTAATATGTTTTCAATACCAAATTAAATGTTCTATCCAAATATAAATTTTGTTTGCTGTTTTGAATATTTTAAATTGCTGAAAACAACTGTTTCTTAATTATTGCATTTAAAATTGCCAAAATAATAACTTGCTCATTTTAAATCCAATTTCCACAAATGAAATATGTTTTCCATGCAAAATTAAACCCTCTTTCCAAATATCAAATTTGTTTCATGTTTTGAATAATTAAAATTTCCTAAACCATTTAATTCTTGTTTAATGCAATTAAAAATTGTTTATTATTGTTTAATTCATAATTAATTAATCCAAAGTCCAATTTCAAAATGTGAAACATGTAAACCAACTAAAATTTGATAACCTTTTCAAATATCAACTTTGTTATTTGTTTTGAACACTTTAACTTGTTGAAAACAACAATTACTTGTGTGACATCAATAAGGAACCAAAATTCCTAACATAACAAATAAAAATCCCACACTTGTTTTACTCCTTTTCCAATTGCATCTAACTTGTTTACTCCTTGTTATCATCATGCATGCATCATGTTTAACCACTTACACTTGTTAATCAAATGTAGATCATTGCTTCCACCTTAACCACTTGCATCCATATGCAATTCACATTGCATATGGGTCCAATTAAATTGTGTTATATTGTCAAGTAGTTTATTCTGATGCATCTATTAACATGACATGCATCATCCCATGTTTGTGCACCTATGCCATGATATTGATTGTTTATCTTTCTGCAATGTTTGTTTGCTTCTTCCCGGATATACGACGACGTTGAGACCGACGATCCTTACGACACCCCTTCTAAGGATTTAGCTCAGTACCCGGCTACTGGGTTTTGCAGGCAAGTTATCACTCACATGAACCACTGTGTTCCTTTCAACATTGGTTACCGATACTTTCCGTTGTTCTTTTCTGCTAGCCTTAGTAGTAGTTATTCTGTTACGAACCTATCACATGAATCCCTTAACCCTGATATTGCCTCACCTCCAATCCTATCACCCCTTTGGTTGAGCCCGTGTCTTACTAGCATGCTTAGGTTGCTTTGCTCGAGTCTGTTACCCGTTACTTTCAGTTACTATTTCATCATGTTCTGGGGGCTCGATGTTTAATCAATCAATCATGCTAATGTTACTATTAATAATAAAATTGATGATAAGGCACCGGCAGGAGGCCCATGAGAGGTTTTGAAGCCTGCTAGTGTCGACCCTAATAGGAAAAGGGTCTTGTCTACTGATCCATGATGAGCGCACTACCCGCATTTGGGAAGCGAGTATGGGCGCCCCCCTCAACTTGACCTGATTCGCATCTCGTCCAAATCGCCTCATTTAGTTCGTGTTTTCCATTTGCCGCATCATGTTTTTGCGAGCCCAGGCCAGGGTGGAACTTTCGTAGTCGGCATATAGGGGGACACGGTCTTAGAGTGCTATGATGGTCCATTTTCTTCTGGGCTTGATTAGCCGTGCGCCCAAGGTTCTTTGGGCTTGATGCGAAGAATGGTTGGTTGTGTAGAGTACCCCGCTTGGTGGAAGTGCATTTCCATCTGGCGGGTTATTCTTGAGTGTACGGCCAAATTGGTGCAACCCTGCAGGGATAATCTTCTCGAGAAGCCGTGTTTTCCGCGGTTATGGATTACTTGGTGAAAGTACTGGCTAACAAGTACTCAGGACAACTTAAACCTAATGATTACCAACTTTACACCCAATGATTAATAACTTGACTAGTAATAGGCTTATTGACACAATAATTTGAACCATCATTATTACAACTGTGTGAGTTATCCTCGGATTGCTTCTTTGGATAAGGGGCGAGATCCAGGATGGGTTTTGTTTGAAGTTATCTTTCAGTTGGCTACAATCCTCGATCTTATCTCCTTTCTGTTAGCCGGAAGTTGTAGAATCTCTGTAGTTGGTTAGCGCAGCCAGTTGCAGCATCTTTTATATCCCCTCTCTTCCGTTGAACCCAAGGCATCTGTACTTGGTGTTGACGGGTTACACTTTGGTGAACTGTGAGTCTTGCTTGCCAGTACGTTTATGTACTGACCCCTTTGGGGCTGTGGTTTACGCAGACGACGTTTCCGAGGATCTACATGGTGGCTACTACGTGGAGTATGACGAGACTGCTGACGAGTAGATAGCGGACCCGGGCAGGATCCGAGACTTCGTGGATGGGCTCCGTCTGTTTGTTTCCGGCCTCTTAGGCCTATTGGGTTCTTGTCTGTACTCAGACATGTTGAATGCTTCCGCTGTATTGTAATGATGTATTGTTGGGGCATGTGCCCTCTGAATGATTGTATTTGCTATCTCCGCTCTAATGAGAGCCATTTGCAACTTATTTCAATCTTTTGTGTCGTAGAGATCTGTTGTGATATCACTTGTTAAACGCCGTTGACGTACCATGTGTGTATGGTTTGAAGTACGTCGACGGAAGTGCCTTTGATCTCTAGTGGATAGTTTACATCGACGATGGAATAGCAGGGCTTGTGTTGTCGCGCATAAGCGCAGGCCTACCAGGAAGCTGGGACGTGGGAGCAGTTATGCCCCATAATCCAAGCATCTGCTATCCAGTTCGTACGGTGAGTATCCCCTAGAAATCAGGGTGCGACATCCCTGTAGGTACTTAGCTTTGATGAGTTGGAGCCATAGAATGCACCAGACACATCTAAGCATGCGGGCAACATTCATCTTACGGGATGCCACAATACCTATGCCCCCCAAATATTTGGGGGCACAAACGTTTGCCCACTTCACCATGTGATATTTGTTACGCCCTTTTTTATCTTGCCAAAAGAAGCGGGATAGCTCCTTATCAAAGGCCGTATGAACCCCCTCCGGAAGGGAGTAGATACCCATCATATAGGACGGGACACTCGAAAGACATGAACCGATAAGTACGGACTTGCTCCCCTTGGAGGTGAACCGTCCGCGCCACGGTTCCGCCTTTTTCCTAACTCTCCCCATCATAGGCTACAGGTCCCTAATTAGGATGATAGAGTTGCTCAGTGGGACCCCCAGATATGTAACCGGAAAGGCGTATAACTTGCAATTAAGGTTGTCCGCAATCCGTTGTTGCTCGTCCGGGGGAAAGCCCAGCATTATGACTTCACTTTTGTCGGAGTTAATCTTGAGGCCAGACATGGCCTGAAAACAGAATAATAGGAATTTGAGGTTGACAGTATCCAACCCGGAACCCTCCATCATGATCATGGTGTCGTCAGCATATTGCAGATGGGTGATGCCACCTCCCGGAATGAGATGCCCGACCACAAGGGCATCTACCGCAAGGTCAAAGAGGATATAAGGTCCCCTTGCCTCACCCCACACGACGATCTAAAATAGGGACCAATGTCCCCATTTATGTTAATCGCGGTATTGCCACTCATGACGAGTTCCATAACCCATTATATGAATCGGTCGTCAAAGCCTCGCTGTTGCATGACCTGGCGAAGGAACGACCAATCCAAACGATCGTAAGACTTCTAAGAATCTAATTTCAGAAAAAAAAACTTTATGTCGATGTACCTTCACCTCGTGGACAATCTCATGTAGCCCTAGGATCCCATCATGGATAAAGCGTCCCTTGAGGAGGGCGAACTGAAAGGGATGTGTAATGTGTTCGGCCACTAGAGCCAGCCACATCGCACAAACCTTGGAGAAGATCCTCAGGATAAAATTTAGCACCGTGATGGGCCTAAACTGACGGATCTCCGTGGTCCCACGCACTTTTGGGATCAGGGTTATCACACCATAGTTCAGGCATGAAACACAAGGGTCCCGGTGTAGAATTCCTATAACTTCGGCATGATGACTGCCTGAATAGTCTCCCAGAATTTCTGGAAGAAAGAGACCGGGAGACCATCTGACCCTAGAGCCAAGCAAGCCTTCATCTCCATCACCGCCCCACGCACCTCCTCGGGGAGAAAGGGGAGCATGAGATTTTCGTTTTCCATCGGGGAAACTAGGGCTCCAGGGGCCATAAAGATTCAGCCAACGCAACCCCACTACATGGGGATGTCGTAAATAGCTCTTTATAGAAGGAGTAGATATGGGCCGAGATGTCCTCGGCCGTCTCCAACAAAATGTCGTCCGCCCATAGTAGCAGAATAGAGCATCGCCGCCGTAGGCCATTAGCTAAGGCATGAAAGTAGGCGGTATTGGACTCTCCCTTGAGAATCCAGTTCTGGTGGCTGCGCTATCTCCAGAACACCTCCTCCCCCTTGTAAATCTCCATAAGGGAGGTCTCATGGGCATACCATTGACCCCACTCTTCCGCACTAAGCCCCCCGCCCCCCCCCCCCCGCATCCGCCGCCAAATCAAGCGTTTGGATCTGGCCCAACAAGGAAGCTTTATTCCTACGGATCTCAGCCCCCCGGTTGCCCCCCACCCATGCATAAACGGGAGGGAGATCTTAGCACAAAAGTGCCAGACGTCGACCGCATTGTAGACACGTGGGGTGAGGCGGCCGCGACAAGCCACTTAAGCCGAACCGCCTCCACAAAACCTGATTAATCCAACAAGAAATCCTCAAAGTGGAACCGGTTCGGCCTAGGAGGCACTATCCCCTCGGTCGAGAAGAGAAGGGGGATTGGTCTGACCCCAACCGTGTGATGGCCCGAAGGGAGCTGAGCGGGAAAGCCGCTTCCCAGTCCGTCGAGACCAACACGCGGTCAACCCTGAGCGAATCGGGTCCGCCTGATTATTAGTCCAGGTATATCTTGTGCCAACTCGCTCAATATCACGTGGGATGATGGAGACATATTTTCTGGTTTAGTATGGATTCAAATAGAATTCAAAGAGGATTTAAGCAGCCTTTGAGATATATTTGAGGATTTAGAGTTTAACCAGGATAATCCCATCATTCTTCAATAATACACTAGAAACAAAAAGGGCCTAAGAAATTTTCTTCGTTCTCATCCTTTACCATGACGTAGTAGATGCTCATTGAGCTGGTAGTCTTCCCTCCGTTCCGATGCACATGACATCATCGTTTTCCATGTAAATTTTAGCCACCAATTTAATTAATAAAATATGTGTTATTTGTTATAAAATATATATCATTAAAAATTATTGAAATAGAAATCCAATAATATACTTTTATGATATGTATAATATTTTTTAATTAAATATATGGTTAAAATTAGATCTTGGAAAATACGTGTACCACTTAAATAGGAACGAGCGTGTAGCAACGCTCTAGTACAGCTCTTTCCATTCTGCCATGTTAACCTAGAGGTAAAAGCAAATGTAAACTGAATCGTTATAAAGAGAACCAATTTGTGTTTGGATGGCTAGAAGGATGGTTGTATCCTATCGCAACAGAATTTAAACCAACAGTTTAACACATATATGTCTTAAAGAAGAAATATTTTTCAGTGAAAGACAATGATACTGTGGATAACAAGACGTTTATGCTGACTCACCCAACCCGTGGGCTTGGTCTTTTGGATATGGTCACACGAATAGGGTTTTTGTGCATTCTCAGAGCGAGTGTATTCAGATGTGAGCGTCCATTGTTTAACCGTGTATCTAAGAGCATCTCCAACAGTGACTCTAAACTAGCGCGGTGCTAGAAAAACCACTAGTTTAGCGTGCGAGGCGAAACGCGACGCTCCAGCAGCCGCACTAAAACTAGGCGCACGGCTCCATCCAGCGCCTAAGAAATTGAGCGTCCAGTCCCGCGCGCGATGGTCGAGCGAACGCGCGATTTGCCAACCGCCTATCAAATTTCGTGCGCACTCGTGGCAGCCGCACTCCACTTCCCCTCTTCCTCCTCCGACTGTCCAAATCCGCCTGCCGCCACGTCGCCCCGTCGTCTCTCGTGGTTCCCACCGGCCGCCGTCGCTCACATGGCCACCCGTGAGGCGCCTCCGTGGTAGAACTTGGTCGACTTCCACTTTGGATTTCGCTTCCGCGAGCTCTCCTCAACCTCTCCTCCACCGATTCGACCGGCGCTCCGCTGCGCCTGAGCGCCGGCGCCCAACGGCAGTGCAGCGACCCACCGCACACAAGGTGTTCGACGCAATACCTCAAAGATATGAGAGGTGTCGATGTGTTCATTTACAATCTCTATCTTCCTATTTTGAAAAATAATCGTCAATCTATATTTGTAGATGAGTTCGTATTATGATTATGATTCGTCTGACAAAGAATGTAATCTCCAAGAGGAAGAGGATTTGCTATTCTTTTAGCTTTGCACGCCAATAAGAAACCGAACCACGGTGCGTCTATTCGAGGTAGAGACAAGTTGTGGAGGGAAAAAATTGATGGCCACAACAAGTTGATGCGGAACTATTTTGCGGAGGATCCCATATATCCTGAGAAATATTTTCATCGCCGTTTTAGGATGAGCACCGAGTTGTTTAAGAAGATTGTGGAAGAGGGAGATAATTGCAAAAAAAACCACCACATTTGGGGCAACTACTTCACAAGACCACCACCTTTTATTTTTTTCGCAAATCTCTACCACAATTGGGGCTCGACGTGACAAATACCTACCACTTTTATCTGAACTGCTCTGTTAGCTAACTTAAGCGCATTACTGACAGTGGGGCCCACTACAGGGGTGACGTGGAAACATATATTCACACTGTTTGCCTCAACTCTCAACTTACATGTAGGGCCCACATGTCATCACTTTCATCCATTCTTTCTCTTATAAGCATTTCGTCTGACTGCTCAGTCCGCTCACGCCGTCCATGGAGTTGGCCCAGCGCTCGTCCCTGGCCGGACCTCCTCGACCTTGCAAGCTCTCGCTGGGCCCGCTCCTGGCCGGAGCTCGCCCGCATCGACTCTAGACCCGCCTGCAGTGCTGCGAGCTCGACACAGGACAACAGCGACGTGTGTGCGACGCCGAAGACCGCTCGGAGATTTCGGCGGTCGGAGCTGCTGCAGCCTTGAAGAGGTCGCCACCCCCCGCAGTCTGCATCACCGGCCCTCCGTGCACTTCGAGGAGCCCTGTACGAGGTGGCGGAGCTATTTGAAAAGGTTTGGGCGCTTGGGAGGGGGCCACAACGGTTGGAACGTGAATCACGCTGGCGGCAGCGTGACAAGGTTTGGGCGCTTTGAAGTGTAGGGGCCACGCGAGCAGTTCCCGCATGTCTTCCTGCGTCATCAACAGAGCCATGATGGTGGTAGGGTTGGTGCGTGGAGTTCCGTTGACGGTCGGGTCACCGGTGGCGGCCTGGTCTGGGTAGGACTAGGGGAAGGACGCACCAGAGGTATTCGATAAAATGGCCATAAGAGAAGGTGATGACATGTGGGCCCTACATGTTGCCCAGTCACGTCAACACTGACAGCGGGCCCCGCTGTCAGTTACATGGTTAAACGAGTTAAGCGACCGTCCCGATAAAAGTAATGGGCATTTGTCACGCCGAGCCCCAATTGTGGTGGAGATTTCGGAAAAAAATAAATAAAAAGTGGTGGTCTTTTAAAATAGTTGCCCCAAATGTGGTGGTTTTATTGCAATTATCTCCGGAAGAGGTGACGATACATATAACCGTTTTTTTCATGTAAAGGAGGAATGCCGCTGGAGAAGCTGGGCATAGCACCTATCAGAAGGTAACCGCCCCCTTCTGTATGTATGCATATGGTATTCAGGCGGATCTGGTTGATGACCATTTGGCAATGGGTGAGAGTCAATCTATCGAGTGTGTCAAGCGCTTTGTGGTATCCATGGCGGAAGTGTTCGGTGATGAATACTCGAGATCCCCCCAATGCTCAAGGCACGGCTAGACTGTTGGAGTTCAACAAAGCTTAGGGATTTCAAGACATGTTTGGATCCATTGATTATATGCATTGGAGCTGGAAAAATTGTCCGACGGCTTGGCATGGACAATTTTAGGGGCGCAAAAAGGATGCCACTATAATCCTTGAACCCGTGGCTGATTATAAGACTTGGGTTTGGCATCATTTTTTTTTGAATGTCTAGATCTTGCAATGACATCAATGTTCTTCACCGGTCACCACTGATGAATCGGATTACTAATTGGTGACCTGTCACGGGTGGAGTTTGAAGCAAACGGGCATACATGCAACTATGCCTACTATCTCGGAGACGACATCTATCCAAGGTGGTGAACGTTTGTGAAGCCGATGAAGAAATGTAGCGTTCCCACATTTAAATAATGTAAAAACATCTGTGTTATTGTGCTAGTCCCCGGATCAATTGCTAGCACCACAGTACAAGATGAAATATCATGCAAATGCATCAAATTGTATTACATCGCATGATTCAGTCTTTACAAAATAATATTACAACTTGCATAGTCTTAGAAGACTAGCAGGAAACAAAGTATTACAGCGGAAAACATAAAATAACATTGAGCCCATCTTCTTCATGTGCCACGGGCAAAACATGTTGGCGATAATCTCGAGATCCTAAACGAAATCCTCACTCGTCTCCAGAATCATCTGCAGAATGGAATATGCATCCACAAGGGAGTCAATACAATTTAATGTATTGGCAAGTAACAGTATGGTGGATATAAATAGCAAGACTAATACTACATGCTTATTTGGCTGAGTGGAGTTTTGGCTAAATTTGCATAAAGCCAGTTTTCTCCTATCTCTTTTGTAAAACAAACTTTTCTTTTCAAAGGGTGGCAACATTGGATTTGAAACCCAAGCACCACAACTACTGTTCACTTGGTCAAATTTTACTTATTGAAAATGGTGATGTGATTCTTCCGTCCATCCTTGTCCAGCTGCTCATAGTTGTTCATAACCGGGGACACGGCTAAGATCTTAGTTTGTTGACTCTGCAGAGTTTTTGCACTTTGACCTTCAGACTCAAATGAACCCAAACATCCTATACACTCTGAGTGCATTAAGGAAAGGAGAATAATTGAGATGAGATCTTTCAGAAGCAAGAATTCAACCCAATGGCAAGACCCGTTCCACCTATAATTATGCTACATTTGCTTGTCAAGCCCATGCTGAACCCTCACAACTTAGTTGATCAAGACAGAGCCCATATGACTAAAGGCTGCACTGGAAGCAATCTAAACTTGGGGAACATCATAATCACTTTGTTCCTGGGTGGCATTCCTTCAAGTGAACTCCCCTCGGGGAGACACTCAACTATCAACAGGCCCGCACTACCAATCCACCCAGGTGGTTCATTGAAGTTGTTACTTAGCATTTTTCCACAACATCAAGTAAAAAAAAATTTGTAGCAAAGCTAAGCATCAACTAAGTACCAAGTCTTCAAAAGTAACAATGTATAAGGATGACTACACACTACTAGGATATATCATAACATAATATAACTTAGTAAAATTTCCTATTGGGCATACTACTCAAAATCAACTAATGCATATAGAAAATAATGTGTAGTTGAATGATGTGTTACTTGCCTTGTTGAATTTGGTGAAGAATTCACACTCTCTTCAGAAAAGGTCGTTTCTCTCCGTACAATCTATACATTGAAAACACAAACACAAAATAAACAAGCATCCTAGCAATCAAACATATAAGTGAAGAAAACATACAGAGCAACTAACATAACAACAGGGGTTTAACCAAGTTGGCTAGGACAAGGTCAAGGATTGAGTTTGAAATATTCATTCTCTAATGGTGTCATACTTGTTAAGGAGTTTCCAAGGGTTTACTTGGGATGGACTAGGTTGAGTTTGTAGTATTTTGACTTTATTATAACCATACTTGTCGAGGAAGTTCCAACAGTTCACCAAGATGATCTCACTATTTCAACTAAAGTAACACATAACAAAGTGTAACTCTTAGTTATTTTCATTAGGACATTTGAGTGATCTAAGTTATTCTATCCATTTGGGGTTAAGGTAGGTCTAGGTCAACTAACTTCATAACAATAGAGAAAATAAGATAAAGTCTTGGGATTTTCCATTTGGGTCAATGGTTGGACAAACAACTTTCTAAATCTTCAACTGGTATGGATTGCTCCAAGTCTTCACATGCTTGTCTTCTTGAAGATCATCTTCATGCTTCTATTGTAGTCTTGTTTCTTGGATGTATTCTTCTCTTGGTCTTGATAGATTCTTCATGGCTTTCTCAGTAGTTGGTCCAAGGTGGGATGAGCACAAAATACTACTAAGTCAAAAGAAAGAAAATAAGAAAGAATGATAGAAAGAGAGAGGAAGATGTTTTCTTCTTCATTCTCTTCATGAATTTTCACTTTCTTGGGTTGCTTCTAATTGTGGAGTCCAACTCTTTTCTTTAAAGTTTCTTCATTGATCTTCCTTGTAGCTCTTCATGTTGCCACCAAGTTGAAAATGAAGTTTTCTTCTTGTGCTTGAGTCTTGATCTCCATTTTGCTAACTTGATGATTTCTTGAAGCATGAATGGGGGAGTGGAGGAGTAGATAGAAAACTAAGATTTGGTATTATATGTGATTGACACATACTAAGGACTTGGGCTTGGCTCTCAATTAGCCATAACATCAAAGAATGAATGATGGAAACAATTTCTAAGACATGGTATAATGGATGAATCGCTATGTTGATTTTTTGGTCAAAAACACATTGTCATGGTCCAAGGGTGTCCAAAATGGTTAGGCAATGATGCATTCGGTTCAAGGTTACCAAAAGAAATAATTTTGCAAAAGGAACTATATTGAAATTATTTATAGAATTAAATCTATGTAAAAAAAACTCAAT
This sequence comes from Alopecurus myosuroides, assembly GCA_028641055.1. Lineage (NCBI taxonomy): Eukaryota > Viridiplantae > Streptophyta > Magnoliopsida > Poales > Poaceae > Alopecurus > Alopecurus myosuroides. The sequence continues at coordinate 291,870,306 of CM054059.1, forward strand.
ATGCCACTTAATTCTAAATTCCAATTTAACTTTTTCAAAAATTATTTTCGGACATAGGATATGAAAGTACACATCCTAAGGTTTCCAAATATATTTTATTTGAAATTTTTGGATTTGTAGAATTTGAATTATGCCAAAATTCATCAAACCAACATATTTGAAACTGAACAAATTTTAAATGGTCAAATTTGAATTTTGCCAATGCCAAAAGTTTCTACATGTTGTGCTGATTTCAAAAAGACCAAGTTTGTTCAATTTGGAATTATGGATAAAAAGTTATGATGAATCTAAGATGTAGGGTCTTTTCTGCAAATCTGCCAATTTTTAATCTATTCGGGAAAATAGAAAAATAGAGTGGATAAGGCTAGGCCACGTGGCAGCGCTTGATTGGCTAGCGCTGCTGACTGGGCGCTGACGGTGTGCTGGCTACGTGGCTGGCCCTGATTCGTTGAAACCGGTTCGTTAAGTGACTTAACAGGAGGCGTCCGATTTGGATCTAACAGCCAAGGGCTAGGGTTTACCTCGGACGGCGGCGGAACGAATGAAAATGGCGCAGACGACGACATTGGCCTCGGGCTTCTACGGCGTGGACGCTCCGGCGATCCTGCGGCACAGCGGAGTGGATGACGACGACCGGATCGTCACCGCGAGGAAGAATGTGACCACCGCGCGGGCTCGCTCTTCCCGGTACGGTACCTGCGCGATGACGGAAACGAAACAAATGCCGGCGTGCTTGGGTTGCAATGGAGCGGTCGATACCCTGCGCAAGAAGAATGACCAAGCGGTCAGAGAGCGTCACGGGGTCAAGGCGAGGAGGATAGGAGGGTCTCGTGCTCGAGGACAAGCTCACCTTGCCGGAATCAAAGAAAAATGGCGGCGGCCCGAGGCTATCTCCGGCGAGCTATTCCGGTGGTTTGCGGGCATAAAATGGAGACATACGAGAGGGGAAATGAAGAGGGGGGGGGGGCTCGGGCTATATAGGGGTGTTCTCCGGCAGGGGTTTAATGGCTTTGATGGCAAGGAATTAGCGCGGCAAAATTTCGGCCGTGATTGCCGTCGTTTCCATCGTGGGGAAGAAGATGACGTGACATCATCGGTGACGTCATCTCTGGACCCACCTGTCGGTCACAGGGAGTGAGGGGGAGAGCTGGGCTGCTGTCTGTTTCTGTTGGGCTCGCTTGTTTGGCCCTGGGCCTTGCGTGTCGCTCGGGGGCGAGAGATAGAGGGATGGGGAGGGGATTTGGGTTGGGGTGGTTCTTTTTTTTGTTCCTTTTTTTTTCTGTTTTCTTTAATAAACCATAATTATTTATTTATAAATCCAAATAAGTTCAAATTTGTTTATGTGGTTTTGGAAAAATAAAACGTTTCAATTGAAAACATCTATGTGTTGTTTCAACATACTTAAATTAATTCTATTTTCAAAATATGATTAAATGGTTAATAGTAACTTAATGTTATTCTCCTTTTATAAAATTTCATTAACTTATATAATGTCACATAATTTCAGAGACAAAATATTTTAAATTATTGTTCCCTTAAGTTATAGTCACTTTCACACAAGGAGAAAAATTGTGAAAAATCATTTTATGGTTTCTAATTTGATATAGTGGTTGATAATTGACATAGTTAAATTTGGGTTTCCAAAATATTTTCAGTAGTCAAATAATTGGAGAAAGAGTTAGATGAAAACAATATGGAAACCAACTTCTTTATAGAAATCAATTTATATTTTTTTAACGTTTGCAATTAGGGAAAATAGTTTCTTTGCATAATTATTTGCTCTGAGGATTTAGGTTTTTAGAAAACATAGGTATTTGGATTATCAATTCCAATAGCATCGGAAAAAAACAATTAATATGACCTTTGTATTTGAGTTTTGTTTATTTTTGGTGTCTTGCTTTAATAGAAAACAAAAAGTTTTAAATTTTTGTGATTTTTGAACTTTCCAAAAATCAGGGATGTTACAAGAAATTGCAAGATAAGAGACAATATGCTTTTCATAATGCACAAGCGGCGGTAAGGAGAGATGTGGAGAGAGCATTTGAGATTTTGCAAACTTAATTTGCTATTGTGAGAGAACCGGCTAGATTTTGGGATCAAGAGATTCTTTGGTACATTATGATCGCTTGTGTGATCATTCATAATATGATCATCGAGAACGAGTGTGGGCAATATGTGAACTATTTTGTCTAGATTTGATGGGACAATCTGTACGAGTGAGAAGAAAAACAGAGAGGATTGCCCGCTTTGTTGCATCTACCATTTCATTCGCTAGAACAAGCCTCATGATGATCTTCAAGAAGATGGTAGGAAGGAGTGGTGGAAATGATATGGTTACCAAAATTAGTAGTTGTTTGTGTGCTTGTATTTGGCAGCCATGTGACGAACTATTGTTTGCATTGTTGTGTATAATTTATTCGTGTCATAGTAATAAATAATTAAACTATTTATTTTTAATATTTATGCTTTGTTTGATCTGCTATGATTTACATGCGGGTATTTGTTGCGTGCGGTGAAACTCTACAATGCGTGTGCCTGTAGTTTTGGCCACCGAAATCTGGCGCACCGCTGCAAAGTGGCTAAACACGCGCTAGAAACACATAAAATCCACCGTTCGCAAATACGCGCCTCCGATTCCAATGGAAAACGACAGTGGCAACGATAGCATAGCAAAGCAGGACGCGTAACCTAGGAGGTAAAAATCCACCACCTCTCATCTTTCAATTCGCAACAGTACTCTGATCCAGACAAGCACATCCACACACAGGAACATTCCGTCAGTCCGCACGAGCCCACCATTGAACCCGCACGCCCGCGTCCAAGCCGAGCGGCCTACGTGACAGACACGTTGAGCCAGTGTGACCCACGCGTCCCACACGACCCCACGTAGCCTTTGCTCACGGACAGGTGGGCCACTCTCGCCCGCCGCGCCGCGCCGGCCGCCTCCCCACCTGTTGGACGCGGCCCGCATTGAAGCGGGGCAGCGCCGAGCCCGTGAAGGCGATCTGGGACGGCTGGACGCGGGCCCCACACCGCCTCCCTCTTTAGTTTACTCGCCGTACACATGCCGGTTTGAGTTTCTTGCTTCTCTCGCCGGCTCGCTGCCACCTGCGCGCGGTCAACTCCTCCTCCCCCACCTCTCCCCAGTGCCCACAACCATTCCCGCAAACACCTCGCGCGCGTCTCCGCCTCCATGGCCACGCCGCCGCCCACGCCCTAGAGACTACACGCTAGCGGCCGCTTCGCCTCCCTCTACAAATGTTCCCGCCGCGCCTCCTCCTGGCCGTCGTGGCCGTCCTGGGGGCTCTGGCGGCGGCCGTCGCGCAGCAGCCGCTCGCGTCGCGGTCGGACCGGGCGGGGCTCTACAGCCTGCGGGCGTCGCTGGGCCTGCGGGCGCGGGAGTGGCCCGCCAAGGCAGACCCGTGCACGGCCTGGGCGGGGGTCACCTGCCGCGCCGGCCGCGTCGTGGGCGTCAGCGTCGCGGGGTTCCGCCGCACCCGCCGCGCGAGCCGCGCGCCGGTATTCGCGGTCGACGGCTTGCGTGGACTCACGGCGCTCGAGCTCTTCAACGCCTCCCGCTTCCCGCTCCCCGGCGTGCTGCCGGCGTGGTTCGGCCCCGCCCTCCCGCCTTCGCTCGCCGTGCTCGACCTCAGCTTTTCCGCAGTCAATGGCACGCTCCCCTCCGATCTCGGCGCGTCGGGGAACCTCACGACCTTGCACCTCTCTGCGAACAGCCTCTCGGGCCAAGTTCCGGCCTCGCTGCTCTCCGTCAAAACCCTCCGCGTTCTTGACCTCTCCACCAACAATTTCACCGGGGAGCTACCCAACGTCTCGGTCGCCGCCGCTGATGGGGCCGCATGGTTGTTTAACATTTCAGGGAATTCTCTCTACGGTGTGGCCACTTTTGCCATTGGGGCGCTCAAGAGAAGATTTCGGCTGGTGGACGTGTCAACCAACTACCTCGACGGAAACTGGAATGGATCCGATGCAACAGTGGATGTCAGCACCAATTGCCTCTATGGTGTACCTGGCCAGCGCCGCCGTGTTGATTGCGAGGACTTCTATAAGAGGGAAGGGGTGAAGCTTGTTGATATTCCAGCGCCCATGCCTTCGCCTCAGCCTCAGCCATCATCCGAGAAGAGGCGGGGGATCTCCAAACATGTACTTATTGGGATTCTTGCAGCCGCGGCAGCATTGGTGCTGCTTATGATCTTGTTTGCGTTGCTCTTCTGTTACATGAGGAAAAGGAGGAGGAGCGGGAGACAAAGAGGAGGAGGGAGAGGAGTGGAAACAAATGAGGAAGGTGCACGCGGCATGCGTAGGAGGGACAGCAGCGTTAATCCCGTGGCGTCATCACCAGTAGCAGGGTCGCCCACAGCCAATAATACTCCTAAGGATGCGGCTGCCCTTTTTGGCGAGTTGTCCTATGAGAAATTGGTCCGCGCCACCGCGGGCTTTGGCGAAGACAAACTCCTCAAGCACGGGCATTCGGGGGATATTTACCTTGGTGTCTTGGAGAATGGTGCAAATGTCATCGTCAAGAAAATCGGTACAAAGAGTATCAACAAAAATTCAAGCGAATTGGACTTTTATTCTAGGTACTCACACGAGAGGATTGTTCCGTTGCTCGGCCATGTCGCCAACGATGATGAAGAATTTCTGGCCTACAAGTATATGCCAAAGGCGGACTTGACCAATGCATTGCACAAGAAACCTCTGGAAACCGAAGATGCCTTGCCTTCATTGGATTGGATAACTAGACTGAAGATCGCCACTGGTATAGCTGAGGCCATGTGCTTTCTTCATGACGAGTGCAGCCCGCCGTTTGTTCACAGGTACTATTTACATTTTGTATGCTTCGGACATCTTGTTCATTCATTTGCCAGTGTATGTGAGATATGCTATTATAGTTTTAATCATGGTATAAATTTGTTACCACCAGTTTATGATTGCTGGGATCTTCTGAGTGGTGATTTTTCTTTTAACGTTTACGGACACACCGGTACATTTCATATTTGTCGACATAGACGGAGCGTTTCAGTCACCATACTGGGTCGTGGCCCAGCCTTTCAGATTTTTTTAAAGCTAATTATACCCCATTATTTGGCCCATAGCTGAACATTTTCTGAATAATAGGCCTACTGCCCCAGTCTTCTATAAGGGCCATGGTCCGCCACTGTTTGTCGGGGCACTATCGCATTGTTTCACCAATCATTCCCGTGTTTGAACAAAATATAATTTTGTCTTTGCATATTGTTAGAAGAATTGACCCGATGTAGAAGTATATGTTTTGATATGACTTGTCATTTTCTGGTTATTTTGCTTGTTAGAAAGTGTTACTTTCTTGTGTGTTTTTCTAGCATACATGTGATTTCTTTACAAAGCATACATGTTCATCTAAAAAAGGCATATATGTTGCACGGCAGAATATCGGAGGAAGAGTTCAGACAATGAAGATAAATTTGATATATGATAATAATTCTTTCACTGGACATAACCTATGGTTCAGCATTTATATTTCATAATTTACCAACTGTGTTCTGTAGACGTCATCGATTATTCCAGTATTTTACTTTTGACGAAACTGGTAGTGGTCATCTTTTGTTCCACTTTCTTGTTTCGATTGCTTTATCCTTTGTTGTCATCTTATATTACTTTGACTAGTCAATGCTGTCACTTGTCAGTAGGTAAGATCAAGTATTGTAAGCTTACAAGTCTTATCTCCACATTCATGCATGTTGCTCAATGCCTTAATCTTCTGCTTTGATGTCCTTGATATTTTATTTATCATGTTCTGAGTTCTGATTATTTTATTGTAATTGTAGAGATATCCAAGCAAGTAGTGTTCTACTTGATGATAGATTTGAAGTGCGACTGGGAAGTATGAGTAACATATGTGCTCAGCAAAGTGCAGGAAGCCAGAATGTTTTCTCCCGGATTCTAAGATCTTCAAAGTAAGATTACGATCCGTTTGTATTTTTTCTACAGGTTTTGGCGCTAGCCTTAGGACAAAGACGTTACTAACAACCATGCTTTCTAACTACTGAGCTTGATACTTTAAAGTCTGTTGTGAGTTTGGTGAGTGTTATGGCTTATATAGCATTAATTTATGAGCAACATAAATATGGAAACCAATGGAAGATAAAGCTACACCATTTCTAGATCATTGATAGGCTAGAGACATTAATCTAAGTAGTTTGTATTTTTGGTTTTACTTGACTTTAGTGCAATACTGATTTGGCTGGTATATTAACTAGAAAATACTATGGTATGCTAAGAGTGATGAGTTATGTTAATAAGTCCTTTTTAGTTGCCAAACAACACACCAAGTAAGGGCAGATCGGCAAAAGATTTTGGAGCTGTTGGCTTTACTAGTTTCTAGGACTGCTAACTGATGATTGCAGAAACATAAAAACGTGACCAAAGGGGGAATGATCCCTCCCTTGATATACGTTGTTTAGGTAGACGAAACTCCCGGTTTATTTGAGCACACTAGCTGGGACTCGAACCCGGGCGGCTTGGCGCCACTCGCAGCCTCTAGCCACTGAGCTAGCACTCAGTTCTCATGATTGCAGAAACATGAGAAAACAATGAATCTTATTTTCTGGCATATTTTGATTGGTTGCTGATTGGTACTTGGTTGATCATTGTTTGGTCACACACCTACTGCCCACTGATCCTGTTTTCTGTAGTTGAGCAAACTCCAATCTTGCCTGCTTTTTTCTAGCCATTTGAACTAAAGTTCCTAGCTGACATTGTAACTGGCACTTTCTTGTGCAGGTCTCTTGACAAGAACGCGTCAGGTGCATAAATATTTCACATGGCTGTTTGTCAGCATGCTACTTTTATAATTGATATACAAGTAAACAATTTCTCATATTGAAAAAATAAAGTTAACATTACTGTCCCTTTTTCCTTGTCTTGCTTATATTGCAGGCCCACCAGCGACTTGTTCCTATGACGTTTACTGCTTTGGGAAGGTGATCCTAGAGCTAGTAACAGGCAATTTTGGTGTAAGTGGATCAAACAATGCTGGCTCCGAGGAGTGGCTGGCGAACACAACAAATCGCATCAGCATCAATGACAAGGATAGCATTACAAATATAATCGACCCTTTGCTTATCGTTGACGAGGACCATCTTGAAGAAGTATGGGCGGTGGCGATCGTGGCGAAGACGTGCCTAAACTCAAAGCCGTCAAGGCGTCCCTCTGCTCGCTACGTCTTGAAAGCCTTGGAGAACCCGCTAAGGGTGGTGCGAGCGGGTTCCCGCTCCAATTCGGCAAGGCTAAGGAGCTCATCGTCCCGGAGCTCCTGGCAGTCTGCTTTCCTTCAGGGAAATCGTTACCAGAGCTATGAAATCATGTCGCCGTCAGGGCGAATGCTGGATCGCAGAGGTTCAGTTAGATCACACATCAGCGGGGGAGAAGCTTCCTCGTCCTTCAAGAGATCTACGCGGGAGATTGCTCCGGAGCCTGGAGCGCTGGACGAGGATGTTGCTGTGTAGAAAAAAGGAAAAGATATATCTGGTATTCATTTGGGGCATTCGTGATTCTTTCTTACCTGTGTATAATTGTCATCTGATGTGCATGGGGTTCGGTTTCTCAACGTGAGAAGTGTGCATAAAGAGAGAGGTTAATTGTGTTTTCTCATTTGCACATGGTACATGATGTTTTCAGAGTGCACATACATAGAGCAACATTCAGTAAAATGACACATGGAATTTCTTTTGACCAAACCATGTTCAGCTTTGACGTGATAGGAATGTTGTGCTTTAAGAATTTTATTTTCTTAATAATGCAAATCTTGCCGTGTAGCGGCTGGTCATGCCTGTTTTTATCTTGGTTTTTGTTTGTGCTGTGTGGTGTGGATAGCAGCGGTTAACCCCTCGGACAGGAAAGGATAGAGCTAAACCCCGCTGCACCTTCCACTCGTCTCCAATGGCCACCACCACTCTTCCACACTCCCATCTCCGCCTTCAGCTCCCTCTCCACACCTCCAACCCCTCCTACCCTCGCCGGCGCCGCCTCCTTCCCGCCTCATCGCGCCTCCAGAACCCCACCACTACCACAACCACTCACTACCCAATCCTCCCGCCAGCCCCCTCCCCTTCCCTCCTCGCCGCCGAGGAGGCTTCCCTCGCCCCGCGCCGCACCTACCGCTTCCCGGGCTCTGTCGCCCCCCCACGCCTCCCGGACTCCTCCGCCGACCTCGACGTCCCGGCCGACGATGACGTCCTGCGCCGCGCGCTCGAGGTGCGCCGCGCTGTGGCCGTCGAGGCGCTCGTGGCCGCGCTCAGCGGCGGCAAGGCCGGGGGCCTCACCTACGTCAAGAACCTCACGTCACGGATGGGCGCCTTCGTCGACCGCGTTGTCGTCGGGGCCGCCGCCATGCGGCGCGACCGCCCCGAGCTCGCACACCAGTCCTTCAACGCGCGAGCACGGACCTACATCCAGGAATCGGGCGTGGTCGAGCTAGTCAAGTAAACGTCGCACCTTCAATTTGTTCTTTTTATTTCTTCTCAACACCGTGCACATGAGCCGTCTACCGGACGCACTAGAAACCACGCGTCCACGCCTATGAAATTGTATGCGAATTCCCCTAATCATGGCATCGCCGCTAGCATTGTAACCATATATGTTGCATACTCCAGGTGGTTCAAGCACAACTCGTTGACGTATCCCCAAATCGCGAAAGTGCTTTGCTCCTGTTCCGGTGATCTGGAGAAAGTGAGGAGGATGCTCAAGTGGTTGAGATCAATTTATGTCAAAGGAGAATTTTTAGGACGCGTGCTTGCACAGGGCGAATCCCTTATGAGCCGCACTTTCGAAGAGCTGGAAGAGATTACCGGCTATCTGGAATCCTGTGGCGTTAGGAGAGACTGGATCGGTCACGTGGTCAGTAGATGTCCGCAGCTACTCACTTTGACCTTCGACGAGTTAGAGACACGAGTGAGGTTTTATACGGATATGGGAATGAACGAGAATGACTTCGGCACTATGGTCTATGATTATCCTAAAGTTCTTGGGTTTTTCAGCCTACAAGAGATGAACAGTAAGGTGTTTGCTGCGCATTAAGTTTTGTTGCACACTGTTTCTTGTCTGTACCTTGCGCACTTGGAGGCACCATTTTTTTCTGCAATTTATTCCCTTTTTCTTACTTGTATCATGCAAATGCCAGTTTAATCTTCTCATGTCTGAAGCAATTTATATTCTGTTGCTATTTAATAGAAGAATATTGGTTGAATAAAACTGAAGTTACCCCTTTTGGATGTGATCAATGTCGATGGTGGGGCAAACAATCTAAATTTTGAACTGGCGATGACTAGTGATAGTAACCTTTCTTGTACTCCTTCTGGGAGATGTTGTGATAAGACTTTGGAGCACTTGTAAATAGCTATAGCTGTTTTAGATCCTAAAAGCTACGGCATGGCACCTTGTACCACTATTCTACCACTATTGCAGCATATAGTTCTGCATTTGTCTTAGCGGGAAGGCAGCTATAGCTGATGGCTGTTTCCCTGTAAATGGAAATGGGCCTAAAGCAGCATGTTTTCAAATTTTAGCTTAAAAGAAGAGTATTGGTTGAACAAAATTGAAGTCACAGTTTTCCCTCTTGGATATGATCAATATATTGATGGAATATCTAATTTTGAACTGACGAAGAAACTAGTGAAAGTAACATATGGTGTACTTCTGGGAGATGTTATAACACTCTGGACTTCTTCTGTTGGGTTGAGTTCTTGACTTCTTTATTTCTACCTATTGAATAGCAATGGTTCTTTCTACTTTATCAAAACAAATGGTTTGTTGAAGATAATGGTATTCTGACTCACAGGTTCAATATCTGAAAGAGTTTGGTTTGAGCACTGAAGAGCTCGGAAAAATCCTGGCTTTTAAGCCACAGCTCATGGCCTGCAGCATTGAAGAAAGGTGGAAGCCACTTGTGAAGTACCTGTATCATCTAAACATTTCAAGGGATGGTATGAAACGTATGTTGGTGGTCCAACCTACGATTTTCTGTCTTGATTTGGAGACAGTAATTGCACCAAAGGTACCCCCTTTGCAATAGATATGCATATTTTCAATTCTCCATGCTACCTGGGCACTTTTTTCTGTGTTACTCACTGCGGGATATTATGATTTGTTGAACTGTTACAAAATGTATTGTGATTTGTTGAACATGTTCTTCAATACTCGGATAGGATCCGAGTAAATAACTTTGGTATTTGAGAATGTGCTGATATATGGCTTGTTGACTGATGACTCTTCTCACTTCTATCCGATCAATTGTTTCAGGTACAATTTCTACAGGATATTGGTGTGAGGAATGATGCAGTCGGCAATGTGCTTGTGAAGTTCCCCCCTGTACTTACTTATAGCCTGTACAGGAAGTTACGGCCGGTGGTTTGTTCTCATATCATCTATTAACTTTGAGTTTGTAATGAATGTGCTAGTCTTTTTGGTTATTTTATTCACCCTGTTTTATTGTGCTTTTGGTAGGATAAGTGTAGGTACATCATATAAGTCCAGTTAGTCAAATATTATAGGCTCGATGTAAGGCACTCAAACTTCATCCTTGGCACAACGAAACAATGGCTCAGCCTTTCATATTTTTATCCAGCTTTAGGCATACGTTTGCTGCTTTCAATATTGGTTCACCATGATGAACAAATACACAGCCAGTCATTATTCTTGAGCACACACCCCATTGTGCACACTCCACTTTGTATTAGAAGAGAAAAGCCAAGATAACGCCATAATTACAGTGCCCCCATCGGTGATGGTGGAAACCAGTCAAAAAGTCCAGAAACGTACGAATTGCGGTTCTTGGGCAAAAAAAAGGGGCACATAAAAAACAAAACAGTGAGAAGTTGTTTGAACATCAGCTTTCAGTTAGCTAGTTTAGGTATGAAAGGGTGCTGAACCTGCAGCCAGGATTCATTACTGGAGCTAGGCATGGCAAGTCAGCTGTGCTGAAGTTGATAAACAATGGCAGGCCTAGTGCCTTTTACTAAGAACTCCAGTGGTGACTTTTGGATAAGCAGACAGACAGGGAACACAGATCATCGGCCTAATGTAGTTTTCCTGTGTTTGTTTACACAATTAATTTTACTTAATATAGTGTGTGTGCCTTGTTCAGTTCCATTTGGCTCATGTATCTTCGAATGGCAGGTTATATTCCTGAGGACAAAAGGAGGAGTAACACAGGATGACATTGGGAAGGTCATTGCCTTGGACCCACAGCTCATGGGCTGCAGCATCGTGCACAAACTGGAAGTCAGTGTGAAGTACTTCCGGTCACTGGGCATCTACCACTTTGTGCTTGGCCAGATGGTTGCCGACTTCCCGACACTTCTCCGATACAATGTGGAGGTTCTAAGGCCGAAATACCAGTACCTCAGGCGCGTCATGGTGCGGCCACTGAAAGATCTTATTGAGTTCCCCCGGTGAGTCCACAGCACTCATATCCTCTTCTGAAAAATACAAAGATCATACAGGCTGATGTTTCTTATCCTTGTGCCGTGTTGCTGTGTTGTATCCAGGTTTTTCAGTTACTCTTTGGAGCACAGGATTGAACCCCGGCACAAAGTTTTGGTCGCGAATAGGATAAACATGAAGCTGCGCTACATGCTGCCAGGCTCCGATGAGGAGTTTGCGCAGAGGGTGCGAGATGCTGTCGAGAGGAGAGCGAGATTTGAAGCCGGAGAAGCTAATCCAGAGGCATCAGGTGCGCCAGAGACACCTACCAGCGACAGAGAAGATGTCACACCTACCAGCGACAGAGAAGATGTAGCAGCAGCATGGACACAGATGAATGCATAACAGCTAGTACCTCTCTAAGTCGTAGAAAAAAAAACAAAGATTCCTCCTTGTGCAAAGGGGAGAAAAGAAAGCGGGCAGGAGGAGCACAAAATATAAGGTAGAGCATGAAACCAACTCTTATAAAATTTCATTTACACTATGGTCGTCGAAAGGGACGAGTTCAGGCATTAGCATTTTCTTTTGGTCTTTATTTCTCGCCAGTTACATAAAATACAGGACGAAATTCAGGTGAAGCTCTCAGCTAGAGAATGTCCACCGCATGATTTATTAACGACCTTAATTACCGAGCAACGACACACAAATCAATATACACGCGCTTTTGGTGGGAACGACTCGATTTCATCATCCAGTGTGTTCATATGGACTGGCCTGTATGCCAACCGTACCTTCTCATTCTCCCAGTACCTGCAAAACAGATGACAAATGACATCATGAAGTCAGGATCACGCTCTGACCACAGTACGTTGCAGATTATAATGCCACGGTAGATATAAGGTGCTGAATTTATCTTGAATGCCGCTTTGAGTCCTATTATTAATGCATGGCATATATCATGCCAGCCATTTGCAAGTAGGTTTATACATCGAATTACACAATATTATATCGTCTCGCCATCAACACCACAAAATTGTTTTATATGTTAAAAAGTATCACATGAAGCTTAATGAACAGATACAATCAAGATACTTACCCCATTGAGTGCTTCATCCAACGCTCATCGTCTCTTGTCTGCAAGCAAAGAGGAGGAACAGTTACCACACGGAAGCATATGTGGGTGCAAGAAAGAGACGGTAAAACAATCAAGAGAAGTAGCAAACCGTGAAATCTTCACGAGCATGAGCTCCTCTGCTTTCCTTCCGAGCCTCTGCTGAATACATGGTTATGCACGCATTTATCAACAGATTTTCTAGCTCTATGGTTTCTATCAAGTCTGAATTCCTGCAGAAACAAATAACGAAAATGAGTGATCAATGCAAGGATACGAGTGGAACTAGTCCATACCATTCTTAAAAGGAGGAAAATGAGTGATCATTCGCAACACGGGGGGATGGCTAAGGCCTTCTTCGACCACTTCGAGGCTCTGCTCGGCACTTCTGAGGCGAGGGCATTCTCGCTCGACCTGGAATTCTTAGGGTTACACGCTGAGGACGACCTCCTAGGCCTGGAGGCCCCGTTTACGGATGAGGAGGTTTGGGAGGTAGCGCGGCGTCTCCCCCGTGGGAAGGCGCCTGGTCCGGATGGCTTCACAGCGGAATTCCTGCAGAGCTGCTGGGGGATAGTGAAAGAGGATGTCATGGCTGCATTTCACAAGTTCTTCACCATGTGCGGTCGAGGGTTCCAGGGCCTAAACCAGGCCCTTCTAACCTTGCTGCCTAAGCGCCCGGATGCGGCGGCTCTAGGGGACTATAGACCCATCAGCCTAATACACATCTTTGCCAAAGTGGTCGCGAAGACCTTGTCCCTGAGGTTGGCCCCTTTCATGGGCAGGTTTGTGGAGCGAAACCAAAGCGCCTTCATCCGCGGGCGCTCTATTCACGACAACTTCATGTTGGTTCAACAAACGGCTAGGTTGTTGCATAGGCTCAAGGAGCCAAGGGTGATGCTGAAACTGGATATCGCTAAACCCTTCGACTCCGTCTCTTGGGCCCTGCTCTTTGAGGTCCTCCAAAAGCTGGGGTTCGGCCCGAGATTCAGGAATTGGGTAGCGATCCTTCTCGCCACAGCGAACACAAGGGTGTTGTTGAATGGCGAACCGGGGCCCCCCATTTGGCATCGAAGGGGCTTGCGACAGGGGGACCCCCTTTCGCCACAACTCTTTGTTCTGGTCATCAAAACTATGAACTTACTGCTGGCTAAGGCCGCGGACATGGGTGTTCTCATGAGGGTGGCGCGCCAAGATCTCACCACAACTGTTTTGCTTTATGCGGACGACGTGGTCATCTTTTGCCACCCAGATAGGGGTGAGTTCGCGATTCGCGACATCCTTTGGCTCTTCGGGCAGGCCTCGGGACTGAAAACGAACTTCGCCAAGTGCTCAGTGTCCCCTATAGGGTGTGGAGAGGAGGTCGCAAACCTAGCGGCGACAACGATGGGTTGTCAGCTCGCGCAATTCCCGGTACGGTATTTGGGCATCCCCCTTGGCCTACGCCGGCTGTCGGGAGAGTCCCTCCAACCTCAAGTCGACAGATTGGCGGACCAATTACCCACCTGTAAGGTAGCGATGATGCCTAAGGCCGGCAGGCTCGCCCTAATAAAGGCAGTTCTGGCGGCGATCCCGTTGCATCAGCTAATGGTTCTAAGTTCGAACAAAAAATGGTTGAAGAAGATGGAGAAGGTCCTCCGTGGATTCTTGTGGGTGGGTAGGGCCGAGGCCAAAGGAGGTCAGTGCATGTGAATTGGCCTCGGGTCTGTCGTCCGCTGCGGCTGGGAGGTTTAGGGATCCCGAACTTGGCCCGCACATCCACTAGCCTAAGGGTGCGGTGGATATGCCTGATGCGCACGGACCCTGACCGCCCGTGGCGCGGGTTGGACATGCAATTCTCTAAGGATGAACGAAGCATCTTCGAGTCCTCCACTGAGATGGTGGTCGGCGATGGCGCCATAGCTTTATTCTGGGAAGACAAGTGGATCAATGGTCGATCGCTCAAGGAGTTTGCGCCGGGTTTACTCGCGCGAATCCCCAGAATGCGCAGGAAGAGCAGGACTGTTCGAGAGGCGCTGACTGAGCACCGGTGGATCTCGGATATATCGGGGGCCTTAGACCCGCTGGCCCTATGGCAGTACGTCCAAACTTGGAGACTCGTGCAAGAGGTTCAGCTGTCGGAGGCGCCTGATAGGTTGATTTGGCGGTGGACTTCGGACGCCGATTACTCCTCCAAATCGTGTTACGATGCCATGTTCCAGGGGTCGATCGAGTCACGATCTTGGAAGCTCAATTGGAAGACATGGGCCACGCCTAGGGTGAAGTTCTTCGTCTGGCTAGCCTGCCTCGACCGCTGCTGGACCGGGGAGAGGTTATAGAGTCGTGGTCTCCCGCACCATCCTCACTGCCCACTCTGTGACCAGGAGGTCGAAACGATGTCTCACATTCTCACTGGGTGCTCATTCTCCCGGACGATCTGACACGAGGTGCTATCCTGGATCCGATCCACCTCGAGACCTCCTGTTGTGGAAGACGACTTCGTTGACTGGTGGTCGCTGGCACCGAGGTCCAACCCCCGTCCCATGTGCAAGGGTACCTCCTCCTTGATCATGCTCACGGCTTGGTGGATCTGGAAGCAGCGGAACACGGTCGTCTTCGACAACGCGAGTCCTTCGGTTCGCGCATTGGTGGAAACCATCAAGACCGAGGCTCAAGATTGGGTGAGCGCGGGGGCGAGAGGCCTCGGACATCTTCTCCCCTAGTCTAGGTGTTGGGTTGAGTTGTAATGTGTGGGGCCACCTCGTCCGAAGGCTTGTACATAACTCTCTTTCTATCAATGCAATAAAACGCAAAGCTTTTGCGTTTTCGCGAAAAAAAGGAGGAAAAACGTACCATATGAGGCTTCGATCACTGATCTTCACATCATGATAACTTTCCCATGCTTTGCTAATCAGCTGACAACCTAGTAAGCATATGGCCAATGAGAATTATTGATAAATCATATTAATAAAACCAAGAATAGTGGCTTTTCCTAATTGTGTTTTATCTTTACTTATGATGTTCTTGTTGCGTGCTGTTCACGGCTCTCAGAATTCCCCTTAGCTCAGAACAGATAAAAGATATTCTAAACACAGGATGATGATGGACTCCAAGAGGGATATATGTTCAATACCTTCTTCAAGTGTTTCCTGTGTACGGAAAACTGCAGCATTATTTTGCATAATACGCTGTGTGTTGAGGCGGATCTTGGAAGTTGGTAATGACCCATTTGAATTTCTCAGCTTGTCCAGCCATTCTATAGTCTTCTCCCCTGCACCTTTCTCAAGAGGTTTCTGCTTCTCTCCTGCAATATGGTGAAGTCATTGACATCAGTAAGAGCCCATCAAGCAATGAGATAGAAAACAGAAGAAAGTAACTTGCCTGGTCTAGAAATCTCAGCTACCCTATTTGCACAAGCCCTGCCAAACACAACTATGTCAAGAAGTGAATTTGCACCCAGACGATTTGCACCGTGGACAGACGCACACGCTGCTTCGCCAGCAGCCATTAAACCGGGAATAACGGTATCTGGATTATCACCCTTGATATCCACAACCTATTATGTAAAACAAAACTACTATTAGAGGAACAGCAAACGCCATCCATGATCATGTCTAATGCTTCGTTCAAGACACACCTCCCCATGGTAATTTGTTGGGATCCCACCCATGTTGTAGTGCACGGTAGGCAAAACTGGAATGGGCTCCTTGGTGACGTCAACACCAGCAAAAATAGCAGCAGTTTCAGATATCCCAGGAAGTCTTTCCTTGAGAACTTCAGGAGGCAGATGGTTAAGATGCAAATAGATGTGATCCTTCAATGGCCCTGAGATAAACCAGACAAAAGAAAAAAAAAGGTTGATGTGAATAAGCCACAACGTTTGGCAACTTGAACATAACAGTATAAGACTAAGACTTACCAACACCGCGTCCTTCTCTAATTTCCATTGTCATAGATCTTGAAACAACATCACGAGAAGCAAGATCCTTGGCAGTAGGAGCATATCGTTCCATGAAACGCTCACCTTCACTGTTCCTGAGGATACCACCCTCACCACGGGATCCTGAAAATAGTGTGAGATCACCAAGGTAAACAAGCAGTCAGATAAGGAATGATCGTGATTCACAGACTCATACAACATCAACTGCAGAAATGCATCACCAAAAACTAGGGGGTTTATGCATAAAAGTCTTCCCTAAGATAACAACAGGAAGAAATAGTTGAAAATATACAACCTTCAGTGATGAGGCATCCAGCACCATATATGCCTGTAGGATGGAACTGGACGAACTCGAGATCCTGCAATGTGTATATCACGCAAACATAATCAAACAGAATAAAGGAAGGACAACTTAAAAAATCCTCACTATATAAAAAACTAACCTGAAGAGGTAAACCAGCACGCGCAACCATGGCATTGCCATCTCCAGTACATGTGTGAGCTGAGGTTGCTGAGAAGTAAGCCCTGCCATAACCCTACTTCCATGATCGAAAATCAGTTTCATGGATAAAGTACGAAAGGAAAAAATGTGTACCTACAGATCATAGATGATCTTACCCCTGTGGCGATAATTGTATTCGTTGCACGGAAACGGTGAAGGGTGCCATCTTCCATGTTTAAGGCAATGACTCCCCGGCAGTTGCCTGAAAATCATTATGAGTTAATCAATAGAACTGTAACAATGGAAAGCAAGAAACAATCTTCATGAATCCAATCCAAAAATTATGGACGCACCCGGAGAAGTGAAAGTGTGTGAATCTCGATACTGGCAGAATAATAAGTATTGAAGAGGAGCTAACAAACACTTAGGGAGAGGAGAACTATGTTACAAGCAAGCTTGGGTTCATGGGTAATGGCACAGTGAATAAAACAGATCCTAATAACACTAATGGACAAAGCCCCCATAAGTCCATATAACGCATAATCAACATGGTGGTTAGCACAACAAGATCCCCATGGGCTAGGACAACCAAGAAAAATCAAACAACGTTTCAAACACTTAGACAGGGCAGTAACTTAGAAACTATAATATGAAGTGTGTCAACTTGCCTATTCGAGAACTGGGATATTTTGTTAAATCAGCGTAAACAATTCAAAACATATAATACGAAAATGATGTTTCCTAGATATGTATATGTCGAACATTCTGAAATTTGGATGTGTGGATGCAGCGAAATACATGAGCTGTAACTTTTCCTTGCTAGTTTTGAATGCTATGATCCTATAAAATTAGCCAGCAGAGAAAAGCAGAATATGAATTTATCTTTTTGCTCCAGTCCTAGGGAAGTTTGCTTCATGTAACAAGCATATTGCAGTGGATCAAGCAATTGAAGATATAAGAAGAACAATTGATGTGGTTTTTCAAGCTGACAAATTTGGGTGTTTTCTTTGTTGCTGGTAATTCCACTGAGATGTTTCCTTTTTAACTTTTGTCTGGAGTATGTTTCTTCGTTGAAGCTTGGATGTAATATCTGGATTTTAGCTCCTTTGCTGTACCCTTTAGGCTCTATTGAGTTGTTAAGTTCTAATAAATGTCTCTGTCATATGTTGCCAGAAGAAGCAGTTCATTTTCTTTCGAGATAATGTTATCTAACTCAGCATACTTCCAGATACTAGGTACGAAGAAACATGGCAATCTAAATAACATAGTTATCTTACCGTCATTGTCCATGAGAAGGTCTAGAGCAAAATATTCTACAAAAAACTGAGTGTTATGCTTCATCGCTTGACCATACAGCGTGTGGAGCATAGCATGCCCCGTCCTATCAGCAGCACATGCACACCGGTAAGCTTGTCCACCTAATTATAGAAAAAAATGATAGGATGAGGAATAAGATACATATGAAGGTTGCCTTCTCGCACAGAAGTTAAAATATACCTTTCCCAAAATCTAAGCTCTGCCCTCCAAAGGCGCGTTGGTATATCTTTCCATCTTCAGTTCTTGAAAATGGCAATCCATAGTTTTCAAGTTCTATAACAGCTTTTGGTGCTTCTCTGCACATATATTGGATAGCATCTTGATCACCTGGAAGTGGATAAAAATGGCACATTATAAGATATTCCAATAAGGTTTTGTTGGTTCTCTTAAAAATGAGGTGGGCTTTATTATAGAACGCATGGTCCATTTGCTTATAGAGATGTCATGTCAAATTAGCTCTTGACATTATGAGATTAGAACCTCTAGGTATGTTCCCTAAACCATGAAAATCCATGGAGTAGCTTACCAAGCCAGTCACTTCCCTTGACAGTATCATACATATGCCACCTCCAGTCATCTTCGCTCATGTTTCCGAGAGCAGCATTTATGCCTCCCTTCATATGATGTTACATGTTAGTGCACGTCAAAGCCACTAAAACCTTAAATAATAACTCACAACTAAAAGGAAATCTAGCATGCATCTTAATGGTGCAAAAGACATCATGGCGGAATGTGACCTTAAACCTAGATTCACAATGCAAAATAACTAGTCAAGCAATTCACAGCTCAGGGTCACACTAGTGCATAAATTCGTATGCTGACAAATTTAGAGTTTGGAAATTACAAACCTAGCATGGTATGGCATCAAAATATTGCTTAACATAGTAACTTTACACGTTGATCAAGCACACAAGAAGTCCTGGACAGCACATATACTTTAATATGAAAACTGCATTTCAGGTAATGTTACGCCTACTTCAAGGATGTAAATAACAGGGCCAGACAGAAGCCGCAATATTTTAAGCCCGCGTATCAATTGATAATTAGACCAAATACAGCAGAAATTCTGTTCATTCTATACAAAACTTTAATTACTACCTTGGTCACCCCTAACAAACTGCTGACTATGAAACTCAGCAGTCTGAGAACAGATGCCCCGTGCCCCTTTGCGAATTGCAATAGCATCGATCCAACCTAGTACTTAGTACAGCAGCTTAGGGCACCTGCAACGCGGCGCTAGTTTGCAGGCGCCAGGAAATATTTCCTGCGCGATTAGCAGTTGAGTATCAAATCCTGGTGGCATCCTTGGCATCGGCGCAAAAACTTGCATCGGGCGCTCGCCCTTTTTTCCTCACGCAGAACAGCAAAATCCGGCAGTTTAGCGAACATTAGCGTCCACCATCGCACAGCAGGGCGCTTAGATAATTTGTCAATTTTGTAACATTATTTTTTCCATATATAAGAGCCCAGATAAGCGTCTTCCATTGTGGATGCTCTTAGAACCACTTAACTGCCTTTCACTATTCTACTCAATTGATTTTCCTACTAAACTAAGAGTATCATAGAAAAAATAAATTTCCTAGACAAATGGTAATTTATTAGTTGCTGAATCGTCGTATTCCAAAACAACCAACTGACCGTAACTATCTCACAAAACTATCTTGCTACAACTCACAATTCCAATACGTATTGCAGCGAATCATTTCAGTAGAATAACAGGATAAACAGACA
The DNA here is from genome assembly GCA_028641055.1 of Alopecurus myosuroides. Taxonomy (NCBI): domain Eukaryota; kingdom Viridiplantae; phylum Streptophyta; class Magnoliopsida; order Poales; family Poaceae; genus Alopecurus; species Alopecurus myosuroides. The sequence goes on from CM054059.1 coordinate 291,890,241, forward strand.
CCCAGAAATTTGCGATGATAATTATACCTGCGCCGCGACGGTGTGCGACCGCGTGGGGAAGAGCTTGGTGATGCAGGCGGTGTTGAAGCCGTGCTCCGAGAGCCCGATCGCCGCCCGGAGCCCTGCGCCTCCTGCTCCCACCACTACGGCGTCATACGAGTGGTCCACCACCGTGTACGACGACTGCAAATCTCACAGACACAAAAGAATAATCAATCGGCATACATTCCGCGAACACTAAATCATCTAATCGCACAGGAAACCGAAATTACTCGAGAAAACAGGGGAAAAAATCCACCTAAAACGCCAGAACCGGAATCAAATACAATAGTACTCGAAAGTTTGGGTAAGAACTACGTCGATCAGATGAAGTGGAGACGAGGGGATCGAGCGTACCGTGGTCGTGGAGAAGAGCCTAGAGGCGGAGGCCTTGGCCTTGGAGAGGCCGCGCGAGACGCAGCTGCGCCACATCTCGAGCGGATCTCAGGGCACGCGCGTCTTGGGGGCTTTCCGGTGGCGATGGCGGTGGTGCGCGCGGAGAGAGGAGGAGCGGAAAGCAGGGGAGGTGGCGGTGGCGGTGGAGAAGGAGACGACGAAGGGGAGGTCGTTTATGCAGAGGGGTTTAGATGCGACGGCTTTGCCATTTGTGCTCGGTAGCTTTTACGATTCTGCCACTGCTTTTTGTTTCCTTCTTCCGTTTTTCTTCCTTTTTAGATATCTTTTCCAAATATACATCTTATTATTAATAAACAACTAATAATATGCATTTCTGAAAAAAAAACTAATAATGTGCATTATCAGTCTTTTTTGTAGTTTCTTTTCTGATAGCATTACGACAAACACATGACAAATTACAAATGTGGACAGTTCAGAAACATTTGAAAAAAAAACCTAGAGAAGCATATAGGGGGACAATTAAAAAAAAAACTAGAAAAAAATTACAATGAGATCCCAATGCCGGCAAGTGTTGTTGTCACGGCCCGCAATCGTCGCATGTAAGGAAGCACCATTGCCTATAAGGGGTTTGAGAGCCGGCGAAGCCAAGGTCATCGTGGTGTGCAGACCGAGGATCATACCTACACTCTTCGAATCCCTGACTTGATGCGCACAGTCAACATTATCAAAGAAACATGCCGGATCCTCTACCCTCAAACCACCCATGGCCTTTCCTAGGATATTTCTGGCGCCGCTCCAACCGACAACAACTACACAATCAAGAAACAACATATTCGACGCACCGAAGCGACATCACATAAATCTCATATATCCCTCGACCTCGTCGCCAAGAGCGCTCCCAAGATGGAGCTTGGACCAGGGAAACTTTTTCTAGGCACCGGTGGCGTCTCCTGCAAAACACCGCCGCATCAAAACGGGGAGGGGGGCGAGGGCGAGGTATGCAATAACTAGATTGAATTGATGGGCTTATCCACTAATAATTAGTCAGCATTATTTGTCTCCTAAGTTATTTGATGCAAACTAGTATATTTCACGTAGAGAACATATCTTTTTCCATTTTACTAGCCTTGTTGGGTAACTATCGACTCCGAATAATTTTACTTTCAATTTGGATATTCTCTCTAGATCGTCGGATAGGTATAAATTGTAGACTATGGCACTATGCATCTAATTATACAAGGTGCACTACTTAGCCGAGAACAATAGATCCTCCAAAACCGAGGATAGGCTCGATCGGAAGGGGTTGCAAAATTGTGGCCTTCGCAAACTTTGCAATCAAAGCCAAGAAACAACGTCTCGTTTTCTATTCAAATGCCGCTTAGAATTGGGCAAACTTGAAGAATTGGCTTGGTATTCATGACTTGGCGCCGAGAGAGTGGCATTGCTTTACATACCGTCAAGGATTGGTGAGGAGGCATTTAGAATAGACACCCGAATAGGTGCTCGGGTTTTTCGGGTTCGGGCTATTCGGGTTTCGGGTTTTATGCCCAGCGTAAGCCGAGACGATTCACAAAACAGGGCCTCATAGAAAGGCATTGGTTTTCCTTGCAATGCTTGTTACTCGGGAAATTTGGAAGGAGAGAAATACGAGGGTTTTTCGAAACCTCGTCTACCGTCGCAGTTCTTGTGGCCAAGATCAGTGAGGAGACGGCGATGTGGTCAGTGCCTTGTCGGGGCTAAACCCGTTACTAATTTGATGTCGGAAGAGTAGTGGTTGTGTGTTTGAGTCGTGGTAGTCGTGCCCATCGCTATGTTTGTAACAACTCCAAAACTAAAAAATGGCAAATCTTTTATCTTGGTTTAAAAAAAGAAATCTTTGGTGCGCATGAGAAGCGTGAGGGGCGAATCCGTAATGATCAAAGCATGAGGTTCCTTTGTCGTGTCGTGGAGGAGAGCTCCACTCCCCGGTTCAAGTGGAGAGCGCCATGTCCACGAATATGGCCAAGGAAACGAGACGCGGCACGTCCTGCATCGAGCAAACAAAACGCGGCAACTGCCGTCGCCATCGTTTACCAGGATCACATTAAGTGCCATTGTTCAAGATTTGCGCTAGGCTGTCTTCTTATTTTTCTTCTGTTGGAATTGGAATATGTCTACAGCTCCCCCACTGCTGTCCACTTCTCATTTTACGAGCGATCTACCGCCGGCAGTACAAGTACATGTCGGCCCAATTATCAAAATGGCTCCCGACCTGTGATTTGTCTTTCTTTTTATTTTGACAGAGCACTACCAACGTCATTTGAATACTAAACTTGGCACACGGTTTCAAAAAAATACTGTACTAAAACTTGGCATGGTTGTCATACTTGTATATGTTTATATCTCCAAATCTTTTCAGAATTTTTTAAATATATTTTATTTTTTTTCCAATTTTTTTATTCTGTCAGATGTATGTGAACTCGAGAGTCAAAACACTATCCCTCTTACAGTACAAATCAAAAGCCAATAGAGTGTTACAACCATATGCGATACGATCTCCTCCTGCAAACCATTTATGATATATTGAACACGAGTTGTTTAGTTTGGCGTACATTTGCGAAAAGAAAATGATGACATCACACATAATTGTGTGTGTAAGAGCATCTCTAACAGGCCGGGAGTGTGTAAGAGCCCCTTGTCCCGTGAACCCTTAAGCGCGGATAAGAGGCGCAAAAAAATACGTTTTTATGGCCGAAAAACGCTGCGGCGGAACATCCAACCAAAATCGCCAGGTGGCTGCGTCATCCTCTGCGACACCCACGCCGGGAGCACGTACTCCCGTTGGTGCTGCGGGAGGGAGGAGAGCCTAGAGAGGAGGTCGCCGCCGGGGGCGACCTTCATGATGAGGTAGACCTTCGACTGCGTGGCGAGCACCACGTGGAGGCACATCACGTTGGGGTGGCAGAGACCTCGCCGAGGACGCGCACGTCCATGCTGGCGGTGGCGGCGAGCTTGGGCCTGTTGAGCACCTTAACAGACACGGTCTCTTCGCTGACGAGGGAGCGCGCGAGGTCGAACTTGGCGAAGGTGTCGCGGCCGGTCTCATACTTGCCGAGCAGCAGCATGTCGTTCTTGCCTGCCTTGGTCTTGGTGACGGCCATGCCGATGGCACCAAGGCAGAAGAGGCAGCTCGGGCTTGATTTCGATCAGAAGGTTGCTGAAATTTTCCAATGGCTAGCGTTGACCGGTATTTAGGGCCCTACAAAATTGCCTCAAAAACTTTATATACATGGATCTGGGGCGTGTGTTTATAGCGCCCCTTAAAAAAGTTTAAGGATAGGACAATTTTAAGGGGTCTGTTCGGGTCCATTTTTCAATTAAAACTATGAAAGTCGGATATTTTATAGGTTTGATTATTTTTAAGCGGTCTAATAGAGATGCTCTAACGGGTTACAGTATGCAATTTGCCAATAATAATTTTTTAATTTTATAAAAAAAATCACAAGTAATAGTTTCATTCAACGGATCTTGACTCCACACATGCAAGTTGCAATGATTATTTTGTAAAGATTATTTAGGGTCATCTCTTTTCGCCTCTTTTTTCCACTATTTCGCCATCTTCACGCCTCCCCCTTTGTTCTATAAATATTAGGAGCACCGTTGGGTGCCTCTAATCATAATACCTTGCAACAAATCTATTGTATCTAATGAGATGCGATAATTAATGGTGAACCGAAGGCGGGCGCACCGAAAGCAAATATGACCCGGAGGCAATAATGAAATATTATTATTCATATTTATGTTTCATGATTAAGTTTGTGTTTTGTGCTATAATTCGGTTAGTACTGGATAGTGAGTATTCGGAGCAAAATCCTAATACATGTGTGCAATATAAACACCAAAGATATCACCGGTTATGCCTCTTTGACTAGCTCGTATATTCTGATAGTTTTTCTGACTATGTGGCAAGGAACAAGATGTTGTAAGGTTGTCAATAATATACGAGATCAGAGTTATTTGGGGAAACAATGACGATGGATAATACCCAATTAATATACTGTTGAAACATGTCGTCCATTCTGTTAACGGTAGTTTTAGTATTACCGTCACTATAATTGTTTGACCGTAGAACACATATAGAACTGGGTACGATATGGACGTGGTGGAGAGCTTCCAAACGTTACATTGTAATAGGAAAATTATAAAGTTGGTGTTTCGTTCTTACCGGATAGTACGTCAGGTTTCTATATGGTGTAGTTAAGAGAATTTCTACTACTAGCGATGAAGAGATACACTCTGGGACCTTTCGGGTATGACGGTGTTCCTTATCGTCTGGCCATAGAATTGTTCATGATTGCCATCATAAAGGAACGCTAAATACAGAATGAGTAAAGTGTACATGCCGGTTAATGGGGAATGTTTCACCTTGAGTATTGTAAAGTATCGAGAAGGAGAGCGAATGATATTAATAACAATGCTTCTCACAATAAAGATCTCTGTGATATGTGTAGGGATCATTGTGTGCATCAAGGTACCCGCTAATGATCATTGTTGCAGAATGAGTTCCGAACATGTCCATATGTATTCGAACCCATAGGGTCAGACAATTACGGCATGTTTGATAGCCCGGTTGGACTCAGAAAATCTCTCCTCATCCCATTTTCACGTGTTTGGTAGCCTGGTCCCCCCCTCTCAGTCGTTCCCAGCTCACCCCGAAAATCACTCCCAACCATGCACATGAGAGAAGCTGAAATCGAGCCTCTCTCCTCAGCCCTGCCCAATTCATCCCGAAAACATCCCGCACGCGGGACCCACCGGGCCGTCGCGTTGCCCGCCCCGCTCGAAACCCCAGCTCATTTTACCCGTGACCTTCTTTCTCCCATGCTTGTACAGGATATACAACCGAATCCCCACACACAAGCAGCCTCTCGCCATGCCGCCCGCTCCCCCAAGATCCTCGCCGGAAACCGAACGGGTGGGACGCCACACTACCGCTCCCAACCTCCTAGCGACGGCGCATTGAGGAGGAAGAGGAGCTCGGCCTCCTAGTGGAGGCGCATGGAGGAGAGAGGAGCTTGGCCTCACCTCACGCATAGCAGGCGGCTCCTCTCGTCGAGCAGGATGCCACGAGTGGAGGCGGCGCCTTGCTTTCTCTATTTCGTCCGGTCCTCTAGCCGTCGCAGGAGGCTCTTCTTCGTCAACCTAGTGTGGCTCCTGTCCGGCAATCGAGCAGCTCCTCCTAGGCACCTGATTGCTTTTGTTTATTCTATTTAGGGACCCGATTGCTTTTAATTTTTTGTTCCGGGACCCGGTTGCTTTTAATAAATGTCTAGCCCGCATCAAATCATACATGATACCAAACAAGATCTTAACTCGGTAGAGCTTAGCTCGTAGAGGCTACCAAACACAACAATTTAAAACATAACTGTATGTAGTCAGCATAGCTGGACTGAGCATGTATGAGATGAGATAGATGATACGGGCTACCAAACACACCCTTAAGGTTCAACGACATAAAAGTAGTTGTGTTCCGGTGGAAGATATAGATGAAAGTAACTTCGACGGAGTGTTCAGATGGTCTTTGGATATGACAGAGGAGTTCGTATGTCATCGAGAGTGGACGGAATGGTTCTGAACATTTTATGAAAAGTGGTGGAATGGTTCAGGAAAGTTTCGAAAATTTCCGGAGGAGTCTGGGATTTTTGGGGAAGTCCTGGAATGATGGAATGGTCAAAAACCCTAGTAGGACCATATGTGCCATTGGGAACATGGGTCCACTAGGTGGTGCAGCCAAGAAAGGAGGGAAAGAGCCCTGGACGAATTGTTCAGGGACTTTCCTTAATGCGAAATGGAAAGGAGGAGACCTAGTTGGCATCCAACTCCCCCTAGGTCAAATCGGATTGGGGGGGGGGGGTCCCTGTTGGACTCATCTTCCCTCCCTAATGCGCATAGGGAAGGAAGGATTCACAGTGGGATTCCAAATCCCCCTGGTGCGGCTAGGGAAGGGAGGGAGTCCTACGAGGACTCCACCTCCCCTCCAAGTTGGTCAGGCCTCATATAAAAGGGGGGCGTAACCACCAGGGCACACCCATAGCTGCGCCCCAAAGCCCCTGGAGCCGCACCCACCACCACCACAAGTACTCGACGACGCCCTGCTGCCCCGGTGCTTCGTCTACTTCATCTACAATGCAGGAGCTCTGCCGGATTACTCCCCTGGTATGACCTAGTTCTCGCTGGTGATCGCGGAGAGCCTCAGATATTCATTGACAACATCCCAGATTTGTTATCGGGTGCTTGATCACGTGACGACACCGTGTTGTTGATTATGTATGTGCGGATACCGTGGAGGTGCTGTGCTTGTAGCACTTGATCGTGGGATAATATTGTTGACGCTTGAACGCATCACAAGAACACGTCCTCGTGTAACTGCGGTGCCGAGGGAGATGCTTCGCAACTCGCACCGCGGGAGACCAGCCGAAAGCACGATACGCAAGGCAGTCCGGCCGGTGCTTTTGATACTAGATGCCCCGGTTCCTCGGGAGGGATCCCATCTAAGGACCCGGCGACGATTGGCTGCTCCAGGTCGTACTGAACGCCCCTAGACGAACACGATAAACTAGGGTTTGTATTTGTTCGATTGGTGTTGGTTCAACCGGTCTTCACCCCTCATGTATATAAGAGGCGGATGGACTTCCTATATAATAATTAGGATTGAATTCACGTCCAAAACCCTATTTTGGGCTACATTTTAGATGGTTTGGGCTGAACTTTGCAAAGTTGTTCGTTCTAAAAACTATCTCACATTGCGGGTCGATTTCGAAGCAGTAAACAACCTCAAATCGAAATAACCTACAATACAAAGTTATTCGTCTCGCAAAAACGAAGAACTTTCATGGTACCTGATATTTAATCTAACGTCATATTGAAAGTTTAATTCCGCTCGCACTAAAATATGCTCAGACTGAATCCGAATCTGTCAGTTTTGATACGTCCGTAATTGTTGGCTTCAGGCAGTAAACGATCTCAGATTAAAATCACGTAGAAGATAAAGTTGTTTGCCACAAAATACGAAGAGCTTTTATTTTATGCCTTTTTCAATTCGAGCTCGTATTGATAGCTCAAAATCATTTGGAAACAGTCAGACGCTACCTGAGGATTTTCGACTCGTTTTCACCGGTGCTCCCGCGAAAATGCAGAGTATGTCTATCCTTGGGCAGATTTACTCGTATAATGGGACGACATGTAGTATTTTAGCTTTAAAAATTGCATACGACTTCGGATCGGGATGATCCAAAAAATCAAAGTTGCTTGTTTCGACGAGAAACACAATATTCGTTCAAGTCATTTTTTTTATTTGAGCTCATCTTTGTGACATCCTTTTGTAAGACAAAATTGAACGTCAACACATGCCCCCTATTTTTTTTTTGGATAAACCTTGCATGCCAAAAAAATAACTTGCACTATTTTTGTTCTAAGCAAGATGTCAACACTCCATCGGCCATGAGTTCTTCAGGCGGTACTAGTTTATCGACTATTTTTGCTAAATACGATATATGTGTATCGGTTGTTGCATGTACGAGGCCTTTTCCACTTGGACCTAACTTCTTGTAATCATTCTTTTTGTGAGCAAACATTTTACCTTGTTTTTTTATGGAAGTCATAAACTTCTAGATATAGTCTCCCATAGAAAAACTTAGTTGCTCCTCATCCAAGTGCTCCAGAAAAATACTATCAACTGTTCGGCGATAAAGGTCACACCTTAGTAATGTGTATTTGAATAGCAACCACCGAATGACCAACTTCTCCTAGTTTTCACCTGCATTAAATTTTGGATTAGCGGCCGGCTCTGATCCGGCCTTAGCATCATTGATAAGACAAATCATCGGCTCATGGGGATTATGCGATATGCCATGATTTACATGGTAGCTGGATGTTTGTGCGCCAACTCAGATAATATTTGATATTTATGCCTAGACATATGAACAAATTATACCTAGACATGTATAAAGATAAACAACAGGTGATTCGTCGAAACATGGTTAACCTTGAAATTGATGCACTAATCACAACGAATCACCAGAAGTCTCAATATGTTGCACCATAATGAATAGAACCTCTAGCGCGAATAAAGAAAATTTCATATTCGGCCTAATTATTTATGGAAGACATCCTAAATTGCGTGTAGCTTGCCTCGGTCTGCAGTATTACTAAGGACGATGTTATTCCAACACACCGGCCATGTCTCAATAATGTCTTAGGACGATAAAGACTATCAAACACATATATTTGCCTTAAGGGCATGCATAAACAATCCATCAAAGTATGTATAGCCGAAATAAATAAAATGATAACATGATAAAGAACTCAAAATATTTTGGCTCTATGTATTAGCAATAACTTTGCAACTAATCAAATGTATATTGAATTGGTAACGTCCTTCCGTGATGTAAATGACTATGATGATAAAAATAAGTCCATGGGGGTAACCAATCATACCTGGTGGGAAACTCCATGACATAAACATTGATGGCATAGTTGGAAAATATGAAGGATGTGCGAACCGAATATTTTGACGCGATGATACACACCTTCGGCTAATTTTCTTGTTAGATCCATTCGTCTCTTTGTTTACTTCTTTGAATTTCCTTGCAATATAATCTAACACGTCATTCTTGTCCTTATAGCTCTCCTTAGAAATCCATGTCATGTTCTTCTTTTTCAACTCTTCAACATCAAACCTTTGCAATTTTTTATCTTGCCAACTTGATAAACCGAGTGGGCATCCCGACTGTACCTTTAGTTTTTTGCTTTGGTAATTCTCCCTTAAACTTGGCCACTTTCAGTTTTGCACATTCGGATTTCGCATTTTGATCTTCAAAAATTACTTGATTCACCTCTTTGCCTTTAGTAGCCAAGATCAATTGGACCGGCTCTTTGTTATTTGAAACTGAATGTGAAGTAGCACATTCATGATCATTCTTTTTCACTTGGTAAACTTGTTTGACAATCTCCCTCTTTTTCCTTGAGCTCTGGACCGACTCTTTTTTATTGAAACGGTCTTTGACACGCGATTGTTGATCCAGTGATGATCTATTTGGACCTGCATAATTTGGTTTAGACGGTATAAACTATTATGGATAATGTGCCCATGAATCATACATGTCCCATGACGAATAAATATAAGAATTAGCATAGAAAAGTGTCCATGACCTTTGCATTGGCGGCCCAAAATGAGGGTATGAACCTACTTCATTGAATTTTCTTTTCGCCAATAACGGTTGGTATACTTGCGTCTTGGGGATGATTTTGATGCCTTTGCACTACTTGGCAGATAAGCACTCTTTGGTTCACTTTCCTTTTGATATTTTTCCAATAACTCTTCGAAAGTAACTTTAGATTTTTTACCCTTACACTTATAACGACCTTTGTTCTTCTTGATTTCGCATGCACTAGTCTTTGAATCTTATTGTTGTCCCCCATTGCTTGATGTCATCGGTGTAGCATCAATGAAATTTCTCTTTTCAAGAATATCTTCTGTGTGCCATCAATACTTTCTTTCTTTGAAGAATCAATCCCACCATCTTCAGCGTGTACATGTTTATCCTCGAGCAAATCGGCTTAAGGTAGCCGATGTAAAAGAGTTTCGCTATCGAGCCCAATTGAAACAGACTGATCATATATATATGCCTCACCAAAATTCAATCTTCCTTTATCAACGGCCGATTGCACTATTTGATAAAACATGTCGCAATTCACAATACTATGATCAAACTAATCATGCAACTTGCAATACATTCACCTTTGTATTGATGGCTCTACATGGATATCGAGAATCATAATGTAATCGTTCTTAAGCAACATATCAAAAATGCGATCACACATGCTTGAACTGAAGGTACACTTTTTACTAACTACGATCATGTTGTGAGAATGGCTTTTGATTTGTGTAACCGAATGGTGCAAGCTTGACATCACCCCATTCGTCTATGCTTTTATTTTCACAATGTTTTTCCGATGTTTTTGAATAATGCATCGTACTAGCATCGACTTTCTCAAGAGATTCTAAGCTTGGATTTATATTTCTGAAACCAAAATAGTTAGAACAAACATGTCTCACTTGAGACCAAATGTAAGCCAAGTAAGAAATAAGCAAAGCCACCCATGTATATATAAACTTTAAATAAAACAATTGGGAAAGATTTAGCTGTACTAATTTGTCATTATCGGTCTCTTTAAATTGTACAAGATGTCGACCGATAACCCTTGTTTAAATTTTATCACAAACAAATAAATTACCTTTCACGATTGGTCTTGCAATGTTTCTTATGAAAATCTTGCTAATAGATGCATCAACAAAATAGTTTTGACCAAATCAAAAAATAAGTAAATCATTTGCTGGATATACCTCTTCGAAGACGTTGGTAGAACACGATGGTTACATGACTCGAGGAATATCTTGCTCCGCCTCTAGATGATTTTTCAACGCCTTGTCATATTCATTTTCTGGAACTCGTGCCTCATTACTTTGATGCTCAATTTCAAGTGAACTTTGTTCGTCTATCCCTTTTTGTACTTGATGTTCATCAATTTCTTTGGCACAGAACTCATAGGGCGACATGTAAGCTCCTGTGCATCTATAAAAATTAAGCATGATTGTTTTACTAAGTTTGCCATGTTCTTCATCTATGAAGCTTGCTTCTTTTGATTCTAAAGATTTGGCACATGTAATATTTGATTTTGCTTTTCCACTAACCGAAGTAACCGTACTCTCCGAACCATTCTCACTTTCTTCATGTGTCGTATCAATTTGCATACCTTCTTCTTCTTGTCTAGATTTATCAGAGGGTTCCACTTGGTTGTCACATGGAGGAGTAGACTTCTTGAGACTCGCAAGAATCTCCTGCATACAATCCTCGTCATACTCATCCATGTCTTTCTTCATAAGCGCTTCAAATTCCTCACGGTTTTTCTTCTTGAACACTTCATAGCCTTGACATTGCTCATCTATCAATTCGTGAAAAGTCGGCTTGGTGAATTCGTCAGTGATATGCTCTACAGGGTGATATTGCTCCCCCTCCCCCGCGATACTCTTAGTTTCTTTCGGCAACGCCTTGCCGATACTTTGTGACTATGAAGGAGCCGAATTATGAATCTCACCAGTAGCACATGAAGATGAAACATTAGTAACACAAGATATGACAAGATGTAGCATATGATGGTTGAGCTAAATTGGCCAAATAGCTAGTAATAGTAGTATGTCCAATTTTCCTATCCATCGGCATGTTTGAAGGTAAACTCACATATTGCAAGTTATTTACCGATGCATAAAAAGGTGAAACACTCTCTTGCATGTAATTAAAATTTATAACATTGAGTGTTTCATGTTGATTATCTGAACTCACCATGTTCTTCATCGGCATATGAATTTCTGGGGTTGCCGATGCATGAGAATTGAGTATACATGTTGCTAAAATAATAACGATTTGAAGCATAGAGATTATTTTGCATCGGCTCTTGCACATAGTAAGAACTAGAGCTAGCCAATACCATGCTCATATCCAAAGATCTAGCAACATTAACATAAGAGCAATTTGCATCTACATATGGAGATTCAGAATTCATATTACCGTTGTAGATTGCAGCTCTTGATGACGCTCTATTCGTAGAAAGAACGTCCTAGACACCGTTCGATGCTTCGTCGCTATCGGACTCGCCAACAAAATGTGTTGACGCTCGAAGGCGTCACACGAACACGTCCTCATGTATCCACGGCGCCGAGGGAGATGCTCCGCAACTCGTTCCGCGGGAGGCCAGCCGAAAGCGCAATGCGCGAGACAATCCGGTCGGCGCTTTTGACACCAGACGCAACAGTTCCTCGTGAGGGACCCGTCGGAGGGCCCGACGATGATTGGCTGCTCCAGGTCGTCTTGAACGCCCCTAGAGCCTCGTGGATCATAGTTTCCAAATATGAAGAGCAACGAAGAACAAGAAGCCAAGTACAAGGGAGAGGGATAGATGAACACGATAAAGTAGGGTTTGTGTTTGTTCGATCGGTGTTGGTTCAATCGGCCTTCACCCGTCATGTATATAAGAGGCGGATGGACTTCCCGTGTAAGAATTAGGCTTGGATTCACGTCCAAAACTCTATTTGAGCTCCAATTCGGATGGTTTAGCATGAACTTTCCAAAACCGTTCGTTCTAAAATTGTCTGCGCATCGCGGATCGATTTCGAGGCAGTAAACAACCTCAAATCGAAATGACGTACAATACAAAGTTATTCGTCTCACAAAAACGAAGAAGTTTAATGGTTTGTGATTTTTCATCCGACATCATGTTGAAAGCTTAATTCCGTTCACACTGTGTTCAGGCTGAATCTGAACCTGTCAGTTTGGATACGTATGTAATTGCCAGATTCGAGACAGTAAACGATCTTAAATCAAAATCACGTATAATACAAAGTTGTTTGCCTCAAAAAGATGAAGAACTTTCATTTTATGCGTTTATCAATTCGAGCCGGTATTGACAGGTCAAAATTAGTTGGAAAGCGTCAGACGCGACCTGGGGATTTTTGACTCGTTTTTACCATTGCTCCTGCCAAAGTGCAGAGTATGTCTATGGTTGGACGGATTTGCTCGTACAATGGGACGAGCTGTAGTATTTTGGCTCTAAAAGTTGCATACAACATCGGATCGAGATGATCTAAAAATCAAAGTTGCTTGTTTCGACAAGACGCACAATAATCGTTCAGGTCATATTTTTTTCATTTAAGCTCATCTTGGTGACATCCTTTTGTAAGTCAAAATTGACCATCAACAACGACACCGTGTTGTTGATTACGTATGTGTGGATACCATGGAGGTGTTGCGCTTGTGGCATTGATCATGGGATACTATTGTTGGAGATAATGGGCTAGAGATAATAATATTCAGTTATTATTCTATCTTCAAGTTTGGAATTAAATTTATGTCATCGTGATACAACCACTACTATAGCACTTAAAAATAAGTTTTCAAAGGATAATGTGAAGACATAAACAAACAGGAGTTTATGACCTTGTCTCTTAAATTATTTTATGTTTTGTGAGATGGTCACGTTTTACTGATAATGAATTTGATTAAAAGTCTAACAAAACATAATAGTTAGCAACGGCCCGGGGACTGCTGGAGATAGAAACACCAAAAAAAGGTTAAAAAGAAGAAGAAAAAAGAGACCCGTCACAATGATTAACAACTCGTAGGAGTAGGACAGCAACGAGAGGAATTTGTTGGCATGGTAGCGGGTGGTTACAATTTGATAAATCAACCGCATTCACTTTCATGGTTCCAATTCTAAATTTAATAATCAAGCACACGATTTTTAGCATAAAGTTGCAAGTTAGAAATAGGTTTCGACCGTCAGAAAAAAAAAAATCAGGAACGTAAAATAGAACATGCATGAGCGATCCTTGTTGCGTGCTGAAGACGCGCATACACAAGAGTAGTTACTGCACCTAATCCCGCATGACGAGGCCTCATCCTTGCCGGTAACCTCGATGCCGCTGGTTGGCCACCGGCACGTGCTCGCTGGAGGAGGACATGTCGCTGTCGATGCTGCTTCCCGGCGAGGCGTGACCGAACTCCGGGATGGTGCTCGGGTAGTCGGAGCTGTAGTCCAGGCTGGGCAGCGCCAGCTTCCTGATCCGCTCCATCTGTACCGTGTAGGTGGACGAGGATCCGGAGCCGGAGCGGCCGTACTCGTGTCCCGACATGGAGCTGACGGAGCTGAGCGTGCCAGCGCGGCCGGCGTCGTTGAGCGTCTCCAGCGGTACGTCCCCCTGCAGCGCTTTCACGACCTGGCTCATCTTGGGCCGTCTCCTGGCGGCGTGGCGGATGCAGGCGGCGGCGCAGGCCACGACGCGCGCCGCCTCCGTCTGGTCGTAGTCGCCGTCCAGCCGCTCGTCGACGAGCGCGTCGTAGTCGCCGTCGGCCAAGGCGTGGGTGAGAGCGGGCCGCGCCTGCATGCACAACGCAACGCAGTAAGCTTTTTGGATGTTTGGCGAACACAATCGAACATGCGGGAAAGCCAGGTGGGTCGGTACCCAATCTACAAGGCAGTCTTCGGCGCCGTAGGACGCCCGTTCCGCAGGCCGGCGGCCGGTGAGGAGCTCGAGCAGCATGACGCCGTAGGAGAAGACGTCCGACTTCTCCGTGAGCTTGCCGCTGGACGCGTACTCGGGCGCCAGGTAGCCGAAGGTGCCCATGACGCGCGTCGAGACGTGCGTGTCGTTGCCGTGGCTCAGCTTGGCCAGCCCGAAATCCGCAACCTGAAAAAAGCCTTGATTGTTTCGCTCGCTCTTTCGAAGTTTGTGATTGATGGATGAATAATGGGTATACATACCATCGCCTCGAAGTTGTTGTCTAATAGGATGTTGGCCGATTTGATGTCCCGGTGGATGATCCGCGGGTTACCTTGAGTTCAAATCCATCACACGCGAGCGTAAACTTTTTGGAATTCATGTTGGTTTTTGAAAAATCGAGTAGCGTGTGTCTTACAGTCCTCGTGCAGGTAGGCGATGCCCTTGGCCGACCCGACCGCGATGCGCAGCCTCGTGGTCCACTCCATCGCCGGCAAGCCTTTCCCTGCACTGACACCGGCATCAGCGTATGCATCGACGGAAGTACTCCGTATATATATACTCGGTGCGTACCGTGGAGGTGGTGCTCCAGCGTCTGGTTGGGCACGAAGTCGTAGACGAGCAGCCGGCGGGCGCCGGCGATGCAGTAGCCGACGAGGGAGACGAGGTGCCGGTGGTGGACGCGTCTGATCATGTCCACCTCCGCCTGGAACTCCCGCTCGCCCTGCCCGCTCCCGGCCTTGAGCTGCTTCACCGCCACCTCCTTCCCGCCCGGGAGCACGCCCCGGTGCACGTACCCGAACCCGCCTTGCCCCAGCAGGTTCGCCTCCGAGAAGCCGCCCGTCGCTTCCGCCAGCTCCTCGTAGCTGTACGCGTTCTTCTCGATGCCCGCTGGGACGGGCGGGGGCGGCGGCGGCATCGCGGCCGGCCGCCGGGTCGCGAACGCCGTCGAGTCCATGTCCGCCGGACCAGGCGCGGGCGCCACGCGCCAGTTGGACGACGACGACGCGGCCGCCTGGTTCTGCCATTGCTGTCGCCCCCCTTGTGCGGGCTTCACGCCGGTGGTGTAGTAATTCGCCGTGCTGTCACCTGGTTCAGATTGCACGCACGCCATTGTCATTTGTCAAGAACCGGCACGATCGATCGGTGGCAAAAGTTTCTCTGCAACGCACCTTTGAATTCGGATGTTTCCGCGTAGAACCGCATGGCGTCGTGGTAAGGCTGCTGTTTCGGCTTCTTCTTGCCCCTGAAACAGCAGCAGCAGAAGGCGGCGACGAGGAGCAGCGCGGCCCCGATCGCAGCCACGACGACCTGCGCCGACGTCAAGCCTCCTCCCGATCCCTGATCAGCGCCATGCGAGGACAGGCGTCTGGAGGCGCGCGTCCACGGTGGGGAGAGACGCGACGTGGAGGGCTGAGAAGCGGCGGCGTCCCTCGGCGAGGGATTGAACGCCGCCATCGGAAGATTTGTGGGGAAGGGGAAATGTGGATCGAATCGGAGCCTGCGATGTTTCATTGATCTGCCTACGTGTTTCTTTACCTGCATCTTACGTTTTGACAAGGATGGAATGGTTAGAGGAGATTGGGACGGAAAAAGATCGATGGACGATCGATGCGATTACCAAATCGATCATTCATCTTGTTGTGCGCATCCGATCACATTCACATGGAGCTGACCGCGGCCGGGAGAGACGTCGTCCTTCTTGTCCCACCAGCATTAGACCGCTCATTTGCATTGCTGGAGGCTTCGCCTCTAGCTAATCGCAACTCCTCCATGTCAGGCCAGAGGAAATGCGATGCCATTTGGCGATTGCTATATTTGCACCATTCTTGTCGCACAACGTGGAACCAACAACTCGGCCCAATGCCTTTCTTCGGTTCAACTACCACAGCCCCAGCCCAATCTGCTGCCGGGCCCATTTATGCCAGGTCTAACTGCCTAGCCAGTAGCCACAGTTGATGCACTCACCGCCGGCAAGGCCAGTGCAGCCGGTCTTTTTTTTTGTTGCGAATTCATAGAGCTTTATTAATCACATGACAGATTACAATCACTCCGAAGAGTATCATCGAGAAAGCCTGGGTTATAGTTAATCCACAGGCATCTCCTCCTCTCACTACTAGTCTGTTTAGCACATAAGTGGGCAGCTCTATTGGCGTCTAGTTTTTGTCCAGTATCTTCTTCGATATGGTGAAACGGTGGCTACATCTTTAAGTCAGAATAAGATCCTTCCCGTCATATCCTTGCTCTGGTGGTGCGCCTAGCACCGTCGGAGGGCGTGTGGAGGCGTTTGTTCGGCAGATCTCCTGGGATCCAGTCCGTTTTCGTGTCCGTCCGTATGGTTGCAGGTCTGACTCTTCCGATCAACGGTTGTCTTCATTGGCGATGATTACTACTCTGGTGCGCTGGTCTTTCGAGGCCTTAGCACGACGACTTTCCGTCTGTCTACTACAACAAACTCTACTACGACAAGTTTTACCCGGCTCCAGTGAGGGAGGGGTGAGAACGGCGGCGCGCCTTCGGCTCGCTTCAGTGTTCGTAGTCATCGCTAGGTGGTCCGAAGACCTATTTGTAATTTTTATTACTTTTTGAATTCTTTGTACCGTTGTTGATGAGCAATAGATTGATTGGCTTTGTCGCAAAAAAAAAGTGGGCAGCTCTATTGGCGTCCCTTCCCACCGAAACAATGCTACAACTAGCTAAAGCTCTCTTGATCTCTCTAACTTCCTGACAGATAGACATAATTTTTGAAGTGTTATTTGAGTCATCAGTGCACAG
Source organism: Alopecurus myosuroides (assembly GCA_028641055.1). NCBI lineage: Eukaryota > Viridiplantae > Streptophyta > Magnoliopsida > Poales > Poaceae > Alopecurus > Alopecurus myosuroides. The sequence goes on from CM054059.1 coordinate 291,907,504, forward strand.
ATCTACCATAACCTTGGAAGCACTCTCAATGATCACATCTGAGTAACCTCGTTCCAGGGCATGCCTCACACCTTCACGGATTGCTAGTGCCTCCATACATAGCTCATTGGCAGCATAGTCCTGCCATGCCGCTTGGGCCCCGATCATAGCTCCTAAGTGATTACGAACAATAAATCCAACGCCCCCATTCGAAACAGCCGCAAAGAAACTTGCATCAATGTTGATTTTGATTACCCCTCCTCTGGTGCCTTCCACCTTTCTTTCTTCTTTGGGGCCTTCATAGGTATATCCCGCCCCAACTGAGCCAAGTCCGCTGTTGTTTGCATTACTCAATGGATCGATTCTTTCAGTGATCGACCTCCCTAGCCGTGTTTTCGTGCATTCCGCTCTTGCCACACTGACCAGCTCCCACATAAAACCATACACCGTTGTGTTTCGGCCAGGGACTTGCTATCTAACATATCCATGGCCCAAGTGTTCGGATGCAGCTCTGGGATTTTAAGACTCGCTGTCTCCTTCAAATTTGCCCAGAAGAGTTTGGCCCAGGTACAACGGAACATGGCATGGTAGATAGACTCCTCTTGTGCCCCACACGACTCGCAGCCAGAGATGCGCTCCATATGGCGATCTTTTAATATCTTTCTAGCAGGAATAAACTTATTTATGACCTGCCCGCCACCAGAAGGATTGGATTTTGGGAGGTATCTATAGCTTCCAAAGCTTCCTCCAGCACCCTTTTTGTCGCCTCACCGAAACCATATGGTTGATTCCCTTTGAACTATCTTTCTACAAAGGCAGACCACACACACATAAATGAGCTCATCTTTATAATCGTACTAGTAAAATGCTCGTGCGTTGCTACGGGATATGAATAATTCATGACTGTAAGTCTATCTCTACATTCCTATTGTGATAACATTGAGACCATTACTCATGAAAGGATAATAATGGTTAACACAAACTTGGCACCAAACTTTTCAATCTAAAAAAAATCTGAGGCGATATGTTTTTCTCCACACGAACATATTACAGGAAAGACTTTCCACGTTGAAGTGCATTGTTTAACCATAAAACAGAAAATATTTTGTATCACATCGCAACATGCTGATGTATATCTCCGCAATATGTATTTTTTCCGCAACACATGATTATCACAATAAAGTTGATATGCATAAAGCAAGTTATAATTCCGAATATAAGTATGCATATAATTTAAAAAGATAAAAGTATGATTACTGAATATTTAAGTGACAAATACCTCGTCTATGATGTCAGGATCTCTTTATAGACGATGTTCTTCGTGTACGTACCAATAGAACAATGCTGCTTGTGATGTCGACTGTTGCGGGAGGAAGTCTTCTTATGAATGTTTGTTTGGTCCCCGGCAACGACGCCAGAAATTCTTTGCTACACCAAAAATGCTTGTTGCTATGGATGGTGTGTTGGGAACCCCAAGAGGAGGGTGTGATGAGTGCAACGGTAAGAATTTCCCTCAGTTAAGAACCAAGTTTATCAATCCAGTAGGAGAAAGAGGATTTTTAGAAGGTTGATGCCACTAACGATGGTGATGGCGCCTCACCGGTGTCAGCAAGAACGCGGAACCTACACACAACACAACCAAAATACTTTGTCCCAATGGTACAGTGAGGTTGTCAATCTCACCGGTCTTTCTGAAAAGAAAGATTAGACATATAGTGTGGAAAATGGTGTATGCTTGCAGTAAGTAAAGAAAGCAGGGAATTGTCGTGGTTTGTTTAATAGTGTAGGAAAATGGACCGCATTCATAGGTTCACTAGTGGTGTCTCTCCATAAAAGATAGCATGCTGGGTGAACAAATTACAGCTGGGCAATTGACAAATAGAGGTTGCACCGTAGTGCACATTCATGATATGATGATTGCTATGATATTTAGTGCGGACATTACAACAATATACATAGACCATAATCCAACTGCATCTATGACTAATAATCCACCCTCAGGTTATCATACGACCCCCTTAGGTATTAAGTTGCAAGCAACACATAATCGAATTAAGCAATGTGTGTAATGTAAGCAATGATTGTGCACGCGGGCACTCACACCGCTGTTTTCTCCCTAGTGGAAACAGCACATCCTCCCCCGTTACGTTCCTGTCACTCGAGCATAGGCGAAAAGGAGGCACGAACCCAACTATCGAGCATAAATACTCCCTCTTGGAGTCACTAGCAACTACTTGGCCAGAGCAACCACTAGCAACAGAAAGTATGCAAGATCACAAATAACATATGCAACAAATACTATAATCAACTTGGCATAAGTTTAATATTCATCAGATCCCAGCAAACACAACACATAGAATTACATAAGAACAATCTCGATCATGTTAGGCAGCTCACGAGATCTAAACATTGAGGCATAGGAGGAGAAGACAACCATCTAGCTACCGCTATGGACCCGTAGTCCAAGGATGAACTACTCACGCATCACTCCGGAGGCAGGCATGGTGATGAAGAGGCCTCCGGTGATGATCTCCTCTCCGGCAGGGTGCCGGGAGACAGCTTCAGAACCCCCCCTGATCTAGGATTGACGATGACGGCGACTGTCGAACTTTTCGGGGATATTTGATCAGGTGTCTAGGGTTTTCCATCTGAGGGGAACAAATAGGAGAAAGGGCAAAGGCGGTGGAGCCCTGGGGGCCCCACACCACCCCCTGGCGCGGCCAAGGGGGCGTGCCACCCCATGGTGTGGGCCCCCTGGTGCCCCTCTCCGGATGCTTCCTGGGAAAATAGGACTTCCGGGTTTCGAATTTTCCAATTCCGAGAATATTTCCAGAACAACTTTTCTGAAACTAAAAACAGGAACTGGCTCTGTGGCATCTTGTCAATAGGTTAGTCCGGAAAATCAATAAAAATGACATAAAGAAGAGAGAAAACATGTAGCAATTGGCATAATATCAGCATGGAGCATCAGAAATTATAGATACGTTGGAGACGTATCAAGCATCCCCAATCTTAGTTCCTACTCGTCCTCGAGTAGGTAAACGATAAAACACAATAATTTCTGAGGTGACATGCTACTAACATAATCTTCATCATAAAAATGTAAAAGCATATGTAAGCTGAGATCATAGAACTTTTAACACAAACATGATAAATAGAACTTTGAACACAAACATGATAAATAGAACTTTGCATCATAAGAAGTATCTCAAATAAAAGGTCATGAATAACAATGCAAAGAAAGATATACGTTTTTTTCAAGTATAGAGAAAGCATGGCAAAGTGATATTTCACTAGTCCTTAAGAGTGGGGCGAAACATAAATGCCAGGACACCTTCAAAGTTCATGAGGAAGACTAGATCAAATAATTTGAGAACAAGTAATAACACATCATGAATCAATTAATAATGTTTCTGGGACAAATGCACATAAAACTCAGAATGGCAAAAATGCTCTCTCAACTGTGCATAAAGTTAGAAGATGGAGACTCAACATAAAAGTAAAAGAAAGGCCCTTCGCAGAGGGAAGAAGGGATCACTCGTGTGCTAGAGATTTTTATTTTATTAAACAGAGGTATTAAAAGTTTGACACTCCCCCCATCCAGTTTCACAAACCATGGCTAACCGAATCCTCGGGTGCCTGCCAACGATCACATACCATGGTGGAGTGTCTATATTTTGAGAGATGTATGCTAATGTCAACGAATGGTAAATAGAAAATACAGTACGTCACAAGCCAACTGGATTCACAAGAGCGGCTCCCATATGAAGGACGCATCTGGGTAGAAGGTCATCCCTCTTTCTCTTTTGTTTACACAATTATGCTTTGACTGATAAATCAGGGGCAAAAATAGTGAAGAGATTTTTGTGTGTATTAATTTGGGGCTGGGCACCCCGCTGCCAGCTCTTCTATCATTTGGATAAGCGGATGAAGCCACTAGTCCAGGGTGTGAAATCCAATCAACAAGTGAGATAAAGATTCTCTATTTACGTCCTCATGAGCAAAAACAGTAACACAAAACAGGAGTTATTTTGAAGGTTTTATAGGTAACACATGAGCAATTTACTTGGAGTGGCAGTTAAATACCACATGTAGGTAGGTATGGTGGACACAATGGGAAAACTTGGTTTTAGGGAGTTGGATGCACGAGTAGAGCTCATAATTAGTACAGGTGAAGGCTAGCAAAAGACTGGGAGCGACAAATCAAGAGAGGATAAGAGCCATAATCATGCATACCGACATAAACATCATTAATTAAAGCATAAGCGGTATCACAAGTTCAAAAACTAAATCATCATAGAGGTTATTAGTGACTGGTTCATAGTCATAAACATGTTGTGAGCATGCGCCAAGTCAACCAAATAAAACATTCGAAAGAGAATACCATAAATTTATACTTCATTATGCCAAGTCATCTATTTGAGGCTAATCATGCTACTCAATAACCAAAAGGCTTTAAAACTAAAATAACATGATACGAAAAAGTTCTAGCCACAGTCTATACAAGCTTCTACTTGCACCATTAAAAATTCTAGTTTAATCAGCAGTTTCTTCTCACAATAAGCACCATACAAGATATGTTTTAACAAAAATACTCTTCATGATACATCAAGAAAAAAGGAGAGTACTCACATAACACTACTAAAACTAACAGCTCTGATAAGAGATGCATGCAAAACATGAGCTAAATAATGCAACAGCCAGACAAAGATTAAGAATACAAAGTATTCCCATGAAAAAGCGGAGCGTGTCACTCTCTAATAAAATAATGCTGGGTTCCAACCAAGATTATTGCAAAAATAAAAATAAAATGAAAGAAAAAATGAAATAAGCTACAAGTAAAGCACATAAGATGCGACCGAATAATAATATTATTTCATTAGAAGTGACCTGATAATTTGTCGATGAAGAAGGGGATGCCTTGGGCATTCCCAAGCTTAGACGCTTGAGTCTTCTTAGAATTTTCTGGGATGTACCACCGGGGAATCCCCAAGCTTAGGCTCTTCACTCTTCTTCATCACGTTATATCATCCTCTTCTCTTGACCCTTGAAAACTTCTTTCACACCAAACTTCTCACAATCTTCATTAGCAACGTTAGTGCAATCGAAATAATAAGTTCACATGGTTCAGTTTCAACACAAGACTAACACTCAAAAACACATTAGCTACTGTCACAACTTCTTTTAAAACTCTTTTTCTCAAAAGAACACCAAAAGAAAGAGATTAAGATGCAAATGCAATTATTGGGAGAAATCTGTCAAAACATGACAGCAGGTAAAGATGATTTTTTTCGAAAATCTTATGTGCTCAAATAAAAAAGTGGTCAACTAAGAAAAATTGCGTATACATCCCAGGATTACGCACAAAAAAACTCAGGCCATTTTAATTTTTCTGTGATTTTATACGGATTTAAAGTGTACAGCAGAAATCTATCTTCTGCGCAGAAATCCGAAATATAGCCTCAACTTTACACCAGAGGCTTTACTTGACTCAACAAAAACACAAAAGAAAATATACAACGGGGTTGCTAAGGAAATAGACAACACCCAGGTTCAAAGAAAACAGAAGAAAACGAAGGAAAACAGGTTGAAAACGGAGAAATAAAACGGGTTGTCTCCCAGTAGCACTTTTCTTTAACCCCTTTCAGCTAGGCATAGAAAGCAACTCAAGTATTTTCAAGTGAAGGAGCGTCAAAATTAAGCTTAGAAATATTCTCAACAATGAATTGTATTTCATCTATAGAAGTTTTATATGTCCCTTTATCAGCACTTTTAGGCACACTACTTTCATCAAATGGGTTTGCAGGAACAATCCAATCAAAATTCTTTTCTAGAGCTTCATGCATTCCTACCAATTTAAAGGGTGTTGGTATTTTCATTTCCTTATCATTGGCTTTACCCGGTGTGCTATTAACCTCAACACGTGAGCCTGACATCTCAAATCGGTTAAAAACTTTTCTACCCTCAATGGCAACATCACTAAATTCTTTAAACAAAGTTTCTAGAATAAACTCTCTTTTTTCGCTATCCTTAATGTTATCAAGGTTGAGGAACATTTTTTGCATTATGGGATTAAGGTTAACAAACCTAGCTTCCAGCATACGAACTAGAGATGTTGTAGCAGTTTCATAATCTGGAGCAAGTTCAGCTACGGATCTATCCTCAAATTCTTTGTGCTTACTAACATAATTAAACAATTCTCTAATATTATCTTTCCCAATTATATCACCGCTACCTATTGGTACGTATTTCAAGGTAAACTTGGGTAGAATCATGATTAGATATTAAACTAAGAGAAGAAAAGCAAAAATAACAGCTATGAAGTAAACTAATTTTTTTGTGTGTTTTTGTTACAAAGAAGCAAAACAAGACAATAAACAAATAAAGAGGTTGATACTGAGAGACTCCCCTTGCCAGAAGACTTCTTTCTCTCCGGCAACGGCGCCAGAAATTTCCTTGATGCTACGCCTCAATGATGCCTTGATAGCGTGTTGGGAACCCCAAGAGGAGGGTATGATGAGTGCAGCAGTAAGAATTTCCCTCAGTTAAGAACCAAGGTTATCAATCCAGTAGAAGAAAGAGGATCTTCGGAAGGTTGATGCCACTGATGGTGGTGATGGCTCACCGGTATCAGCAACAACACGGAACCTGCACACAACACAACCAAAATACTTTGTCCCAACGGTACAGTGAGGTTGTCAATCTCACCGGTCTTGCTAAAAACAAAGATTAGACGTATAGAGTGGAAAATAATGTATGCTTGAAGTAAGTAAAGAAAGCAGAAAATTGTAGTGGTTTGTTTAACAGTGTAAGAAAATGGACCGGGGTTCATAGGTTCACTAATGGTATCTCTCCATAAAAGATAGCATGCTGGGTGAACAAATTACAGCTAGGCAATTGACAAATAAAGCTTGCACCGTAGTGCACATCTATGACATGATGACTACTATGATATTTTGTGCGGACATTACAACAATATACATAGACCGTAATCCAACTGCATCTATGACTAATAATCCACCCTCAGGTTATCATCCGAACCCCTTTAGGTATTAAGTTGCAAGCAACATATAATTGCATTAAACAATGTGGGTAATGTAAGCAATGATTGTGCACATGGGCACTCACATCGTTGTTTTATCCCTAGTGGCAACAACACATCCTCCCCCGTCATGTTTCTGTCACTCGAGCACAGGCGAAAACGAGGCATGAACCCACTATCGAGCATAAATACTCCCTCTTGAAGTCACTAGCAACTACTTGGCCAGAGCAACCACTAGCAACGGAAAGCATGCAAGATCATAAATAACATATACAATAAAGATTATAATCAACTTGGCATAAGTTCAATATTCATCGGATCTCAGCAAACACAACACATAGAGTTACATAAGAACAATCTCGATCATGTTAGGCAGCTCACGAGATCTAAACATTGAGGCATAGGAGGAGAAGACAACCATCTAGCTACTGGTATGGACTCGTAGTCCAAGGATGAACTACTCACGTATCACTCCGGAGGAAGGCATGGTGATGAAGAGGCCTCCGGTGATGATCTCCTCTCCGGCAGGGTGCCGGGAGACAGCTTCAGAACCCCCCTGATCTAGGGTTGACGATGACGGCGGCTGTGCAACTTTTCGGGGATATTTGATCAGGTGTCTAGGGTTTTCCATCAGGGGGAACAAATAGGCGAAAGGGCAAAGGCGGTGGAGCCCTGGGGGCCCCACACCACCCCTGGCGCGGCCAAGGGGGGCGCGCCACCCCATGGTGTGGGCCCCCTGGTGCCCCTCTTCGACTCCTCTTCGGTCTTCTGGATGCTTCCGGGGAAAATAGGACTACCGGGCTTCGAATTTTCTAATTCGGAGAATATTTATAGAACAACTTTTCTGAAACTAAAAACATCAGAAAACAGTGAACTGGCTCTGTGGCATCTTGTCAATAGGTTAGTCCGGAAAATCGATAAAAATGACATAAAGAAGGGAGAAAACATGTAGCAATTGGCATAATATCATCATGGAGCATCAGAAATTATAGATACATTGGAGACGTATCAAGAAGCCGAGCCTAATAGGAATCTGCTTCCTCTTGAACTAAAAAGGGAACATCTTGTCATCAGAGGGGCAAAGCGGGATTGTTGGCAAAAAGATCCTCTTTCCAGCATGTTGGCCCAATACAATTTCTGCATCGATGACATTCCTTTGGAATCCTCGAACCACCAGTGTCGTGCATTGCAAAGCCCATTCGCGGGATCAATGTTTCTGAGCAATATGACTGGACAGTTAATCTTGAGCTTCAACAAATGTGGGGGTAGCCCATTAGGGGTCAATGTGTTCAGGAAATCAGATGTGTAGTAGTTATGAGGGTCATCCACCACAGAGTCAAAGCTATGGTACACCATCTCATCTCCCTGGAAACTATTGACCATCTTCAAATTAACTCTATCGATGCAACGTGTTGACAAGATTGCTCTAGTGGTGATATAATTTGGTTCTGACATGTTAGCACCAAGATCGGGAAACACATTTTCTATTAGTGTATCAAGTTCAGTGCTCTTCCCGGTACACGGCACACATATCTCATATGGAAGGCGGGCGTCGCCATCACCATTGGTTTCTTCCTTACCATCACCAATGCGCAATAGGTATTGTGCAAACCACGGGTCACTATGTGCCCTCATATTGTGTACCAGCTTGGTGACGCATGCAAACCCAAAGGTAAGACCTACATAGGGATGCATCAATTATCTGAGCTCCTGACCCCTTTCGAACAACTGGGAGGACCTGTCTGGAATCTCCACCGAACACAACCGTCTTTCCACCAAAGGGCAGGTTCGCTTGGCTAATATTATCTCTCATTTCATCGCCCATTATATCGCGCATACTATTTTCCATATCCTCCACAGTTTGTCTCTTTGTCATGGAAGCTTCGCCCCAAATAATGAGAGAGGCTGACTTTAAGAGCATGGCAGTCCCGTTCTGTTTAGTGAAATTAAAACACCACCATCATTTGCAGAACTTGTAATCGTAATGATGAAGGTTTGTAAAGTGCATCTGTAACAACCGGCGTGCTTTGTAATTGGGTATCTCGTGAGTCTCGTGTAACAACGGGTGTGGATTGTAAAGCTTTTTTTTGTTGATAGGCTTCACGACGCTTCTTAAGTAACTCTTCTTTATCAGCCCACATCCGTTACGAATATTTTCGGCAATTGGTTACATGGGGTAGACAAAAGATTCAAAACTATTATTAGGGCAGGAGCGCTAGACGTTATATGGTCGCTCTGGATACGTAGGAATGACAAGATTTTCAATGATAATTTTTTTTCTCGTATGCAGGTTCTGTTCCGATGCACAGGTATACTCCGTTCGTGGTCCACATTACGGCGGGGAGGGGGGGGGCTTTCGAGGCCTTTTTACGGAGGCTTGTGCACGACTGGAGCAGGTGGCGAGGGATATTTTTATCCCACGTGAATGGCCGCTTGATCTACGAATAGCAGCTCCATAGAGTCGATCTACGTCCTTATGATTTGTTTAGATTTGTCATCTATTTGTTTTTCTTCTTTTATTTTTGAATTTCGGCTGTGTGCATTTTACGATGCAGATACCGGGTGTAATGCTTAATGATATAAGTCATAAAACCCCTTTATCAAAAAAAAACTCTTCTTTCTTTTGTGGATCCATCTGCGCACATCGCTCCCGTGCACGTTGCTTATTGCGTTCTTTCGCATCTGTAGGTTCCCCTCGATTATTCGCGTGGACGACACCTATTAAAATACATAATACAGTCGGATGTTGATCATCGGATGATGCGCTTACACATTATATTACTGTTGCCGTGTTGCTGGTGTTGGACAAATCTGTGAAAGGAGTCCGTCCATCGGACCGTCTCGGAGAATCCATCTGAACAAAAAATAAATATGATTTTAATCAAAATGATACAATCATGTGGTAGATTGTTTTCTATTATAAGCAAAATAAATTGCATAAAAGAACAAAAGGAACGTTGGTTTATTAATATTTAGCATAAAATCGTTGGATTATATTAATATTTGACTCATTAATCGTTGATTTATTAATATTCTCAATTCCGTAAACATAAACCAATCGATGATTGTGTAAATATTGAAGACTAGGTTAACCTTTGTAATTCGCTGGTAGCACTACAAGCTATTCTTTTGTTTATTCATGTGAGGTTGTGATTGCACACAAGTATGTACGATGCACCTATATCTAGGACACAAACAACAAACCTGGCCACCTGGGCCGGGCTTCGCGTGACGGCACCGAGCCCGACAGCACAGCCCGTGACGTGCCTGGCCCGACACACTTTAAACGGGTCGTACCTGGCCCCTGGAATGGCAGGTGACATTCTTGTGCCGGAAGGCCAAGCACGCGTGCTTTCCCAGCCCGGCCTGTTTATCCTACGAGGCACGCGACGCCCGTGAACGAGCAGCATGTCGATCGTCCGGTCGTCCCTATCCTCCACTCCCACACTCCCAGTCCCAACTCCAACATGGCAACACGCACGAAGAACACACGGGTTGATCCGCCGCCGGGATGCAGCGCCCCGCGCATGTTTCTCTTCCCTGCGCCCCGCCAGCAGGAGCTCCGCCACCAACCCAAGCCACCCTGGCCTCCAAATCTCCGAGAACATCAAGGCGCCATGGCCTCCAAATCCGGAGCTCTGCACCAAATCCTCAAAATCCTGACCGGACTCGACCCGAGCCACCGGCCACGGCCACGGTGGGGACACCGCGGACCCTCTTTCCGGCCTCGTCCTCGAATCCTGGGCGACCGTTGAGGACCGGTGGCGCCCGCTGGCCTCTCTGCATCTGCACCGTGGGGAGAGGAAAAGCATGGACGACCGTACGAGTGCCTCCTCTTGACCCGTGAGGCTAAACGTGCCACGGGCTGGCCCGTTTGTGGCCTGTGTCGGGCTTGTGCCCAAAGGACAGACACCTGTGCTAGCACGGCACGATACGCCTTATACACGGGCCGAAGTGTGCTGGGCCGTGCCGGGCCCGTTTAACTGGCGACGAGCATGTGCCGTGCCAGGCCGGCCCGTTGGCCAGGTCTGCAAACAACAGACGTTAATGGAGAAGTGAAGATGGCAGCCTACCGTCAACGACTCCCTCATCTCTTCCACGGACCATCCCTCTTCCACCTATCTAGACAACTCTCACTCTCTCACCTGCACCTCCTCCCCACCTCCACCAAACATGGACCCCTCTCTCGATCTGCTCCTAGCGCCCCTCCCTCGATCTGGTCGAGAAGATGGATGGCCCTCTCTCTCTGCCCGGGAAGATGGATGGCGCGCTCTCTCCGTGCTCAGGCGATAGGAGAAAGGGACTTGGCGACCAGATCCGGTCTGACCATTCTCTTCCCCTCCATCTCTGATTCGCTCCAGGCGGCCATGCCTCCCCTGACGAGCTCCATCCTCTCCGGATATGCCGTGAGACCCGCCTCCGCTCGTGTCATAGCTATGGCCGCTGCTGCGAGGCAGGCAGCCTCCATGATATTAACGGCGGCTCGCAGCATGGAGCGGAACATCTACCCACGCATCACAAACGACACGGCGTCGTCGCCCGCAATTGCCTATAGCCTACTCGGTATATTCTCTGCCCTCTTCTAAAACTAAAATTGCATTTGATCTTAAAAATTCATAGAACTTACACGAGAACAAATCAATCCATTGATCCACTCCTCCAATTTTTGCCGATTTATGGTGTGCTCGACGTGCTGATAGTTTAGGAGGCGTAGAGGATATTCTGCTAAAGGGAGATGATGCAGAGAGACAGCTTTTATTGTAACCCAAAACAATGGCCTGAGAATTAGGAAACATATTGTGTGCCAGGGGCATGATTTGCGTTTTGTCCGGAATTTTTTTTTCCGGAAGGTGAGCTGGGAAAATAATTTGTCTGTTTTTAAAGAAGGCGACCTGTAATCTTAATTACCAGCAGGGGTATATATCTCATGCATGGCCATTACAGTGTTGCCATTTGAGCTAGTCCAGATTACCATGTCTAATTCTCAATCAAAATTATAGCACCTTCGGATATGGTTTGCTAAAGTGCTTTGGTACTTCGTGAAATACATTGATAGTAATGTGTACACTATGCCTTCTCAGAATACTGGATGGAAGCAACATATTTTCAGAATTATAGTGCTACGTCTCATATACTTGCTTTAGTCCTTTTATCCTTTTCAATAATTACCTTCTTAGTTTCAATGGACTGTTAACTCATAGTAGTATTTCTAAACCATCAGGACTCCCATGTGGTTGCCTTGTGGAGCTGGTATGGTCTTCACAAATATTGCCCACTGTGGATATATGCCATCTACAAGATAATATCCTATTGTGTACTGGTGACCATTGATACTATAATTCACTTCTGGATATTTACCTTTGGCTAGCTTTGCAAATACAGGAGAACGTTGAAGAACATTGATATCATTGTTCGACCCTGGTAAACAAAAAAAAAAGCATGCCAAATCCAAAGATCCTGTGAAGCAACTCCTTCCAAGATCATTGTGGGCTCATTTACGTGGCCTTTAAACATTGCATGCCATTTTTTGGGCAATTTTTCCAACCCCACTGCATGCAATCTATACTCTCTAACATACCAGAGAATCCTCTTTCCTCCCCTACTGCAAGCAATCTTGTTGTATCTTCTTCATTTGGAGATCTCAGATACCTTTCTCCAAATACTTCACAAAGTTTGATCACAAATTTCTTGGAAGACTCCATATTAGTAAATTCTGTTGAGCGGATGTACTCATCGGCACAATCAACTGCTATTCCATAAGTTAGCATCCATATTGCCGCGTTCATCTTTTGCAGATGATTCAAACCAAGAGTTCCAGCAGCATTTCTACTTTGTGTAAAGTAACCATCATAGTCATGCTCAAGTATACCATTAGCTTTGCGGTTAAATAAATCACGGGACATCCTAAACCCGTGTTAAAAAATAAATAAGATATAGATAGTGATAAGCTTCTTTGAAATGGACAAACAGAGAGTAGTGCACTAATTACGAACCTTCGCCGAAAGGTCTTTTCGGGATAGCGAGGACTTTCTCTGAAGTAGTCATTCCATAGAAGAACAAATCCCTCTTTACTTCCTCGATCGATCTTCTGATGCCCAAGCTTGGAACCGCCATGGTGCCGAGCATTTCTCTCCTCTTCCTCCTCACGCTTGGCCAGTGCAAGCATGAGTTTATCTTCATCATATGAAGACGACGACGAATTGATGATCATGTAGAAGGTGCTCATTGTGTTTTGAGAGAGTGGATAGAGAAATTCGAGAGAAATCAGAGAAGCTATAGTCAGAGATGTTGTGAGAGAGGTGGGAGGTGGTGGTATATATATACAGCTGAAAAATAGCCGTTGGAAATATGGCCGTTAGAAATTTGAGCGGTTGGGATATAGCCGTTGGAAAAAATAGCTGTTCAAAATAGAGTCGTTGAAAAAAATGATGAATGGTAGTTATAACATAATATTTAAATATAGGAGAGAGAATATAGATGTCCTGAATATAGATATTCTGCTGTAAATCTGGGAACATCTATACATAAATCTGTTTAGATGATCATCTATATGAAGATATAGATGATGATGATGAAATATAGATGATCTGTTGGAGATGCTTTAAGTGACTTTGTTCTTGCATAGCATTTGGTGAAAGTGAAGGGCGCAACCGCATTGACACCTCACATGGCATGGCCATGAAGAAAAGAAAAGCACCCGTGCACCCAGCTATGCTGGTCTAGGGCGTGTGGTTTTCTTGGTACAAGGCATCACATGCTCGGTGCTCCTGCTGAATTGTGCATGCTCCCGTGCACCCAACTATGATGAATTTCTTTGATACAAGTTCTAGGATAAAACAGGAGGAGAAACAATTCATTGATATAGGTAACACTAAGCTCCATTGAGAATCTATTTACTCTTTTTCTGCTTACTCTCTTGTTCTGGTTTTATTTACATGAGGACTATTCATTAACGATGCATCTTTGATTATCTTGATATCTGGTTCTGTGCATTCTTGTAATTTTGAAGGGATTTAATTCTAAAATGATATTAAAGTATCTGGTTCCGTGCATCTAGTATTATGATACTCTTAATAAAGTTTGCATGCCTATAATATTTTTTTGGTAGTCTGGCCGCGTCGATGAAATTACTGAACCATGAAGGCAAGTTAGGGATGGATATATTAGGACCAGCAAGAGTAATCTGGACGCGACTATGCAAGACAAGATAAAATTCTGTAGGGATGGTCAATACAGTAGGTGCTTCCCCGTCAGCCCGCTCGAACCACACATTTGTGAATAGGTAAACACATCCGGCCCGCATATCATCATTGAAACGATAAGCCTGTTGACCCGTTGCTATTGCTTCCATCTTGTCACTCTGTAACAATAGAATTGGTTGACAAAACGAATCTACCATGTATCATTACAGAGAGGAGTATTTGCTTACTTTAAGGTCGGCGAGGATAGCACGATACACGAAATTTCCACCTTTTGTTTGTTTGATTCGTTGTGAGACAATCTTCGCGTGGTATCCCACGTGTTGTATATGTGCAAAGTTTCGATTTCATTGAACCTAATATGCATGTTCCAATAAAATGTACATATGAAAAGTAGTTAGTAAAATGTTTGATTTCGTGCAAAGTATGGATTTCAATGAAAATATGTTTGATTTCGTTGAGATAAATATGCATGCGTGTGTGCAAGGTTACCTGGTGATCATAGGTGAGGTGATGATCGGAGGCAACACGACACGGGCTGAGTGCCACCACCCTGGTCGTCCTGGGGCGATGAATGATGTTTTGACTCTGGATGGTGTTAGTTTGGAAATGCGCTATGAACTGCAAATTCTGGTTGGAGGTATGATATGCTATAGGGAGGCGGATTTTATATCGAGCCCTGAATGCCGATTGCCTACAACCGTGTAATTTAATGCTGATTGCCCGAATTTCAGGTGCTACAATTGTGCGTGTAATCTTAGATGCTAATTGCTCAGTTTGTAATTGTGTGTGTAATTAATGGTGAATGACGATTGCTTATAATCGTGCAATGTTTAGATGGGGAGGAAAGAGTGATTTTCGTGTAATTTATTGCTGATTGCCCGGATTTCAGGTGGTATAATCGTGCGTGTATAATTGTAGATGCTGATTGGCCGGATTTCAGGTGATGTAACGACAGGATGGTTGAGGACAGGACGCGGTGCTAGATGGTTGAAGGAACTAAATGTTTCTTTTATATAGGAGAGACTAGTAATCGTTTAGTACTAGCGATTACTTAGTAGAGTACAACCAACAAACCCGAAGCAAATGAATCAAATATAATTACTACATTCACTCAATTGGAAAATTCAAACATTTATCTCATTATAAAATTATTTTTCAACTTCCAAAGCCCGTCCTCTCCAATAATACAAATATATTTAGGCACAATGCACAGTTATTAGTTTACACACAACCGAAGCCTAAGAACGTTCTAACACTTGGAGAGGGCTGTTCTAGACAACATAGGTAACCATTGCCTGCATCTAACGCTCCAAGAATACCCATTGATCATGGTCAGTAGTGATACACCCGTAGTATTTTGTAGTTGATTCTTTTTATCTAGGAGACCAGATTTGCTCGATGATGTATCAACTAAACAACAGTGTGATCCACCTCTAAACCCTCTCATGTTACCCTCTTTCTGCTTGTCTTATCTCCTGTAATATCGCATGATAGAACTGCTCGTTGTATGGTTTCTTACTATACATGAAAATTTGCTATTAGTGCCCCTGATGTACATATCACACGTACAAATGTCCTCTTTTTTCTGTACCGTTTACTTTTATACTGTACAAAGCTACGACCCGAAACAAAAAACCACAAAGGCAACCTCGACCATTAGCCATGTACCTGCCAGCCACATACCACCATCAAAACAACATGGCCACTTCAGCCTTACTCCATCTCTCACAAGGTGCGCTCCTGCGCCCCTCTTGTGTGATGCCTAGATTGGGAAATTGCACACATGACATAGCCTCCATCGCCACGTTTCCACGAAACAGGAATCCTGCACCACTTACCTGCCATCTATTACTCTTTATCTGTTGGGGATACATGATTATCAAATAACAAAAACTGAATACATGCAATACAAAGAAATAACACCAAATAATAATCTGCATATATAGTTCTGTGTTGTAAGGTCACGTGGACAAATAAGATTTTAGAGTAGACAAAATAAAAACAAAAAATAGAGGTGCCATTAATTCCGGTATTTTTTTAATTTCAAGCAAGAACAATACCACCTTCACACAATTACATCATGAAAAATTGATGCAACTTAAAAATATTACCTTGTATCGCATGTTCACATGGACAAGGAGCATAGACAAAATTCCATGTTGGAGAACTGATTTGATAATATCTCCTCAAATAGTTATCAATGTAGCATTCACACGAGCAAGGTATCAGGAACATTAAAATGAAATAAAGATTCTGGAACTATGTAAAATTAGATAAGTCTTCTCATCTTAAATTCAGCAAGGGTTTGCCATCTTCACTCATCTCTGGCAGTAACCCTGAAGCAAGCCTCTCTCACAAATTTCTAGAACATAGAATAAATTATTGGAGATCTATGTTGGAAGCATTCAATGCCCCTTTACGTAATAATAATAATTGGTTTACTTTCAGCCAGAAATCATGACATGCAAGTGGTTACAAGATAAGTAAATCGTGAATAAACTGAATCAGTAAAGTTTTTTTTTTGAAACGAGGCAAAAGATTTTCCATTTTCATTGATTAAGAAGAAGTTTAAGAAGTATTACAAGACACTGGCCGGCGAAAGGTCCGGCCACTAAAAAAAGATTACTCTTGCGACATCAAACTACTCAAGGCTTTAGCCCCCACAAAAGTTCACAATCTAGCCTCCTCTTTGATCTTGGCCGCCACCATAGCCGAAGTGGAAGATTGGTTATGAAAAACTCTAGCATTCATCTCTTTCCAAATTTCCCAAGAGATGAGCATGACCATAGAAGCAAGGCCCTTGGAGTTGTAGCTTGGGCCATTTATCACTTCCGCCCACCACTCCTTTACCGACGGAATATGATGCCAATCCATTGGCGAGATATCATGAATCCCAATCCAAGTCTTGATAGAGGTCCAAACTCTTGTTGTAAACCTACACTTGAGAAGAAGATGGGCCGCCGATTCTTGAACCTGATTGCAAAGTTTACACAAACCATAATTGTCCCATCCTCGTCGCTCCAATCTATCTGTCATCCAAATTCTATTTTGGGTGAATAACCAAGCAAAGAGCTTGCATTTCAGAGGAGCCCAATGTCTCCAAATAAGTTTTGGCATGGCCAAAGTCGTGAGAGACATGAACTTCGCCTTATAAGCCGACTTAGAGGAGTAGCAACCGTCATTGGAAAACTTCCAAGTGATAAAGTCCGACACATCATCCGCGAGCTACACATGAGCAATCTTTTCCCAAAGAGCGGTGAATTGGAGAATATGCTCCGGAGACAATCCATTCTCCATATTAATTTTAGAGACCGACCAATTATTAAGGAAGGATTTTTCCACTGTAGCTTTTTGCTTGATGATAACTTGTAGATGAGTGGTGCAATGTCCTTGGGGCAGCCCCCATCCACCCACGGAGACTCCCAGAAGACGGCCTTTTTCCCATTTCCAATGCACACCTTAGTTGCTGACGCAAAGAATTCGCGATCTTCATCATTACACGGAGTTCCCAACCCAATCCAAGGCTTAGTCTGATCAACCCATTGTAGCCATAGCCACCTTACCCGGAGAGCCCTCGCAAACTTGCTAAGGTTAAAAATCCCAAGCCCTCCTCTATCGTGAGGCTTGCAAACCAAATTCAAATTAACCTTACACTTTCCTCCCGACACTTTGTCACAAGCCGCCCAAAGATAAGCTCTCTGGATGCCATCAATCTTCTTCAAAAAGGTCATCGGAAGATCAAGGACGGTGATGGTGTAGATGACCACGCTAGTAAGGATAGCCTTGACCAGCACCGATCTCCCCTCCATAGTGGCATTCTTCCCCATCCACGGGACAAGTTTGCTAGCCGCCTTGTCAAGTAATGGTTGAAGGTGTGCGGAGTTGAGCCTAAAAATCGACAAAGGGAGCCCAAGATATTTCATTGGAAATGTGGTACGCGAGGCCGGGAAGGATTGAAGAATAAAGTCGAGGTCAATTCTGTCACATTTTATCAGAGCCACTTGACTTTTTGCGCAGTTGGTGACCAGCCCCGTAGCCACTCCGAAGTGGGACAACATATTTGCAAGAAAATCAACATCCCGCTTTGTTGGCGTCACAAATATGGATGCATCATCAGCGTACAACGAGGTACGGATAGTAGGAATTCTCCCTCTCAACTTGTGTAGCAAGCCCTACGAGGTAGCCTTGACGAGAATGTGGTGGAGAGGATAGATATCAATATAAAAAAGAAGAGGAGATAGCGGGTATCCGTGCCTAAGGCCACGACCATGCTTGATGGGGCTTCCTACAACTCCATTTAGAAGGACACGAGAGGAGACGATGGAGAGTAGGGTGGAGATCCAATCACAAAATTTACTTGAAAGTCCAAGATGCCTCAACAAGTCCATCAAATAGTCCCATCTCACCGGGTCAAAGGCTTTTTTTATATCAAGCTTGAAGAGGAGCGAGGGGCTTTTATTTTTATGCAATCTCCTTGCGAGGTTGCCAACATAGAGGAAGTTGTCATGGATACTTCTCTTCTTTATAAAAGCACTTTGAGCATAAGCATTAAAAACACAATAGTGCTTATAGTAGAGACACCATCTCTTTTCCAAAATAGTTCATATTCTGTGCAATTTCATTCATGTTCTTTTCTCCTCCTTGTCAATATTCAAGGTTTCTTAAGTACAAGATCTTCGAATATGTAGAAAAATCTAGTTAACATAGAGATTAATCAAAACATGGATGCCTTCTATCTACGGGTTAATACATAGATTAATCAAAACACGGATGTCTTCCATCATGTTGTACTTGATTGCATAAGAAATTCTCTTATGGAACCAACTTTTTTAGAAAACCCAATTTGTGTGTAGGTTTGAACAGCTAATTAACATATAAATTCGAAAGATAAATAAATCTTTTAGTTCGTTGTAAACTAAACTGAACGCAGCCAACGGGCATTCCGTCGAGCACTTAAAGAGGAGAAACGAATCTGAGAGTTAGTTGTTGATTACCAGCAGAGATGATACGATTCACACATTGTTGTGCGGCCCAGGAATGTAACCTGTGTGCTTCCCTGTCAAAGACGCCCTCCTGCCGCACCGTCATGATTTGACGATGCAGCCCACCACCGCTGGACAACTAGAGGAGGAAGACTAGGTGGAAGGGATACTCCAGGAACGACCACAGGTAGGCCCGCTCGATCCCAGCGACAGTTGTGCTCGGGTGGTTGGTGATTGATTGCATGTGGATGGTGCTCCGACATGGAGCAACAGTCTATTTCAGCAGCGGCTTGCTGTATTGGCGATGCTCGGTTGGCCAGTAGGTGGCGACGTGGGTAGGAGGCTATTAGGCGGCGATCGGATGATTGGCGTTCTGATTGTATGCTAGTATGCGGGAGGCCGGCGGCGATGATACGACGTGATGGACGGAGACGCATAGACCAAGGGTTGCGGCGCGAGGGGCATCCTCCTTGGTCAAACTTGTTCCGTCGGCGACTCGAGGAAAAAAATTGAGACAAGAGTCGAGTATGGTTATTGAAGATGGAGATATGGGGAGGGGTGGGGCGTTGATACGTATCAAACGTATCCATAATTTCTGATGTTCCATGTTGTTTTCATGCCATATGCTACATGTTTCTTATACACTTTATGTCATTTTTATGGATTTTCAGGGACTAACCTATTGACAAGATGCCACAGAGCCAGTTCCTATTTTCTGCTGCTTTTGGTTTCAGAAAAGTTGTTCTCAAAATATTCTCGGAATTGGATAAAACAAAATCCCGGAGTCTTAGAAATTTGTCATGTACACGGAGTCCGGAGGAGACCCGGAGGGGGGCCTCAGGGTCCCACACTATAGGGTGCCCACCCCTCTGGCCGCGCCTGGGGGTGGTGTGGATCCCCTGGCCACCCACCGACGTTGGCCTCTCTCCTATTTATACTCCTCCACGGGTTAACCCTAAATACCCGAGTCTTTTCCACCAAAACGATCTGTAGCCACTGTTATTGTCAACCCTAGTTTGGGAGGCTTCTGGAGCTCTCCCCGGGACCCTGCCGGGAGGGGGAATCATCACCGGAGGGCTCTTCATCACCATGCCTGCCTCCGGAGTGATGCGTGAGTAGTTCATCCCTGGACTACGGGTCCATAGCAGTAGTTAGATGGT
This sequence comes from Alopecurus myosuroides, assembly GCA_028641055.1. Lineage (NCBI taxonomy): Eukaryota > Viridiplantae > Streptophyta > Magnoliopsida > Poales > Poaceae > Alopecurus > Alopecurus myosuroides. The sequence goes on from CM054059.1 coordinate 291,927,869, forward strand.
TGCTCTCTCCTCTTTATGCCTCATGTTTAAATCTTGTGAGCTTCCTAACATGATCAAGATCATCTTATTGTAATGCTACATGTTGTGTTTCCTGGGATCTGATGAATATTGAATGCTATGTCCAATGATTATCAATCTATCATGTTCTTTCATGTGTATGTTATTTATGATCTTGCATGATCTCCGTTACTAGTAGATGCTCTTGCCAAGTTGATGCTTGTAACTCCAGGAGGGAGTATTTATACTCGATAGTGGGTTCATGCCTCCCTTTCACTCACGCTCGAGTGACAGAAACGTAACGGGTGGGGGATGTGTTGTTTCCATTAGGAAGAAAGCAACAATGCTTTATCTAAGGATAATTTTATTGTTTACATTACACACTTTGCAATGCAATTATCTGTTGCTTGCAACTTAATACCAAAGGTTTGCTCGGATGACACTCTGCGGGTGGATTATGTTTACTATTAAAGTTGTTGTGATGGTGGTGTCGCACTTCAATATAATTACGCATCAAATACCACCGCACTAATATTTTTTTGTTTTTGCCAACAGTAACATTGCATGCATAAGCTTCTAATAAAATCGTAGCAGTGGAGCACTCATTGGTGAAATATGAGAACAAATCGTGAAGATCGAAGCAAGGGACAACAACACACCCACTAAATTGCAGCTTCCCTTTCCTAGTCATTCTTCTACGGTTCTAAATTGGCGAGAAGAGAAAAAAATGATTTCTACTTATTCCTGCTGCTACTGTGATGTTTGTTTCTACTGATTCTTGCTGATTGTTGTTCGTGTCAATTTTCTAGAGATGGAGCCACATTATTTTCTGGACTAAGATAGTTTAAAAGTTGACAACAAACCTTTCAAGGATCTACGTTTCAAAGGCAGATCCCTGGTGACTGGGTCCATTTCTTACTCGGTCTCTCTCCATTTACCTTTTTTTTTGCTCATCTCTAGTGTTTGCATGAAATGAATAGAAGTTCTAAACACTGAGGCCGGTGAAACCACATCACACAGAAAATTATGTTTTACTTCATTGTTTGCCAATCAATTTGTTTTATGTGAGTGGTCATGAAACCAACATGTGTATTTGCTCATATGATTTTTCACTTTAAATTGCAGTCATATGAGGGACATGTTGAATCATACCGTAAGATTGCTTGAAGCAGGATTAAGTCATGTGTAAGTTTTATCCATTTTTTGTGGTTGCCTATACTACATTTGACCCTGCGTTGGAATCACAGGGTTAACTGCAAGACTTCTAAGTCAGGTTTGCTTGTGATAGTAGCTGACCTAAAGAAAAAGGATCTAGCCCAAAGGTATGCAACTGGATGGGCCCTTTGATTACATTTTTCACTATCATTCGCAGGTGGCATATGTTTGTTGTTTATTAGGTCTTTGAAAAGGGAGGATGCCTCCAAAGATCTTCATAGTTCTATTGAGGTCACTTGCTCGTTGCTGTAGTTGGAAGCCTCCAACCCACCTCCTTAGTCGCTTTGCAACTGAAAATTATTAGTCTGTCACTTTTCAAGGTGCACAAAACAAATATTACATATGACATGAACTGTTTTCATCCCAATAATGACAATAAGAATTGCAAATAATACCATTTCATTCTTTCTCAAATAGGTTACAAATTTAAGAACTAAAATATTACAACTATTGAATAATATTTAGCTAGCAGAACACAAGTTGCTGGGTTGTCCTAGACCTATATCTCAATACCAAAACTTCAGAATTTTCAAGTTGTTGTGTCCAAAGTGGCGTCACTTCTAAAAAGCTAGGTGTACATACCTGACTCCAGATCGTAGCAGAGTATTTTAACTGTTCCAATTTTTTATCATGGTTCTTTTTTGCTGAATAGATCTAAGTAAAGTACTACTGCGCATACATTTCGCACAGAGCCAATGTAAAGTTTATTTTCTTGTTAATACGTTCTTTCTCTGAGGGAACCAAATAGCTTTATGTGTAAACTTTCTGAGACAAGAATATTTCTGTTTAGGGAATATTTAGAATAAATGTGTACATCTTCCTAAAGCTGCTCTCTGTACTTCCATTTTTTCAGGATCTTTGATTTGGTTATTTTTATTAAAATTCTTCTAATACAACAAATATTCTCGATCGCTAGACTTCCGTTTGCATGCTTATCATGTATGGTCAGTTATCTATTTGTTCTTATGTATTACATGACCGCAACGTTCTTTTGATTAATGTTGGATATAAATTTTATAGGTTATGGATCTCCTTTGTGTTCTTTTGAAAGCATTGAGTTTGCCTACCATGAAACTCAAAAAGAGGTGCATTTCAGGGTTTACACATGGTGTAATCAAAATTTGGTCTAACTTTTTTTTATGAGGAATTACAGGAGGAGATGCTCTACTGTTTAATATATATATTAAAAAGGGAGCACAAAAATATTTACAACAAGGTGGTGATCCTACGAGAGCTAGCCTAGGCCATACTGGCCTAGGGAGGAGCAAGGTACATGAAAGAGTTTCACACGTGCGGACCTAGAGTGAATTATCACAGTGTTCTGCACTGAGCGAGAAGAGATAAATCGCACATAGTAGAAATAAGTTTGCTATTTTTTTTCCTTTTATTCATTGGAGCCAACCCAACTATTCCGGTGATGGCAATGTGTTTCTAGATCTTTTATGCACACTCTTGATAGAGATGAGTATAATTAGGACTCAAGTTACTATATTGCTCTATTTTCATACGAGACTGAGAATTGTACAAGGACTGGCTGGTGTACAATTTGTGTTTCGATTGAAAATATCAAGAATGTATTTTGGTTTTTTCTTTCATTCGTGCAAGTGCTAGAGGAAAATATGTCGAAGAATTCGTTTTCACTACTGAACAAACTGTATCTTAAGTCTACATGAGATTTCATAAACAGACATGCTACATGTATTCTTTTTCCTAGCTTAATCATCGCTTGTGATTTCATAAACAGACATGCTACATAAGGGTTGGATGGCTTAAGCACGAAGAGCTCTCCATTGAGGCTCCTTTGTGTTCTGGTTCACTCCAAAATAGTGTTAGCTTGATGAAGTGCAATAAGATCCTGATTAGTAAGAGGACGAGGATGTGTTGGACAATTTGAAGGTTAGTTATTGGCATATGTGTTTTACGTTGAAGATTGTGCAAACGAATTGAAAAGACCCATGAGTTGAATATGTGTGTATTAGCATACAGAAGAAAGAAACATATAAGGACCCGTTGCAATGCATGGGCATTCAACTAGTTATTCATAGATGCAGTTGGATAACGGTCTATGTATCTTGTTGTAATGCCCACATGAATCACATAGTAATCATCATAACATGCATATGCTCTACGGTACAGCCAGCTGTAATTTTTTTACCTAGCATGTTATCTATCTGTTTTGGAGAGACACCTCTAGTGAACTATGGACCCCGGTCCATTTCTTTACACTGGTATACAACCACTGCAACCGCTGTTTTACTACTGCAATTACTGTTCTCTTTCATCTACTGCAAACAAATACTATTTTTCACACTATACGTCTAATCCTTTGTTTCAGCAAAACCGGTGAGATTGACAACCTCACTGCTTCGTTGGGCAAAGTAATTTGATTATGTTGTGTAGATTCCACGTTGCTGCTAAACCGATAGTGCGACATGCGAACATCAGCTGCATCAACCTTCGGAAGTGATTTCTTTCTCCTACTAGTCGATTCAACCTTGGTTTCTTTCTGAGGGAAATTTGTTGTTGTGATCTTCATACCTTCCTCTTGGGCTTTCCCAACGAGTGCAAGCTCTTACACCATCAGGCGTCTAACTCTGCAGACCCTATGATTTTTTCGGGCAACGCGGGGGTTAGTTAACTATCATTTTCGTGCGTCTCTACTAAACGTGTATGGCACTCAACATCAGAGAGAGATGGACCGTTGGATGTACATGTTGAACAGACGTGATTGTATTAATTCCTCCCTCTGTGACTTTTTATATTAGTATTGATGCACTTATACTAGGCCCGGGCCAGCAATAGTGCAGAACGTGTCGGCCGCACATGGCCCTAAATTTTGGGGGGTATGACAGTTACGTTGTAGGGTATGAAGCGGCCATCGAAATTGTGGGCACGTCAGTGAATATTAGATAAGAACTCCATCTCAGATGAAGATATACCTTCACGCACAAAAAACGAGGTGCAATCACGTGTTTGCCATGTTTACAAATCGGTGGAACTTTCATGGCGACATATGTCGGTTGATTGTTTAGTGGCTAGTGTTGTGGTATTTTCGACGGTAAAACTATGTTTGGAAGGGTCATCCTCAGAGATCGGGATGGTAGCATGTACAAAACAAAGTTTATACAGGTTACGGCCCCGACGGACAATGTTCGTTAGCAATCCTACTTCTTCTTTTTTTGCGATTTGGATTATATATTCAGCTGATCTTGAGGTAAAGCTCGATCCTGCCTACTGTAGGTGGAATTGTGTTTAACCGTTTCGCTCGGTTGTCCCGCATTCCCCCTTATATACCAATTGGGAATTAGAGTTACAATATTCAGAGTCGGTTTTACATAGGGATTTTCTGCTTCACAACCCTAGTTTGCTTAAGTTTCCTCGCTGGTGTCACATGACCTTAGTTTTTCTCATTTTCGCCCCACTTCGCTCCACCTATCCCCCGAGCGGCCGAACAGGGTGTTTCCCGTCGGGTCAAGATCGTTGACCATAACCTGGCTGAATTATGACGGTGAGACCAGTAGGACACGATCGTGGACTTGTCACTTCCGAGTCACGCGAGGTGTGATGTTTAGTGTCACCTTGCTATTTTACAGTGTGTATTACCAGTTTATAAACCCGCGTGGGACACTACCAGTATAACATTGCATGCAGAGGGTTGGCTGGCCGGGCCAAGATCGTTGACCGTAACCTGGCTGAATTATGACGGTGAGACCAGTAGGACTCGACCGTGGACTTGTCACTGCCGAGTCACGCGAGGTGTGATGTTTAGTGTCGCCTTGCTATTTTACAGTGTGTATTACCAGTTTATAAACCCGCGTGCGACACTACCAGTATAACATTGCATGCAGAGGGTTGGCTGGCCGGACCCTCCGCATATAAATGTTATTTTATTGATTTTATTTATACATGGTCCATTTTGAAATTAAATGCACGGGCATGATCGTGAAGAGAACGAATAAGCAAAGGTTATCGTAATCTGATTTTTATTGGTTTTATTCTCGATGATTAAATCATTATAAATGTTTAATCTGACGATTTAGACGTGGTTATTTTGTAGTCATGAACACCATTAATTTGACGATTAAAATACGTGGTTCGTTCGTCCCGTTTAATATGCATGCTTAATTCACCTAATTAGATCGATGATTAAATCATGGTCAAAATTTAATATGATAATTTAGACGTGGTTATTTCGTCGGTTTCAACAGTTTTATGATGAACATGAACATCATTAATTGACGATTGAAGTACATGGTTAATAAGCATGTCTAATTCCGATTAAGATACTTAAACCATGATGAACATCTAATCTGACTATTTAGACATGGCTATTTTGTTTGTTTCAACTGTTTTATGATAAACATGGTGTGATGGAGCTACCACGGCAGATCCCTTGTATGACATACTCGGGTTTCATACTGAGGGAGAGGGATGCACGCTGGTGAACTCGACGGCTAACAAGGAGAAGGGGCCTGATTTACTCAGGTCCAGGTCCCTCGTGGAGGTAAATCCCCTACTCCTACTTGTCTCAACTTTATTGACATGAAAGTTACGGGGTGCAACAATGGTTGTTGCGTAGATTGGATCTTGCACTAGTCCAATGGAGCGTTTGGCGGCTAGGTTATAGATTGTGTGGGGATTATCCTGCTCAGTAGCCCCTCCTAGCCTTTATATAGAAGGTTGGGTCTCGGGATTGATCCGAATAGGTTTACAGGTTAGATACATGGAGATCTAGGTCTTTCCTTGGTAGTCGTTTGAACGGTAAGTCGGTTCTAGGCCTTAGTGGGCTTGGGCTTCGAGTAGCTAGATGGGGCGTCGAGTGGGCCATGAGATGCATAGTAGCCGGTAGACCAACAGTGGGGACCTGGCGGGTGTGCCCACGTCAGTAGCCCCCGAGTCTCTAGTCGAGTCGAAGAGTTGGATGGAGACTTAAGACAAGGATTTTTGAGTAATATCTTCTTCGAATCGTAGCTGCAAGTATGCTTTGAGTATGAGATTTCTCGAGCGGCGTTGTACAACATGTATGGTGCACTCGATGGATCGGGACCAGTTAATTGCTCTAGGGCAAACACAACATCGACCATCTCAAGGCCAAGTCCCTCGGCTCGAACCTGAAATAAGCTACTGGAATTTGACTTGTGCTGCGGAGGCCTTACCGAGTCGAATCCTAGCATCATTTTCGAGTATCCAACACGTCTGTCGGGATTTTCATCATGTCATAGACACGAAATTCAACCACGTAGCGCAGCAAGTGCAAGTCCTAGGCCAACATACTAGGTCCGCGGGGCTTAACTTCACGTTGTAGGCGCGGCATCCAGATAAACTTTTGTAGCAGTACAAACTGGGGAGTCGAGGAGTATTTATCATCTCATTCTGAAAAATATACCCCCTTGTGGTAGGCAGGGAGAATTGATGATTGTACCTGTAGTTGGGGTACCGAGACACTCTAAGGAGTTGGGCGACTCATGTGTAGTCTCGGTACTCACTAATTTGTGTCGACTCATGGAGGACTCGAAAGTTAACCCATCTCTAGCCATAGATGACATCACATCGCACTAAGAATCTTTGCATAGGAGTTGATGGGACGTAACACAACGGAGACCGCTGTCAGCCTTTGACTGTTGCGTGACCGCGGCGTGCGTGTAGAAAACGGGCACGACAACAGTAATCTTCTCAATTTCCGTGTAGGCACGGTTAATGGGAGGAGGACGGTTGGCATCTTGCCGCCGCGTGGCGTCACAGATGGCGGCCGTAAACAAGCTAGGGAAAGAGTGTTGGGTTGCGCACTGAGAGTTTAAAATTTCCGCCATGCATGCTATGCAACAACCAATACCTTGTAGATACAGGTGAATATAAATTCCAAGATCTAGTTCTCGAGATTGTGTACCAGACACCGTAGTAGCGGAAGAGATGGCGGTGATGATGTCGATGGAGTTTGTAGAAGATCCTCACGCACAAGTCTATGTGTGAGGATGTTTCCGACTTCCGGTATCCAGCATCTTGATCCAGCAGGGCGAAGGTCTCATGTCTTACCCCTCTAAGAGTATGCACACATACGTCATGGCTAATTCTATAGCGCTTTGTCGGCCAGGACTAGACGCCACAGGTGTATATGAAGGTGGAGTTAGGTTAAAAAAAAGGTGGAGTTCTCAACAAATGAGAGAGAGTAATTAGAAGCTAAGTCTAATTAGGAGAGGACACCTCAAAAACCCCCCAATTAGAAAAATATCTAATTTGATTATAGGAAGCTCTAATCTAATTAGAGGAAACGCTAACTCTATTAAATTAGAGAGACTCTAATTAGAAGTTCTATTTAGACCCTCTAATTCTTCTAGAGAAAAATAGAGAGGTTTGAGAGTGATGTGTGGGTACCCGAAAGACCCCTCACTATAGGCCTACCCGGTACGGCCCACGGGAGAGTATGTTCATGAGGCCCATGAGTGGAAGCACGAAGGCCCACGATAGGAGATCACACGAAAACAAAGAAAGAAAAGTACTTGGACAGCAATATTGGGAAAGATAAGAACCGACTCAAGAACAAGTCCGACTCAGGTACGACCCCTAGGACCCGACTACCTATATAAAGCACGGGAGGGGTCACGAACGGACAGACAACCATAGATTTAGAGTTACGCCAGATTCAATTTGTAATAGCACCTTGTAATCGATGACTTTTGACACCCCATCGAAATTAACACCGGTGGGCAGTAACCCGTCAAGTCGAGTAGTCCACCAGCGCATTTTTCCTTCTTACGAAACCCCAGGTCCCTCACCATGGGGATTGCTGAGGTCACCCCCTCGACATTGGCGCTGTTTGTGGGAAACTGGGGCGCTGGACTCGCAGCTTCTTCGACCTCATCATCGACCAACCACGACTCGGCGATCTGGGCGGATTCAATCAGTTTCGGGTCAATTGACTTCACCAAGCACTCGCTGGCGTCGCGCCCGGTATTCGACGCCTCGACGCGAGTATCGAGCTGAAGATCGGCGACCTAAACTTCCGCGCTGTTCGCGCGGGGGTGATATGTCTAGAAGATTTTGTCCGAGTTCATCAGGAAGACACAGTCGTACCGGAGCTAGAGGAAGAGAGTCTCGAGTACTATTACCCAGCTAATCCTCACGTGCACTTCGTCCCTATGGCAAGACGCACCCACTCGTCATCTTCAGAAAGCGAAGACGGCGATAAAGTGGCAGACCCGCCCAAAGCGACCCTCGTGACTGGCGTGGAAGCAACTGAAGGAATGAAGACGGAGGAGAAGAAACGGAGAAGGACCCGACAAAGTCCCCTCCTCCCCAGGATGAGGACCCGGATAATGGTGATGGTGGACATGGAGACCTACCCCCACCTGCCATTTCTGAGACAGCGGCTAAAAGCAAACAGGGAAAAACAGAATGCCCCAAAATCTAAGTATCAAAGGAAACAATGGATTTTGTTACCTCTCTGGTCAAGCAGGGACTTCCTCCCCCAGCAGACGATGCCATCGAAGAACAAACAACCTACAGTTGGAAACTAGCCCAACACAGGAAAAAGCTGAGCAAGGTGTACAAGGATTTGGGTGACACGTGTTTCCCAGAGATACGTTCGACTGAAGCTTCGGGTAGTGGGTTGCAGAAACCATCCGTCCCTAAACGACGATCGCGAAAAGCTGATATGATAGCAGATTGCATTAAAGGTACCCGAAAGGTGTTGGGACTCAATCAGGATCTGAAGGAATCTTACCCGACGGAGAAACTAACACCCAAAATGCCTCAGGAAAGGCTTCTGCAAGTCCAGACCTACCTGATGTCCATCAAACCAACTCCGGGTGACCCATGAAGAGAAGTACATGATGAGATGGTATAGAGGCTCAGCATGGAAAGCCCGGAGATAGGGCAGAAACTCCCCCCGCGAGTACCAGCACCCGCAAAACCAATAAGGGAGAAAACCAAACTGACTCGAAAGCCACGACAACAGGAAGACCCGGAGGATTTGCGCAACCGGCTCACACAGAACAAGGTTAATAAGTCGCGAAGGGAAAGAGCAGCAGAGCTACCGCCACCAGGAACTACCAGAACCCGCAAAGATAACCCGAGATACGATTCGATTGACTCAGATGATGAGGAGCTCTGTGGACCTCCTTGTTTCACTTGAGAAATTCACCAGGCCAGGAAGCCAAGGCGATTCAAGTTCATAGCCAAAACACCCAAGTTCGATGGCGACCAAGAACCCGAGGCGTGGCTAGATGACTATCTCACGGCCGCAAGGTTCCCGAAAGGGAACAAGACAACATCAATGCATTACATACAACTACAACTAGTAGGAGCAGCAAGGAATTGGCTGAAGAGTCAGCCTAAAAATAAGTAAAAATGCTAGGAAGAATTCGAGCATGATTTCATCCAAACATTCAGGTCCGTCTGGAAACGACTAGTAACGGTCGGGCAGTTAAAGGCTTGTAGGCAAAGATCGGTTGAAAACATTCGCGGGTACATTCAAACATGGACCCGCGTTGAAAAATAGCACAGAAGAAATTTCGGATGAAACAACAATCGAGAGCTTCAAAGAAGGACTCCACCAAATGGACCTGAAAGAGTACATCAACCAAATTCGAGTGAAAATAGTGAGCAAACTCATGGAAGTAGCGAATAGTTGGGCAGAAGGCGAGGAGTCAGCGCGCAATACCCACCGACCCTCACCCGAGGAAGATCGCATGGACAACTCCTACGCTCGCAAAGGAAACCAAAAGTACAATAATGACAGAAAGATAAGAGGAAAATGCAAGAACCGGGTCGTCGACGAAATAGAACCCGAGTTAGTCGCAACTGAGTTTCCAGGTAATCGCAGCAATGACTACTGCAGAGAGGGACGAGAGCAGCCGCGAGAACAAGGACGCGAGCGTGCGCAGGAACAAAAAAGTGGCATGTGATGACTCACAAGTATAGGGGGTGCATTGTAGTACTTTCGATAAATAAGAGTGTCGAACCCAACGACGAGCACAAGGTGTTGACAAGCAGGTTGGATAGAGGATTCACTATCAACACTAGCAAATATGTTTTTGGTGGTTTTTGATATAGCAGATAAATAAAGTGGGAGTAAATAAAAGACAGTAAATATAATTGCAACAAGTGGCCCATTCCTTTTTAGAGCAAAGGACAAGCCGGTTGTTTTGCTTATGATGACTAAACGTTCTCGAGGACACGTGGGAACTTCGTCAAGCGCTTTCGTTTCATACATTTGATTAATATTTATTGTTTTGATAGGTGTCGTGTGGGTGAACCTATGATAATGCACCCCCCAACTAGGACTAATACATACTTGTGATTAAACCCCTTGCAAGCATCTGCAACTACAAGAAGTAATTAAGATAAATCTAACCATAAACTTAAACTCTGGGATCCTACACTCCCTTGTGCATTGGTTTCCTAACGGGGGTTTAGGTTTTTGTCACTCCGGCAACCCCACAATTAGTAGCCAAATAGACAATGCATCCCTCTAGGACCATAAAGGTGAAGTGTCATGTAGTCGATGTTCACATGACACCACTAGAAGAATAACACCATAACTTAAATATCAAACCATTAGATATTACTTCAACATAATTCCACTACTAACATCTTGACTTCTCCCATGTCCTCAAGAACTAAACGAACTACTCACAAGATAGCATATGGATCATGATTAGAGGTGATATAATCATGAATAACAATCTGGTCATAAAGTGCAAACACCGATAAATCTCGTAAGCATCAACTACTAACAAGTTCCACACCGAAAGAGAGATCTAGTGGAAAACAACAATATAGAACCCTAATTGTACAACGGGACGGAGGTGGATGGTGAGGATGATGGTGCTGGTGGTGAGGACGATGACGATGATGATCTTGATGATGTCCGGAGCGATGACGGTGACGATGGCGATGATTTCCCCTCTCAGGGGAGGAATTCCCCCGGCAGATTTCTCCCTGCCGAAGAGCTTTTCTCTCTTTGTTGTTTTCCTCCCCGAGGAGGCGGAAGAATATTTCCTTGATGATTCCACAGGTCTTAGGGTTCCCTAGGGATGAAGTACGCGAGAGGGGGCTGCCAGTGGTGGGCCAGGGTGGCCACACCACGTGGCGACGCGGCCAAGGGGGGCGCACCTTGTGGTGTGGGCCCCTGGTGGCCTCCTGTGGCTCCCCTCGTGGCTGGCTCCCTCTTCAGATGTTATAAGACTCCTCTGATTTCCCCCTTCTTCTTCTGGTCTTCAGAAATAGGGTATCTTGACGGTGCTTTTTCCAGCTGATTTCTGGTCCCGGTGATTATTCTCCAATAATTATGAAACATGCAAAATACGATGAAATAACATAAGTAATGCATCCTAATATGAAATATATCAATGAATAACAGAAAATAACGATATAAAATAGTGATGCAAAATGGACGTATCAGCAACCACGGGAGATCAGAGCAGACGGACTACCACCCATGTCAATCGAGCAGCAACTCGAAGGGCCATGCCCAAATCACCTGTATGATGATGACAATGAGTTCGTAGATCTAGTCACGAGTTAAAAGACTATCGCAGATTCAATCTAATCATGGAGGCCTCTTTCAGAAAACAAAGAGAAGCACAACATGATGGATTCCCGATTGTCCCAGGAGAACTAGCCATAGGTGCACCACCACCTCCCCCAGTGCCGGTAGTCTCCCAGCCTCAGCAACAACAGGAGCCACAAGGACCACCCAGACCACAACAAGGAGCAATAATCCAGCAACAGTACATGGTAGGTTACCCGGAAGACAGATTCCCGGAGTCGATAGGAAAAATATACATGATACAGAAAGGTGCTCCCTCCGAGAGAAGCCAAAAGCTAATCACCAGACATGTGAATTTGGCAAAAATATCACCTCCGGCAACGCCCGAGTTCCTGAATTGGTCAGATGAAAATATTACTTTCTCTAGAGCAGACCACCCGCCTCGAGTACCCTTCCCAGGAAAGGCAGCGTTGGTACTCAAATTACGAATAGGCGGCTACGACCTAAACAGAGTATTCATGGACGGAGGAAGTGGAATCAACATTATTTATGCAATACACTAAAGGAGATGAACAGACCAATAAGTAATATGAAGTATTCGGAGAACACGTTCCATGGAATCGTACCAGGAAAAGCAGTCAAACCACTAGGAGAAATATTACTCGGAATGGTGTTTGGAGAACATGACAATTACAGAAAAGAGAAACTCGACTTCGAAGTAATCGATTGGCCATCACAGTACAATGCGATACTCGGAAGAACAACGTTTGTAAGAATCATGACAGTACCCCACTACGCCTACCTGATGATCAAAATTCCAGGACCTAGGGGGTAATCACAGTGCGGGGAAATTACAAAAAATCAGACAGCTGCGACGTCGAGTTCAACAAAATATCACAATCATTCAAAATGCAACAGGAACTTGCAAACATAGCAGTCACAATTGATCACTCGCTCCTCCCCTTGACAAAGAAAACAGAACCCAAGATGGAGTTTGATGTTAAAAAAGGACACAATGGAATACTAGGCTCACCCGACTGATCTAGCAAAGACAATATTCGTGTCAAAAAACGATGTCTATCACATAGGTAAGAGCGCTCGTCAAATTCCTCCGTGAGAACTGGAAAATCTTTGCATGGACCCAACGGACATGCTAGGAGTACCCAGGGAATTCATCGAGCACTCACTAGAAATCTACAAAGTTGCAAAGCCGATCCAGCAATCTACTTGCCGTTTCTTGGAGCCAAACAGAGAGAGATAGGAGAAGAAATAAACAGACTACTCGCTGCGAAATTCATCCGGGATATCAAAATAGTAACATGGCTTGCAAATCCACTATTGGTAGCCAAGAAGAACACCAAAATCCTTCGGATGTGCATAGACTACACTTCACCGAACAAACACTGTCCCAAAGATTGGTTTCCACTCCCGTGCATTGACTAGATCATTGGCTCGGCTGCAGGATGTGAAAGATTATCTTTCCTCGATGCATACTCAGGCTACAACCAGATCTTCATGAAGAGAGAGGATGAATAAAAAACAGTGTTTATTACCCCATTCGGTGTGTACTGCTACACTACAATGCCTTTCGGGTTAAAAAATGTGGGAGCCACGTACCAGCGCATGATGCAGAACTGCCCGAAGGAACAAATTGGCAGGAATGCTCACATGTATGTGGATGATATTTTAGTCAAGTCAAACAAGGCAGAAACCCTTATTGACGATCTTTGAGAAACATTCGCAGCACTCGACAAATATCAGATCAAGCTGAACCTGAAGAAGTGCGCATTTGGAGTACACCAAGGAGATTTACTCGGGTACTTGTTGTCTGCCAGAGGCATCGAGGCAAACCCAGTGAAAATCAAGGCCATCGTATCAATGAAAGAACCAACTAACATTAAAGGAGTTCAACAGCCGGCTGGGAGAATTGCAACACTCAGAAGGTTTATAGCAAAACTCGGAGAAAAAGCACTCCCCTTTTACAAACTGCTAAAGAAGTCAGACAAGTTCGAGTGGACACCCTAAGCCGAGGAAGCCTTCCAAGCCCTCAAGAAAACCTTGTCGACTCCGCCAGTACTGGTGGTACCTTAGGAAAATGAGCCAATGTACTTGTATATTTCAGCAAAAAAGCAGGTGGTTAGCATTGTACTAGTAGTCGAGCGATCCCAAGAAGGGTCCATCTACAAAGTGCAAATACCAGTATACTACTCAGCGAGGTACTCTCGGTATCCAAGTAATAATACCCGCAATATCAAAAACTGGCGTGCGGGGTATACATGACAGCAAAGTTAAGGCACTACTTCTAGGAGCACCCTATCACCGTGGTATCAAGCGCACCATTATCAGACATACTAAACAACTACAACTCAACAGGATGAGTAGAAAAGTGGGGAATCGAGCCTGGACCACGGGATATAACCTATGAGATACAGAAAGCTATCAAATCAGAGGTACTACCGGACTTTGTATTAGAGTGGCTGGAGCTGGAACAAGCAAGAGTAGCAGATACGCCGAGTAACTGGATGTTGTACTTCGAAGGCTCCAAAAGAGCATATGGAGCATGAGCAGAAGTAATACTCATATCACCTAGGAGAGATAGACAACTATACGTGCCACGGATGACCTTCAAAATGCACGAAACAATGAAGTCGGGTAGGAAGCACTCATCCATGGGATGAAAATGGCAAAAACATACGGAGCTACTACACTCGTCATCTATGGCGACTCGTATCTAGTAGTAGCAAACCATCAAATAGTGTGACACGCCAGCAGAAAACATGGCAGCGTATAGAGATCTTTACAACAAACTCGAAGGTGAATTTGATGGATTGAACTCCAGCACATAGACAGAAGTAGCAAATCAGAAGCAGATGCACTATCAAACATTGGATCTACCTGCGCACCAATACCACCCGACGTTTTCTATGAAGAAATTGATCATCCCTCTATAAAATGGAAGGTACCAGCTACAGAAATAGCTGAGCACTCTAAGGAAAATGCGGAAGATCAGTCGAGTGAAGAAGTAGAACCCACACCTATGGACGAGCAGGTTAATAAAGTAGAAACTACATGGATGCAGCCATTGATAGATTACATGACTCGTAATGAACTTCCAGCGGATCAAGCAGAAGCACACCGGGTGATGCGTAGAGCCATGACTTACAATTCACGACGGGCGGCTACACAAGCGCAGTTTATTAGATATATTAAAGAGGTGCATCACCCCAGAGGAAGGCAAAGAGATACTCTTAGACATACACCAGGGAACCTGTGGGAATCACGTGGACAGCAGAAATATCGTCCGCAAAGCTTTCGAAGCCGGTTTCTACTGGACAACAGCAGAATACGACACAAAAGAAATAGTACAACGTTGTTAGGCATGCCAGATGTTTGCAAATTGCCCACACGTACCAGCCAATAGAACTACACATGTTACCACTCGCATGGCCCTTTGCGCAGTGGGGACTTGACTTGGTAGGAACGCTCAGTCGATCATCAAATGGAGGATACACTGGACTGTTATAGCAATCGATAAATTAACCAAGTGGATTGAGCCCATGCCAGTAACATCCCTAGATGTAGAATTAGCAGTAAAATTCATCAGGTCTATAGTATAGAGGTTCGGAGTACCTCACAACATCATCATAGACAACGGGACAAATTTTACAGCTGATGAGTTCCAGAATTACTGCAAAAAACTAGGGATCAATGTCACCTATGCATCAGTCGCCCACCCACAAACCAACGGGAAAGTGGAACGAACAAATGGGTGAAACGATGAAATGGGTGATGCTAGTGACCCCAAGAGGAAGGTATGAAGAGCATATTAGCAAGTTTCCCTCGGTATAAAATCAAGGTTGAATCGACCAGTAGGAGGAAGGAGTAACTTCAGAAGGTTGATGCAGCTGAGATGGCAGGGCGCACTACCGGTTCAGCAACAACGTGGAACCTACACAACACAAAAAATTCACTTTGCCCCAATGAAGCAGTGAGGTTGTCAATCTCGCCGGTTTTGCTGATAACAAAGAGGTTAAATGTATGGTATGGAAAATAGTATGAGAACAATATAAAAACAGTAGCAGCAGTGTGAAAACAGTGGAAGCAGTGTGTGTATTATCAGTATGAGAAAATGGACCGGGACCCACAGTTCACTAGAGGTGTATCTCCATAAAAGATAGCTAACATGTGCGGTGAAAAAATTACAGCTGGGCAATTGACAGATAAAGAACATGCATGACATAAAGATTACTATGAGATTCATGTGGGCATTACAACAAAATATATAGATTGTCATCCAACTGCATCTATGACTAATAATACACCCTTCGAATATCATCCGAACAAACGTTGGGTATTAAGTTGCAAGCAACAGATAATCGCAGTAAGCAAAGTGTGTAATATAAACAATGTAAACGAAGTAAACATCATTGTTTTCTCCCTAATGGCAAGAACACATCCTCCATCCGTCACGTTTCTATCACTCGAGCACAGATGCAAAGGAGGCATCAACCCATTATCGAGCATAAATACTCCCTCTTGGAGTCACTAGCAACTACTTGGCCAGAACATCTACTAACAACGGAGAGCATACAATATCATAAATAACGTACACATGAAGACAACATGATAGATTGATAATCAAAAGACATAGCATTCAATAATCATCGGATCCCAGCAAACACAACATGTAGCATTACAAATAGATGATCTCGATCATCTAAGGGAGCTCACGAGATCTAAACATGAGGCATAAAGTATAGAGGAAAAACATCTAGCTACTGCTATGGACCCGTAGTCCAAGGATGAACTATTCACGCATCACTCCGGAGGCGGGCATGGTGGTGTAGACCCCTCCAGTGATGAATTCCCCTCCCGGTAGGGTGCCGGGGAGAGCTCCAGAACCCTCCCGATCTCTGGTTTATGATGACGGCGGCCCTGGGCGTTTCTCGGGAAAAAAGTAGTACATATTTAGGGTTGACGTATCGGGGGGAATAAATAGGCAAAAGGGCGATGGTGGTGGATTCCCGAGGGGACCACACCACCCCCAGGCGCGGGCAGGGGGCACGCCGCCCTATGGTGTGGCCCCCCTCCGGGCCTCTTTGGGACTCCGTGAAACCTTGGGGAATTTTAAGACTTTTGGGCTTTGAATTTTCCAATTTCGAGAATATTTATAGAACAACTTTTCTGAAACTAAAAACAACTGAAAACAAGGAACTGGCTCTGTGGCATCGTGTCAATAGGTTAGTCCCGGGAAATCGATAACAATGACATAAACTGTAAGGAAAACATGTAGCATAAGGCATGAAAACAACATGGAACATCAGAAATTAAGGATACATTTATGACGTATCAATGGGTTAGTCACAACATGACTGAAAAAGAGACTACTCACACAAGTTAAGTGGGCAGCAGGGGCATGGTCAGAGGAGCTATCCTCGGTACTTTGGATCCTGCGAACAACACCAAACAGACCCAAAGAATACACTCCATTATTTATGGTATATGGAGCCGATGCGGTATTACCAGAAGAAGTACGGAACAATGCACCTCGAGTCGCCTCCTACATAGAAGAAGACTCGAACCAAGCACTCGAGGACGCACTCGAACTGGCAGACGAGGCTTAGGATAAAGCACTCGCATGCATAACCGTATACTAGCAAGGCCTCCGCAACTAGCATGCCCGTCGAGTGCGTAGCAGAACATTCAACGTGGGTGACTTGGTGTTACGACTGAAACAAGGAAGCCACGACAAGCTAACGTCACCATGGGAAGGACCCTTTGTGATTGGAGAAGTACTTGGAAACGGCGCATACAAGCTCAAGGAGAAGAAAAAGGAAAGTTCTACAAGAATCCATGGAACGTTTCATAGCTACGTCTTTTTTATGTTTAGTTTATAATTTCATACAATTAAGAATAAGGCTATTCTAGCCATTTATGTATTCCGATTGAACAAAATCAATATTACCCCTCTGCCGCGAGGATTTTTCCTCTGTCTGTTTTACAGTTATAATTATGAGTCCGCAGTGGCATCGGCCGAGTGTAACCTATGAAGTACACCTACACTCGGGGCGCTACGCAACATTCAACTCAGACATAAATTGTAGCGTAAATCCTATCCGCAGTTGCACTCAAGATAGTTGGGGGTCGTGCAACAAAACGTTTTACACAAAAATTGTAGGGTAACTCCTAGCCGCAGTCGCACTCGAAATACCTGGGGGCTGTGCAGCAAAACATTTTACATAGAAATTGTAGGGTAACTCCTAGCCGCAGTCGCACTCGAGATACTCGGGGGTTGTGCAGCAAAACGGTTTACACGGAAAATTGTTGGGTAACTCCGAGACGCAGTCGCACTCAAGATACTCGGGGGCTATGCAGCAAAAGTTTTACACGGAAATTGTAGGGTAACTCCTAGCCGCAGTCGCACTCGAGATACTCGAGGGTTGTGCAGCAAAAAAAATTACACATAAATTGTAGGGTAACTCCTAGCCGCAGTTGCACTCAAGATACTCGGGGGTTGTGCAGCAAAACTTTTTACACAGAAAATTGTAGGGTAACTCCTAGCCGCAGTCACACTCGAGATACTCGGGGGCTGTGCAGCAAAACATTTTACATAGAAAATTGTAAGGTAACTCCTACCCACAGTCGCACTCGATATACTCGGGAGTTGTGCATCCAAACGTTTTTACACAGAAAATTGTAGGGAAACTCCTAGCCCCAGTCGCACTCGAGATACTCGAGGGCTATATAGCAAAACGTTTTACACAGAAATTGTAGGGTAACTCCTAACAACAGTCGCACTCGAGATACTCGGGGGCTGTGCAGCAAAACGTTTTACATAGAAGTCATAGAGTGAATCTAGTGCAGTCACACTCACAAATATCTAGGGGTTGTACAACAAAGTTAGAGCAGGACCTGGAACCCGACAGAAATCGGATATTCATTGATGTAAGCAGAAACTTTATATATAAATACACATACACTCATACAGAAAATTCGAGTATTCATATAAATAATTCTACAGGTTCATCTACGATGATAAGAGCAGCTAGTTCAAATCTAAAATTACGGAGTCCATCCGTCTTGAAGTTGAATATCAGTTTCTTCTTCAGCCAAACGCATGAGTGCAACAGTCGCATGAGTGGTTGCCTAGTATATAGCAGTCATGTTTATTGTTGACGACCACAAGGCGCGTGAGGACCTCTACCAATCTTCAGCAAATGCATATGAGGGTAATGGGTTTTGGCAACAGCCAAGGCAACTTTTGCTCCACCAACTAATTGGCGACGAAGGAGTGCCTTAGCATGATCAAAACTGTAGAACTACTGCATCAGATTAAACAGTCCTTCGGGTAGTCTGTTGAGTGGAAAGAGAGCTGCATAAATATTGCAAAATGCTGCATGACAGGAGCTAATTACCCCCACCAACTTGTTGAGCTCGAGCTCTCAAGGTCATAAGCACTCGAGATTTTCAGGATTGGACCAGAAAGATGGCGAGCTACATGTAGAAAGCTTCAAGCGCTCCTCTTCAACATACCGAGTCTCTTGAGAAATTCTCTTGAACACCTGCAGAAACGGTTAATTTCACATGTCAATAACATTCAAGATTACTCGAAAATGGAAGAACACGTGTATTCGAAAGCTTACATGCTAAATCAGTCGTTATTGCTGCCAGTTCAGCCAAGAGAAAATCTTCACGAACTGCGGCAGTTTGTTCCTTTTCTTTTGCAACATTGAGTTGAGTTTTCCAGGCTCTAACTTCCTCCTCTTTGCTTAAAATCTTGGCGCTCAATAATTGCACCAAGTTAGAAGAGGAAGAAGTCGAAGGATTTGAAGTCGAAGGATTTGAAGCCGCAAGATTCGCAGAACCGGAAGCCTCAGGTGCCTAGAAATAAAGGAAGAAACGCTCAGTTATTGTTTTACTCGAGTGTTCAGCAGAAATATCTTGCCTCACGCTCGGGGGCTACTCTCATTGGGAGAGAGAATGAGTATAAAAGATTTAGCAGCAGAAGTAAAATTATGAAAAACATCAAAGATATCTCGAAGAAACCAAACATTTTCCATCATAAAAACATTGCACAAGGTTCATTACAAATAGTTATGCGGATTCACCGCACTAAGGTACCGCTGCTACTACTCGACAAAAAAGTATAACTAAGACTCAAAAAATGCTCCCTAAGAGTCCCTAGTAGCCTCAGCAGCCTTGGCTCGCGCCTCAAGCATTTTTAGAAGACCATCAGCTAGCCTAACGGACTCCGGGGTGAAAGGGTTGAGGTCTACCTCTTTCCCATCCGAGTCTAGTGGAGGTACGCTCAGCGCAGCTTCGAAGTTCCCTTCAATAGCGTGCGCTCGGGCGAGTGTCAGCATTGTCTCTGCGCTGGATAGAGTTTGATCCCGACTGAAATCAGTCAGAACATTGGTGTTATGAAACACATCCAGCATCGCATCTAGGGTGGTAGGAACCTCTTCTTTAGGGAACAGGTACTCGTGAAAAGATGTGAGTACTCCCCAGAGCTTTTCTAGCAGACCCGTGGCTTTCTCCACTTGTTGCTCGAAGGAAGTCACTATGTCCAGTAGAGGGCCTTCTCGCTTTCGGCGAGATAAAGAAGGAGGACTCCCAAAAACAGCTGCAACAACATAAAGAAACCATTAGCTACAAGTACAAACCATTCAGCAAATTCTCACCTTTAGATTTGGCAAGGTTAGCCAAAGCAGAATCCCTTTGCCTCCCAATGCCAACAAAGCGGATGCTTAGGTCCTTCATGCTCACCATAAAAGACTGGAGTAACGCAAACTTTAAAAATCGAGTCAGATATTTGAGTCTACGCTCGCCTGCAAGCAGCCAAACCCAGAGTCAGGGGTGATACGTCCAAAACGTATCTATAATTTTTTATGGTTTCATGCTACTTTTATGCTTTTGATAATTGTTTTTATATTAAGTTTATGATTTATTTGTACTAACCTACTAATAGTCGCAAAAGTTCACAATGTTCTTGTTTTGCACTTTGATGTGTAGGAATTATCAAAAATACAAGAGGAAACCTTATTGGAATCTAATTGGGACTTTCCTGAAATCTATCTGAAAAGTCTTTTTAAAGATTGCGGCCGTGAAAGTTGTGGGGAATTTCGTGGCGAATGTCGTAGACATAAAGTTTGGCCCAAACCAAGTCCGGACGGTCGAGAAAAGCCAATTTACCGCAGACCTAGATGGGATGACGGAAATCCGTGAGACTATATAAAGGGAGGAAACCTAGGTCGTGGGAGACACCTCATACCCCGAATTTCCAGCCACCAAAGGCCCGTTTTTGTCTCCCCATGGATCCCATCTCCATGGGGGAGGGCTCCCAAGACCATGAAGGAAGAGGGCTAAGGGGCGGCACTCCCCCATGATGCCGGCGGTCCCTGCGCCACCGCCAGCGTCGCCCTGCGCCCCCACGCTGTTAGTTTCTAGTCATTTAGTGGTTCATCCTCCCACACACCTCTGTACCGCCATGTTTATTGCCAATTCCTCCTTGTATACAGTGGTTCATCCTCCCACACATCTCTCTACCGCACTATGTAAACATGGTGTTTGACGTTATAAATTATTTGCAGATAATCTATTGCATCTATGTCTTGTTTGTGTAGTTCCCTTTTGTCATATGATTGATTGTGGATCACATCATTGGATAAATCCATCACAATTACCACCACTTTTCCACACTCATGGTACTGTTATTTTATAGTCATTTAGTGTACTTTATTGCTGCAGCAATTGACTTTACTTTCATGTATTTATTATCCTGCAAAACTATCTTGTTTACCCGTATTGTTACTCTAGTTTTATTTCCTAGATATTGCAAAACATTTAGTGTGCGTAGAGTTGTATCAGTGGTTGATAAAACTTGAGAGAATACTTATGCTACCTTCAGCTCCTCGTTGGGTTTGACACTCTTACTTATCGAAAAGGCTACACATCCCCTATACTTGTGGGATATCAGGGGGCTACTCCCATTGGGAGAGCTGATCGCGCACCCGATAGAACGAGCATAAAGAGGAAGAAAATCAAAAAAGAAACTCACGTGGTCTCTAACCTGGAATTCATGAGCCAAAGTGTCATTCTCCGTCAGGTCGACCATCCAAGCTCCTGGGCCTGTAGGTCTCTCTTCTGCTTTAGGAGCAGCAGAGTGCCTATGAGCGCCTTCTTCTACGACTCCCTTTTCTTGAGTCCCTTACGAGGAACCCAAAGTTGCAGGAGTGTTGGCTTCAGGACCTGCACCCGAACCAGTATTTCCATGGGTAGGAGGAGTGGGTGCAGCAGTCGAAGAGGCAGGAGGAGTCAGAGCAGTAGTAGGATCCACCAAAGGAGGAGGAGTTGGAGCCCTTGGAGTAAGGGGAGGCCATAAATAGCAATGGTTAAAACCTAAAAATTCGACTGATAAAACAAGAAAGAAGGGTAAAAATTACCTTCTCAACAAGCCCAAGACATACACTCGGTGAACTTTCTTAGCCGGAGGAACTACTAATTGTTGAGGACCAGGTGGAGGCATTGAAGAAAGGGGAACAACAGAAATTGGGTTCCTCAGCTCATCTCCTTGAGTTGCACTCGAGGAACTCGAATCTCTAGAGGTAGCTTCCGCAACATCACCTTCCACTCGAGTGCGCTTAGAAGCCGCTCGAGTATCGTCGGCGGTCTCCTCTTGAAAATCATCGAGATCATCCACCTCTCGAGAAGAATTCGTAGTAGCAACTGAGGGAATAGAATCCAAATCCACTGCAGCAGCCTTAGCCAAACCTTCTAGAAACGGGATGGTACCCGCCTTAGGTGGTTCACTGGAAAGAACATCACGATTATGGAGGAAAAAAGAAGCCGATCAGCGAAAGAGAAGATCACTCGAAAGGAAAAGGGGTAAAAGAAGAAGAAGAAAGAAGCATAAATCAGAAAACAAAAGTTAAAGCTTGCCTTAGTGCGTTCAATCAAGGAGCAAAGTGGAAGAAGAGCAGGAGTCGAATCGACTGCTTCGTCCTCCTTCACTCGGGTGATCTGACGCAGACATTGCTCGAGTTCGTTACTCTAGAGTTCCTCGCGGCGCAAACGGTGGGTCAAGTTAGCACTCTAATAAGCCCACATAGGGACTACCCAAGCCTGTAGAGGTTGTACTCGACGCCTAAGGAACACGGAAGCCAGATGGGTTCCAGTAAGCCCTTCAACCTTTAGAGTGGCGACTTGGGCCACTAGGTCTTCAAACTGCGCAAGTTTTTTGGCAGACAGCTGATTTTTCCATGATTTCTTGGGAACCACCAGGTTGTCCAGATCCACCAGAGGAGAACCGTCGGAGTTCGAGGAGTCCTTTGCATACAACCATCGACTCCTCCAGCCGGTGACGAAACCCATCGAGAAGTACCCCGATTTTGGTTTAACCTGTGTCTTATAGCCTCCAACCTCATGCGGGTCGTTGTTGATGGGCTGCGCCTTGACGTTGAAGAAGTATTTGAAGAGAGCCTAGTGCGGTGCTACCCCGAGGTAGCACTCGCACAACACGATGAAGCACGCAAGGTGCTGCACCGAGTTCGGCGGGACGTCGTGCAATTGCACGCCATACACCACCATGAGCGCAAGGAAAAAGGGGTGGAGAGGAAAGGATACGCCCCTGGATATGTGGTCCACGAAGTCCACTCATTCGTTAGCCTCCGGGAGTGGGCGTACCTCTGAGCCTGGGCGCCTCGACGAGCCAGCCTGAAGCCACCCTTCGCATTTGGCGGCGGTGAGGAACTTGGACGTGCCGATGGATTTTGTCCATTTTCCTCTTCTCCGTTGCCGGCCCTCCGTGCCGCCAGCTGCCGAGGAACCACCGTTCTTTTGGGTCTGCACCATGGTGTGGGTTTGAGAAAGCTGGAGGAGCGCGCTAATGGCTATGGAGCAGGAAGATCAGGGCGGATGCGGGCGCAAGGAAGAAGAAGGGGAAAATTTACCTGTCCTCCCTTGCAACATTTATAGACAGGTAAATCCATATGTGTCATTGCATCCTTCTCAGGCTAAATCATCCCTAGACGTGGCGCAAGGAGGCCAACCTCTCCGCCTCCACACCGCCTACTACGCGCAACAATCTAGGCATTTACTGGCAATCCCTAGATTATCGCGCACTGAATGGTGAAAAGGTGGTGAAACTCCACTCGAGCAAGCCACCGCCTGACAGGATAATCCCACATCATGGAAATCTCTAGTCCCTTGTGAGTAAAACAGGGCATTACGTCATTACTAGCAAACAATACTCGAACAAGCACAGTACTTGAGTGATCGGAAAAGTCACTCAAATCCAGTATAACATTTCAGGAGAGAGATCTTCCCTCGAAAAAAGTGCACAAAGTTGAGGATACTCCTTCTCCACTCGAGGAAACTAACTCGAATGAATTATACCGGACCCACTCTGTTTCCCAGATTGCACTACTGCGTCTAAAAAACTCTGGATGTCATACCCATGGTACCAAGGTAAGACCCGTGGATCAGTTCCAACGGCCTGGGAGTTGCACCACTGCTGCACTACCTGGTACCCTTCCATACCAACAGGTGATGAAAACCCCGACGGACGCGTTGGGTAAAAATACTGAACACTGGAGTTCGACTTGATAAGGCCTCAGCGGCATGAGTCAAACTACCACAGGTTTTTTCAGGATTGAGCCCGAGGACTCGAATCATGAGTAGGTTGACAGCGTGTTCTCCCAAGTGAGATTAATCGACCTCGATCAGTCGAGTAGATCGAACTTGTCTAGCCATATCCTCCCAGGAAAAACTGTTTCAGGAAGAAAGCTTGAGATAATTTGTTTTGCAGATTTGAGTCCCTAGATTGAGTCCTTGACTCCATTAGGCACTCGGGGGCTACTGATGTGGGGGTACCCAAAAGACCCCTCACCATAGGCCTACCCGGTACGGCCCACGGGGGAGTATCTTCATGAGGCCCACGAGTGGAAGTATGAAGGCCCACGATAGGAGATCGCACGGAAACAAAGAAAGGAAAGTACTTGGATAGCAAGATTAGGAAAGATAAGAACCGAATCAAGAACAAATCCTACTCAGGTACGACCCCTAGCGCTACCTATACAAAGCACGGGAGGGGGTCACGAATGGACATACAACCCCAGATTTAGAGTTACGCCAGATTCAATCTGTAATAGCACCCTGTAATCGACGAATTTTGTCACCCCATCGAAATAAACACCGGCGAGCAGTAACCCATCAAGTCGAGTAGTCCACCAGCGCCTTTTTCCTTCTTACAAAACCCCAGGTCCCTCGCCATGGGGATTGTTGAGGCCACCCCCTCGACAGAGAGCCAATTGTGTGTTTTGTTTGAGCCTTGGGGTTATTTATATAGTGTAAGGTGAGGATAGACCTGCCAAAGAGTAGAGGAGTCCTAGTTGGGGTAGGAGGGCTTGGCCGCACCATGAAGGAGGTGACCGCACCACCATCCTAGCCCAACTCGTCTTGGTGAGGTGGATTCCAACTCCACCTCCCACTCCTTCCCTTTTTCTTTTTCTCCCTTTTCGTTTATTTTTATCTCCAATTAATTCAGGAAAAATACTAGATGAATACCATTCTGCGAAGCCACTGGGACCCACTTGGAAGCTCCCTAAAATAGGGTGCGGCCGTGAGGGGGAAATCTACCCCCTTCGAGCACTCCCCCTTTATATGGAAAGTCCCCGAAACTCCTCCGGAACCCTATGCCCCCTTTAGATGAAATCATCGTTATTATCTAATGATGTCATAAATATATTTCCGACACCCGAGGACATCTCATTCCCCCTTGCGTTTGCTCCATAAAGCGTGCAGCCTCAATTTCTCTCCAAGAACTACTCTGGAGTACATTCCGGTAGTAATAGAAATTGTTTCTATTACTTTAAGACATCTAATGACCTCGCTATTAATTCTCTCCGATATATAAAATATATTTATCATGTAGAAATACCGTTCAGATGATAATCCTAGTTGATCCGGACCTATCGATATACACAAAAAATCATCCCAAACTTAAGTGTGTCTCCCCTATAGGTTTGATAGTGTGTGGACATGAAACTGGAAACTCTTTATTTTTCAATAATCATTAGCGGGGTCATGGACGCCCATCTTGAATCCCACAAATTATACGAATAAACTGTTGAACCAGTTGGTTATTATAGAATACTCCTAGTACTCATGATATCGAACTTACCCGATACTATGGATTCTGGTATTGCCGTGAAACATCTCTGGTTCACTCATATCTTTGTCTTGTATCATTATCCAGTAAGTTTCCTCTTTATCGTTATTGTATTATGATATCCCACATGATGTATCATCATCATGCATTGTCTGCAAAACTTATCGATATCATGAATACCGAGTGGGCCCAGGTATGTATCTCTGTTTTTATGGAGGAGTAATTCCCATATCATAACATCGAGGTAATATACTCCTTAAGAATTACCCAGTAGCTACCTTTTTGTTCAGCCGGTTTATGGTGTGACTCTTGGTAGCACCAAAGTAAACCTTCAGAATATATTATCATGATAACCTCATGGTCAAATGATGCATTGTAATATAATTGTGTTGTGATATGATTCTAAGGACAAAAATGTCTTAGTGGAATATCTTAGCATATCAATCTACTTAGGGAATACATAGTCATATTGTTCCCTTCCAACAATATGCTATTTATTGATGTTGACATAAACAATGCCCATGACCAGGAAAACATAGTCATCAAACATCCAATGAATTAGTCGTAAAGTCAAGACTAGGGTTTATTTATGTGTTCATGTTACTACACATGAGCGTGAGTTTTCCTCTGAATCTCATATTCGGGAACCACGTCAATTATAGCATAGTAATATATATATATATATAAAGGGAAAATGGTTTCTACTCCTGGGTGTGGCTACATCCACGTATCATATACTGCCGTACGGAGGTATATGACATGTTTTTTTGGTCTAAGTATGTTCATATACTATATCTAAGATACTCCAAAACAATTTACGTGAAAAATATAAAAGTGAGCATGTACTTTGCACTATATATTCAACATATCGGTATATATGTACGTATAAAATAAGTATGTAAAACAATTACATATACTACATAAAAATTAGTATATATACTGCCAAAATAGTAATATATACTACAAACTACTCGTACATATTCTACGGTATGATAAATAATACATACATCATACTAAACACACGTGGGTGTAGCTACACCCGAGAGTGGTATGAATTTGTCCTATATATATATAAGGACTATTCTAGAACCCCCTTTAGAGTTTTAGAATAACTATTCTTGAACCCTACCTAAATACATCTCGAAAACCACTATAAAAATCGAGTCGTCCCCACCCGACCACCAAACCCGAACCCCACCTATGGGCTGATGTTTGGAGCTCCCAGCAACCCATGTGTCGCCTCCCACACACCGATCATGTCAGTGTTGCATCTTTCCCTCCCCAGCTTGTGCTCCGTCCTTCCCACCCCTTGCTCGCGTGCCGGCCATCCCCTCCCCTCTGGATCGCGAGCGCAGCCCTGTCCCTTCCTTGTAGCTCATCGGGCGATGACGCTGCCCCTCGCGTGCAGCTCGGCGGGTGGCGAACCAGGGTCCCTCTTGCAGCTCGTCGGGCGATGGCCCCGCCACTCCCCTGCAGCTTGCTACGCCGTGCCCTATCCTTTCGTTGGAACCGAGCCATCAAGCTGGAACCATGGCCGATGTGTGTCGTAGCTCTGAACTACAAAACCTCGAGAGTTCACCATTCCCAACATGGGAGTCCACAATACCTAAGGTGGGAGTCCACCAAAGCACGCGACGGGACTCTCCTCCAGAGTGCTCCTTCTCATTGCCGCTCAGGACCCCCGTTGGCCGCACATCCTAACTCTTCCAAACTGTGTCTGCAGCCTTCTATGCCGCCCTTCTTTTCCCCTCCTACAATACCGCATGCGCGTGATTGTGCGGACGTGTTACCTCCTATCGCACCATGTTCAGATATAAGAGCGGTGTAGTTCAGACATGTGAGACATGTAGTTCAATGTGCTGATGCCTTCATCTGAACTTCTGCTCCACCCTCTATGAACTTTGTTCGTACTAGCACATGTGTTGTTTGACCTGCTCGACTGCTTGACCATTGTGGCTCTCCTATGTGGCCGTGTGTACGTGTGTATCAGTTTGCCCCGGATATGTCATTTTGTATGCTTCTTCGGTTCATTTCAATTTACGGGAATAGATATGAGGCTTTCTTGCAAATTCTCGTCCACATGTTGTTCATACGCTAGCAAAAAAGACTCCAGCCTCACGAAACAAGAAGTTCACACAAAGAGAGGAGTAAGTTCAGATATATAAACATGTGAAGTTCAGGGTCAACTGCTACCGGTGTTATACATGTGACAAATACCTCCTACCCATAAGCAAAGGTTGCCATCATCTGTGATCCGCAAGGAAGTTCACTTACCAGTCGTGTGGAAGTTCACTACTGTGACAAGAGAAGTTCAGAAAGGTTTCGAATACGAAAATCAAACAAATTAAAAAGCCCGCTACATTCTGTGCTCCGCGAGGAAGTTCACTTACCTGAAGCGTGGAAGTTCACTACCGCGATTAGGGAAGTTCATAAAGGATTGGAGTATGAAAAATCAAACAAGTAAAAGATAAGCTATAGTATGTGCGTCTGGTGCTCCTTGAGGAAGTTCACTTCCGTGTCAGACAGAAGTTAACTGTCATGACTTGGGAAGTTCAGAACTAGTTCGATAACAAAAATTAAACAGCTAAAAAAATGCATGACACAATACATGCTCCGCAAAGAAGTTCACTTATGTGTCGGGAAGAAGTTCACTGTCGTGATTAGGAAAGTTCAGAAGTAGTCCGATGATACGTCCATTTTGCATCACTACTTTATATCATAACTTACTGCTATTCATT
Source organism: Alopecurus myosuroides (assembly GCA_028641055.1). NCBI lineage: Eukaryota > Viridiplantae > Streptophyta > Magnoliopsida > Poales > Poaceae > Alopecurus > Alopecurus myosuroides. Next base: position 291,956,475 of record CM054059.1, read on the forward strand.
GATATATTTCATATTTAGAGATGATACTTATGTCATTTCATCTATTTTGCATGTTTTATGATTATTGGAGAACTAAATGTCGGAACCAGAATTCTGCTGAAAAAATGACCGCCAAGATACCATATTTCTGAAGATCAGCAATTCAGGAAAAACATCGGGGAGTTCCTATTTTGCCAGGTGCCGGAGCCAGCCAAAAGGAGAGCCAGCCAAAAGTTTATGGTTAGATTTATCTTAATTACTTTCTTGTAGTTGCATATGCTTGCAAGGGGTATAATCACAAGTATGTATTAGTCCAAGTTAGGGCAGTGCATTAGCATAGGTTCACCCACACAACACCTATCAAAACAATAAAGATTAATCACTTGTAGGAAGCGAAAGCACTTGACGAAATTACCGTGTGTCCTCAAGAAAGTTTGGTCATCATAACTAAACCAACCGGCTTGTCCTTTGCTCTAGAAAGGATTGGGCCACTTGCTGCAATTATTATTACTGTCCTTTAGTTACTTGTACTTTAGTTATCTGCTATATCAAAAAAAAAACCTAAAAACCTGCCTGCTAGTAGTTACAGTGAATCCTTTATCCAAATTGTTTGTCAACACCTTGTGCTCCTCATTGGGATCGACATTCTTATTTATCAAAAGTACTACGATACACCCCCTATACTTGTGGGTCATCAAAACTATTTTCTGGTGTCGTTGCCGGGGAGTGAAGCGCTACTGGTAAGTGGAATTTGTAAGGGAAACTTTTAGTGTGAGTAATGTTTTTATGTTTGTCTACTGCTTTATTTCATTATGGAGAGTGATACGTCCAAAACGTATCTACTTTCCTGAACACTTTTGATGTTTTTTTCCTCTAAACTTGTGAGTTTTGAATAGAACTAACACAGACTAACGCTGTTTTCAGCAGAATTGCCCTGGTGTCTCGTTTTTGTGCAGAAATTCAACTTTCAATAAAATGCCCGGAAAAGATTGCAAAGTCTCTATTTTACCCAAAAACTCCTGGAGCCAGAAGACGAGACGGAGAGGGGCTACGAGGGCCCAAACCACCTGGCAGCGCCCCCCCTAGGTCGCGTCGTGGTGGGTGTGGACGCCTAGGCCACCTCCTCGAGCCCCCTTTTGACTACTTAAGCCCTTTAACCTAAAAACATCGGGGGCTTCATCATATTCTAGAGAAACACACCCGAGCGCCGCCGCCACCTTGAAACTCAATTCGGGGATCAGAAGTTCCTGTTCTGGCACCCTGTCGGGACGGGGATTCGGAGGAGATCATCACCATCGTCATCGCCACCACCTCTCCATCAACCATCCATGATTCCCCATCAATGTGTGAGTAATCCCTATTGTAGGCTGAGAGGAATGGTAGGGATTGGATGAGATTGTTCATGTAATAATTGCCAGATTGTGAGGGCATGGTGCATAGTATACGTTGTTAGTGCTATCTATCATTGTTGCAACTTGTTATGCTTAATGCTTGTCACTAGGGCATGAGTGCCACGATTTAAGATCTGAACATGTTATTGATTCATGAGGATAATTATTGTTTTCAATCTTACCTGCAAGTTGTACACACATATCATTGTCCGAAACCCGAGGCCCCAAAGTGACAGAAATTAGGACAACCGAAGGTGATGGCTGTAATGTGAGGATCACATGTGTTCACGGAGTGTTAATACTTTGCTTTGGTGCTTTATTAAAAGGAGCAGATTAATTACCAGTAGTTTCCCTTGAGCCCCACTGCAAACGGGCTGGTAGGACAGAAGATGTTGTGCAAGTTTCTCATTGCGAGCACGTACGACTAAATATGGAACACATGCCTATGGTTACCTAGTACTTGGATGCTTTATTATTATTTATCAGCAATTTCCCATGTTTTGATTATTATATGAATTATCTTATCCATGCAACGCCCGTTCATCCGTCCCTATGCCTACAGTACTTTAATCCTGCTGACTACTATAATTACTGATGTTGTCTTTATTTCATTCCTGCTATTATTTCACTACTGTCACTACTATAAAACTGTTGCTATTGATAAACTGTTGTGAGAAAGTTTATTTCCAGATGCAGCTAAACTGACAATTCATCTGTTAAGGCTTAGAAATATTCTTTGGATCCCCTTGTGTCAAATCAATAATGAGTTTTACTTCCCTCAAAGACTGTTGCGATCCCTATACTTGTGGGTCATCAAGACTATTTTCTGGCGCTGTTGCTGGGGAGCATAGCTTTATTTTTAAGCTCACCTGAACGTGATATTGTTTGTTGCAAGTTATTCATCATGGGTATAACTCGTGATGGGAACGTTCCTATATTGCCATCAACTACAAGGAGATGTACAACTCTGAACACTTTTGTTGCTCTTGATTCACCATCTGTAATAAGTAAACTTCTTACAACACCACATACACATGCTACACATACTGCTACTTCTGCTGAATCTGAAAATACTTCGAATAATTTTGATGATGCTTCTACTATGCTTGATGAGAGTGGTTCATTAGGGCCTTTCCTAGATACTACAATTGCTAGAGCTAAACAAATGAAAAACACTAAAATTCCTAATGAAAATACTGGTACACGTGTTAGTTCACCTGTGTCTAAAGATAGTCCTAGTGATGATCTTGAGGAAACTTACATTGAACTTGATGATGAATTTATTGAAGAATGTCATGCTGCTAGTAGTGCAAGTTCTATTAAAAGTATTCTTGCAAGACATGTTGTTAGATATAAACTGTCTCCTGATGCTAAGATTGCTACATCCCCAATAGACATTAAAGATAAGGATTATGATTTCTCTCTAGATTTATCGTACAGATCTACTGTTGAGGAAGAACCTTTTTGTGGTACTGAAAATGAAAGTGCTATAGGACATATGAATGAGCTCTCATCTTTGAGTGGTTTATTTTCCGACGATATTAAGAAACATAGTTACTTTGTTGCTAAAAAAATTCCTTTCTCATTAAAAGATGAAGCTAAAACTCACTTTAATAATTTGTCACTTGGATCTATTCATAGTCCTATTGGTTTGCTTAATGCTTTCTTTCAGAAATATTTTCCTGCTAGTGCTCAGCATGCTGCTTTGTAGAGAATCTTTAACTTTAAGAAAATTGAAGGAGAGAAAATGCCTGAATCTTGGGAAGGATTTTGTTCTTTAATTAGAGATCGTCCTGGATATCAATTAGTTAAAAATAAACTCTTTGATATATTCTATAATGGACTAACTATTGAATCTAGGACATACCTTGATAGTTGTGCTGGTTGTGTTTTCAGGAAAAGAACTCCTGAAGAAGCTGAGGAATTATTGGCTAAAATAAGAAAAAATCATGATGATTGGACTATACCTGAACTGACCCCAACACCAACACCAAATAAGAGGGGAATGATTGAATTAAATGATGAAGTGATGAGGGAAGCCAAAAAATATCTTAAAGAGAAGGGTATTAAATCTAAAGATGTGAAGAATCTACCACCTATAGAAGAATTATGTAAGCAAATTCCTCACCCATCCACAATTGAGGTACATTCTCTCCAACATTTTGATAATAGAGATATTCCCTAATCTAAACCTCCTGATCAAAGCTTTGATGAATTTGATAATTATATTGTTAAGCAAGATAACTTTAATATGAGAGTGCAGAATCATATAATGGAAAATACTAGAGCTATTAATAATTTGCAAGGTATTATGGAGAGAATCTCAAATGATGTTAAAATGCTTCTTAAACATTTCCATATGGTTCAAACTCAAATTGATCAATTCACTAAGGTGCAAAAAGATTTGCTAGTTAATGCTTCTAGAGAAAAACATGTTTATGAAATAAGCACTAGAAGTGGTGTTTCTACTCGGGACCCTTTGTATCCCGAGGGACATCCTAAAAGAATTGAACAAGATTATCAACAAGCTAAAGACATTAGTACTCCTTCTAAGAAATAGAAGAAGGAACATAAAATTGTCATAGAATCTCCTAAACCTGCTAAAGATCCTAATAGTATATCTATCTCTGATGCTGAAACTGAAAGAGGTAATGATAAGAATGATGCTTCTGATAAAGAAGGAATTGATGTGGAACATGAAAAGCAAACTAAAAATACAAAGTACACTAAGGAGGATTTCATTCCTAATAAACAAGGTAATGAGAGAGAACCTTGGGTACAAAAATGAATGCCTTTTCCTAATAAGAAACACAAATCAAAGGAAGAAGAACATTATAACAAGTTCTGTGATTGGATGAAACTTTTGTTTTTGCAAATTCCGTTAACTAATGCTATTAAATTGCCTCCTTATTCGAAATATATAAAAGATATTGTATACCAACTATTCCATGCTCTATTAAAAATAATTATGTTAGAACTACTTTATGTGATTTGGGAGCAGGAGTTAGTGTTATGCCTTTCTCTCTATATAAGAGACTTCTGCTGGAAAAATTGATACCAACTGATATATCTTTGCAAATGGCTGACAAATCTACTGCAATTCCTGTTGGTATATGTGAGGATGTTCCTGTTCAATTGGCTAATAACTATTTGATATTAACTGACTTTGTTGTGTTGGAAATGCGTGAAGATGATAATATTTGTATTATTCTTGGGAGACCCTTCTTAACACTGCAGGGTTGTTATTGATTGCAACCAAGGAAAAGTAACTTTTAATGTTAATGACAAAGAGCACACGGTTTATTTTCCCAAGAAGATTGATAAGAAATATGGTCTAAATTCAATTGAAAACATTGAGACCATCAAGATTGGAGAATTCTATTGTCCTATTCCAATGCCACAGAAAGAATATGAAGTCGTCATGATTGGGACTATGTCTATCAAAGTTGAGGTAACATAATCATTTAGTGAAATGCAAAGTTTTGCTTCATGTAAATTGTCTTGGTAACAAGACTTGATCAACCTTGTTAACAAAGTGATTTTGAATGAACGAAACAATGTTTTCACCATGTTTGCCTTTGTTTACTCATGTTTTCACCATCTCCAATTATGTTTTCACTTCAGTTTCCTATATTTCCGCTGGTTATTTGCATATTAGAGTGTCTTAGAACTTTTGTAGCTTTGGTTTTGAATTTGTTTTCCATCGTTCCATAATCGTTTTCCTGGATTATAATCATTTATCAAAAATGGGAAATTCCTTGAAAATAAAGTTTCTCGAAAATTCCAGAAAACTTGTATTAAATGTTTACGCTGAAAATAGGGCAGAGAGGCACCTGGGGCAACCCAGGGGGACCCACCATGCCACCACACCAACTGGTGGCGGGGGCACCCCCAAGGCGTGCCAGGACATGGTGTGGGGCCTCCTGGATCTCCACTTTCTCCTCCTCGTGCCACTTCACTCTCTCCCCCAACCAAACACCACACCATTTCTCAAACCCATGTTCTTTCGGTTCTTCCTCGCGTTTTTTGATCTCCTTGCTCAGCCCATCTTTGCTGCTGAGATTTGGAACATTTGTTCTCCGGTATGTGACTCCTATGATTATCCAAGTAGAATTTTGTTTGGTGGATTATTTCTTAAGTATTTTGGTATTGTAGGCGATAGGTTATGTGAGCTTGCATGCTTGTTCTATGTGTCTATAAATTAGTTTTGGTGCATGTTTAGTCCTCTTACAAGTCTCTATAGTAGTTTCATTCATATACTTACTTCAAAATCATTTTTTATGATGCTTGTTAAAATTTTCAGAAAAGGGAGGATGCATAATCACACTTATGGAGAAATTTTTGGGAGAGATGTGATACGTCGCAAATGTATCTATTATTTCAATGTTCCATGTTGTTTTCATGACATTTGCTACATGTTTTCTATACACTTTTGTAGCGTCCTACCTTTTGATAAAGATAGAACACCTTTGTAACCTGCTATTCCCGGGATCACTGATAGCATACACATGACAAAATGAAATATTCATTGCTGTTGTTTCTCTGTGTTTGCTTCTTTAGTTTCTGTATTTGGTTTGCTTTCTTCTCTTGTTTCGGCATAGTATTCAAAAATCCAAAAAAAAAAATCGTTTTGTTTGCTTGTTTCTTTCTGCTCTTGTTTTAATTGAAAAACCCAAAAATATTTGTTGTTCTTCTTTGGTTTTATAAAGTTTGCTATAGAGTTCAACAGTCGTCCATGAATCCATTGGAGCTTAGTTTTCATTATATATTATTCGAGCCACAAGTGAAGAGCAATAATGACGATATATGACAATTCAAGCTGTGGTGAGAGGTTGGTATGAACTCTATTTGTTTTTATTTTTGTACATATACCCATCCATGTGAGCATGCTTAGTTTGTTTATATAAGATATATCTGCTTAATAGTTCATGCTCTCTCATGTTTTGTTCCAAATTATTAATAGTAAATGACCTGTCGTATAAATATCTATTCGCATTGTTCTATTCGTAGAAGGGTGTGACATTGTGGTAGCCTCCTCTGACTGTTTCATTTCAATCGACTTGGCACATGCTCACGCATGATAAGACTGAAAACAAAAAGTTAATAAGCCTCGATGATTTATTTTGCCTCAGAGTTCTAGTATTAATATTATGCCTCGGTTGATTTTGTTTTCTCACAAGCATGATTATGAAAGTTGTTGCTCTCTTGATCATCGCTCCCTGTCTATTGCTAGCCTTCACCTGTACTGAGTATGAGCTCTACTCGTGCATCCAACTCCCAAAAAACCAGAGTTTCCCAAATGTGTCCACCATACATACCTATATGTGGTATTTAACCGCCACTCCAAGTAAATTGCTCATGTCCTACCTTTAAAACCTTCTAAAAAATATTCCTGTTTTGTGCCACTGTTTTAGCTCATGAGGACGTAAATAGAGAATCTGTATCTCACTTGTTGATTGGATTTCTCACCCTGCACTAGTGGCTTCATCCGCTTATCCAATTTATAGAAGAGCTGGCAGCGGGGTGCCCAGCCCCAAATTAATACACACAAAATCTCTTCACTATTTTTGCCTCTGATTTATGAGTCAAAGCATAATTATGTAAACAAAAGAGAAAGAGGGATAACCTTCTACACCAGTTGCGTCCTTCAAATGGGAGCCTCTCTTGTGAAATCTAGTTGGCTTGTGACGTACTGTATTTTCTGTTAACCATTCGTTGACATAAGCATACACCTCTCTTAAAAATGTTCTCAATACCTCTGTTTAATAAAATAAAAGCTCTAGCACATTAATGATCCATGCTTCCCTCTGCGAAGGGCCTTTCTTTTACTTTTATGTTGAGTATTCACGTTCCCACTTTATGCACTTTATTGAGAGCAATGGCTGTTATTCTTAGTGTAATGTGCTTGTCCCAGAACACGGTTAATTGTGGTATAACTTTGATACTTGTATCTTTGATATATTTACTTCTTGTCTTCCCTTGAACTTCAGAGGGGCCCTGGAATTTATGTTTTGCCCCACACATAAGGGCAAGCAAGATACCACTTTATCAGATCCTATTATGAATATTACAATTTTGCAAATAGTTATGCTTCATGTTGTTTATTATTAATATGTTGTTATCTCTTCATGGTTTGCATAGCTATTAAGTAAAAGTATCTTGCATGTATATTATCATGAGCATAATTAAGAATTTGGTCATATAGTGAGTATATTTACATCATATGAAACAAATGTTTTCGTTAAAGTCTTTTATCGCACTCAGTTGTCACTGAATTGCTTGAGGACAATCAATAAGCTAAGCTTGGGGGAGTTGATACGTCAAAAACGTATCTCCTTTTCCGAACACTTTTCTTATTTTTTCCTCTAGACTTGTGTGTTTTGAATGCAACTAACACGGACTAACGCTGTTTGTGTCTCGTTTTTGTGCAGAAAAATCAACTTTCGGGAAATTTCCCAGAAAAGACCCCATGGTCTTAAAACACCGGAAGACCTCGGGAGCCAGAAGGGGGCCAGGAGAGGGGCCAGAGGGGGGAACACCACCCCCTGGCGCCACCCTAGGCCGCGCCACCTGGTGGTGTGGGCCACTCCCACACCCCTGATGCTGGCAATGGCGACAGAAATTCCTTGCAGAAATTCCTGTGTGTTGGGAATCCCAAGAGGAGGGTGTGATGAGTGCAGCGGTAAGAATTTCTCTCAGTTAAGAACCGAGGTTATAAATCCAGTAGGAGAAAGAGGATCTTCGAAAGGTTGATGCCACTGACGATGGTGATGGATCACCGGTGTCAGCAACAACGCGGAACCTGCACACAACACAACCAAAATAGTTTGTCCCAACATTACAGTGAGGTTGTCAATCTCACCGGTCTTGCTGAAAACAAAGATTAGACGTATAGTGTGGAAAATAGTGTATGCTTGCAGTAAGTAAAGAAAGCAGGAAATTGTAGTGGTTTGTTTAACAGAAAATGGACCGGGGTTCATAGGATCACTAGTGGTGTCTCTCCATAAAAGATAGCATGCTGGGTGAACAAATTACAGCTAGGCATTTGACAAATAAAGGTTGCACCGTAGTGCACATTCATGACATGATGACTACTATGATATTTAGTGCGGGCACTACAACAATATACATAGACTGTAATCCAACTGCATGTATGACTAATAATCCACCCTCAGATTATCATCCGAACCCCCTTAGGTAAGTTGCAAGCAACAGATAATCGCATGAAGCAATGTGTGTAATGTAAGCAATGATTGTACACGAGGGCACTCACACCGCTATTTTCTCCCTAGTGGAAACATCACACCCTTCCCCGTCACGTTTCTGTCACTCGAGTACAGGCGAAAAGGAGGCATGAACCCACTATCGAGCATAAATACTCACTCTTGGAGTCACTAGCAACTACTTGGCCAGAGCAACCACTAGCAACGGAAAGCATGCAAGATCACAAATAACATATGCAATAAAATACTATAATCAACTTGGCATAAGTTCAATATTCATCGGATCCCAGCAAACACAGGACATAGAGTTACATAAGAAAAATCTCGATCATGTTAGGCAGCTCACGAGATCTAAACATGGAGGCATCGGAGGAGAAGACAACCATCTAGCTACTGCTATGGACCCGTAGTCCAAGGATGAACTACTCACGCATCACTCCGGAGGCAGGCATGGTGACGAAAAAGCCTCCGGTGATGATCTCCTCTCCGGCAGGGTGCCGGGAGACAGCTTCAGAACCCCCTGATCTAGGGTTGACAATGACGGCGGCTGTGGAACTTTTCGGGGATATTTGATCAGGTATCTAGGGTTTTCCATCTGGGGGGAATAAATAGGCTAAAGGGCAAAGGCGGTGGAGCCCTGGGGGACCCACATCACCCCTGGTGCGGCCAAGGGGGCACGCCACCCCATGGTGTGGGCCCCCTGGTGCCCGTCTTCGACTCCTCTTCGGTCTTCTGGATGCTTCCGGGGAAATAGGAACTTTAGTATTTGTGGGGTCCAATTACGAGAATATTTCCAGACAACTTTTATGAAATAAAAAAACAGCAGAAAACAGGGAACTGTCACTTTGCATCTTGGTAATAGGTTCGTCCCAAAAAACGTGTAAAAATGACATAAAGAAGGGAGAAAACATGTAGAAATTGGCATAATATTATCATGGAGCATCAGAAATTACAGATACGTTGGATACGTATCAAGCATCCCCAAGCTTAGTTCCTACTCGTCCTCGAGTAGGTAAACGATAAAACACAATAATTTCTGAGGTGACATGCTACTAACATAAACTTGATCATAAAAATGTAAAAGCATATGTAAGGTGAGATCATAGAACTTTTAACACAAACATGATAAATAGAACTTTAATTATAAAGCATAGCAATCACTTTGCATTATGAGAAGTATCTCAAATAAAAGGTCATGACTCATGAATAACAATGCAAAGAAAGATATATGTTTGTGTCAAGTATAGAGAAAGCATGGCAAAGTGATATTTCGCTAGTCCTTAAGAGTGGGGCAAAACATAAATGCCAGGACACCTTCAAATTTCATGAGGAAGACTAGAACAAATAATTTGAGAACAAGTAATAACACATCATTAATCAATTAATAATGTTTCTGGGACAAATGCACATAAAACTCAGAATGGCAAAAATGCTCTCTCAACTGTGCATAAAGTTAGAAGATGGAGACTCAACATAAAAGTAAAAAGAAAGGCCCTTCGCTGAGGGAAGCAGGGATCACTCATGTGCTAAAGCTTTTAATTTTATTAAATAGAGGTATTAAAAGTTTGACACTGAGTGTCTATATTTTGGGAGATGTGTGCTAATGTCAACGACTGGTAAATACAAAATACAATACTTAACAAGCCAACTGGATTCACAAGAGCGGCTCCCATATGAAGAACGCATCTGGGTAGAAGGTCATCCCTCTTTCTCTTTTGTTTACACAATTATGCTTTGACTGATAAATCAGGGGCAAAATAGTGAAGAGATTTTGTGTGTATTAATTTGGGGCTGGGCACCCCGCTGCCAGTTCTTCTATCATTTGGATAAGCAGATGAAGCCACTAGTCCAGGGTGTGAAATCAAATCAACAAGTGAGATAAATATTCTCTATTTACGTCCTCATGAGCAAAAACAGGAACACAAAGCAGGAGTTATTTTGAAGGTTTTAAAGGTAACACATGAGCAATTTACTTGGAGTGGCAGTTAAATACCACATGTAGGTAGATGGTGGACACAATGGGAAAACTTGGTTTTAGTGAGTTGGATACACGAGTAAAGCTCATACTCAGTACAGGTGGAGTCTAGCAAAAGACTGGGAGCGACAAATCAAGAGAGCATAAGAGCCATAATCATGCATAGAGACATAAACATCATTAATTAAAGCATAAGCGATATCACAAGTTCAAAAACTAAATGATCATAGAGGCTATTAGTGATTGGTTCATAGTCATAAACATGGTGTGAGCATGCGCCAAGTCAACCAAATAAAACATTCGAAAGACAATACCATAAATTTATGCTTTAGTATGACAAGAATAAGTCATGAATCTTTCAATGGCACATTAAACACTCTCAGCTATTTGAGGCTAATCATGCTACACAACAACCACAAGTATTTAAAACTAAAATAGCATCTAGCATGGTACAAAAAAGTTCTAGCCACAGTCTATACAATCTTCTACTTGCATCATTAAAAATTCTACTTTAAGCAGCAGTTTCTTCTCCCAACAAGAACCATAAAATATATGTTTTAACAAAAATAATCTTCATGATACAGCAAGAAAACATGAGAGCACTCACATAACACTACTAAAACTAACAACTCTTAGATAAGAGATGCATGCAAAACAGGAGCTCAATAAATGCAGCAGTGAGACAAAGATTAAGAATACAAAGTATTCCCATGAAAAAGAGGAGCGTGTCACTCTCCAATAAAATAATGATGGGGTCCAACCAAGCTTATTGAAAAAATAAAAACAAACTGAAATAAAAAAATATGCTCCAAGTAAAGCACATAAGATGTGACCGAATAAAAAAAAAGTTTCACTAGAAGTGACCTGATAATTTATCGATGAAGAAGGGGATGCCTTAGGCATCCCCAAGCTTAGTATCTTCACTCTTCTTGATCACGTCATATCATCATCTTCTCTTGACCCTTGAAAACTTCCTTCAAACCAAACTTCTCACAATCTTCATTAGCAACGTTAGTGCATTCGAAATAATAATTTCGCATGGTTCAGTTTCAACACAATCCTAACACTCAAAAACACATTAGCTACTGTCACAACTTATTTTAAAACTCTTTTTCTCACAAGAACACCAAAAGAAAGAGATTAAGATGCAAATGCAATTATTGGCAGAAATTTGTCAAAACAGGACAGCAGGTAAAGATGATTTTTTTTATAAAATCTTATGTGGCTCAAATCAAAAAGTGGTAAACTAAGAAAAGTTGTGTATATAGCCCAGGATTATGCAAAAAAACACTCAGGTAATTTTGAATTTTCTGTGATTTCATACGAATTTAAAAGTGGACAGCGGAAATTTGTTTCCTGCGCAGAAATCCGAAATATAGCCTCAACTTTCCACTAGAGGCTTTACTTGGCTCAACAAAAACACAAAATAAAAGATACAACGGGGTTGCTAAGCAGATAGAAAACACCCATGTGCAAAGAAAACAAAAGAAAACGAAGGAAAACGGGTTGAAAACGGAGAAATAAAACGGGTTGTCTCCCGGTAGCACTTTTCTTTAACGCCTTTCAGCTAGGCATAGAAAGCAACTCAAGTATTTTCAAGTAAAGAAGCATCAAAATTAAGCTTAGAAATCTCCTCAACAATGAATTTTATTTCATCTATAGAAGTTTTATATGTCCCTTTATCAGCACTTTTAGGCACACTACTTTCATCAAATGGGTTTGCAGGAACAATCCAATCAAAATTCTTTTCTAGGGCTTGAAGCATTCCTACCAATTAAAAGTGTATTGGTATTTTATTTTCCTTATAATTAGCTTTACCCACTGTGCTATTAACATCTACACATGAGCCTGGCATCTCAAATCGGTTAAAAACTTTTCTAGCCTCAATGGCAACATCACCAAATTCTTCAAACAAAGTTTCTAGAATAAACCCTCTTTTTCGCTATCCTTAATGTTATCAAGGTTGAGGAACATCTTTTGTATTATGGGATTAAGGTTGACAAACCTAGCTTCCATCATACGAACTAGAGATCATGCGGCGGTTTCATAATCTGGAGCAAGTTCAGCTAAGGATCTATCCTCAAATTCCTTGTGCTTACTAACATAATTAAAGAACTCTCCAATATTATCTTTCCCAATTATATCATTGCTACCTATTGGTACGTCTTTCAAGGTAAACTTGGGTAAAATCATGATTAGAGATTAAACTAAGAGCAGAAAAGCAAAAATAACAGCTATAAAGTAAACTGATTTTTTTGTGTTTTTGATATAAAGAAGCAAAACAAGACAAAAATAAAAACAAGACAATAAACAAAATAGAGAGGTTGAGAGTGAGATACTCCCCTTGCCAGAAGACATCTTTGTCCCCGGCAACGGCGCCAGAAATTTCTTGATGCTGGCAATGGCGACAGAAATTCCTTGCAGAAATTCATGTCTGTTGGGAACCCCAAGAGGAGGGTGTGATGAGTGCAGCGGTAAGAATTTCCCTTAGTTAAGAACCAAGGTTATAAATCCAGTAGGAGAAAGAGAATCTTAGGAAGGTTGATGCCACTGACGGTGGTGATGGATCACCGGTGTCAGATACAACGCGGAACCTGCACACAACACAACCAAAATACTTTGTCCCAACGTTATAATGAGGTTGTCAATCTCACCGGTCTTGCTGTCGCACCCGGACTTCTAGAGGATACTCACAGTCCGCTAAACAGTAGAAAAATGGCTTACGGGGCATACCGGCACCCGCATCTCAATATGAGTAGGCCAACACGTAAACGTGTGACAACCATTTTCTGCTATCCATCGTCTGCGTAAACCATCCCATAGAAATCCGACTACTTCCGTTGACGTACTTCATCACATACACACATGGTACGTCAACGGCATTTGAACAAGTGATATCACAACATATCTCTAAGAGACAAAAGATTGAAATAAGTTGCAAATAGCTCTCACTAGAGCAGAGATAGCAAATACAATCATCCAGAGGACACATGTCCCAACAATTCATCATTACATCACAGCGGAAGCATCCAAAGTGTCTGAGTACAGACAAGATCCAAATAGGCCTAAGAGGCCGGAAACGAAAAGACGGAGCCCATCCACGATGTCTCGGATCCTGCCCGGGTCCGCTATCTACTCGTCAGCAGCCTCGTCATACTCCACGTAGTAGCCACCATGGGGATCCTCGGAAACATAGTCTGCGGAAACCATAGCCCCAAAGGGGTCAGTACAGACAAGTACTGTCAAGCAAGACTCACAAGATACCATAGTGTACCCGGCAACACCAAGTACAGATGCTTTGGGTTCAACGGAAGAATAGGTGATACAAAAGTGCGGCAGCGGGCTGCTCTAACCAACTACAGAAACATACTACAACTTCCGGCTAAAAGAAGGGGATAAGATAGTGTATCGTAACCAACCATAACCAACCTCAAACAAACCCATCCTGGATCTCGCCCCTTATCCAAAGAAGCAATCCGAGGATAACTCACACAGTTGGATTAATGATGGTTCAAGTTATTGCGTCAATAAGACTATTACTAGTCAAGTTATCATTAGTTAGGTGTAAGTTGTTCTGAGTACTTGTTAGCCAGTACTTTCACCAAGTCATCCATAACCGCGGAAAACACGGCTTCTCGAGAAGATTTAACCCTGCAGGGGTGCACCAATTTGGCCGTACACGTAAGAATATCCCGCCAGGCGGGAATCAAACCCACCAAGTGAGGCACTCAACACAACTCAACTCTTCTTCGCATCAAGCCCAAAGAACCACGTGCTGTGCGTGCGCGGCTAATCGAGCCCCCACGAAGAAAAGGGGGACCCTCATAGCACTGGAAGACCACGCCGCCCTAAATGCCGACTACAAAAGTTCCACCCTGGCCTCGGGTTCGTACCTGCATATGCGTGCATCAAATGGAAAGCCCGAACTAAGTGTGGCGATTTGGACGAGATGCGAATCGAATCAAATTGAGGGGGGCGCCCATACACGCTTCCCGCATGCGGATAGTGCGCTCATCATGGATCAGTAGACAAGACCCTTTTCCTAATTAGGGTCGACACTAGCAGGCCTCAAAACCATACCCGGCCTCCTGCCGGTGCCTTATCATCAAATTGGCATTACCTCAAACATTAACAGTTGTTGTTTAACATCGAGCCCCAGAACATAATAAATAAGGTAACAGTAATAACGGACAGCAGACTCGAGCATAAACAACCCAAAAGCATGCTAGTAAGACACATGCAACAAGCAACAGGGTTATAGGTGTGGAGGTGAGGCTATATCAGGTATACAGGATAACATGTGATAGGATCGAACACCGGCAACGATGCATAAGGCTAGCAGGATAGACAACGGAAAGTATCGGTATCCAGTGTGGAAAGGAACATAATGGTTCATGTGAGTGAATACTTGCCTGCAAACTCAGTAGCCTGGTACTGGGCTAACTCCTCAGAAGTAGTGTCGTAAACCTCGTCTGTCTCAACGTCGTCGTCTATTCGAGAAGAAGCAAACAAACAACGCAGAGAGACAAACAATCAATAACATGGCATAATGCACAATCATGGGATGATGCATGACAATTTAATTGATGCATCAAAATAAGCTAGTTGACATGGTAACATGTTTAAATGGACCCATATGTAATTTGGATTGCATCTAGAAAGCCCATGAGTTAAGGTTGAAATAATTGTTCTACAACTAACCAACAGGTGAAAGTGGATTAGCATGATGCATGGATGAGGAAAACAATGAGAAAACAACAATAGATTCAATTTGAAAAGGTGTTTACCAAGTTTGAAATTTTATTTATTAAGTTATGAAAATTTGCTTCTTAAAGGAGTTACACAAGCATTTGTTGTTTTCACCAATTTTAATTGTTCAAAATAAATAACAAAATTCATATTTGGAAAGAACACGAAATTTTAGTGGAATACATGTTTCATTTGTTGAAAAAGGAATTAGAATGATTTAATTATGAATTAAACAAGTTTAAACAAGATTTAAATGAACTTAATTCAAGTTTGAATTTATTTGAATTTTTTATTTGTTCAAAATATTCAATAAAATTCATAATTGTAAAGTTTATGCTTTTCTGGTTTGAAAACATATTTTATTTGTTCAAAAATAATTTAATTTGACCAAGTTATGAATTTAGCAATTTTAAATGAATTAAACAAGGTTTAAATTATTTAACCCATTTTAATTATTCAAAACATGAAACAAACTTTGTATTTGAAAGGGTGGTTCAATTTCGCATGGAAAACATATTTTATATGTGACATTTGAAATAAGATTGAATTAGTTATGAATTTAATCAAATTTGAAATGAGTTGTTTGAATTTGAAATTTGAAAACATTTGAATTGTTCAAAACAGAAAACAAAGGTTTTAAACATGTAGAGAATTGAATTTGGTACAGAAAACATATTTTATTTATTTTATTTGGACTTGTTATGCAAAACTTATTCAAATTTGAAATTTGTGGGCTATTATGCAATTTTTAAAAACATACAGAATGGTCCAGGGGCCTAGGTGCGAAAATAAATTCAGATTAGGTCCCTGGGGACCTTTCTCACGCAACAGAAGCAACCCCTGGGTCACTGGCCTGTGGGCCAGTGCCCAGCTGTCGCTGCGTGGCCCGCGTGTGGATGCTTGCGTGGCATCCACAGCCACAGGCAGGTGGGCCTGCGCAAACCAGCGTGGCAACCCAGCAAAAAGCTGGGTTTTAATCCGCGAGGCGAGGGATCGATCCCTGGCCGCGGGCGCGCGTGCGCAGCGCTGCTGCCACTGCGCTAGGCTGTTGTCTGTTGACAGTATAGGAGCGCGAGGGAGGATATGGTTCAGTTAGCGTGTGCTACTGACGAAACTGAATTTTATTCAGTTGACTGAACCACGGCGAGGTTGCGGTGGTTGCCGGCGGCGAGCTGCTGCTGCTCGTGTGCCATGGATGCGTGCGTGCTCGTGCAGAGAGGACAACGAGAGGAAGGTGGACGAGGTGGATGCTGTGCTCACCGGGAGGGAGGAAGAAGGCCTCGGTGCTCGACGGCGACAGGAACTGACGGCTGCGACAGCGACAGGGATGGCGGCGACGATACGGTGGCTCTCAGCCACCGAGGAGGTGTCGAGGAGGGAGAGGGAGCTACGGGGACTCGATTCCCGTGGCTAGCCTGCGTGGAGATGGCCCATGTCGACGGCGATCGCCGGAGATTCAGACGCGGCGGTGCGGTGGAGGTGCAGAGGGAGAGGAGCAGAGGTGGAAAGGAGGGGAAAAATGGCGGCGGCGAGGGAGAGAGAGGTGGAGAAGAGAGCTAGGGCACGGGGGGAGCTCGGGCTTGAGCTATAAGGAGGAGGGGAACGAGCTGTGGCCGTTCCCTTCGCCGTACGCCGACGTGGACAGCACGGATGTGCGCCGTGCAGAGGTGGAAGAAACGGGGGGTAGCAGGCCGTGCTGGTGGGCTGGGCTCAGTCCACTGGCCTGTCTGCCCCTCTCTGCGATTTTTTTCTTTCTGTTTTTTTTTTTCTGTTCTATTTTTTTTTTGCTGAAAAAGAAAAGGAAAGAAATGAAAGGGTTTTTGTGGTTAGAAAAATTAGGAAAAATTTGTATACTTTATTTATGGTAACAGCAACATTGTGCAACTTTTGTTTTCCAAAAATTTAAATTATGTTGCTGTTTGTATTTTTATTTGAATTTGAGTGAATTTTTGGTATTAATTGATTAAATGAAAAGAACAATTTAAAAGTTTTTAATTTCAAGTGTAATGGTAACAAATGATTGATTTGTTTTGTAATTTTCATAAATTTCAAAATGGTTGCTGTTTGGAAATTTAATTGAATTTTGAATCAAATTGAATTAAGTGAATTATTAAAAAGAACAAGTTAATAGTTTTAGCTTTCTATTTTAATGGAAACAAATAGCTGTTTTTATTTGAATATTTTTATTTGAAAATTGTAGCAGAACAAGTATGAAACAAAATTTGAAATTTGGTTTGAAATTCAAATAGGAAAACAAGGGAAAACAAATGCAAAACAAATGCAAACAAATTAATGGTTATGATGACATGATGCAAAACATAAATTAACAAGAAATAAAACATTCTAGGGGTTGTTTTCATACTTGGGATGTTACAAAACGCCCCCTTTGAAGGAATCGCGCCCCGAGATTCCTACTGAGAAGAGAAAAGGTCCGGATACTTCTTGCGAAGAGCCTCTTCGGTCTCCCACGTTGCCTCTTTATCGGAATGATGAGACCACTGCACTTTCAAGAACTTGGTGCTCTTGTTGCGAGTCTTACGCTCGGTCTCATCGAGAATACGAACAGGGTGCTCCTCATAAGATATATCTTCTTGCAGTTCAATGGAATCATGATCAACTGCACGTTCTGGATCTTTGAAGCACCTCTTGAGCCGTGACACGTGAAACACATCGTGCACCTTGGATAGCTTTTCTGGAAGTTCAAGACGATAGGCATTTTCTGCACGCCTTGAGAGAATGTTGAAAGGACCAATGTATCTTGGTGCAAGCTTTCCTTTTACACCAAAACGATGAGTGCCTCTGAGGGGAGTTACACGGAGATATGCTTTGTCACCAGGTGCATAGATCATATCTCTGTGCTTGCTGTCATAGTAGCTTTTCTGACGAGACTGAGCAATCTTGAGATTGTCACGAATGATGCGAACTTTCTCTTCGGCTTCCTTAACAATGTCAAGGCCTAAGAGTGAACGTTCACCAGCTCCAGACCAATTGATTGGACTCCTGCATCTGCGGCCATAGAGAGCCTCAAATGGTGCCATGCCTAGGCTTGCCTGGAAGCTGTTGTTGTAGGAGAATTCAGCATATGGAAGACATTCCTCCCATTTCATGCCAAAGGAGAGACCACATGCTCTGAGCATTTCCTCGAGAATCTGATTGACTCTTTCGACTTGCCCTTGAGACTGAGGGTGATAAGCTGTGCTGAACAGAAGTTTGGTGCCCAATGCTTCTTGAAAGCTTTTCCAGAAATGAGAAGTGAAGATGCTTCCACGATCTGAGCTTATTTCCAATGGAACACCATGAAGAGGAACAATCTTTGTTGTGTAGAGCTCTGCTAACTGGCTAGCTGAGATTGTTTCTTTGACAGCAAAGAAGTGAGCTACTTTAGTGAGACGATCAATGACAACGAAGATTGCATCGTTGCCCTTCTTGGACTTTGGAAAACCAGTGACGAAGTCCATTTCAATCATGTCCCACTTCCACTCAGGGATTTTCAGAGGTTGGAGAAGACCGGCTGTTTTCTGATGAACTGCCTTAACACGTTGACAAACGTCGCATTCAGAAACGTATTGAGCAATTTCACGTTTCATGCCAGGCCACCAGTACAGTGTCTTGAGATCCTGGTACATCTTTGTACTTCCAGGGTGTATGGAGAGAGGAGTTTCATGAGCCTCCTTGAGAATGACATCTTTGAGACTTTGAACTTGAGGAACTGCAATGCGTCCTTCGAAGAACACAGTTCCCTTGTCATCAATTGAGAAGGACTTAAATTTCTCCTTGCCTTCTTTGATGTGTTCTACCATCTTCTTGATTTCAGCATCACGAAGTTGTTCAGAACGAATCTTGTCCTCGAGAGTTGGACTGGCTGTCAAGTTTGCAAGATAGCCTTGAGGAACAAGACCAAGGTTCAGCTTCTGGAATTCTTCATGAAGAGGAGGTTGGCTTTCCATGATCATGAGATTATTGCAATACGACTTGCGACTGAGAGCATCGGCCATAACATTAGCCTTGCCTGGAGTGTAAGAAATGGTAAGATCAAAGTCCTTAATCTTTTCAATCCATCTCCTTTGCCTGAGGTTTAGATCTGGTTGAGTGAAGATGTACTTCAGACTCTTATGATCGGAAAAGATTTCAGTGCGATTACCCAACAAGTATTGTCTCCATTTCTTGAGGGCAAACACAACTGCTGCAAGTTCAAGGTCATGAGTGGGATAATTGATCTCATGTGCGTTCAACTGACGTGAAGCATAAGCCACAACTTGACGTTCTTGCATAAGAACTGCACCTAGACCTTGGAGAGAAGCATCACAGAATATCTGGAAAGGTTTGGTAGGATCTGGGCCAACCAGAACTGGGGTAGAAGTGAGTTTAGTCTTCAGGAGATTGAAACTTTCATCACACTATGGAGACCAAACGAACCTCTTGTCCTTCTTTGTGAGGTCAGTGAGAGGTTTGGCAATCTTGGAGAAGTTTTGGACGAAACGACGGCAATAGCTAGCTAAGCCAAGAAAACTTCTTACTTGTTTCACCGTCTTTGGAGGTTTCCAATCAACAATTGCCTTAACCTTTTCTGGATCAATGGCTATGCCCTTGGCAGAAATGACATGACCAAGGTAAGCAACTTCTGGAATCCAGAACTCACATTTGGAGAACTTGGCATAAAGACGATTCTCGCGAAGCTTCATGAGAGTGAGACGAAGATGTTCTTCATGCTCTTCCTCGGATTTTGAGTAGACAAGAATGTCATCAAGATATACCACAACGAACTTATCAAGGTATTCATGGAAGACAGAATTCATGAGTCGAGAGAATGTCGCCGGTGCATTGGTGAGACCAAAGGACATGACGGTGAATTCATATAAACCGTAGCGAGTGGTGAAGGCTGTTTTTGGAATATCCTCTTTTCTGATCTTTATCTGATGGTAACCCATTCTTAAGTCCAACTTGGAGAATATTGAGGCTCCAGCAAGTTGATAAAAAAGATCATCGATACGAGGAATTGGATACTTGTTTTTGATGGTTTTCTCGTTAAGAGGACGATAGTCAACAACGAGTCTCTTTGTGTGATCCTTCTTCGCAACGAACAGAGTTGGGCAACCCCAAGCCGAGGAACTAGGTTGAATGTAACCTTTTTCCATGTACATATCAATTTGTTCCTTCAACAACTTCAGCTCGGGAGTTCCTATCTTGTATGGATGCTTAGAGATTGGAGCAGTACCTGGCTCAAGCTCGATCACGAACTCAACTGCTCTGTCCGGAGGCATTCCTGGCAATTCTTCCGGAAAGATGTCAGGGAATTCGCAAACCACCGGAACATTTTCAAGTGAAGGTAGAGGTTTTGCATCGATGTTGTATAGCTGAATGGAACTTGATTCATTTGGAGAATAGACTATCTGGCCAGCGGGGTGGAACAGAGTTATTGACTTCTGAGCACAGTCAATTCTAGCTTTATTGGCCTTCAGCCAATCCATACCAAGAATGACATCAATGTCAGAATTGCCAAGCAGTATAAGAGAAGCAAGGAATATGTGGCCTCCAATTAGAATTTGATTTCTGTGACTGATCTTGGAAGTTTGCATAGTTGCTCCAGGGGAGTTTACCACTAGCGGGGAACCCAAACCAACAAAAGGGAGTTTAATTGCTGTCGCAAAGATCTTTGAAACGAAAGAATGTGACGCCCCGGTATCAAACAACACTTTAGCTGGATTAGAGTTTACGGGAAATGCACCGAGAACGACGTCAGGAGCTTCCTCAGCTTTGTCGATCTTGACATGATTCACCCTTGCGGTCCTCCCGACAGGCCTGTTGTTGGAGTTGAAGGCCTTAGGCGGGGGAGGGCGCACCATTGCCTGGTTTGTGTTGGGACGAGGTGGTGGTGGAGGTAGCTGCCTCTGCGTGCACTTGTCAGCGTAGTGCCCCGTCTGCTTGCACTTGTAGCAAGTGACGACACGAGGAGGCCCTGGCCTTGGCTGCCCCATCGAAGCCCTCTTATCATGCATCTGAGCAGGGTTGGGTGGGCAGGGAGCGAAGCCTGGAGAAGTTTGGGCGTATGGAGCCCGAGTGACAGCACCATTTGGTACCCAGATGCGGCGCTTCTGCGGAGGGGTGGTCATGTTGGAGGAGGAACCACCCTCACGCGAGTGCTTG
Source organism: Alopecurus myosuroides (assembly GCA_028641055.1). Lineage (NCBI taxonomy): Eukaryota > Viridiplantae > Streptophyta > Magnoliopsida > Poales > Poaceae > Alopecurus > Alopecurus myosuroides. The sequence goes on from CM054059.1 coordinate 291,977,936, forward strand.
CGAGACTCCTCGAAGGCCTTGCGCCCATTTTCTTCATTGAGCGCGGTGTTAACGAGCTCCTCGAAGTTGTTGGCCTTGATGTTGGTGAGGGCATACTTGAGTTCCGGGTTAAAACCTCTGCGGAACCTTGCCATCTTCTTAGCCTCAGTGGACACCTCATCACCAGCGTTGATGGAGGGATGATAACCCGGTAGCCCAACTCCAAGGGGTAACTCGGCCCAAAGGACGCTGCGCAAAGACCCGGCTAGGATAAAGGAGCTTCTAGAAGGCCCAAGATCGTAGGCCTGGTAACCCGGATTGTGGGTTCCGGTAAGGAAGTTTAGGGTTTTGTGAGCAGTGTCCGGGTAGGACTCAGAGTATGCCTTGGAGAACAGGCCAGGGATCCGGATGCTTTATAATCCGGCCCTTAGGTTAGGTTTAAAAGACAAAGAGAGAATTAGAGCAATATCGCTAGGTATCGAGTATCCAGTGTAACACGAGAGTTGAGATTAATATATCAAGATCGGAGACCCGGCGACTTATTCCGCCGGCTTCCAGATCGCCCATCATCATGTTTTCTTCTGAGCTAAACCCTCTCCCAAACATCTGTGTCGTCTTGCCCCAAGATAAGTTACCCCCGGTAACGTCTGCCGTGATTATCCCACGACAGTTGGCGCCCACCGTGGGGCCTGCGTCCAAAGGTGTTTACATCACGGGAGAAGCTCGGAAGAACATGGAGAATCTTGTCATCGGCGAAATCTACACCGATCACGAAGGAGAGAAGATGGTGGACGATTCCGGCTGGGGGCCAGAGTCGGATCACCTCGAATCCGGATCTATCGTGACGATTGGCCGGATCAAAATCTTCATCGGTATGGTACGTACTTACGATTCAAGAGGACAATATCATGTGCATACTACAGGAACTTCTAACAGGGACAAAAAGATACTGAAGCAAGCGGTAAACGCGGTTTCCTCGGCTGTGCCGAGATACCTGAGGTGGTCAGAGCAGGATGTAACATGGAGCAGAAGAGATCACCCGGAAAGAATAGCACACCCGGGAGTTTTAGCATTAGTAGTTGCACCGCAGGTCAATGGGTATGAGCTGAAAAAGGTCCTGATGGATGGTGGAAGTAGCATCAATATCCTATATTGGAAAACCTTTTTACGCATGGGTCTCAAGGAGTCGCAGCTACAGAAGAGCTCAACAATTTTTCATGGGATAGTGCCGGGTCACTCAGCGTGCCCCGAGGGAAAAAATCGCATTGGAGGTAGCTTTTGGAGAATCAAAGGACAATTATTGAGTTGAGTGGCTCACTTTCGAGGTGGTCAAGTTGCGCAGCCCTTATCACGCGCTGTTCGGAAGGCCGGCTTATGCTGAATTCATGGCTAGGCCGTGTTATGTGTACCTACAGCTAAAAATCCCGGGTCCCAAGCGGACCATCACCATACATGGAAGCCGGGATATAGCGGCCGAGTGCGATGAAGGAGATTCAGTAATGGCTGAGCAGGCTTGCAGAAAAGAGGAACTCAAGTATTACCGGTCTCAAGTAGACCCGGATGACAGAACAGCATTGAAAAGGCCGAATACCGAAGATGAGAGAGCAAAATTCAAAGCAGCACAGGATACCAAGATGATAGCTTTTGTTGAAGGCGATCCCTCTAAGCAGTTTGCTATAGGGTCTAACCTGGACAGCAAGCAGGAGAAGGCACTTGTGGAGTTTATCCGTTCAAATGCGGATGTGTTCGCCTGGACGCCTAGCGACATGCCGGGTATCCCCACCGAGTTGGCAGAGCACAGTTTGCACGTAGATCCCAAGTCCAGGCCTGTGAAGCAGGGCTTGAGGAAGATGAACGAGGAAAGAAGGAAAGCAATAGGAGAAGAAATCGCTCGCTTGCTAACAGCCGGCTTCATCATGGAAGTATTTCACCCGGACTGGTTAGCGAATCCGGTTCTCGTAATGAAAAAGACCAATGAGTGGAGGATGTGCATTGATTACACGAGTCTTAACAAACATTGCCCAAAGGATCCGTTCGCGCTACCGATGATAGATCAGATCATAGACGCAGTGGCTGGAAGTGACCTATTATGCTTTCTAGACGCATATTCCGGGTATCATCAGATCAAACTCAAGAGGGAAGATTGGGAGAAAACATCATTTATAACCCCTTTTGGGGCCTTCTGTTACAAAACCATGACATTTGGGTTGAAGAACGCTGGCGCAACCTATCAACGGTGTATCCAGAAGTGCTTCGAGGATCAAATCGGACGCAACGTCCATGCTTATGTGGATGATGTGGTTATCAAGACCAGGAAGGCGGAGACATTTATCGATGATCTAACGGAAACATTCAAGAACTTGAGGAGGTATCAGATGAAGCTTAATCCGACAAAGTGCGTGTTCGGAGTTCCAGCTGGGAAATTACTCGGCTTTATCGTTTCCGAGAGAGGAATTGAGGCAAACCCGGATAAAATCAAAGCTATCCAAAATCTGAAAAAGCCGGAAAATGTGAAGCATGTCCAAAAGCTCACGGGCTGTGTAGCAGCCTTGAGCCGATTTATATCCAGACTCGGGGGAAAAGCAATACCCTTGTACCGGCTCTTGAAGAAATCCGATAAATTCGTATGGGATCAGGAGGCGGATGAAGCGTTTGAAGCACTAAAGAAGCAGTTATCTGAAGCACCAGTCCTAGCGGCCCCGGGTCCTAAAGAGCCCATGTTGTTATATGTAGCGGCTGGCCCACGAGCCGTTAGCGCGGTAGTCGTTGTGGAACGTAAAGAGGATGGAAAAGGTTACCCGGTTCAGAGACCGGTCTATTACGTCAGTGAGGTATTATCAGAGGCAAAGCAGCGCTATCCGCATTGGCAAAAGCTGGTTTTCGGGGTCTTTATGGCTAGCCGGAAACTCAAGCCGTATTTCCAGGAACACCCCATAACAGTGGTTAGTTCGATACCAATGTCGGATATCATCAGAAACTCGGATGCAACAGGAAGAATAGCCAAATGGGCGATAGAGATGGGGGATTATCACATCAACTACGAGCCCAGGTCAGCAATCAAATCTCAGGCTCTGGTTGATTTCGTTAACGATTGGACGCACACAGGCATGCCCACCATGGTTCCAAACTCCGAGTCTTGGATCATGCACTTTGATGGATCCAAGCAATACGAGGGATCAGGAGCCGGAGTAGTGCTAACATCACCCAAAGGAGACAAATTGAGTTACGTGCTACAGATTCACTTTGATTGTTCCAACAACGTGGCCGAGTATGAGGCCCTATTGCACGGCTTAAAGGTAGCCAAGGAAATGAACATTAAGAGGATACGATGCTTTGGAGATTCGGACCTTGTGGTACAGCAGGTCTCAGGAACTTGGGATAGAAAAGATGCAACTATGGCAGCATACCGCAGAGAGGTTGATAGAGTTGCCGGGTGTTTCTCAGGGTACGAGGTGGAGCATATAGACAGAAGAAAAAATGAGGCAGCAGATGCACTCGCCAGACTCGGCTCGCGCAGAGAGCCGGTTCCACCTAATGTTTTCCTGGACGAACTATGGCGACCTTCAGTTAAAACCGAGTCTGAGGAAGAACTGGCAAATCAAGACCCAGATTTGGAGCTCGTGGCCATAGTACGTGTTGTTCCCGAGTGGACAGAGCCGTTCTTGGCTTACCTATTACGGGGCGAGTTACCACAGCAGGAGGTATTAGCAAGACAAATTCTGAGGCGAGCAAAAGGATATTCTATCATCAATGGAGAGTTATACAAGAGAAGCGCAGCAGGAGTCTTTTTACGCTGTGTAGCACCAGAAGAAGGCCGACAAATCCTCAAGGAAATTCATGAAGGCGATTGTGGGCATCATGCATCCACAAGATCTCTTGTGGCCAAAGCTTATCGACTTGGTTTTTTCTGGCTCACGGCCCTAGCAGACGCGGAGCGCTTGGTAGCAAGGTGTGACGCATGTCAAAGGTACGCTCGCCAAACCCATGTGCCGGCTATGGAACTACGGACTATCCCATTAACTTGGCCGTTTGCTGTTTGGGGGATGGACATGGTTGGCCCCTTTCACATGTCACCTTGCAAAAATACGCACCTCTTGGTGGCCATTGACAAGTTTACCAAGTGGGTCGAGGTTATGCCAGTCACCAACTGTGAAGCAATTACAACAGTCAAGTTCCTGAAAAAGATTATCTATCGGTTTGGGTATCCCCACAGCATAATTACCGACAATGGAACCAATATGTCCCTTGGAGAGATGGAGAAATTTTGTGGTAACAATGGAATCCGGCTTGACGTAGCTTCAGTGGCCCATCCACAGGCTAATGGACAGGTGGAGACGGCAAATCAAGAATTGCTTCGCGGATTAAGGCCACGATTGCGAGTTCCGTGTATCAGAGCTGCTGGTGCATGGGTTGAAGAATTACCTGCAGTGGTTTGGGGTATCAACACAACACCTAACAGATCCACCCAGATGACACCGTTTTTCATGGTTTATGGTGCAGAGGCGGTGTTGCCGAGTGACATCATCCATGACTCGCCGAGAGTCTCGGCCTACGTCGAGGTAGAGAACGAGAAAACCCGGCAGGACGCCGTAGATATGTTAGAAGAGCAAAGGGAACAAGCACTGGAAAGATCAGCCATATATCAGCAAGATTTACGGAGGTATCATAGCCGGCGCGTGAAAACCCGGGTCTTTCAGGAAGGAGACCTGGTTCTACGCCTGGTACAGTCAAACGAAGGAAAACACAAGTTATCACCTCTGTGGGAAGGACCATTTATCATAAGTCGGAATCTGCACAACGGATCATATTACTTGATAGACGCAAGGGAAGAGTCGGCTACAATTAACGACACCGCCCATACTACTTCATCTATGCAAGAAAGAGACAGACCATGGAACGTGGCCCAGCTACGTCCCTACTATACTTAGTATAGATTATATTGGCAAGTGGAATTACACGATGTAACAGGCGGCAGGTTTCAGACGCACTCTTTTCCTATCTAGGGTACCCTTGGGGACTGGATGGGTTTTTAATGAGGCGGCTTGCCGACCTAGCTTTCTCATATCAAATAAAGAAGTGATTGTTCGTATGTTCTTTACTCTTGGTATGTCGCATATATTTAGGTCTTGGGGGCTGATTGCTCGAATAGCACAGTTACAAACTCAATGACCCGGCCTTGATGCCTATGAGTTATAAGGGCCGATTACTCGCAAACGAGTACGGCTGCAATCTTATAACCGGACGAAGGAGCCAAATTTTCTTGACTTTTCTTACTTAAGCTCGATGTGACTCGCACTAAAGTGGCATGATTTGCTCGCTTACGATTACAATCAGCCATGAAGCCCGATGGGACTTGCCTGACCCTGTTTTCGTATAGACGTAGCAACATGATATCCACGCGAAAGCCGGCTTATAGTACAAGATAGTCAAAAGGGTCATCCAAACCACAAGTTATGCAGAGTACAAGGCTAACAGCCAGAAACTCAACGTTTATCAAGCATAACTTCAATACCTATGTAAAATGGCTCTGGGTTAGGGCTTAGCAGCAAACAAATTGTTCTCTTGGAAAGACCACACATCCCAGACTCGGAATTTCGGGCCTTGGGGACTGAGGATTTTGAAAAAGGAAAAGTTGCTTAGTTGCTAAAACTCACAAAAACCCAAACATCCGAGTCTGGGGGACTTGGGGACTTTGAGAAAAGTCCGTTTGTCAAAACCCATGAAACTCGGAAACCGAGTCTCACAAAAGGAATCATAAAGAAAGTCGGATATCAAGAACAAGTGGACTCAAAAGCGGATAAATTTAAACGATCAGAAGAAGCACAAAGTGTATCAAGAACTTAAAGTGCATTACAAATTTAGGTACCAGTATCAAAGGTGCACAGGCGCAGCATCAAAAAATGATTGTTCAAACGGCCCATTGGCCGGCTGACGCATACGAAACAGCATCAGGTAGCAGGTATCACTCGGTATTCTGGGCTGCGGCATCCATCTTCTCCTTGCCCTTGCTATTGCCCTGGGTAGCAGCAACACCCGGATCAGCAGCAGTGCCGGCTCGCGCAGGAGGAGGGACGACGGGTGTAGAGGTAGCAGGCGCAGAATCGTCTTCAGCCTTCTTCTTTGCGGCTTCCTCCCTCAACTTGGCAGCTTCCTCCTTCCATCGGGCCAGCATGTCATACGGCTTGGGAAGATCCGACTTAACCGCTTCACCATCAGCATCATATGCAGGGACGATGGAATTGACATCCAAGCCGTCAGCAATCACGCTGGCCGGGTAACGGACCTCCTTCTGGATGGCCTTGAAATCCTTCGCGGAAAACTTGGACCCATCACGGTTGAATTTCGGAAACCCGCCCATAAGCTTGGCTGGCTCGAGCTTAGGGAAGTAAGCTTTAGCAAGCGCAAGCCCCCGGGTTACTCCAACCCGGCAGGACGAGCGCTTCCAATGCCGAATCCACTCGGGGATAGTGGAGCAGGCGTCCAGCATTCTCTTCAGGTCGACATGCCCAACACCCGGCCACCGTATTTCTTGAAGGATCCATTTGGTTCCGGCGCATAGCTGCCGGATAACGCTCTTGATAGTTTTCAGCCTGGCAATATCATCTTCGTCCGGCATCACTTCATCCGGACCTGCAGAAAGAAATGGAAACACGAGTAAGGAAACTCCGGCTATTTATCAGAAGGATAACCTGGATTAAGAATCGTACCGAGCAAAGCACGATAGGTATCGGCAATTTGAACAGAAAGGCTCGTTAGATTATCTTCTGCTGTGTGAGCCCTCCTCCTATACTTCTTCATTATCTTCCCACTCCTCCTGGCCTCAGCTTCGGCCGCCTCACGCAGAGCCACCTCCTTTTCAATGAGCTTGGTGGCCTTTGCCAGTTTCTTCTCAGATTGAGTCACGAAGGACTGCACGGAGGCAAGGAAGGGTTAGCCGGGTAAAGGGCAAGCTATCAGTCGGTTATACCGTAAAGTTCCAAGCAAATTGTCAATCAATTCACTCGGAACTTGGGGACTAGATAGGGATACAAGCAATATTATTCGGGTTTACCTCGTGTTTGGCTATTAAAGCCTCCAAGATATTTTCTTCATCAGCCCTCAAGGTGTGCAGGGCTTCGAGCATCTGGGCAAACGTCATGTCTTCGGGTCGGACACCAGAAGAGCCGGCAGCCTGGTCGCTTGGTTGGGGAGCTTTCCCCGCCTTTGGGGTCGAGACCCGGACAGTCTGGGTATCCGGGTTGGGAGAACCCATCCTCGTATCCGGGACCTCGATCTCCTCCTCCACTGCTTCGGATGACTCGGGAGACCCGGCGGCTTGGTGAACTGGATCGCCCAAGGGGCCTTGTTCCTGGTTGTTCTCAGTATCACCGCCAGTCGCGGCGTCTACGTTTTCAGTCGGCCCCTCCGTCTCCCGGTTATCCGCCTCCCGGTTATCTGTCTCCACATTCTCCGGGTCACTAGTCGTGACTTGGGCGCTAAGGAAAAGAGAGGAATGGTCAACAGCAGCGGATGGAAATAATCAAGTGCGCAAAGATATCGTACAGCGGAAGACTTACCCGGTGTTTACAGTGTAATCCGGCGGGAGTTCACTGCTGGAAGCCGATGAGCTTGTCATAGTAGTTGATAGCGGAACCCGGAGCTGCCCGGCCAAAGGATGGTTGGGGGAGGGGTGACGCCGAGGAGATTTGGAGGGGCGAGGAGGAGGAGTATCGGCCGGGCGGTTTGTCGAGGAGGAGATACCCGGGTTAAGGGGATCGTCCCCCGGTGAACTCCGGGTCACTCTGCGCTTGGTCGAGAGAGAGTCCTTCAAGTGCGATGAGTTGGATAGTTGTTGGTTAAGTCTGTGCATGTTATCAAAAGAGTAGGGTTCGGAAGACATGGTGGAATAGGGAACCTTGCACACCACTCCTCTGGCTTTCCTCTTGGCCCCGACCGTTATTTCCGGATCGGACTCGGTGGCCTCCGGGTCTTCCTCATCCTTCTCATCCTCGTCCTCCGGCCCTGCAAGCCGAGTATGTATCGATGGAAAAAGTTAAAGTAAGGAAATTTATGCAAGTGAAGATGACACAAGATTCGGATAAATACCCTCATCATTGTCAGCCGGCTCGTCTTCCTCCTCCGGGTCTCCGGTAGTAGGAGAGGTTTCAACATTCCAGAAAGCGTCATCAGCCTGAGATAAAAACAGGAAGGTGGGAATCAGTAATCGCATCAAGTCAAAGACGTGTGAATAAGGTTACATGTGTCGAGTCTTACCGCTGGGGCCGGGTTTTCCCGGGTAAATGGCGGCAACCCGGCAATGTTCTTGATCACTTCCAGCTTTTCCGTCAAGAAGCCCTTGATGGTTTTGTTGGTGTCGCCGGCTGGATAGTTCTTGGAGGAATACCGGAGCGTGTCCGTGGTATGCCCCGAGTAATCGCACATCAGCTTAGTGCGAATAGAGTTGGGTTGGATCTGGAAATCCACCCATGTCTTGATCAGGTTGAGCCCAAGGAGGCCTTGGGCGGATAAGACGGATATTTTTGAGAGAAGGGGCTGGATTGCCTCCCTGTCCGAGTCAGCGGCGAAAGCGTTGAATTTCTCGGAAATGTCGAGGAAGCCCTCCGAGTAACCCGACAGTTTCTTCTCGCCGGGTGGGGAGGTGTCGTGGCAGTAAAAGAAGGATAATTGCCAGTGCTTAACGTGGGAGTTCAGATTAAGGGTTGGCATCGGTGAGTTCTTACGGTGTTGGATGGATACCCCGCCGCAAGTGAGAAGTGCTCCGTCACCGCTTTCGCGGCACGGCTTGCACTAGAAGAGTTCGATAAAGAGAGTGAAACTTGGCGGAGTGCACAAGTATGACTCGGATAAAACGATGAAATGGGAAATATTCAACATAGAGTTAGGCCGTATGTCAAATACCCGAAGGCCATAGTGGCTCAGGACATCTCGAAAGAAGGGATGACCCGGAGGACGGAACCCCCGGGTCACGTGTTCGACAAAACAGATTACCTCGTCGTTGGCGGGTGTGGGCCGGGTCTCGTCACCCGGCACCCTCCAATGGATGTCTCTTTGAGAAGGGAGAATCCCTAGCTCGGCCAGATCTTCTAACTTAGCCTTCGTGACCGTGGATCGCGCCCAGTTGGCGGATATGGAGTTGGAGGTCTTGGCCTTGGCGGGTTGCTTCCCTTGCCTTTTGGGAGCCATGGGATCAACCTGCAAAACACAAGGCAAAAAGGTGCAAGAAGTAAGACTCGGAAACCATGGGCTATCCGAGTATCTGTGAATGGTATCAAGAAAGTATGGAAGTTAAGCATTATCCGGGTGTCATTCTAGAAGGCAAGGTTACAAGTTATCCGGGTATCAAGCATCATTATACAAACTATGGGGTACTTGCGTATTCAAAGGTGTTTGAGGAAGACGGATGATTGCCCATGTATCTACTGCAAGCAAAAGAACCGGAGGAAGAGGATTTTCCGGGTGTCAATGACATGCGCGGAAAATTGGGACGAAATGGATCTAGGTTGGAAAACTTGCGGGCGATTCTACGAAGAAATTAATGGCTAATGATGATAGGAGAGTGATGTGTGGCCGTCAATCAAGCTATTGGAGGAGTTATCGAGCATCTAAGCGACCCGACCGGGCGCGACAAGAAGAATTGCCCGCGGGTTGACCTAGATCCAATCTAGAGTAAATCAAAAAATTGTGAGGTTGAATTGATGGGTACAAGAAACTTACTGAAGGGGATTGGAGTAGCACGCGACGGCGGTGAATAGCGCGGTCTGAATGATCCTTCGCAACTCCCGGCGCGCCAGATGAGGGTGTGGCGACGGAGTTCGGCGGCGGCGCAGAGCGGCTCGAAGATGAATGTGGACGGTGTCGGTTTTGCTCCGGCAGGAGGCGTGAGGTTTTTCGCGGTGGTACTGCGCAATCACGAGAGATGAGGAAAGGGAAAGAGCTGGAATGGATCGTTGGAGGGTTAGGTTATCTCCCGGGCACCTATTTATAGGGTGCGGGCGGATAAGATCTAGTCCAACGGGAGGGAGCCGGAAATTTCGGGATAACGACTATTTATCCGGATTTTACGAGATACGCTTTAAGTGCTGGACGAGATATCTGGACAGAGATAAGAAGTAGATCTTCTTCGCAATATCGGGGTCAATTATCGAGTAAAGTGAGCCGAGTCTTTGACATTTCTGTCAGGACTATTGATCCGGAAAAAGTAACAGAAGGACCTAGAGAAAGCCGGGTTGCTATATGGCCACCTTGGAGTTAGGCCTAGCTATTTATCAAAGCACCTTAACCCGGCCTCTGTGGACTTGTACGTTTGATATTTTTACAGGGAATAGCAAGCGCTTCAAGGAGGATCCCGTGAAGCCCAGGCTATTCTGGGGACTAGTGATGGAGGGATGATAACCCGGTAGCCCAACTCCAAGGGGTAACTCGGCCCAAAGGACGCTGCGCAAAGACCCGGCTAGGATAAAGGAACTTCTAGAAGGCCCAAGATCGTAGGCCTGGTAACCCGGATTGTGGGTTCCGGTAAGGAAGTTTAGGGTTTTGTGAGCAGTGTCCGGGTAGGACTCAGAGTATGCCTTGGAGAACAGGCCAGGGATCCGGATGCTTTATAAGCCGGCCCTTAGGTTAGGTTTAAAAGACAAAGATAGAATTAGAGCAATATCGCTAGGTATCGAGTATCCAGTGTAACACGAGAGTTGAGATTAATATATCAAGATCGGAGACCCGGCGACTTATTCCGCCGGCTTCCAGATCGCCCATCATCATGTTTTCTTCTGAGCTAAACCCTCTCCCAAACATCTGTGTCGTCTTGCCCCAAGATAAGTTACCCCCGGTAACGTCTGCCGTGATTATCCCACGACAAGCGTAACGAGTGAGGCGATTGAACTCACTCTGATAGCCGATGACGTCCAACTTGCCCTGCTTGAGTGAGCAAAACTCTTCACGCATGCTTTCCATGAGACCATCTGGAATGTGGTGCTTCAGGAAGGCTTCCTTGAAACAAACCCACGTGATTGGAAAGCCAGCTCTCATGGCCTGGTAGTTTTCCCACCAAGTAGCTGCCTGACCCTTCAGCAGATAGGAGGCATACTTGACCTTGTCTTCCTCAGCAACGTGAGCAATCTCCAGAGCCTTAGCTATCTCACGGATCCAGTCATCAGCATCCAGAGGCTCGCGTGTGGCCACGAAACCTCTTGGGCCCAGACTGAGAAACTCCTTGATGCTGACGCGTGGAGCCGTCTGGTTGTTGTGCTGATTAGTCTGAAACTGGGCCATCTGCGCCATGACTTGGGTCATCTGAGTCAACAGCTCCGTTGTAACATCCCAAGTATGAAACCACCCCTAGAATGTTTGTTTCTTGTTTATTAATGTTTTGCATCATGTCATCATACCCATTACTTTGTTTGCATTTGTTTTGCATCTGTTTTCAATTGTTGTCTATTTCAAATGCAAACCAATTTCCAAATCAAATTGTTCATACTTGTTATGTTACATTTTCCAAATAAAAAGTTCAATTAAAAACAGCTATTTGTTTCTATTAAAATAGAAAGCTCAACTATTAACTTGTTATTTTATTTAATAACTCACTTAACTCAAATTCCATTCAAAATTCAATTACATTTTTTTGTCTAACAGCAGCCATGTTGAAAATTATGAGAATTACAAAACATTTCCACTCAATTTGTTTCAAATAAACTTGAGTGTCCAAAACTAATTAAATGTTTCTTTTTAATAAATCACTTAATCTCAAAATTCATTCAAAGTTCAACCAAATTACAAACAGCAAAATATGTTAAAATATTTGAAAACCAAAGCATGCACATGTTGCTGTTACAATAAAGATTTGTTACAAAAATTTCCCTAAAAATTTCTAACCCAAAAACCCTAGCTTTTCTTCCCTATTTCAAATCAGCAAAAAAAAACTAACAGAACAGAAAAAAAAGGAAAAGAAACAGAGAGAGAGGTAGGGCAGCCAGTTGGGCCAGCCCACTTTTCCCACGGCCCGATACCCCTTCGGGGTCGTCTTCAACACGTACGGCAGCGCATCCGCGCTGCCCACGTCAACGCCGTCGCGATGGGACGGCCACCGCGCGCCCCTCTCCCCTATATAACCCTAGCTAGCCCTAGCCCTAGCCCTACCTCGCCTCCTCTCTCCCTCTCACCGCCGCGGCGCCATTCTTTTTCTCTCCCCCCACCTCTCTTCTCTCTGCCTCTGAATCTCACCACCGCAACCCGAGCTCCACCCTCTGAAATCCCGGCGGTCGCCGTCGCTAGGATGCCCCACCTTCCAAGCTAGCCACGGGGATCAGACCACCCTGGCCTCCTCGACCTCATCGACACCCCAGCAGCCCCGGAGAACCCCTGCAACGCCGCCGCCGTCCGTGCTGCTGTCGCCGGCGACGTCCTCCCCGAGCCGCTGCTACGCCTTCATCGCCGGTGAGCCCACCTCACTTTCTCATTTCCCTCTCTGTCCCGTGCGCGCACACGACCACCACGCAGCGCACGCACACGCCCCACGGCGAGCATCCACGCAGCACCACGAGCAGTTCACCGCCGGCGAGCACCTCTCTGTCAGGTTCAGTTTCAGCTAACTGAATTTTTTTCAGTTAACAGCGAACCTGAACCATATCCTCCCCACGTTCCCTCCTCTGTCAGCAATCGATTCAGTAACGCAGTGGCTATGCACTGCGTGCGCGAGCCCGAGCCCAGGGTTCGAATCCCCCTCGGCGCGGATTAAATCCGCCCACTTTTTCGCGCAGGTGCTGACAGGCAGGCCCCCCCTGTCAGCGACCCTGCGGCCACGCAAGCGCCACGTGAGCGCCACGCAGGCCAGGGGCCCCTCTGTTAGTGGATGTGGCTAGCCACTACGAGGTGTAAAACTTTCTGCCCAGTTTTTTTCTTTTATTTAAGTCCAATGCATTTACAGATTAGTCCCTAGAAATAAAATGCAAATAACTTTTATTTTCTAAAGCCAAATAATGCAAATAAAATATGTTTGCTGAACCAAATTAAATCCTCTACATGTTAAAAACATTTGTATTCTGTTTTGAACATTTCAAATGCATTCAAATTTCAAATTCAAACAATTCATTTAAAATTTGATTAATTGCATAACTAATTCAAACTTAATTCAAATAACACCAATAAAATATGTTTTCCATGCCAATTTGAACCACCTTTTCAAATATAAATTTTGTTTCATGTTTTGACTAATTAAAATTGGTTAAATAATTTAAACCTTGTTTAAATCATTTAAATTTGCTAAATTCATAACTTGCTCAAATTAAATTATTTTTTAACATATAAAATATGTTTTCAAACCAGAAAAGTATAAACTTTTCAAATATGAATTTGGTTTAATGTTTTGAACAAATAAAATTCAAATAATATTCATACTTAATTTAATTCCAATTAAATCTTGTTTAAACTTGTTTAATTCATAAGTAATTTATTTTAATTCCTTTTTCAATAATTGAAACATGTAATCCACCTAAAATTTTGTGTTCTTCTCAAATATGAATTTTGTTATTTATTTTGGACAATTTAAATTGGTGAAAACAACAAATGCTTGTGTGACACCTTTAAGAAACCAAAATTCCATAACTTAATAAATAAAATTCCAAACTTGGTAAAACTTATTTCAAATTGATCCCATTGTTGTTTTCTTTCTGTTTTCCTCATCCATGCATCATACTAATCCACTTTCACCTGTTGATTAGTTGTAAAACAAATATTCCAACCTTAATTCATGGGCTTTCCATATGCAATCCCAAATTGCATGTGGGTCCATTTAACCCTGTTATGTTACCATGTCAACTAGTGTATTTCTATGCATCAATTAAATGGTCATGCATCATCCCATGATTGTGCACTATGCCATGTTATTGATTGTTCATCTCTCTGCGTTGTTTGTTTGCTTCTTCTCGAATAGACGACGACGTTGAGACAGACGAGCTTTACGACACCCCTTCTGAGGATCTAGCTCAGTACCAGGCTGCTGAGTTTGCAGTCAAGTATTCACTCACATGAACCATTATGTTCCTTTCAACATTGGATACCGATACTTTCCGTTGTCTATTCTGCTAGCCCTATGAATCGTTGCTTTTGTTACGAACCTATCACATGTTATCCTATAACCCTGGTATAGCCTCACTTCCACACCTATAACCCCATTGCTTGTTGCCCGTGTCTTACTAGCATGCTTAGGGTTGTTTCTGCTCGAGTCTGTTACCCGCTACTTTCTGTTACTATTTTCTATTATGTTCTGGGGCTCGATGTTAAACAACAACCTGTTAATTTTGAGGTAATAATAATTTGCTGATAAGGCACCGGCAGGAGGCCCGGCGTGGTATTGAGGCCTGCTAGTGTCGACCCTAATTAGGAAAAGGGTCTTGTCTACTGATCCATGATGAGCGCACTAACCGCATGTGGGAAGCGTGTATGGGCGCCCCCCTCAATTTGATTCGATTCGCATCTCGTCCAAATCGCCACACTTAGTTCGGGCTTTCCATTTGATGCACTCATATGCAGGTACGAACCCGAGGCCAGGGTGGAACTTTTGTAGTCGGCATTTAGGGCGGCGTGGTCTTAGAGTGCTATGAGGGTCCCCTTTTCTTCGTGGGGCTCGATTAGCCGCGCACGCACAGCACGCGGTGCTTTGGGCTTGATGCGAAGAAGAGTTGAGTTGTGTTGAGTGCCTCGCTTGGTGGAAGTGCATTTCCATCCTGGCGGGGTATTCTTACGTGTACGGCCAAATTGGTGCACCCCTGCAGGGATAAATCTTCTCGAGAAGCCGTGTTTTCCGCAGTTATGGTTGACTTGGTGAAAGTACTGGCTAACAAGTACTCAGAACAACTTACACCTAACTAACGATAACTTGACTAGTAATAGTCTTATTGCCACAATAACTTGATCCATCACTAATCCAATTGTGTGAGTTATCCTCGGGTTGCTTCTTTGGATAAGGGGCGAGATCCAGGATGGGTTTGTTTGGAGTTAGTTATAGTTGGTTACGATACGCTATCTTATCTCCTTTCTGTTAGCCGGAAGTTGTAGTATGTTTCTGTAGTTGGTTAGTGCAGCCAGCTGTCGTATCTTTTGTATCACCCTTTCTTCCGTTGAACCCAAAGCATCTGTGCTTGATGTTGTGGGGTACATCTTGGTGAATTGTGAGTCTTGCTTGCCAGTACGTTTATGTACTGACCCCGTTGGGGCTGTGGTTTCCGCAGACTATGCTTATGAGGATCCCCGTGATGGCTACTACGTGGAGTTTGACGAGGCTGCTGACGAGTAGATAGCGGACCCGGGCAGGATCCGAGACATCGTGGATGGGCTCCGTCTTTTCGTTTCCGGCCTCTTAGGCCTATTTGGATCTTGTCTGTACTCAGACATTTTGGATGCTTCCGCTGTGATGTAATGATGATATGTTGGGACATGTGTCCTCTGGATGATTGTATTTGCTATCTCTGCTCTAGTGAGAGCTATTTGCAACTTATTTCTATTTATTTGTGTCTTAGATATATGTTGTGCTATCATTCTGTTAAATGCCGTTGACGTACCATGTCTGTATGGTATGAAGTACGTCAATGGTAGTATCCTGATTTCTATGGGATGGTTTATGCAGACTATGGATAGTAGAGAATGGTTGTCACACGTTTACGTGTTGGCCTGCTCATATTGAGATGCGGGTGCCGGTATGCCCCGTAAGCCATTTGTTCTACTATTTAGCGGACTGTGAGTATCCTTTAGAAGTCCGGGTGCGACAAATGGTATCAGAGCCTGTCTGCCTGTAGGATCCCTTTTACTGGTCGCAGTTGAGTCTAGAAACTATTTTGTAGCTATATAGGAAAAATGAAACGTGAGAGTAGGAATTCTGCCATTTTATTTCTTCCCCGCCCACCCTCCCTTTTCTGGTAAGGAAGTGCAACGTTGTTTTCCCTTCTCATCTAAACTTTCAAGTTAGGATTTCACGTATCCTGGTTTCTCTAGGATAGTTATATCTACTAGACCATAGGAATGGAGGTGGTTGTGACATGATTTATCATGTTGCCTACTGACGATTGAGAACGGAGGCGTGTAAGCCCCGGAAGCAAATCCTCTATTCCTTAAGCAGTAGATATTGATCCTTTAGAAGCCCGGATGGGTTTTCCGTAGTACCTCAGGAGTTTTTGGTCTCGTGTTCCCCGATGTTGCTTCGATATCCTGTTCTTCTCAACATCCTTTTCGTCCGTTGAAACCTTGTTGTTGCTTTCCACTTCAGTTCTTCTACCGGCGTCTAATCAAAACTTCCCCGATCATCTGCAGATGGATCTCAGGTTCTTCCCGCAGGTGGTTCGTATGACTCGTTGCGAGAGCACTGCCGGTTATCCGGAGATGCTGAGAGACATGGTCACTTTTCTGGGGTTCCATTGGGCACCAGAGTACCAGGTCTACGAGCAGTAGCGAGAGTTTGACCAGACCTACTACCAGGCTATCGTCTACATTCTGTCAGATGATGGCATGAGCGTAGTCCACCGCTACGAGGCAGTAGGTTCCACAGTGGATATGGTTGTGGAGCAGGCAGCTTATGTGAGTCTCACCGTCCTTCGTGCTGACTACTGGAGATTTGACGATTCTATCTATCGCCACATCCCCCGTGGTTACATCACTTCGGAGGGAGCTTACTTCACTCTCTACGACAACTTGGATGTCTACGAGCATGATAACTCCAGGCTGCACACCACCGCTCAGTTTGTGAGGCACAGTGACGCAGTTGCCAGCACACTATCTCAGGAGTTGGCTTCAGTCAGAGAGCAGCTCTACCTTGCTTTGACTCGTCTGGCGACTTATACCACAGATTTTGTTGGAGACGCGCGCTTTGCACGTTTCGATCAGCCAGTGGGTCGTCGTCTGCTAGATGCTGGAGGTTACGAGCCGATCAGAGGTCCACTCCTTAACCTCGGTGCTGGTTACACTGGGATTCCACGCTTTGGAGCACAGGGAGTCGACGCTATGTACTTCACCACACCTAGAGTCGCTCTCAGGCCACGACAGATCTACGTGGATCGTCGTTCTACCTACTTTCGTGGGCGTGCTCCTCACCGTACCTCTCGCCGTACTCCTAGTCGCCGTCCTGCGTGATGAGCATAGGAGTATCGATGTATCCATTCTTAGCTATGTTTAGTTATCCTTTGGCTTTTGAACCATTTATGGTGTGTTGGATATTCTGATGTATTTGAACATGTGATGATGTACCTGTTGGTTATCTATTCATGCGTCGGAATAATCTCTCTTTCGATTTCCAAGTCTATCCTTTTCTGTTGTTGTGCTAAAATGCATGTCTATTCAGGATGCCGCCAACAAGGAACACCCCGCCTGAGCCACCGCCAATCACGGAGCTGTTGACTCAGATGACCCAAGTCATGGCACAGATGGCCCAGTTCCAGACTAATCAGCACAACAACCAGAATGCTCCACGAGTCAGTATCAAGGAGTTTCTCAGTCTGGGCCCAAGAGCTTTCGTGGCAACACGCGAGCCTCTGGATGCTGATGACTGGATCCGTGAGATAGCTAAGGCTCTAGAGATTGCTCACGTTGCTGAGGAAGACAAGGTCAAGTATGCATCCTATCTGCTGAAGGGTCAGGCAGCTACTTGGTGGGAAAACTACCAGACCATGAGAGCTGGATACCCAATCACCTGGGGTTGTTTCAAGGAAGCTTTCCTGAAGCACCACATTCCAGATGGTCTCATGGAAAGGATGCGTGAAGATTTTTGCTCACTCAAGCAGGGCAAGCTGGACGTCATTGGCTATCAGAGTGAGTTCAATCGCCTCGCTCGATACGCTGGTGATGAGGTGTCCACTGAGGCTAAGAAGATGGCAAGGTTCCGCAGAGGTTTTAACCCGGAACTCAAGTACGCCCTCACCAACATCAAGGCCAACAACTTCGAGGAGCTCGTTAACACCGCGCTCAATGAGGAAAATGGGCGCAAGGCGTTCGAGGAGTCTCGCAAGCACTCGCGTGAGGGTGGTTCCTCCTCCAACATGACCACCCCTCCGCAGAAGCGCCGCATCTGGGTGCCAAATGGTGCTGTCACTAGGGCTCCATATGCCCAAGCTTCTCCAGGCTTCGCTCCCCGCCCACCCAACCCTGTTCAGATGCATGATCAGAGGGCTTCGATGGGGCAGCCAAGGCCAGGGCCTCCTCGTGTCGTCACTTGCTACAAATGCAAGCAGACGGGGCACTACGCTGACAAGTGCACGCAGAGGCAGCTACCTCCACCACCACCTCGTCCCAACACAAACCAGGCAATGGTGCGTGCTCCCCCGGCTAAAGCCTTCAACTCCAACAACAGGCCTGTCGGGAGGACCGCAAGGGTGAATCATGTCAAGATCGACAAAGCTGAGGAAGCTCCTGACGTCGTTCTCGGTACATTTCCCGTAAACTCTATTCCAGCTAAAGTGTTGTTTGATACCGGAGCATCGCATTCTTTCGTGTCAAAGATCTTTGCGACAGCAGTTAAACTACCCTTTGTTTGTTTGGGTTCCCCGCTAGTGGTAAACTCCCCTGGAGCAACCATGCAAACGTCTAAGATCAGTCACAGAAATCAAATCCTAATTGGAGGCCACATATTCCTTGCTTCTCTCATACTGCTTGGCAATTCTGACATTGATGTCATTCTTGGTATGGATTGGTTGAAGGCCAATAAAGCTACGATTGACTGTGCTCAGAAGTCAATAACTCTGTTCCACCCTTCTGGCCAGATAGTCTATTCTCCAAATGAATCAAGTTCTGTTCAGCTGTGCACCCTTGATGCAAAACCTCTACCTCTACTCGAAAATGTTCCGGTTGTTTGTGAATTCCCTGACGTCTTTCCAGAAGAGTTGCCAGGGATGCCTCCGGACAGAGCAGTTGAGTTCGTGATCGAGCTTGAACCAGGTACTGCTCCAATCTCTAAGCATCCATACAAGATAGCTCCTCCTGAACTGAAACTGTTAAAGGAGCAAATCGATATGTACATGGAAAAAGGTTACATTCAACCTAGTTCCTCGGCTTGGGGTTGCCCAACTCTGTTCGTTGCGAAGAAGGATCACACAAAGAGACTCGTTGTTGACTATCGTCCTCTTAACGAGAAAACCATCAAAAAAAAGTATCCAATTCCTCGTATCGATGATCTTTTTGATCAACTTGCTGGAGCCTCAATATTCTCCAAGTTGGACTTGAGAATGGGTTGCCATCAAATAAAGATCAGAAAAGAGGATATTCCAAAAACAGCTTTCACCACTCGGTACGGTCTATATTAATACACCGTCATGTCCTTTGGTCTCACCAATGCACCGGCGACATTCTCTCGACTCATGAATTCTGTTTTCCACGAATACCTCGACAAGTTCGTTGTGGTATATCTTGATGACATTCTTGTCTACTCAAAATCTGAGGAAGAGCATGAAGAACATCTTCGTCTCACTCTCATGAAACTTCGCGAGCATCGTCTGTATGCCCAATTCTCCAAATGTGAGTTCTGGATTCCAGAAGTTGCTAACCTTGGTCATATCATCTCTGCCAAGGGCATAGCCATTGATCCAGAAAAGGTTAAAGCAATTTTTAATTGGAAACCTCCTAAGACGGTGAAGCAAGTACGAAGTTTTCTTGGCTTGGCTAGCTATTGCCGTCGTTTCGTCCAAAACTTTTCCAAGATTGCCAAACCTCTCACTGATCTCAAAAAGAAGGACAAGAAGTTCGTTTGGTCTCCACAATGTGATGAAAGTTTCAATCTCCTGAAGACTAAACTCACTTCTACACCAGTTCTGGTTGGCCCAGATACTACCAAACCTTTCCAGATATTCTGCGATGCATCTCTCCAAGGTCTAGGTGCAGTTCTTATGCAAGAACGTCAAGTTGTGGCTTATGCTTCACGTCTGTTGAATGCACATGAGCTCAATTATCCAACACATGACCTTGAACTAGCAGCAGTTGTGTTTGCCCTCAAGAAATGGAGGCAATATTTGTTGGGTAATCACACTGAAATCTTTTCCGATCATAAGAGTCTGAAATACATCTTCACTCAACCAGATCTAAACCTCAGGCAAAGGAGATGGATTGAAAAGATTAAAGACTTTGATCTCACCATTTCTTACACTCCAGGCAAGGCTAATGTTATGGCCGATGCTCTCAGTCGCAAGTCGTATTGCAATAATCTCATGATCATGGAAAGCCAACCTCCTCTTCATGAAGAATTCCAGAAGCTGAATCTTAGTCTTGTTCCTCAAGGTTATCTTGCAAGCTTGACAGCCAGTCCAACTCTCGAGGACAAGATTCGTTCTGAACAACTTCGTGATGCTGAAATCAAGAAGATGGTAGAACACATCAAAGAAGGCAAGGAGAAATTTAAGTCCTTCTCAATTGATGACAAGGGAACTGTGTTCTTCGAAGGACGCATTGCAGTTCCTCAAGTTCAAAGTCTCAAAGATGTAATTCTCAAGGAGGCTCATGAAACTCCTCTCTCCATACACCCTGGAAGTACAAAGATGTACCAGGATCTCAAGACATTGTATTGGTGGCCTGGCATGAAACGTGAAATTGCTCAATACGTTTCTGAAAGCGACGTTTGTCAACGTGTTAAGGCAGTTCATCAGAAAACAGCCGGTCTACTCCAACCTCTGAAAATCCCTGAGTGGAAGTGGGACATGATTGAAATGGACTTCGTCACTGGTTTTCCAAAGTCCAAGAAGGGCAACGATGCAATCTTCGTTGTTATTGATCGTCTCACTAAAGTTGCTCACTTCTTTGCTGTCAAAGAAACAATCTCAGCTAGCCAGTTAGAAGAACTCTACACAGCAAAGATTGTTCCTCTTCATGGTGTTCCATTGGAAATAAGCTCAGACCGTGGAAGCATATTCACTTCTCATTTCTGGAAAAGCTTTCAAGAAGCATTGGGCACCAAACTTCTGTTCAGCACAGCTTATCACCCTCAGTCTCAGGGGCAAGTCGAAAGAGTCAATCAGATTCTCGAGGATATGCTCAGAGCATGTGGTATCTCTTTTGGCATGAAATGGGAGGAATGTCTTCCATATGCTGAATTATCCTACAACAACAGCTACCAGGCAAGCCTAGGCATGCCACCATTTGAAGCTCTCTATGGCCGCAGATGCAGGAGTCCAATCAATTGGTCTGGAGCTGGTGAGCGTTCACTCTTAGGCCCTGACATTGTTAAGGAAGCCGAAGAGAAAGTTCGCATCATCTGTGACAATCTCAAGATTGCTCAGTCTCGTCAGAAAAGCTACTATGATAGCAAGCACAGGGATATGATCTATACACCTGGTGACAAAGCATATCTCCGTGTAACTCCCCTCAGAGGCACTCATCGTTTTGGTGTGAAAGGAAAGCTTGCACCAAGATACATTGGTCCCTTCAACATTCTCGCAAGACGTGCAGAAAATGCCTATCATCTTGAACTTCCAGAAAAACTATCCAAGGTGCACGATGTGTTTCACGTGTCACAGCTCAAGAGGTGTTTCAAAGATCCAGATCGTGCAGTTGATCATGATTCCATTGAACTGCAAGAAGATATATCTTATGAGGAGCACCCTCTTCGAATTCTCGATGAGACCGAGCGTAAGACTCGCAACAAGAGCACCAAGTTCTTGAAAGTGCAGTGGTCCCATCATTCCGATAAAGAGGCAACGTGGGAGACCGAAGAGGATCTTCGCAAGAAGTATCCGGACCTTTTCTCTTCTCAGTAGGAATCTCGGGGCGCGATTCCTTCAAGGGGGGGGGGGCGTTTTGTAACATCCCAAGTATGAAACCACCCCTAGAATGTTTGTTTCTTGTTTATTAATGTTTTGCATCATGTCATCATACCCATTACTTTGTTTGCATTTGTTTTGCATCTGTTTTCAATTGTTTTCTATTTCAAATGCAAACCAATTTCCAAATCAAATTGTTCATACTTGTTATGTTACATTTTCCAAATAAAAAGTTCAATTAAAAAACAGCTATTTGTTTCTATTAAAATAGAAAGCTCAACTATTAACTTGTTATTTTATTTAATAACTCACTTAACTCAAATTCCATTCAAAATTCAATTACATTTTTTTTGTCTAACAGCAGCCATGTTGAAAATTATGAGAATTACAAAACATTTCCACTCAATTTGTTTCAAATAAACTTGAGTGTCCAAAACTAATTAAATGTTTCTTTTTAATAAATCACTTAATCTCAAAATTCATTCAAAGTTCAACCAAATTACAAACAGCAAAATATGTTGAAATATTTGAAAACCAAAGCATGCACATGTTGCTGTTACAATAAAGATTTGTTATAAAAATTTCCCTAAAAATTTCTAACCCAAAAACCCTAGCTTTTCTTCCCTATTTCAAATCAGCAAAAAAAAAACTAACAGAACAGGAAAAAAAGGAAAAGAAACAGAGAGAGAGGTAGGGCAGCCA
The DNA here is from genome assembly GCA_028641055.1 of Alopecurus myosuroides. Classification (NCBI taxonomy): domain Eukaryota; kingdom Viridiplantae; phylum Streptophyta; class Magnoliopsida; order Poales; family Poaceae; genus Alopecurus; species Alopecurus myosuroides. Next base: position 292,000,333 of record CM054059.1, read on the forward strand.
GTTGGGCCAGCCCACTTTTCCCACGGCCCGATACCCCTTCGGGGTCGTCTTCAACACGTACGGCAGCGCATCCGCGCTGCCCACGTCAACGCCGCCGCGATGGGACGGCCACCGCGCGCCCCTCTCCCCTATATAACCCTAGCTAGCCCTAGCCCTAACCCTAGCTCGCCTCCTCTCTCCCTCTCACCGCTGCGGCGCCATTCTTTTTCTCTCCCCCCACCTCTCTTCTCTCTGCCTCTGAATCTCACCACCGCAACCCGAGCTCCACCCTCTGAAATCTCGGCGATTGTCACGACCCCGGACCCAGAGATATACATACTGTTATGTGCTCCTAGCCATGGACTCACAAGGGCTTCAGGGTTACCAGCCCCGGCCGCAACAAACAACGGCAGGCGGACTGGATTCATCGGCACGTAGTCCGGATCCCCAGTCTACTACTCCTTGTATCCATGCTAGTCATAACCAACTATGCATATCAAAGCGTCCACGAATCGAATGAAACTGAAGGAAACGGGACCAAAGCTATACAGAGATGCTATGTGTCCAGAAAGTGCAACAACAATCGAGGGTTACTGGGGTTACCTCGCCCCAGGCCGATCACATCGACAGGCGGGCTCGGACATGGATCATCGGCTCCACAACCCCTCGACTGCGACAACTATGCAGGCATAGCCAAAACTGTATAACAATGAGCTCGAAACCAACAACCGATCAAAGCAGTACTCTAAACATGAAACTTGTATTAAACAGGTGATACTAGAGTATAGCTTACAAGCAGAGGTCACACGACCCAACATTACATCAGACAACGGAAGGCAAATTATGTTGCTAATCAACAAGAACCAAAAAGGCCTAAGAGGCCGCAACATAAGGCGACGTCCCAGCCCATAGATTCCAGGCTGCTACCTGGGAACCCCGAACTACTCGTCGATGTCCACGTTGACTCATCACCGATGTGAGATCTTCACCTGAACCAAATTAAGCAAACCTGAGTACGGGATGTACTCAACAAGACTTAATTAACCTATTATATATCTGCTATCTTTAGAAAGGGTTTTATGAAGGCTGATTTGCGTAAAGCAATCTTTGTTTTGCAAGCTGAGGGAGGAAAAGCACGTCTCATGGAGTTTTTAAAACAGATGAGAGGACTAATCAACTAATGAAATCATCATCTTTTCATCCACCAACATCATTTCCCAGCACCTTACATGCTACAAGGATCACCCCTCCCGGCATCTCCGGGGAGGCACCCTTCATCTACTGCATCCATGCATTGTCAACATCTTTTACGTCACGTTCAAGTTATCTATGACCCCGTGACTTTCACCAAGTCGTCCATAACCGTGGACACGGCTTTCCGAAAGATTTATCCCTGCAGGGTGGTACACTTTACCCACACGTACCATCCGACTCTTAATGCCAAGCTATTGGCACAATTCCGACGATGTGCCGGCAGAGTGTGGTTGGCCACGACCTTTACCTTGTCGAGACCTATCCATGAGTCAACCCAAACAGGGCCACCCCGTCAACAGGGAGTTGGCCACCTCCTGACGGCACCTGTTCTGTGAGTCGGGATCAAGATCCGTGTACGTCCATCACTTGTCCCGGTCACGCCCTAAACACCTCCAAAAGGTTTTTGACTCACACGCAGATGGAAATCCCAAACTACGTGACTCACGGATAGAACCAAACAAGTTAGTTAGTCGAGCGCGGTCTGTTAGGCCCCGCGTGTGGTTGCACGCTCAGTCTTGGTTTCCGCGGCGAGACCTTACTCCTAGGGTTGGCAAGTACGGAACGAACAACCACTTCCCAAGTGGCCTCCCGTCCAAGCCTTAGTCAAGTTAACCACACAGTGCTCATCTTACCACGTCATCATATCATACTAGGTTATCGCAACTCTGGTTCATCAACCGGATGGAGCAGAGGTAACAAACATATGGAACTAAGCAGTAGCAGATATGAGGCTCTGGCGATGCACACAAGCAAATCTATGGCGGCTAGGAGCAGTGGATCAGGTCATTGTGGCAATGCAATATATAGGTGAACTATATCTAGTAGCATCAAATACTTTAGAATCGAATGCAAAGTACGAGGATCAAATGTTGTTCGAAAACATATATGAGCAGATAAGAGGTTATGCTTGCCTTGGTTATAAGAAAACCAGATAAACTCTTCAGGGATAAGTGCTTGACTTGTCGGTTAGGATCAAGTATTCGTCATTTGGATTGCTGGCCTTCTCTTCGGAGCCACGTTCTACCGAGGGGGAACAAACACCGAAAAGAAGAAATAACAATCAACACATGACATCGATGCAATGCACAATATGTATGCATGAGCAGATTAATGCACTGAAATAAAACCCTAAACATGCTCGTTGGGTTGCTAGGGTTCATATGTCAGTTAGGCATTTCTACTGAAATTATCCCGAAATAGACCCCGGAGGGGGTTTCGGGCGATTATGAACATGAGTACCATTTTAGTTGCTCAAATGAGGTTGAAAACATCATAAATAGGTTGCACTTGTCATTTTGAGCAATTTGGTATATAACTTTTATTTTTCTAATTTTATTGAATAAAAACTTATTTTTCTATTTTTAAATGAATTAACAATATTAAATAATGTTCATTTTTCAACTTGGTCAAACATATATGAAAATGACATTTTTGGGTAGAGATCATTTTTCTGAACACAACCATATTTTTACTTCATTTTTCTGATTAATATTTTAAGAGATATTGATTTTACAATTTTATTATTTTTCTGAAATTTTAAAACACAGGTGGGGTCCAAGTGTCAGTACCAATTCCGTTTAAAAGAAATTAAATAGAAATCTGCCTTATGACGCAGGCATGACGTCGAGGTGACGTCACCCGTGCCCAAAATCTCTCTGATCCGATTCAATCCGTCGATCCTGTGCGGGGTTTTGGAATCAGTTCATTCCATGAGATAGAGGGAGGTGTGGGGAGGCTAGAGGTGGCCTCGGCTGACCAAGAGGTCGCCGGAGAGCTCACCGGCGAGCTCGGCGCGGCGGCGGAAGTTGGCCGGAGGCGGCAGGGAGCTACAGGGGGTTAGGGGGCGATAGGGATTCACAGGGAGACTCACCACGGCTGGGTGAAGCTCGTGGGCTGGTCGTAGAGGCGATGCGGCGCCGGAAACGACGGCGGCGAGCTCGGGGAGCCGCCGGCCGGAGAGGAGGAGGAGGCCCCGATTCCGGTGATGTCAGCCTCCTCGGTTCACAGGAGTTGTGGAGGAGGGAGGGGGCACCCTGGCGGATCTTCCTGCGCCATCAGTTCGTCCGGGGGCAGCCGGAGTCGGCGACAATCGGCGGCGGCCGTGGCAGTAGGGTTTGGTTGCTCGCCGGGGAAACTTACAGAGAGAGGAGGGGGTTCGAGGGAGAGGGAGAACTGAGAGGCCTCCTCGCGGTCCTATCCCCTCGACGGGACGGCCAAGCATGAGGTGGCCGCGCGAGGATGGAGGCATCGACACGCAGCTCCTCCTACTGGCAGGAGGTTGAAGAAGACCACGTTTTTTTACAACACCCCCTCGAGTTCCTGGATTTTACAGATTAGCCCTTTTCTTTTTTAAAAGAGGACAGGAAACAAAGTTTTGAGGGCCTTTTTGGAAGAATAAAATTTGGCAAAAATTATCTTTGGAAAGCTTATAAAATTTCCAACAACACCATGTGTTTATTTGGTGTAATTGAAACACTTTTCAGAACAAAATTTTGGAACTCCTTTTAAGTACTTTTTGTGAGATTTTCTGAAACAATTTAAATTCACAATTTAAATTGTTTAAAACATGATTTGAATTTTTGTTTCATGCATGTATGAGATGAACACACACCACACCCCCTAATGTATCAAAAATTGGGGTGTTACAAATCTACCCCCCTTACAAGAATCTCGTCCCGAGATTCCCGAAGGAGAAGAAAGAAGGAACACCGGTTTTGAACGATCTTCTCGAACCTTACGGTTCTTTTCTCGAAGAGGCTGATCCGTAGCGCTTGCGAAGATTCTTCAGCGGCTACACCTTAGGTGAGAGGGAAAACTCTTAGGAATTGATCTTTACAAAGATCGAGTATCTCATGGCTAACTCATGACAGGGATGTTCGTAAAGAACTGGCGAGTTAACATACATGAAACACATCAAGGTAACGGAGTGGATAGAAGATGGTTTCAAGTTTATGGACGATGGTTCTTGAAAGGATTTGGAATATGAGATTTGCACAAGACATTAAATCCTTTTGGAAAAGAAAGGTTGGACAACTTATATCATCGAGGTTTCTTCAAAAAGAATACCAAGGTGAAAAAGATGGTCTTGGATACCACGACATAATATCCGTAGACGAGGAAAATCACGAGAAAACACTGTAGTCGTGAGTCGGAAAGAAATTTGATACAAGATCATGTTCACTCTTCGGCGTGGACACGAAAGATAACGGAACTTTCATTCCGTCAAAGTTTGTCAAAAACTTTATCAAAGATCGGAATGTTACTTCACAACAGAAGCTGAGTAACCGAAAGATATGGAAACACCGTAACAAAGGAGGAATTCTTGATCACACCACAAGGATGGGTAACCAACGGGGATTAAAACACCGGAAGAAAATAGGGAATCTCTTTCCTGTTGCGGATTTGACGTAGCAATATGTTTACCACATGGTTAAGATCCCATGGCTGAGATGACTGACAAATTCACACAATGTGTGAGATGAACGGAACTTCAGGTACAAACAACTTGAAAAAGGGAACTGATCAAAGGCGGTTACAAAACACCACGAGATGTTCTCACGAGGAACTTGTTTCCACAGAAACAAAGGTTTGGTAGGATTGATAGAAGGATATTGGAAAGACCAACTTCCAAGTTATCTTGGACGTTCTAGTTACCAATATCAGACTTATGCAAGCCTTCTATAGGTACTCAAGTGAAATTTGAACTTCGGTTCGGAAGAACGGTGAGAGAAAACTTGTTAGAATTTACCACACCAGAATTCTCATGGGGAGTGGTTGTTCTTTCTGGTTCAAAGAGATATGACATTAGGCCTTCCGGCTAGTTGTGTCAACCACAACATCAACCACGCCGGATTCTACAAGAACCTAAGTCAAAAACCCTTGAGGAAACACCAACCATCATTGTTCCTTGAGATTCAGCTCTGGTTAGTGAGTTGATAACTCAGACTCGGTATGTATGATCAAAGAGATTGCGCCGGTTACCAACGAGATACATATGCTAGATTCTCAAGATATGGACTACGATGTCAAGCTCAAGAAGATGAGCAGGATTACGGAACTCACGTATTAGCAACTTGCGAAAGACGGTTGCACCTACATGAACTACTTGTAAAAGAACACATCGGAGTCCTGGTTGGGAAGATGATAACAAAGATAACGAAGTTCTTAAACTTCCTCTCTTTTACGAACGATCGGTCAGTGGCTTAGCGTGGATGCAAACTTCTTTAAGTGAATGGAGGTAAAAACCAACCATCTCAAGAATACTCCACACATGCATGACCGTCTGGGGATTATTCCCGAAGGAACAAGAAAACTTTACTCGAATCCACGGCGACAACTTTCACCTTAAGCACATAAACCCGAGAAAGTCACTTCGAACACCTAGAATCCAACTTCGTGATGACACAAAGACGGTTCTCGAAAGTTTCCAACATTAGTGCCAATTGTTCAACATGAGCCTCTTGCAACTTGGAGAAAATAGGAATGTCATCGATGGGCTCGACAACACGCTTATCAAAACACTCCAAGAAGAGGGGTTTCATATGATATATGAACAAGGCAAAACATTGGTTAGACTAAAGGACGTGAAGGTGTACTCGGGTAAAACACCATGAGTGAAAACACCGTCAAGATAGTCCTTGAATCTAGACTTGATTTGACGATAGCCCAAATCAAATCAAGGTAGAATGACAGCATGTCCATTAAAGAGATACTATCATGCTTCAACACTAGGAAAACTAGATATCCCTTATCAAAGGATCAAGTTGGCGGAGCTTTTGCCTTTCAACTCCCCAAGTTGTTGTTTAAGCTCGATCAACTAGTCCAGGATATCCAGCGATGTTTCTTGGAGAAAAGAGTAGTTCAAACTACTCCTGGTTTGGACAGCACGGTCAGGTAAAACCTGGTGATACTTCTAGAAAGACAACCAGAATATCACGAACCACCGGTATGTCTTGGAGTTCGGAAGGGAGGTTTGCTTTCCAAAGCAACTGATATGGTCTTGAGAGCTTTAGTGTGAACCTAACTCTTTGACCAAGAATGTGCACCGGGATGAACGGATTTGGTAACACAGTCAACTTCAAACAGAGACCGGGTGACCAATAGTGCTAAGAAGGATACAGATGTTTCTTAGACTTTTCAAAGCAATAAGAATTGCTAGCAATAGCTGATACACACATCAATGCACACACACCGACCACTCTGAAGCGTTCAAGCTTGGAGGAAGGGGAGTGAGGACGTGTAGAAGCATCACTCCATCAACAAGGCCATGAAACTTAACACAACCTCTTGATATAAAAGAGTGTGACACTCGAAGATAGAACAGAACATAAGCTAATGAAACTTCTTTATTCTGTGGATTACAAAACTTTGACCTGGTTCTTAAGATGAACGAGGTACTGGAGTTTGTTTCTCCTAACATCCCAAGGTGGAATGTTCTGACGGAAATCAAGAGCAAATGTATTGGAGGAATCCAACACCCATATGCAACTTGGTGTCCATAACAACGGTTAGAGATTTGAAAGCAACTGAAGGGTAGAATCATGCTCAGGGAAGATCCTCAGATCAAGTTGAAGCACAGGGTAATACTCATTTGTAAAACCCATGCAAAAGAGTTGGTATAACTGAAATAAGAACGAAGATGTGGAATTCAGGATGATCACTCTTGTTGTGATCCTTTTTGTTCCAAGAGGAAACCTATGGCTATGGGAGTTGGAATTTTCTAGCTATCCTGAGGTAGAAGATGTTCCTCAGGATTCAACGAAACAGAACTTGGGTTAAAGGTCAGCATCCTGTACTGATAGCGTGAGCATCACACGGTTATGAAACCACATGGTTCAACCCACCACAATTCAGCACATTCCGGGACCTTTGGTTCAAGTCCAAGGGTTAAAGTACTGAGAAGGGAATAACTACTATCTTAGCGCCTTAAAGGACACTATGAGTAGCAACCACGAGTTATCTTCCAAAAGACAACGATAGCTCCGGAAGAACTTGAGCAGAGGATAACAGATACATTCGAGATGGGAAGCAATCTCGAGGTTCAGGATTTTGAAACTTTAGAACAAGAGCATGTGGAACCTACACAACTCTGAGAGACTAGGATGGAAAGGAAATCTCCCAGTTAAGAGATAACGGAGTATGAAACACACACGACTCCAGAAACTTTAACACTAGGTCAACTTGGGTAAAGGAACGTCATTGCCAAAGAAGGCACCTAAGTTTTGAATGACTAGAAAGGACAGCAAAACCTTTTCAAATCAAAACAGATAAGATGACCTAGAGTTAGAACGATACCAGATACGGAGTAAAAAGAATCCTAAGAAGGTTTTTCACAATCCATTTCGAGTTTCAAAGTAGTTTTCATAAACTCTAGACTCGACATCGACCAAGCAGTAAGGTTTTCCTACAGGCAGTCCTGCTCTGATACCATGACTTGTCACGACCCCGGACCCAGAGATATACATACTGTTATGTGCTCCTAGCCATGGACTCACAAGGGCTTCAGGGTTACCAGCCCCGGCCGCAACAAACAACGGCAGGCGGACTGGATTCATCGGCACGTAGTCCGGATCCCCAGTCTACTACTCCTTGTATCCATGCTAGTCATAACCAACTATGCATATCAAAGCGTCCACGAATCGAATGAAACTGAAGGAAACGGGACCAAAGCTATACAGAGATGCTATGTGTCCAGAAAGTGCAACAACAATCGAGGGTTACTGGGGTTACCTCGCCCCAGGCCGATCACATCGACAGGCGGGCTCGGACATGGATCATCGGCTCCACAACCCCTCGACTGCGACAACTATGCAGGCATAGCCAAAACTGTATAACAATGAGCTCGAAACCAACAACCGATCAAAGCAGTACTCTAAACATGAAACTTGTATTAAACAGGTGATACTAGAGTATAGCTTACAAGCAGAGGTCACACGACCCAACATTACATCAGACAACGGAAGGCAAATTATGTTGCTAATCAACAAGAACCAAAAAGGCCTAAGAGGCCGCAACATAAGGCGACGTCCCAGCCCATAGATTCCAGGCTGCTACCTGGGAACCCCGAACTACTCGTCGATGTCCACGTTGACTCATCACCGATGTGAGATCTTCACCTGAACCAAATTAAGCAAACCTGAGTACGGGATGTACTCAACAAGACTTAATTAACCTATTATATATCTGCTATCTTTAGAAAGGGTTTTATGAAGGCTGATTTGCGTAAAGCAATCTTTGTTTTGCAAGCTGAGGGAGGAAAAGCACGTCTCATGGAGTTTTTAAAACAGATGAGAGGACTAATCAACTACTGAAATCATCATCTTTTCATCCACCAACATCATTTCCCAGCACCTTACATGCTACAAGGATCACCCCTCCCGGCATCTCCGGGGAGGCACCCTTCATCTACTGCATCCATGCATTGTCAACATCTTTTACGTCACGTTCAAGTTATCTATGACCCCGTGACTTTCACCAAGTCGTCCATAACCGTGGACACGGCTTTCCGAAAGATTTATCCCTGCAGGGTGGTACACTTTACCCACACGTACCATCCGACTCTTAATGCCAAGCTATTGGCACAATTCCGACGATGTGCCGGCAGAGTGTGGTTGGCCACGACCTTTACCTTGTCGAGACCTATCCATGAGTCAACCCAAACAGGGCCACCCCGTCAACAGGGAGTTGGCCACCTCCTGACGGCACCTGTTCTGTGAGTCGGGATCAAGATCCGTGTACGTCCATCACTTGTCCCGGTCACGCCCTAAACACCTCCAAAAGGTTTTTGACTCACACGCAGATGGAAATCCCAAACTACGTGACTCACGGATAGAACCAAACAAGTTAGTTAGTCGAGCGCGGTCTGTTAGGCCCCGCGTGTGGTTGCACGCTCAGTCTTGGTTTCCGCGGCGAGACCTTACTCCTAGGGTTGGCAAGTACGGAACGAACAACCACTTCCCAAGTGGCCTCCCGTCCAAGCCTTAGTCAAGTTAACCACACAGTGCTCATCTTACCACGTCATCATATCATACTAGGTTATCGCAACTCTGGTTCATCAACCGGATGGAGCAGAGGTAACAAACATATGGAACTAAGCAGTAGCAGATATGAGGCTCTGGCGATGCACACAAGCAAATCTATGGCGGCTAGGAGCAGTGGATCAGGTCATTGTGGCAATGCAATATATAGGTGAACTATATCTAGTAGCATCAAATACTTTAGAATCGAATGCAAAGTACGAGGATCAAATGTTGTTCGAAAACATATATGAGCAGATAAGAGGTTATGCTTGCCTTGGTTATAAGAAAACCAGATAAACTCTTCAGGGATAAGTGCTTGACTTGTCGGTTAGGATCAAGTATTCGTCATTTGGATTGCTGGCCTTCTCTTCGGAGCCACGTTCTACCGAGGGGGAACAAACACCGAAAAGAAGAAATAACAATCAACACATGACATCGATGCAATGCACAATATGTATGCATGAGCAGATTAATGCACTGAAATAAAACCCTAAACATGCTCGTTGGGTTGCTAGGGTTCATATGTCAGTTAGGCATTTCTACTGAAATTATCCCGAAATAGACCCCGGAGGGGGTTTCGGGCGATTATGAACATGAGTACCATTTTAGTTGCTCAAATGAGGTTGAAAACATCATAAATAGGTTGCACTTGTCATTTTGAGCAATTTGGTATATAACTTTTATTTTTCTAATTTTATTGAATAAAAACTTATTTTTCTATTTTTAAATGAATTAACAATATTAAATAATGTTCATTTTTCAACTTGGTCAAACATATATGAAAATGACATTTTTGGGTAGAGATCATTTTTCTGAACACAACCATATTTTTACTTCATTTTTCTGATTAATATTTTAAGAGATATTGATTTTACAATTTTATTATTTTTCTGAAATTTTAAAACACAGGTGGGGTCCAAGTGTCAGTACCAATTCCGTTTAAAAGAAATTAAATAGAAATCTGCCTTATGACGCAGGCATGACGTCGAGGTGACGTCACCCGTGCCCAAAATCTCTCTGATCCGATTCAATCCGTCGATCCTGTGCGGGGTTTTGGAATCAGTTCATTCCATGAGATAGAGGGAGGTGTGGGGAGGCTAGAGGTGGCCTCGGCTGACCAAGAGGTCGCCGGAGAGCTCACCGGCGAGCTCGGCGCGGCGGCGGAAGTTGGCCGGAGGCGGCAGGGAGCTACAGGGGGTTAGGGGGCGATAGGGATTCACAGGGAGACTCACCACGGCTGGGTGAAGCTCGTGGGCTGGTCGTAGAGGCGATGCGGCGCCGGAAACGACGGCGGCGAGCTCGGGGAGCCGCCGGCCGGAGAGGAGGAGGAGGCCCCGATTCCGGTGATGTCAGCCTCCTCGGTTCACAGGAGTTGTGGAGGAGGGAGGGGGCACCCTGGCGGATCTTCCTGCGCCATCAGTTCGTCCGGGGGCAGCCGGAGTCGGCGACAATCGGCGGCGGCCGTGGCAGTAGGGTTTGGTTGCTCGCCGGGGAAACTTACAGAGAGAGGAGGGGGTTCGAGGGAGAGGGAGAACTGAGAGGCCTCCTCGCGGTCCTATCCCCTCGACGGGACGGCCAAGCATGAGGTGGCCGCGCGAGGATGGAGGCATCGACACGCAGCTCCTCCTACTGGCAGGAGGTTGAAGAAGACCACGTTTTTTTACAACACCCCCTCGAGTTCCTGGATTTTACAGATTAGCCCTTTTCTTTTTTAAAAGAGGACAGGAAACAAAGTTTTGAGGGCCTTTTTGGAAGAATAAAATTTGGCAAAAATTATCTTTGGAAAGCTTATAAAATTTCCAACAACACCATGTGTTTATTTGGTGTAATTGAAACACTTTTCAGAACAAAATTTTGGAACTCCTTTTAAGTACTTTTTGTGAGATTTTCTGAAACAATTTAAATTCACAATTTAAATTGTTTAAAACATGATTTGAATTTTTGTTTCATGCATGTATGAGATGAACACACACCACACCCCCTAATGTATCAAAAATTGGGGTGTTACAGCGATCGCCGTTGCTAGGATGCCCCACCTTCCAAGCTAGCCACGGGGATCATACCACCGTAGCCTCCTCGACCTCATCGACACCCCAGCAGCCCCGAAGAACCCCTGCAACGCCGCCGCCGTCCGTGCTACTGTCGCCGGCGACGTCCTCCCCGAGCCGCTGCTACGCCTTCATCGCCGGTGAGCCCACCTCACTTTCTCCTTTCCCTCTCTGTCCCGTGCGCGCACACGACCACCACGCAGCGCACGCACACGCCCCACGGCGAGCATCCACGCAGCACCACGAGCAGTTCACCGCCGGCAAGCACCTCTCTGTCAGGTTCAGTTTCAGCTAACTGAATTTTTCTCAGTTACCAGCGAACCTGAACCATATCCTCCCCACGTTCCCTCCTCTGTCAGCAATCGATTCAGTAACGCAGTGGCTATGCACTGCGTGCGCGAGCCCGAGCCCAGGGTTCGAATCCCCCTCGGCGCGGATTAAATCCGCCCACTTTTTCGCGCAGGTGCTGACAGGCAGGCCCCCCCTGTCAGCGACCCTGCGGCCACGCAAGCGCCACGTGAGCGCCACGCAGGCCAGGGGCCCCTCTGTCAGTGGCTGTGGCTAGCCACTGCGAGGTGTAAAACTTTTTGCCCAGTTTTTTTTCTTTTATTTAAGTCCAATGCATTTACAGATTAGTCCCTAGAAATAAAATGCAAATAACTTTTATTTTCTAAAGCCAAATAATGCAAATAAAATATGTTTGCTGAACCAAATTAAATCCTCTACATGTTAAAAACATTTGTATTCTGTTTTGAACATTTCAAATGCATTCAAATTTCAAATTCAAACAATTCATTTAAAATTTGATTAATTGCATAACTAATTCAAACTTAATTCAAATAACACCAATAAAATATGTTTTCCATGCCAATTTGAACCACCTTTTCAAATATAAATTTTGTTTCATGTTTTGACTAATTAAAATTGGTTAAATAATTTAAACCTTGTTTAAATCATTTAAATTTGCTAAATTCATAACTTGCTCAAATTAAATTATTTTTGAACATATAAAATATGTTTTCAAACCAGAAAAGTATAAACTTTTCAAATATGAATTTGGTTTAATGTTTTGAAAAAATAAAATTCAAATAATATTCATACTTAATTTAATTCCAATTAAATCTTGTTTAAACTTGTTTAATTCATAAGTAATTTATTTTAATTCCTTTTTCAATAATTGAAACATGTAATCCACCTAAAATTTTGTGTTCTTCTCAAATATGAATTTTGTTATTTATTTTGGACAATTTAAATTGGTGAAAACAACAAATGCTTGTGTGACACCTTTAAGAAACCAAAATTCCATAACTTAATAAATAAAATTCCAAACTTGGTAAAACTTATTTCAAATTGATCCCATTGTTGTTTTCTTTCTGTTTTCCTCATCCATGCATCATACTAATCCACTTTCACCTGTTGATTAGTTGTAAAACAAATATTCCAACCTTAATTCATGGGCTTTCCATATGCAATCCCAAATTGCATGTGGGTCCATTTAACCCTGTTATGTTACCATGTCAACTAGTGTATTTCTATGCATCAATTAAATGGTCATGCATCATCCCATGATTGTGCACTATGCCATGTTATTGATTGTTCATCTCTCTGCGTTGTTTGTTTGCTTCTTCTCGAATAGACGACGACGTTGAGACAGACGAGCTTTACGACACCCCTTCTGAGGATCTAGCTCAGTACCAGACTGCTGAGTTTGCAGGCAAGTATTCACTCACATGAACCATTGTGTTCCTTTCAACATTGGATACCGATACTTTCCGTTGTCTATTCTGCTAGCCCTATGAATCGTTTCTTCTGTTATGAACCTATCACATGTTATCCTATAACCCTGATATAGCCTCACTTCCACACCTATAACCCCATTGCTTGTTGCCCGTGTCTTACTAGCATGCTTAGGGTTGTTTCTGCTCGAGTCTGATACCCACTACTTTCGGTTACTATTTTCTATTATGTTCTGGGGCTCGATGTTAAACAATAACCTGTTAATTTTGAGGTAATAATAATTTGCTGATAAGGCACCGGCAGGAGGCCCGGCGTGGTTTTGAGGCCTGCTAGTGTCGACCCTAATTAGGAAAAGGGTATTGTCTACTGATCCATGATGAGCGCACTAACCGCATGTGGGAAGCGTGTATGGGCGCCCCCCCTCAATTTGATTCGATTCGCATCTCGTCCAAATCGCCACACTTAGTTCGGGCTTTCCATTTGATGCACTCATATGCAGGTACGAACCCGAGGCCAGGGTGGAACTTTTGTAGTCGGCATTTAGGGCGGCGTGGTCTTAGAGTGCTATGAGGGTCCCCTTTTCTTCGTGGGGCCCGATTAGCCGCGCACGCACAGCACGTGGTGCTTTGGGCTTGATGCGAAGAAGAGTTGAGTTGTGTTGAGTGCCTCGCTTGGTGGAAGTGCATTTCCATCCTGGCGGGGTATTCTTACGTGTACGGCCAAATTGGTGCACCCCTGCAGGGATAAATCTTCTCGAGAAGCCGTGTTTTCCGCGGTTATGGTTGACTTGGTGAAAGTACTGGCTAACAAGTACTCAAAACAACTTACACCTAACTAACGATAACTTGACTAGTAATAGTCTTATTGCCACAATAACTTGATCCATCACTAATCCAACTGTGTGAGTTATCCTCGGGTTGCTTCTTTGGATAAGGGGCGAGATCCAGGATGGGTTTGTTTGGAGTTAGTTATAGTTGGTTACGATACGCTATCTTATCTCCTTTCTGTTAGTCGGAAGTTGTAGTATGTTTCTGTAGTTGGTTAGTGCAGCCAGCTGCCGTATCTTTTGTATCATCCTTTCTTCCGTTGAACCCAAAGCATCTGTGCTTGATGTTGTGGGGTACATCTTGGTGAATTGTGAGTCTTGCTTGCCAGTACGTTTATGTACTGACCCCGTTGGGGCTGTGGTTTCCGCAGACTACGCTTACGAGGATCCCCGTGATGGCTACTACGTGGAGTTTGACGAGGCTGCTGACGAGTAGATAGCGGACCCGGGCAGGATCCGAGACATCGTGGATGGGCTCCGTCTTTTCGTTTCCGGCCTCTTAGGCCTATTTGGATCTTGTCTGTACTCAGACATTTTGGATGCTTCCGCTGTGATGTAATGATGATATGTTGGGACATGTGTCCTCTGGATGATTGTATTTGCTATCTCTGCTCTAGTGAGAGCTATTTGCAACTTATTTCTATTTATTTGTGTCTTAGAGATATGTTGTGCTATCATTCTGTTAAACGCCGTTGACGTACCATGTGTGTATGGTATGAAGTACGTCAATGGTAGTATCCTGATTTCTATGGGATGGTTTACGCAGACGATGGATAGTAGAGAATGGTTGTCACACGTTTACGTGTTGGCCTGCTCATATTGAGATACGGGTGCCGGTATGCCCCGTAAGCCATTTGTTCTACTATTTAGCGGACTGTGAGTATCCTTTAGAAGTCCGGGTGCGACATCCGTGATTGGCGGTGGCTCAGGCGGGTTGTTCCTTGTTGGCGGCATCCTGAATGGAAATGCATTTTAGCACAACAATAGAAAAGGATAGACTTGGAAACCGAAAGAGAGATTATTCCGACGCATGAATAGATAACCAACAGGTACATCATCACATGTTCAAATACATTAGAATATCCAACACACCACAAATGGTTCGAATGCCAAAGGATAACTAAACATAGCTAAGAATGGATACATCGGTACTCCCATGCTCATCACGCAGGACGGCGGCTAGGAGTACGGCGAGAGGTACGGTGAGGAGCACTCCCACGAAAGTAGGTAGAACGACGATCCACGTAGATCTGACATGGTCTGAGAGCGACTCTAGGTGTGGTGAAGTACATAGCGTCGACTCCCTGTGCTCCAAAGCATGGAATCCCAGTGTAACCAGCACCGAGGTTAAGAAGTGGACCTCTGATCGGCTCGTAACCTCCAGCATCTGGCAGACGACGTCCAACTGGCTGATCGAAACGTGCAAAGCGCTCGTCTCCAACAAAGTCTGTGGTGTAAGTCGCCAGACGAGTCAAAGCAAGGTAGAGCTGCTCTCTGACTGAAGCCAACTCCTGAGATAGTGTGCTGGCAACTGCGTCACTGTGCCTCACAAACTGAGCGGTGGTGTGCAGCCTGGAGTTATCATGCTCGTAGACATCCAAGTTGTCGTAGAGAGTGAAGTGAGCTCCCTCCGAAGTGATGTAACCACGGGGGATGTGGCGATAGATAGAATCGTCAAATCCCCAGTAGTCAGCACGAAGGACGGTGAGACTCACATAAGCTGCCTGCTGCACAGCCATATCCACTGTGGAACCTACTGCCTCGTAGCGGTGGACTACGCTCATGCCATCATCTGACAGAATGTAGACGATAGCCTGGTAGTAGGTCTGGTCAAACTCTCGCTGCTGCTCGTAGACCTGGTACTCTGGTGCCCAACGGAACCCCAAAGTGACCATGTCTCTCAGCATCTCCGGATAACCGGCAGTGCTCTCACAACGAGTCATACGAACCACCTGCGGGTAGAACCTGAGATCCATCTGCAGATGATTGGGGAAGCTTTGATTAGACGCTGGTAGAAGAACTGAAGTGGAAAGCAACAACAAGGTTTCAACGGACGAAAGGATGTTGAGAAGAACAGGATATCGAAGCAACATAGGGGAAACACGAGACCAAACACTCCTGAGGTACTACGGAAAACCCCATCCGGGCTTCTAAAGGATAAATATCTGCTGCTTAAGGAATAGAGGATCTGCTTCCGGGGCTTACACGCCTCCGTTCTCAATCGTGAGTAGGCAACATGATAAATCATGTCACAACCACCTCCATTCCTATGGTCTAGTAGATATAACTATCCTAGAGAAACCAGGATACGTGAAATCCTAACTTGAAAGTTTAGATGAGAAGAGAAAACAACGTTGCACTTCCTTACCAGAAAAGGGAGGGTGGGTGGGGAACGAAATAAAAGAACAGAATTCCTACTCTCACGTTTCATTTTTCCTAAATAGCTACAAAATAGATTCTAGACTCAACTGCGACCAGTAAAAGGGATCCTACAGGCAGACATGCTCTGATACCATTTGTCGCACCCGGACTTCTAGAGGATACTCACAGTCCGCTAAACAGTAGAAAAATGGCTTACGGGGCATACCGGCACCCGCATCTCAATATGAGCAGGCCAACACGTAAACGTGTGACAACAATTTTCTGCTATCCATCGTCTGCGTAAACCATCCCATAGAAATCCGACTACTTCCGTTGACGTACTTCATCACATACACACATGGTACGTCAACGGCATTTGAACAAGTGATATCACAACATATCTCTAAGACACAAAAGATTGAAATAAGTTGCAAATAGCTCTCACTAGAGCAGAGATATCAAATACAATCATCCAGAGGACACATGTCCCAACAATTCATCATTACATCACAGCGGAAGCATCCAAAGTGTCTGAGTACAGACAAGATCCAAATAGGCCTAAGAGGCTGGAAACGAAAAGACGGAGCCCATCCACGATGTCTCGGATCCTGCCCGGGTCCGCTATCTACTCGTCAGCAGCCTCGTCATACTCCACGTAGTAGCCACCATGGGGATCCTCGAAAACGTAGTCTGCGGAAACCACAGCCCCAAAGGGGTCAGTACAGACAAGTACTGGCAAGAAAGACTCACAAGATACCATAGTGTACCCGGCAACACCAAGTACAGATGCTTTGGGTTCAACGGAAGAATAGGTGATACAAAAGTGCGGCAGCGGGCTGCTCTAACCAACTACAGAAACATACTACAACTTCCGGCTAAAAGAAGGGGATAAGATAGTGTATCGTAACCAACCATAACCAACCTCAAACAAACCCATCCTGGATCTCGCCCCTTATCCAAAGAAGCAATCCGAGGATAACTCACACAGTTGGATTAATGATGGTTCAAGTTATTGTGTCAATAAGACTATTACTAGTCAAGTTATCATTAGTTAGGTGTAAGTTGTTCTGAGTACTTGTTAGCCAGTACTTTCACCAAGTCATCCATAACCGCGGAAAACACGGCTTCTCGAGAAGATTTAACCCTGCAGGGGTGCACCAATTTGGTCGTACACGTAAGAATATCCCGCCAGACGGGAATCAAACCCACCAAGCGAGGCACTCAACACAACTCAACTCTTCTTCGCATCAAGCCCAAAGAACCACGTGCTGTGCGTGCGCGGCTAATCGAGCCCCCACGAAGAAAAGGGGGACCCTCATAGCACTGGAAGACCACGCCGCCCTAAATGCCGACTACAAAAGTTCCACCCTGGCCTCGGGTTTGTACCTGCATATGCGTGCATCAAATGGAAAGCCCGAACTAAGTGCGGCGATTTGGACGAGATGCGAATCAAATCAAATTGAGGGGGGCGCCCATACACGCTTCCCATATGCGGATAGTGCGCTCATCATGGATCAGTAGACAAGACCCTTTTCCTAATTAGGGTCGACACTAGCAGGCCTCAAAACCATACCCGGCCTCCTGCCGGTGCCTTATCATCAAATTAGCATTACCTCAAACAATAACAGGTTGTTGTTTAACATCGAGCCCCAGAACATAATAAATAAGGTAACAGTAATAACGGACAGCAGACTCGAGCATAAACAACCCTAAGCATGCTAGTAAGACACAGGCAACAAGCAATAGGGTTATAGGTGTGGAGGTGAGGCTATATCAGGTATACAGGATAACATGTGATAGGATCGAACACCAGCAACGATTCATAAGGCTAGCAGGATAGACAACGGAAAGTATCAGTATCCAGTGTGGAAAGGAACACAATGGTTCATGTGAGTGAATACTTGCCTGCAAACTCAGTATCCTGGTACTGTGCTAACTCCTCAGAAGTAGTGTCGTAAACCTCGTCTGTCTCAACGTCGTCGTCTATTCGAGAAGAAGCAAACAAACAACACAGAGAGACCAACAATCAATAACATGGCATAATGCACAATCATGGGATGATGCATGACAATTTAATTGATGCATCAAAATAAGCTAGTTGACATGGTAACATGTTTAAATGGACCCATATGCAATTTGGATTGCATCTGGAAAGCCCATGAGTTAAGGTTGAAATAATTGTTCTACAACTAACCAACAGGTGAAAGTGGATTAGCATGATGCATGGATGAGGAAAACAATGAGAAAACAACAATAGATTCAATTTGAAAAGGTGTTTACCAAGTTTGAAATTTTATTTATTAAGTTATGAAAATTTGCTTCTTAAAGGAGTTACACAAGCATTTGTTGTTTTCACCAATTTTAATTGTTCAAAATAAATAACAAAATTCATATTTGGAAAGAACACAAAATTTTAGGTGGAATACATGTTTCATTTGTTGAAAAAGGAATTAGAATGATTTAATTATGAATTAAACAAGTTTAAACAAGATTTAAATGAACTTAATTCAAGTTTGAATTTATTTTAATTTTTTATATGTTCAAAACATTCAATAAAATTCATATTTATAAAGTTTATGCTTTTCTGGTTTCAAAACATATTTTATTTGTTCAAAAATAATTTAATTTGACCAAGTTATGAATTTAGCAATTTTAAATGAATTAAACAAGGTTTAAATTATTTAACCCATTTTAATTATTCAAAACATGAAATAAACTTTGTATTTGAAAGGGTGGTTCAATTTCGCATGGAAAACATATTTTATATGTGACATTTGAAATAAGTTTGAATTAGTTATGAATTTAATCAAATTTGAAATGAGTTGTTTGAATTTGAAATTTGAAAACATTTGAATTGTTCAAAACAGAAAACAAAGGTTTGAAACATGTAGAGAATTGAATTTGGTACAGAAAACATATTTTATTTATTTTATTTGGACTTGTTATGCAAAAGTTATTCAAATTTGAAATTTGTGGGCTATTATGAAATTTTTAAAAACATACAGAATGGTCCAGGGGCCTAGGTGCGAAAATAAATTCAGATTAGGTCCCTGGGGACCTTTCTCACGCAACAGAAGCAACCCCTGGGTCACTGGCCTGTGGGCCAGTGCCCAGCTGTCGCTGCGTGGCCCGCGTGTGGATGCTTGCGTGGCATCCACAGCCACAGGCAGGTGGGCCTGCGCAAACCAGCGTGGCAAACCAGCAAAAAGCTGGGGTTTTAATCCGCGAGGCGAGGGATCGATCCCTGGCTGCGGGCGCACGTGCGCAGCGCTGCTGCCACTGCGCTAGGCTGCTGTCTGTTGACAGTATAAGAGCGCGAGGGAGGATATGGTTCAGTTAGCGTGTGCTACTGACGAAACTGAATTTTATTCAGTTGACTGAACCACGGCGAGGTTGCGGTGGTTGCCGGCGGCGAGCTGCTGCTGCTCGTGTGCCGTGGATGCGTGCGTGCTCGTGCAGAGAGGACAGCGAGAGGAAGGTGGACGAGGTGGATGCTGTGCTCACCGGGAGGGAGGAAGAAGGCCTCGGTGCTCGACGGCGACAGGAACTGACGGCGGCGACAGCGACAGGGATGGCGGCGACGATACGGTGGCTCTCAGCCACCGAGGAGGTGTCGAGGAGGGGGAGGGAGCTACGGGGACTCGATTCCCGTGGCTAGCCTGCATGGAGATGGCCCATGTCGACGGCGATCGCCGGAGATTCAGACGCGGCGGTGCGGTGGAGGTGCAGAGGGAGAGGAGCAGAGGTGGAAAGGAGGGGGAAAATGGCGGCGGCGAGGGAGAGAGAGGTGGAGAAGAGAGCTAGGGCACGGGGGGATCTCGGGCTCGAGCTATAAGGAGGAGGGGAACGAGCTGTGGCCGCTCCCTCCGCCGTACGCCGACGTGGACAGCACGGATGTGCGCCGTACAGAGGTGGAAGAAACGGGGGGGTAGCAGGCCGTGCTGGTGGGCTGGGCTCAGTCCACTGGCCTGTCTGCCCCTCTCTGCGATTTTTTTCTTTCTGTTTTTTTTTCTGTTCTGTTTTTTGTTTTGCTGAAAAAGAAAAGGAAAGAAATGAAAGGGTTTTTGTGGTTAGAAAAATTAGGAAAAATTTGTATACTTTATTTATGGTAACAGCAACATTGTGCAACTTTTGTTTTCCAAAAATTTAAATTATGTTGCTGTTTGTATTTTTATTTGAATTTTTGAGTGAATTTTTGGTATTAATTGATTAAATGAAAAGAACAATTTAAAAGTTTTTAATTTCAAGTGTAATGGTAACAAATGATTGATTCGTTTTGTAATTTTCATAAATTTCAAAATGGTTGCTGTTTGGAAATTTAATTGAATTTTGAATGAAATTGAATTAAGTGAATTATTAAAAAGAACAAGTTAATAGTTTGAGCTTTCTATTTTAATGGAAACAAATAGTTGTTTTTATTTGAATATTTTTATTTGAAAATTGTAGCAGAACAAGTATGAAACAAAATTTGAAATTTGGTTTGAAATTCAAATAGAAAAACAAGGGAAAACAAAGGAAAACAAATGCAAAACAAATGCAAACAAAGTAATGGTTATGATGACATGATGCAAAACATAAATTAACAAGAAATAAAACATTCTAGGGGTTGTTTTCATACTTGGGATGTTACACTTGCTGAAAACAAAGATTAGACGTATAGTGTAGAAAATAGTGTATGCTTGCAGTAAGTAAAGAAAGCGGGAAATTCTAGTGGTTTGTTTAACAGTGTAGGAAAATGGACCGGGGTTCATAGGTTCACTAGTGGTGTCTCTCCATACAAGATAGCATGTTGGGCGAACAGATTACAGCTAGGCAATTGACAAATAAAGGTTGCACCGTAGTGCACAGTCATGGCATGATGACTACTATGATATTTAGTGCGGGAATTACAACAATATACATAGACTGTAATCCAACTGCATCTATGACTAATAATCCACCCTTTGGTTATCATGCGAACCCCCTTAGGTATTAAGTTGCAAGCAACAGATAATCGCATTAAGCAATGTGTGTAATCTAAGGAATGATTGTACATGCGGGCACTCACACCGTTGTTTTCTCCCTAGTGGCAACAACACATCCTCCCCCGTCACGTTTCTGTCACTCGAACACAGGAGAAAAGGAGGCATGAACCCACTATCGAGCATAAATGCTCCCTCTTGGAGTCACTAGCAACTACATGGTCAGAGCAACCACTAGCAACGGAAAGCATGCAAGATCACAAATAACATATGCAATAAAAGACTATAATCAACTTGGCATAAGTTCAATATTCATCGGATCCCAACAAAAACAGCACATAGAGTTACATAAGAACAATCTCGATCATGTTAGGCAGCTCACGAGATCTAAACATGGAGGCATAGGAGGAGAAGACAACCATATAGCTACTGCTATGGACCCGTAGTCCAAGGATGAACTACTCACTCATCACTCCGGAGGCAGGCATGGTGATGAAGAAGCCTCCGGTGATGATCTCCTCTCCGGCAGGGTGCCGGGAGACAGCTTCAAAAAAAACCTGATCTAGGGTTGACGACGACGGCGGTTGTGGAACTTTTCGGGGACATTTGATCAGGTATCTAGGGTTTTCCATCCGGGGAGAATAAATAGGCGAAAGGGCAAAGGCGGTGGGCCCTGGGGGCCCCACACCACCCCCTGGCATGGCCAAGGGGGCGCGTGATACATCATAAACGTATCCCTAATTTCTGATGCTCCATGATGATATTATGCCAATTGCTACATGTTTTCTCCCTTCTTTATGTCATTTTTATCGATTTTCCGAACTAACCAATTAACAAGATGCCACAGAGCCAGTTCCCTGTTTTCTGCTGTTTTTAGTTTCAGAAAAGTTGTTCTGGAAATATTCTCGGAATTGGAAAGTTCGAAGCCCGGAAGTCCTATTTTCCCCCGAAGCATCCAGAAGAACGAAGAGGAATCGAAGAAGGGCAGCAGGGGACACACCATACGGTGGCGCGGCCCCCTGGCCGCGCCAGCTATGGGTGTGGGACCCCCTGGCCTTCACCGCCTTTGCCCTTTCGCCTATTTAAGCCCCCCGGATGGAAAACCCTAAGCACCTGATCAAAATCCCTGAAAAAGTTCCGCAGCCGCCGTCACCGTCAACCCCGGATCGGGGGGTTCTGAAGATGTTTCCGGGACCCTTCCGGAGAGGAGATCATTACCGGAGGCTTCTACATCACCATGCCTGCCTCCGGAGTGATGCGTGACTAGTTCATCCTTGGACCACGGGTTCGTAGCTGTAGCTAGATGGTTGTCTTCTCCTCACATGTTTAGATCTCGTGAGCTACCTATCATGATCGAGATTGATCATTTGTAATTCTTTATGTTGTGTTTGCTGGGATCCTATGAATATTGACCTTACTCCAAGTTGATTATAGTCTTTCTTTGCATATGATATTTGTAATCTTGCATGCTTTCCGTTGCTAGTGGTTACTCTGGCCAAGTAGTTGCTACTGACTCCACGAGGGAGTATTTATGCTCGATAGTGGGTTCATGCCTCCTTGTTTCCTTGCTCGAGTGACAGAAACGTGAAGGGGGAGGATGTGTTGTTGCCATTAGGGAGAAAACCGCGGTGAGAGTGCCCGCGTGCATAATCATTGCTTACATTACACACTTTGTTTAATGCAATTATCTGTTGCTTGCAACTTAATACCTAAGGGGGTTCGGATGATAACCTGAGGGTGGATTATTAGTCATAGATGCAGATGGATGTCGGTCTATGTATCTTGTTGTAATGCCCGCACTAAATACCATAGTAATATTCATGTCATATTGTGCACTACGGTGCAACCTCTATTTGTCAATTGCCCAGCTATAATTTGTTCACCCAACATGCTATGTTTTATGGTGAGACACCACTAGTGAACCTATGAACCCCGGTCCAATTTCCACATTGTTAAACAAACCACAACAATTTCCTACTTTCTTTACTTACTGCAAGCATACATTGTTTTTCCACACTATACATCTAATCTTTGTTTTCAACAAGACCTGTGAGATTGACAACCTCACTGTACCGTTGGGGCAAAGTATTTTGGTTGTGTTGTGTGCAGGTTCCACGTTGTTGCTGACATCGGTGAAGCGCCAGCACCACCGTCTGTGGCATCAACCTTCCGAAGGTCCTCCTTCTCCTACTTGATTGGTAACCTTGGTTCTTAACTAAGGGGAAAACTCCTACCGTTGTGCTCATCACACCCTCCTCTTGGGGTATCCCAATGAGTGCAAGATATGCACCATCAAGGACTTTTACTGGCGCCATTGTCGGGGACTTAATCATCATCAAGAAGCAACCACTCCCTAGTCAACTCTGCCAGCAGCAATCAGGATTTTTCTGGTGCCGTTGCCGGGGAGAAGGAAGTCTTCTGGTAAGGGGAGTGTCTCACTCTCAACCTCTTTATTTTGTTTATTTTCTTGTTTTTAGTTTTGTCTTGTTTTTCTTTTCTATATTAAAAACACACAAAAGTTAGTTCTTATTCTAGTTTTTTTTGCTTTATCATGCTTGCTATCAATGTTTGATGTCTTTGAAACTAGATCTTTTAGGCAAGGTGGGTTCACGGATGAACAAAAACATTATAATGAACACCGCTTGTCACAAAAAGGGATACACTTATGGGAGAAAATTAATAAATTGCATGACTATGCTAAAAACTTGTGCTCCACTTATAATGTTACTTATTGCTTTGATAAATCTTGTTGCTGTAGGAGGTATAAACACCTCCCTTTTCAATGTGAGTATAATGACAATGTTACCTTATCTTCTTATGTTAAGGGAAATTATGAATGATATGATGTGGAACAAATTGAATAATTTATTGCTTCGAAGGGTGCATTCGAAATTGCCTATCTTCTTGAAATTATTGATGATGCACCTTATAAATACGAGATTTGTGCTATACTTGAATATTGCTTTGATAATTACAAGGATTGTAATTACTACATAATGGAATATCTTAATAAATTCTCACAACCTAAGGAAGTAACTGATGCCTTGCAGGAGCCTATGGAAGAAGAAATTGCCGAATCTAGAAGCTCATTGGATGAAAAAGAGGAGGAGAGTGATGATCAAGAGGAGGAAGAATGGAGCTACCCGTGTCTACCTCCCAGTGATAGTAACTCTTTAATTCATACATTATTTGATGAAATTGATACTTGCTATACTTGTGACCTTGATGCTACTATGAATGAAACTTGTGAGAATGATATTGCTACTGTTATTTATGATAATCCATGCTACTTGTATAAATACCATAGTAATATTCATGTCATATTGTGCACTACGGTGCAACCTCTATTTGTCAATTGCCTAGCTGTAATTTGTTCACCCAACATGCTATCTTTTATGGAGAGACACCACTAGTGAACCAATGAACCCCCCATCCATTTTCCACATTGTTAAACAAACCGCAACAATTTCCTGCTTTCTTTACTTACTGCAAGCATACACTGTTTTTCCACACTATATGTCTAATCTTTGTTTTTAGCAAGACCGGTGAGATTGACAACCTCGCTGTACCGTTGGGGCAAAGTATTTTGGTTTTGTTGTGTGCAGGTTCCACGTGGTTGCTGACATCGGTGAAGCGCTAGCACCACCGTAAGTGGCATCAACCTTCCGAAGGTCCTCCTTCTCCTACTAGATTGATAACCTTGGTTCTTAACTAAGGGGAAAAATCCTACCGCTGCGCTCATCACACCCTCCTCTTGGGGTATCCCAACGAGTGCAAGATATGCACCATCAGCGCGCGCCACCCCATGGTGTCGGCCCCCTGGTGCCTGTCTTCGACTCCTCTTCGGTCTTCTAGATGCTTTCGGGGAAAATAGGAACTTCGGGATTTGTGGCGTCCAATTCCGAGAATATTTCCAGAACAACTTTTACGACATAAAAAAACAGAAGAAAACAGGGAACTGGCACTTGGCATTTTGTTAATAGGTTAGTCCCGGAAAACTTGTAAAAATGACATAAAGAAGGGAGAAAACATGTATCAATTGGCATAATATTATCATGGAGCATCAGAAATTATAGATACGTTGGAGACGTATCAACCCCCTCGGACTCCCCTTTCGACTATATATTGCCTTCAACCCTAAAACCCGAGGGGGTTCGATCGTTTTCCAGAAAGAAGTTCGTAGCTCCGCCGCCATCGCGAATCCTTTTTCGGGGTTCAGAAACTCCGTTCTGGCACCCTGTCGGGATGGGGAATTGGAGGAGATCATCACCATCGTCATCACCAACGCCTCTCCATCGACCATCCATGTTTCCCCCATCCATGTGTGAGTAATTCCCCCGATGTAGGCTGAAGGGGATGGTAGGGATTGGATGAGATTGTTCACGTAATAATGTCGTGATTGTTAGGGAATAGTGCCTAGTATCCTCTATTAGTGTTATTGACATTGTTGCAGGTTGTTATGCTTAATGCTTTTACCTTTGGGCCCGAGTGCCATGATCTTATATCTGAACATGTTATTGAATCGCGGTAATAATTATTGTTTCTTGATCATACATGCAAGTTGTTTACACATATCGTCGTCCGGAACCCGAGGCCCCGAAGTGACAGAAATTGGGACAACCGGAGGGGATGGCTGTGATGTGAGGATCACATGTGTTCACAGAGTGCTAATGCTTTTCTCCGGTGTTCTATTAAAAGGAACACCTTAATTACCGGTAGTTCCCCTGAGGCCCCGCTGAAAACGGGCTGGTAGGACAAAAGATGTTGCGCAAGTTCTTATTGCGAGCACGTACGACTATTTACGAAACATATGCCTATGGTTACTTAGTGCTTGGATGCTTTATCTTATTTATATGCAATGCCCATGTCTTGATTATTATATGAACTATCTTATCCATGCAACGCCCGTTCATCTATCCCTATGCCTACAGTATTTAATCCCATTGTTTACTTTAAACAGTACTGTTGTTGTTTTCATTTCACTGCTGCTATTATTTCACTACTGTTGCTACTATAAAACTATTACTACTGATAAACCAATGCGAACAAGTCTACTTTCACGTGCAGGTCCCCTATACTTGTGAGTCCACTTTCAGGTGCAGGTCCCCTTGTGTCGAATCGATAAATTTGGGTTTTACTCCGACCGAGACTGTTGCGATCCCCTATACTTGTGAGTCATCAGATTACGGTCTACGTATCATGTTGTAATTCCCAAATAAATCTCATAGTGATCATCGTGTCTTGCATATGCACTACGGTGCAGCCTTTATTTCTGTTAATTGCCCAGCTGTAATTTGTTTACCCATCATTTATATATCTTTTTGGAGAGACACCACTAGTGAACTATGGAACCGGGTCCATTCTTTTACACTGATAATACAACCTACTGCAAGCACTTTTCTTTTACTGCAATCATTGTTCTCTTTTCATTAACTTCAAACAAGCATTGTTTTCCACATTATACATCTAATCCTTTGTGTTAGCAAAACCAGTGAGATTGATAACCTCATGGTTTCGTTGGGGCAAAGTATCTTGATTGTGTTATGTGCATATTCCACTTTGCTGCTGAGCCTGGTAGTGTGCTCTGCCAACATCAGTTGTCAACAACCTTCAGAAGTGATTTCTTTCTCCTACTGGTCTATTAAACCTTGGTTTCTTTCCGAGGGAAACTTGCCGCTGCACTCTTCATACCTTCCTCTTGGGGTCTCCCAACGAACGTGTGTTCTCACGTCATCAAGCACTTTTCTGGCGCCGTTGCCGGGGAGGAAGAGGATTTCTACAACATGAGTCTCTCACTTCCAATCTCTTTACTTTGTTATTGTCTTGCTTTTTTACTTGCTTTATCTAGCTGGCTATCAATGGTTGATTTCTTTGAAACTGGATCTTATTGGCAAGGTGGGTTCACAGAAGAACAACAAAAATATTATAAGGAACACCGCTTGTCACAAAAAGGGATACACTTATGGGAACAAAATAATAAATTGAATAACTATGATAAACACTTGTGCTCTATATATAATGTTACTTATTGATCTGATAAATCTTGTTGTTGTAGGAGGTATAAACACCTTCCTTTTCAATGTGAGTATAATGATAATGTTACCATATCTTCTTATGTTAAGGGAAATTATGACTTTTATGGTGTGGAACAAATTCAAGAATTTATTGCTTGGAAGGGTGCATTCAAAATTTCTTATTTGCTTGAAAATATTGATGATGCACCTTATAAATATGAGATTTATGATATACTTGAATTTTGTTTTGATAATTACAAGGAAGAAAATGGCTATATTCTTAAATATCTTTATAGATGCTCTCCACCAAAGGAAGATACTAATGCCTTGCAGGAGCCTATGGAAGAAGAAATTGTTGAATCTGGAAGCTAATTGGATGAAAAAGAGGAGGAGAGTGATGATCAAGAGGAGGAAGAATCGAGTAGCTACCCATGTCTACCTCGCAATGAGAGTAACTCTTTAAAACATACCTAATTTTATTTCCCTCATGCTTACCAAAGGAGGATGAGTGTTATTGATAATTGTGATGATCCTATTGATTCTTTTCCAATATCCTTTTTTGATGAAATTGATACTTGCTATACTTGTGACCTTGATACTACTATGAATGAAACTTGTGAGAATGATATTTCTACTGTTATTTATGATAATCCATGCTACTTTGATAAATCCTATGATAATCCTCTATTTACTCCAACTATTGATATGCATGATAATGAGGAAGTTTGCTTAGAAAATTTATATAATAATTCTCCAGATGATGGTCCTATGTTACTTGATGTTATAAATTATAATGTACTTAAAATAGGATTGCTATAATGTATCCCATACCTTTTAAGAGTGACCAATCATCTTGTTTTGCTATTGCTAAAAGTGAGAAAGACGAGGTCTTTATTTTTAATTTTGATCCCACTATTTTTTAGCTTGATATGAATTGTGTGCTTTTAGACCATGACAAACATGCTTTATGTGATAATTATGTTGTTGAGTTTGTTCATGATGCTACTGAAAATTATTAATTAAGAGGAAAATATGGTTGTAGGAATTTTCATGTTACTAAAACACCTCTCTTTTTGTTGAAAGTTTTTAAATTGCTCGTGTTCTACCTTCGCATGATTTCTAGTTTGAGCTTCTTTAATTTATTTATTTACAATATTCCTATGCATAGGAAGTGGGTTAGATTTAAATTTGTTTTATACTTTCTTCTTGATGCTCTCTTTTTCTTAATTCATATTTCTTATATGAGCATCTTCTTGCTTTCTCGGCCTAGCTGAAAGGTGTTAAAGAAAAGCACTTCTTGGGAGAAAACTCAAGTTTTATTTTTGCAATGTTTTCGTCTGTTTTCTGTGAGTCAAGGTGTTATTTACTTATGTATCAACTCCTTTGTATCTATACGTTTTTTTGAACAGTTGAGCCAAGTAAAGTATCTAGTGAAAAGTTGATTCTAGATTTGGATTTCTGCGCAGGAACATATTTTTTCTGTCCACTGTTTAATTCGTATAAATTCACAGAAAAATCGAAACTACCTGAACATTTTTGTGAATGATCCTGAGCTATTTTAGAAACTATTTCTAGTTCTAAGTTTTCTGATCTGAGCAACGTAAGTGCCTCAAAAAATTCGTCTTTACAGACTATTTTGGTTTTGACAGATTCTGCCTTTTTTACTTTGCATTCTCTCTTTTACTATGTTGAGTGGATTTCTTTGCTCCAAAAAACATCAGTGGTTGTAGCTAATGTTTAGAAACTATTGTTATTGCTTGTGTCCATGGAGAACATGTGAGTTTTTGATTATGCACTAACCCTCTAATGAGAATTACTTTGATTTGGTGTGAAGGAAGTTTTCAAGGGTCAAGAGAAGAGGGTGATATAATGTGACCAAGAAGAGTAAAAAGTCTAATCTTGGGGATGCCCTCGTGGATAATTCCAGTAAATTCCAAGAAGAGACTCAAGCGTCTAAGCTTGGGGATGCCCAAGGCATCCCCTTCTTCGTCAGCAACTTATCAGGTCAGTTCTAGTGAAACTATATTTTTATTCGGTCACGTCATTTGCACTTTACTTGGAGCGTCTATTTGTTTTTATTTTCTTTTCTTTTCTGCAATAAACTAGGTTGGAACCCAGCATTCTTGTGTGGGAGAGAGTTACACTCCGTTTTTTCTTATGAATACTCGAATTATTCATTCATCATATTCGTATTCTTCGTTTTTCTTCTAGCTACTGCAAATCCTTTTAGATCTTGTTTTTCATGCATCTCTCATTCAGAGATGTTAGTTCTTGTAGAGTAGTACTCTCTTGTTTCATTGATAAATTATTCGTAGAGTTTTTGTTTAAATAAAGTGATTGGTGTTGGAAAGCAATAAAATATTTCATGCTTATAACGGTGCAAAAAGAAGCTTGTTTAGACCCTGGCTAGAATTTATCATGTCATGTTAGATATTATTTTAATTCTATGCTTAGTAGTTATTGATGTAACATGACTTGTCTCAAATATCTGAGAGTGCTTAATGTGCCATTGAAAGAAATCATGAGTTGTTTTGTTTTATCATATCGAAGCATATTATTGTGGTATTCTCCTTCAAATGCTTTATTTGGTTAACTTGGCGCATGCTTACACCATGTTATGACTACAAACCAGTCACCTATAGCCTCCATGATCATTTAGTTTTTGACTTGTAATACCATTTATTCTTTGGTTAATGATGTTTTTGTCGGTATGCATGATTATGGCCATTATTTTCTCTTAATTTGTCGCTCCCAGTCTTTTGCTAGCCTCCACCTATACTGAGTATGAGCTCTACTCGTGCATCCAACTCCAAAAAACCAAAGTTTGACAAATGTGTTCACCATACCTACCTATATGTGGTATTTAACCGCCACTCCAAAGTAAATTTCTCATGTGCTACCTTTAAAACCTTCAAAATTATACTTGTTTTGTGTTCTTATTTTAGCTCATGAGAAAGTAGTTTAAAGTTTATTGTGATTCATGTCAAGAAAAGGTCGTCTCCCTCTTTCACCCGATGAGTATGGAATCTGTGCTAATTTAAATTTGCAGAGAGTTGGTGTCAAATAATATAACCAAAAAGGCACTTCCCCATGGATTGATGAAAGTTGGTGGGTACCCGTGGATACGGCTAAACCTGGTTTGTGAAAAGCATGATGGGGGGAAGTGCCAAACTAAATAAAGAACGGAAACTGCTCACAAAAGTCTAAAAACCTTGCTTGGCATGAGTTATGATAAGTTTTTAATTACCATTCGTTGACATAGACATACACCTCTCTCAAAATTGTTTTCAATACCTCTAATTAATAAAATAAAAAGCTCTAGAACATGATTTAATCCATGCTTCCCTCTACGAAGGGCATTTCTTTTATTTTTATGTTGAGTCTTCATCTTCTAACTTTATGCACAATTAGGAGAGCATAGTTGTCATTCTGAGTATAATGTGCATTAGTCCCAAAGATTATTATTGATAGATTCATGATGTGGTATTACTTGTTCTCAAATTATTTGTTTCTAGTCACCACTTGAACTTTGAAGGTGCCCTGGCATTTATGTTTTGCTCTCACTTTTAAGGACAAGCAGAATACCACTTTCCTATGTTTTCTTTATGCTCGAAACAAACGTATAACTTTCAAGTACATTATTATTCATGATCTTTTGTTTGTGTTACTTTTCATGTTGCAACATGGTTGCTAAGTTGCATTGCTAGAATTATATCTATCATGCCTATGTTTAGAGTACTGATGCTCGTGATACACACGTTTGTTGGGAGACCCCAAGAGGAAGGTGTGATGAGCACAGCGGTAGGTATTTCCCCTTAGTTAGGAACCAAGGTTATCAATACAGTAGGAGAAAGAGGACCTTCAGAAGTTTGATGCCACAGACGGTGGTGCTGGCGCTTCACCGGTATCAGCAACAACGTGGAACCTGCACACAACACAACCAAAATACTTTGCCCCAACGGTATAGTGAGGGTGTCAATCTCACCGGTCTTGCTGAAAACAAAGATTAGACGTATAGTGTGGAAAACAGTGTATGCTTGCAGTAAGTAAAGAAAGCAGAAAATAGTTGTGGTTTGTTTTAACAGTGTTGAAAAATGGATAGGGGTTCATAGTTTCACTAGTGGTGTCTCTCCATAAACGATAACATGTTGGGTGAACAAATTACAGCTGGGCAATTGACAAATAGAGGTTGCACCGTAGTGCACATATATGACATAAAGATTACTATGATATTTAGTGCGGGCATTACAACAAGATACATAGACCGACATCCATCTGCATCTATGACTAATAATCCAACCTCAGGTTATCATCCGAACCCCCTTAGGTATTAAATTGCAAGCAACAGATAATTGCATTAAACAAAGTGTGTAATGTAAGCAATGATTATGCACACGGACACTCTCACCGTTGTTTTCTCCCTAATGGCAACAGCACATCGTCCCCCTTCATGTTTCTGTCACTCGAGGAATGCGAAAAGGAGGCATGAACCCACTATCGAGCATAAATACTCCCTCTTAGAGTCACTAGGAACTACTTGGCCAAAGCAACCACTAGCAACGGAAAGCATGCAAGATCACAAATAGCATATGCAAATAAAGACTATAATCAACTTGGCATAAGTTCAATATTCATCGGATCCCAGCAAACATAGCATATAGAATTACATAAGATCAATCTCGATCATGATAGGAAGCTCAGGAGATCTAAACATGGAGGCATATGAGGAGAAGACAACCATCTAGCTACAGCTACGAACCCGTAGTCCAGGGATGAACTACTCACGCATCACTCCGGAGGTAGGCATGGTGATGTAGAAGCCTCCGGTGATGATCTCCTCTCCGGTAGGGTGCCGGAAACAGCTTCAGAACCCCCCTGATCTGAGGTTGACGGTGACGGCGGCTGCGGAACTTTTTCGGGGATTTTGATCAGGTGTTTAGGGTTTTCCATCCGGGGGGCTTAAATAGGCGAAAGGGCAAAGGCGGTGGAGGCCAGGGGGCCCCACACCCATAGCTGGCGCGACCAGGGGGCGCGCCACCCTATGGTGTGGCCCCTGCTGCCCCTCTTCGACTCCTCTTCGCTCTTCTGGATGCTTACGGGGAAAATAGGACTTCGAGGCTTCGAACTTTCCAATTCCGAGAATATTTCTAGAACAGCTTTTCTGAAACTAAAAATAGCAGAAAACAGAAAACTGGTTATGTGGCATCTTGTTAATAGGTTAGTCTAGAAAATCGATAAAAATGACATAAATAAGGGAGAAAACAAGTAGCAATTGAAATAATATGATCATGGAGCATCAGAAATTAGGGATACGTTTATGAAGTATCAAGCATCCCCAATCTTAATTCCTACTCGTACTCGAGTAGGTAAACGATAAAACAATAATTTCTGAGGTGACATTCTACTAACATAAACTTGATCAATCAAATGTAAAAGCATATGCACGCTGAGATCATAAAACTTTAAACACAGGCATGATAAATAAAACTTTAATAATAAAGCAAAGCAATTACTTTGCATCACGAAGAGTAACTCAAATAAAGGATCATGAATAATAATGCAAAGAAAGGTATACGTTTGTTTGAGGTATAGAGAAAGCATGGCAAAGTGATATTTCGATAGTCCTTAAGAGTGGGGCAAAACATAAATGCCAGGACACCTTCAAAGTTCATGAGGAAGACCAGAACAAATAATTTTAGAACAAATAATATCACATCATGAAGTAATTATTGATGCTTATGGGACAAATGCACATAGAACTCAGAATGGCAAAAATTCTCTCTCAATTGTGCATAAAGTTAGAAGATGGAGACTCAACATAAAACTAAAAGAAAGGCCCTTCGCAAAGGGAAGCAGGGATCACCCATGTGCTAGAGATTTTATTTTATTAAACAGAGGTATTAAAAGTTTGACATTCCTCCCATCCATCTTTCACAAACCATGGCTAACCAAATCCTCGGGTGCCTGCCAACAATCACATACCGTGGAGGAGTGTCTACATTTTGGGAGATGTATGCTAATGTCAACGAATAGTAAACAGAAAATACAGTACGTCACAAGTCAACCGTATTCACAAGAGCGGCTCCCATGGTGAAGGAAGCAACTAGTGTAGAAGGTCATCCCTCTTTCTCTTTTGTTTACACAATTATGCTTTGACTGATAAATCAGGGGCAAAAATAGTGGAGAGAATTTGTTTGCATTAATTTGGGGCTGGGCACCCCGCTGCCAGCTCTTCTATAATTGGATAAGCGGATGAAGCCACTAGTCCAGGGTGTGAAATCCAATCAACAAGTGAGATAAAGATTCTATATTTACGTCCTCATGAGCAAAAACAGGAACATAAAGCAGGAGTAGTTTTGAAGGTTTTAAAGGCAACACATGAGCAATTTACTTTGGAATGGCAGTTAAATACCACATGTAGGTAGGTATGGTGGAAACAATGGGAAAAACTTTGGTTTAAGGGAGTTTGTATGCACAAGTAGAGCTCATACTCAGTACAGGTGGAGGCTAGCAAAAGACTGGGGGCGACAAATCAAGAGAGCATAAGAGCCATAATCATGCATAGCGACATAAGCATCATTAATTAAAACATAAGCAGTATCACAAGTTCAAAAACTAAGTGGTCATGGAGGCTATTCGTGACTGGTCTGTAGTCATAAACATGGTGTGATCATGCGCCAAGTCAACCAAATAAAACATTCGAAAGAGAATACCATATATTGATGCTTTACTATGACAAAAACAACTCATGAAACTTTCAATACATATTAAACACTCTCAGCTATTTGAGGCTAATCATGGTACTCAATAACCACAAAGCATTAAAACTAAAATAAAATTTAGCATGGCATGAAAAAGTCCTAGCCACAGTCTATACAAGCTTCTACTAGTACTGTTATAAATTCTACTTCAAGCAACAATTTTATCTCTCCCAACAAGCACCAAACAAAACATGCTTTAACAAAAATACTCTTTATGATACAGCAAGCAAACATGAGAGTACTCACATAACACTACTAAAACTAACAGCTCTAATAAGAGATGCATGCAAAACAAGAGCTAAATAAATGCAGCTGCTAGACAGAGATTAAGAATACAACGTATTCTCATGAAAAAGCGGAGCATGTCACTCTCCAATAAAAGAATGCTAGGGTCCAACCAAGTTTATTGAAAAAGTAAAAAAAACTGAAAACAAAAGCAAAAGAAAATTGAAAACAAAAATAAAATACGCTCCAAGCAAAGCACATAAGATGCGACCGAATAAAAATATAGTTTCACTAGAAGTGACCTGATAATTTGTTGATGAAGAAGGGGATGACTTGGGTATCCCCAAGCTTAGAAGCTTGAGTCTTTTTTGAATTTTCTTGGATGTACCATCGGGGCATCCCCAAGCTTAGGATTTTCACTCTTCTTGATCACATCATATCATCCTCTTCTCTTGACCCTTGAAAACTTCCTTCACATCAAAATTCTCACAATCTTCATTAGCAACGTTAGTGCAATTGAAATAATAAATTCACATGGTTCAGTTTGAACGCAAGTATAATACTCAAAAACACATTATATACTGTCACAGCTTCTTTCAAAACTCTTTTTCTCAAAAGAACACCAAAAGAAAGAGATTAAGATGCAAATGCGATAAATGGCAGAAATCTGTCAAAACAGAATAGCAGGTAAAGATCGATTTTTTCAAAAATCTTCTATTTCTCAAATCAAAAAATAATCTTCTAGGAAAAGTTGCGTATATAACTGAGGATTAAGAACAAAAAATATCAGGTCATTTTGAATTTCCTGTAATTTTCAACGGAATTAACAGTGGACAGCAGAAATCTGTTTCCTGCGCAGAAATCCGAAATATAGGTTCAACTTTCCACTAGAGGATTTACTTGGCTCAACAAAAATTCAAAAGAAAAGATACAGCAGGGTTTCTAAGGAAATAGACAACACCCATGTGCAAAGCACACCGAAGAAAACGAAGGAAAACGGGTTGAAAACAGCGAAATAAAACGGGTTGTCTCCCGGTAGAGCTTTTCTTTAACGCCTTTCAGCTAGGCCTAAAAGATCAACTCAAGTATTTTCAAGTGAAGAAGCATCAACATGATATTTTGCTCTAATAATAGAGTCAAAGGGTAGCTTCATCTTATTTCTAGGAAATTGTTCCAAACCTTTCTTGAGGGAAAGTTGATATTTAATACTCCCATCATTCATGTCAATAATAGCACCAACAGTTCTAAGAAAAGGTCTTCCCAAAACAATAGGAAAAGAAGCATTGCATTCAATGTTCATAACAACAAAATCAACAGGGGCAAGGCTATTATTAACCATAATAATAACATCATCAATTCTACTAAGAGGTTTCTTCTTAGCATTATCAGCAAGATGAGCATCCAAATAACAGTGTTCCAACGGTGGTAAATCAAGCATATTATAAAGCTTTTGAGGCATAACAGAGATACTAGCACCAAGATCACACAAAGCATTGTAATCAAAATCATTTACTTTTATCTTAATGATAGGATCCCAACCATCATCTAATTTCCTAGGGATAGATGTCTCAAGTTTCAACTTTTCTTCCCTAACTTTCATGAGAGCATTGGTAATATGTTTAGTAATGGCCATATTCATGGCACTAGCATTGGGAATTCTAGCAAGATTTTGTAGAAACATAATAACTTAAGAGATATTGCAATCATCAAAATCAATATTATTATAATCAAAAGTAATGGAACCATTATCTCCCACATCTCTAAAAAATTCAGCACTTTTATCAGGATCAATTTCAGCAGTTTGAGGCAATTTAGCACGTTTCACCAAAGGAGTAGGGACTTTATTAACACCAACTACTTTACCATTGATAGTAGGAGGTTTACTAGCACTTGGAGCTTCATTTTTACTAGTGGTTGTGATAGTACAAACTCTAGCAATATTATTCTTTTTAGCTAGTTCATCTTCTCTTTCCCACCTAGCACGTAATTCAGCCATCAATCTAAAATTATTGTCTATTTGAACTTGGATGGCATTCAAAGCTTTATATTGTTTAACATCTTGTGGCAAAACCCTCAGTTTTAGAAAATCAACATCAATAGCAAGGCTATCTACTTTAGAGGCAAGAACGTCTATTTTGCCAAGCTTTTCCTCAACAGATTTATTAAAAGCAGTTTGTGTGCTAATAAATTCTTTAAGCATGTTTTCAAGATCAGAGGTAGAGATTTTATTACTATTGTATGAGTTTCCATAAGAATTATCATAACCATTATTAGGAGGATAGGTCTTATGATTGTTTCCACCAAAATTATTTCTATAAGCATTGTTGTTAAAATTATTATTTCTAATAAAGTTTACATCAACATGCTCTTCTTGAGCAACCAAAGAGGCTAAAGGAACATTATTAGGATCAACTTGAGATTTACCATTAACAAGCATAGACATGATAGCATAAAGCCTTTCACTTAAAGAGGAGGTTTCCTCAACATAATTTACCTTCTTACCTTGTGGAGCTCTCTCAGTGTGCCACTCTTAATAATTTATCATCATCATCAAGAAACTTTGTTGCATTGCCCAAAGTGATGGACATAAAGGTACCTCCAATAGCTGAATCCAATAGGTTCCTTGAGGAGAAATTCAGCCCTGCATAAAAAGTTTGTATTATTATCCAAGTAGTCAGTCCATGAGTGGGACAATTCTTCACCATAGTTTTCATTCTTTCCCAAGCTTTAGCAACATGTTCATTATCAAATTGCTTAAAATTCATTAGTCACTTCTCAGGGATATAATCTTAGCAGGAGGATAATATTTTCCAGTGAAAGCATCTTTTCACTTAGTCCATGAATCAATACTATTTCTAGGCAAAGATACCAATCATTCTTTAGCTCTTCCTCTCAAAGAGAAAGGAAATAATTTCAGTTTAATAATATCTCCATCCACATCTTTATATTTTTGCATCTCACATAGTTCAACAAAATTATTAAGGTGGGCAACAACATCATCAGTACTAATACCAGAAAATTGTTCTTTCATCACAAGATTTAATAAAGCAGGTTTAATCTCATAGAAAGCAGCAGTAGGAGCAGGTGGAGCAATAGGTGTGCAAATAAAATCATTGTTGTTTGTGCTAGTAAAGTCACACAACTTGGTATTCTCAGAGGAACTCATTTTAGCAGTAAAAGCAAGCAAGTAAATAACAACTATGAAGTAAACTAAATTTCTTTTGTGTGTTTTCAATATAGAGAAATAAAAACAAGACAATAAACAAAATAAAGAGGTTGAGAGTGAGAGACTCCCCTTGCCAGAAGACTTCCTTCTCCCCGGCAACGACGCCACAAAAAGTCCTTGATGGTGCGGATCTTGCACTCGTTGGGATAACCCATGAGGAGGGTGTGATGAGCACAGCGGTAGGAGTTTTCCCCTTAGTTAAGAACCAAGGTTATCAATCCAGTAGGAGAAGGAGGACCTTCGGAAGGTTGATGCCGCTGACGGTGGTGCTGGCGCTTCACCGGTGTCAGCAACAACGTGGAACCTGCACACAACACAACCAATATACTTTGCCCCAACGGTACAGTGAGGTTGTCAATATCACCGGTCTTGCTGAAAACAAAGATTAGACGTATAGTGTGGAAAAATTGTGTATGCTTGGAGTAAGTAAAGAAAGCAGGAAATTGTTGTGGTTTGTTTAACAGCGTGGAAAATTGGACCAGGGTTCATAGGTTCACTAGTGGTGTCTCTCCATAAAACATAGCATGCTGGGTGAACAAATTACAGTTGGGCAATTGACAAATATAGGTTGCACCGTAGTGCACAATATGACATGAAGATTACTATGTTATTTAGTGCGGGCAATACAACAAGATACATAGACCGACATCCACCTGCATCTATGACTAATAATCCACCCTCAGGTTATCATCCGAACCCCCTTAGGTATTAAATTTCAAGCAACAGATAATTGCATTAAACTAAGTGTGTAATGTAAGCAATGATTATGCACGCGGGCACTCTCGCCGTTGTTTTCTCCCTAATGGCAACACCACATCCTCCCCCTTCACGTTTCTGTCACTCGAGCAAGGCAACAAGGAGGCATGAACCCACTATCGAGCATAAATACTCCCTCTTGGAGTCACTAGCAACTACTTGGCCAGAATAACCACTAGCAACGGAAAGAATGCAAGATCACAAATAACATATGCAATAAAGACTATAATCAACTTGGCATAAGGTCAATATTCATCGGATCCCAGCAGACACATCATAGAAAATTACATAAGATCAATCTCGATCATGATAGGCAGCTCACGAGATCTAAACATGGAGGCATATGAGGAGAATACAACCATCTAGCTACAGCTACGAACCCGTAGTCCAAGGATGAACTACTCACGCATCACTCCGGAGGCAGGGCTGGTGATGTAGAAGCCTCCGGTGATGATCTCCTCTCCGGCAGGGTGCCGGAAACAGCTTCAGAACCCCCCTGATCTGGGGTTGACGGTGACGACGGCTGCGGAACTTTTTTGGGGATTTTGATCAGGTGTTTAGGGTTTTCCATCCGGGGGCTTAAATAGGCGAAAGGGCAAAGGCGGTGGAGGCCAGGGGGACCCACACCCATAGCTGGCGCGGCCAGGGGCGCGCCACCCTATGGTGTGGCACCTGCTGGCCCTCTTCAACTCCTCTTCGGTTTTCTGGATGCTTCCGGGGAAAATAGGACTTCCGGGCTTCGAGCTTTCCAATTGCGAGAATATTTCCAGAACAACTTTTCTGAAACTAAAAATAGTAGAAAACAGGGAACTGGCTCTGTGGCATCTTGTTAATAGGTTAGTCCGGAAAATCGATAAAAATGACATAAATAAGGAGAAAAGAAGTAGCAATTGACATAATATGATCATGGAGCATCAGAAATTAGGGATACGTTTATGACGTATCAGTCCTCGAGTAGGTAAACGATAAAAACACAATAATTTCTGAGGTGACATGCTACCAACATAACTTGATCATCAATAATGTAAAAGCATAAGTAAGCTGAGATCATAGAACTTCAACACAAGCATGATAAATAAAACTTTAATAATGAAGCATAGCAATCACTTCGCATCATGAGAAGTAACTCAAATAAAAGATCATGGATGACAATGCAAGGAAAGATATACGTGTGTTTCAAGTATAGGGAAAGCATGGCAAAGTGATATTGTGCTAGTCCTTAAGAATGGGGCAAAACATAAATGTCAGGACACCTTCAAAGTTCATGAGGAAGACTAGAATACATAATTAGAGAACTAGCAATAACACATCATGAATCAATTAATAATTTTTCTGGGACAAATGCACATAAAATCAGAATGGCAGAAATGCTCTCTCAACTGCGCATAAAGTTAGAAGATGGAGACTCAACATAAAAGTAAATGAAAGGCCCTTCGCAGATGGAAGCATGGATCACTCATGTGCTAGAGCTTTTATTTTATTAAAGAGGTATAAAAACATGACACTCCTCCCAACCATCTTTCACAAACCATGACTAACTGAATCCTCGGGTGGCTTCCAACAATCACATACCGTGGAGGAGTGTATATATTTTAAGAGAGGTGTATGCTTATGTCAACAAATGGTAAACAGAAAATACAGTACGTCACAAGCCAACTAGACTTCACAAGAGAGGCTCCCATAGAAGGACGCATCTGGGTAGAAGGTCATCCCTGTTTCTCTTTTGTTTGCACAATTATGCTTTGACTGATAAATTGTCGCACCCGGACTTCTAGAGGATACTCGCAGTTCCGTTGAACAGTAGTGGATTGGATTACGGGGCTTACCGGCACCCGCATCTCTTACGAGTAGGCCAACACACGTATGTGTGACAACCAACCCCTATCTGTTCATCGTCTACGTAAACCATCCCATAGAAATCAGGATACTACCATTGACGTACTTCATACCATACACACATGGTACGTCAACGGCGTTGAACAAAATGATAACACAACAGATCTCTAAGACACAAAAGATGGAAATAAGTTGCAACTGGCCCTCACTAGGGCAGAGAATAGCAAATACAATCATCCAGAGGACACATGTCCCAACATAACATCATTACATCACAGCGGAAGCATTCAACAGGTCTGAGTACAGACAAGATCCAAATAGGCCTAAGAGGCCGGAAACGAAAAGACGGAGCCCATCCACGAAGTCTCGGATCCTGCCCGGGTCCGCTAGCTACTCGTCAACAGCGTCGTCATACTCCAGGTAGTAGCCACCATGGGGATCCTCGGAATCGTCGTCTGCGGAAACCACAGCCCCAAAGGGGGTCAGTACATAAACGTACTGGCAAGCAAGACTCACAGTTCACCAAAGTGTAACCCGTCAACACCAAGCACAGATGCTTTGGGTTCAACGGAAGAAAGGGGATATAAAAGATGCGGCAACTGGCTGCTCTAACCAACTACAGAGTTACTACCACTTCCGGCTAACAGAAAGAAGATAAGATAGCGTATCGTAACCAACTATAACTAACCACCAAACAAACCCATCATGGATCTCGCCCCTTATCCAAAGAAGCAATCCGAGGATAACTCACACAGGTGGATTAATGATGGTTCAGGTTATAGTGTCAATAAACCTATTACTAGTCAAGTTATTATAGTTAGGTGTAAGTTGTCTGAGTACTTGTTAGCCAGTACTTTCACCAAGTCGTCACATAACCGCGGACAACACGGCTTCTCGAGAAGATTCATCCCTGCATGGTGTGCTCCAGTACCCGTACACACTCAAGCCACCAACTAAAACTCAGGTTGGCTTGACACGACTCAAACCATCTCTACAGCCTGTCCTAGGAGCCACGGAGCTATAAGGTCCCAGCCACGCAGCCGAATACTCAGCGCAAGTGTGCAAAATCCCGCAGGACGCAACACCCCGGCAATACAGGCCTCGCCCTATATGTGTGCGTCATCATCATCATCAGTAACCATGGGAGCGACCCATTTATGCGTATGAGCCAAATGGAACACCCGAACTAAGTGTGGCTCTTCGGACAATCTGCGGATCAGATCAAAGTCGAGGGAGGTTCCATACCACCACCCGGATGCGGTGAGCACGCTCATCATGGATCAGTAGACAAGACCCTTTTCCTAATTAGGGCCGACACTAGCAGGCCTCAAAACCACGACGGGCCTCCTGCCGGTGCCTTATCAGCAAATTATTATTACCCACAAAATTAATAGGTTGATTGTTTAAACATCGAGCCCCAGAACATAATAGAAATAGCAACAGAAAGTAACGGGTAACAGACTCGAGCAGAAACAACCCTAAGCATGCTAGTAAGACACGGGCTCAAACAACGGGGTTATAGGACTGGAGGTGAGGCAATATCATGGTTTCAGGGTATCATGTGATAGGATCGTAACAGAAGCAACGATACATATGGCTAGCAGAAATAGACAACGGAAAAGTATCGGTAACCAATGTTGAAAGGAACACAGTGGTTCATGTGAGTGATAACTTGCCTGCAAACCCAGTAGCCTGGTACTGAGCTAGATCCTCAGAAGGGGTGTCGTAAGGATCGTCGGTCTCAACGTCGTCGTCTAACCGAGAAGAAGCAAACAGACAATGCAGAAAGGGTAGACAATCAATATCATGGCATAGTGCACAATCATGGGGATGATGCATGTCATGTTAATAGTTGCATCAAAATAAACTAGTTGACATGGTAACACAAATTAAATGGACACATATGCAATTTTGAGTTGCATATGAAAAGCCCATGAATTTTGGGTTAGATTATTTGTTTTCCAACTAATCAACAGATGAAGGTGAATTAGTATGATGCATGGATGAGGAAAACAACAAAATAACAACAATAGAACCAATTTAAAATAGGGTTTACCAATTTAGAAATTTATTTATTAATTTAGGGGATTTTTGGTTCCTTAAAGGGATTACACAAAATAGTTGTTGTTTTCACCAATTTAAATTGTGCACAAATAATTAACAAAATTCATCTTTGAAAAGAATACAAAATTTTAGTTGGATTACATGTTTCAAATATCGAAAAAGGAGTTAGGATGACTTTATTATGATTGAAACAATATTAAACAAGTTTTAAATGAATTTAGGACAAGCATGAATTTTATTTGAATTTTATTTGTTCAAAACATAAATTCAAATTCATATTTGAAAATTTTATACTTTTCTAGGTTGAAAACATATTTTGCATGTTCAAAAATAATTTTATTTGAGCAAGTTATGATTTTATCAAATTTAAATGAATTAAACAAGGATTAAATTATTTAAGCATTTTTAATTATTCAAATCATGAAACAAAATTTATATTTGAATTGGTGGTTCAAAATGGTATGGAAAACATATTTTATTTGCATGATTTGGATTAATAATGAATTAGTTATGGATTTTAGCAAATTGCAATTGAATTATTTGAATTCAAATTTGAATTGCATTTTGGAAATTCAAAACAGAAAACAAATGCTATAGATAGGTAGACAATTTAATTTAGAGCAGTGCACATATTTTATTTGTATTAATTGGAGTTATGAAATAGAAGTTATTCATTTTCCAAGTTTAGGGACCAAACTGTGAATTAAAAGGACTTGGAGTTAAAAAAGAAAACGCAGGAATTATTTTTGTTACCGCGCAGATAACTACCCAGGGCACTGCCAACTGGGCCATGGGCCTGCGTGGCACCTAGGTGGCAGTGCTGGGGGTGAGGTGGCCGCTAGGGTCGATGACATGCGGGGCCCAGTGCGGGGCGCGCAGAGGAAAAAATTGGGGAGGCAAATGCCTCCCCTGGGATTCGATCCCGGGAGCTCGGGCGAGCGAGCGCAAGGGGCTGCGCCAGTGCGGCTGGTGCTGATTTCGTGTCAGGTACGCGTTGCGAAGGGGAATATCATGTGTTGTCGCGCTAACTGAATTCTTTTTTTTGTTCAGGTTCGGTCGCTGCCAGCGACAGAAGCAGAACGACCGAGGGGAAACGTCCGCCGGCGTCTTGCTGTTCGCGCGGCCGCTGCGCGAGTGGCTGGCTGCTGCCGCTGCTGCGGCGGAGCGGTGGCCTGCGTGTGGGTGCGAGCTCGTGCGAAGGGTGAGAGAGCGGGGGAAGGGAGAGGCCGATGAGGGGCGGCTCACCTCGACTGACAGAGGAGCGGTCGCAGCGGTGGCGACGGGCGGCGAACTTGGGATGGCGGCGGAGATCCTCTAGCTCCCGGGGGAAACGGAGAGGACGGCGAGGTAGAGGGAGCCGCGCCGGTTCCGTTCCCGGCCCAAGCTCGGTCGGGCGGGCACCGTGGCGCCGGCGATGGTCGGAGGAAGGCGACGGTGGTGGAGCTTCGGTGAGGTGCTCGAGTTACAGAGAAAAAGAGCAGGGTGAGAGAAAGAAGACGGCGCTCGGGAGGAAGAAGGAGGAGGAGATTAGGGCACGAGGAGGGGAGCATCTAGGCAGGGTTATAGGGGAGGGGTGAGCTCGGATCGACCGATCCTTACCTGTACCTGTCGACGTGGTCGTTTGAGATGAACTCCGTACAGAGGTAGGAGACAACAGAGGGGTACCAGGCTTT
Organism: Alopecurus myosuroides; assembly: GCA_028641055.1. NCBI lineage: Eukaryota > Viridiplantae > Streptophyta > Magnoliopsida > Poales > Poaceae > Alopecurus > Alopecurus myosuroides. The sequence goes on from CM054059.1 coordinate 292,044,072, forward strand.
GTGCGAGATGGGCTGGCCCAAAAAGGCTGGACTCTATTCCCCCTTCTCTCTTCCTTTATTCTTTTTTGTTAATTATATTATTATTTTTGCTGCAAAGGAATTAGAGAGAAAAAGGAGAGGTTTGTGCTAGGAAAATTTAGGGAAAATTTTATAGAGTTTTGTTTTTGGTCACCACATCATAATACCAACTTTGTTTTCCCAAATAAATTTAATTGATGTTATTGTTTGGAAATTAAAATAGAAAACAGATGGAAACAATGAGATCAAATGCAAAACAATGCAAACAAAAATCAAATGAATATGATGACATGATGCAAAACAAAAATAAAACAAGAAACAAACATCTAGGGGGGAGATTTTCATACTTGGGATGTTACAAAACGCCCCCCCTTGAAGGAATCGCGCCCCGAGATTCCTACTGAGAAGAGAAAAGGTCCGGATACTTCTTGCGAAGATCCTCTTCGGTCTCCCACGTTGCCTCTTTATCAGAATGATGAGACCACTGCACTTTTAAGAACTTGGTGCTCTTGTTGCGAGTCTTACGCTCGGTCTCATCGAGAATACGAACAGGGTGCTCCTCATAAGATAGATCATCTTGCAGTTCAATGGAATCATGATCAACTGCACGATCTGGATCTTTGAAACACTTCTTGAGCTGTGACACGTGAAACACATCGTGCACCTTGGATAGTTTTTCTGGAAGTTCAAGACGATAGGCATTTTCCGCACGCCTTGAGAGAATGTTGAACGGACCAATGTATCTCGGTGCTAGCTTTCCTTTGACACCAAAACGATGAGTGCCTCTGAGGGGAGTTACACGGAGATATGCTTTGTCACCAGGTGCATAGATCATGTACCTGTGCTTGCTATCATAGTAGCTTTTCTGACGAGACTGAGCAATCTTGAGATTGTCACGAATGATGCGAACTTTCTCCTCGGCTTCCTTAATAATGTCAGTGCCTAAGAGTGAACGTTCACCAGCTCCGGACCAATTGATTGGACTCCTGCATCTGCGGCCATAGAGTGCTTCAAACGGTGCCATGCCTAGGCTTGCCTGGAAGCTGTTGTTGTAGGAGAATTCAGCATATGGAAGGCATTCCTCCCATTTCATGCCAAAGGAGAGACCACATGCTCTGAGCATATCCTCGAGAATCTGATTGACTCTTTCGACTTGCCCTTGAGACTGAGGATGATAAGCCATGCTGAACAGAAGTTTGGTGCCCAATGCTTCTTGAAAACTCTTCCAGAAATGAGAAGTGAATATGCTTCCACGGTCTGAGCTTATTTCCAATGGAACACCATGAAGAGGAACAATCTTTGTTGTGTAGAGTTCTGCTAACTGGCTAGCTGAGATTGTTTCTTTGACAACAAAGAAGTGAGCTACCTTAGTGAGACGATCAATAACAACGAAGATTGCATCGTTGCCCTTCTTGGACTTTGGAAAACCAGTGAAGAAATCCATTTCAATCATGTCCCACTTCCACTCAGGAATTTTCAGAGGTTGGAGTAGACCGGCTGTTTTCTGATGGACTGCCTTAACACGTTGACAAACGTCGCATTCAGAAATGTATTGAGCAATTTCACGTTTCATGCCAGACCACCAATACAGTGTTTTGAGATCCTGGTACATCTTTGTACTTCCAGGGTGTATGGAGAGAGGAGTTTCATGAGCCTCCTTGAGAATGACCTCTTTGAGACTTTGAATTTGAGGAACTGCAATGCGTCCTTCGAAGAACACCGTTCCCTTGTCATCAATTGAGAAGCACTCATACTTCACATTGCCTGCTTTGATGTTATTTGCGATCTTCTTGATCTCAGCATCACGAAGTTGTTCAGAACGAATCTTGTCCTCGAGAGTTGGACTAGCTGTCAAGTTTGCAAGATAACCTTGAGGAACAAGACCAAGGTTCAGCTTCTGGAATTCTTCATGAAGTGGAGGTTGGCTTTCCATGATCATGAGATTATTGCAATATGACTTGCGACTGAGAGCATCGGCCATAACATTAGCCTTGCCTGGAGTGTAAGAAATGGTAAGATCGAAGTCTTTGATCTTTTCAATCCATCTCCTTTGCCTGAGGTTTAGATCTGGTTGAGTGAAGATGTATTTCAGACTCTTATGATCGGAAAAGATTTCAGTGCGATTACCCAACAAGTATTGCCTCCATTTCTTGAGGGCAAACACAACTGCTGCAAGTTCAAGGTCATGTGTGGGATAATTGAGCTCATGTGCGTTCAACTGGCGTGAAGCATAAGCCACAACTTGACGTTCTTGCATAAGAACTGCACCTAGACCTTGGAGGGAAGCATCACAGAATATCTGGAAAGGTTTGGTAGTATCTGGGCCAACCAGAACTGGTGTAGAAGTGAGTTTAGTCTTCAGGAGATTGAAACTTTCATCACATTGTGGAGACCAAATGAACTTCTTGTCCTTCTTTGTGAGATCAGTGAGAGGTTTGGCAATCTTGGAGAAGTTTTGGACGAAACGACGGCAATAGCTAGCCAAACCAAGAAAACTTCTGACTTGCTTCACCGTCTTAGGAGGTTTCCAATCAACAATTGCCTTAACCTTTTCTGGATCAATGGCTATGCCCTTGGCAGAGATGACATGACCAAGGTAAGCAACTTCTGGAATCCAGAACTCACATTTGGAGAATTTGGCATAAAGACGATGCTCGCGAAGCTTCATGAGAGTGAGACGAAGATGTTCTCCATGCTCTTCCTCGGATTTTGAGTAGACAAGAATATCATCAAGATATACCACAACGAACTTGTCGAGGTATTCATGGAAGACAAAATTCATGAGTCTAGAGAATGTCGCCGGTGCATTGGTGAGACCAAAGTACATGACGGTGTATTCATATAAACCGTAGCGAGTGGTGAAAGCTGTCTTTGGAATATCTTACTTTCTGATCTTTATTTGATGGTAACCCATCCTCAAGTCCAGCTTGGAGAATATTGAGGCTCCAGCAAGTTGATCAAAAAGATCATCGATACGAGGAATTGGATACTTGTTTTTGATGGTTTTCTCGTTAAGAGGACGATAGTCAACCACGAGTCTCTTTGTTTGATCCTTCTTCGCAACGAACAGAGTTGGGCAACCCCAAGCCGAGGAACTAGGTTGAATGTAACCTTTCTCCATGTACATATCGATTTGCTCCTTCAACAACTTCAGTTCAGGAGGAGCTATCTTGTATGGATGCTTAGAGATTGGAGCAGTGCCTGGTTCAAGTTCGATGACGAACTCAACAGCTCTGTCAGGAGGCATTCCTGGCAATTCTTCTGGAAAGACATCAGGGAATTCACAAACCACCGGAATAGTTTCAATAGATGGTAGAGGATTTGCATTGAGAGTGTAGAGTTGAGCAACTGGATTTTCGGCATGGAAGTAGACTATCTGGCCAGAAGGGTGTGTGATTTTGACAGACTTAGCAGGACAATAAATGACTGCTTTGTTGGTTACCAGCCAATCCATCCCAAGAATGACATCAATATCTGAAGAGTGGAGAGCTATCAGAGATGCCTGGAATGGAAGGTTTCCAATTGTGATCTCGATGTTCTGGCTAATTTTATTGCTTTGCCAGCTAGATCCCGGTGATTTCACTAGGAGAGGGATAGACAACTGTTCTAAGTTGATTTCACTGTTGTTTGCAAAGCATTGAGAGATGAAAGAGTGTGAAGCACTAGAATCGAACAAGACTTTAGCACGAAACGAGTTCACAAGAAGTGTGCCCATTACAACTTCCGGAGATTCTTCTGCTCCCTGGGCCTTGACATGGTTCACCCTCACAGTTCTCAAGACAGACTTGTTCCTGTTGCGGGGCCTAGGCGAAGGAGTGTGTACCACCACATGATTGACCTTAGAGGTAGGTAGTGATGGTAGCTTGTTCTGCGGGCACTTGTAGGAGTAGTGTCCTGGTAGACCGCACTTGAAGCATGTACTAGCAGAACGAGGAGTTGTTGGACTTGGCTGAGATGGAGCACCTCCTAAAGATACCACTGGGGTGGGAGGGAGGGCAAGAGATCCTGCCGGGCTTGGCAAGCAGATGGGCGGTGTTGGAGTGGTATATGGAACCCAAACTCTTCGTTTTTGTGGAGGCATGATAGCTTTTGAGAGATTAGCCTGTTCGCGAGAGTGCTTACGAGATTCCTCAACAAACTTGCGCCCATGCTCTTCTTTTAGAGCGATGTTGATGAGGTCCTCAAAATTCTTGGCCTTGACGTTGGTGAGAGCATACTTGAGTTCCGGGTTGAGACCCCTGCGGAACTTTGCCATCTTTCTCGCTTCCGTGGAGATTTCATCTCCGGCGTAGCAAGCCAGACGATTGAACTCTCTTTGGTATTCGAGAACGTCCAGACTGCCTTGTGTGAAAGAATAGAATTCCTCACGCATTTTCTCCATGAGCCCATCGGGAATGTGATGGCGCACGAAGGCTTGCTTGAAATCCTCCCATGTGATTGGCACACTAGAACCTCTCATTTCTTGGAAATTCTCCCACCAAGACATGGATTGTCCACGGAGAAGGTAGGTCACGTAAGGAACACGGTCCTCGTCAGCCACATGAGCTACCATAAGAGTACGGTTCATTTCACGGAGCCAGTCATCAGCATCCAATGGCTCAGAGGAGTTATCAAACGTGCGCGGATTGAGCTCAAGGAACTCCCGAATAGAGACCCGGGTGTTGCCATTACTCCCAAGGTCTTGGTTCTGCTGCATCTGCTTTATAACTTGTGTCATCTGAGACAGCACTTTTCCCACCTCGGGTGGCAGTGTGGGTTCTTCGTCACCACTTTCCATCCTGAAGAGGATACCAAGATTAACACACTAACCGGATAACAAAATCCAATATAAGTGCTTAAAAGGATTACTTCAGACGGTAAGAAGGTAGCATAGAACAAGGATGGAGGTTAACAACGGATTAACAGATAAGTTGTTACAACGGAATAGAAGATTTGTGAAGGACGATATCGAAGCAACAACTGGGAAACAGAGACCACAAACACCTGAGGTACTACGGAGAAAACCCATCCGGGCTTCTAAAGGATCAATATCTACTGCTTAAGGAATAGAGGATCTGCTTCCGGGGCTTATTTGCCACCGTTCTCAATCGTGAGTAGGCAACATGATAAATCATGTCACAACCACCTCCATTCCTATGGTCTAGTAGATATAACTATCCCAGAGAAACCAGGATTCGTGAAAACCTAACTTGAAAGTTTAGATGAGAAGAGAAAACAACGTTGCACTTCCTTACCAGAAAAGGGAGGGTGGGTGGGGAAAGAAATAAAATGGCAGAATTCCTACTCTCACGTTTCATTTTTTCTATATAGCTACAAAATAGTTTCTAGACTCAACTGCGACCAGTAAAAAGGGATCCTACAGGCAGACAGGCTCTGATACCATTTGTCGCACCCGGACTTCTAGAGGATACTCGCAGTTCCGTTGAACAGTAGTGGATTGGATTACGGGGCTTACCGGCACCCGCATCTCTTACGAGTAGGCCAACACACGTATGTGTGACAACCAACCCCTATCTGTTCATCGTCTACGTAAACCATCCCATAGAAATCAGGATACTACCATTGACATACTTCATACCATACACACATGGTACGTCAACGGCGTTGAACAAAATGATAACACAATAGATCTCTAAGACACAAAAGGTGGAAATAAGTTGCAAATGGCCCTCACTAGGGCAGAGAATAGCAAATACAATCATCCAGAGGACACATGTCCCAACATAACATCATTACATCACAGCGGAAGCATTCAACAGGTCTGAGTACAGACAAGATCCAAATAGGCCTAAGAGGCCGGAAACGAAAAGACGGAGCCCATCCACGAAGTCTCGGATCCTGCCCGGGTCCGCTAGCTACTCGTCAACAGCGTCGTCATACTCCACGTAGTAGCCACCATGGGGATCCTCGGAATCGTCGTCTGCGGAAACCACAGCCCCAAAGGGGGTCAGTACATAAACGTACTGGCAAGCAAGACTCACAGTTCACCAAAGTGTAACCCGTCAACACCAAGCACAGATGCTTTGGGTTCAACGGAAGAAAGGGGATATAAAAGATGCGGCAACTGGCTGCTCTAACCACCTACAGAGTTACTACCACTTCCGGCTAACAGAAAGAAGATAAGATAGCGTATCGTAACCAACTATAACTAACCACCAAACAAACCCATCCTGGATCTCGCCCTTATCCAAAGAAGCAATCCGAGGATAACTCACACAGGTGGATTAATGATGGTTCAGGTTATAGTGTCAATAAACCTATTACTAGTCAAGTTATTATAGTTAGGTGTAAGTTGTCTGAGTACTTGTTAGCCAGTACTTTCACCAAGTCGTCACATAACCGCGGACAACACGGCTTCTCGAGAAGATTCATCCCTGCAGGGTGTGCTCCAGTACCCGTACACACTCAAGCCACCAACTAAAACTCAGGTTGGCTTGACACGACTCAAACCATCTCTACAGCCTGTCCTAGGAGCCACGGAGCTATAAGGTCCTAGCCACGCAGCCGAATACTCAGCGCAAGTGTGCAAAATCCCGCAGGACGCAACACCCCGGCAATACAGGCCTCGCCCTATATGTGTGCGTCATCATCATCATCAGTAACCATGGGAGCGACCCATTTATGCGTATGAGCCAAATGGAACACCCGAACTAAGTGTGGCTCTTCGGACAAACTGCGGATCAGATCAAAGTCGAGGGGGGTTCCATACCACCACCCGGATGCGGTGAGCACGCTCATCATGGATCAGTAGAAAAGACCCTTTTCCTAATTAGGGCCGACACTAGCAGGCCTCAAAACCACGACGGGCCTCCTGCCGGTGCCTTATCAGCAAATTATTATTACCCACAAAATTAATAGGTTGATTGTTTAAACATCGAGCCCCAGAACATAATAGAAATAGCAACAGAAAGTAACGGGTAACAGACTCGAGCAGAAACAACCCTAAGCATGCTAGTAAGACACGGGCTCAAACAACGGGGTTATAGGACTGGAGGTGAGGCAATATCATGGTTTCAGGGTATCATGTGATAGGATCGTAACAGAAGCAACGATACATATGGCTAGCATAAATAGACAACGGAAAAGTATCGGTAACCAATGTTGAAAGGAACACAGTGGTTCATGTGAGTGATAACTTGCCTGCAAACCCAGTAGCCTGGTACTGAGCTAGATCCTCAGAAGGGGTGTCGTTAGGATCGTCGGTCTCAACATCGTCGTCTAACCGAGAAGAAGCAAACAGACAATGCAGAAAGGGTAGACAATCAATATCATGGCATAGTGCACAATCATGGGGATGATGCATGTCATGTTAATAGTTGCATCAAAATAAACTAGTTGACATGGTAACACAAATTAAATGGACACATATGCAATTTTGAGTTGCATATGAAAAGCCCATGAATTTTGGGTTAGATTATTTGTTTTCCAACTAATCAACAGATGAAGGTGAATTAGTATGATGCATGGATGAGGAAAACAACAAAATAACAACAATAGAACCAATTTAAAATAGGGTTTACCAATTTAGAAATTTATTTATTAATTTAGGGGATTTTTGGTTCCTTAAAGGGATTACACAAAATAGTTGTTGTTTTCACCAATTTAAATTGTGCACAAATAATTAACAAAATTCATCTTTGAAAAGAATACAAAATTTTAGTTGGATTACATGTTTCAAATATCGAAAAAGGAGTTAGGATGAATTTATTATGATTGAAACAATATTAAACAAGTTTTAAATGAATTTAGGACAAGCATGAATTTTATTTGAATTTTATTTGTTCCAAACATAAATTCAAATTCATATTTGAAAAGTTTATACTTTTCTAGGTTGAAAACATATTTTGCATGTTCAAAAATAATTTTATTTGAGCAAGTTATGATTTTATCAAATTTAAATGAATTAAACAAGGATTAAATTATTTAAGCAATTTTAATTATTCAAATCATGAAACAAAATTTATATTTGAATTGGTGGTTCAAAATGGTATGGAAAACATATTTTATTTGCATGATTTGGATTAATAATGAATTAGTTATGGATTTTAGCAAATTGCAATTGAATTATTTGAATTCAAATTTGAATTGCATTTTGGAAATTCAAAACAGAAAACAAATGCTATAGATAGGTAGACAATTTAATTTAGAGCAGTGCACATATTTTATTTGTATTAATTGGAGTTATGAAATAGAAGTTATTCATTTTCCAAGTTTAGGGACCAAACTGTGAATTAAAAGGACTTGGAGTTAAAAAAGAAAACGCAGGAATTATTTTTGTTACCGCGCAGATAACTACCCAGGGCACTGCCAACTGGGCCCTGGGCCTACGTGGCACCTAGGTGGCAGTGCTGGGGGTGAGGTGGCCGCTAGGGTCGATGACATGCGGGGCCCAGTGCGGGGCGCGTAGAGGAAAAAATTGGGGAGGCAAATGCCTCCCCTGGGATTCGATCCCGGGAGCTCGGGCGAGCGAGCGCAAGGGGCTGCGCCAGTGCGGCTGGTGCTGATTTCGTGTCAGGTACGCGTTGCGAAGGGGAATATCATGTGTTGTCGCGCTAACTGAATTCCTTTTTTTTTTCAGGTTCGGTCGCTGCCAGCGACAGAAGCAGAACGACCGAGGGGAAACGTCCGCCGGCGTCTTGCTGTTCGCGCGGCCGCTGCGCGAGTGGCTGGCTGCTGCCGCTGCTGCGGCGGAGCGGTGGCCGGCGTGTGGGTGCGAGTCGTGCGAAGGGTGAGAGAGCGGGGGAAGGGGGAGGCCGATGAGGGGCGGCTCACCTCGACTGACAGAGGAGCGGTCGCAGCGGTGGCGACGGGCGGCGAACATGGGATGGCGGCGGAGATCCTCTAGCTCCCGGGGGAAACGGAGAGGACGGCGAGGTAGAGGGAGCCGCGCCGGTTCCGTTCCCGGCCCAAGCTCGGCCGGGCGGGCACCGTGGCGCCGGTGATGGTCGGAGGAAGGCGACGGTGGTGGAGCTTCGGTGAGGTGCTCGAGTTACAGAGAAAAAGAGCAGGGTGAGAGAAAGAAGACGGCGCTCGGGAGGAAGAAGGAGGAGGAGATTAGGGCACGAGGAGGGGAGCATCTAGGCAGGGTTATAGGGGAGGGGTGAGCTCGGATCGACCGATCCTTACCTGTACCTGTCAACGTGGTCGTTTGAGATGAACTCCGTACAGAGGTAGGAGACAACAGAGGGGTACCAGGCTTTGTGAGAGATGGACTGGCCCAAAAAGGCTGGACTCTATTCCCCCTGCTCTCTTCCTTTATTCTTTTCTGTTAATTATATTTTTTTTTGCTGCAAAGGAATTAGAGAGAAAAAGGAGAGGTTTGTGCTAGGAAAATTTAGGGAAAATTTTATAGAGTTTTGTTTTTGGTCACCACATCATAATACCAACTTTGTTTTCCCAAATAAATTTAATTGATGTTATTGTTTGGAAATTAAAATAGAAAACAGATGGAAACAATGAGATCAAATGCAAAACAATGCAAACAAAAATCAAATGAATATGATGACATGATGCAAAACAAAAATAAAACAAGAAACAAACATCTAGGGGGGAGATTTTCATACTTGGGATGTTACATAAATCAGGGGCAAAAATAGTGAAGATAATTTGTGTTATTAATTTGGGGTTGGGCACCCCGCTGCCAGCTCTTCTATCATTGGATAAGCGGATAAGGCTACTAGTCTAGGGTGTGAAAGTCCAATCAACAAGTGAGATAAAGATTCTCTATTTACGTCCTCATGAGCTAAAACAGGAGCACAAAACATGAGTAATTTTCAAAGTTTTAAAGGTAACACATGAGCAATTTACTTTGGAGTGGCGGTTAAATACCACATGTAGGTAGGTATGTTGGACACAATGGGAAAACTTTGGTTTTTGGGAGTTGTATGCACACGTAAAGCTCATACTCAGTACAAGTGGAGGCTAGCAAAAGACTAGGAGCGACAAATCAAGAGAGCATAATAGCCATAATCATGCATAGAGACATAAACATCATTAATCAAAGCATAAGTGGTACCAAAAGTTCAAAAACTAAATGATAATGGAGGCTATTCGTGACTGGTTCCTAGTCATAATCATGGTGGGATCATGCGCCAAGTGAACTAAATAAAACATTCAAAGGAGAACACCACAAATTTATGCTTCACTATGACAAGAACAACTCATGATTCTTTCAAAGGCACATTGAACACTCTCAGGTCTTTGAGGATAATCATTCTACTCAATAACCACAAGGCTTTAAAACTAAAATAACATCTAACATGATATGAAAAAGTTCTAGCCACAGTCTATACAAGCTTCTACTTGCGCCATTAAAAATTCTACCTTAAGCAGCAGTTTCTTTTCCCAACAAGCACCATACAAAACATGCTTTAACAAAAACTCTCTAAATGCTACAACAAGCAAACATGAGAGGACTATCATAACACTACTAAAACTAACAGCTCTGAATAAGATATGCAATGAAAACGAGAGCTAAACAGGAATTTTTGCAGCAACTAGAAGAAATACTAAGAATACTAGCATAGCAAGTATTCAAACAAAAAAGTGGAGCATGTCTCTCTCTCTCTCAAACAAAGAATCATTGGATACAACTATATTATTTCAGAAAGGAAAAAAATAAAACAAATTAAAACAAAACAAAAGAAAAGAAAAACAAACAAACACTCCAAGTAAACTTCATATGATGTGACCGAATAAAAATATAGTTTCACGAGAAGTGACTTGATAGATAGTTGATGAACAAGGGGATGTCTTGGGAATACCCAAGCTTAGATGCTTGAGTCTTATAAAAATATGCTTGTATGTACCCGGGGGCATCCCCAAGCTTTGACCCTGCACTCTTCTTGATCACATATATCACCTCTTCTCTTGACACTTGAAAACTTCCTTCACACCATACTCAAACAGTAATTCGCATTTGAGGGTTAGTGCAACAATTAAAAATCCATGGGTTTTGTATGGCACAAGTTCTATTGATACTTTTAAACATTAGCAATAACCACTGATGTTTCGTGAAGCAAAGAAATCCACTTGACATCGCAAAAGAGCAAATGCAAGAAAAATGGCAGAATCTATCGAAACGAGAACAGTCTGTAAAGACAAAAAAAGGCGGGGCACTTACGTTGCTCAGATCGAAAAACTTAAAGAACAAAAAAGTTGCGTAATTAGCTGAGGAATAAGCACAAAAAAATTCAGATCAATATGATCTTCCCGGATTTTATACGATTTTTTACGATGGACAGCAGAAATCTGTTTCCTACGCAAAAATCCGAAAACAAACTCCAACTCTCGTCAGAAACCTTACTTGGCACTACTAAAACATGAAAAGAAAGATACAAAGGAGTTGCTACATAAGTATACAACGCCTTTACTCAAAGAAAACAGAGAAAAACAAAGCAAAAATAAAACCATGGGTTATCTCCCAAGAAGTGGTTTTCTTTAATGCCTTTTAGCTAGGCCCAGAAAAGTGGAATCAAGTATTTTCAAGTGAAGAAGAATCCAAATTGTAACTTGTTCGAATAAAGGAATCAAAAGGAAACTTAATTCTCTTTCTAGGAAAGTGTTCCATACCTTTCTTGAGTGGGAACTGAAATTTAATATTCCCCTCTTTCATATCAATAACAGAACCAACAGTTCTAAGAAAAGGTATTCCCAAAACAATTGGACAAGAAGCATTGCATTCAATATTCAAGACAACAAAATCAAAGGGGACAAGAGTATTATTAACTAAGTAAACTTCATATGATGTGACCGAATCAAAATATAGTTTCACGAGAAGTGACCTGATAGATAGTTGATGAAGAAGGGGATGCCTTGGGCATCCCCAAGCTTAGATGCTTGAGTCTTCTAAAAATATGCTTGGATGAACCACGGGGGAATCACCAAGATTTGACATTACACTCTTGTTGATCACATATATCACCTCTTCTCTTGACCCTTGAAAACTTCCTTCACGCCACACTCAAACAATAATTCGCATTAGAGGGTTAGTGCAACAATTAAAAATCCATTGGTTCTGTATGGCACAAGTGCTATTGGTACTTTTAAACATTAGCTACAGCCACTGATGTTTCATGAAGCAAAGAAATTCACTTGACATCGTAAAAGAGAAAATTCAAGAAAAATGGCAGCTGTCAAAACCAGAACAGTCTGTAAAGATGATTTTTTACGAGGCACTTACGTTGCTTAGATTGAAAAAATTAAGGAACACAAAAGTTGTGGAATCAGCCGAGGAATAAGCACAAAAAATTTCATATCATTCTGATCTTCCTGATTTTATACGATTTTGTACGGTGGACAGCAGAAATATGTTTCCTGCGCAGAAATCCGAAGACCAACTCCAACTCTTGTCAGAAACCTTACATGGAAATACTAAAACATGAAAAGAAAGATACAAAGGAGTTCCTATAGAAGTATACAACCCCTTGACTCAAAGAAAACATAAAAAACAAACCAAAAATAAAACCATGGGTTATCTCCCAAGAAGTGCTTTTCTTTAACGCCTTTTAGCTAGGCCCGGAAAAGTGGAATCAAGTAGATGATCACAAAAGAAATATGAATTAAGAAATGAGATCATCAAGTAGCAAGTATGCAACAAGTTTAAGTCTAACCCACTTCCTATGCATAGGAATCTTGTAAAGAAATAAATTAAAGAAGCTCAAACTAGCATTCATGGAAAGGTAGAACAAGAGCAACTTCAAAACTTTCAACAAAAAAAGAGGTGTTTTAGTAACATGAAAATTTCTACAACCATATTTTCCTATTTCATAATAATTTTCAGTAGCATCATGAACAAACTCAAAAACATAATTATCACATAAAGCATGTTTGTTATGGTCTAAAACCACACAATTCTTATCAAGCTCCAAAACAGTGGGATCAAAATTTAAAATCAGCTCCTCTTTTTCCCACTTTTAGCAATATCAAAACGAGATGATTGATCACTCATAAAAGGTATAGGACACATTATAGAAATCCTATTTTCAGTATCATTATAATTTATAACATCAAGTAACATAGGACCATCATCGATAGCATTATCATAAGATTTATCCAAGTATCATGGATTGTCATACATAACATTAGCAATATCATTCTCACAAGTTTCATTCATAGTAGTATAAAGGTCACAAGTATAACAAGTATCAATTTCATCAAATAATGTATGAGTTACAGAGTTACTATCATTGGGAGGTAGACATGGGTAGCTCCATTCTTCCTCCTCTTGATCATCACTCTCCGCTTGTTTTTAATCCAATGAGCTTCCAGATTCAGAAGTTTCTTCTTCCATAGGTTCCTGTAAGGCATTAGTATATTCCTTAGGTTGAGAGAATTTATTAAGATATTCCATTATGTAGTAATTACAATCCTTGTAATTATCAAAGCAATATTCAAGTATAGCATAAATATCATATTTATAAGGTGCATCATCAATACTTTCAAGTAAATAAGCAATTTCGAATGCATCCTTCCAAGCAATAAATTCTTCAATTTGTTCCACATCATATAATTCATAATTTCCCTTAACATAAGAAGATATGGTAACATCATCATTATAATCACATTGAAAAGGGAGGTGTTTATACCTCTTACAACGGCAAGATTTATCAAAGCAATAAGTGACATTATAAGTAGAGCACAAGTTTTTAGCATAGTCATGCAATTTATTAATTTGCTCCCATTAGTGTATCCCTTTTTGTGACAAGCGGTGTTCCTTATAATATTTTTGTTGTTCATCCGTGAACCCACCTTGCCTAAAAGATCTAGTTTCAAAGACATCAAACATTGATAGCAAGCATGATAAAGCAAAAATAACAACTAGAATAAGAACTAGTTTTTTTGTGTTTTTTATAAAGAGAAAAACAAGACAAAATGAAATAAACTAAGTAAAACAAAAACAAAGAAAAGAGTTTGAAAGTGAGAGACTACCCTTGCAGAAATTATCTTCCTCCCCGGCAACGGCGCCAGAAAATGCTTTGATGCGTGTGAACACACGTTTGTTGGGAGACCCCAAGAGGAAGGTATGAAAAGTGCAGCAGCAAATTTCCCTCAGAAAGAAACCAAGGTTAAATCGACCAGTAGGAGGAAGGAGTAACTTGAGAAGGTTGAAGCAGCTAAGATGGCAGGGCGCACTACCGGTTTAGCAGCAACGTGGAGCCTGCACAACACAATCAAATCACTTTGCCCCAACGAAGCAGTGATGTTGTCAATCTCACCGGTTTTGCTGAACACAAAGAGGTTAAACGTATGGTGTGGAAAACAGTAGGAACAATATGAGAGCAGTATGAAAGCAGTAGGTGTTTTATCAGTATGAGAAAAAAGGACCGGGGTCCATAGTTCACTAGTGGTGCCTCTCCGTGAAAGATAAATAACATGTGTGGTGAACAAATTACAACTGGGCAATTGACAGAAATGAAGGTTGCACCGTAGTGCATATGCAATACAAAAAGATTACTATGTGATTCATGCGAGCATTACAACAAAATACATAGACCGTTATCCAACTGCATCTATGACTAAAAATCCACCCTCCGAATATCATCCGAACAAACGTTGGGTATTAAGTTGCAAGCAACAGATAATCGTAGTAATCAAAGTGTGTAATGTAAACAATAACATTATCCTTACACAAAGCATCTTTGTTTTCTCCCTAATGGCAACAACACATCCTCCATCTGTGACGTTTCTGTCACTCGAGCACAGATGAAAAGGAGGCATGAACCCACTATCGAGCATAAATACTCCCTCTTGGTGTCACTAGCATCTACTTGGCTAGAGTATCTACTAATAACGGAGAGCATGCAAGATCATAAATAACATGAGCATGAAGATAACATGACAGATTGATAATCGGAAGACATAGCATTCAACATTCATCAGATCCCAGCAAACACAACATGTAGCATTACATAAAGATGATCTTGATCATGATAGGAAGCTCAGAAGATCTAAACATGAGGTACAAAGTGGAGAGAACAACCATCTAGCTACTGCTATGAACCTGTAGTCCAGGGATGAACTACTCACGCATCACTTCGGAGGAGGGCATGGTGGTGTAGACCCCTCCGGTGATGATTTCCCCGTCCGATAGGGTGCCGGGGAGAGCTCCAGAACCCTCCCGATCTCGGGATGACGGTGACGGCGGCCTCGGGTGTTTCTCGGGAAAATGTGGGATATATCTAGGGTTTTTGTCTCGGGATATTAAATAGGCGAAGGGGGCGCCATCCTGTGGTGTGGGCCCCCTGAGGCCCCCCTCTGGGTCTCTTCGGGACTCCATGGAACCTTCGGGAATTCTAAGACTTTCGGGCTTCGAATTTTCCAATTCCGATAATATTTCCAGAACAACTTTTCTAAAACTAAAAACAACAGAAAACAGGAACTGGCTCTATGGCATCTTGTCAATAGGTTAGTCCGGAAAATCGATAAAAATGACATAAAGTGTATAACAAACATGTGGGAAACAATAAGAAAACAACATGGAACATCAGCAATTAAGGATACGTTTATGATGTATCAGGGTGCCCCTTATTAGCCCTCTTGGGATTTATCTCCACTTAGGCCAAAAGCCTAAGCTTGGGGAGGTATACCAACATCACACTCATTTACATATCATAATTCTATCGGTTCTTTGAATATCCATGATTCGGTTTCTTTCACTTCCATTGTTTTTCTTGTTTAGTTTCTTCTTTCCAAAACGCAAAAATACCAAAAATATTTCTGTTATTTCTCTTTATTTGTTTCTTTAGTTTCTATTACTAGTTTGCATTACTTTCTAGTTTCTGTTTGTTATTCAAAAATCCAAAAAGATTTTGCTTTGTTTGTTTCCTTCTGTTCTTGTTTTAAATTTGAAAACCCAAAAATGTTTGTTGTTCTTCTTCGGTTTTGTAAAGTTTGTTGCAGAGTTCAACAGTCTTTCGTGAGTCCATTGGAGCTTGGTTATCATTTCATATCATTCAAACCACACAAGTGAAAAGCAATAATGAAAATTTATGACAATTCAAGTTGTGGTGAGAGGCTGGTATGAACTCTATTTGTTTTCATTTTTGTACATAAACTCATCCATGTGAACATGCTTAGTTTGTTCGAGTAAGGTGTATGTTATTTAATGGATGCTTAGTAGTTCGTGCTCTCTTATGACCAGTTCCAACTTACTAATAGTGGATAGCATGTCGTATAAATGTTCTAACTTACTTGCATTGTTCTATTCATAAAGGGGTATGTCATTGTGGTATCCTCCTCTGAATGTTTCATTTGAATTAACTTGGCACATGCTCGCGCATGCATAAGACTGAAAACAAAAAGTCAATTAAGCCTTGATGATTTATTTTGCCTCAGAGTTCTCGTACCACTTTTATGCCCCCGTTAATTTTGTTATGTCGCAAGCATGATTATGACGGTTATGATCTCTAGATTGTCGCTTCCCAGTCTATTGCTAGACTTCACTTCTACTGAGTATGAGATCTACTCGTGCATCCAAATCCCTGAAAACCAAGTCACTCCAAAGATTCCACCATACCTACCTATATGTGGTATTTCACCGCCACTCCAAGTAAATTTTCATGTGCTGCCTTTAAAACCTTCAAAATATTTCTCATTTTGTGACACCGTTTTAGCTCATGATGAAGTAGTAGTTGGGTTTGTTATTTTCCATACTAATTAAGTACCCCGACTTGCATGCTTCATATGCTTGTCACTAATTTTGCAAAGAGCTGGTTAGACCATCATATAATCAAAAAGCTAAACAAATAAATAGGAACTCCTCCATGGTATGATATTATTGGCAGGCACCCGAGGATTTGGTTAGCCATGGTTTGTGAAAGCAAGGTTGGGAGGAGTGTCATACTATATAAAAGTGTATGCTATAAATGCCTAATATCAATAATTCGGAACCGCTCTCGACTTGTTTAGTATGGAAGATAACAAGAACTCTATTACCATTCGTTGACATGAATAATCACCTCCCAAAATCATTTTACTTCTATTTTTAATAAAATAAAAAGCTCTAGCATATGTTAATCCCTGCTTCCCTCTACGAAGGGCCAATCTTTTACTTTATTGTTGAGTCACCGTCTCTTCTTTGAGCACCTTCTCGAGAGCATAATTGTCATACTTAGTGTAATGTGCTTGTCCCAGAACACGGTTGATTGTGGTACAACTTTGATGCTTTTATCTTTGATACATCTATTTACAGTCTTCACTTGAACTTCATAGGTGCTCTGGCATTTATGTTTTTCTCCACAACTAGGGGCAAGAGAGATACCACTTTATCATATCTTATTATGAACACTGCAATCCTGCAAATAGATATACTTCATGTTGCTTATTATTAGTGTGTTGGATTCTCTTCATGGTTTGCATAGCTACTAGGTGGCTTCATTTGCTTACTTCTTATTATGAATTGCCTAAGTACTTGATCATATAGTGAGAATATTTACATCATATGAAGCAAATGTGTTCATGAAAGTTCTTTTATCGCACTCAGTTGTTAACTGAATTTCTTGAGGACAAGCAATAAGCTAAGCTTGGGGGAGTTGATACGTCCAAAACGTATATACTTTCCCGAACACTTTTGTTGTTGTTTTCCTCTAAACTTGTGAGTTTTGAATACAACTAACACGGATTAACGCAGTTTTCAGCAGAATTGCCCTGGTGTCTCGTTTATGTGCAGAAATTCAACTTTCAGGAAAATGCCCGGAAAAGATTGTAAAGTCCCTATTTTACCCGAAGACTCCCGGAGCCAGAAGACGAGACGGAGAGGGGGTACGAGGGGCCCACACCACCTGGCGGCGCGCCCCCCTAGGCCGCGCCATGGTGTGGTGTGGCTGCCTCGACCACCCTCTCGAGCCCTGATACGTCCAAAACATATCTCCTTTTCCGAACACTTTTCTTATTGTTTGCCTGTAAACTTGTGAGTTTTGAATACCACTAACACGGACTAACGCTGTTTTTAGCAGAATTACCCTGGTGTCTTCTTTTTGTGCAAAAAAATTGACTTTCGGGAAATTGCCCGAAAAAGATCCCATTCAGCTTATATCACCAGAAGACCCCGAGAGCCAGAAGGACACCTAGAGGGGGCAAGGAGTGGCCCAGACCACCCCTGGGCGCCCCCCTAGACCGCGCCGCCTGGTGGTGTGGGGGCCGCATCCACCCCCTCGGGTTCCCCTTTCGACTACATATGCCCCGTAAACCTAAAACGCGAGGGGGGCGTCATATTCCACAGAAACACAATAGAGCGCCGCCGCCACCTCGAAACTCGATTCGGGGATCAGAAGTTCCTGTTCTGGTGCCCTGCCTGGACGGTGATTCGAAGGAGATCATCGCCATCAATAGCACCACCTCTTCTCCATCAACCATCCATGTGTTCCCCTGTCCATGTGTGAGTAAACACCACTTTAGGATGAGAGGGATGGAAGGGATTAGATGAGATCGATCATGTAATAATGCCAGATTGTTAGGGCATAGTGCATAGTATCTGTTATTAGTGTTTTGTACCGTTGTTGCAACTTGTTATGATTAATGCTTTTCACTAGGGCCCGAGTGCCATGATCTTAGATCTGAACATGTTATTCTTCCATGAGTATAATTATGTTTCTTGATCATATCCGCACCCAAAGTGACAGAAATTGGGACAACCGGAGGGGATGGTTTTGATGTGAGGATCTTCACGGAGTGTTAATGCTTTGCTATGGTGCTTTATTAAAAGGAGAACCTTAATTGCCAGTAGTTTCCCTTGAGGCCCCGCTGCAACGGGCTGGTAGGACAAAGTATGTTGTGCAAGTTTCTCATTACGTGCACGTATGACTATATTGGAACACATGCTTCTGGTTTGCCTAGAACTTGGATGCTTTATTATTATTATCTACAATGCCCATGTTTAGATTATTACATGAGCTTTCTTATTCATGCAACGCCCGTTCATCCATTCCCGCTATGCCTACGGTACTTTCATCCTGCTGTTTTCTGCAATTGCTACTGTTGTTATTTTATTACTATTGTTGCTACAAAACTATTACTACTGATAAATTGTTGTGAGCAAGTCTACTTTCAGGTGCAACTGAATTGACAACTCAGTTGTTAAGGCTTATAAATATTCTTTGGCTCCCCTTGTGTCAAATCAATAAATTTGGGTTTTACTTCCCTCGAAGACTGTTGCGATCCCCTATACTTGTGGGTCATCAAGACTATTTTCCAGCACCGTTGCCGGGGATCATAGCTTTATTTATTTTCTCACTTGAACGTGATATTGTTTGCTGAAAGCCTTTCATCATGGGTAAGACTCGCGATGGAAACGTTCCTATATTACCATCCACTACAAGGAGAGGTATAACTCTGAACACCTCTGCTGCTCTTGATTCACCGTCTGTTATGAGTAAGCTTCTTACACAACCACATGCTACACATACTATTACTTCTGCTGAGTCTGAAAATGCTTCTGATACTTTTGATGATGCTTCTACTGTTATTGATGATACTGGTTCACTAGGTCCTTTCCTAGATGCTACAATTGCTAAATCCAAACAAATTGAAAGTGCTGAAATTCTTGTTGAAAATATCGGTACGCCTGTTAATTCACCTGAGTCTATTGACGATCTTGATGAATCCTATATTGAACTTAATGATGATTTTATTAAATAAGCTCAAGCTACTACTGGTGCAAGTGCTCTTAAGAGTCTTCTTGCAAGACATGCTGTGAAATATAAATCTTCTCTTGATGCTAAGTTTGCCACATCACCCATGCACATTAGAGACAAGGATTATGATTTCTCTATAGATTTATCTTACATATATATTGTTGAGAAGGAACCTTTTTGTGGAATTGAAAGTAAAAGTGTTATGGAACACATGAATGATCTTTCATCTTTGAGTAGTTTATTTTCTGATGATACTAAGCCGTGTACTTATTTTGTTACAAAGATCTTCCCTTTCTCATTGAAAGATGAAGCTAAAACTTGGTTTAACAATTTGTCACCTGGATCTATTACCAGTCATATGGATTTGGTTAATGCTTTCTTTCAAAAATATTTTCCTGCTAGTGCCCAACATGTTGTTGTGCAGGACACCTTTGACTTTGAGAAAATTGAAGGAAATAAATTGCGTGAATCTTGGACAAGGTTTTGTTCTTTAATAAGAGTTAGCCTTGGCTATCCACTACCTAAAAATGAGCTCCTAGATATATTTTATAAAGGACTAACTGTTGAATCTAGGACATACCTGGATAGTTGTGTTGGTTGTGTTTTCATGAAAAAAACTCCAGAAGAAGCTCAGGAATTAATGTCTAAAATAGCCAAAAATAAAATTGATTGGAATATACCCGAGCCTACACCTACATCAGAGCCAACACCTGTACGAACACCCAAGAAGAGAGTGGGTGATTGAATTAAATGATGAAGTGATGAAGGAAACCAAGAAATCTCTTAAAGAGAGGAGTATTAAATCTGAAGATGTGAAGAATTTACCTCCTATAAAAGAATTATGTAAGACAATTCCTCATCCATCAACAATTGAGGTACACTATCTCCGATACTTTGATAATAGAGATATTCCCCACTCTAAACCACCTGATCAATGCTTAGATGAATTTGATAATTATGTTGTTAAGCAAGACAACTTTAATATGAGAGTGCAAAACCATCTTATGGAAAACTCTAGAGATATTGATAATTTGCATGGTATTATTGAGAGAACCTATAATGATGTTAAAATTCTTGTTAAACATTTTCATATGGTTCAAACTCAAATTTATCAACTCACTAAAGTGCAAAAAGATATGCTAGCTAATGCTTCTAGAGAAAAACATGTTTGTGAAATAATTAATAGAAGTGGTGTTTCTACCCAGGACCCTTTGTATCCTGAAGTACATCCTAAAATAATTGAACAAGATTCTCAACAACCTAAAAAAACAATAGTTCTCCTTCCAAGAAAAAGAAGAAGAGACATAAAATTGTTGTAAAATCTCCTGAACCTGCTAAAGATCCTAATAGTATATCTATTTCTGATGCTGAAACTGAAAGTGGTAATGATAAAAGTGATGCTTCTCATAAAGAAGAAACTGTAGCTGAACTTGAAAAGCAAACTAAAACCGTGAAGTATACTAAGGAGGATTTCATTGCTAATAAACATGGTAATGAAAGAGAGCCTTGGGTACGAAAAGCAATGCCTTTTCCTAATAAGAGACACAAATCAAAGGAAGAAGAACGTTATAACAAGTTTTGTGAATGGATGAAACCTCTGTTTTTGCAAATCCCTTTGACTGATGCTATTAAATTGCCTCCTCATTCTAATATATGAAAGATATTGTCTCTAACAAAAGGAAAATTCCCAATGAGGAAATTTCCACTATGCTTGCTAATTACTCTTTCAATGGCAAGGTTCCTAAGAAGCTTGGAGATCCTGGTATTCCTACTATCCCTTGTTCTTTTAAAAATAACTATGTTAGAACTGTTTTATGTGACTAGGGAGCTGGAGTTAGTGTTATGCCTTTTTCTCTCTATAAGAGGCTCTCTCTTGAAAAATTGATACATACTGATATATATTTGCAAATGGCTGATAAATCTACTGCTATTCCCGTTGGTATATGTGAGAATGTTCCTGTTCAAGTTGCTACTGGTTGTTTGATATTAACTGACTTTGTTGTGTTGGAAATCCCTAGAGATGATAACATGTCCATTATTCATGGGAGACCTTTTGTTAACACTACATGGGTTGTTATTGATTCCAATCAAGGAAAAGTAACTTTTAATGTTAATGATAAAGAGCATACTATTTATTTTCAAAGGAAGATAGTTAGAAGATATGGTTTAAATTCGATTGAAAATATTGAGACCATCAAGATTGGAGAATTCTATTGTCCCATTCCAATGCCACCAAAATAATATGAAATCATTATGATTGGGACTATGTCTATCAAGGTTGAGGGAACATAATTATTTAGTGATATGCAAAGTTTTTCTTCATATAAAATTGTTCTGGTAATAAGACTTGATCACCCTTGTTAACAAAATGATTTTGAATGAAGAGGACAATGTTTTCACCTTCCCACTGTGTTTCACCTCCCCCATTATGTTTTCACCATGTTTACTTATGTTATTATCTTGCTACCTAAGTGTAATCATGTTTTCCATCATCCATAGTCATGTTTTCCTCATGTTTTCACCCTTATTAATGTGGTTATGCATGTTTTCACCATCCACATTTTTGTTTTCACCACTTCAACCTTTGTTTTATTTGGTTATTTTCCTTTTGGGGTGTCATAGAACCTCTGTAGTTCTGTTTTTGGTTTTTTTTTTCCACCTTTCCATAATTGTTTCTCGCAAAAGTTGGAGTTGGTTTTGGATTTTTGTGCAGAAAACAGATTTCTGCTGTCCACTGTAAAAAAATCTTATAATTCACAGAAAGGTCAAAATGACCTGAAAGTTTTTGTTCTTATTCCTTAGCTAATTCCAAAACTTTTTCGTTCTTCATGTTTTTCGATCTGAGCAACTTAAGTGCCCCGAAAAAATTCGTCATTACAAATTGTTCTGGTTTTGGCAGATTGTGCCATTCTTCTTGCATTTGCTTTTTTACTATGTAAAGTGTATTTCTTTGCATTACAAAACATCAGTGGCAGTAGCTAATGTTTAAAAGTATCAATTGCACTTGTTCCCATGCAGAACCCATGAATTTTTGATTGTGCACTAACCCTCTAATGTGAATTACTTTGAGTGTGGTGTGAAGGAAGTTTTCAAGGGTCAAGAGAAGAGGGTGATATAATGTGATCAAGAAGAGGCCAAAAGCCTAATCTTGGGGGGGAAGATATACCGACATTACACTCATATTTATATTATGTCTCCGTCATTTCTTTATATATCCATCTTTTCATTTTCTTCGTTCGTTTTCTTTTGCTTCTTTCGTTTCTTTTTGTTTTGTTGTTTTGTTCTTGCTTTCCAAAATACAAAAGACCAAAAATATTACTGTTGTTTCTCTTTATTTACTTCTTTATTTTCTTTTGTTGGTTTTCTTTCTTTTCTCGTTTCGGTTTAATATTCAAAAATCCAAAAATATTTTGCTTTGTTTGCTTGTTTCCTTCTATTCTTGTCTTAAATTCGAAACCCAAAAATATTTGTTGTTCTTCTTTGGTTTTGTAAAGTTTGTTGCAGAGTTCATCGGACTTTCGTGTATCCTTTGGAGCTTGATTATCATTCTATATTATTCAATCCACAAGTGAAGAGCAATATGACGATTTATGACGATTCAAGTTGTGGTGAGAGCCTGGTATGAAATCTATTTGTTTTATTTTTGTACATATAGTCATCCATGTGAACATGCTTAGTTCGTTCATTTAAGGTGTATGTTATTTAATTGATGCATAGTAGTTCGGGCTCTCATGTGTTTAGTTCCAACTTATTAATATAAGATAGCATGTCGTATGAATGTTTGCTTGCATTGTTTTATTCATATAAGGGTATGACATTGTGGTATCTTCCTCTAATTGTTTCGCTTGAATCGACTTGGCACATGTTCACGCATGCATATGACCGAAAATAAAAGTCAATTAAGCCTCGATGATTTATTTTGTCTCAGAGTATTTGTATTATTTTTATGCCCCTATTAAATTTTTTTGTCGCAAGCATGATTATGACAGTTGTTGCTCTCTTGATTGTTCCTCCCCGTCTATTTCTAGCCTTCACCTGTACTAAGTATGATCTTGAAGGGTTCGTCTCATAGAAAACAAAAAAATTCCTACGCGGGAGATACCCGAAGGGCCAAGATCCAATCTCGGAGATGAAGTGGAAGAGGGAGAAAAAGAGTCTTAATAAAACATACCCTCGAAGACTCTAAGCGTTACGAGATCGAATCTCGTTGTTGGCGTAGTCGTACTCACACCGATCCCGAAAGCGAGAATATGTGCACCGCAATCCGGCGGTGCCTCCGTGATCGGTCACACGTACGGCTTGATGACGATCTCCGTTCCCTCGATCCAGTGGGGCAGCGGAAGTAGAGGATCCCTCGGAATCTCCAACAACACGACGGCGTGGTGTGGTGAAGAAAACATTGCTCAGGGCTTCGCCAAGCACACGAACAAGTGGTGGAGCAGCGAGAGGAGGGAGGAAGACACAAGTGTGTGGGGGGGAGGAGAGGGAGCTTCCACCCATCCTTATATAGGAGGGGATGGAAACCACGAATTTTTGGGTCTCCACCTCTCCCTCATCATGTGAGTAGAGGCTCCACTCAACCCACTCATTCTTCCATTAATTCCCACTCAAAATCCAAAGGGTTTTCTTTAATAAATAAATAAAACAATTTTATTCTTTATTTTAATATTTGTTAATTCCATTAACAAACATTAACATATAACCCCTTGAGTTAGTTGTTAAATCTATTAACAACCATTTGATAAGAATCCCTTTGAACTATTTCAAAATTACCCGAAACAATTTCGGTGATGTCCAAACTTTTCTCCGATATTCCGTATCCTCTCAAATGCGTCATTGAACCTTAAGTGTGTCACCCTACAGTTCGGGAATAACATAGGCATGATCGAGACACCTCTCCGATAAATAATCAACAGCGGGATCTGGAGATCCGTGATGACTCCTATATATTCAACAACGACTCTCGTGATCGTGTGAACCATCATCGTCGTAACTATTTCCTTTGTCTCATGATATTTTACTTGTCCGAGATCCGATCATTGGTATCAACCATACCTAGTTCGATCTCGTTACCGACAGGTACTCTTTTACTCGTTCTGTGATATGACATCCTTGTGACCTAGTCACGTACTTGCAAGCGGTGTCGATGTGATATCACCGAGAGTGCCCAGAGTATATCTCTTCGTCATTTGGATGGACAAATCCCACTCTTGATCCATGAGCCTCAACTAACACTTTCCAAATACCCAGCAACACCTTTATAGTCACCCTGTTCCACATATTCCCGCCAAAATCCACATAATAACCGATTCCAGGTTGCCACTTGTGATAACATTACAATAGTTCACGAATAATCCACAACAACAACAGAAAGGATATATACAAGATGACTCAAACGAGCCAGGGATACAACTAATACAATACAAAGATCCAAATAACAGCGGAAGAAACAACATAGCGTCCGGCTACGGACAAGATACAAATTGGACTAAGAGTCCTGAAGATAACCGAGAGCGTCCAATCCCTGCCCAGGCCAAGCCGGAGGGATTCCCAAGCTAACATCGTCAGACTTCAAACCTGTTGACTGCAATATTGAATATGCAGCCACGAAAAAGATTCGTGGGTCAGTACGGTTAAGTACTGGCAAGTGGATAAACCATACTCACAAGATGCCGGCGTAGCCAGTCATCACAAGATACAAATACTTTGGGTTCAACGGAAAGGAAGGGATTATTGCAAATAAGCGGCAGCGGGCTGCACTAACCAACTTCAGAGACTCACTACAACATCCGGCTAAAAGAGGGGGATAAGATAGCGTATCGTAACCAACTACAACTAACATCAAACAAACCCATCCTGGATCTCGCCCCTTATCCAAAGAAGCAATCCGAGGATAACTCACACAGTTGAATTAATGATGGTTCAGGTTATTGTGTCAATAAGCCTATTACTAGTCAAATTATCATTAGTTAGGTGTAAGTTATTCTGAGTACTTGTTAGCCAGTACTTTCACCAAGTAATCCATAACCGCGGAAAACACGGCTTCTCAAGAAGATTTAACCCTGCAGGGGTGCACCAATTTGGCCGTACACGTAAGAATAACCCGCCAGACGGGGGATCAACCCACCAAGCGAGGTACTCAACACAACCCAACTCTGCTTCGCATCAAGCCCAAAGCACCACGTGTTGTGCGTGCGCGGCTAATCGAGCTCCACGAAGAAAAGGGGACCCTCATAGCACTGGAAGACCACGCCGCCCTAAATGCCGACTACAAAAATTCCACCCTGGCGCCAAGGGTTCGTACCTGCATATGCGTGCATCAAATGGAAAGCCCGAACTAAGTGTGGTGATTTGGACGAGATGCGAATCGAGTCAAATTGAGGGGGGCGCCCATACTCGCTTCCCACATGCGGTTAGTGCGCTCATCATGGATCAGTAGACAAGACCCTTTTCCTATTAGGGTCGACACTAGCAGGCCTCAAAACCACGTCGGGCCTCCTGCCGGTGCCTTATCATCAAATTATTATTACCCAGAACATTAACAGGTTGTTGATTGAATTGAAACCCAACTATCAAAATAAATAGGTGATAAGACGGACAACAAGACTTGAGCGCAAACAACACTAAGCATGCAACTACGACACGAGGGCCAACTGGATAAACAAACAACAGTTAATAGGAAGTGGAAGGAAGGTTATATCATGGCTGCAAGGTAAACAATATGATAGGATCGAGACACAAGCATCATATCAACAGGCTAGAATAAGAACAACGGAAAGAATCGGTAACAAGTGATGAAAGGCAGCCATTTGGCAGCAAGTGAGTATACTTGCCTGAGATCCAGCAAGTAGGGGTACATCCACAGAACTTGTCGTTGCTCACATCATCTCAACGTCCTATCCGGGAAGAAGCAACGAACCTCGAACAAACACCGGATGCAACAATTACTACTACGGCAAAAGATCCAGCATGATCAAGATATGGATGCATGACAATTTAATGGATGCATAGAAATAAACTAGTTGACATGATAACATGTTTAAATGGACCCATATGCAATTTGGATTACATATGGAAAGCCCATGAATTATGGTTGAAACAATTGTTTTACAACTAACCAACAGGTGAAAGTGGATTAGCATGATGCATGGATGAGAAAAACAACAAAATAACAACAATAGAACCAATTGGAAATAAGGTTTACCCATTTTGAAATTCACTTATTAAGTTTTGGAATTTTTGGTTACTTAAAGGTGTCACACAAACATTTGTTGTTTTCATCAAGTTTAATTGTTCAAAACAGATAACAAAGTTCATATTTGATTAGAACACAAAATTTTAGGTGGATTACATGTTTCAATTATTGAAAAAGGAATTACAATGATTTAATTATGAATTAAACAAGTTTAAACAAGATTTAATTGAATTTAATTCAAGTGTGAATATTATTTGAATTTTATTTGTTCAAAACATAAATTCAAATTCATATTTGAAAAGGTTATGTTTTTCTGGTTTGAAAACATATTTTATAAGTTCAAAAATAATTTAATTTGAGCAAGTTATTAATTTAGCAATTTTAAATGAATTAAACAAGGTTTAAATTATTTAACCACTTTTAATTATTCAAAACAGGAAACAAAGTTTATATTTGAAAAGGTGGTTCAATTTGGCATGGAAAACATATTTTACTTGTGTTATTTGAATTAATATTGAATTAGTTATGAGTTTGGCCATTTAAATTGCATTAAATAAGAAACAGTTGTTTTCAGCAATTTAAATTATTCAAAACAGCAAACAAAATTGATATTTGGAAAGTACATGAAAAGTGGATTGGAAAACATATTTAGTTTGTGGAATTGGGAATTTTTATGCCCAAGTTATGATTTTTGCAAAATTAAATGAATTAAACAAGATTTCAAATATTTCACCAATTTAAAATATTCAAAACAGTAAACAAATTTTATATTTGGATAGAGCATTTAATTTGGTATTGAAAACATATTAAAAATGTTGAATTTGGAGTTAAAATGAAATAGTTATGCAATTTACAAAGTTAGGGTGCAATCTGCCATTTAATTAATATACAGGGACTTAGAAAAATTAAACAGGGCCTAGAAGTTAACAGCAGGGACTTGGAAATAAAATACAGGGGCTTGAAAAATAATAGCAAGGACCTGTGAGTGATTAACAGATTGTTTGGGTTGTGAAGAAATTAAAAGAAAAAAAGGGGTTAAACCTGTGGGGGGGTGGGATTCGAACCCACCCCCTCTGCTGCGCGCACAACAGCAGCTAACCACTGCGGTGCTCGTGTGTTTGTGTTACACTACTAGGTGGACTGAAGAAGAGGTAAACATCGGGTGTTTACTGAATTTTGGACAGAAACCAAAGTGCAGGCTTTTCATCTGCAGAACGCGATAGAACAAAATAAGGCCTGGCGCCAAGGAGGAATCGATCCTCGTTCTACCAGCGTGAGCACCACGAACCCATACCGCTACGCTGCTGCGAGATCGCGGATGCATCTCGAGCAGAAACGACCACGGACTGCTGCTGCGTGAGTTGGGGTTTTCTGACGAACTGAATCCCCGGAAAAGAACAGGGACTCGACGACGACAGAGGAACAGGGCGGCGAGCTGGAGCGTTACCTGGCGATGAGGCCTTAGGCGATCTTGGAGCTGGAGGGATGCTAGTTCCATTCCCGGGGACAGAAGCTCCTCGAGGTGACCGTGGTGGTCGGGGCTATGGGGAGGAGGTGTGGTGGTGCACTGGTTCAGAAACAGAAGAACATCGGGGGGGGGGGAAGAAAGGGGAGATGGCGGCGCAGGAGGATGGAAGAGGGATTCTAGGTCTAGGCTAGGCAGAGGGGGAGGTGGTGGATGCTTTATGGGGGAGAGGAGCTAGGTACGGCAGGCCATCGAGGAGGGGGGAAGATGATCAACGGTGAGGGAGCAGTCGTACTGCTGACGCCAGCATGGAGGGGGAAGACGACAACAGAAGGGGGGTATGGGCCAGAAGGGGTGGGCTGGCCTGTTTAGCTCACCCCTCTCTTTTCTTTTTTTTGCTTTTGATTTTCCTTTTCTCTTTTTTTTTTGTAAAGTATGAAAAAGAGGGAGGGATAGAAATAGGGTTTTTGGGGGGGTTATTTTATGAAATATTTTTATTAATTTTCAAAACAGAAAATAAAAGCAAATGTTAGCATTGATTCAAAACTTTGAATTATTAATTGGATTTTTAAATTGTGCTTTGAATTTCCATTAGTATTCATAAGGAGTTGATTTGTAAACAATTTCTTATTCAATGACTCAACAATTATGAAAAACATTTATTGAATTTTTAATTGTTTGCAAAATTTTAGTGTTTGAACCACAATTGGATCATGCCCATTATGATTGAGTGGATTTGAATTTGAATTTGCCATTTGGGGTGTTGATTAAAGGGGTTTTGATTTAACAAGTAATTTAAACAAATCAACTTCAAAACTATTTGAAAACAATTGAGTTGTTGTAGTTTGCAATTTTTTAAATTGGAAATTTTGAACAAGGTGTGAAAGTTTAATTTGGTTTGAGTTTTTCCAGTTGTTTTGAAAACAGAATGCAATGCTTATGTGATGCAGGTGATGCAAGCAAAAGAAAACAAACAACTTCCTATTTAGGGTAACACCCCAGGTGTTACATCATTCAAATCCAGCATGGAAGTTTCTTCCAGCCTATTTTGCTACCTTTCATCACATGGTTTAATTGAGATAAAATTATTTGAATAGATACAAGACTATTAGTGTAACATATTACAACGAATATTTTGTCATTGGTATATAGGAAAACATATCCTTTAGCATTTCTAGAAAAATGGCATAAGGATCTCTCCCACTGTTGTCTAATCATCATATCAGTTATCCTGCTATAACATTTTGTAGCACATGATTCATCTGGTTGTGTACATAGCATGGAACACATGACTTAGAAATCTCAATTTCAATGATGCTCATCATGTGTCAAAACACTTGAATATTTCTCAATTCTTTTCCATGTGGCAAGAACTCCTTCTTGTCATTTCGATATTGACTTACTTCAATATTTCATCTATGTAATTTGGCTCAACCGTATCAGGCGCTTAATCAATCTCTTACAGATTTCAATGCCCAATATCTCCTAAGCCTTTCATCATATGAAAATCATAACTGTGTTAATTTCAAATACACATTTTCCAATCAACTGTATGCCATCTACATAAAGCATTAGAAATATGTCTTAGCGCTCCCACTTAATTTCTTGTAACTCTACAAGCATCTTTACCGTTCATGATGGAATCAAACTCTTTTGATAACTTCATTAAGGCAAAGATTCCAACTTCGTTATGCTCACGTCAACCATTGAAGCATGCATACCTTTTCAGCAACCTTTTGAATTTTACAAAACTCTCAGACTGTGTCAAGTACACATCCTTGATCAAACTTCCTTGAGAGGAAAGTTGGTTTTGTTATTCAACTACCATATCATAATATGTAACTTTTGCTAGAACTATCCGCAAAGACTAAAGCATCACTGCGGAAGATCAAAATCTTGTAGTAGTCAACTCTTTGAACTTCGTCGAAAACATCTTTTCGACAAGAACAACTTTCAAAGGATGTAAAAATCCATGTCTTTGTCGATGTATAGACCCGTTTGCTATCGTTAGGCATCATGCCTTTCGAAAAGACTACCAAGTCACATACTTGATATTCATACAGGAATACTATCACGAATATAATGACTCATAACCAATTTTACAAAGTCAGGGCCCATCATTTGCTTCCTTTATAAGTTCCAGGTCCTTTGTTGTCAAAACAACACTTTACTCTTAAACCACAAGTTGGTCTAAGTACAAAGTTTTAGGACTTTTGTGGTTTAATTCGCAAACTCATTCAAAGTATCTACAACACATGTAGTGTCTTCTACTTCGTCAAAATAGGAAACCCCGGAACAACTTCCAGTGCTGCGGTACTCTTGACATGATAACAAAGATTCTCTAATCTCATTGAGTTTGTACTGTCCTCCCACTTACTTGTTTTGCAAGAACTACTTTCTCGAGAAATCAACCTTTTCTGACAAACAACATTTGTCTTTTGGTTCGGTGATAGGAGAAATACCCAATGGATTCGTTGGGATAACCTTATAAACATATATGTATCCTATTTTGGTTGTAAACATTTTACACATGCTATGCATACCAAAACTTAAGAAAAAGACAATTCGGGTCACTATCCAAACCATAACTTATATGGCGTCAATTTCAACGGATCATGATGGTGCTCTTTTTAGTGTAAAAGCGGTTGTCTCTAATGTATAAACTACAACATTATAATGGCAATTTTATTAATCTTACCATGTCCAACAAGGTTTGATTTTGTCTCTTGAATACTCCAAACTAATGTGGGGTATTCGAGAAGTATAAGTTATAGAACAATTCTGCAACTTCTCAGATGTTTTGTTAAACTTCTAACTCAAACGTTATCCTTTATGATCCAATCATAAATACTTGATTATCTTGTTACAATGATTTTTACTTCATACTAACAATAGTTTTAACCAATTCAAAAATGTCAAACTCCATTCTCTTTAAATAGATATACTCATATATCTACTTAAATCATCGACGGAATTTTATGAAGGAAAAATTAATCCACCATACACGACTACACATAATGGACTATATACATCAATATGTATAATATCCACTAAATTAGTCATCCATTCTACTTTGGCCTATGAACGAAATTTTAGTCATCTTTTGGAAGAGGTCTCACAAGCGTCAAATTATTCAAAACAAAATGACTCCGAAAGTCCATCAACATGGAGTTCCTTCATGTTTTTTTCCGATATGAACTAAAATGGTGGTGTCACAAATTAAGTGAAATTCTTTTACGTCTTGCAACGTTTAGCATTTAGTCTTATAGATGTTTACTTTACCAACATGGTTTATATTAACTCATCCATCAATCATGGAATATGGTCATAGTTTGAACAATCTCATTTTTTCTCACAAAAGACCGGAACAAAATAACAACTTATTAAGTTCTTAAAATAAATCTTGAATGTTTGGTTCGATACGACGATGAACACAATAACACTTAATTTCTGTTCTTGTCATGATCGATTTCACATCTACTACTAGTTCCTTTTAGGCCCTTGTATTTCTTGCATTGTGTTGCTTTGTATGACAACTCATACCAACCAATCTGGTATCAAAATACCCAAAAAATACTTTGTTAACTAGTAATACATCTATAACTTGTATATCAAGCATATACACCTGAGCTGGACTCTTCCAGTTATCTTCTTTTCTGCCATATATATTTTTGTAATTCTATTTTCATATTCCCTGTCTTTTACAGGAAGAATCTTTCAACATCAAACAACGCTAGTCGTACTAGCACATTTTCCTTGGCGTGTTAGTCATATACTATCACCCATTGAGTCATACTTTGAGTTTGATTGTTCTACGAATATCACCATATTAATAGCATTCTTCCGGATTCCACTCTTAGTAGTCCTGAAGCAAGGTAAACGATTTTACTCATACTTTTAATCCATACCATCATAATTTTTTGTGATGAAGCTACTATAGCTTGAAGGAAGGAATTTAGAGCATAATATTAGCGCCCAACTTATTGGTGGATTCAAACGCCTATTGTCTTCAATCATTGCATATATTCAAATAATATAAGCATACATTGTCACGCTAAATTATACTTAGTCACGTTGCCACAAAAAAGTTTCTAGATATCAATATATCTTTCACTTGATTGTTTCTGAAAACAATTCTTTTCAGTTCCTAAAATACCTTGATCAACAAAATATTCTTTTGAAGATAAAGTATTATGGAAGCAAGCATGACACTAGATTCCAAGTAGAAATTATTTGCTCTCTAGATCAATCAATCATTAACCATATGGAGCTAGGTAGGAAATATACCAAAAATCTACAATAGTTATCAATTTTAAATTTCTCTAATACGGTACCAATCTTAAATGGTTTTACCAAATCATAACAGTTATATCTCAATTAACATTCTAAGTGTAAGGTAGTTTGTGGATGCCAATGAATACTACAATTTGTGCAAATTCACTTTGATTGGTTGTTCATGATAAAATAAGTTCAAGTTAATTCAAAATTACTATGTGAACTCCCATTCAAAAAGAACACCCCTCTAGTCGTTTTAGTGATTACACAAACCAAATTCACTACACCAAAACCGATCATCACGTGAGATGATGTAGCTGCAAAGGAGAACATCGACATGTTCATCATATCATGCATATGACTCATGCTTTACCTTTTGGTTACGTGTTCCGAGGCCATGTCTGTACATGCTAGGCTTGCCAAGTAGAACCGTAGTATTGTGTGTGTTCTGAGGCCATGTCTGTACATGTTAGCCTCGTCAGCACCCGTTGTATGCAAACATCGAGTCTGTCACACCCGATCATCACGTGGTGTCTCGAAATGGCGAACTTTCTTAACGGTGCATACTAAGGAAGAACACATTATTATCTTGATATTAAGTGAAAGGGATCATCTTATAATGCTACCGTCGCGATCTAAACAAAATAAGATGCATAAAAGGATTAACATCACATGCATGGATAATGTGATATGATATGGTCCTTCTTGCACTTGATCTCCATCTTGTGCATCACGGTATGATCTCCATCATTCCACCGGTGTGGCACCAAGGTCCATGGCACCTCCATTTTGATTGTCCATCAAAATTACAACATATCACATGGATATGATATACAACACACATGCCATAAATAATAAGACACCATATGGCTCCTGCCGGTATATCAATAATTTACAAAATAGATCATCTCGTATTCAGATTTATAACATTGACCATATCATATCACATGCCCTGCGAAAACTACTTAGACGTCTCTAATTTATTTTTGCATATTTTACGTGGCTTAGGGCTTTCGAGGATAGAACAGTTCATACCTACGAACATGAACCACAACATTGATAAACATATTTTTAACAACCCTTCGTAGATTAGATCTTAACTATAGTAGGAGAAACAGACACCCGCAAGCCACTTATGCAATACAAGTTGCATGTCAGTTGTGGAACAAGTCTCCTATACGCGGACATGTAAGGTTAGTCCGGGCCGCTTCATCCCACTATGCCACTAAGATCATAAAATACTCAAGGAGGCAATAACATGATCATCAATGCCCGCATACACCTATGTGTTCTACCCGTACAAATCATCTACGCATAGACCCGGCTCTGATACCACTGAAGGGTTCGTTGCATAGAAAAAAAATCCTACACGAGATATACCCGAAGGGCCAAGATCTAATCTAGGAGATGAAGTGCATCGGGGAGAAAAAGAGTCTTAAGAAAACATACCCTCGAAGACTCTAAGCGTTACAAGATCGAATCTCGTTGTTGGCGTAGTCGTACTCACACCGACCCCGAAAGCGAGAAGATGTGCACCGCAATTCGGCGGTGCCTCCGTGATCGGTCACACGTATGGCTTAATGACGACCTCCGTTCCCTCGATCCAACGGGGCAGCGGAAGTAGACGATTGATGTCTACGCATGCTTCTATTCCTGTAGACAGTGTTGGGCCTCCAAGTGCAGAGGTTTGTAGAACAGCAGCAAGTTTCCCTTAAGTGGATTACCCAAGGTTTTTCGAACTTAGGGAGGTAGAGGTCAAAGATATCCCTCTCAAGCAACCCTGCAATTAAAATACAAGAAGTCTCTTGTGTCCCCAACACACCCAGTATACTTGTCAGGTATATAGGTGCACTAGTTCGGCGAAGAGATAGTGAAATGCGAGTAATATGGATGGTTATAAGTAATAATAGCAATCTGAAATAAATATGGCAGCAAGCAAACATGTAGAAGAACAGGCGGAAAACGGTGTTTCAATGCTTGGAAACAAGGCCTAGGATCCTTCTTTCACTAGTGGACACTCTCAACAATGATCACATAATTGAATAACTAAATATCTTCTCTTCACTATGCTACTCTTAACCCTCTCCGGTTGGATAACAAACACTAATCATTGCGTAGGGCTGCAAAAAGCATTCCTTAAAGTAAGCATTCCCATGTCTAGTTAGCCTCACACTGCCAACTTGAGCGCCCTAGAAGGTACTAGACAAACACCACAATTCATAGAGGAGACACACACGATGTGCACACTGTCACCTTCACACCGCGGGACAAGGTGACTCCAAAGTTCATATTAAGAAAACACTTGAGTAGCACAAGATGAAGAGTAACATCTACTTATTAAACTAGATTACAAAGCTGACGGTCACATATAGATCACACCATGGGAGAGAGATATGAACCACGTAGCTACCGGTAGAGCCCTCAGCCTTGGGGGACTCCATCCTCATCATAGGAGACATCAACCGCGATGAAGATGGCTTCCGGGGGCACTTCCCCATCTCGGCAGGGTACCAGAACAGAGATCTGTCCCTCAAAATTTGGGTTGACGATGACGGCGGCTGCGGAAGGTTTTGTGCAATTTCGCCGATTCTTTTAGGGTTTTCCCTCGGAGGAGTATAAATAGACGAAAGGGCGACGTCAGGGGGGCACCAGGGTCTCCTCACCACCCCCAGGCGCAACCAGGGGTGGGCCCGCGTCTCGGCATGGTGAGGGCCCTCCGGGGCCCGTCTTCGACTCCTTTTCGGACTTCTGGAAGCCTCCGGAGAAAATAGGAACTTTGGGATTCGTGGGGTCCAATTCCGAGAATATTTCCAGAAAAACTTTTATGAAATAAAAAACATCAGAAAACAGGGAACTGGCACTTGGCATCTTGTCAATAGGTTAGTCCAGAAAAACGTAAGAAAACGTAGGATAACATACGGAAAACATGTAGAAATTGTCATAATATCAACATGGGACATTAAAAATTATAGATACGTTGGAGACATATCAAGCATCCCCAAGCTTAGTTCCTACTCGTCCTCGAGTAGGTAAACGATAAAACAAAATAATTTTTGAGGTGACATGCTACCACACAATCTTGATCATAATATGTAAAATAGAGCATGTAAACTAGGATCAAATGAACTAAAGTTGTGATCTATATTTGATATCAACAAGTAATGCATAAACAAATAAGAAAGAAGTAAAACTTTTAATGAATCAATACTAAAAGACTATCAACTGTGCAAAGTTTATTAGAGATGATTTAAGCTTTCAAGAACAACAATATCATGCACGTCAAACGATCTTCACAACCCATGTTAGGATCAAGTCAAGCTTTCCACACGATGCAATGCTTGAATCTTAAACTATTTGCGCACTAAAAACAAGCAAGTTTTCTGTGTTGGTCCCTGTCACCAGGATGTTATGGCTAAGAGAACATTATGGGGGGGGGGGTTTGGAAGGTCAATGGAAGAAAGGCTCGCAAAGATGAAAGTGGTCATTAGACAAGAGAAAGTCTTACAACTGAAGCTATGCAAGAAGTAGGGATTACCACACAACGGATGCACATAGAGCTATAAGTGTATGAAAGCTCTCCAATGGAACTAGTGGGGGTGCATCCAACTTGCTTGCCCACGAAGACCTAGAGCTCATTTGAGGAGGCTCGTCATTGGAATATACAAGCCAAGTTCTATAATGTAAAGTTCCCCACATATTTATGAATGAATGATAATATGAAAACTTTCTCCAAACTGAAGCATTGGTGCTAAACATGAAGCACAAGTGTGGTATATAAAGGATAGTGACGCACTCCCTCTCTCTTTGTTCTCTCTTTGGCCCCCTTTTTTGGGGCTTTTTCATTTATTTTATTTTATTTTTTATATATCCTCACCGGTAGGGGCAACATCTATATTACAATGAATCATCACACTTTTAGTACTCATAACTCATAAAGAAATATCTCTAATGTCTCTAACTACATGCTCCTGCCAGTGTAGCAGTATGCATAAATAACCATGAAGCTCATCATCAAGTAACATAATGGAGGTGGATGTTGTGCAACAATATATCTCGGAATGGCTATGGAAATGCCATGATAGGTAGGTATGGTGGATGTTTTGAGGAAGAATATATGTGCTTATGCGTAGGAGAACAAAGTCCTCCCACGGGATTTTGATGCACTGGCGAAGTTTGCACCAACTCTCAATGTGAGAAAGGGCAATGCATAGTACCGAAGAGGCTAGCAAATATGGATGGTGGAAGTGCCAGGAACCTCAACATAGACTCACGAGTTAAAATATTGCAGAAAGCAAATAATCTTACAAGGAAAGTGCAAATCACTCCAAGAGGGTCCGTGGCAGTGACAAGTTACTGTTGGCTACCCCGACCGTAGCGCGTAACAAAAGGCCGATCAGAAATGTATCACTCGTAGCAATCATATACCATTGTTTCTATAAGTTGGTAATTTTAAGTGTGGCACAGTTTCAAGTTTCTTAGACCAACCATCAAAAGTTTCTACTTACTAGTCCTTCCCATTTATCCATTAAGCAAATTAATATCTCAAAACAACATCAGTGATTCAAGTGAAGCAGTTTAGTGATCTACAAGACCATGCGATTTTTTCCACTATACCATCTACCACATAAGCATTTCTATTCTCAACCAAGCACATATATATGACAACAAAAACTCTCTCTAAGCATATAGCAATGAAAACTAGAGAGTACTAACAGCTCTAAACAAGAGATGAATGCAAAACCGGAGCTAAATAAATGCAGCAGCCAGACAAAGATTAAGAATACAAAGTATTCCCGTGAAAAAGCGGAGTGTGTCACTCTCCAATAAAAGAATGCTAGGGTCCAACCAAGATTATTGCAAAAATAAAAATAAACTGAAAGCAAAAAATAAAATACGCTCCAAGTAAAGCACATAAGATGTGACCGAATAAAAATATAGTTTCACTAGAAGTGACCTGATAATTTGTCGATGAAGAAAGGGATGCCTTGAGCATCCCCAAGCTTAGACGCTTGAGTCTTCTTGGAATTTTATAGGATGAACCAACAGGGCATCCCCAAGATTAGTCTCTTCACTCTTCTTTATCACGTCATATCATCCTCTTCTCTTGACCCTTGAAAACTTCCTTTATACCAAACTTCTCAAAATCTTCATTAGCAACGTTAGTGCAAATCGAAATAATAAATTCACATGGTTCAGTTTCAACACAAGACTAACAATCATAAACACATTATCTACTGTCACAACTTATTTTGAAACTCTTTTTCTCAAAAGAACACCAAAAGAAAGAGATTAAGAGGCAAATGCAATTATTAGCAGAAATCTGTCAAAACAGAACAGCAGGTAAAGATGATATTTTTCGAAAATCCTATGTTGCTCAAATAAAAAAGTTGTAAACTAATAAAAGTTTCCTATATATCCCAGGATGACGCACAAAAAAACTCAAGTCATTTTAAATTTTCTGTGATTTTATACGATTTTAATAGTGGACAGCATAAATCTGTTTCCTCCGCAGAAATCCGAAATATAGTCTCAACTTTCCACTAGAGGCTTTACTTGGCTCAACTAATACATGAAAATAAAGATACAAAGGAGTTTCTACAGAAGTGTACAACCCCTTGAATCAAATAAAACAGAGAAAAACAATGCAAAAATAAAAACATGGGTTATCTCCCAAGAAGTGCTTTTCTTTAAAGCCTTTTAGCTAGCCATGATAATTTGAGAAGATGCTCACATGAGAAATAAGAGTTGAAGCACAATAATAGAGCATCAAGAATCAATATAAAACAAATTTAAGTATAACCCACTTCCTATGAAAAAGAATCTTGTAGAAAAACAAGCCAACGAAGTACAAAGTTACTAGCATAGGAAGACAAAATAAGTGCAACTTAAAAAATTTCAACATAAAGAGGGGAGACTTAATATTGTTGAGATGCATAAAACCATGTTTCTTTCTCTCATAATAACTTTCAGTAGCATCATGAATAAAATTAACAATATAACTATCACAAGAAACATTCTTATCACGAGCCACATGCATAATAGAATTAATACTCTCCACATAAGCATAGTCATTCTTATTAATAGTAGTGGGAGCAAATTCAACAAAATAACTATCATTATTATTCTCATCACCATAATCATCAAATATAGGAGGCATAATATCATCAAAATAAATAATCTCCTCAATAGTAGGTGGACTGAAAATATCATATTCATCATTGTAATCATCATATATAGGAAGAATAATATCATCATAAGCAATAAAATAGTTACCCTCCAAAATGTGTTCATTTGTAAACATATCATAATTTTTACTAGGAGGAGATGTATCAAGCATATAATAATCTGTAGCAAAAGGATTTTAAAACACATCATCCACAAGTTTAGAGCTTTCTATATCATCATTTTCATATCAAAAGTAGTGTGCTTTTCCCAATCATGATCACTACTATATGTAACAGGCATAGGCTCACCATCAAAGCAAATTTTATCCTCCGTGCTTGGGAAACTAAAAAGATCATTTTCATATAAACTAGCTTCCCCAAGCTTATACTTTTCCATAGCATTAGCAATAATGGCGTTCAAAGAATTCATACTAATAACATTGCTATTAGCGCAAATAAAGCTCCATAGGTTTTTTAATTTTATCTTCAAACACTTCATGTCCTAACTCAAGATAGATATTATAAAGCTCTCTCATTTTTTTTGGTTTTCCATTAAGACTACTAGTAAAAAAAAAGGAATAAGTAAAAATAAGCCTAACTAGTGAAAACAAGAAACAAAAAGATAAAATTGCAGAATCTAAAGGAAATAACTCCGAGCACTCACACCCGAGGATGTGAGTACCTTTTACCTTACCTCCCCAGCAACGGCGCCAGAAAAGATCTTGATGTCTACGCACGCTTCTATTCTTGTAGACAGTGTTGGGCCTCCAAGTGCAGAGGTTTGTAGAACAGCAAAAAGTTTCCCTTAAGTGGATCACCCAAGGTTTATCGAACTCAGGGAGGTAGAGGTCAAAGATATCCCTCTCAAGCAACCCTGCAATTAAGATACAATAAGTCTCTTGTGTCCCCAACACACCCAATATACTTGTCAGGTATATAGGTGCACTTGTTCGGCGAAGAGATAGTGAAATGCGAGTAATATGGATGATTATAAGTAATAATAGCAATCTGAAATAAATATGGCAGCAAGCAAACATGTAGCAGAACAGGCGGAAAACGATGTGTTAATGCTTGGAAACAAGGCCTCGGGATCCTACTTTCACTAGTGGACACTCTCAACAATGGTCACATAATTGAATAACTAAATATCTTCTCTTCACTATGCTACTCTTAACCCTCTCCGGTTGGATAACGAACACTAATCATTGCGTAGGGCTGCAAAAAAGCATTCCTTAAAGTAAGCATTCCCATGTCTAGTTAGCCCCACACTGTCAACTTGAGCGACTTAGAAGGTACTAGACAAACACCACAATTCATAGAGGAGACACACATGATGTGCACGCTGTAACCTTCACACCGCAGGACAAGGTGACTACAAAGTTCATATAAATAAAACACTTAAGTAGCACAAGATGAAGAGTAATATCTACTTATTCAACTAGATTACAAAGCTCACGATCACATATTGATCACACCATGGGAGAGAGAGATGAACCACATAGCTACCAGTAGACCCCTCAGCCTCGGGGGAGAACTACTCCCTCCTCATCATAGGAGACAGCAACGGCGATGGAGATGGCGGGGAGTCGATGGAGATGGCTTCCGGGGGCACTTCCCCGTCCCGGCAGGGTGCCAGAACAGAGATATGTCCCTCAAAACTCTGGTTAACGATGATGGCGGCTGCAGAAGGTTTCGTGGAATTTCGCCGATTCTTTTAGGGTTTTCCCTCGGGGGAGTATAAATAGGCGAAATGGCAACGTCAGGGGGCACCGGGGGCTCCTCACCACCCCCAGGCATGGCCAGGGGTGGGCCCGCGCCTGGGCATGGTGAGGACCCTCCGGGCCCGTCCTCGACTCCTTTTCGGACTTCTGGAAGCCTCCGGGGAAAATAGGAACTTCGGGATTTGTGGGGTCCAATTTCGAGAATATTTCCAGAACAACTTTTCTGAAATAAAAAACAGCAGAAAACAGGGAACTGACACTTGGCATCTTGTCAATAGGTTAGTCCCAGAAAACTTAAGAAAACCTAGGAAAACATACGAAAAACATGTAGCAATTGGTATAATATCAACATGGAGCATCATAAATTATAGATACGTTGGAGACGTATCAAGGATCCCTCGGAATCTCCAACAACACGACGGCGTGGTGTGGTGAAGAAAACATTGCTCAGGGCTTCGCCAAGCGCACGAACAAGTGGTGGAGCAGAGAGAGGAGGGAGGAAGAGATGAGACAAGTGTGTGTGTGGGAGAGGAGCTTCCACCCCTCCTTATATAGGAGGGGATGGCAGCCACGAATTTTTGGGTGTCTCCACCTCTCCCTCATCATGTGAGTGGAGTCTCCACTCAACCCACTCATTCTTCCATTAATTCCGCTCAAAATCCCAAGGGTTTTCTTTAATAAATAAATAAAACAATTTTATTTCTTTATTTTAATATTTGTTAATTCCATTAACAAACATTAACATATAACCCCTTGAGTTAGTTATTAAATCTATTAACAACCATTTGATAAGAATCCCCTTGAACTATTTCAAAATTATCTGAAACAATTTAGGTGGTGTCCAAACTTTTCTACGATATTTCGTATCCTCTCAAATGCGTTATCAACCTTA
Source organism: Alopecurus myosuroides (assembly GCA_028641055.1). Lineage (NCBI taxonomy): Eukaryota > Viridiplantae > Streptophyta > Magnoliopsida > Poales > Poaceae > Alopecurus > Alopecurus myosuroides. The sequence goes on from CM054059.1 coordinate 292,085,433, forward strand.
AGTGTGTCACCCTACGGTTCGCGAATAACATAGACATGATCGAGACACCTCTCCGATAAATAATCAACAGCGGGATCTGGAGATCCGCGATGACTCCTATATATTCAACGATGACTCTCGTGATCGTGTGAACCATCAACATCATAACTATTCTCTTTGTCTCACGATATTTTACTTGTCCGAGATCCGATCATTGGTATGAACCATACCAAGTTCGATCTCGTTACCGACAAGTACTCTTTTACTCGTTCTGTGACATGACATCCTTGTGACCTAGTCACGTGCTTGCAAGCGGTGTCGATGTGATATCACCGAGAGGGCCCTGAGTATATCTCTCCGTCATTTGGATGGACAAATCCCACTCTTGATCCATGAGCCTCAACTAACATTTTCCGAATATCCAACGACACCTTTATAGTCACCCTGTTACGGCGTGACGTTTGATGACATCAAAGCACCCTTTCGGTATTAGTGATTGACATGATCTCATGGTCTAATGGATGAGGTTACTTTGTATGAAAGACATAACAACATAAACTAAATGACTTGATCGTATTGGTATACTTAGTTTGGGTTTATGTTCATCACATCATTCTCCTAATGACATGACCTCGTTATTAACAACATCCAATGTTCATGATCAGGAAACCTTCATTATCTGTTAATCAACGAGCTAGTTAAAAGAGAGGCTTTACTAGGAACGACTATTGTGTATTAAACACACATGTATCAACGTTTCCGGTTAATACAATTCTAGCATGATAAATAAACATTCATCATAAACAAGAAATAAGATAATAACCACTTTATTATTGCCTCTCGGGCGTATTCCCTTCAGAGCTCTACTCGTGTATCCAACTCCCCAAAACCAAAGTTTTCCAAATGTGTCTACCATACCTACCTATATGTGGTATTTAACCGCCACTCCAAGTAAATTTCTCATGTGCTACCTTTAAAACCTTCAAAAAATTATGCCTGTTTTGTGCCCCTGTTTTAGCTCATGAGAGCGTAAATAGAGAATCTTTATCTCACTTGTTGATTGGATTTCACACCGTGGACTAGTGGCTTCATCCGCTTATCCAAATGATAGAAGAGCCGACAGCGGGGTGCCCAACCCCAAATTAATACAACAAATTCTCTTCAATATTTTTTCCCATGATTTATTAGTCAAAGCATAATTGTGTAAACAAAAGAGAAAGAGGGACGACCTTCTACCTAGACGCGTCCTTCTATGGGAGCCGCTCTTGTGAAGTCTAGTTGGCTTGTGACGTACTGTATTGTATGTTTACCATTCTTTGACATAAGCATACACCTCTCTAAAAAATGTTTTCAATACCTCTGTTTAATAAAATAAAAAGCTCTAGCACATGAGTTAATCCCTGCCTCCCTTTGTGAACGGCCTTTCTTTTATTTTTATGTTGAGTCTTCACCTTCTCACTTTATGCACCTTCTTGAGAGCATGGCTGTCATTCTTAGTGTAATGTGCTTGTCCCAAAACACGGTTGATTGTGGTATAACTTTGATGCTTGTATCTTTGATATCTTTCTTTCTAGTCTTCATTTGAACTTCAGAGGTGCCCTAACATTTATGTTTTGCTCCATTATTAAGGGCAAGCGAGTACACTTTATCATACCCTATTATGAGCATTGCAATCCCGCAGATTGATATACTTTATGTTGTTTATTATTAGTTTGTTGGCATCTCTTCATGGTTTGCATAACTGCTAGGTGACTTTTATCTTGCATACATCTTATTATGAATTGCCTCGGCACTTGATCATATAGTGAGTATATTTACATCATGTAAAACAAATATGTTCGTAAAAGTCTTTTATCGCACTCAGTCGTCACAGAATTGCTTGAGGACAAGCAATAAGCTAAGCTTGGGGGAGTTGATACGTACAAAACGTATCTCCTTTTCTGAACACTTTTCTTATTATTTGCCTCTAAACTTGCGAGTTTTGGATACCACTAACACGGACTAACGTTGTTTTCAGTAGAATTACCCTGGTGTCTTGTTTTTGTGCAGAAAAATCGACTTTCGGGAAACTGCCCGAAAAAGATCTTATTGGTCCTAAAACACCAGAAGACCCCGGGAGCCAGAAGGGGGCCAGGAGAGGGGCCAGAAGGGGGCCACACCACTCCCTCACTCCCTCGGACTCCCCTTTCGACTACATATGCCCCGTAACCTAAAAACCGAGGGGGGGTTCGTCATATTCCACAGAAACACAACAGAGCACCGCCGCCACCTCGAAACTCGATTCAGGGATTAGAAGTTCCTGTTCTAGCGCCCTGTCGGGACGGGGATTCGAAGGAGATCATCGCCATCGACACCGCCACCTCTTCTCCATCAACCATCCATGATTCCCCCGTCCATGTGTGAGTAAACACCGCTGTAGGCTGAGAGGGATGGAAGGGATTGGATGAGATTGATCATGTAATAATGTCAGATTGTTAGGGCATAGTGCCTAGTAACCATTATTAGTGTTTTCTACCGTTGTTGCGACTTGTTATGCTTAATGCTTGTCACTAGGTCTCGAGTGCCATGATCTCAGATCTGAACATGTTATTGTTTCATGAGTATAGTTATATTTCTTGATCATATCTGCAAGTTGTTTACACATGTCATTGTCCGGAACCCGAGGCCCCAAAGTGACGAAAATTGGGACAACCGGAGGGGATGGTTATGATGCGAGGATCACGTGTGTTCACAGAGTGTTAATGCTTTGCTCCGGTGCTTTGTTAAAAGGAGCACCTTAATTACCAGTAGTTTCCCTAGAGGCCCCGCTGCCACGGGCTGGTAGGACCAAAGATGTTGTGCAAGTTTCTAACTGCGAGCACGTACGACTATATTGGAACACATGCCTATGGTTTACCTAAATGTTTGATGCTTTATTATTATTATCTGCAATGACCATGTTAGATTATTACATGACCTATGTTATCCATGCAACGCCCATTCATCCATTCCCTCTACGCCTACGGTACTTCCCATCCTGCCGTTTTCCGTGATTGCTACTACTGTTACTATTTTACTACTACTGTTATTTTATTTCTACTGCTGCTATAAAAATGTTACCACTAATAAATTGTTGCGAGCAAGTCTACTTTCAGGTGCAGCTGAATTGACAACTCAGTTGTTAAAACTAATAAATATTCTTTGGCTCCCCTTGTGTCAAATCAATAAATTTGGGTTTTACTTCCCTCGAAGACTGTTGCGATCCCCTATACTTGTGGGTCATCAAGGTACAAATGGGTTCGACTAACCAATGTTCACTGATTGGTTGCATCCGGTTTGGTTTGTGCTCACCTCTTCTCTCAAACGGTTAGGTTACCACACTACAAAACATGAAAGGAAGAGCTTGAAATAGAAGTTCACGCATAACTAATTCGGGCCATCCCTAGCTAATATGAATAGCAGTTCATTAGTATAACCCTAGCTAATACGAATAACTATTCATCATCAATATAGCCCTAGCTAATACGAATAGTAGCAGTTCAGTTTGGTGATCAGTGGGTGGTATTTCTTCTTCTTCAGCTCCTTGAGGTACCTCTGTCATCCCGCATTGCCTCAGGCCACTCCATCCTCTTGTTCTTCCAAGCTTCATTGTCATCCCAATTGACACCATGGCCGAGGTAAATACCGTCAGGCGTGACATCTTCCTCATCCGAGACATGGGAATCGAAGCCCCATCCAAGGATCTAGTTGTGAAGAATGCAACACGCAAGAACTAGCTTCACTTGGGTGGCAAAAGGGTGAAATGGCTTCTGGTTAAGGATCTTGAATCTATTTTTCAGTGCAGCAAAAGCTCTCTCGACCGTAACTCTAAGGCTAGAGTGCCTGAGATTGAACAATTACTTGGCAGTAGATGGGCCGAACCTTGCAATAAACTCGTTTAGATGGTACCTGGTCTTTTAGAAGGGTAGAAGGATACCAGGGCGACATGCGTAACCAGCATCACCAAGATAGAATTTACCATAAGGTATATTAATCCCATCAGGTCTTGACAAGCTTTCAGAAAGAATGGTGACATCATGTGCTGATCCCTCCCAACCTGCTAGCACATAAGTGATTTTGAGATCAAAATCAGCAGCAAATAACACATTCTGGCTGGTGTAGTGCTTCCTCCCTCTATAGGCTTTAGACTGTGATCGCGACACTCTAGCAGTAACATGAGTACCATCGATGGCGCCTATACAATCCTGAGACATGATGAAAGAGGAGTCATCAACTGAACATAGCAATATGGTCCTCACATAGGAAAACAGAGTACTGTGTACCTTGAAATATGGTTACCACGTGTAGATGTCTCTAATCTTCGTAGGCGTTTGGCCAGTAGGTGACTTGATCATCTCATGACTGAGCTCGCCAACAACAAACAAGACCTGTTTGAAGTAGCGGGAGATGGTATCACATGATCTCTTGAACGTGCTATGCATCACTTTGAACCTCTGGTTATGGCCTACAACATGAAGAAACATGGCAACTTGCTCTTCCATAGAGGTGTGGATGCTGTCTCTCAACAGTCCACCCTCTCTAAACCTTTTGACAAGTTCATAGAAGGGGTATCTACCATACGAAGCATCTGGACAACCTCTACCTCGTTGTTGTTGTAGATGTAGTTAAGATTAGCAATCCTCTTCTGGTATTTAGGGAACATAGGAACCCATGTGATCATAGGAGTTGCGGTGCGCCTAACTACTATCTTGTAAATCAGGAGAATCCAGGCTTGAATCACAGCTATGAGTGATGTTGTGTGATTGCTCAAAACCAAACCTTCGTCTTAATTATGTTGTATCTGACATTAGGACCACCTAAATCGATAGCACCGCTAAGTGAAGATGAGGAGGATTGTGTTGTACCTTTGGTCCTTCCATTGTGGATGAACAAGAACAGACGGTGACATCGTTGAAGAAGGTCGGCTCCTCCTATTCGTACCAGTGCCGCCGCCGGTCTGTAGGATGGACCGGGGCGAGACGAGGTCAGCAAAGGGACGAAGTGGGTGCTCCAGTGCGGGCCGTCGGCTAGTTCTGGAGTAGGTGAACACACCGCCGACGCCGGTGTGGGAAGCAAAAAAGGGAAGATGAGTGAATGGGAAGGGGGTGGGCAGAGCGGTGAGGCCTTTGTGTGGTGCGAAACGCCGCCGGATTTTCCCATCTCTCGCCATCCCCGCTGAGCTCCCGCGCGAGCCCCGACGCCTGATTTTTGCAGCCGCGCGGCCTGGCTCCACGGAAACTGCCAATTTGACCGTTCCCACCGGGCCTGGTCCGGGGTTGCTTTAATCATCGTGTAGACGCAGAATTTAGGTGCATGCAACCAAACAAACGGCCCGCTACGCTTCCCGTGTGCCTGGTCCAGCCTCATACCAACCGCGCCCATGAGAATTGGGTGAAGATACGTCAAAAGAAAAGAATTGGACGAAGATGGGTATTAGGACAAGTATTTGTACATAATAAATACAATAATAACCCTAAAAAATAGAGACAATAATAACAAATAAAGGTATTTTTTGAATTTATTAAAGGTAAATTTATAGTAGGGATCCAAACGCATAAATGCTGTCAGTAGGACGTTTAAAAGATGTATTGAGAAGCTGAGGTGCCTGAGCGCAAAAGGCCCCCCTCCTCGGGCAAACGCGGCACCCTGTGCGTGTGCCTTGTTTTTTATCCACGCCTGGAGTTAACAGTCTCCTCCCAATCGCTCGCTCCTCGTCTCCACCCCCCAAACCTCCCAAGCCAAGCTCACCCTAGGGTTTTCCCCCGCCGCCGCCCATGGCCACCTCCCCGGACCGCGTCAATGACGACCTCAGCCGCCGCTTCGCCGTTGATACGCCTCCACCTCCCCAGATCCCCAAAGGTTCGTCCCTCAGCCCCACTCACCCTGTGTCTCCTTCCACCCCACCTCGATCCGTCACTCCAGGCCGAAACCCTAGCGCTACCCCGTAGCCTGGGCTGGCTTGATTTGTTGCCAGTACCGTCGTTTGATCCGTGCCGACGTCACTAGGGTTCGGGGGGTTTTCGGCGGTTGCCAAATGGTACTACCACTTTGGGTTGGGCTTCCGCAGCGTTACTGCGTGTAGGGTCTGTGCCTGGGCAATTTCTGCTCTGGCGGGGCGGGTTGTTCTAGGTATAAATGGCGACGGCCTGGTAGTTAAGTGAAGCCTTTGGACTTCGGTGGATGGACGCTGTGGTTCAATTATTAACTTAGTGGCTGGTTTTACCTTATTGGATTTCACCCCCTTTGTTTTAGTACTTCGATTTTCTGTCGTTAATTTATGCTTCGTGAATGTATATTTTGGGTCTAAACTTGCTGTTGTAGCCTGTGTGTGACTGCAAATGTGACCATCTCCAGCAGGAGTTTTTTAGATTGGGTCGATACTGATTTATTTGTTAGTATTTGTAGGTGCAGATAGAACTGAAAAGTGTAGGTGCTTTCCTTTGGGCTAAGAAATGTTGCATTCTTTGTAGCCACACGTGCTGGGTGCAACATCGATAGTGGTTTCTTTTACTGTTTGTTTGCTCAATTTGGTCATCGCTTTAGAAGCGGTTATAGGATATTTTTTTTATCTACATTTGCAATCTATGGTATTAGTGCAGATCTGTGGTAAAAAAAATACTTGACTGTACAACCACTACATGCACAACCCTCCAATGCATTTTGTTTCATCCGAGTTATATGCTGCTTTAATCTTATTGTATGTTTCTCTTGTCTAACTATTGAGCATCTCTTTGGTTGCCCAATGTTTCTCACAATTAGTTTAGAATGAAGCTTTCATCGGTAACATAGGCTGTTCAGAGTGCATTGTGAACAAGTTTCTGTTACAGCATGTTTCCCTTATCCTTTGTAGCTTTTTTCTTTGCAGAGAAGCAAGGCCTGGATACTGACATGCCCCTTTCTCCTCAGTGGCTTATGAAGGTACGAGAGAACATGGTCAGGGTTTTTGGGTTAAGAGCAGTAACTAGACTCAAACAACTGGACCTCTTAACACTATGCTTGCTTGGTGACCATGGCAGTCGAATACCATCTCGGTTGTTATTAGATTTTGTTAGTAGTTTGTGCGTAAGATTGGTAATTTATGTAATTGTTGTTTGTTATAGGAGCCCAGTTCACAGGGTTCACGCCCAGATGCTACCAAGACATCAGGGAATGATGAAGACATGGGCTCCAGTGCGAAGAAAAAGGATGTCTTCAGGGCTTCTGTGCTTGATGGTGAAACTGGGCGTCGTGACCGCTGGCGTGATGATGAACGGGAACCAAATTCAGGCCCTCGGTGGACTCGCTGGAGGGAGACAGACAAGGAACATGGTGATACACGCAAGGTGGAAAAATGGTCAGATGACTCGTCCAAGTTTTCTGTGGATGGCCGTCGTGCTCCACAGGAACGTTGGGGTGATTCCAATAACAAGGAGGGCAGCTACGACCAACGCCGTGAGGGCAAGTGGAGCACTCGCTGGGCTTCCAATGATAAGGAGTCTGAAAATTGGCGTGACAGGTGGGGCGATTCAGGCAAAGAGGGTGATTCGTCCCGTGAAAAAGGTTTTTCCCAGTTTGTGACACATGGTAAAGATGGCAACAATCATGATAAGGATACTGAAAAAGATGATAATGTTTCTCGGTCATGGAAGTCTAGTCATCCTGTGGGCCGTGGCCGGGGAGATTCATCTTATCATCCCTCTCAGACTTCACAAAAACCACCATCTATGTATGGGTACGGTAGAGGGAAACCAGACGCTGAAATCACAGCTTTTCCAAGTTCTCGTGGAAAGTTCACACCTGGTACTGGTAGTACAAATACTGGCGGTACTGGATCTTCACGTCCATTCCATCTTGGTCTACTTTCTGACAGACCTGGCGGGGCATCAGGGGATCGCACAGCATTTAGATATAGTAGGATGAAACTGCTTGACATATACAGAACAACTTCACATGTTACTGACTTCAAGATGCCTTTTGATGTTTGTGAGGAAGTGTCCGCATTTATGCAAGAAGAAATGTTGGAGCCTTTAGCATTATCTGCTCCTACGGCTGAAGAAGTGGTAACGTTTATCCTACTATTTTTCTGAACTAGGACAATCTTACTATTATGTAGTAATTATCTATACGATCCTTATATCTCACAGTTCTTGTTATATTTGTAGGCCGTTCTAAAAGCAATTGACAAAGGGGAAGTCATAAACAGTGGTGTCTATCAGGTTTCCAAAGATGGTTCTGTTGGAAAAAATAATCCTGACGGGGGCCCTCTAAAACAATCTAAATTAGGTTTGATGCAGTTTCCGTACTTTGTCTGTGGCATAAACATCCGAATATTATATCACGTAGTGTATTGAAAATGTTCCCCTGTTAACCAGGTGGTAGAGATGATCAACCTGGAAGTGCAGAAGATTTGAAGGGAGACACAGCTGGAAGTCTCAGGGGTACCATATCTTATTCCCTGTTTACACAGTTCTTTTTGTTTACTGCGAGCCACTTAGTTGAGCCAATTTCAAGTGATTACATAGGGATGATTGTTTGTTCGGCTGTCCATGTATAATTGCATATTAGTGAATTTGTCATTTGAAACTTGGGAGTTGTCCACATGGTATGGGTTCACAATTTAATAATCAGTCCGCGGGGTTCACATTTTTAGAATATGTCTGTTTTTTTATGTTCATATAACAGGAGTAGAAATTTAGTATGGTATACATAGGGTGTTTCTTGAATTTTGTGGGTATATAATACCAGATTGAGTTGGTCATGATCAAGTTATGCTTCTGTTTGTTCCTCAAAATATTGCTCTGTTTTTCTGGCAATAAGTTGTTCCTTTGTTTCGTATCCCGTTGTAAATTGCTTACAAAACTCAAGGCTTGTGATTGCATGTGTTCTATGATAAAGTAGTCTAAGCCAATAAATTCATCGCGACCACCTCCTCATGGTATCTTATTTAGCCATTTTGAACTGCTTGCTGTTTTTTGGTAGCGAACTAGTTGATATTCCACCGTTTTTCTTTGTTGAATGCTTGCATAATTTCTATCCTTTCTGCTCTCAAATCAATCTCTGTTAATCCTATAATAGGTGTTCCTGGAAATGTTGATTTGCTGCGGACAGAGACTCCTAGTTATGTTGTTCCACAAAGATCTCGATTTGTTGGAGACAATAGGCTTGGACCAGCTGACTTTCCGCAGCAAATTGGCTATGATCAAGAAAGTAAAGCAGTCGGGATGACAGGTGTTGATGAGTTGGCCAGTCCTATTCAACCTTATCCTAATCCAGAGAGTCTTTCATTATACTACAAAGATCCACAAGGTCGAGTTCAAGGCCCTTTTTCTGGCGCTGACATCATTGGCTGGTTCGAGGCTAGTTATTTTGGTATCGATTTGCTGGTTCGTGTTGCAAATGCACCTCCTGATGCTCCTTTCTTAATGCTTGGGGATGTTATGCCACACCTACGAGCAAAGGCAAGGCCACCTCCAGGGTTTAGCACCACAAAATCCAGTGAGATGTTAATGCCAGAGACTCCACCTACAGCGAAGTTTATCAGCTCCAGTAGCACACATGGCGGGTCAGCTGGTGTTGGTACTTTTAACGGTGGGCCAAACAGGAATGGTGGTGCGGTTGAAGCCCAGAATCGTTTTCTGGAGTCACTTATGTCTAATAGTATGCAAGGTTCTTCAGCTGCTATGACTGGAGGTTTGTATACTGGCGAGAGCCCTACTCATGCCTGTTTCATTCCATATATAGTGTCTTCTAATTTCGCTGCTACTTATCATGCATACTTTCTGTCTTGACGCCATATGTTTTTGGAATCAGGGAGTAGCTTCGGCAACATTGCAATGGCTGGAGGGGAGAGTGGGAACAATATGAATTATTTTCTGGCACAGCAAAGATTGCTGGAGAGACAAAAATCTTCCCAAAACGCTGTTCCATATTGGTCTGGAGATGGTATTCCAACAACACAAGCACAAACTAAAGATGCAACTTCAGAAGTGCCTGCTTTGCACTCTAAAGTGCCCAGTTCCATGGCTGATCCATCTCGTCAAGCTTCGCAATCTCAGAATGTTGACTTGCTTGCAATGCTTCATTCTTCAGAGAAACCTAAAGCACCTGCTGGATTGCCAGTATGGTCAAACTATCCTGAAGCCAGAAATCTCAATCCTAACCTTCACGTGGATCTCACTCAAGGGCCACTTAACATGCATCAAAATCTGCAGAATTCTCAGCAAATGGGTACTGCTGTTCAACAACAGAACTTCATGCCTCAGAACCAGCCACCTCTACCTCATATGCCACCTGAGAAGTTGCTTGCTGAGATATCTCAAGATCCACAGCTCTTACACATGTTTCAACAACAGTATATGCTATCACAACTACAGTTGCAATCACAGCCACCAGTAACACCTCAACCTCAGCCACAACTCTCAATGTTGGACAAGATGATATTGCTTCAGCAGCAGCAGCAGCAGCAGCAGCAACAGCAGCAGCTGCAACGTTTACAGCTTGAGCAGCAGCAGAAGGTGTTACTGCAGCAACAACACCTACTTTCTCAAGTTTCACCTCATGGACATTCCAACCAGCAGCATGCTGACCCTTATGGGTCAAAGCATACTTCATTGCCAGCTGGTGATTCCATGAATCTTGGTGTTCGAAAAATTCAAGAGGTTCTTGAGGTCGATCGGATTTTGACTACCCATGGTACAGTGCAAGGGCAACAATCTAGTCAAGCATTTATGAACATGAGGGCTATGGAGGGTGTTGGATTAACACAAAGCTCTGTACCTACTGTGCCATTGCCTCATGAATTTTTTATGGGTGCACCTTCAAAAGAACGGTATTCCCAGCCTCAGAAGTTGGAAAATATTGCAAGTAACAACATGCAACCTAGTGCAAGTATGGTCAACCCGATGCCAACAGAGGTTGCAGAAAGGTGTGAAGAGGAATCTGCTAACTATCAACAAGTAGGAATAGATAAAGCTGAAAGTAAGCCTGCAAATATTTGGAGTTCAATGTCTAATGAGGCTAGCAGTTCAGCTCTTAGTGAAGTTAAGGGTCTCCAGGAAATGAAAATTGCCGCTGGTACAGTGGAGCTAACCATGACAACTGAAGTAAAAGCTCCTGATACACAAGAGACGAAGAAAGCAGAAAAGAAAAAGAAACAGAAGAAGAAGCAGATGGCTGTAGATGTTTGTAAAGCAGCTCCAAAGACAGTTTCCCAACAGCCAAGACTTGATGCTGAAGTTGATGTATTAAATCAGGGTAGTACTAAGCATGATTTGCCAGATGATGCAGAGGAACTTTTTTGGAGTTCCCCTGTCAGAGCGGAAAGCTCTTCTAGATCTGTTGGACCTCCGCTGGGCTTTGAATCATCTGTGAATTTTCCTCCCCAAAGTCTTCCGGAGGAGTATGATATCACCAGAGCTGAATGGGAACATAGTGCTCTATCTGAGCCTCATGCTGCGGCAAGCCACAAAGGTTGGAAACCTACCCAAGGACCCAGGCCTAAGTCACTGCTCGAAATTCAAGCTGAGGAACAACTAAGAGCACAGAGGGTAGCTGCGGACAATGCAAAGACAGCTGTGCCAGTGGTTTCCGTGCCATCAGTTCCTTGGAATACCATGTCAGCATCTTCTGAGCAACAGTTTGGGGGTGCAGGTAAATCACTGAGTGGGCAGGAAATTGCTGGTGACTCCAGAAACAAGAGAAGCCAGTTGCATGATTTGCTGGCAGAAGAAGTTCTGGCAAGGTCTAGTAATGCAGACAATGAGAACATAGGTAATGCTAATGATGTGTTGTTTCCTCCTCTGTCGCCTGCTGTTGTTCAGCCTGATGCTCCTGCTTTTGATGATAATGACTTTATTGAGGCCAAGGACTCCAAAAAGAACAAGAAAAAGGGGACAAAATCAAAAGGGTCTGCAGTCAAAGCGCCATTGCCTGTTGGTTCTGTCGATTCATCAGCTATCTTTGTACCCACAGAAAAGGTCAAATCATCAAAGCAAGCACAACTAGAGAAGGAAATACTACCGGCTCCACCAAGTGGCCCATCCTTTGGAGATTTTGTTCCTTGGAAGACTGACCAGGCAAATTTTGCGCCTGCTCCAGCATGGTCTACTGACTCTGCAAAGGTGCACAAACCTTTGTCTTTGAGAGACATTCAGAGAGAGGAAGAAAGGAGATCAGGTGTTGTCCAGCAACAGCCACCCTCACCAACTCCAGCAAAGGTGTCTATGAACCAACGGAATCATGGTAATGTTCCTTCTTGGCAAACTTCTGGGTCTTCTCCATCAAAGCCAGTTGCTCCTGTCCAGATGACTTCCAATCCTTCCAATCGTGCCAAGTCAAATGCTGAAGATGATCTGTTTTGGGGCCCTTCTGACCACTCCAAACAAGATAAGAAACAGTATGTTCTTTGTGATGGTTTCACGGCCACTTGATTTTGTGTTGGCACATACTATTATTATCCCTTTCCATTTATGACATATTGATCTACATTCGTCATACTGAATAAGTATAAGCGAATTAATAACTAAACTGAACTGTGGAGGTAGGTTAGACTACTGTGTCCTGCAGCTTTATTCACTTGGAATTGGTTAAGAGCTTCTGTAGAACATTTTGCAATTCTCACATAAGTACTAGGACTTGGCAGTATCTACCCCCTCTCCAAATTATTTGAAGTTCTAGCTTTATCCTAAGTCAAATTTCTTTAAGTTCGACCAAGTCTATAGAAAAATATTCAACATCTAAAACACAGAATTAGCTCCATTAGATTCATCATAAAATATATTTTGTACTACATATATTTGATGTTGTCGGTATTACTGCATTAGCACATTTTTGTATGCCTTGCTTGCATAAATAGTTTTTGTTGCATCTGGTACTCTGCTTGACCATTGATGGCTGGAACATCCTTTCCTTTTCATCGCCTATTTTTGGTCTTACTACCCATTTTTGTTTCTTTTGTATGGAACTTTTCTAAGATGCTTGCATTTTTTCTTACGATATGTAACAGGTCAGAATTCCCAAGTCTTTCAAGTCAGAGCAAAGGTTCCACGGCGAAAGATCAGGGTCCATTGAATCGTCAAAAGTCTCAGGCTAGCAAGTTGCCACTTTCAACGGCTCCTAGTGCCAACCTAACTGGGAAAGGGAAGACACATGCAGCAAACAAGCAGACAGGTAAACTACTTGGTTAATGCTCATGTTTCTGAGGTTGCTTTGCTAGTGTGTCTTTCTAACACTGTTATACTGCAGAGGCAATGGATTTCAGGGATTGGTGTGACAGCGAGTGGTCCAGGCTCACTGGAACAAATGGTACTATTTCTCACTAGGGTAGTTGTTTGCTTAAAACTCACCAGTCTTGTGATTGTTTGTTCCATTTTGGCCATCCAGATACAAGCTTCCTTGAGTTCTGCATTAAGCAGCCGACTGCTGAAGCAGAAATGCTTCTCCGGGAGAACGTTGGCTCTCTGGACCGCAACGGCCAGTTCATCGACAAGTTCCTCAACTACAAGGCCTTCCTGTCGACTGAGGTGATCGATACGGCATTCCGAGCCCCCAGCAACCGTGTACCTGCCGCCTCACGCGTGAACCCTGCTGCATCTGCGGCCAAAGGAGGCCCAAGTGCTGAGGCAGAACAGGATGCTGGAGGGAAGAAGAAAGGGAAGAAAGGGAAGAAGGTGAGCGCAGCAGTCTTAGGATTCAATGTAGTGAGCAACCGCATCATGATGGGTGAGATCCAGAATGTGGATTAGTAGGTCTGCATACAAAACGATGGCACCGCGCTGTACATACTTTGGGCGCTCTCGGTAGATTGTTTTGACTTGTTGCGATGGCAACCGAGCTTATGGGCTGATTTTCGTCTCCTTTTTCGAGATGCCCAGTTTTGGCTTCCTGTAACTGACAGCAGATTTTCTTCCGGATAGAAAATTACTCCAGACAACATAGATCAATTTTGTTTGTCGACGGTGTGTACCTTTTTGGCAGAGCATGTAAATGTGCTTAGATTAGATGTTTGCATTATATATCTACTAGCACATGTGCCCGTGCGTTGCAACGGGATAGAAAAACTATCCCTCCTTGTTAAGCTAGACTTCATCAAGGCCTTCGACGTCGTCTAATGTGAATAGTTAGTTGAGTTCGTCTAGCATCTTGGTTTCTCCATAAGGTTGTGCGACTTGATCTCTCCATCCTCCTATATTTGATGCCATCAGATATCCTGCTCAATAGCGTTGATGTTGCCCTTATTGGTCACTGCCATGGTTTAGCCAGGGAGACCCCTCCTCCTATTCTATTCATCTCACCATCGACCCACTTCGGCCAATGCCTTGCTAAAGATCATGTCCGAACCCCCCCTAGACGTCCTCATTTAACCTCTATTTTCTTCGCGCGTTTTCATATATATATTTCCTCTCTTTCTTTCGCCCCGGATGATCATTGGTTTCCGGTGATATATGTACATACATACTCTTTTAATCCATGAAAGCCAACGTTTTAGCTGGATCTTTCGAAAAAAAAAACACTTAACTAAAGGGTTATTCTATCTCAGGAACGTGTCTAATACATATATTTTTCTGTGTTATTCTATCTCAGGAAGTGTCTAATACACTTTTTTTCTCGCCCAATGCAGCTCTCCCGTGAAAGCTAATTATATCCGGTGCGTTCTGAAGTAAAGACAAATAATTAATGAAGATTCTAATCTTATTTGCAGAAAAATTAGGATCCCTTCTGCTTTGACAATAACAAACTAAATGACCAATAATAGTCCTTCCTCATCAAGTTGATTTTAAGCTAGCTTTTCCTAAGTGATTTATCGAACATACAAAACTTTGAGTTGTCGACAAATTACTTGGATTTCTTGTGTTATTTCCTCCATACTATATATCATAACCAAATAACCTCATGGTACAGCAAAAGTATATACATAGCCGTGTGATCTTGGTGGTTTTATTACTTTTGTATATATAGTAAAAGTACCCGCGCGTTGCACCGGGAGAAGAAAACATTACACACCCAGAACCCAAGAACCCTTCACCCATACACAAAAAGATCAACATCCTATATTTGACACTTTTTATGTTTTCTATAATTGCAGCGAATGACAACACATAAATAGCTAAAATTATAATATATAAAAATAAGTGTCCATAGGCGGAAGTTGAAAGCATATGAAAACAAATAAATAATGAGGAAAATTTGATCTATTGTACCACACATTCGACATGATGTCCATGCAACCATGTAGGAAAGAAAATAAATAACTATCAAACTGAACCACGTTGAAAAAACCAGAAAGTTCGTTCATCATCAACAAAATAATCATAATGCGTTGACAGCTGAATCCATTGTTACAAAAAACAATACTGGTCCATGAAATAGAAATTTTTGTCTATCTATAAGAAAAATTGCAATCTTAATTTGCAATGTTCTTTCATTTGCCATACTAAAACAAAATCATCGGATAACTGGCACATGCATTACTTAGCACGAATTGCTAAAATTATGCACTTGGGTGTAAACAGTGCCTACCAGCTGTTAGGCCAAAGTTGCAAAAAGTAAGGGTAAAGCCAAAAAATTGTTACCAGCTTTTCACCGGAATTCTTGTACTGTGTAAATAGTGCCTACCAGGTGCTAGGATAGAGTTGTAAGAAGTAAGGGACAAGCCAAAAAATTGTTACCAACTTTTCACTGAAATTCTTGTCCACTCGAACCTCTTTTAAATCTTCTACTCTGCACCTCCTCGATCGTGAGTCGTGGATGATCATTAATCTAGTCTGTTGCTCTCATCAGTAATACAAAATTGCTTATGTGAAAAAACAGTAATGGTGATAGCTATATGGAAAAAAAAATTATCTTGTAGGCAACAAATAAACACAAAAGAAAATAATATTTTGATATCCCATATAGAAGACGTGCATGAACAACCGATTTTTTTCGAGGACATAACAGGAGATCTTCTTCTGATAACCTTTAGAAGCAGTTTTGCTTAAATCTTCTCTGTACTTTGTGACCTAAACATCCATCCCTTCCTAAGTTCATCGGTGCTTGTCCCACAACCACCTATAATAATCTATCGTCTTTGAAAGGGACGATCCGCACACCCATGGTGGCAATGGCTGCCAGGCAACCTTGTACTCATGCACTACTCCGGTTCCAACAAAGAGACAATCTACTTCTGATTTTATTTTTCTATCCGAACTCATCTTCAGAATTGAAGATCTAGCTACATGTGCACTTTGACCAGAAGCAACCTCTAGCTACGTATGCATCGTTCGTGTAGCCTCCCAGTGGATGAAGAAAAAACCGGCACCATCCGATCTAGCCAAGGTTTGCTACCTGCGTTTGGAGCACCACGTCCTGCCTGTTGGGGAGGTTGGTGAAGCCGGTGACCATATCCGGCGTGCGCGGCTGGAGCCGGTCCATGAGCGTGCGCAGCTTTGACGCGACGTGGCACTCCACCATGTGCTTCTCCGCCTGCGTTAATCCTCGCTCTGGCCGGCCATGGCTGTTTTAATCCTTGGACGCGATCACACGCGCGAGTTGGGTCTTCCTGGTGCCGGGCGGGCTGTAGAGAAGGATCTGATTGCGAGCCTGGACGCCGAGTTCATCTAGGACATGAAAGGTTTGTGGCAGAGCAGCGGCAGGCCAATCAACTTCCTCTGAGCTCGATCAAGATTTTGCCGATCTGGAGAGCGATTCCAATCGAATCGGCCACCAAGGATTGTCGAGGGCTACATCTATATGCTTGTCCGCCGTAAGGTGTCTGGTAACCCAATCTATCGAGTCCTCATTGTACATGGTGTACCCTCACAAATCGAGTAGTTATCGAGGCGGGACCCTATGAAGTTGTAGCGATCGACGAGAAACACGTGACATACGAAACGTTTCTCTCCTTATATTAGGTAAAGATAAAGATAATTATAGGTAAAGATTATTGGTGGCAGATAGAGTAGAGATTATTGGTGGCAGCCGTGGGTAATTTATGCCAACTTTGGGGGCAGTTTTAATGACGGACCGACCGACCAAGTAACCAACCAGGGAAGACTTAACGCTTTTATTATTAGGTAAAGATTACTATTAGTTTGATTTTATTACAAGCGTAAGAACCTGTTAAATCATGTGTCTAATCAAGCAACCAAAGTTTGAATCCCACGTGTCAAATATATTTCATATAGCAACGCAATAACAACAGATCAATTCCTTATGGCAAGATAATAACTCTAGACCCTCGAGTCAACTAAAACAAGAACCCAAACGGCAATAGTACCGCGATGAAAAGACAAAAACTTGATATCATGTCCATGATGATCCGAGCGGCTCAGCCTCCGCCGCCCTAGGTGAGTGCGGAGGATATTGGTTGTGCGCGTCTTCGTACAGCCCAGGCTGCGGCACGTAGCAAGGCCGATGCATCCGCGGGTGGAGTCCGCCGGGATACCGGTCCCCATGGCAGCAGTACCCGTAGTAGCCTTCATGGCAGCAGTAACCACGACTGCCGTAATAGCCTCTACAGCTGCTGCAATCGAAATCAGAGAGGCCACCGTAATAACCTCTACCACCGCCATAGTCAAAGTCTGAGAGGTGGCCATCATCTCTACGGCCGCCGTAGTCAAAGTCAGAGAGGTGGCCGCCGGCGTAATAACCTCTGCTGCCGCGGTGGTCGAAGTCTCCGAGGGCGTTGTAATAACCTCTACCGCTGCCGTAACCAAAGTCCGAGAGGCCACCGTAATAACCTTTACCACTACCGTAGTGCAAGTCAGAGAGGTGGACGCCATCTCTACCGCTGCCGTAGTCAGAGTCAGAGAGGTGGCCGCCGCTGTAGTACTGCTTGGAGCCGATGCCGTAACCTCCACCTACGCCGTAGCCGTAGTCAGAGTTGCCGCCGTAAAAGGATTCCATGGAAGGGTCGCGGTAACCTTCGTAAAGGTAGTCCTCGAGATGCTCTACCGCGGCTGCCTTGTCATCGTCGTCCACTGTCGGTGCCGGTGCAGCTTTGCCGCGGTCTACGATGGACTTGAGTTTGTCGAGCAGTTTCATCATGTCGACCGCGGCGGCTTGGTCGGACTCGTCGCCGACTTGATCGTCCAGGTCCTCATCGGACTCGTAGGCTCTCTCGAGGCGACCTTCGTTGGAATAGTCCGAGTACTCTTCTTCGTCGTCATCCGTGCTATCGCCGTACCAGTACCGATGACGTCCACATTTGTCCACTCCAGAGCACTCCACGTCGGCTGCGGTGACCACCTCCGCCGCGTCGTCAGCTGGGACTGGCACCAGCATGGCGGAAACGGCCTTCAGCGTGTCCTCCTCGTCGGACTCGTAGGCCCTCTCGAGGTGCCCTTCCTTGGAGTAGTCAGAGTAGCAGTCGTCGTCTTCGTCATCCTTGTTATCGGCGTACTCCACCGCGCACTCGGCGTTGTCGGCCGTGGTGATCACTTCCGTCGCGTCGACAGCAGCCGGCACCGGCACGGCGGAAGCTGCCTCGTCACTGTCCACGTAGACCCACTCGCCCAGGGCGTTCACGTCGTCGTTGCCCGCCATGATGGTCTTGGGATCTATCTGATGATGGCTCCTACTACTAGTTTCGTTCGCTCACCTTGGTCTTTTCGCTTTGGTGGTTTGTGGCGTCCTGCGGGGGATGCGTATTTGTAGCCGATTTTCATCGTCGAGATCGGGTCGGCGACGTATCCGAGGCGACGCCGGTCAGTTCTCAACCAAACCCAAATCGGAGTCGGAGGCGGAGACGCGACAAAACTCTTAGGATATATATATATACGGAGTATTTTTTTTGAGATCAACTTGCTGCGCGATTTTATTAATCAGCACCCTCGACAGTAACCAGGTTCAGAACCTCCATCGGAGGAACCTCTACCCAAATATTACAACGCTTATTAACACAGCTTTCTTTCGCTAACCGATGAGCCACTTCATTTGCCACACGTCTAACGTGCACGATTACATGGTCGTCAAAATCACTTAACAGAGCTTTGATCTCCTCAACCAAAGGCCCTGAAACTGATCGATCCAGCTCACCATTCTTCAGCTTCATAACTGAGCTCATACTGTCCGTTTCCAGCACCAATTCCCTGACTCCTATTTGTGCAGCAAGGTATAGGGCATTTCTGCAGGCTAGCAGTTCTGCTTGTTCAGGGTCATTCACCGAGGGAAAAAAATCACAAGCTCCCGCCAAGAACCCGCCATTGTGGTCGCCCAAGGCCACGCCACCGCCACCCCAGCTCTCGACCCTTGAAAAGGCACCATCTGCATTCGCCTTTATCCAGCCCTCCCACGATGGAAGCCAGTGCTCCATTCGAGGGTTTTGGACTACAGGAACAGGAGACGTATGCACCGCCATCCATTCCTCTGTGTGTTCGACAATGCTTCTTGCTATCACTCGAGGATCCTCAATTCGCACCTCCTCCCTTGCATCGTTTGTTACCAACCATAACTGATAGATCGTCATAAGCGCCAAGGACAGTTCCTTCTCTTTCATACCGGCAAACCATTCAAGTAGCCATTGCGACAACCATTTGTGGTCATGCGCCCGGGCTGGAGGAAGACGTAACTGAGTATGATTTTGATCGCTGATCACCTCCCAGGTCGACATAGAATGTTGGCAATTCCAGAATCGGTGGAAAAGGGACTCCTCCCTGCCACATACGACACACCTGACTCCCTGTTAAATATTTCTCCTTTGAAACTCTTGCCCAATAGCCAGTCCATTTTTTGCAAGTCTCCAAGCATGAACTGTAACTTTATTAGGAACTTCTTCCGCCCACAAAGCTAGCCATCCTTGATAATCTTCAAGCGTCGATGACGCACTGGCTTTTCCCTCCCGGAGATGATTGAGCTGAGCTTTCAAATGGTACGCTGACTTCACAGAAAAAATCCCGTTTTTGGTGTAGTTCCATGCTAGATAATCTACTGATCTCGCTCTATCTACAGGAATTTTCATAATGTCTTCCGTATCCATATCATAAAAGCTTGCTCTCAGTTTTTGTTTGTTCCAGCCCATACCTCCTGGAAGTAGAAGCTCTTCCATGAGGTCGACGTTGACATCCGGCATATGTCCAATCGGTCGCTGTAAACTAGCTCTTGGAATCCAATTATCCCGCCAAACTGATATTTTGGATCCGTTCCCAACTCTCCACACGAGTTCTTCTTTGAGCAGTTCACTGCCGTGCAGAATACTCCGCCATGTAAACGATGAATTCGTTGGACAACTTGCTTGTAGGAAGTTCCCATCTTTATAGTATCTAGCACGCAGGACTCTCTCACACAAAGATCCCGGGTTGGTGAGCAGCCTCCAGGCCTGCTTTGCCAACAGGGCCTGATTAAAAACCATGAAGTTCCTGAAACCCATGCCACCTTTTGCCTTGGGTTTACACATTCGATCCCATCCCACCCAATGAACCTTCTTCTTGCCATTTGCTGCACCCCACCAAAAGTCAGAAGAAATAGCTGTAAGTTTTGAACACATGCCTTTTGTTAGCTTGAAACATCCCATTGTGTAAGTAGGCACCGCTTGTACCACAGATTTGACAAGTGTTTCTTTTCCGGCTTTTGATAAACCTTGAACTTTCCACCCTTTCACTTTTCCCCATGATCTCTCCGAAAAATGTTTAAAGGCACCGTTTTTTGACTTGCCTACCACTCTTGGTAGACCCAGATACTTCTCGGATAGGGCTTCACAGTCAATCCCAATAGAGTTTTTAAGGGAAACTCTCTGCTCCACATTACATCCTTTGCCAAAATAAATCGAGGACTTTTGCAGCCCTTTTAAGAGCAGCCAAATTATTACTGCTGGCCTCTAGGAATACCACGCTGTCATCTGCAAAAAGAAGGTGAGTAACTGTAGGACCATCATTACCAAACTTAACCCCATAAATCTGTCTCTCCAACTGTGCTTGACGAAGGAGTGCCGAGAAACCCTCAATGCAGAACAAGAATAAATAGGGTGACAGCGGATCCCCTTGCCGTATTCCTCTCGAAGGTAGAAAAAAAATCCGAGATACCCCCATTCAGCTTAACAGACAACCGGACAGTTTGCACACATCTCATCACCATCTCAACCCAGGTATGAGAAAATCCCATCTTCTCCATCATTTGTTTAAGGAAAATCCACTCAACCCGATCATACGCTTTCATCATATCTAGCTTCACAGCGCACAATGGATTCTTCCTCTTCCTCGTTCTTATTGCGTGCACACACTCGTAAGCCACAAACACATTGTCTGTTATTAACCTACCAGGCACGAAAGAGCTTTGCTCCTCCGAAATGAGAATGAGGAGGATTCTCTTCAGCCTATTTGCCAACGTCTTGGAAGCAATCTTGTAGAGCACATTACACATGCTTATGGGCCTGAATGGAGTGAGGTTTTCTCGAGTAGATAACTTGGGAATTAACACCAGAATTGTGTCATTAAAATCTTCTATGCATGCCTTACACTCTAAAAAAATCCTGAATAGCGCGGCAAACCGCGTCTTTTAAAACCGGCCAGTGCCGTTGATAAAAGAGGGTCGGTAGCCCATATGGGCCATGGGCCTTTGTCAGACCCATTTGAAATAACGCCTCTTCTATCTCCTTGTCAGAAAACGCTGCGGTCAGCTTAGTATTCATAGAATCTATAACTGATTGCCCCATCAAGTTAAGAATTTCAGCACTGTTGCTGGAACCTTCGGATGTATACATATATTGGTAGAAGGCCAACGCCATCTCCTTCATGCCCTCATCTGTATTGGACATTGTACCATCGCTCTTCCGTAAGTAAACGAATACTATTTTTGTCTCTTGTGAGATGCTCTATTCTGAAATTTTTTAGTGGTTTGATCTCCCGCTTTTAGCCATTCTTGCCTTGACCTTTTGTGGTATATTACTTCCTCCCGCTTATACATCTCATGCAGTTTTCCTTCAATTTCACGAGTTTCCGGCGTGGGGCCTTCCCCCCTTGCAACTTCCAACCTTCCTCGTAACAGTTTAATTTCTGCACGAACTGAGCCAAAAGACTCATAACTCCATTTCTGCATAACTCGTGAGACTCCCTGGAGCCGTCTCCAGAAGCCTTGAATACCCGGGTCATGTTCTTCTCCTCTCTTCCATGCATGCTTAAACATTGGAGCATATTCCTCGTGCTTAAGCCACATTTCTTCAAACTGAAAACTCCGCACAGACCTCACATTTGAACTGAAAACACGCGGATCACCAATGCCATAGGATCGGATTCTTCAGTGGCGACATGTTGCACAACAGTAGCGGGGAACAAATCAAGGAATGACGCTGTCGCCGTTCCTCTATCCAGTCGCACCTGAACATTATCTTCCCCCTCTCTCTTATTGCTCCAAGTAAAATCATAGCCAATGTAACCCAAATCATTTAGGTTGCAGTCGAGTAAACAGTCACGAAAGGCTGCCATCTGTGCTTCACTTCTTGGATTACCACCTAGTTGTTCCTCCGCTTTTACAATTTCGTTAAAATCGCCGTCGCAAAGCCACGACAAGTCGTCTTGGCCACGGAGATACCTGAGAAGCTCCCAAGTTTTTGATCGCATCTCTGTCTTGGGTTCACCATAAATTCCACTAAATCTCCAATTCTTCCCCTCAAAGCAGATTTTTGCATCGATATAGTACTGGCACCATGGCCTCACAGTAACATCCACTCCATCTCTCCACCAGAGCGCAAGTCCGCCACTTCTTCCATCACAATCAACTGACACTCCATTAGGGAAACCCATACTCCACCTCAACCTTTTGAATGTATAGTATGGGCACCTAGAGGGGGGGGGGGGGGGGGTGAATAGGTGCTACGCCCAATTTTATTTTTTCTTTCATAATTAGGCTTGACACAAAGGTAAATTCTCTAGATGATGTAACTACGGTGAATTTACCTATATGACAAGCATAATAACAATCACAATACAAGCAAGTAAAGGGAGAATGGAACGAGGTAACCGATATGAAGCACGCGGACACACGATGTAACCCCGAGTTCCTCCTTGTTGAGGGAGTATGTCTTGTTGGAGGGGTGTGCGCTTGCCACGAAGGCCTACTCAACGCTACTAAGGCCTCACCCTATTCTCCGATGAACCCCGCCACAAAGGGCTAGTCCACCTTCCACTATTGATCTCCTTTGAGGCGGGAATCGAATCCTTTACAAACAACTTGGGGCACATACCCACAACCAAATTGGGGGCTCCCAACAATCTTGAATCACCAAGAGTAGCAAGATGCCTAGGTTCTCCACAAGAGAAAACCCTAGGCTAGATCCCTCGATCTAGAGAGGGGTAAATGAAGAACGGCTCGGTGAAGATGTAGATCGGGGCCTTCTCCTTCAATCCTCCAAAGATCTTCGAGTTTGGTGGGAGGGATTGGGAGTTAGTGCGGATTTGGTGAGCTCTTGAATACTATTGAATGCCAAGGGGAAGAACTAGAGCTCAAGGTGGAAGAGGAGGGGTATTTATACCCCCTCCTCAAATCTAGCCGTTTGGCTGGAAAACAGGTATCGGAATATCCTGTCCAAGTTTGGACCGGAATATCCGGTTGGGATATTTCCACCGAGTTCGTTGACTTAAACCGGGTTATCCGGTTGCCTCTGAATAATCTAGTATGAATAATCCGGCTGGCTTCTGTCTTGCGCAGGCAACTGAAACGGATATTCCGGCTCCTCCGGAATAATCCGGTACAAATAATCCGACTATATTCTATGAGTTTAACTCTAGTCCTTAGCCAATTTTCGAGCAGAAACTTCACAACCAGAATATCCGGTATGGATTGAATAATCCGGTACCAATATTCCGGCTCATCTCTGTCCCAAACTGGACCCAAACCATCCTAATCGGAATATCCGGTTTCCTTGAATAATCCGGTTAGAATAATCCGGTTGCTCACTGTCCCAAATCTCTTAGCCCAATTTTTACCGATCTTTTTGGTGATCGATGCCGATGTTAAGTGTAACACCTGCACACTAAACACCTTGATGAATAATGTGCTTAGTATTGTTAACTAACACACAAAACACCGGGAAAACGAAATGCACTTTCACCTGACCATGTCTCTCGACTTCTTCTTAGTTTCACATAAAACACCACCGCTGGATTGTAGGATCTTGATAGATCCCTTAGTTTGCCCACTGCCGCGCCCAATCCCAAGCCGCGACAGTTAAGGGCCAAGAGATTCATTGGTCCCGGCGGCCCTGTGCCACAAGGACCGCCGATGAGATTGTTGGTTCTTCCAGCCGATCAAAAACCGAATTTGTCCAATGTTTCTTCCCTGCAGATTCCGTGCAACTATCCTCTGCATTTCTCACTTCCACCGGCACCCAAACACTGTTGGTTGTTCTCTTTCTGTTTTTGCCAAGAGTTCCAGTGGAGTTTTGTTGGGTTTTGGACTAGTTTCCATCTCTCTGTTTGCGCACAAACGTTCCTCGCTTGTTCTTCCGTTCACCCTCGGTAGCAACAACTCCTTGTTTCATCTGAGCCATGGTCTGGTGACCTTTATTGGGGCTATTCACTCCATCTCCTCCCTCCCGACGTCCAACCCAGCCACTAGTGCGAGATGAGTTAGAAAAGCCCTGGTCTTTCAGAGAGGCTCTCTTGGGAGGTAAATCACGAACGGAAATACCACCCCTGCTTCTACTATCTGCCTCAACCGATCTGCTACTAAAACTGCTAGTAGAGACAGAAGGACGCATTGGAGGGGCAGATTTTATGCTCTTTCCTAAGGCTAAACGCAACCATTCCCCCCACTATGGAGCCTCCTCTTTTTCAGCATCACACTTGTTGTCATGATGAACCAACCTCCCACAGAAAAAACAAAAGTGTGGAATTTTCTCGTACTTAACATCAAACCATTTGCCCTCCTCATCTTCTTTTGACTTTTTGATCCTTACGCCTCTCATGAGGGGTAAGTCAATGGGAATGGCAACTCTGATCCGGAGTTCTTCGCCCCACGCCATCCCATCCTCATCAACATCCACAAAAATAAACTCGCCGATCCACCCACCAATTAAGGTACCATACACCTTGTTCATCATATCCATTGGTAAGTCCAACACACGAACCCAAATATCCATCTTGTCGAAAACCATATCCGGTGGCCTAGTTGCACCATCAAATTTCTTTAAGAGAAGAATGTTGAAATCAAACTGCCAGGGGCCATTAAACATGGCGTGTTTCCACCCCCCCGGGACACAAACCTTACAACAAACCGATTATCACCGATATCCTTAAACTGAGCAGATCAGGCTTGCTCCATGGCCCTTTCCAGGGCACCGATCACCAATTTTCTTGGCGAGAACACCTTGCCTACCACAACCCACTTAGGTTTTGGCACCTGATCCGTCTCCACTCCCTTAATCACAAGGCCTTTGACTTCCCTCTCAGTCAATACCAGATCCCCCAGTCTAGCAGACAAACCTGCAGTTGCCTCCTCCGTCTTCACAGGAGATCTGGATGGTGTCCTCGACGCACCACCCTCCCGCGCAGGTGTTTTTGCAGGAGAAGCCATGCCAACACCACCCCTCACTAGACGGGCTAGCAGAGGATGAGATCCACACGAGAACCAGCAGCCGAAGAAGATTGCGCCGCTGCAACTCGCTCCGTCGCCGAGATAAAACCACCCGTCGCCACGATAAACCCTAGCTAAGCATGATCGCCTTCCGATCGCCCTAGTCATAGTGGGCAATAACTTAGCAGTAACATAGATGTCACGTTGGACAATGTGACAAGTAATTAATGAGGAAAGAGAGGGTTGTGGTAACATAGCTAGTTACCGTAACATCACATATCCCAATACACTTTGAGTCTACAATCTAATTAATAGAGCTTTGTATGGTACCACATGTTGGTTACTACTATAGAGGTGGTAACATAGCGTAGGATAACGTGTATGTTACTCTATGTTACTCCCCTAGCCTTAGCTCTCTGTTTAGAATACGAGGATACGTCTTGTTGCCATCATAAACGTAAAAAGGGATTAGCACGTAATAGAGGCACGGAGGCGGATTTCAGCTGCTAGTCTATCTGAGTCGGGAAAAGCTTCTTGTCGGTTTTCGCATGCAGGTGCTACAGTTCACAAATCATTTTCCGGGCATCTTTCGTCCGAATTCGATCCTCTCCCCTCCCCTCCCCTCGCTGATCCGACCATGGCGATGGCCTCGAACGGGAGTAGCACGGTGAGTTGTTCCTCCTCTACTTCCTCCCGGGATTGCATCGATTTGGATCGAGCTCGATGAGATTTCTCGCGTCTCGATCTCCACACCGGAATCTCACTGAAGCCAGTTTTCTCTTGCTCCGATTTTGCCCTTGTAATGGGCTACAGATGGTAGGGGAGATGGAGAGCAGCTTGGAGCGGGTGAGGCAGCAGCTCTCCTCCACCTCCAGCCGCCATATTCTCCAGGGCCCTCTCTTGAAGCGATCAGATACAGTAATTCCTCCCCTCACCATTCCCTTCCATTTCACACCTTAGTTACTGCTTCTAGTGTACTACCTGTGAACTTAAATCCGTTATGGAGTGCACGGTGCTGCCTAAATGTCAGGCTAAGTAAAAGTTCAGGTAGGTAGAGTGTTGATGCACAACGACTCATGCGTCCATGCCATCTCCTGCTTGTTAACCACGCGTGGTATCTGAGTATCCACTTGGACGCTAGGCCATTCATAATTTCAAATTGATGCTAGAGAATTTTGTGTCTCAAGCATGAAAACAGCCTCCCTGTGACTGTACTAGCCATAGGCGAAATTTTGCATATTCTTGTTCGATGGGAGAAGCATACAAGAAGCTTAGGTATTTAGTCAATGAGCACTAATTTGTCCGTCAGAATGCAGGGCTTTGCATTGAGCAACCCTGATGTTTGATGCAGAAGTTACCGTTCATTTCTCCTTACAGTTTATGGTTTGCCAGTACATTCTCTTGAGTTTTAGACTTTGAGCTACATTTCGCCCCCTTAACTGTTCACGCCTATTATTGTTTTTGTTTTTTGTGATTCTAATAACAACAATATATAGGAAATTTGGTTTTGCCACACCAAAATCCAGAGGTTTAGAAAAATCACATCGGAACAAATCGGTCGACTTAAATAATACCCAAAGACGACAAACATCAAAGAAGTCACATTCTGTCAAAATGCACTGACGGAGACGCTAATCCTTCTAGTTATGTCCTCCTTGGTCCGACTTGACTAGTTGTCAGTTCTTGATTTTGACCTGATAACAAGACCGGATGGGGAACTCCACCCCGGCATTGTCATTAAGGTAGAAGTGAGGACTCGAACCCGTGACCTGGCGCTTGGCGCTTCAGCCTGCCGACCATTGGGGCATGGGAGAGTCTTCACCATCGCTCCATTGGTGCCATTGCCATGGCCCATGGCTGCACAGCTTCGCCTCACTGCCCCAGCGGACTTGTAGTTAGCAGCAGGAATGAACTACTGTCGACCGGACAGTAGCAATGGCGATGGGCAGCAGAGATGGCGGTTTGGACGGCTGGCAGGACCTCCGTGGCTGCTGGCTATTTGCGTGTCACTGTTGACCAAATAGGCAGGCATGCTTGAATTTCTGTTTTTGGAGAAAATGCACATGAGTTAGTTTTGGGCATCAATTAAGTCTCTTGAAACAAGTGATCTAGGGGTATTTGCGTCATTTCTATTGCTTGTTTTTTTTTTGGGAAACAAAACAAAGAGGAAAAGTGCTAACATAAACAAACAGAATGTGATTGTTGTATTTTAAAGTGTACCAGATTCTTTCGTTGTGATATTTAGACAACATTTTTCAGTGTGACAGAAACTATTGATTCTCTTTTATTCGAGCATATCCCTTTTTTTTGTGATAAACTTTACTTTCAATTGACAGCTAAGAAAATGGAATGAACGGTGGATTATACTTGATCCAGCAACTGGAAAGATGGAATACAAGTAAGAGAATACACACTTGTTTTTCGGAAACTAGATGAAGATTCGAACAAGGGATTGCTGGATCTCATACTTTAACTTATGATTCAGGTTCCGTAGAAGTGACACTGCTGTGAGGGGAATGATTGTGTTCGATTCAACAAGCACTGTGACTTTGTCACCAACGAACTTTCAGTATGATCTCTGCTTCATTGCTATTTCAGTATTATTCTCAGACTTGTAGTGGTAAAAGCACTAACAGGACTCATGTTTCTCTTGATGCAGTGGACTGCCAAAATATGAAGGATGCTGTGTCTGTATCCATATGAAGTAGCTATGGGTTATTTTGTTCGCTTTCTTATCCTATGGGCTATATTCAATTTGTTTTGTTCATTGACTAGTGTTATAGATATTGGAACTCCACAGAAAAAGGAGTACTTCCTTTGTGCAGAAACTCCCGGCGCTGCAAGAGCATGGGTATCTACTTTACAGTAAGCTTGTGTTCTGTGACTCGTCACTTAAGTTGTTTTGAACCATGAGTTTGGCATTGTTACTTACTAGATTTAACCACTATCCATGGGATAACTAACACATGTTTTGATATAAGTTTAAATGGTTGAATTGTTCAAACTACTATCATAGGCTTTCCTGCTATCTGTTTCGAAACAAAGTGATGATTGATACATTCTTGAGAGAACCCATGAATTTCTACATGAACCCATATTAGTAAAGACATTTGCCTTTGTGGTTTGTTGCATTTTATTTAGCACTAACATAACACATTCCCATTCTGGGATATGAGGTTTGAATTCCGTGACCCTTTGTTCCTGAAGAACTGAGCCATGCTCTTTGTTTTCAAAACAATAATTGCTTGTGGTAACATGTGTCCACTTATCCAGCATTAAGACCAAACTCGTGAAATATCTACTGCTTAAGCTGGCTAAAGTCTTGCATTTGGTGTTTTATGCTATTATTTCCCATTTATTTTCTTGGTATGCTTTGAATTATTTCACCGACTCATCTGTGGTGGCTTGGTGGTTTAGTTATGACCCTTGAAATATTCTAATAGTTTTTTACTTATATGCAGTGCCACTCAGTTGGTTCTACAGGCTCATAAACAGGCGGTGAATTCATTAGGTGGAAATGGTTCTGCAAAATTAGGAACAGTTGCTACTGTTGTGGCGGTGGCCAATGCAACTGCAATTGAAGCATCCAAAGAGGTAGAAGCAGCAATGAAGATCTCGTTGCGGGCGGCTTTAGGCTCAACTACAAATAAACTTAGTAAAGGACAATTAGATGATCTCACAATCATGATGGTATGCTCTTCTTTATACTACATACAAAGGAGTACCTGATTTAAAGTTTAATCATTTAGCTGCAAAATAAATTTACTGATATATATAGGACCTCTGTTGTAGCCAACTGATCTGATATCCAGTAGTCTCCTTTGAACAAAAATATTCCTGCTCTAGTTAGTTGATCTGGTATTCAGTTGTTAAACTATGTTCTTAAAACAAGTGACTATTAATTCCATAATTTCTCAAATCAGTTATCACAGTGAGAGACCGAGTTTCTGATTTCAAACCAAAGTTCGGATAAAAATTGAATCTTCACTTGAAAGCCATTTATAGTGTTGCAAGAGGGCCAAACATGCTTCCCAGTGTTTCAGTGGCCAACTGTTGAGAAGTAACTAGCAGTCATGTGATACTAAAGTTGGCACTATCCCTGTAACTTGGTAAGGGTATAGAAGAGCATTTGCTTCTCACAAGATGGATAAACATTTAAGATCTTTTTTTTGGGTACTAGTTCTGAATCTTTTAATATGTGTATTTTTCTTTTGGATACTGAAGTTTTTTTTTGCTTTTCCTCTATTTGGGATTTCCTACACATCAATACGACAGGAAACCCTTCGAGTTAAAGACGACGAACTGCACCAACTACTGCAGGACATCCGTGCACGCGATTCCACCATCAGAGAGATTACAGATAAATTACAGGAGACTGCTGAGGCAGCTCAAACTGCTGCTTCTGCTGCTCATTCAATTGATGAAGCGAGAAGACTTTTATCTTCAGAACTTGAATATCTGAAACAAGAGCAGGAAAATCAAGTTGCATTGTCTTTGCTTAGGGTAACAATCATTTCGTGAATCTATAGATTGCTCATCTTCTAGTACATACAGTTTTCATGCTGTTACACATCTATAGACCAAATTTGGTTTCTGTGATTTACTTCTTGTGTGCCTGACGAGCACAGTGAATCTATACATTACTCATCTTCTAGTACATATAGTTTTCATGCTGTTACACATCTATAGACCAAATTTGGTTTCTGTGATTTACTTCTTATGCGCCTGATGAGCACACTTCATGTTAAGTTTATGAATGAACATCTTCATTTTTAAAGTTTAACTGGCTTTTATGTTAACAGTTAAGGGAGTCGGAAGAAAAGGCAAAGCTGCTTGCTGAAGAAAGAGAGCATTTACTCAGGCAAAGAGATTCTGCTCTTCAAGAAGTTCAGATGTGGCGTTCTGAACTAGGAAAAGCTAGAGGGAATGCTGTCATTCTAGAAGCAGCTGTAGTGAGAGCTGAAGAAAAAGCTAGGGTTTCAGCAGCCGACGCTAACATGCGAATAAAGGAAGCTATGAGTAAACTCGAGTCTGCCACGAAAGAAAAGGAAGAACTTTTAGCTCTCGTGGATGCTCTACAATCACAAATACAAAGGTTCCGTGTACATCATCTGCTATTCAATCACTCTTACTTTCGGTCGGCAGAAAACCTTATAATATGAGATGCTTCTGAAACAAACAATGATGGATGATTTGGATATCTTTTCTTTGCAGGCAAGAGACCAGCACGAAACAAGTTTGTGAGGAGAGGTCAGAGCTATGCTCTACTTCTTCAAAGCACATGGAAATGGACGACGATAACGTGGATAAGGCTTGTTTAAGCGATACGGACCCGATACCCATTGCTGAGAATATAGTGGAGTCGGACGACGAGGGAGTAGATATACGCACGATCGGGGACACGGAGTGGGAAAATTCTCATTCCTCCGAAGTATCTGATGTAAGGGAGGTGACCACAGAACCCGAGGAGAACAGCTTGGATATTCCTGTTGATAGCCAGCCAGTTGCTGAGAATACTTTCCAAGGCTAGACTGGATTTTTTTGCCATTCTTGCGCACCACGACTAGTTGCACTCAAGTTTTTTCATTACAGTTCGCCGTGAACATTCTTGTAATCTTATTTTGCTTCCACATTGAGCTCCTGGAACCAGGGTTCCTTTTACAGGGTTTGCTCCTCTGTAAATCTGAGTGAAACAAAAATAGTTCTCAGCTGTGTTTCCCAAGTGTACCATTGGTGATCATGTTCGGCACAAAAATTTGTGAATGTACACGTACTGTTCCAAGTTAAGTCCGTTACTGTTGCACCATCTTCACGAAATACGCAAATATCTTGTGCATTGAAATTTCG
This sequence comes from Alopecurus myosuroides, assembly GCA_028641055.1. Taxonomy (NCBI): domain Eukaryota; kingdom Viridiplantae; phylum Streptophyta; class Magnoliopsida; order Poales; family Poaceae; genus Alopecurus; species Alopecurus myosuroides. Next base: position 292,116,738 of record CM054059.1, read on the forward strand.
TTGTTGGTTAATAAGATAAAAAAAGAAAAGAGAAGAAGCGAAGAGGTGGTCTAGTCACCTTGCTCACGACTAGTTAATTCGACCATGTTCTGGAAGAAGCATATGCTCACAACCAGAAGGTTCATACTCACTGTTGTGGAAAACCAGGAAGTCTCGACACAGAAGGCATGTACGCAAACGCAAGACTTTCTAGCTATTACAAGTGGACATGACAGTAGTTGGTATAGAACACTGCTGACAATTCTTTATCATACGTATATTTACGCAATTACTTATTTTTGGGCCTCTGTTCATCAGTTGATTCTAGAGGCGAGTGCACCTGTCCCGTGGCGCTGGAACCACCACGGGTTGGATAGACGGTCACTCCAACAATTTATACTCTTAATTGGCCGATTAAAAAAGCTCTCTCGTTCTCTGCAACCGAGATGAAATGACGAAGAAAAATGAACTTCCTTCTGAAAATTTATTTAAAATGATGCTTTGCATGTAGAAACTATTTCTACATCTTTTCATGTTAATTTGGTGCGTGAACTGAAGATCTCGACACGAGTACACCATGATTAACTGCATACCAGTTTTGCCATAGAATACCGCTGTTATACAATGGTAACTACGGAATTAACATCTCAAGAAACATCAACCATGACCTCAGGAACAAGTCTTGGAGGCCTGGCAGGTTTCCTGAGGAGGTCAAAAGCAGAACCCTATTGCTGGACTAGTCGTCTACCAAACCGTTTCAAAGTTGCCTGTCAAACCTCAGCAACAAAGGATACGTGTAAACAGTCAACCACATGACATATATGGCCGTCTTCATAGTCCCAATCGAGATATTGTACTGTATTTTATCTTTAGCCGATTAGCCACACTTAGTATTGCTATAGTGGTTTGTGAAGACCTAATCTGGACGAGATCTAGACTAGTTCAAGGTGATGGAGACCCTCAAGATCGATATGGCGTAGATTGGTAGGATGACTTATGAATTACATGTCCTTCTTCATGGCCTCATTGCAACAATCACACCGTCTTGAGAGTTGAGACGTCCAATATGGTTGCTAAACACATTTTAAATCATCACTAGGCGGTCATATAGCTATTTTCTATGCAAAGCATCCCCTGAGCGTCTCCTCCTGGACCATGTCAAAGATCATAGGATGCAATCTTGAGTGCGTCTACAAGGGTATCAAACACTTGAATTGCGTGTCTCTCACCATGTCAAAAAAATCTATAGTATGTGTACCATAATTTTTTATCCGGGCAGTCTCTAAGCTTGTAAAGAAGTTTTCATATGTACTCCCTCCGTTCCTAAATATAAGATGTTCTAACTATTTCTCATGGTGACTAGATACACACTCACATGAGTGAACATGTATACTAAAAGTTGTCTAGATACATGTAGACATATGTGAATGTGGAAAAAGGCTAAAACATCTTATATTTAGGAACGGAGGGAGTACGTTTCATGTTGTCTCTGCTCTTCAAAGAGTCGCTTCATTGCGAGCCAAACAATACAGTATAAGAGTATCATTCATAGATGTGTTTTGACCGTTTTCTAAGATTTCTTTGGAGTCGCTCATTTTTATTTTGTCTACATTGGATATGGTCGACTTGTGAATCCGTTTATATAGGGCGTTTTTCCTCCCTAGCTATGAAGCAACATTTGCCAAATCGCCATCAACATGACAAGCCAAAGCAAAATCACAGTCTAAGCAAGTTTCTCTCTGTACCACTACCACATGCACAAATTTTTTCTTTTCTTTTTGAACCAACACCAATCAATTTATTTGAAACAAATCTCTTAACTAATATGCATGAAAGACAGGAGAGCTTTTCACCACAAAGAATAAAGAAAACTAACAGATCTAAATAAGATATAAGTGAAAAACAAGAGCTAAAAACAACAGTAGCAAAAAACAAATAATTAAAAATACATGTGAAGCATAAGAGTATTCAAACAAAAAGGCGGAGCGCGTCTCTCTCCCAAACAAGAATGTTAGAATCCAATTAAGCATATGACCAGCAATTAAAACAAAACAAAATAAAACTAAAAACAAAATAAATGACACTCCAAGAACAACACATAGTATGTAAAGCAATAAAAACGTAGTTTCAACGGAGACGACCTGCTAATTTTGTTAATGACGAAGAGTACGCCTTGGACATCCTTAAGCTTTGACGCTTCATAATTTTTGAACATTTCTTGTGGTGATATTGGGCATCGCCAAGTTTGAGATTTTGTCCCTCCTTGATCTTCTCATACCATCCTCTCTCGTGACACTTAAAAACTTCCTTCACATATAACATCTTGCAATTTTCATTAGATGGGTTAGTACTCAAATAAATAAATCCACTTAGATACTACAAGGAAACATTGTAAACAATCAATTTAAACATTAGCTACTGTTACTAACTTCTATTAAAGCAATCCACCCCTGGAGAACGCAATAATAAACGAGTAAAGATACAAATGCAAATAGAGGCAGAAATCTGTCAAAACAGAACTATCTATGAAGATGATTTTTTCGAGGCAATTCCTCAAATCAGAAAACACAATAATAATTAAAGATAGATAACAAACTGAGGCATGTGCCCAAGTTTTTTCAGAATTTTATCACGCTCTGGTGACGAGATACAAATTTAATGGTAAGGCAAAAAAATCTGGACATCAAAACCAAAACTTACACTTTCCTTCAATGGAGACTATTCTTGGCACAAAACAAAATAAAAATATTAAGGAGAGATAGGTACAGATTTAAAAATTCTAAGACACAAAGAAAACAAAAAAGAAACTGAAAGAAAAAATAAAGTGGGTTGCCTCCCACAAGCAGTTTTCTTTAACCCTTTTAGCTAGGCATAAAGTAAGGATCAATTTTTATCAACAACAAAATCATAGCTAGCCCCCACACTGGACTCAAAAGGTAACTTAATTTTCTTGGGAAGTGTTCCATGCCCTTTTTGAGGGGAAATTAAAATTCTATATTTCCCTATTTCATATCAATAATGGCACCGATAGTGCATGAAAAGACCTTCCCAAAATAATAGGACAAGAAGCATTAGACTCAATATAAAAAAAGATCAATGGGAACATAATTATCATGTGAAATAATAAGAACATAATCAATCCTTCCTACATGATTGTTAATGGTGGAATCAACAAGATGTACTTCAGCAAGACTATCGTCCAAAGGTTTCAATGCAAACATATCAATTTTTTTTTGGCATAATAGAAGAACTAGATCCAAGATCACATAAAACATTGCAATCAAAATAATTTGTATTTTTATTATTATTAGAATACCAACCAACTTTTAATTTTATAGGAATAGGCGCTTCAAGTTTAAGCCTTTCTTCTCTTGCTTCAATAAGAGAATTAGTGGTGTGTTTGGTAAAACCTATATTTAACTCACTAGCATTACAATATTTAGCCATTTTTGTATGAACTTTATGACATAAGAGAGGGTATTATTATCAAAATAAAGATCATAATCTTAAAATATAGTGGGAAAACTTTCTCCTAGTGTCATATTATCCTCAAGCCCACTTTCAACATTTTTCTCATTAACAAAATTCACATTCTCCAATTTTTTTGGGACTCTTTCTACCTAAAGTGATGAACTATTCAATCCTAATTATTTTACCATTAACATTTTTAGAACTAGTAGATGACTCATCAACACTGAAAGTTTTAAGTTCTTCATGTGGTTGGAGGGTACAAATTTCAACTGTTTCACTATTAGCAGAATTTTCAGCTTCTATTTCTCTAGCACATCTAGCACGTAGTTGAGCTAACATCCTTACATTGTCATTTATTTGAAAGTGTATATCATAGGTTCATTCTTCTCCTCAATAGGTGTAGTCCCAATTTTTAAAATTTCAACATCATGAGCAAGACTATCAACTTTTATGACAAGATTATCTAGTTTTTCTAACTTTTCTTCAACAGTTTTATTGAAATTTTTGTGTGTACAAATAAATTCTTTAAGCATGTTTTCAAGATCAGAGGTGGAACTTTTAGTATTTTTGTAAGAATTTTCATAACAATTACCATTATTAGGAGGATATGAGCTATAGTTGTTACCACCAAAATTATTTTTATAAGCACTATTGTTAAAATTGTTCCTAAAAATAAAATTCACATCAACTTGACCATTTAATTGGCAACCAGAGAGTTCAAAGGAAAATTATTAAGGATAAATATGAATTTGTTTAGTAAGCATAGAAACAATCATATCAACCTAATCATTCAACATAGAGATCTTCTCAACATAATTTATCCTTTTACCTGTTGGAGCTCTTTCTGTGTGCCACTGAGAGTAATTTGCATCAAATCATACAAGTTTTTATGTGATGCACCCGATGTGAATTTCATAAAGGTTCCTCCCGCATCCGAATCCAATAAATTTCTTGAATAAAAATTCAATACTGCATAAAAGTGGACAACCATCCACGTAGTTAGTCCGTGTGTGGGACAATTCTTAACCATGATTTCATTCTTTCCTAATCTTGGGCAACATGTTCATTATCATTTTTTCTAAAGTTCATTATGTTACTCCTCAGTTGTACAATTTTTGTAGGTGGATAATACTTTCAAATAAAACCATCTTCGTATTTAGTCAAAAAATTAATACCATTTTAACCATTTTTAGCTCTTCTCCTTATGAGAAAGGGAATAGTTTCAGTTTAACAATTTTACCATCTACCTTTTAATACTTATGCATATCACATAACTCAACAAAGTTATTTAAATGATAGGCAACATATTCTCTAATACCAGAAAATTGTTCTTTCATCACAAGATTCAACAAAGCATGTTTAATTTCATAAGATTCTGCCTTAGAGGCACATGGAGCAATTATGTGCATATGAAATCATTATTATTGGTATTTGTAAAGTTACAAAGCTTGTTGTTCTCCGATGAACTCATGCTTGCAAGATTAAACAAGATAAACTAACAAAATAGGAAAAAGACTAAAAACCGAAATTCTAATTTTTGTATTTTTGATATAAAGAAAAAACAAACAAGCATAACAAGACTAAAGAAAAAGTAACTAAGAAAGAAAGAAAAAGAAAGAGAGTTGAAATTTGTAACTCCCCTAGTTATGTCTACTAAGAACTTCTATTCTTGTAGATTATGTTGGGCCTCCAAGCGCAAAGGTTTGTAGGACAACAACAAATTTCCCTCGTAAACCAAGGTTTACCAAACTCATTGTCGTGGTATCATGCACGACAACACCATTGCATCAACAATGGAGTTTACTAACGGGACACATGGCGCTAACGTCGGCGTCTGTGTGGGATAGGATATCAAGCGTGAAGGTGACATGATGTACCTAGGTTTGGGACCTCAGTCTTGTGAGGAACTTACTCCTACAAGGATGAACTATGATGTGGTGTATATGGTGTTACAGTATGCTCCTGGAGCTGTATCTTCTAAGTGAATTCTCCCTTGCTAGGGGAGGCTCAGACTGCCTTATATAGGAGCTGGCAGTTTGGCTGACAGGCGGAGCCCGCTGTACGGCCAGCCGGATGGGACCCACTAAGGGTCATACACAATGTACTTCCTTCTGGATGCGTCAGCATCGTACATGATGGGACAAGGCGGGGGACTAACGATAATGACGCATGCGGCCAAAGTTTATGTGTACAACCGCCCACTCCTCCAGTAAAGCATAGTTGACATCGTGCGTGAGGTATTGTCGCCCCTTTTGCCCATGCCTCCTTTAGGCCATCCTATCCTTGCTTGTCAGGACCGCCCAGGTGAAGACCTCACCCGGCCAGAGTCAGCCGGCCACAATGTAGCCGCATGGTAATGCGTGAAGCCAGCCGGCCACTTCCTTAGCATTGTCTTGATCTTGTAAGCATCTTAACCGGGGGTGACCCCCCCGACACTCAGGGAGGTGTAGGTTGAGTGTATACTGATACGTTTCAAACATATCCATAATTTCTGATGTTCCATGTTGTTTTCATGCTTTATGCTACATGTTTCCTATACACTTTATGTCATTTTTATGGATTTTCTGGGACTAACTTATTGACAAGATGCCACAGAGCAGTTCCTGTTTTTTGCTGTTTTTGGTTTCTGAAAAGTTGTTCTGGAAATATTCTCGGAAGTGAACGAAACAAAAAACAGATGTCTTAGAAATTCGTCACGTACACGAAGTCCGTAGGAGACCCGGAGGGGGGCCTCAGGGGCCCCACACCATGAGGCGGCGCACCCTCCCTCTGGCCACGACCAGGGCGGTGTGGCCCCCCTGTCTGCCCACCTATTTTGCCCTCTCGCCTATTTATACCTCTCGGAGGGTTAACCCTAAATATACAAGCCTTTTCCACCAAAAACATACGCAGCCGCCGTCATCTTCAACCCTAGATCAGGAGGGTTCTGGAGCTCTCCCCGACACCCTGCCGGGAGGGGGAATCGTCACCGAAGGGATCTTCATCACCATGCCTGCCTCCGGAGTGACGCATGAGTAGTTCATCCCTGGACTACAGGTCCATAGCAGTAGCTAGATGGTTGTTCTATCCTCTTTATGCCTCATGTTTAGATCTTGTGAGCTGCCTAACATGATTAAGATCATCTTATTGTAATGCTAAATATTTTGTTTGCTGGGGTCTGATGAATATCGAATGCCATGTCCAATGATTATCAATCTATCATGTTCTTTCATGTGTATGTTATTTATGATCTTGCATGCTCTCTGTTACTAGTAGACGCTCTGGCCAAGTTGATGCTTGTAACTCCAAGAGAGGGTATTTACGCTCTATAGTGGGTTCATGCCTCCCTTTCACTCACGCTCGAGTGACAGAAACGTAATGGGTGGGGGATGTGATGTTGCCATTAGGGAGAAAACAACAATTCTTTGTCTAAGGATGATTTTATTGTTTATATTACACACTTTGCTTAATGCAATTATCTGTTGTTTGCAACTTAATACCCAAGGTTTGCTCGGATGATACTCTGAGGGTGGATTATTAGTCATAGATACAGTTGGATAACGGTCTATGTATCTTTGTCGTGGTGGTATCACGGCAGATGCCATAGGATGGCTGATTGTTTGGGGTCGATGGACGCTGGAGGTGCTCGGGGAGGGATCACGCAGCGAGTAGCCACGTGTGGGGTGAATCAAGCACTGCAAACAACAAGATCTACCCAGGTTCAGTGCCCTCGTGTGGAGGTAAAACCCCTACTCCTGCCTTTCTCTCTTTGTATTAGTGTGTCACCGAGTAGCCACAGTACAAGTTTGGCCTACAGCCGAGTAGCCACTCTTCTCTCCACGTGATGATCTAGGTCAAGAATGTGAACTCATGCCACGTCTCGTAACGTCCCTCGTGCAGGAGGGGGTAGGGCACCTTATATACTGGTGCCCAACCGGATACAGCCAAGAGGGAAAAGTACAAACAGATATCGACATAGTGTGCACACTGCACACTTCCAGCTTCTCGCTGACAGCTTTGGCTTCCTAGTTTGTCTTGTGTGGAAAGTCGTTGTGCAAAACCAAGATGACGATCTGTTATCACTGTCACGGCCACAGGGTAGGCCCCCTAACCCGCGCCGCCCTGCTGACACCCTGGCGCGGATAAGCACGCGCTCTGCAGATGAACAGTGCACCAGTACGGACCCAGGATACGCGGGATCCTGTGTCAGAACGGCTCCTTTGACTTCTGGCCCGAGTAGGAAACCACTCCCTCTACTCGGACCACTTCCTCTACTCGGAGGAGAATAACTTCCTTAATTCTTTCTCCTGTCCATCAGCGTGTATGGCCGAATAGCAGTCGACCGGGTAGCCAGCTACTCCGCCAAACCTCTCCTTTGATCTTGCCTTTAGCACTTGCCTTTACCCTACTCGGGGGTAACCCCCCGACATTAGTCCCCGAAGCTGGTAGAGTCCTGCGAACCTGTTCACTGGGCTCTTCCAGCTTAAAACAAATCTTGCCTTCGAACCGTAAGATGCCGAGTAGCACCTCTGAGTAGCCTCCACTTCTTGCTTGAGTCTCTTCTTTTCCGAGTAGCAGCATTTCTCTTCTCTCTCGCCGAGTAAAATGACTTTGTGAAATCCTGAACAGAATCTCAGCGTGGCAGAGCAAATCCATCTCTCCGCATCACAACTGGGCACGTGTCACGCCCTCGTACCCCCGACGCCTCGGTGCCTGGGATATGACAGGCCACGCGCCCATCACTACGACCTGGGCCCACCGGCCCGTTAGGTCACTTCAACTGCAGTTATTAGCCCACGATCTCGACGTGGGATCAATTGCGCCCGTTACGCGCGCAACCTGTGCTGTGTGCGTTTATAACCGGCTCGCATCCCACGTCGCACGATCCCCACGCACAACTGATCCCACTAACTCCGCTGGTAACGGCAACCCGAGGGGAGAGATAAATACCCCCTCGGTAACTCCTCCTTCTCTTTCCTGCTCGCATTCACCTCTTGCCTCTTCGCCTTTCCGCCGCCGCAAAGCACTCCGCCGCCGCGCACCTTTGCCGTGCCGCTGCTCCGTGCGACGCCGGAAAGCTAGCCACTCCTCCACCAAATCTCCACGAATCTTCCATCCATCCACTTCCTCTCCATGGCTCATGATGACGACGCCCGCGCCGGATGGGCAGGATCTGAGGTCATGGCGGAGGATTGCCAATGGTTGGTAAACACCCGCCGTGTTCCTCTCGGCGTGCGGTGTAGGCCCGCGGACGGCGAACTCGTCCCCACACCGGAGGCGGATGAGTTCGTCGTGTTCCTCGCCCACTTCAAGCGAGGATTCGGCCTGCCCGTTTCGGATTTCTTCAAAGAATTCCTGAACCACTTCGGGCTGCAGCCGCACCACCTGCCTCCTAACGCCATGGTGATGCTCGCGTACCACGCCGTGGTCTGCGAGGCGTTCCTGGGTGTGCGCCTAACGGTGCATACCTGGGCAAGCTACTTCTTCTTCCGGAAGCAGAGCGTCCCCAAGCCTGGAAGCACGGAGAGCTCCCGCAGCATGACGAAGACGGGAAGCACAATGATGCTGCAGCGCGGCTCCGTCAACCACCCGCGCATCAAGGGGCTCGATACGGTACGCAAGTGGCAGCGCACCTTCTTCTACGTCAAGAACGTTCCTGCCGAAGAAGGAGCGCAGGTCACGGACCGGATAGGGCTCCCCAAGTGGACGAACACGCCGCCCACCCAGCAAAATTGGGGATACAAGCCGAAGCTGGAAGGCGATATCCTTCAGGTCGAGAAGCGCCTCGCCGAGCTGAGGGAGTTAGGATTCAAACGCGATGATCCCATCGCGTGTTGGATCTCGAGGCGGGTGCTCCCGCTTCAGCGCCGCTCCCACCTCATGTGCTACATGGGAGGCAGCAGGGACTGCACGAGGACCACCACATTCGAGCTGAGTACAGCGGACGTATCCGTCTGGGCGCGCTCCATCGTGAAGACCGGCCTCACCGACAACTGGCAATACGGCTTCGTGCCGTATAGCCGCGACAAGCCAATCGAATAGGTTAGCACTCTATGCTTTATTTCTGCATTCTGATACCGAGTAGGTGGCTTTCCAGCTTAGTATGCTTAGTCTTTGCATGCTGCACCGAGTAGGACACCACTAGCATCCCATTGGCTCCATGTGCTTTGTGTTTGCACGCCATGCTGAGTAGAGAACCTTAGCCAAATATGCCAAATATGCTTTGTGTTTGCATGCTACTCCGAATAGGACACCACTAGCATCTCATTGGCTTTATGTGCTTTGTGTTTGCATGCCATGCTGAGTAGAGAACCTTAGCCAAATATGCCAAATAAGCTTTGTGTTTTCATGCTACTCCGAATAGGAGCTTCTGGACTCATATGCTTTGTGTTTGCATTCCATACCGGGTAGGATCCCTTAGCCTTTTGCTCAACTGACTTGTATTGCCTGCCTTTCTTTCCAGCGCATTGACCGCCAGCTCGCTGAGAATGAGGAGCGCTTAGAGGGCAACTGGAGCAAAGACCGGGAAGAGGATGACGAGACCGCCTACGACACCCAGGCCACCCTCTGTGTTCCTCACGCTGAACAGCAGGGTAAGCACCAAGTTGATGCGTCCATTCGGGACTGGTCCGAGGACGACGAAGAAGGTGACTGAGTTCGCCTCTCTAGTTGCGAGTAGCGCAATCCCATTTCCTTTCCGCTTCTCAACTCCTTCTTCTCCTCTACTCTGCAGATGACCCCGATGCGGACGAGGAAGACGAGGATGTCCTCGACGTCGATCCCGTCGCTGTGGCTGCCCCTACCACTCGGAAGAGGGCAGGTAGCGGTGCCCAAGAGCTTGCTGCCAAGAAGGCCAAGAAACCCGAGAAGAAGAAGAAGGTTTCAAGCAGAAGGCCACTCCCTACCCTCAAAGGGTAAGTAATTTCCTTCTACGTTATATTCTGCTGCTGCTTCTCGGTGTTCTCTTCCCCTCCTCTTTTTCTGAACTCCCTTTCTCCTTCAGTGATCCTTTGGATGCCGATGCTGCTGCGGCTCCCGCCGCCTCCAAGAGAAAATCAGCCATCGACCTCGAGGCTCTCATTGATCTTTCCGAGGACAAGGATGAGCCAGCAGCACGGGATAGGACACGTGCGTCCTCTCCCGTGAAGGAAGAAGAAGAAGGCACCAACGCCGAGGACATGGGCGCTGGTGCCCAAGACATGGACCAGGAGCAGCAGGCCCGCGCAGAACAGAGTGCGCAGGATGCTGCTCAAGACGAAACCCCCCTTCTCCCCCAGCTGCCTTAGCTGGGGAGAACATCGCGCAAGATGCCGAGTACCAAGACCATGCCGCTCTTGAGCGGCAAGACGAGAACCTGGAGCAGCCAGAAGACGAAACTGCTGTTCAGGACGACCCCGCGGCCCAGCCGCGGGTAGAAGAACCAGAAGATGTACAACCCGATCCCGCTGCCGAGCAGCGGGTTGAGACGACCACGGTAGAGCAAGACCTGCAGGGCCAAGCGCAGGCGGATGCTGCGCCGGGTAGCCGGCCCCCTGTGCCGCCTACCCAGCAGGTTACTCCTCCTACTTCACCAAGCCCTCCACGACCAGTGAAGAAGACCAAGACTGCACCAAGCCCTCCAGCTAAACAGAGCACACAGAAGACCGCTTCTCAGACGGATGCTGCCGGCAAGAAGGTCGTCCAGTCTGATGCCCCAGTTTGCTGGAATCCACCGCGCAACGCTGCGCAGGATGCTGCTATGATGCCGCCGCCGAAACTGCCCGTGAAGCCTGCCGCGAAGAGCGGGCAACTTACAATTGGCGCTTCTGGCAGTTCTGCTGGCGCAGGCGAGGGATCGAGCACTCAAGAGCAGCCCAGTTTCTTGCCCTACATGGTGCAGATGGCCAAGCAGAACAACATCAAATTGAGCAAGGGCGAGCAGAAGATCGCCCTTACAAAGGGCGTCCAGGCCAAGGCGGTGGACACCAAGTTGCCGGAGAAGAAGAAAGCCCTTGCGCTCTACTCGCACGAAGTCGAAGAGACTAAGGTGCAGTCCGAGGGGCTCGAGTAGATGATTGACCGAGTAGGCTTTATCGACCAGGCGTGGGATAGCGCCGTCCACGGCAACAAGACTTGGGATGGCCTGACCGTGGGCCCACTGGACCACTGGCGCATTGACTGGAATAAGGCGGACATGGGCTACAATCCCATGACTATCTCCTCCAATACAAGCACGCTGGCCACGAAGCTATTCGTTCACTGCAAGGCCGCCGAAGACCTCGAACAGACATACGCTGTAAGTTTCATTTGCTTGTTCCGAGTTGTTGCTTGCTCCGAGTTGCAACTTTTCTTCTCTTCTAGTCTTCTTTTTCTCCTTATCCATTACCCAGTCCCCGAGATTCGGGCCGAGTAGACGAGTACTCAACCGAGTTGCCGTCTTCTCGGGCCCAATCTTCAAAAAACTATCTAACTCCTTTTCCTTCTTTTTTCACAGAATAGCCTCATGAAGAGGACAAATCTGTTCCGGCGGCTGCTCTGGAATCATAGCATCGCAAGGAGGCGCATTGAGGACCTGGAGAAGGAGCGCAAGACTGACGCTGAGACGGAGCAGGCTGCGGTTGATCGTGCCCTCCAAATTTCCGAACTTGAGAGTAAGCATCTAGCTATTCGGTTAATGCGTTTTGTGTTTACGCCCGCGTTTGCTCTTTGCTCTAACTCCTTCTACTCTGCAGGCAAGTTTCAGGCGATGGCAGAGGAACACAAACATTGCCATGTCTTCGTTGCTAATGCTGAGACCACCATTAAGAAAATGGAAGGTGAGTTGCCGCCTGCCCTGCTTGTTTTCCTCCTTTTCCTTTGTTAGTCTGCTCACCGTTCTATTCCTTCCACATAAGTGAACAATAAGTTCCAGGAAGAGCATCTTGACTGTCTGATGCCTGCCGAGGTGCAGCAGCTGGCTACCCGAGAGGCAGAGCTGCAGAAAGAACGCGACGCAGAGCGCGCCGAGTTCGAGGAGATGCAGGTCAAGCTGAAAGACACTCTCCAAGATGCCCTAAACCAGGCTGCCGAGAAGGACCGAGTGAAGGCTGCAGCCAAAGCTAAGGAGAGGGCCCTCGAGTTGGAAATCGAGGTGCTGAAGAAAAGCAACGCGGACCTCATGCTCCAGCTGGCCAACTGCCGTAAAATTGAAGAGAGGCATGTTGCGGATGAGGAGGCTTGGAGGAGAAAGCTTGAAGCGCTACTCTGCGAACTTAATAGTAAGTTCGCGCTTCTCTGCCCTTGCCTGTTTCCTTCTTCTTCTGTTTGGCTTGATTTGCATCTCTTCTCTGCCTTCGTTTCTAATCCTTTCTGATAGCGTTCTCAGAAATCTTCCCTGACCTCTGCGCGGCTTGCACACCTGCCCTGGCTAAGGCGCAAGAAGTTCGAGCTGAGAAAGGATTGCCCACGAACACCAAGTCTACAATTGAGGACAATCTCACGAGCATCCAATCACAGCTCCGCCATCTTAGGGGCTTGGGCACCGACATGGTGTCCACAGCCTTCAAGCTTCACGCTCTGTTCTGGCCTCAAGACTCTGCGCCAAAGACCATCCGCGCGCTCTCCGAGAAGCTCAATGGTGTCAAGGCCGAGTTGAATAAATGGCGTGCGTCCGCAGCTCGGGCAGACGCCGATCTGCTGCTTCTCTTCATCTGCAGCTGGTACGAGAACCTGAACCTCGGTACCATCCTTGAGGTGCGCCAGAACTCTAAGTGGCAGGACGATCCCGACTGCGTGACTCGCCGCCAGGCAGTTGCGTACGAGATTGCCTCCTACGCGGACACCGCCCTCTTCATCGATGGCCCCACCGAGCCTGACACCGAGGTCGAAGGCGAGGACGAGGACGAGGATGAAGACGAGGACACCGATTCAGAGGATATCAGTGTCTGCGAAAACACTGGTGCTGAGGAGGAATCCGGGAAGGGGAAGATGGTGATCCAGGATGCGGCTCCCGAGCTGGGCTCGTCTTCTGGCGCGGCTCTTGACGACACGGCGCTACTCCGCACGCAGTCCACTGCCTCTACTTCAGCTACCGACCCCATCTCGTGGCCACTTCCACCTCTGAGCAAGCTGCTGCCAACACCGAAGCTAATGCTACTAACGCCAACTTGGAGAACACTGCTACTTCCAATTAGTTACCTCCTGAAAACACTTATGCTCCAAAACTTTTATCAGATCCCCGGGATGCCAGGTGCATATTTATCAAACAATTATCTTTTTCGTTGCTACTCAGTTTTATTTCCCTTGACGTTTGAAGTTTATTAATTTGAGCAATTCTGGCTTGATGCCGGGTTGCGTTATCATGCAAGTCCCCGAGTTGCATTTTTTATCCGCTCTTCCTTTTTATCTCAGCTCTTACCTGCAACTTGTTGCTTTTTTGGTAGTCGAGTCACAAGAGTTTAAAGTTGGAGTTTCAAATACTTAGCCACTTAGAAACATTCATAGTAACGCTACTCATCACCTAGCCGAAAAAGTTAACAGAAAAGCAGTAAAGAACGTTCTACTCGGTTCCTGCGCTCCTCTTTTCCTTAGTCATTTTTCTCGTGCTCATTGACCTCTAGCTTGTTCTCTTGCTTGCCATGAAGCCGGGTTTCGGACAGCAGCAAAGTCGAAGAGTTGGCTTTTAGGTTTAAACACAGTACTAAATGTACTTCTGAAATCCTGAGCAGAGCAACCGAGTAGACAAAGATAAAGCATAATAGAAACACGACAAAGCAAGTTTGGACGAGGGCAGTCCCCGAGTTCAATTTCAGATTGCAGAGTAGAGGTTTAACTCGGATAAGAGGGTACATACACCTTTTTGCTCACGAATGAAAGCGACGGAGTAGAGCTACATTCCAGGGGCGCTTAGATTCCTCTCCAGCTTTATCCGGCCTGTTCTTCTGTGATGGCTGTACGTCCACAAGATAATAGGCATCATTGTGTAGAGCCTTGCTCACAATGAATGGCCCTTCCCATGGAGGAGATAGCTTGTGCATCCCGGCTGTGCGCTGCACGAGCCTAAGCACCATGTCTCCTTCTCGGAAAACCCTTGGGTTCACTTTCTGGCTATGATAACGCCTCAAGTTTTGCTGGTAAACAGCTGATCGTGACAAAGTAAGCTCTCTTGCTTCTTCTAGCAGGTCAACGTCATCTTCTCGAGCTTCTCTCGCCTCCGCCTCAGTGTAGAGGGTTACTCGGGGGGAGTCATTCTCTAGGTCAATTGGCAACACGGCCTCAACCCCATAAACCAATAAGAATGGTGTGTAGCCGGTTGACCGGTTAGGGGTAGTCCTTAGACTCCACAACACCGCTGGCAACTCGTCTAACCAACACCCCGGTGTTTTCAGCAGCGGCTCAATCAGCCTTGGCTTTATGCCTGAAAGCACCATGCCATTTGCTCTTTCCACCTGCCCATTGGAGGCGGGATGCGCGACAGACGCGACATCTAGTCGGATGTGCTTATCTCTACAGAATCTCACCATGGCACCCTCAGCAAAATTCGTGCCGTTATCCGTGATGATGCTGTGCGGGTAGCCGTATCTCAGGATCACATCCTTCAGGAAACTCACAGCAGTGGCTCCATCACATTTCCGAATAGGCTTCACTTCAATCCACTTGGTGAACTTATCAACCATAACCAAGATGTGCGTCATGTTACCTCTAGCCGGCTTGAAGGGGCCAACCATATCCAGACACCAAACAGCAAATGGCCAAGTAATAGGAATGGTTTTCAACTCGGAAGCAGGCATGTGGATCTTACTTGCGAATCTCTGGCAGCTGTTGCACTTTCTCACAATATCTTCAGCTTGCTTCAAGGCAGTGAGCCAAAAGAACCCATGCCGAAAAGCCTTCTTGACTAGAGCCCGAGAAGAGGCGTGATGCCCGCATTCTCCTTGATGTATCTCCACCAGAATTTCTTCTCCTTCTTCCGGTTCCACACAACGTTGCAACACGCCGATGGAACTTCTCTTATGCAGCGCTTCTCTTAAAATGGTGTAGCCCTTGGATCTTCTCTGAATTTGCCTTGCGGTAACCTCATCATCTGGCAGGGTACCGTCCTTTAGAAAGGATAATATGGGCATAGCCCAACTCGGTGTTTCCCGTGCGGGAAACACTGGTTCGTCCACTTCCATCGGAACAGCCACCACTGCGTCTTTTTCTGAGTTGGGGTTGATTCTCTGCAGCCCCGACCGATTTGTAAGGACTTGCTCAATGAACGCGACAGTCCCCGAGTTGAGCGGGGCAGTCCCCGAGTAAGGAGGGGCAGTCCCCGGGTTGCAGGCGCCAGTCCCCGGGATGGAGACTGCAGTCCCCGGGTCCTCTTTTGCGCCCTCCCAGTCAATCTCCATTGGAACTGCTTCTTCACTAGGCAGAGAAGGAACGAAAATGGACTCCGAGTTGGGGGATGGCTTGATGGATGGCTTTCTCAAATGCTCCAAGGCAATCCCAGCCGGGATGTACTGCCGAGAAGACCCCAACTTGGACAGTTCATCCGCTGCTTCATTCTCTGCTCGGTGGATGTGTTGGAACTCGCAGCCTTCAAAGAATCCCGTCATGGTTTGGACCAGGAAGCGGCATGACGCCATGTTGGCATCTAGAGCATCCCAAGTACCAGAAACTTGCTGCACAACCAGATCCGAGTCGCCATAGCATATGATGCGCTGCACACCAACTTCCTTGGCTACCTTCAAACCATGCACCACGGCCTCATACTCTGCAACATTGTTGGACGCCTTGAAGTGGATTTGCAGCACATATTTGAGTTGATCTCGCTTGGGTGACGTAAGCACTACGCCAGCGCCAAGGCCTTCCTTCACTTTGGAGCCATCAAAATGCATCTTCCAGTAATTGGTTGCGGGAGAAGGAGGCTCGTACTGCACCTCAGCCCAATCCACAAGAAATTCCGCCAGAATCTGAGACTTGATGGCTTCTCTTCTCGCATACGCGGGAGCATACGCGGCCAGCTCGATTGCCCACTTGGCTACTCTGCCACTTGCTTCCTTGTTGCCCATGATATCCGAGATGGGAGCTGAACTCACCACGGTGATGGGATGTTCTTGGAAATAGTGCTTTAGCTTCTTGGCGCCCAGGTACACGCCGTAAGTCATCTTCTGGTAGTGCGAGTAGTTCTGTTTGGAGCTGGACAGCACCTCACTGAGATAATACACTGGCCGCTGCACACTTTTGCCTTCCTCTTCTTGCTCCACCACAATCACCACGCTGACTACCCGGTTGGTAGCGGCAATATATAGCAGCATTGGCTCCTTGGGTAGCGGACTAGCCAAGATGGGAGCGCTACCCAGCATTGCTTTCAGCTCATTGAATGCCACATCAGCTTGCGGTGTCCAGACGAACTTATCGCTTTTCTTCATCAATTGATACAAAGGCAGGGCCTTCTCGCCCATTCTGCCCAAGAAACGACTCAGAGATGCCAAGCAACCAGTGAATTTTTGTACATCCTTCACGGATCTCGGCAAAGACATGCTCTCAATAACTTTTATCTTTGAAGGATTGGCCTCAATGCCCCGACTGGATACCAAGAAGCCGAGCAGCTTGCCAGCCGGGACGCCAAAGGTGCATTTACTCGGGTTCAGCTTCATCTTATACTTGCGCAAATTAGCAAAAGTTTCCTCAAGGTCACTAAGCAGAGTATGTGTTTTATTCGTTTTGATGACAATGTCATCTACGTACACCTGCACATTTTTGCCGAGTTGATCATGCAAGCATTTCTGCATGCATCTCTGATAAGTAGCACCCGCATTCCGCAACCCAAAGCACATGACACGATAGCAATAAGCCCCGTACGGGGTAATGAAAGCAGTCTTTATTTGATCAGCAGGGTTGAGAGCTATCTGATGAAAACCAGAGTAGGCATCTATGAAAGACAAAAGCTCACAACCAGCAGTGGAATCGATCACCTGATCGATGCGGGGTAGCGGAAAGGGATCCTTGGGGCAGGCCTTGTTCAAGTCGGTGTAGTCGACGCACATGCGCCATGCGGTAGCGGCCTTGGGGTCCTCCTTCTTCTTCTCAACCATGACCGGGTTGGCTAGGCAATCCGGATGCAACACCTCCATGATGAAATTGCTTATCAGCAGCTTGGTGATCTGATCACCAATGGCCTTCCTTCTCTCATCTCCGAAGCGGCGCATAGCCTGCTTCACTGGTTTGGCGTCGGGGCGCACATGTAATGAGTGCTCAACCAACTCCCTCGGTACACCTGGTAGATCCTCATTGGACCAGGCGAACACGTCCCGATTCTCACGGAGGAAGTGGATGAGCTCGCTTTCCTATTTCTCCCCCAACCCTGAGCCAATGATGGCAACACGGTCGGGGAACTTAGGGTCAACCTAGATCTTCTTCGTCTCCTGGGATGCCTGGAACGCCGTCCCGTACTGGGAACCCGGCATGCCTGGCGCACCACCTTGCGCTGCTTGCGCCATAGCCACTACCTCATGTATCTTCTTCTTCTCGGCAGCAATCACCATAGACTCCGCCAACTGAGAACCAGCAGAGGCACACTCCATAGATTTCTTGTAATCACCAGAGATGGTGATTACACCATTGGGACCAGGGATCTTCATCTTCAAATATGCAGCATCAGTAGAGGCCATGAACTTGCTCAGAGCAGGCCTGCCGAGTAGGGCGTGATAGGGGCTCTGGTGATCAACTACCTCGAACTGCAGGCTCTCTGTGCGGCAGTTTTCCCTGGTGCCGAATAGCACGTCTATCCACACTCGGCCAACTGGAGAACAAGAAAACTCCCGGCACAATGCCGTGGAAAGTGATCTTGCTGGGTAGCAGCATGTTCTCGGCCATACCGAGTTTCGCAAGCGTGTCTCTGTACACAATGTTGATGCTGCTGCCGTTGTCGATTAGTACCTTGCTGAACCTCACGTTCTTCTGAGTACCCAAGAAGGTGGGATCCACCACCAAGGCGTAGCTACCCGGGTTGGGCATCACCTTAGGATGATCCGCTCTGGACCACGTGATCTCTTGGTTGCACCAGGTAGTGAGGAACAGCAGGGATCACAACATTGACCTCCATGGCACGCCTGTGCTGAGACTGCTTGTCGACGGGCTCAGAGGTGAAGATCATGTAGCTCTCGTGATGCTCCTGGTATTGGTTGCGGCCTCCATCGCCATTGTTACCATTGTTGTTGCGGTTGCGGTCGTTGTTGTTGTTGTTGTTGTTGTTGCGGTAGCCATCGTTGTTGAAGTAGCGGTTGGCTCCTAAAGCCACCTGGTTCACATTCTCTCTTCTCGGGAAAACTGGAGGCCGGGCAGCCGGTGCGCGAGCAGGCTGCACAATGGCATTCACAGCTCGCAGAGGAGGAGGAGGAGGCAGGCCCTCATTCTTGATCTCTTCCCACCAACTGCACTGCCGAGTAGTGTGGTTGGCGGGTCTAGCGGGATGCCGAGTATGGAAGCTGCATGGGCCATCCTTCATGTCCTTGAAGACAAAGTTCTGAACAGGACCCGAGTTGCCGCTACCCTGCTGGGGAGCGTTGTACGGCTTGTTGATGCCTTGGCCCTGATTCTGGTTCTGCCCGTACTGGGCTCCAGCAGTTTTTGGCCTCTGGCTACTCCCAGCTCCGGTAGCCACAGCATTCACCTCCTCAGGATCGTACCGGGTATCAATCCGGTCACCTCTGCGCTTGTTGCGGAACTCATTGCGCTTATTGTTGTTGTAGTTCATTCTCGGCTCAGCAGCATCAAGAAGAGGCTGAGTTGGGTCACCGAGTGCATACTGATCCGCAATCCAGATGGTCTCAGCGAGAGTATTCGGCATCTCTCTCTGCAGCCTTTGCCACAACATGCTGCCATGACTGCAGCCCTGCGCAAACCAAGTGATGGTCTGGGCCTCGTTCACACCTTCACAGGTGTTCCTCAGAGTACTCCACCGAGTAAGATACTCTCGGTCCGTCTCCTCTTCCCGCTGCCTGCAAGCGGATAGCTGTTGCGGCCTATTCGGCATCTAGTAGGTGCTGGTGAAGTTGCTGACAAAGGCCTCCGCCAAGTCAAGCCAGCAGTTGATGTTGTGCTTGGGCAGGTTGTTGAGTCAAGTTCTTGCTGGTCCTTCTAGCATCTGCGGGATGTACCGCACGGCCCATCTCCAGTTGCCGCCTGCAATGTGCACGGCTGTGACATAGTCATTAAGCCAATCTTCCGGCTTGGTGCTGCCGTTGTAGCACTTGGTCCCCCTAGCGAGCTGGAACTGCTTCACGGATGGCTCTGTCATGATGAGTGGGGCAAAGCATTCTGGGCCAGGCGGCCCCTTGCTCTCGAGTTGCGCGGATAGATTAATGCGGTCCAGCTTGTGTCTGGCATCACTAGGCTCCAGCACACGCTCACTCACGCGATCCATGATATCATAGCCAGCCAACCCCATGATATCATAGCCAGCCAACCCCACCACGACAATCTTGTTGTAATACCCGCATGAATCACATAGTGCGGCCTTTATAGCTGTCAATTGCCCAACTGTAATTTGTTTACCCAACATGTTATCTATCTGTTTTGGAGAGACACCTCTAGTGAACTGTGGACCCCTGTTCATTTCTTTACACTGATATACAACAAGTGCAACCACTGTTTTCGTACTGCAATTATTGTTCTCTTTCATCTACTGGAAACAAATACTATTTTCCACTCTATACGTATAATCCTTTGTTTCAACAAACCGGTGAGATTGACAACATCATTGGTTCGTTGGGGAAAAGTAATTTGATTGTGTTGTGTAGATTCCATGTTGTTGCTGAATCGGTAGTGCGCCTCAGCTGCATGAACCTTCAAAAGTGATTTCTTTCTCCTGCTGGTCGAGTCAACCTTGGTTTATTTCCGAGGGAAAACTTGCTGTTGCACTCTCCACACCTTGCGCTTGGGGTCTCCCAACGAGCGTGTGTCTACACTCCATCAAGCTTTTCTGGCGATGTTGCCGGGGAGGAAGAGGATTTCTTTAAGGGGGGTCTCTCACTTCCAATCTCTTTACTTTGTTTTTGTTTTGCTTAGTTTATTTTCTTTTGTCTTGTTTGCTTCTCTTTATCAAAAACACATCAAAAATAGTTCTTACTCTAGTTGTTAATTTTATGCTGTTTTTAATCTTGTCAAAATGAGTACTCCTGAGAACACTAAGTTGTGTGACTTAACTAGCTGTAACATCCCTGATTTTTGGAAATCTCAAAAATCACAAAAATTTGAAACTTTTTGTTTTCTATTAAAGCAATCCACCAAAAACAAATAAAACCCAAACACAAAGGAAATAATATTGTAATTCCTATGTTATTGAAATTAAGAATACAAATATACCTCTATTCCATGAACCCTAAAATCCCATTCAAAAATAAATTTCTTTATATAAAGGAAATATGTTTTTATCAACAAGCCTTTACCCAAAATAATTACAACACCAATATTACTTTGAAGATATTTTAGGGCAACAAAAGTCAAAGATTTATAACCCTTAATAAAGTTCTAAGCCCCAAAGGTATTTGATGAGAATAAAATTGTTAATAATAACTTTTAGTTGTTATTCCAAGTTTTAAACATAAAGGTGTGAAAATAAAATGCATTGCTTGATAATAACATAAAAAGAGGGTTTTGAAAACAATATTATGACATGTGGTTTTATCCAAAATTTATGGATCAACAATATTGATTAATTGTTATGAACTAATTAAATAGCATTAAGTTACTATTAGTAAATCCTACATATCCTAAAATCATAAAATGTGAAAAAGGTTTAAAATGGATTTACAAAAATAATATATGACATGTAAAATGTCTCTGAAATTTTATTTGGGTAATAACATCAATTTATTAATCTCTAAATTTTAAAATTGCCTTAAAGTATTATTAGTGTTTTATTTATTTTTCAAAATAATAAATTGTGAAAACAAGATGAATTGACTCTCATAATTTTGTTTTCAACATTTATAATGTCACTAAAATTTTAGTTGACCAATAACTATATTTTATAAAAATTTAAATTAAAAATCACATTAAGTAACTAGTAAGGAATTATTCAAATTTCCATAATTCAAAATTAAAATATGTTGAATTGTTTTCAAAAATTGTACTGTTAAAAAGTATTTGAAATTTTAAGAATTTAGAAATTTATTTCATATCATTTGGATAATTAAATCAGGAGATATGATTAAATCAAATAAACAGAAATTAAAAGAAAATTTTTGATGACGTCATCCATGACGTCATCATCTCCTTCCTCCAGCCGTGAATTTCACTTCCGATTGAAGCCGTTACAATCTCGTTGATTGCGGGCAAATCAATGCCCATAATTCTTGCCCGAGCACACCCCTTTATAGCCCCGAGCCTCCTCCGCATTTCCCCTCTCCCTCTCGGCTCGATTGCGCCCCCACGGCCCTGTAATTTGTCGCCGGTGATCGAAACCCTAGCCGCCGTAATTCTCCGATTCCGGCGAGGTAAGCCGTCACCAGCACCCGAGACCATCCCCATTCACCCCTAGTGCTGCTGCGCCCCTTCTCACATTTTTTGTTTTCGTTTTTGCACAGCGTATACACCGCGCCATCCACTCCCGAGGCCGCCGGAGCTCGCCGCCACCCCGTCTGCCCTGCGCCACCTCACGAGCTCGCGCGAGCAAGCGCCGTGGCCACCCGCGAGTTCGCCGTGCCGCGCTGAGCGTCACCGTGGTCTCCCCTAGCCCGGAGGCACACCGGAACGCGCCGCCGTCAACCTCCCGTGAGCAGCACCGCCGCCATCGCCATTTTCCGGCGAGCCAACTCCGGTGAGACCCCTCCCCCTCTCTTGTCCGTTCGATCTACCACGAAGGGCCACGATTAGATCCCCTCAACGAAGGGGTATGCCACCCTCAGATCTGGATCTAACGATCCAGATCAAATCACTTAAACCCAGTCAGCACAGCCCAGTCAGCGTCCAGTCAGCGTCCAGTCAGCATGTGCGACCAATCAGATCCAGCCACGTGGCCAGCCTGTAATTAAAATTTTTCTCCCGCTAGAATAAATTGGCAGTTTTACAGATTAGTCCCTGCATCTTAGTTCTATCATAACTTTTGATCCATGAAGCCAAATTTAGCAATCTTGGACTTTTTGAAATCACCAGAACATGTAGAAACTTTTGGCACTGGCCAAATTCAAATTTGACAAACTTAAATTTGTTCAAATTCAAATATGCTTGTTTGATGAAATTTGGCATAATTCAAATTCTACAAATCCAAAAATTGTAAATAAAATATATTTGGAAACCTTAGGATGTGTACTTTCATATCCTCTGTCCCAAAATAATAATTGAACAAATTAAAATTGAATTTAGAATTAAGTTGTCTATTTGAGTATTTTTGGCATAGATTAATTTGTATAAATAATTTCAATATAGTTCCTTTTGCAAAATTGTTCCATTTGATAACCTTGAACCAGAAACAACCTTGCCCAACCATTTTGGACACCCTTGGACCATGACCATGTATTTTAGCCAAAAATCCATCATAGTAGTCCATCTAGTTATTATGTCTTAAATTTTGTTTCTATTTCTTTCTACCATTGTTTGTTGTGGCCATTTTGAATCCAAGACCAAGTCCCTTGTATGTAAACCTTCTAAGAGACCAAGTAGTGAACCTCAAACACTAGTACTATAGGTTTCTATCTACCCCTCCATCCCCCCATTCTTGCTTCAAGAATCCATCAAGTTAGCAAATGAAAAACAAGACTCAAGCAATAGAAGGCTCTTCACTTTCAACTTGGTGGCAACATGAAGAGAATACAAGGAGGATCAATGAAGAAATTTTGAAGAAAAGACTCCACCACTAGAGGAAACTCAAGGAAGTACAAGTGTGAAGAAATCCAGAAGAAAACATCTCCCTCTCTCTTTCTATCTTTCTTCTTATTTTTCTTTCCAAATTAACTTAGTAGTATTTGTGCCCATCCCATACCCAAACCAATTAGTGAAGTGAAAGCCATGAAGGTTTATAAAGTTCAAGAGAAGATTAACAACAAGGAGGAAACTACAATAGAAGCATGAAGATGATCTTCAAGAAGACAAGCATGTGAAGACTTGGAGCAATCCACACAAGTTGAAGAATAACAAGTTGTTTTTGTCCAACCAATTACCCAAATGGAAAACCCAAAACTTAGTAATATTTTCCCTTTGATGATGAAGTTAGTAGACCTACCCTAACCACAATGGAAAATACTAACATAGTCACTCAAATATTTTTGAAGGTGAATATGACCAAGTGTTTGCATGTATTACTTAGTTGAAAAAGTAATATGTTTATTCCTATTGAACTCCTGGAACTTCCTCGACAAGTATGGTTATAATAAAGTTAGATCACATCAAACTCAACCTAGTCCTTTCCAAGTAAACCCTTGGAAACTCCATAACAATGTATTGAACCATTATGGAATGAATCTTTCAAAACTCAAACCTTGACCTTGTCCTAGCCAACTGGGTCCAACTCCTTTGTTATGTTATTTGCTATGTTTGCTTTCTCCACCTATGTGTTTGATTGCTAGGATGCTTGTTTATTTTGTTATCGTGTTTTCAATGAATAGATTGTACGGAGAGCAACGATCTTTTGTGAAGAGAGTGTGATATCTTCACCAACTTCAACAAGGCAAGTAACACATCATCAACTACCCATTATTTTCTATATGCATTAGTTGATTTTGAGTAGTATGCATTGATAGGAATTTTTACTAAGTTATACTATGCTATGCTATTATCCTAGTAGTGTGTAGCCATCCCTTTTACCTTGTTATTTTGATAGCCTTAGAATTTACTAGGTGCTATGCAATGTTACAAATTGTTTTACTAGATGTTGAGGAAAAATCCTAAGTATAGCTAATGAATGAACCACCTGGGTGGAAGTGGTAAGACTGGGTTATGTTGAGTGTTTCCTCAGGGCCCTTATCTAAGGGTTATTCCACTTGAGGTTGTCACTTGCGGATGGCCACCCAGGAACAAAGAGATTACTATGTCCCTCTAAATCTAGTAGCTTCCCGTGCAGCCTTTTGACAATATGGGCTCTGTCTTGATCAATTAAGTTGTGAGGGTTCAGCCCAGGCTTGACAAGCAGATGTAGCAAAATTATAGGTGGAACGGGTCTTGCCGGTGGGTTTGGACTTCTTCTTCTGAAAGATCTCGTCTCAATTCTCTCCTTTCCATGATGCACTCCGGGTGTATAGGATGTTTGGGCTAATTGAAGACAAAGGGTGAAAGTGCACAACCTCTGCAGAGTTAGAAACTAAGATCTTAGCCGTGTCCCCGGTTATGGACAACTATGAGCAGCTGGACAAGGATTGACGGAAGAATCTCATCACCAATTTCAATAAGTAAAATTTTGACCAAGTGAAGAGTATTGTGGTGCTTGGATCTTAATCCAATGTTGCCACCCCTTTGAAAAGAAAAGTCTCTTTTACAAAAGAGATAGGACAAAATTGGCTTTATGCAAACTTAGCCAAAACTCCACTCAGCCAAATAAGCATGTAGTATTAGTATTGCCATTTATATCCACCATAGTGTTACTTGCCAATACATTAAATTGTATTGACTCCCTTGTGGCTGCATATTCCATATTGCAGATGTTTCTGAAGACGAGTGAGGATTTCGTTTAGGATCTCGAGACTATCGCCAACATGTTTTGCCTGTGGCACATGAAGAAGATGGGCTCAATGTTGTACCTTGTTTTCCGCTGTATTTCTTTCTTTTCTGCTAGTCTTCTAAGACTATGCAAGTTGTAATACTATTTTGTAAAGACTGGATCATGCGATGTAATAGAATTTGATGCATTTGCATGATATTTCATTTTGTACTGTGGTGCTAGCAATTGATCCAGGGACTAGCACAATAACACAGGTATTCCATCTTTATTAAAAGTTGGGATGCTACAAAATGGTATCAGAGCATTGTGTTGCCTGTAGGATTCGAGACCCTAAGTTTGGATTAGAATAGGAAAAGCCATAGGAATAAAATATATATACTTTTTAACAACTCCACAAAGAAATCTTTTATATCTTCATTTCTCCTCGTACTCCTTTCCATGATACATTTCTAATGTCTGCTCTTATCTTTAGATGACCAACATCATTGAATCACTCAAGAAAGGACCAATGATGACCATGACCCTAGAGTGTGACACTGATTTTCCAAGAGCATTGAAGGATCTCATGTTAATCATGGGATTTGAAGGACCAGCAGTCTACTGGGGTTTTCCCTACATTGATGAGGAAGATGATCTTGAATATTGGTGGGTGCAGATTCATCTGTACATGAACAAGGAGTACAACCACAAGAAGGGAGGAGATTGCATGCTTACCAACAAGGAGGTGCATTTGACATTCTTTGATTCAGCAAGAAGTGCTGCATGGAGGGCTATTGAAGAACTTACTGAGAAACTCAAGTGGAGACTTCACAACACTAAGAATATTCTCCAGGAAGCTGAAGAAGAGATCAAAACTCTTGAAAAAGAGATTACAATGTACAAGAACACGGAGATCATCGTGAAGACTGAGTATTGAAGACCTCTCATGAGGAATAAATCAAGAAAGTCGTTACCCTGCCTTGAATAGTAGACCACCATGAGATGTAACAAAGTTGTGAGACACAAAACACGATTAGAGTATTGATCATACTAATGAGTGTGGTATGACAATACTAGATGTTTTCCTAAAAACTATGTTGTTTGGTGTGATGAATGTGTTGCTATATGTTTGCTATGTGTTGTTTGTAAGATGAGTTTCCTTGATCTGCTGTGTTTGGATAGGAACCTTCTTAGATCCTTTCTAACCTCTACTCATCTTCCCTAAAACCTCAAAACAGATGTCTAGCCAGAATGCCAACAACCCGGAGAACTCAATAGCAATGCAGATGCTACTAGAAGCTCAAACTCAGCTGATACAACTGATGACCCAGAACCAAGCAAACCACCCCAATATGGAGTTAACCCCAGGAATGCAACAAGTGTTGGATACTCAATCACAGATAGTGAAGATGATGTCCCAAAACTTGGCCAATAGTAAAGACAATCAGCCTTTGATAACTAGAGATAACCAGGAGATAGAAGAAGAAATGTTTTCAACACCCAAAGCCTGCAAATCTTGTGGAGAGATAGGACGCTATTCCAAAGATTGTCCCGATGAGTGGCCCCATGGTGATGCAAACAACTCAATTGAAGGATACTTCACTCAAGTTACTTGCTTTCTGTGTGAAGGGACAACACATGTTCCAACACAATGTCCACTTTACCCCATGGTACAACAAGTTGGACAACAAGCCAAAATGGAAATGCTTGGTGCAATCCAAGAGAACTTAGGAAAACCAGATGTGAAGGGAAAACGCAAGCTGGATACTATTCAGGTGGACCATGTCAAGATGGATACTGGAGCCAAGACATCAGCACATCCATATTCATCCAAACACTCCACCAAGAATTGCTATTCTTGTGAAGAAGATGGACATTTATCTAGAAATTGTCCCAACAAGAAACCCAGACCTTCAACCAACATAGTTGAGTATACTGGGCAGCAGTATGAAGATATGATGGCCAATTTAACTCCACCAAGGAAGAAGAAGAAACTTCAGAAGAACCCCAATCCTGTCTATAGAGACATCAGCCAAGTGACTTGCTTCAAATGCAGAGATAAAGGACACTATGCAAATGGATGCCCTCAAAGGGAGAAGGAAGGAAACATGACTTTCTGAAAGAAGGAATCTTAGGCAAATTATCATGTTGAAAATAAATTTATTTTCCCTAGGAGATCTTCCAGTGTATTAAACCACAATGAATGTTTGAGAAATGTGTTCCCATTATAATGAGATGATGTTGTGAAATCCTCTCAACTTGCTCTTTTGATTGACCCAAAGAGTGACCCCTCAGTGTCAAAGGTAGTTCAACAGACCTATGTTGGTCTACACCTCTACCACAGAGGAAAGATCTACTCAAGCTAATTTAGAATCAATCTACACTCCAATCTAATGAAAATAGACTACCCACAAAAGTTTCTTTTAAGGGTGGTAGCCCACCCAGTTGTTTTGGAATCCAATTACCCAAATCTTTCTTTCTAACCTTCCCAAATCTCGGGACGAGATTTCTTTTAAGGGTGGTAGTCTGTAACATCCCTGATTTTTGGAAATCTCAAAAATCACAAAAATTTGAAACTTTTTGTTTTCTATTAAAGCAATCCACCAAAAACAAATAAAACCCAAACACAAAGGAAATAATATTGTAATTCCTATGTTATTGAAATTAAGAATACAAATATACCTCTATTCCATGAACCCTAAAATCCCATTCAAAAATAAATTTCTTTATATAAAGGAAATATGTTTTTATCAACAAGCCTTTACCCAAAATAATTACAACACCAATATTACTTTGAAGATATTTTA
The DNA here is from genome assembly GCA_028641055.1 of Alopecurus myosuroides. NCBI lineage: Eukaryota > Viridiplantae > Streptophyta > Magnoliopsida > Poales > Poaceae > Alopecurus > Alopecurus myosuroides. The sequence continues at coordinate 292,144,548 of CM054059.1, forward strand.
GGGCAACAAAAGTCAAAGATTTATAACCCTTAATAAAGTTCTAAGCCCCCAAGGTATTTGATGAGAATAAAATTGTTAATAATAACTTTTTGTTGTTATTCCAAGTTTTAAACATAAAGGTGTGAAAATAAAATGCATTGCTTGATAATAACATAAAAGAGGGTTTTGAAAACAATATTATGACATGTGGTTTTATCCAAAATTTATGGATCAACAATATTGATTAATTGTTATGAACTAATTAAATAGCATTAAGTTACTATTAGTAAATCCTACATATCCTAAAATCATAAAATGTGAAAAAGGTTTAAAATGGATTTACAAAAATAATATATGACATGTAAAATGTCTCTGAAATTTTATTTGGGTAATAACATCAATTTATTAATCTTTAAATTTTAAAATTGCCTTAAAGTATTATTAGTGTTTTATTTATTTTTCAAAATAATAAATTGTGAAAACAAGATGAATTGACTCTCATAATTTTGTTTTCAACATTTATAATGTCACTAAAATTTTAGTTGACCAATAACTATATTTTATAAAAATTTAAATTAAAAATCACATTAAGTAACTATTAAGGAATTATTCAAATTTCCATAATTCAAAATTAAAATATGTTGAATTGTTTTCAAAAATTGTACTGTTAAAAAGTATTTGAAATTTTAAGAATTTAGAAATTTATTTCATATCATTTGGATAATTAAATCAGGAGATATGATTAAATCAAATAAACAGAAATTAAAAGAAATTTTTTGATGACGTCATCCATGACGTCATCGTCTCCTTCCTCCAGCCGTGAATTTCGCTTCCGATTGAAGCCGTTACAATCTCGTTGATTGCGGGCAAATCAATGCCCATAATTCTTGCCCGAGCACACCCCTTTATAGCCCCGAGCCTCCTCCGCATTTCCCCTCTCCCTCTCGGCTCGATTGCGCCCCCACGGCCCTGTAATTTGTCGCCGGTGATCGAAACCCTAGCCGCCGTAATTCTCCGATTCCGGCGAGGTAAGCCGTCACCAGCACCCGAGACCATCCCCATTCACCCCTGGTGCTGCTGCGCCCCTTCTCACATTTTTTGTTTTCGTTTTTGCACAGCGTATACACCGCGCCATCCACTCCCGAGGCCGCCGGAGCTCGCCGCCACCCCGTCTGCCCTGCGCCACCTCACGAGCTCGCGCGAGCAAGCGCCGTGGCCACCCGCGAGTTCGCCGTGCCGCGCTGAGCGTCACCGTGGTCTCCCCTAGCCCGGAGGCACACCGGAACGCGCCGCCGTCAACCTCCCGTGAGCAGCACCGCCGCCATCGCCATTTTCCGGCGAGCCAACTCCGGTGAGACCCCTCCCCCTCTCTTGTCCGTTCGATCTACCACGAAGGGCCACGATTAGATCCCCTCAACGAAGGGGTATGCCACCCTCAGATCTGGATCTAACGATCCAGATCAAATCACTTAAACCCAGTCAGCACAGCCCAGTCAGCGTCCAGTCAGCGTCCAGTCAGCATGTGCGACCAATCAGATCCAGCCACGTGGCCAGCCTGTAATTTAAATTTTTCTCCCGCTGGACTAAATTGACAGTTTTACAGATTAGTCCCTGCATCTTAGTTCTATCATAACTTTTGATCCATGAAGCCAAATTTAGCAATCTTGGACTTTTTGAAATCACCAGAACATGTAGAAACTTTTGGCACTGGCCAAATTCAAATTTGACAAACTTAAATTTGTTCAAATTCAAATATGCTTGTTTGATGAAATTTGGCATAATTCAAATTCTACAAATCCAAAAATTGTAAATAAAATATATTTGGAAACCTTAGGATGTGTACTTTCATATCCTCTGTCCCAAAATAATAATTGAACAAATTAAAATTGAATTTAGAATTAAGTTGTCTATTTGAGTATTTTTGGCATAGATTAATTTGTATAAATAATTTCAATATAGTTCCTTTTGCAAAATTGTTCCATTTGATAACCTTGAACCAGAAACAACCTTGCCCAACCATTTTGGACACCCTTGGACCATGACCATGTATTTTAGCCAAAAATCCATCATAGTAGTCCATCTAGTTATTATGTCTTAAATTTTGTTTCTATTTCTTTCTACCATTGTTTGTTGTGGCCATTTTGAATCCAAGACCAAGTCCCTTGTATGTAAACCTTCTAAGAGACCAAGTAGTGAACCTCAAACACTAGTACTATAGGTTTCTATCTACCCCTCCATCCCCCTATTCTTGCTTCAAGAATCCATCAAGTTAGCAAATGAAAAACAAGACTCAAGCAATAGAAGGCTCTTCACTTTCAACTTGGTGGCAACATGAAGAGAATACAAGGAGGATCAATGAAGAAATTTTGAAGAAAAGACTCCACCACTAGAGGAAACTCAAGGAAGTACAAGTGTGAAGAAATCCAGAAGAAAACATCTCCCTCTCTCTTTCTATCTTTCTTCTAATTTTTCTTTCCAAATTAACTTAGTAGTATTTGTGACCATCCCATACCCAAACCAATTAGTGAAGTGAAAGCCATGAAGGTTTATCAAGTTCAAGAGAAGATTAACAACAAGGAGGAAACTACAATAGAAGCATGAAGATGATCTTCAAGAAGACAAGCATGTGAAGACTTGGAGCAATCCACACAAGTTGAAGAATAACAAGTTGTTTTTGTCCAACCAATTACCCAAATGGAAAACCCAAAACTTAGTAATATTTTCCCTTTGATGATGAAGTTAGTAGACCTACCCTAACCACAATGGAAAATACTAACATAGTCACTCAAATATTTTTGAAGGTGAATATGACCAAGTGTTTGCATGTATTACTTAGTTGAAAAAGTAATATGTTTATTCCTAGCGAACTCCTGGAACTTCCTCGACAAGTATGGTTATAATAAAGTTAGATCACATCAAACTCAACCTAGTCCTTTCCAAGTAAACCCTTGGAAACTCCATAACAATGTATTGAACCATTATGGAATGAATCTTTCAAAACTCAAACCTTGACCTTGTCCTAGCCAACTGGGTCCAACTCCTTTGTTATGTTATTTGCTATGTTTGCTTTCTCCACCTATGTGTTTGATTGCTAGGATTCTTGTTTATTTTGTTATTGTATTTTCAATGAATAGATTGTACGGAGAGCAACGATCTTTTGTGAAGAGAGTGTGATATCTTCACCAACTTCAACAAGGCAAGTAACACATCATCAACTACCCATTATTTTCTATATGCATTAGTTGATTTTGAGTAGTATGCATTGATAGGAATTTTTACTAAGTTATACTATGCTATGCTATTATCCTAGTAGTGTGTAGCCATCCCTTTTACCTTGTTATTTTGATAGCCTTAGAATTTACTAGGTGCTATGCAATGTTACAAATTGTTTTACTAGATGTTGAGGAAAAATCCTAAGTATAACTAATGAATGAACCACCTGGGTGGAAGTGGTAAGACTGGGTTATGTTGAGTGTTTCCTCAGGGCCCTTATCTAAGGGTTATTCCACTTGAGGTTGTCACTTGCGGATGGCCACCCAGGAACAAAGAGATTACTATGTCCCTCTAAATCTAGTAGCTTCCCGTGCAGCCTTTTGACAATATGGGCTCTGTCTTGATCAATTAAGTTGTGAGGGTTCAGCCCAGGCTTGACAAGCAGATGTAGCAAAATTATAGGTGGAACGGGTCTTGCCGGTGGGTTTGGACTTCTTCTTCTGAAAGATCTCGTCTCAATTCTCTCCTTTCCATGATGCACTCCGGGTGTATAGGATGTTTGGGCTAATTGAAGACAAAGGGTGAAAGTGCACAACCTCTGCAGAGTTAGAAACTAAGATCTTAGCCGTGTCCCCGGTTATGGACAACTATGAGCAGCTGGACAAGGATTGACGGAAGAATCTCATCACCAATTTCAATAAGTAAAATTTTGACCAAGTGAAGAGTATTGTGGTGCTTGGATCTTAATCCAATGTTGCCACCCCTTTGAAAAGAAAAGTCTCTTTTACAAAAGAGATAGGACAAAATTGGCTTTATGCAAACTTAGCCAAAACTCCACTCAGCCAAATAAGCATGTAGTATTAGTATTGCCATTTATATCCACCATAGTGTTACTTGCCAATACATTAAATTGTATTGACTCCCTTGTGGCTGCATATTCCATATTGCAGATGTTTCTGAAGACGAGTGAGGATTTCGTTTAGGATCTCGAGACTATCGCCAACATGTTTTGCCTGTGGCACATGAAGAAGATGGGCTCAATGTTGTACCTTGTTTTCCGCTGTATTTCTTTCTTTTCTGCTAGTCTTCTAAGACTATGCAAGTTGTAATACTATTTTGTAAAGACTGGATCATGCGATGTAATAGAATTTGATGCATTTGCATGATATTTCATTTTGTACTGTGGTGCTAGCAATTGATCCAGGGACTAGCACAATAACACATGTATTCCATCTTTATTAAAAGTTGGGATGCTACACTAGCACAAACAACAATGATTTTATTAGCACACCTACTGATTTTTATGAGATAAAGCCTGCCTTGTTAAACCTTGTTATGAGAGAGAAATTTTCTGGTGTTAGTACTGATGATGCTGCTGCCCATCTTAATAATTTTGTTGAACTCTGTGAGATGCAAAAATATAAGGATGTAGATGGAGATATTATTAACTGAAATGGTTTCCTTTCTCTTTAAGAGGAAGAGATAAAGATTGGTTGCTATCTTTGCCTAGAAATAGTATTGATTCATGGACTAAATGTAAAGATGCTTTCATTGGAAAATACTATCCTCCTTCTAAAATTATATCCTTAAGAAGTAGCATTATGAATTTTAGTAAACATGATAATGAGCATAGTGCTAAATCTTGGGAAAGAATGAAATCTTTGGTAAAGAATTTTCCCACTCATGGACCGACTACTTGGATGATCATCCGAACCTTTTATGCATGTCTGAATTTTTCTTCAAGAAAACTTCTGGATTCAGCTCCTGGAGGAACCTTTATTTCCATCACTTTGGGCTATGCAACAAAGCTTCTTGATGATATGATGATAAATTATTCTGAATGGCACACTGAGAGAGCTCAACTAGGTAAGAAGGTAAATTCTGTTGAAGAAACCCCTTTTTTGAGTGATAGACTTGATGCTATTATGTCTATGCTTGTTAATGGTAAAACTTATATTTATCCAAACAATATTACTTTGGCCTCTTTGGTTGCTCAAGAAGAGCATGTTGATGTGAACTCATTAAAAACAATAATTACAATAACAATGCTTATAGGAATAATTTTGGTAGCAACAACTATAGGCCATATCCTGCTAATAGTGGTAATTATTCTTACGATAGATCTGGAATGTCTAATGAAAGAATTTCAGAAGTTGAAAGGGCCACTAAAGACTTTATGCAAAAGCAACGTGAGAAGAATAAATTATTTACTAAGACCATGGAGGAACAATTTGTTATGTTGAAAAAATATTAGTAATCAACTTGAGAATTTAAATAGGGAAATTTCTGGTTTGCAAGTTAAAATTGCTTGTGCTGAAACTTGTATTTCATCCATGTATGAAGCCCAGTCTTCTTTAATCAATAGAATGGCTGCTAAAACTGAAACTATAGATGAAATTCCTTTTGCTCCTACTAATGCCATTCAAGTTAGAATTGATGACAATGTCAGGATGTTAGCTGAACTGCATGCTAGATGGGAAAGAGAAGATGAAATAGCTAGAAAGAATAATATAGCTAATGTTTGCACCATTACCACCACTAGTAAAACTGAAGTTTATCATGCTAGTAAACCTTTTACTATTAATGGTAAAGTAATTGGTGTTCGCAATACTTCCACTTCTGCTGTTAAACGTTTAAAATTGCCTGAAACCACTAAAACTGTTCCTGATAAAAGTGCTAATTTTTTTCGAAATATGGGAGACAATGGTCCCGTTACCTTTGATAAAAATGATCTTGATTTTGATGATTGCAATATATCCAAGTTAATTATGTTCCTACAAAAGCCTTCTAGTTGTCCTAATGCTAGTACTATGAATATGACTTTCACAAAACAGATTACAAAAGCTCTCATGCAAATTAGAGAAGAAGAATTAAGATGTGAAGCCTCTATCCCTAGGAAGTTAGATGATGGTTGGGAAACCATCATTAAAATAAAGGAGATTGATTTTTATTGTAATGTTTTATGTGATCTTGGTGCTAGTATCTCTGTTATGGCTAAGAAACTTTATGATATGCTTGATTTGCCACCTTTGGAACACTGTTATTTGGATGTTCGTCTTGCTGATAATGTTAGAATGAAACCTTTGAGAGTTGCTGATGTTCTTATTATGGTTAACAATAACCTTGTCCCTGTTGATTTCATTGTTATGAATATTGAATGCAATGCTTCTTGTCCTATTGTTTTGGGAAGACATTTTCTTAGAACTGTTGGTGCTGTTATTGATATGAAAGAGGGGAATATTAAATATCAATTCCCACAAAAAAAAGGTATGGAACACTTTCCTAGTAATAGAATGAAGTTGACTTTTGATTCTATTATAAGAACAAGTTACAATTTGGATGCTTCTTCACTTGAAAAATACTTGATTCTAGTTTTCTGGGCCTAGCTAAAAGGCGTGAAAGAAAAGCACTTCTTGGGAGATAACCCATGGTTTTATTGTTGCTTTGTTTTTATCTGTTTTCTTCAATTCAAGGTGTTATTTACTTCTGTAGCAACTCCTTTGTATCTTTACTTTCCCGCATTTGTTGTGCCAAGTAAAGTCTCTAGTGAAAGTTGAGGTTAGATTTGGATTTCTGCGCAGGAAACAAATTTCTGATGTCCATCGTTAAATTCATGTAAATTCATAGAAAGATCAAAATGACCTGAAATGTTTTGTGATTATTTCTCAGCTATTTACGAAACTTTTTGTAGCTTTGCATTTTTCTATTTGAGCAACGTAAGTGCACCGAAAAAATTCATCTTTACAGACTGTTCCGGTTTTGACAGATTCTGCCTTTTACTTGCATTCTCTCTTTTACAATGTCGAGTGGATTTATTTGCTCCACAAAACATCAATGGATGTAGCTAATATTTAAAAAGTATTAATAATTCTTGTGTCCATGGAGAACATGAGAATTTTTGATTGTGCACTAACCCTCTATGCGAATTACATTGAGTTTGGTGTGAAGGAAGTTTTCAAGGGTCAAGAGAAGAGGGTGATATAATATGATCAAGAAGAGTGAAAAACCAAAGCTTGGGGATGCCCCCATAGTTCATCCCAGCAAATTCTAAGAAGACTCAAGCGTCTAAGCTTGGGGATTCCCAAGGCATCCCCTTCTTCATCAACAATTTATCAGGTCACTTCTAGTGAAACTATATTTTTATTCGGTCACATCTTATGCACTTTACTTGGAGCGTCTGTTTGTTTTTTGTTATATTTTCTTTTGTTTTCTTTGCTGCAATAAATATAGTTGGAACCTAGCATTCTGTGTGTGGGAGAGAGACACACTCCGCTATTTCATATGAATACTTGTTTTCTTCCATGCTCGTATTCTTAGTTCTTCTTCTAGCTGCTGCAAATCCTTTTAGCTACTGTTTTTCATGCATCTCTTATTGAGAGATGTTAGTTCTAGTATAGTTATGTTAGTACTCTCTTGTTTCATTGCTAAATTAGTTGGAAAGTTTTTGTTGTTTGGTGTTTGATGGAAATAGAAAATTCTAGATGTGGTAGATGGTATTTTGGAAAAGACTTGCATACTCTTATAGGTCATTAAACTGTTTCACTTGATTATTTGCTGTTGTTTTGAGATTTTAATATTCTTGGTGTAAACCTGCTGGTCTAATAAAGTAAAAACAATTAATGGTTGGTCTAAAAGCTTGAAACTGTGCCAGACTCGAAAAACCAGTTGATAGTATAATGGTATATGAGTTCCTCTGCTGATAACAATCATAGTGGCTTTTTGTTACGCGCTACAGTCGGGGTAGCCAATAGTGACTTTCCATTGCCACAGACCCTCTTGGATTGATTTTCATTATGCCTTGTATAATCAAATTTCTAGATGTAATCTTTTAACTTGTGAGTTCTAAGTTGCGGTTTTCTGGCACTTCCACCATCCATATTTGGTAGCCTCTTCGGTACTGTGCATTGCCCATTCTCACATTGAGAGTTGGTGCAAACTTCACCAGTGCATCCAAATCCCATGGGAGGATTTTGTTCTTCTACACATAAGCCTAAAATATCTTGCTCAAAACATCCACCATACCTACCTATCATGGCATTTCCATAGCCATTCCGACATATATTGCCATACAACATCCATCATCATTATGTTACTTGTTACATGTCCCATTGTTACTTTGCATACTTCTACACTGGCAGGAGCATTTAGTTTTATACATCAGAGATATTTCAGTTTCAGTTATGAGTACTAAAAGTGTGATGATTCATTGTAAAATAGAGTGTTGCCCCTACCCGTGAGGTTATATATAGAAAAAAGAAAAAAAAAGAGAAAAAGCCCCCCCCCCCCAAAAAAAGATGAAAAAAGAGAGATAATAAAGAGAGAGGGGGCAGCACTACTATCATTTATTCCACACTTGTGCTTATTTAGCACCAATACTTCAGTTTGAGAGAGTTTTCATTTTATCACTTGCATAACTATGTGGGGAACTTACATTATGGAACTTGGCTTGTATATTCCAGTGACGAGCCTCCTCAAAAGTTCTCTAGGTCTTCATGAGCAAGAAAGTTGGATGCACCCCCACTAGTTCCATTGGAGAGCTTTCATACACTTATAGCTCTATGTGCATCCGTTGTGTGGCAATCACTACTCCTTGCATAGCTTCGATTATAAGACTTCCTCTTGTCTAATGATCACTTTCAGCCGTGTGAGACTTTCTTCCATTGCCCTTCCAAACCCCCCATAGTTTTCTTTTAGCCATAACATTCTGGTGCCAGAAACCAATACAGAACGCTTTCTTGTTTTGAGTGACCAAATAGTTTGATGATTTTTCCACGTGCATATTGTTGTCACTTGACTTTATCATAACAGGAGTTGTTGTGAGAGTTGGATGCTTAGGATGATTATATTGTTGTTCTTGAAGCTTAAATCATCTTTAATATACTTTGCATAGTGGATTCTTTTTAGTATTATTTCGTTACAAAGTTTTACTTTGTTCTTCCTAATGGTTTATACATTACTCTATTTTGATATCAAGTATAAACCATAACCTTTATTCATTCGATCTTAGTTTACACGCTTTACATTATGATGATTGATACATCCATTTTGCATCAGTATTTTATATTGTTATTTTCTGTTATTCATCAATATATTTCATGTTATGATGGATTACTTATGTTATTTTATCTTATTTTGCATGTTTCATAATTTTCAGAGAATAAACACCGGGACCAGAAATATGATGGAAAAGCACCGTCAAGATACCCTATTTCAGAAGATCAGAAGAAGAAGGGGGCATCGGGGATGTCTTAGAAGTCCAAAAGAGGGACCAAGCCACGAGGAGACCCGGAGGGGGGCCACAGGGGGACCACACCATGGGGTGGCGCGCCCCCGGCCGCGCCGCCAGGTGGTGTATCCACCCTGGCACACCTCTGGTCGCCCCTTTCGCGTAATTGACCCCCAGGGAACCCTAAGCCCCGGAACATCATCGAGGAAATATTCTGCCACCTCCTCGGGGCGGAAAACAACAGAGAGAGAAAAGCTCTCTAGCAGGGAAAAATCTGTCGGGGAAATTCCTCCCCGGAGAGGGGAAATCATCGCCATCGTCACCGTCATCGCTACGTACATCATCAAGATCGTCATCGTCATCATCCTCACCTCCAGCACCATCACCCTCACCGTCCACCTTCATCTCGCTATAACAATTGGGGGTCTTTATCGTTGTTTTCCACTAGATCTCTATCCCGGTGTGGATTACTTGTTAGTAGTTGATGCTTGTGAGATTCATCAGTGTTTACACTTTATGACCAGATTGTTATTCACCATTATATCACCTCAGATTATGATCCATATGATGTCTTGTGAGTAGTTAGTTTAGTTCTTGAGGACATGGGAGAAGTCATGATGTTAGTAGTGGAATTATGTTGAAGTAATATCGAGTGGTTTGATATTTAAGTTCTGGTGTTATTCTTCTAGTGGTGTCATGTGAACATCGACTACATGACACTTGACCTTTATGGGCCTAGGAGGATGCAATGTGTATTTGGCTACTAATTGTGGGGTTGCCGGAGTGACAAAAACCTAAACCCCCGTTAGGAAACCAATGCACGAGGGAGTGTAGGATCCCAGAGTTTTAAGGTTGTGGTTAGATTTATCTTAATTACTTTCTTGTATTTGCGGATGCTTACGAGGGGTACAATCACAAGTATGTATTAGTCCTAGTTGGGCGGTGCATTAGCATAGGTTCACCCACACAAAACCTATCAAAACAATAAATATTAATCAACCGAATGAAACGAAAGCACTTGACGGAATTCCCATGTGTCCTCGAGAACATTTGGTAATCATAAGTAGAACAACCGTCTTGTCCTTTGCACTCAAAAGGATTGGGCCACTCCCTGCAATTATATTTACTTGTTTTATTTGCTCGCACTTTATTTATCTGCTATATCAAAAACCACCAAAAACCCGTTTGCTAGTGTTTAGAGTGAATTCTCTATCCAACCTGCTTGTCAACACCTTCTGCTCCTCGTTGGGTTCGACACTCTTATTTATCAAAAGTACTACGATACACCCCCTATACTTTTGGGTCATCAAGACTATTTTATGGTGCTGTTACCGGGGATTGAAGCGCTATTGGTAAGAGAAACTTTTACTGTGAGTGTTGTTTTTATTTCTGTCTGCTTCTTTATTTCATTATGGAGAATTCTTTCGGTTCTCTGTTTAGGGGTACTACTACGATTACTGCTAGGGTAGTAGGTGACCCATTATCTGCTGAATTAGATCCTTATAAAATACCTATGAAATATTTTGGACGTGTTATGGATAACTACTATTATGGAGATGGAACTGTCCATCCCGGTGATCATTTGCTCTTTATACATGAATTATGCGAGCTATTCAGGTGTGTAGGTATTACAATGGATCAAGTTAAAAGGAAATTATTCTATTTATCGTTGAAAGGTAGAGCTGCTGAATGGTTTAAATTTCTAAAGAATGGTGAATCTATTAGATGGGAGGAAATTGTACCTCTCTTTTATTCGAAATTCTATCCTCCCAGAGATTCATAAAGACCGGAATCAAATATATAATTTCTGGCCTCGTGATGGAGAGAGTATTGCCCAAGTTGGGGAGAATGAAGTTATTAATGCTTAAATGTCCCGTTCATGAGATCCCGAGTAATATTGTTATCAATAACTAGTTAACATGCCCGTGCATTGCAACGGGAGGGATAAATCTGTCGCAGAGAGTCAGACAACAATAATTTATGTTTTCTTTCCATCCAGTTACCGTGCACCATCAGAGTGAAGCACCGTCATCACCACCTGAACTATTCGATCATCTGATCCAACACCAACAACGTCAAAGGCCTTCGCTAAAAAATTACCATCAAATTCGATCCGTCGATGTTGGGTTAGAGAAGAGGACGAGAAAATAAAAATAATAGAAGAGATCTTTCACCCCCACCCCAACGGAAAAAAAATCCTATACGGCCATGCCTACAACGACCCAGTCATGAACCCAATTTAGCACCGTAGGATTTTATTAAAGGGAAAGGATCACGTTCAACAGCAGGATTGTGAGTGATCGGGAAAACATTTTTTCCACCCCAACCTGCTCGTACTTCCCATAATGGTTCTCCACACCGGATGAATAACCCATGCTTCCAGCCAGGGCTCTCCGTGCATCCATACCAAACAAATAGAGGAGAATAGGTGGCTTATGACACAGTATCTCAGCATGAGGAGGACTCGGGAACTCTGTCCGGACATAACGGTGGGTACTGCTCGTCCGCCTACCCACTTGTACTTGCTGTGAGGTGGGAAATCATGATCAAAGCTACCTACAAATAACAATTCACGCACTATCATTCATTTTTCCCAGACCATGTTGATATTACTAATGTTGCATTTATTTGTATACCCAAAGCCAGTTAGCACTCTCAAGTGAAATATTGAGATGTGTCGCCTTGACTATCCTTTAAAATACTATATATATATATATATATATATATAGTGCATCATCAAAAAGGTGCATCCCTTGTGCAAAGCACCAGTGCCCTGATACGAGGTGAGGCAAGTATATATTTTTTCCAGATCTAATGCATCCGCAGAAATACGGGAGAGTCAACTACAAATTTTTCAAGTAATGTATTTTAATTAGACATGCACGTAGAGTTAAGCAAAAATCATACTATAACAATGGGATATCCGAGCTAATAGTGTACCTTCAGCTCAGTTTTGGGCTTCAAATTCTTTCCTTCTCATGAATCCAAGCTGGGACTTGAGCATGTACAGGTCTGCAACATCTGGCAGCCATGTTTGAAAAAAAAGGGTAAGCGTGACATCAACGATTGAACGTACGTGCAGCCGAAGGACTCAGATGACATAGGTACTCCACATGACGCACGATATAAAAATATTATGTTCCGATTCAATATCCAAAACATGTCGCTAGCAGAGGCAAAGCCCGATCCGCTCGGCACGGACGAACGAAATAGGATAGAAAAATTAGCTACAACGGACGACAAGAAACGGGTACGGACGAAGGAGAAACACTCCTCCCTTTATTATTAGGTAAAGATTTTTATGCAAGGCTTTCTCTTCATGATAAAGATTTATTGGATGCTTCTTGTTCTGATCATTCACACGTATGAAGGAAGAAGCTAAATGGGATCTTCTTGAACGTATTCAAGAAAACACTAAATGATGGATGAATGAAAAGGTAGAAATTTACGTATAAATTATGATTACGAATGCATTAAATCTTCTATGGGAACTGATTATTTCTATAATGTTAGTGCTGTTTGTGGTCTTGATTCTCAAATCTTTGCAAATTGTCTTAAAGCCTTTGCTTCCTATCTTGATATTCCTAAAAAGGAGTTGAGCAAGTACCATGCACCTTATAAAGATATTGTTCCTGGTAGAAATATAGAAGTGCATGTTGTTAGTCCTGCTGTGCCTGAACCTTATATTGAGAAAATTCCTTTCCCTGCTAAGGTAAAAGAACGCTCTATTGTAGCTAGTGTGGTTAACAAAAGTATAAAGAAATCTATTGAACCTAATGAACAAATAACTGTTGAACCTGCAGTAGCAATAGTGAAAGACCTTGTTTGTGGAAATGTAGAGGATCAACATATTGTCTTTTGTGAGGATGCTTCTAATATTGTTTCACATCCAAATAGTCCTAAGGAAACTAGTGTTCATGTGCTTTCTGTTAAGATTGATGATCATTGCAATTATAGTTTGTGTGACATTGGTGCAAGTTCTAGTGCTATTCCTTATCAGCTTTATAAAGAAATCATGCATGAATTGGTTCTTGTGTACTTGAAGATATTGATGTGGTTATTCAGCTTGCTAATCAATAAACTATCTTTCCGATTGGTATTGTTAGGGATGTGGAAGTTTTATGTGGTAAAACTAAATATCCTACTGATTTTCTAGTACTGGGTAAGTTTGCTAGTAAAACTTGTCATATTATTTTTGGTAGACCTTTCTTGAACACTTGTGGTGCTATTATAGATTGTAAGAAGGAGAAAATATTGACTAAATTTGATGGAAAATCTTATGAGTTTAATTTCTCCAAATTTGCTAGAGCTCCTTATGAATCTGAATTGCCTAATGAAAATTTTAGAGTTCAAAAGCTTGCCTCTATTGCTCTTGCTCCTAACAATGCTTTGTAGCAATACATGGAAGACCATGAAAGTGAGGTCTTTATGGAAGAGAGAAATGAGATTGACGATATTCTTCTTCGTCAACCGGTGATACTGAAACATAATTTACCCGTGGAGGACCTAGGTACCACATTACCACCCAAGGGGGATCCTGTCTTTGATTTAAAAACTTTACCTGCTGATCTTAAATATGCTTATATTGATGATAAGAAAAGATATCTTGTTATTATTAGTTCTAAACTTTCAGGTGAAGAAGAGGAAATATTATTGGGAATACTGAAGAAACACCGTGGAGCTATTGGATATACTCTTGATGACTTGAAAGGGATTTCTCCCTCTATATGTCAGCATGCTATTAATATTGAACCTGATGCAAATCCAGTAGTTGAACATCAACACCGTTTAATTCCTAAGATGAAGGAAGTGGTAAGAAATGAGGTATTAAAACTCCTTGATGCCGGTATTATTTTTCCTATTGCTGATAGTAGATGGGTGAGCCTTGTGCATTGTGTTCCTAAGAAGGGAGGAACGACTGTTGTGCCTAATGAAAATAATGAGCTTATTCCTCAAAGAGTAGTAGTTGGTTATAGAATGTGCATTGATTTTAGGAAAGTTAACAAGGTTACTAATAAATATCATTATCCTTTGCCTTTTATTCATCAAATGCTAGAGAGGTTGTCTAAGAAAACTCATTTTTTTTCTTTCTTGATGGTTATTCTGGGTTTTCTCAAATTGCTGTTAGAAAGCAAGATCAAGAGAAAACAACCTTTACTTGTTATTATGGTACTTATGCTTATAGACATATGGCTTTTGGTTTGTGTAATGCTCCTGCTACGTTTCAAAGATGCATGTCTGCTATTTTTCATGATTTTTGTGAAGAAATTGTGGAAGTATTCATGGACGATTTCTCCGTATATGGAACTTCTTTTGATAACTGCTTCCACAACCTTGATAAAGTTTTGCAGAGATGTGAGGAAACTAATCTTGTTCTTAATTGGGAGAAATGCCACTTTATGGTGAATGAAGGAATTGTTCTTGGGCATAATTTTTTTGAAAGAGGTATTGAAGTTGACAGAGCTAAAGTGGAAGCAATAGAGAAAATGCCCTGTCCTAGGGATGTTAAAGGTATTCATAGTGTTCTTGGTCATGCTTGTTTAAATAGGAGGTTTATTAAAGATTTCTCTAAAATATCAAAGCCTCTTACTAATCTTCTTCAAAAATACGTACCTTTTGTTTTTGATGATGATTGTAAGGAAGCTTTTGAAACTTTAAAGAAGGCTTTAACTACTGCTCCTATTGTTCAACCACCTGATTGAAATTTACCTTTTGAAATTATGCGTGATGCTAGTGATTTTGTTGTGGGTGTTGTTCTTGGACAACGAGTAGATAAGAAGCTGAATGCTATTCATTATGCTAGTAAGACTCTTGATGCTGCTCAAAAGAATTATGCTACTACTGAAAAAGAGTTCTTAGCTGTAGTTTTTGCATGTGATAAGTTTAGACCTTATATTGTTGATTCAAAAGTTACTATTCATACTAATCATGCTGCTATTAGATACCTTATGGAAAATAAAGATGCTAAGCCTATGCTTATTAGATGGGTGATGCTTTTACAAGAGTTCGATTTTGCATAGTGTGGATAGGAAGGGTGCTGAAAATTCTGTTGCTGATAACTTGTCTAGATTGGAAAACATTGCTTATGACCCTATTCCTGTTAATGATAGTTTTCCAAATGAACAGTTGGCTGCAATAAAGGTAAACTCCCAAGATAGTCAATGGTATGCAGATTATGCTAACTTTATTTTTTCCAAGTATTTTCCTCCAACATTTATAGCTCAACAAAGAAGAAAATTCCTTTATGATTTGAGGCATTATTCTTGGGATGACCCACACTTATATGAAGGAGTAGATGGTATTATGAGAACATGTGTTCCAGATCAACATGAAATATTGAGAAAGTGCCATGGTAGTGCTTATAGAGGACATCATGTTGGAGATAGAACCGCACAAAAGGTTCTATGATCAGATTTCTATTGGCCTACTCTCTTTAAAGATGCACATAAATTTGTTTTATCTTGTGATGAATGTCAAAGAGTTGGTAATATTTCTAGACGTAATGAAATTCCATGAGTTATTCTCTTGTTATTGAACCTTTTGATTGTTGGGGATTTGGCTTTATGGGTCTGTTTCCTCCTTCGAATGGTTACACTCACATTCTTGTTGCTAATGATTATGTTACTAAATGAGAAGAAGCTCTACCCACAAAAACCGCTGATGGTGAGACCTCTTTAAAAATTCTTAAATATGTTATTTTCCCTAGGTTTGGTGTGCCTAGATATCTTATGACTGATGGAGGTTCTCACTTTATTCATGGTGGTTTTAGAAAACCCCTTGCTAAATATGATGTGAATCATAGAATTGTCTCAACTTATCATCTTCAAACCAGTGGGCAAGTAGAATTATCAAATACAGAAATTAAATCTATCTTGCAAAAGACTATTAATAAATCTAGAAAAATTGGTCTGATAAGTTGAATGGTGCTTTATGGGCTTATAGAACTGCTTATAAAAATCCTATGGGTATGTCTCCTTATAAAGTGGTTTATGGAAAAGCTTATCACTTGCCTTTAGAATTAGAACACAAAGCTTATTAGGAAGTGAAAGAACTTAATAAAGATTTTAAACTTTCTGGTAAGAAAAGAATGCTTGATTTGAGTTCTCTAGATGAATGGAGATGTGAATCCTATGAAAATGCTAGACTTTTTAAAGAGAAAGTTAAACAATGGCATGATAGGAGAATTCTTAAAAGAGAGTTTCATGTTGGTGAGAAAGTTCTATTGTATAGGTCTTGTCTCAGATTTTTTGCAGGAAAGTTACCCTCAAGATGGGAAGGACCCTATGTTATTGAAGAAGTGTATCGTTCGGGTGCAATCAAAATTGCTTCCATCAAAGACAACACTACACAAGTGGTTAATGGGCAAAGACTCAAACAATATATTTCTGGGGATTCTTATGATCAAGATGTTGATATTATTCAAGTAATGACTCTGGAGAAGTTCATTAGTGGGAATATTCCAGAATCTGCAGAGTCCGTTTTCGAATAGGTAACATTTCTGTTAAGAAATTTTTGCTTATTGCTTTCCAACTTTTAAATTATTCATATATGGAAAATATGAAAAATATCGAGCCAAAGAAGGGTAGGAGATGGTGCCCATGGGCACCACACCACCTAGTGGCGCGGGCCCACCCCTGGCCGCGCCACCCTATGGTGTGGGCGCCCCGGAGCCCCTCTCCGACTCATTTTCGACTTGCATTTTCCTTTCGATACGTATGTTTCTGCTATATAACCCCCTAGACCCCCCGAGGTCCGTATATCGTTTTATTGTCATGTTTTTGTTTCGATATGTTTATGCCAGGTTACATCTTCAGATTTAGAGCCACAATGTCCTCCTCCGGACCTCCCAAAGACAGTTTCTTTGTGAACGTCGTTAACCCATACATGAACGAGTTGAAGATGCATCCCAAGGAGTTGTTGCTCAAGGATGGGGTGGTGCAGAAAGAAGATGTTTGGGGCCCTAAAGGAGAAGGCAGTCTGGAAGCTAGGATGGAAGAGCTAGAGCAAGAAGTCTTCAGGTACAAGAAGATGGCGGAGCGTGAAGTGGACATCATCCATAGAATAAAGACAGAACTGATCGCCGAGCATAAGAAGGAGATTTTAGACCTTTGGGAGGAGATCTTCTCACTCACCGAGACCACCAACAAATTGCAAGCACAACTCTACAATGTCCAGAATCAGACATGTGAGTATGAGAACATGTTTAAACATATAAGTTCTGCTGCTAGTTTCAGGATATTGGAGACCAAGTCATCATTTTTTGATGGAGAGCCTTTACCTTGGAAGTCTGATGATGGGAAGGATTCAGCACCACCACCGAAGAAATAATTCGTCATTGGTATTGGCATCCCCTTGGCTTGTTCCAAGCTTGGGGGAGTGCTGCGGTATCACACCTTTATCTTTCACCTTTTTACCTTTTAGTAGAGTCATATCATGAGTAGAGAAAATATCATATAGGATGGTTTGCAGTATGGAAGTATCACTCTTTAGTTGGTTATCGTTGTATCCATTAGTTTGAGTTGTCGTATTGGAATATTAATGAGAAGTTTCATCATTTACTTTCTACACTTTATTTTAGTTTGCAATTTTTGTTATATGATTGATCTTGTTATTAGTATTGGTACCAATATTGGAGCAACAAGTTAATCTAGTTGGTTTTGGCAAACTTAGCATTGGTCAATAGCAACAATACATTGAGACTTAAGTAGAAAAGAGGGAGTTGCATGTAGATATATTATTCCATGATCTTTATTTCTTGTTAGATCATAAGCTTAGTATTCTCAAGTAAGATTTTTTGTACCTCCAAGGAAGATTGCATGATTGGTTTTATCATATGTATATTTGTTTGTTTTCCCTCAACTCTTATGCTTTCTACCTAGCCTTGCTAGCCAAAAACCTGTACATAGAGGGAATGCTTCTCGTGCATCCAAACCTTGAACCCCAAAACCATGCCATTTGTGTCCACCATACCTACCTATATGTGGTATTTAACCGCCACTCCAAGTAAACTGCTTGTGTGCTACCTTTAAACCTTCAAAATTACACCTGTTTTGTGCACCTGTTTTAACTCATGAGGACGCAAATAGAGAATCTTTATATCACTTGTTGATTGGACTTTACACACCTGGACTAGTGGCTTCATCCGCTTATCCAAATGATAGAAGAGCTGGCAGCGGGGTGCCCAGCCCCAAACTTAATAATAAAAATTCTCTTCACTATTTTTGCCCCTAATTTATCAGTCAAAGCATAATTGTGTAAACAAAAGAGAAAGAGGGATGACCTGCTGTTATACCAGTTGCATCCTTCAATGGGAGCCTCTCTTGTGAAGTCTAGTTGCCTTGTGACATACTGTATTTTATGTTTGCCATTCATTGACATAAACATACACCACTCTCAAAATTGCTTTCAATGACTCTGTTTATCAAATAAAAAGCTCTAGCACATGAGTTAATCCCTTCTTCCCTCTGCAAAGGGCCTATCTTTTACCTTTATGTTGAGTCAGTAAACCTACTCATTTCTGTCTTAAGCAAGCATTTGAGTTTTTGTGATCCATCCATCTATATGTCGATTTACTCAATCATGTCCTTTATTCTTCCTTGTGTAGTACAAGTGCTTTTATTTGATTGAATACCACTTTGAAAGTTACCAATGACTGCAAAGAGACTGTTATGATTGAGCATGATAAACTCTGCAATATAAGCTCTAATATAAAGACTCTGATCGAAAGATAAGTACAATGTTAATTGTTCTCTGACCAAGAACGAAGTTTTCCCTCACCAATTATGATTTACTTTTTGCACCTTTATTGTGATTTCCTCTACTTGTTTCAAGTTTAATTATATGAGAGGAAGTTGATGTTTAAAATGACTTGTGCTTTTATAGATGTGATGCCTCTTGTCCGTATTTTATTTATCAACGCCTCACTCCATAAACCCGTGGTCATGTTTACTGAGTTCAGTTTCGCTTGGGGACAAATGAGGTCTAAGCCTGGGGGGAGTTGATACGTCCATTTTGCATCACTATTTTATATTGTTATTTTTTGTTATTCATCGATATATTTCATGTTATGATGCATTACTTCTGTTATTTCATCTTATTTTGCATGTTTCATAATGTTTGGAGAATAAACATCAAGACCAAAAATATGATGGAAAAAGCACCGTCAGGATACCCTATTTCTGAAGATCAGAACAAGAAGGGGGGCGTCGGGGATGTCTTAGAAGTCCAGAAGAGGGAGCTAGCCACGAGGAGACCCGGAGGGGGGCCACAGGAGGCCCACACCATGGGTTGTGCCCCTTGGCCGCGCCGCCAGGTGGTGTGGCCACCCTGGCCCACCTCTGGTCGCCCCCTTTCGCGTACTTGACCCCCAGGGAACTCTAAGCCCTAGAACATCATCGAGGAAATATTCCGCTGCCGCCTCGGGGAGGAAAACAATAGAGAGAGAAAATCTCTCCGGAGGGAGAAATCTGCCGGGGAAATTCCTCCCTGGAGAGGAGAAATCATCGCCATCGTCGCCGTTATCGCTCCGGCTATCATCAAGATCGTCATCGTCATCATCCTCACTACCAGCACCATCACCCTCACCGTCCACCTTCATCCCGCTGTAACAATTAGGGGTCTTTATCATTGTTTTCCACTAGATCTCTCTCCCTATGTGGATTACTTGTTAGTAGTTGATGCTTGTGATATTTATCGGTGTTTACACTTTATGACCAGATTGTTATTCACCATTATATCACCTCAGATTATGATCCATATGATGTATTGTGAGTAGTTCGTTTAGTACTTGAGGACATGGAGAAGTCATGATGTTAGTAGTGGAATTATGTTGAATTAATATCTAGTGGTTTGATATTTAAGTTGTGGTGTTATTCTTCTAGTGGTGTCATGTGAACGTCGACTACATGAAACTGCACCTTTATGGGCCTAGGAGGATTCATTGTGTATTTGGCTACTAATTGTGGGGTTGCCGGAGTGACAGAAAGCTAAACCCCCGTTAGGAAACCAATGCACAAGGGAGTGTAGTATCCCAGAGTTTTAAGGTTGTGGTTAGATTTATCTTAATTACTTTCTTGTATTTGCGGATGCTTCCGAGGGGTATAATCACAAGTATGTATTAGTCCTAGTTGCGCGGTGCATTAGCATAGGTTCACCCATATAACACCTATCAAAACAATAAATATTAATCAACCGTATGAAACCAAGGCACTTGACGAAATTCCCATGTGTCCTCTAGAATGTTTGGTAATCATAAGTAGAACAACCGGCTTGTCCTTTTCTCTCAAAAGGATTGGGCCAATCGCTGCAATTATATTTACTGTTATTTATTTACTCGAACTTTATTTATCTGCTATATCAAAACCACCAAAAAACCGTTTGCTAGTATTTATAGCGAATTCTCTATCCAACCTGCTTGTCAACACTTTCCGCTCCTCATTGGGTTCGACACTCTTATTTACCGAAAGTACTACGATACACCCCCTATACTTGTGGGTCATCAATAATCAATTTTATGTTGGTAGCATGTCACCTCATAAATTATTTATTTTTATCGTTTACCTGCTCGAGGACGAGTAGGAACTAAGCCTAGGGATGCTTGGTACGTCTCAAACGTATCCATAATTTCTGATGTACCATGTTGTTTTCATGCTTTATGCTACACATTTCCTATACACTTTATGTCATTTTTATGGATTTTCTGGGACTAACCTATTGAAAAGATGCCACAGAGCTAGCTCCTGTTTTCTGATGTTTTTGGTTTCAGAAAAGTTGTTCTGGAAATATTCTTGGAATTGGACGAAACAAAACCCAGAAGTATTAGAAAGTCATCACATACATGGAGTTCGGAGGAGACCCGGAGGGGGGCCTCAGGGGCCCCACACCATGAGGCAACGCCCCCCCTCTGGCCGCACCCAGGGGTGGTGTGCCCCTAGCTTCCCACCGATGTTGCCCTCTCGCCTATTTATACCTCTCAAAGGGTTAACCCTAAATATATGAGCCTTTTCCACCAAAATCATCCGCAGCCACCGTCAACGTCAACCATAGATCGGGAGGGTCCTCGAGCTCTCCCCGGCACCCTGCCGAGAGGGGTAATCATCACCAGAGGGCTCTTCATCACCATGCCTGCCTCCGGAGTGATGCGTAGTAGTTCATCCCTGGACTACGGTTCCATAGCAGTAGCTAGATGGTTGTTCTCTCCTCTTTATGCCTCACGTTTAGATCTTGTGAGCTGCCTAACATGATCAAGATCATCTTATTGTAATACTACATGTTGTGTTTGCTGGGATCTGATGGATATTGAATGCTATGTCCAATGATTATCAATCTATCATGTTCTTTCATGTGTATGTTATTTATGATGTTGCATGCTCTTTGTTACTAGTAGATGCTCTGGCCAAGTTGATGCTTGTAACTCCAAGAGGGAGTATTTATGCTCGATAGTGGGTTCATGCCTCCCTTTCACTCACGCTCGAGTGACAAAAATGTAACGGGTGGGGGATATGCTGTTGCCATTAGGGAGAAAACAACAATGCTTTGTCGAAGGATGACTTTATTGTTTACATTACACACTTTTCTTAATGAAACTATCTATTGCTTGCAACTTAATACCCAAGGTCTGCTCGGATGGCACTCTGAGGGTGGATTATTAGTCATAGATGCAGTTGGATAACGGTCTATGTATCTTGTTGTAATGCCCGCATGAATCACATAGTAATCATCATGTCATGCATACGCACTACGGTGCAGCCTTTATATCTGTCAATTGCCAAGTTGTAATTTGTTTACCCAACATGTTATCTATCTGTTTTGGAGAGACACCTCTAGTGAACTGTGGACCCCGGTCGATTTCTTTACACTGATATACAACCACCATAACCACTGTTTTCCTACTACAATTATTGTTCTCTTTCATATACTGCAAAAAAAAAATTACTATTTTCCACATTATACGTCTAATCCTTTGTTTCAGTAAAACCGGTGAGATTGACAACCTCAGTGCTTCGTTGGGGCAAAGTAATCTAATTGTGTTGTGTAGATTCCACGTTGCTGCTGAACCGGTAGTGCGCGCTGCCAACATCAGCTGCATCAACCTTCGGAAGTTATTTCTTTTTCCTAATGGTCCATTCAACCTTGGTTTCTTTCTGAG
This sequence comes from Alopecurus myosuroides, assembly GCA_028641055.1. Taxonomy (NCBI): domain Eukaryota; kingdom Viridiplantae; phylum Streptophyta; class Magnoliopsida; order Poales; family Poaceae; genus Alopecurus; species Alopecurus myosuroides. The sequence continues at coordinate 292,167,113 of CM054059.1, forward strand.
GGAAAACTTCCTGCTGCATTTCGAGACATTGCACTTGGGGTCTGACAATGAGCTTGTGTCTACACTCCATCATATACCTCTCAGGCAACCCCGCAATTAAGATACACAAAGTCTCTAGTGTCCCCAACACACCTAATACAATTATCAGTTGTATAGGTGTACTAATTCGGCGAAGAGATGATAAAAGAAGGTAATAAGGATGGTAAAGCAAGGTATTGTAAATCTGTAACAAAAATGGAAGCAAGATCACAAGTAGCAAAACAGAGAGAAAATGATGTACAAATGGTTGGAAACAAGACCTACGGATCATAGTTTCACTAGTGGCAACTCTCAACAATGTTAACATAATTAAATACATGATATTTCCTGTAACACTATGCATGGTAGATGTTACTCAGAAATCGTTCCTAGTGGATCAAATAGGATGGGAATCGCGTAGGGCTACTCAAGTACATTTTAAAATTCATTTTCCCATCAATGGATACCCCAACCCTGTCACTTTGAGAATCCAAAGATAGTACTAACAAACATCACAACCGATCTCTTGAATAGTCTCTTTCTAATACAAACACATCACCCATAATTCAATCCAAGAAAATAAGAACAAGTTAATGATAAGTATCCCTCTAATCCATGATCCATAGAGTCACACACGACACTCGCACTGTCACCGTGGCAACGTGGGACAAAGGTGACTCCGGAAGATTATACGAGATAAAACCAATTGAGATCATCATATCTATTACATAATGAAGGGGAAACATCATGGATTCAACTATATAAACATAGCTCGTGATCACAATGAAGATCAAACCATTGGAGAGAGATAACCACATAGCTACTAGCACGAGCCCTTAGCCTCAGAAAGGGGCTACCCCCGCATCATCGTGGGAGGCAACAACGTCGATGATGATGGCTCATGGGGCACTTCCCCACCCGGTAGAGTGCAAGAACAGAGACTTCCGTCCTTTGAATTAGTATTTTGGGTGGTGGTAGAGCTTGGATGCGTTTTTGGAATAATCCTCCGGGCTCTTCCGTTTTATGTGTGAAGGAAACTTATAGGCGAATAGGCGGTGCTGGGAGGGCGCCAGGGCCACCAGGCGACCTCATGGCATGGGTGGGCCCAGGCCACACCTAGTGTTTTCCTGGTGCCTGTGGGCCTCCCCTCTCGTAGTCCTTTTTGGCTTTGGGAGTCTTCTAGGAAGTTAGAATTTCTATATTTTTTTGGGATTTTTCTGAGGACTTTCATTTTTTGGACCTTTTCAGCAATACATAGACAAAATAAATAGAAACCGACACTGGGTATTGGATTAATAGGTTAGTCCAATAAATGCTAGAAAACATAGGGAAACCATGGTGCAATTGGTAGAAAACAAGCATGGAGCATAAAAAATTGTAGATACATTTGGGACGTCTCACCTAGTTGAAAGCTTGAAATCCCAAGCAATGGTGCCAGAAATATAGCACCCGACACAGCCGTTCAGAACCCCAAGATGAAGGTATTGATGTAGCGTAGAAGAAAATTTTCCTCAGTGAAGAAACCGAGCTGATCAATCCAGTAGGACTTCAAGGCTAATAATTAGGTTGCTTGTTGTCTGGCGCTTCAACAAGCGTGGACCTGCACACAAAGCACAAATTCTCTCTTCCTCCCAACTTTGCAGGAAGGTTGTCAATCTTCCCGTCGTGCTGTTAACAAGAGAATTAAACGTATCAAGTGTTTTAAGATTAACAGTAGAACGGAATAACGAGCAAGTGACGATGAAAAGAAAGTAAGCAAGGTTGTAATAAATGTAAAATAATGGACCATGGGCCATAGGTTCACTAGTGGTGTATCTCCAGAGAAGAATAAACATGTTGGGTAAACAAATTATAGCTAGGATTTGAAAAAATAAGGAGGGCATAACAATGCTATTATGACAAGATATAGTTCATGTGTTCTAATCATGTAGGCATTACGTCAAAGCATATGGACCGCTATCCAGCATGCATCCATATCTAATAGTCCACCTCAAGAAAGCTATCCAGCAAATCTATCTATCATTAAGTTGCAATATTATTAATTTGCAAGCAACATACAATTACATTAGGATCAATACATAATGTAAACAATAAATCTCATCACGCAAACAAACACCGCTGTTTTCCCCTTAGTGGCAACAACACATCCTTCCCTTTACACGTTTCTATCACTCGAGCGCGGGCAACAAGGAGTCATGAACCCGCTATCTAGCATAAAACTCCCTCTTTGAGATTTATATGACAACTTGGCCAAAGTAGCAATACACAACAGAGAGTGTGCAAGAACACATTAAAACTCTAACAAATATATAAGTGAAGCTAAATATAAATACATGAACAAACGGATCATAATTTCACAATTCATTGTATCCCGGCAAACATAACATGTAGAAATTACATAAGAACAATCTTGGTCATGTTAGGCAGCTCACCAGACCGTGGCATGATAGAACAAGGAGGAGAGATCACCATCTAGCTACTTGTAACATCCCTAAATTTTGGAGAAATTCAAAAAATCACAAAAAATTAAAACTTTTGTCTTCTACTAATACAAGCCACCAAAAACAAATAAAACACAACACAAAAAGAAATAATATAGCTTTTCCCAAAGTATTGGAAATTGATAATCCAATTTTGTCCTCTATTTCATCAACCCCAAAATTGTTTTCAAATGAATATTTTGCCAAGTATTTCAAATTATAAAGTAGTCTCAAACCAAATTTTGTTTTCAAATGTTTTTATGGCATTATCAATCTTGATAATATTCTAGGCCTCTAAAATATTTTAAGAGACCAATAGTAATTATGTTTTCTAAAATGATTTATCTATATTGTAAAGATTATAAAAGTTTTCAAAAAGGTTTGGTAAGAAAATAATGTTGATATGTTTCAAAATTTAATACTATCACATGAATTATTTTTCCAAACTTTTATTAAATACAAAAGGCATTTATTAAACTCTATTTCCAAATAAACATAATGATCCAGCACACCCCATTCCACCAAGTGGACCAATGGCAAGATCACGAGCAAAGGCATTGCATGATAAGGTGAACTCAATCCTCTATCTCTATGACTTTGATGACTTGGCGAATGGTGCGCTACCTCATGGATCCACTCTATGCGTGCTCAGGTGTGACCCCACATTGGAGCCCCAAGACGATGCCCAAGAAGCTCAAGAATATGCCCAAGATGGTGCCCAAGAAGCTAGCAAGGAAGATCAAGAATAAGGCATCGAGGAAGAAGGTGAGAAGAAGGAGGAGGAGGTGTGAAGGAAACTCGGCCTGCACCCCGGCCAGGTCGGCCTCCAGGCCGACGCATTAACAGAGCCGGCCGGTCTCCAGCTCGGCCTAGGACGGCCACCCTGCACACCCCAGGTCGGCACCCTGCCCGAACCGCCTGGCCTCCAGGCCGGCCAGCAACCCGAGCAGCCTGGCCTCCAGCCCGGTCAGGCCAGCCTCCAGGCCGGTTTTCCTGCCAACTCGCAAAAGTGGGGAAAATCCCCCTTTTCACCCCCACCTACCCTCTTGGCTATATAAGGGTACCCCTTGGACCAGATCTAGGTTAGAGATGAATTGAGAACTTTGAGCTTTGATCTTGTACCCCTCTTGTGAGGCTACTCCTATGGTTGTACCTATGACCGTATCAAGGCTACTCCTATGATTTGTATCTAGGATCGTATCAAGGATACACTAGGTTACCTATCCTTTCCCCTTGGGAATCAGTTAGAAACTTTCCAATCTATTTTAACTAATCTTTGAGGTTCTATTGGCGTGGTGGACCGGCCATGTGGTGTTGAAGAGGTTTCCGATAAGGTGAGTTCGGTTGGATCGATCGTCCCGTAGGCGGGCGTTGCGACTTAGTTGACGGGAGATTTGGGACTTTCAGTTCCCGCTAGTTATCCCCTTTTGTTTGCCCACGATTCCCCTCTCGTATTCATCGTTCGTTCTTCATGTTCTTGGTCGATTCGTGAAGATCGGGCCACCCTAGAGGTTAACCCTGCATATCACATAAAGTACCCCATCAAATTTAAACCCCTTTTGAAAATTCAAAATTTAAATATGTTGGAAACAACACAAGATAGTTTTTATATGAAAGGTTTTATTTTCACAAAACCATAGAAATAAGTTTGAGTTCAATTGGATTTATAAAGTAAAAGCTACTTCTTATTTAAGAAAAAAAAAAAAAGAATGGCCAGCCAGCCCACTATGCAGCCACCTCCTAGCCTTCCTAACCACCACGTGCGCTACGCGGTACAGCCCGCAAGAATCCCAACGGCCAGCCCAGGGAACAACCCGCAACGCAGAAGACCGTCTCCCTCCCTCTCTCGCTTACAGACAGGATCCGCCGCTGATGCCTCGCTGACGCGAGCAACAACGTCACCGTCGTCTTCCTCCTCTGATGGAAACCGCGACAGTCATGGCCGTGATTTTAGCCGCGCTAATTCCGACCATTAAGGCCATGTTTTCCTTCCTTCCTCGTCTCTATAAAATGCCCCCGAGCCCTTCTCTGTTTCCCCTCTCACTCCCCGTCAAGCCGTGCCCCCAGGCTCTGCAATTTTCTCGCTAGAGTCCGTGGTGGCCGCCACTGTTGAAGCCTGATTCTGGCCACTGCAGTAAGATTTGCCGCCCTGTTTTGGTCTCCTCTGGTTTTCCTAGTCCGTGTGCGCCCCCTAATGCCCTCGAATCTCACCGTCACCCGCGCAAGTCCAGTGGTCCATCCCCGCTGCTCCACGACGAGATCGATGACACCACCATCTCCGTCGAGACCGTCGTGCTCCGCCGCGCCTCGAGGTCATCTTCCCGAACCTGGAGACTCCCTCCACTGTCAATACCATCCTCGACCGACGCAGAGCACCATCGTGCTTCCATACTCCGGTGACCGGCGCCGCCACTGTAAGCTCCAACATCCCTCAATCGTAGATCTAGATCTAAACGGCCTAACCGTAGATCTAGATCCAGATGACCTAGATTAGATCATATCATCGAAGGGGTATGCCACCGTGGGATCTGGATCCAGATAGACCCACTTATCCACGTCACTGGCCCAGTCAGTGTGCCACGCAGTAGCACAGTCAACAGACTTGACCAACCGTAGGGAGCCACGTGGCCAGCCTTTAATTTGAATATTTTCTCCAGATAGAATTTTGGCAGTTTTGTAGAAAAGCCCCTCCATCTTTAAATCATCATAACTTTTGACCATAATCCCAAATTTAGCAAACTTGGAACTTTTGAAATCAGCACAACATGTAGAATCTTTTAGCAATATTCAAATTTAAAATTGACAAACTTAAATTGGTTCAAATTTAAATATGCTTGTTTGATGAATTTTGGCATAATTCAAATTCTACAAATCCAAAATTTGCAAATAAAATATTTTTGGAAACCTTAGGATGTGTAGTTTCATATCCTCTATCCCAAAATAATTTTTGACAAAATTAAAATTTAATTTATAATTAAGATGTCAAATTAAATATTTTTGATATAGATTTAATTCTATAAATAATTTAAATACGGTCCTTTTAGAAAAATTGCTCCATTTGGTAACCTTGAACCAGAGACAACAGTACCTAAACATTTTGGGCACCCCTGGACCATGACCATGTAATTTTAGCCAAAACTCCATCATGGTAGCCACATAGTTATTTATGACATAGATTTTGTTTCTATCTTTTTACTATTGTTTTTGTGGACATTTTGAATCCAAGACCAAGTACCTAGTATGTGTCAATCACATATAAGACCAACTAGGGAACCTTAAACACTAGTACCATTGTTTTCTATCTACTTCTCCACTCCCCCATTCTTGCTTCAAGAATTCATCAAGTTAGCAAAATGGAAATCAAGACTCAAGAACAAGAAGGAACTTCATTATCAACTTGGTGGCAACATGAAGAGCTACAAGGAAGATCATTGAATAAATTGAAGGAAGGACTTAGACTCCCCAACAACTAGAAGCAAATGAATGAAGTACATGTGTATATCAAGGAGAAAACATCTACCTCTCTCTTTCTATCTTTCTTCTTATTTCCTTTCTTTTCTATTTGACTTAGTGGTATTTTGTGCCCATAACACTTTGGACCAACTAGTGATAAAGCCATGAAGAAATGTATCAACACCAAGAGAAGCACCACCCCAAGGAACAAGACTACAAGAATCATGAAGATGAACTTGAAGAAAACAAGCACGTGAAGACTTGGAGAAAATTTATACAAGTTGAAGAATAACAAGTTGTTTTTGTCCAACCATTGACCCAAATGGAAAATCCTAAGACTTTATCTTATTGTTATGAAGTTAGTGAAATCTAGACCTACCCTAACCAAAATGGAAACGTAACTTAGATGACTCAAATGTCTTGATGAAAATACCTAAGAGTTACACCTTGTTATGTGTTAATGTAGTTGAAATAGTGAGATCGCCCTAGTGAACCCTTGGAACTTCCTCTACAAATATGGTTATAATAAAATTGGATCCCATCAAACTCAACCTAGTTCAACCCAAGTGTTTTCCTGGAATTTACTTGTGGATCCATCATAGCATGAGTCTTCCAAAATCAAGCTTTGACCAATCCATGCCCTAGTAGCTAGCCCAAAACCTTTTTTTCCATATTTTCCTTGGCACCTGAATTGTTTGTTATGTTCTCCTCAATTGTTTGATGAATGTTAGAATGCTTGTGTTTATGTTTTAAATGAATAAATTGTACGGAGAGCAACGATCTTTTGTCAAGAGAGTGTGATTTCTTCACCAACATCAACAAGGCAAGTAACACACCATCCATCCACCCATTATTTTCTATATGCATTAGTTGATTTTTGAGTAGTATGCATGATAGGAAATTTTACTAAGTTATATTATGCTATGATAAATCCTAGTAGTGTGTAGCCACCTCTTTTACCTTGTTATCTTATAGCCTTAGAGCTTGATAGATTCTATACAATGCTACAAATTTGTTTTATATGATGTTATGGAAAATTATGTTGAGTGGCTCCCTAGGGCAATGTCTATGGTGTTTTTCACCGAAGGAGTACACTTGCAGACGGACACCAAGGAACAAAGAGATTACTATGTCCTTCTAAGTTTAGTAGATTCCTGTGCAGCCTTTCGTTATATGGGCTCTGTCTTGATCAACTAAGTTGAATGAACTCACGAGGCTTACAAGCAGATGTATCATAATTATAGGTGGAACGGGTAAGCCAAACGGTGGTGGAATTTCTTCTGAAAGATCTCGTCTCTATCTTATCCTTTCATTAATGCACTCATGGTGTATAGGATGTTTGGGTTGATTTGAGTCTGAAGGTGAAAGTGCACAAACTCTGGAGAGTCAAGAAACTAAGATCTTAGCCGTGTCCCCAGTTATGGACAACTATGAGTAGATGGACAAGGAATGACGGAAGAATCTCAACACCATTTTCAATAAGTAAAATTTTGACTAAGGGAACAGTGGTTGTGGTGCTTGGATTTCAATCCAATTTTGCCACCCTTTGAGAAGAAAAGATTTTTTTACAAAAGAGATAGGAGAAAACTAGCTTTATGCAAACTTGGCCAAAACTCCACCAAGCCAAATAATCATGTAGATATAGTATTTCAATTTTATATCCACCATAGCGTCACTTGCCAATACATTAAATTTTATTGACCCCCTTGTGGCTGCATATTCCATCCTGCAGATGAATCTGAATGCGAGTGAGGACTTCGTTTAGGATCTCGAGTCTACCGCCACCATGTTTTTCCTGTGCCACATGGAGAAGATGAGGCTCAATGTTGTTCTATGTTTTCGTTGTAATATTTTGTTTTTTGCTAGTCTACTAAGACTATGCAAGTTGTAATGTTATTTTGTAAAGACTGGATCATGCGATGTAATAGAATTTGACGCATTTGCATGATATTTCAGTTTGTACTGTGGTGCTAGCAATTGATCCAGGGACTAGCACAATAACACATGTGTTCTGGCATTATTTAAATGTGGGAACGCTACAAAATTGTATCAGAGCCTTGTGTTGCATGTTGAATTCGAGACCCCAAGTTTGGATTAGAACTAGAAAAGACCCTATGATTGAAAATCTATTTTACCCAATTATATTCTAACAAATAAAACTTTTCATTCTTTTCTCATATACTCTCATCTATTTTTCACCTTCAAAATTTTATTCTCTTGCTCTAGATGACCTACCTCTTTAGTACCATCAAGGCATGTTTGTTGATGACCATACCATGAAGTGCAAGAAGTATTGCCACCACATGAAGACCTACACTCAAGATTTTTGAAGAACTTTAAGAAAGATTTAGACTTGACAACAATCAGAGACACCTCAAGACAGTGAGAGGAGAATTTGAACAAAACCAAGAAGATATAGATGAGAACACCAATCTAGTTCGTTAGAACAACATTATCGTTTTAGTGTATTAATCATACCAATGAGTGTGGTATGACAATACTAGGTTGTTTGTTGAACCTTGTTGTTTGGTGTGATGAATTCTTGCTAGAAGTTGTTTGTAAGATGATTTGCCTTGCTCTGCTGTGTTGAGATTAGAACCTTCTTTAGATCTTTATAATTTCTACTCATCTTCCCTAAACCCCAAAGCAGATGCCTAGCTAGAATGCCAACAACACCGAGAAGTCAATAACAATACAGATGCTACTAGAAGCTCAGACTCAACTAATACAACTGATGACCCATAGTCAAGCGAGCAACCCCAATATGGAGTTAACTCCAGGAATGCAACAAGTGTTGGATACTCAATCACAAATAATGCAGATGATGTCCCAAAACTTGGCCAATAGTGAAATCAATTAGCCTTTGATAGACAGAGATAACCAGGAGATAGAAGAAGAATTCATGTCAATACTTAAAGCCTGCAAAGCTTATGGAGAGATATGACACTATTCCAAAGATTGTCCTGATGAGTGGCCCCATAGTGCTGCTGGTAACTCAACTGAAGACTACATCACTCAAGTTACTTGTCTTTTGTGTGAAGGAATAACACATGTTCCAGCACAGTGTCCACTTTATCCCATGGTACAACAAGTAGCACAACAAGCTAGAGTGGGAATGGTTAGTGCAATCCAAGAGAACTTAGGAAAACAAGAAGTGAAATAAAAACGCAAGAGAGACACTATTTAGATGGACCATATCAAGATGGATACTGGAGCCAAAACTACACCACATACATATTCATCTAAACTCACCACCAAGTTTTGTTATTTTTGCGAAGAAGATGTACATTGATCTAGAAATTGTCTATAAAATTTCACATCCGTAATAGAGCTGACAAATTCATATGGAGTCTCGTTGCTGTGTATGGTGCCGCCCAAGAAGAACATAAAGCTGCTTTTCTCCATGGATTGGTTAACCTGGCTAATGAGAACCCACATCCTATTCTAATAGGTGGTGTTTTTAATATGCTAAAGTTTCCACACGAGAAAAGTAAGGGAAGATTTGATAGACTTTGGCCTTTCTTATTTAACGTTGTCATTAAGAGTCTAGACTTAAGAGAGATTCATATGACCGGGAGGAAGTTTACTTGGGCTAATTGTCTCCCGGAGTCTACATACGAGAAGCTGGATCGTGTACTTATGAGCACGATCGGAATAATAAATACCCATTGGTCACATTATGCGCTCTGGAACTTATAGAGGCCCTATATGATCATGCCCTATCCTTCTGTCTACTGGTACTTTGAAGCTAGGTGCATAGCCTCGGTTCCAGTTTGAACTTGGTTGGCTGCTGTGTGATGGTTTCGATGAGCTAGTTAAGAAGGTTTGGAATAAACCAGTGGATGTAAATAACCCAATTCGGAGATGGAATAATAAAATGCGCAATGTGCGTAGATATCTTCGGGGTTTGGCTAGACACATTGCTGGGGTGTTAAAAAAAGGAGCGCATGTGTTCCATTATTGATGAGCTTGACCAGATTGCAGAAATACGGTTGCTCTCGCCGCAAGAGATTGAGCTCAAAAGCTAGTCCAATGCGCAAGTAGCTAGTATGCCGCGAGACGAAGAGCTCAAATGGTACCAACGATCTAAGGCCAAATTCATACTTGAAGGAGATTCGAATACGAGATATTTCCATGATGTCGCTGACGAGAGACATAGTAAAAAACGTATACATTCTATCAATCAGGATGAAATTCTGATCGAAGGATATGATCAGCTCAAGGACTATATTACAAAGTATTATAAATATTTATTCAGGGCTTCTAAAGAAAGTAATATTACCATGGATGAGTCGGGATCATATGATATTCCCCATGTATCCAACAAGGAGAATACCTTCCTGACTGCTACCTTCTCTGAAGAGGAGATTAGGAAGGTTGTTTTCACGATGGAACATAATAAGGCACCGGGTTCTGATGGATGTCAGGTAGAGTTCTATCGGCATTTTTGGGAGGTCATTAAAGATGACCTTTTGGAACCGTTTTAGTGCTTGCATGCTGGACAACTTGACCTGTTTCATCTTAACTTTGGGGAAATCATTTTGTTACCTAAGATTTTGGAAGAAGACATGATACAACAGTATAGACCAATCTGCCTCCTTAATGTTAGTTTCAAATCTTTACGAAGGTTGCAACAATAAGGCTTGATTATGTTGCATATCATGTGGTAAAACCTACACAAAATGCTTTTATGTAGGGTAGGAATATACTTGACGGTGTAATGGTTCTACATGAAACTGTTCATGAGTTTCACACTAAAAACCTTAATTGAGTAATCTTCAAAATCGACTTTCAAAAGGCCTATGATAAAGTGAATTGGTCGTTCCTCCAACAAACTCTAAGAATGAAAGGTTTCTTAGAAGAGTGGTGTGCGTTGATTCATAATTTCTTGACTGGAGGTAGTGTTGCTATCAATGTTAATAATGACATTGGCAGAAATTTCCAAACAAAAAAGGGATTGAGGCAAGGTGATCCGTTATCACCCATATTATTTAATATTGTGGCTGATATGTTAGCGATCATGATTGAACGGGCAAAACCGAACGACCAAATTGAAGGAGTAGTTCCACATCTAGTCGATAGGGGACTATCAATCCTTCAATATGCAGATGATATGATTCTCTTTATGGATCATAATCTAGAAAATGTTACGAATCTGAAATTGATTTTGTCAGCATTTGAGCAATTATCTGGATTAAAGATTAATTTCCATAAAAGCGAATTGTTTTGCTTTGGGATGCTCAGGATGCAACTACTTAGTATGTTAAATTATTCGGTTATGAGCAAGGTCAATTTCCTATTAGGTATTTGGGGGGTATACCAATACATTATAGAAGATTGACCAATGTAGAATGAAAACATGTTGAAGATCGTTTGAAAAAGAGGCTCGCAAGTTGGAAAGGAAAGCTACTATCCCTAGGGGGGAGATTGGTTCTCATAAATTTGGTACTTTCTAATATGGTACTGTATATGATATCGTTCTTTCAACTACCAAAAGGAGTCTCAAAGAAATTGGATCATTTACGATCAAGATTCTTTTAGTAAGATGATAGTGAAAAAAAGAAGTACAAACTGGCTAGATGGGACGTGGTTTGTCGGCCAAAAGACCAAGGGGGCATCAGATTCATGATCTTCAGGTCAAGAATTCTACCCTTCTAGGTAACTGGCTGTTCAAGTTGCTTACTGAAGATGGCGTCTGACAGACGCTCCTTAAGCATAAATACATTGGCACAAAAGCGCTGTCACAGGTTATTTGGAAACCGGGTGACTCACACTTTTGGGTTGGCCTGATGGCGACTGAAGCATTTCTTTTGCCTCGGGGTATTTAAAATTAAGGATGGATCAGAGATAAGGTTCTGGGAGGACATGTGGTTAGGAAACACCACTCTCCAAAAATAGTATCCGACCTTATACAATATTGTACGTCCTAAGGATGAAACGCTAGCTACGATTATGCAAACATATCCGCCGAATGTGACGTTCAGGAGAGACATCATTGGACCGAGACTGCAGTCTTGGAATGCTTTGTTGGATAGATTGACTTTGGTCCAGTTATCTCAAGGCACTGATGAGTTTCCTTGGAGTTTAACTAGGAATGGCAAGTTTTCTGTTGATTCTATGTATAAGGCGATCGTTCACTCAGAGGTGACTAATGAAGGTACCATTGAAGATGAAAATATTCGCATGGTATCTTCGTAGGGGGTCATATTAATTAAATATAATCTTGTTAAGCGTAATTGTCATGGAAATACAAAGTGTGTATTTTGCCCCAGGACGAGACAACTAGACACTTATTCTTCGAGTGCAAGCTCGCGCGTTCTATTTGGTCGGCTATCCAAATAGCTTCAAACCTGTACCCACCCACATCCATTGCTAATGTTTTTGGCAACCGGTTAAATGTGATTGATAAAAGGTTTAAAACTATTTTTAGGGTAGTAGCATATGGTCGCTCTAGCTAAGTAGGAATGACAAGATTTTTAATGATAAAAATTTCTCTCGATTGTAGATTCTTTTCCGATGCACAGGTATTCTCCGCTCGTCGCCCATATTATAACGGGCGGAGTATCAAGGCCTTTTTATAGAGTCTTGTGCACGGCTGCAGAGAGTGGCGAGGGATATTTTTATCCCACATGGATGACCGCTTGATCGGCGGATCGGTCCTCCTTAGGCGACGACTCGTTACGTCCTTATGATTGTTTTCAATCTGTTGCTACTTTTTTTTTCTTTTTGTTTGTGGCTATGTGCTTCCCTGTTATGCAGAGGCCGGGTGTAATACTTAAACTCTTTTAAGTAATATAAAATCCCATTATATATAAAAAAAAGGAATTTTCTATTGTCAGATGTGACATGTATTTAGCCTTGGGCTCCTTTGATTTGAAGGAAATATGGAGGAAACTTAAAGGATTAGGAAATTTTCCACGGATGCTACTGTTCACATGTTTGATTCACGGGAAGGGTGGATAGAAAAATCATAGGAATTTTTTCCTTTGAATCTCAGTTTCAACGCAAAACCTAGAGGAAAAAAGAATCTGATCACACTTCATGTTTTTGGTTCCTACACACAAGAAACTAGGCTAGTATTGCACTTGCCGTCCTTTCCTTTCCCTACATCTTTCCGATTTCTTTGATTTCCATATCCTACGAATCAAAGAAGCCCTTATGATTTGTCCTCCTGCCTAATACTCTATTGTTCTCCTTTGCGGCTGTGTGCACTGCTGTTGTGCAGAGGCAGGGCGTGGGCGCTCTCCGACCGTATCATCTCGATGTACTGGTTTTTGAGTCTAATAAAATACGAGCCCTACACACCTCTCACCCCCACCCCCGCTACAGTAGCGTTGAGAGTCAACCGCCGCCGAGGTGGGTTTCCGGCCATCCCCGCCGCTAGCCGTCGGGCTGGTTGGTATGGTGATGTGCTAGGAGGCCGGCTCGACATGTACAGAGGTAGTTTTAGTCTAGGTGTAGCCAGTGTGCTAGTCGTCGCCGTCATGGCTTCCTCTTTTCTCTCCGGCCGGTTCCTCGTGGCTCGCAGCGGCGCGAGGACTCGAGCTTCTCTATGTTGCAGGCCATATCCATGGCGGATTTCGTCTGCAGGTGAGGAGTATCAAGGCCGATTCAATAAATCTGCCGCTTGCCTTATCTGCTCTTCGGAGGATCTGACGAAGAAGAACCTCCATCTTCCTCTGCCTCATCGTGGCGACGAGGGGAGGGCGAATGGAAGCGAAGCTTCCTCGGGCTCCGTCGGAGGGCTCCTGCTGCATCGACGAGCAAATCAAGCGAGGGTGTTGTTCACCATCGCCATTCGAGGCCAAGAGGGTGGCCTTTCTTCCTCCTCCGTGTCGTCGGAGGTCTTCTGCATCTGTCGTCGGAGCTCGACAGTGCGCTGCCGCCAAGTGGTGCGTCCCCGGAGGCTGCGTGTCTGCCGGCGTTACAGGTGCCACGCCGGAAGGGAGAGATCGAGTGTTCCAAGGTGCTCTGATCTCGGCGAGCTTCTCGCCTGGAGATCGCCGGCGTTCAGTGGCGGAAACTCCCGAGGACCTGATCGTGTTTTATCTTTTTGTCTTAGGGTGTTCTTTGTATTTTGGCAGGCCCTTCATTCGAATTCTAGGTCTTTAGTGCAAGATTTGAGAAGGGCCTCAGCGCATATTGTACCTGCCACGTATCAATGAAACTGCAGCTATCGGGGTCCCGACCCCAACCTTTGTACAAAAAAAAAAGAGTCTAATAAAAAGCACCCTTTATCCCCAAAAAAAAGGTGAGACCTAAAGGGATTGTTTACATTTTTTTTGCCGTAAAGTTAGACTATAATTCACTCGAGAATGGGGTGATCAGTAATAGCAACCGTGGATAACCCCCACCTTAGCCAACTGAGATTTTGTCACATCTAAAAGTTCATTTTTACTTGTTTCTATTGGTTGTTAGCACACATATTTCTCAGCGATGATCCCTGATATTATCTGCTTATGAAAGTCGACACCTTCTGAAGATGTTAACTAGTGCTCTCTTTTTTCTCCAACAACCAAGCAAAAGGGAATAAAGATACGCACAGTTGAAAAGTTCTTTGCACACATACACAAATGCATCTTAACCATGCAACTGGTCCTTTTGATAGCCCTTCCATTTTATTCCCTCGTCTCGATGGTCCAGGTAAAATTCCAATGACTTGTAGATCACAAAATGACAGCAGACTTGGTACATACATATATGGTTGTCAATTGTTCTTTCAACTTTATTTTTTAAAAGTATAACGAAGAGAACAAGTCAATATATTTTGTTTAACACGGAAATAGCCTTTATTGTCTCATCCAGAACTACACGTACCGACTATCTTCCACAAGCTAATCCTGCTCGACTGCATTAGTTAATAACAGGAAAAAAGTATGAAGTCAATAAAGCAATATGCAACCAAGTCACTAACTAGCTACCAGCAACAATTAATCCTCCTTGGATTACTACTCAGTAAACTTTCAGTTGTGGCACGTCTCTGGACATGTCAAAACTACATGTCTTATCTCGTTTATGAAATGGAAAGGACAGATACCACAAAACTACAAAAGCAGAGAGCATGCACTGAGAACACTCAGGGGTAAATGCGAATTAATCAACCTGCTAATTAGCACATGCTAACGACTTATAATTAAACTAGGTGGGACTTGGACCGGGCATGTATGAACCTTCCCGAGTCTATCCTATGTCTAGGGCTAGCGAGCTCAGTACATATGCATGCACCCACGCCATATCTGTATATATAGCAACTCGGATCCTTGTCCAAAGGCAAGTGCAACGAAGCACGACGTACAGTTTGACAGATCGGAGAAGAAGAGCGATCGATGGGAAAGGTGATGGAGAGTGATGCATACCATGGAGCTGTGGTCGAGGGGAAAGCGGTTGTAGGGGAAAGGGAGGAGGAGCAGCTGCTGGAGGAAGAAGAACAAGACGATGACGAGCTGGTGCTACCGGGTTTCCGGTTCCATCCCACGGACGAGGAGCTTGTCACGTTCTATCTCCGGCGGAAGGTGGCCGGGAAGCGGCTGAGCATCGAGATCATCAAGGAGATGGACATCTACAAGCATGAGCCTTCTGACTTGATAAGTAAGTTTAACACACACAATTATTTTTCCAGGTGAATGAATATCTTATCTGTTAACAAAGACGCCTACAAAACTATGTGCATGCATGAATTGTGATGTGTAGTTCATCAACTGGCCACAATCTTTTGGACATGATGTGTTGTCATTCTGGAAAATAAAATCCTTCTATGTGCCACTGCCATCTAATAAAACTGTTCGGTCTCATCTTAGTTGGGTCCCTTATTTGCGATGTAATTGGTACATAGTCTCGATTTTTCCTCCCATCGTCGTGGCCATTAGGCTATTTTTGTAGATGTGAATTATGATTGCGACAACTTGGGAAAAGTAAATTTGATACCTGCTGGCGCCATGAAAGAAATAACGATGTATTGGATCAAGATTTTCCGTTGATACCCGCAAAAAGAGAGAGGATGTATTCGATATTCAGTGGCAAATAAGGGGTTTGCGTTTCTCTTTCTGATATTATCACATTTTTTGTGTGGATATATTCATATTATATATATTGTGGATGGATGATCAAAATTGCACACCATTCCAGTTCATGAAAAGCTGGAGGTTGGACATGTTATGTACTCCCTCAAAATACTGGACATGTATGTATTCCCTCGTTTTAATACTTTTTTTGTGATTTAGTATCACATAAAAAAGTTATTAAAAAACTAATTATTGAGCATTTTTTGTTTGGAATAAAACATAATACTGCATCTTATGTTCACTTGTCCATGCTCTTTAGTTAATTTTAGGTACTATATTGCACAATCAACTAAAACAGTTTCCAGTCGACACTAATAGCCGTCCGATCAAGGTCATCAAAATCATTTTTATTTTGCACTTGCGTGAATCTCATGACTGTTGTATGGGATATTTTATGTCGGTAACGGTTGCATCAAACTAGTTCAGAGGTAACTACCAGGCTTACATGCTAGGAGTAGTTAATATACAACGAAAAAATAGTACTCGTACTACTACTCCAGAAAAGTAAATTTGGTGCAAATTTAATTATGTGCAGAGGCGAACATGGTTGGTGGCGACAAAGAATGGTACTTTTTCTGCCAGCGGGGGAGAAAGTACCGAAACAGCGTCCGTCCGAACAGGGTGACAGGCGCCGGCTTCTGGAAGGCCACCGGCATCGACCGGCCGATACACGCGCGCGGCAGCTGCATCGGCCTCAAGAAATCCCTTGTCTATTACCGTGGCAGCGCCGGCAAGGGCACCAAAACGGAGTGGATGATGCACGAGTTCCGCCTCCCGCCGCGCCCCGCCGACGTCGCCCCCTCGCCGCACCTCCAAGAAGCGGTACGTCACGTCGACATAGATCTGCATGTGACCTCATCGGCCATGACTAAACCGTGCCTGAAATATTGCAGGAGGTGTGGACCATCTGCCGGATCTTCAAGAGGACTATCACCTACAAGAGGCACCCGCAGCAGCAAGTGGCCGCCTCTGTTGTGCCGCAGCCGGAGTCGAGCTCCGTCACCGGCTGCAGCCCCGAGTCGGTCTGCACCGGGGAGTTCGACTACGAGTACATGAACTGCCTGCAGACGCCGCCCCAGGCGAGCAACATGGCCAGTAGCTACAACAGCCAGAATTTCCAGGGGCTCCAAGTCCAACACTGGGACAACCCCGCGGTCCATCCAGCAACCGTGCAACCTCTGCCAGCGATGGCATCACTGAGCGTTCCCAGCACGCCAGCGGCGAATGACGATTACTGGGATGATATCGGAAGGATGCTGATGGAACTCACTGATCCTGATCCTAGCGTGTTCTATGATTGTAATTTTGACACACAAGTTCCAAGTACATTATAGTACTCCCTTCATCTCTATTACACGGTGTTCACGTATTTTATAGCTTTAACTTTGACCAACAAAATGTAAAGTTGTCAATGGTATATTTTTGTGACAGTTATTTCAAATATTATTATGTACTATTGGTAAAAAATAATAATGGTCAAAGTTAAATCAAGAAAAATTAGGTAACCATGTAAATAGAGATACAGCGATGCTATATGTACCACACTTTGTATCCGACCTTCATGCGATCCGCAGTGAGACATGCATCGATGCCTTGGTGATCCCGACATAAGAATCATTAAGGGAATCGTAGGTAGCCACGTCGAGTCGTACGAGTAGCGGACATATACTCCCTCGGTCACAAAGTTTCTCCCTCATTGTTTGCAATTAGTATTTCCATATACGTTAGGAAATCGTACTCTTCTTCTTTTGTTTTCGTTGGAGAATATTTTTTTGAGTTAACTTATACCCCCTTCCACTAAAAATAAGTGTAGTTAGAATGGATGTAGCTAGTTTTGAAATACATCTAGATGCATCCGTTTGAGCGACATATAGTTTGAGATGGAGAGAGTACATGATTATTGTTGGATGTATGCCCAAAAGGCAATAATATTTATAGATCTGTTTTATAATTATGATTCATATTACTATGCTATATAATTGACGTGGTTTCTGAATATGAGATTCTGAGAAAAACTCACGCCTCACCACTATAACATCAACACAATATCAAACACTAGTCTTGTCTTTTATGACTAATTAATTGTATACTTGATGACTGTGTTTTTCTGGTCATGGACATTGCTTATGTCTGCATCAATGAATAACATATCGTTGGAAGGGAACAATATGGCTGGATATTCACTAAGTAGATTGTTATGCTAAGAGATTCCATTAAGACATCTTTGTCCTTAGTGTCATATCACAACACGATTATTTAACAATGTGTCCTTTGACCATGAGATTATCAGAATAATATAGTCTTCAGGTTTTACTTTGGTACTATCTAGACTCACACCGTAAACTGGGTGGACATAACGGTGGCCACTGGGTAGTTCTAAAGGAGTACATTGTCTCGATGTTCTGACATATGTGTATTACTCCTCCGTAAAAAGAGAGATACATGTCTAGGCACACTCGGTATTCTTGATATCCATAAGTTCTGCAGACAATGCATCATGATGATACATCATGTGGGATATCATAATAAAACAACGAGTAATAGGAAACTTACCGGTTAACATGAAAATAAAAAGTTATAGTAAAATAGAGATTGTTTCACGGCAATACCGGAATCCATAGTCTCGGGTAAGTTCGATATCGCGAGTAATGGAAAATTTGTATAATAGCCAACAAGTTCAGCAATTTATTCTTGTAGCATGTTGGAGTCAATATGGGCGTCCATGACCCCGCTATTGGTTGTTGGAAAGGAAAGAGTTGCCGGTTTCATGTCCACACACTATCGAACATGTAGGTGAAACATACTTAAGTTAGGGCTGTTTTTGTGTATATTGGTAGGTCCGGATCAATTAGGACTATCATCAAAACGGTGTTTCTGCATGATAGATATATTATATATATCGGAGAGAATTTATATTGAGGACATTGGATGTCCCAGAGTAATAGAAACAATTCCTATCACCACCGAAATTTATTGTGGAGTTGTTCTGAGAGAGAGAGATTGAGGCTGCACGCTTTACGGAGCAAGTGCAGAGGGCATGAGATGTCCCGGGGTGTCGGAATATTTTTTTGAAATCGTTATATAATATCGATGATTTTATCTAAAGAGGCCATAGGTTTCCGGAAGAGTTTCGGGCAAAAACCGATAGGGGGTGTCGGAGGGCGCAGGAATACCCCTCATGGCTGCACCTAATTTTTAGGGGGTGCTAGGTGGGCCCTATGACGCTCCTTGATCAGGTACTACCCAAGGAAAACCCCATGAACCCATCTCTTCCCATCTTTTTCTACCTAAGGAGAACCCCATGAACCCTAGAACCTCTCCCCTCCTCTTTTCCTCCTAGCCGCCGCCATCTCTCTCCCTCTCCTCCCCTTCTCCCTGTTCACGAAACCACACAGATGCCAAAAACACATCCATGGCCGGAGATGGGAGCTCACGGAGCCGAGACCGTGGTGTGTGACAAGGACATCCGACGATGGAAGGGAACCGCACCGCCATCCGCCATCATCAACTACCAGGAGCCAGACCCGAGAAGGACCAGCAGTGCCGCGCCGTCCTCTTCGAGCTCGCCGTCCGTCCATGAGGAGCACCTCCAGAGCGTCGTCATCTTCGAATCCGTCTGGTCCTTTGTAGCACTTCCAAATCCGATCTGCTCCTCCATTGACTTCCTCGAGGTGAGCCTCACCTTCAGGACATCTTCCTTTTCCCCCTCTTGCTCGGTGTGCTCACCGTCATGCGATGTTGTCCGCCATTGACGAGCTTAAGTCTGATGTGTGCTCAAGCCACTACTCTCGGTCTTTCCTTCTGTAGCACCACCACGTGCACCGAATCACACGTTTCTCATGTCCTCTGCATATACACACGTTGTACTTTGGCTCATGTACTTCTGTTACGACGTCCGCCGGATCCGTTCCCGTCGCTCTGTAGGTCCTGGAGATGTCGATTAAGTCTGCATCTTCCTGTCTGCAAAAATTCAGTTACGCCGCCTGATTACTTCTTTTCCTGTAAGATCAAGAGTAAATCACGAACACAGGTGCAGCCCAGTGGCTATGGCTCATATCTACACCCGTGGAGACCCCGCTTCGAATTCCCATGGAGGCGAAATTTGTCTTTTTAGCTAGCTAGAGGGAACACTTCGCCCCCCGCGTCACTCTCCCGAGGGAGACTCGGGTGTCAGACCCTACCCTAGCTCTCGCACGCGTCGTCATCCCTTTCCCCCTCCTCGCCATCGCCGGAGGACGCCGCAAGGCAACGCTCCGGTGGCCGATGGTGACGGTGGGGTCTCTCGCTCTATTTCTGTCGCTCAGAGTGCCATGGTTTGTGGTGAAGTGGAGGAGTTCTGTGGGGACCGGTGGCGATGGGGACGGCCTAGTGGCACGCCTACCCGGAGGTGCTGGTGGAGCTCCAGCTATGCGATGGCCGGCGGCGGCACGCCTACCCGGGACGGATCTGGGCCAGGCGGGCCCAGATCTGGCGGCGGTGCCATGGCATGGCATGGCTGCGCGTTCCACACGGTGTGGACGCGACCTCGACGACGCCTAGCCGGCTCGACAATGCTTGGCGCCCGGAGTTATTGCTCTGCACGATGGGGCGTGCTGCGAGATGTTCGGGCTAGACCTGGGCTAGGCGGGCCCGGGTCCAGTGGTGGCCCTACCCGAGGGACTAGTGGTCGGGGATGCTGGTGGTTCTCGCTAGAGAGGAGGTGGATCATTGTGGGTGGTGGTTGTTAGTCGGGCGGCGAGGACTGCGACCGTGGGTGGCCAGTTCTGCCCGTCCTGCGTGTCGGCGACCATGTACATGTCCTGGAGCAGAGGAGACAGGTAGGTGGCGGTGCGTAAGTGGCCAAGAGCGCGCCGATTGGACCTGGGCCAGGCAGGGCTATGTCTGGTAGCGGCGGTGCCCCGGGCGTGTAGGCTAGATCTGGGCCAGGCGGGCTTGGGTCGGGTCCTTCTTTACGGACCTGTTGGGCCCGAGTTCGATAGGTGCCGCCCCCAATGTCCTCGTTACTATGCTGCTGATGTGCCCTCCTTGTCCCTGCATGCTCTTGCTGGAGATGGGCTTCGACATGCCTCCGGTGGTTTCTTCGGGGGCGTCTTGGCATGGAACTTGTGGGATATTAGGGATGGATGTACGGGAGAAATCCTTTTCGAAATGCTCGGCTCCGGCACGGTGGCACTTGCGGGCGTCGCCACTCTTCCTCGGAAGGCGTCGTGGGTACCCCCTCCCCACTCCCATCAGAGTGCTGGGGGAAACCCTAGGACCGGCTCGCTAGTCCGGCAGCAGCATCGTGTTTACGTCGCATCCCTTCATGAATGTGCTGCTTTGACACTCGGGGTCCTTGGCTTAGATGGCATTGAAGTGGGTCAAGCTTCAAGGACAGAATGGTGGACGACTACCATCTCGCGTTGTCGTTAACTTCCTAGAGCTCTTTGAGTTGTATCTCTTTTCTTTCTTGTTGGGCATGTTTGTGCTGATGTCCCAGCGTTTTATTTCCTCTTAAACTGTTGTATGGTCATTTCTTTATTTATAAAACGGGCGAAAGCCTGTTTCGAGGAGGTAATTCCCATGGAGGCAATGCCTCCCTTTTTGCATTTTTTAACATCATGCGCAACCAACTTTGCTTCATCAGTGATGTGTTGGTGCGGCCCCATCTTTCATCCTCTCGGGCTAGGGAGCCCCTCGGTGAAGGTCAACTGATCCCGATCTGGATCGGGATCTTTGCGCCTAGGCCCTTGACTTCTCTGTTTTTTCACCGGATTCCTTCCACTATTTGTTTTCAACATGCACACGTCCCTGCAAGTTGCATAAATCACCCTATATTTTCAAATGCCTATAACTTTTGTTTTATTAATCCAAATAACATAAAATTTATGTCTATTCTTGTAAGAAAAATGCATAGAATCTCAATATCTCATCCATGCTCATGTTTGAATCTTTTAACTTGTTGATTAGTAGTGTTTTGTTAAATCACCTATACGCTTAAATATGGAATGAGTTTGGGTAGTTAAATAATATTTGCCCTATTCCATTTAATATTGTGTAGCTCACCTATGAACTATTCTCTATCTTAACCAACATCTAATATTATGGTTAGATAAATAATTGAAACCCTCTAATAACTTGTTGGAACCGTTATGCTTCCTTTACTGGCCTCAAGGTGAATTTTCATAAATCTTCTTTGGTCCCTATTAATGTCCCAGTTGTTGAGGCTATTGAGTTATCTCAAGTTTTTTCGGTGTCAATTGGGATCCATGCCTTTCACCTATCTTGGATTGCCAATGGGCACCACCAAGCCAGCTATAAATGATTTTTGACCTTTAATTGATAGAGTGGAGAGAAGATTGTCTGTCACTGCTTTCTTCTTGTCCTATGGAGATAGGCTTGTTCTCATAAACTCTGTGCTCTCCTCCCTTCCAACATATTATATTCTATCATTAGTAATCCTTGTTGGTTCAATTGAAGTAATTGACAAAGCAACAAGGCACTGCTTGTGGAGTAGAAAAGGCAAGGAAAGAGTTAATTCTCTAACTGCTTGGCCCATGATCTGTAAACCAAAAAAGAAAGATGGTCTTGGTATTATTGACTTAAAAGTGCAGAATGCAGCTTTGTTACTTAAGCACTTGCATAAATTTTATAATCAAGTACCCACCCCTTGGGTTCAACTTATCACTGATGCTTATTACCACCAAGCCGTGCCACATGTTGTAGTTTCATGTGGTTCTTTCTGGTGGAAAGGGTTTTTGGTCCGAGTGAAGATTACAGAAAGGTCCATTCTTGTGTTGCCACTGCTTTTTTGGGATGATATCTGGATGTAGGACAAATTGAAGTTAAAATGACCAAGGATTTTTTTCTTTTGCTGTGGATAAGCTTCAATCAATTTCTGAATTTGTATCTGCTGATAATTGGTTTCAGTCTTTCTCGCTGCCATTATCAGTGCAAGCTCATTCTGAATTCCAGGAATTGCAGAATCTTTTACAGCCATTTTCAATTGATCCTTTAGAAAAGGATGTGTGTACTAGCTCCATATCTAAGGGTGGTTTTGCTTCAAGTATTATTTATAGATATAGATTCTCAAATATACCCAATGATGCCATCTCTGGTTGGATTTGGACAAGTAAATGTTAGTCCAAACACAATTTTTTTGCATGGTTACTATTACATGACAAAATAAATAGCAAGGACATGATTTCCAGGAGGAATTGGCATGTCACTGATAATTTTGATTGTGTGCTCTGTCGAAATGGTGGTATAAGGACCGGAGACATGTGTTTTGCAATTGTCTGTTTAGCACCAGAATATGGAATTATTTGCGAATCCCACGGATCCCTGGTAATCATGTTGTGGTCCTATTGCTGGTAGGAAACACTTCATTGGTCCCTGTTTTTCAGAGATTATTATTCTTGCTTTCTAGTGTATTTGGAAATAGAGAAATGGATGAATCTTCAAGAATATCAAATCTACTTTTAGAGGTTGGAAAAGTAACTTTATGCACGAAGTCACCTTGCTTAAGTACAGGGTGAAGAAGGACATGATTCCACCTTTTCATCATGGCTAGATAACCTAGCATAATTCTTGTTTTTTCTTTTCTATATATTTAGTACATACTGTAAGTTTATTTTGGTGGTAATAAATGGGGGTTGTGGGGGTTCCCCCACAGTAATTGGTTCAAATAACTTGTTGGAATCGCGGTTCCACTTAATAGTAATTAGTTGCATCTTCTTTTGCATCTCACATGTCATGCATCCTTGATCAAGCTGGATCTTTTGTCATAGTTGTAAGTTCTGCATTTAGTTGTTTATTTTAGTTCTTTGCTTCTTCACAGATAGTACACTAGGATGATGTGAGCATCGACATGTTCTGTTTCCTCTACCAGCTGAATTCCTCACAAGCTTTAGTTACTTGCTATCGCTGTTTGACCATTCCTCATTTGCTACCTATGATTGTCGTTGTATTTTATGCTTTCATTGTGTTACGATTCTTGTATTTCAATCCTATCCATAATTTACCTTGCAACCCTTATATATCCTTACTTCCACATCCTATTACCTTGTTGCTTGTTTACCTTGTTGGCCTATGTGTCGTAGTTGTCTTCTTAGTTTTATGTGCGCTCGAGTCTTGTTGTTCGTCTTGTTGTTACCTATTTAATTTGTTACCCGGGTTTAATCTTAATCAACATCCTATTAATGTTTGGGGTAATAATAATTTGATGATAAGGCACCAGCAGTAGGCCCGGCGTGGTTTTGAGTCATGCTAGTGTCGACTTTAGGAAAAGGGTCTTGTCCTCTGATCCATGATGAGCTCGCTAACCGCATCCAGGAGGTTGTATGGAACCCCCTCGTCTTAGACCGGATTTGTTCTTCGTCCAGGGACCACACCTAGTTCGATTTTTCCATTAGTCACGCATGTGCATGTACGATCCCATGGTGATACAGTGACCTGATGTAGTAGTTGTGGTTAGGTGCGACATGTTCTTATAGTGCTACAAGGGTCCTGTTTGGGCCTGAGTAGCCATGCACGCGACAACTCCTAGGGTTCTTGGATGTGTAGTGGAGACGGACGAGCTTGTGTCGAGCTAACCTGAGTTTTAATTGGTGGCTTGAGTGTGTATGGGTACTTAAGCACACCCTGTAGGGATAAATCTTCTCGAGAATCCATGTTTTCCATGGTTATGTGGAAACTTGGTGAAAGTGTTGGATAGCAAATACTCAGACAATTTACACTTAATAATGATAACTTGAATAGTAAGACAAATATACCTTCACCATATGATGAATGTCATCTTAATCAACAGTGTGAGTTTCCTTGAGTTGCTTCCTGGCTAGGGAGGTTAATCCTGGATGTGTATTATCATTGGTGAGTAGTTGTAGTTGGTTTCGTCGCCCTCTCTCATCCCTTTCTAATAGACGAAAGTTTTAGCGTGTCTCTATAAGTTGTTAGTGTTGCTTGCCGCTTCAACGAATAACCCCTTCTCCCGAAATTCAAAGTATTGATATCTTTTAAGTACTACATATTCGCCACCCTTCGGGGATGCAATTCCAATGTAGCCGATAGGTTTGAAGTTTGACGATGTTAGATTAGGAATCCCTCCGGCTTGGCCTAGGCAGGAATTGGATGCCATCGGTTATCTTCAGAACTCTTAGTCCAATTTGTATCTTATCCGTAGTCAGGTTCTATTTTTTTGTTTTATTTAGATGTTTGTATTGTATCATTTGTATTCTTGTCTCATTGGAGTCGTGTTGTATATGTGTCTTCTACTGTTTTTATGGATCATTCTTGAACGGTTGAATGGTATCAGAAATAACAACCCTAAATCGGGTACTATGTAGATTTTAGAGTTTCCCTCTAAATCCAAATGAAATGACATGGTTAGGCATATAAATTTATATAACACACAATATGCATGGTTAGGGATAGAAATTGATATAACACACAATAGGCATTTGCTGGAATTCCAAATGAAATGACATGTCCAGTTTCGTGACAACCAAATAGGTTTATCATGGAATTGAAAAATAAATTCCACATATTTGGCACAAATGATTGGAGCTAAACGCGTCCAAATATGAGTATTGGGAGATTGACTGTTAGTTTTTTCTCTCACAAAAGTCGAACTTTTTACACAAAAGAAATATCATTTGTTGCAGCGATTTTGGTGGATTGTTGTTCTTCCAATTAACGTCCATACATGTTTCATAATATAATTTGGACAGTGCTGAGCACCCCCAGGGGGAATGGGGCAAAAATACCCCGGGTCGATCGCTTGACACGTGTCCCGGTACCCCTTCCGCTAGATAACCGATGCGAGTCTCACGCAGACGCAAACCACGGCGGAGAAAAAAAACCCCACCTTTAACCACCCCGTGCTTGCTTGCACCATCGTGCGCCAATCGAAAACAGGGCATGGGTGTCGAGCCCAGGTCCTCACAGGAGCCATGGCGATTGCCGGAAACCCCGTCGAGCGTTGACAATGCTCCTCGTCAGCCATGGACTTTGTCGGAGAACACCGTGAGTACCACCAGAACCGCGCACACCAACTGCTCACCTCCATCTGCGGCGGCAGTCACCGTACGATGGCAAGAGCATGGCCCGGGGCCTACGGAAGCCCTATTGGACGCCAATTAGAGCACGCCGGACGCCACTAGGAAGCACCGCCCGACGCCTATGGGAGCAATGTTGGATGCCGCTGGGAGCACTGCCAGACACCGCTCGGAACACCACGCAGTGCCTATGGGAGCACCAGCGGACGCCTATGGGAGCAACAACGGACGCCTATTAGAGCACGCCAAACACCTCTAGGAGCACCGCCCGACGCATGTGGGAGCAACGCCATATGCCGCTGGGAGCACCGTCGAACATCGCTCGGAGCACAAACTGGTGCCTATGGGAGCACCAGCGGACGGCAATAACGAACGCCGCTAGGAGCACCGCCTGGCGCCTACGGGAGCACCATTGGACACCACGGGGAACACCACCCGGTTCCTATCAGAGCATCGGCGGATGTCGCGGGAGCATGGGCCATTGCCTATGGGAGCACCGCCTAACATAGCTGGGAGCACCGGCGGACGCCGCCGGGAGCACCTTTGAAGCCTATGGGAGCACTGCCGAATGTTGCTTAGAGCACGTAGCACCACCAGATAGGCTTGGCAGTGTGGTCGTTATGGTCTGGCAACAACGTGCCCCAACGCTGGCAGCATCGGGCGCGGTGGTGGCCGCTGGCAGCAGCGGCGGCGGCGGTCACGGGAGAGCGGGGAAGAGAGAAGGTGGTGGTTTGGGCGAATGGAGGCGGCATGACGCGAGATGGGAGAGATGCTTGGCAGCCTCTGATATTGGGAAGGAGCGGTATGTGGCCGGAGTGCGGCAACGCTAGAAAAATTGAAGAAAACGGCATCCATGCCACTATCTCCAGCGAGGAGAAAGCTGAAGGGTACAGCCGCCATGGTCGTTCCCTCTCTAAGCAGCACCGTTGCACGGCCGGGATTCGAGACCGGGGGAGAAGGGCACTAGCGTGCAGATTGCGGGAGTGCGGTGAGAGGAAGGAGAAAGGGGAAAGAGAAAACAAACTGAGGAGATTAGAGATAAGGTTGGGCGGTGGGCTCCACCCACGTCCGTGTCTCGCGTTCCTTCACCACGAGTTGGACGCGTGTCGCGCGTAGGAGGTGGAGGACACGTGACGTTCTGTCCCCTGGTTGTTTCTTAGCTTTTCCCAATAATTTCCTTCACATTTATGGAGTACCATCAGGATTTCAACTAATCAATAGACCACAACACTAACGGCTACCATAGCTCATTCTCACCTTCCTCATGCAGCCTAAGAGCCAGCAGGCCTCTGATACGTCATAAACGTATCCTTAATTTCTGATGTTTCATGTTGTTTTCTTATTGCTTCCCACATGTTTTCTATACACTTTATGTCATTTTTATCGATTTTTCGGCCTAACCTATTTACAAGATGCCACAGAGACAGTTCCTTGTTTTCTGCTGTTTTTAGTTTCAGAAAAGTTTTTCTAGAAATATTCTCGGAATTGGAAAATTCGAAGCCTGTAAGTCATAGAAATCCCGGAGGTTCCAAGGAGTCCTGAAGAGACCCTGAGGGGGGCCTCAGGGGGCCCACACCATAGGGTGGCGCGGCCCCCCTTGGCCCCGCCAGGGAGTGGTGTGGGGCCCCTGAGCCTCAACCGCCTATGCCCTTTCGGCTATATAATCCCCCCGAGACGTAAAACCTAAATATATCCCAGTTTTACCCGAGAAACAAACGAGGCCGCCGTCACCATCATCCTGAGATCGGGAGGGTTCTGGAGCTCTCCCCGGCACCCTGCCGGAGGGGAAAATCATCACCGGAGGGGTCTACACCACCATGTCCTCCTCCGAAGTGATGCGTGAGTAGTTCATCCCTGGACTACGGGTCCATAACAGTAGCTAGATGGTTTTCTTCTCCACTTTGTGCCTCATGTTTAGATCTTCTGAGCTGTCTAACATGATCAAGATCATCTCTAAGTAATGCTACATGTTGTGTTTGCTGGGATCTGATGGATGTTGAATGCTATGTCTTCTGATTATCAATCTATCATGTTATCTTCATGCATAAGTTATTTATGATCTTGCATGCTCTCCGTTGTTAGTTTATGCTCTGGCCAAGTAGATGCTAGTAACTCCAAGAGGGAGTATTTATGCTCGATAGTGGGTTCATGCCTCATTTTCATCTTTGCTCGAGTGATAGAAACGTGACGGATGGAGGATGTGCTATTGCCATTAGGGAGAAAACAACAATGCTTTGTCTAAGGATGATGTTATTGTTTACATTACACACTTTGCTTACTGCGGTTATCTGTTGCTTGCAACTTAATACCCAACGTTAATTCAGATGATATTAGAAGGGTGGATTTTTGACATAGATGCAGTTGGATAATGGTCTATGTATCTGGTATTAATGCCCGCATGAATCACATAGTAATCTTTATGTCTTGCATATGCACCACGGTGCAGCCTTCATTTCTGTCAATTGCCCAGCTGTAATTTGTTCACCACACATGTTATTTATCTTTCTCGGAGAGACACCACCAGTGAACTGTGGACCCCGATCTTTTTTCCTCATACTGATAAACACCTACTGCTTTCATACTTCTCTCATATTGTTCCTACTGTTTTCCACACCATACGTTTAGCCTCTTTGTGTTCAGCAAAACCAGTGAGATTGACAACCTCACTGCTTCGTTGGGGCAAAGTGATTTGATTGTGTTGTGCAGGTTCCACGTTGCTTCTGAACCGGTAGTGCGCCCTGCCATCTCAGTTGCTTCACCTTCTAAAGTTACTCCTTCCTCCTACTAGTCAATTCAACCTTGGTTTATTTTCTGAGGGAAACTTGCTGCTGCACTCTTCATACCTTCCTCTTGGGGTCTCCCAACGAACATGTGTCTACACGCACCAAGCGCTTTTCTGGCGTCGTTGCCGGGGAGGAAGAAAATTTCTGCAAGGGGAGTCTCTCACTTCCAATTTCTTTACTTTGTTTATTTTTGCTTAGTTTATTTTATTTTGTCTTGTTTGCATCTCTTTATCAAAAACACACAAAAAATAGTTCTTATTCTAGCTGTAGTTTTATTCCTTTTTTTAGTCTTGTTAAAATGACTACTCCTGAGAACACCAAGTTGTGTGACTTTACTAGCACCAACAACAATGATTTCATTAGCACACCTATTGCTCCACCTGCTCCTATTGCTGATTTTTATGAGATAAAACCTGCCCTGTTAAACCTTGTTATGACAGAGAAATTTTCTGGTGTTAGTACTAATGATGTTGCTGCCCATCTTAATAATTTTGTTGAACTTTGTGAGATGCAAAAATATAAAGATGTTCATGGGGATATTATTAAACTGAAATTGTTTCCTTTCTCTTTGGGAGGAAGAGCTAAAGAATGGTTGCTGTTTTTGCCTAGAAATAGTATTGATTCTTCGACTAAGTGTAAAGATGCTTTCATTGGAAAATATTATCCTCCTGCTAAGATTATATCTTTAAGAAGTAGCATCATGAATTTTAAGCAACTTGATAATGAGAATGTTGCTAAAGCTTGGGAAAGAATGAAATCTTTAGTAAAGAATTGTCCCACTCATGGACTGACTACTTGGATGATCATCCAAAACTTTTATGCAGGTCTATTTTTTTTTTTCAAGAAACCTTTTGGATTCAGCTGCTGGGGGGACCTTTATGTTCATGACATTGGGGTTAGAAACAAAGCTTCTTGATGATATGATGGTAAATTATTCTGAGTGGCACACTGAGAGCTACAACTGGTAAGAAGGTAAATTCTGTTGAAGAAACCTCCTCTTTGAATGAAAGACTTGATGCTATCATGTCTATGCTTGTGAATGGCCATGCTCCTATTGATCCAAATAATGTTCCTTTAGCCTCTTTGGTTGCTCAAGAAGAGCATTTTGATGTGAACTTCATTAAAAATAATAATTTCAACACCAATGCTTATAGGAATAATTTTGGTAGAAACAATTATAGGCCATATCCTCCTAATAATAGCAATGCTTATGGTAATTCTTATGGTAACTCCTATAACAGCAACAAAATTGTACCCTTTTATCTTCAGAACATGCTTAAGAATTTTATTAGTACACAGACTGCTTTTAATAAATCTGTTGAGGAAAAATTGGGAAAATTGATGTTCTTGCTTCTAAAGTTGACAGCCTTGCTCTTGATGTTGATTTTCTTAAACTAAAGGTTATGCCTCATGATGTTAAATAAAGTAAAACTTTGAATGCTATCCAGATTCAAATTGATGACACTGTTAGAATGTTAGCTGAATTGCATGCTAGATGGGAAAGAGAAGATGAAATAGCTAGAAAGAATAATATAGCTAATGTTTGCACTATTACCACCACTAGTAAAACTGAAGCTTATCGTGCTATAAAACATTCTACTATGAATGGTAAAGTAATTGGTGTTGGAAACACTCCCACTTCTGCTAGTAAATATGCAAAACTTCCTGAAACTGCTAAAAATGTTCCTGATTAAAGTGCTGAAATTTTTAGAAACATGGGAGATAATAGTCCCATTATCTTTGATAAAAATGATCTTGAATTTGATGATTGAAATATAACTAAAGTGATAAAGTTCTTACAAAAGCTTGCTAGTTGTCCTAATGCTAGTTCTATGAATATGGCTTTCACAAAACATATTACAAATGCTCTCATGCAAATTAGAGAGGATGAATTAAGATGTGAAGCCTCTATCCTAGGAAGCTAGATGATGGTTGGGAACCTATTATTAAAATTAAAGTGAATGATTTTGATTGCAATTCTCTATGTGATCTTGGTGCTAGTATCTCTGTTATGCCCAACAAACTCTATGATATTCTTGATTTACCACCATTGGAACCTTGTTATTTAGATATTCGTCTTATTGATAATGCAAGAAAGAAACCATTGGGGAGAGTTGATGATGTTCTTATCATGGTTAATAATACTCATGTCCCTGTTGATTTTGTTGTCTTGAATATTGAATGCAATGCTTCTTGTCCAATTATTTTGGGAAGACCTTTTCTTAGAACTGTTGGTTCTGTTATTGATATGAAAGAGGGGAATATTAAATTACAGTTCCCACTCAAGAAAGGTATGGAAAACTTTCCTAGAAATATAATTAAGTTGCCTTTTGATTCCGTTATTCGAACAAGTTACAATTTGGATGCTTCTTCAGTTGAAAATACTTGATTCCACTTTTCTGGGCCTAGCTAAAAGGCGTTAAAGAAAAGCACTTCTTGGGAGATAACCCATGGTTTTATTTTTTGCTTTGTTTTTCTCTGTTTTATTTGAGTCAAGGGGTGTTATACTTCCATAGAAACTCCTTTATCTCTTTTTTTTCTTTTTTTAGTAGTCCCAAGTAAGGTTTCTGACGAGAGTTGGAGTTGGTTTTCGGATTTCTGCGCAGGAAACAGATTTCTGCTGTCCACCGTAAAAAAACGTATAAAATCCTGGAAGCTCATAATGATCTGAACTTTTTTGTGCTTATGCCTTGGCTAATTCCGAAACTTTTTTGTTGTTTAAGTTTTTCGATCTGAGCAATATAGGTGCCTTGAAAAAAATTGTCTTTACAGACAGTTCTGTTTTTGACAGATTCTGCCATTTTTCTTGCATTTGCTCTTTTGCGATGTCAAGTGGATTTCTTTGCTTCACAAAACATCAGTGTCTGTAGCTAATGTTTAAAAGTATCAATAGCACTTTTTCCATACAGACCCAATGGATTTTTTTTCACTAACCCTCTAATGCGAATTACTGTTTGAGTGTGGTGTGAAGGAAGTTTTCAAGTGTCAAGAGAAGAGGTGATATATGTGATCAAGAAGAGTGCAAGGTCAAAGCTTGGGGATGCCCCGGTGGTTCATACAAGAATATTTTTATAAGACTCAAGCATATAACTTGGGGATTCCCAAGGCATCCCCTTTTTCATCAACTATCTATCAGGTCACTTCTCGTGAAACTATATTATTATTCGGTCACATCATATGAAGTTTACCTGGAGCGTCTGTTTGTTTTTCTTTTGTTTTCTTTGGTTTTCCTTTGTTTTGTTTTGTTTTCCTGGCTGCAATAATATAGTTGGATCCTAGCATTCTTTGTTTGGGAGAGAGAAAGGCTCTTCTTTTTCATTTGAATACTTGCTATGCTAGTATTCTTGTTTTCTTCTAGCTGCTGCAATAAATTCCTGTTTAGCTCTCATTTTCATAGCATCTCTTATTCAGAGCTGTTAGTTTTAGTAGTGTTATGTTATTCCTCTCATTTCTTCTTGCTGTAGAATATAGAGAGTTTTTGTTAAAGCATGATTTTTATGGTGCTTGTTGGGAAAAGAAATTGCTGCTTGAAGTAGAATTTTTAACGGTGCAAGTAGAATCTTGTATAGACTGTGGCTAGAAATTTTTCATATCATGCTAGATGTTATTTTAGTTTTAAAGACTTGTGGTTATTGAGTAGCATGATTAGCCTCAAATAGCTGAGAGTGTTTAATGTGCCATTGAAAGAATCATGAGTTGTTCTTGTCATATTGAAGCATAAATTTGTCGTATTCTCCTTTGGATGTTTTTGTTTGGTTGACTTGGCGCATGCTCTAACCAGGTTTATGACTATGATCCAGTAACGGATAGCCTCTATGATCATTTAGTTTTTGAACTTGTGGTACTACTTTTGCTTTTATTAATGATGTTTATGTCGCTATGCATGATTATGGCTCTTATGCTCTCTTGATATGTCGCTCCCAGTTTTTTGCTAGCCTCCACCTGTACTGAGTATGAGCTCTACTCGTGCATCCAACTCCCTAAAACTAAAGTTTTCCCATTGTGTCCACCATAGCTATCTACATGTGGTATTTAACCGCCACTCTAAAGTAAATTGCTCATGTGTTACCTTTAAAACTTTTAAAATTACTCTTGTTTTGTGCTCATGTTTTAGCTCATGAGGACGCAAATAGAGAATATTTATCTCACTTGTTGATTGGACTTTCACACCCTGGACTAGTGGCTTCATCCGCTTATCCAGTGATAGAAGAGCTGGCAGCAGGGTGCCCAGCCCCAAATGAATAACACAAATTCTCTTCACTATTTTTGCCCCTGATTTATCAGGCAAAGCATAATTGTGTAAACAAAAGAGAAAGAGGGATGACCTTCTACACCAGTTGTGTCCTTCACCATGATAGTCGCTCTTGTGAATCCAGTTGACTTGTGACGTACTGTATTTTCTGTTTACCATTCGTTGACATAAGCATACATCTCTCTTAAAATATAGACACTCCTCCACGGTATGTGATTGTTGGCAGGCACCCGAGGATTCGGTTAGCCATGGTTTGTGAAAGATGGTTGGGAGGAGTGTCAAGTTTTTATACCTCTGTTTAATAAAATAAAAAGCCCTAACTAATGAGTGATCCATGCTTCCCTCTGCGAAGGGCCTTTATTTTACTTTTATATTGACTCTCCGTCTTCTAACTTTATGCACAGTTGAGAGATCATTTTTTCCATTCTGAGTTTTATGTGCATTTGTCCGAAAATATTATTAATTGATTCATGATGTGATATTGCTTGTTCTCTAACTATTTGTTCTAGTCTTCCTCATGAACGTTGAAGGTGTCCTGGCATTTATGTTTTGCCCCACTCTTAAGGACTAGCGAAATATCACTTTGACATGCTTTCTCTATACTTGAAACAAATGTATATCTTTCTTTGCATTGTTATTCATGATCTTTTATTTGAGTTACTTCTCATGATGCAAAGTGATTGCTATGATTTATTATTAAAGTTTATTTATCATGCTTGTGTTTAAGTTCTATGATCTGAACTTACTTATGCTTTTACATTATTGATGATCAAGTTTACGTTGGTAGCCTGTCACCTCAGAAATTATTTGTTTTTATCGTTTACCTACTCGAGGACGAGTAGGAACTAAGCTTGGGGATGTTGATACGTCATAAACGTATCCTTAATTTCTGATGTTCCATGTTGTTTTCTTATTGTTTCCCACATGTTTGCTATACACTTTATGTCATTTTTATCGATTTTCCGGACTAACCTATTGACAAGATGCCACAGAGCCAGTTCCCTATTTTCTGCTGTTTTTAGTTTGAGAAAAGTTGTTCTGGAAATATTCTCGGAATTGGAAAATTCAAAGCCCGGAAGTCTTAGAAATCCCGGAGGTTCCACGAAGTCCTGAAGAGACCCGGAGGGAGGCCTCAGGGGGCCCACACCATAGGGTGCCTCCCCCCGTTGGCCGCGCCAGGGGGTGGTGTGGGGCCGCTGAACCTCCACCGCCTCTGCCCTTTCGCCTATATAATCCCCCCGAGACGTAAACCCTAAATATATCCCAGTTTTACCCGAGAAACACCCGAGGCCGCCGTCACCGTCATCCCGAGATCAGGAGGGTTCTGGAGCTCTCCCCGGCAACCTGCCGGAGGGGGAAATCATCACCGGAAGGGTCTACACCAGCATGCCGTCCTCCGAAGTGATGCGTGAGTAGTTAATCCCTAGACTGCGGGTCCATAGCAGTAGCTAGATGAAAGTGCATGGTTCCCCCATATGTGGTTTTGGTAATTAATGACAATCCTTATGGACTAATGTTTGCATTGAGTTATCTTTGTAGATCTTGTCCATAGGAAATAATGGATTTCATGTGTTGAACTCTATTAGCTTCCTTGATGGCCATTGTTACATTCAAGGATTTATATGAAGAATGGTCATGGTTTGAGTTGAGCTTATTGCTAGTATGTCTTGAAGAAAAGGATTAGGTGATCTTTCATTATCATCTTCAAGACATCATCTTTAGAAGTGAGAAGCAAAGATACAAGGTTGATCAAGAAAGCGATCAACACACAAAGCTACAAGTTGTACCAAGTGGGATTGTGTATCTCATGGTATGGTAAGCAATTGTCAAATTAGCATTGTGAACTAACCCATGATATGTGTGTGTCGCATCTCTATGTGTGGTTAGGTATCTTTCCATGGGCATGAACCAAAAGGAAGATTTCATATAGCCCATGGTCTATGTCGTCGTCAAGCGGTGTTTGTCATCTAGCTTGACGTGGAAGCTCAAGTGAAGCATCTAGAAGATATCCTATGCTTGATGCTTGCCACCCTTTTGGAGATTGTGGCCTTGTGAAGATTTGCCGAAGGGTCTCTCCCATAATGGTGTATGGGGGAGCTAGTCTCTCCCATAATGGTGTTTGGGGGAGCAACTTGCATGTCTTCATCAAGCGGAGTTTGTGCTAGCAAGCGCAATCAAGAAAGAAGATCCAACTTGAGAGAGTCAAGATCGTCATCATCTACCTCAAGTGGAATGCTCAAGGCAAAGGTATAATCTTGATAGGTTTTCTATTTTACCGGTCTCGTGTCTTTGGGAGACCGGGTTATAGGATAGATAGTCGTACTATCAAGAGGGGCTCTCAAGTGAGTAACTCGATCGAATCGTTATGGAGAGCTCAAACCTTTGCATACTTTGCATATAATCTTTCTTGGTTCTTATTTGGCTTTTGTCTCCTTTGGGTTTTAGTGCTTTTCGTGATCTTCATGACAAGTCTTGGTTTCTCGAAAACGGATTTCGTAAGAAAACTTTGTTGCGTTTTCGGTGGTGAAAATATTCCGTTCGTCTTTGAGAATGTTCCCACACCTTTCATGTGTGGTAACTTCTCCATACTTTGAGGTATCAATATTTTCACCTTTTATTTGGATACTCCTTGCTGTTATCTTTCCAATGCATTTGCACTCACCTAATTCGGAGTTCATTCGCAAAAGTTATGTGAGTTTTCGTGTTGGAAGTTTTACCGGGTGTTCCTATTTGAGAGGTCCAAAACCTTTCCCCATTTGGATTTATCTTTCATTGCTGGACAATGATGTTTCTATGCATATTATTGTAGTGCTCGTTGTGGTGATTTCAACGAGCCCAAGATCATCAAAAACGGAGTCCGGATGAAAAAGTTATTGCAGTTTTCGTGTTGTTGTTTTTGTTAGTTTTGCGGGGGGCGGATATTCCGGTTCAAGTTTGAACCGGAATATCCGGTTGGCATCTGTCCCTCCACTTGCTCGAAAACGGCTAAGGACCGGAGTCTAAACTTTCTGGAGTGAACCGGATTATTTGAACCGGATTATTCGGGGCATACCGGATATTCCGGTTTGGGCAGTTTTCGGACCATATTTCTCACTGGAGTGAACCGGATTATTTGAACCGGATTATTCACTTCGGACCGGATATTCCTGTCGGACCGGATATTCCTGTTCAGTTTTGAACCGGATATTTCGAAATATCCTGCTCAGACTGCACACAAAACGGCTAGTTCTTGTGGGGACCTATTTAAGGGGGCTTTCTTCCCCATTGGTCCCCAAGTCTTCCAAGCAAGTTTTTCTCCCTCTCCTCCACCATTGTTGACCTTGGAAAGCTTGCCCCTCTCCCAATCCCTCCTATGATTCTTGCATATCTTTGAGGGAGAAGGTAGAGGAGATCTAGATCTACATTTCCACCAATCCATCTTCCTTCTTAGTGAGGGAAACTTAGTAGATCTTGATCTTGGAGTTCTTGGTGTTTCTCCTCCATTGTTCTTCCTCTCTTATTCCCCCATAAGCATTTGTTGCTTTGTTGGAATTTGAGAGTGAAGGATTTGAGCACTTGTGCTCTTGCCATTTGCATCGGTTGCATCGGTTTGCTCTCTCCACGAGGATTCGTGGAAGTTGAAAGTTTGTGAGCTTGTTACTCTTGGGTCTTGGACCCTAGACGACTTGTGGTGTTCTTGGGAGCCTCCAATTGAGTTGTGGATGCGTGCCCCAAGATTGTGGTGACACCGAGAGCCTCCAATTGAGTTGTGGATGCGTGCCTCAGATTTGAAGGTTGCCAATAGTGGAAGGTGAACTAGGCCTTTGTGGCGGAAGTTCATCGGAGAATAGGGTGAGGCCTTTGTGGCGTTGAGTAGGCCTTCGTGGTGAGCTCACACCCCTCCAACGAGACGTACTCCCCTTTGTGGGAGGAACTCGGGAATACATCTTCGTCTCCGTGTGCCTCGGTTATTTCTATACCCGAGGTTTTTACTTATGCAATTTACATTGTGATAGCCTTCGAGCTTGAAGT
Organism: Alopecurus myosuroides; assembly: GCA_028641055.1. Taxonomy (NCBI): domain Eukaryota; kingdom Viridiplantae; phylum Streptophyta; class Magnoliopsida; order Poales; family Poaceae; genus Alopecurus; species Alopecurus myosuroides. The sequence continues at coordinate 292,204,205 of CM054059.1, forward strand.
TATATATCTTGCTATCACCTTGTTACTTGTCTTGCTTAGCATAAGTTGTTGGTGCATCTAGTTTATCCTAGAATATTTAGGTTGTATGCTTGTTAATTTAAACACCTAGTTTATTTCCGCATTTAGCAAGCATTAACCGGAAAAGTTTTAATCGCCTATTCACCCCCCCCTCTAGGCGACGTCGTTGACCGTTCAATTGGTATCAGAGCCTCGTCTCTCTTTATTAGGCTTTACATCCTAGAGAGTACGATGTCGTTTAGAGAAATAGAACATGATCCCGCTTTTATATTCTATGGTAGAAATTATGATGATTGGAAATTTCGCATTCTTAATTTTCTTGAGGACATGGGTCCAAAGTATGTTAAGAGAATTGTAGATATGGATTTTCCTCCTCCAAAGGATTCTCAAGATTTATCTTTAGAGGATGAGGAAAACTCTTATCTCGATACTCTTGTATCTAATGGTCTCTTGTGCTTTTTGAGCGATGTAGTTATTGAATCAATCATGCCTTTTCGGAACGCTCATGAGCTATGGACAAAACTTCAAGATATATATGATGTGTCCAATATTATTGAGGATGATTATTCTCCATCCACTTCCGACCGTGATGAGTTCACATCTTTCTCCACTCCACCAACATGTGATTTTTCACAAGGTAATGATATGGTGAGTGGTGATAGAAATTGCATTGTGGATAGTGAATTTGCTATTGACTATACTTCATCTCTATCCCATTGCAATGATCTATCTTTGGACTTAATATCTTCTAGCACTCAAAATTCCATACATGCTAGTGGTGATAGTCCTTGCATATCATGTAATAGTTGTTTAACTAAATCTCATGATGATATGCTTCCTATGTCTTGTTTTCATGAAAATAATGCTTCCATTTCCTCTAGTACTTGTGTGGCTAACAATGTAGAGGAATCCCACTTTTTTGTGGAACAAGACATGGACCTTAATGGCTCTTCTAGTATATCTTCATCATCGCCATCCATTTCTCATATGTGCCTTATGGCTAGGGATTCAAAGGTATCTCCACCTTTGGAACCCACTACATCTTGTGATGATGAGGATGAGGGTATATTTTATGGAGAGTTTGAGGACGAAGCCTCCTTAATGGAGAAGGGTGAGTTGGTTCTTCTTGATCTCCCTAAAGGTAGTAAAGCTATCACTCCTTTTAGTGAAATATTGGCTTTTGCTATTTATAGCGCTAAAATAATTGAAACTAAAGGTGAGATTGAAAAAAGTGATGCCGATGAAAAGGCATCCCTCACTACGTCTCTTGAGGAAGAGTATGAGCTCCGAGTTACTCTTGAGGAGAAACTTGAATCTATCGAGGAGCTCTATAATGAACAAATAGCCTATCTCACTAAAGCACGTGACCATACCAATGCTAAATATAAAGTGCTTAAAAATGAAAAGGTTGAATTTGTTATTGGCAATGCTAATCTAATTGAGGAAAACTCTAGGTTAAATAATGATCTTGCCAAGTTATCTTCTTCTATTTCTAATGATGCTTGTGCTACTAACTCCACATCTTGTGAAGCATCTATTTTGAAGGAGAATGTTGAGCTAATGACTAGCAAGTATGGGAAATTGGAAGAAAGTCATGAAAAGCTATCTAGCTCTCATGAGGATCTTCTAGATTCCCATACCAAGCTAAAATTAGCTCTTGAGGCTATCACTACAAAGGTAACATCTTGTGAGCCTCATGTGGTTACTAGCACAATACCTTCTAATAATGCTATATTGACTTGTGCTCGTATTAGTAATTCATCCTCCCATAATGTTTCTACATCTTGTGATGAATTGCTTTCCTTGCCTTGTTGCTCTAACAATGAAGCATCTACTTCCTCTAGCTCTTGTGTTGTTTCTAACCATGTAGAGGAAAATAAAGAGCTCAAGTCCCAAGTCACTTCTTTGAAGAAAGACTTGGAAAAGTGTCATGAAGGGAGTTCCACACTTGACAAGATGTTGAGAGTGCGAAGACTTCCCAATGACAAGAGTGGACTTGGATTCAACTCCAATCTCAAGAACAAGTCCATTATTGACAAGAAGAAGGGCCAAGAACAAGTCAAAGATCCGGCCAAGATTATTTGCTTCAAGTGCAAGATTGAAGGGCACCATGTTAGATCTTGCCCTTTGAAGAAGAAGCATCTTAGTGAGAAGCAACTAGGGAAGAGGCCTCTTGTTCAATCTCAACCACGAGTTGAACAACGGCCACCTCCTAAGAAGACTCAAGCCAATGCTCCTCTTGTTGAGAAGCCTATTGAGAAGAAAGAAAAGAGTCGATGTTGCTACCTTTGTCGCAAGAAGGGACACTTTGCTTCTTCATGCACTAATGGTACATTATCCAACCCTATCCTTGTTGATAATGGTTATTCCATTCGGAAGGATAATGTGGGCAATGTGTTTGCCAAGTATGTTGGTGCTCCAAGTGGTGTCAAGAAAAGAACCATTTGGGCTGCCAAACCTATTGTGACTAACCTCTTAGGACCCAACTTGGTTGGGGACCAACAAGCTCAATGTCGTGGTGGTGTCACGGCAGATGCCATGGGATGGCTAAAGATGTGGGGACGAAGGACGCTGGAGGTGCTCGGGGAGGGATCACGCAACGAGTAGCCGCGTGAGGTAAGAACAATACACTGCAAACAACACGATCTACCCAGGTTCAGGGCCCTCGTGAGGAGGTAAAACCCCTACTCCTGCCTTTCTGTATGTATTATGATGTTTCTCCGAGTAGCCACAGTACAAATGATATCGCTACCGAGTAGCCACTCTCCTCTCTCCGGATGGAACTAGGTCAAGGACTTAGGGTTTCTAGGGTTTATGCGTGACCCAGTATGCGATGCCTCACGCAGGAGGCGGCGGGGCACCTTATATACCTGGTGCCCAGCCGGATACGTCCAAATCTAGACAAGTGTCGACATAGTGTGCGCACCGTCCTTCTTCCGGGTTCCCGCTGACAGTTTTGGTTCCTAACCTTGGCTTCATCTGGAAAGTCGTTGGGCAAAACTAGGGGACAGACTGGTATCACTGTACCTGAACACAGAGTAGGCCCCCCTTATCCTGCCACGGCCTGCTTCCATGCTGTCACTGTCAGGCGGGCCGGTCCCAGATGAACAGTAGTTCGAATGCTGCCAAGTACGGACCCAGGATACGCGGGATCCTGTGTCAGAACGGCTCCTTTGACTTTCTGGCCCGAGTAGGTTCCCGCCAATTTTACTCGGGCCACCTCTTCTACTCGAAGAGACAGAACTTGCTTGATATCTCCTTCTGGTCATCTTGAGGTGAGACCGAGTAGCAGTCGACCGGGTAGCGGGTACCGGGTAGTCGGCTACTCGACCAAACCTCTCTTCCGTAAGACGCCTTTACCACTTGCCTTTACCCTACTCGGGGGTAACCCCCGACAGCAGTCCCCGAAGCTGGTTGAGTCTTGCGAACTCGTTCACTTAGGCTCTGCCAGCTTAAAATCAATCCTTGCCTCATAGCCCTTGAACCTCAAGATGCCGAGTAAAAGGCCTCCGAGTAGTACTCTGACAATTATCTTGTGTCTCTTGTCTTCCGAGTAACACCAGCCTTCTACTCGGCGACCGAGTAAAAAGACTTAGAGAATTTTCCTGAATTGAGCCCTCGCGGCGCAGAGCACCATCCAGCCGTCCGTGCCGCAACCGGACGCGTGTCAAGCATCCACGACCCTGTCGTTTCGCTGCCCACGACACATCGTGCCACGCGCCCAGTTTTCACGGGGCGGGCCCACCGGCTCGTTATGTCCCATCAATCGTAATAATAGGCCACGATTTGGTCGTGGGATCCACTGTGGCCGTTACGCGCGCGTTCCGTGCTTGCGTGCGTTTCTATCCGGCCACAGGCCCCACCACACAGCGATCATGGCCACGATTGATCCCACTACGCCGATGGTAACGGTAAACCCGCGGAGAGGGTATAAATACCCCCGCCGGTAACTTCCTTTTCCCCTTCCCTTGCACTATTCCTCTTTCGTCCTCTGCTTTCCTCCGCCACCGAGCTCTCCGCCGCCGCGCAAGCTTTCACGCCGCCGCGGACTCAATTCGCCCAACCAACTCCGTCCAATTTCTTCCACTCCTCCTACTTGCAACAATGGCTAAAGCCGGCTGGGCGGGCTCAATCGTCACCAGTGAAGATTTCGCCTGGCTCGTGAATACCAGGAGAGTTCCTCCCGGCGTGGAGTGCCGGGCGCCTGACGATGAACTCGTGCCAACCCCACGGGAGGGTGAGCGCGTCGTGTTCATGTCGCACTTCGAGCGCGGCTTCGGACTGCCGGCCTCCGATTTCCTCCGTAAGTTCCTTGACCACTTCGGCCTTCAGATGCATCATCTGCCGCCCAATGCCGTCGTCTTCCTCGCCTACCACGCCGTGGTGTGCGAGGCCTTCCTCGGCATCCACCCGACGACGGATACCTGGCTGAGGTACTTCCACCTCCGCCAGCAGACCACCGGGAAGAAGGACACCGCGGGCGTTGGCCGCGCCACCGACACCGGCTGCGCCATGATGGTGCAGCGGTCCGGGACGAACCATCCCCGTGTCAAGGGGCTGGACTCCGTCCGAATGTGGCAGAAGACGTTCTTCTACGTCAAGAACATCCCCGCCACCGAAGGAGCCCAGGTAAATGACAGGATCAATCTTCCCGCCTGGAGCCTCCGTGCTCCCACCGGGAAGAACTGGAAGGAGAAGCCCGCCAATGACGACAACGCCATCGAGATAGAGAAGAGGCTTGGCTGGCTGATAGAGCAAGGCCTCAAGAATGATGATCCGGTGGCTTGCTGGATCCAGCGCCGAGTGCTGCCTCTGTAGGAGCGCTGCCATCTCATGTGCTACATGGGAGGCCCCCGCGACTGCACCAGGACGACAACCATCGAGATCGACAACATTGATGTTCCCGGGCACGCAAGGGCCATCTTGATGACGAGCCTCGGCGACAATTGGCAGTACGGGTTCGTCCCGTATAGCCGTACGAAGCCGATTGAGCGGGTACGTCCTCCTTACTCTGTTTTTGCGTATGCTTTCTGAGTAGATGATTCTTCTTCTTGCCGCGAGTAGCCATTGTCTTCTGCACCGAGTAGGATATTTAGCCGAGTTGCCTAGGCTTAATGTGCTTCGTGCTTGCACGCCTTGTCGGGTAGCCTACTCGGGAACAATCCTTAGGCTTTGTGTGCTTTGTGCCTGCACGCCTTTCCGTGTAGGATATTCAGCAATCATGCTTAGGCCTCGTATGCTTTGTGTTTGCACGCCTATCCGGGTAGAAACAATTAGTGAGCTGCCTAGGCTTAGTGTGCTTTGTGTTTGCACGCCTATCCTAGTAGAATTCCTTCCTGATATTCGGCTAATCTGTGACCCTTCTCTGTTTTTCAGATCCTTACTCGCCAGAAAATTGAAAGCTGCGAGCGCTTCGATGGCAACTTCTTTGCCGATCGTGAGGAGGACGATGTACCCTCCTTCGATGCCGCGGATCAGATCAATCTCCCACGCTCCCCAACGACGGAGAAACGCGAGGCCGAATCATCTCTTCACAACTGGTCTGACGATGAATTCGACGGTAATAACGCATTCACTTTGTTTGCTCCCGAGAAGCACCAATCCTTTGTTTGCTGTTTCTGATTCGCTCCTCTTTTCTTTTGAATCCACAGATGAGGTCGCTGAGGAGAATGATGGTGAGGATGAAGATGGGAACGAGGGCAAGACGGCCCTTGTCGTCAAGCCTCTGTCCGTTGCCGCTCCTGACACCCGCAAGCATACTGGCAGTGGGGCCCAAGAGCCTCCAGCCAAGAAGAAGAAGCTAGCCGAGAAGAAGAAGCCGACCAAGGCGGTCGCGAATAAGCCGAGGCGAAAGCTCCCTTCCACCACTGCGTAAGTTTCCTTCTCGGTCGTCTCTCCTCTCGCGATGTGCTATTTTCCCCAATCTCCTTCTAATTTCTGATTCTTTCTTTCTCGGCAGACCTCCCATGGACGCAAATGCCGTTCTCGCGCCCGACCAGGCCAAGAAACCACCAGTACCTCTGATCAATCTTGACGATGAGGAGGATGACGCCACCAACACCCAAGGAGCAGAAGCAGAACAGCAGAACCGTGCATCGTCAGCAGCACGGGACACTGCTGCTCATCAGGACAGAGCGCCTTCTCCTCCGGCCAGCAATGCCGAGGAGAATCAGGACCAGGAGATGCAGGACACCGCCGCCCACGAGCGGCCAGACGCAGAGCAAGAGCAGCCCACCACAGGGGCTGCCGCACAAGAGAATCCCGCTGCCGAGCAGCGGGTAGAGGACGCCACCACCACGGATGCCACCATGGCGGACGCCTACCCACTGAGCGACGTGCAGTCAGGCGCCACACCGAGTAGCGCCCAGCCAGATACTGCGCAAGGTGATGGGTCCGTGGCGCCTCCAATCGTTCAAGGCACCACACCGCCAAATTCCTCCTCGGCGTCGCACACCAAGGACGCAGCCAGCCATCCCGCCGTGCGAGTAACCAGGCAACAGGCCCTGGATGCTCTGAAGGATGAAGTTGACAGAAGAGCAGCCGAGAAAGAAGCTGCCGAGAAGACCGAGGCTGAGAAAGAGGCAACCGAGAAGGAAGCCGCCGAGAAGGCGAAGGAGAGAGCTGAGGGAAAGAAGCTCGAAGATCCCGAGAAGCAGAGAGCCGAAAAAGAGAAGGCGAAGAAACGGGCCAGAGATCAGATGCCGCCACCAACCTTGGGCGGAGCGCTGGTGATTCGAGAGTCCGGCCCGGTTGCCAATGCGACCGCTGCCGCCGCCATCGCCGCTGGCCAACCTTGCTTCCCGGATTACATGGTTCAGGTTAGCCAGCAAAACACCATTGGCTTCTCTCCCAAGGACAAGTAGCTTGCCCTTCTGAGGGGACGAAAGGCCGTAGCCATGAACTCCCCTCCCCCAGATCCAAACCAGAACCAGTCCGTCACTATTGCTTCTCGGGGAGTCCAAAATCCAACGATAACCACGAAGAGCCTCGAGCAGGTGCTGGATACCATTGGCTTTATCGACGCCAAATGGGACAGCAAGGTTCTCGGCACGGACAACTGGCACGGCCTTGGTCTCGGCGCAATTGACTACATGCGCGTCGAGTGGAACAAAGTGGATCTGGGATACAAGCCCATGACCGTCTCCACCGACACCGCCACTCTCGCTGCCAAGATGTTCCTGCACCGCAAGAACGCCGAGGACATCGAGCAAGCCTATGCAGTAAGCTTCAACTTGTCCTTCTCCGAGTTGAATTTTTCTTCTCTCCTATTCGCCTTTACTTTCCTTTACCATCACCCAGTCCCCGAGATTCTGGCCGAGTAGGCGGATGCTCTCCCGAGTAGCCGCCTTCTCGGGTTGAATCTTTCACTTCTGCGTTTAACTTGTTTTCTTCTCGCTTCTCAGGATAGCGTTCTGAAAAGGACCAACCTATACCGCGTGCTGCTCTGGAATCATGCTATCGCCAGGAGGCGAATTGCTGCTTTGGAACGGGAGAAAGCAGCTGCGGAGGCAGCCAAGAAAGATGCGAAAGACAGCACTCAGAGGCTGTCTGAAGTGGAAGGTACGCTTTTAGCCACGCGGTTCTTGCGTTTTCTGTTTACGCCCGCTTCTGCTTTCTTTTGCGCTAACCATTCCTACTCTGCAGAGAACCTGAAGACCTTAACTGAGGAGCACGAGAAGTGCCGTGCGTTTGTGGAGAACGCCGAGGCCACCATCAAGAAGTTAGAAGGTGAGTTGCTGTCTACCCGGCTTGATTATGTTTCTGTTTCTTCTCTGCTTCTCTGCTAACCTTGTTTGTCTCTCCGCAGAAGATCATAAGTTGTTTGTTGAAGAACATCAAGACTGCGTCAAACCGGAAGAGGTGCAGAAGCAGCTGTCCGACCAGGCTGTCGAGTTGGTGAAGAACCACACCACAGAGGTGGCGGAACTGCAACTCCAGCTGCAGAAGGCACTCCAGGATGCTATCACTCTTGGCGCCGAGAGGGACAGAGCAATCGCCGAGAAGGCCAAAGCCGAGACAACCTTCAATGCCAGAATCAATACCCTCAAGCAGGAGTGCGAGGTACTGACAAAGGCCAATGCTGGGCTCTTCGCACAGATGGATACTCTGCGCCAGATCCAGGAGAAGCACATATCCAATGAAGAATCCTGGAAGACCCAGCTGCAGGCGCTGCGCATCGAGCTTAAGAGTAAGCTTTCTCTTCTCTGCATCTTTCTCTTCTCGGTCGAATTTCTTCTCGGTTCTTCCTCTACCCGGTTCTTTTCTTCTCTGATTCTGAATTTCTTACTTGTTTTCCCAGAGATCTTTCCTGCCATTATTTCTTCCTGTGTGCCCGCTCTGGCCAAGGCCCAAGCAGCACGTGCTGCGAATGGCGAGCCAGAGGACACCAGGGCCGAAATTGAAGACAGCATGCTGGTGATGCGAGGCCAGTTCGAACGCCTAGCCGGCGTTGGTACTGACCTCGTGCGCGTGGGCTTTGAGCTTCACAAGCTCTTCTGGCCTGAGGATCCTGAGCCAACAACCATCCGGGGCCTCGCTCTCAAGCTACAGAATGTGAAGGCCGAGTTGAAGAAGTGGCGTGCTTCTGGAGCTCGGGCAGGCGCGGACTTGATGCTTCTTTGCATCGCCTCCTGGTACGAAAATCTTAACATGCAACTCATCCGCGGGAAGCGCGACAACTCCAAGTGGGAGACAGACCTCGACTGCGTGGCCGCGCGCAAATTGATCGCGTATGAAGTGGCGGAGTGCGCTGAGACGGAGATCTACATCGACGGCCTCCCCGAGCCCGACACCGAGGTGGAGGAGGACGAGGAGGAGGAAGATGATGACACAGAATCCGAACTGGAGTCGGGCTTCTTCGATTCCCCCAGGAGCAAGGCCGGGAAGGGGAAGGCCACGGCCGTCGCGAGTAGCGATGAGGAGGCCGAGCACATCGACACCGCCCCACTCGACTTCGGCACCTCTTCAGGAGCCGCTCTTGACGACACGATACTCGCCCCCAGCCGAGCCTCCGGTTCCTCTACAGCTCCAGGGCCCATCTCGGTGGCCACGGCCACTTCTGTCGGGGGGTTACCCCCGAGTAGGGTAAAGACAGGTGGTAAAGGCCGCTTACAGAAGAGAGGTTTGGTCGAGTAGCCGACTACCAGGTACTCGCTACCCGGTCGACTGCTACTCGGTCTCACCTCAAGATGACCAGAAGGAGATATCAATCAAGTTCCACCCTGACGAGTAGAAGGTTTGGCCCGAGTACAATTGGCGGGAACCATTGGCGGGAACCTACTCAGGCCAGAAAGTCAAAGGAGCCGTTCTGACACAGGATCCCGCGTATCCTGGGTCCGTACTTGGCAGCATTCGAACTACTGTTCACGTGGGGACGGCCTGCCTGACAGTGACAGCATGGAAGCAGGCCGTGGCAGGATAAGGGGGGCCTACTCTGTGCCTAGGTACAGTGATACCAGTCTGTCCCCTAGTTTTGCCCAACGACTTTACGGAAGCAGCCAAGGTTAGGAACCAAAGCTGTCAGCAGGTACTCGGAGAAAGGACGGTGTGCACACTATGTCGACACTTGTCTAGATTTGGACGTATCCGGCTGGGCACCGTGTATATAAGGTGCCCCGCCGCCTCCTGCGCAAGGCATGCCCCAAGGATCCCTTCCCACTACCTCGCATCGATCAGGTGATCGATTCCACTGCCGGCTGTGAACTGTTGTCTTTCATAGATGCCTACTCTGGTTTCCACCAGATTGCACTCAATCCTGCTGATCAAATAAAGACTGCTTTCATTACCCCGTACGGGGCTTATTGCTATCGTGTCATGTGTTTTGGCCTGAGGAATGCGGGTGCAACCTATCAGAGATGCATGCAGAAATGCTTGCATGACCAGCTCGGCAAGAATGTGCAGGTGTACGTAGATGACATTGTCATCAAAACGAATAAAACACATACTCTGCTTGCCGACTTGGAGGAAACCTTCGCTAACCTACGCAGGTACAAAATGAAACTGAATCCGAGTAAGTGTACCTTTGGTGTACCAGCTGGAAAGCTACTCGGTTTTCTGGTTTCTAGTCGGGGCATTGAAGCCAATCCGTCTAAGATAAAGGCTATTGAGAGCATGTCTTTGCCGAGATCATTAAAGGATGTGCAGAAGTTCACGGGTTGTCTGGCATCTCTGAGCCGTTTTCTTGGCCGAATGGGCGAGAAGGCTCTGCCTCTGTACCAGCTGATGAAGAAGAGTGACAAGTTTGTCTGGACTCCACAGGCGGATGTGGCATTCAATGAGCTGAAAGCAATGCTGGCTAGCGCTCCCGTCTTGGCTAGTCCGCTACCCAAGGAGCCTATGCTGCTGTACATTGCCGCGACTAACCGAGTAGTCAGCGTGGTGATAGTGGTGGAGCGAGAAGAAGAAGGCAAGAGTGTGCAGCGCCCAGTCTATTATCTCAGTGAAGTGCTGTCCAGCTCCAAGCAAAACTATCCCCACTACCAGAAGATGACATATGGTGTGTACCTGGGCGCCAGGAAGCTGAAACATTACTTCCAGGAGCACCCCATCACTGTTGTGAGCTCTGCTCCCATCTCGGACATTATGGGAAACAAGGAAGCAAGTGGCAGAGTAGCCAAGTGGGCAATCGAGCTGGCCGCGTACGCTCCCGGGTACGCGAGAAGAGAAGCAATCAAGTCTCAGGTCCTGGCGGAATTTCTTGTGGACTGGGCCGAGATGCAGTATGAACCTCCCGCTCCAGTTTCCAACTATTGGAGAATGCACTTTGATGGCTCAAAGGTGATAGAAGGCCTTGGTGCTGGCGTTGTGCTTACATCACCCAAGCGGGATCAACTCAAGTATGTGTTGCAGATTCATTTCAAGGCATCCAACAATGTAGCCGAGTACGAGGCAGTGGTGCATGGCTTGCGAGTAGCAAAGGAGGTTGGTGTGCAGCGCATTATATGCTATGGCGATTCAGATCTGGTGGTGCAGCAAGTCTCGGGTACCTGGGACGCTTTGGATGCCAACATGGCATCGTATCGCTTCCTGGTGCAGTCAATGACTGGGTTTTTCGAAGGATGTGAGTTCCAGCACATTCACCGAGCAGAGAACGAAGCGGCCGACGAGTTATCCAAGTTGGGATCTTCTCGGCAGTCCATCCCGGCAGGGATTGCCTTGGAGCACTTGAGGAAGCCATCCGTCAAGCCTTCCCCCAACTCGGAATCCATCTTTGTTCCTTCTCTGCCAAGTGAAGAATCTGACCCAATGGAGATTGACTGGGGGAGTGCTGCAGGGAACCCGGGGACTGCCGTCCTCTACTCGGGGACTGCCATTCCCTACTCGGGGACTGCCACTCCGTACTCGGGGACTGCCATTCCCTACTCGGGGACTGCCACTCCCTACTCGGGGACTGCCACTCCCTACTCGGGGACTGCCACTCCCTACTCGGGGACTGCCACCCTCAACCCAGAAGCTGTTGCATTCATTGAAGAAGTTCTCGCCAATCGGTCAGGGCTGCAAAGAAGCGCTCCTACTCCTCCCGTGCAACCGCCAGAGCCTGTCCCAATGGAACTGGACGAACCAGTGTTTCCCGTGCGGGAGACACCGAGTTGGGCAATGCCCATATTATCCTTTCTAAGGGACGGCACTTTACCTGAAGATGAGGTGACTGCGAGGCAGATTCAGAGAAGGTCCAAGGGCTACACCATAGTCCGAGATGTGCTGCACAAGAGAAGTGCTACTGGTGTGCTGCAACGCTGTGTGAGCCCAGAGGAAGGAGAAGAAATCCTGGTGGAGATACATCAAGGGGAATGTGGGCATCACGCCTCTTCTCGGGCTTTGGTCAAGAAAGCTTTTCGGCATGGTTTCTACTGGCTCACTGCACTGCAGCAAGCTGAAGATATTGTGAGGAAGTGCGCCGGCTGCCAGATGTTCGCAAGTAAGATTCACATGCCAGCTTCCGAGTTGAAAACAATCCCTATCACATGGCCATTTGCTGTTTGGTGCTTGGATATGGTTGGTCCTTTCAAGCCGGCTAAAGGCAATATGACACATATCTTGGTCATGGTGGACAAGTTCACCAAGTGGATCGAGGTGAAACCTATTCGGAAGTGCGATGGGGTCACGGCCGTGAAGTTTGTGAAGGATGTGATCATGAGATATGGCTACCCACACAGTATCATCACCGACAATGGCACCAACTTTGCAGAGGGGGCAATGGTGCGATTCTGCAGAGATAAGCATATCCGACTAGACGTTGCGTCAGTCGCGCACCCTGCCTCCAATGGGCAAGTTGAGAGAGCAAATGGGATGGTACTGGCAGGCATCAAGCCGAGGCTGATTGAGCCACTGCTGAAAACACCTGGGTGTTGGCTAGAAGAGTTGCCAGCGGTGTTGTGGAGTCTAAGGACTACCCCTAACCGGTCAACCGGCTACACGCCATTCTTCTTGGTATACGGGGCTGAGGCCGTGTTGCCAATAGACTTAGAGCATGACTCCCCCCGAGTAGCCCTCTACACTGAGGTGGAGGCGAGAGAAGCTCGAGAAGACGACGTTGACCTGCTTGAAGAAGCAAGAGAGCTGACTCTGTCACGTTCGGCTATCTACCAGCAAAACCTGCGGCGCTATCATAGCCGAAAGGTGAACCCGAGGGTTTTCCGAGAAGGAGACATGGTCCTTAGGCTTGTGCAGCGCACAGCCGGGATGCACAAGTTGTCCCCTCCATGGGAAGGGCCTTTCATTGTCAGCAAAGCGCTGCACAATGACGCGTACTACCTTGTAGATGTGCGCCCATCGCAGGCGAACAGGGCAGATAAAGCTGGAGAGGAAACCAAGCGTCCCTGGAATGTAGCTCTACTCCGTCGTTTTCATTCATGAGCAAAGATGTGTATGTACCCTCTTATCCGAGTTGAAATTCTACTCTGCAATCTGAAATTGTTCTCGGGGACTGCCCTCGTCCAAATTTGCTCTAAGTGTTTTTACTCGGCTTGTTCCTTTGTCTATTCGGTTGCTCCACTTCAGAACTCACAAGTGCATTGAGTACTGTGTTTAAACCTATATGCCAACTCTTCGACTTTGCTGCTGTCCGAAACCCGGCTTCATGGCAAGCAAGAGAACAAGCAAAAGGTCAATGAGCACACGAAAATCACTAAGGAAGAAGGAATGCAGGAACCGAGTAGATTGTCGGTCACTGTTTGTTCCCTGTTTTCGTCTTCTCGGCTAAGTGGTGGGCTGCGTTACCATGATTGTTTCTAGCGGCTAAGTACTTGCAGCCCTGCTACTTGATTCTTGTGACTCGAATACCAAAAAAGCGACAAGTCGCAGGTAGAGCAGAGATGAAAAGACAGGGTGAATAAGAAATGCTACTCGGGGACTCGCATGGAAACACAACTCGGCATTAAGCTGGTGTCGTTCAAATTGATTAATGTCAACATAAACAGAATGGGCATAAAAACTGAGTAGCAAGCAAGATAAAGGTAGTCTATTACATCTGCTCCCGGCATCCCGGGGATCTGATAAGTTTTCGAGTAAAAGAGAATGCAGGTTGCTTCAAGATGAGGAGGCAGTGTTCTCGGCGCTCGCCTTGGCTGATGTTTCCTCGGCGGCGGTCTTGGCAGCAGTTTCTTCAGTGGCGGTCGCGGCAACTGTTCCTTCGGTGCTGGCTTGAGTGGCATCCGCTCCCGTCTGGACGGTGGCGGATTCCGTCATCTCGGCACTCTCCTGGGTGGCCGCCTGCTCGGAAGTGGCCGTGGCCACTGAGACGGGTCCTGGAGCCGAGGAGGAGCCTGAAGCGTGGCCAGGAGGGGGCACCGTGTCGTCGAGAGCGGCACCTGAGGAGGTGCCGAAGTCGAATGGCTCGGTGTCGATGTGCGCCCCTTCGTCTTCATCGCTACTCGCGACGACGGCAGCTTTTCCCTTTCCGGCCTTGCCCTTGGGAGATTCGAAGAAGTCGCCAAGGTCTTCCTCTTCGTCATCATCTTCTTCGTCCTCGTACTCGGTGTCGGGTTCGGGGACGCCCTCGATGTAGACCTCCGTCTCGGCGCATTCTGCGACCTCATACGCAATCTGCTTGCGCAAGGCCACGCTCTCGGCATCCATCTCCCACTTGGAACCATTGCGCTTCCCGCGGATGCGCTGCATATCCAGGTTTTCATACCAAGATGCTATGCAGAGAAGCATCATGTCCGCCCCAGCACGGGCTCCAGAGGCTCGCCACTTTTTCAGCTCGGCCTTCACGTTCTCCAGCTTGAGGGCGAGATCCCGCATCTTTCTTGGCTGGGGGTCATGAGGCCAGAACAGCCGGTGGAGCTCAAAGCCCACATGCATCAAGTCGGTTCCGACGCCGGCCAGCTGTTCGAAGTAACCTTTGAGCACCAGCAAGCTGTCCTCGATATCAGCCCTGGTGTCAATTGGCTCACCCAGCGAGAGGCGAACTGCTCGGGCCTTGGCTACCGTAGGCGCAGAGGAAGAATCAAGACGAGGCCAGATATCTGAAATAGCAAGTGGCAAGATCAAAAACCGAGAAGAAAAAAGAAGCCGAGAAGAAACAAGACCGAGAAGAAAAGATGCAATGAAGAGAAAACTTACCGATCAGTTGGCGGCGCAGCTGCTGCAGCTTGGTTTTCCAGGACTCTTCGTTGCCAATGTGCTTTTCTTGGATCAGGCGCAAGCTATTCATCTGAGCGAAGAGATCAGCGTTGGTCTTCTTCAAAGTTTCGCATTCAGACTCGAGGGCCCTCTCCTTGGCCTTGAAAGTGGTCTCGGCCTTGGCCTTCTCGGCGAGTGCCTTGTCCCTCTCGGCGCCAATCTTGACGGCATCTTGGAGTGCTTTCTGAAGCTGAAGCTGCAGCTTCTCCATCTCGGTGGTGTGATCCTTCACCAGAGTAATGGCCTGGTCGGATAGCTGCTTCTCCACCTCCACTGGCTTGACGCAATCTTGGTGTGCCTCAGCAAATGACTTATGATCTTCTGCGAAAAGATAGATGAGGTCAGTAGATAAGCAGAGAAGAACCAAATTCAAGGTCACACCGAGTAAACAGCAAACTCACCTTCAAGTCTCTTTATGGTGGCCTCGGCGTTCTCCACGAAGCTACGGCATTTTTCATGTTCATCTGCCAAGGCCTTTAGTTTTTCTGCAGAGAAGGAAGGGTTAGCGCATAAGAAAGCAAAAGCGGGCGTAGACATAAAACGCAGAAACCGCGGAGCTAAAGGCGTACCTTGCACTTCAGCCAGCTGTTGGGTGCTGGTGGTAGCATCTTTGCTTGCGGCCTCGGCCATTGCTTTCTCCTTCTCCAGTACGGCGATACGCCTCCTGGCGATGGAGTGGTTCCAGAGAAGGATGCGGTATAAGTGGGTCCGCTTAAGGACGCTATCCTGAGAAGCGAGAAGAAAACAAGTTAGACAAGAGCAGAGAAGATTCGACCCGAGTAGAAGGCTACTCGGAGAGTATCCGTCTACTCGACCCAAATCTCGGGGACTGGGGGTGATGGTAAGAAAGAAGAAAGGCGAGTAGAAGAGAAGAAAGTTCAACTCGGAAAAGACAAGAAAGACTTACTGCATAGGACTGCTCGATGTCCTCGGCGTTCTTGCGATGCAGGAACATCTTGGCTGCGAGGGTTGCAGTCTCGGTGGAGACGGACATGGGCTTGTGTCCCAGATCAACCTTGTTCCAATCCACGCGCATGTGGTCGATGGAGCCAAGGGTCAAGCCGTGCCATTTCTCCTCTCCGAGAACCCTGCTGTCCCACCTGGCGTTGATGTGGCCAACAGTGTCCAAAACCTGTTCAAGACCCTTGGAGGTAATTGGTTTGTCTTGGGCTCCGCGAGAAGCAATGTTGATAGATTGCTGTTGGCTTGGATCCGGAGGAGGGGAGTTCATGGCCACAACCTTCCTTCCCCTCTGGATAGCTAAAGCTTTGTCTTTGGGAGGGAAGCCGATGGAGTGCTGATGGCTAACCTCAATCATATACTCCGGGTAGCAGGGCTGTCCAGCAGCGCGAGCATCAGCCGAGAGCGCAGCAGGAATCGGGCCGGACTCGTGGATCACGAGCGCTCCGCCTGAGGATGTACTCTGGTCTCTGGCCCGCTTCTTCGTTTGCTCCTTCTCAGCCCTCTGCTTCTCGGGATCCTCAGTCGGCTTCCCGTCAGTCTTGGCCTTCGCCTTCTCGGCGACTGCTTTCTCGGCAGCTTGCTTCTCGGCCTTCTTCTGCTCAGCCCTGGCTTCTTCTGCTCGGCCTTGGCTCTCTCAGCAACTTCTTTCTCAGCTTTGGCCTTCTCGGCGGCTTCCTCCTCGGCCTTGGCCTTCTCAGCAGCTTCCTTCTCGGATCCCCTTCTGACAACCTCGTCCCTCAGAGCTTCCAAGGCTCGTTGCCTGGTTACTCGCCCGGCAGGAGGGCTGGATGTATCCTTGGTCTTCGACGGCGAGGAGGAGGTTGGCGGTGTAGGGCCTTATGCAATTGGCGGTGTAGGGCCTTGCGCAGTTGAAGCTGTAGGGCCTTGCGAAGTTGGTGGCGTAGGGCCTTGTGCAGTTGGTGGCGCCGCAGCTCCTGGCTGGGCGCTACTCGATGTCACGCCCGGTTGCACGCTGCTCAATGGATAAGCAGTGGCATCCGTGGCGGTGGTATCTTCTACTCGCTGCGCGGCAGCGAGGCTCTCTTGTGCAGCAGCCCCTGTGGCGGGCTGCTCTTGCTGTGCTTCAGGCCGCTCGGCGGCGGTGTGATCTTCCATCTCTTGATCTTGATTTTCCTCGGCATTGCTGGCCGGAGGAGAGGGGGGTCTCTCGTCATGGACGGCGGTGTCCTGGGCTGCTGGTTCTGACGCTGCTCCTTGTGCTGGATTGGCAGCAGCAGCATTGGCGTCGTGGTCCTCGTCATCATCGTCCAGGTTGACCAGAGGCACTGGTTTTTCCTTGGCTTGGTCGGACGCAAGAGCTGCATTCGCGTCCATAGGAGGACTGCAGAGAAAGAGAAGTCACTAATCAGAGGAAGATTGGGGAAAGTAGCACAGCGCGAGAAGGGAGGCGACTGAGAAAAGGGCTTACGCGGTGGTGCACTTAAGCTCTCGTCTGGTTCTCTTCGCGACCGCCTTCTTCTCGGCGGGCTTCCTCTTCTTGGCAGGAGGCGCTGGTGCCCCGCTACCAGCCCGTTTGCGGGTCTCAGGAGCGGCGAGGGACAGGGGCTTGACGACTAGGGGCGCATCGCCCTCGTTCTCGTCTTCGTCCTCGTCGTCCTTGTCCGCGGCAGCTTCATCTGGGGATCAAAGGGAAAAGAAGAAAGAATCAGAAGCAGCACAAGAGGGATTGGTGCTTCTCGGGAGCAAACAGAGTGGAAGTATACTTACCATCAAAATCCTCGTCGGACCAGGTGCGGAGAGCATCGCGCTTATCAGGGACGCGGGAGCGAGTAGGGTTGGCCTGCTCCGCAGCATCGAAAGAGGGCACGTCGTCCTCCTCTCGGTCAGGAGACCAGTTGCCCTCAAAGACCTCGCAGCTCTCAATTATCTGGCGAGTGAGAACCTGAAAGACAGAGAAGGATCACAAACCAGCCGAGTACCAGGAAGGAATCCTACTCGGATAGGCGTGCAGGTACAAAGCACACAAAGCCTAGGCAATTTACTAAGCATTCTACTCGGATAGGCGTGCAAACACAAAGCATACTAAGCCTAAGCGAGTTAGCCGAGAGATATTACTCGGAAGGGCGTGCAGGCATAAAGCACATGAAGCCTAAAAATCGTTCTCGAATAGGCTACCCGGCAAGGCGTGCAAGCACCAAGCATACTAAGCCTAAGGCGATTCGGCTAGATGTCCTACTCGGAACACAAAGCAATCACTGGTTGATGCAAGAAGGAGAAGTTACCTACTCGGAAAGTGTATGCAGAGAGCAAAGTAAGGAAGGCGTACCCGCTCAATCGGCTTTGTGCGGCTGTACGGGACGAACCCGTATTGCCAGTGGTCGCCAAGGCTTGTCGTCAAGATGTTCCTGGCGTGCCAGGGGACGTCGATGTTGTCGATCTCGATGGTGGTGGTCCTGGTGCAGTCGCGGGGCCCTCCCATGTAACACATGAGATGGCACCGCTCCTGGAGGGGCAGCACTCGGCGCTGGATCCAGCAGGCCACCGGGTCGTCGTTCTTGAGGCCCTCCGCCTTCAGCCAGCCGAGTCGATTCTCCATCTCGATGGCGTCGTCGTCGTTGACGGGCTTGTCCTTCCAGTACATCCCGATTGGAGCGCGATTGCACCAAACGGACAGATTAATTCTGTCGTTCACCGGGGCTCCTGGCGCGGCGGCAACGTTCCTGACGTAAAGGAACGTCTTCTGCCACAGCTTGACGGAGTCCAGCCCCTTGATGCGGGGGTGGTTCGTCCCGGACCGCTGCACCATCATGGCGCAGCCGGTGTCGGTGGCGCGGGCGACGCCCGCGGAGTCCTTCTTCCCGGTGGACTGCTGGCGCAGGTGGAAATACCTGAGCCACGTCTCCCACGTGGGCCGGATGCCGAGGAAGGCCTCGCAGACCACGGCGTGGTAGGCGAGGAAGACGACGGCGTTCGGCGGCAGATGGTGCATCTGGATGCCGAAGTGGTTGAGGAATTTCCGTAGGAAATCGGAGGCGGGTAGCCCGAACCCGCGCTCGAAGTGCGCCAGGAAGACGACGCGCTCCCCTTCGCGCGGGAACGGCACGAGTTCGCCGTCCGGCGCCCGGCACTCCACGCCGGGAGGGACTCGCCGGGTATTGACGAGCCAGGCGCAGTCCTCCGCAGTGACGCAGGAGCCAGCCCAGCCTGACTTGGCCATCGTGGCAAGTTGGGAAGGTGGAAGATTTCGAATGGAGTTGGCTGGTGAATCGAATCCGCGGCGGCGCGAGAGCTTGCGCGGCGGCGGAGAGCACGGTGGCGGAGAAGAGCAGGAGACGGAGAAGGAAGAGTGCGAAGGAAGGGGAAAAGGAAGTTACCGGCGGGGGTATTTATATCCCCTCCGCGAGTTTACCGTTACCGTCTTGGTAGTGGGATCGATTGCGCCGTGTGGTGGATCCTGTGGCCGGCTAGAAACGCACACAAGCGCCGGTTGCGCGCGTAATGGCCACAGTTAATCCCACCACCAAATCGTGGCCTATAACTGCACTTGATGGGACATGACGGCCGGTGGGCCCATCGCGTGAAAACTGGACGCGTGGCAGGTCGTGTCCTGGGCAACCAAACGACAAGGTCATGGATGCTTGACACGTGTGCAGTTGCTGCGCGAAGGGCTGGATTGTGCTCTGTGCTGCAGAGGCTCAATCTGAGAAATTTCGCTAAGTCTTTTTACTCGGTTACAGAGTAGAAAGCAAGTGCTGCTCGGAAGAGAGGAAACTCAAGGTACTTTCCAGATAGCTACTCGGAGGACCTACTCGGCATCTTGAGGTTCAAGGGCTGAGATACAAAGGCTGGTTTTAAGCTGGCAGAGCCTAGTGAACAAGTTCGCAAGACTCAACCAGCTTCGGGGACTGCTGTCGGGGGGTTACCCCCGAGTAGGGTAAAGACAGGTGGTAAAGGCCGCTTACAGAAGAGAGGTTTGGTCGAGTAGCCGACTACCAGGTACTCGCTACCCGGTCGACTGCTACTCGGTCTCACCTCAAGATGACCAGAAGGAGATATCAATCAAGTTCCACCCTGACGAGTAGAAGGTTTGGCCCGAGTACAATTGGCGGGAACCATTGGCGGGAACCTACTCGGGCCAGAAAGTCAAAGGAGCCGTTCTGACACAGGATCCCGCGTATCCTGGGTCCGTACTTGGCAGCATTCGAACTACTGTTCACGTGGGGACGGCCTGCCTGACAGTGACAGCATGGAAGCAGGCCGTGGCAGGATAAGGGGGGCCTACTCTGTGCCTAGGTACAGTGATACCAGTCTGTCCCCTAGTTTTGCCCAACGACTTTACGGAAGCAGCCAAGGTTAGGAACCAAAGCTGTCAGCGGGTACTCGGAGAAAGGACGGTGTGCACACTATGTCGACACTTGTCTAGATTTGGACGTATCCGGCTGGGCACCGTGTATATAAGGTGCCCCGCCGCCTCCTGCGCGAGGCACGCTCTCAGAGGATCTCATTCCATGCTCATAGTGAACCCTAGAAACCCTAAGTTCTTGACCTAGCTCTACTCGGAGAGGAGAGAGAGGCTACTCGGTAACGATACCATTTGTACTGTGGCTACTCGGAGAGACATCATAATACATAGAGAAAGGCAGGAGTAGGGGTTTTACCTCCTCACGAGGGCCCTGAACCTGGGTACATCGTGTTGTTTGTGTTGTGTGGATCTCACCTCACGCGGCTACTCGTCGCGTGATCCCTCCCCGGACACCTCCAGCGTCCATCGTCCCCACATCTTTAGCCATCCCATGGCATCTGCCGTGACACCACCACGACAACTTCTGACCTGGCAGCCACCGAGCAGGACGTCGAGATGGACGAGTCCGCCACCGTCCAGTCGGAGGCGGATGCCACCCATGCCAGCGCCGAGGAAGATGCGGCAGCCAGGGCCACCACAGAAGATGCAGCAGCCAATGCCAGCACTGACAACACTGCCTCCTCCACATGATTTTACCTGCATACTTTTCACTTGCACATTTATCAGATCCCCGGGATGCCGGGAGCATATGTATCAGACTTATTTATGCTTTTCTTGCTACTCAATTTTATTTCCACACATTATCTTCAATTTAGTTATTTTGAGCAGCCCTGGCTCGATGCCGGGTTGCGTTTCCATGCGATTCCCCGAGTTGCGTTTCTTATTCACTCTATCTTTTCATCTCTGCTCTACCTGCAACTTGTTGCTTTTTTGGTATTCGAGTCACAAGAATCAAAGAGTAGAGCTGCAAATATTTGGCCACTTAGAAACAATCATAGTAACGCAGCCCACCACTTAGCCGAGAAGACAAAACAGAGAACAAAAGAAATAAGCACTCTACTCGGTTCCTGCACTTTTTCTTCCTTAGCAATTTTCTTGTGCTCATTGACCTTTTGCTTGCCATGAAGCCGGGTTTCGGACATCAGCAGAGTCGAAGAGTTGGCATATAGGTTTAGACACAGTACTCAATATGCTTATGAGTTTCGAAGTGAAGCAACCGAGTAGACAAACAGTAAAGCCGAGTAAAAACACTTAGAGCAATTTTGGGCGAGGGCAGTCCCCGAGAACAATTTCAGATTGCAGAGTAGAATTTCAACTCGGATAAGAGGGTACATACACATCTTTGCTCACGAATGAAAACGACGAAGTAGAGCTACATTCCAAGGGCGCTTGGTTTCCTCTCCAGCTTTGTCTGCCCTGTTCGCCTGCGATGGGCGCACATCTACAAGGTAGTACGCATCATTGTGCAGCGCTTTGCTCACAATGAAAGGCCCCTCCCATGGAGGAGACAATTTGTGCATCCCGGCTGTGCGTTGCACGAGCCTAAGGACCATGTCTCCTTCTCGGAAAACCCTTGGGTTCACCTTTCGGCTATGATAACGCCGCAGGTTTTGCTGGTAGATAGCCGAACGTGACAGAGTCAGCTCTCTTGCTTCTTCAAGCAGGTCAACGTCGTCTTCTCGAGCTTCTCTCGCCTCCACCTCAGTGTAGAGGGCTACTCGGGGGGAGTCATGCTCTAAGTCTATTGGCAACACGGCCTCAGCCCCGTATACCAAGAAGAATGGCGTGTAGCCGGTTGACCGGTTAGGGGTAGTCCTTAGACTCCACAACACCGCTGGCAACTCTTCTAGCCAACACCCAGGTGTTTTCAGCAATGGCTCAATCAGCCTTGGCTTTATGCCTGCCAGTACCATACCATTTGCTCTCTCAACTTGCCCATTAGAGGCAGGATGCGCGACTGACGCAACGTCTAGTCGGATATGCTTATCTCTGCAGAATCACACCATTGCCCCCTCTGCAAAGTTGGTGCCGTTGTCGGTGATGATACTGTGCGGGTAGCCATATCTCATGATCACATCCTTCACGAATTTCACAGCTGTGACCCCATCGCACTTCCGAATAGGCTTCACTTCAATCCACTTGGTGAACTTGTCCACCATGACCAAGATATGTGTCATATTGCCTTTAGCCGGCTTGAAGGGGCCAACCATATCCAAGCACCAAACAGCAAACGGCCATGTGATAGGAATTGTCTTCAACTCGGAAGCGGGCATGTGAATCTTACTTGCGAACATCTGGCAGCCATTGCATTTCCTCACAATATCTTCAGCTTGCTGCAGTGCAGTGAGCTAGTAGAAGCCATGCCGAAAAGCTTTCTTGACCAATGCCCGAGAAGAGGCGTGGTGCCCACACTCCCCTTGATGTATATCCACCAGAATTTCTTCTCCCTCTTCCGGGCTCACACAACGTTGCAGCACGCCAGTGGCACTTCTCTTGTGCAGCACATCTCCGACTATGGTGTAGCCCTTCGACCTTCTCTGAATCTGCCTCGCAGTCACCTCATCTTCAGGTAGTGTTCCGTCCCTTAGAAAGGATAATATGGGCATAGCCCAACTCGGTGTCTCCCGTATGGGAAACACTGGTTCGTCCAGCTCCATTGGGACGGGCTCTTGCGGTTGCACAGGAGGAGCAGGAGCGCTTCTTTGCAGCCCAGATCGATTGGCGAGAACTTCTTCAATGAATGCGACAGCCTCTGGGTTGAGGGCGGCAGTCCCCGAGTAAGGAGTGGCAGTCCCCGGGTAGGGAGTGGCAGTCCCCGAGTAAGGAGTGGCAGTCCCCGAGTAGGGAGTGGCAGTCCCCGAGTAAGGAATGGTAGTCCCCGGGTAGGGAGTGGCAGTCCCCGAGTAGAGGACGGCAGTCCCCGGGTTCCCTGCAGCACTCTCCCAGTCAATCTCCATTGGGTCAGATTCTTCACTTGGCAGAGAAGGGACAAATATAGACTCCGAGTTGGGAGAAGGCTTGATGGATGGCTTCCTCAAGTGCTCCAAGGCGATTCCCGCCGGGATGGACTGCCGAGAAGATCCCAACTTGGATAGATCGTCTGCTGCTTCGTTCTCTGCTCGGTGAATGTGCTGGAACTCACAACCTTCGAAAAACCCAGTCATAGACTGCACCAGGAAGCGATACGATGCCATGTTGGCATCCAAAGCATCCCAAGTGCCCGAGACTTGCTGCACCACCAGATCTGAATCACCATAGCATATAATGCGCTGCACACCAACCTCCTTTGCTACTCGCAAGCCATGCACCACTGCCTCGTACTCTGCTACATTGTTGGATGCCTTGAAGTGAATCTGCAGTACATACTTGAGCTGATCTCGCTTGGGTGATGTGAGCACGACACCAGCACCAAGGCCTTCCTTCACTTTCGAGCCATCGAAATGCATCCTCCAATAGTTGGAAACTGGAGCAGGAGGTTCATACTGCATCTCGGCCCAGTCCACAAGAAACTCCGCCAGGACCTGAGACTTGATGGCTTCTCTTCTCGTATACGCGGGAGCATATGCTGCTAGCTCGATTGCCCACTTGGCTACTCTGCCACTCGCCTCCTTGTTACCCATGATATCCGAGATGGGAGCAGAACTCACAACAGTGATGGGGTGCTCCTGGAAATAATGTTTCAGCTTCCTGGCGCCCAGGTACACACCATATGTCATCTTCTGGTAGTGCGGATAGTTTTGCTTGGAGCTGGACAGCACTTCACTGAGATAATAGACTGGGCGCTGCACACTCTTGCCTTCTTCTTCTCGCTCCACCACTATCACCACGCTGACTACTCGGTTAGTCGCAGCAATGTACAACAGCATAGGCTCCTTGGGTAGCGGACTAGCCAAGACGGGAGCGCTAGCCAGCATTGCTTTCAGCTCATTGAATGCCACGTCCGCTTGCGGAGTCCAGACAAACTTGTCACTTTTCTTCATCAGCTGGTATAGAGGCAGGGCCTTCTCGCCCATTCGGCCCAGAAAACGGCTCAGAGATGCCAAACAACCTGTGAACTTCTGCACATCTTTCAGTGATCTCGGTAAAGACATGCTCTCAATAGCTTTTATCTTAGAAGGATTGGCTTCAATGCCCCGACTAGAAACCAGAAAACCGAGTAGCTTTCCAGCCGGTACACCAAAGGTGCACTTACTCGGATTCAGTTTCATTTTGTACTTGCGTAGGTTAGCAAAGGTTTCCTCCAAGTCGGCAAGCAGAGTATGTGTTTTATTCGTTTTGATGACAATGTCATCTACGTACACCTGCACATTCTTGCCGAGCTGGTCGTGCAAGCATTTCTGCATGCATCTCTGATAGGTTGCACCCGCATTCCTCAAGCCAAAACACATGACACGATAGCAATAAGCCCCGTACGGGGTAATGAAAGCAGTCTTTATTTGATCAGCAGGATTGAGTGCAATCTGGTGGAAACCAGAGTAGGCATCTATGAAAGATAGCAGTTCACAACCAGCAGTGGAATCGATCACCTGATCGATGCGAGGTAGCGGGAAAGGATCCTTGGGGCATGCCTTGTTCAGATCGGTGTAGTCGACACACATGCGCCATGCGGTGGCAGCCTTGGGATCCTCCTTCTTCTTCTCGACCATGACCGGGTTGGCTAACCAATCCGGGTGCAGCACCTCCATGATGAAGTTACTTATCAGCAGCTTGGTGATCTGATCACCGATGGCCTTCCTTCTCTCATCTCCGAAACGGCGCATAGCCTGCTTCACTGGCTTGGCGTCAGGACGCACATGCAAAGAGTGCTCAACCAACTCCCTCGGGACTCCTGGTAGATCTTCATTAGTCCAGGCGAATACATCCCGATTCTCACGGAGGAAGTGGATGAGCTCGCTTTCCTATTTCTCCGCCAACCCGGAACCAATGATGGCTACGCGGTGGGGGAACTCGGGGTCGACCTGGACTGTCTTGGTCTCCTTGGCAGCTTGGAAGGCAGTACCATGCTGGGTACTCGGCACGCCTTGCGCACTAGCTTGTGCGGACTGAGCCATGGCCACCACCTCGTACATCTTCTTCTTCTCGGCCTCGATCACCATCGACTCTGCCAGATTGGAGCTAGCCGAGGCACACTCCATGGACTTCTTGTAGTCGCCAGCGATAGTGATTATGCCATTGGGACCAGGGATCTTCATCTTCAGGTACGCAACATGAGTAGAGGCCATGAACTTGCTCAGAGCAGGCCTGCCGAGTAGAGCATGATAGGGACTCTGGTGATCAACCACTTCAAACTGCAGGCGCTCTGTGCGACAGTTCTCCCGGGTACCGAATAGCACATCAATCCACACTCGGCCAATCGGGTTGCACGAGATCCCGGGCACAATGCCATGGAAAGTGGTCTTGCTAGGCAGCATCATGTTCTCGGCTAGGCCAAGCTTCTCGAGTGTGTCCTTGTACACAATGTTGATGCTGCTGCCGTTGTCGATTAGCACCTTGCTGAACCTCACATTCTTCTCGGGACCCAGGAAAGTAGGATCCAGCACCAAGGCATAGGTACCCGGGTTGGGCATCACCTTGGGATGATCTGCTCGGGTCCACCTGATCTCCTGGTCACACCAATACATGTAGTGAGGGACAGCCGGAATCACTGCATTGACCTCCATGGCCCGCCTGTGCTGTGATTGCTTGTCGACTGGCTCAGAAGTGAAGATCATGTAGCTCTCATGGTGCTCTTGGTACTGATTGGAGCCGTTGCCCCTATTGTTGCCATTGTTGTTGTTGCCCTGATAGCTGTTGTTGTTGCCTCTGTTGTTGTTGTTGCGGTTGTAGTTGTTGTTGTTGTTGCGGTATCTCTCGTTGCTGAAGTTCTGGTTGGCTCCTAAAGCCACTTGGTTCACATTCTCTCTTCTCGGGTACACTGGCGGCCGAGTTGCGGGTGCGCGAGTAGGCTGAACAGTAGCATTGGCGGCTGGCAGGGGAGGCGGAGGAGGCAAGCCATCACTCTTGATCACATCCCACCATTCGCATTGCCGAGTAGTGTGGTTAGCAGGCCTCGAGGGGTGGTGAGTGTGAAAGCTGCATGGGCCATCCTTCATGTCATCAAAGACAAACTTCTTCGGCTGCTCGGAGTTCCCGCTACCCGACTGAGCAGTACGGAACGGTTTCTTGTTGCCTTGGCCCTGGTTCTGGTTCTGCCCGTAGGCTCCAGCAGGTTTCTGCCTTTGGCCACCACCGCCTCCGACATTCACTGCATTCACCTCTTCAGGATCATACCGAGTATCTACTCGGCGCTTGTTGCGGAACTCGTTGCGCTTGCTGCTGTTGAAGTTTCTTCTCGGCTCAGAGGAGTCCATCAGGGGCTGAGTAGGATCACCGAGTGCGTACTGATCCGCAATCTTGATGGTCTCCGCCAGAGTGTTCGGCATCTCCCTCTGCAATCTCTGCCAAAGCATGCTGCCATGTCGGCAACCCTGCGCAAACCAGGTGATGGCCTGTGCTTCATTCACACCCTCACAGGTGTTCCTCAGAGTGCTCCACCGAGTAAGGTACTCGCGGTCCGTCTCGTCTTCTCGCTGCCTGCAAGCTGACAGCTGCTGTGGCCTATTCGGTCTCTTGTATGTACTCGTGAAGTTGCTGATGAAGGCATCCGAGAAGTCCAGCCAGCAGTTAATGCTGTTCTTGGGCAAGTTGTTGAGCCAAGTGCGGGCTGGACCTTCTAGCATCTGTGGAACATAGCGCACAGCCCATCTTCTGTTGCCATTCGCGATATGGACCGCGGTGACATAATCATTGAGCCAATCTTCAGGCTTGGTGCTGCCATTGTAGCTCTTGGTGCCTCTTGCAAGCTGGAAGTTCTTCACGGACGGCTCGTTCATGATGCGCGGGCCAAAGCACTCGGGGCCAGGGGGACCCGTGCTCTCCAGCCGCGCCGACAAGCTGATCCGGTCCAACTGATGCCTCGCATCTCCAGGCGCCAGCACGCGCTCACCAACACGGTCATGAATATCATAGCCAGCCATCTCCATAGCCGAGTAGCCATCATCGTACCTGTCCACCTGCACTGCTGCGGGCTGCTCCACCAGGTTGGCGACTGGTGCCGCTGGGCGTGGCTGCTGCCTCTGCCGAGTAGGCTGAGCTGCGGGTTGCCGAGAAGAACCTGGACGCGCGGCATCTCGGGCACGGCTTTGAGCTTGATGGGCTTGAGAGCCTGCTCTTGCAGCGTTGTGTTCCCGCCCTGGCTGCTGCGGCACAGCGACCTGTTTCGCGGCAGCAGCCGGGTCATACACCTGCATTTGCCTGTCTCTACCCGAGCGCCCGCTGCGGCTCTTCTCGCGGCTAGGATGCGGAGACGAGGCCTGATCGTTAGATCTAGCCGCGTGCGAGTGAACCACCTGCGAAGCTCCAGCACCCGGGTTGGCCTTCCGGAACTCCTCGTTCTGCCTAGCGGCCTCCAACACCAACTCGTTGAGCCTCTCCTGCTGCCTGAGACGCGCCTCTCCATCCAGGCGCGGCAACTCGGCAGCCACGGCCTCTGCAGCCCTGAGCGTCTTGGCGGGTGTGCTGTACCTTGGCCTTGTGAAGGTGTTCGCGGTGGCGGACTGAGCGGGCACCTCCGCAACCGTTGCCATCTCGACACCCAAGTTGCGCCGCGTAGCGCCTACTCTGCTAGGCCTCCTGGCGACTGGCGTGAAGCCGTGAGCCTTGTTGTACTCGAGCTGGTGTAGACTCAGCTCAAGCCTGATCTTGTCCAACTCCGCCTGCTCGGCAAGCAGTTCCTGGCGTTGCCGCTCGAGCTGCTCCCTCGCGGCTAGGAGCTCGAGGTCGGTGGGAGTGGGCATACCGGCTCGCGTAGCAGACGCGGGGATGACCGTAGACGTGGAAGGCGGCAAGTTGCTCTCCCTCTCGTAGGGCCGGTGAGTCCTGCCACCAGCAGGCGGTTCGTCAACCTCCTCGACGACGGTCGCAGCGCCAGTAGCGGCTGCGCCAGTGTTTGCCGCCAAGCCCGTCACCATCACCTCAGCGCAGCTCGCAGAGCTGCATGCGGGCCTTCCGCGAGCAGCAATCACCGCGGGAGGATCCTCCGCGTCATGCACCAGCTCGGGGTACGCGCTGTTGGCGATGGTGGCGACGTAGACGAGGTGAGAGCCGAAGGAGATCACCGAGCCGCCCTCAGGCATGGCCATGCCGTCGAAACAGCCGGCGTTGTCGGTGACGAAGTCGAAGGAGCCGAATCTGTGGACGAGGCCACAGACCACGCGCTCCGCTGAAGAAGATCCCGTCCGAACAGAAACTCCAGCCAGCGCCGCTGGTTGCCCCACGGTGGGCGCCAACTGTCGTGGTTGATCAATAGGTGGAGTTGGAGGGCATTGGAGACTTGGCTATTTTATGAGAATTAAGGGATCTTCATCATTTTTATTTCCTCATGCCAAGTCACTTGGATTATATATATCTCTTACCCAATGTTCCACCAAGAGGTAACTTGTATTTAATTCTATATACATTGAAAGTTGCTTGCTCCCTTGCATATGTTGGTTTTGTTTCTAGCATGTGTTTGTATATGTTGTGCTTCCTACTTACCTATCTTGAGTAATCTAGTTATGTTTGTTGGTTTGCACTCCATGTACTTCTGTTCTTTGTGTTGAGCCTTCATTGCTATTATTGCTTATCTTAGTTGGCTCTTTGGGAGATTAATGGACTATCCCATTTTGGGGGAGTAATATGCTTTGCACTTTACTATCCTAAAATGTGTGTACATGAGGAATACCACTTAGTGTTGATATATCAATCAATATTATCTATTCTCTATGTGGTATGTCATTCTCATGATAAATTCAAATTCTAATGTCCATTAGTTTTCTCTAGTTGGATTTATTTTCTTTGCCTCTTGTTAAAAAAATGGATTATCACATTATAGGGGAGTAATAAGCTATGTGCATATTACAAGCCTAGAAAATGTGAACATGTGAGGTATTGCCACCTAGAGTTGATATTCTAGTTATCTTGTTCCTAAATGGCATGTTGCTCAAACAAGTTCCATATTTTCTTAAAATATCTTGTGTCTCTCTTCTTTGGTATCTTGTTTGTTAGAGAGTTTCTTGTTGCCTTGCTTTTTCGAGTTTTATTTGAAGCCTTCAAGAATCTCTATCTAAGCATGTTTTTATTCCTATCTTTTACCACATGCTTATGTTTTGTGAATATGATTGTGAACAAATCTACCACCGAGAAATATCTCCATACATCTCTTGTCTTTGACAAGTTATAATAATTTGTGGTAAGTTTATTGATCATATTTACTTTGGCCATTGCTCTAATATTGCCTTGTTTCTTGCCAAGGATTTGTTTGGTTCAAACTACTTTGTGTCTTCCTTGCTCTACTCAAAATTTGTTTCATGCTGTCTTGAGTTAGGAAAAGCAATGATCCCATACTTGTGCACTTGTGTTCAAAGTCATACTTCTTTGGGTTGCACTATTCTTGGGGAAGCTATCCTACATTGAGTAGATCACCATTCCGTAAATTGGTATTTCATCTAATTGATTTTATTTAAACATGACTAGTGTTTGAATAATATATATGGAGAGTAATGATTCCATTGTGTGCATTTTGTATTCAAATGCAAGATCATAAATAATGCACTATTATTGGAAGAACTATCCTATATGCGTTTGAACACTTGTTGTCTTTAAATTTGTTTGTTTTCCCAATGACTTGTCTCTTTGGAAGACAAACACTTTTCGTCTTGGTACTTTGTGTGCTATCATGAAAAGTGTAGAGGGTTTGTTCACTCTTTTATGTTTTTTTTGGTATCCTCTCTATGTTGGTTTCCTCAATCATGTGTTGATTTGGGTCTTGATATATTTTGGACAATTCTCTTTCTTTTCACTCTTGTGAGTGGCTTCTTGGTTTAATTAGTTCTTTGTCCAATTTGTATCTTGTTTTGGTTCTTGAAAGTTTTGTGCATGCATATTTACTATATATCTTTTGGCATGCTTACTTTCGTTGATCCAATATATAGGATAAACTCCATCAAATCCTAAATGTCTAAGATGTGCATGAAATTCAAATTCATATTAATATGCACATATTTACTTGGAGTTTGTCCTATGTATTGTAGTTGTTCTAACTACTTTGGACCCAATGAGTTTGGGTACCATTTTTTACTTGAATTTTGTTTCAGGTACAATGGAGATACATTGGTTGCTTGCTCCATTCATAAGGAAGGTGTTCTCACCATGGTATTATAGGAGTCAAGCTTCGATGATTTTCAAACTCGCATCCTCTTCATCACCAATGTCGTCTCGGTAACAAGTATCTATCTCATGCATACATTTCTAGATTTCAACCTTGTGTAGGTTGCTTCTTGGCATGATTTCCCTTGTTGCAATTTCATTTGGTTCTTGCAAATGTCTTTTCAAAAGCATCTTTATTGCAACTATGAGTAAGCCGTGATGATTACATACTAAGGGGATATTTAAATGATTCACCAATCCCAAGTATATTAATCTAGCAACTTCTACTTGAAGTATCTCATATGAAATATTGATGATTTCTCAAAAACCATTTGAATCTTTTGTGATATGCGTTACCTTTCTCGAAGCATTCCAACTATCACTTTTCCCTTGTGATATTTGTGATGCTTTGATGAGTTTTGTGTGTTCATCTATATCCCCTTAAGATTAAACTAAGCTTAGTGCTTTGCTTTCAAGCAAAAATCTTATTGGTATATTAATGAACCTCTCTTGGATATCATGTTCTTCACCTTTGTACCTATTTTGTGTGTGCATGTTTCTTTGTGGATATATATCTTTGTGATTGTTGTTCACTTAGAAACTTATACACACGATAATAGTTACATCTTTTATTGATATTCTATCTCTTTAGTGACCACTTTTTATTGCTTTATATTCCTTGGTGGTTCCTAAAGGAACAAGATTTGCTTTTGTTTTGGTATTCCTTTTGCATCTTAATAAGCTTGTGGACCTATGTGTTTTATCATTTGATGGTTTGTGTGTATGGGAAAGACATGATATGCACTATGTGCCTCCTATATTGAAAGACTATGTTGATGATTCTATCATCCTATTAGTCTCCTAAAAATGTTTTTCCTTGTCACACGCATCTATTTCGGTTGAGTAAGTCTTTATTTGTCACTTCTTGATCTTCATTGCTCAACTTTTGTTTGTTTGTAAGTTGCTTTGATTCATTTCCAATCTATTCGCTTGCACTTGTTTGTGTTCAAAATTATCTAGAAGGGAGTGATGATTCCATGTTGTGCACACTATATAGTAATTCAAATCTAACATTGTGCATGTACCTTGGGGAGTTCCCTATTGATTTTCTAGAACACTTGGTTGATCTTATCAAAATATTGATTTTGGTCAATCGGTTTTTCGGATCCTTTGGTTGGTTGCTTCTTTGTGAAAGTATCCTTCAATTTGATTTTTCTTGTATATCTTTGGATCCTCAATATAGTTTGATCTCCCTCCATCTATTCATAGATGGAGATATGCACTTGTTTTCACTCATATCATGAGGAATGCATACACTATGGGGGAGCTCTTACTATATTGGCCTTCTAACCTTTTTGCCCATTTCGGCAATGGATGCCAATGGGGGAGAAGTTTAGAGGGTTTAAGGGAATTTGGTTTATGCTTTAGTTTCGTTCTTAAGCATTTGCCTTTCCATGCTATTGCATCCTTGCTCTTGTTTAGCATGTTTGCTTCATTCATCATATAAACCCTCGTAAAAAGGGATTGTCATCAATTACCAAAATGGGGGAGATTGAAAGTGCATGGTTCCCCCATATGTGGTTTTGGTAATTAATGACAATCCTTATGGACTAATGTTTGCATTGAGTTATCTTTGTAGATCTTGTCCATAGGAAATAATGGATTTCATGTGTTGAACTCTATTAGCTTCCTTGATGGCCATTGTTACATTCAAGGATTTATATGAAGAATGGTCATGGTTTGAGTTGAGCTTATTGCTAGTATGTCTTGAAGAAAAGGATTAGGTGATCTTTCATTATCATCTTCAAGACATCATCTTTAGAAGTGATAAGCAAAGATACAAGGTTGATCAAGAAAGCGATCAACACACAAAGCTACAAGTTGTACCAAGTGGGATTGTGTATCTCATGGTATGGTAAGCAATTGTCAAATTAGCATTGTGAACTAACCCATGATATGTGTGTGTCGCATCTCTATGTGTGGTTAGGTATCTTTCCATGGGCATGAACCAAAAGGAAGATTTCATATAGCCCATGGTCTATGTCGTCGTCAAGCGGTGTTTGTCATCTAGCTTGACGTGGAAGCTCAAGTGAAGCATCTAGAAGATATCCTATGCTTGATGCTTGCCACCCTTTTGGAGATTGTGGCCTTGTGAAGATTTGCCGAAGGGTCTCTCCCATAATGGTGTATGGGGGAGCTAGTCTCTCCCATAATGGTGTTTGGGGGAGCAACTTGCATGTCTTCATCAAGCGGAGTTTGTGCTAGCAAGCGCAATCAAGAAAGAAGATCCAACTTGAGAGAGTCAAGATCGTCATCATCTACCTCAAGTGGAATGCTCAAGGCAAAGGTATAATCTTGATAGGTTTTCTATTTTACCGGTCTCGTGTCTTTGGGAGACCGGGTTATAGGATAGATAGTCGTACTATCAAGAGGGGCTCTCAAGTGAGTAACTCGATCGAATCATTATGGAGAGCTCAAACCTTTGCATACTTTGCATATAATCTTTCTTGGTTCTTATTTGGCTTTTGTCTCCTTTGGGTTTTAGTGCTTGTCGTGATCTTCATGACAAGTCTTGGTTTCTCGAAAACGGATTTCGTAAGAAAACTTTGTTGCGTTTTCGGTGGTGAAAATATTCCGTTCGTCTTTGAGAATGTTCCCACACCTTTCATGTGTGGTAACTTCTCCATACTTTGAGGTATCAATATTTTCACCTTTTATTTGGATACTCCTTGCTGTTATCTTTCCAATGCATTTGCACTCACCTAATTCGGAGTTCATTCGCAAAAGTTATGTGAGTTTTCGTGTTGGAAGTTTTACCGGGTGTTCCTATTTGAGAGGTCCAAAACCTTTCCCCATTTGGTTTTATCTTTCATTGCTGGACAATGATGTTTCTATGCATATTATTGTAGTGCTCGTTGTGGTGATTTCAACGAGCCCAAGATCATCAAAAACGGAGTCCGGATGAAAAAGTTATTGCAGTTTTCGTGTTGTTGTTTTTGTTAGTTTTGCGGGGGGCGGATATTCCGGTTCAAGTTTGAACCGGAATATCCGGTTGGCATCTGTCCCTCCACTTGCTCGAAAACGGCTAAAGACCGGAGTCTAAACTTTCTGGAGTGAACCGGATTATTTGAACCGGATTATTCGGGGCATACCGGATATTCCGGTTTGGGCAGTTTTCGGACCATATTTCTCACTGGAGTGAACCGGATTATTTGAACCAGATTATTCACTTCGGACCGGATATTCCTGTCGGACCGGATATTCCTGTTCAGTTTTGAACCGGATATTTCGAAATATCCTGCTCAGACTGCACACAAAACGGCTAGTTCTTGTGGGGACCTATTTAAGGGGGCTTTCTTCCCCATTGGTCCCCAAGTCTTCCAAGCAAGTTTTTCTCCCTCTCCTCCACCATTGTTGACCTTGGAAAGCTTGCCCCTCTCCCAATCCCTCCTATGATTCTTGCATATCTTTGAGGGAGAAGGTAGAGGAGATCTAGATCTACATTTCCACCAATCCATCTACCTTCTTAGTGAGGGAAACTTAGTAGATCTTGATCTTGGAGTTCTTGGTGTTTCTCCTCCATTGTTCTTCCTCTCTTATTACCCCATAAGCATTTGTTGCTTTGTTGGAAGTTGAGAGTGAAGGATTTGAGCACTTGTGCTCTTGCCATTTGCATCGGTTGCATCGGTTTGCTCTCTCCACGAGGATTCGTGGAAGTTGAAAGTTTGTGAGCTTGTTACTCTTGGGTCTTGGACCCTAGACGACTTGTGGTGTTCTTGGGAGCCTCCAATTGAGTTGTGGATGTGTGCCCCAAGATTGTGGTGACACCGAGAGCCTCCAATTGAGTTGTGGATGCGTGCCTCGGATTTGAAGGTTGCCAATAGTGGAAGGTGAACTAGGCCTTTGTGGCGGAAGTTCATCGGAGAATAGGGTGAGGCCTTTGTGGCGTTGAGTAGGCCTTCGTGGTGAGCTCACACCCCTCCAACGAGACGTACTCCCCTTTGTGGGAGGAACTCGGGAATACATCTTCGTCTCCGTGTGCCTCGGTTATTTCTATACCCGAGCTTTTTACTTATGCAATTTACATTGTGATAGCCTTCGAGCTTGAAGTTATATATCTTGCTATCACCTTGTTACTTGTCTTGCTTAGCATAAGTTGTTGGTGCATCTAGTTTATCCTAGAATATTTAGGTTGTATGCTTGTTAATTTAAACACCTAGTTTATTTCCGCATTTAGCAAGCATTAACCGGAAAAGTTTTAATCGCCTATTCACCCCCCCCTCTAGGCGACGTCGTTGACCGTTCACTAGATGGCTGTCTTCTCCACTTTGTGCGTCATGTTTAGATCTTGTGAGCTGCCTAACATGATCAAGATCATCTCTATGTAATGCTACATGTTGTGTTTGCTGGGATCTGATGGATGTTGAATGCTATGTCATCTGATTATCAATCTATCATGTTATCTTCATGCATATGTTATTTATGATCTTGCATGCTCTCCGTTGTTAGTAGATGATCTAGCCAAGTAGATGCTAGTAACACCAAGAGGGGGTATTTATGCTCGATAGTGGGTTCATGCCTCCTTTTCATCTGTGCTCAAGTGACAGAAATGTGACGGATAGAGGATGTGCTGTTGCCATTAGGGAGAAAACAACAATGCTTTGTCTAAGGATGATGTTATTGTTTACATTACACACTTTGCTTACTGCGATTATCTGTTGCTTGCAACTTAATACCCAATGTTTGTTCGGACGATATTCGAAGGGTGGATTTTTAGTCATAGATGCAGTTGGATAACAGTCTATGTATCCGGTTGTAATGCCCGCATGAATCACATACTACCTCCGATCCGGAAAAACTGTCGTAGCCTATATATGATTTTTTCACTACTGCAGTACAGTCCCAGCGACAGATATATCGGACCGGAGGGAGTAGTAATCTTTATGTCTTGCATATGCACCACGGTGCAGCCTTCATTTACGTCAATTTCCCAGCTCTAATTTGTTCACCACACATGTTATTCATCTTTCTCGGAGAGACACCACTAGGGAACTGTGCACCTCGGTCCATTTTCCTCATACTGATAAACATCTACTGATTTCATTCTGCTCTCATACTGTTCCTACTGTTTTCCTACTGTTTTCCACACAATATGTTTAACCTCTTTGTGTTCAGGAAAACCGGTGAGATTGACAACCTCAGTACTTCGTTGGGGCAATGTGATTTGATTGTGTTGTGCAGGTTCCACGTTGCTTCTGAACTGGTAGTGCGCCTTGCCATCTCAGCTGCTTCACCTTCTCAAGTTACTCATTCCTCCTACTGGTCTATTCAACCTTGGTTTCTTTTCTGAGGGAAACTTGCTGCTGCACTCTTCATACCTTCCTCTTGGGGTCTCCCAACGAACGTGCGTCTACACGCATCAGCCTCCAATAGCCGAGTGGGGGTTTGGACCGAAAAACCGCCCACAGAGGCACCAAAAACGTGTCCACTATCAAATTTTTGTCCGCCACCCCTAGCCCACCAGCCAAACTTGGGGGCCTTCCTCAAGGCGTCGTACATTGTCCGATCAGCCCATCTGACAGGAGGGCCCGCTCGTCATAGACTGAAGGCGGGAAGGAGTGTGAGTAAAGACGCCATGCAAGAGGCCGGTTCGCGTTAATGCCGCTCGCCGGTTTCCAATGCGACGAGACGCCGGTCTGCAACATGCCTACTCGCAATTACACAGGTAATGCGACGTTTATGATGAGGCGATGTCGGCATTGCGCCTTCCCCATGCGTAGCATTTATGTCGTCGCCGCCCTTCGTCCAGGGATAAAAGGTAGAGGCTTTCGATCTACATTCCGCACAACCTCCTCTCCCCCTTGCCGTCCAAATCTTATCGCCCTCGCCCTCTCCCTCGCCTCTCTATGGAGGCCAACAACTGGTAAGCCAGCTCCTCCTTGATACATCTCCAACGTATCTATAATTTCTGATGCTCCATGATAATATTATGCCAATTGCTACATGTTTTCTCCCTTCTTTATGTCATTTTTACACGTTTTCCGGGACTAACCTATTAACAAGATGCCAAGTGCGAATTCCCTGTTTTCTGCTGTTTTTGGTTTCAGAAAAGTTGTTCTGGAAATATTCTCGGAATTGGACCCCACAAAGCCCGAAGTGCCTATTTTCCCCGGAAGCATCCAGAAGACCGAAGAAGAGACCAAGAGGGGCATCAGGGGGCCCACACCATGGGGTAGCGCGCCCCCCTTGGCCGCGCCAGGGGATGGTGTGGGGCCCCCAGGGCTCCACCGCTTCTGCCCTTTCGCCTATTTAATCCCCAGATGGAAAAACCCTAAACACCTGATCAAATATCCCCGGAAAGTTCCGCACCCGCCGTCACCGTCAACCCTAGATCAGGGGGGTTTTGAAGCTGTCTCCGGCACCCTGCCGGAGAGGCAATCATCACCAGAGGCCTCTCAATCGCCATGCCTGCCTTCGGAGTGATGCGTGAGTAGTTCATACTTGGACTACGGGTCCATAGCAGTAGCTAGATGGTTCTCTCCTCCTCATATGCCTCCATGTTTAGATCTCGTGAGCTGCCTAACATGATCGAGATTGATCTTATGTAATTCTTTGTGCAGTGTTTGCTGGCATCCGATGAATATTGAACTTATGCCAAGTTGATTATAGTATTTATTGCATATGTTATTCGTGATCTTGCATGCTTTCCGTTGCTAGTGGTTGCTCTGGCCAAGTAGTTGCTAGTGACTCCAAGAGGGAGTATTGATGCTCGATAGTGGGTTCATGCCTCCTCACCGCCCTGCACGAGTGACAGAAACATGAAGGGGGAGGATGTGCTATTTCCATTAGGGAGAAAACAACGGTGAGAGTGCCCGCGTGCATAATCATTGCTTACATTACACACTTTGTTTAATGCAGTTATCTGTTGCTTGCAACTTAATACCTAAGGGGGTTCGGATGATAACCTAAGGGTGGATTATTAGTCATAGATGCAGTTG
Source organism: Alopecurus myosuroides (assembly GCA_028641055.1). NCBI lineage: Eukaryota > Viridiplantae > Streptophyta > Magnoliopsida > Poales > Poaceae > Alopecurus > Alopecurus myosuroides. The sequence goes on from CM054059.1 coordinate 292,241,297, forward strand.
GATTACGGTCTATGTATATTGTTGTAATGCCCGCACTAAATATCATAGTAGTCATCATGTCATGAATGTGCACTACGGTGCAACCTTTATCTGTCAATTGCTCAGCTGTAATTTGTTCACCCAGCGTGCTATCTTTTATGGAGAGACACCACTAGTGAACCTATGAACCCCGGTACATTTTCCTACACTGTTAAAACCAACTACCACAATTTCCTGCTTTCTTTACTTACTGCAAGCATACAATATTTTCCACACTATACGTCTAATCTTTATTTCCAGCAAGACCGGTGAGATTGACAACCTCACTGTACCGTTGGGACAAAGTATTTTGGTTGTGTTGTGTGCAGGTTCCACGTTGTTGCTGACACCGGTGAGTCATCACCACCGTCAGTGGCATCAACCTTCCGAAGGTCCTCTTTCTCCTACTAGATTGATAACCTTGGTTCTTAACTAAGGGGAATTTCCTATCGCTGTGCTCATCACACCCTCCTGTTGGGGTATCCCAACACACAACATCAAGGAAATTTCTGGCGCTGTTGCCGGGGAGAAGGAAGTCTTCTGGCAACGGGAGTTTCTCACTCTCAACCTCTTTATTTTGTTTATTGTCTTGTTTTTATTTTTGTCTTATTTTGCTTCGCTTTACCCAAAACACACAAAAATTAGTTTACTTTATAGCTCTTATTTATTTGCTTGCTTTTATTTTGCTAAAAATGAGTTCCTCTGAGAATACTAAGTTGTGTGACTTCACTAGAACAAACAACAATGATTTTATTTGCACACTTATTGCTCCACCTTCTCCTACTGCTGCTTTCTATGAAATTAAGCCTGCTTTATTAAATCTTGTTATCAAAGAGCAATTTTCTGGTGTTAGTACTGATGATGATGCTGTCCACCTTAATAATTTTGTTGAACTATGTGAGATGCAAAAATATAAATATGTGGATGGAGATATTATTAAACTGAAGTTATTTCCTTTCTCTTTGAGAGGAAGAGCTAAAGAATGGTTGCTATCTTTGCCTACAAACAGTATTGATTCATGGACTAAGTGTAAAGATGCTTTCATTGAAAAATATTATCCTCCTGCTAAGATTATATCCCTGAGAAGTGACATAATGAATTTTAAACAATTTGATAATGAACATGTTTCTAAAGCTTGGGAAAGAATGGAAACTATGGTGAAGAATTGTCCCACTCATGGACTGACTACTTGGATGATTATACAAACCTTTTATGCAGGACTAAATTTCTCCTCAAGGAACCTATTGGATTCAGCTGCTGGAGGTACCTTTATGTCCATCACTTTGGGCAATGCAACAAAGCTTCTTGATGATATGATGATAAATTATTCAGAGTTGCACACTGAGAGAGCTCCACAAGGTAAGAAGGTAAATTCTGTTGAGGAAACCTCCTCTTTGAGTGAAAGTCTTGATGCTATTATGTCTATGCTTGTTAATGGTAAAGGTCAAGTTGATCCAAATACTGTTCCTTTAGCCTCTTTGGTTGCTCAAGAAGAGCATGTTGATGTGAACTTTATTAGAAATAATAATTTTAACAACAATTCTTATAGAAATAATTTTCGTGGAAACAATTATAAACCCTATCCTTCTAATAGTGGTAGTGGTTATTCTTATGGTAGATCTGGAATGCCTAGTGAGGAAAGGATTGTAGAAGTTGAAAAAGCAACTAAGAACTTTATGCAAATGCAATATGAACAAAATAAGTTGTTTTCTAAAACCATGGAAGGACAATCTGCTATGTTGAGAATATTAGCCAACAAATTGTAAATTTGAAAAGAGAAATCTCTGGTTTGCAAGGTAAAATTTCAAGTGCTGAGATTAGTATTTCGGACCTGTTAGAGGCACAATTTTCTTTGATCAATAAAATGGCTGCTAAAAATGAAACCATTGAAGATAATCCTTTTGCTGCAACCAATGCCATCCAAGTTCGAATTGATGATAATGTTAGGTTGATGGCTGAATTACGTGCTAGGTGGGAAAGAGAAAATGAATTGGCTAGAAAGAATAATATAGCTAGAGTTTGCACTATCACAACCACTAGTAAAACTGAAGCTCCAAGTACTAGTAAAACTCCTACTATCAATGGTAAAGTAGCTGGTGTTAACAAAGACTGCACCCCTTCTGTGAAACGTGCTAAATTGCCTCAAACTGCTAAAATTGCTTCTGATAAAAGTGCTGAAATTTTTAGAGATGTGGGAGAGAATGGTCCCATTACTTTTGATGATAATAATATTGATTTTGATGATTGCAATATCTCTGAAGTTATTAAGTTCCTACAAAAGCTTGCTAGAAGTCCCAATGCTAGTGCCATGAATATGACCTTTACTAAACATATTACCAATGCTCTCATGAAAGTTAGGGAAGAAAAGTTGAAACTTGAGACATCTATCCCTAGAAAATTAGATGATGGTTGGGAGCCTATCATTAAGATAAAAGTAAATGATTTTTATTGCAATGCCTTGTGTGGTCTTGGTGCTAGTATCTCTGTTATGCCTCAAAAGCTTTATGATATGCTTGATCTACCACTATTGGAACACTGTTATTTGGATATTCATCTTGCTGATAATGCTAAGAAGAAACCTCTGGGTAGAATTGATGATGTTCTTATTATGGTTAACAATAACCTTTTCCCTGTTGATTTTTTTGTTATGAACATCGAATCCAATGCTTCTTGCCCTATTGTTTTGGGAAGACCTTTTCTTAGAACTGTTGGTGCTGTTATTGGTATGAAAGAGGGGAGTATTAAATATCAATTCCCACTCAAGAAAGGAATGGAACACTTTCCTAGAAAGAGGATGAAGCTACCTTTTCACTCTATTATTAGAGAAAGTTATGATGTTGATGCTTCTTTACTTGAAAACACTTGAGTTTCCTTTTTATGCCTTGCTGAAGGGCGTTACGGGAGACAACCCGTTTTATTTCGCTGTTTTCAACCTGTTTTCATTCGTTTTCTTTTGTGTGCTTTGCAACTGGGTGTTGTATATTTCCTTGGCAATCCCTTTGTATCTTTTCTTTTGATTTTTTGTTGAGCCAAGTAAAGCCTCTAGTCGAAAGTTGAGGCTATATTTCGGATTTCTCCGCAGGAAACAGATTTCTGCTGTCCACTGTTTATTTCGTATAAAATCACAGAAAATACAAAATGACCTGAGTTTGTTTGTGCGTAATCCTGGGCTGTATACACAACTTTTCTTCGTTGACCACTTTTTGATTTGAGCAACAGAAGATTTTCAAAAAAAATCATCTTTACCTGCTGTCCTGTTTTGACAGATTTCTGCCAATAATTACATTTGCATCTTAATCGCTTTCTTTTGGTGTTATTTTGAGAAAAAGAGTTTTAAAAGTAGTTGTGACAGTAGATAATGTGTTTTTGAGTGTTAGACTTGTGTTGAAACTGAACCATGTGAATTTATTATTTCGATTGCACTAACGTTGCTAATGAAGATTGTGACAAGTTTGGTGTGATGGAAGTTTTCAAGGGTCAAGAGAAGAGGATGATATGATGTGATCAAGATGAGTGAAAAGCCTAACCTTGGGATGCCCCGGTGGTACATCCCTGAAAATTCCAAGAAGACTCAAGCGTCTAAGCTTGGGGATGCCCAAGGCATCCCCTTCTTCATCAACAAATTATCAGCTCACTTCTAGTGAAACTATATTTTTATTCGGTCACATCTTATGTACTTTACTTGGAGCGTCTTTTCTTTTTGTTTTCAGTTTGTTTTTGTTTTTTCTTTTAGTTTGTTTTTACTTTTTCAATAAACCTGGTTGGACCCCAGCATTCTTTTATTGGAGAGTGACACGCTCCGCTTTTTCATGGGAATACTTTGTATTCTTAATCTTTGTCTGGCTGCTGCATTAATTTAGCTCCTATTTTGCATGCATATCTTATTAGAGCTGTTAGTTTTAGTAGTGTTATGTGAGTACTCTCATGTTTGCTTTCTATAGAATTTAGAGAGTTTTTGTTAAAACATATCTTGTATGGTGCTTGTTGGGAGAAAGAAACTGATGTTTAGAGTAGAATTTATATTGGTGCAAGTAGAAGCTTGTATGGACTGTTGCTAGAACTTTTTCATGCCATGCTAAATGTTACTAGCAGAGTGCCCGTGCTTCGCTACGGAATGAAGTGTCTATATTATCATACTAAATTCTTATGACCATAACCGCCGAGCGCCGTTGAGGTTGTCCTCGCACCGTGGTTTGAGATCAGAAGTGAGAAAGCTTCATTTTGGAATGATTCATTTTGGATTTGATCGAGTCCTTGCACTTGCACTTGCACTGTTAGAGTAGAACTCTACTACTTGGCTGCATATATACTTCATACACATAAACCGTACTTTCTTTTATGGTGCATCAAAGAATGGAGACCGGTCGTTTTTTTTTTTGTCATAGGCTCTGATGGACCGAGCGCTACTTGCCTACTTCAATAGAAACCTATTGCTTTTTTACGACCAACTGTTGGTTATTTTCGGGCGATGGAATTCTATGTTTAACCGATATATAGAATCAGATTACAATCTGGAATAACAGCACAAAAAATCAAGGATGGCTTCGTGCGTGCACCTGTTGGACTCCTGAACGTTGCTGACTCAAGCAAGTTTTTTTCCTTTTTCACCGGTACAGATCCGATCAAGTTGGGGCATTATGAAGGTTGTTGCGTTTTATTCGGCCATGCTCACCATGGTCGTTACTTTCGTCAAGGAAAAATCACGGTAGTTACTTGGGCCTTTGCTCTAACACGTTCTAGTCCACAACCCGTAAAACAGCCCATGGTCGAGGAAGCAGTTTTTCTACCGATCGGGTCGATGATGTGCTTTTTTTACTGACCAGGCGTGCGGCTTGTTTCTCCATCAGACAAGCCGTAGCTAGGTAGGCTAGCTGGCCTGGTCCGGTCGGACTCTAAACAAGCGAAGAGTGGTCGGACAAGAAATTAGCGACGCGGCATATGAGGAAACAAAGGAAGCCCCACAAACTAAACGAACATGCGATTCCCGGTTGCACGTGCCGCGCGACGTACGTACGTACCAAACGTACCATCACGGCATCAACAGAAATTATAGTATAGATTTTAGTTCTAAAGACTTGTGATGTTGAGTAGCATGAATAACCTCAAATAGCTGAGAGTGTTTAATATTTCATTGAAAGATTCATGAGTTGTTCTTGTCATAAGGAAGCATAAATTTTTGGTATTCTCTTTAGAATGTTTTATTTGGTTGACTTGGCGCATGCTCACACCATGTTTATGACTACAAACCAGTCACGAATAGCCTCCATGCCCATTTAGTTTTTGAACTATGATACTGCTTATGCTTTAATTAATGATGCTTATGTTGCTATGCATGATTATCTCTCTTATGCTCTCTTGATTTGTCGCTCCCAGTCTTTTGCTAGCCTCCACCTGTACTGAGTATGAGCTCTACTCGTGCATCCAACTCCCTTAAACCAAAGTTTTCCCATTCCACCATACCTACCTACATGTGGTATTTAACTGCCACTCCAAGTAAATTGCTCATGTGTTACCTTTAAAATTTTCAAAATAACTCATGTTTTATGTTCCTCTTTTTGCTCATGAGGACGTCAATAGAGAATCTTTATCTCACTTGTTGATTGGATTTCACACCCTGGACTAGTGGCTTCATCCGCTTATCCAAATGATAGAAGAGCTGGCAGCGGGGTTCCCAGCCCCAAATTAATACACACAAAATCTCCTCACTATTTTTGTTCCTGATTTATCAGTCAAAGCATAATTGTGTAAACAAAACAGAAAGAGGGATGACCTTCTACCTAGATGCGTCCTTCATATAGGAGCCACTCTTGTGAATCAGTTGGCTTGTGACGTACTGTATTTTCTGTTTACCATTCGTTGACATTAGCATACATCTCCCAAAATATAGACACTCCTCCACGGTATGGGATTGTTGGCAGGCACCCGAGGATTCGGTTAGCCATGGTTTGTGAAAGATGGATGGGAGCAGTGACAAACTTTTAATACCTCTGTTTAATAAAATAAAAGCTCTATCACATGAGTGATCCATGCTTCCCTCCGCGAAGGGCCTTTCTTTTACTTTTATGTTGAGTCTCCATCTTCTAACTTTATGCACAGTTGAGAGAGCATTTTTGCCATTCTTAGTTCTACATGCATTGTCCCATGAACATCAATAATTACTTCATGATGTGATATCATTTGTTCTTAAATTATTTTCTCTAGTCTTCCTCATGAACTTTGAAGGTGTCCTGGCATTTATGTTTTTCCCCACTCTTAAGGACTAGCAAAATATCACTTTGACATGCTTTCTCTATACCTGAAACAAGTTTATCTTTCTTTGTATTGTTTCTCATGATCCTTTATTTGAGATACACTTCATGATGAAAAGTTATTGCTTTGCTTTATTATTTAAGTTCTATTTATCATGTTTGTGTTTGAAGTTCTATGATCTCTGCTTGCATCATAGAACTTAGAAACTATTGTTTTATCACCTCTACATTTTTATGATCAAGATTATGTTAGAAGCATGTCACCTTAGAAACTATTGTTTTATCGTTTACCTACTCGAGGACGAGTAGGAACTAAGATTGGGGATGCTTGATACGTCTCCAACGTATCTATAATTTCTTATGCTCCATGAAAATATTATGCCAATTACTACATGTTTTCTCCCTTTTTTATGTCATTTTTACACATTTTCGGGGACTAACCTATTAACAAGATGCCAAGTGCCAGTTCCCTGTTTTCTGCTGTTTTTGGTTTCAGAAAAGTTGTTCTGGAAGTATCTCGGAATTGGACCCCACAAATCCTGAAGTGCCTATTTTCCAGGAAGCATCCAGAAGACCGAAGAAGAGACCAAGAGGGGAATCAGGGGGCCCACACCATGGGGTGGCGCGCCCCCCCTTGGCCGCACCAGGGGGTGGTGTGGGGCCCCCAGGGCTCCACCGCCTCTGCCCTTTTGCCTATTTAATCCCCCGGATGGAAAAACCTAAACACCTGATCAAATATCCCCGGAAAGTGCCGCAGCCGCCGTCACCGTCAACCCTAGATCAGGGGGGTTCTGAAGCTGTCTCCGGCACCCTGCCGGAGAGGAAATCATCACCGGAGGCCTCTCCATCACCATGCCCGCCTCCAGAGTGATGCGTGAGTAGTTCATCCTTGGACTACGGGTCCATAGCAGTGGCTAGATGGTTTTGTCCTCCTCATATGCCTCTATGTTTAGATCTCGTGAACTGCCTAACATGATCGAGATTGATCTTATGTAATTCTTTGTGTTGTGTTTGCTGGCATCCGATGAATATTGAACTTATGCCAAGTTGATTATAGTCTTTATTGCATATGTTATTTGTGATCTTGCATGCTTTCCGTTGCTAGTGGTTGCTCTGGCCAAGTAGTTGCTAGTGACTCCAAGAGGGAGTATTTATGCTCGATAGTGGGTTCATGCCTCCTCACCGCCTTGCTCGAGTGACAGAAGTGAAGGGGGAGGATGTGATGTTGCCATTAGGGAGAAAACATCAGTGAGGGTGCTCGCGTGCATAATCATTGCTTACATTACACACTTTGTTTAATGCAGTTATCTGTTGCTTGCAACTTAATACCTAAGGGGGTTCGGATGATAACTTGAGGGTGGATTATTAGTCATAGATGCAGTTTGATTACAGTCTATGTATATCGTTGTAATGCCCGCACTAAATATCATAGTAGTCATCATGTCATGAATGTGCACTACGGTGCAACCTTTATCTGTCAATTGCTCAGCTGTAATTTGTTCACCCAACATGCTATCTTTTATGGAGAGACACCACTAGTGAACCTATGAACCCCGGTCCATTTTCCTACACTGTTAAAACCAACCACCACAATTTCCTGCTTACTTTACTTACTGCAAGCATACATTATTTTGCACACTATACGTCTAATCTTTGTTTTTAGCAAGACCGGTGAGATTGACAACCTCACTGTATCGTTGGGACAAAGTATTTTGGTTGTGTTGTGTGCAGGTTCCAGGTTGTTGCTGACACCGGTGAGCCATCACCACGGTCAGTGGCATCAACCTTCCGAAGATCCTCTTTCTCCTACTGGATTGATAACCTTGGTTCTTAACTAAGGGGAATTTCCTAATGCTATGCTCATAACACCCTCCTCTTGGGGTATCCCAACACACAACATCACTCCTCCAGCGGGCTCACCAGCGGGCACACCATCAACACCAATGGCGTCGGAGAGCTGTACCGATACGGGATTCTCGCTCCTCCGGATTGCCGCATCCTGAAGGAGTGGCGCATCTCCCAGGGCGGCCTCCCCGTGCCACCGATGTTAGGAATGGTGGAGAAGATCCGCCATTACATTACTCTCCAATCGCGGCACAACGCCGCAGGGAGCCGTCGCTGGTGGGATCGCACTGGCCACACTGTGCACCGTGGCCAGCGTGCTCGAAGCCACGAGGCAGCACACCACCACAGGCAACATGCTGTCGCTCTGGATCATGCCGCTGCCACCATTGTCGTGCCCCACGGCGCTGCTCTCCACCCCATGGAGGTCTGTGCATCGTCATCCGAGATGCCCCACGGCTCCGCTACTACCCACCCAGACATCAACCCCAAGGCCGACTCTTCTTTCGACCTCACCGCCTTGACTAGCCACAGCCCGCGCCACCGTCAAGGATGAGCCACGGGAGAACAACCTCTACAACCTCCCCTCGCCGTTGCGCAACCTGCTCGACAGCGATTGCCCTGGCGTTCTCGCATTGATGGCCAACTCGGTGGCCACCGCGGAGCTGGAGGCCCCGGGGTTGCTGACGATCATCAACTCCACGACGATGGAAGCCTCCGGGATCCGCGACACTACAAACTGCGTGGTTCATTCCGGGGCCTCCAGTAGCCTCACCCCTTGCGCCGGCCCCTCCTCGAGCCGCGCCGCCACCTCCTCCTCCAAGGTTTTCATTCTAGAGGACAATAACGACAACTCGTCGTTTGACTGGAGCGGTGATGAGGAGTAGCTAGGGTTAGGGTTATGCGGCCACCGTGGCCAAATATCATTCAAATTATGTGAAATGTGTCAAATATTGAATGACATTTACAAAAATTAATTAATTTTTCACGCTCGAAGTTTTTTCATTTTTTTTAGCGGACGCCGCTGTCGGCAACACCCACCAAATTTGCGAACACATGTCCGGGCCCCCAAAGAGGGCTTCATTGGTGGGTGCCGGACACAAAATAAATGAGTGCCGATGTAGATTCTCTAAGTTCACGAAACCATACATGAATTTCGCAGGAAAAAGATGAATGGTGTTCTTTTTAAAATTGATTTTGAGAAGGCCTACGATAAGGTGAATTGGTCGTTCTTGCAGCAGACTTTGCGTATGAAGGGTTTTAGTCCTAAATGGTGTGAGTGGGTTTCCCAGTTTGTCTAGGGAGGAAGCGTTGGTATTCGAGTAAATAATGATATTGATCATTTTTTACATACTTCAAAAGTATTGAGACAAGGGGATCCTTTGTCTCCCTTTCTTTTTTCAATTTAGTTGTTGATATATTCGTTGTTTTAATTGCTCGTGCAAAGGAGGATTACCAGGCAGGTGGACTTATTCCTTATTTAGTCGAGGGAGGTATTTCCATACTTCAATATGCCGATGATACTATTTTGTGTCTCGAGCATGATATTGAGAAGGCACTGAACATGAAATTGATTCTGTCTATCTTTGAGCATCTTTCTGGATTAAAAATTAACTTCCATAAGAGGGAGATTTATTGTTTTGGGAAGGCTTCAGAGCACATGGCTGAGTACTATTGCATCTTTGGGTGTGAGATCGGGAAGCTTCCTGTTAGATATTTGAGAATTCCGATCCATTATCGCAGACTTCTCAATAAAGAGTGGAAACCTGTTAAGTATCGATTGGAACAAAAACGAAACTCTTGGGTGGGTAAATTTCTTTCGTATGGAGACCGTCTACTGCTTATAAATTCGGCTTTGACAACTTTACCGATGTTTTTGTTGTATTTCTTTGAAGTTTCTATTGGGGTTTGTAAAAGACTAGATTATTACAGATCTCGCTTATTTTTTTTGGCAAAGTGACCAATTGAAAAAAAATATCGTTTAACCAAATAGAATATTATTTGTCGGCCTAAAGATCAAAGTGGTCTTGGGATTGAGATGCTAGACATCAAAAGTAAATGTTTACTTCGTAAATGTTGTTCAAATTGTTAACTGGGTATGGTATGTGGTGTCAGCTGTTACATAATAAGTATGTTCGTGAAAAGACCTTAGCCCAGGTTGAGGAAAAGCCTACTGACTCTCTTTTTTGGAAAGGAATTATGGGCGTCAAGCAGGAGTTCTTTCATAGGATTGAGTTATCTCTTGGTAATGGAAAAGGAATAAGATTTTGGAAAGATACGTGGCTAGAGAATACACCTATTTCAGCTCAGTATCCATCATTATTTCCCGTTGTTCGCTAGAAGAACGTGTTAGTTTCGGATGTTCTTAATCATGACCACCCAAATATTCATTTTAGACGCTCTTTAGTTGTCGATAATTGGGTGGCCTGAAAGCATTTGGTAGAGAAACTCATGGGGGGTAACTCTTGCAAATCATCCTGACAAGGTTTGGTGGAAATTAACTTCTTCGGGTGTTTTTTTTGTCAAAACTCTTTATTCAGATTTCTTGAATAGAACAACTAGATTTTCAGATAAAGAGAATATATTAATGTCAAAGATACCAATTAAACCCGGCCTCTGCACAACACGAATGCACACGGCGAAGAAAAAATAAATAAATAAATAAAGAGAAATATAAAACAAAGACCTCGTCGAGGTGATGAAACGCACTCTACAACAACACTCTAACCACCACCGAATACATCACCCGGACCACATACGAGATTCTCCAAAGACGACGCCTCCAACAATGAAACAAAGCACCAATATTGTCGTCGCCTGCTCAAATATCTTGAGCTTTCATCTAGAAGAAAGTCTGAATCCACAAAACAATGCCTTCAGCAAGACCATTGCCAGGCACAACCAATTAATGCCAGACCTTAGGCTTTCACCCTGGAATTCGCGACTCGATACTCGAGGAGCACCAGCACAAAAGCAGTCCACATGTGTTGTTGCCCCCTCTTACCAAGCTGTTGTTGCAAGTGCCCGACACTCGACACACAGGAAGACCTGTGTCGCCATCCTTCGTCGCAACCACCTCTCCACCAAGACAAACCTCCGATCGAAACCACCATGCCTTTCTCCATCTCTGTCGGTTTCTTGGAAATCTATGAACAATGTCCCATGGTACCGACCAAGACGAAGCTCCGTGCTTCCCCCAAAACGGTGTGCACGACCGCATCGATTCCACTCTAGATACCCAATAGCATCTTGTGCCAATACCGCGAAAATCTCGGAGAGCAAGAATGGAACTCGACGGCGGCCCCATAGAGAAAGAATGGAACAACTAGATATCTTCGCACATATCTTTGAAAGCTGAAAGTACCTCACACAATTAAAATTTTCATGTGGTTCCTCTCTAGGAAGGAGCTCTTAACAAAGGATAACCTAGGTAGGAGGAAGTGTACTAGTTGTACTAAGTGTGTCTTTTGGGGGACACGGGAGACTATTCATCATCTTTTTTTTATCTTGTGACTTTGCAAAAAAGATTTGACGTCTTTTTCACTTCACTTTTAGTTTTGCATCATCGTCGTCTATTTCTCATATGTTTGGCGATTGGTTGAATGGTTTGGATAAATTAACTAAAACATCCATACGGATAGGTGTATGTGCTTTTGTTTGGTCAATTTAGAATTGTCGTAATGGAGTAATTTTTAACAATGAGATAGGTGGGATTTTTTTTTCCAGTTACGTATTGGATACACATGTGGTTAAACTTTTTACCAATAGATCAATGTCAGCGTTTGGACTCTAGATACACTCGGTTAATGGCGGTCGTTCGGCCTATCTTCACAAAATGTGGTTGGTTGTACACTAAAAAAATTAAGCTATGTGATTTATAAAGACTTTTGTGCCGTACTATAATTTGTGCCACACTTATTTTAATAAAAAGCCGCGTGCATCAGAGACCGAGGCTTCCCTTTGAAAAAAGGAAAATGTTTTGGCTAGGGCGACCTACAGCGCCCTATCGTAGGTCCCCTAGCGAGCTTCGCTAGCGCTGCCCCCACTTGGGCCGGTTATACAGGCCCATTTAGCACAATTTTAGTTTTTTTTCCAGTTTTCACCTCAGTGTATATATTGGCAGGCCAATATAAATAGTACGTACAGCATATATAACACAAGTGTTTTTCGCCATTCCGATCAATGTTCCGTACGTCTTAAAATTTTGTAACAATTACGCACGTATTTTGTTGAGAAACCACAAACGAGATGTTGCAATGTTTTTTCTGGATGATTTCTAGGAAATGTTTATATGTTTATTAGAACTCATTTTGGAATGATATGTTTATGCGCTCATTCACATGTTGTAAATACGTAATTTTTTTGTTGCTATCGATTTACCTTTTTGTTGAAATAGGTGATGATTTTTGTTGCAACCGAAACAGTGACAAATTATTTTGTTGCTTACCGACTTTTCTATTTGGTGCAAATAATTTTTTGTTGTAATAGGTTGTGATTTTTGTTGCATTGTTGTAACTTTTTTGTTGCAACGCAATAACATATTGTTTAACTATTATTTGTAACATTACTTATCTTTCGAATTTTTGTGGAATAATTTGTAGCAATACTTTTTTTTTGTACACGGAACAATAAATTTTGTTGCGATACGAGCGAATTTGTTGCAATGGCATTTTTGCTGTTATTATCATGATGTCCGGGGGCAACACAATATACCTTTTCGGTTAATTGAGTCTGCAGTGGAGTGCGGGTTCTATATATAAAAAGTAGAGGATCTAAAATGCAAAAATACAAAACGCATTTTGTGACCGTGTGATGATGATCCAACGGTCCACGAGGGGACCTAAAACGGGGCGCTGTAGGGCGCCCTGCGCCTAGCGTGCGCCTTAAAAAAACCACTAAATTGTTAGAGACAGTGTAGCGTGCAGGGAGCAAATCGCTGACAGGCTCGGTTCAGCAATAAGCAGATTATACGTGGGGGGAAAAAGCTGATAGGCGGAAGGACCCGTAGTCGATTAGAATACGTACCTGTGGACTTGCGATCTTTTCTGGTAGGATATGAAACTACTCGGATCCCCACTGTGCAAAGAGTTTTCAGACAACCACGCTCTCATGAGCCAGAGGCGGAGTACTGTTCTTACGCATGGCCTCACCCTCACACCTCTACAGCTAGCAGACAACATTGATCAACTCCGTCACGTGGCGACTCGTCTGACGTGATGTCAAGGTCGAATATCAATCGCTATACTTACCTCATCGTCCCTGTGTCATTTTCAGGGTTAGGTGAGCTCGATCAAGAACTTCTCTCCCTGAGTGCACGAGTCGTCCAAAACGTGCCGACGATGCATAGACACGTAGCTATTGTTTGGAATTGCGACGTCTACATCGAAAAGGACGATGTAGAGCCTGTCGCGGTCGGAACGATTTCGTGTTTCTTTCTGTTAGCCAACCTCAGCATACATGCACGTCTAAGGCCATGTACAATGGTTGATACCATATCTTATCTTAAATTTTCAGATAAGACTAAAAAACATGATGTATAATGAATTATCTCTTAGCCTTTTCTCTAATAAGCAGTTTTGCTACAAATATGGTGAAATAATTGTGCTAAGAGAATATCTCTTGGTTAAGAGAAGCCAAACTTTTTTTTTTCCGTTTCTCTCTCCTCCAATTTAGCAATTATCCTACGTGGCATCGCTAAGATAAAACCATTGCACGTGGCATAAACATGCATATGGCACAGTTAATCTTGATCAATTCCAGCGAGATTGTGACTTTAGTAGGGTTCGGAGCAAGCAGAAGCGTCTTCTCATCCAACACTTGATTTTTTGATAAAGAATGTAACAACGCAATAACTAGAGCCATTACAGATGCACACAGTCAAAAGACGATAAGAAGAAATAAAAAGAAAAGTCTCGCTATAGAGTTACAATCCTTGTAGCAGCCGCACAACCACCACCAGATCAACACCTGATGTCCAATTTTTCAAAAGCAACGTCTTCAAGAAGAACAGTGCCAGACACAACCAATTAAGGCCAGACCTTGGGTTTTCACCCTGAAGATAATCCTCGCTCTGAAAACAATGTCTCCAACAAGACCACTGTCAGGCACAACCAATTAAGGTCAGACATTGGATTTTCACCCTGAAAGGTAGGACTTTGAACTTCACCTGTGTTATCGCCCCCGCTTACATACTGCTGCCACGATTCCTAAAACTCCGAGCCAGTTCCTCATCAGTGCAAAGTCTTCAAACACCATTGCTAGTCCTCCGATGGCAGCTTTCGTGTCATTCTCCCTCTGACTTCACCATGGATTTTCCCATGATGAAAACATATTAGAGCTTCGTGCTGCTTCCTCCGGCACGACCGAATACCACCCGATCCAGCAATCTCTAATCATTATCGCTAGTGGGAGATCGCCAGCGGAGTCTTCTGAAACCTGACACTCTGATCAGATCAAAGAGGATAGGCGCGCGGTAGCTCTTCGTCTTGGCGCTAGAGTAACCTTAGGACCACCGCCATTATTCTTTTGCCCCGCAGGCCCTGACGCCGTGAGACCACTCCCAACAGGAACGACAGTGTAAGAGAGGCAAACCAGCATACAATTTTGATCGCCGGCGAGGCAAAAGCCACAGGCCGACCATCGCATTGCCCTGGCCAGACCTCACTGGCCCAAATCATAGCCCATCGGACCAGATCGAGCACCGAGGCCCTGAACTCCCCGCAACCAGACGCCTAGCTTCGAAGGCGACAGGTGGCGTCCCACCATCTCCGCCACGCCGCGCCGTCGGAATCAGGACGATCCCCTCCGACGAAAGAGGAGGCCACCACCACCCTCGTCCTCCTGTTGCGAGACCAGCTCTAGAAACCAGCCGTTGAACCGAGGAGGAAAGGCGAGGGCCGCCGCCGGTCTGCCGCCGAAACCCATCTGGGTCCGATGCGCCCACCCGCCGCCACCACTGGCCCGCCGCATCCGTCGCTAGCAGGCCGTCCCAGGTCGCCGCTTACCCGCACCAGTGTTGCAGATCAGGCCAGGATGAGTCGCCGTCTCCCCGATCCAATCTTGGCGAAGAGGAAGGCCGCTGCCACCGCCGGCCCGCCACACGGCCATGGCCATGCGACGAAGCCAGCGGCAACGGCGGTAGGAGACTCAGGGAGGAGGTGTTCGGGGACGGAGGGGACGGGAGCCTCTCCGGTGTGGCACGGCACGGGAGAGAGACGTGGGGAAAGACAAGAGCTCATCCAACACGCATGCATCAAGGTAAAAAAAAAAAAAGCTGCAGACAAGTTTGTTCTGCGCTGCATGGCTATATATAAATTAAGTTATCATGAAACATTCGTATTAAGATGCTCGTGGACATGGCATAATTCAGCAAGAAAATAAGTTCACACGAATTTTGACGGTTACTCGAGGGTTCAGAGCAGACAAAAAAGTTTCCTTTGACTTGTACTCTCCGTACTTTGTGCTGGGAGCATCAAAGTGAAAGGCGCACACAAGACGGATCCGTACTATCTCTTGCATGGAAAACTGCAACTGGGGTGGTATACCTTTCCTGTTCTTTTACACGTGCACACGGCCGGACGACTATTACGTGATTCTGGTACGACCAGATTGTATGTGTTGGTTCTTGGACTAAGTAGATGGAACCAATTTTTGTGAGGGCAACAGTAGTGCATTTAGTCATCTCGTTGAACTTAAGGTACGAGAAACATCTCAGAATTCTGGCATGCGTTGTTTTTCCCCTAACCACACCAGAAACCACTTCTTATCCTTTTTATTACTCCCTCTGTATCCAAATATAAGATGTTTTAGCATTTCCTAAACAATATGTACCTAGACATGTTTTAGTGTAAGATGCGTATTAATCTACACACTAAAACGTGTCTAGATACATTATATGTACAAAATGCTAAAATATCTTATATTTTGATACGGAGGGAGTAGTTTTTTGTGCCAAGAATAACCTCTATTTGAAAGGAAGTGCAATTTATTGTTTTCTGTCCAAATTCGTATCTCTCAGCCAGAGTACGAAAAAATTATGAAAACAATCAGGCACATGCCCCAGGTTGTTTTCCAACTTTCATTAGTTGACCACTTTTTTATTTGAGCTACGGAAGTGCCTCAAAAAAACCATCTTTACAGTCAGTTCTGTTTTGATAGATTTGTGTCTTTGTTTGCATTTGCCTCTATCTTTTTATTTTGGTGTTCTCTTGGGTGGCTAGATTTAAAAAAAAGTTGTGACAGTATCTAATGTTTAAATTGAGTGTTTTCCTTGTGTTAAAACTGAACCAAGTGGACCTATTTATTTGATGCACTAACCCCGCTAATGAAGATTGTGTGAAGTTTTGTGTGGAGGAAGTTTTCAAGTGTAAGGAGTGAAGGATGATATGAGAGGATGAAGGATGGATAAAAGATCAAACTTGGGGATGCCCATGTCACCCCCAAGAAATATCCAAGAAGTACAAATGTTAAAGCTTGGGGATGCCCAAGCCATCCCCTTCTTCATCGACAAAATTATCAGGTCATCTTTCAAGACATCATATTTTTATTGCTTCACATACTACGTGTTATTGTTGGAGCATAATTTTATTTTGCTTTCAGTTTTGTTTTGTTTGTTTTCTTGTAATAAATGGTTGGATCCTATCATTCTTTGTTGGAGAGAAACACATCGCATTATATTGTTTAGAACACTCTAGTTTTCACTCTTATTGCTTTGTGAGTGTTCAGTTTTTGATACTCTGTTTTTAGCTCTTGTTTTCCTTATTTATTTTGTTTGGAGCTTGTTAGTTTGCTTAATTTATATATTATTAGCTCTTTGGTCTTTATTGATTACTTGTTAAGAGAGTTGTTTCAAATAAGTTTGTTGGTGTTGTATGGGGAAACAATATTACATGCCTATAGTGGTGCAAAGGAAGCTTGTTTAGACTGTGACTATGCTTTGATATGTCATGTTAGATGTTATATTAATCGTGTGCTTAGTAATTTATGATGCATCATTACTAGTCTTAAATAACTGAGAGTGCTTGATACGTCCATTTTGCATCACCGTTTTATATTGTTATTTTCTGTTATTCATCGATATATTTCATGTTATGATGCATCGCTTATGTTATTTTATCTTATTTTGCATGTTTCATAATTTTTGGAGAATAAACACCGGGACCAGAAATCTGATGGAAAAAAGCACCGCCAGAATACCCTATTTTAGAAGATCAGAAGAAGAGGGGGGACACCGGAGATGTCTTAGAAGTCCATATGAGGGAGCCAACCACGAGGAGAGCCGGAGGGGGGCCACCAGGGGCCCACACCACCAGGTGGCGCCCCCCTTGGCCGCGCCGCCAGGTGGCGTGGCCACCATGGCCCACCTATGATCAACCTCTTTCGCGTACTTGGCCCCTAGGGAACCCTAAGCCTGATACTATCATCGAAGAATTATTCCACCGCCGCCTCAGGCCGGAAAACACCAGAGAGAGAAAAGCTCTCCGTCAGGGAGAAATCCGCCAGGGAAATTCCTCCCCGGAAAGGGGAAATCATCGCCATCGTCACCGTCATTGCTCCGGGAATCATCAAGATCGTCATCTTCATCATCATCACCACCAGCACCATCACCCTCATCAGCAACCGTCATCTCGTTATAACAATTAGGGGCCTCTATCGTTGTTTTACATTAGATCTTTCTCCCGGTGTGGATTACTTGTTAGTAGTTGATGCTTGTGAGATTTATCGGTGTTAGCACTTTATGACCAGATTGTTATTATCCATTATATCACCTCTGATTATGATCCATATGATGTCTTGTGAGTAGTTTGTTTAGTTGTTGAGGACATCGGAGAAGTCATGATGTTAGTAGTGAAGTTATGTTGAAGTAATATCTCATGGGTCGGTATTTAAGTTGTGGTTCTATTCTTCTAGTGGTGTCATGTGAACGTCGACTACATGGTACTTCACCTTTATTGGCCTAGGAAGATGCATTGTGTATTTGGCTACTAATTGTGGGGTTGCCGGAGTGACAGAAACCTAAACCCCCTTTAGGAAACCAATACATGAGGGAGCGTAGAATCCCGGAGTTCTAAGGTTGTGGTTAGATTTTTCTTAATTACTGGTACGTCTCCAACGTATCTATAATTTCTGATGTTCCATGTTGATATTATGCCAATGGCTACATGTTTTCTCCCTTCTTTATAGCATTTTTACACGTTTTCCGGGACTAGCCTATTAACAAGATGCCAAGTGCCAGTTCCCTATTTTCCGCTGCTTTTTATTTTAGAAAAGTTGTTCTGGAAATATTCTCGGAATTGGACCCCACGAATCCTGAAGCTCCTATTTTCCCCGGAAGCATCCAGAAGTCTGAAGAGGAGTCGAAGATGGGCACCAGGGGGCCCTCACCATAGCCAGGCGCGAGCCCCCCTTGGCCACGCCTAGGGGTGGTGAGGCCACCCTGGTGGCCCACCGACGTCGCCCTTTCTCCTATTTATTCCCCTCCAAAGGAAAACCCTACGGACCTGATAAAAAAATCCCCGAAAAGTTCCGCAGCCGCCATCGTCGTCAACCCTAGATCAAAGTGGTTCTGAAGCTATCTCGCAGCACCCTGCCAGAGAGGAGATCATCACTGGAGGCCTCTTCATCACCATGCCTGCCTCTGGAGTGATGCGTGAGTAGTTCATCCTTGGACTACGGGTCCATAGCAGTAGCTAGATGGTTGTCTTCTCCTCCTATGCCTCAATGTTTAGATCTCGTGAGCTGCCTAACATGATCGAGATTGTTCTTATGTAATTCTATGTGCTGTGTTTGCTGGGATCGGATGAATATTGAACTTATGCCAAGTTGATTATAGTCTTTATTGCATATGTTATTTGTGATCTTGCATGCTTTCCGTTGCTAGTGGTTGCTCTGGCCAAGTAGTTGCTAGTGACTCCAAGAGGGAGTATTTATGCTCGATAGTTGGGTTCATGCCTTCTTTTCGCCTGTGCTCGAGTGACAAAAATGTGACGGGCGAGGATGTCATGTTGCCTCTAGGGAGAAAACAGCGGTGTGAGTGCCCGCGTGCACAATCATTGCTTACATTGCACACATTGCTTAATGCGATTATCTGTTGCTTGCAACTTAATACCTAAGGGGTTCAGATGATAACCTGAGGGTGGATTATTAGTCATAGATGCAGTTGGATTACGGTCTATGTATATTGTTGTAATGCCCGCACTAAATATCATAGTAGTCATCATGCCATGAATGTGCACTACGGTGCAACCTCTATTTGTCAATTGCCCAGCTGTAATTTGTTCACCCAACATGCTATCTTTTATGGAGGGACACCAGTAGTGAACCTATTAACCCCGGTCCATGTTCCTACACTGTTAAACAAAACAGTACAATTCCCTGCTTTCTTTAATTACTGCAAGCATACACCATTTTCCACACTATACGTCTAATCTTTGTTTTTAGCAAAACCGGTGAGATTGACAACCTCACTGTACCGTTGGGGCAAAGTATTTTGGTTGTGTTGTGTGCAGGTTCCGCGTTGTTGCTGACACCGGTGAGGCGACATCACCACCGTCAGTGGCATCAACCTTCCGAAGATCCTCTTTCTCCTACTGGATTGATAATCTTGGTTCTTAACTGAGGGAAATTCTTACCGCTGTACTCATCACACCCTCCTCTTGGGGTTCCCTACACGCCATCACAAGCATCAAGAATTTCTAGCACCGTTGCCTGGGACTTAAAATTCATCATCATCAAGAAGTCTCCCCGTCAAGGCACCATCAAGGCATAGCAAAGAATTTCTAGCGCCATTGCCGGGGAAGAAAGAAGTCTTTTCGCAAGGGGAGTCTCTCACTCTCAATCTCTTTATTTTTTTATTGTCTTGTTTTTATTTTTTGTCTTGTTTTGCTTCTTTATATAAAAAACACAAAAAAAATTAGTTTACTTTATAGCTGTTATTTATTTTCTTGCTTTTATTTTGGTAAAATGAGTTCCTCCGAGAATACTAAGTTGTGTGACTTTACTAGCACAAACAACAATGATTTTATTTGCACACATATTGCTCCACCTTCTCCACCTGCAGCTTTCTATGAAATTAAACCTGCTTTATTAAATCTTGTTGTGAAAGAGCAATTTTCTGGTGTTAGTACTGATGATGCTGCTGCTCACCTTAATAATTTTGTTGAACTATGTGAGATGCAAAAATATAAAGATGTGGATGGAGATATTATTAAACTAAAATTATTTCATTTCTCTTTGAGAGGAAGAGCAAAAGAATGGTTGCTATCTTTGCCTAGAAATAGTATTGATTCATGGACTAAGTGTAAAGATGCTTTCATTGGAAAATATTATCCTCCTGCTAAGACTATATTCCTGAGAAGTGACATAATGAATTTTAAACAATTTGATAACGAACATGTTGCTAAAGCTTGGGAAAGAATGAAAACTATGGTGAAGAATTGTCCCACTCATGGACTGACTACTTGGATGATTATACAAACCTTTTATGCAGGACTGAATTTCTCCCCAAGGAACCTATTGGATTTAACTGCTGGAGGTACCTTTATGTCCATCACTTTGGGCAAGGCAACAAAGCTTCTTGATGATATGATGATAAATTATTCAGGGTGGCACACTGAGAGAGCTCCACAAGGTAAGAAGGTAAATTATGTTGAGGAAACCTCCTCTTTGAGTGAAAGGCTTTATGCTATCACTACTAGAGGAAAGCTTATCCCAGGCGAACCAAAAAGGCCTACCACAGGCGCATTTTTCAGTTCGCCTGGGACCACATCGCCAGCGGTAATGGCTTACCCCAGGCGAACTGCAAAATGCGCCTGTGGTAACTTGACATACCCCAGGTGAATTGGCCTTGTGCGCCTGGGGTAAGCCTTTTACCTGTGGCGAACAAGCATTATTCGCCTGGGGTACAGATGCGCCTGGGGTACAATATGCTGTTCGTCTGGGGTATGGTTTTGCGGTGTCAAAAAATAAAAGAAACGAAAATAACAGAATTACAGGAAATTGACAGAAATAAGTATGAAAATGACAGCAAAATGACAGAATTAATATTCATATTCTCGAACAGAAATATTCTCGATCATCAACACATAGTCTCGAACAAATAGTCGCGATCATCAACACATAGTTCAACAAATATTACATAGTCTCGAAGCGAGATAGTTCAAACAAATCGATAAGTCTCGAAGCGAGATAGTTCAAACAAATCGATAGTTTAGCTAGACAAGCAAAACAACAAGTAGCATCAACACTAGGAGTACAAGGAGTGCAAGCACGGCGATGGCGAAGGTGGTCATCCGGGCCCTCGTCTTTTCCGTTTTCTCTCTCGCTAGGTAAGTGGCGTATGGAGCTTCCGCCTCCACCATGGTCTTGTACCCCTTGTAGCTGTTACCGCTGAAACCGTGCACCTGTCTCCGGCATTGGTCCCAGTCGTCGTAGACTCCGGGAACCCTACCGACATACACAACATACCATGTCATCTGTGCATAGGACAAAAATACGAGTTTAGCATCGAAAGTGATAATAGACCACAAATAACTATCAAAAAATAGAAGCATCAAGGTTTACGAATAAAACACGACAAATAAAGGACTAAAAGTTATATGATGCAAGTGTATACTAACATTTTGTCAATCCTATGGTCTCGGCGGGAACGGACGAGCGCCTTCTAGCGTGTTGAATGTCCGGGTGTCACGTTGCTCTCGTAGGTGTGCTTCTATGTCACGGTTGCTCGGTGGTGCGTGGCCGTGGAAGAACAAGCCACCCTGAGTGATGACATCCGACGAGAGTATCGTGCAGATCCTCCGCTGGATGCGATGGAACTCAGCCCGCACATATTCATCGGGGGTGTTGGCCATCTTTGTGGTCAGGTCTCGGAGATGACTTGGTAGCTGGACCTCTTGGGCATCCTTTAAGTACTCCCTCATCTGAAAGATGACATACCAAGCTTCCAACCCGAATTCTTGCTCCGATTGCTTGAGGCAGGGGAATTTTGTTACGTGGTTGCACACGTAGGCGCCTCGGAATTTTTCTCCCTTTTTAGGGGCTTGCCTAACTCGGCGGCGAAGCCGTTGAGGGCACTATTAAGAATATCTCTTATGTCGTTGTAGTCCTTCTGCACCGCCCTACCCGCATCGAGATAAGTGCATACCGACCAATGCGGTTCCATGACGATGATTACGCATCCTCCGTTTCTACGCAGAACATTTCGAACAAGCCATCAATATCATCAATCGGAATACTAAGGAGATTATAGAAAGAATGTAACGACGGGAAGCGGAGAGGACTACTTACTTGGGAAAGTATGGCATGAGAATGGCGTTCTTATCCTTGTTATCTATCAAAAACCCCGTTATGAAGTTCGTGATAACAACCCGGTCCGCAGATGACCGCAAGTAGTCCTCATTCATGTAGTAGGGGTCCATAATCGCGATGTGCGGGGTATTCTCCGTGACCATATCGTGCGCCATGCTGAGCGATATCAGGCGGACAATGCTTCGGTCGAGCTTTCCCAAGTGGAAGACCCTGAATATGTCTTCGTATCTGATGAAGAACACCTCCGCGGGACTTGTATCCACAAAGCCCACGGATTGGGGCACCTTGACCATGTATAGCGGGTAGGAGGGATGTTTCCCACGTAGAAGTTCATTCTCTTTGAACAAAATCCCGTCGTGGATGATCCTCATGTCACCACCCATGACAGCGACAACCTCTGGCGGCAGCATTGACTGACCTATCTCATGCACCTTCCTCCACGGGACGGCGGGCGGCAAACGGTCCAGGACTCGGGCGGCCGTTGGCTGGCTACTAGAGGAGGCACCACCTTTATTCTTCTTGGCTACCGGCCTCTTCCGTTGCTTCTTCGGCCTCAAGCAGATGGGAGTGCTGCTTTGTTTTACCGCCTCCTCGGCCGTAGCACGGAGTGTATTCGGGGTAACCAGCATAGGCTGTGGAGCCGTAAAGGCCGTCTGCTCCTCGGGAGTTTCTTGGGAATAGGTTAGCTTCTTCTGGATATCCGGTTTTCTGGTGGGTAACTCAGAAGAACCGCCCTCTCCGCCATCTACCTTCTTCTGGATATCAAGAATTCTAGTGGGTAACTCCGGAGGAACCGGCTTCTCGCCATCCAACTGATTTATGAAATCGTCAATGGGAGCAAGTTCAATACCCATGTAGTCGTCATGGGTCTCATGCTCGTGATGTTGCTCGTCATTTGACGTCTCGTGCTCGGGAGGAGGAGGATCCACCGGAGGTGGAGAGAGGACATTGCCATGTTGGACCTTGTCTTGTTGGCTTGCCGCGGGCGCAACAGGTGTAGTGGTGACGGTCATGCCTTGGCTTGACGCCGACCCTGACGTCATGTTCAGCCGAATAAGGGCTTTCGGCCATAGCAAGATTTGATTGGCCAGTTGGCCGAGATTCAGCTCACTGTCGGCATCGGCGGGTTGATTAGGAGGATACAAGTCCTTGAATCCCAGTAGCACCAGATCGACGCGAACCCGAAGCTCGTTGGCCGGTATATGTCTGCAGTGGTACTTGCGGGAGAGTGGCTGCAAGATGCTACCCTTTGCAACATCCTTCAACTCGCTGCCCACTTTTAGCAGGAAGGTGCATCCCGTCGCGTCAGCCTGCGATAACATGCATGGATAGGTCAGAGAGTAGGGTTATATTGAACTGGCTACAGCTTGAGACGGTCAATAATTTACCGTGAGGGCATTGAGCTCGGCTAACGTCGACGGACCACAGGTGATGGTGGGCTCGTCGAGCAACGGAGCATCGGCCGCGCCGGACACGGTCGACGGTCCATCGGGGGCAGGCGCGTCGGGCACGGCGGGGGCGACAGGCACGGCCGACGTCGACGGACCACCAGCAGCGGCCGCGGCGGGCACGACCAACATCGACGGTATGTTGATCGTCGGTAACGGCCCCTGTGAGCCCCCGGCGATGTAGCCACATAGTTTTTCAAATACGGCAGGGATGAGCGCATTCATCTTTTCCCACCACCTTTTCCTCAATCTTATTCTCCATGTTTGTTTCCAAGTCATGGACCTTCTTCTTCAGCGCCTCCGTCTCCTCGATCGACTGGCTCTTCTTCGCCGCCCGCGACTCCTTAGTGCTGGGCTCAGCCAAGCCATAGTTGGCGTGCTTCTTATTAAGTCCGCCGCCGGTGATACGGGCTAAGTGCGGCCTTTTCAGAGGGTCCTGGCTCTTTGCCTTGTTGTACCCCTGATGAAAGGCTTATCCCACACGACTTTGGCCGTCGACGTCTGCGACGAGGAAGATTCAAGTTGTTGTTCTTCTAGCTGCAGAAGCAACATATGAACGGTTTAGAAATGGTTTCGTACTAGAATGAAATCATGGACTTGATGATGATGAGTTGCATGAAATGGTAAATTTCTTACCACTAGCTTCTCAACATTCTTCACGCTATCGTCCGTGACCAAAATAACACCCTCGACCATCTTCGGGTCCGAGACAAGTTCCCCGGTCGGAGTTACTTTTCTGTACCTCGACCTCATGAATTTCTGGAATTGCGGGTCATGGGAATACTTGGCGTAAGGGTTCTCAATCCCTTTTTCAATGTAGGCCTGGTCCTCTTTCGCCCAAACTGGCTCCTTCCCGTCGTAGCCACGACAGCCGAGATTGTGGTGACCGATGTTCTTCGACGCTAGCTCCTTCCCCCATTCCGTTTGATTCTTAGTGAAATCAAGCGACTGGTTATCTAGGAAAGTCTTGAAGTCATCGGGCGTAATTCGCGGGAAGTGGCGATGGATCTCTTCGAATGGTTCCTGGTCCCTAATCATCGCCCTCACCATAGTCTTGTAATTGCTCAGGGCTTTGGTGAATCTAGTGAGGGCGAGTTTGTTCACCAGGTTGCCCTTCAGATTCTCGTTGTTGTAGGGGGGAGGGAACTCGTACCGCGCGTGCAGCCTCGAGATGAGTTGGGCGCACAGAGTTGGCTTCTTCTTGAGAGTCGGCTCGTTGACATTGACGACGTCTCGAAGGATCGCGCCAAGTTGGAGGAAGTACCCCTTCACAAGGTCCAATGGCATCACAGGCATGCCACTGGAAGGATCCACCTCCGTGAATTTCTGTCGAACGGTGCCGACCTTGTTCGGAGCTCGCTGCCGACGCTTCTTTCCCGTCGTGCTGCTCCCTGAGGGACCCCCGGCGCCACTATCAGTGGTTTCCTCCTCGCCACCGGTGAGCCCGTCATCATTGTGGGGCTCGACATAGGGGGGCTGGTCAGTCGTCCGATCGTCACCGCCATCATTGGCTCTCTCTTCCTCTTGCGACTCTCTGTCCATAAGGATGTAGTGGTGCAATAAAGCCGGATCCGTTGTAGAAGAAGACATGCCTAGCTAGCAGTAGACAAAACGTATACTAGGTTAGTCAACGGAAAAATTCGGCATGACCTCGGCTATAAATGGTCATGACGGAGTGCCAGAAATTCGCCGGAACGGAAATGAATCAACGTTCCGGCAAAACATTGGAACTCAATGTACCTGTAACATAAATAGAATGCACACATGGCAAAAAATACAGCTTCTTGCTGTCATCTCACATGCCACAAAACTCCCAGAAATTCATATCATGCCAAAAAAACTCCCAGATTCCCTGCAGTATTTCTAAAATGAACTTTTTCATAGCAATCATGCAACCTGTAACTTGAGCATGTTCCCAGGAACCTGCGGGCAATATTTCCCAGGAACTTTTTCATAGCATGTTCCCAGTAACCTGCAATATTTCCCAGGTTTACTCCCAGGTTTCCCAGGTTCCCAGGAACCTGCGGGCAATATGAAATATAAGAAAGCATCCCGTACTACTTCTTGCAGCACACAAATTTGGTTTCCCAGGTTCCCAGGTTCCCAGGTTCTAGGTTTCCCAGGTTTAGAAATGAAGTCCAACTCATTGCCAAGCTCCAGCACACAAATTTGGTTAGGTTGTTGGGATGTTGCTCGCAGGGAGAGGAGAAAATATTGATCTATGAATATTTGCCAAATAAAAGCTTGGACTTCTTTATCTTTGGTATTACTTCTTGCAGCCTACTGTTACAAATTATCCTACACAAGTCAGATAAATACAAAAAATTGATGAAGTTTATTTTTTCCCCTAAAACTTTAGTGGGTATATGGCTCCCGAGTATGCTTCAGAGGGTCTCTTTTCGATCAAATCTGATATATTCAGCTTTGGTGTGCTAGTTCTTGTTGTGTGTTGCTAGTTGCAGAGTTTGGAGGAGAACCGGGTGATACTGACGGGTGAGCTTGGAGTAGTAGTTAGCAGAGATGGATTTGATTGGCCAATACCGTGCAGAAAAAACATGATCTACCCTACTGTCAATGGTATTATCGCAAGTTTGGATAGCCCACGAGACAAGAAGATACGGATTTATGGTTCATGCTACAGCGCCAGCACACAAGCAGCAGCTTTAAGAAATCACAATCAGCAGAATTCAATTTGGACGATAACAGTATGTCATTGCCCCTCAAACAAATTATCTGTTCATGCAAAACTAACAATCACAAGAGCAGCTTTAAGAAATCTAGGAAGTTATACAATCAGGGACATGAGAACAGGTTAACACTAGGAATCACAAATTATCTGTTCATGCAAAACTAACAATCACAAGAATTCAATTTAAGAAATCTAGGAAGTTATACAAATTATCTGTTCTAGGGAGATTAGGTTGATGCTAGCTTTAAGTTGTAGATGCATCAGGTCCTCTTGACACTGTCTCCATGGATAAGTGCGGAGCCCAATATACTACCAATTAGCAACAAAGGCCAAAGTAGCACAGATGTCATGAGAGGAGGAAATGTTATCTATGTTATTGAATATACTACAAATTATCCCTGAAACAGAGCACGGCATGATACATTTGCTAGAATAGAGTTCACTTATTTCAGGACCCGTACGGTACATTACACGATTTCAGTTGAGTGAGACTAGCTAGCAGTCTGCTACATTTCCCTATGACCTAAGCTTATTCACATAGCAACTGCTAGCGTCACCTGATCCTAATTCACATGGCTCCTGCTAAACGATCAAGACAACTATACAACATACACAGGCAGGGCAGGGTCTGCAACCAACTCCACAACATATATACCCGCTATCCATACGGTGCAGCAAAACCTGATGAGAACAAATACAATTTAATTCCTTCTTGCAGTAATCAGGTTTCATTAATGGAAACAGAGTACATTGGACAACCAAGGGTCAACAGGCATAACAATTAAGATATTAAAAACAGAAGATTTGCATTGGATACCAAAAATCTCCATAGGGAAATCTACACTACTCCAATGAACCATTAACAAATTCTTTTGAGGCAAATGAATGAGCAGTAATCAATACATCATGTGCACTTATACTCCCAATTATAAAATACATGGGACTAAATAAGGAATGATGAGAGGTTTCTCCATCACTAAACAGCTAAACCAAACTATCTATAGTAATCAATACATCATGTTATTTACTGCAATAGAACATATAATCATTATTTTTCGTTAGAACATGTAGTCATTTTCTAGAGAGTGAATGTGTATCACTGAAACTATTCGATGAAGAACTAACAAAGCACATGTCACTCATCACCAATATAACCCAAAGAAAGTTAGTATCATAAACTGATTGCTTAGTTTACCACAAAATGCTGCTTGGTTATTGAAAAGATAAAGTTTAGCAGAAGGTGGGTGTGGCTACAGCAGTACTAAAAACCTGTCAACGTGCAGCAGACAGCAACACGAAATGTAACGCCGTTCGCAAGGAGAAACCTAGCAGGCTACGTTGTAACAGATTCTGTATAATTTTTATTGCAAGTTCTGTGGTTTCCAAGGAGATGTCTGGCTACAGCGGTACTAGAAACTGTAACCAATTAACAGTCAATTTGAAGCGAACGTTTTCCTACATTTTATCTGTTCATTGGCACAATTTAGTAACAAGATATGAAATGGGAATGCATATATTGATCAAATCTTGACTTGCTGAAGAACTACAACTGAAACTGTGATCTTTGAACAAGACCTGGACGGCGAACAAGAACCTCGGGGCAAGCAGATGCGTATATACCGTAACAATTTCAGGTTCCATACAATGCGCAACACAAAGCTAGAACCTGGGGAAGGCCGCGACACTCGCTTTTATGATGATCACTATCAGAATGCACCCAACAAAACGGAGCAGATATAGCAAATTCGTCTCGCGATCCATCAAGCAAGTGGAAGAGGGGGGAAGAACACCCGGGAGTTGGGCTTGGAAGAGGGGGGGCGCTGACCTGGGTTCGGCGTGGGTGACGGCGGCGTGGGCGACGGTGGCGTGGGTGACGACAACCGGCGTGGACGATGACGATGTGAGGGACGGCGCGCGCGTGCTCCCGCTCTTCCTCCCCTGCTGCTCCCGCTCCTCCTCCCCTGCTGCTCCCGTTCCTCCTCCTGCTTCTGCTCCCGCTCCTCCTCCTCCTGCTCGACGACGGCGTGCTCGAATTGGGGATCGCGAGAGAGGGAAACGCGACGGTGAGATTTCGATCTGTTTTGCAAGAGAGAGAAGGAAGCGCGCGGTAGTTGATTTAGCACTGTGGGATCTTACCGCAGGCGAATAACAATCAAAATATGCCTGCGCTAACTCTTACCCCAGGCGAATAGTGACCAAAATGCGCCTGTGCTAATATCGGTGGACCCACACGTCAGTGGGCGAAACTTACCCCAGGCGAACAACGAGCAGGATGCGCCTGCGATAAGAATTGATAGTTTTATTGCTATTATTTTTTCCCCATGGCATACTATTTTTTATAGAAAATAAATACACATTTGGGGTTATGTTGTGCATAGCTTTGATTATAGATGGTTTAATATTTAACAAGAATGTTCTACTTCTATGCAATTGGTGTTCGATTTGCTAGCTAATGTATTTTCAACATGATTGATACATCACCAGTTTATTACTATCAAACATATCCCATTTCTTGCTTGCTTAGGAATGATTTAAAAAATTGTATATATCTCACTAGTTTGATGAAAAATTTCATGCATCCTTTGATACCGAGGTGATTATCATCTGATGACACAGAAGTTGTCTGAATCTGATAGCTAGGATCATATGTTTGTCTTAGACATCAAATTATGTTATTTATTTTTATTGTATTGTGTACACTATCTATCTCTCCCCATGGCATAGCTCATTGTGATAAGAGCTCATCTCATACTGTGTAAATGTTGAATTTCTTCGTGTAGATTTGGAAGGTAGAACGAAGAACATTTGGAATGTAGAATTTCTCCCCATGGCATACTATTGTATCATAGCAATTTGGAAGGTAGAACAAAGAACATTTTAGTCAACAAACAATATGGGAATACATCCTATAACTTGGTAGTTGATTTCTAAAATCATAAAAAAAAATATAAAATGTGGTGAAAATGGGAAAAATCCGATCACTTACCCCAGACGCACTTTACACCCTATGCGCCTGCGGTACAGCTCTTATCCCAGGCGCATTTTATAATTGTGCGCCTGCGATAAAGTTACCCGAGGCGCATTTTGGAGTTTATGCGTCTGGGGTAAGTTTCTGTGTTTGTTAGGGTGGGTAATGAGTAAGGCAACGAGAAGTGAGAGCGCAAGTGATACATCGAGCATATATATCGTGGATAAATATATATAGACTGATTTAGCGAGATACCATACATGTAGATTGATTTAGCGATTGGTATACTAGCCCGCTGCTACTTTGTTTCTCACTTGAAAAAAGTACATACATATATCGCGAGTATTTCCCTCTCTCAACCTTTCGTCACAATCTTACTCTTGCCTTTCTTGCTCGATGTTGAATACGTGACTGCCATATCGTGACTTCTTCTTGTGAATGGAAGACCTGCCCTAGGTAGTGTGGTCCTGCTTCTTCTTGTGGTGTATGGTGCATCATCTTCACCGGGTTCTTCCATCATCGGGTCTCCGACTAAGCCGTCGAAATCCTTCTCATCAGCGACTCCATCCATTCTGACGAGGGCCCTTTTTCCTCTCCTTACGACAACACGACTAGGCTTTGCCGCGTCGGTTATGAAGAAGCATTGCTCCACGTGCTTAGCCAATACCCAGGGATCATTTTGCGCGGTGGGGTTCTTGGATTTGGGTTTGTTGGCTTTAGACATCGACATAGTGGTGAAATATTCGTCTTCTTTCGTGACGTTTGTAGCCCATCTGACATGGAACATCGACAGCTTTACCCCAACGTAGTCAAGCTCCCAGATTTCCTCGATCTTTCTGTAGTATCTTCTAATCTCTTCGCCCGTGTAAGATTCCATCGTTATAGACGAGTTTTGATAGTCGCTACTTTTGTCTCTTTCCTCCGTGTAGAATGTGTACCCATTGATGTCGTATGCTTGATAAGTCATCAGATTGGGCGCGGGGCCATATGACAAGGCCAATACAATTTTATCTTTCTGACATGTCATTGGCGGGGGATCGGCATCAATCTGCTTCTTGAACCATGTCGTGAAAGAGGAGTTGTGTGCTCTAAATATCTCATCTTCCATCATCGGCCTCCGAGCACTGTTTTTTATCGCGGTTTTGTGCTCTTCTATCCAAGGGTCGACATCGTCAATGTGTTGTAACACTACTAGGTGGGCCCTATCAAAGTCGGCGCTCCGACCACAGGAGTCCGCGTCCATTACCCTTTTGCCAGTGTTGTGGCCTACCCCCATGAACCTGTCAAGGTGCTTGTTTGCGGGCAAACCAACAGCTGGCTTGTGATCGCCTAGAAAATTCTAGCAGAAAGAGATGCATTCTTCGGTGAGAAATCCCTGGACGATGCTTCCATCCGGGTGTGCCCTGTTACGAACGAATGATTTGATGATCCCGTTCATTCTTTCTAACGCCATCATGTTGTGCAAGAATGCCGGCCCAAGATTGGTGATATCGTCCACGATATGGACCAAGAGATGTACCATTTTGTCAAAGAAGGCAGGTGGGAAGTACATCTCAAGCTCGCATAGGATGGTGACGATCTCTTCCTGCAACCTTCCGAGTTTCTTCACGCTTATCGACTTCCGAGTGATGACGTCGAAAAAGTTACATAGGCCAGTGAGCGTTTGACGGACGTGCTGTTCCATTATCCCTCTGATTGCAACCGGAAGTATCTGCGTCATCATCACGTGACAGTCATGAGACTTCATCCCGCTGAAGATTTTTTTTCTCCGCGTCTAGGTATCTGCTTATCAGCCCCGCGTAACCTAAAAGAAATTTCACTCCGAGGAGGCATGTGAATATTTGCGCGAGCTCGTCGGGGCTTAGAGTGAAGCAAGAGGGTTTCAGGCGGTGAGTTTGGTGTTGCTTAGCCCTTTTCCGCTTGCGATCTTCCATCTCCTCCACCTCATCCTCGTCCTCCTCCGTCTGTTCACACGTAGAAGGCGGTAAGTGAAGCTCGCTCCTGATATTCAGGACCATCAGGTCGTATCTTGATTTTGGCCCGTCTTTGGTCCTATCTGGTATGTTGAACAGGGTGCCAAGCAAGCTCTCACACACATTCTTCGTGATATGCATGACATCAAGGCAGTGAGGCACTCCGAGGATTGGCCAGTACCGCAAGTCCCAAAACACGGACCTCCTTTTCCATACCCCCAAGAGCGGTCCTTCTCGCAGAGGACACTTTTTCTCTCCTCTCTTTCGCTTCTCTCATCGCTTCCGCTTCTGTACCTTTCCCGACAGAGGACATGTTTTCCAATTCTTCAATAGAGTATCGATCTCTTCTCCTCTTCTCTTGCGTGGAGGTAGATCGAGCTCATCTTTACCGTTGAACAGGTCACCGCGCTTTCTCCACGGGTCGTTCTGTGGTAGCCACATTCGATGCCTCATGTATACGATTTTAGAAGATCCGGGATCCTTGTGTAGCTGTAGAAACGGGGTAAATTCCATGCACCTGACACAAGCCTTGTGTCCATGGCACACCTGACACGCAATGTATCCGTATCCGAGATAGTCCTGCACCGTCGTGATCACTGCTGCTCTCATACGAAAAGTTTCTTCTTTGAAGGCGTCCCATGTTTCCACCCCTTCCTCCCACAACGTGTCTAGCTCCTCCTTCAATAGCTCGAGATACAGGTTGATATCGCTCCCTGGCTGGGTCGGCCCTTGAATCAGCATACTCATGTGTATGTACTTCCTCTTCAGACACAGCCACGGGGGGAGGTTGTACATCCATACAAACACGGGCCAGGTGCTATGTTTGCTGCTCTGGTTGCCAAACGGATTGAGACCGTCGGTGCTCGCACCAAGCCTGATGTTCCTTGGGTCGTTCCCGAATTCTTCATCGAATGCGTCCAATGCTTTCCACTGACGTGCATCCGAAGGGTGTGTTAGCACTGGTTTTTCAACACGTTCTGGATCGCTCAGCACCGCCTTCTTTCTGTCCTCGTGCCAGCGCATGAGCTTTGCTTTCTTGGGGTCCACGAAGTACCGCTGCAGACGGGGAATGAGTGGAAAGTACCACACAACTTTCCTAGGATCTTTCTTCGTCCCCCTCTTGTAACGATCAGCACCGCACACCGGACATTTGATCTGGTCCGCGTTCTCGTTACGATAAATTATGCAGTCACGGACGCAAGCGTGGTATTTTGTGTGCGGTAAATCGAGGGGGCACACGATTTTCTTGGCCTCCTGTAGACTACTAGCACATGTGTTCCCTTAAGGTAAGTGCGTCTTTAGGTATCGCAGAAGATCGTCCATGCTTGTGTCGGTCCATCCGTGTTTTGCCTTCATCTCTAGAAGATCCAGAGCTACTCTCAAGAGTGACTCCTCCGCCCCGCGACTTGCGTCATACAACGGAGTTGCAGAGTCTATCTCTAGTTGCGTGATCTTAGATTTACGTCTGGCGTCGGTCGACGTGTTCTTGAGAAGAAGATCTTGAACATGGGGGTCCCGCACGACTGAAGTTAGCGGAGTGTTCATGTCCTCGTCTTCATGTTGTTGATCACCATGAATCCCTTCTTCTTCATTATAGTCGTCTCCGTCGGCAGCCTCTTCGTCCTCTCCATTGCCATGTTCAGACTCCTCCTGATCATCTTCACATGTCGCCGCCCAATTGGTCTCGACGTGATCATCGTCTTCATCATCATCCATCCACTTAGTGTGGCCCTCCATGAAACTATACCTGAGCAGGTGCTTCTCCACATTACCAGAATCTGGTTTGAACAAGGACCTCAGCTTGCATTTCCGACACGGACACTCTATCTCGGTGCGGTTGTTTCGATGCATCTCGGCCGTCGCGCGTCGCACGTACCTATGCACCACGCTTGTCCTCATCGCAATGACCATTGCTACAAAATGCAAGAGAGAGAGGTTTCATTAACTAGATCCGGTTTTAACGGAAAATTTCGGCATGACCTTCCTACAAAAGGTGTAACGCGGAGCGCCAGAAATTTGCCGAAAAGGAAATGAATCAACATTTCGGAAAAATATTGGCAACTCATCCTCATGGCAACACAATAAAATGACAAAGAGATCGAATTCTCATCCACCGACCAATCCCACCCACCTATTAAGATGACACACAATGCAAAATATATAGACGCGATGACGACGTCGAAGATCACCGGAGAGACGACCGATAAGAGAGTGATAGATCTAGAAGTAGCTCGTGGTGCATTTGTGGTGAGATCTAGTGTCCGGTTAGTAGATCTAGTGGAGAGATTTGGAAGAGGGAAAGTGGGGTAGCATACTAGATAAAATATAACAAACATGATTGGATAAATTAGCTAAAAATGGTGGAGGGGTGTGGGGGATTGAGCTAGGAGCACTAATGGGTCAAGTTTGGACTAGTGAGTGAGTGAGTGGGGTGGATAGGGGTGGTGGTGGGTGGCTGGCCGCACTTATTGAGGCCAAATGTTACCCCAGGCGAGTAGGGCATGAAATGCGCCTGCGCTAAGGGGTGGTACCCCAGACATTTTTTTATCCTAGGCGAACAGAGATGTGGTGCGCCTGCGCTAAGGGGAGCTACCCCAGTCCACTTTTTACCCCAGGCGCTTCTGTCAAAATTCGCCTGGGATATATCTTATACCGCAGACGAACATGTATGTTATTCGCCTGGGGTAAAGGAAGAGTGCCAGGGGGCGGTGGTGGTGGCCCTGCCACACTTTACCCCAGGTGCTTCTGGAACTGGTTCTCCTGGGGTAACAGGCTTACCCCAGGCGCACCGTGCACTGGTTCGCCTGCGTTAATTAGCCCAGGCGCATCGATTTTCGTGTTCGCCTCTGGTAGGATATGCTGCTATACGAAAATCTCTAGTAGTGTATTATGTCTATGCTTGTTAATGGTAAAGCTCAAGTTGATCCAAATAATGTTCCTTTAGCCTCTTTGGTTGCTCAAGAAGAGCATGTTGATGTGAACTTTATTAGAAATAATAATTTTAACAACAATGCTTATAGAAATAATTTTGGTAGAAACAATTATAAGCCCTATCCTCCTAATAATGGTTATGGTAATTGTTATGGAAATTCCTACAATAATAATAAAAGCTCTACCTCTGATATTGAAAACATGCTTAGAGAATTTATTAGCACACAAACTGCTTTTAATAAATCTGTTGAGGAAAAGCTTGGTAAAATAGATGTTCTTGCCTCTAAAGTAGCCTAGCTATTGGTGTTAATTTTCAAAAACTGAAGGTTTTGCCACATGATGTTAAAGAAAGTAAAACTTTGAATGCCATCCAAGTTCGAATTGATAATAATGTTAGGTTGATGGCTGAATTACATGCTAGATGGGAAAGAGAAGATGAATTAGCTAGAAAGAATAATATTGCTAGAGTTTGCACTATCACCACCACTATTAAAACCGAAGCTCCAAGTGCTAGTAAACATCCTACTATCAATGGTAAAGTAGTTGGTGTTAACAAAGTCTCCACCCCTTCGGTGAAACGTGCTAAATTGCCTCAAATTGCTGAAATTGCTTCTGATAAAAGTGCTGAAATTTTTAGAGATGTGGGAGATAATGGTCCCATTACTTTTGATGATAATAATTTTGATTTTTATGATTGCAATATTTATGAAGTTATTATGTTCGTACAAAATCTTGCTAGAAGTCCCAATTCTAGTGCCATGAATATGGCCTTTACTAAACATATTACCAATGCTCTCATGAAAGTTAGAAAAGAAAAGCTGAAACTTGATACATATATACCTAGGAAATTAGATGATGGTTGGGAGCCCATCATTAAGATAAAATTAAATGATTTTGATTTTAATGCTTTGTGTGATCTTGGTGCTAGTATGTCCTGTTATGCCTCAAAAGCTTTATGATATGCTTGATCTACCACCGTTGGAACACTGTTATTTGGATGTTCATCTTGCTGGTAATGCTAAGAACAAACCTTTTGGTAGAATTGATGATGTTCTTATTATGGTTAACAATAACCTTGTCCCTGTTTATTTCGTTGTTATGCATATTGAATGCAATGCTTCTTGTCCTATTGTTTTGGGAAGACCTTTTCTTAGAACTGTTGGTGCTGTTATGGATATGAAAGAGGGGAGTATTAAATATCAATTCACACTCAAGAAAGGTATGGAACACTTTCCTAAAAAGACAATGAAGATACCTTTTGAATCTATTATTATAGAAAGTTATGATGTTGATGCTTCCTCACTTGAAAATACTTGAGTTGCTTTCTATGCCTAGCTGAAAGGCGTTAAAGAAAACGCTACCAGGAGACAATCCGTTTTATTTCTCCGTTTTCAACCCATTTTCCGTCGTTTCTTTCCATGTGCTTTGCACCTGGGTGTTTTCTATTTCCTTAGCAACCCCGCTATATCTTTTCTTTTGTGTCTTTGTTGAGCCAAGTAATGCCTCTAGTGGAAAGTTGAGACTATATTTCGGATTTCTGCGCAGGAAACAGATTTCTGCTGTCCACTGTTAAATTCGTATAAAATCACAGAAAATTCAAAATGACCTGAGTTTTTTTCTGCGTAATCCTGGGCTATATACGCAACGTTTATTAGTTGAACACTTTTTTATTTGAGCAACAGAAGATTTTATAAAAAAATCATCTTTATCTGCTCTCCTGTTTTGACAGATTTCTGCCAATAATTGCATTTGCATCTTAATCTCTTTCTTTTGGTATTATTTTGAGAAAAAGAGTTTTAAAAGAAGTTGTGGAAGTAGCTAATGTGTTTATGAGTGTTAGGCTTGTGTTGAAACTGAACCATGTGAATTTATTATTTCGACTGCACTAACGTTGCTAATGAAGATTGTGAGAAGTTTGGTGTGAAGAAAGTTTTCAAGGGTCAAGAGAAGAGGATGATATGACGTGATCAAGAAGAGTGAAGAGCCTAAGCTTGGGGATGCCCTGGAGGTACATCCCAGCAAATTCCAAGAACAATCAAGCGTCTAAGCTTGGGGATGCCCAAGGCATCCCCTTCTTCATCGACAAATTATCATGTCACTTCTAGTGAAACTATATTTTTATTCGGTCACATCTTATGTGCTTTACTTGGAGCGTCTTTTTTTTCTTTCAGTTTGTTTTTATTTTTGCAATAAGCATGCTAGGACCCCAGAATTCTTTTATTGGAGAGTGACACGCTCCACTTTTTCATGGGAATACTTTGTATCATTAATCTTTGTCTGGCTGCTGCATTTATTTAGCTCCTGTTTTGCATTCATCTCTTATTTAGAGCTGTTAGTACTCTCTAGTTTTCATTGCTATATGCTTAGAGAGAGTTTTTGTTGTCATATATATGTGCTTGGGAATAGAAATTCTTATGTGGTAGTTGGTATAGTGGAAAAATTCGCATGGTCTTGTAGATCACTAAACTGCTTCACTTGAATCACTGCTGTTGTTTTGAGATATTAATTTGCTTAATGGATAAACGTGAAGGACTAGTAAGTATAAAATTTTAATGGTTGGTCTAAGAAACCTGAAACTGTGCCACACTTAAATTATCAGCTGATAGAAACAATGGTATATGATTGCTACGAGTGATACATTTCTGATCGGCCTTTTGTTATGCGCTACGGTCGGGGTAGCTAACAGTGAATTGTCACTGCCACGAACCCTCTTGGATTGATTTGCATTTTTCCTTGTAAAGATGATTTTCTTGCTGCAACCTTTTAACTCGCGAGTCTATGTTGCGGTTCCTGGCACTTCCACCATCCATATTTGCTAGCCTCTTCGGTACTATGCATTACCCTTTCTCACGTTGAGAGTTGGTGCAAACTTCGTCAGTGCATCCAAATACCGTGGGAGGACTTTGTTCTCCTACACATAAGCCCATATATTCTTCCTCAAAACAACCACAATACCTACCTATCATGGCATTTCCATACCCATTCTGAGATGTATTGCTGCACAACATCCACCTCCATTATGTTACTTGATGATGAGCTTCATAGTTATTTATGCATACTGCTACACTGGCAGGAGCATGCAGTTGGATACATCAGAGATATTCCATTATGAGTTATGAGTACTAAAAGTGTGATGATCCATTGTAATATAGGATGTTGCCCCTACCGGTGAGGATATATAAAAAAAAAAAAAGCCGAAAAAGAAAAAAAGAAAGGGCCAAAGAGAGAATAAAGAGAGAGGGGGCGCATCACTATCCTATATACCACACTTGTGCTTCATGTTTAGCACCAATGCTTCAGTTTGGAGAAAGTTTTCATATTATCATTCATTCATAACTATGTGGGGAACTTTACATTATAGAACTTGGCTTCTATATTCCAATGATGATCCTCCTCAAATGAGCTCTAGGTCTTCGTGAGCAAGCAAGTTGGATGCACCCCCACTAGTTCCATTGGAGATCTTTCATACACTTATACCTCTATGTGCATCCGTTGTGTGGCAATCCCTACTCCTTGCATAGCTTCGGTTGTAAGACTTTCTCTTGTCTAATGACCACTTTCAGCTTTGTGATCCTTTCTTCCATTGACCTTCCAAACCCCACATAATGTTCTCTTTGCCATAACATCCCGGTGCCAGA
The DNA here is from genome assembly GCA_028641055.1 of Alopecurus myosuroides. Taxonomy (NCBI): domain Eukaryota; kingdom Viridiplantae; phylum Streptophyta; class Magnoliopsida; order Poales; family Poaceae; genus Alopecurus; species Alopecurus myosuroides. The sequence continues at coordinate 292,279,359 of CM054059.1, forward strand.
GACCAACGCAGAACACTTGCTTGTTTTTAGTGTGCAAATAGTTTAAGATTCAAGCATTGCATCGTGTGGAAAGCTTGACTTGATCCTAACAGGGGTTGTGAATATCGTTTGACGTGCATGATATTGTTGTTCTTGAAAGCTTAAATCATCTCTAATAAACTTTGCACGGTTGATAGTCTTTTAGTATTGATTCATTAAAAGTTTTACTTCTTTGTTCTTTGTTTATGCATTACTTGTTGATATCAAATATAGATCACAACTTTAGTTCATTCGATCCTAGTTTACATGCTCTTTTTTACATATTATGATCAAGATTGTGTAGTAGCATGTCACCTCAGAAATTATTTTGTTTTATCGTTTACCTACTCGAGGACGAGTAGGGACTAAGCTTGGGGATGCTTGATACGTATCCAACATATCTATAATTTCTGATGTTCTATGTTCATATTATGCCAATTACTACATGTTTTCTCCCTTCTTTATAGCATTTTTACACGTTTTCCGGGACTAACCTATTAACAAGATGCCAAGAGCCAGTTCTCTATTTTTTGCTGTTTTTTATTTCAGAAAAGTTGTTTTGGAAATATTCTCGGAATTGGACCCCACAAATCCCGAAGTTCCTATTTTCCTCGGAAGTATCCAGAAGTCCGAAGAGGAGTCGAAGACGGGCACCAGGGGCCCTCACCATAGCTAGGCGCGGGCCCCTCTTGGCCGCGCCTGGGGGTGGTGAGGCCACCCTGGTGGCCCACCGACGTCGCCCTTTCACCTATTTATTCCCCTTCGAAGGAAAACCCTACGGACCTGATAAAAAATCCCCGAAAAGTTCCGCCGCCGCTGCCGTCGTCAACACTAGATCAGGGGGGTTCTGAAGCTGTCTCCCGGCACCCTGCCGGAGAGGAGATCATCACCGGAGGCCTCTTCATCACCATGCCTGCCTCCGGAGTGATGTGTGAGTAGTTCATCCTTGGACTACGGGTCCATAGCAGTAGCTAGATGGTTGTCTTCTCCTCCTATGCCTCAATGTTTAGATCTCGTGAGCTGCCTAACATGATCAAGATTGTTCTTATGTAATTCTATGTGTTGTATTTGCTGGGATCCGATTGAATTTATGCCAAGTTGATTATAGTCTTTATTGCATATGTTATTTGTGATCTTGCATGCTTTCCGTTGCTAGTGGTTGCTCTGGCCAAGTAGTTGCTAGTGACTCTGAGAGGGAGTATTTATGCTCGATAGATGGGTTCATGCCTCCTTTTCGCCTGTGCTCGAGTGACAGAAATGTGACGGGGCAGGATGTGTTGTTGCCACTAGGGAGAAAACAACAGTGTGAGTGCCCGCGTGCACAATCATTTCTTACATTACACACATTGCTTAATGATATTATCTGTTGCTTACAACTTAATACCTAAGGGGGTTCGGATGATAACCTGAGGGTGGATTATTAGTCATAGATGCAGTTGGATTACGGTCTATGTATATTGTTGTAATGCCCGCACTAAATATCATAGTAGTCATCATGCCATGAATGTGCACTACGGTGCAACCTCTATTTGTCAATTTCCCAGCTGTAATTTGTTCACCCAGCATGCTATCTTTTATGGAGAGACACCACTAGTGAACCTATGAACCCCGGTCCATTTTCCTACATTGTCAAACAAACCACTACAATTCCCTGCTTTCTTTACTTACTTCATGCATACACCATTTTCCACACTATACGTCTAATCTTTGTTTTCAGCAAGACCGGTGAGATTGACAACCTCACTGTACCGTTGGGACAAAGTATTTTGGTTGTGTTGTGTGCAGGTTCCGCGTTGTTGCTGACACCGATGAGGCGCCATCACCACCGTCAGTGGCATCAACCTTCCGAAGATCCTCTTTCTCCTACTGGATTGATAACCTTGGTTCTTAACTGAGGGAAATTCATACAGTTGTACACATCACACCCTCCTCTTGGGGTTCCCAACACTCCATCACAAGCATCAAGAATTTCGGGCGCCGTTGCCGGGGACTTAAAATTCATCATCGTCAAGAAGTCTCCCCGTCAAGGAACCATCAAGGCGTAGCAATTAATTTCTTGTATTTGCGGATGCTTACGAGCGGTATAATCACAACTATGTACTAGTCCTAGTTGGGCGGTGGATTAGCATAGGTTCACCCACACAACACTTCACGAACCAATGGATATTAATCAACTGTAACGAAGCGAAAGCACTTGACGAAATTCCCAAGTGTCCTCGAGAACGTTTGGTAGTCATAAGTAACACAAACGGCTTGTCCTTTGCTCTCAAAAGGTTTGGGCCACTCGCTGCAATATTATTTACTTCACTTTATTTACTCACACTTTATTTATCTGCTATATCAAAAACCTCCAAAAACACATTTGCTGGTGTTTACAGTGAATCATCTATCCAACCTGCTTGTAAACACCTTCTGCTCCTCGTTTGGTTCGACACTCTTATTTATCGAAAGTACTACGATACAACCCTTATACTTGTGGGTCATCAAGACTATTTTCTGGCGCCGTTGCCGGGGAGTGAAGCGCTATTGGTTAGTGGAATTGGTAAGAGAAACTTTTACTGTGAGTGTTGTTTTTATTTCTGTCTTTTGTTTTATTTCATTATGGAGAATACTTTTGGTTCTCTATTTAGAGGTACTTCTACCGTTACTACTAGTGTAGTAGGTAACCCGTCATCTGCTGAATTAGATCCTTATAAAATAACTATGAAAATTGTTAGACGTGTTATGGATAACTGCTATTACGGTGATGGAACTGTCCATCCCGGTGATCATTTTCTCTTTATACATGAATTATCCGAGTTATTTAGGTGTGTAGGTATTACAATGGATCAAGTTAAAAATAAATTATTTTCTTTATCGCTGTAAGGAAGAGCCGCTGAATGGTTCAAATTACTGCAGAATGGTGAATCTATTGGATGGGAGGAAATTGTTCCTCTCTTTTATTCTAAATTTTATCCTCCTAGTGAGATTCATAAAGACCGGAATCAAATCTATAATTTCTAGCCTCATGATGGAGAGACTATTGCCCAAGCGCCGGGGAGAATGAAGTTATTAATGCTTAAATGTCCCGTTCATGAACTCCCGAGAAATATTGTTATCAATAATTTTTATGCAAGGCTTTGTCTTCATGATAAGGATTTGTTGGATGCTTCTTGTTCTGGATCATTCACACGTATGAAGGAAGAAGCTAAATGGGATTTTCTGGACCGTATTCAAGAAAACACTGAAAGATGGGAGAACGACAAAGGTAGAAAGTCAGGTATAAATTATGATTATGAATGCATTAAATCTTTTATGGGAACCAATGATTTCTATGATGTTAGTGCTGTTTGTGGTCTTGATTCTCAAATTTTTGCAAACTTCCTTAAAGGTTTTGCCTCCTATCTTGATATTCCTAAAAAGGATTATCACAAGTACCATGCATCTTATAAAGATATTGTTCCTGCTAGTAATGTAGAAGTGCATGTTGTTAATCCTGCTGTTCCTGAGCCATATGTTGAAAGAATGCCTTTCCCTGCTAAAGTGAAAGAATGCTCTATGGTGGCTAGTGTGGTTAAGAAGAGTAATAAGAAATCTATTGAACCTAATGAACAAATAACTGTTGAACCTTCTGTAGCAATAGTGAAAGATCTTGTTTGTGGAAATGTAGAGGATGAACACATTGTCTTTGGTGAGGATGCTTCTAATATTGTTTCCCATCCTCATAGACCTAATAAAACTAGTGTTCATGTGCTTTCTGTTAAGATTGGTGATCATTGCTATTATGGTTTGTGCGATATTGGTGCTAGTTCTAGTGCTATACCTTATGAGCTTTATAGAGAAATTATGCATGAAATTGGTTCTTGTGAGCTTGAAGATATTGATGTGGTTATTCAGCTTGCTAATAGAGAAACAGTTTTTCCGATTGGTATTGTTACAGATGTGGAAGTTTTATGTGGTAAGACTAAATATCCCACTGATTTTCTAGTACTTGGTAAGGCTGCTAGCAAGACTTGTCCAATTATTTTTGGTAGACCTTTCTTGAACACTTGTGGTGCTATTAGAGATTGTAAAAGAGAGAATATTTTGACTAAATTTGGTGGAAAATCTTATGAGTTCAATTTCTCCAAATTTGCTAGAGCACCTTATGAATCTAAATTGCCTGATGAGAATTTTAAAGTTGAACAACTTGCTTCTATTGCTCTTGCTCCTAACAATGCTTTGCAGCAGCAGTATATGGAGGACCATGAGAGTGAAGTCTTTATGGAAGAGAGAAATGAGATTGACGATATTCTTCTTCGTCAACCGGTGATACTGAAACATAATTTACTTGTGGAAGACTTGGGTACCACGTTACCACCCAAGGAGGATCCTGTTTTTGATTTAAAACCTTTGTCTGATGATCTTAAATATGCTTATATTGATGATTAGAAAATATATCCTGTTATTATTAGTGCTAAACTTTCAGGTGAAGAAGAGGAAAGATTATTGGGAATTCTGAAGAAACACCGTGGAGCTATTGGATATACTCTTGATGATTTAGAGGGGATTTATCCTACTATATGTCAACATGCTATTAATATTGAACCTGATGCAAAGCCAGTAGTTGAACATCAACGCCGTTTAATTCCTAAGATGAAGGAAGTAGTAAGAAATGAGGTATGAAAACTTCTTGATGCTGGTATTATTTTCCTATTGCTGATAGTAGATGGGTGAGCCCTGTGCATTGTGTCCCTAAGAAGGGAGGACCGACTGTTGTGCCTAATGAAAACAATGAGCTCATTCCACAAAGAGTAGTAGTTGGTTATACAAAGGTTAATAAAGTTACTAAGAAAGATCATTATCATTTACCCTTTATTGATCAAATGTTAGAGAGGTTGTCTAAGAAAACTCATTTTTGCTTTCTTGATGGTTATTCTGGGTTTTCTCAAATTGCTGTTAGGAAGCAAGATCAAGAGAAAACAACCTTTACTTGTCCTTATGGTACTTATGCTTATAGACGTATCCCTTTTGGTTTGTGTAATGCTCCTGCTACTTTTCAAAGATGCATGTCTGCTATTTTTCATGGTTTTTGTGAAGAGATTGTGGAAGTATTCATGGACGATTTTTCTGTCTATGGAACTTCTTTTGATAATTGTTCGCACAACCTTGATAAAGTTTTGCAGAGATGTGAAGAGACTAATCTTGTTCTTAGTTGGGAGAAATGCCACTTTATGGTGAATGAAGGAATTGTTCTTCGACATAAAATTTCTGAAAGAGGTATTGAAGTTGATAGAGCTAAAGTGGAAGCAATAGAGAAAATGCCCTGTCCTAGGGATGTTAAAGGTATTCGTAGTGTTCTTGGTCATGGTAGTTTTTATAGGAGGTTTATTAAATATTTCTCTAAAATATCAAAGCCTCTTACTAATCTTCTTCAAAAATATGTACCATTTGTTTTTTATGATGATTGTAAGGAAGCTTTTGAGACTTTAAAGGAGGCTTTAACTACTGCTCCTATTGTTCAACCACCTGATTGGAATTTACCTTTTGAAATTATGTGTGATGCTAGTGATTTTGCTGTGGGTGATGTTCTTGGACATCGTGTAGATAAGAAGTTGAATGTTATTCATTATGGTAGTAAGACTCTTGATGCTGGTCAAAAGAATTATGCTACTACTGAAAAAGAGTTCTTAGCTGTAGTTTTTGCATGTGATAAGTTTAGGCCTTATATTTTTGACTCAAATGTTACTATTCATACTGATCATGCTGCTATTAGATACCTTATGGAAAATAAAGATGCTAAGACTAGGCTTATTAGATGGGTGTTGCTTTTACAAGAATTTGATTTGCATATTGTGGATAGGAAGGGGGCTGTAGCACCCTACCTTTTCACAAAGGTAGAATACATGTGTACCTGCTATTCGCGGGATCACTAATAGAATACACATGACAAAATGAAATATTCATAACAATAGCATCATTCTACAACGTATGATCCATTGGATACGAAATAAAATAGTCTTACAACTGGCATAGTCAACAAGGACTAGCCCCGAATAACATAGTTCAAAGTAAACACAACGGAAACAAATTTTCAATGAGCCTCCTTCTCTTCATGGGCCACAGGAAGACATGTTGGAATGTAGGCTTCAGATCCTAAACAGTTACTCATCATCCGAATGACCTGCGCGTTGGAATATGCAGCCCCCACAGGGGAGGAAGTCCGTACAAACAATGTACTGGCAAGTGACACTTGTTTGGTGGCATTTTTGAGGAATAACTAGCTACATGATATTTGGCAGGTGGAGTCTGGGGTATTTGTATAAAGCCAATTTTGTCCTATATTTGATAAATCATTTTAAACAAATGAAAACATTTGTTCAATTCTTCATGGCTAAACCACCATAAAGTTGAACAAATCATCATGGCTAAACCACCATGAAGTTTGAAAGTCATCATGGCTAAACCACCATGAAGTTTGATTGTGGCACCATGGCTAAACGACCATGTGCCCTATAAAGGGTTTGTACCATATTTTACTTCATTCCGAAAAGATGAGGAGATCCTTCGGCACCAACTCTATCTAGCTGCTCAACTGGCCCATAACCGGGGACACGGCTAAGATCTTAGTTTTTAACTCTGCAGAGGTTGTGCACTTTCACCTTGAGACTCGTCCTCCCCGAGGGAAGAATGAGACAAGATCTTTGGAAGGAGGGATTCAACCATACCAACATGAGTCGTTGCTCCTAAATTTCTACCACCCACTGTCATACAACAGGATGAACCCCCACAACTTACTTAATCTTGGTAGAGCCCATATTACCTCAAGGCTGCACTATAAGCTAACTATACAGTGAAGACCTACAAATCTCTTTAATCCTGGGTGGTGGTCCACAAGTGTACTCTCACGTGATAACCCCCATGTTCATGGCTAAACCACCATGAACATGGTCCTGAGTAGCCACTCAACATAATCCAAGCAAGGTTCAATCCACCCAGGTGTTTCATTGGGTTGTTAACTTTTCAATTTTCAAAACTTCACAACCCAACAAGTAACAACAATAGTTGTGATAGTAATCTAGTATAGCTAAACTAGTACCTAGCAGGGGTTTCAGGTTGGCTACACACTACTAGGTGTTTTGAGCATAGCATATACTTGGAAAATAATAAAATCCCTATGATGCATACTACTGAAAAAACTAATGAAATTGGCAAAACAAAGTGGGACATGAGTATCACTTGCCTTGAGAACAGCAACCAACACAAGGACAACATTCACAAGTGTTGTAGTGGTCTTCTCCAAAATCTAAACAAACAATAGTAACACAAACAACAATCATAACCATGTATGCATGCATGAATGCAAGATTTTGTTTTACACATGATAAATGTAGTGTTGAGGTGTAGGTATCATATGATGTTCATTTAGTTGGTGTATGGCTCTGGTTAAAATTTATTTCAATAACTTATTTTAATTATTCTATTTTAGTGGACCATTAATACTTCTTTAATCTAATTAAATCTTAAACACACTTTTAAGTTTCTGTAAAAATTGGGCCTTGTTGTCTCTGGACAGAGGACAAAAATATCAAGGCAACCCAATTGGTTTCACTCAAAAATACTTTTTAGAATTTGAATTATGGACATATTACTGATTTAACCAAATTTGAGATAGCAAGTGTGTGCACGATACAATTTTGATTTTCTCTGGTTCCAAGGTGTTCTGCAAGTTCTAAGGAATCCAGAGACTACAACTTTATCAAATTTGGGGTTGTAGAACTCAAAATGTGAATTATTTGGTGTTTATGAGTGGTTTTGGAAATTTAAATCCTAGTCCAAAATTTCTACAGAACTTACAAGATATTTTTATATAATTGGTTACAGAATTTCATTAGCTTTCTAAAGGTTCAAACCCCATTTTTTGGATCTATATTTAATTTTCTATTGAATTTACAAGGGGACAGTAGGTTCTGTTTTTAAATTTGGATTTGAAATAGTTTAAACCGGGGGGGGGGGTGGCTGACTGGACTTCGCCACGCAGCGCAATGTCACTGGTGCGTACCGATTCGCGAAATGAATCTAATCGTGGCCGTATAAAACAGATCGGACGGCAGGGACCAAAAGAGAGGAGCTTACCAGTGAGGACATGGCCGGAAGATGGTGGCGCGGTGGCCGGCGGCGCAGGCGGCGAGCGGCGTTGGCGTCTCCAGCGGTTCTAGAGCATGGGGAGGCGACAACAAGGGGCAGAGGGAGGCGTCGAGGACGATGGCAATGACGGCCCAGACGCGCGCTTTCGAGAGAGGTAGCCCGAGGTGGACGGAGGCGCGGTGGTCTCCGACGAACTCGGATTGCACGGCGTGGTCTAAAAAATCGAGATGGAGGCTTAGGGGCTGCCCAAGGGAGAGGGGATGAGGAACAGGGCAAAAACGGGGCCGGGGATCCCTTACCCTTGCCGGGAACGGACGAGGACGACGGCAGCCGTGGTAACTCCGGCGTGAAATTTCAGCAGCCTTGGGGCACGGTCTTGGGAACGGTTTGGGGCGATAGAGAGAGGGGACTGGGGGTTTTAAGATGGCTGCTCGGGGTGCGGAGAGGAGCACAAGGGAGGTGGGGAACATGGGGGGATTCGTGCGGAGTTCTTCCAGTTGAAATGGGAGGGAGGTTGAAGGTGGACGTAATCCTTGACGTCAGCCGGGCCCACATGGCAGAGAGAGAGAGGGGGCGCGGCTTGGCTGCTTCCTGCGCGCGCGCGCGCAAGAGATAAGGCTTGGCCCATCGGGCTGCTGTGCGAGGGAGAGAGGGAGGAGATAGGTTGGGCTGCTGGGGTTTTTCTCTTTTCCTTTTTTTGTTCTGTTTTCTTTTATTTAATGAAAGGAACCCCAAACAAATTCATAAATGGTCTAAACCATTTTATAAGGACTTGTAAAAAAATAGTTTGCAAAGTTTAAACTATTTAGGGATGTTTTGGTACTTTTGTAAAAGCAAAATAAATTTTTATTATAGGGAAATTAGCATGGGGTCATTAAAGGTATTATTTTTGGTGATAAATTCAAATAGAGTTTTTGTTTTGTGATGTTTAAATTTGTAAATGCACCTTTCTGTAACCATGTCATGATGATATCTATGCATGCTGGTTTATAAATTTTTGAAAATTATAGGATGTTACAGGGGCTAAAAATCATGATGCTGATAACTTGTCTAGGTTGGAAAACATTACTTTTGATTCTATTCCTGTTAATGATAGTTTTCTAAATGAACAGTTGGCTGCAATAAAGGTAAAACCCCAAGATAGTCCATGGTATGTTGATTATGCTAACTTTATTGTTTCAAAGTATCTGCCTCCAACATTTACAACTCAACAAAGAAGAAAATTCTTCTATAATTTGCGACATTATTTTTGGGATGACCCACATTTATATAAAGAAGGAGTAGATGGTATTATGGGAAGATGTGTTCCAGATCATGAACAACATGAAATATTGAAGAAGTGCCATGGTAGTTCTTATGGAGGACATCACGCTGGAGATAGAACCGCACAGAAGGTTCGACAATCAGGTTTCTATTGGCCTGCTCTCTTTAAAGATGCACGTAAATTTATTTTATCTTGTGATGAATGTCAAAGAGTAGGAAATATTTCTAGACGTAATGAAATGCCTATGAGTTATTATCTTGTTATTGAACCTTTTGATTGTTGGGGATTTGACTTTATGGGTCCTTTTCCTCCTTCGAATGGTTACACTCATATTCTTGTTGCTGTTGATTATGTTACTAAGTTTGTAGAATCTATACCTACTAAAACTGGTGATGGTGAGACCTCTTTGAAAATTCTTAAAGATGTTATTTTCCCTAGGTTTGGTGTGCCTAAATATCTTATGACTGATGGAGGTTCTCATTTTATTTATGGTGGTTTTAGAAAAACCCTTGATAAATATGATGTTAATCATAGAATTGCCTTGGCTTATCATCCTCAAACCAGTGGGCAAGTAGAATTATCAAATAGAGAAATTAAATCTATCTTGCAAAAGACTATTAATAAATCTAGGAAGAATTGGTTAGATAAGTTGAATGATGCTTTATGGGCTTATAGAAATGCTTATAAAAATCTTATGGGTATGTCTCCCTATAAAATGGTTTATGGAAAAGCTTGTCATTTTCCTTTAGAATTAGAACACAATGCTTATTGGGCAGTGAAAGAATTAAATAAAGATTTTAAACTTGCTGATAAGAAAAGAATGCTTGTGAATAATTTATATGAATGGAGATGTGAAGCTTATGAAAATGCCAAGCTCTTTAAAGAGAAAGTTAAACAATGACATGATAAAAGAATCCTTAAAAGAGAGTTTCATGTTGGTGAGAAAGTTCTATTGTATCGGTCTCGTCTCATATTGTTTGCAGGAAAATTACACTCCCGATGGGAAGGACCTTATATTATTGAAGAAATGTATCATTCGGGTACAATACAAATTTCTTCCCTCAAAGATAACACTACACAAGTGGTAAATGGACAAAGACTCAAACATTACATTTCTGGGGATTCCTATGATGAAGATGTTGATGTTATTCAAGTAATGACTCCGGAGAAGTTCATTAGAGTGAAGATTGCAGAGTCTGTTTTGGAATAGGTAAGAGTTCTGTTAAGAAAAAGTTCGCGGATTACCTTCCAAGTTATAATTTATTGATTTTTGGAAAATATGAAAAATATAGGGCCGAAGAGGAGTTGGACAAGGCGCCCGGAGGCACCACACCATGTGGGGGTGCAGACCCATCCCTGGCCGCGCCACTCTATAGTGTGGGAGCCCCGGAGCCCCTCTCCGACTCGTTTTTTACCTGTACTTTCCTTTCGTTACGCATATTTTTGCTATATAACCCCCGGACCCCCCAAGGTCCGTATATCGTTTTCTCGTCGTGTTTCTGTTTCGAGCTGTTTCTGCCAGGATCTGTTTTCAGTTTTAGAAGCATCATGGTCTACGCCAACACAACAAGGGGAAGGGACCAAAGGAAGATGATCTCCAAGACCGGAAGCTGGAGGAGGAGATCGAGTGTGGAGCTGAAGGAGATGTAGAAGAAAACTCACGAGTGCGTCTACGCGCCACCATCGCAAGCCTTGGAGTGGTTGCAAAACCTTCCAAGCAAACGGCGAGGATGAGAACCGGAGGGAATGCCCCACGTCACTGCTTAGCTTCAAGGAGACCCCTTTCAGGCATAAAGAAACATTTCCGTACTTTAATTCATGAGTATCAATCTAGGAGGGCACCCGGGGCAGATTTTCCTTCTTGCTGGGATATGGATCGTTCTAACTGTGCAGATAGAGAAAGCTCTCAACCTAAGGAAGTGTGGGGGAAAATCTTGATGACTGGAATTCACCGTCTGACAAGCATGCAAACCGTATTGATCACAATACGGGGATGATGTGTATGCTTATGTTCTCAATTGAAGATCCGAAGAAATCAATTCATAATCCCATCGAGAAGGATTCACCATCACAACCGAAGAATTGATTCGTCATTGGTATTGGCATCCCCTTGGCTTGTTCCAAGCTTGGGAGAGTGCCGCGGTATCACATCTTTATCTTTCACTTTTTTACTTTTTTGTAGAGTCATATCGTGAGTAGAGAAAATATCATATAGTATGGTTTGTAGTATGGAAGTGTTGCTCCTTAGTTGGTTATCGTTGTATCCCTTGGTTTGAGTTGCCGTAATGAAATATTAATGAGAAGTTTCATCATCTACTTGTTTCACTTTATTTTAGTTTGCAATTTTTTATATGGTTGATCTTGTTGTTAGTATTGGTATCAATGTTGGAGCTGCAAGATAATCTAGTTGGTTCTGGAAAACTTCGCATTGGTCAGTAGCAACAATTCGTTGAGACTTAAGTAGAAAGGAGGGAGTTTCATGTAGATATATTATTCCATGATCTTTATTTCTTGTTAGCTCATAAGCTTAGTTTTCTCAAATAAGTTTGTTTTCACCTTAAAGGAAGATTGCATGATTGGCTTTATCATATATGTTTTTGTTTGTTTTACTTCGATTCTTATGCTTGCTACCGAACCTTGCTAGCCAAAAACCTGTACTGAGAGGGAATGCTTCTCGTGCATCCAAACCTTGAGCCCAAAACCTTTCCATTTGTGTCCACCATACCTACCTATATGTGGTATTTCATCGCCACTCCAAGTAAATTGCTTATGTGCTACCTTTAAACCTTCAAAATTACACCTGTTTTAGCTCATGAGGATGCAAATAGAGAATCTTTATCTCACTTGTTGATTGGATTTTACACCCTGGACGAGTGGCTTCATTCGCTTATCCAAATGCTAGAAGAGCTGGCAGCGGGGTTCCCAGCCCCAAATAATAATACAAATTCTCTTCACTATTTTTGCCCCTGATTTATCAGCCAAAGCATAATTGTGTAAACAAAAGAGAAAGAGGGATGTCCATCTATACTAGTTGCGTCATTCTATGGGAGCCGATCTTGTGAAGTCTAGTTGGCTTGTGACATACTATTTTTTTCTATTTTCCATTCGTTGACATAAACATACACCTCTCAAAATTAGACACTCCTCCATGGTTTGTGATTGTTGGCAGGCACCCGAGGATTCGGTTAGCCATGGTTTGTGTAAGAAAGGTTGGGAGGAGTGTCAACCATTTTATACCTCTGTTTTACAAAATAAAATCTCTAGCACATGAGTGATCAATGCTTCCCTCTGCGAAGGGCATATCTTTTACATATATGTTGAGTCAGTAAACCTACTTCTTTCTGTCTTAAGCAAGGATTTGAGTTGTTGTGATTCATACAACTACATGTTGATTTACTCAATAATGTTCTTTATTCTTCCTTGTTTGTAAAAATGCTTTTATATGTTTGAATACCACTTTGAAAGTTACCAATGTCTGCAAAAAGGCCGTTATAATTGAGCATGATAAACTCTGCAATATAAGCTCTAGTATGAAGACTCTGATCGAAAGATAAGTACACTGTTAATTGTTCTCTGACCAAGAATGAAGTTTGCCTTTTCCAATTTTGATTTACTTTTTGCACCTTTATTGTTCATTACTTGTTTCAAGTTTGATTATATGTGAGGAAGTTGTTGTGTAAAATGACTTGTTCCTTGTTAGATGTGACGCCTCTTGTTCGTATTTTATTTATCGACACCTCACTCCATAAACCTGTGGTCATGTTTACTGAGTTCAGTTTCGCTTGGGGACAAGGGAGGTCTAAGCTTGGGGGGAGTTGATACGTCCATTTTGCATCACCGTTTTTTTTTTATCTTCTGTTATTCATCGATATATTGCATGTTATGATGCATCACTTATGTTATTTTATCTTATTTTGCATGTTCCATAATTTTTGGAGAATAAACACCGGGACTAGAAATCTGATGGAAAAAACACCGCCAAAATACCCGATTTCAGAAGATCAGAAGAAGATGGGGGACACCGGAGATGTCTTAGAAGTCCAGATGAGGGAGCCAGCCACGAGGAGAGCCGGAGGGGGCCACCGGGGGCCCACACCACCAGGTGGCGCGCCCCCTTGGCCGTGCGGCCAGGTGGTGTGGCCACCCTAGACCACCTCTGGTCGACCTCTATCGCGTACTTGACACCCAGGGAACCCTACGCCCCAGAGTATCAATGAAGAATTATTATGCTGCCGCCTTGGGGCGGAAAACACTAGAGAAAGGAAAGCTCTCCGGCAGGGAGAAATCTGCCTAGGAAATTCCTCTCCGGAGAGGGGAAATCATTGCCATCGTCACCGTCATCGCTCCGGGCATCATCAAGACCGTCATCGTCATCATCATCACCACTAGCACTATCACCCTCATCATCCACCGTCATCCCGATGTAACAATTAGGGGCATATATCGTTGTTTTACATTAGATATCTCTCCCGGTGTGTATTACTTGTTTGTAGTTGATGCTTGTGAGATTTATCGATGTTAGCACTTTATGACCAAATTGTTATTATGCATTATATCACCTCTGATTATGATCCATATGGTGTCTTGTGAGTAGTTCGTTTAGTTATTGAGGACATGGGAGAATTCATGATGTTAGTAGTGAAGTTATGTTGAAGTAATATCTCGTGTGTCAGTATTTAAGTTGTGGTGCTATTCTTCTAGTGATGTCATGTGAACATCGACTACATGATACTTCATATTTATGGGCCTAGGAGGATGCATTGTGTATTTGGCTACTAATTGTGGGGTTGCCGGAGTGACAGAAACCTAAACCCCTGTTAGGAAACCAATGCACGAGGGAGCGTAGAAACCCGGAGATTTAAGGTTGCGGTTAGATTTATCTTAATTACTTTATTGTATTTGCGGATGTTTATGAGGGGTATAATCACAAGTATGTATTATTCCTGGTTGGGCGGTGCATTAGCATAGGTAACCCACACAACACTTCACGAACCAATGGATATTAATCGACTGTAACAAAGCAAAAGCACTTGACGAAATTCCCATGTGTCCTCGAGAACGTTTGGTAGTCATAAGTAACACAACAGGCTTGTCCTTTGCCCTCAAAAGGACTGGGCCACTCGCTGCAATATTATTTACTGCACTTTATTTACTCGAACTTTATTTATCTACTATATCAAAAAGCTCCAAAAACCCGTTTGCTAGTGTTTACACTGGATCCTCTATCCAGCCTGCTTGTCAACACCTTCTGCTCCGTGTTGGGTTCGACACTCTTATTTATCGAAAGTACTACAATACACCCCCTATACTTGTGGGTCATTAGTGCTTAATGTGCTATTGAAATTAAATCATGTGTTGTTCTTGACCATAATGAAGCATGTTATTGTGGTATTCTCCTTTGAAGATTTAGTTGGATTGACTTGGTGCATGCTCACACCATGATATGACTATAAACAAAGTCACTTTTATCCTTGATGATCATTTATTTTTAAACTCGTAATATCAATTTATGCTTTTATCAATGATGTTTTGTCGCTGTGCATGATTATGGCCGTTATTCCTCTCTTAGTTTGTCGTTTCCAGTCTCTTGCTAGCTTTCACATGTACTGGGTATGAACTGTACTCGTGCATTCAACTCCCTTAAACCAAAGTTATTCTAATGTGTACACCATAATGATAACCCACAAGTGTAGGGGATCGCAACAGCCTTCGAGGGTAAGATATAACCCAATTTATTGATTCGGCACAAGGGTAGCCAAATAATACCTATAAGCCTTAGCAGCTGAGTTGTCAATTTAGCCACACCTGAGAAGCACTTAGAAAAATATATTAGTAATAAAAGGTTCTAGAATATATGTTGTTGACGTGGTGATGGATGATTCTCTTGTGTCCTCAACACACATAATACAATGGTAATTGGAAAGAAGCACTGATTCGGCGAAAATACAGTGAAAACGGTGTAATATGGATTGAAAAAGTGATCTGTGTAATCTGTAATAAATGGACCAGCAAGGTAAGAAGTAACAAAAGCATGTGAAAACAGTAGCAATAATAGTAAAAGATGGACCGGGGTTCATAGTTTCACTAGAGATAACTCTCATAAGCAAAATAACAAGTGTTGGGTGAACAAACAGTTGGGCAATTGACTAAAATTGAACTAACTCATGATCGTGTATCATAGCTAATAAATTATATGTAGGTATTTGTTCCAAAAATAGTTGTATCTACGCACTATGAGAATTTGCACAACATCTTTTGTCTAACCATCCCGTTGTTCCGGGGCCAATAAAGGAACTTATGGTAATTAAGGCACTTATTTCACCAAGAACCGGAGCAAACAATTAGCATTCAATGAACAAATGTGATCCTCAAACTATAGCTATTCCCGTCTTATATCCCAACCTTTCACCTTGGGATCTCGGGTTCCGGACTATAATAGGTGCATTCAACTTGTAGGTAAGATCCAAAAAACCAGTTATATTCATGAAAACACAAAGAGTTCAGATCTAAAATCATCCTACTCGTGCACTAGTAATAAGCATTAAGAATAACAAGTTGAAGAAACGGTAATTTAACAACTGAATAACTGATCATAATGTAACAATTCCTCGAATCCCAACAAACACAACACCGATTACATCAGATGGATCTGAATAATGTAAGGAAGCTCATGAGAACATTGTATTGAGTAACAAGGGAAATAGAGCACCATCTAGTTGTAGCTATAAACCCTTAGTCCATGGGGGAACTACTCACGAAGCATCATGGAGGAAGAACGGTCGATGGAGATGAATCCTGGGGCACCTCACCGTCCTGACAGAGTAAGAGAAAAGAGACGTTGATACATCCAAAACGTATCTGCTTTTCCAAACACTTTTGTTGTTGTTTTCTTCTAAACTTGTGAGTTTTGGATGCAACTAACACTGACTAACATTGTTTTCAGCAGAATTATCTTGGTGTCACATTTTTGTGCAGAAAATCAACTTTTTGGAAAATTCCCGGAAAAGATACCGAAGTCCTTATTTTACAAGAAGACCCCCGGAGCATGAAGATGTGACGGAGGGGGCAAGGAGGGGCCCACGCCACCTGGTGGCGCCCCCTAGGCCGCGCCACCACATGGTGTGGCCACCTCAGCCACCCCCTCGGTCTCCCGTTTCGACTACATAGGCCCCGTGACCTAAAAGCTGAAGGGGGTTTGTCATATTCCAGAGAAAAACACCACAGCGCCGCAACCGCCTCGAAACTCAATTCGGGGACCAGCAGTTCCTGTTCTGGCACCCTGTCGGGACGGGGACTCGGAGGAGATTGTCGCCATCATCATCGCCACCATTTCTCCATCAACCATCCATGATTCCCACAACCATGTGTGAGTAATCCCTGCTGTAGCCTGAGAGGGATGGAAGGGATAGGATGAGATCGTTCATGTAATAATGCCAGATTGTTAGGGCATGGTTCCTAGTATTCGTTGTTAGTGATATATATCGTTGTTCCAAATTGTTATGCGTAATGCTTGTCATTCGGGCCCTAGTGCCATGATCTCATATCTGAACATGTTATTGTTTCATGAGTATAATTGTTTTTCTTGATAATACCTACAAGTTGTTTACACATATCATTGTCCGGAACACGAGGCCCGAAAGTGAAAATAATTGGGACAAACGGAGGGGATGGCTGTAGTGTAAGGATCACATGTGTTCACAGAGTGTTAATGCTTTGCTCTGGTGCTTTATTAAAAGGAGCACCTTAATTACTAGTAGTTTCCCTTGAGGCCCCGATGCAAGGGGCTGGTAGGACAGGAGATGTTGTGCAAGTTTCTCATTGCGAGCACGTACGACTAAATTGGAATACATGCCTATGGTTTGCCTATAACTTGGATGCTTTATTATTATCAATCTGGAATGCCCATGTTTTTATTATTACAAGAACTATCTTATCCATGCAACGCATGTTCATCCGTCCCTATGTCTACAGTACTTTAATCCTGCTGTTTCCCACAATTCCTACCGTTGTTACTATTTTACTCATGTTGTTATTTTATTACTGCTACTGCTATAAAACTGTTACCACTGATAAACTATTGCGAGAAAGTCTACTTTTAGGTGCAGCTGAACTGACAACTCATCTATTAAGGCTTATAAATATTGTTTGGATCCCCTTGAGTCGAATCAATAAATTTGGGTTTTACTTCCCTCAAAGACTGTTGTGATCCCCTATACTTGTGGATCGTCGAGCCTATTTTTTGGCGCTGTTGCCGGGGAGCATAGCTTTATTTATTTTCTCACTTCAACGTGATATTGTTGCTGCAATCTTTCCATCACGGGTAAAACTCGTGATGGGAAAGTTCCTATATTACCATCCACTACAAGGAGAGGTACGGACTCTAAACAATCCTGTTGCTCTTGATTCACCATCTGTAATGAGTAAGCTTCTTACACCACCACATGCTACACAGACTACTACTTCTGCTGAGTCTAAAAATGCTTCTAATACTTTTGATGATGCTTCTACTGTGCTTGGTGATACTAGTTCACTAGGTCCTTTCCTAGATGCTAAAATTGCTAGATCTAAACATATTGAAAACAATGAAGTTCCTGATAAAAATACTGGTACACCTGTTAATTCACGTGAGTCTAGAGAATTCCTAGTGATGATCTGGAGGAAACTTACATTGAACTTAATGATGACTTTATTGAAGAAGTTTAAGATACTACTAGTGCAAGTGCTCTTAAGAGTCTTCTTGCAAGACGTGCTGTTAAATATAAACCTTCTCCTGATGCTAAGTTTGCTACATCTCCCATATACATTAAAGATAAGGATTATGATTTCTCTCTAGATTTATCTTATATATCTATTGTTGAGAAAGAACCTTTTTGTGGTACTGAAAATGAAAGTGCTATGGAACATATGAATGAGCTCTCATCTTTGAGTAGTTTATTTTCTGATGATATTAAGAAACACAGTTACTTTGTTACTAAAATTTTCCCTTTCTCATTGAAAGATGAAGCTAAAACTTGGTTTAGTAACTTGTCTCCTAAATCTATTGATAGTCATATTGGTTTGGTTAATGCTTTCTTTCAGAAATATTTTCCTGATAGTGCTCAACATGCTGCTTTGCAGAGAATCTTTAACTTTAAGCAAATTGAAGGAGAGAAAATGCCTGAATCATGGGCAAGATTTTGTTCTTTAATTAGAGCCAACCCTGGACATCAATTACCTAAAAATGAGCTCCTACATATATTTTATAATGGACTAACTATTGAATCTAGGACATACTTGGATAGTTGTGCTGGTTGTGTTTTCAGGAAGAGGACTCCTGAAGAAGCTGAGGAATTATTGGCTAAAATAGCCAAAAATCATGATGATTGGACTATACCTGAGCCTACATCAACACCCAAGAAGAGGGGAATGATTGAATTAAATGATGAAGTGATGAGGGAAGCCACGGAATATCTTATAGAGAAGGGTATTAAATCTGAAGATGTGAAGAATCTACCACCTATAGAAGAATTATGTAAGCCAATCCCTCACCCATCTATAGTTGAGGTACACTCTCTCCAATATTTTGATAATAGAGATATTCCCTATTCTAACCCACCTGATCAATGCTTAGATGAACTTGATAACTACATTGTTAAGCAAGATAATTTTAATATGAGATCGCAGAATCATCTAATGGAAAATTCTAGAGGTATTGATAATTTGCATGATATTATAGAGGGAACCTCTAATGATGTTAAAATGCTCGCCAAACATTTACATATGGTTCAAACTCAAATTTATCAACTCACTAAAGTGCAAAAAGATTTGCCAGCTAATTCTTCTAGAGAATAACATGTTTGTGAAATAATTACTAGAAGTGGTATTTCTACTCAAGATCCTTTGTATACTGAGGGTCATCCTAAAAGAATTGAACAAGATTCTCAACAAGTTAAAAACAATAGTGCTCCTTCTAAGAAAGAGAAGAAGAAACATAAAACTATTGTAGAATCTCCTGACCTGCTAAAGATCCCAATAGTGTATCTATTTCTAATGCTGAAACTGAAAGTGGTAATGATAAGAGTGATGCTTCTGATAAAGACGAAATTGAAGTTGAACCTGAAAAGCAAACTAAAAATGCAAAGTACACTAAGGAGGATTTCATTGATAATAAACATGGTAAATAAAGAGAACCTTGGGTACAAAAACCATTGCCTTTTCCTACCAAGGAACATAAATCAAAGCAAGAAGAACATTATAATAAGTTATGTGAGTGGATGAAACCTTTGTTTTTGCAAATTCCTTTGAATGATGCTATTAAAATTCCTCCTAACTCAAAATATCTGAAATATATTATCTCTAACAAAAGGAAGATTCCTAATGAGGAAATTTCCACTATACTTGCTAATTACTCTTTTAATGGTAAGGTTCCAATAAAGCTTGGAAATACTGGTATACCCACTATTCCATGCTCCATTAAAAATAATTATGTTAGAACTGATTTATGTGACTTGGGAGCAGGAGTTAGTGTTATACCTTTTTCTCTCTACAAGAGACTATCTCTAGAAAAAATAATAACACTTGATATATCCTTGCAAATGGCTGATAAATCTAATGCCATTACTGTTGGTATATGTGAGAATGTTCCTGTTCAAGTGGCTACTAGTTGTTTGATATTACTGACTTTCTTGTGTTGGAAATGCCTGAAGATGATAATATGTCTATTATTCTTGGGAGACCTTTTCTTAACACTACAAAGGCTGTTATTGATTGCAACCAAGGAAAAATAACTTTTAATGTCAATGATAAAGGGCACACTGTTTATTTTCCCAAGAAGATTGATAGGAAATATGGTCTAAATTCAATTGAAAATATTGAGACCATCAAGATTGGATAATTCTATTGTCCTATTCCAATGCCACAAAAAGAATATGAAATCATACGTCCAAAATGTATCTACTTTTCCGAACACTTTTGCTTTTGTTTTCTTCTAAACTTTTGAGTATTGGATGCAACTAACACGGACTAACGCTGTTTTCAGCAGAATTACCTTGGTGTCTTGTTTTTGTGCAGAAAATCAACTTCCAGGAAAATGCCCAGAAAAGATCTAGAAGTCCTTATTTTACCCGAAGACCCCCGGAGCGGAAGTCCTTATTAGAAGTTCCTGTTCTGGCACCCTGGTGGGACGAGGATTCGGAGTAGAACATCGCTACCACTTCTCCATCAACCATCCATGTGTGAGTAATCCCCGTTGTAGGCTGAGAGGGATGGAAGGTTTGGATGAGATCATTCATGTAATAATGCCAGATTGTTAGGCCATGGTGCCAAGTATCTGTTTCTAGTGCTATATATTGTTGTGAAACTTGTTATGCTTAATGCTTTTCACTAGGGCCCGAGTGCCATGATCTCATATTTTAACATGTTATTGTTTCATGAGTATAATTATGTTTTTGATCATACCTGCAAGTTGTTTACACATATCATTGTCCGGAATCCGATGCCCCAAAGTGAGAATAATTGGGACAACCGGAGGGGGTGGCTGTGGTGTGAGGATCACATGTGTTCACGGAGTGTTAATTCTTTGCTCTGTTGCTTTATTAAAACAAGCACACGAATTACCAGTAGTTTCCCTTGAGGCCCCGCTGCAACGAGCTGGTAGGACAGAAGATGTTGTGCAAGTTTCACATTGCGAGCACGTACGACTAAATTGGAACACATGCCTATGGTTTCCCTAGAACCTGGATGCTTTATTATTATCTATCTGCAATGCCCATGTTTTGATTATTATCCGAACTATCTTATCCATGCAACGCCCGTTCATCCGTCCCTATGCCTACAGTATTTTAATCATGTTGTTTCCCACAATTGCTACCGATGTTACTATTTTATTCATGTTGTTATTTTATTACTGTTACTACTATAAAACTGTTACCACTGATAAGATGTTGCAAGCAAGTCTACTTTCAGGTGAAGCTGAACTGACAACTCATCTGTTAAGGCTTATAAATATTCTTTGGCTCCCTTGTGTCAAATCAATAAATTTGGGTTTTACTTCCCTCAAAGACTGCTCTGATCCCCTATACTTGTGGGTCATCAGACGTCAGCCCCCGAATTAGGATTTTGGATGGCGGCGAAGGCCGTACATGTTTCTGAAAAATTCTCCAGCATGTGAATTTTTTAGATCAAGTGGATATTTATTGGAGAAGAGGCGGTTTGAGGTGGTGCTCGAGGTAGTGGGGTGACTCCTAGGCGCGGCCTAGGGGGTCCCTCGCCGTCAGGACACCTGGTGGATGTGTGCCTCCTCTCCGGCTCTCCTTTGGACCCGTCTTCGTTCCGGGGAAAAAATAAATCCCGTAAATTTTCAGGACATTTGGAGAATATTTTCTCCAGAACTTTTCTGAAATGCAAAAACAACAGAAAATATAAACTAGCTCTGGTATCTTGTTAATAGGTTTTTCCGTGAAATCATCTTGAAAACATATAGAAAACAACCTTGGAGCATCAAAAACTACTGAAACATTTGGAACGTATCACCATCCCCAAGCTTAATTCATCCTCGCCCTCGAGTAGGTAAGTGATAACAATGATAATTTTTTTAGGTGACATGCAGCCAACACAATTTTCATCAATCAATAATGTAAAGCGTTGTAAGCTGAGATCTAAACAAAAGCATGATAAAGTGGTATCCCGCTTGTCCTTCGTGGAGTAGCAAAACATAAATGCTAGGACACCTTCAAAGTTCAAGTGGTGACTAGATACAAGTAATTTTAGAAAAGCAGTACCATAATCATATTCCAATCAATAATAATTTTTGGGACTATGCACATTGTAGTTAGAATGAAAACTATGCTCTCTTAATTGGTGCATAAAGTAAGAAGGTGAAGACACATCCTATTTCTAAAAGAAAAACCATTGATAGAGGGAAGCAGGAATCACTCATGTGCTAGAGGTTTTTATTTTATAAAACAGAGCATATTGAAAATATAAGTTTGAGAGATGTATGTCTTTGTCAACGAGTGAAGACTTATCATAACCTATGTCAAGCAAAGTTATAGACTTATGAGAGCGGTTTTGATTCGCACAATTCTTTCTTTCTTTATGAATGGCACTTCGTGTAACATCCCTGATTTTTTTAAATTGCAAAAATCACAAAAGTTTGAAACTTTTTGTTTTCATGTTATGTAAGTCACCAAAAACTGAATCAAACCCAAGAAACAAAAGGAAACAATTCTTGAACCTAGAAATATTTCTGAAAACTATTTAAACCATATTTCTATTTTTAGAATTCTTATGTTCTATTAAAGTGACTATTCATATATTTTTCATATTTTAAAATTAGAAAACAAGTTGAAATGGATTTGGAGAATACTATTTGATTTTTATATTTCTTACGAAATTTTTATCCAATCCATTTTCTAATTTGTTTTATATTTTCTTTTTTAAATATGATATTAAGTACCATTAGTGATTGAAATGTGTTAAAAAACAACACACACTTGTTTTGGTTGAAAGATAATGTTTTACAAATTTTTGGGAACAGGTTTGAGGTCATTTGGATTTTTAAATATAAAGATATGAATAAAATGAGAAAAAAGAAAAAGGGGATGATGTCATGGGTGACGTCACATGTCTTCAAGCTAGAGAGGAAACTGCATGTCGTTTCCCTCCTTGATTCCACGCCGTGATTGTGAGCGATTAAGAGAGGGATTGATTGCCTTGTTTCTAGATCCTTAAAGCCACAGCACCCCTCCCTCTTTCCCATTCCAATTGCGCCCCGAGGAGGCCACAATTGCTCGTCGAAGCCCATGAAATCCACCCTGTCGATCCTCGATTCCGGAAACAAAAGAGCTCAACGTCGCCCCCTTTCTGATCTCTTTTCTTCCCCTTCCTTGTGTGCACCCCCTCATTTGCTTGTTCGATTTTTTCCCTTAGGGAACCGAGCTCACCATCCATCCCGAAACGCGTCGATGCTCGCACCATCATCAGCTGTGCGCCACCGCCGACAGGAGCCATCCCCGAGCTCGCCGTGGTCGCCATCGATCTCGCCGTGCCCCTCTGAAGCCTGTTGTGGTCTTCCCCGAGCCCAGGAATCTGTGCGTATCCGCCACCGCGGTGCCATTTTCGGCGTTATTCCGGCAGCCCACCGGCAAGGTAAGATCCCCATCCATTCCCGACCCTTAGATCTTGATCATGTGGCCAGAAACACATCACTCAATCGAAGGGGTATGGGCCAGTAGGAACTCGCCACGTCAGCCTGCGCGATTAATAGTTATCTATCAGTCAGTGCAGCGTGTAGCCGTCCCAAGCCCAGTTGTTATCTATCGATCAGTGCAGCTCGTAGCAGCCTAGGTTTTTTTTCCTGAATTTAAATTCCGGAATAAAATTATAATGGCAATTTTGCAGAAACACTCGTGTAACTTAGAAAGTTGTAACTTTTTAACCACTTGGCCAAATTTAGCAAACTTGGACTTTTTGAAACCCTCTGAACATGTAGAAACTTTTGGCACTGGCCAAATTTAAATTTTACAAATTAAAATTTGTTCAAATTCCAATATGCTTGTTTGATGAATTTTGGCATAATTCAAATTCTACAAATCCAAAATTGCAAATAAAATATATTTGAAAACCTTAAGATGTGTAATTGCATATCCTTTGTCCCAAAATAATGTTTGAACAAATTAAAACTGAATTTGGAATTAAGTTGTCTATTTGAGTATTGTTGACATAGATTAAATTCTATAAATAATTATAATATGTTTCCTTAGGCAAAATTTCTCAATTTGGTAACCCTGAACCCAAGAAATCAGTGCCTAAACACTTTGGACACCCTTGGACCATGACCATGTAAATGTTTTAGCCAAACATCCATCATAGTAGTTCACCTAGTTGTTTATGTCTTAGAGTTTGTTTCTATCCTTTTTACCTTTGTTGTGGTTGCTATTTTGGAGCCAATACCAAGTCCCTAGTATGTGTCAATCATATATAAGACCAAGTAGTGAACCTTAAACACTAGTACCATTGTTTTGCATCTACTTCTCCACTCCCCTATTCTTGCTTCAAGAATTCATACAGTTAGAAAAATGGAAATCAAGACTCAAGCACAAGAAGGAACTTCCTTATCACCTTGGTGGCAACATAAAGAGCTACACGGAAGATCATGGAAGAGATTTTGAAGAAAATAATTGGACTCCACAACTAGAAGCAACTCAAGGAAGTTAAAATTCATGAAGAGATCAAGAAGAACACCAACCCCTTTCTCATTCTATCTCTTCTTATCCTTTCCTTTTGACTTAGTGGTATATTCACATGTGATCAATATCAACCCTTAGTTTGTGCCCATCCCATACATAAACCAACTAGTGAAGTGAAAACCATGAATATTTATCAAGATCAAGGGAGGCTTCACAGCAAGGAGGAAACTACAATAGAAGCATGAAGATGATCTACAAGAAAACAAGCATGTGAAGACTTAGAGAAA
Organism: Alopecurus myosuroides; assembly: GCA_028641055.1. Taxonomy (NCBI): domain Eukaryota; kingdom Viridiplantae; phylum Streptophyta; class Magnoliopsida; order Poales; family Poaceae; genus Alopecurus; species Alopecurus myosuroides. The sequence continues at coordinate 292,304,201 of CM054059.1, forward strand.
ACATATACAAGTTGAAGAATAACAAGTTTTTTTGTCCAAACATTGACCAAAATGGAAAATCCCAAAACTTTATCTTATTTTGTCTTTTGTTATGAAGTTAGTTGAACCTAGACCTACCTTAACCCAAAATGGAAAGACTAACTTAGGTCACTCAAATGTCTTGAATAAAATGACTAAGTGTTACACATTGTTATGTGCTACTTTAGTTGAAGAAGTGATATGATCACCCTTGGTGAACTCTTGGAACTTCCTCGACAAGTATGGTTATAATAAAGTTAGATAACATCAACTCAACCTAGTCCATCCCAAGTAAACCCTTGAAACTTCCTTAACAAGTATGGAACCAAGAGAAAATGAATCTTTTAAAATCCAACCTTGACCTTGTCCTAGCCAACTTGGTTAAACCCATTTGTCTATGTTTGTTGCCTTGTATGTTCACTTTTATGTTTGATTGCTAGGATGCTTGTTTATTTTGTTATTGTGTTTTCAATGTATTGATTGTACGGAGAGCAACGATCTTTTGTGAAAAGAGTGTGATTTCTTCACCAACTTCAACAAGGCAAGTGGCACACTTCATAAACTTCCTAAGATTTTATATGCATTAGTGCTTCACAAAATTACATGGTTAGGACTTTGTTAAACAATGCTATGCAAACCAAGTAGGGATAGTTACCTGTTATCTTGATCCCAGTAAACACCGAAGTAGAAATTTTTTGCTTAGCCATGCTTGTAGACTAAGATGGATATTGTTCCAATGATGATTGTTATATGGGAGATGGATTATTATTTTACTTGGCAAGGGAGATAGACCAAAATTTCCTATGGAGATAGACCATTACTATTACTTGGCACTGGAGATAGTCCAGCATAGCCACTAGAGATAGACCAACACAACCTTTGGAGATAGACCATTAGTGTTACAAGGCAAAGGAGAAAGACCTGTCACTAGAGATAGACCAAAACCACCTTTGGAAATAGACCATTGGTGTTACAAGGCAAAGGAGAAAGACTTGCCACTAGAGATAGACCAGCACCACCTTTTGAGATAGACCATTGGTGTTACAAGGCAAAGGAGAAATACATGCCACTGGAGATAGACAAGCACCACCTTTGGAGATAGACCATTGGTGTTACAAGGCAAAGGAGAAAGATCTGCCACTGGAGATAGAACAACACAACCTTTGGATATAGAACATTGGTGTTAAAAGGCTCTGGAGATAGACCAACATAGCCTATGGAGATAGACCCTTGTTGTTGTAAAACCTTGGAACCAAATTCTTCATAGTTCACTGAACTGTACATATGAACCACTTTAGATGAAAAGTGTTTCATAATATGATAGGATAAAACTAGCTTTCTGCAAAATCTAGCCTCGAACTCCACTTAGCCAAATAAGCACGTAGTATTAGTCTTGCCATTTATATCCACCATAGTGTTACTTGTCAATACATTAAATTGTATTGACTCCCTTGTGGCTGCATATTCCATCCTGTAGATGAATCTAAAGACGAGTGAGGATTTCGTTTAGGATCTCGAGTCTATCACCAACATGTTTTGCATGTGGCACATGAAGAAGATGACGCTCAATCATGTTCTATGTTTCCGCTGCAATACTTTATTTTCTGCCAGTCTTCTAAAACTATGCAAATTGTAATGTTATTTTTTGTAAAGACTGGATCATGCGATGTAACAAAATTTGACGCATTTGCATGATATTTCATTGTGTAATGTGGTGCTAGCATTTGATCAAGGGACTAGCACAATAACACAGGTGTTCTTGTATTATTTAAATGTGGGAACGCTACACTTCCCCGACCTTGTCTTAAACAAACCATGGCTAGACAAATTCACGAGTGCCTGCCAACAATCATCAATCCATGGGGAAGTGCCTTTCTTTATTATGTAAGTTCATATTTATTTTATTTTGTTGGCATCAACTCTCTTACAATTAAAATGAGCATAAATTCCATACTCATTGCATGAATAAGAAAGAAGAACCTCACTTGACATAGGACATGATAGGTTTTAAACTACTTCCACGTGAGCTAAAACATGAACACAAAGCAGGTGTAATAATTTTGAAGGTTTTAAGGGTAGCACATGAGAAATTTACTTGGAATGGCTATAAAATACCATGCATGGGTAGATTTGGTGTACACATAGGAATAACTTTGGTTAAGGGAGTTGGATGTACTAGTAGAGCTCATACTCAGTATATGTGGAGGCTATCAAGAGACTGGGAGTGTCGAGGGGATTACCCACGGATAAGTTAATTGCCACAAAAGATCAAGATACTAAGAAGGAGAGCAAGGTTAGTCGGCTGGTCACCGAACTCCCAAGCGGTGAACGTCTGGTTGAAGCATCGCCGACTGGGTCTTCCAGCCGGACAGCCCTGCCAACGCAGGGACGACATGGTTAAAAGGGAAGCATGGGCTAAAGGGAGACAAGACCTCACGCCCGATGTCTACTATATTTTATGAGCAGGAGTAGGCGGCCGTACGCGTAAACTTTGGCCGCCTACATCATGAATTATGGAGGACCATCTTGTCACATCATGTACAACATTGATACTCCTACAAGGAAATCTCCTATAGATTACCGTTTGGTGGGACCTAGCCTGCTGGCCGTACAGCCGACCCCATGTGTCAGTCGGATTGCCAAACTCTATATAAGGCAGTCTGTGCTTCCCTTAGAAGGGGGAATTCACTTAATAGAAACAGCTCTAGGAGCACATTGTAACACCATATACACCACCAGATAATTTATCCTTGGAGGAGTAAGGTCCTCACATGACTGAGGTCCCGAACCTGGGTACATCGTGTCTCCTTCACACTTGTTTCCCAATCCCGCACGAACACAGACCCTTGCATCCTATGTCCCTTAGTAAACTCCATTACTAACGCAATGATGTTGTTGTGCATGATCCCATGACAGTTGGCGCCCACCGTGGGGCATAGAGCGGCGTGTGGAGTCTTGTTCCGCGTGGGACCCCGTCCAACTGGAGTCTCACTCCATGGAGGGCTTACGGCCGACTCCGGCAAGCGTGTCACCTCCGGCCTCGTCCTGACGTTCGGCGCCTTTGACTGTGTCATCGACAACACCACGTTCTTTGCGGTGTAGGAGGCTCCATCGTCTCCTTCGGCGAGCATCGCGTCTACAACGCCATCATTCCCGAGTACCGTGCCGAGGTGCTCAGTTGCTCAGGCTGTCTCCCCACGGAGACAACCGGATGCGAAAGCAGCGCCGAGCCCCGTATCTTCGCGCAAACCATGGTCATCGATCCCGGCACCAGCCAAGGCGGCCTCGGCCGTCCGCCTGGCGCCACCACCAACGGAATCATAGAAGGGATCCATGTGCCTATCACCCCCGATGCCGACCCGACAAAGGCGGCCAAGGAATGGAGAAAGCACGCCTGCTCCTGCAGAAGGCGGAAGAGGTAGCGGTGAAGCAGCGCCAAGTGGAGGCTACCATCCGTGATTACAACACTGCCCACGACTTCACCCCAGCACGAAACATGCCTAGCAGGGCAGATGAGGTACGCCGTCGAGGAGTCAACCTCGTCGACGAGATGAACCATGAAGGGGAGCACTTCGTCCCGCCTGGCTCTAGGCGCCCAGTCTATAGCACCCCAGCAAAGAACATGAGGGCGACCCAAGCAGACGCACAACAACTATCCGACCTCAAAGGGGAGGAATTGCATTCCCAGTAGCAGCACCTCCAAGACCTCATGAGGGCCGCAAACAAGCAACATGCGGTGAGTGACGCCTCCATGAATCGCTCAGGCGGCTAAGGAGGAGATGGAGGTTCCCATGGCGGCCAACAGGCTTCTACCCCGAACCACCACCGTAGCGCCAACCAGAAGCCGTCCGCAGAAGGGCACCATGAGCACAACGTCACCTCAGGCCCTCGGGCCGAACCACTTGCTCCACCGGTTCCAGGCGGCAGCCAGCGCAACGACTAAGGTGGATAGCGACACCAGCTGGTTGCACAAGTCAGCCTGGCGAACTGTTCTCCACGACCGCAAACCAAGGGAATCGTCACCAAGAGCCTGAGTAGGCCAACCCCGAGGTGGCGTCCAAGGACGCTTAGGACCTCTCGGACCCGTGATGCTGACGTGATCACATGCTCGTTGGGAGACCCCAAGCGGACGATATGATGTAGTACATCAGAAATTTCCCCCAATTAAGGAACCAGGGTTTATCGAACCAGTAGGACTTCATAGTCTTGGGGAAGGTTGCTTGTTGTCTGGTGCATCAAGAAGCGTGCTACCTGCACACAAACACAAAATCTCTCTTGTCCCAACTTTCCGGAAGGTTGTAAATATTCCGGTCTTGCTGAAGAAATTGAACGTATAGAGTCTTGGAAAACAATAAAAGTAAAAACATGATGGGTTCGTTGCATAGAAAACAAAAAATTTCCTACGCGATGAAGACCCGAAGGCCAAGATCTAATCTAAAAGATGTAAGAAACGGGTATGGAGAGAGTGCTAGAATAACATAGCCTCGAAGACACAAAGCATAACGAGATCAAATCTCGTTGGTGATGTAGTCGAAATCACACCGATCTCAAGATCGTGAAGATGTGCGCTGCAATCTGGCAACGCTTCCGTGATCGGTCACACGTATGGCTTGATGATGACTTCCGTTCCCTCGATCCAGCGGGGTAGCGGAACTAGAGGATCCAGCAAAATCTCCAAAACCACGACGGCGTGGTGTGGTGGAGAAAACATAACGGTCAGGGCTTTCCCAAGTGGATGACCATGGGTCGGAGCAGCTGGAGGAGGGAGAGAGAGATGACAACAAGTGTGTGGAGGAGAGGGAGCTCTAACCCTCCTTTTATAGGGGAGGGGGAGGTAGCCCAAAGGGGGATCCGGCCAAAGCATGGTGGTGCCCCCACCTATTCCATCTTCATGTGAGTGGACACTCCACTCATACCCACTCATGCTCCACTTAATCTCCACTCAAAAATCCCAAAGGTTTTCTTTAATAAATAAATAAAACACTTTTATTTCTTTATTTTAATATTTGTTAATTCCATTAAAAAACATTAACACATAACTCCTCAAATCATTTTTAATTCTTTTAACAATCTATCGACAAAAAACCCCTTGAACTATTTCACATTTACCCGAAACAATTTTGGTGATGTCCAAACTTTTCTCCGATATTCCGTATCCACTCAAACGCGTCATTGAACCTTAAGTGTGTCACCCTACGGTTCATGAATAATACAAAATATGATCGAGACACCTCTCCGATCAATAGTCAACAACGATATCTGGAGATCCGTGATGACTCCTATATATTCAACGATGAATCTTGTGATCGTCTGAACCATCAACATCGTAACTAATTCCCTTTGTCTCGTGATACTTCACTTGTCTGAGATCCGATCATTGGTATCAACCATACCTTGTTCGATCTTGTTACCTACAAGTACTCTTTTACTCGTTCCGTGATATGACATCCTTGTGACCTAGTCACGTTCTTGCAAGCGGTGTCGATGTTATATCACCGAGAGGGCCTGGAGTATATCTCTTCTTCATTTCGATGGACAAATCCCACTCTTGATCCATGAGCCTCAAATAGTACTTTACGAATACCCAACAACACCTTTATAGTCACCCTGTTACAATGTGACATTTGATGACATCAAATCACTCTTCTGGTGTTAGAGATTGACATGATCTTATGGTCTAAGGATTAGAGTTACTTCGTATGTTTGATATAACAATGTAAACTTAATGTCTTGATCCCATTGCTATATTCACTTTGGGTTTATGTTCATCACATCATTCTTCCAATGACATGACCCCGTTATTAACAACATCCAACATTCATGATCAGGAAACTTTGATCATAAGTTAATCAACGAGCTAGTTAAACAAGAGGAGTTACTAGAAACTTTTGTTTGTTTATTAGACACAAATGTATCGACGTTTCCGGTTAATACAATTCTAGCATGAGAAATAATCACTTTAGTATTGTCTCTCGGGCATATTCCCTTCAAAACAGAACAACGGGGAAACAATAATGAAAAGTGCTAAAAAGAAGGTTGTATTTATGAGGAAAATAAGACCGGGGGCCAAAGGTTCACTAGTGGTGTCTCTCCAAAGAAAACAAACATGTTGGGAAAGCAAATTACAGCTGGACAACTAGCAAATCATGAACGTATAACAATACTATTATGGCGAGATATCATTCACGAGTTCTTACATTGTAGGCATTACATCAAGTCATATGGACTGCTATCCAGCATGCATCCATATCTAAAAGTGCATTCATGTCTATGCATGCTTCTATTCTTGTAGACAGTGTTGGGCCTCCAAGTGCAGAGGTTTGTAGAACAGCAGCAAGTTTTCCTTAAGTGGATCATTCAAGATTTATCGAACTCAGGGAGGAAGAGGTCAAATATATCCCTCTCAAGTAAACCTGCAATTACAATACAAGAAGTCTCTTGTGTACACAACACACCTAATACAATTGTCAGTTGTATAGGTGCACTAGTTCGGCAAAGAGATAGTGAAATACAAGTAATATGGATGATTAAAAGTGATAATAGCTATCTGAAATAAAAATGCCAGCAAACAAACACGTAGCAGTACTGATTGTAAACGGTGTTTCAAAGCTTAGAAACAAGTCCTAGGGATCATACTTTCACTAGTGAACACTCTCAACAATAATAACATAGTTGAATGCATAAATATCTCTCTTCACTACGCTACTCTGAACCACTCTCCGGTTGGATAACGAACACCAATCCATGCGTAGGGCTGTAAGAACACTCCTCAAGTTTGTATTCCCTCTCTAGGACACCCGTCGCTGTCACTATGAGCGCCCCAAATTAGTACTAAACAAATGCCACAATTTCATAGGATCATCCAACACAAGATATAAATATCATGCTAAACCACATGGTGCACACACTGTCACCTTTATACCGTGATCAAAGTGTCTACGGAGATCTCATAACAAAACCACTTGAGTAGCATGACAGATGAAGAGTAACATCTACTTATTCAACTAGATTACAAAGCTCATGATCACATAAGGATCACACCATGGGAGAGAGAGATGAAACACATAGCTACAAGTAGAGCCCTCAGCCCCGAGGGAGAACTACTCCCTCCTCATAATGGGAGACAACAACAGCGATGAAGATGGCGGTGGAGTCGATGGAGATGGCTCCGGGGGGCACTTCCCCGTCCCGACAGGGTGCCGGAACAGAAATTTCTGTCCCCCAAAACTTGTTGGCGGCGGCGGAGCTACATAATTTTTCATGGAAGGGGGCGATATATTTAGGATTAATGCCTCGGGGGGGGGGGGAATTTATCGGCGAAAGGGAGATGTCGGTGGGCAGCAAGGGGGGCCACACCATCCCTGGGCGCGGCCGGGGGGCCGCGCCCACCCATGGTGTGGGCACCCCTCTGCCCCTCTCTGGGTCTCTTTTGGACTCCGTGGATCCTTCGGGAATTCTAAGACTTCTGGGCTTCGAATCATCTAATTCCGAGAATATATACAAAACAACTTTTCTAGAAATAAAAAAACAGCAGAAAACAGGAACTGGCTCCGTGACATCTTGTCAATAGGTTAGTCCATGAAAACGTTCGAAAAACGAAGGAAAACATGTGAACACATAAAGGTATTGGATAGAAAACAAGCATGGAGCATCAGAAATTACGGATACGTTTATGACGTATCAACACCCCAAGCTTAGTTCCTACTTTTCCTCGATGGTGTAAGCATGTGCCAAGTCAACCAAATAAAGCATTCGAAAGAGAACACCACAAATTCATGCTTCAATATGATAAAAAAAACTCATGATTCTTTCAATGGCACATTAAACACTATCAGCTATTTGAGACAAGTCATGCTACAATAACAACTACTAAGAACAGAATTAAAATAAAATATAGCATGACATGAAAAAGTCTAGCCACAGTCTATACAAGCTTCTATTTGCACCGTTATAAGCACGAAAATTGTACTACTGCTTTCCAACACCAATCAATTTATACTAAACAAAAATATCTCCAATAGATATAGCAATGAAACAAGAGAGTACTAACATAACTCTACTAGAACTAACAGCTCTGGAAAAGAGATGCATGAAAAACATGAGCTAAAAGGATTTGCAGCAGCTAGAAGAAAAACTAAGAATACGAGCATAACGAGTATTCATATGAAAAAGCGGAGCATGTCTCTATCCCACAAAAAGAATGATAGGTTACAACTAAGTTTATTGCAGCAAGGAAAATAAAATAAAACAAAATAAAAACAAACATACGCTCCAAGTAAAGTTCACATGATGTGACCGAATAAAATATAGTTTCACTAGAAGTGACATGATAAATTGTTGATGAAGAAGGGGATTCTTTGGGCATCCCCAAGCTTAGACGCTTGAGTCTTCTTGGAATTTCCTGGGATGAACCATGGGGGGAATCCCCAAGCTTAGGCTTTTCACTCTTCTTGATCACATTATATCATCCGCTTCAGTTGACCCTTGAAAACTTCCTTCACACCACACTCAAATTAATTCACATTAGAGGGTTAGTGCACAATCAAAAATTCACATGTTCCCCTTGGACACAATCATTATTAATGCTTTTTAAACATTAGCTACAGCCACTGATGTTTTGTGGAGTAAAGAAATCTACTTGACATAGTAAAAGAGAGAATGCAAGTAAAAAGACAGAATCTATCAAAAAACAGAATAGTCTGTAAATACGAATTTTTTCGGGGCACTTACATTGCTCAAATCGAAAAGCATAAAGAAGGAAAAAGTTTCAGAATTAGCTTAGAAATAAGCAAAAAACATTTCAGGTCATTTTGATCTTTCTATGAATTATGCGATTTTTTACACTGGACAGCGGAAATCTGTTTCGTGCGCAGAAATCCAAAACCAATACCAACTTTCGCTGGAAACTTTACTTGGCACGACTAATACATGAAAATAAAGATACAAATGAGTTTCTACAGAAGTAAACAACACCTTGACTCAAAGAAAACAGAGAAAAACAAAGCAAAAATAAAACATGGGTTATCTCCCAAGAAGTGCTTTTCTTTAAAGCCTTTTAGCTAGGCATGATAATTTGAGGAGATGCTCACATGAGAAATATTAATTGAAGAAAGAGAGAGAATATAGAAGCAAATATAAAACAATTTAAGGCTAACCCATTTCCTATGAAAAATAATCTTGTATAAGAACAAGTCAATAAAGCACAAAGTGGCTAGCATAGGAAGATAAAATAAGTGCAACTTCAAAAATTTCAACATAAAGAGGGGAAACTTGATATTGTTGAGATGCGTAAAAATATGTTTCTCTCTCTCATAATAACTTTCAGTAGCATCATTTATTAAATTAACAATACAACAATACATATAACATTCTTATCATGAGCCACATGCATAAAATAATTAATACTCTCCACATAAGCATAGTCATTCTTTTTAATAGTAGTGGGAGCAAATTCAACAAAATAGCTATCGTTATTATTCTCATAACCACAATCATCAAATATAGGAGGCATATGGTGAAAGTAGAAGGATGCCGCCTAGAGGGGGGGGGGGTGAATAGGCGCTTTAAAATAATTACGGTTTAGGCTTGAGTAAATGCGGAATAAAACTAGCGTTTAATTTATCAAGCACAAAACCTATGCAAGCTAGGTTTATCTATGTGCACCAACAACTTATGCTAGGCATGATATACAACTATGAGATAGCAAGATAGATGACTTCAAGCACGATGGCTATCACAAAGGTAAATGCATAAGTAACGAGCTAGAGTGTAGAGATAACCGAAGCACAAGGAGACACCGGTGTGATTACCGAAGTTCCTTCCCAAGGGAAGTACGTCTTCGTTGGAGAGGTGGGGAGCCACCTAGGCGCTCCTCAATAGCACGGATGTGCACACCTTATTCTCCTTGAGCTTCTCCGGTGAGGGAGATGCTCGTTTCCACTATGAGGTCGACTTGAAGGCGTTGACCAAACCTTACACGAGGTTGAGGCTATCTCCACAACTCAATTGGAGGCTCTCAACGAAGCTTCTTGCAACAAGGTGGAAGCCCCAAGCACTAACCGTCTAGGGTTCTCAATACACCCAAGAGGAACAATCTCTCCGGTGACCAAGCACCCAAGAGTAACAAGCTCACGAACTTCTCTTTCACGAATCTCGTGGGGAACTCAAACCGATGCACCTAATGCAATGGCAAGAACACACAAAATGGTCAAGAACTTCTCTCCCAAATCCCACCAAAGCAACTAATGCTATGGAGGGAGGAAGGAGGAAGAACAAGGAAAACAACAAATGAATCCCTAGATCTAGATCCAATAGATTCCCCTCACAAAGAGGTGGGATTTATTGGTGAAGTGGTAGATCTAGATCTCCTCTCTCTTTTCCCTCAAGTGGAAGCAAGAATCATTGGAGGGATTGAGAGAGAGCAAGCTTTTGGAGGTCAACAATGGAGGTCAAACTTGCCCAAAAGGTTGGGGAACCATTGGGGAAGAAGGCCCCTTAAATAGGTCACCCAAATATCCAACCGTTGGAGGAAAATTCGCGCAGGGGCGGAACCTCCGGTGAAACCACCGGAACCTCCGCCCCCCGGATGAGTTAGGACATCAAAATGGCTGAAAAAATGCCCCAACCACCGGAGCCTCCGGTGGTTTCACCGGAACCTCCGCCACTTTCAAACCGAAGGGGTTTCCGGCGGAGCTACCACCGGAGCCTCCGCTGGTGGAAAAAACTGCAGAACACCCTATATGAAAACGGTCATAACTTTTGCATCCGGACTCCGTTTTCGATGTTCTTGGGCTCGTTGAAATCGCAACGACGAGCACTACAAGAATATGCAGAGAAACATCATAGTCCAAATGGGAATATAAAACCAAATGATGAAAGGTTTGGCCTATCAATAAAGGACAACCGGTAGAAACCTCCAACAACAAAAATGCGATAAGTTTTTCATACGAAATCCATTTTTGATGAACTTGAGCTTGACATGAAGAACATGAAAAGATCTAAAACCTTACATGTAGAAAACCCAAATAAGAACCAAGAAGGATGATGCCAAGTATGCAAAGGTTTGAGCTCTCTACGATAGATACGATCAAGATATGCATTCAAGAGCCCCTCTTGATAGTACGGTTATCTATCCTATAATCCGGTCTCCCAACTAGCATAATGAGACCGGTAAAATAGAAACCCTATATAAGTCATACCTTTGCCTTGCGCAATCCAATTGAGCTAGATGATGGCGATCTTAATCACCTCAAGTTGGACCACCTTTCTTGATTGCGCTTCGCTTCGTGAAGATTGTGAATTGCTCCCCCATAAGCTAATATGAGAGAGCTTATCACATGAACATCTTCACTTGACCATAATCTCCATATGGATGGAAAGGTTCAAGCATAGGATTTCTTCTAGATGCTTCACTTGAGCTTCCACGTCAAGCTAGGTGACGAACATCGCTCGACGATGACATAGACCATGGGCTATATGAAATCTACCTTTTTGTTCATGCCCATGGAAAGATACCTAACCACACATAGAGATGCCACACACACATATATGGGTTAGATCACAAAGCTATATTGACAATTTCTTACCATACCATGAGATACACAATCCCACTTGGTACATCGTGTAGCTTTGTGTGTTGATCACTAGCTTGATCAACCTTGTATCTTTTCTTCTCACTTCAAATGATGATGTCTTGAAGATAACCATGAAGGATAACATAATACTTTTCTTCAAGACATGAACTCCATTATTTCCTATGAACAATGGCCATCAAGGAAGCTAATAGAGTTCAACACATGAACTCCATTATTTCCTATGAACAAGAACTACAAGGATAATTCAATGCAAACGTTAGTCCATAGGGATTGTCAGTAATTACCAAAACCACATATGGGGCACCATGCACTTTCAATCTCCCCCATTTTGGTAATTGATGACAATCCCTTTTTATGAGGGTTTATATGATGAATTAAGCAACCATGCAAAACACAAAGAGCAAGGATGAAATAGCATGGAAGGCAAATGCTTAAGAACGAAACTAAAGCATAGAACCAAATTCCCTTAAACCCTCTAAACTTCTCCCCCATTGGCATCCATTGCCAAGATGGGAAAAAAAGATTAGAAGGCAAATATAATAAGAGCTCCCCCATAGTGTATGCATTCCTCATGATATGAGTGAAATCAAGAGCATGTATCCAACTAGGAATAGATGGAGGGAGATCAAACTATATTGAGGATCCAAAGAATTACAAGCAAAGTCAAATTGAAGGATACTTTCATAAAGAAGCAACCAACCAAAGGATCCGAAAAAACGATTGACCAAAATGAATATTATGATAAGATCAACCAAGTGTTCTAGAAAATCAAGAGGGAACTCCCCAAGGTACATGCACAATGTTAAATTTGAATTACTATATAATGTGCACAACATGGAATCATCACTCCCTTCTAGATAATTTTGAACACAAACAAGAGCAAGAGAATAGATAGGAAATGGAGCAAAGCAACTTGCAAACAAACAAGAGTTGAGCAATTAAGATCAAGAAGCGACAAGTAAAGATTTACTCAACCGAAAGAGATGAGTATGACAAGGAAGGACATTTGTAGGAGACTAATAGGATGAGCAATGCTTCATCATAGTCTTTAAATATATGAGTCACATAGTGCATATCATGTCTTTCCCATACACACAAACCAACAAATGATAAAACACATATGTCCACAAGCTTTATAAGATGCCAAAGGAATACCAAAAGAAAAAGAAAAGCTTGTGCCTTCTAGGAACCACCAAGTAATCTAAAGCAATAAAACATGGTCACTAAGAAATAGAATATCAATTAAAGATGTAACTATTCTCGTGTGTATAAGTTTCTAAGTGGACACCAATCACAAAGATATATATCCACAAAGAAATATGCACACACAAAAATAGGTACAAGGGTAAAGAACATGATATCCAAGATAGGTTCATAAATATACCAATAAGATTTTTGTTTGAAAGCAAAGCACTAGGATTAGTTTAATCTTAAGGGGATATAGATGGACAAACAATAAACTCATCAAAGCATCACAAATATCACAAGGGAAAAGTGATAGTTGGAATGCTTCGAGAAAGGTAACGCATATCACAAAAGATTCAAATGGTTTTTGAGAATTCATAAATATTGCATATGAGAGACTTAAAGTAGAAGTTACTAGATTAATATACTTGGGATTGGTGAATCATGAAATTGATTATAAATATCCCCTTAGTATGTAATCATCCCGGCTTACTCATAGTTGCAATAAATATGTTTTTGATAAGACATTTGCAAGAGCCAAATGAAATGCAACAAATGGAATTCATGTCAAGATGCAACCTACACAAGATTGAAAGCTAAAAATGTATGCATGGAATAGATACTTGTTACCGAGACGACATTTGTGATGAAGAGGATGCGAGTTTGATAATCATCGTAGCTTGACTCCTATGATATGATGGTGAGAACACCTTCCTTATGAATGGAGCAAGCAACCAATGTATCTCCATTGTACCTAAAAACAAAAATCAAGTACAACATGGTTCCCAAACTTATTGGGTCCAAAGTAGTTAGAACAACTACAATACATAAGACAAACTCCACATAAGTATATGCATATTAATATGAATTTGAATTGTATGCGCATCTTAGCCATTTAGGATTTGATGGAGTTTATCCTATATATTGGATCAACGAAAGTAAGCATGTCAAAGAATATACATAGTAAATATACATGCACAAAACTTTCAAGAACCAAACAAGATACAAATAGGACAAAATACCAATTAAAACAAAGAAGGCACTCACAAGAGATAAAATCAAACAAAGTGTCCAAGTTATATCAAAACCCCAAACCAACACATGATTTAGGAAATCAAATAGAGAAGATAACAAAAGAAAAACATCAACGAATAAACAAACCCTCTACACTTTTCATGATGGCACACAAAGTACCAAGACGAAAAATGTTCGTCTTCCAAAGAGACAAGTCACTGGGATAAAATACCAATTTCAAGACAACAAGTGTTCAAACACGTATAGGATAGTTCTTCCAATAATAGTGCATTAATTATGATATTGCATTTGAATACAAGATGCACGCAATGGAATCATTACTCTCCATATATATTATTCAAACACTAGTCAAGCTCAAGAAAAGCAATAAGATGCAATACCAATTAAAGAATTGTGTTCTACTCAATGTAGGATAGCTTCCCAAGAAATGCAACACAAAGAAGTATGACTTTGAATAAGAGTGCACACGAATGGGATCATTGCTTTTCCTAACTCAATAAAGCATAAAACAAATTTTGAGTAGAGTAAGGAAGACACAAAGGAGTTTGAACCAAACAAATCCTTGGCAAGAAACAAGGCAATTTTAGAGCAATGGACAAAGTAAATATGATCAATAAACTTACCACAAATTATTATAACTTGTCAAAGACAAGAGATTTATGGAGATATTTCTCGGTGGTATATTTGTTCACAATCATATTCACAAAACATAAGTATGTGGTAAAAGATAGGAATGAAAACACCATACTTAAATAGAGATTCTTGGTGGCTTCAATAGTCGAATGATCATGCAAAGAAATGATTAATATATCAAGAAGCAACCGGTTCCCGAGAAGGTAAATTCTAGTGCTAATTTGTGGAAAACCGCACCAAGAAACTCTTTCACGAATAAGATACCAAAAGATGAGCAAATAAAATCATTTAAGAAAATTGGAACTAGTTTGAGCACACATGCCACATAGGAATAAGATAATTAACAATATCAATTCTACGTGGCAAAACCTTAAATGTTCACATTCTTTAGGCTTGTAATATGCACAAACATATTACTCCCCCATAATGTGATAATCCGTATTTTCTTAGCAAGAGTCAAACAAAAACCAACTTGAGATAATTAATAGACATTAGAATTTGAATTTCTCATGAGTATGAGATACCACATAGAGACTAGATAATATTGAAATATCAACACTATGTGGTATTCCTCATGTACACACATTTTGGGATTGTGAAGTGCCAAAGGCATATAACTCTCCCAAAATGGGATAGTCCATTAATCACTCAAAAGAGCCAAATAAGATACACACAAGATGCAATTAGGCTCAAAGCAAACTCATACATACATTTTGTGCGAACCGACAAACACATACTAGATTACTCAAGGATAAGTAAGTATTAAGCACAAAATATACAAAATACAAGCAAGGTACAAAACCAATATATGCAAAGGGGCAAGCAACTTTCAATGTATATATATAATGTAATAACACAAGTTACCGCAAGAAGGAGCATGGAATATGTGATAGAGACGTGATAATCCAAATGACTTGGCTTAAGGAAAATATACGTGATGAAGATCCCTTAATTCTTCATGATATAGCCAAGTCTCCAATGCCCTCCGATAACACCTATTGATCAAGTTTGAGCTTGTTGGTCCCCAACAAAGTTGGGTCCTAAGAGGTTAGTCACAATAGGCTTGGCAACCCAAATGGTTCTTTTCTTGACACCACTTTGAGTACCAACATATTTGGCAAACACATTGCCCACATCATCCTTCCGAATGGAATACACATCATCAATTATGATAGGGTTGGATAATGTACCATTAGTGCATGAAGAAGCAAGATGGCCCTTTTCACGACATAAGTAGCAACAACGACTCCTTCCATTCTTCTTAGTTGATTTCTCAACTTGAGAAGCATTAGCTTGAGTCTTCATAGGAAGAGGCCTTTCTTCAACTTGAAGTTGAGATTGAGGTTGAACTTGTGGCCGCTTCCCTTGTTGCTTCTCGCTAAGTTTCTTCTTCTTCATAGGGCATGATCTAACATGATGCCCTTCAACCTTGCACTTGAAGCAAACAATATTCGCCAAATTCTTGACTTGTTCATGGCCCTTCTTCTTGTCGACCTTGGACTTGTTCTTGTGATTGGAAATGAATCCAAGTCCTCTCTTGTCATTGGGGGATTTTTGGACACTCAACATATTATCAAGTGTGGACTTCCCTTTATGACACTTCTCCAAGTCTTTCTCCAATGAAGTGACTTGGGCCTTGAGCTCTTTGATTTCCTCTACATGGTTAGTATCAACACAAGGGCTAGAGGAAGTAGATGCATCATTATTAGAGCAACAAGGTAAGGAAAGCAATTAATCATAAGATGTGGGAACATTATGAGAGGATGAATTACTAGGACTAGCACAAGGCAATATAGCATTTAGAGTAGATATTGTGCCTTTGTCCACATGAGGCTCACAAGATGTTACCTTAGTTAACATAGCCTTATGAGCTAATTTTAGACTCTCATGGGAGACTAGAAGATCCTTATGAGAGCTTGAGAGCTTTTCATGAGTTTCTTCCAATTTCCCATAATTACTAGTTAGCAACTCAAGTTGAGCCCGTAGCTCAACATTCTCCTTTAATGTGGATGCTTCACAAGAAATAGAGTTAGTAGCACAAGCATCAACATTTTTAGCTTTGAGTTCATTAGCAAGCGAAAGAGATAACTCATTGTCCCTTCTAAGCTTAGAAACGCTAATAGCATATGTTTCTTCTAGACTATATAGTTTCTCTTCAAGAGAAGATCTAAGGGACCGCTCTTTCTCAAAAGCCTTTTCAAGCTCTTTGTCCTTGATAGAATGACTACCACTATGACTTTCGAAAGTCACGATGATATCCTCCTTTTCATCTACAAGAGAGTTAGCCTCATCAAGTTGTTCTAGGAGAGCATTCACATTTTCTTTGGTCTCACCAACAAGGCTTGCGAACCATAAGCGTAATTTCTTAGACTCATCATCATCTTCCTTACCAACATCATCATCACTACTATCATCATAATATATATTGGGGTTCAAAGTTGAAGATACCTTTGAATCCTTGGCCATAAGGCAAAATGTGGTAGATGATGATGAATCATTACTTGAGGCACCACTCAAGTCCACATCTTGTTCCATAGAGAGTTGAGTTTCCTTTAAATTGTTAGCCATACAAATACTAGAGGAAACACAATCATTTTTATCATGGGAACAAGATAAAGCAATCATATCATCATGAGATTTAGTCAAGCAATGACGACATGATATGCAAAGACTATCAACACAAGCATGTAAAACATTTTTTGTGCTAGTTGTGTTTAAGTCTAAAGATGAGACATTGCAATAAGATAGAGATGAAGGATCATCAATAATAATCTCACTATCATTATTGCAAAACCTATCACTACTCACCATCTCATTAGTTTGTGGCTTACCACATGTTGGTGAAGTAGAAGAAGTTGAGAACTCATCACGACCGGAGATGGAGGGAGAGCAATCATCCACAATAATATTGGACACTCCATATTTATCTTGAAGCTTTGTCCATAATTCATGAGCATTCCGAATAGGAAAAAGTGGCTTAATAACTACAAGGCTCACAAGAAGGAAAAACGCATTAATAGCAAGAGCATCGAGAGATAAGTTTTTCTCTTCCTCTAAAGTTGGATTTTGAGGATCCTTCGGAGGAGAAAAACCCATCTCTACAATTTGCTCCATGTGTGGGTCCATGACCCGGAAATAAATGAGCATGCGAAATTTCCAAAGATCATAGTTTGTGCCATCAAAATGAAATGTGGGATCTTGCACTAATTCACTAAGCGACATCATTACTCTCAAGGCGGTGAAGCCTAACAATGAGAGCCCTGGCTCTGATACCAATTGAAAGTAGAAGGATGCCGCCTAGAGGGGGGGGTGAATAGGCGCTTTAAAATAATTACGGTTTAGGCTTGAGTAAATGCGGAATAAAACTAGCGTTTAATTTATCAAGCACAAAACCTATGCAAGCTAGGTTTATCTATGTGCACCAACAACTTATGCTAGGCATGATATACAACTATGAGATAGCAAGATAGATGACTTCAAGCACGATGGCTATCACAAAGGTAAATGCATAAGTAACGAGCTAGAGTGTAGAGATAACCGAAGCACAAGGAGACACCGGTGTGATTACCGAAGTTCCTTCCCAAGGGAAGTACGTCTTCGTTGGAGAGGTGGGGAGCCACCTAGGCGCTCCTCAATAGCACGGATGTGCACACCTTATTCTCCTTGAGCTTCTCCGGTGAGGGAGATGCTCGTTTCCACTATGAGGTCGACTTGAAGGCGTTGACCAAACCTTACACGAGGTTGAGGCTATCTCCACAACTCAATTGGAGGCTCTCAACGAAGCTTCTTGCAACAAGGTGGAAGCCCCAAGCACTAACCGTCTAGGGTTCTCAATACACCCAAGAGGAACAATCTCTCCGGTGACCAAGCACCCAAGAGTAACAAGCTCACGAACTTCTCTTTCACGAATCTCGTGGGGAACTCAAACCGATGCACCTAATGCAATGGCAAGAACACACAAAATGGTCAAGAACTTCTCTCCCAAATCCCACCAAAGCAACTAATGCTATGGAGGGAGGAAGGAGGAAGAACAAGGAAAACAACAAATGAATCCCTAGATCTAGATCCAATAGATTCCCCTCACAAAGAGGTGGGATTTATTGGTGAAGTGGTAGATCTAGATCTCCTCTCTCTTTTCCCTCAAGTGGAAGCAAGAATCATTGGAGGGATTGAGAGAGAGCAAGCTTTTGGAGGTCAACAATGGAGGTCAAACTTGCCCAAAAGGTTGGGGAACCATTGGGGAAGAAGGCCCCTTAAATAGGTCACCCAAATATCCAACCGTTGGAGGAAAATTCGCGCAGGGGCGGAACCTCCGGTGAAACCACCGGAACCTCCGCCCCCCGGATGAGTTAGGACATCAAAATGGCTGAAAAAATGCCCCAACCACCGGAGCCTCCGGTGGTTTCACCGGAACCTCCGCCACTTTCAAACCGAAGGGGTTTCCGGCGGAGCTACCACCGGAGCCTCCGCTGGTGGAAAAAACTGCAGAACACCCTATATGAAAACGGTCATAACTTTTGCATCCGGACTCCGTTTTCGATGTTCTTGGGCTCGTTGAAATCGCAACGACGAGCACTACAAGAATATGCAGAGAAACATCATAGTCCAAATGGGAATATAAAACCAAATGATGAAAGGTTTGGCCTATCAATAAAGGACAACCGGTAGAAACCTCCAACAACAAAAATGCGATAAGTTTTTCATACGAAATCCATTTTTGATGAACTTGAGCTTGACATGAAGAACATGAAAAGATCTAAAACCTTACATGTAGAAAACCCAAATAAGAACCAAGAAGGATGATGCCAAGTATGCAAAGGTTTGAGCTCTCTACGATAGATACGATCAAGATATGCATTCAAGAGCCCCTCTTGATAGTACGGTTATCTATCCTATAATCCGGTCTCCCAACTAGCATAATGAGACCGGTAAAATAGAAACCCTATATAAGTCATACCTTTGCCTTGCGCAATCCAATTGAGCTAGATGATGGCGATCTTAATCACCTCAAGTTGGACCACCTTTCTTGATTGCGCTTCGCTTCGTGAAGATTGTGAATTGCTCCCCCATAAGCTAATATGAGAGAGCTTATCACATGAACATCTTCACTTGACCATAATCTCCATATGGATGGAAAGGTTCAAGCATAGGATTTCTTCTAGATGCTTCACTTGAGCTTCCACGTCAAGCTAGGTGACGAACATCGCTCGACGATGACATAGACCATGGGCTATATGAAATCTACCTTTTTGTTCAGGCCCATGGAAAGATACCTAACCACACATAGAGATGCCACACACACATATATGGGTTAGATCACAAAGCTATATTGACAATTTCTTACCATACCATGAGATACACAATCCCACTTGGTACATCGTGTAGCTTTGTGTGTTGATCACTAGCTTGATCAACCTTGTATCTTTTCTTCTCACTTCAAATGATGATGTCTTGAAGATAACCATGAAGGATAACATAATACTTTTCTTCAAGACATGAACTCCATTATTTCCTATGAACAATGGCCATCAAGGAAGCTAATAGAGTTCAACACATGAACTCCATTATTTCCTATGAACAAGAACTACAAGGATAATTCAATGCAAACGTTAGTCCATAGGGATTGTCAGTAATTACCAAAACCACATATGGGGCACCATGCACTTTCATATGGTAATCATAATTAATTTTCTCCTCAACAGTATGTGGACTAAAAACATCATATTTATCATTGAAACATCATATATAGAAGGCATATCATGATCACAATAAAAAATATCATCAATAGTAGGTGGAACTAGAATACCACAATCATTATAATCATCATATATTGGAGGAAAAGTGTCATCAAAGAAAATTTCCTCCTCAAAACTTGCGGGACTAAAAATACCATATTCTTTAAAACTAGCTTCACCAAGCTTAGACTTTTCCATAGCATTAGGAATAATGGTGTTCAAAGAATTCATAAAATAACATTGCTACTAGTATTTAAATAAAGTTCCATAGGGGTTTTAATTTTCTCTTCAAACACTTCATGTCGTAACTCAATATATAGATTATAAAGTTCTCTCATATTTTTGTTGTTTTACATTAAGCCTAAATAGTAAAAATAAAAACAAGGAACAAGTGAAAATAAGCCCAACTAGTGAAAATAAAAACAAGAAACAAAAAGATATAATTGCAGAATCTAAAGGAAATAACTTCGAGCACTCACACCCGAGGATGTGAGAACCTTTTACCTTACCTCCCTGGCAACGGCGCCAGAAAAAAGCTTGATATCTACACACTCTTCTATTCCTGTAGACAGTGTTGGGCCTCCAACAGCAACAAGTTTCCCTTAAGTGGATTACCTAAGGTTTATTGAACTCAGGGAGGTAGAGGTCAAAGGTATCCCTCTCAAGCAACCCTACAATTACGATACAAGAAGTCTCGTGGGTCGACAACACACCTGATACAATTTTTCAGTTGTATAGGAGCACTAGTTCGGCGAAGAGATAGTGAAATACAAGTAATATAGATAATTATAAGTGATAATAGCAATCTGAAATAAAAATGGCAGCAAGCAAACATGTACCAGAACATATTGTAAACAATGTTTCAAAGCTTAGAAACAAGGCCTAGGGATTATACTTTCACAAGTGAACACTCTCAATAATAACATAATTGAATGCATAAATATCTCTCTTCACTACGCTACTCCGAAGCACTCTCCGGTCGGATAACGAACACCAATCCATGCGTAGGTCTATAACAACACTCCTCAAGTCTGTATTCGCTCTCTAGGGCACCCCACGCTGTCACTATGAGCGCCCAGAATTAGTACTAAACAAACGGCACAATTTCATAGGGTCATCTTGTAGCGTCCTCACATTTAATAATGTAAGAACTACCGTGTTAAGTGCTAGTCCCTGGATGAATGCTAGCACCACAGAACAAAATGTAAAGTATCATTCCAGAAGTATCAAAAGTATTACAAAATATCCTGAATAGCCAAGTATAGCTTTATTACAAAGTGCATAGTCTTGAAAGACTAGCAAAACTGAGAGCTCTAAACAACAGAAATAAAGATAGCAATGAGCCTCCATCTTCAATCATGCGCCACAGGCATTACATGTTGGGTGTAGACTCGAGTCCAAGCACTTAATCAAACTTCATCCTCAAAATTTCCTGCACGTTGGAATATGCAGCCCCCGAAGGAGATTCAGTACAAACAATGTACTGGCAAATGACACTATGGTGGATATAAAATGGCAAGTCTAAACTACATGCATATATAGCTTGGTGGAGTTTAGGCTATTTGCAAAAAGCAAGTTTTTCCCTAACACTTTTGAAAAAGAGTTTTCTCTCCAAAGATTGGCACCATGGGACACACCCATGAGCACCACAACTAATATTTCCTTAGCCAAATTTTACTTCTTCAAAATGGTGTTGAGATTCTTCCATGCATCCTTGTCTAGCTGCTCAAAGTTGTCCATTTCCGGGAACACGGCTATGATCATAGTTTCTAACTCTACAAAGGTTGTGCACTTTCACCCTTTGTCTTCAATTAGCCCAAACATCCTATACACCCGGAGTGCATCATGGAAAGGAGAGAATTGAGACGAGATCTTTCAGAAGCAAGAATCCAACCCAACCAGCAAGACCCGTTCCACCTATAATTCTACTACATCTTCATGTCAAGCATGGGCTAAACTCTCACAACTTAGTTGATCAAGACAGAGCCCAGATGTCAAAGGGCTGCACGAAAAGCTACTAAACTTAGAGGGACTTAGGAATCTCTTTGTTCCTGGGTGGCAATCCACAAGTGAACACCCCTCAGGGCGACACTCAACTCTCATCAACCATACAACCAAAACCACCTAGGTGGTTCATTGAAGTTTGTACTTAGAATATTTCACAACATTGAGTAAAACAAATTTGTAGCAAGGCTAAGAATCAACTAAGTATAAGTCTCCAAAATAACAAGTCTAAAGGATGGCTACACACTACTTGGTATTTTGCATAGCATAATAATAACTTAGTAAAATTCCCTATCATGCATACTACTCAAAAACTCTAGTAATGCATAGTGAAAATATGGGAGATTTAATGGTGTGTCACTTGCCTTGGAAATAGGATGAACAATCACAACAAGAATAACAGCAACAAGAGTATACTTGCTCCTCTTCACAATCTAACAAGCAAAACAAGCCACACATAAACACACAAAGCAACATAACATAGAAAACCAAATAACAACACAAAAACATGTACGCATGCCATGCAATGATCAAATTAATGCACAAAGTTCATAACTAGCAATACTTACTAACAATTATGTTCTCTGATATTAATAACATGGTTATGATGCATGAAAAATAAATTTATTATCGAATTATAATTATTACTATTACTAGGGTTTTATTATAGACAAATATCAACATTAATAGAGTTTCTGTTACAAAGTTGTATAAATAAATTTTCCAACGCATCTACTGGATAGAGGACATCAAAACAAAACCATAGCAATTTATTTCACCTAAAAAGGATTTGTAGATTAAAAGTTATGGCCAAAATAGTGATTAATAGAGATCTACAAATAACATGTAAGTGCACGTTTCAAATTTGAAATTTGAATAGCCTATATTATTCTAGACATTGTGCTGATTTCAAAAAGTCCAAAATCATCTAAATTGGATTTATAGAACTCGAGATATGAATTTTTAAAGTTTGGAAACAAATCTGTTTTATTTTGTTTTAAATCAAAATATGATCGATCCGGGGGACAGTAATGGCGCGCTGTGATTGGTCGAAGCCGTTTCGGCCGGATCATGCATGTGGATCGTTAGATCTAAAGGGCTATGGGTGGCTGGGATCTAAAGTACCGGTTCGGCAGAGATTCTATTCTCGACCATGGATTTAGATCGGACAGCTCACATGGACGGCGACGGAACTCACCGGAGCTGGGCGGCGGCCGTCGACGGCGAGCTCGGGCGTGGATGGCGTGGACGCTACCGCATGTCTCTGGAGACGGCGAACACAGCGCGAGCTTCTCCTCCTCGCGATGAACCTCCTCGTCTCCTTGGTAGTGTCTCCCGTGGCTTGGAACGGCGGCGGCGTGGACTTCCCGAGGGTTTACCAATGGCGACGGCGGCGACGAAGGGTTTCGAGGTGGCGAGCTAGGGTTTTGAGGGGAGGTCGGGGCGTTTGAGGTGCGGACGTCAAGGAGCCTCGGTATATAAGGGGGAGGAGGCGTGGGAGAGGGGGCACAGAGGCGGCGGCGACGCCGTGTCCGTGTGGGAGTCCCTGGCGGCGGTGAGTCGAGCGGAAGACGGAGTCCGTCTCCAGGACAACGATGAGATGATGGGCACGCGACGCCACGGTCGCGTCACAGGCGGGGCCCGAATGACAGAGAGGGAAGGGGTGCGGGGGCGGGCTGGGTGCCTTCCTGGGCCGGCCTGCTCGTTGTTCTGCGCGCGCGGCGAGAAAAAGAAACAGAGGGAGGGAAGTGATAGAGAGTGGGCTGGGCCGAGAGGAGAGAGGAGAGAGGGGCTGGGCTGGTGCTGCGTTCTCTGTTTGTTTTTTTCTTTATTTTTCTTTTCTGTTTTTAAATATTCTGATTCAAAAATCAATTCAAAACCCCAACAAATCAAATCAGAAAAATACCTAAAAATATGTTTTGAAAAGCTTAGGAACTAAGGAACCTTTTGGTACCATTCTTTTCCAAAAATAAAACACTTTACTTTAGAAAAAGATTTAAATCCAAAATGTGGTTTAATAGGTAATATCACCTAAAATTTTGTCTTTAGCAAATTAAAAACCAATTCTTGTGCAAACAAAATGCAATTATGCTATGATGATCATGGATGCATGAGGGTTTTAAAATTTTCAAAATCCTGGGATGTTACACATCCAACACAAGATATAAGTATCATACTAAACTACACGGTGCACACACTGTCACCTTTACACCATGATCAAAGTGTCTACGGAGATCTCATAACAAAACCAATTGAGTAGCATGACAGATGAAGAGTAACATCTACTCATTCAACTAGATTACAAAGCTCATGATCGCATAAAGATCACACCATGGGAGAGAGAGATGAAACACATAGCTACCGGTAGAGCCCTCAGCCCCGAGGGAGAACTACTCCCTCCTCATAATGGGAGACATCAACAGCGATGAAGATGGCGGTGGAATCGATGGAGATGGCTCCGAGGGCACTTCCTCGTCCCGGCAGGGTGCCAGAACAGAGATTTCTGTCCCCCAAAACTTGTCGTCGTCGGCGGCGAAGGTATAGAACTTTTCACGGAAGGGGGGGAATTAATACCTCGGGGGGACTTTATAGGCGAAAGGGCGATGTCGGTGGGCAGCCAGGGTGACAACACCACCCCTGGGCGCGTCCAGGGGGACCCGTGCCCGCCAATGGAGTGGGCACCCCCTGCCCCTCTCTGGATCTCTTTTGGACTCTGCGGATCCTCCGATAATTCTAAGACTTCTGGGCTTCGAATCGTCCAATTCCGAGAATATTTCCAGAACAACTTTTCTGTGGCATGTTTTCAATAGGTTAGTCCATGAAAACGTCCAGAAAACGAAGGAAAAATGTGAAAACATAAAGGTATTGGATAGAAAGCAAGCATGGAGCATCAGAAATTATGGATACGTTTAGGATGTATCATGCACCTCAAGAAAGCTATCCAGCAAATCTCTCTGGTAATAAGTTGCAGCAATGAAATGATTGCTTTGTGTGCAACTGACAAATGCATTAAGAACAAGTACATAATGTAAGCAGTGGTCCTCGTCCGTAGACAAGCGCACCGTTGTTTTCTTCCTAGTAGCAACAACACATCCCCCATCCATCACATTTCTATCACTCGAGCATCGATGTAAGGGAGGCATGAACCTACCATCAAGCATATAAAACCTCTCTTGGAGGTGAAGACAACTACGCGGAAAAGGTAATCATAAACACCGGAGAGCATTGTAGGATATATGCCAATTACGAGTATATCCGGCATTGGCCGAAGGCCGGATTACCATACTCCCCGGGACGTTCATCCTCGCCGAGCTAGCGAAACCATACTCACAATTGTACTATGTATACTTCAGGCTTCGGGCCTGATTTTAGTGAGATTGCAGGAGTAGGAACGCCGCTTTAGTTGCAACGTACCGAACCTGGGTAAAACCGTGTTCTCGTTTCCAGCTCTTCCACGCCCTCCCCCCCGCGGTTCTACCAGTAGGCTTATGGAACCCCCGTTCATGATCCTAACTATGAAGTCTCGACAGTTGGCGCCCACCGTGGGGCTAGCAGTGTAGGGAGTTATGTTTCGAGCAGGAATACCCGGCGGAATCGGCAGCACAATCACTGTCGGAAGTCTGGAATTCGACGGAAACATCGGACGCTTCCTCGACAACGCATCTTATATGCCGGCACGGTATCAACTAGTAAGTGCCTGCGTTTTACCGATTGGATCTACTAATATCTTTATCGGTTTAACAGCAGAAGCAATGGGATTCCATGGTGGAAGTTATTTCATCCCACCCGCCCTATTCCCAATAGATGAAGGCTTCAATGCCGGATTCTGCTCAGGTTTTCCCTATTCATACATAGGGGAAGATCAAGCTTCCATGACTGCATATCGCCAAAACATATATGGATTTGCTGCCTCACAGGAGAGGCCTGCAGCCAGATCACACTTTATTGACATGGTGCAGTCAGAGATCGCCAAAAACATGGAAGACGAAAATCCCATAGAAAAGGTAGAGAATCATGATCCCACAAAAAAGATGGAAGATCCAACGTCCGCCTATCTGGCGACAAACTCAGAAGCTGAGTTCGTACTAGCCGCCTTAGTAGCAAAGCTGGACTCAGAAACCAGATCTGCAGGAACAAATTCCGAAGATGAAGATGAAGATGCTTTCGAAAAGAAAGGTCGAGCCCATGCAGGGAGCTTTCATGAAGTACTCATGGCAAAACCGACTGAAAAGTCGGACACCGATGAGGAAACAGATGTAACATCCCAAGTATGAAAAACAGCCATTAGAATGTTTGCTCTCTGTTATTTTATGTTTTGCATCATGACATCATGTTCATTGCATTTGTTTTGCTTTGTTTTCCTCTGTTTTCCCTTGTTTTCACTTGTTTTCTATTTGAATTTCAAATCAAATTTCAAACCTTTTGTTTCATACTTGTGATGTTACAATTTCCAAAATGAATATTCAAATCAAAACAATTAAATTGTTTCCATTAAAATTGTGATTTCAAAACTATTGATTTGTTTCTATCAAAAATTCATCTAATACCAAACCATTTTCAAATTCAATTAATTTCCAAACAGCACCCCTTTTGAAATTTATGAAAATTACAAAACAACTCAATCCTTTGTTTCAAATAAACTTGAATTCAAAAGCTTTTAAATTGCTTAATGTCACCCTTATTCATCTAATATCAACATTATTTAAATTCAATTAAATTTACAAACAACAACATAATTAAAGATTTTGAAAATAAAAGTTACACAATGTTGCTGTTACCAAAATTGAACTATACAAAAATTTCCTAATGTTTCCAATAACTAAAACCTTTTCCTTTTTCTCCCTTTCCCAAATCTGCAAAAAAATAATAATAGAAAGAAATAAAAACCAAAGGGAGAGAGGGGCAGGCTAGCAGGCCCAGCCCACCATCTCCCCCCCTCAGGCCCGATACCCCCTTACCCTTCTTCTTCCTCTCGTACGGCATGCCATCGGGCATGTCCACGTTGGCAGAGAAGCAGCAGCAACGGCTGAGCTCCCCCTCCCCCTATAACCCTAGCCCGAGGGCTCCCTCTCCCTCTGCCCTAATTCTTCCTCCTTGTCCCTCTCCCCCGCCTCAATTCTTCTCCTCTCCCACCTCCATCTTCTCTCTGTACCCCCTTTTCTCTGAACCTGAACCCCACCGAAAACCCCATCCCCCTCCGGCGATCACCGGCGGCATGTACCCCCTTCGAGCGAACTGGGGCCGGGAACGGAACCCCCTCTGCGCCGGCTACCTCCTCGACCACTCCTCGGTGGCTGGGAGCCACCGAGTCGCCGCCGCCATCCTCTTTCGTCACCGGCCAACCTCCCTGCACCGCCTCCTCCTGTCCTTCCCTCGAGGTGAGCATCCCTCCCCTCGCCTCTCTCCTCCCTCTATCTCCACGCACGGCCACAGCACATCACCACGCACGCGCGCAACCCCACGCGAGCGCCGCAGCAGCGGCGAGTCGCTGCCGCCGGCAGCCTCCTCCGTCGAGGTTCAGAACACCAACCTGCAGTTTCAGTTAAAACACCCACGACCTGAAGGTTAACCCCCCCCCCCGCTGCCTTACTGTCAACAAGCACACAGTCACCGCAGTGGTTACTGCCCACTGCGCGCACGCAGAGGTGGTGGGTTCGAATCCCACCCCTCGCAAAACCCAATCTTTTTCCCTTCTTTTTTTTCCAGGCCCAGAAACTTGACATAATCGCCAACAGGTCCCTGCTAGTTTCTTTCTAGGTCCCTGTAATGTTTTTCTAAGTCCCTAGCTACTAATTAAATGGCAGAATAATACCTAATTTTGGAAATTGCATAAATAATTCATTTTAACTCCAATTTCAACATTTTAAATATGTTTTCAATACCAAATTAAATTCTCTACCTAAATATAAAATTTGTTTACCATTTTGGATATTTTAAATTGGTGAAATATTTGAATCCTTGTTTAATTCACTTAATTTTGCAAAATTCATAACTTGGGCATAAAAAATTCCAAATTCAACAAACTAAATATGTTTTCCATTCAATTTTTCATGTACTTTGAAAATATCAACTTTATGTTCTGTTTTAAATAAATTAAATTGATGAAAACAACTGTTTCTTGATTAATGCATTTAAAATTGCCAAATTAATAACTTGCTCATTTTAAATCCATTTTCAACAAATAAAATATGTTTTCCATGCCACTTCAAACCACCTTTTCAAAAATAAATTTGGTTCATGTTTTGGATAATTAAAATTGGTTAAATAATTTAAACCTTGTTTAAATCATTTTAAATTGCTAAATTCATAACTTGGTCAAATTAATTCCTTTTGAACATATAAAATATGTTTTCAAACCATAAAAGTATAAACTTTTCAAATATGAATTTGATTTAATGTTTTGAACAAATAAAAATTCAAATAATTTCACACTTGAATTAAATTCATTTAAATCTTGTTCAAACTTGTTTAATTAATAATTAATTCATTCTAAATCCTTTTACAATATTTGAAACATGTATTCCACCTAAAATTTGGTGTACTTTCCAAATATGAACCATGCTATCTATTCTTGAACAATTAAAATTGGTGAAAACAACAAATGCTTGTGTAACACCTTTAAGGAAGCAAATTTTCATAACTTAATAAATAAAATTCCAAACTTGGTAAACCTTATTTCAAATTGATCCTATTGTTGTTTTCTTTCTGTTTTCCTCATCCATGCATCATGCTAATCCACTTTCACATGTTGTTTAGTTGTAAAACAATTATTTCAACCATAATTCTTGGGTTTTCCATATGCAATCCAAGTTGCATGTGGGTCCATTTAATCATGTTATGTTACCATGTCAACTAGTTTATTTCTATGCATCAATTAAATGGTCATGCATCATCCCATGATTGTGCACTATGCCATGTTATTGATTGTTTGTCTCTTTGCGTTGTTTGTTTGCTTCTTATCGAATGGACGACGACGTTGAGACCGACGATACTTACGACACCCCTTCTGAGGATCTAGCTCAGTACCAGGCTGCTGAGTTTGCAGGCAAGTATTCACTCACATGAACCATTGTGTTACTTTCAACATTGGATACCGATACTTTCCGTTGTCTATTCTGCTAGCCCTATGAATCGTTGCTTCTGTTCGATCCTATCACATGTTATCCTTTAACCCTGATATAGCCTCACCTCCATACCTATCACCCCGTTGCTTGTTGCCCGTGTCTTATTAGCATGCTTAGGGTTGTTTTTGCTCGAGTCTGTTGTCCGTTGCTTTCTTTTACTATATCATGATGTTCTGGGGCTCGATGTTAAACAACAACCTGTTAAATTTGAGGTAATAATAATTTGCTGATAAGGCACCGGCAGGAGGCCCGACGTGGTTTTGAGGCCTGCTAGTATCGACCCTAATTAGGAAAAGGGTCTTGTCTACTGATCCATGATGAGCGCACTAACCGCATGTGGGAAGCGTGTATGGGCGCCCCCCCTCAATTTGATTCGATTCGCATCTCGTCCAAATCGCCACACTTAGTTCGGGCTTTCCATTTGATGCATGCATGTGCAGGTGCGAACCCTTGGCGCCAGGGTGGAATTTTTGTAGTCGGCATTTAGGGCGGCGTGGTCTTAGAGTGCTATGAGGGTCCCCCTTTTCTTCGTGGGGGCTCGATTAGCCGCGCACGCACAGCACGTGGTTTTTTGGGCTTGATGCGAAGAAGAGTTGAGTTGTGTTGAGTGCCCCGCTTGGTGGAAAGGCCTTTCCATCTGGCGGGTTATTCTTACGTGTACGGCCAAATTGGTGCACCCCTGCAGGGTAAATCTTCTCGAGAAGCCGTGTTTTCCGCGGTTATGGATGACTTGGTGAAAGTACTGGCTAACAAGTACTCAGAACAACTTACACCTAACTAATGATAACTTGACTAGTAATAGTCTCATCGACACAATAACTTGAACCATCATTAATTCAACGGTGTGAGTTATCCTCGGATTGCTTCTTTGGATAAGGGGAGAGATCCAGGATGGGTTTGTTTGGAGTTAGTTTTTAGTTGGTTACGATACGCTATCTTATCCCCTTTCTGTTAGCCGGAAGTTATAGCAACTCCGTAGTTGGTTAGTGCAGCCAGCTGCCGCATCTTTTGTATCACCCTTTCTTCCGTTGAACCCAAGGCATCTGTACTTGGTGTTGACGGGTACACTTTGGTGAACTGTGAGTCTTGCTTGCCAGTACGTTTATGTACTGACCACTTTGGGGCTGTGTTTTCCGCAGACTACGCTTACGAGGATCCCCGTGATGGCTACTACGTGGAGTACGACGAGGCTGCTGACGAGTAGATAGCGGACCCGGGCAGGATCCGAGACTTCGTGGATGGGCTCCGTCTTTTCGTTCCCGGCCTCTTAGTCCTATTTGGATCTTGTCTGTACTTAGACACTTTGGATGCTTGCGCTGTGTTGTAATGATGATATGTTGGGACATGTGTCCTCTGGATGATTGTATTTGCTATCTCTGCTCTAATGAGAGCTATTTGCAACTTATTTCCATCTTTTGTGTCTTAGAGATCTGTTGTGATATCCATTGTTCAAATGCCGTTGACGTACCATGTGTGTATGTTATGAAGTACGTCAATGGAAGTATCTGGATTTCTATGGGATGGTTTGCGCAGACGATGAATAGTAGAGAATGGTTGTCACACGTTTACGTGTTGGCCTACTCATATTGAGATGCGGGTGCCGGTATGCCCCGTAAGCCATTTATCTACTGTTTAACGGACTGTGAGTATCCCCTAGAAATCCGGGTGCGACAAATGGTATCAGAGTCTGTCTGCCTGTAGGATCCCTTTTACTGGTCGCAGTTGAGTCTAGAAACTATTTTGTAGCTATATAGGAAAAATGAAACGCGAGAGTAGGAATTCTGTTCTTTTTCTTCTTTCCCCACCCACCCTCCCTTTTCTGGTAAGGAAGTGCAACGTTGTTTTCCCTTCTCATCTAAACTTTCAAGTTAGGATTTCACGTATCCTGGTTTCTCTAGGATAGTTATATCTACTAGACCATAGGAATGGAGGTGGTTGTGACATGATTTATCATGTTGCCTACTCACGATTGAGAACGGAGGCGTGTAAGCCCCGGAAGCAGATCCTCTATTCCTTAAGCAGTAGATATTGATCCTTTAGAAGCCCGGATGGGTTTTCCGTAGTACCTCAGGAGTGTGTTGATCTCGTTTTCCCGATGTTGCTTTGATATCCTGTTCTTCTCAACATCATTTTCGTCCGTTCAAACCTTGTTGCTGCTTTCCACTTCAGTTCTTCTACCGGCGTCTAATCAATAACTCTGTTCCATCCTTCTGGCCAGATAGTCTATTCTCCAAATGAATCAAGTTCCATTCAGCTATAAACCCTCGATACAAAACCTCTACCTTTACTCGAAAATGTTCCGGTGGTTTGCGAATTCCCTGACGTCTTTCCAGAAGAGTTGCCAGGAATGCCTATCGTCTTGAAATTCCAGAAAAACTATCCAAGGTGCACGATGTGTTTCATGTGTCACAGCTCAAGAGGATCTTCGCAAGAAGTATCCGGACCTTTTCTCTTCTCAGTAGGAATCTCGGGGCGTGATTCCTTCAAGGGGGGCGTTTTGTAACATCCCAAGTATGAAAAACATCCATTAGAATGTTTGCTCTCTGTTATTTTATGTTTTGCATCATGACATCATGTTCATTGCATTTGTTTTGCTTTGTTTTCCTCTGTTTTCCCTTGTTTTCACTTGTTTTCTATTTGAATTTCAAATCAAATTTCAAACCTTTTGTTTCATACTTGTGATGTTACAATTTCCAAAATGAATATTCAAATCAAAACAATTAAATTGTTTCCATTAAAATTGTGATTTCAAAACTATTGATTTGTTTCTATCAAAAATTCATCTAATACCAAACCATTTTCAAATTCAATTAATTTCCAAACAGCACCCCTTTTGAAATTTATGAAAATTACAAAACAACACAATCCTTTGTTTCAAATAAACTTGAATTCAAAAGCTTTTAAATTGCTTAATGTCACCCTTATTCATCTAATATCAACATTATTTAAATTCAATTAAATTTACAAACAACAACATAATTAAAGATTTTGAAAATAAAAGTTACACAATGTTGCTGTTACCAAAATTGAACTATACAAAAATTTCCTAATGTTTCCAATAACTAAAACCTTTTCCTTTTTCTCCCTTTCCCAAATCTGCAAAAAAATAATAATAGAAAGAAATAAAAACCAAAGGGAGAGAGGGGCAGGCCAGCAGGCCCAGCCCACCATCTCCCCCCCTCAGGCCCGATACCCCCTTACCCTTCTTCTTCCTCTCGTACGGCATGCCATCGGGCATGTCCATGTTGGCAGAGAAGCAGCAGCAACGGCTAAGCTCCTCCCCCTCCCCCTATAACCCTAGCCCGAGGGCTCCCTCTCCCTCTGCCCTAATTCTTCCTCCTTCTCCCTCTCCCCCGCCTCCATTCTTCTCCTCTCCCACCTCCATCTTCTCTCTGTACCCCTTTTCTCTGAACCTGAACCCCACAGAAAACCCCATCCCCCTCCGGCGATCACCGGCGGCCTGTACCCCCTCCGAGCGAACTGGGGCCGGGAACGGAACCCCCTCTGCGCCGGCTACCTCCTCGACCACTCCTCGGTGGCTGGGAGCCACCGAGTCGCCGCCGCCATCCTCTTTCGTCGCCGGCCAACCTCCCTGCACCGCCTCCTCCTGTCCTTCCCTCGAGGTGAGCATCCCTCCCCTCGCCTCTCTCCTCCCTCTATCTCCACGCACGGCCACAGCATAGCACCACGCACGCGCGCAACCCCACGCGAGCGCCGCAGCAGCGGCGAGTCGCTGCCGCCGGCAGCCTCCTCCGTCGAGGTTCAGAACACCAACCTGCAGTTTCAGTTAAAACACCCACGACCTGAAGGTTAACCCCGCCCCCCCGCTGCCTTACTGTCAACAAGCACACAGCCACCGCAGTGGTTATTGCCCACTGCGCGCACGCAGAGGTGGTGGGTTCGAATCCCACCCCTCGCAAAACCCAATCTTTTTCCCTTTTTTTTTCCAGGCCCAGAAACTTGACAGAATCGCCAACAGGTCCCCGCTAGTTTCTTTCTAGGTCCCTGTAATGTTTTTCTAAGTCCCTAGCTACTAATTAAATGGCAGAATAATACCTAATTTTGGAAATTGCATAAATAATTCATTTTAACTCCAATTTCAACATTTTAAATATGTTTTCAATACCAAATTAAATTCTCTACCTAAATATAAAATTTGTTTACTGTTTTGAATATTTTAAATTGGTGAAATATTTGAATCCTTGTTTAATTCACTTAATTTTGCAAAATTCATAACTTGGGCATAAAAAATTCCAAATTCAACAAACTAAATATGTTTTCCATTCAATTTTTCATGTACTTTGCAAATATCAACTTTATGTTCTGTTTTAAATAAATTAAATTGCTGAAAACAACTGTTTCTTGATTAATGCATTTAAAATTGCCAAATTAATAACTTGCTCATTTTAAATCCATTTTCAACAAATAAAATATGCTTTCCATGCCACTTCAAACCACCTTTTCAAAAATAAATTTTGTTTCATGTTTTGGATAATTAAAATTGGTTAAATAATTTAAACCTTGTTTAAATCATTTTAAATTGCTAAATTCATAACTTGGTCAAATTAATTCCTTTTGAACATATAAAATATGTTTTCAAACCATAAAAGTATAAACTTTTCAAATATGAATTTGATTTAACGTTTTGAACAAATAAAAATTCAAATAATTTCACACTTGAATTAAATTCATTTAAATCTTGTTCAAACTTGTTTAATTCATAATTAATTCATTCTAAATCCTTTTACAATATTTGAAACATGTATTCCACCTAAAATTTGGTGTACTTTCCAAATATGAACCATGTTATCTATTCTTGAACAATTAAAATTGGTGAAAACAACAAATGCTTGTGTAACACCTTTAAGGAAGCAAATTTTCATAACTTAATAAATAAAATTCCAAACTTCGTAAACCTTATTTCAAATTGATCCTATTGTTGTTTTCTTTCTGTTTTCCTCATCCATGCATCATGCTAATCCACTTTCACATGTTGTTTAGTTGTAAAACAATTATTTCAACCATAATTCTTGGGCTTTCCATATGCAATCCAAGTTGCATGTGGGTCCATTTAATCATGTTATGTTACCATGTCAACTAGTTTATTTCTATGCATCAATTAAATGGTCATGCATCATCCCATGATTGTGCACTATGCCATGTTATTGATTGTTTGTCTCTTTGCGTTGTTTGTTTGCTTCTTATCGAATGGACGACGACGTTGAGACCGACGATACTTACGACACCCCTTCTGAGGATCTAGCTCAGTACCAGGCTGCTGAGTTTGCAGGCAAGTATTCACTCACATGAACCATTGTGTTCCTTTCAACATTGGATACCGATACTTTCCATTGTCTATTCTGCTAGCCCTATGGATCGTTGCTTCTGTTCGATCCTATCACATGTTATCCTTTAACCCTGATATAGCCTCACCTCCATACCTATCACCCCGTTGCTTGTTGCCCGTGTCTTATTAGCATGCTTAGGGTTGTTTTTGCTCGAGTCTGTTGTCCGTTACTTTCTTTTACTATATCATGATGTTCTGGGGCTCGATGTTAAACAACAACCTGTTAAATTTGAGGTAATAATAATTTGCTGATAAGGCACCGGCAGGAGGCCCGGCGTGGTTTCGAGGCCTGCTAGTGTCGACCCTAATTAGGAAAAGGGTCTTGTCTACTGATCCATGATGAGCGCACTAACCGCATGTGGGAAGCGTGTATGGGCGCCCCCCCTCAATTTGATTCGATTCGCGTCTCGTCCAAATCGCCACACTTAGTTCGGGCTTTCCATTTGATGCATGCATGTGCAGGTGCGAACCCTTGGCGCCAGGGTGGAATTTTTGTAGTCGGCATTTAGGGCGGCGTGGTCTTAGAGTGCTATGAGGGTCCCCCTTTTCTTCGTGGGGGCTCGATTAGCCGCGCACGCACAGCACGTGGTTCTTTGGGCTTGATGCGAAGAAGAGTTGAGTTGTGTTGACTGCCCCGCTTGGTGGAAAGGCCTTTCCATCTGGCGGGTTATTCTTACGTGTACGGCCAAATTGGTGCACCCCTGCAGGGTAAATCTTCTCGAGAAGCCATGTTTTCCGCGGTTATGGATGACTTGGTGAAAGTACTGGCTAACAAGTACTCAGAACAACTTACACCTAACTAATGATAACTTGACTAGTAATAGTCTCATCGACACAATAACTTGAACCATCATTAATTCAACGGTGTGAGTTATCCTCGGATTGCTTCTTTGGATAAGGGGCGAGATCCAGGATGGGTTTGTTTGGAGTTAGTTGTTAGTTGGTTACGATACGCTATCTTATCCCCTTTCTGTTAGCCGGAAGTTATAGCAACTCTGTAGTTGGTTAGTGCAGCCAGCTGCCGCATCTTTTGTATCACCCTTTCTTCCGCTGAACCCAAGGCATCTGTACTTGGTGTTGACGGGTACACTTTGGTGAACTGTGAGTCTTGCTTGCCAGTACGTTTATGTACTGACCCCTTTGGGGCTGTGGTTTCCGCAGACTACGCTTACGAGGATCCCCGTGATGGCTACTACGTGGAGTACGACGAGGCTGCTGACGAGTAGATAGCGGACCCGGGCAGGATCCGAGACTTCGTGGATGGGCTCCGTCTTTTCGTTCCCGCCTCTTAGGCCTATTTGGATCTTGTCTGTACTCAGACACTTTGGATGCTTGCGCTGTGTTGTAATGATGATATGTTGGGACATGTGTCCTCTGGATGATTGTATTTGCTATCTCTGCTCTAATGAGAGCTATTTGCAACTTATTTCCATCTTTTGTGTCTTAGAGATCTGTTGTGATATCCATTGTTCAAATGCCGTTGACGTACCATGTGTGTATGTTATGAAGTACGTCAATGGAAGTATCTGGATTTCTATGGGTTGGTTTGCGCAGACGATGAATAGTAGAGAATGGTTGTCACAGGTTTACGTGTTGGCCTACTCATATTGAGATGCGGGTGACGGTATGCCCCGTAAGCCATTTATCTACTGTTTAACGGACTGTGAGTATCCCCTAGAAATCCGGGTGCGACAACAGACCCCTAAACACCTCCGCCAGATGATAAGGAAGAAGAAGGCGAAGTTAGTACGACCTATCCTGATGAGAAGGAATTGACGGAAGATGAACCAGACAGAAAACCTCCATCTTCCAAGAAGAAAAAGAAGTCATCTAAGAAGCTGTTATCCAAATCACAGAAGAAAAAGATGGAAAAATTGGCAGATATAGCCAACCAAAACCTGGAAGTTGGAGGAGGCGTGGTGTAAAATCCGCGGAGAAGAAAAAGGCTGAAAATCCCTGTTCCCCAAATGTCGGAACAGGAGGAGATCGATCTAATCCAAACCTCGGTCGCGCAAAACGAGCCACCGGAAGTCCTGGAAGCTAGACGACAAGCAATAATGCGGCAACAGCTACATCTGTTCCGAGCTCGAGAAAACCTCCTCAAAACCCAAGCTGATATCAAATTGTGGCAGGAAGAAATTGAGAAATACGAGCGAAGGAATAGATCTGAAATTAAGCCGACCAGGTTACCCGGAAATTCAAAGTCGGAAGAACTTCCGGCAAGAAAGCGGTTTGAAAGCCCATCTTGGCAAAGGCATGTTAACAACAAAAATGCTAAGGGCGAACGCATCTACAAAACTTCAGCTAAAAACGCAGAAGCCGCATTCGCCATCCATAAAGATGATCTATACTCCAATGACGAAAAGCTACAGAGAGTGTATGCCTTCTTAGGAAAAGCATTACAACAACAACAGCAAGGACAAGCACGCTCATGCAAGCTACATGATGATTCAGACTTGTGCAAAACTGCCACGTGCGCCGCTGGAGCACCTGTCCCAGGCGAACCTGGAGATTCAGGTGATTCGAAGGAAAAGAAGGGATACCCTAAGAAGGAAAAGAAAATCCCATATGACAGGGATGCAACTTCCAGAACAGGATCCCATCTGCCGAAAGGAGGAAATAATGCAAAAACCCCGTGATAACAAGGAACGGGAGGAGAAAAACCAGAATGACGGAAAAGCAATGCCGCCTCCGAGAAACCCGGCTGATAAAGCGACAAAATACGATAATCCTCACAGGCGTGAGAGATCCCGATCCCCTCCAAGGAATAAAGAAAGGGCAAGGAGTAGAACTCCGCCTTATTCCAAAAGACGGGATGGTGGAAGAAACAAGGATGATCCCAGAAGAGCGTATTCACGCATTAACGAACCAGAACGGAGCAGATCCCCTTCCGTCCATTAGCCAAGAAGATATTCCACGCACGTCGATAAGACAGAAAGAGACGATTTGTACTTCGGACCAAAGTGCTTCATTGACAGGATCCGGAAAATCAGTTTACACTCTTGCTTTGCCAAAGTCGGGCCAACTTATCAAAAGTATACCGGAAGTACAAACCCGGATACATGGCTCTCAGATTACTATACTATTGTTCAAATCAACAAAGGGACAGATTTAGAAGCTATTAAATTTTTTCCCCTAATGTTGCTAGATGGAGCCAGATATTGGATTAACGGACTTCCGTCAAGAACAGGTGACAGCTGGGAGGATATGGGTAGAGTTTTCGCTCATCACTTCCGGGGTACGTATAAACGGCCTAAGAGCATTAACCAGCTCAACCGTTGCGTCCAATATGAAGACGAGTCGTGCGTCGACTTTATCTCAAGATGGACTACAATGACGAATAGTTGTTCTGGAGTAAGTGATATACTAGCAATGCATGCTTTCATCAATGGCCTAAAACCCGATCTCGTACCATTCATGGTTGGTTCGAAAGAGTGCAAGGATCTCGGATCTATGCTCAACACCGCCAATGATATGGATCAACGTGATCCGACAGGGGTTTTGGCCCAATCTTTCACGGCGATTCGTAAAATAGCAACGTTGAATTGAACAAGATCAACTCCACGCACGCACACAAACAGATCAACAAGATCAGCAATAAAAACCCAGCATAAATATGCAAACGGCGTCCCATCGTGGGAGGAGCATCACGATAACTTTACTCGTAAAATTCTTGTCTCCCCTAAAACCCTAGGTGCCACTCCTTTATATAGGATACCACAAAGGGCTCGGTTGGACAGACCCAAACCAAACACACAACTGACTCAAACCTAACACACGCGATACAAACCGGCCTATTAGAAGGCTCGGCCAAACAATAAAGCACGCATGCTTCTAATAAAACGTGTACATATTTAGACAAATGTCTTCTAATCGCTGGTCATCCTGTATGCAACACGCTTCACCTAACGCCGCCGACACTAACAATGTTTGGCCTCACGTCGTGGACCAAACTGCAACATCAACGGTGGTGTTCTGAAGTTGGGTTTCACCTCATTTAGCGGAGGGATTGCAAAACTGAAAGCTCCAACGGTCAACATATATGGAGGTGATGGCGCAATGATAGGAGTATGTATCCTCTCCTCATCATCCCCCAACTTGAAGAGAAACCGTCCTCGGTTTTAGCTTGACACTTGGAACCTTCTTCTTCATAGCAACGACGTCCCCCTTGATATCCTTGTCAAGCATTGGCTTAAGAACATGACGCTTCCCTTTATGCCACAAGGAATATACATTGGATCGCCCCTCATGTGTGGAACGCCGATCAAACTGCCATGGTCGGCCTAGCAGCACGTGACATGCATCCATAGGCAACACATCACGTACCACCGTGTTCTCATATGTACCTACAGAAAATTTCAGGCACACCTTATGTGTGACCTTCAGCTTCCCTGAATTATATAACCACTCAACACAATGTGGCTGCGGGTGTTTACATGTAGGTAATGAAAGAGAATCCACCAAACTCTTGCTAACAATAGTGGTGTAACTACCACCATCAATAATCAGCCTGCAAGCGGAATCCTCGACTGTGCATTGGGTTTGAAAAATATCGCAGCGCTGCCCTTGTCCTTCTATGCGATCTTCCGGTATACGTTGCACCATCAAATTTTTACACTTTGCAGCAAGTTTATACCCATCCACAGTCACTTCTTCAGTTTCCTCAACCTCCTCACTAGACGACCCTGCTGATTTCTCCTTATCACTAGTAGAAACATAGCCATCTTGTGTAAGCATCACCCTTTTTGCATTTGGGCAATCACGCCTCATGTGTCCTCGACCGCCACAAGTAAAACACTCAATGTGTGCGGTGGACTGCGTACTAGTTGCAGCTTTGGACACTCCAAATTTTGGCGTCTCAAGAGAAATATTATTGGAGCGTATAGAAGGTGTCGGCTTAGCACTAGAACCAGCAGTCTCGCTATTGGAACGACGTCATGTATGTGTAAGGGCTATAGCTTGGCGTCGTTTGAGTTGTTGCTCCGCACGCTCAGCTTGGTGCACAAGATCCTGAAGATTATAATAGATGACCATCTCCACACGATCTTGCACCTTAATATTTAGACCATTAAAGAACCGAGACATCGTGGCCTCCGGGTCTTCAGTTGTTCCTGTACGTATCATCAACAACTCCATCTCTTTATAATACTCATCCACAAATTTTATACCTTGAGTAAGCTGCTGCAATTTATTGTACATCTCGCGCTTATAATGCTCGGGAACAAAACGCCGCCGCATGAGTTCTTTCATACCTCTCCATGACGTGGGACGGTTAGGCATACATAAAATTTGGCTCCAGCAAATCAGTACATAACCAGAGAACTCAAATGCAGCAAGTTGAAGTTTCTTGTCCTCTGTGTAATGGTGAGCTACAAAAATATAATTCGCGCGCATCTCCCACTCCAAATAATCCTCAGGACTGCCCGAGCAGAGAAAGGCGGTATGGAAATTTTAACACGTCCAATACCATCATCCAGGGGAACACGTGCAGCCTGACCAACACGAACAGTTTCCGCGGGACGAGCGTCAAAGATGCGTTGTTGAGGAGCATATCCAACATCGTCCTCCAAATCAGCATCAACACCTCCATGTGCCCGTGCCATGGGACGACGAAAACGGTCGTCAACCTGTCCATCACGTTGTGGTAGCACATCCTGTAGGATAGCAGCGGGAGGGGCCTCCACTCGCGGACGCGGAATAAGATTATCCGCTAATGCATCAAGACGAGTATTGAGTGCCTCAAATTTTCCATTTAATATCTCCTCCAAAGCATCCGTACAGTCCTTGATATATACGCAAATTTTGTCAAATCCATCGCGGACATTAGGAGCAAGGTCATCCGCATAAACAGGTAGAGCAACCTCCTTCGCCTTAGGTACCGTAGCAGCGGCAGTAGAATTTTCAGGACAAACGGAATTAGCCATCTTGACCAAAATTTGGGCGCGGTAGAAATTCTCCACAGAAACAGTATGAGTACTTTAAAGAACGCAACCTGCAGAGTAGACGACTAGGCGGCAGCTATCATGAGATCTCGACAGCAAAGAGCAATCAGCTTTACGGTCAGCAATTAGTAGCACAATGGCCTGTACCACTGATACCGGAAGGGTGCTTTGATGTCATCAAACGTCACACCGTAACAGGGTGACTATAAAGGTGACGTTAGGTATTCGGAAAGTATTAGTTGAGGATCATGGATCAAGAGTGGGATTTGTCCATCCATCATGGATCAAGAGTGGGATTTGTCCATCCAAAATGACGGAGAGATATACTCTGAGCCCTCTCGGTGATATCACATCGACACTTCTTGCAAGCACGTGATATGATCACAAGGATGTTAAATCATGGGAACGAGAAAAGAGTACTTGTCAGTAACGAGATTAAACAAGGTATGGTTGATACCAATGATCGAATCTCGGACAAGTAAAATATCGGGAGACAAAGGGAAATAGTCACGACGTTGATGGTTCACACGATCACGAGAGTCATCGTTGAATATATAGGAGTCATCACGGATCTCCAGATCCCGCTGTTGATTATTGATCGGAGAGAAGTCTCGATCATGTATATCTTATTCACGAACCATAGGGTGACAAACTTAAGGTTCGATGACGCGTTTGAGAGGATACGGAATATCGAAGAATATTTTGAGCAGCACCGAAATTGTTTCGGGGAAAATTGAAATAGTTCAAGGGGGTTTTCATCGAATGGTTGTTAATAGAATTAACAAATTGATTCGAGGTGATATATGCAAAAGTTTGTTAATAGAATTAACAAATGCTGAAATAAAGAAATAAAAATGTTTTATTTATTTATTAAAGAAAAACTCTTGGATTTTCTAAGTGGAGTTTTTAAGGGAAAATGAGTGGATGTGAGTGGGGCTTCCACTCACATGAAGAGGGAAGAGGTGGGGGAACCACCATGGCTGGCCGCACACCCTCTTGGGCTGCGTCCCCCTTCCCTATAAAAGGAGGGTGAGAGCTCCTCTTCTCACACACACTTTCCCACCTCATTTCCTCTCCACCCGCTACTCAATTCCATGGTCTCCGGCTTGGCGAAGCCCTGACCGTGGGATTCTTCACCACCACCGGTACCACGTCGTCGTGCTGCTGGAGTTCTGAGGGATCCTATACTTCTGCGCCCCGCTGGATTGAGGGAACGGAGGTCATCATCAACCGTATGTGTGACCGATCACGGAGGCACCGCCGGATTGCGGTGCACATCTTATCGCTACCGGGATCGGTGTGAGTACGACTACGCCAACAACGAGATTTGATCTCGTAAAGCTTTGTGTCTTCGAGGGTATGTGTTCTCCTTAACCCTCTCTTTGCCTGTTGCACTTCGTCTCCTAGATTAGATCTTGGCCTTTCGGGTGTCTCTCGTGTAGGAATTTTTTTGTTTTCTATGCAACGACCCCTTCAGTGGTATCAGATCCGGATCTATGCGTAGATGTTTTATACGGGTAGAACACATAGGTGTATGTGGGCGTTGATGATCATGTTATTACCTCCTTGATTATTTTATGATCTTAGTGGCATAGTGGGATGAAGCGGCCCGGAGTAACCTTACATGTCCACGTACATGAGAATTGTTCCACAACTGACATGCAACTTGTATTGCATAAGTGGCTTGCGGGTGTTTGTTTCTCCTACTATAGTTAAGATCTAATCTACGAAGGGTTATTAAAAATGTGTTTATCAACGTTTTGGTTGATGTTCGTAGGTATGAACGGTTCTATCCTCGAAATCCCTAAGCCACGTAAAATATGCAAAAATCAATTAGAAGCGTCTAACTAGTTTTTGCTGGGTATGTGATGTGATATGGTCAATGTTACAAATTTGATTATGATATGATCTCTTTTGTGAATTATTGAAATACCGGAAGGTATCCATATGGTTGTCTTATTATTGATGGACAATCAAGATTGGGGTGTCATGGTACTTGGTACCACGCCGGTGGAATGATGGAGATCATACCATGATGCACATGATGAATATCAAGTGCAAGAAGAACCATATCATATCACGTTATCCTTACATGTGATGTCTGTGATGTTAATCCTTTTATGCATCTTGTTTTGCTTAGATAGCGACGGTAGCATTATAAGATGATCCCTCTCACTTAATATCAAGATAATAATGTGTTCTTCCTTAAGTATGCACCGTTAAGAAAGTTCGTCGTTTCGAGACACCACGTGATGA
The DNA here is from genome assembly GCA_028641055.1 of Alopecurus myosuroides. Taxonomy (NCBI): domain Eukaryota; kingdom Viridiplantae; phylum Streptophyta; class Magnoliopsida; order Poales; family Poaceae; genus Alopecurus; species Alopecurus myosuroides. The sequence continues at coordinate 292,347,074 of CM054059.1, forward strand.
TCGGGTGTGACAGACTAAACGTTCGCATACAACGGGTGTTTTCAAGCCTAGCATGTACATACATGGCCTTGAAACACACGCAATACTAAGGTTCTACTTGGCGAGCCTAGCATGTACAGACATGGCCTCGGAATACGTAACCGAAAGGTAAAGCATGAGTCATATGGATGATATGATGAACATGTCGATGTTCGCCTTTGAAGCTACATCATCTCACGTGATGATCGTTTTTGGTGTAGTGAATTTGGTTCGTGTAATCACTGAAGACGACTAAGAGGGATGTTGTTTTTGAGTGGGAGTTCATGGCATAATTTTTAATTAACTTGAACTTATTTATCATGAACAACTAATCAAAGTGAATTTGCACGATTTGTAGTATTTATTGGCATCCACATAACTACCATACACTTAGATTGTTAATTGAGATATAACTATTATGATCTGGTAAAAATCATTTAAGATTGGTACCGTATTAGTGAAATTTAAAATTGAGTCCTATTGTAGATTTTTTTTGGTATTTCCTACCTAGCTCCATATGGTTAATGATTGATTGATCTAGAGAGAAAATAATTCCTACTTAGAATCCAGAGTCATGGTTGCTTCCGTATTACTTTATCTTCAAAAGAATGTTTTGTTGATCAAGGTGATTTTGGAACTGAAAAGAGTTGTTTTCAGAAACAATCAAGTGGAAGGTATATTGATATCTAGAAACTTATTTGTAGCACCATGACTGAGTATAATTTAGCGTGACAATGTATGCTTATATTATTTGAATATATTCAATGATTGAAGACGCTAGGCGTTTGAATATTCCAAGAAATTGGGCGCTAAACATTATCCTCTAAATTCCTTCCTTCGAGCTATAGTAGCTTAATCATAAAATTGTTATGATGGGATGGATTAAAAGTATGGGTAAAGTCGTTTACCTTACTTAGAGATTGCTAAGAGTGGAATCTGGAAGAATACTATTAATATGGTGATATTAGTAGAACAATCAAACTTAAAGTATGACTCAATGGGTGATAGTATATGACTAGCATGCTAAGGAAAATGTGCTAGTACGACTAGCATTGTTTGATGTTGAATGATTCTTCTATAAAGGAAAGGGAATATTGAAAATAGAATTAAAAAAAGATATATGGCAGAAAAAGAAGATAACTGGAAAATCTAGCTGAGGAGTATATGCTTGATATACAAGTTATAGATGTATTACTAGTTAACAAAGTATTTTTGGGTATTTTGATACCACATTGGTTGGTATGAGTTGTCATACAAAGCAACGCAATGCAAGAAATACAAGGGCCTAAAAGGAACTAGTAATAGATGTGGAATCGATTATGACAAGAACATAAATAAAGTGTTATTGTGTTCATTGTCGTATCAAACCAAACATTCAAGATTTATTTTAAGAACTTAATAAGTTGTTATTTTGTTCTAGTCTTTTGTGAGAACAAATGAGATTGTTCAAACTATGACCATATTCCATAATTGATGGATATGTTAATATAAATCATGTTGGTAAAGTAAACATCTATAAAACTAAATGCTAAACGTTGCAAGACGTAAAAGAGTTTCACTTAAATTGTGACACCACCATTTTAGTTCATATCCGAAAGGAAAACATGAAGGAACTCCATATTGATGGACTTCCGGAGTCATTTTATTTTGAATAAATTGACGCTTGTGAGACCTCTTCCAAAAGATGACTAAAATTCCGTTCATAGGCCAAAGTAGAATGGACGACTAATTTAGTGGAGATTATGCATATTGATGTATATAGTCCATTATGTGTAGTCATGTATGGTGGATTAATTTTTCCTTCATAAAATTATTTCAATGATTTGAGTAGATATGTGAGTATATCTATTTAAAGAGAACGGAGTTTGACTTTTGAATTGGTTCAAATAGTTTATATTATGAAGTAAAAATCAATGTAACAAGATAATCAAGTATTTATGATTGGATCATAACGGATAAAGTTTGAGTTACAAGTTTAGCAAAACATCTGAGAAGTTGCAGAACTGTTCTACAACTTATACTTCTCAAATACCCCACATTAGTTTGGAGTATTCAAGAGACAAAATCAAACCTTGTTGGTCATGGTAAGATTAATAAAAATGCCATTATAATTTTGTAGTTTATACATTAGTGACAACCGTTTTTCCACTGAAAAGAGCACCATCATGATCCGTTGAAATTGACAACATATAAGATATGGTTTGGGTAGTGACCCGAATTGTCATTTTCTTAAGTTTTGGTATGCATAGCATGTGTAAAATGTTTACAACCAAAATAGGATAAATATGTGTTTATAAGGTTATTTCAAATAAAACATTGGGTATTTCTCCTATCACCGAACCAAAAGACAAATGTTGTTTGTCAGAAAGGGTTGATTTCTCGAGAAAGTAGTTCTTGCGAAACAAGTGAGTGGGAGCACAGTACAAACTCAACGAGATTAGAGAATCTTCGTTATCATGTCAATAGTAGCGCAGCACTGGAAGTTGTTCTGGGGTTTGCTATTTTGATAAATTATAAGACATTATATGTGTTTTAGATACTTCGGATGAGTTTGTGTACTGAACCACAAAAGTCCTAAAACTTTGTACTTAGACAAACTTATGGTTTAAGAGTAAAGTGTTGTTTTGACAACAGAAGGACCTGGACCTTATAAAGGAAGCAAATGATGGGCCCTGACTTCGTAAAATTGACTATGAGTCATTATATCCGCCATAGTATCCTTGTATGAATATCAATTATCTGACTTGGTAGTCCTTTCGATAGGCTTGATGCCTAACGATAGAAAAAGGGTATATATAGCAACAAAGACATGGAATTTAACATCCTTTGAAAGTTGTACTCGTTGACAAGTTGTTTTCGACAAAGTTCAAAGAGTTGACTACTACAAGATTTTGATCTTCCGTAGTGATGTTTTAGTCTTTGCGGATAGTTCTAGCAAAAGTTACATATTATGATATGGAAGTTGAATAACAAAACCAACTCTCCTCTCGAGGAAGTTTGATCAAAGATGCGTACTTGACACAGTCTGAAAGTTTTGTAAAAATTCAAAAGGTTGCTAGAAAGGTATGCACACTTCAATGGTTGAAGTGAGCATAATGAAGTTGAAATCTTTACCTTAATGAAGTTATCAAAAGAGTTTGATTCCATCATGAACGATAAAGATGCTTGTAGAGTTACAAGAAATTAAGTGGTATCACTATGACATATTTCCAATACTTTATGTAGATGACATATGGTTGATTGGAAAATATGTAATTTTAAATTAACACGGTTAAGATTTTCATATTGATAAAAGGCTTAGAAGATATTGGGCATCGATATCTATAAAAGATGGATTGAAGAGCCTGATATGGTTGAAGCCAAATTACATAGATGAAATATTGAAGTAAGTCAATATCGAAATGGCAAGAAGGAGTTCTTGTCACATGGAAAATAATTGAGCAAGATTCAAGTGTTTTGACACATGATGAGCACCATTCAAATTGAGATTTCTAAGTCATGTTTCCATGCTATGTACACAACCAGATGAGTCCTATGCTATAAAATGTTATAGCAGGATAATTCATATGATGATTAGACAACAGTGGGAGAGATCCTTGTGTCATTTTAGAAATGATAAGGATATGTTTTCCTATGTAGTAATGACAAAATATTAGTTGTAATATGTTACACTAATAGTCTTGTCATTTATTCAAGTAATTTTATCTCAATTAAAATATGTGGTGAAGAGTAGCAGAATAGGCTGGAAGAAAGTTCCATGCTGGATTTGAAAGTGTTTCAAAATTAAATTATTGTGACGGATACTACAAGAAAGGCTAAAGTATATCTTTGTGTTGACAACTGATAATAAGCGTATTTTGTGTCAAGGAGTTCTTTATTGAACTCGGTGAATTTCCAAGAATGCTGACACTATGAAGCTACATTTTCACAATGTTAGTAACATTAGTTTAAGCTGAGGAATTAAGGTATCACCGGAACAAGGTGAATTTCCAAGAATGCTAACACTATGAAGCTACATTTTCACAATGTTAGTGACATCGGTTTAAGCTGAGGGATTAAGGTTTCAACGATTGACCATATATATACAAAGCCATCTCATTAGAGAATGAGTGATGCATGTAGATGCAAAGAACATGCAAATACAATAGGACCTGAACAGTTCAGATCTTTTTGATGATGTGTACCACATGCGAAGGATGGTAATAACACTGGAACGCCATATGTGTTAAGTGCTTACAGACTAGATTATTGACTCTAGTGCAACTGGGAGACTGAAGGGAATATGCCCGAGAGGCAATAATAAAATGGTTATTATCTTATTCCTTGTTTATGATGAATGTTTATTTCTCATGCTAGAATTGTATTAACCGGAAACGTTGATACATGTGTGTTTAATAAACAAACAATGGTTCCTAGTAAAGTCTCTCTTTTAACTAGCTCGTTGATTAATAGATGATCAAGGTTTCCTGATCATGAACATTGGATGTTGTTAATAACGGGGTCATGTCATTAGAAGAATGATGTGATGAGCATATACCCAAAGTGAATATATCAATGCAATCAAGTCATTAAGTTTAGATTGTTATATCAAACATACAAAGTAACTTATTCCTTAGACCACGAGATCATGTCAATCACCGATACCGGAAGGGTGCTTTGATGTCATCAAACGTCACACCGTAACAGGGTGACTATACAGGTGCCGTTAGGTATTCGGAAAGTATTAGTTGAGGATCATGGATAGAGAGTGGGATTTGTCCATCCAAAATGACGGGGAGATATACTCTGGGCCCTCTCGGTGATATCACATCGACACAACTTGCAAGCACCTGATATGATCACAAGGATGTTATACCATGGGAACGAGAAAAGAGCACTTGTCGGTAGCCAGATTAAACAAGGTATGGTTGATACCAATGAATGAATCTCGGAAAAGTAAAATATCGCGAGACAAAGGGAAATAGTCACGACGTTGATGGTTCACATGATCACGAGAGTCATCGTTGAATATATAGGAGTCATCACGGATCTCCGGATCCCGCTGTTGATTATTGATCGGAGAGCAGTCTCGATCATGTCTATCTTATTCATGAACCGTAGGGTGACACACTTAAGGTTCGATGACGCGTTTGAGAGGATACGGAATATCGAAGAATATTTTGAGCAGCACCAAAATTGTTTCGGGGAAAATTGAAATAGTTCAAGGGGTTTTTCGTCGAATGGTTGTTGATAGAATTAACAAATTGATTCGAGGTGATATATGCAAAAGTTTGTTAATAGAATTAACAAATGCTAATAAATAAATAAAAATGTTTTATTTATTTATTAAAGAAAAACTCTTGGATATTCTAAGTGGAGTTTTTAAGGGAAAATGAGCGGATGTGAGTGGGGCTTCCACTCACATGAAGAGGGAAGAGGTGGGGGCACCACCATGGCTGGCTGCACCCCCTCTTGGGCTGCCTCCCCCTCCCCTATAAAAGGAGGGTGAGAGCTCCTCTTCTCGCACACACTTTCCCACCTCATTTCCTCTCCACCCGCTGCTCAATTCCATGGTCTCCGGCGTGGCGAAGCCCTGACCGTGGGATTCTTCACCACCACCACGTCGTCGTGCTGCTGGAGTAACGAGGGATCCTCTAATTCCGCGCCCCGCTGGATCGAGGGAACGGAGGTCGTCATCAACCGTACGTGTGACCGATCACGGAGGCACCGCCGAATTGCGGTGCACATCTTCTCGCTATCGGGATCGGTGTGAGTACGACTACCCCAACAACGAGATTTGATCTCGTAACGCTTTGTGTCTTCGAGGGTATGTGTTCTCCTTAACCCTCTCTTTGCCCGTTGCACTTCGTCTCCTAGATTAGATCTTGGCCTTTCGGGTGTCTCGCGTAGGAAATTTTTTGTTTTGTATGCAACGACCCCTTCAGTTTCCACCAAAATTATTCTTGTAAGCACTGTTGTTGAAATTGTTGCTAGCAATAAAATTCACATAAATTTTATCATTCTCATTAGCAAATAGAGAGTTCAAGGGAAAATTATTAGGATATATAGGCACTTGTTTAGCTAGCAAAGAAGCAAGCATATCAATTTTATCACTCAAAGAAGAGACCTCCTCAACAGAATTTACCTTTTTACCTGTTGGAGCCCATTCTGTGTGCCATTGGGAATAGTTTGTCATTAGATCATCCATTAACTTGTTTTCTGCACCTAAAGTGAGGTTCATGAAGGTTCCTCCCATAGCTGAATCCAATAAATTTCTTGAAGAAAAATTTAATCATGCATAGAAAGTTTGGACAACCATCCACGTAGTTAGTCTGTGTTCTTAACCATGGTTTTCATTCTTTCCCAAGCTTGAGTAACATGTTCATCATAATTTTTTCTAAAGTTCAAAATGTTACTCCTCAGTTGTATAATTTTTGCAGGTGGATAATACTTCCCAATAAAAACATCTTTGCATTTAGTCCGAGAATCAATGCTATTTTTAGGTAAAGACAATAACCATTCTTTAGCTCTTCCTCTTAGTGATAAAGGGAACAATCTTAATTCACAATATCACCATCTACATCTTTAAAAAATTCATGTCACATAACTCAACAAAGTTATTTAAATGAGAGGCAGGATCTTCTCCAATACCAGAAAGCTGATCTTTCATGAAAGGCAGCATCTTCAACAAAGCAGGTTTAATTTCATAAGAATCCACTGTAGCAGCAGGTGGAGAAATTGGTGTGCATATGAAATCATTATTATTGGTACTAGTAAAGTCAGAAAGCTTGGTAGTATCATTGGTATCCATGCTTGCAACTTAATACAAAATAAACTAACAACACAAATAAAATACTAGAAACTATAGAACTAATTGTTTTGGGTTTTTGATAAAGAGAAAAAAAGACTAAACAAAAGTAAAATAGGAAAGAACAAAACAAAAAAAATAAAGTGGAAGTGTGAGACTCCCCTTGCAGCGAGCTAGAAATCACCACCAACGGCACCAAAAAAAGTACTTGATGCTGACGTGATCACACGCTCGTTGGGAGACCCCAAGTGGAAGGTATGATATAGTCCAGCGGAAATTTTCCCAAGATTAAGGAACCAGGGTTTATCGAACAGTAGGACTTCATAGTCTTGGAGAAGGTTGCTTGTTTTCTGGCGTGTCAACAAGCATGAAACCTACACACAAACACAAACTCTCTCTTGCACAACTTTACGGAATGTTGTCAATCTTCCAGTCTTGCTAAAAACGAGAGAATTAAACGTATAGAGTCGTGGAAAACAATAAAAGTAAAAAAGAAAAAGCGAGGAAACAATAATGAAAAGTGCTTAAAAGAAGGTTGCAAATATGAGGAAAATAGGACCAGGGGCTATAGATTTACTAGCGATGTCTCTCCAAAGAAAACAAACATGCTGGGTGAACAAATTACAGCTGGGCAATTGAAAAATCATGAACGTATAACAATACTATTATAATGAGATATAGTTCACGAGCTCTAAAATTGTAGGAATTACGGCAAGGCATATGGACCGCTATCCAGCATGCATCCATATCTAAAAGTCCACCTCGAGAAAGCTATCTAGAAAATCTCTCTTGTATTAAGTTGCAGTAACGAAGTGATTGCTTTGTGTACAATTGACAAATGCATTAAAAACAAGTATGTAATGTAAGCAGTGGTCCTCATATGTAGACAAGAGCACCGATGTTTTCTCCCTTGTAGCAACATCACATCCCCCATTTGTCGCGTTTATGTCACTCAAGCACAAATGTAAGGGAGGCATGAACGTACCGTCAAGCATATATACCCTCTCTAGGAGGTGAAAACAACTACGTGGCCAAGGTAATCATAAACACCGGAGATCATTGAAAGACAAGATTAAAACTCTCTACGAATATAAGTGAAGCATCTCACGTTGACCTGGACAAAATAATTATAATATCATGGTTCATTGGATTCCAGCGAACACAACATGCACATTACATAACGGTGGTTTTGATCATGTGCGGCAGCTCACGAGACTCTAAACATGGGGCATAGGGGAGACAACAACCATCTAGCTACTGTTATGGACCCGTAGTCCCAAGATGAACTACTCAAGCATCTGTCTGGACGCGATCATGGCGATGTAGATGCCTCCGACGATGATTCCCCTCTTCGGCAGTGTGCCGGAGCAGGACTCCAGAAGTCCTAGATTGGACTTTCAAGGTGACGGCGCCTCTCTGTATGTTTCATGGAAAATAACTCTATCCTCGAAGTTTTTATGGTTGAAGGCAATTTATGGGCAAAGAGGCACCGAGAGGCGGTGGCCAGGGGCCCACCAGGTGCCGCGTAGGGTGGGGTGATACGTCATAAATGTATCCTTAATTTCCGATGTTCCATGTAGTTTTCATGCCATGTGCTATATTTTTTCCTTTACACTTTATGCCATTTTTATCAATTTCCCCGGTCTAACCTATTGACAAGATGTCACAGAGCCAGTTCCCGTTTTCTGCTGTTTCTTGTTTTAGAAAAGTTCTTCTGAAAATATTCTCGGAATTGGACAATTGGAAGCCCGGAAGTCTTAGAAAGTTGTCACGCACACAGAGTCCGGAGGAGGCCCGGAGGGGACACACGGGCTCCACACGATAGGACGGCGTGCCCCCTGGCCGCCCACTGATGTCGCCCTCTCGCCTATTTAGTCTCCTCAAAGGGTTAACCCGAAACACCTGAGGCTTTTCCACGAAAAAATCCGCAGCCGCCATCATCGTCAACCCTAGTTCGGGAGGTTTCTCGAGCTCTCCTCGACACCCTGCCGGGAGAGGGAATCATCACTAGAGGGCTCTACACCACCATGCCCGCCTCCGAAATGATGCGAGAGTAGTTCATCTTTGGACTATGGGTCCATAGCAGGAGCTAGATGGTTGATCTCTCCTCTTTATGCCTCATGTTTAGATCTTGTGATATGACCTACATGATCAAGATCATCTTATTGTAATGCCTCATGTTGTGTTTGCTGGGATCCGATGAATATTGAATGCTATGTCTCTTGATTATAAATCTATCATGTGTATGTTATTTATGATCTTGCATGCTCTCCGTTGTTAGTAGATGCTCTGGCCAATTAGATGCTAGTGACTCCAAGAGGGAGTATTTATGCTCGATAGTGGGTTCATGCCTCCTTTTGCATCTGTGCTCGACTGACAGAAACATGACGGATGGAGGATGTGTTTTTTCTATTAGGGAGGAAAGAACGATGTTTATGTTGTTTACATTGCACACTTTGCTTACTGCGATTATCTGTTGCTTGTAACTTAATAACCAAGGTTTGCTCACATGACATTCTGAGGGTGGATTTGTAGTCATAGATGCAGTTGGACGATGGTCTAGGTATCTTGTTGTAATGCCCGCATCAATCACATTAGATCATGATAGCGCGCGTTGCCGCGCCCGTCCATTTTATGAAATAAATGGTAGAAGTTTACAAAATATATTAAAGGATGTGAGGTTAAGCTACTTTTCACAATAAAACTGTTTGTATGTAACTAAGGGAAGAGCTTAACATTTGTTCTTAATGGAAAAGATTTGGGCAGGTCCTTTCGTGATGCATTTGTAGCATCTGGTCAATTAAGCATTTAAGCTGGATGTTGATCTAGCACTATAAACATGGGCTCTTGCTGTGGAGATGCTTAAATCAATCCACCGTTTCCCGGCAAATATTGCATCCAAGGTCTATGAAAGAGAAAGACCGTGACAAGAAAACACACATCACATGATGGATGCGTGAAAGAGCTCTAGGATGTCTACTTCTAATAACATGAATAAATTGAAGGATAAATGAAAAACTTTGGATGGTTGATGGATAACATAATTTATGAATACATGCACTTATTTTGGGTTATAGGATATGCAGAAATAAATATGCCCGGGTAATCGACATCCAGGCGCACCGAATAATCCATCTTTTCATCATTTGCATTACTATTTTTATGGCGGTTGAGAACACATTGGGTACGTACTGGCATGTTAGATGCACTAAAGTATGCATGCCCATTGTCTGCACCGTAATTGTCCATCAAAGGTTGCCGTCCAAATTATCAAGCCAAAATATCTAATGATATTGCTTAGGACAATCTAAGAATAATAATAGGAGTAGGCATCAGACAAACAAAGTTGTTCAAGTGGTTCATACTAGCCAGTGGAAGTTTATAGGTAAATTAAGAGTTAGAAATTGAAACACGCCTTGCTTAAACTTCTTATTAACAGAACCCTCTTTCGGGTTTTAAGAATACCCCTTACAATCATGCAATGATTCTTGGAAGAGGGAGGGAAAATACACCGTAGCAAAGAAAACACCTATCTTATCCTTGCCAAGCTTCCCAATGGCACAACATGCAGTCATGCATCAATTGTTCAGAGCTGCTTTGTGACTTGTGTTCCTTCATGAATTAAAGGTTATTCTCGCTTCCAACCTGGAACAAAATGCGGACCAAAACAAGAGATAAATTCCCAGTAAGGCTGTTCTACAACACATGGATCAATGTTCGCTGGGTAGTGTAACAACATATAAAGTGCATTGATTCATTTGATACGATGTACTTGCCAAAACACACAATATTTTTGGGAAGGAAGAATCTATCAGAAATTTAGACTTGCATACATACCTCAGTGGTAGTAGAAAAGGAGACAAATTGGTGATTGAGGATCCATGGATATATTGAGAGGGAACCAGGTGACTGCGAATCCGTCCATGTATTGGTTGACTAATGAGAACCAGAAAAATTAGTACAATGAGACGCATGATTTGATTCCACGTATAAGCACAATTGGACAAATACCAAGACAAAAGATAACATATTAGCTCGGGCAAAGATATCCTTAAAAGGATGGATGGATCATGGATGAGCGTGCGAAGTGTGCAAAATCGAACAAGCCCACAAATAAAATTAGTAAGCTCTACAGCCAATTAAATTCGACCAAACTCCAAGATTAAATAGAATGGAAACACCAGAATCAGGATGAACGCAACCTGCGAAAAATGGATTTCGGGTATTAGAAACGGTCACAATTCATATGATGAAAAAATGGGACTTGACCGGACAGATAATAACCTAGCAGCAGAACGTTGGACCTGCTAGCTATGCTCGAATGGAAGTGCTATGGAGAGAACTGAGGCTACAGAATTATAGGGCACGAGAGGTAGTATAGTAACGTACCGTAATCACTCGCCGCGGGCGATTTGTGCAGGGTTTTGCAGGAACTGAAAATTAAAGGGGCTGAAATTTCAGTGGGGGCATCAAGCAAGCAGGAGGACGCATCGGATCATAACAATCAATGACGAGGGAGAGACGCTTGGTTCCACACCGGCTGCTGACGGCCGTACCGCGGCGGTCCGTGCCTCTCGCCTAATCGTGGCGCCATGCGTCCTTCTCCATGGACCGGATCGATTGCCAAAGGTCGCATCGGCGGTGCAGGTCGGATGCGGCCGCCCTCCCCTGCTTGCGGTACTATGCCTCTCCTCTACTCGCATCGGTGTGTCGGTGGTCTAGGTCTGCTCTGCTCACATCTGAGCGTTGACTCTTCTTTTTTCGTACACCAATGCGTTGCTAGAGATTCCGATGCGCTGAAGCACCCAACCCGTTTGCTTGGCCCAAATGATGCATTACGACCCAAGTAACGACGGCTGGGCCAGGTTGCTCTCCAGAGTAGCATCCGTTAAAATGTCCGGTGGCCCGTCTACCCAACAGGTACGTAACGCTGAGTTCAAAGAAGACTCGCGATTAGCGAGCAAGGTAATCTCAAGTATGGATAATTAGATCGCACGGTTAAGAGCCCAAATTGCTGTGGTTGCTCGTAGCTTAACCCGTCATGACATGCATATGCACTACGGTGCAGCCTTTATATCTGTCAAGTGCTAAGCTGTAATTTGTTTACCACACATGCTATCTATCTGTCTCCGGAGAGACACCTCTACTGAACTGTGGGTCCTTTTTCCTCCTATTGATAATACAATCACTGCAATCTCTGTTTTCATACTGCTGCTACTGTTTTACTACTTCCATCATTGTTCTCTTCCATCTACTACAAACAAATATTATTTTCCACACGGTACGTTTAACCTCCTTGTGTTCAGCAAAATTGGTGAGATTGACAACCTCACTGCTTCGTTGGGGCAAAGTGATTTGATTGTGTTGTGTAGGTTCCACGTTGCTTCTGAACCGGTAGTGCGTCCTGCCACCTCAGCTGTATCAACCTTCGAAAGTGATTTCTTTCTCCTACTGGTCGATTCAACCTTGGTTTCTTTCTGAGGGAAAACTTGCTGCTGTGCTCTTCATACCTTCCTCTTGGGGTCTTCCAACGAGTGCAAGATCTGCACCATCAAGCATATTTTCTGGGAGAAAGAGGATTTCTGCAAGAGGAGTCTCTCACTTCCAATCTCTTTACTTTGTTTTAGTTTTGCTTAGTTTATTTTATTTTGTCTTGTTTGCTTCTATTTATCAAAAACACAAAAAATAGTTCTTATTCTAGTTGTCTTTTTTATCCTGTTTTTAGTCTTGCTAAAATGAGTACTCCTATTCCTTTTACCGTTTCACATGAACAAATGATCTTCACTTTCAAATAAGGGAGTGATGAGAGTTTTAAAGAAGCTTGGTCTAGAGTTTTTTATTCCTATTGCAAAACTAAACCTAAAATGACTCTAAGCCTCTTTCTTCGTAGTTTTTATTTTGGTCTTGTTCTTTGCTATAGATTTGCTTTGGATACTATGGTGGGAGGAGATTTCCTTCATTGTGATGGAGATCAAGATTTTAATGCCATTAGGAAATTAATTGCAACCTATAGCTCACCTAGTAATTCTGATAAAGCCTTTGCAAGCATTTATGCTAGATTGAATACTCTTGAGTCACGTATATCTTGTTTAAAAGAAGGATATAATCAGATTCGTGAACACCTTGATTATGTCCCAATAAACTCTGAAGCCTCAAATGATTCCTACAGTGAAGGTTGCTATAAATGGTGAAAAATTTCATGCTCTTTGTGAAATTATGTATGAATTTTTTCTTATGCCTAAAGAGATTTATGAATCTTTGAATCTTTGGGGACTTTCTGAGGGAGGAGAAGAAATTCCTCTCAATAATAACACCATTATATTTCCCTTTGGGATAGATGAGGGAGTGTTTACAAAACTCCTAGGGAGAACGGTCTCCATTGATTATCTTGTTATTAAATGTGTAGGAGGAGGCAAAATTAACCTTGGAAGATCTCTGCTAAAGTTCTTAGGAGCAACTATTGATGTGGGGAAAGGTACCATGACTTTCACTTCCAAACCATGCTCCAACCATCAGTTCCCTCAAAGTAATAATAAGGGTAAGAAAGGTAACCATAAGCCTCGAAATTACAATTTGGATGCTTCTTCACTTGAAAATACTTGATTCCATTTTTCTGGGCCTAGCTAAAAGGCGTTAAAGAAAAGCACTTCGTGGGAGATAACCCACGGTTTTATTTTTCCTATGTTTTTCTCTGTTTTATTTGAGTCAATGGGTTGTACACTTCTGTAGAAACATCTGTCTATCTTTATTTTCATGTATTAGTTGTGCCAAGTAAAGTTTCTAGCGAAAGTTGACGTTAGTTTTGGATTTCTACGCAGGAAACAGATTTCTGTTGTCTACCGTAAAAAAATCGCATAATTCACAAAAATATCAAAATGACCTAAAAAATATTTGTGCTAAATCCTCAGCCAATTCTGAAACTTTTTTGTTCTTTACGTTTTTCGATATGAGCAACTTAAGTGCCCCGAAAAAAATCATCTTTACAGACTGTTCTGGTTTTGACAGATTCTGCCTTTCTGCTTGCATTCTCTCTTTTACTATGTCGAGTGGATTTCTTTGCTATACGAAACATTAGTGGTTGTAGCTAATTTTTAGAATTATCAATAATGCTTGTGCCCATGCAGAACACATGAATTTTTAATTGTGCACTAACCTCTAATGAGAATTACATTGAGTGTGGTGTGAAGGAAGTTTTCAAGGATCAAGAGAAGAGGGTGATATAATGTGATCAAGAACAGTGCAAGGTCAAAGCTTGGGGATGCCCCTGTGGTTCATCCCAGACAATTCTAAGAAGACTCAAGCGTCTAAGCTTGGGGATTCTCAAGGCATCCCCTTGTTCATCAAGAATTTATCAGGTCACTTCAAGTGAAACTATATTTTTATTCGGTCACATCATATGAATTTTACTTAGAGGGTCTGTTTGTTTTTCTTTTGTTTTCTTTTGTTTTCCTTGCTGCAATAATATAGTTGGAACCTAGAATTCTTTGTGTGGGAGATAGACATTCTCCGCCTTTTCATATGAATACGCGTTATGCTCGTATTCTTAGTTTTTCTTCTAGTTGCTGCAAAATTCCCTTTTAGCTCCTGTTTTTCATGCATCTCTTATTCAGAGTTGTTACTTTTAGTAGAGTTGTGTTAGTACTCTCTTTTTTCATTGATATATCTCTTGGAGAGTTTTTGTTTAGTATAAAATGTTTGGTCTTGCAAAGCAGTAGTACAGTTTTCGTGCTTATAACGGTGCAAATAGAAGCTTGTATAAACTGTGGCTATACTTTTTCATGTCATGCTGGATTTTATTTTAATTCTATGTTTAGTAATTGTTATTATAGCATGACTTCTCTCAAATAGCTGAAAGTTCTTAATGTTCCATTGAAAGAATCATGAGTTGTTGTTGTCATATTGAAGCATGAATTTGTGGTGTTCTCCTATGAATACTTTATTTGGTTGACTTGGCGCATGCTTACACCATGTTTATGACTATAAACCAGTCACTTATAGCCTCAGTGATCATTTAGTTTTTGAACTTGTAATACCCTTTATGCTTTTATTAATAATGTTTGTGTCGCTATGCATGATTATGGCCATTATTGCTCTCTTGATTTTTTCGCTCCCAGTCTTTTGCTTGCCTCCACCTGTACTGGGTATGAGCTCTACTCGTGCATCCAACTCCCAAAAACCAAAGTTTTCCAAATGTGTCCACCATACCTACCTACATGTGGTATTTAACCGCCACTCCAAGTAAATTTCTCATGTGCTACCTTTAAAACTTTCAAAATTTATTCCTGTTTTGTGCCCCTGTTTTAGCTCATGAGGACGTAAGTAGAGAATATTTATCTCACTTGTTGATTGGACTTTACACACCTTGACTAGTGGCTTCATCCGCTTATCCAAATCAAAGCATAAGTGGTACCACAAGTTCAAAAACTAAGTGATCATAGAGGCTATAAGTGACTGGTTCATAGTCATAAACATGGTGTGAGCATGCGCCAAGTCAACCAAATAAAAAATTCAAAGGAGAACACCACAAATTTATGCTTCAATATGACAAGAACAACTCATGATTATTTCAATGGCACATTAAACACTCTCAGATATTTGAGACTAATCATGATACTAAATAACCACCAGGCTTTAGAATTAAAATAACATCTAGCATGATATGAAAAAGTCTGGCCACAGTCTATACAAGCTTCTACTTGCACCATTATAAATTCTACTACAAGAAACAATTTATTTTCCCAACAAGCACCATACAAAATATTTTTTTTTTAAAAAAACTCTCTAAATGATATAGAAAGTAAACATGAGAGTACTCACACAACACTACTAAAACTAACAGCTCCGAAAAAGAGATGCAATGAAAACAAGAGCTAAACTGGAATTTTCCAGCAGCTAGAAGAAACACTAAGTATACTAGCATAACGACTATTCGAACGAAAAAGAGGAGAATGTCTCTCTCCCAAAAAAGGAATGCTAGGGCCCAATTATACTACTGAAGAAAGGAAAACAAAATAAAAACAAATAGACGCTCCAAGTAAACTTCATACGATGTGACCGAATAAAAATATAGTTTCACTAGAAGTGACCTGATAGATTGTTGATGAAGAAGGGGATGCCTTGGGCATCCCCAAGCTTATATGCTTGAGTCTTCTTATAATTTGTTGGGATGAATCACAGGCCATCCCCAAGCTTTGACCTTGCACTCTTCTTGATCACATATATCACCCTCTTCTCTTGACCCTTGAAAACTTCCTTCACACCACACTCAAAGAGTAATTCGCATTAGAGTGTTAGTGAAATAATCAAAAATACATGGGTTTTGTATGGGAACAAGTGATATTGATACTTCTAAACATTAGCTACATCCACTGATATTTCGTTAAGCAAAGAAATTCACTTGACATTGTAAAAGAGCAAATGCAAGAAAAATGGCAGAATCTGTCAAAACCAGAACAGTCTGTAAAAATGAATTTTTTCGGGGCACTTAAGTTTCTTAGCTCGAAAAACTTAAAGAACGAAGAAGTTGCGGAATTAGATGAGGAATAAGAACAAAACAATTCAGGTCATTCTAATTTTCCTGTGAATCATACGATTTTTTACGGTGGACAGCAGAAATCTGTTTCCTGCGCAGAAATCCAAAACCAACTCCAATTCTCGTCAGAAACTTTACTTGGCACAACTAAAACATGAAAATAAAAATGAGTTTCTACAGAAGTATCCAACCCCTATACTCAAAGAAAACAGAGAAAAACAAAGAAAAAATAAAACCATGGGTTATCTCCCAAGAAGTGCTTTTCTTTAACCCCTTTTACCTAAGCCCAGAAAAGTGGAATCAAGTCTTTTCAAGTGAAGAAGCATCCAAATTGTAATTTGATCGAATAATAGAATAAAAAGGCAACTTAATTCTCTTTCTAGGGAAGTTTTCCATACCTTTCTTGAGTGGGAACTGAAATTTAATATTCCCCTCTTTCATATCAATAATAACACCAACAGTTCTAAGAAAATGTCTTCCCAAAACAATTGGACAAGAAGCAATGCGTTCAATATTCAAGACAACAAAATAAATGGGGAAAATATTATTATTAACCATGATAAGAACATCATCAACTCTCCCTAAAGGTTTTTTTCTAACATTATCAATAAGACACACATCCAAATAACAGGGTTCCAATGGTGGTAAATCAAGAATATCATAGAGTTTTTTGGGCATAACATAGATACTAGCACCAAGATCACATAGAGCATTGCAATAAAAAACATTCACTTTCATTTTAATAATAGGTTCCCAACCATCATCTAGCTTCCTAGGGATAGAGGCTTCACATCTTAATTCATCCTCTCTAATTTGTATGAGAGCATTTGTAATATGTTTTGTGAAAGCCATATTCATAGTACTAGCATTAGGACAACTAGAAAGCTTTTGTAAGAACTTAATCACTTCAGTTATGTTGCAATCATCAAGATTATTTTTATCGAAGATAATGGGACCATTGTCTCCCATGTTTCTAAAAATTTCAGCACTTTATCAGGAACATTTTTAACAGTTTCAGGCAGTTTTACATTTTTAATAGCAGAAGTGGGAGTATTTCCAATACCAATTACTTTACCATTGATAGTAGAAGGTTTACTAGCATGAGAGGCTTCATTTTTACTAGTGGTGGTAGTGGTGCAAACATTATCTATATTATTCTTTCTAGCTATTTCATCTTCTCTTTCCCATCTAGCATGCAATTCACCTAACATCCTAACATTATCATCAATTCGAATTTGGATAGAATTCAAAGTTTTGCTTTATTTAAAATCATGGGGCATAACCTTTAGTTTAATAAAATCAACATCAAGAGCAAGGCTATCAACTTTAGAAGCAAGAACATCATTTTTGCCAAATTTTTCCTCGAAAGATTTATTGAAAGCAGTTTGTGTACTAATAAAATTCTTAAGCATGTTCCGAAGATCAGAGGGTACACTTTTATTGTTGTTGTGGGAATTCCCATAAGAATTACTATTATTAGAAGTATGTGGCCTATAATTGTTGCTACCAAAATTATTCCTATAAGCATTGGTGTTCAAATTATTATTTTTAATGAATATCACATCAACATGCTCTTCTTGAGGAACCAAAGAGGATAAAGGAACATTATTTGGATCAATAGGAGCATGGACATTCACAAGCATAGACATAATAGCATCAAGTCTATCACTCAAAGAGGATGTTTCTTCAACAAATTTACCTTCTTACCAGTAGCTCTCTTAGTGTGCCATTCAGAATAATTTACCATCATATCATCAAGAAGCTTTGTTGCTGACCCCAAGGTAATGGACATAAAGGTTCCTCCAGCAGTTGAATATAGAAGGTTTCCTAAAGAAAAATTCAGACCTGCATAAAAGGTTTGGATGATCATCCAAGTAGTCAGTCCATGAGTGGGACAATTCTTTACTAAAGATTTCATTCTTTCCCAAGCTTTAGCAACATGCTCATTATCAAGTTGCTTAAAATTCATAATGCTACTTCTTAAAGATATAACCTTAGCAGGAGGATAATATTTTCTAATGAAAGCATCTTTACACTTAGTCCAAGAATCAATACTATTTCTAGGAAAAGATAGCAACCATACTTTAGCTCTTCCTCTCAAAGAGAAAGAAAACAATTTCAGTTTAATAATATCTCCATCAACAAAATTATTAAGATGGGCAGCAACATCATCCGTACTAACACTAGAAAATTGCTCTCTCATAACAAGGTTTAACATGGCAGGCTTAATCTCATAAAAATCAGTAGTAGGAGCAATAGGTGTGCTAATGAAATCATTGTTGTTGGTGCTAGTAAAGTCACACAACTTAGTGTTCTCGGGAGTAGCCATTTAACAAGACTAAATACAGGAATAAGACTACAGCTAAAATAAGAACTATTTTTTTGTATTTTTTATAAAGAGAAGCAAAAAAGACAAAATAAAATAAACTAAGAAAAACTAAAATAAAGCAAAGAGATTGGAAGTGAGAGACTCCCCTTGCAGAAATTATCTTCCTCCCCTGCAACGGCGCCAGAAAAATGCTTGATGGAGTGTGGATACACGCTCGCTGGGAGACCCCAAGCGCAAGGTGTGAAGAGTGTAGCAACAAGTTTTCGCTCAGAAAAGAAACCAAGGTTGAATCGACCAATAGGAGGACAAGCAATCTTTGAAGGTTGATGCAGCTGAGGCTGCAGGACGCACTACCCGTTTGTCGTGGATGAGTAAAGACAGATGCCATGGGATGGCTTAAGGTTTGGGGCCGATGGACGCTGTAGGTATTCGGGGAGGGATCGCATGTCGGGTAGACGCGCTCAGGAAACACTGCAAACACCAAGAACTACCCAGGTTCTGGGCCCTCGTGTGGAGGTAACACCCCTACTCCTGCCTATCTCTCTGTATGTATGATATCCAAGTAGTTGCCTCTCAGCCGAGTAGCCACTCCCTGCTCTCTCTACAGCTAACACTTGCTCGTGCAATAAATGCTCTCTCGCGTAACGTCCCTCGCCCAGGAGGGGGCAGGGCACCTTATATACTAGTGCCCAGCCGGGTAAACAAAGAATAAAGGGTACAATGATGCGACATCTCCACAGTGGCGCAGAGCACGCCTCTGGCTTCTCGCTTACGCGGGTGCGAGAAGTCGCCGCGCCGTCCGGCTGATAGGACCTGTCCGCCCTGTCAGTCACACAGAGTAGGGCCCCCGACACGTCCTGTCCCCTCTGCCAGTGACAGGACATGACCGGCGCCTACCTCACTGTAGCCACGTCGTAGAGCGGATAATCACGTACTCCGTAAGTTGAACCGCACGCCTGTACGGCTGCGGGATACGTGGGATCTCGTCAGAACGGCTCGATTGACTTCTTGCCCGAGTAGGATTGCAGCCCATCTACCCGGACCACTTGATTCCTACCCAGACGATCACAATCTCTCTTCTTATCTTCTCTTGGCCTTCAATGCCTATGACCGAATAGTGACTACCGGATAGAAGATACCCGGGTAGCCACCTACTCGGCCAACAATACTTTACCTCTGTTTTATCACCAGTCTTACCCCTACTCGGGGGTAGCCCCCCGACATTAGTCCCCGAAGCTGGTAGAGTCCGGCGAACTTGTTCGTAGGGCTCTGCCAGCTTAAACCAAATTGTCTCCTTGAAGCACTTTGTCCGAGTTGCTCCTCAAACCCGGACCCATAACTCCTACACGAACTTCCCCCACCATGTTTATTGGAGAAATCCCTTCAGGGCCGAGTAACGCATACTCAGCACAGTGCAGCCGAGTAGGTTACCTTAGTGAAATTTTCGACGCGATCCCGCGCTGTCCAGATCAAATCTACCTTCTCGTGTCCCCGTGGGGCACGTGTCATACGCGCAAGCCCCTGGCGCCTCGGTGCTAGTGCAGCAGCAGACCACGCGCCTGCCACTGCCCACAGGGCCCACAGCCCGTTAGGTCACCTCGAGCAGGTACTCGAAAGCCCACGACCCACGTCGTGGGATCAACTGCGCCCGTTACGCGCGCGAAATGCGTTGTGTGCGTTTCTAACGGTCCATTAACCCACGCCGCACGATCCCCGGCCACGATCAATCTCACTAGTAACCGCAGCTCGCGGAGGTATAAATGCCTCCGCGTCGCCCAAACTGCTCTTTCCTTCGCATTCTCCCCCTTCTGCTCCCTCTCTGTCCTCGCGCCCGCCGTTGAGCACAGCGCCACCACAAATCGCAACGCACCGCCGCTCCACGCCTCGAGAGCCAGACAGAGAGAGATTCACATCCCAAGCGCCGCTGTCCTCGTCGCCGCCATCAACCCCGACGAGCACCCGTGACTCCATCGACAGCCTCACCGCCATGGATCTTGAGCACGTCGCCGTGGACGAGCATGAGCACGAGGAGGAGGAGGAGATGGCGCCGGCCCGAGCTGGCTGGGAGGGCTCGGACTTCACCGCCGCTGATTGCCAGTGGCTGGTGAATACCCGCCGAGTGCCCCCCGGCGTAGTCTTTCGCCCTCCCGGCAGCGAGATCGTCCCGGCACCACAAGAAGGTGAATACGTCGTCTTCTTGTCGCATTTCAAGCGTGGCCTAGGCCTTCCCGTCTCCAAATTCTTCTCTGACTTTCTCCGCCATTTTGGCCTCCAACCACATCACATTCCTCCCAACGCCATGGTGATGCTATCCATTCATGCCACCGTGTGCGAGGCATTTCTGGGTGTCTACCCAACTGTCCAAACCTGGGCCCGCTATTTCTTCCTTCGCCAGCAAAAGGTTCCAAACCGTGGCAATCCCCTTGTTCCCCGCGTGATGACCCAAACGGGTAGCGCGATGATGTTGCAACGCAACACCGGGCACCACCCGCGGGTTCTCGGACTGGAATCCGTGCGCAAATGGCAGCGCGGCTTCCTCTACATGAAGAATGTCGCTCCCGAGAAGGGAAAGCCCGTCGAAGACCGGATAGGGCTCCCCAAGTTCGTCAACGCGCTACCCACCGGGCAAAACTGGGGGTACCACCCGAAGAACATGGTGCCTGACGTGGTCCAGGTAGAGAAGCGCCTTGTCATGGTGGTGTCACGGCAGATGCCATAGGATGGCTAAAGATGTGGGGACGAAGGGTGCTGGAGGCGCTCGGGGAGGGATCACGCAACGAGTAGACGCGTGAAGGATGAAACGGGCACTGCGAACAACACGATCTACCTAGGTTCAGGGCCCTCGTGAGGAGGAAAACCCCTACTCCTGCCTTTCTCTCTGTATTTTGATGTCTCACTGAGTAGCCGCAGTACAATGGTTCTTGCTACCGAGTAGTCACTCTACTCTCTACCAGATGAACTAGGTCTAGAAATGTGAGTCGGTCTCCGGATCTAGCTCCGCATCCCTCGCGCAGGAGGGGGCAGGGCACCTTATATACTCGGTTCCCTGCCGGATACAGCCAAATACAAACAGATGTCGACATTGTGTGCACACCGTCCTTCTTCCGAGTTCCCGCTGACAGCTTTGGCTTCTAGATTTGTCTCGGTGCGGAAAGTCGTTGGGCAAAACCAAGTGTCCAGTCTGTTATCACTGTGGCGAACACAGAGTAGGTCCCCCCTATCCTGCGACGCCCTGCTAACACACTGTCGCTGTCAGGCACGCCGTCCTCAGATGAACAGTGCTGTGAACAGTGCCAAGTACGGACCCGGGATACGCGGGATTCGGTGTCAGAACGGCTCCTTTGACTTCTGGCCCGAGTAGGTTCCCGCCATTTCTACTCGGACCAGCTCTTCTATTCGGAGGAGCATAACTCTCTTGACTCATCCTTCTGGCCGTCTAGGTGTAAGACCGGGTAGCAGTCGACCGGGTAGCGAGTACCAGGTAGCCGGCTACTCGGCCAAACACCCCTTCTGATCTTGCCTTTAGCACTTGCCTTTACCCTACTCGGGTGTGACCCCCCGACAGCAGTCCCCGAAGCTGGTAGAGTCCTGCGAATTCGTTCACTGGGCCCTGCAGCTTAAAAACCAACCTTGACAGTCTTGCCCTTGAACCTTGGGATACCGAGTGAAAACCTCCGAGTAGCCCTTGATCTTGTTTCTTCTCCTCCGAATAGGCCCACTTTTCTTCTCTGTAGCCGAGTAAAATGACTTGGTGAAATCTTTAAACGGAATCTCTGCGTGACAGAGCACAATCCGGCTTTCCGCGCTGCAACTGGGCACGTGTCACGCGGACACGACTTCGACGCCTCGGTGCCCGGGAACTGACAGGCCACGCGCCCAGTTTTCACGGGGTGGGCCCACCAGCCCATTACGTCCCATCACGCACAGTAATTGCCCACGATCTCGTCATGGGATCTAATGCGGCCGTTACGCGCGCGTTCCGCGCTGTGTGCGTTTCTAACCGGCCCACAGACCCCACGCCACACGATTACTGCCACGATCGATCCCACTTCCTCAACTCGTAACGGTAATCCGAGGAGCGGTATAAATACCCCCTCGGTAACTCCTTCTTCTCCTTCCGCTCACAATTTCCCCTCTGCCTTCTCGTTTCTCCGCCGCCGCAGAGCTCCTCGCCGCTGCGCAACTCACTGCGCCGCCGCGAGCTTCTCCACACTCCAAATCCTTCGATCTTTTCCCCAATTTCCTCCTCACCGCCATGGCTCGCGACGACAACGCTCGCGCCGGCTGGGCCGGATCCGAGGTCACCGCCGAGGACTGCCAATGGCTGGTGAACACCCGGCGAGTTCCTCCCGGTGTTCGCTGCCGGCAACCTGACGGTGAGCTCGTCCCTGCCCCGCAGGAAGGTGAGCACGTCGTCTTCCTCGTGCACTTCGCGCGAGGATTCGGGCTTCCAGCATCAAATTTCCTCCGGTCGTTCCTCGACCATTACGGCCTCCAGATGCACCATCTCCCCCCGAACGCCGTCGTCTTCCTCTCGTACCACGCCGTGGTATGCGAGGCCTTCCTGGGCGTTCGCCCCACAATAGAGACTTGGTCCAGGTATTTCTTCTTTCGCCAGCAGAGCAAAGGCAAGAAGGACAGCGCAGACACCAGCAGCCGGATAACAGAGACCGGCAGCGCCATGATGGTGCAGCGCCCTGGAACCAACCATCCGCGCATCAAGGGATTGGATTCTGTCCGCAAGTGGCAGAGGACGTTCCTGTACGTGCAGAATGTCCCCGCCACGAAGGGAGCCAAGGTGGAGGACTGAATCAACCTGCCCCGTTGGAGCAATCGAGCTCCCACCGGGCAGAACTGGCGGACCAAGCCGTCCATCGACAGCAACCTGAAGCAGATGGACGAGCGCCTCGCCTATCTGGCCGGAGAAGGGCTCAAGAGCGACGACCCAATCGCCTGCTGGATCTCCAAGCGGGTGCTGCCGCTCCAGCACCGCGTCCACCCCATGTGCTACATGGGCGGCCCCCGCGACTGTACTCGGACAACCACGTTCGAGCTCAGCAACGCGGATGTCGCCGCTCATGCACGGTCCATCATGACCACTGGCCTCAGGGACAATTGGCAGTATGGCTTCATCCCATATAGCCGTACGAAGCCAATCGAGCGGGTATGTACTTCTTATCCTATTTCTTGTATGCATGTTCCGAGTAGATAGCCTTATTATCATGCAGCGACTAGTATTTGCACTCTACGTCGAGTAGGGCACTTAGCAGAACTGCTTAGGCTTAATGTGCTTTATGTTTGCACGCCTTGTCGAGTAGCACACGGAGTAGCACTGCTTAGGCTTAATGTGCTTTATGTTTGCACGCCTTGCCGAGTAGGATGCCTCTATGCTACTCGACTAACTTGTGATGTTTCTCTATTCTGCAGGTCCTTGCTCGCCAGCTCGCTGAAAGCATGGAACGCTTCGAGGACAACTGGTCGGACAACCGAGAGGAAGACGACGAGGTCTCCTTCGAGACCGCGGACAAGCTCAACCTCCCTCCTGCCGCTCAGACGGAGAAACATCACGTAGATGCGTCTGTCCGTGATTGGTCCGAGGATGATGACGAAGGTAATTGAGCTCATCTTGTCTAGCCGCTAGTAGCGCAACCCCACTTCCTCCCGCTTCTGAACTGTTTCCTTCTTCCCAATGGTACAGACGATGCCGGCGCTGAGGAGGAGGGCGAGGACGAGGAGGAGGACGCCCTGGCCGTTCATCCGCTTGCAGTCGCCGCTCCTGTTACTCGCAAGAGGACGGGTAGCGGTGCTCAGGAGCCCCCCTCCAAGAAGACGAAGACGGCCAGGAAGAAGACCAAGAAGGCCGTGGCAAAAGGGCGACGGCTACCCGCTTCCCGCAAAGGGTAAACCACTTTCCCCTGAGCTATACACCTCTGTGGCCGCAATTTCCCAATCCTTTTACTCCGCTGTTTCTTCTCGATTCCCTTTGTCCTTTACTCTTTTTCTAAACTTCTTTCTTCTCTTCAGCGCCCCCTTGGACGCTAGTGCTGCCGTCGCATCCACCAAACCCAAGAAGAAGACCGCCATCGATGTTGACAAACTCATCGAGATCTCTGAGGAGGACGAGGACGCCGCACGGGACGGGGCGCGTGCATCCTCTCCCGTGAAAGGAGACGACTCCGACGACGCTCGGTACATGGACAACGACGCCCACGACACCGAGCAGGAGCAGCAGGCCCGTGCAGAACAGGAAGCGCGGGATGCTGATCGCGACGAGAGGCCACCTTCTCCTCCGGCCACCACGGCCGAGGAGAACTTAGAACAAGATCTTGAGCAGCATGATGACGCCGCCCTTGAGCGGCGAGAAGAAGACCAAGAGCAGCCAGCGACAGGGGCTGCTGAGCATGACGACCCTGCGGCCCAGCCGCGGGTAGAAGGACAAGACGCCACACAGCAAGATCCCGCTGCCGAGCAGCGGGTTGAGACAATTGATGTGACGGAGCAGTACCCTCTGAGCGGCGCGCAACCAGACGCCGCGCAGGGTAGCGCTCAGCCGGATGCTACACCGGGTAGCATGCCCTTGGTGCCGCCTACCCAGCAGGGCACTTCCTCCACCGCGCCAAACTCCCCGCCGGTGAAGAAGACCAAGACGACATCCAGCCCTCCGGCCAAGCAGCCTATCAAGAATATCAAGCAGGAAGCCGTTGAAAAGAAGGCCGCCGATAAGCAAACTTCCGGGAAGCAGGCCGCCGAGAAGCCAGCTGGCCAGCCAGAGGGCACTGTCCGCAGGAATCCCTCGCGTAGCGGTGCGCGGGATGCTACCACGATACCGCCGCCAAGACCAGCTGCCAAGCCCGGCCAGTTCACCATCCGTGAACCTGACGCGGCTGCCGCAGTATCCAGCCTCCCAGATCCACCCAGCTTCCCACCTTATATGGTGAAGATGAGCCAGCAGCATAGCATCCCAATGACCCCAGCCGAGAAGAAACTTGCTATCTGGAGGGGCAAACAGGCCACGGCGGTGGACTCCAAGCCTCCAGCCAGGAATAAGGACCGGTCCGTCTCGATCTACTCGCGCGAGGTTCAGGAAGCCGAGGTAACGTCCACGGGCCTTGAGCAGATGATCGACCGGGTTGGATTTATTGACGCTGAGTGGGACAGCGAAGTCCTTGGCAACACGAACTGGCACGGCACGTCTTTGGGCGATTTGGATCACATGCGCATCGACTGGAACAAGGCGGACATGGGTTATAAACCCATGACTATCTCGTCCAATACCAGCACGCTCGCCGCCAAGCTGTTCGTCCATCGCAAGGCCGCAGAGGATCTTGAATAGACTTACGCGGTAAGCTTTGCTCATTCGTCCCGAGTTGCATTTTCCTTCTCTTCTATCCTTCTCCTTCTTCTTATCCATCACCCAGTCCCCGAGATTCTGGCCGAGTACGCGGGTACTCAACCGAGTCGCCGCCTTCTCGGGTTGAATCTTCACGACTTTGTCTGATTCTTTTTCCTTTTTCCTCTCAGAATAGCCTTCTGAAAAGAACCAACCTGTATCGGCGGCTGCTATGGAATCATAGCATCGCTAGGAGGCATCTCGAGGCCCTGGAATTGGAGCGCAAGTCCGATGAGGCGGCGGAGATGGAGGTCATGGATAGCGCCCTCAAGATCTCCGAAGTCGAAAGTAAGCTTTTAGCTACGCGGTTCCTGCGTTTGGTGCTTACGCCCGCTTTTGCTTTCTGCTCTAATCGGTCGTTCTCTGCAGGCAAATTCAAGGCCCTGGCCGAGGAGCACGAGAACTACCGCGTCTTTGTTGAGAGCGGCCAAGCCACGATCAAGAAGCTGGAAGGTGAGTTGATGTCTTCTCGGCTTGTTTTCTTGCTTTCATCTTTGGTACTCTGCTGACCGTGCCTTGCTTTTCACAGAAGATCATAAGAAGTTTGTTGAGGAGCATCTCGACTGTCTCAAGCCTGCTGAGGTGCAGCAGCAGCTTGCAAGCCTTGAGGTGGAATTCAAGAAAAGGCACCTCTCCGAGATGGAACCATTGCAGGTCCAGCTGCGAACTGCTCTCCAGAAAGCCATTGATCTAGCTACCGAGAGAGATAAAGCAGTGGCCGATAAGAAGAATACCGAAGCAGCAGCCGCGGCCAAGCAAAGGGCTCTCGAGCTGGAATGCAAGACACTGAAGGAGAGCAACTCGGATCTCATGCTCCAGCTGGAACAGTTCCGGAAGGTAGAAGAGAAGCATGTCGCTGACGAAGAGTCATGGAAGAACAAGCTGCAGGCGCTACTCTACGACCTGAATAGTAAGTGCCCACTTCTTTGCACTTCACTCTTCCCTTCTGCTTCTCTTCTACTCGACTCATTTCTCCATTCTGCCCCTGTCTCTAATCTCTTTGATAGCTCTTTCAGAAATCTTCCCCGACCTCGACTCGTCTTGCAAGCCTGCTCTGGCAAAGGCCCAAGTTGTTCGCACCGAGAAGGGCGAGCCTATGGACGCCAAGGCTTCAATTGAAGACAGCATCACCACCATGCAGGTCCAGCTCCAGCGCCTAAGGGGCGTGGGCACCGATTTGGTGCGCACTGCCTTCCAACTTCATGACCTATTCTGGCCGCGGGAGACTGCGCCACCGACCATCCGCGGGCTTGCCGAGAAGCTGACTGGCGTGAAGGCCGAGCTGAAGAAATGGCGGGCATCTGGAGCTCGGGCTGGTGCTGACATGCTGCTGCTGTTCATCTGCAGCTGGTATGAAAACCTCGATCTTAACGTCATTCTCGAGATGAGGCAGAAGTCGAAGTGGGAGACGGATCCCGACTGAGTGGCGCGCCGCCAGTCGGTTGCGTACGAGATCGCCTAGTACGCGGACACCGCGCGCTTCATCGACGGCGTCACCGAGCCCGACACGAAGGTGGAGGACGATGATGACGACGATGATGAAGACGAGGACGCCACCGAGTCTGAAGGCCTGAGCAGCTTCGAGAGTGAGTGCTACAAGACCGGGAAGGGGAAGGCCGCGGTCGTTGCGGACAGCGAGGAGGAGTCCGAGAGCGTGGAGATGACGATTGACACCGCGGCCCTCGAGTTCGGCACCTCCTTAGGTGCGGCTCTCGACGACACGGCGCGACTCCGCGCTCAGACTGCGGCCTCCACCTCGGCTACGGACGCCACCTCGGTGGCCACTGCCACCTCTGAACAAGCTGGTACTGAGCCAGATGCGGATGCCGCGAAGACCGACGCCGCCAACTCGGAGGTTGATGCTGCTAAGGCCAGCGCTGAAGCTGAAGCCGCCAAAGCCAACGCTGGCGCTGAAGCCACCAAGGCCAGCGCCGAGAACACTGCTGCTTCTAGTTGATTACTTCCTGCAACTTTATTCTCGAAACTTTTATCAGATCCCCGGGATGCCGGGTGCAGATGTATCGAAACAATTAAGCTTGTCGTTCTCTACTCAGTTTTATTCACGTTTGATATTCAACTTAGTCAAATTGAGAGACTTTGGCTTGATGCCGGGTTGCGTTATCATGCAAGTCCCCGAGTTGCAGTTCTTATTCGCTCTTCCTTCTCATCTCAGCTCTTACCCGCAACTTATTGCTTTTTTGGTATTCAAGTCACAAGAATTCAAAGTTGGAGTTGCAAATACTTAGCCACTTAGAAACACTCATAGTAACGCAGCCCACCATTTAGCCGAGAAAGAGTTAACAAGAAGCAACAGTAAAGGACATTCTACTCGGTTCCTGCACTTTTTCTTTCCTTAGTAATTTTTCTTGTGCTCATTGACCTTTTTGCTTGTTCTCTTGCTTGCCATGAAGCCGGGTTTCGGACAGCAGCAGAGTCGAAGAGTTGGCATGTAGGTTTAAACACAGTACTAGATGTACTCGTGAAATTTCAAGCAGAGCAACCGAGTAGACAAAGGTGAAGCCGGGTAGAAACACACAGAGCAAGTTTGGACGAGGGCAGTCCTCGAGCTGAATTTCAGATTGCAGGGTAGAATTTTAACTCGGATAAGAGAGTACATACACATCTTTGCTCACGAATGAAAGCGACGAAGTAGGGCTACATTCCAAGGGCGCTTGGATTCCTCTCTATCTTTATCTTCCCTGTTCTCCTGTGATGGACGCATGTCCACGAGATAATAGGCGTCATTGTGCAGCGCTTTGCGCAGAATGAAGAGCCCTTCCAATGGAGGAGACAATTTGTTCATCCCGGCTGTGCGTTGCACAAGCCTGAGGACCATGTCTCCTTCTCGGAAAACCCTTGGGCTCACCTTTCGGCTATGATAGCGCCGCAGGTTCTGCTGGTATATAGCTGAACGTGACAGAGTGAGCTCTCTTGCTTCTTCGAGCAGGTCAACATCATTTTCTCGAGCTTCTCTCGCCTCCACCTGAGTGTAGAGGGTTACCCGGGGGAGTCATTCTCTAAGTCTATTGGCAACACGGCCTCAGCCCCGTATACCAAGAAGAATGGCGTGTAGCCGGTTGATCGGTTAGGGGTAGTCCTTAGACTCCACAACACCGCTGGCAACTCGTCTAGCCAACACCCAGGTGTTTTCAGCAGCGGCTCAATCAGCCTTGGCTTTATGCCTGCCAGCACCATGCCGTTTGCTCTTTCCACTTGCCCATTGGAGGCGGGATGCGCAACAGATGCAACATCTAGTCGGATGTGCTTATCTCTGCAGAACCGCACCATTGCCCCCTCTGCGAAATTTGTGCCGTTGTCAGTGATGATGCTGTGCGGGTAGCCGTATCTCAGGATCACATCCTTTAGGAATTTCACGGCTGTAGCTCCATCGCACTTCCGAATAGGCTTCACTTCAATCCACTTGGTGAACTTGTCCACCATGACTAAGATGTGTGTCATGTTGCCTTTAGCCGGCTTGAAAGGGCCAACCATGTCCAAACACCATACGGCAAACGGCCATGTGATAGGAATTGTTTTCAGCTCGGAAGCAGGCATGTGAATCTTACTTGCGAACATCTGGCAGCCATTGCACTTCCTCACGATGTCTTCAGCTTGCTGCAGAGCTGTGAGCCAGTAGAAGCCATGCCGAAAAGCTTTCTTGACCAATGCCCGAGAAGAGGCGTGGTGCCCGCATTCTCCTTGGTGTATCTCCAACAGAATTTCTCCTCCTTCTTCCGGGTCCACACAACGTTGCAGCACGCTGGTGGAACTTCTTTTGTGCAGCACATCTCTGAATATAGTGTAGCCCTTGGATCTTCTCTGAATCTACCTTGCGATCACCTCATCTTCTGGCAGAGTACCGTCCTTTAGAAAGGATAATATGGGCATGGCCCAACTCGGTGTCTCTCGTGTGGGAAACACTGGTTCGTCCACTTCCATTGGGACAGGCACCTCTGGCTGCTCTTTAGGGTTGGGAGCACTTCTCTGGAGCCCTGAACGATTGGCCAGGACCTCCTCAATGAATGCGACAGTCCCCGGGTTAAGGACAGCAGTCCCCGAGTATGGAGTGGCAGTCCCCGAGTATGGAACGACAGTCCCCGAGTAGGGAGCGGCAGTCCCCGAGTAGGGAACGGCAGTCCCCGAGTAAGGAGCGGCAGTCCCCGAGTAGGGAGCGGCAGTCCCCAGGTTCTCTGTTGCATTCTCCCAGTCAATCTCCATTGGAACGGATTCTTCACTTGGCAGAGAAGGAACAAATATGGATTCCGAGTTGGGAGATGGCTTGATGGATGGCTTCCTCAAGTGCTCTAAGGAAACCCCCGCCGGGATGGATTGCCGAGAAGATCCCAACTTGGACAGCTCGTCTACCGCTTCGTTCTCTGCTCGGTGAATGTGCTGGAACTCGCAGCCTTCGAAGAATCCAGTCATAGACTGTACCAGGAAGCGATATGATGCCATGTTGGCATCCAGAGCATCCCAAGTGCCAGAGACTTGCTGCACCACTAGATCTGAATCGCCATAGCATATAATGCGCTGCACGCCAACCTCCTTGGCTCCTCGCAAGCCGTGCACCACGGCCTCGTACTCTGCTACATTGTTGGACGCCTTGAAATGAATCTGCAGCACGTACTTGAGTTGATCTCGCTTGGGTGACGTAAGCACTACACCAGCACCAAGGCCTTCCTTCACCTTCGAGCCATCAAAGTGCATCTTCCAGTAATTGGAAACTGGAGCAGGAGGTTCGTACTGCACCTCAGCCCAATCCACCAGAAACTCTGCCAGGATTTGAGACTTGATGGCTTCTCTTCTCGCATACGCGGGGGCGTACGCGGCCAGCTCGATTGCCCACTTGGCTACTCGGCCACTCGCCTCCTTGTTGCCCATGATATCCGAGATGGGAGCAGAGCTCACAACAGTGATAGGATGCTCTTGGAAGTAATGCTTCAGCTTCTTGGCACCCAGGTATACGCCATAGGTCATCTTCTGGTAATGCGGGTAGTTTTGCTTGGAGCTGGACATCACTTCACTGAGGTAGTACACCGGGCGCTGCACACTCTTGCCTTCTTCTTCTCGCTCCACCACAATCACCACACTGACTACCCAGTTGCTGGCAGCAATGTACAGCAGCATTGGCTCCTTGCGTAGCGAACTAGCCAAGATGGGAGCGCTAGCCAGCATTGCCTTCAGCTCGTTGAATGCCACATCCGCTTGCGGAGTCCAGACAAACTTGTCACTTTTCTTCATCAGCTGGTACAGAGGCAGAGCCTTCTCGCCCATTCGGCCCAGGAAACGGCTCAGAGATGCCAAGCAACCAGTGAATTTTTGCACATCCTTCAGGGATCTCGGCAAAGACATGCTCTCAATAGCTTTTATCTTTGATGGATTGGCTTCAATGCCCCGACTAGACACCAGGAAGCCGAGTAGCTTGCCAGCCGGGACGCCAAAGGTGCATTTACTCGGGTTCAGCTTCATTTTATACTTGCGCAAGTTGGCAAAGGTTTCCTCAAGGTCGGCAAGAAGAGTATGTGTTTTATTCGTTTTGATGACAATGTCATCTACGTACACCTGCACATTCTTGCCGAGCTGATCGTGCAAGCATTTCTGCATGCACCGCTGATAAGTAGCACCCGCATTCCGCAACCCGAAACACATGACACGATAGCAATAAGCCCCGTACGGGGTAATGAAAGCAGTCTTTATTTGATCAGCAGGATTGAGAGCTATCTGGTGGAAACCAGAGTAGGCATCTATGAAAGACAGCAGTTCACAACCAGCAGTGGAGTCGATCACCTGATCGATGCGGGGTAGCGGAAAAGGATCCTTGGGGCATGCCTTGTTCAAGTCGGTATAGTCGACACACATGCGCCATGCAGTAGCAGCCTTGGGATCCTCCTTCTTCTTCTCGACCATGACCGGGTTGGCTAGCCAATCCGGATGCAGCACCTCCATGATGAAATTGCTTATCAGCAACTTGGTGATCTGGTCACCAATGGCCTTCCTTCTCTCATCTCCGAAGCGGCGCATAGCCTGCTTCACTGGTCTGGCGTCAGGACGCACATGTAACGAGTGCTCAACCAACTCCCTTGGGACTCCTGGTAAATCTTCATTGGACCAGGCGAACACGTCCCGATTCTCACGGAGGAAGTGGATGAGCTCGCTTTCCTATTTCTCTGCCAACCCGGAGCCAATGATGGCTACGCGGTCGGGGAACTCAGGGTCGACCTGGACCTTCTTTGTCTCTTGCGATGCCTGGAACGCGGTCCCGTGTTGTGTACTCGGCACGCCCTGCGCACCAGCCTGCGCGGATTGCGCCATAGCCACCACCTCGTACATCTTCTTCTTCTCGGCAGCAATCACCATAGACTCCGCCAACTGAGAACCAGCAGAGGCACACTCCATGGACTTCTTGTAATCACCAGAGATGGTAATCACGCCATTGGGACCAGGGATCTTCATCTTCAGATATGCCGTGTGGGTAGAGGCCATGAACTTGCTCAGAGCAGGCCTGCCGAGTAGAGCGTGATAGGGGCTCTGATGATCAACCACCTCGAACTGCAGGCTCTCCGTGCGGCAGTTCTCCCTGGTGCCGAATAGCACATCTATCCACACTCGACCAATCGGATTGCACGAGACTCCCGGCACAATGCCATGGAAAGTGAGCTTGCTGGGTAGCAGCATGTTCTCGGCCAGCCCAAGCTTCTCGAGTGTGTCTCTATACACAATGTTGATGCTGCTGCCGTTGTCGATCAGCACCTTGCTGAACCTCACATTCTTCTCCGGGCCCAAGAAGGTGGGATCCACCACCAAAGCGTAACTACCCGGGTTGGGCATCACCTTGGGATGATCTACTCGGGACCACTTGATCTCTTGGTTGCACCAGTGCATATAGTGAGGAACGGCAGGGATCACGGCATTGACCTCCATGGCACGCCTGTGCTGTGACTGCTTGTCGACGGGCTCAGAAGTGAAGATCATGTAGCTCTCATGGTGTTCTTGGTACTGGTTGCAGCCTCCGCCCTCATTGTTGCCGTTGTTGTTGCCCTGGTAGTTGTTGTTGCCTCTGTTGTTGTTGCGGTTGTAGTTGTTGTTGTTGTTGCGGTAGCCCTCATTGTTGAAGTGACGGTTGGCTCCTAAAGCCACTTGGTTCACGTTTTCTCTTCTCGGGAATACTGGAGGCCGAGCTGCGGGTGCATGAGCAGGCTGCACATTGGCATTTGCAGCTGGCAAAGGAGGGGGAAGGGGCAAGCCTTCATTCCTGATCAGATCCCACCACTCACACTGTCGGGTAGTGTGATTAGCAGGCCTTGAGGGGTGCTGAGTATGGAAACTGCATGGGCCATCCTTCATGTCATCAAAGACGAACTTCCTCGTCTGCTCCGAGTTGCCGCTACCCGACTGAGGAGCACGGAATGGTTTCTTGTTGCCTTGGCCCTGGTTTTGGTTCTGCCCGTAGGCTCCAACAGGTTTCTGCCTTTGGCTACCCCCAGCTCCAACAGCCACTCCATTCACCTCCTCAGGGTCGTACCGAACATTTATTCGGTCACCCCTGCGCTTGTTGCGGAACTCGTTGCGCTTGTTGCTGTTGAAGTTTCTTCTCGGCTCGGAGGAATCCATCAGGGGCTAGGTAGGATCACCGAGTGCGTACTGATCTGCAATCTTGATGGTCTCCGCCAGAGTGTTTGGCATCTCCCTTTGCAACCTTTGCCACAGCATACTGCCATGTCTGCAACCTTGCGCAAACCAAGTGATGGCCTGGGCTTCATTCACGCCTTCGCAGGTGTTCCGCAGCGTACTCCACCGAGTAGGGTACTCGCGGTCCGTCTCGTCTTCTCGCTTCCTGCAAGCGGACAGCTGCTGTGGCCTATTCGGCCTCTTGTAGGTGCTGGTGAAGTTGCTGACGAAGGCGTCTGAGAAGTCCAGCCAGCAATTTATGCTGTTCTTGGGCAAGTTGTTGAGCCAAGTGCGAGCTGGACCCTCTAGCATCTGCGGGACGTACCGCACTTCCCATCTCCGGTTGCCGCCCGCGATGTGGACTGCGGTGACATAATCGTTGAGCCAGTCTTCTGGCTTGGTGCTGCCGTTGTAGCTCTTGGTGCCCCTTGCAAGCTGGAAGTTCTTCACGGATGGCTCGTTCATGATGCGTGGGCCAAAGCACTCAGGGCCAGGAGGTCCCGTGTTCTCAAGCCGCGCCGACAAGCTGATCCGGTCCAGCTGGTGCCTTGCATCTCCAGGCGCCAACACGCGCTCGCCCACACGATCCAGAATGTCATAGCCAGCCATCCCCATGTCCGAGTAGCCATCATCATATCTGTCCACCTGCACAGCTGCAGGCTGCTCCACCGGGTTGGCGACTGGCGCCACTGCACGCGGCTGTTGCCTCTGCCGAGTAGGCTGAGCGACGGGGTGCTGAGAAGGACCTGGGCGCTCTCCATCTCGGGCCTGGCTTTGAGCTTTATGGGCTTGAAGTCTGCTCCTGCAGCATTGTGTTTCTGACCGGACTGTAGCAGCACAGCGAGCTGTTTCGCGGCGACAGCCGGGTCGTACACCTGCATCTGCCTGTCCTTGCCGGAATGCCCACTCCGGCTTCTCTCACGGCTAGGATGCGGAGATGAAGCCTGATCGTTAGATCTGGCCACATGCGAGTGCACCACCTGAGAAGCTCCAGCACCCGGGTTGGCTTTTCGGAACTCCTCGTTCTGCCTAGCAGCCTCTAGCACCAACTCGTTCAGCCTCTCCTGCTGCCTGACGCGCGCGTCGCCAGCTAGATGCGGCAACTCGGCAGCTACAGCCTCAGCAGCTCTAAGTGTTTTGGCGGGTGTGCTATATCTGGGTCGGGTGGAGGTGTTTGCGGTGGCTGACTGACTGGGAGCCTCTACAACAGTTGCCATCTCGGCGCCTAAGTTGCGACGCGTAGCACCTACTTTGCTAGCTCTCCTAACAACTGGAGTGAAACCGTGAGCTTTGTTGTACTCAAGCTGATCTAAGCTAAGCTCTAGCCTAATCTTCCCCAACTCCGCCTGCTCAGCAAGCAGCTCCTGGCGCTGCCGGTCGAGCTGCGCCTTCATGGTCAGGAGCTCGAGGTCAGTGGGAGGCGGCATGCCCGTCCGCGCAGCAGACGCAGGGATCGTCGGAGTAGTGGAGAGTGGAAGGTTGCACTCCTTCTCGTAAGGCTTGTGCGTCTTCCCGCCAGCACTTGAGCCAGCGAGATCCTCGACGACGGCCGCAGCGGTAGCAGCCGCGCCCTTCCCAGCGTCAGCAGCAGGGCTGGCCATCATCACCTCCGCGACGCTCGCAGAGCGGCTCGACGGCCTCCCGCGTGCGGCGATAACGGCGGGTGGATCCTCCGCGTCGTGCACCAGCTCGGGGTACTCGCGGTCGATGACAGTGGCGACGTAGACGAGGTGCGCGCCGAAAGAAAGCACCGTGCCGCCCTCCGGCATGGCCCTGCCGCCGAAATCGCCGGTGTTGTCGGTGACGAAGTCGAAGGAGCCGAATCTGTGGACGAGGCCGCAGACCACGCGCTCTCCGGTAGCAGAAATCGATCCCGTCCGAACGGTAACTCCAGCCAACGCCGCTGGTTGCCGCACGGTGGGCGCCAACTGTCGTGGTGGTGTCACGGCAGATGCCATAGGATGGCTAAAGATGTGGGGACGAAGGGCGCTGGAGGCGCTCGGGGAGGGATCACGCGACGAGTAGACGCGTGAAGGATGAAACGGGCACTGCGAACAACACGATCTACCCAGGTTCAGGGCCCTCGTGAGGAGGTAAAACCCCTACTCCTGCCTTTCTCTCTGTATTTTGATGTCTCACCGAGTAGCCGCAGTACAATGGTTCTTGCTACCGAGTAGCCACTCTACTCTCTACCAGATGAACTAGGTCTAGAAATGTGAGTCGGTCTCCGGATCTAGCTCCGCATCCCTCGCGCAGGAGGGGGCAGGGCACCTTATATACTCGGTGCCCTGCCGGATACAGCCAAATACAAACAGATGTCAACATTGTGTGCACACCGTCCTTCTTCCGAGTTCCCGCTGACAGCTTTGGCTTCTAGATTTGTCTCGGTGCGGAAAGTCGTTGGGCAAAACCAAGTGTCCAGTCTGTTATCACTGTGGCGAACACAGAGTAGGTCCCCCTATCCTGCGACGCCCTGCTGACACACTGTCGCTGTCAGGCACGCCGTCCTCAGATGAACAGTGCTGTGAACAGTGCCAAGTACGGACCCGGGATACGCGGGATTCGGTGTCAGAACGGCTCCTTTGACTTCTGGCCCGAGTAGGTTCCCGCCATTTCTACTCGGACCAGCTCTTCTATTCGGAGGAGCATAACTCTCTTGACTCATCCTTCTGGATGTCTAGGTGTAAGACCGGGTAGCAGTCGACCGGGTAGCGAGTACCAGGTAGCTGGCTACTCGGCCAAACACCCCTTCTGATCTTGCCTTTAGCACTTGCCTTTACCCTACTCGGGGGTGACCCCCCGACACGCCTGGCTCAGCTAGCTGAGGCTGGACTTCTGTAGGATGATCCAATCGCCTGCTGGATCTCTCGCCGAGTACTCCCTCTCCAGGCCAGAGCGCACAAGATGTGCTATATGGGAGGCCCACGGGACAGCACTCGGACCACGACGTTCGAGCTCACCAGAGCAGAGGTGGCCATCTGGGCCAAGGCCATTATGAGGACCACGCTGACCGACAATTGGGCTTACGGCTTCATGCCGTATAGCCGCGCCAAGAAGATCACCCAGGTTAGTGCTCTTCTCTGCACCCTCAGTACTTGTGATTGATACTGAATAGATCTCCCCTTAGCTTTACATTCTTTGTGTTTGCATGCTATACCGAGTAGGAACCCTTAGCTTTGTATGCTTAATGTTTGCATGATGTTCCGAGTAGACTTACTTAGCTTAGTATGCTTTGTGTTCGCACGCTGTCCCGAGTAGAACCACTTAGCTTTATATTCTTTATGTTTGCACGCTTGTTCCGAGTAGAACTTCTTATTCGAGAACTCAACTCACTTTGCTTTATGCTTGCACCAACAGCACATCAATCGCCAGAAGGATGAAGACACGCCCATCTATGAGGCCAACTGGGAAGATGACAGAACTGAGGATGACGCCACGGCGTATTACGTCCAAGCCACCCTCTGCGTCCCACGCGCCGGCCAGGAAGGTAAATCCCGTGTTGATGCTTCTTCGGGATTGGTACGAAGATGACGAAGGTGACTTGGTTCACCTTTCTGCTTAATTGCAGTCTGCTTTGCTTCCCTTCTCTTTTGCTTGTTCTGAATTCTCCCTTCTCTTTTGCTTGTTCTGAATTCTCCCTTCTCTTTTGCTTGTTCTGAATTCTCCTTTCTTCTCCGAAGAGGACCCTAAGTTGGAGGAGTTAGAGGAACCCGTGGACGCGATTCCGGTGTCCGTGGCTGCTCCCACTACTCGGAAGAGGACTGGCAGCGGTGCTCAGGCACCTCCTCCTAAGAGGACTAGGAAAAAAGCGGCAAACAAAGCCACCGCCTCCCGCAAGAAACGCGCCCCACCTCAGACGAGTAAGTGCTTTCCGAGTGAACTCTGGTTCTCTGTTGTGTTTCTCCCTTGTTCCTTTTTCTGCTTTCCTGCTGACTCTATTTCTTCTTCCAGTGATGCTCTTGACGCTGATGCCACCGCTGCACCACGTTCCAAGAAGAAAACAGCCCCGCCCCGAGAGCAGCTTGTAGAGCTCTCGGATGATGATGAAAACCAGGAGCCGCAGGGTAGGACGCGTGCGTCCTCCCCTTTTGAAGAAGAGCAAGATCTCGGCGCCGAGAACGATGGCGCCGGGGATGATATCGACCGCGTCTCCGAGCAGCTGCAGCCATAAGCGCACCAGGCTGACCAAGATGCGGTCAACACCGAGAGACCACCAACTCCCCCAGCTGCATCAGCTGGGGAGGATACTGAACATGCTGCCGAGCAGCAGCAGGACACCACGGTCGTGGAGCGGCCAGGCGTCACCGCCGAGCAGCCGATGGATACAAATGCTGCAGAGCAACCCAACCCCGCTGCCGAGCAGCGGGTAGAAGATGCTGCGGCCGCGCAGCACACAGAGGATCCTGCTGCCGCGCAGCGCACAGAGGACCCAGTGGAGGAGCCCTCACGCGAGTACGCGGTGCAACCCTACGTCGCTGCTGCCAACCGAGCAAAGGCGCCTTCAACTCGCCAAGTACCTTCACCTGTCAAACAGGTGCCACCTCCTTCTTAGCAACCCTCTCCGCCAATTCGCCGAGTGCTACCGCCTTCTCATCCAGCACCTCCGCCAACCACCAAGAAATCTGCCAAGATAGCTGTTGAGCCAATCCGGCATCAGCCAAAGCGTGGCGTCGCCCAGGCCGGGCTGACATTGCTGTCCTTCAAGCCGCAAGACAAGCAGGCCGCACAGCAGGCCCAGAACACCAAGCTGGCGCCCAGCCAGAAGAAGAAGCTGCTCAACCCGAACGCTAGTCTGGTCCCAACCACTGCCACCTTCGGCCTTGCAGAGGAGCAGGGTGCCGGCGCTGGTGCCAGGGAGAAGGGGTCTGGGTCCAAGCTTCCCGATTACTGGAGGGATTTGCAGGAGCGCCACAAGATTCATACAACCCGGGAAGAGGAGCCATCTTGGACCGGGTTGGCCACATTGAGAAAGCCTGGGACAGCAGGGTATTTGGCAACGCTTCCTGGGATGGTACCGAGTTAGGCACGCTAGATCATTATCGGACATACTGGAACAAGGCCGACATCGGCCCTGTTGGCATGGCAGTAGCCAGTCCTTCCAGCACCTTGGCCGGCAAGTTGTTCGTCTTGCGCAAGAATATCAAAGACATTGAGCAAAGCTACGTGGTAAGTGTTTTCTCTCTTTCTGAATTCTCCGAGTTGCTGGTTTGCTTCTTTTCTTCTTTTAGTCATTACCCCAGTCCCTGAGATTTGGGCCGAGTAGGTGAGGCTCAACCGAGTTGAATTCTACTCGGGCCAAATCTTCCAAAACTTCCAAAACTTATCCTCCTTCCTTCTTCCCTGCAGGATAGCGTCGAGGAAAGGACCAAGGTGTTCCGCCAGCTTCTCTGGAATCACCGCCAACTCCGAGAGCGAAACCGAGAGCTAGAAGCTGACAAGAGCGACAGGGATGCCTTGGAAAAGAACGCCCTGGATCGCACTCTCAAGCTCTCTGAAATTGAGGGTAAGCTTTTAGCATCTCGGTTTGTGCGTTTTGTACTTACGCCCGTTTTTTGCTTTTTTCTCAACTGCTTTCTTCTCTGCATGCGAACTCAAGGCCCTGGTGGAGAGACACCAAGATTGCGAGGATTTCACTACCTCCGCGCAGAGTAAAATCTCTTCTCTGGAAGGTGAGTAATTCTCTTTCTTCTCTGTATTTGCCCTCTCCTATTTGGCTACTTTGTTAATCAGTGTTGTGCTACCCGCAGAAGAATATAAGAAATTCCGGGAACAGCACGTGCAGTGCCTTACTCTTGCTGAGGCACACCAGCAAGTGTAGGCCCGAGAGGTCGAGATTGAAAAAGAGCGCAAGGCTGAGAGGGCAAATTTCGAGAAGCTCCAGGTTGATCTCTCAGACGCACTCCAGACAGCAATCAACCATGTCCACGAGAAGCAGGAGACCGAGAAAACAGCTGCCACCCAGAAATAGGCATTCGAGATGGAGATCCAAATGCTGAAGGAGCGGAACCAGGCTCTCGAGGCTCAAATCACCGACTCACGCCGCCTTCAGGACAAGCAACTCCAAGAAGCTGGGAGCCCTGGTGGTGGATATGGAATGTGATTTACCGCTATTCTTCACTTTGCTTGGCTTTTTATTCTCTGCCTTCGTCTACCCGGTTTCATTTCTTCTCGGAAACTGTTTCTGATCCAACTCAGTTCCCTATGCAGATATCTTCCCGGAACTCCGTTTCGCTGGTGTAACTGATGTGGACAAGGCAAGGCAGGCCAGGGCCGCATCTGGTCTGAGTATTGACAACACATCCAGCATCAACGATCATCTCGTCAACCTCAAGACCCAAATCCTCTCCCTCAAGGGCTTGGGCACCTGCATGGTGTCTACTGGTATCAAAGTGCACAAGCTGGATCAGGTCAAGGTAGAGTTGAAGAAGTGGCGTGCCTCCGCAGCTCGGGCAGGCGTTGACGAGCTCATTCACTTCATTCTGTCCTGGTACGAGAACCTGGATCTCGACAGGATTGGCACTCGCCGCAACGGATCCAAGTGGACTAAGCGTCCCGAGTGCGTCTCCCGCCGGAAGGAAGTGGCCTATGAGCTTTCCTCCTATGCTGACACCAGCTTGTACATTGACGGCCCCACCGAGCCAGATACGGATGTTGAGGGCGAGGAGGATGAAGGCGAAGCCGAGTTCGAGGATGACCGCGACGAAGACCAAGGCCAGGATGTCGAAGAAGCGGAGCAGGAGGGGGCTGACCAGGCAGAGGCTGCACGGATGGAGATCGAGCAGCGCAGCGCCGCAGAGGACTCCGGGTTGGGAGCCAACCCGGAGACTGAGCAGTCGCAATCCATCGCGCAGGAGGCTGCCGTCAGCATTGATATGGTGATTAACGAACCAACCCCCGAGTTGGGAGCAACTGGGGCTGCGACCTCAGAGCTCTACCCTCTGCCCAACGCTGCGGCTACTCAAGCCTCCAATTCCGCCTCAGAGCCAACCTCCACTACTGCAACTCGTTCCGCAGCCGAGCCAACCTCTACAACTTCCGAGCTAGAAACGCCTGCCAACACCAACACGGATAGTGCCTCCACTGCTGTTTAACTCCTGCACATTTTATCTCTGAACAATCTCATCAGATCCCCGGGATGCCGGGTGCATATGTACCGAACAAGTTCAAGTTTTAAGTCGTTTGCTACTCAGTTTTACTTGGTTAACACTTTAGCAACTCTGGCTCAATGCCGGGTTGCGTTTCAATGCAATTCCCCGAGTTGCATTTTTCATTCACTTGTTCTCTTTGTCTTTGCTCTTACCTGCCATTTGTGGCTTTTTGGTAGTCGAGTCACAAGATTTCAAAGTTCAAGTTTCAGATACTTAGCCACTTAGAAAATTGCATGGTAACGCTGCCGACCACTTAACTGAAAAGAGACAACAGAACAGTAAAGAACACCCTACTCGGTTGCTACACCTCTCTTTTCCTTAGCAATTTTTCGTGTGTTCATTGACCTTTGGCTTGTTCTCTTGCTTGCCATGAAGCCGGGTTGCGGACAGCAGCAGAGTCGAAGAGTTGGCCCATGGGTTTAAACACACTACTAGATATGCACGTGAAATTCTAAGCAGACCAACCGAGTAGACAAAGAAAATAAAGTAAACAACACAAGGCAAGATTTTTGCACAGGCAGTCCCCGAGTTTGAATTCGGAGTGCCGACTAGAATTTTAACTCGGTTGAGGAGATACATACAACTTTTTGCTCATGAATGAAAACGATGGAGTAGAGCTACATTCCAGGGGCGCTTAGACTCCTCTCCAGCTTTATCCGGCCTGTTCTTCTGGGGTGCATGTGCGTCA
Source organism: Alopecurus myosuroides (assembly GCA_028641055.1). Lineage (NCBI taxonomy): Eukaryota > Viridiplantae > Streptophyta > Magnoliopsida > Poales > Poaceae > Alopecurus > Alopecurus myosuroides. Next base: position 292,388,634 of record CM054059.1, read on the forward strand.
ACTAGATAATAGGCGTCGTTGTGTAGAGCCTTGCTCACAATGAAGGGCCCTTCCCACGGAGGGGATAGCTTGTGCATCCCGGCCGTGCGCTGCACGAGCCTAAGGACCATGTCTCCTTCTCGGAAAATGTCGTGGTGGTATCACGGCAGATGCCATGGGATGGCAAAAGTGTTGGGGCCGATGGACGCTGGAGGTGATCGGGGAGGGATCACACGGCGAGTAGCCGCGTGTAGGATGTCTCAAGCACTGCAAACAACACGATCTTACCCAGGTTCAGGGCCCTCGTGTGGAGGTAACACCCCTACTCCTGCCTTTCTCTCTATATGTGTGTTTACCGAGTAGCCACAGTACAAATCATGCCTTCAGCTGAGTAGCCACTCTAGCTCTCTAGTTCTCTCTATGTGAAGTGAAGCAATGTTCTGTATCCTAAGGCAACGTCGACTGAATCGTCCCTCGCGCAGGAGGGGGCAGGGCACCTTATATAATGGTGCCCAGCCGAATAGAAAAAGACTATAAGGTACGACTGATGGGACAGGCGCACTGCAGAACTGAGCACGCCTCCGGCTTCTCGCTGACGCGGGTGCGGGAAGTCGTCGCGCCGTTCGGAGATGGGACCTGTCCACCTTGTCAGTGAGATAGGGTAGGCCCCTAGCCCTGTCCTGTCCCCTCTGTCAGTGACAGGACTTGACAGGCGCCTACCGCACTATAGCCACGCCGTAGCTCGGATAATCACGCGCTCCGTAAGTTGAACCGCACGCCGGTACAGACGCAGGATACGCGGGATCCCTTGTCAGAACGGCTCCATTGACTTCTGGCCCGAGTAGGAAAGCACTCCCTCTACTCGGACCAACTCCTCTAGTCGGACGAACATAATTTGCTTGATTTCTCCTCTTGGCCATTGGTTGGTACGGCCGGATAGAGACCTACCGGGTAGCAAGTACCGGGTAGCCATCTACCTAGTCAAATAGCACCTTTGACCTTGCCTTTAGCACTTGCCTTACCCCTACTCGAGGGTAACCCCCCGACAGAAAACCCTTGGGTTTACTTTCCGGCTGAGATAACGCCTTAGGTTTTGCTGATAAATGGCTGAACGTGACAGAGTTAGCTCTCTTGCTTCTTCTAGCAGGTCAATGTCATTTTCTCGAGCTTCTCATGCTCTAGGTCAGTGGGCAACACGGCCTCAGCTCCATATACAAGGAAGTATGGTGTGTATCCGGTTGATCGGTTAGGGGTAGTCCTTAGACTCCACAACACCGTCGGCTACTCGTCCAGCCAACAACCAGGGGTTCGCTGTAATGGCTCAATCAGCCTTGGCTTTATCCCGGATAAGACCATGCCATTTGCTCTTTCAACTTGCCCATTGGAGGCAGGATGCACAACAGACGCAACATCAAGCCGGATCCGCTTCTCTCTGCAGAATCTTGCGAATGCACCCTCAGCAAAATTTGTGCCATTGTCAGTGATGATGCTGTGCGGGTAGCCGTATCTCAGAATGACATCCGTCAGGAAACTCACTGCTGTGACTCCGTCACACTTCCGAATAGGATTGACCTCAATCCACTTGGTGAATTTGTCAACCATGACCAAGATGTGAGTCATGTTGCCTCTAGCTGGCTTGAAGGGGCCTACCATGTCCAAACACCAAACATCAAACGACCAAGTAATGGGAATGGTCTTCAACTCGGAAGCTGGCATATGGATCTTGCTTGCAAACCTTTGGCACCCGTTGCACTTTCTCACTATATCTTCAGCTTGCTTCAAGGCAGTGAGCCAAAAGAAGCCATGCCGAAAATCCTTGTTGACCAGAGCCTGAGAAGAGGCGTGATGCCCGCATTCTCCTTGGTGTATCTCCACAAGAATTTCTTCTCCTTCCTCTGGCTCTACACAGCGTTCAGCACGCCAGTAGGACTCCTTCTGTGCAGCACCTTGTTGATGATTGTGTAGCCCTTGGATCTTCTCTGTATCTGCCTGGATGTGACCTTGTCACTTGGCAATGTGCCATCCGTTAGAAAGGATAATATGGGCAGATCCGAACTCGGTGTCTCCCGGGTGGGAAACACTGGTTCGTCCACTTCCATTGGATCAGCTACCAAGACCTCTTCTGAGTTGGGGGCGAGTCCCCGAGTACTGAGAAATGATCCCCTCAATGAATGCAACAGTCCCCAAGTTGAATGGAGCAGTCCCCGGGTTGCAGGTGCCAGTCCCCGGGTTGGAGACGACAGTCCCCGGGTTCTTTTTTGCAGCCTCCCAATCAATCTCCATGGGCACAGCTTCCTCTCCTGGCAGAGATGGAACAAAGATAGACTCCGAGTTGGGGGATGGCTTGATGGATGGCTTTCTCAAATGCTCCAAGGCAATCCCAGCCGGGATAAACTGCCGAGAAGACCCCAACTTGGACAGTTCATCAGCTGCATCATTCTCAGCTCGGTGTATATGATGAAATTCACACCCTTCAAAGAATCCAGTCATGGTTTGCACCAGAAACCGATAGGAAGCCATGTTGGCATCCAAAGCATCCCAGGTGCCGGATACTTGCTAAATCACCAAATCCGAGTCGCCATAGCAGACGATACGCTGCACCCCAATTTCCTTGGCTACCCTCAGGCCATGTACCAATGCCTCATATTCGGCCACATTATTGGATGCTTTGAAATGGATCTGCAACACGTACTTGAGTTGATGTCGCTTGGGTGACGTAAGCACTACGCCAGCATCAAGGCCTTCCTTCACTTTGGAGCCATCAAAATGCATCTTCCAGTAGTTGGTTTCTGGCAAGGGAGGGTCATACTGCATCTCGGCCCAATCTACCAAGAAATCTGCCAGGGTTTGTGACTTTATCGCTTCTCTTCTCGCGTACAGAGGGGTGTACGCGGCTAGCTCAATTGCCCACTTCGCTACCCGGCCGCTTGCTTCCTTGTTGCCCATGATCTCCGAGATGGGAGCAGTGCTCACCACTGTGATGGGCTGCTCTTGAAAATAGTGCTTGAGCTTCTTGGCACCCAGGTACACACCGTATGTCATCTTCTGGTAGTGCGGGTAGTTTTGCTTGGAGCTGGATATCACCTCGCTGAGATAATACACTGGCCGCTGCACCTTCTTGCCTTCCTCTTCTCTTTCCACCACTATCACCATGCTGACTACCCGGTTGGTTGCTGCAATGTACAACAACATTGGCTCTTTGGGTAGCAGGCTTGCCAGGATGGGAGCGCTACCCAGCATGGTCTTGAGTTCTCTGAAGGCCACATCAGCTTGTGATGTCCAGACAAACTTATCACTCTTCTTCATGAGCTGGTACAGAGGCAAGGCCTTCTCACCCATTCTTCCCAGGAAGCGGCTAAGAGAAGCCAAGCACCCGGTAAACTTTTGCACATCCTTCAGTGATCTCGGCAAAGACATGCTCTTTATAGCTTTTATCTTTGAAGGATTGGCTTCAATGCCCCGACTGGATACCAAGAAACCGATTAATTTGCCAGCTGGAACACCAAAGGTGCATTTAGTCGGATTCAATTTCATCATGTACTTGCGCAGGTTAGCAAAAGTTTCCTCAATATCACTAAGCAGAGTATGTGTTTCTTTCGTTTTGATGACGATGTCATCTACGTACACCTGCACATTTTTGCCAATTTGATCATGCAAACATTTCTGCATGCATCTCTGATAGGTAGCCCCAGCATTCCGCAACCCAAAGCACAAAACATGATAGCAATAAGACCCGTACGGGGTAATGAAAGCAGTCTTTATTTGATCAGCCGGGTTAAGAGGTATCTGGTGGAAACCAGAGTAGGCATCAATGAAAGACAAAAGTTCACACCCGGTAGTGGAATCGATCATCTGATCTATGCGGGGTAGCGGGAATGGGTCCTTGGGGCAGGCCTTGTTCAGGTCGGTGTAGTCCACGCACATGCGCCATGTAGTCTCGGCCTTGGGGTCTTCCTTTTTCTTCTCAATCATAACCGGGTTGGCCAGCCAATCCGGATGCAGCACCTCCATGATGAATCCGCTTATCAGCCACTTGGTGATCTGATCACCGATAGCTTTCCTCCTCTCATCACCAAAGCGACGCATAGCCTGCTTAACCGGCTTGGCGTCAGGACGCACATGTAGCGAGTTCTCAACCAACTCCCTCGGGACACCCGGCAAGTCCTCATTAGACCATGCGAAGACGTCCCGATTCTCACGGAGGAAGTGGATGAGCTCGCTTTCCTATTTCTCGCCCAACCCGGCGACAATGATGGCAACACGGTCTGGGAACTCAGGGTCCACCTACACTTTCTTGGTTTCCTGGGAGGCCTGGAAAGCTGCTCCATACTGAGTACCCGGCATGCCAGGCATACCGACTTGCGCTGCTTGAGCCATAGCAACTACCTCGTGTATCTTCTTCTTCTCAGCAGCAATGACCATGGATTCTGCCAGCAGAGGACCAGCAGACGCGCACTCCAAGGAGCGCTTGTAATCACCCGAGATGGTGATGACACCATTGGGACCAGGTAGCTTCATCTTCAGGTAAGCTGCATGGGTTGAGGTCATGAACTTGGTGAGCGCAGGCCTACCGAGTAGAGCATGGTAGGGGCTCTAAAGATCAACCACTTCGAACTGCAGGCACTCGGTGCGGCAGTTCTCCCTGGTGCCGAATAGGACATTTACCCAGATGCGGCCGATTGGAGCGCAAGATACTCCCGGCACAATGCCATGGAAAGTGGTCCTGCTGGGAAGCAGCATGTTCTCGGTACATGATGTTGATGCTGCTGCCGTTATCAATCAGCACTTTGCTGAACCTGACATTCTTCGTGGTCCCTAGGAAGGTGGGATCCACCACCAGTGCATATGTACCCGGATTGGGCATCACCTTCTGATGATCAGCTCTGGACCAGGTAATCTCTTGCTTGCACCAGAGCAGGTAGTGGGGCACAGCTGGGATCACTGCATTCACCTCCATCGCACGCATGTGTAGCGACTGCTTGTCGTCTGGCTCGGTGGTGAACACCATGTAGCTCTCATGGTGCGCCTGGTACTAGTTGCGGTCTCCACCACCATTGTTGTCGTCGTCGTTGTTGTTGTTGTTGTTGTTGTTGTTGTTGTTGTTGTTGTTGTTGTTGTTGTTGTTGTTGTTGTTGTTGTTGTTGTTGTTGTTGTTGTTGTTGTTGTTGTTGTTGTTGTTGTTGTTCCTGTTGTTGTTGCGGGTGTAATAGTTGCGGTTGCGGTCATTGAGGTTGTCATAGTTGTAGTTGCGTTCATTGCGGTTGTCGTAGTTGTAGTTGCGGTTGGCTCCCTGAGCCACTTGGTTCATGTTCTCCCTTCTCAGATTCACTGCTGGCCTGGGAGCAGCTGCCCGGATAGGCTGCACATTGGCTCCCGAGAGTGGCAGAGGAGGAGGAGGGGGCAGCTGACCAAACCCTTCACCCTTGATGCGATCCCACCAGCTGCATTGCCGGGTAGTGTGGTTGGCTGGCCTACTCGGATGCCGAGTATGGAAGCTGCATGGCCCGTCCTTCATGTTCTCAAAGACAAATCCTTGAGCATCTCCTGCGTCTGGGTTGCCGCTGCCTTGCTGGGGAGCACTGTATGGTTTCTTGATGCCTTGGCCCTGATTCTGGTTCTGCCCGTATTGGGCTCCAGCAGCCGCAGGGTCTTGGTTCACCGCATTCACTTGCTCAGACCCATACCGAGTATCGGGTCGGTCATCTCTGCGCTTGTTGCGGAAATCTTGGCGTCTGTGGCCATCATGGTGCTTCCTTCTCGGCTCGAAAGTATCAAGCAGAGGCTGAGTAGGGTCACCGAGTGCATACATATCAGCTATCTTGATCGTCTCGGCGAGCGTACTCGACATTTCTCTCTGCAGCTTTTGCCACAACATGCTGCCATGCCTGCAGCCTTGAGCAAACCAGGCGATTGCCTGTGACTCATTCACACCCTCACAGGTGTTCCTCAGTGTGCTCCACCGAGTAAGGTACTCTCGGTCAGTTTCCTCTTCCCTCTGCTTGCAAGCTGAGAGCTGCTGCGGCCTATTCGGCCTCTTGTAAGTGCTGGTGAAGTTGCTGATGAAGGCTTCCGAGGAGTCAAGCCAACAGTTGATACTGTCCTTGGGCAAGTTGTTCAACCAGATCCGGGCAGGGCCCTCCAACATCTGGGGAACATATCTCACGGCCCATCTCCGATTGCCGCATGCAATGTGCACAGCGGTAACGTAATCACTTAACCAGTCTTCTGGCTTGGTGCTGCCATCATAGCACTTGGTCCCTCTAGCCAGCTGGAACTTGTTCACGGAAGGCTCTCCCATGATTCGGTGACCAAAACAGGCTGGGCCGGGTGGCCCCCTTGTCTCCATCTGTGCTGACCGATTAATCCGGTCCAACTTGTATCTTGCATCGCTGGGCTCCAGCATGCGGTCACCCAAACGATCAGTGACATCTCATGGATAAGCGTACCCGGCCATCTCCATTGCCGAGTACCCATCGTCATAGCGGTCTTGCGGCACGGGACCAGGTTGAGCAACCGGGTTGGCTGCTGCCACAACTGCTTGCGGCTGCACAACTGCTGGCGGCTGTACCCTTTGCTGAACCGGGTTGGCAGCATGATGCCGCGATGTTCCCGCGCGGTTCCCTCCTTGCCCCTTGCTGTGAGCTTTAGTGGCTTGATAGCCTGCTCCTGCAGAGTTGTGTTTTTGGCCGGGCTGCCGCGCTATAGCGGGGCTGTTTTCCGGCGACAGCCGGGTCGTACACATGCATCTGTTTGTTCTTTCCAGAGTTCACACTCTGGTCCCTCTCATTGCCAGGAAGCGGGGATGAGGCCTGATCCATAGATATGACCGCATGCGAGTGGATAACCTGAGAAGCACCAGCTCCCGGATTGGCTTTCCGGAACTCCTCGTTCTGCTTGCCAGCTTCTAGCACTAGCTCATTCAACCTATCCTGCTGCCTAGCGCGCGCGTCACCAGTGAGATGCGGCAACTCCTCAACAACTACCTCTGCAGCCTTAAGAGTTTTGGCAGGAGAGCTATATTTGGGCCTAGTTGCAGTGTTCAAACTAGCAGATTGGCTAGCAGCCCTACCATCTCTAGCTAGCTCAGCGCCCAAGTTGAGATGGATAGTGCCTAGCTTGCTAGGCAGCCTAGAAATGGGAGTAAAGCCATGTGCTCTATTGTACTCGTTCTGATCTAGGTTAAGCTCAAGCCTAACCTTCTCCAGCACCTGGGCCTCCGCGCGTAGCGCTTGACGCCGCTGCTCGAGTTGCGCCTTCAACGCCATGAGCTCGGTGTCGGTGGGAGGCGGCATGCCCAGCTGCTCGGTGGCGCCACCGCGAGCAACCGGTATAGCCGCTGACGTGGAAGGAGCCACGTAACCCGGAATTTTCCGGGGCATGTCGCACGGCTTGTGGACCCTTGTAGCAGCCGGCTCGTCGATGACTTCCGCGGCAACGGCCGCGCCTTTCCCGGCATCGATAGCCGGTCCCGTCATCATCACCTCCATGTTGTCCGCAGAGCAGCCAGTAGGCTTCCCGCGAGCAACGAGTACATCAGGAGGATCATCCGCAACGAGCACCTCCTCCGGGAACTCGCGGATGACGGTGGTGGCGACGTAGACCAGATGCGCGCCGAAGGAAAGGACAGAGCCGCCTGCTGGCACGGGGCGGCCGCCGAAATAGCCAGCGTTGTTGGTGACGAAGTCGAAAGAGCCGAATCTGTGGACAAGGCCACAGACCACGCGCTCCCCCGAAGCAGAAACGGGTCCCGTCCGAATATGAACCCCCGCCAGCGCTGCTGCTGCCCCACGGTGGGCGCCAACTGTCGTGGATGAGTAAAGACAGATGCCATGGGATGGCTTAAGGTTTGGGGCCGATGGACGCTGTAGGTATTCGGGAAGGGATCGCTCGTCGGGTAGACGCGCTCAGGATACACTGCAAACACCAAGAACTACCCAGGTTCGGGGCCCTGGTGTGGAGGTAACACCCCTACTCCTGCCTATCTCTCTGTATGTATGATATCCGAGTAGCCACAGTACAAAGTTGCCTCTCAGGCGAGTAGCCACTCTCTGCTCTCTCTACAGCTAACACTTGCTCGTGCAATAAATGCTCTCTCGCGTAACGTCCCTCGCGCAGGAGGGGCAGGGCACCTTATATACTGGTGCCCAGCCGGGTAAACAAAGAATAAATGGTAAAATGATGCGACATCTCCACAGTGGCGCAGAGCACGCCTCCGGCTTTTCGCTGACGCGGGTGCGAGAAGTCGCCGCGCCGTCCGGCTGACAGGACCTGTCCACCCTGTCAGTCACACAGAGTAGGCCCCCCGACACGTCCTGTCCCCTCTGTCAGTGACAGGACATGACCGGCGCCTACCTCACTATAGCCACGTCGTAGCACGGATAAATCACGTACTTCATAAGTTGAACCGCACGCCTGTATGGCTGCGGGATACGCGGGATCTCGTCTGAACGGCTCCATTGACTTCTTGCCCGAGTAGGATTGCAGCCCATCTACCCGGACCACTTGATTGCTACCCGGACGATCACAATCTCTCTTCTTATCTTCTCTTGGCCTTCAATGCCTATGACCGAATAGTGACTACCGGATAGTAGATACCCGGGTAGCCGCCTACTCGGCCAACAGTACTTTTACCTCTGTTTTATCATCAGTCTTACCCCTACTCGGGGGTAGCCCCCCGACACCATTCAATAGCAACGTGGAATCTACACAACACAATCAATTCACTTTTCCCCAACATAGCAGTGAGGTTGTCAATCTCACCGGTTTTGTTGAACACAAAGAGGTTAAACGAATGGTGTGGAAAACAATATGAAAACAGTAGCAGTATTATGAAAATAGTGGAAGCAGTGTGTGTATTATCAGTATGAGAAAATGGACCAGGGTCCACAGTTCACTAGTGGTGTCTCTCTGTGAAATATAAATAACATGTGTGGTGAACAAATTCTAGCTGGGCAATTGACAGAAATAAAGGCCGCACCGTAGTGCATATGCATGATACAAAGATACTATGTGATTTATGCGGGCATTAAAACAAAATACATAGACCGTCATCCAACTACATCTATGACTAATAATCAACCCTCCAAATATCATCCGAACAAACATTGGGTATTAAGTTGCAAGCAACAGATTATCACAGTAAGAAAAGTGTGTAATGTAAACAATGTAAACTAAGTAAACACCGTTGTTTTCTCCCTAATGGCAACAACGCATCCGCCATCCGTCTCGTTTCTGTCACTCGAGCACAGATGCAAAGAGGGCATGAACCCACTACCGAGCATAAATACTTCCTCTTGGAGTTACTAGCATCTACTTGGCGAGAGCATGTACTAATAACGGAGAGCATGCAAGATCATAAATAACATATGCATGAAGATAACATGATGATTGATGATCAGAAGACATAGCATTCAACATTCATCATATTCCAGCAAACAAAACATGTAGGATTACATAAAGATGATCTCGATCATGTAGGGCAGCTCACGAGATCTAAACATGAGGTACAAAGTGGAGAAGACAACCATCTAGCTACTTCTATTGACCCGTAGTCCAGGGATGAACTACTCACGCATCACTTCGGAGGAGGGCACGGTGGTGTAGACCCCTCTGGTGATGAATTCCCCTCTCGACAGGGTGCCGGGGTGAGCTCCAGAACCCTCCCAATCTCGGGATGACGATGACAGCGGCCTCGGGTGTTTCTCAGGACGAAGTGATATATTTTTAGGGTTGAGGTATCAAGTGGTATAAATAGGCGAATGGGCGATGGCGGTGGACGACCGAGGGGCCCACACCACCCCCAGGCACGGCCAGGGGGACGCGCCGCCCTATGGTGTGGCCCCCCTCCGGGCCTCTTCGGGACTACGTGGAACCGGGAATTCTAATACTTCCGGGCTTTGAATTTTCCAATTCCGAGAATATTTCCAGAACAACTTTTCTGAAACTAAAAACAGGAGAAAACAGGGAACTTGCTCTATGGCATTTTGTCAATAGGTTAGTCCGGAAAATCGATAAAAATGACATAAACTGTATAGCAAAGATGTAGGAAACAACATGAAAACAACATGGAACATCAAAAATTAAGGATATGTTTATGACGTATCACTTCCCTCCGCGAAGGGCCTTTCTTTTACTTTTATGTTGAGTCTCCATATTCTAACCCTATGCACAGTTGAGAGAGCATAGTTGCTATTCTGAGTTTAATGTGCAGTTGTCCCAGAAACATTATTAATTGATTCATTATGTGTTATTATTTGCTCTCAAATTATTTGTTCTAGTCATCCACTTGAACTTTGAAGGTGTCTTGGAATTTATGTTTTGCCCCAATCTTAAGGACCTGCGAAATATCAATTTGCTATGTTTTCTCTATGATCGAAACAAACGTATAACTTTCAAGTGCATTATCATTCATGATCTTTTATTTTTGTTACTTTTCATGATGCAAGATGATTGGTGGGTTTCATTGTTAAAACTGTATATATCATGCTTGTGTTTAAAGTACTATGGTCTCAACTATACTTATGCTTTTACAATTTATAGGATCAAGTTTATGTTGGTAGCATGTCACCTCAGAAAGTATTTGTTATTTTTATCGTTTACCTACTCGAGGAAGAGTATGAACTAAGTTTGGGGATGTTGATACGTCATAAACGTATCCTTAATTTCTGATGTTCCATGTTGTTTTCATGCCATATGCTACATGTTTCCTTTACACTTTATGCCATTTTTATCGATTTCCAGGGACTAACCTATTGACAAGATGCCAGAGTGCCAGTTCGCGTTTTCTGTTGTTTTTAGTTTCAGAAAAGTTCTTCTGGAAATATTCTCGGAATTGGACGGTTCAAAGCCCAAAAGTCTTAGAGAGTTGACACGCTTACAGAGTTCGGAGGAGGCCCGGAATGGGCCACAGGGGCCCCACGCCATAGGGCGGCGCCCCCTGATACGTCCATTTTGCATCACTATTTTATATTGTTATTTTCTGTTATTCATCGATATATTTCATGTTATGATTCATCACTTATGTTGTCTTATCTTATTTTGCATGTTTTATAATTCTTGGAGAATAAACAACAGGACCAGAAATCTGATGGAAAAAGCATCGTCTAGATACCCTATTTTAGAAGACTAGCAAATATGCCCGTGCGTTGCAACGGGAGCGGAAAAATCTACTATTGACCAAAATTCATAAACATAACTCAAATTTCGTCCCAAAGACCGGATAGAGTAATTTTATTTTCAACCCTGATGAATATCAAGTTGACACTACAGGAAAATCGGCTCGACGGGTAATAGATATAGATTCATACATTCATATAACCTTTTGTATACTAAAGATAGATCACTAACATCTTCTCCTTTTGAGATATGCTTCTTCTTCTTCTGTTGCGATATATGAAGGGTTCGGCATCACAATTGATTCTTTGCATGGCGTGTTGCGACTGAACTCACGATTAGCCATAATTTGCTTTATTCTAGCCTTTTTTAGTTCTGGCTGCATATTTGTATATTTCTGTCTTTCTTTCGCGCATATTTTTGTCTTTTGTTCTGGCTCTAAATCTGCATATTTCTTTCTCCCTCGTGTGTACCTTTTTTGCGACTTTTGTTGATACGCTTCACGACGTTTTTTCAAATTTTCTTGTTTTTTTTCCTTGGTCATCCGTGCATAGCGATCTCTATCTTTTTTCCATCTTTGCTCCTTGACATCCATGATTGAATATTGCGTCCCAAATTGGTTGCACGTAGGAGATTTTTCTGTAGAACCTGTCATTGATTGAAAAGAAGAAATTGATTAGATTATTCATCCCACGTAAAAAGCTTGAGTCCACCGCATGTATTACCAAGTTAACCTAGCCGATCCAATTGATTTAGCAACTACTATTTGCACACACACGCATGCAGAAAGGATTCCACTCCCCTGACACCCTGAGACCCATGTCGTTGTTATTGACTCCAGAGCGTCTTCACAACAAAAGTCGCACAACATGTAACGTGAGTGAGTACGGTCGATCGAGGCTAGAGCAGAATCATGATAACTTAGCGGGTAGCTAGCGGCCGTCTTAGGTGTAAATTAACAAAAGAGTGTCGGCTACTTTGGAATTTTGATGCATCGGTCACCCCGCAACGTATGGAAAGACGAGGGGCTGGCCTGACGATCCGCCCGTCGAGGGAACACGCCGAGACGTGCGGGCGGTCCCGTTACGTTCAAATCACGATCGGTATGGAAACTTCCGATCGCGCCTATGCTCCCGCTGTGAATACACTATGCGAATCTGCCAAAAGAAAAATGGACTGAGATCCGGTGACTTCATGAAGAGAAGTCACAACGTGACTTTAGCCATCCCATTGTCCTCCGATCCCCATTCGACGGATAGGATTGGCCCAAAATTTGAAAAAAATTAAAATTATTCGGAAAATTTTGAAAAAAAATCAGCAAGTCCTATAAGGCCAGTTCTGTATTCTGTCAAATTTTCGCATCATTTGGATAATTAGTTTGTCGTCAAAAAGATTTTCATACGTTAAACTTAAAAAGCTATTAAATCATAAACTAATGATCCAAATGAAACAAAAACTTCTCAGAATATACAACGAAACATATACTACTTACTGGAATTTTTCCAATTTTTTCTAAGGAATTTTAATTTTATGTTTAAAATTTAGATCAATGATATCCGTTGGATGGAGATCAGAGGGTGTCGCACCCGGACTTCTAAAGGATACTCGCCGTTCCGTTGAACAGTAGTAGATTGGATTACGGGGCTTACCGGCACCCGCGTCCTCTTACGAGTAGGCCAACACACGTATGTGTGACAACCAACCCCTATCTGTTCAGCGTCGACGTAAACTATCCCATAGAAATCAGGATACTTCCGTTGACGTACTTCAAAACATACACACATGGTACGTCAACGGCATTGGAACAAGTGATATCACAACAGATCTCTACGACACAAAAGATTGAAATAAGTTGCAAATAGCTCTCATTAGAGCAGAGATAGCAAATACAATCATCCAGAGGACACATGTCCCAACAATTCATCATTACATCACAGCGGAAGCATTCAACATGTCTGAGTACAGACAAGAACCAAATAGGCCTAAGAGGCCGGAAACGAACAGACGGAGCCCATCCACGAAGTCTCGGATCCTGCCCGGGTCCGCTATCTACTCGTCAGCAGTCTCGTCATACTCCACGTAGTAGCCACCATGGTGATCCTCGGAAACGTAGGTCTGCGGAAACCACAGCCCCAAAGGGGTCAGTACATAAACGTACTGGCAAGCAAGACTCACAGTTCACCAAAGTGTAACCCGTCAACACCAAGCACAGATGCTTTGGGTTCAACGGAAGGAAGGGGATATAAAAGATGCTGCAACTGGCTGCTCTAACCAACTACAGAACATACTACAACTTCCGGCTATCAGAAAGGAGATAAGATCGTGTATCGTAACCAACCTATCAACTAACTCCAAACAAACCCATCCTGGATCTCGCCCCTTATCCAAAGAGGCAATCCGAGGATAACTCACACAGTTGAAATAATGATGGTTCATATTATTGTGTCAATAAGCTTATTACTAGTCAAGTTGTTAATCATTGGGTGTAAGGTTGTTAATCATTAGGTTTAAGTTGTCCTGAGTACTTGTTAGCCAGTACTTTCACCAAGTAGTCCATAACCGCGGAAAACACGGCTTCTCGAGAAGATTTATCCCTGCAGGGGTGCACCAATTTGGCCGTACACGTAAGAATAACCCGCCAGACGGGAATCAAACCCACCAAGCGAGGTACTCAACACAACTCAACTCTTCTTCGCATCAAGCCCAAAGCACCACGTGCTGTGCGTGCGCGGCTAATCGAGCCCCACGAAGAAAAGGGGACCCTCATAGCACTGGAAGACCACGCCGCCCTAAATGCCGACTACAAAAGTTCCACCCTGGCCTGGGCTCGCAAGATCATGCATGCAGCAAATGGAAAGCCCGAACTACGTGTGGCGATTTGGACGAGATGCGAATCGAATCAAATTGAGGGGGGCGCCCATACTCGCTTCCCACATGCGGTTAGTGCGCTCATCATGGATCAGTAGACAAGACCCTTTTCCTATTAGGGTCGACACTAGCAGGCCTCAAAACCACCCTGGGCCTCCTGCCGGTGCCTTATCATCAAATTATTATTTAACAATAACATTAGCATGATTGATTGATTAAACATCGAGCCCCCAGAACGTAATGGAAATAGTAACAGAAAGTAACGGGTAACAGACTCGAGCAAAACAACCTAAGCATGCTAGTAAGACACGGGCTCAAACAATGGTTATAGGTATGGAGGTGAGGCAATATCAGGGTTAAAGGATACATGTGATAGGTTCGTAACAGAAGCAACTAATCATAGGGCTAGCAGAATAGACAACGGAAAGTATCGGTAACCAATGTTGAAAGGAACACGATGGTTCATGTGAGTGATAACTTGCCTGCAAACCCAGTAGCCTGGTACTGAGCTAAAATCCTTAGAAGGGGTGTCGTAAGTATCGTCGGTCTCAACGTCGTCGTTTATCCGAGAAGAAGCAAACAAACAACGCAGAGGTAAACAATCAATATCATGGCATAGTGCACAAACATGGGATGATGCATGACCATTTAATTGATGCATCAAAATAAACTAGTTGACAAGATAACAACATGATTAAATGGACCCACATGCAATTGGATTGCATATGAAAAGCCCATGAATTATGGTTGAATTAATTGTTCTACAACTAAGCAACATGTGAAAGTGGATTAGCATGATGCATGGATGAGGAAAACAACAAAATAACAACAATAGAAACAATTGGAAATAAGTTTTACCAAGTTTAGAAATTCATTCATTAAGTTAGGAAATTTTGGTTCCTTAAAGGTGTCACACAAGCATTTGTTGTTTTCACCACTTTTAATTGTTCAAAATATATAACAAAGTTTATATTTGAAAAGAACACCAAATTTTAGGTGGATTACATGTTTCACTTGTTGAAAAAGGATTTCAAATAAATTATTTATGAATTAAACAAGGTTAAACAAGAATTAAATGAATTTAATTCAAACATGAACTTATTTGAATTTTTATTTGTTCAAAACATTAAGTGAAGTTCATATTTGACAAGGTTATGTTTTTATGGTTTGAAAACATATTTTATATGTCCCAAAAGAATTTGTTTTGATCAAGTTATGAATTCAACAATATTAAATGATTTAAACAAGGTTTAAATCATTTAACCAATTTTAATTATTCAAAACATGAAACAAAATTTATATTTGGAAAGATGGTTTAATTTTTCATGGAAAACATATTTCATTTGTTGAAATTGGATTTAAAATGAGCAAGTTATTATTTTGGCAATTTTAAATGCAATAAATAAGAAACAGTTGTTTTCAGCAATTTCAATTATTCAAAACAGCAAACAAAATTTATATTTGGAAAGTACATGAAAAGTTGATTGGAAAACATATTTAGTTTGTGGAATTTGGAATTTTTATGCTCAAGTTATGAATTTTGCAAAATTAAGTGATTTTAACAAGTTTTCAAATATTTCAACAATTTAAAATATTCAAAACAGTAAACAAAATTTATATTTGGATAGAACATTTAATTTGGGACAGAAAACATATTTAAAAAGTTAAAATTGGAGTTGGGATGAATTAATTATGCATTTTACAAATTAAGATACAAATCTGCCATTTTTACAATATTTAGGGACCTAGAAAGATTAACAGGGACTTGGAAAAATATTTTACAGGGTCTATATTTAATTACCAGGGGCATGGATGTGATTCTGCAGTTTGTTATGGCTCTAAAAAAAACAAAACAAAAAGTTGGTTTTAATTGTGGGAGGGGGGATTCGATCCCCCCACCTCCTGCTGCGCCAAGGGGTGAGGAACCAGTGGGCTAGTGCGGCTGTTGCTGGTAGAAGGGGATGTGCGGGGTGGATAAGGTGTAGTCCGCGGCCTTAACTGAATTTTACAGAGCTGAACAGATCTGTTGCATCGACAGGGACAGAGACTCGCCGGAGGCTGCTGCTGCTGCGGCCTGGGGGCGCCGGGCGGGTGCGTGCGGTTGGAGGGGAGTGCGGCCAAAGGGAGGAGGAGGGAAGGCGAGAGGAGGAAGGGGAGCGGGAGGGAATCACCTTGAGCGATCGATGGAGGAGCAGGTCGCAGGGGGCGAACAGGGACAGCAGCAGGTGGTCGCCGGCGGAAAACCTCGATGGTGGCGGGGCTACGTCGCCTCCCCGGCCTGGCCGAGGGCATGGAGGCGCGGAGGACGTCCCCCCGGTTCCATTCCCGGGCAAGGATGGCGCCGGCGGGGGCTAGGGCGACGGCGCTACTAGCTGCAAGTGGCCGACCATGGGAGGTTCGGTGGGTGCAGAGATGTTCAGAAGAACAGAAGGTAGGTGGAAGGGAGAGGAGGAACTGGCGGCGCTAGGGTTAGAGGGATCTAGGGTTAGGCTAGGCAGAGGGGATGAAGGCCAGCTTTAAGGGGGGGCGAGCTTGGTACGGCCAGCATCGAGGAGAGGGGGGAGCGGATCGGGTGGTGGTGGTGCGATCGTACAGTTGCTGACGCAACGAAGAAGACGACAGAAGAGAGGGGTACTGGGCCAGAAGGAAAAAAAGAAATGGGCTTGGGGGAGAAGAAGAGAGATGGGCTACCTCTCTCTATTCTTTTGTTTTTCCTTTATCTCCCTTTTTTTTGTAAAGGAATGAAAGGGAGAGAGAGATGGAAAAAGGATTTGGGGGGGGGGGGGGGTTTAGGGTTTTCCTTTATGAAATTTGTATTAATGTTCAAACTAGAAATTTAAGCAAATGTTGACATTATTTCACAAGTTGGAAATTTTAATTTGATTAACAGTTTTTAGTTGAATTTTCCAAATAAAGTTTGGGGTGTTTATTTGATAATTAAATTTTATTAATTTGCAAAACAATGAGTGAAAGCAAGGTTGGTTTTGATTTCAAAATTGGAAATATTAGTTTGATTTCTAAGTGGTTAGTTGAATTTCAAATAATGTTTGATTTGGAAATTTTGGAAATAAGCAAATTCTATTTAATAAGCTCAAGCAAGTATGAAAAGATTGTTGAATTTAATTGTTTGCAATAAATTGATGTTTAACCCACAATTTGAAACATGTCAATTATGAATTGATTTGAAATTTAAATTGCCATTAGGGTGGTTGATAAAAGGAATGTTATTCACAAGCAATTTACAGCAACTTCAAACTATTGAAAACAATATTTGAATAGGGTGATCAAATGCTTTTAATTGGAAACAAATGAGATTGGAATTTGAATTTTGAATGCAAGTTATATTAGGTGGATTATTAAATAACAAATAAGAGTTGAGCTTTTTTTTTTTATTATTTCATGGAAACAAATGGAAGTGTTAATTGAACCATTTTATTTGGAGAGTTTTGTTTTGCAATTTTCATAACTTTCAACAGGGTTGTTGTTTGGAAGAAAATCATAATTGAATTTACAAAAAGGTTTGATTATTGGATGTATTTTTATAGAACTAAAACAATAGTTTGGAATCACAAATTTAATGGAAGCAAATAATTTTTTTATTTTGAAATATCATTTTAGAAATTGTAACATCACAAGGATGAAACAAAAGGTTTGAATTTTTGGTTTGAAATTCAAATAGAAAACAAAGGAAAACAAATGAAAACAGTTGGAAAACAACTGGAAAACAAGCAAACAAATGCAATCAACATGATGCCATGATGCAAAACATAAAATAACAGAGAGCAAACATTCTAAAGGCTTATTTTTCAGACTTGGGATGTTACAAAACGCCCCCCCTTAAAGGAATCGCGCCCCGAGATTCCTACTGAGAAAAGAAAAGGTCCGGATACTTCTTGGGAAGATCTTCTTGAGCTGTGACACGTGAAACACATCGTGCACCTTGGATAGTTTTTCTGGAAGTTCAAAACGATAGGCATTCCTGGCAACTCTTCTGGAAAGATGTCAGGAAATTTAGAAACCACCGGACACTTTCAAGTAAAGGGAGAGGTTTTGTATCGAGGGTGTATAGCTGGATAGAACTTGATTCATTTGGGGAATAGACTATCTGGAATGTGGTGATTCAGGAATGCTTCCTCGAAACAACCCCAGGTGATAGGAATGCCAGCTCTCATAGCCTGGTAGTTTTCGAAACAACAACAACCTTTCTGGCAAGATAGACTTGATATTTGGGAAGTTTTGATTAGACGCGGTAGAAGAACTGAAATGGAAAACAACAACAAGATTTCAACGGACGAAAAGGATGTTGAGAAGAACAGGATAACGAAGCAACACCGGGAAAAACGAGAACAGAACACTCCTGAGGTACTACGGAAAACCCATCCGGGCTTCTAAAGGATCAATATCTACTGCTTAAGGAATAGAGGATCTGCTTCCGGGGCTTACACGCCTCCTTTCTCAATCGTGAGTAGGCAACATGATAAATCATGTCACAACCACCTCCATTCCTATGGTCTAGTAGATATAACCATCCTAGAGAAACCAGGATTCGTGAAATCCTAACTTGAAAGTTTAGATGAGAAGGGAAAAACAACGTTACACTTCCTTACCAGAAAAGGGAGGGTGGGTGGGGAAAGAAGAAAAAGAATAGAATTCCTACTCTCACGTTTCATTTTTCCTATATAGCTACAAAATAGTTTCTAGACTCAACTGCGACCAGTAAAAAGGGATCCTACAGGCAGACAGGCTCTGATACCATTTGTCGCACCCGGACTTCTAAAGGATACTCGTCGTTTCGTTGAACAGTAGTAGATTGAATTACGGGGCTTACCGGCACCTGCGTCCTCTTACGAGTAGGCCAACACACGTATGTGTGACAACCAACCCCTATCTGTTCAGCGTCGACGTAAACTATCCCATAGAAATCAGGATACTTCTGTTGACGTACTTCAAAACATACACACATGGTACGTCAACGGCATTGGAACAAGTGATATCACAACAGATCTCTACGACACAAAAGATTGAAATAAGTTGCAAATATCTCTCATTAGAGCAGAGATAGCAAATACAATCATCCAGAGGACACATGTCCCAACAATTCACCATTACATCACAGCGGAAGCATTCAACATGTCTGAGTACAGACAAGAACCAAATAGGCCTAAGAGGCCGGAAACGAACAGACGGAGCCCATCCACGAAGTCTCGGATCCTGCCCGGGTCCGCTATCTACTCGTCAGCAGTCTCGTCATACTCCACGTAGTAGCCACCATGGTGATCCTCGGAAACGTAGGTCTGCGGAATCCACAGCCCCAAAGGGGTCAGTACATAAACGTACTGGCAAGCAAGACTCACAGTTCACCAAAGTGTAACCCGTCAACACCAAGCACAGATGCTTTGGGTTCAACGGAAGGAAGGGGATATAAAAGATGCTGCAACTGGCTGCTCTAACCAACTACAGAACATACTACAACTTCCGGCTATCAGAAAGGAGATAAGATCGTGTATCGTAACCAACCTATCAACTAACTCCAAACAAACCCATCCTGGATCTCGCCCCTTATCCAAAGAGGCAATCCGAGGATAACTCACACAGTTGAAATAATGATGGTTCATATTATTGTGTCAATAAGCTTATTACTAGTCAAGTTGTTAATCATTGGGTGTAAGGTTGTTAATCATTAGGTTTAAGTTGTCCTGAGTACTTGTTAGCCAGTACTTTCACCAAGTAGTCCATAACCGCAGAAAACACGGCTTCTCGAGAAGATTTATCCCTGCAGGGGTGCACCAATTTGGCCGTACACGTAAGAATAACCCGCCAGACGGGAATCAAACCCACCAAGCGAGGTACTCAACACAACTCAACTCTTCTTCGCATCAAGCCCAAAGCACCACGTGTTGTGCGTGCGCGGCTAATCGAGCCCCACGAAGAAAAGGGGACCCTCATAGCACTGGAAGACCACGCCGCCCTAAATGCCGACTACTCCCTCCGTTCAACAATAGATGACTTCCCTTTTTCTATATATGGATGTATCTAGACATGTTTTAGTTTTAGATACATCCATATATAGACAAATGCAAGTCATCTATTGTTGAACGGAGGGAGTACAAAAGTTCCACCCTGGCCTGGGCTCGCAAGATCATGCATGCAGCAAATGGAAAGCCCGAACTACGTGTGGAGATTTGGACGAGATGCGAATCGAATCAAATTGAGGGGGCGCCCATACTCGCTTCCCACATGCGGTTAGTGCGCTCATCATGGATCAGTAGACAAGACCCTTTTCCCATTAGGGTCGACACTAGCAGGCCTCAAAACCACCCTGGGCCTCCTGCCGGTGCCTTATCATCAAATTATTATTTAACAATAACATTAGCATGATTGATTGATTAAACATCGAGCCCCCGGAACATAATGGAAATAGTAACAGAAAGTAACGGGTAACAGACTCGAGCAAAACAACCTAAGCATGCTAGTAAGACACGGGCTCAAACAATGGTTATAGGTATGGAGGTGAGGCAATATCAGGGTTAAAGGATACATGTGATAGGTTTGTAACAGAAGCAACTAATCATAGGGCTAGCAGAATAGACAACGGAAAGTATCGGTAACAAATGTTGAAAGGAACACGATGGTTCATGTGAGTGATAACTTGCCTGCAAACCCAGTAGCCTGGTACTGAGCTAAAATCCTTAGAAGGGGTGTCGTAAGTATCGTCGGTCTCAACGTCGTCGTTTATCCGAGAAGAAGCAAACAAACAACGCAGAGGTAAACAATCAATATCATGGCATAGTGCACAAACATGGGATGATGCATGACCATTTAATTGATGCATCAAAATAAACTAGTTGACAAGATAACAACATGATTAAATGGACCCACATGCAATTGGATTGCATATGAAAAGCCCATGAATTATGGTTGAATTAATTGTTCTACAACTAAGCAACATGTGAAAGTGGATTAGCATGATGCATGGATGAGGAAAACAACAAAATAACAACAATAGAAACAATTGGAAATAAGTTTTACCAAGTTTAGAAATTCATTCATTAAGTTAGGAAATTTTGGTTCCTTAAAGGTGTCACACAAGCATTTGTTGTTTTCACCACTTTTAATTGGTCAAAATAGATAACAAAGTTTATATTTGAAAATAACACCAAATTTTAGGTGGATTACATGTTTCACTTGTTGAAAAAGGATTTCAAATAAATTATTTATGAATTAAACAAGGTTAAACAAGAATTAAATGAATTTAATTCAAACATGAACTTATTTGAATTTTTATTTGTTCAAAACATTAAGTGAAGTTCATATTTGACAAGGTTTTGTTTTTATGGTTTGAAAACATATTTTATATGTCCCAAAAGAATTTGTTTTGATCAAGTTATGAATTCAACAATATTAAATGATTTAAACAAGGTTTAAATCATTTAACCAATTTTAATTATTCAAAACATGAAAAAAAAATTATATTTGGAAAGATGGTTTAATTTTGCATGGAAAACATATTTCATTTGTTGAAATTGGATTCAAAATGAGCAAGTTATTATTTTGGCAATTTTAAATGCCATAAATAAGAAACAGTTGTTTTCAGCAATTTCAGTTATTCAAAACATCAAACAAAATTTATATTTGGAAAGTACATGAAAAGTTGATTGGAAAACATATTTAGTTTGTGGAATTTGGAATTTTTATGCTCAAGTTATGAATTTTGCAAAATTAAGTGATTTTAACAAGTTTTCAAATATTTCAACAATTTAAAATATTCAAAACAGTAAACAAATTTTATATTTGGATAGAACATTTAATTTGGGACAGAAAACATATTTAAAAAGTTAAAATTGGAGTTGGGATGAATTAATTATGCATTTTACAAATTAAGATACAAATCTGCCATTTTTACAATATTTAGGGACCTAGAAAGATTAACAGGGACTTGGAAAAATATTTTACAGGGTCTATATTTAATTACCAGGGGCATGGATGTGATTCTGCAGTTTGTTATGGCTCTAAAAAAACAAAACAAAAAGTTGGTTTTAATTGTGGGAGGGGGGATTCGATCCCCCCACCTCCTGCTGCGCCAAGGGGTGAGGAACCAGTGGGCTAGTGCGGCTGTTGCTGGTAGAAGGGGATGTGCGGGTGGATAAGGTGTAGTCCGCGGCCTTAACTGAATTTTACAGAGCTGAACCGATCTGTTGCATCGACAGGGACAGAGACTCGCCGGAGGCTGCTGCTGCTGCGGCCTGGGGGCGCCGGGCGGGTGCGTGCGGTTGGAGGGGAGTGCGGCCAAAGGGAGGAGGAGGAAAGGCGAGAGGAGGAAGGGGAGCGGGAGGGCATCACCTTGAGCGATCGATGGAGGAGCAGGTCGCAGGGGGCGAACAGGGACAGCAGCAGGTGGTCGCCGGCGGAAAACCTCGACGGTGGCGGGGCTACGTCGCCTCCCCAGCCTGGCCGAGGGCATGGAGGCGCGGAGGACGTCCCCCCGGTTCCATTCCCGGGCAAGGATGGCGCCGGCGGGGGCTAGTGCGACGGCGCTACTAGCTGCAAGTGGCCGGCCATGGGAGGTTCGGTGGGTGCAGAGATGTTCAGAAGAACAGAAGGTAGGTGGAAGGGAGAGGAGGAACTGGCGGCGCTAGGGTTAGAGGGAGCTAGGGTTAGGCTAGGCAGAGGGGATGAAGGCCAGCTTTAAGGGGGGGAGAGCTTGGTACGGCCAGCATCGAGGAGAGGGGGGAGCGGATCGGGTGGTGGTGGTGCGATCGTACTGTTGCTGACGCAACGAAGAAGACGACAGAAGAGAGGGGTACTGGGCCAGAAGGAAAAAAAGAAATGGGCTTGGGGGGAGAAGAAGAGAGATGGGCTGCCTCCCTCTATTCTTTTGTTTTTCCTTTATCTCCCTTTTTTTTGTAAAGGAATGAAAGGGAGAGAGAGATGGAAAAAGGATTTTGGGGGGGGGGGGGTTTAGGGTTTTCCTTTATGAAATTTGTATTAATGTTCAAACTAGAAATTTAAGCAAATGTTGACATTATTTCACAAGTTGGAAATTTTAATTTGATTAACAGTTTTTAGTTGAATTTTCCAAATAAAGTTTGGGGTGTTTATTTGATAATTAAATTTTATTAATTTGCAAAACAATGAGTGAAAGCAAGGTTGGTTTTGATTTCAAAATTGGAAATATTAGTTTGATTTCTAAGTGGTTAGTTGAATTTCAAATAATGTTTGATTTGGAAATTTTGGAAATAAGCAAATTCTATTTAATAAGCTCAAGCAAGTATGAAAAGATTGTTGAATTTAATTGTTTGCAATAAATTGATGTTTAACCCACAATTTGAAACATGTCAATTATGAATTGATTTGAAATTTAAATTGCCATTAGGGTGGTTGATAAAAGGAATGTTATTCACAAGCAATTTACAGCAACTTCAAACTATTGAAAACAATATTTGAATAGGGTGATCAAATGCTTTTAATTGGAAACAAATGAGATTGGAATTTGAATTTTGAATGCAAGTTATATTAGGTGGATTATTAAATAACAAATAAGAGTTGAGCTTTTTTTTATTATTTCATTGAAACAAATGGAAGTGTTAATTGAACCATTTTATTTGGAGAGTTTTGTTTTGCAATTTTCATAACTTTCAACAGGGTTGTTGTTTGGAAGAAAATCATAATTGAATTTACAAAAAGGTTTGATTATTGGATGTATTTTTATAGAACTAAAACAATAGTTTGGAACCACAAATTTAATGGAAGCAAATAATTGTTTTATTTTGAAATATCATTTTAGAAATTGTAACATCACAAGGATGAAACAAAAGGTTTGAATTTTTGGTTTGAAATTCAAATAGAAAACAAAGGAAAACAAATGAAAACAGTTGGAAAACAACTGGAAAACAAGCAAACAAATGCAATCAACATGATGCCATGATGCAAAACATAAAATAACAGAGAGCAAACATTCTAAAGGCTTATTTTTCAGACTTGGGATGTTACAGAGGGTAACGAGATGGCTAAAGTCACGCGGTGACTTCTCTACGTGAAGTTACTGGATCTCAGTCCAAGAAAAATAGTGGGCGATGGAAGAGAAAATATGACCTGCGAGTTCGTGATCAACCGTGGCCGTGCGAGTTGGGCTGTCCCATCCTGATGTAAATATGCTAATGGTTGGTTGGATAGATTCGGGAGACATCGTTGAAGAGCTGATGTCGATGCGCGGGCGCGGTAGCACGTGGACCGGAGACGCGGGCGCGGTGTCAGGCGAGCATGGGCCTCGCGTGCAGAGCGTGCCAAAGGGTCGCGAGGACGGCTATGTCGCGCGACGTCGGATTACCGATCATGTATAACAGCTCGACATCGCGTACGTCTAGAAATTCACTTGGATTCCACACGATGCTTCGCTCGCTGGATATTTATTGTGCCTGTGGGCCTAGTAGTATCGTGTCTCCTATGGAAAAGTTGATCCCTGCTGATATCCCAGTCGTATATGGATTCTATCGGTAATAATTTCTGTACGAAACGGAGTCCGGTAGGAACCAGCAAAGTACGACGGACCAACCAACGACGACGGACCAAAAAACGGACCAAACTTTAGAACAAGAAACCTCAGTGCCTTTATTATTAGGTATAGATCAGAAGAAGAGGGGGGATTCCGGAAGAGTCTTAGAAGTCCTCAGGACGAAGTCAGCCAGAAGAGCACTTGGAGGGGGGCCACCTGGGGCCCACACCACTAGGCGGCGCGCCCCCCTTCTGGTCGCGCCCGGGGGTGGTCTGGCCTCCCGGCCCACTTTCCGGTGCCCCCTTTCACGTCCTTGACCCACAGGGAACCCTAAGCCCCAAAACATCATCGAAGAATTATTTTGCCGCCGCCTCGGGGCGGAAAACAATAGAGAGAGAAAAGCTCTCCAGCAGGGAGAAATCTACTGGGGAAATTACTCCCCGGAGAGGGGAAATCATCGCCATCGTACCGTCATCGCTCCGGGCATCATCAAGATCATCGTCGTCATCATCATCACCACCAGCACCATCACCCACATCATCCACCTTCATCCTGCTGTAACAATTAGGGGTCTTTATCGTTGCTCTTCACTAGATCTCTCTCCCGCTGTGGATTACTTGTTAGTAGTTGATGCTTGTGAGATTTATTGGTGTCTACACTTTATTACTAGATTGTTATTATCCATTATATCACATCTGATTATGATCCATATGATGTCGTGAGTAATATCTAGTGGTTCGGTATTTAAGTTGTGGTGCTATTCTTCTAGTGGTGTCATGTGAACATAGACTACATGATACTTCACCCTCATGGGCCTAAGAGGATGCTTTGTGTATTTGGTTACTAATCGTGGGGTTTCTGGAGTGACAGAAACCTAAAGTCCCGTTAGGAAACCAATGCATGTGGGAGCGTAGAATCCCGGAGTTTTAAGGCTGTGGTTAGATTTATCTTAATTACTTTATTGTATTTCCGGATGCTTACGAGGGTTATAATCACAAGTACTCCCTCCATTCCGTATTAGATGACTTTGGAATGGATGTATCTAGTACTAAAATATGTCTAGATACACCCAACTCAAATTCATCTAATATGGAACGGAGGGAGTATGTATTAGTCCTAGTTGGGCGGTGCATTAGCATAGGTTCACCACACAACACACTACCAAATTCCGTGCGGTCTGGGACGTTTCAATAATGTTGCGGATGGGCTCCAAACCGTCTCTAAGGGCAATCCGTGAGGGTTTACGCGATGGACTGAGAACGTCCCTGATCGACTGTCACAGACGATTTGCGACGATTAAGTTAACACTAAACCGTCGCAAGCTACTGGCCGGCCCAGCACAAGGCCCAAGAAGGAGCGATGTTTTTTTTCCGTTGCAGCGTGTGTACACGTGGCATCGTATTTTCCGTTACCCGTTACGGGCGTCACTGACGTCACTTCTACCGTTCGTAACGTCATCATCGTCTTGAAATTTTCAAAACGTCGCGATTGGAAATACCTGTACATCCGTTTATGATGTCATAATAGCTGCGACGTTTATTTTCTCGTCGCGGGTTCAAGCACTATAGGGTGCCACGTGGCGCTCTCATAATGTTTCACGTATACGCTTATTCTCGACGAATTTATAACGTTGTCCGACGGTGCGACGTTACAGTTCATCGTAAGACGTCGCGAATCATGAGCCAGCACGTGTACCAATACGACATGTCCACGTTGAAACGTTTCCGTGACGTGTTTTTTTTTGCCGCGATTTCCATCCAATAAGGTGCCGCCTCATGGACCTACCATAAAGTACCACATGTCCTCGTATTCGTAAGCATTGAAAATACTATACTGGTTTTCACAGCAAAGCAAACACAACAAATACATAAATTCTGAACAAGGTCACAACCTAGCTCACCAACAAAGGTAGTCTAATACAGTTCAACAGACAAGCGGTTTCACAAAGGGCTACTCAGTTCCATATCTCGGATGAACTTGAGCCAACATGCCACCAATAAGGGTTTTGTACATTTCTTGACTCTTCTTCATACCTTTGTGTTCCTCCGTCATACGCAGTAATTCTTGTTGATGCTTCATCCTATCTGCATTAGCTTGTTCCTTGGCCTGCTTCAACTCTTTAACTACAGACTGCAGGTACTGCTTCTGTTTTCTCTCATAATCAAGTTGAAGGTGAAGCTAAAACTTTGTTTCTCTTGCACTGGTTGTGACTCCACCTATGGTATTCAGGAATGAACACTTTAGACGACCCTTGGTCAGCACGGCAGCAACAGCTTTCGCGGCAGAAAGAGGTTCCTTGACAGCGCCATCTACTGAAGTAGGTTCTAGCATCTTCACTTGCATTTTTTCCTATAAAGCATGTAAAAACTTTAGATGAAATAGAAGCTGAACTAGCTTGTATGGAACATTGATACCATGACAAGCATGTAAGGAACATGTATGAAAAATAGCATGCAACAAGCTTGTACATAACAAATATGCAAATAACAGATGACAAGCAATTAAGCACGCATGACAAGCTTGTAAGGAACATAAATGAAAAACATCACATGACAGTCATGTAAGTAAACATGGCTGAAAATAGAAGACGACAAGCATGTACAGAACATAGATGAAAATAGCAGCTCACAAGGATAAATGAACTAGCAGATGACAATCAAGAAGCATGCATGTGCATGAACTATGAGATGACAAGCATAGGTGAAATAGCTGACTACAGGAGTTTGCATCAGAATTCACAAAGGGAAGCATCAGTACATGTCTAGAAGAATCTATTGAGGTAATTGTTGATCCTAGAGATAAACAGAATTCTGAGGGACTTACAATTGCTCTTTTCACAGGCGAAGAGAATCCACGTGTCTTCCTATTGTGCGTAGCTTTGAACAATTCAAAGGCATCTTCCCCCATGTCGCAGCAAACCTCGTAGCTACGAGAACCTGTGGCGCTATGGAACTGGACGGCATATCTGCTTTGCTTGGCTTTGATATAAGCCATCTACATAAACAAAGTATGAACTGATTAGGCACAGTCCAGGTTATGGAATAGAAGCAGTCGCAAGGTAGAGTGAACAAAGACAGTACATGTTTCCTGACTGAGGACCGTTTATCGACTAACCTGCACCATTCTGCTTTGCTCATGTGTCCAACTGCATCAGGAGGCGTTCGTGCAACTCTACTCTTGTCTGCAACGCTGTCAAAAAAATTCTTGCTTCAGAATATGGCGTCTTTGTCTTGTACAGTTCTTGAGATGCGTCACAAGAGATTGACGAATAACAGGGTCTTTGGGGTTCAGAAGAAACTTTGACTGAAACAAAAGAAAGAGCATTTTCAGTTATATGAACAGCAATGGAATGAACTGGAAGGTTGGGTTAGAAAACTTACACACACGTGGCCGTAGTAGGAAGAAAATATATCTTCCCTTTCCTTGTACTCGTTCCACTGGGGGAAGATAGGGACAGTGTGCTTTAGAGCTATTGAACACGCAGTAGCATACATAGAAGCAACCTTTGGGTCCACTGGCCTTGTCTTTCCCAGAGGAATAACAATTATGATCATGTTTCCTTTGGACATGTTTCTTCCCCTCCTAGCCGCACCACTCGAAACAATGTCTTCACATGGAAAATCTACAGAAATTGTGGCATTGCTAGAGTTAGTATTCTGCATTTTGGATTTCCCTCCGCACATGCCCCCTTGTAGAGTATGAAATCTCTATAATATGTCATATTGCTTTTCATTGCAGGCACCTTGGTCCTCGACTTGGGAACCTTACCCCTCGCCTAGGAATGGTGGAAGCTCGCCTTGCACACCTGGCAGCTCACCGTCAGCTTCCAGTTGGCCATGGGCAAGTGCCTTCTCACCTTGGGAAGCTTCCTGCTGGCCTTGGGGAGCTGCCTCCTCGTCTTGGACCACTGGTCGCTTGAGTTCGTCATCTACATACGGATGGACATGGGCAACTGCATGCTCGCGATGGGCCTTGACGCGCTTGCGTTTACAACCACATCCACCAGGAGCCATCTTTGTCCTACCAGATGTACTATTGACTTAAATGTTCCTAAGTTGCACGGTTCATATGGACCAAATCAACTAGGATAGTAGCACAAAATACATGGCAGAACAATAATTAACCCAGCAGTTCCACACAACATAAGTACCTTTATTGTTGAGCTATCATGCAAGGCATGCCTTATCTAGATGGTGGACATGGTATAAATGGAAATAAAAAGCTTACAATATAAGTCTAGAATTGATGATTTATGCGAATAAATGAAAATAAATAGCTCCTACATGTTCTTTACAAATAGCCTTATCTTTTATTGGGATGTGACAACATAGAGTTAGAAAATCTTAGTGATGTAATTCGTTGTTTGACCATATCGGTAATCTAATTTGTGGACCTAAGTATGATCGGATCGCAGGAGAAGAGATCTTAAGATTTATACAAGCTCGAAAATAAGCAAACTCTAACCAAAGGAACTTGAAGGCTACCAGGTCGGTGAGGTGGCAGATCTTGACGGCGACCTGGACGGCGATGTCTCAAATCTTGACGACGAGGTGGCAGATCTGGATGGCGTCCTAGACAGCAAGTTGGAAGCCCGGGAAGGCGAGCTGAGCGGCGGGGTGGAAGACCGGGGACGGCAAGGTGGAAGCCCGGGAAGGCAAGCTGCACGGCGAGGTGGAAGACCGGGGACGGCCAGGTGGAAGACCGGGAAGGCGAGATACATGTCGATGTGGAAGGCCGGGGCGGAGTAGATGGGGTTTAAGAGGAAAGGGGGATTTCAGACAAGAAGAGGAGGGGAAATTTTGGCGAGGGGGCAGATAAGAGGGAGAGGTTCGAAATTTAGGGCGGCATAGGCGGCAAAAATTTTGGTCGATAATTTGGGTGGAGGCGCGAAATTTTCTACGCCCGCTAGATTTTGGTACATTGGCTGGAGAACATTGCTGGCCGTTGGATACATGATGGATGTCCTAAAAAGATAACCATTATTGAAATATGTTACTTAAGGATAATGGGAAGACATCTATAAATTACTGACATAAACTATCACTAATAAATAAATTACCATACCATTGTCTTTGGTGTTCCTTGATCCTAACCTAACACAACCAAACAATTGGTTCCACTTTGCTACCCCTTTCCAGCTCACGTAGAGGGGCCAAAAATGTAGTTCCGTCTTTTTCCCCAGCGGGGCTATGATTTCTCCGGAGAGGGGGCTACGGAACGTCTGAATGCCACCGCAACACATGGTATTCCATAAAATGTGTGTTAGAGTGTGGCCTGGGTCTTGGATGCCCAAGATTCCCTCTCTCTTTGTGTTAGGGTTTCACCGGTATCGGATTCTCTCTAGCGGGTTCCAGGACTGCTTAGAGCCCAAAACTCCCGGATCTGACGGAACTGGGGGTATCTTGCCAAGAGGTGAGCCCTACCATTGTCTTGGGTTTTCCTTGGGCCTAACCTAACACAACCAAGCTATTGGTTCCACTTTCTTACCACCTTCCGGCTCACGTAGAGGGTCGAGAACGATAGTTCCGCCTTTTCCCCCAACGGGGCTATGGTTTCTCCGGAGGGGGCTCCGGATCGTCTGAATGCCACCAAATTCCATGGTATGCCATACCATGTGTGTTAAAGTGTGTCTTGGGTCTTGGATGCCCAAGAATCCCTTACACTCTGTGTCAGGGCTTCACCAGCGTCAGATTCTCTCTAGCGGGTTCGAGGACTATACTTAGAGCCAGAAACTCCCGGATTTGACGGAACTATGGGAATCTTGCCAAGAGGTGGACCCTACAATTTTCTTCGGTGTTCCTTGGGACTAACCTAACACAACCAAACAATTGGTTCCACTTGGCTAACCCCTTCCGGCTCACGTAGACGGGCCAGAACGGCAGTTCCGCCTTTTCCCCCAGCGGGGCTATGGTTTCTCCTAAGGGGCCCGGATCGTCTAAATGCCACCAAATCCCATGGTATGACATACCATGTGTGTTATAGTGTGTCATGGTCTTGTATACCCTATATTACCTCATCGTTAGGGCTTCACCGGCATCGGACTCTTTCTGGCGTGTTCCATGACTAGTTAGAGCCCAAAAATCCCGGATCTGTCGGAACTAGGGAATCTTGCCAAGAGGTGATCCCTACCATTGTCTTGGGTGTTCCTTGGGCCTAACCTAACACAATCAAGAAATTGGTTCCACTTTTCTACCTCCTTCCGGCTCACGTAGATGGGCCAGAACGACATTTCCGTCTTTTTCCCCGGCGGGGCTATGGTTTACCCGGAGAGGGGGATCCAGATCATATGCATGCCACCAAATCCCATAGTATGCAATACCATGTGTGTTATAGTGTGGCATGGGTCTTGGATCCCTAATATCCCCTCGCTCTTTGTGTTAGGGTTTCACCGGCGTCGGATTCTCTCTGGTGGGTTCCAGGACTACTTAATGAGAGCCCGAAACTCCCGGATCTGACGGAAATGGGGGAATCTTTCCAAGAGGTATCCACTACCATTGTATTGGGTGTTCCTTGTGCCTAACCTAACACAACCAAGAATGTGGTTCCACTTTGCTACCCCCTTCTGGCTCACACAGAGGGGCCAGAACGGCAGTTCCGTCTTTTTCCCCAACGGGGCTATGGTTTCTCCACAGAGAGGGGACTCCGGATCGTCAGATTGCCACTTGTAGCACCCTACCCTTTTACAAAGGTAGAATACTTGTGTACATGCTATTCCCGGGATCACTGATAGCATAAACGTGACAAAATGAGATATTCATTGCAATAACATCAT
Source organism: Alopecurus myosuroides (assembly GCA_028641055.1). Classification (NCBI taxonomy): domain Eukaryota; kingdom Viridiplantae; phylum Streptophyta; class Magnoliopsida; order Poales; family Poaceae; genus Alopecurus; species Alopecurus myosuroides. Next base: position 292,419,857 of record CM054059.1, read on the forward strand.
TCTACAACGTATGATCCATTGGATACGAAATAAAATAGTCTTACAATTGGCATAGTCAACATGGACTAACCCCAAATAACAGAGTTCAAAGAAAATACAACGGAAACAAATATTGAATGAGCCTCCTTCTCTTCATGTGCCACATGCATACATGTTGGGATGTAGACTCGAGATCCTAAACAGCTACCCATCATCTGAATGACCTGCACGTTGGAATATGCAACCCCCACAAGGGAGGAAGTCAGTACAAACAATGTACTGCCATGTGACACTTGTATGGTGGCAGTTTTGAGGAATAACTATCTACATGATATTTGGCTGGTGGAGTCTGGGCTATTTGCATAAAGCCTATTTTGTCCTATATTTGATAAATCATTGAAACATCTTTGAAAACCAACATTGGTAGACACACCATGTAGTTTGGTAAAGGCATCATGGGTAGACACACCATGAAGTTTGTTAAAGTCATCATGGGTAGACACACCATGAAGTTTGAAATCATCATGGGTAGACACACCATGAGTTTGAAAAGGTAGCACAGAGGGGTAGATACACCATGTGCTCTAGGAAAAGGTTACTACCAAGTTTTAATTCATTCAGAAAAGATGAGGAGATCCTTCAGCACCAACTATGTCTGGTTTGCTCAACTGGCCCATAAGCGGGGACACGGCTAAGATCTTAGTTTTTTAAACTCTGCAGAGGTTGTGCACTTTCACCTTGAGACTCGTTTTCCCCGAGAGAAAAATGAGACAAGATCTTTGGGAAGAGGGATTCAACCATACCAGTATTGACTTGTTGCTCCTAAAATTATACCATCCAATGTCAATACAACAGGAGGAACCCCCACAACTTACTTAATCTTGGCAGAGTCCATATTACCTCAAGGCTGCACTGGAATTTAACTATACATGGAAGACCTACAGATCTCTTTAGTCCTGGGTGGCAATCCACAAGTGTACCCTTAGGTGACAACCACCACATCCATGGCCCTGGGAGTGACCCAGGTGACAACCACCATAGACATGGCCCTGAGTAGCCACTCAACATAATCCAAGCAATTACCAATCCACCCAGGTGTTTCATTGGGTTGTTAAATTTCAATTTTCAAAGTATCACAACCCAATAAATAGCAGCAGCAGTTGTGATATTGTTCTAGTATAGCTAAACTAGTACCTAGCAGGGGTTTCAGGTTGGCTACACACTACTAGGTGTTCTAAGCATAGCATATACTTGGAAAATAATAATATCACCTATCATGCACACTACTGAAAACACTAATGTATTTGAAAACAAAGGTAGGATATGAGCATCACTTGCCTTGGTAGCAGCAACCAGCACAAACACAACAATCACATGATTTGTATTGGTCTTCTCCAAAATCTAAACAAGAATTAACAATACAAACATAAACACACTACTCAAACAATACAAACATAGACATGTATGCATGCATGAATGCAAGATTTTGTTTTACACATGTTGGATGTAGTGTTGAGGTGTGTTTGGCATTATATGGGGTTTATTTAGTTGATACAAGGCTCTGGTTGAGTTTTATTTCATTGCATTAATTTAATTACTCCAATTTAGTAGTCCATTTATAGATCTTTGGATTAATTAAATTTTAAACACACATTTTAGTTTCTGTAAAAATTGGTCATTGGTCTCTTTAGACAGAGGGTATTAATACCAAGGTGACCCAATTGGTTTCACTCAAAAATACATTTTAGAATTTGAATTATGGACAGATTACTGATTTTACTAAATTTGAAATAGAGAGTGTGTGCACGATACAATTTTGGTTTTCTATGGTTCCATGGTGTTCTACAAGTTCTAAGGAATTCAGAGACTACAAAATAAACAAAATTGGGGTAGTAGAACTCAAACTATCAATTAAGTGGTGTTTATGAGTGGTTTTGGCAATTTAAAAACTACTCCAAAATTTTATAAAGAGACCACCTAATATTTTTTTTATTTGGGTAGAGAATTTTATTAGATTTCTACAGGTTCAAGTCTCACCAATTTTGGATCTCCATTTATTTTTCTATTGAATTTACATTGAGATAGATGTTTCTGTTTTTGAAATTTAAACAAAATGATTTAAATCGGGGGGGGGGGGGGTGACTGGCGCTGACTCAGCGGGCAAGTGGCGCCATCTAACTGGTGGATACCGGTTCGCGGGGGCGTTCTAATCCTAGGCGTACAGATCGAATCGGACGGCTAAAAAGACAACGGGAGGGGCTCACCGGCCGGAGATGGCGTCGCGGTGGTGGAAGCCTCGTGAGTTCGCCGGAGTTGCGCTCTCGTGGCCCTCGAGCTCGTCGGAGTAGTCGCAGCAGCGTAGAAGGGCTCGGCGAGGACGACGGGCTTCACGGCGGAAGCTCTCGCTTCCGAGAGCGACGAGGGGAGGAGGTCGGAGGCGCGGTGATCTCCGGCGAACTCAACGCGCACGGCGTGGCCTCTGTGCTGCGCCAAAAATTCCATGGTGCGGCTTAGGTGGAGCACAAGGTCAAGGAGAAGAGAGATAGAGTAAGAGGGAGGGGAAGGGCGGCGGGGACTCACCGGAATCAAGGTTTTTTGCGCGGTGGACGTGCGGTTTCTGGCGAGCTAATCGGCAGTGTGGGGGCGTGGTTTCGAGAGGCGCTAGGGGAGAAAGAGAGCGGGGGTTAGGGGCTTTATGGGGAGTGCTCGGGTGCGGATAGATGGGCGAGACCGAGGTGGCGATCGTGGGGGGAGTGTGCGGTGTTTCTTCAGCGAAAACGGGAGGGGTTAGGGGTAGACGTCATTGTGACGTTGGCGTGGCGTCACCCGGGTCCACGTGACAGCCAGACAGAGAGGGGTGGGCGCGGTTGGTTCGTTTCCGCGCGCGCAGTGGATAAGAAATGGGCCGTGGGCTACTGGGGGTGAGATAGAGGGGGAAAGGGGGCAGGATGGGATGGGTTGGCCGCTTGGGTTGCTTTTTTTTTGTTCAGCACTGTTTTTCCTTTTCTATTTTCTTTTTATTCAAGGAAGGGAACCCCAATAAAATAAAATGAGTAAAACTGATTTAGAGAGATTTGTAAAAGTGCAAAGAATGTAAAGTTCAAACTATTCAAATGTTTTGGTGATTTTGGAAATATCAATTTAAATTTTTATTATAGGTAAATTGTATGGAGCCATTTAAGGGATTATTTTTGGAGGTGAAAACACATAGGATTTTTGTTTAGTGATGTTTAAATTTTCAAATCTACTTTTGCGTGACTATGTTATGATGATATGTATGCATGCTGGTTTATTCTTTTTGAAAAAATCTAGGATGCTACAGACTAACCCCCTTAAGATGAAGCACGTCCTCGGGCTTCGGAAAGGCTAGCAAATAGGTGAGGGTGATCTTATATGAGGTCTTCTTCCCGTTCCCAGGTTGCTTCTTCCTTGGTGTGGTGATTCCACAGAACCTTGCAAAATTTGATGGTCTTGGTACGTGTATTCCTTTCAGCTCTTTCCAGGATTTTGATGGGTTTCTCCTCATAAGTCAGGTCACTTTCTATTTGTACCTCTCCTAGGGGTACTGTATCACTCAAGGGAGTTTCTGACATCTCAGGGTGACATTTCTTCAGCTGACTGACATGGAACACATTGTGTACTACTGAAAGTCCTTCTGGTAATTCCAATTCATAACTACCTCTCCTTTGCGAGACACCACTTTGAATGGTCCTATGAATCGTGGTGCTAGTTTTCCTTTGATTCCAAATCTCTTCACACCTCTAAGGGGTGATACTCTAAAGTAGACTCTATCTCCTGTTTCATAGGAAACATCTCTACGCTTGTTGTCGGCATAGCTTTTCTGTCTTGACTGTGCTATCTTCAGTCTATCCTTGATTAATCTAACTTTCTCTTCAACTTCTTGAATGATGTCGGGACCAAAGAAACTTCTTTCTCCTAAACCACTCCACAACAGGGGTGTGGTACATTTCTTTCCATACAGGGCTTCAAATGGTGCCATCTCAATACTAGCTTGATAACTATTTTTATAAGAGAATTATGCATATGGCAAGCTATCATCCCAACTAGATCCATAGTCCAGGACACATGCTCTCAGCATGTCCTCCAAAATCTGATTTACTCTCTCAGTTTGGCCATCTGTCTGAGGGTGAAATGTTGTACTGAACTCTAATCTGGTTCCTATTGATTCATGTAGTTGCTTCCAGAAGTGTGAGGTAAACTGGGTACCTCTGTCAGATACTATACTCTTGGGTACACCATGAAGACGGAAAATTTTCTTCATATAGATATCATCCAACTTAGCACTAGTATATGTGGTCCTTACGGGCACAAAGTGAGCTATCTTTGTCAAACGATCAAATACTACCCAAATTGAATCATACCCTGATTTGGTTCGGGGTAATCCAGTGATAAAGTCCATACCAATTTGTTCCCATTTCCAGTCTGGCACCCTCAATGGTTGTAACAATCCTGCTGATTTCTGGTGCACAACCTTTACCTTATTACAAACATCACATTTGGCTATGTATTCTGCTATATATCTCTTTAAATTGTTCCACCAAAATCTTTCCTTCAAATCCATGTACATTTTGATGTTACCAGGGTAAATGGAATAAGGTGACTCATGGGCTTCTTGGAACATCAGCTTCCTCAAGTCAGGGTCATTGGGTACAGAGATGCGTTTCTCGAACCAAACAATTCCTTGTTCATTGTCACATCCCAATTTTGGAATACCTGAAAACACAGTTGTTTTGCTAATTGCTTCACAAATAAACTTTGGTTGTGTTTGTTTGAGTGCAACTAAACAAACTAATTATATAAACTTACATGGCTAAGAAATGGAAAACAAACTTAAAAACATAGCAAAGCAGTAAACTAAAAATATTCAACATATTGTTCCAATGACCTTGGAAATATTTTCTAAAGTAAATATTGATCAAAGAGTTTTCCAAATCTATCTTATGAATCTACTACTTGTTGAATATTATTCCAAGGCCTAAATTAAGAAAGAGGAAACACTTAATAAATTTTCCCTAAAAGATTATCAGAAAAAGAGGCATTCTTAGATGCTTCACCAAAATCTTATCAAATGTTTTTCCAACCTTCCAAGCTTAAAAACAAAGGTATTGGAGAGCATTGACTTGCTATCCCTAGTCACATAAATATTTTGGCAAAGCATTGTTAAAGAAAAGCCAAGTGCCCTATTAAATTGAATTTCCAATATTTCCAGAAACAGGAAACTCAAACAAGTTACTATTGGAAACTTTCTTCAAATGAGCTGAAATTAATACCAGTGCTTCCTTATATCAAATAAGGAACACACACAAGAGGAGACCAAAAATTGAATCCATTAAGGTCCTGAAAACATGATTTTTCTCCACAGCAACAATTGGAATTTTGAACATGTTTGTTCGACAAACTTTTTCAAAATGCCATGAAATAAATACCACATGCTCTATAACATAAATAAGGATGAAAACCAAAAGGGCACAAGTTTTTGAATAATTTAAGTTGCCAAAAACCCCTGTTTTCTAGACAGCACCTTTTTGAAATTTGAACAAGTTTGTTCTATGAAGTAACTCAAAATGACTTGAATTTTCTACCACACAAGGAACATACCAAATAAGGAATGTGTGCCAAAAATTATCATTCTTGGAAGCTCCTAAGTAGCCTAATAAATTCAATGTCCATTTATGTAAGAATTGAAATTTGAACAACTTTGAACTATCAAGTTTATCCAATTGAGCTAATTTTCACATATGTTGTGCATCTATACTAATAAGAATTTTGGGCAAAAGGATTTCAATTTATGACTTTGTTTGCCTAGAGAAAACAGCATTTTTCAGAGAAGAAAAGGACCTATTTGTAAATGGCCAGGGACCTAGTTGTAATCCCAGTCACACCCTTCTTCTTCCTAGCTCTCTGTAGATACAGAGCCCCTACGCCATTGCTTCGAGTGGAAGCAATTCGAGGTGGATAAGAGCCCCCCCATGTGCTTGTGTCTCCCACTTGCCCCCTCTCTCTCCCCTAGAGCTCTCTCTCTGAAAAACCCCAAACCGAAACCCTAGTTTTTGCCTCACCGTCGATTCGGCCACAGGTGAGCTCGCCGCCGGCCACCGTGTACCCCATTCGCTCCGCCTCGTCGTGGTGGTACTCGGTGCGGAAGGAATCGGAGGGAAACGACTCGAGGAGCCCGCGCCGTCCAACCTTCTTCCTCGAGCCCGGCGGACTCCGGCAAGACATCGCCGCCGCCACGAGCCTCCTCTGTCCTCTCCGAGCCCTCCCGCGCGTCTAGGGTAAGTAGGCGCTCCTCGCCGTCGCTTTTCCCCTCTCCCTCTCCCCCTAGAACGTCGCCGCGCCGCCTTCCTCTCTCGGCCACCGTGCGCCACCGTCGCCGCCGCTCTCCGGCCACTTCCCGGGAAGCGAGGCTGCCCCTAGGTGGTTCCCCGCAACGAGAGCGACGTGCAGGTGCCTTTTAATCGCAAAGTGGTGCACGGTAGTGACGGATTTCTACCTCGCCGGAGAACCTCCCGCCGGCGATGACGTCGCGCTGGCGTCAGCCGCGCCCTTGACCCCGCGCAGGACAGTCAAACCGGCAAGTGGGGCCGTGCTTGCCTGCGTGGCAGCCCCCGTGGCTGCCTGGCCCGCGGGTCAGCGTCTGCGGCTGGCTCTGCCCGCGGTGAGTTTGGATCTGGCCGGCCCAGTTTCAGATCTGGCCCAGGACTAGTTCCTTTTTCCATTTAAATTTTTGCAGATTGTTGCATGTTTGATTTTGGCCTCAAAAACCTACCTAAAAGATGATTTCGACCAAGAAAAAATTCACAGATGTAAACCAACAAAATCTAAACCACCTCCACTTTGTAGATCTACATTTGGATGAATATTTTAGAAATGAAAAATGTTTTGGCAACAGGTACCAGAAACACCAAAATGAGCACCATTTTAATTTCACAACTCAGAATGAGGTGTATCCAATTGCATTGGAAAGCCCTTGAAATTTCCTAACAGGAGCAATTAACCGTGCTTCCAAATTCCTTGTATTCTTGAAATTACATGCAATTTGGTAAAACACTAGAGAGCACTTTGGTGATTTTTATAAAATAATTAAAGATGAATTTTGATGCAAACTCAATTGGACGGTCTTGTATATGTTTAGGGCTATCCAACCCTATCTGGGTTTAATTTTTAGAGCATCATAGAAAATTTGGTGGACAGATCTTTAATTTGCATGTTTCTGCCATTTTGGCATTTTAGGTAATTAATTTGTGTGATGTTATTTTTGTGTTGCAATATTGTTTTCTAGCATGTACAAGTTGTGTGCACTTGTTTTCTAAGGTTTACTTAGCTATTTTATCATGTTAGATTGTGTGGACTTGAGTTGAGAAGAAATAGGCTTTATGAGAATAGCATATGTTATCCCTAGTTAATACTTGCATAGGATTTTTGAGTGATGAATTTATGTGCAAGCCCTTGGATTGTTGTGTTGAAATATTAGATCCAGTACCATGTTAGTACTTATATTTTGTTGGTATCACCTCTGCTAGCTTGCATTTGAATTGGTAGAAAAGCATGAGTAGTTTTGTCATGGCTATGAAAATGTTATGGAAAAATTCTCTCATGTGTAGAATTTTTGGCATAAAAATTTGTGGTTGTATAGCCACATATTTTTGTGTTGTGTTCATAGGACCAGTAGAATTTTGGTTATATTCTTATGAGTACTTGATCCCTAGATTTTTCACTTGTGTGAAAATAATAGCATGAGTAGCATTACCTTGCTTGTGTTAGCACCCTATTATTTTCTGCTAGTATTGTTATTGCACTAGGTGCTAGTTTAGTCTTTTGTTAATTTTTATCAAGTATGACCAGAGGCATTGTGACCTCTTAATGCTTTGTTATGCTAGTGTAACACCCACTGGTGTCATTGCATTTTTGGTGGAAACATTATTTCCCCCACACTAGATGTGTTTCTTTTATATAGTTCTCTAACTATTGAGTGCCTAGTATTTTTTTGCTTTGGATTTTTAGTGCTAAATGAAAATGTGTATGCTTCTGTTTGTAAGTGGTTGTAATCATGTGTGGCTTTCTAGGAAAAATCCATCTTTGGAGTGTTGTTCGATTCCTCTAGTAATGTCCTTTTTATTACTACTAGTATGTAGGAGTTGCCCTGCAAATTGATGCATTGTTTTGTTAAATGGGATATTTTTGTTATAGCAAGTATAGATGTTTTTCACTAATGTTTTTAGGACATGGACCCTCTGGTTGTATTTCAATTACTTGATTGAAATTCATCCATTGATTCTTCATGTTTGAGTAGTACTAGTTTCCTTAGCAGTTTTTGTATTGAATTATTTTTCCTGCCAACTTGTGTTTGGTGGATATTTGTGTATCCTTGCATGAGGACATGTTTTCATTTACCCTTATGATAACATGGTTCCTTGTTTGAATTTTATTACTTTACTTATTATGCTTGCTTGCATAGCAAACCCTGAGTAGAAGCATGTCTATAGGATTCCTCCTTTTTAGTCACTGTTTCTATTGTTCTCACTATGAGAAATTGTGTGTTTTGTGATGAGTCTATTACCTTGTTGCACTTGTGTAGGCTCACTGATTTGTAAAAGTAACTTTTGCAAATCATGTGTCTTATTTATTCTTGACGTGAATTTAGGCTTAGCAGATTAGCTACCTTGTTCTTTTTGTGGTTTGGTTGATAGACCCATTGCCATGATTATTTTTGTGCATGTTTTATATACTTTTAGTAGTCTCACCCTTGTGGAACTAAGTTTATTTGGGCTTATTAATATCTTGGTATGAGAGTGGCACACCCACTGAATCCATGATATTAAGGTTGTGAGATATGGTCCTCCAACCTTAAGCTGTCTTATTAAATGGCATTTCTGCCAAGTGTGTTTGTTGATTGTTTGCCTCCATTAATTATTGTGTGATTGGTTATTATTAGTTTCCTGGCTGTATGTATGGTTATGCATTGTTTCTTGCCTTGATTGGTTCTGAATGTGTGTCCTTTATTCCTTTTACGACGTTAGAAAACGAAGAGGAAGGAAGTGTCGTGAAGCTCTGATTGAAGTTCCAGTCACTCCAAAACCAGGGACACAAGGAGATACCAGGCAAGCCATCCTGATGCTTGCTGATACAATACTTATCATTATCTATCATGCATGTTTTACCTCTGAAGTTTTACCAAAACTTGATTATCAAAACTATTTTTGATGTGGAAATTACTACTATACTATTATATAGGTTACTATCATGCCAGTAGTTAAACTTGGTAATACCAAGCCCATAAGCCACCATATGGTATTTATTACCATCAAATATACTAGTCCCTAAGTGGACACCCTAAAATTGTGATTCTACAAAACAAAGGCTTTACGGAAAAACCCGGAGAAAAGGCGGATCCTTGTTCTCCGGAGGAATGTGGAAGTGGTCATTTTTGAGAAAGTGGTGTTTTCAAAAATGACACATAACCTAGTCTTCGCCGGACAACCTTTACCGTACTGCCACCCTACCCCAACATGGGCACGGGGCTTAACTGGAAGTTTGTCCTTGTTAGTGTGTGTTCTATCTCAAACGCTATAAGGGACGGAATCCCTTGAACCGAATTGTTGTCAAGAGTTGATACATAAAAAGTGTGGGATTAATTTTCCCTCCGGTCGCATCAGTTGAGGCATCCTGGCTGGCAGGGATTAGCTCGGTGCCGGGGGTGACCGGTAAAACTCAACTGAGAGATAGACACATTCTAGCTTGAACGTAGTGGATGGTTATGATCAGATACCTGATGTTTACATACTGTTGTTACAGTCCGTGATTGTTCACGGGAGGTGTACTGGATCTGGTGGATGTGTACACCTCTGCAGAGTATAACTTTTTCGAAGAAGCCGCGTCCTCGGATATGGACAGTTGAATGGCCATGTAGCTAGCATTGTGTCAATGTTTTCAAAAAGGAAGTTTTTGAAAAGGGAATTTTTGGAAAGGAAGTGTTGAACTTGTGAAGTTCGGAAAGGAATGGAAACTTATACCGTGGAGGTATCGTCGATGATGAAAAGCCAGATGTGGTTATACAAAACAAAGTGTTTTGCAAAGAAAACTTTTCTACTCTACGCAAGAATTCTGGAAACTGATTCCAGGGAGTTCTGCAAAGAGAAAATATTCTTTAATAAAGTTTTACAAAAACTCTTGTACATGTGATATCTACAAGAGAAATAAAACTATATTATTTTCTTCTGAAGTATCTTCTTCAACGAAGATACAGATTAACCTGACTGCAACTGTGGTGTCATCATATATGAACACCATTGATAGTGAACCCTATTTATAGCCTACCTATTCCACCATATAAGCATATTTGCATGTTGGTAAGTCACATGATGGATGTCTTGCTGAGTACATTCAAATGTACTCATTATGGTTTCGCGCCTGGTATCTACTTACCAGATTTGAAGAAGGAGCCTCCGAAGGAGATCTATGAGGAGAAGTACGGAGTTGACGGCTTTGCGAACTAGGATCGTCTCCGGGTTAGCAGCCTGTAGGTTAAGGCGTGACTTGGGCTCAACTACGTTGTGTTTTATTTGTCTTCCGATGTGTTTGTTAAGTTGCCTGCCCTTTGTGGCAGTTGTGTTAGACTTGATCATGTGATCATTTATGTAATACCTTTATGTATTCGTGTAATGGATGATGTATTTCTGTGTGCCAACTTTGTATGTTGTTCACGACTGATCTTTCTGGGATCGTGAATGTATGCATACGGAGGGTTTCAGACTGCCGGTCTGGGGTCCTTACATTCATCCTCTCTGAATTATGTGGTCTTTGCTTCACTTAGTGCTTCTTTCAAGGTTTTCTTGATTGCCTCTATTTCCTTATCTCCTTCCTGAATTTTACGGATTCTATCCATCAGTGTTTGTTGAACCACTAGTGATGCTACAAATCCTTCAGGTACCACTTCCAAACTAAGGTCTTGGAGGGCTTTACATAGATCCTGGGATATCACTTCGGTGGAGAGACAGTTTACATAAAACTTACGGCTCAAGGCATCAGCCACTACATTAGCCTTACCAGGATGGTATTGTAGACTCAGATCATAGTCCTTGATGAGTTCCAGCCATATCCTTTGTCTCATGTTCAAATCCTTCTAAGTGAAGATGTACTTGAAACTCTTGTGATCAGTGAAAACTTCACAACGTTTCCCCATTAAATAGTGTCTCCATGTCTTCAAGGTATGAACCACTGAAGCCAATTCAAGATCATGTGTGGGGTAATTGACTTCATGCTTCTTAAGTTGCCTTGAAGCATAAGCTGCAACTCTACCTCCTTGCATGAGTAAACTTCCTAATCCTTGACGTGAAGCGTCATAGTAAACTTGGAATTCCTTCTCCAGATCGGGCAAACAAAAAACACGTGCAGACACTAATCTCTTCTTCAACTCTTGAAAGCTGGTCTCACAGGTTTCAGTCCATTCATACTTCTTCTCTTTCTTCAACAGCTCAGACATTGGTTTGGCAATCTTGGAGAAATTTTCAATGAATCTCCTATAGTAACCAGCCAAGCCTAAGAAGCTCTGAATCTCTCCTACATTCTTGGGTGGTTCCCATTCTGTTACAGCAGTAACCTTTGAGGGGTCTACTGCAATTCCTTCTTTAGACACAATGTGTCCTAGAAATCCTACTTCACCCAGCCAGAACTCACACTTGCTAAACTTGGCATAAAGCTTGTGTTCCCTCAGCTTCTCCATTATCAAACGAAGGTGTTTCTCGTGTTCCTTAACACTCTTGGAGTAGATTAGTATGTCGTCAATGAAGACTACGACAAACTTATCGAGCAATTCCATGAACACTTTGTTCATCATATTCATGAAGTATGATGGGGCATTGGTTAAGCCAAAGGGCATCACCGTATACTCATATGAACCATATCTAGTGACAAAAGCAGTCTTGGGGATATCATGTTCTTTAATCTTGAGTTGGAAATATCCAGACCGTAGGTCGATCTTGGAAAACACACTAGCTCCTTCCAACTAATCAAACAAGTCATTGATTCTAGGTAGTGGGTATTTGTTCTTGATTGTCACCTCGTTCAATGAACGATAGTCCATAACCAAACGCTGAATTTTGTCCTTTTTCTCCACAAACAGAATAGGTGCTCCCCAAGGGGATGAACTTTCTCTTATGAATCCTTTACCTAACTGTTATTCAAGTTGCTTTTTCAGTTCTTCAGTGGACATAGGGTAAGGTCTCTTTGCTATAGGGCCTGTGCCCGGAAGTAAATCAATCAGAAATTTCACATCTCTATCCGGTGGCATTCCTGGTAGCTCATCTGGAAATACATCTGGGTATTCTATCACCAAAGACACTTGGTCTAGGCTAACCTCCTTAAGATGGTTTAGGCTAATCCCCTTAAGATAGTTCAGACTAATATCCTTAGGTTCCAAGTGGGGTTTGTACCTAATTCTCTTTCCTTCTGGGGTTGATAGTGTGATTGACCTATTGACACAGTCTATGACTCCTCCATAGGTAGTCATCCAATCCATACCCAAGATAACATCTAGTCCTTGCGATGGTAGGATTACTAAGTGGGTTGGAAATTTGTGGGTTCCAATTTCTAGAATTAGTATCCCGCATACAGTATTGACAGACATCTCACCACCTGGGGAACTCACTTGGAATACTTTTCCTATTGATTTGGTGGGTATTTTATTTTTATCCACAAATGCCGTTGATATGAATGAATGCGATGCTCCAGTATCAAATAAAACTAATGCTGTAAAGGAGTTGAGTGGAAACGTACCCATCATAGCATCAGGTTCATTCATCACCTCTTCAATGTCAAGGTGATTCACTTGTCCCTTCTAGAATGGATTGGGCTTAGGAGCTTCAATAGCCTTTGGTTCAGTGCATTGATCAGCATAGTGTCCCTTCTTCTTGCACTTGAAGCATGTGACATCAGACAAGTCCCTTTTTCCATTGGGGTTGGAGTGATGATGTCCATTGTTTCCATTATGATGGCCATTACGATGGCCGTTGTGATTACCATTGTAATGTCCATTGGAGTTATTGCCTCTGTACCCACCATTGAATGTGTGGCCATTGTTCCTGTTGAAATGACCTCCATGCTTGTGGCCACTATAGCCTCCACTATTCTCAGAAGAGTGATGCCTCTTGTGAGAGGTTTCAGTGTGGTTCTTGCCGTTACCAAACTTCCTTTTGCGGTTCTCCTCCTTCTTGATGTTGTTGTCCAGGGTGATGGCCTGGTCAAGCAGTGTCTGGTAGTTTGGGGCATATGCCACAAATAGTGGTATCTTCAGTTCTCCCTTGAGTCCATTCAGAAATTTCTCCTTCCTCTTGGCATTAGTATCAATGTCCTCTGGGGCATATCTAGACAATGCACAGAAATCATCCATGTACTCCTTCAGGGTTCTTCCACCTTGCTTCAGAGTGCGGAACTCATCCCTCTTCAGGTTCATAATGCCTGATGAGATGTGGGCATTACAAAATCCTGCTCTGAATGTGTCCCAGTCTAGACCTTCCACATGATGGGTGACTTGGAATGTCTCCCACCACATTGCAGCTGGTCCCTCAAGTAGATGCGCGGTGAATCCGACCTTCTTCGCATCACTGCATTCGCAAGCAACCAAGTCCTTGCTAACGGAACGGAGCCAGTCGTCAGCCACCATGGGCTCTGTAGCAGTGGAGAAATTGTTGGGCCTAAGCCTGAGGAACCTGGTAAGCCTATCAACATGAGGTGGTGGTGGAGGGTTGTTGTTGTTGTGGTTGTTGTTGTTGTGGTTGTTGTTGTTGTGCTCCATGAACTGTGTCATCATCTGCATCAACTGAGTTTGGGCTGCCAGCCTCTGTTGGAATGCTGCTTGAGTTGGATCTGGTCGTGGAGGCATCTGGGTTTTGAGAGTAGATGAGAAATGAGACTGACAGATAGACCTAGTGGGAAATAAAATTTCTACCCATGCACAAACATCAATCACATAACAAATCAAACAAACTCACAACAATAAATATAACAAAGGTTTTTTTTTAGGAAACTAAAAGAGTCGTGGGTACTGCCATACTTCAAGTAGTAGGACAATACAGGAAAGCATAAACAAGGTACAAAAATTTAAGGGATCATCTCAAAGAAACTAGATCTTGGCTCTTCACCTGCAAATCTTGAATAACTTGAAGTAGTCTGTGGACCTCAAGCGCTTCTTCAGAGGGGAGCGGTTTCCCGCCGAGCTCTCCTCGATGTCAGGATCCCTCTCAGAAGAACTCTCAAACACTCGCTCCTCAGGGTCCTCCTCTTCCTCTTCCTCTGCAGCTGGAGCCAGATGGTCTTCCTCTACAGCAGGTGCCTGGTGATCAACCGGGGCTGGAGGTACTATGGGATCCTTCCCTCTCTGTGCCACTGTCAGCCGGGCTACTTCCCTCTGCAGTTCCTCAACCTGATTCTTCAACTGGTCTCTCTCCTGCTTAACCTCGTCCATCTCACCGGAGTCCTTAGCGTAGTAAGCATTCTGCACTCGGAGAGCAGCAATTGTCGCATCCTTGAAATCCAGCTTTTCCTTCAGATCATTGTTGATGTCATCAAGGTTCAACATTGCTTTCCCTAGATACCCAAGCTATTTCGCTGGATATCAATCGCCTCCATTTGATTATGCATCTCCTCCTCCATGTTCGTCATCACGAACTCTAAATCCATGAGGTGGTGACGTATGGGAGTGAGATGTTGGTGGCTACGATCAATGGGTATTCCTGACTCATCCCTCTCTCTGAAGAGTCGGAGGACACTGCCGTGAGTGATATGATCTCGATACTTGTGGAAGATGCGGGCGATGGGATCAAGCATGACTGAACTCATTGAAGCTGTGAAGTCTGGGTAGTACTAGACGTATTCCATGCCATGGTCATCTGGGTCCACTATACGTCCAGAAATATATGTCGTGACGTGCAACCTCTGAGCACCAGTAAAACCAATAATCTCTGGCACGCCTTGGAAGTGAGGAACTGGCATTCCAATATCCATGGCTAGGTCATATAGGGTCTGACTCAGCCAGTACTCTGCATCTCCAGCAAAAGCAATCTTTCCCTCGAAGTCATCATCAGTCGGGTTCATCTAAATTTTAGGAAATGAAAGGGTAAGGTTAGCACAGGGTAAGAAGGTACAAGAATAGAACAAAATGAAAAGGCAAATGCAAAATAAAAGTTTTCATAAAAGTTTGACATAGTTTTGTTCCTATGGTTTCAAATCCTAGGGTCTCGATCCTACAGGCAACACTATACTCTGATACCTTTTACAAAGGTAGAATACATGTGTACCTGCTATTCCCGGGATCACTGATACCATACACATGACAAACTGAGATATCCATTGCAATAGCATAATTATACAACGTATGATCCATTGGATACGAAATAAAATAGTCTTACAATTGGCATAGTCACATGGACTAGCCCCAAATAACAGAGTTCAAAGAAAATACAACGGAAACAAATCTTCAATGAGCCTCCTTCTCTTCATGTGCCACAGGCAGACATGTTGGGATGTAGACTCAAGATCCTAAACAGCTACTCATCATCTGAATGACCTGCACGTTGGAATATGCAGCCCCCACAGGGGAGGAAGTCAGTACAAACAATGTACTGGCAAGTGACACTTGTATGGTGGCAGTTTTGAGGAATAACTATCTACATGATATTTGGCTGGTGGAGTCTGGGTTATTTGCATAAAGCCAATTTTGTCCTATATTCGATAAATCATTGAAAAATCTTTGAAAACCAACATGGGTAGACACACCATGTAGTTTGGTAAAGGCATCATGGGTAGACACTCCATGAAGTTTGATAAAGTCATCATGGGTAGACACACCATGAAGTTTGAAATCATCATGGGTAGACACACCATGAGTTTGAAAAGGTAGCACAGAGGGGTAGACACACCATGTGCTCTAGGAAAAGCTTAGTTCAAATTTTTAATTCATTCAGAAAAGATGAGGAGATCCTTCAGCACCAACTATGTCTAGTTTGCTCAACTGGACCATAACCGGGGACACGGCTAAGATCTTAGTTTTTTAAACTCTGTAGAGGTTGTGCACTTTCACCTTGAGACTCATTTTCCCCGAGAGAAAAATGAGACAAGATCTTTGGGAAGAGGGATTCAACCATACCAGTATTGACTTGTTGCTCCTAAACTTATACCATTCAATGTCAATACAACAGGAGGAACCCCCACAACTTACTTAATATTGGCAGAGTCCATATTACCGCAAGGCTGCACTCGAAGCTAACTATACATGGAACACCGGCAGATCTCTCTAGTCCTGGGTGGCAATCCACAAGTGTACCCTCAGGTGACAACCACCACATCCATGGCCCTGGGAGTGACCCAGGTGACAACCACCATAGACATGGCCCTGAGTAGCCACTCCACATAATCCAAGCAATTACCAATCCACCCAGGTGTTTCATTGGGTTGTTAAATTTCAATTTTCAAAGTATCACAACCCAATAAATAGCAGCAGCAGTTGTGATATTGTTCTAGTCTAGCTAAACTAGTACCTAGCAGGGGTTTCAGGTTGGCTACACACTACTAGGTGTTCTGAGCATAGCATATACTTGGAAAATAATAATATCACCTATCATGCACACTACTGAAAACACTAATGCATTTGAAAACAAAGGTAGAATATGAGCATCACTTGCCTTGGTAGCAGCAACCAGCACAAACACAACAATCACAGGAGTTGTATTGGTCTTCTCCAAAATCTAAACAAGCAATAACAATACAAACATAAACACACTACTCAAACAGTACAAACATAGACATGTATGCATGCATGAATGCAAGATTTTGTTTTACACATGTTGGATGTAGTGTTGAGGTGTGTTTGGCATTAAATGGGGTTTATTTAGTTGACACAAGGCTCTGGTTGAGTTTTATTTCATTGCATTAATTTAATTACTCCAATTTAGTAGTCCATTTATAGATCTTTGGATTATTTAAAATTTAAACACACTTTTTAGTTTCTGTAAAAATTGGTCATTGGTCTCTCTGGACAGAGGGTATTAATACCAAGGTGACCCAATTGGTTTCACTCAAAAATACATTTTAGAATTTGAATTATGGACAGATTACTGATTTGACTAAATTTGAAATAGAGAGTGTGTGCACGATACAATTTTGGTTTTCTCTGGTTCCATGGTTTTCTACAAGTTCTAAGGAATCCAAATACTACAAAATTAACAAAATTTGAATAGTAGAACTCAAACTATGAATTAAATGGTGTTTATGAGTGGTTTTGGCAATTTAAAAACTACTCCAAAATTTTATACAGAGACCAGCTAATATTTTATTTTATTTGGGTAGCGAATTTTATTAGCTTTCTATCGGTTCAAGTCTCACCAATTTTGGATCTCCATTTATTTTTCTATTGAATTTACAGTGAGACAGATGTTTCTGTTTTTGAAATTTAAACAAAATGATTTAAATCCGGGGGGGGGGCGGGGGCTGACTGGCGCTGACTCAGCGGCCAAGTGGCGCCATCTAACTGGTGGATACCGGTTTGCGGGGGAGTTCTAATCCTAGGCGTACAGATCGAATCGGACGGGCTAAAAAGACAACGGGAGGGGCTCACCGGCCGGAGATGGCGTCGCGGTGGTGGAAGCCTCGGGAGTTCGCCGGAGTTGCGCTCACGTGGCCCTCGAGCTCGTCAGAGTAGTCGCAGCTGCGTAGAAGGGCACGGTGAGGACGACGGGCTTCACGGCCGAAGCTCTCGCTTCCGGGAGTAACGAGGGGAAGAGGTCGAAGGCGCGGTGATCTCCGGCGACCTCAACGCGCATGGCGTGGCCTCTGTGCTGCGCCAAAAACTCGATGGAGCGGCTTAGGTGGAGCGCAAGGTCAAGGAGAAGAGAGAGAGAGAGAGAGTAAGAGGGAGGGGAAGGGCGGCAGGGACTCACCAGAATCAAGGTTTTTCGCGCGGTGGCCGTGCGGTTTCCGGCGAGCTAAATCGGCAGCCTGGGGGCATGGTTTTGAGAGGCCATAGAGGAGAAAGAGAGCGGGGGTTAGGGGCTTTATGGAGAGCGCTCGAGTGCGGATAGATGGGCGAGAGCGAGGTGGCGATCGTGGGGGGAGTGCGCGGTGTTTCTCCAGCGAAAACGGGAGGGGTTAGGGGTAAACGTCATTGTGACGTTGGCGTGGCGTCACCCGGGTCCACATGACAGCCAAACAGAGAGGGGTGGGTGTGGTTGGTTCGTTTGCGCGCGCGGTGGATAAGAAATGGGTCGTGGGCTGCTGGGGGGTGAGAGAGAGGGGGTAAGGTGGCAGGATGGGCTGGGCTGGCCGCTTGGGTTGCTTTTTTTTTGTTCAGCACTGTTTTTCTTTTTCTGTTTTCTTTTTATTCAAGGAAGGGAACCCCAATAAAATAAAATGAGTAAAACTCATTTAGAGGGATTTGTAAAAGTACAAAGAATGTAAGGTTCGAACTATTCAAATGTTTTGGTCATTTTGGAAATATCAATTTAAATTTTTATTATAGGTAAATTGTATGGATCCATTAAAGGGATTATTTTTGGAGGTGAAAACACATAGGATTTTTGTTTAGTGATGTTTAAATTTCGAAATGTACTTTTGTGTGACTATGTTGTGATGATATGTATGCATGCTGATTTATTCTTTTTGAAAAATTCTAGGATGCTACACCACCAAATCACATTGTATGCCATACCATGTGTGTTAGAGTGTGTGATGGGTCTTGGATGACCAATATTCCCTCTCTCTCTTTGTTAGGGTTTCACCGGCGTTGGATTCTCTCTCGTGGGTTCCAGGACTACTTAATGAGAGCCCAAAACTCCCGGGTGTGATGAAACTGGGGAATCTTGCCAAGAGGTGGGACCTAACATTCTCTTGGGTGTTCCTTGGTCCTAACCTAACACAACCAAAAAATTGGTTCCACTTTTCTACCCCCTTCCGGCTCACGTAGATGGGCCAGATCGACATTTCCGTCTTTTTCCCCAGGGGGGCTATGGTTTATCCGGAGAGGGGGATCCGGATCGTATGAATGCCACACAATCCCATAGTATGAAATACCATGTGTGTTAGAGTATTGCATGGGTCTTGGATCCCCAAGATTCCCTCGCTCTCTGTGTTAGGGTTTCACCGGCGTCGGATTCTCTCTGGCGGGTTCCAGGACTGCTTAATGAGAGCCCGAAACTCCCGGATCTAACAGAACTGGGGGAATATTGAAAAGAGGTGGGGCCTAACATTTGTCTTGGGTGTTCCTTGATCCTAACATAACACAACCAAGCAATTTGTTACACTTTGGTGCCCCCTTTCGGCTCACGTAGAGGGGCCAGAACGATAGTTCCGTCTTTTTCCCCAGCGTGGCTACGGTTTCTCCAGAATGGGGGGTCCGGATCGTCTGAATGCCACAAAATCCCATGGTATGCCATACCATATGTGTTATATTGTGGAATAGGTATTGGATGCCCAAGATTCCCTCGCTCTCTGTGTTAGGGCTTCACCGGCGTGGGATTCTCTCTAGCGGGTTCCAGGACTACTTAGAGCCTGAAACTCCCGGATTTGACTGAACTAGGGGAATCTTGCCAAGAGGTGGACCCTAACATTTTCTTTGGTGTACCTTGGGCCTAACCTAACACAACCAAATAATTGGTTCCACTTTGCTACCCCCTTCCGGCTCACGTAGAGGGGCGAGAATGGAATTCCGCCTTTTCCCCAGCGGGGCTATGGTTTCACCGGAGGGGGCTCCGGATCATATGAATCCCACCAAATACCATGGTATGACATACCATGTGTGTTGGAGTGTGTCATGGTCTTGGATACCCGATATTACCTAGCTCTCTGTGGTAGGGCTTCACCCGCGTCAGATTCTCTCTCGCGTGTTCCATGACTACTTAGAGCCCGAAACTCCCGGATCTGACGGAACTGGGGAATCTTGCCAAGAGGTAGCCCATACCATTTTATTAGGTGTTCCTTGGGTCTAACCTAACACAATAAAGAAATTGTATCCACTTTTCTGCCCCCTTCCGGCTCGCGTAGAGTGGCCTGAACGACAGTTTCGTCTTTTTCCCCAACGGAGCTATGGTTTCTCTAGAGAGGGGACTCCGGATCACCAGATTGCCACCAAATCCCATTGTGTGCCATACCATGTGTGTTAGAGTGTGGCATGGGTCTTATATTACCAATATTCCCTTTCTCTCTGTGTTAGGGCTTCACCGGTGACAGATTCTCTCTACGGGTTCCAGGACTACTTAATTAGAGCCCGAAACTCCCGGATCTGACGGGACTAGGGGAATTTTTCCAAGAGGTGGGCCCTAAAATTTTCTTGGGTGTTCCTTGGGCCTAAACTAAAACAACCAAGCAGTTAGTTCCACTTTGCTACCCCCTTCCGGCTCACGTAGATGGGGCATAACGACAGTTCCGTCTTTTTTCCAAGCGGAGCTTTGGTCTATTCAGAGAGGGGGCTCCAGATCATATAAATGCCACCAAATCCCATTGCACGCCATACCATGTGTGCTATAGTGTGGCATGGGTCTTGGATGCTGAAGATTCCCTCGCTCTCTGTCTTAGGGTTTCACCGGTGTCAGATTCTCTCTCGCTGGTTCCAGGACTAATTAATGAGAGCCCGAATCTCCCGGGTATGACGGAACTAGGGGAATCTTGCCAAGAGGTGGGACCTACCATTCTCTTGGGTGTTCCTTGGGCCTAACCTAACACAACAAAGCAGTTAGTTCCACTTTTCTACCCCCTTCCGGCTCTCGTAGATGGGGTAGGACGGCAGTTCCATCTTTTTTCCCATCAGGGCTATGGTTTCTCCGGAGGGGGGCTCCGGATCGTCTGAATGCCACCAAATCCCATGGTATGTCATACCATGTGTGTTAGAGTGTGTCATGAGTCTTGTATGCCCAAGTGTCTCTCGCTCTCTGTGTTAGGGCTTCACCGGCGTCGGATTCTCTCTAGCGGGTTCCAGGACTACTTAGGGCCCGAAACTCCCGGATTTGACGGAGCTAGGGGTATCTTTCCAAGAGGTGGACCCTAACATTTTCTTTGTTTTTCGTTGGGACTAACCTAATGAACACAACCAAACAATTGGTTCCACTTTGCTACCCCCTTCCGGCTCACGTAGAGGGGCCAGAACGGCAGTTCCGCCTTTTTCCCCAGCGGGGCTATGGTTTCTTCGGAGGGTGGGCTTCGGACCGTATGAATGCCACCAAATCCCATGGTATGACATACCATGTGTGTTAGAGTGTGTCATGGTCTTGGATACCCGAGATTACCTCGCTCTCTATGTTAGGGCTTCACCGGCGTTGGATTCTCTCTGGCGTGTTCCAGGACTACTTAGAGCCCGAAACTCCCGGATCTGACAAAACTGGGGGAATCTTGCCAAGAGGTTGCCCCTACCATTGTATTGGGTGTTCCTTGGGCCTAAACTAACAAAACCAATAAATTGGTTCCACTTTGCTACCCCCTTCTGGCTCACGTAGAGGGTCAGAACGACAACTTCGTCCTTTTCCCCAACGGGGCTATGGTTTCTCTAGAGAGGGGGCTCCGAATCGTCTGATTGCCACCAAATTCCATTATATGTCATACCATGTGTGTTAGAGTGTGGCATGGGTCTTGGATGACCAAGATTCCCCCGCTCTCTGTGTTAGGGCTTCATCGGCGTCAGATTCTCTTTACGGGTTCCAGGACTACTTAATTAGTGCCCGAAACTCCCGGATCTGACGAGACTGGGTGAATCTTTCGAAGAGGTGGGAACTACCATTGTCTTGGGTGTTCCTTGGTCCTAACCTAACACAACCAAGAAGTTGGTTCCACTTTTCTACCTTATTTTGGCTCACGTAGAGGGGCCAGAATGACAGTTTCGCCTTTTTCCCCAACGGGGCTAGGTTTTCTCTTGAGAGGGCCTCCGGAGCGTTTGAATGCCACCATAATACATGGTGGCATAAGATTCCCTCACTCTCTGTGTTAGGGCTTCACCGGCGTTGGATTATCTCTGGCGGGTTCCAGGACTACTTAGGGCCCGACTTCTTTCTCTCTGTGTCTCTCTCTCAAATTTACATGCACTATTGGCCCGAAACTCCCGGAACGGAGAAACAGGAGGGAATCTTGTGAAGAGTTGGGTCATACCATTGTCTTGGGACTTCCTAGTGTCCACCCTAACACATCCAAGAAAGTAGATAATCATTTTAAAAAAATGGCATGATATCACTAAATAATCAACACAATTCAAATAAGCTTGATTTTCAAAAAATTGAATCTGCATTTTATCTTTCAAAAAATTCGGGAAATTGTTTTTATTCTGTCAGATCAAACTGATGGAGTACTTTGTTGTTAAGTTATTATTATTCTGTATTAATTGTTTTTCTTTCCATTTCAAATTATTTTTCTTCTCTTTTATGAAATGTTTTCGGCAACTGGCGCCAGGTCGGCCCTTTATTGCGCGGGAGACGCAACGTCAACCCCTTCGGGAAGGCGCGCCCTTTAGCGCTCACCTCCCCCTCTCTCTCTTCTAGTCATATCACTCGCTCTATCTCTCTCACCGCCTTCCTGAGCTTCCCCTCTCTCCATCGGCGGGTTTTCTTCCGCCGGGACATCGACAGCACCGCGGCGACCATCCTCGGCGGGACACGAAGGCCAGGCCTCCTCTTCCTCCCTGGGCAGGCATGATCTTCATCGGCTTTTTTCAGATCACCGCGTGCATCGTCCTGTCCACTTCGATGGCTTTGGCAATGGCGGTAAGATGATATCTAACCCTCTTATCCCTTGTATGTATCGTAGATCTGTAGATTTTGCTCTATTTTCTGCGTAGCATGACATGCATGGTATATCTACATGTTTTTACCATTCATTCTGCGTCTCTGCTCTGTTGTTTCTCCCGTGGACGTGGTTTTGTTCCACGTCTTAAGTTTGGTATATCCGGCACGCTTAGTTCATCTATTTCCACCATGATTTCGGTAGGTTAGGGTTTAATTCCGTACCCGATTTGGGTACTTCAGTTAGATTAGGATTAGATTTGGTTTTTTTTGTTTCATGACTTAGATTTGGTATTTTTGCAAGGTTAGTTCAATTTTGGCCAATGATTAACACTTTGGCTAATGATTTACCAAGGCCAGGTGCTAGGAGTGACTCTACTTGTTGTACTTAGAAATTCTGAGGTTAATTTCTTTTTTCTGTGCATTTTATTGTTCCACCTGTTTTTCTTTTGTGTATCCTAATTTATCAACATGATGAATGCCCTCCTAGTTATATGCCGATGATTTAAACTAGGCCATAGTAAAGGCAAAGAGAGGGCTACAATACCTTGTAGTGTATACAATTTGAGTATTTGTACTCGTACATGCTATTGGAGCTCTCTTGTGCCTTTGTTTGCATGGCAATGATATATGAGGCTCGTATTACATTTGTTTCTATTGTTCCACTTTACTTTTCCTTGAATGTCCTCCTTGTTATATGCCGATGATTAAACTAGGCCATGGTAAAGGGGAAGAGAGTGTCTATAATACCTTGTAGTGTATAGAATTTGAGTATTTGTATTCATACATGCTATTATATGCACTCTTTTATCCCTTGGTTTGCATGGCAATGATATATGAGGCTCGTATTACATTTGTTTCCATTGTTCCACTTTTCTTTGCCTTGAATGTCCTCCTTGTTATATGCCGATGATTAAACTTGGTCATGGTAAAGGGAAAGAGAGTGTCTACAATACCTTGTAGTGTATACAATTTGAGTATTTGTATTCGTACATGCTATTGTAACCACTCCTTTTTCCCTTGGTTTGCATGGCAATGATATATGAGGCTCGTATTACATTTATTTCCATTGTT
Source organism: Alopecurus myosuroides (assembly GCA_028641055.1). Taxonomy (NCBI): domain Eukaryota; kingdom Viridiplantae; phylum Streptophyta; class Magnoliopsida; order Poales; family Poaceae; genus Alopecurus; species Alopecurus myosuroides. Next base: position 292,443,676 of record CM054059.1, read on the forward strand.
CCACTTTTCTCTGCCTTGAATGTCCTCCTTGTTATATGCCGATGATTTAAACTAGGCCATGGTAAAGGCAAAGAGAGTGTCTTCAATACATTGTAGTGTATACAATTCGAGTATTTGTATTCGTACATGCTATTATAGGCACTCATTTTGCCTTGGTTTGCATGGCAATGATATATGAGTCTTGTATTACATTTGTTTCCATTGTTCCACTTTTCTTTGCCTTGAATGTCCTACTTGTTATATGCTGATGATTAAACTAGGCCATGGTAAAGGGAAAGAGAGTGTCTATAATACCTTGTAGTGTATATAATTTGAGTATTTGTATTCGTACATGCTGTTATAAGCACTCTTTTTGCCCTTGGTTTGCATGGAAATGATATATGAGGCTCGTATTACATTTGTTTCCATTGTTCCACTTTTCTTTGCCTTGAATGTCCTCCTTGTTTTATGCCAATGATTTAAACTAGGCCATGGTAAAGGGAAACAGAGTGTCTATAATACCTTGTAGTGTATACAATTTGAGTATATGTATTCGTACATGCTATTATAAGCACTCTTTTTGCCCTTGGTTTGCATGGCAATGATATATGAGGCTCGTATTACATTTGTTTCCATCGTTCCACTTTTCTTTGAATTGAATGTCCTCCTTGTTATATGTCGAGGATTTAAACTAGGCCATGGTAAAGGGAAAGAGAGTGTCTATAATACCTTGTAGTGTATAAAATTTGAGTATCTGTATTCGTACATGCTATTATAAGCACTTCTTTTTCCCTTGGTTTGCATGGAAATGGTATATGAGGCTCGTATTACATTTGTTTCCATTATTTCACTTTTCTTTGCCTTGAATGTCCTCGTTATATGCCGATGATTTAAACTAGGCCATGGTAAAGGCAAAGAGAGTATCTATAGTACCTTGTAGTGTATACAATTTGAATATTTGTATTCGAACATGCTATTATAAGCACTCTTTTTCCCTTGGTTTGCATGCCATGATAAATGCTAGGAGATCAGATACAATACGTGGCAGTGATACAAGGCCACGTCTTGTATTACTTCCTGGTATTGGGTTCGTTCTTCTAGCAAGTGTTGGCAATGTGTTTATGAGGCTTGTTTTACACTTTTTTTTGCATTGTTCCTTATGTGTGTTATTCTGACTGCATGTTACAATGAATTCTAGGGATGCCCTTTAGTGCATGATCACCTATGTGTTTATGAGGCTTGTTATCACTATGCACAATTTATGAGCTGATTTGGTCAATGATGATGACTTTGACACATGTATATTTGGCTGATGCCTCACTGTCTCCACCACATGGCCAGCAAAAGTAAGAACCAGACACAAATAGATGTGCCATGTCTTTGCTTTTGCTGGCCCACCTGGTGTAGCAAAGTTGTGTCTGCTTGCTGTGTCTCTATGTTCCCTGAGGCCAATGATTACAGAGCTATGACTACAGATGTTGTTTTGAATGTGCATGATCCCATTAAGTCGATGATTAAAATGTGTCACCATATCATTGCAATGAGGGTTCCATACTATCTTGTGCAATGTACAAGCACATTCATTGTGCATTGCTCTTGGTAGTGTAGAATTACTTCTTGGATAAATATGGTTGTGCTTTTATTATGAGGCATTACCAGTTGTTCGTAGTTCAGCCCTAGTTTTACATAAATGTCTTCATTAAAGAATTGATCCTTTTTAAAACCAATATGCTTATATGCACATTTTGTAATTTTTGCTTCTTTTTTGCTTGATTAACAGGGTATTCCATGCCCTATATGCAAGAATAATTGCCCAAATGTTGATCCTTCTGCATCCAAGTTCAGGGTTGTTGTACAAGAGTGTCACCTCAAGTTAGTGGTAAGAAAACAATTCTTCTTCATACACTTGTATTATGTTTTGTGTTTTTATTACAATATCTAATTTCACGTTTGTTTTTATTTCTAATGCACAGGTTGTACCGTGCACTGCTCGGATAGCATTCAACAAGTTAGTAGGCGAGCGTGTGCTGCTTAGTTCCCATGGCATGAAGTACACGTTTTGTGTGTCAAAACAAGAGAGCAAGACCCATTTGCATGGGCCACAATGGGATCGGTTCATCGAGGAAAAGAACATCTCCGTGGGAGACATACTAGTGTTTTCCATGATACCAAGGCCCACTATCTATGTTGTTATTATTGGCGACTCCCAAGATGACTCACTTTGAATTTCAAGCGAAGATGACTCAGTTTCAAGCAAAGATGACTCAATTTACAACGTAGATGGCAGTTCTGATGATGAGATGCATGATGAGGATTCTAGCAATTCTGATGATGAGGTCCATGATGAGGATTCTGACAATTCTGCTGATGAGAGGCATGATGATGCCAACATCGTATATGCCCAAAGAGCCAATCTCGACAATCACGAGAAGAACCGCCTGGCCCGGCTTCTACCCCTTGGACCCTATGTTGGGCTTCCTTTTGTGACTCGTTTCACGGTCACAAGCTTGCAGCACTATATTATGGTATGTATCTATAAGACGCCCTCCTCTTTTTGCAAGTAAATTTTCAAGAACCATGAGAAGATCTGCTAGTATGGTATGTTATCTTTCATATTTAGAAACTACCGAAGTTGATAGGGGAACACGCTGGCCTGGGGAATCGTGGCAGGGTTGGCCTACGACTTAGAGGAGAAGAGCATGTCACCATCGTTACTTACAACAAGAAAACCGACGGCCGCATTATCCTCGACAAGATGGTGTGGATGGTTTTCGTCCAAGGCAATAATTTTCATAATCGGAAACCTGTTTTGATCATTGTGAGGGAGACCGATGACCCCAGGTTGGATGCGGTCATTGAGATGGTGGTGATATAGAACCGGAGCAAATGATAGGCCTTGGGGGTGAAGATACTAGGTTGCTGCTGAGCTAGGCCTATGAACTTCTTATTTTGTCTGGCTGGATTGTAATTTCGTTTGTTTCCTGGACTTGATAAGGTTTAGTTTGTTTCGTGAACTTCTAAGGTATATTATCGCTGGTAGATCCCTCGTGCTAAAACCCGAGTAAAGATCAAATCGCTAATAGCTGCTAAAACCTCGTGCTGGTAGATCGTGCAACTCATCACTGCAGAACTCAACAAAAGCCTGGCAAGCCAACGGTCACTGAACTTCTCGACCTCGTCGCTATCACATAAATACGACCGAGCACGGACCACGCAACCTACATTCTACGCTGCCGCCACAACCCCCGACCTCCCCCTCACTCTCGTCGCTGATCCACCCGATGTCGCCGCGCGTGAGAAGCAGCACCGGCTTCCGAGGTGTGCAGCTTCGGCCTTCCGGGCGCTGGTCCGCGGAGATCACACACAACTGCGTGCGGTGGTGCATGAGCACCTTCTACACGCCCGAGATCGCCGCCCGCGCGTTCGACGTGGCGGTGTGGCGGTTCGTCCGCCCACGCACCGAGCTCAACTTCCGGGACGTCGAGGGCAGGGAAGTTGCCCAGTTCCTCGCCCCGGATCTGAGGATTGTGACCCGCAAGGAGGAGCAGGAGAACTGTCGCGCATTCGTGCAGTTGCGCATCCGCCGGGACAACGAGGCCACGATGGAGAGGTTCCTCCGTGATCACCCAGATCTGGTACAGGCGCAGTTGCGGCTCGACGCTGAGAGGGACGCGAAGATGTGAGCTCGTACATCCCGGGGGGATGCTGGCCCCTCCACCATCGTCGTCTCATCATCGGATGAGGAGATGGACGATGCATTCTGGGAGAGCCTTATGCAGGACTCCGATGACGACGAACTTGACGAAGCATTCTGGGATGATGAGTAGTAGTATCCGGCGTGTCGATCTGTAGTGTGGAAGATGTCGAAAACGTGCCAAAACAATCAAAATTTCGACGTTTTATGTGTTAGTAGAAGTTTCAATATTTCTTCATTTTTTATTTTGGTTGCAACTAGAATAATTATGGGCTACGGTGTGCTATAAGGCCCAATAAAAATGGCCTCACAAGAGAGGGCCCAAGAAAGTGCCATCATGGCCCACGTCTGGAAACGACCGCTCTCCCATTCACCACCGTAACCCTGGCATGCAGCATGCCACGCGTGCGTTGGTGACTTCGTCGCGATATTGTGAACGTGAAATGTGTCGCTTTAGTTCCGGCGGCCAGTTATTGCTTCATCGTGCATGCGGCTCCTCCGTTCCACTCCCCCTCCCGGTGTATAAATAGATGCACTCTTCAGTTCATCCTCTATCCGCCTCACCGCCTCCCCTCAAGCGAAAACCCTTTGACGTAGTAGCTTCTCGAGCGTTCCTCCAGGCGGTCATGGATCCACCGGCGAAGCGGTCTGCTGCCCTCATGTAGGTTCCATTTCCGTTCTCGTACTTCTGATCCATTTCTGAATTCCTCGTGATTTCTTATTTCTTAGACCCGTTTCAGAATTCCTCGTGTTTTCATCTTTCTTAGATCCGTCTATGAATTCCTCGTGATTTCATCTTTCTTAGATCCATTTTGCCTTTTAGATTAACATCAACTTCCTATCATGCAACTATCTACAGGGCACATGAAGCCCAACAGAGGGTCATCTTCGCCGCTCTGGCGGAGAGGGTAACCATCCTAGAAGCTGATCTTGAGAAGGCCTTGAAGCTCGCCCACGACAATCTCAAGAAGGCTCGCGATGCCAGGATGGAGCAGGTGGAGCAGGGCGAAGCTTCCCTCATAGCGTATCGGAAGTTGATGGATGATATGTTGAAGATGATGGCCAACAACCTCGAACTGACCTCCAAGGTTGGGAAACTGCAGATCGATTTAACCCTGGCAGAGCAGAAAACTCTGATCGCTCTCCTCGCAGCTGTGAGGGCCCAGGCAAGGGAGGATCCAGTGCCATCGGAGGAGCTTTCGGCCCCCTACTGATGTTCTTTTAGTCCTATCTAAAGTTCTCTCGCCGTACGTGCTTCAAAACTACATCTATATATATATATGTGTGTCTATGTGTGTTGACTGCTGCCCCCGTGCTTCTGATGTTATGTTTAGATCGACAATCTCGTTGGTTGTATTGGGTGGTTTCTATTAATACGTAGTCTATGTTTATTTTTCTTAAGATAGATAATTCGAGTTCACAATATGGAGATATAGATGACAGAAGTTTTGATGGATATAAGTGACAAAAATTAAAAGGGTTACATTAGACTAATGCCGATGCAAAAACATATACCAAACAGATAATTCGATTTCACAATATGGACAAGTAAATTGCAGAAATGAAAAGGGATACATTCTACTAATCTGCGACGTTCTCGTGGAACGAAACTCGCCTCCAACTGGGCCTATTGGGCCGGGAACAAAAATCCGCAACGAAAAATGCAAGAAACGTCGAGAACCACCGCAATGTCGAGAGCAAATTCCACTTTTCAGCCACCCACGACGGAAACCACACGCTCAAAACGTCCCTGATCATGCAGAATTTGGTAGTGACACTTCACGAACCAATAAATATTAATCAACCGTATGAAGCGAAAGCACTTGATGAAATTCCCATGTGTCCTCGAGAATGTTTGGTAATCATAAATAGAACAATCGGCTTGTCCTTTGCTCTCAAAAGGATTGGGCCACTCGATGCAATTATATTTAGTGTTATTTATTTACTCGCACTTTATTTATCTGCTATATCAAAAACCACCAAAAACCCGTTTGCTAGTGTTTACAGTGAAATATCTAGCCAACCTTCTTGCAACACCTTCTGCTCCTCGTTGGGTTCGACACTCTTATTTATTAAAAATACTACGATACACCCCCTATACTTGTGGGTCGTCAAGACTATTTTCTGACGTCGATGCCGGGGAGTAAAGTGCTATTGGTAAGTGGAATTGGTAATAGAAACTTTTACTGTGAGTGTTGTTTTTATTCATGTCTGCTGCTTTATTTCATTATGGATAATACTTTTGGTTCTCTGTTTAGGGGTACTTCTACCATAACTGCTAGGGTAGGAGGTGACCCGTTATCTGCTGAATTAGATCCTTATAAAATACCTATGAAAATTGTTGGACGTGTTATGGATAACTCCTATTAAGGAGATGGAACTGTCCATCCCTATGATCATTTGATCTTTATACATGAATTATGCGAGTTATTCAGGTGTGCAGATATTACAATGGATCAAGTTAAAAGGAAATTATTTTCCTTATCGCTGAAAGGTAGAGCCACTGAATGGTTCAAATTACTGAAAAATGCTGAATCTATTGGATGGGAGGAAATTGTTCCTATCTTTTATTCTAAATTCTATCCTCCTATTGATATTCATAAAGATCGGAATCAAATATATAAATTTTGGCCTCATGATGGAGAGAGTATTACCCAAGCGTGGGGGAGAATGAAGTTATTAATGCTCAAATGTCCCATTCATGAGCTCCCGAGTAATATTGCTATCAATAATTTTTATGCAAGGCTTTCTCTTCATGATAAGGATTTATTAGATGCTTCTTGTTCTGGATCATTCACTCGTATGAAGTAAGAAGGTAAATGGGATCTTCTTGACTGTATTCAAGAAAACACTGAAGGATGGGAGAATGACAAAGGTAGAAAGTTAGCTATAAATTATGATTATGAATGCATAAAATATTTTATGGGAACTCATGATTTCTATAATGTTAGTGTTGTTCGTGGTCTTGATTCTCAAATCTTTGCAAACTTTCTTAAAGATTTTGCCTCCTATCTTGATATTCCTAAAAAGGAATTGAGCAAGTACCATGCGCCTTATAAAGATATTGTTCTAGCTAGAAATATAGAAGTGCATGTTGTTAATCCTGCTGTTCATGAGCCTTATATAGAGAAAATTCCTTTCCCTGCTAAGGTGAAAGAACACTCTATTGGAGCTAGTGTGGTTAATAAGAGCATTAAGAAATACATTGAACCTGATAAACAAATAACTGTTGAACCTGCTGCAGCAATAGCGAAAGATCTTATCTGTGGAAACGTAGAGGATGAACATATTGTCTTTTGTGAGGATGCTTCTGATATTGTCTCACGTCCAAATAGACCTAAGAAATCTAGTGTTCCTGTGCTTTCTATTAAAATTGGTGATCATTGCTATTATGGTTTGTGTGACATTGGTGCTAGTTCTAGTGATATTCCTTATGAGCTTTATAAATAAATTATACATGAAATTTGTTATTGTCAGCTTGAGGATATTGATGTGGTTATTCAGCTTGCTAATAGATAAATTGTTTTCCGATTGGAATTGTTAGAGACGGGGAAGTTTTATGTGGTAAAACTAAATATCCTACAGATTTTTTAGTACTTGGTAAGGCTACTAGTAAAACTTATCCTATTATTTTTGGTAGAACTTTCTTGAACACTTGTGGTCCTATTATAGATTGTAAGAGGGAGAATATATTGACTAAATTTGATGGAAAATCTTATGAGTTCAATTTCTCCAAATTTGATAGAGCATCTTATGAATCTGAATTGCCTATTGAAAATTTTAGCGTTGAACATCTTGCATCTATTGCTCTTGCTCCTAACAATGCTTTGCAGCAATATATGGAGAATAATGAAAGTGAAGTCTTTATGGAAGAGAGAAATGAGATTGACGATATTCTTCTTCGTCAATCGGTGATACTGAAACATAATTTACCTGTGGAAGACTTGGATACCACATTACCACCCAAGGAAGATCCTGTTTTTGATTAAAAACCTTTGCCTGATGATCTGAAATGTGCTTATATTGATGATAAGAAAATATATCTTGTTATTATTAGTGCTAAACTTTCAGGTGAAGAAGAGGAAATATTATTGGGAATATTGAAGAAACACCTTGGAGCTATTGGATATACTCTTGATGATTTGAAAGGGATTTCTCCCTCTATATGTCAGCATGTTAGTAATATTGAACCTGATGCAAAGACAATAGTTGAACATCAATGTTGTTTAATTCCTAAGATGAAGGAAGTGCTAAGAAATGAGGTATTAAAACACCTTGATGCTGGTATTATTTTTCCTATTTCTGATAGTAGATGGGTGAGCCCCGTGCATTGTGTTCCTAAGAAGGGAGGAATGACGGTTGTGCCTAATGAAAATAATGACCTTATTCCTCAAAGAGTAGTAGTTGGTTATAGAATCTGCATTGGTTTTACGAAAGTTAACGAGGTTACTAAGAAAGATCATTATCCTTTTCCTTTTATTGATCAAATGTTAGAGAGGTTGTCTAAGAAAACTTATTTTTTGCTTTCTTGATGGTTATTCTGGGTTTTCTCAAATTGATGTTTGGAAGCAAGATCAAGAGAATACAAACTTTACTTGTCCTTATGGTACTTATTCTTATAGATGTATGACATTTGGTTTGTGTAATGCTCCTGCTACGTTTCAAAGATGCATGTCTGCTATTTTTCATGGTTTTTGTGAAGAAATTGTGAAAGTATTCATGGACGATTTCTCCGTCTATGGAACGTCTTTTGATAATTGTTTTCACAACCTTGATAAAGTTTTGCAGAGATGTGAGTAAACTAATCTTGTTCTTAATTGGGAGAAATGCCACTTTATGGTGAATGAAGGAATTGTTCTTAGACATACAAATTTTGAAAGAGGTATTGAAGTTGACAGAGCTAAAGTGGAAGCCATAGAGAAAATGCCATGTCCTATGGATGTTAAAGGTATTCGTAGTGTTCCTAGTCATGATGGTTTTTATAGGAGGTTTATTAAAGATTTATCTAAAATATCAAAACCTCTTACTAATCTTCTTCAAAAAGATGTACCTTTTGTTTTTTATGATGATTGTAAGGAAGATTTTGAAACTTTAAAGAAGGCTTTAACTACTGCTCCTATTGTTCAACCACCTGATTGGAACTTACCTTTTTGAAATTATGTGTGATGCTAGTGATTTTGCTGTAGGTGATGTTCTTGGACAGGGAGTAGATAAGAAATTGAACGTTATTCATTATGCTAGTAAGACTCTTGATGATGCTCAAAAGAATTATGCTACTACTGATTTTTTCTTCTGATAAGTTTAGACCTATGGTGACCCAGCACACCACTGCATGTGTAGTGTGCAAGTCGGTGACATAATACTCACAGAAAATATTATGCGTGAATATTACATCTCTCAGAGTGGTACAACAGAAACACAGCGGGTCCAGGCAAAACTATAGGATACAAACTTCATTACAAAATCTTAAGAATATCTTGGATGTATCAAGAAGATCTCCTGCAAAAGAAACATCAGAAGAAGCAATTCGAAGATCCAATATAGAGAATTACTCTAGCTCGGAACTTAATCTACTACGGCTAATGTCAGCCCTAATCTATGGCTTGTAACAGCTAAGTCCACGAATGGTCTTCACCTACACCTTGATAGCTTCTCTTCCACCAGCGTTGTTGATGACGATGTTGTACTGGCTAAGTAGTATAAGACTCCACCTAGCTTAGTGAGGTAGCGATGGCTTCACGATGACGACTTCCATAGGCTTCAACTCTAAGCAGGGGGTCAAACGGGAACGAATGAGTAACGAGCGTTACTCAGCAAGTTCATGATATTTAGAGGGTGGTTTGATGCACTAACTACAACTTTAGACTCGAAAGAGTCATAAGCTAATGCAAGGTTTTGTAAAGATTTCTTCAATAGGTTGCTTTTACTTCTGAAAACTATGCCCGCCAGACCATCACAGGAGCTAGAACTTCGTGGAGTTGCCTTTCCTGTAGCGTTCGCAGTTCCTTCCCGGAACAGGGGGTAACATGCCACATCCTTTTACACTCTGCAGAGGTGCGTTACTTTACCCATGGACGACCAAGACCATGTTGCATAACCAGGTGCACATTCTTGTCCACTCCCACTCAGGTGTGGGGCCCGGTTGTTGGTCCAAGCCAAACCGTGCTTCTCCGCACAACGCATGCCCACCCATTTCTGCCAGCAGGTTGAACGCCTGATTCGACCCCTCACGATGGAGATCTACGCCCCTGGCAGACACTCATAGACCCTAGAGTCCGTGGGAATTAAGGGATCCCACCCATGTGCATGTAGTGTCGCAAGACCTACAGCGTACGTCTCTGGCAGTCCGTTGACATGCGAACGAGAGAAGATCACAGATGACTTACTCCCCCATAGAAGACCCATGGTTAACGCGGTATTTACGGCGCACCGAGTTCTGACGGCATTTGTGATTAATTCCTAGGTAATACTTTCCCATTTGGATGGAACCTTCCTTTGACCTATTCATCTTACCATGGTCCCATCCGCCCACCAAACTAAGCACTACCACTCGGGTAGTCATTCAAGTAGTCATATTATTATAAAAATAGAATCATGCATTCTTTTGAGAGTAGGTGATAATACGATAGGGTTTTTGCAAATAGTTCATTATGAAATACTGCAAAAGGATATGAGCAAGTGATGAACTTGCCTGAGATTGAAATAGCCATAATAATCCATGTCTACGGGTTCAAGGGTCACATAGCAAATCCCGACATCTGAAAGATAGCAAAGTAGTCCTGGTAAGGACTACAGAAAACAATGGCAAGATGATACATGCATAGTAATGAGATTCATCGTGAATTACCCTGGAAAACACCCCGGTTTACAAGTGTAAGCTACGTTTGATACGATAACTTAATCACATAGGTTTTAGGTGAATTGTTTCATTACTTGTGGTGATATTGTTATTTCTTTTAGGCCTTAGTGTGTTTCAATTTTATTGAACAAACACTCGTTATCATGTTTAAGTAGAAGTGTTTATTACTTTATTGGATAAATAAACAACAACACATGGAAAATAACTATTGAAAAGATAACAGACACATTTTATTTTATGTTCAAAAGTGTAGAGCTAATGACCTCAAGTTTATTTGAGAATGGGGAACTAATACATCTAACTCTATCATCACATAACTAGCTAATGGCCATGATGATAGGTTTTGTATGTGTGAAAAAAATTACGGATTTTTACTAAGGAAGATAATGATGTGGTAGTTATTTCTGGTTATAATGGAATATTGTAGAATCCCATTATACCCTTAGAAACAAGTTTACAAGTTAAACAAAATTCTTTATGTTTGACATATGTGAGTTGCAAATGTTTTTCTCTTCAATTTGGTGTATCATTTGAAGTATTCTGAAAATAATTGAATAAGTTATTAATTTATTAATTTTAAATGGATTAAATGACTAGGCAAATCTTGCACACATGAAAACTTGGTAAAATGACTTTGAAAACATCATAGATGAGTTGCATCATTCTCAAGTGGATGATCATCATAGTTGTAGGAAGTGTGGTTTAGATAAGATGGCTTCCTATAGTCTTTACCAACCTACAGATCGGATAAGTCCTTCTGTGAGTATTATGTCACCGACTTGCGCACTACACATGCAGTGGTGTGCTGGGTCACCACAAGGCCTTATATTGTTGATTCAAAATTACTATTCATACTGATCATGCTGCTATTAGATACCTTATGGAAAAGAAAGATGCTAAGTGTAGGCTTTTTAGATGGGTGTTGCTTTTACAAGAGTTTGATTTGCATATTGTGGATAGGAAGGGTGTTGCAAATCTTGTTGCAGATAACTTGTCTAGATTGGAAAACATTGCTTTTGACCCTATTCGTGTTAATGATAGTTTTCCAAATGAACAGTTGGCTGCAATAAAGGTAAAATCCCAAGATAGTCCATGGTATGCTGATTATGCTAACTTTATTGTTTCAAAGTATTTGCCTCCAACATTTACAGGTCAACAAAGAAGAAAGTTCTTCTATGGTTTGAGGCATTATTTTTTGGATGACCCACACTTGTATAAACAAGGAGTGGATGGTATTATGAGAAGATGTGTTCCAGATCATGAACAACGAGAAATAATGAAAAAGTTCCATGGTAGTGCTTATGGAGGACATCACGCTGGAGATAGAACCGCACAGAAGGTTCTACAATCAGGTTTCTATTCGCCTACTCTCTTTAAAGATGCACGTAAATTTATTTTATCTTGTGATGAATGTCAAATAGTTGGTAATATTTCTAGACGTAATGAAATGCCTATGAGTTATTCTCTTGTTTTTGAACCTTTTGATTGTTGGGGATTTGACTTTATGGGTCCTTTTCCTCCTTTGAATGGTTACACTCACATTCTTGTTGATGTTGATTATGTTACTAAGTAGGTAGAAGCTATACCTACAAAAAGTGTTGATGGTGAGACCTCTTTAAAAATGCTTCAAGATGTTATTTTCCCTAGGTTTGGTGTGCCTAGATATCTTATGACTAATGGAGGTTCTCACTTTATTCATGGTGGTTTTAGAAAAACCCTTGCTAAATATGATGTTAATCATAGAATTGGCTCAGCTTATCATCCTGAAACCAGTAGGCAAGTAGAGCTATCAAACATACAAATTAAATCTATCTTCCAAAAGACTGTTAATAAATCTATGAAAAATTGGTCTGATAAGTTGAATGACGCTTTATGGGCTTATAGAACTGCTTATAAAAATCATATGGGTACGTCTCCTTATAAAGTGGTTTATGGAAAAGCTTGTCACTTGCCTTTAGAATTAGAACACAAATCTTATTGGGCAGTGAAAGAACTTAATAAAGATTTTAAACTTGCTGGTAAGAAAAGAATGCTTGATTTGAATCATCTAGATGAATGGAAATGTGAAGCTTATAAAAATGCTAGACTCTTTAAAGAGAAAGTTAAACAATGGCATGATAGAAGAATTCTTAAAAGAGAGTTTGATGTTGGTGAGAAAGTCCTATTGTATATATAGGTCTCGTCTCAGATTTTTTGTAGGAAAATTACTCTCGAAATGGGAAGTGCCCTATGTTATTTAAGAAGTGTATCGTTTGGGTGCAATTAAAATTGCTTCCCTCAAAGATAATGTAGGGTTTGTTGCATAGAAAATAAAAAAAATTCCTACGCGAGAGACACCCGAAAGGCCAAGATCTAATCTAGGAGATGAAAGCAACAAGCATGGAGAGAGTTTTAAGAAGAACATACCCTCAAAGACATAAAGCGTTACGAGATCAAATCTCGTTGTTGGCGTAGTCGTACTCACACCGATCCCGAGAGCGAGAAGATGTGCACCGCAATCCGGCGGTGCCTCCGTGATCGGTCACACGTACGGTTGATGACGACCTCCGTTCCCTCGATCCAGCGGGGCAGCGGAAGTAGAGGATCCCTTGGAACTCCAGCAGCATGACGGTGTGGTGGTGGTGAAGAATCCCACGATCAGGGCTTCGCCAAGCCGAAGACCATGGAATGGAGCAGCGGGTGGAGAGGAAGTGAGGTGGGCAAGTGTGTGGAGGAGGGAGAGCTCTCACCCTCCTTTAATAGGGGAAGGGGAGGCAGCCCAAAGGGCTGGTGCGGCCAGCCTATGGTGTGCCCCCACCTCTTCCATCTTCATGTGAGTGGGCACTCCACTCACATCCACTCATCCTCCCTTTATTTCGCACTTAGAAAATCCAAGAGTTTTTCTTTAATAAATAAATAAAATATTTTTATTTCTTTATTATAGCATTTGTTAATTATATTAACAAACATTTGCATATAACACCTGGAATCATTTGTTAATTCTATTAACAACCATTCTTGTTGATTCTATTAACAACCATTCGACGAAAAACTCCTTGAACTATTTCAATTTTCCCCGAAACGATTTCGATGCTGCCCAAAAGATTCTTCGATATTCCGTATCCTCTCAAATGCGTCATCGAACCTTAAGTGTGTCATAACATAGACATGATCGAGACTCCTCTCCGATCAATAATCAACAGCGGGATCTGGAGATCCGTGACGACTCCTATATATTCAACTATGACTCTCGTGATCGTGTGAACCATCAACGTCGTAAACTATTCCCTTTGTCTCACGATATTTTACTTGTACGAGATTCGATCATTGGTATCAACCATACATTGTTTAATCTCATTACCGACAAGTACTCTTTTTTCGTTTCCGTGATTTGACATCCTTGTGACCTAGTCATGTGCTTGCAAGCGGTGCCGATGTGATATCACCGAGAGGGCACAGAGTATATCTCTCCATCAGTTGGATGGAAAAATCCCACTCTTGATCCATGAGCCTAAACTAACACTTTCCGAATACCCAACGACACCTTTATAGTCACCCTGTTACGGTGTGGCGTTTGATGGCACCAAAGCACCCTTCCGGTATTAGTGATTGGCATGATCTCATGGTCTAAGTAATAAGCTACTTCGTATGCAAGATATAACAATATAAACTAAATGACTTGATCGTATTGTTATACCTAGTTTGGGTTTATGTTCATCACATCATTCTTCTAATGACATGACCCCATTATTAACAACATCCAATGTTCATGATCAGGAAACCTTGATCATCAGTTAATCAACGAGCTAGTTAAAAGAGAGGCTTTACTAGGAACCATTGCTTGTTTATTAAACACACATGTATCAACGTTTCCGGTTAATACAATTCTAGCATGAGAAATAAACATTTATCATAAACAAGGAATAAGATAATAACCACTTTATTATTGCCTCTCGGGCATACTCCCTTCAGTCTCCCACTTGCACTAGAGTCAATAATCTAGTCTGTAAGCACTTAACACAAATGGCGTTCATGTGTTATTACCATGATTTACATGTGGTAAACTTCATCAAAAGATTTGGATTGTTCAGGTCCTATTGTATTTGCATGATCTTTGCATCTACACGCATCACTCATTCTCAAATGAGATGGCTTTGTATATATTTGGTCAACCGGTGAAACCTTAATTCCTCAGCTTGAACCAATGTTATTAACATTGTGAAAATGTAGCTTCATAGTGTCAGCATTCTCGGAAATTCACCAAGTTCAATAAAAAACTCCTTGACACAAAATACTCCTATTATTCGTTGTAAACACAACAATATACTTAGCCTTTGTTATAGTATCTGTCACAATACTTTAATTTTGAAAATCTTTCAAATCCAGCATGGAACTTTCTTCCAGCCTATTGTGCTACCCTTCATCACATATTTTAATTGAGATAAAATTACTTGAATTGATGACAAGACTATTAGTGTAACATATTACAACTAATATTTTGTCATTACTACATAGGAAAACATATCCTTAGCATTTCTAAAATGACACAAGGATCTCTCCAACTGTTGTCTAATCATCATATGAACTATCCTGCTATAACATTTTATAGCATAGGACTCATCAGGTTGTGTACATAGCATGGAAGACATGACTTAGAAATCTTAATTTCAATTATGCTCATCATGTGTCAAAACACTTGAATCTTGCAAAATTCCTTTCCATGTGGAAAGAACTCCTTCTTGTCATTTCGATATTGACTTACTTCAATATTTCATTTATGTAATTTGGCTTAACCATATCAGGCGCTTCAATCTATTTCTCATAGATATCGATGCCCAATATCTTCTAAGCCTTTCATCAATATGAAAATCTTAACTGTATTAATTTAAAATACATATTTTCCAATCAACCATATGTCATCTCCATAAATCATTGGAAATATGTCTTAGCGCTCCCACTTAATTTCTTGTAATTCTACAAGCATCTTTATCATTCATGGTGGAATCAAACTCTTTTGATAACTTCATTAAGGTAAAGATTCCAACTTCGGTATGCTCACTTCAACCATTTAAGTGTGCATACCTTTCCAGCAACCTTTTGAATTTTAGAAAACTCTAAGACTGTGTCAAGTACACATCCTCGATCAAACTTCGTTGAGAGGAAAGTCGGTTTTTTTATTCAACTACCATATCATAATATGTAACTTTTGCTAGAATTATCCGCAAAGACTAAAGCATCACTACGGAAGATCAAAATCTTGTAGTAGTCAACTCTTTGAACTTCGTCGAAAACATCTTTTCGACAAGTACAACTTTGAAAGGATGTAAATATCCATGTCTTTGTTGCTTTATAGATCCTTTTTCTATCGTTAGGCATCATGCCTTTCGAAAGGACTACCAAGTCACATACTTGAAATTCATATAGGGATACTATCGCGGATATAATGACTCATAGCCAATTTTACGAAGTCAGGGCCCATCATTTTGTTTCTTTATAAGGTCCAGGTCCTTTTTTGTCAAAACAACACTTCACTCTCAAACCACAAGTTGGTCTAAGTACAAAGTTTTAGGACATTTGTGGTTCCGTTCGCAAACTCATTCGAAGTATCTACAACATACGTAGTGTCTTCTATTTAGTCAAAATAGGGAACCCGGAACAACTTCCAGTGTTGCACTACTCTTGACATGATAACGGAGATTCTCTAATCTCGTTGAGTTTGTACTGTACTCCCACTCACTTGTTTCGCAAGAACTACTTTCTCGAGAAATCAACCCTTTCTGACAAACAACATTTGTCTCTGGTTTGGTGATAGGAGAACTACTTTCTCGAGAAATCAATCCTTTCTAACAAACAACATTTGTCTCGAGGTGAACGCCGGTGATGCTCCGGCCGCGGCGGCGTAGGAAAGCTAATAGAGCTCTCGAGCTTGGTTCGGAGGTGGAAGATGAAGTGGGGAGCGTGGGGTGCGAATGAGCCCTGGGGGGCGTACTACTGCTATTTATAGGCGGGGCCTAAACCCTAGGGTTAAGTGGTAACTTTTGCACGAAGGCCCCTCAAGATTAAACTTTTTACGGAAAAATACAGCAAGATCGGATCACAGGAGGAGATTTTTTATGAAGAAATGGAATAATTGCGTGGAGAAGAATCCAGGCTAGGTTAAGATTTTTTCTGGTTCCGGAGATCTGGGAGATGAAAATGTGAGAGTTATCTTTCCAAGAAACGGAAAGATATGATCCTGGAGATAAAGAGCTTAGCCCGTGAAATCAGGATCGGATATCTTGTTGAGAGTTATCTTATAAAGGAAAATGATTTTCGATTGGCTTGCGCTCCCAGAAGTTTAATGTGAACATCGTAAGTCCAAAACTTAAGTGTTCACGTTAATCTGGGGGCTAATGTTGGGGGAATAGGTGAGGGGGAGCCTCACCTACCCCTCATATAAACCGGAATCCACTTAATGGGACTCGAGACTGATGGTCCGGTTTATAACAGGGAGATCCGGATTATGATTGTCACCCTAAAAGAAAGGAGGCCCGGGTTACCAATTCCGTAACCCGGAGAAGATAGAGGACCGGCCCAGAGTTTGAGTTAAGGAGCATAGAGGCCCAAGGCCGGACGGAGACGACCAATTCCCGGGATGAACCGGCTGGGGATGAACTAGAACCGGATTAGACTAGGACTCCGATAACGGGTGTAACCCGGATCCTCTGTAATCCGGAGGTCTCGTCCCCTATATAAGGCGAGACCCTGGGACGTAGAAAGACAAGTTCTAAGTAAATAGCAAGGTAACTCGAGACATCAAGAGTGATGGAGGGATGATAACCCGGTAGGCCAATGCCAAGGTGTAACTCGGCCCAAAGGGAACCGCGCAAGACCCGGCTCAAGGAAAAGGAGCTTCTAGAAGGCCCAAGAGGTAGTGTAGGCCTCGTAATCCGGCTTGTGGGTTACGATAAGGAAATCTAGGGTTTGTATGCGGTGACTGGGTAGGACTCCGAGTGTGCCTTGGATAGGAAGCCAGGGGGCCGGGTAAGATATAAACCGGCTCTTAGGCTCAGAAACAAGACGAGCTTTTACCCGATATTCGAGTTCCCTTGTAATACGAGAGCTGAGATTGTAACCCTAGATCGGAGACTCGGCGACCTGATTGCTAGAGCTACCGGATCGATTATTAGCATGGTTTTCCCTGAGCTAAACCCTCTCCCAAACACTAGAGTCGAATTGCCCCAAGATAAGTTACCCCCAGTAACGTCTGCCGTGATTATCCCACGACAGTTGGCGCCCACTGTGGGGCATGCGTCCAAGGGTGTTTACATCACAGGAGAAGCTCGGGAGAGCATGAAGAACCTCGTCATCGGCGAGATCTACACCAACCCCCGAAGGAGAGAAGATGGTGGACGATTTTGGCTGGGGGCCAGAGTCGGATTTACTTGATGCCGGATCTATCGTCACAATTGGCCGGGTCAACGTCTTCGTCGGCATGGTACATACGTCCGGTTCAATTCCTGATAATGTTGAATATGATTCCGTGTCAGGAGGAGCGACATGCGTTCAGTCGGATGGGGAAGAGTCGGTCGGGACGATCGATCCGATAGAAGAACCCACCACGAAGAGGGAACATCCGGAGGAGCCGACATGGACCCCGCGTGGCCGGGTCATGAGGGAGGATGATACCGAGTCTATCCTGCACTGCTGGAGCATCGGTACAAAGAGGATAGCTGTGATGAGGAAGAGTACGAATCTGCACCAGGCATCGCGCGCCAGGTCGCGGTCTACACGGCCCCTGCAACCAACCTTAATCAGGGGGACATGACTACGGCCGCGGTCGGAGCAGCGCGAGCGCTGGGTCAGCAACAGAATCCGGTTGATGGAAACCCGGTCATAGCCCGAGTTGATGGAGAGTCGGCTTCAGTCACCAGCAATACCCCAGAAAGCGAATTGCAAAGAAACATGTTTGGGTTCATGACGAACAGAACGCCAGGAGCAGGGCCCTCGAATCCGCGAAATCCGGCTCTGTTCAACAATAACCTGATCTTGGATCCTACGGTTCTAGCGACGGTGATAACCCCAGAAAACGCGGCGGCACGCGCTGCGGATCTGGATGTGGCCCGCCGTGCATTGGATCAACAGAGGAGAGATATGGAAGCTGAAAGACAGGGGATAGCAGCGCGCCAGCGCGAGCTGGAAGCATTGGAGAACTGGCTCCAAGTTCAGTCGACCAGGATGCACAATCAGAAATATCAGTCGAGATTACCGGCAGCGGGTGGAACTATAAACCCGGCCGCACTGTTTATTACACCTCAGGACCAACCTATTCCAGCTGTGAATCAGGAAACCGGACATCAGCCTGTAACCTTGGGAGGACAGCCGGCAAACGTACAAGCCGGATTACCCACATTGCAAACAGGGATCGTAACTGGCAATGCAGCAGCACCACCACCGCCGCCACGATTTCACACTCCGCCAGGTCACTTCAATAACCCCATGGACAATGTATATGCGGCAACATTGGCATTGGATCGCATCCCCGTAAGAGAGTCACCCCATGCGGAGGAGACCCGGCGGGCGATAGATCTATTGCGCACAACAGTGGCTCAGCAAGCCAATTACCCGGATAACAGGAGTGGAATGCATGGAACACCGTATGTTAGCCGGCATAATGGAAATACCGGTAATATTCATACGAGCTCAGCGCGACGGAGGGCAGAGCAGCAGCAAATGCCGCCTCCTCCCCGTAGACCAGCAACACCTGCAGTATCAGCGGCGCAAGCTATCATGGACAGTTCTCGAGCCAGGCGCGCAGCAGCCGGGTCTGCGGTACGAGGGCCGGTAGCGGTTGCACCCCCCGCCGCACCAGCAGCCGGATCGCACGTTTCCCGGGTGAGGCCGGCACCGGCAAATTTGTCGGATGCCATCAGAGCTGAGCCTTACCCGGATAAGTTCAAGGAACCGGGTAAAGTGGTCAATTACGAGCCAACCATGGATCCAGAAACCTGGCTAAGTAGTTATGAGATGGCCATGTCGATTCGCAACGCGTCTGAAAATATTAAAGCCAGGTTTATGTACCTGATGATGTCAGAGGGAGCAGCAAAATTATGGTTCAATAATCTACCCGAAAAATCCGTCAATTCTTGGAGCGAGCTAAAAACGGCCTTTGTCAAGCACTTTCATGGAACGTGCAGGAAGTTGTTCACAATTGATGATTTAGAGCAATGTGTCCAGAAGAAGAGAGAGTCGGCGCGCAGTTGGGTGCGCCGGGTCATGGAAATACTCCACTCGTCCATAGATATTCAACCAAAGGATGCATTACAGGCTATGGCGAAAACATGCAAGTATATACCCTTAGTGCAAAAGCTGACGCGCATGAAATCTAGTCAGAATGCTTCAGAGGTCACTATGGGAGAGTTGATGGACGCGTGCAATAAGCACACTGCCACGGATACCACAGAGGAGGATGATGATGATAAGAAAGCAAAAGCTAACGCGAGCAACAGTGGAAGACCCGGCAATGGATCTGCGCCAGGTAACAATGGAGGAAATAATGGAAACAACCAGAACAAGCGCCCGTATGAGGGAAGTTCCGAGTTTGTCGCCAACACAGAGGCCAGGTTTTCAAGACCCAGAGCAGAAGGAAATTTCAACGGAGGAAGCTTTAATGGAGGAAATTACCAAGGACCGCCAAGGCCGGCTAACCATATAGAGGCCTTCAGGATGCCCTGTCCGCGTCATAGCAGGAACGGAAGGCCGGCCAATCATTCGTTTGAACAGTGCGTGGATTTACAGAGATGGAAGAATGAGGAAATACAGAAGGCAATGCGAGGTGCAGGCCGGGGAGCAGGACCGGGTCCGGGTGGTAACCCGGGCAACGGCCCACCCCCAGCAGGCAACCCAGGAGGTGGCAATCCGGGTAACAATCAGGGAGGAGCTGGAGGCTTCCAAGCTAACCCCAAGCAGCTGGGGCAGTACCACGTTCACACCACAGGAACTTCTAACAAGGATAGAAAGATACTCAAAAAGGCAGTAAACTCGGTTTCTTCAGCTGTTCCGAGGTACTTGAGATGGTCGGATCAGGAGGTAACATGGAGCAGAAGGGATCACTCGGAAAGAATAGAACATCCGGGTGTCTTAGCATTGGTGGTTGCACCACAGGTTAATGGTTATGAGTTGAAAAAGGTGCTAATGGATGGCGGAAGCAGCATCAATATCCTATATTGGGAAACTTTCCTACGCATGGGTCTCAAGGAGTCCCAGCTACAGAAAAGTTCTATAGTTTTTCACGGGATCGTGCCGGGTCACTCGGCGTGCCCCGAGGGGAAAATTATATTGGAGGTCGCTTTTGGAGAATCAAAGGATAATTTCCGAGTGGAGTGGCTCACGTTCGAGGTGGTAAAGTTGCGCAGCCCCTATCACGCGCTGTTTGGAAGGCCGGCTTACGCCAAGTTCATGGCCAGGCCGTGTTACGTATACCTACAGCTAAAGTTCCCGGGTCCCAAGCAAACCATCACCATACATGGGAGCCGGGTTATAGCAGCTGAGTGTGACAAAGGAGACGCGACAATGGAGGAACAAGCTTGCAGAAAGGAAGAGCTCAAGTATTACCGGTCTCAAGTAGACCCGGATGACAGAACATCGTTAAAGAGGCCAAATACGGAGGACGAGAGAGCAAAGTTCAAGGCAGCACAGGACACAAAGATGGTGGCTTTTGTTGAAGGTGATCCCTCCAAGCAATTTGCTATAGGATCTAACCTAGACAGTAAGCAAGAAGAGGCGCTCATTGAGTTTATTCGCGGAAATCAAGATGTTTTCGCTTGGACGCCCAATGATATGCCAGGTATCCCGACTGAGTTAGCTGAGCACAGTTTGCATGTTGATCCTAAGTCCCGGCCTGTGAAGCAGGGCCTGAGAAAAATGAATGAGGAGAGATGAAAATCCATAGGAGAAGAAATTGCCCGTCTATTGGCAGCCGGCTTTATCATGGAGGTATTCCAACCGGATTGGTTGGAAAATACGGTTCTAGTACTGAAAAAGAGTAACGAGTGGAGGATGTGCATAGATTACACGAGTCTCAACAAGCATTGCCCAAAGGATCCATTTGCCCTTCCAAGAATAGATCAGATCATAGATGCAGTGGCTAGAAGTGACCTATTATGTTTCCTGGACGCGTATTCCGGGTATCATCAGATCAAGATCAAGAAGGAAGATTGGGATAAAACATCGTTCATAACCCCCTTTGGGGCTTTCTGTTACAAAACCATGACTTTTGGGCTAAAGAACGCTGGTGCAACTTACCAGAGGTGCATTCAGAAGTGCTTTGAGGATCAGATTTGTCACATCCCAATTTTGGAATACCTGTTAACACAATTGTTTTGCTAATTGATTGACAATTAAACTTTGTTTGTGACAATTAAACTTTGGTTGTATTTGTTTGAGAGCAACTAAACAGACAAATTATATAATCTTACATGGCTAAGAAATTGAAAACAAAATATTCAACATATTGTTCCAATGACCTTGGCAATATTTTCTAAAGTAAATATTGATGAAAGAGTTTTTCCAAAAACTATCTTATGAACCTACTACTTGTTGAATATTATTCCAAGACCTAAATTAAGAAAGATGAAACACTTAATAAGTTTCCCTAAAAGATTATCAGAAAATGAGGCATTCTTAAATGCTTCACCAAAATATTATCAAATGTTTTTCCAACCTTGCAAGATTAAAAACAAAGGTATTGGAGAGCATTGACTTTCTATCTCTAGTCACACAAATATTTTGGCAAAGCATTGTTAAAGAAAAGCCAAGTGCCTTATTAAATAGAAATTCCAATATTTCCAGAAACAGAAAACTAAAACAAGTTACTATTGGAAACTTTCCTCACATGATTTAAAATTCATACCATTGCTTCCTTATATCAAATAAGGAACACACACAAGAGGAGACCAAGAATTGAATCCATTAAAGCCCTGAAAACATGAATTTTCTCCACAGCAACATTTGGGATTTTGAACAAGTTTGTTCTACAAACTTTTTCCAAATGCCATGAAATAAATACCACATGCTCTATATCATAAATAAGGATGAAAACCAAAAGGGCACAAGTTTTTGAATAATTTAAGTTGCCAAAAACCCCTGTTTTCTTGACAGCACCTTTTTGAAATTTGAACAAGTTTGTTCTATGAAATAACTCTAAATGACTTGAATTTTCTACCACATAAGGAACACATCAAATAAGGAATGTGTGCCAAAAATTAACATTTTTGGAAGCTCCTAAGTAGGTTAATAAATTCAATGTCCATTTATGTAAGAATTTAAATTTGAACAACTTTGAATTATCAAGTTTATCTAATTGAGCCAATTTTCATATATGTTGTACATCTAAACTAATTAGAATTTTGGGCAAAAGGATTTAAAATTTAAACTTTGTTTGATTGGTGAAAACAGGCTTTTTCAGAGAGGACAGGGACCTAGTTGTAAATACCCAGGGATCAATTTGTAATCCGAGTCATCTTCAACCTCTAGCTCCCTGTAGAGAACAGCACCCCTACCCATGGCTTCGAAGGGAAGGAACCCTTGAGGGATAAGAGGCCCCCCCATGTGCCTTGTCTCCCCCAGGCCCCCCTCTATCTCTCCCCCCCCCCCCTCGAGCACTCCCTCTCTCTCTCTAATTTTTCGCAACCCGAAACCCTAGCTCGAGCTCCACGTCGATTCGGCCAAATGGGTGCGCGCCGCCGGCAGCCGTTGAGCTCTAACTCTTCGCCTTGCCGTGGTAGACCTCCCTGCAGGAGGAATCGAGGTGGGACGACTCGACGAGGCCGCGCCGTCGACCTTTCTTCTTCGGCCCCGACGGCACTCCGGCGACGAATTCCGGCCGCCTCGAGCTCCCTCCTCCTCATCCGAGGCCTCCAACGCGTCCAGGGTGAGCATGCGACCGTCCCCGTGCCCTTTTCCCCCTCCCTCTCCCTCTGGAGCATGGCCGCGCCGTGGTGGCCGTCCGGCCGCCACCGCGCGCCGTTGCCGCCGGTCTCCGGCACCCTCCCTGGAAACGACGTTGGCCCTTGTCGCTAGCCCTTGTCGAGAGGAACGAGTTGATGTTTTTCATCTGCATTTTCGTGGCCGGATTCGCCAGATTGGAGCTCGCCGGAGCAGATTCCCGCCGGCGTGACGTCGTGCTGACGCAACGATAGCGTCATCCTCCCTTGACCCCGCGCGGACAAAGTCAAACTGCGGGTGGGGCCTCGCTGTGCTGCGTGGCTGCCCCCGTGGCGCCCAGGCCCGCGAGTCAGCCTCACGGGCTAGCTCTGGCCGCGGTGTAGATCAGATCTGACCGGCCCTATTCCCAGATCTGGCCCAACAACTTGTTTTTTTTTCATTTAATTTTGACAGAAACTAGCATGGTTGCTTTTGGCCTTAAAACCTAACCAAAAAAATTAATTTGACCAAACCAAATTTAACAGTGGTACCTCAACTAATTCTAAACCATCTCCAAGTTGTAGATCTACATTTGGATGGATAGATTTGAAATGAAAAATGATTTAGCAACAGGTACCAGAAACACCAAAATGAGCACCATTTTAATTTCACAACTCAGAATGAAGTGAGGCCACTTGCATTGGAAAGCCCTTGTAATTTCCTAACAGGAGAAATTAACCTCGTTTCCAAATTCATTGTATTTTTGAAATGGCATGCAATTTGGTAAAACACCAGAGAGCACTTTGGTGATTTTTATAAAATAATTAAAAATGATTTTTGATGCAAACTCAACTGGATGGTCTTGTATATGTTTAGGGCTATCCAAACCTAGAAGGGTTTAATTTTTAGAGCATCCTAGAAAATTTGGTGGACAGATCTTTGATTTGCTTGTTTCTGCCATTTTGGCATTTTAGTTAATTAATTTGTGTGATGATATTTTTGTGTTGCAATATTATTTTCTAGCATGTACAAGTGGTGTGAACTTGTTTTCTAAGTGTTACTTAGTTATTTTATCATGTTAGATTGTGTGGACTTGAGTGTAGAAGAAATAGGATTTTTGTTATTAACATATGATTATTCTCTAGTTAATATTTGCATAGGATTTTTGAGTGATGAAATTATGTGCAAGCACTTGGATTTTTGATTGTATCCAGTACCATTTTGGTACTTATTTTGTGTTGTTATCACCTCTGATAGCTTGCATTTGAGTTGGTAGAAAAGCATGAGTAGTTTAATCATTACTATGAAAATGTTTTGGAAAAATTCCCTCATGTGTGGAATTTTTGGCATTAATATTTGTGGTTGCATAGCCACATATTTTTGGGTTGTGTTCATAGGACCAGTAGCATTTTGATAAGGTTGTTATGAGTACTTGACCCCTAAAGTTTTCACATGTGTGAAAACAATAGCATGAGTATCATTACCTTGCTTGTTTTTAGCACCCTATTATTTTCTACTAGTATGGTTATTGCACTAGATGCTAGTTTAGGTTTTTGTTAATTTTTGTCAAGTGTGACCAGAGGCTTTGTGACCTCTTAATGCTTTGTTATGCTAGTGGAACACCCACTGGTTTCATTGCATTTTTGGTGGAAACATTATTTCCCCAAACTAGATGCATTTCTTTTATATAGTTCTATAACTAATGAGTGCCTAGTATTTTTGCTTTGGGAATTTTTGTGCTAAACAAAAATGGGTATACTTGTGTTTGTAAGTGGTTATAATCATGTGTGGCTTGCTAGGAAAAATCCATCTTTGGAGTGTTGTTTGATTCCTCTAGTAATGCCCTTTTTATTACTACTAGTATGTAGGAGTTGCCCTGCAAATTGATGCATTGTTTTATTAAATGGGATATTTTTGTTATAGCAAGTATAGATAATTTTTCACTACTGTTTTTATGACATGGACCCTCTGGTTGTATTTCAATTACTTGATTGAAATATATCCATTGATTCTTCATGTTTAAGTAGTACTAGTTTCCTTAGCATTTTTGTGTTGAATTATTTTTCCTGCCAACTTGTGTTTGGTAGATGTTTGTGTATCCTTGCATGAGGACATGTTTTCATTTCCCCTTATGATAACATGTTTCCTTGTTTGCATTGCAGTATTTTACTTGTTATGCTTTCTTGCATAGCAAACTTTTAGTAGAAACACGTCAATAGGATTCCTCCTTTTTGTCATTGTTTCTATTGTTCTCACTATGAGGAATTGTGTGTTTTGTGATAAGCCTATTACATTGTTACACTTGTGTAGGCCCACTGATTTGTACAAGTAACCTTTACAAATCATGTGCCTAAATTGTTCTTGATGTGAATTTAGACTCAGTAGGATAGCTACCTTTTTCTTTTTGTGGCGTGGTTGATAGACCCATTGCCCTGATTATTTTTGTGCATGTTTTGTACACTCTTAGTAGTCTCACCATTGTGAAACTAAGTTTATTTTGGGTTTATTAATATCTTGGTATGAGAGTGGCACACCCACTGAATCCATGATATTAAGGTTGTGAGATATGTTCCTCCAACTTTGAGCTGTCTTATTAGATGGCATTTCTGCCAAGTAGTTTTGTTTGATTGTTTGCCTCAATTAATAATTGAGTGGTTCTGTTATTATTAGATTTCCTTGCTGTATGTATTGTTACATGTGGTTGCTTGCCTTGATTGGTTCTGAATGAGTGTCCTTTATTCTTTTTACGACGTTAGAAAACGAAGAGGAAGGAAGTGCCGGGAAGCTCTGTTTCAAGTTCCAGTCACTCCAAAACCAGGGACACAAGGAGATACCAGGCAAGCCATCCTGATGCTTGCTGATACAATACTTACCATTATCTATCATGCGTGTTTTACCTCTGAAGTTTTACCAAAACTTGATTATCAAAACTATTTTTGATGTGGAATTTACTACTATACTATATTATAGGTTACTATCATGCCAGTAGTTAAACTTGGTAATACCAAGACCATAAGCCACCATATGGTATTTATTACCATCAAATATACTAGTCCCTAAGTGGACACCCTAAAATTGTGATTCTACAAAACAAAGGCTTTACGGAAAAACCCGGAGAAAAGGCGGATCCTTGTTCTCCGGAGGAATGTGGAAGTGGTCATTTTTGAGAAAGTGGTGTTTTCAAAAATGACACATAACCTAGTCTTCGCCGGACAACCTTTACCGTACTGCCAGCCTACCCCAACATGGGCAAGGGGCTTAACTTGAAGTTTGTTCTTATTAGTGTGTGCTATCTCAATGTGCTATAGGGGATGCGATCCTCTGAACCGAATGTCGTGGAGACATATAAAGTGTGGGATTAATTTTCCCTCCGGATGCATCAGTTGAGGCATCCTGGCTTGGCGGGGATTAGCTCGGTGCCGGGGATGCGGGAAAACTCAACTGAGAGATAGGCTTATACTAGCTTGAACATAGTGGATGGTTATGATCATATACCTGATGTTTACATACTGTTGTTACAGTCCGTGATTGTTCACGGGAGGTGTACTGGATCTGGTGGATGTGTACACCTCTGCAGAGTATAACTTTTTCGAAGAAGCCGCGTCCTCGGATATGGACAGTTGAATGGCCATGTAGCTAGCATTGTGTCAATGTTTTCAAAAAGGAGTTTTTGAAAAGAGAATTTTGGAAAGGAAGTGTTGAACTTGTGAAGTTCGGAAAGGAATGGAAACTGATACCGTGGAGGTATCGTCGATGATGAAAAGCCAGATGATGTTATACAAAACAAAATGTTTTGCAAAGAAAACCTTTTCTACTCTAAGCAAGAATTCTGGAAACTGATTCCAAGAAGTTTTGCAAAGAGAAAATATTCTTTAAACAAAACTTTACCAAACCTCTTGTACATGTGATACCTACAAGAGAAATAAAACTATATTATTTTCTTCTGAAGTATCTTCTTCAACGAAGATACAGATTAACCTGACTGCAACTGTGGTGTCATCATATATGAACACCATTGGTAGTGAACCCTATTTATAGCCTACCTATTCCACCATATAAGCATACTTGCATGTTGGTAAGTGATATGATGGATGTCTTGCTGAGTACATTCAAATGTACTCATTATGGTTTCGCCCCTGGTATCTACTTATCAGATTTGGAGAAGGAGCCTCCAAAGGATATCTATGAAGAGAAGTACGGAGCTGACGGCTTTGCGAACTAGGATCGTCTCCGGGTCAGCAGCCTGTAGGTTAAGGCGTGACTTGGGCTCAACTACGTTGTGTTTTATTTGTCTTCCGCTGTGTTTGATAAGTTGCCTGCCCCATGTGGCAGTTGCGTTAAACTTGATCATGTGATCTTTTATGTAATACCTTTATGTATTCGTGTAATGGATGATGTATTTCTGTGTGCCAACTGTGTATGTTGTTCACGACTGATCTTTCTGGGATCGTGAATGTATGCATACGTAGGGTTTCAGACTGCCGGTCTGGGGTCCTTACAGAGTTGGTATCAGAGCCATCCTGACCTTAGGAGACCTTAGTTAGCATGGACGTCAGATAGGAAAGAAAAGTATTTTTGAGTAAAAACCTATTTACTATCTACATTATTTTTATCTAAGGGAATTTTAGTATATTTTCCCTCCATATTATCTTTTCAAAAGATTCTAAATGCATATCAAGGGCGTCCTTGAACAGTGGTTCGAAGGGCGGGCCTTACAGAGCTGGTATCTCTCTCGGTTAAGAGTTTATTTCTTACTTGTTTGCAACTACTCCGCTCTGTTTTTGAAACATCTCTCGTATTTGAAGTTTTCTGTCCAGAAAATAATTGGAGTTTCAAAAACAATTTGTTGCATAAAGTTTTCTCGAAAATTTACTTCTATTATCTTGTTTCCATACAAAAACTTTTATACTTGCCGATGTCCCGAGAAGACCAAAATAATTGCCTAGCTCTACAGTGATGATGGTCAGAAGTAGATATAGTTCTTCAGCCACTTCTAGGATTTTGGATCATCCCCCGACGTAGCTCCAATGGAGCCTTGCTTGTGTGTTTTGGCTTGCTTATGTGTGTCCGTAGGACTTTGTGCTATTGTGTGGTGTAGAATTTTGGTTCATCTAGGCTTCTATATGTTTGTGGGGTGCTCAAAATTTGCAGATTTGTGCTTGCCCCGCTCTTGTTTTTGAATCGCCTCGTGTTAAATTTTTGCAAGCAAAAATGTTTGTATAGCATTCAAAAACAAGAATTTGTTGCTTAGACTTAAACTTGTTTTCGCTTCATAATGCGACCCGTCGTGAACCACCACCATCTCCCACAATCAATGAAAGCACCATTGGACCTAATAATAAAGGACCATCAAGCCACATGAGCTGATATCATTGCTACCAGTGATGCACTCCAACAGATAAAGCTCCAACAACGATAGCCTTCAAAGAAGAAAAAAAGCGTGAAGAAAACCAACCAATACTGACCAAAACCCCTGTGTTTTGTCTGTTTGCAAAAGACTCTTTTTACCCTGTTGGCTAAGCATTGCACCTCTTTATGTCCCTTTTAAAATACCAAACTAGAGAGAACCCCTTTTCAAATTTATATACCTCCCTCCTCTGGAGAAAAGTGCAAAATAAGTCTTCACATGCCATGATGCGCAACCCCCTCAAAAACAAATCAAAAGAGCACCAATCAATATTCGACGTACGATGACGCTAGTCGTATCTTGTCGAACAAACACTATTTAATAGAAAGCTATCAAGACTAACATGCTTTGTCTAATTTTAGGTTGATACCTAACCAAAGCATGCAAACTACTGACAACTCTTTCTAAACCAAGGAATTAAGTGGCTTACGACACTTTTTAATCTAGTTGGTAAAAAGGATAAGTCACGAGAAAATAAGATGATGACTTATTCGTTTACTACTCAATAGGATACCAGGTGCATCCGCTTTGGAAACCAAATCTTGGTAGACATTGTAAGTAATATGAAATTCATGGTTTAGAAATTAAGTGAACTATGGAATAGTTATGATAGATCTAGAAAACAGCAGTTTTCCGGTGTGTGTTTCCTTGTGTGCTCTTGAGTGAAATAAATTTGTGTTTTATTCAATCTTGCTTCCTAACTTATATGGAGTTGTTAGGACTTGTTATTATATTGTTTTATTACAATAAGTCTACCCTAGAAAGTGTGTGCATGTTTGGAAACTCGAATAAGAATGAAATAACATTTGTCACCTTCTAGTTTATTAATTGGAAGTATTGTGAGAACTAGATCTGTGTATACTTTCTTAGTAGATTTTGTGCTATGTTTTCTTTGAGTCCAGTACCATTTAGGTGCTGATATTTTGATGCTTGTACCTATGTTAGCTTGCATGTCTCTTAATAGTAAAGCATATGTAAGCATTACTATCAGTATGCACTAGTATTGCTTCACTAGATTAAATAGCCTTATATTTTTATCTTATATGCCAAGTTTTTCATGAGTAACCAGAGGCTTAGTACCTATTTTTACTTGGTATTAGTGGGCCATAGCCCACTGGTCCCATTGTATTTTGGCTTGAGGATGAAAATCCCCAACCATACACCTGTGTGAAAATAGCATGTTTCACTATGTGATTGATTTCTATTTTCCACCATGGAAATTAGAATTGTTTCTTTTCACTTATGCAAGTGAGAAGTTTATCTCTTATTAGTAAATAATAATATGTTTAGGTGTGATCCTTTTGTTAGCATAATATTCCTTAGGGGTATCATGTTAAGAAATGTTTCACTATCATGTGCTAAAATTAAATTGTTCGCAAATAAAGTAAATTCCTCCTGATTGGTAGATTGTTTGTGGATAATTTTAAATTGAGTGTATGAATTTTTGAAAAGTTTTAGATAACTTTTCATTAATTGCATAGCTACTGGTTGTGTGAGTTATACCTTGCTAGTTTGCTAGTAATTGTTTAAGAAAAACAGAAATTGCTAGAATTAAGTTATGCATGGTAAATAGTTGTATCATGGGATTGTTTTGATGTTTGTTCTTACTAACATGAGTAAGTTTTGTGTACTGCTATTTGGTACATTTATATCCATGACTTGCTTGTTTAAGTTTAAACATCATGATAGCATGGTTTGCTTCTCTAGCGCGAAAACTAGTTTCACCACTAGAAAATGGTGATTTTTGCTCTAGTATTACCCTCTTTTTATTGTTATGAGTATATGTGTTGATATAGCATGTTAGGAAGTTATTTACTTCTGTTATCATGCCATGAATTATTTAGTTTCATGTTCTATGGTTATAGGATATGATTATCTCTTATAGCATGCTGGTGTAGATTTTTCATACTAGTGTGTGATTTGTGCAGACCTTTTTCTATGCCTGTGTAATAGAAGTTTTATCTTGTGTAAAGATGGTGTTTTAGAGTATCTTTATTATTGAATCCATTAGCTTTTAGCTACTGGTTGGTTGCTAATTGTTCATGATTGATGGATTCCAAAACCTCTAATAAACAATAACCTAGTGAATAAATAGTCTATTCATCTGTGGTGTTGTTTGCTTGCTTATTGGGTTTTGTTTAAATGTTTTACCTTAGCATGAGTTTATACTTGTGTTATGTTTGTGCTTAAGAGTATCTTATGAAACTAAAACTTCCAACTAAAATCATGAACACATTAAATGATAATTGCTTGTGGTGAGTAATAATCACTGCCATGGGTATTGTTCTGTCTGTTTGTTTTACCTTAGCAACCTAACCTTTGCACCCACAAGCTATATTTTTAGCTTCTTATATACCTTGTTATGGGAGTGGTATACCATTCCATATGTGGTATGTAATATGTGGGATATAGCTAGGAACTCATGTAATAATTGACGGTACATTTCCAGGTAGTTCTGCACTAACCTTAATTTTTGTTCAAACTAGGAAACAAAAGTTTTGGACCTAAAACAAGTACTGGTGTACTTCTTTTAATAGTGAATTCACTAATTTAGGGATGTACCCCACCTCCCAAGAAAAGTCAAAGGGGGGAAGCACCTGCACTCCAACACTAACATTGTGTTTGTTGGCCCTCCCTTAGTCCTCGCTTGCGAATCTCGGGGACGAGATTATTTTTAAGGGGGGAAGACCTGTCACATCCCAATTTTGGAATACCTGTTAACACAATTGTTTTGCTAATTGATTGACAATTAAACTTTGTTTGTGACAATTAAACTTTGGTTGTATTTGTTTGAGAGCAACTAAACAAACAAATTATATAATCTTACATGGCTAAGAAATTGAAAACAAAATATTCAACATATTGTTCCAATGACCTTGGCAATATTTTCTAAAGTAAATATTGATGAAAGAGTTTTTCCAAAAACTATCTTATGAACCTACTACTTGTTGAATATTATTCCAAGACCTAAATTAAGAAAGATGAAACACTTAATAAGTTTCCCTAAAAGATTATCAGAAAATGAGGCATTCTTAAATGCTTCACCAAAATATTATCAAATGTTTTTCCAACCTTGCAAGATTAAAAACAAAGGTATTGGAGAGCATTGACTTGCTATCTCTAGTCACACAAATATTTTGGCAAAGCATTGTTAAAGAAAAGCCAAGTGCCTTATTAAATAGAAATTCCAATATTTCCAGAAACAGAAAACTAAAACAAGTTACTATTGGAAACTTTCCTCAAATGATTTAAAATTCATACCATTGCTTCCTTATATCAAATAAGGAACACACACAAGAGGAGACCAAGAATTGAATCCATTAAAGCCCTGAAAACATGAATTTTCTCCACAGCAACATTTGGGATTTTGAACAAGTTTGTTCTACAAACTTTTTCCAAATGCCATGAAATAAATACCACATGCTCTATATCATAAATAAGGATGAAAACCAAAAGGGCACAAGTTTTTGAATAATTTAAGTTGCCAAAAACCCCTGTTTTCTTGACAGCACCTTTTTGAAATTTGAACAAGTTTGTTCTATGAAATAACTCTAAATGACTTGAATTTTCTACCACATAAGGAACACATCAAATAAGGAATGTGTGCCAAAAATTAACATTTTTGGAAGCTCCTAAGTAGGTTAATAAATTCAATGTCCATTTATGTAAGAATTTAAATTTGAACAACTTTGAATTATCAAGTTTATCTAATTGAGCCAATTTTCATATATGTTGTACATCTAAACTAATTAGAATTTTGGGCAAAAGGATTTAAAATTTAAACTTTGTTTGATTGGTGAAAACAGGCTTTTTCAGAGAGGACAGGGACCTAGTTGTAAATACCCAGGGATCAATTTGTAATCCGAGTCATCTTCAACCTCTAGCTCCCTGTAGAGAACAGCACCCCTACCCATGGCTTCGAAGGGAAGGAACCCTTGAGGGATAAGAGGCCCCCCCATGTGCCTTGTCTCCCCCAGGCCCCCCTCTATCTCTCCCCCCCCCCCTCGAGCACTCCCTCTCTCTCTCTAATTTTTCGCAACCCGAAACCCTAGCTCGAGCTCCACGTCGATTCGGCCAAATGGGTGCGCGCCGCCGGCAGCCGTTGAGCTCTAACTCTTCGCCTTGCCGTGGTAGACCTCCCTGCAGGAGGAATCGAGGTGGGACGACTCGACGAGGCCGCGCCGTCGACCTTTCTTCTTCGGCCCCGACGGCACTCCGGCGACGAATTCCGGCCGCCTCGAGCTCCCTCCTCCTCATCCGAGGCCTCCAACGCGTCCAGGGTGAGCATGCGACCGTCCCCGTGCCCTTTTCCCCCTCCCTCTCCCTCTGGAGCATGGCCGCGCCGTGGTGGCCGTCCGGCCGCCACCGCGCGCCGTTGCCGCCGGTCTCCGGCACCCTCCCTGGAAACGACGTTGGCCCTTGTCGCTAGCCCTTGTCGAGAGGAACGAGTTGATGTTTTTCATCTGCATTTTCGTGGCCGGATTCGCCAGATTGGAGCTCGCCGGAGCAGATTCCCGCCGGCGTGACGTCGTGCTGACGCAACGATAGCGTCATCCTCCCTTGACCCCGCGCGGACAAAGTCAAACTGCGGGTGGGGCCTCGCTGTGCTGCGTGGCTGCCCCCGTGGCGCCCAGGCCCGCGAGTCAGCCTCACGGGCTAGCTCTGGCCGCGGTGTAGATCAGATCTGACCGGCCCTATTCCCAGATCTGGCCCAACAACTTGTTTTTTTTTCATTTAATTTTGACAGAAACTAGCATGGTTGCTTTTGGCCTTAAAACCTAACCAAAAAAATTAATTTGACCAAACCAAATTTAACAGTGGTACATCAACTAATTCTAAACCATCTCCAAGTTGTAGATCTACATTTGAATGGATAGATTTGAAATGAAAAATGATTTAGCAACAGGTACCAGAAACACCAAAATGAGCACCATTTTAATTTCACAACTCAGAATGAAGTGAGGCCACTTGAATTGGAAAGCCCTTGTAATTTCCTAACAGGAGCAATTAACCTCGTTTCCAAATTAATTGTATTTTTGAAATGGCATGCAATTTGGTAAAACACCAGAGAGCACTTTGGTGATTTTTATAAAATAATTAAAAATGATTTTTGATGCAAACTCAACTGGATGGTCTTGTACATGTTTAGGGCTATCCAAACCTAGAAGGGTTTAATTTTTAGAGCATCCTAGAAAATTTGGTGGACAGATCTTTGATTTTCTTGTTTCTGCCATTTTGGCATTTTAGTTAATTAATTTGTGTGATGATATTTTTGTGTTGCAATATTATTTTCTAGCATGTACAAGTGGTGTGAACTTGTTTTCTAAGTGTTACTTAGTTATTTTATCATGTTAGATTGTGTGGACTTGAGTGTAGAAGAAATAGGATTTTTGTTATTAACATATGATTATTCTCTAGTTAATATTTGCATAGGATTTTTGAGTGATGAAATTATGTGCAAGCACTTGGATTTTTGATTGTATCCAGTACCATTTTGGTACTTATTTTGTGTTGTTATCACCTCTGATAGCTTGCATTTGAGTTGGTAGAAAAGCATGAGTAGTTTAATCATTACTATGAAAATGTTTTGGAAAAATTCCCTCATGTGTGGAATTTTTGGCATTAATATTTG
Source organism: Alopecurus myosuroides (assembly GCA_028641055.1). NCBI lineage: Eukaryota > Viridiplantae > Streptophyta > Magnoliopsida > Poales > Poaceae > Alopecurus > Alopecurus myosuroides. The sequence continues at coordinate 292,478,129 of CM054059.1, forward strand.
TGGTTGCATAGCCACATATTTTTGGGTTGTGTTCATAGGACCAGTAGCATTTTGATAAGGTTGTTATGAGTACTTGACCCCTAAAGTTTTCACATGTGTGAAAACAATAGCATGAGTATCATTACCTTGCTTGTTTTTAGCACCCTATTATTTTCTACTAGTATGGTTATTGCACTAGATGCTAGTTTAGGTTTTTGTTAATTTTTGTCAAGTGTTACCAGAGGCTTTGTGAACTCTTAATGCTTTGTTATGCTAGTGGAACACCCACTGGTTTCATTGCATTTTTGGTGGAAACATTATTTCCCCAAACTAGATGCATTTCTTTTATATAGTTCTATAACTAATGAGTGCCTAGTATTTTTGCTTTGGGAATTTTTGTGCTAAACAAAAATGGGTATACTTGTGTTTGTAAGTGGTTATAATCATGTGTGGCTTGCTAGGAAAAATCCATCTTTGGAGTGTTGTTTGATTCCTCTAGTAATGCCCTTTTTATTACTACTAGTATGTAGGAGTTGCCCTGCAAATTGATGCATTGTTTTATTAAATGGGATATTTTTGTTATAGCAAGTATAGATAATTTTTCACTACTGTTTTTATGACATGGACCCTCTGGTTGTATTTCAATTACTTGATTGAAATATATCCATTGATTCTTCATGTTTAAGTAGTACTAGTTTCCTTAGCATTTTTGTGTTGAATTATTTTTCCTGCCAACTTGTGTTTGGTAGATGTTTGTGTATCCTTGCATGAGGACATGTTTTCATTTCCCCTTATGATAACATGTTTCCTTGTTTGCATTGCAGTATTTTACTTGTTATGCTTTCTTGCATAGCAAACTTTTAGTAGAAACACGTCAATAGGATTCCTCCTTTTTGTCATTGTTTCTATTGTTCTCACTATGAGGAATTGTGTGTTTTGTGATAAGCCTATTACATTGTTACACTTGTGTAGGCCCACTGATTTGTACAAGTAACCTTTACAAATCATGTGCCTAAATTGTTCTTGATGTGAATTTAGACTCAGTAGGATAGCTACCTTTTTCTTTTTGTGGCGTGGTTGATAGACCCATTGCCCTGATTATTTTTGTGCATGTTTTGTACACTCTTAGTAGTCTCACCATTGTGAAACTAAGTTTATTTTGGGTTTATTAATATCTTGGTATGAGAGTGGCACACCCACTGAATCCATGATATTAAGGTTGTGAGATATGTTCCTCCAACTTTGAGCTGTCTTATTAGATGGCATTTCTGCCAAGTAGTTTTGTTTGATTGTTTGCCTCAATTAATAATTGAGTGGTTCTGTTATTATTAGATTTCCTTGCTGTATGTATTGTTACATGTGGTTGCTTGCCTTGATTGGTTCTGAATGAGTGTCCTTTATTCTTTTTACGACGTTAGAAAACGAAGAGGAAGGAAGTGCCGGGAAGCTCTGTTTCAAGTTCCAGTCACTCCAAAACCAGGGACACAAGGAGATACCAGGCAAGCCATCCTGATGCTTGCTGATACAATACTTACCATTATCTATCATGCGTGTTTTACCTCTGAAGTTTTACCAAAACTTGATTATCAAAACTATTTTTGATGTGGAATTTACTACTATACTATATTATAGGTTACTATCATGCCAGTAGTTAAACTTGGTAATACCAAGACCATAAGCCACCATATGGTATTTATTACCATCAAATATACTAGTCCCTAAGTGGACACCCTAAAATTGTGATTCTACAAAACAAAGGCTTTACGGAAAAACCCGGAGAAAAGGCGGATCCTTGTTCTCCGGAGGAATGTGGAAGTGGTCATTTTTGAGAAAGTGGTGTTTTCAAAAATGACACATAACCTAGTCTTCGCCGGACAACCTTTACCGTACTGCCAGCCTACCCCAACATGGGCAAGGGGCTTAACTTGAAGTTTGTTCTTATTAGTGTGTGCTATCTCAATGTGCTATAGGGGATGCGATCCTCTGAACCGAATGTCGTGGAGACATATAAAGTGTGGGATTAATTTTCCCTCCGGATGCATCAGTTGAGGCATCCTGGCTTGGCGGGGATTAGCTCGGTGCCGGGGATGCGGGAAAACTCAACTGAGAGATAGGCTTATACTAGCTTGAACATAGTGGATGGTTATGATCATATACCTGATGTTTACATACTGTTGTTACAGTCCGTGATTGTTCACGGGAGGTGTACTGGATCTGGTGGATGTGTACACCTCTGCAGAGTATAACTTTTTCGAAGAAGCCGCGTCCTCGGATATGGACAGTTGAATGGCCATGTAGCTAGCATTGTGTCAATGTTTTCAAAAAGGAGTTTTTGAAAAGAGAATTTTGGAAAGGAAGTGTTGAACTTGTGAAGTTCGGAAAGGAATGGAAACTGATACCGTGGAGGTATCGTCGATGATGAAAAGCCAGATGATGTTATACAAAACAAAATGTTTTGCAAAGAAAACCTTTTCTACTCTAAGCAAGAATTCTGGAAACTGATTCCAAGAAGTTTTGCAAAGAGAAAATATTCTTTAAACAAAACTTTACCAAACCTCTTGTACATGTGATACCTACAAGAGAAATAAAACTATATTATTTTCTTCTGAAGTATCTTCTTCAACGAAGATACAGATTAACCTGACTGCAACTGTGGTGTCATCATATATGAACACCATTGGTAGTGAACCCTATTTATAGCCTACCTATTCCACCATATAAGCATACTTGCATGTTGGTAAGTGATATGATGGATGTCTTGCTGAGTACATTCAAATGTACTCATTATGGTTTCGCCCCTGGTATCTACTTATCAGATTTGGAGAAGGAGCCTCCAAAGGATATCTATGAAGAGAAGTACGGAGCTGACGGCTTTGCGAACTAGGATCGTCTCCGGGTCAGCAGCCTGTAGGTTAAGGCGTGACTTGGGCTCAACTACGTTGTGTTTTATTTGTCTTCCGCTGTGTTTGATAAGTTGCCTGCCCCATGTGGCAGTTGCGTTAAACTTGATCATGTGATCTTTTATGTAATACCTTTATGTATTCGTGTAATGGATGATGTATTTCTGTGTGCCAACTGTGTATGTTGTTCACGACTGATCTTTCTGGGATCGTGAATGTATGCATACGTAGGGTTTCAGACTGCCGGTCTGGGGTCCTTACAAGATTGGACGCAACGTTCATGCCTATGTGGATGATGTGGTGATCAAGACCAGGAAAGCGGAAACATTTATTGATGATCTAAAGGAAATGTTCAAGAATTTGAGAAGGTATCAGATGAAACTTAACCCTACAAAGTGCGTGTTTGGAGTTCCAGCAGGAAAATTGCTCGGATTCATTGTTTCCGAGAGAGGAATCGAGGCAAACCCGAACAAGATCAAAGCTATCCAGAGTCTGAAAACGCTGGAAAATTTGAAGCATGTTCAAAAACTTACAGGGTGCATAGCAGCATTAAGCCGGTTCATATCCAGGCTTGGAGAGAAGAAAATTCCCTTATACCGGCTCTTGCGGAAATCCGACAAGTTCGTTTGGGACCAAGAGGCGGATGAGGCGTTCGAGGCACTAAAGAAACAATTATCTGAGGCACCAGTCTTAGCATCTCCGGGTCCTAAGGAGCCCATGTTACTATATATTGCGGACGGGCCCCAGGCGGTTAGCGCAGTGGTTGTTGTTTAGCGTAAAGAGGATGGAAAAGATCACCCGGTACAGAGGCCGGTTTATTACGTAAGCGAGGTATTATCGGAAGCTAAGCAGCGTTACCCACATTGGCAGAAGTTGGTTTTCGGGGTCTTCATGGCCAGCTGGAAAGTGAAACCGTATTTTCAGGAACACCCCATAACAGTGGTTAGCTCTATACCAATGTCGGATATTATCATAAACTCAGATGCAACAGGTAGAATAGCCAAGTGGGCCATTGAGATGGGAGATTATCACATCAACTACGAGCCCAGGTCAGCAATCAAATCCCAAGCTTTAGTTGATTTCATCAATTATTGGACTCACACAAGCATGCCAACAATGACACCAAGTTCCGAGTCTTGGGTGATGCACTTTGATGGTTCTAAGCAGTACGAGGGATCAGGAGCTGGGGTGGTACTTACATCACCCAAAGGAGATAAACTGAGCTACGTGTTGCAAATTCACTTTGATTGCTCCAACAACGTGGCCGAGTATGAGGCATTATTACACGGATTGAGAATAGCCAAGGAGATGAACATCAGGCGGATACGATGCTATGGAGATTTGGATCTTGTGGTGCAGTAGGTCTCAGGAACCTGGGATAGGAAGGATGCAACTATGGCAGCATATCGCAGAGAGGTGGACAGGGTTGCCGGGTGTTTTTCCGGGTATGAGGTGGAGCATATTGACAGGCGAAAGAACGAGGCAGCAGATGCTCTCGCAAGACTCGGCTCGCCCAGAGAGCCGGTTCCACCCAATGTTTTCCTGGACGAATTATGGCGGCCATCTGTGAAAACCGAGTCTGAGGAAGAGGTGGCTAACCAAGACCCGGATTTAGAGCTCGTGGCCACGGTACGTGCTGTTCCCGAGTGGACAGAGCCGTTTTTAGCTTATTTATCACGGAGCGAGTTACCATCACAGGAAGTTTTAGCAAGGCAAATTCTGAGACGAGCAAAGGGCTATTCCATCATCAATGGCGAGTTATATAAAAGGAGTGCAGCAGGAGTCTTTTTGCGTTGTGTAGCTCTAGAAGAAGGCCGGCAAATTCTGAAAGAGATCCATGAAGGTGATTGTGGGCATCATGCATCCACAAGATACCTTGTGGCCAAAGCATATCGGCACGGTTTCTTTTGGCTCACAGCCTTAGCAGACACGGAGCGCTTGGTGGCAAGGTGCGATGGATGTCAAAGGTACGCTCGCCAAATCCATGTGCCGGCTATGGAGTTGCAAACAATCCCATTAACCTGGCCGTTCGCTGTTTGGGGCATGGACATGGTGGGCCCCTTCCACATGTCACCCTGCAAAAAGACCCATCTCTTGGTAGCCATCGATAAATTTACAAAGTGGGTTGAAGTTATGCCAGTTACCAATTGCGAAGCAATCACAGCAGTCAAGTTCTTAAAAAGAATCATCTACAGGTTTGGGTACCCTCACAGCATAATAACAGACAATGGAACCAACATGTCCCTTGGTGAGATGGAAAAATTCTGTGGGAACAATGGAATCAGGCTTGACATAGCCTCATTAGCCCATCCACAAGCTAATGGACAAGTGGAAAGGGCAAACCAGGAATTACTTCATGGGTTAAAGCCATGGCTGCGGGTTCCGTGCATCAAAGCTGCTGGAGCATGGGTGGAAGAGTTACCATCATTGTTTTGGTGAATTAACACCACACCTAACAGATCTACTCAGATGACCCTGTTTTTCATGGTTTATGGTGCAGAAGCAGTGTTGCCGAGTGATATTATTCACGACTCGCCCCGAGTGTCGGCTTACGTCGAGGTAGAGAACGAGAAGACCCGGCAGGACGTTGTGGATATGCTAGAAGAACACAGAGAACAAGCTTTGGAGAGATCAGCCATATATCAGCAGGACCTGAGGAGGTATCACAGCCGGCGAGTCAAAACCCGGGTCTTCCAGGAAGGAGGCCTGGTGTTACGCTTGGTACAGTCAAAGGAAGGAAAACATAAGCTATCTCTACCATGGGAAGGACCGTTCATCGTAAGCCGGAATTTGCACAATGGATCATATTACTTGGTAGATGCAAGGGAAGAGTCGGATACTGTCAATGACACCGCTCATACCACTTCATCTATGCAAGAGAGGGAAAGACCATGGAACGTGGCTCAGCTACGTCCCTACTACACCTAGACTAGACTAGGCTTACAAGTGGAACTACACGATGTAACAGGCAGCAGGTTTCAGACGCACTCTTTTCCTATCCAGGGTACCTAAGAGGACTGGAGGGTTTTTAATGAGGCGGCTTGCTGACCTAACTTTTCCCATATCAATAAAGAGATGGTTAAACTATGATGTTGTTTCTTTCTTATGCGTTTTTTGTTAAGTTTTTTGTGTTCCCGTTTTTGTTTTCTGTTTTTGATGTTTTCAGGTAAGTATTAGTCCTTTATTTATAAGTACAGTAGTTTTCTAAAGATTACATATATATAGGTCTTGGGGGCTGATTGCTTGAATAGCACAGTTGCAAACTCAAAGACCCGGCCACGATGCCATTAAGTTATAAGGACCGATTACTTAGAATAAGTACGGTTACAATCTTATAACCGGACAATAGAGCCAAATTCTCTTGATTTCTCTTGCTTAAGCTTGATGTTACTCGCAAGAATGTGGCATGCCTTGCTAGCGTGTAATTACAATCAGTCATGATGCCCATGGGGACTTGCCTGACCCTGTTTTTATACAGTTATAGCAGCATTGATTATCCACGCGAAAACCGGCTTACAGCAAAGAGGATCAAAAGGGTCATCCAAACCACAAGTTATGCAGAGTACATGGTTAACAGCCGGAAACTCGCAATATATCAAGCATAACTTCAAACCTATGTGAGTAACTCTAGGGTTTGGGCCTTAGCAGAAATAGTTTGCTCTTTTGAAAACTCCAAACCCCTAGACTCAGAAATTCGGGCCTGGGGGACTTGGAAATTTGAAAAAAGTAACAAATTGTCTAGCTATTAAGCTTCAAAACCCAAACATCCGAGTCTTGGGGACTTGGGGACTTAGAAAAAATCCACTTGTCAAAACCCCCGAGACCCGGAAACCGAGTCTCACAAAAGGAAAAACAGCGAAAGTCGGAAAACCAGCAACGAAAGTTTAAAGCTAGTAAATATCAAATCCATGCAAAAGGCCAGAAGGGCCACGAAAGCTATTAAGGTTTTAGCGTATTACAAACCGAGGGAGTAGTATCGAAAAGTGCACAGGCGCACTATTAAAAGAATAATTGTTTTAGATGCCCATTGGCCGAATAAAGTGTTTGAGGCAGCGAAAAGTGAAACTTCACTCAGCATCCTTCGCCGAGTCTTCAACGTTGTCCTTGGCAGCCGGGTCATGGGTTTGCTCTTCAGCGGTCTTCTCAGCACCTTTACCTGGATTGGCAGCAGAGTCGGCGCGAGCTGGTGGACGGGCAGCCGGTGTAGAGGAGGAAGGCCCAGTGTCGGCCTCCGCCTTTCTCTTCGCAGCTTCCTCCCTCTTCTTGGCAGATTCCGCCTTCCACTTCTCCAGCATATCAAAGGGCTTGGGCAGATCCGCTTTGATCGGCTTATCCTCAGCATCATAAGGCGTAACAATCATGTTTAGCTCCAGACTGTCGGCGATCGTGCTCGCCGAGTGACGCACCTCAGTTTGGATAGCTTTAAAATTCTTGGCGGAAAATTTGGAGCCGTCGAGGTTGAATTCGGGAAACCCGGCCACGAGTTTTGCCGGCTCAAGCTTGGGAAAATAAGCCTTGGCCAGCATAAGCCCGCGGGTTACCCCAACCCGGCATGAAGAGCGCTTCCAGAGGTCGATCCACTCGGGGATAGTGGAGCACGCTTCCAGCAAAGTGTCCAAGCCACAATAGCCCGTAGCCGGCCACTGCACAGCCTCCAGAATCCACTTGGTGCCGGCAGAAAACTACCGGATAACGCCTTTCAATGTCTTCAACTTCTCAATGTCATCTTCGTCTGGGGCAGCATCACCCGGACCTGCAGTATAAACAGAAAAGGTTAAAGCAGTAACACCCGGGTATCGTGCGTAATGGAAATCCCGGGTTATAATTAGCGAGTTATAGATCTTTACCAAGAAGAGCGCGATAAGTATCGGCAATTTGAGCAGAGAGCTTCTTCAATGTATTTTCGGCATGGTGGCACTTCTTCTTGTACCTTTTTACATCTTTATCAAGGTTCTCTACTTCAACCTCAAGTTCTGCCCGCAGCTTTGTCTCGGTCTCAAGAAGCTGATTGGTTTTGGCCAACATCTCCTCGGACCGGGTCATTTGTGCCTACAAAGAAAGGAAAAGGAAAGATTAGTCGGATATAAGAAACAGCCGGATATAAAGGGAAGTACCGAGTAAACTATGCCTAGTAAACTCGGAACTTGGGGACTAGATGAGTATGTGCACAATGTTGATCAGGATTACCTGGTGCTCAGCAGCCATGGCCTCCAGGATATCTCGCTCGGTAGTCTTCAAAACAAAGAGCGCGTCCATCATTTCTTCATAGGAGAGGTTGCCGAGCTCCATCTTGGAAGAGCCGGGATCCTGGAGCGGGGTTCTCTCCTTCTTAGGGGTGGGCACCCGGGTCGTCTGGGTGTTGGGAGTGGGATCACTCCTCCCTGTGCCCAGGATCACAACGTCATCATCCCCGGGTGTGTGTGAGGGGATCGGATACTCGGCCTCTTGCTCGGCCGGATCTTTCAGCACGACTACTTCTTCTTCTTCAGCACCGCCAGCCGCGGCCTTCACGGTATCTACCGGATCCTCCATCTCCGGGTTGTCCACGTCCATATCGTCCGGGTCGCTGGTGGTGACCTTGGCTCTGAGGAAAATAAAAGGAGCACTTAGTACATGATGAATGAAACTTATGGAAAGTGTTGGTATATCGAATAGCAAGAAAGATAGCTTACCCGGTATTCACGAAGAAATCCACCGGAAGATCGCTGCTAGACCTGGAGGAGGCTGTCAAGGGGTCCGAAAGTGAGACACGGAATTGTCCAGCTAGTGGATGATTGAGAGAAGGATGTTTTCGAGGAGAATCGGAAGGATGGGTCTGGGGAATACCGGCACGGCGAGCTGGGGACGAAGGGATACCCGGGTTGAGAGGGTCATCACCCGGGGAGTTCCGGGTTACCCTGCGCTTGACTGGAGAGGGTTCCTTCAAGTGTGGCAAATTGGACAAGCGTTGGTTAAGCTCGCACATGTTAGCGAATGAATATGGTTTGGAGGTGATAGTGGAATACGGAACCTTGAATACTACCCTTCGGGGCTTCCTCTTAGCTCCAACTTCAACGTCCGGCTCAGCCTCACTTTCGTCCGACTGAGTCTCCTCCTCATCCTCTAACCCTGGAAAGCATAACGTATTGTTGGAAAAGGAGAACAAGTTGGAAAAGTAAAGTCAATAGAAATGGAAATGAGTGAAACCCGGATATTACCTTCGTCCGAGTCAGCCGGCTCCTCGTCCTCCTCTGAGTTCTCGGAAGGAGGCGGGGTCTAAATCTTCCAGAAAGGGCTATCTTCCTGAGGTAAAAGTACAGTGATAAAGGTTAGTGATTATATCAGAAAAATGTCAGTCAGATAAAGAGTAAGGGCCGGATTTTACCGCTGGAGCCGGGTTATCCCGCGTGTAGGGGTCTAGGCCGGCTATAGTCCGGATCACCTCCATCTTCTCGGTCAAGAAATTCTTGATTATCTTGTTCGCGTCTGCGGCCGGGTAATTCCTCATCGAGTAACGAAGGGAATCCATGGTATGCCCAGAGTAGTTACACATGAGTTTGGGCCGAACGGCGTTGGGCTGAATTCGGAAAGTTACCCAAGTTTTGACTAAGTTAAGCCCAAGAAGGCCTTGGGCCGAGAGAACAGCAAGTTTGGCGACGAGGGGCTGAATAGATTTCCGATCCGAATCAGAGGCATAAGAGCTAATGTTGTCGGAAAGTGTGAGCAGATTTTCGGAGAAACCCGGCAATGTCTTTTCGCCGGGTGAGGAGGTGTCCTGGCAATAGAAATAGGACTTTTGCCAATGTTTGACATGGGAGTTAAGGCTTAAAGTCGGCATCAAGGAATTCTTTCTTCTTTGGATAGAAACCCCCCCGCAAACCAGGAGGGCCCCGTCGCCGCTCTCGCGGCACGGTTTGCACTGGAATAGTTCTAGAAAGAGAGCGAGGTTTGGAGGAATGCTAAGGTATGACACGCACAAGACTATGAAATGGGTAATGTTGAGCATGGAATTGGGTCCTATATCAAATACTCGGAGACCATAGTGGTTCAGCAATTCGCGGAAGAAGGGGTGACCCGGCGGACGGAAGCCCCGGATCACGTGTTCTACGAAGCATATTACCTCGTCTATACCCGGAGCGGGCCGAGTCTCTTCCCCAGGGACGCGCCAGTGGATATCTTCCCGGGCGGGGAGGAAGCCCGACTCTGCGAGCTCGTCCAATTTGGCCTTGGTCACAGTGGATCTCGCCCAATTGGCAGAGATAGACTGACTCGGCCTCGCCTTAGCCAGCTGTTTCCCCTTCGTCTTCGTGCTGGCTTTGGGTGCCATGGGCGTAACCTAAAAACAGGAGACCAAAATGCAAAGTATAAGTGACTTGAGACCCGGAAAATGATCATTATCCGACTCTCTGAAGAACACTTGCGAAGAAATTTTGGCGGATTGGATCTAGGCGGAAAATTTTACAAGGAAGTTTGTGACTACGAATGTTGGAGATGCATTGTGAGGTGTGCAATTGAATCTATAACTAGTGTTGATCATGGAGTTACGGGGTGCGGAGTGATTCAACTAACAAGAGGCAAGGGAGGCATCCACGGGTGGAACTAGATCTAATGTAATCGAGTGAAATTGAAAGTGAAATTTATGGAGCAAGATCGCTTACCGGTGGGATCTGGATGAGAGCGCGGCGACGGCAGATGGCGCAGTGGCTGTGGTCCTTTCGGCCTTCCGGTGGGCTGCTCGAGGGCGCGGCGGCGGAGGTCAACGGCGGCGGCTTGTCTCCGGTAACGTGCCCGTGGACGCCGTGGCGGCGCGGTCTTGAGCTCGAACAAAAGGGCGCCGAGAGGAGGTGGAAACGAAGAGAAGGGGGAAATGGAGTACTGGGCCTAGGGTTACCCCTTGGACACCTACTTATAGGCGCGGGGTGAAAGATGCCCTAGGTCTAAGCGGCGGGAGCCAAAATTTCGGAAAAAAGATACCTAACCGGATTTTTTGGGATAGGCATTAAAGGATCCCGTTACGGGAAATCCAGAAAGGATTGGAACAAATTACGAGCGAGATATTCGGACTGACTGGCAAGTGGTGCGAGCCGGGTCTTGTATGTTTTCTCGGAGTGTTGACCCGGGAAACAGTGCTAGATTCGGAGAAAGCCGGGTTACAATATGGACCACCTACAGAGTTAGGCCTAGCTATTATCAAAACATTCTAACCCGGTATTTTGTGAACTTGTATGTTTGTTATTTTGCAGGGAATAGCATGCGCTTCATGGTTAATCCCGCGAAGCCCAAGCTATTCTGGGGACTACTGATGGAGGGATGATAACCCGGTAGGCCAATGCCAAGGTGTAACTCGGCCCAAAGGGAACCGCGCAAGACCCGGCTCCAGGAAAATGAGCTTCTAGAAGGCCCAAGAGGTAGTGTAGGCCTCGTAATCCGGCTTGTGGGTTACGATAAGGAAATCTAGGGTTTGTATGCGGTGACTGGGTAGGACTCCGAGTGTGCCTTGGATAGGAAGCCAGGGGGCCGAGTAAGATATAAACCGGCTCTTAGGTTCAGAAACAAGACGAGCTTTTACCCGATATTCGAGTTCCCTTGTAATACGAGAGTTCAGATTGTAACCCTAGATCGGAGACTCGGTGACCTGATTCCTAGAGCTACCGTATCGATTATTAGCATGGTTTTCCCTGAGCTAAACGCTCTCCCAAACACCAGAGTCGAATTGCCCCAAGATAAGTTACCCCCGGTAACGTCTGCCGTGATTATCCCACGACAAAGAGCCGGAATCGCCCTTGGTAATAGAGACCTTGTTCCCCGATAGTAAGAAGGCAGGAGTAGGTTTTACTCTCAATAGAGGGGCCGAACCTGGGTAAACTCGCGTCTCTCGTTTCCGCCTTAACCCTTTCAAAGTTTCGCTCAGTAAAAATGGCCTCGCAATCTAGTTCTCGCATGAGGACACTTGTCGTTACAACACCACGACAGTTGGCACCCACCGGGGGGCCTGCTCGCAGAAGCGTCGTCTTTTTGGAAGGAGCCTTACCAGGGATCGAGAAGCTCGCGATAGGCCGGCTCATTAGGATCCGGCGTGGAAACTACTACAACCATGACACCTGGGGTCCAGAGTTCGCCTCAGTGGAGTCAGGATTTCGAGTCCCCTTTGGCGGTATCCACGTCTTTGTCGGCTTTGTGGGAGCAAAGGACCTAGACCAGCAGTCAGACTCAGTCTCGGAGGAGGCTACGATGGTATACTCTGATGGTGAATCTTCAGTTGGGAACAACGGAACGTGATGAAACAGGATCCATCCACCAGCTCTTTGAAGACAGGTTAGGAGGAGACCTTGAGCCAGATCTGCAGAGTCTAAGGAGAGTAACTCACCACGCGACTGTTTACATGGCTGCACCAACACGACCCGCGGAGCCCAGGTATGAAGCTAGTGGTAATCTAATTACAAATACTGTTTCGACTTCGAATCCAGCTCGAGGAGGACCAGGAGGCGCGGGAGCAGCATCAACGGGCCCAACGGTAGCCCAGTTGGACCTACAGAACCACGCTCAACAGGACCCGGCCCGACTAACTCTGGGCCGGCCGAGGCAGTGATTGACTTGACAGCGCCCCCGTCATATAACCCCAGGCCCGAGCTGGTGGCTGCAATGGATTCATTAAATGAAGTCTTGGCTACTCCGATTACCCCGGAGAACATGGTGCATCATAACGCAGAGATTGAAAGGCTTAGACAAGAAATAACTCATGCCCGTAGAGAGATCGAGAAAGAGGTAACATGTATAAACAAAGCTCGGTCAGAAGTCCTAGAGGAAGCAACACGCCTGGAGAGAGAGGGGATTCATCTAAACTTCAGACAAAGGGAGTTAGCTTCAATACAGAACAAGCGCTATCATACCCGGCTGAACAACGAATTTGGCGCAGGACTGGGACCTACCAACCTACAAAACTTATTCACGTCTCCAGTCGGGACGCCTGGGGCACCTAACCCTGCCCAGCCGGCTCACGCCATGAACCCGCCGGTTGCTCCGTTTCCAGTTTATCCGACACATTTTAAGCCACCTATCCAGCTGCATGGTAACCTGAATCCTGTCCTGGTCCCAGAACAACCTCTACGGGAAAGGTTTCATACACCGCCTGGTCATTTCAACAATCCAATGGATAACATTTGGGCAGCAACAAACAGTCTGGCACGGATTCCAGTCAACCCCAATGATCTTATTGGAATTGAAGCTCGGAGGGCAATTGAGATGTTACAAACAGCGGTGGTCCAGCAGATGAATTACAGTAATCATGACAGGATACACTCAACTCCTTACATCAGCAGGAATTCCTTGCTGAGAAGTCATCATTGGAAATTCACCAGTTCCGGCCGGCTCTAGCAATGCAAACCGGCAGCAACCAAACCTGTCCAGGCCGACCGTATCCTACGCACCTGGAGTTATAAATGCAAGACATAGAGTTGCGGAACCGGAAAACAGGAATCCAGGTCACGTTCCACCAACAGTCCAAAACATAACCTCTACCCTTCCCCCAACTGGGTCTCGCGGGATTGGCATCCAGTGTCTTGGTCCAGCAATCAGGAACGAGAGAATACCGGCTGATTTTAAAGGACCCCGTAGAGTTGTAAACTATACGCCAGACATGGAGCCCGCAGATTGGATAGAAGGTTATGAGATGGCAATGGAAATATTGGAAGTAAGTGATGCAGTATGCGCACGGTACCTAAGCGTGATGTTAGAAGGACCTGCGAAGTCCTAGTTAAAGAACTTGCTCGCAAATTCAATTAATAGCTGGCAGGAGCTGAAGGACCAGTTCATCAAAAACATTCAGGGAACATGTAAGCGACCAACGACTATTACAGACCTGGAAAACTGTGTTCAGAAAGAAGGGGAGTCCGCCCATCATTGGTATCGACACGTTGCGGAAATTATACATTCATCTATCGGACTCACCGCTCAACAAGCAGTCATGGCATTGGAAAGAAATTGCATATTTGACCCTCTAAAGCATAAGCTGGGACGCATTAAGCGATACATAAGTGATATGAGCGAGTTGATGGATGCCATGACCAAGTATGCAGAGTCTGACAAAACAAAGGACGCAGACTCAGATGATGAGAAGTCCGCAAAGGGAAAGAAAACTGGGACCAAGGGTAGCTAGAACCCGACTCAGAGCAACAGCAACCCTCAGAACCAGAACAATAACAAGCATAAAAACGGAGATGGGACATCGGATTTGGTGGCAAACATGAATACAGGTTACAGAAACCAACGTTAGGGAAACAATTTCAGAGCAAATCAAAATTTTCGACCAAACAGTTTTGCACAGGCTTATCAGGCCTTGAAGGGTCCATGTCCTCGACACAGCAAAAACGGAAAGTTAGCAAATAACTCTTGGGAAAATTGTTTCATCATGTAGGGTTTTAGACCTAGTGGAAGTAATAACTATGGACCAGGAAACAGCGGAGGAGGCAACCCAAGAAATATGGGAAGTGGAAATCAGGGAGCTGGCAGCTCAGGACCCGGGAATCATCATCCGGGTCATCACAGTCAGGGTAACCAGGGAACTAACCCAGGCGGCAGTCACCATGGAGGAAATTCTGGTTTTCAAACAAATCTGAAGCAGCTAAGCTCATGCCAATATCATGTATTCACCACCAGTTCATGAAGGAGAGAACTCAAGGTGCAGAAGCGCGCTGTCAATACAGTAGCTCATGTTGTTCCTAGATGGCTTAACTGGTCAGAACAACCCATAACCTGGAGTCCGGCTGATCATCCTCCGCGAGTTGATAATCCAGGGGGAGTGGCTCTGGTCGTGGCTCCACAAGTTGGAGGATATAAGTTAGACAAAGTATTGATGGATGGAGGAAGCAATATAAACATACTTTACTACGATACATTCAAAAGCATGAACCTGCAAGAGAAACAGCTTCAGCCATCATCAACTGTGTTTCATGGGATCGTATCTGGTAAGTCTGCACAACCTATCGAAAAAATATTCCTTGAAGTTGCTTTTGGGGTGTTTGAAAATTACAGGACAGAGATGCTAGCATTTGAAGTGGTCAAGGTCAAAAGTCCATACCATGCTTTGTTCAGACGGCCAGCTTATGCCAAATTTATGGCCAGACCCTGCTATGTTTACCTCAAGCTAAAGATGCCAGGTCCCAATGGAAATATTACTGTCAATGGTGACAGAGACATAGCTTTGGAATGTGAGGAGGGCGATGCAACCTATGCAGAGACCGCTTGTGCAGAAGAAGAGTTGAAATTGTATAAACCGCAAGTTGATCCAGAAGACATGACCTCGCTCAAAAAGTCATCAGCCGAGTCCAAGTTAAAATTTAAGTCTGCTCAAGGCACCAAGCTGGTGGACTTTACCCCCGGTGACTCATCTAAGAAGTTCAGCGTAGGGGCTCACATGACAGAACAATAGGAAAGCGCGCTCATCAAATTCCTCCGGGAGAATTGGGATATCTTCGCATAGAAACCTTCTGACATGCCAGGTGTCCCAAGGGAACTTGTTGAGCATAGTTTAAATGTGGATCGTAAATTGAAACCTATTCGTCAGTTCCTCCGTCGTTCTAATGATGAGAGAAGGAAAGCAATTGGAGAAGAAATTCCCAGGTTACTTGCAGCAGGGTTTATAGTAGAAGTATTTCTACCAAAGTGGTTAGCCAATCCAGTTCTCGTTCTCAAGAAAAACGGAACCTGGAGAATGTGCATACACTACACAGATTTGAACAAAGCATGTCGTAAAGACCCGTTCGCGTTACCCCATATCGACCAGATTATAGACTCTACGGCTGGTTGTAAGCTGCTACGTTTTCTGGATGCCTACTCAGGTTATAATCAAATCAAAATGAAGTAATAAGATCAAGAGAATACGTCATTCATTACTCCCTTTGGAGCATTTTGTTATACGTCAATGCCTTTCGGTTTGAAAAATGCAGGAGCAACTTATCAAAGGTGTATTCAGAATTGCTTGGAGAGTCAGATTGGGCGAAACGTGCACGCTTATGTGGATGACATGGTAGTCAAATCCCAAAAAGGTGAAACTTTGATCTCAGACTTGGAAGAGACGTTCGCCAATTTGCGCAAGTACCAAATGAAGGTTAACCCAACAAAGTGTGTCTTCGGCGTACCAGCTGGAAACTTATTGGGTTTCATTATTTCAGAGAGAGGCATTGAAGCAAACCCAGAAAAAATTCAGGCCATACATAACCTGAAAAGGCCGGTTTGTCTGAAGGACGTTCAGAAGCTGACAGGTTGCATTGCTGCCTTGAGCCGGTTTATAAGCAGACTAGGCGAGAAGGCTATACCCTTATAACGATTGTTGAACAAAAATGATACCTTTGTGTGGGATCAAGAGGCCAATGAGGCATTGGAGGCCCTGAAAAAACAACTTTCCAACGCACCTATATTAGTTGCGCCTGAGAAGAAAGAACCCATGTTACTATACATTGCGGCGAATAACAGGGCAGTGAGTGTGGTGGTAATTGTGGAGCGTAAGTTAGAAGATAAAGAAGGTCTTGTTCAACGTCCGGTTTACTATGTGAGCGAGGTCCTGACAGAGTCTAAATAGCGTTACCCACATTGGCAGAAGCTGGTTTTCGGAGTATTCATGGCTAGTCGTAAACTGAAACATTATTTTCAGGAACATCTTATTACGGTGGTTAGTTCAGCACCTTTCTATGATATTATTCAAAAAAAGAAGCAACGGTGGGACCATATCATATCAAATATGAGCCAAGGACCGCAATAAAATCCCAAGCCTTGACCGAGTTTATAAATGACTGGATACAGTTACAGGTTCCACCGGATAAACCAGATACGAAATACTAGACTATGCATTTCGACAGGTCTCGACGGCTCGAAGGTTTAGGAGCTGGTGTGGTGTTAACATCCCTAAGAAGAGATAAGTTTTGCTATGTCTTGCAAATTTCATTCAAATGCACTAATAATGCAGCAGAGTATGAAGCTTTGCTCCATGGGCTTCAGATTGCGAAAGAAATGAGCATAACCCGGATTTGATGTCTGGGTGATTCTGATCTGGTCTCGCAGCAAGTTACAGGAACCTGGGACTCTAAAGACCCAGTTATGGCAGCTTATAGACGAGCGGTTACCCAGCTGGCTGGACATTTTCAAGGATATCAGGTTGATTATATTGATCGACGTCTCAATGAAGCAGCTGATGCACTAGCCCGTCTAGGTTCCCAGAAAAAGAAAGTTCCACCAAATATTTTTCTGGATGAAATTCATAGCCCGTCTGTTAAAATCCCAACAGAGGAAGACCTAGCAAATCCAGATCCAGAATCAGAATTAGTAGCTGCCCCGCATATAATCCCAGAGTGGATTGAGCCATACTTGGCATACCTTATGAGAGGCGAGCTGCCGCAGGACGAGGTTATCGCTCGCCAAGTTACAAGAAGATCCAAGTCATATACAATTATAAATGGTGAGTTACACAAGCAAAGTGCGAATGGAATTTTTCAAAGGTGTGTCTCTCCAAAAGAGGGATATCAAATTCTAAGAGAAATCCATTCAGGAGATTGCGGCCACCATGCAAGTTCTAGATGTTTGGTCAATAAAGCTTTTAGACATGGATTTTTCTGGTTAACCGCGAATGCTGATGCAGAATATATAGTTAAAACATGTGAAGGATGTCAAAGATACGCAAGACAGGATCACGTGCAAGCTCAGGATTTATGTATGATTCCCATAACCTGGCCTTTCGCAGTTTGGGGAATTGACATGGTAGGACCTTTCAAAAGGTCAACTGATAAAAAGACTCATCTACTGGTGGCAGTTGACAAGTTTACAAAGTGGGTAGAAGCAGAACCAATCAGTAAACGCGACGCGGTTACAGCAGTCAAATTCTTAAAAAAGCTGATTTTCAGATTTTGCTACCCACATAGCATTATTACAGATAATGGGATAAATTTGTCAGAAGAAGCAATGCAGAAGTTTTGTGAACAGAACCATATACGGCTAGACCTTGGTTCCGTGGCCCATCCACAGTCCAACGGACAGGCAGGACGGGCTAAACAGGAATTACTTAAAGGTATCAAACCAAGACTTCGGGTTCCATTGGAGAAAACTGCTGGATGTTGGGTCGAAGAGTTGCCTGTTGTTTTATGGAGTATAAGAACTACCCCAAATAGGTCAACAAGTTATACACCTTTCTTTCTGGTCTATGGAGCAGAGGCAATTTTGCCAAGTGATATTTGTCAGGATTCACCACGAGTGACTGCTTATGTGGAAACCCAGAATGAGATAGCTCCTCAAGATTCGCTAGATACTTTAGAGGAAGCACGTGATCTCGCAGCATCCAGGTCAGCTATATATCAGCAGGACCTGCATCGGTATCATAGCCGCAGAGTTAAGACTCGAAGTTTCCAGGAAGGGGATCTGGTATTACGTCTAATTCAGAAAAAGGACGGGATGCACAAGCTAAGTCCTCCATGGGAAGGACCATTTGTGGTAAGTTAAAAACTACATAATGGATCCTATTACCTCATTGATATGTGTGATGCTGATAAATCATGAACATCTGAGGAAGAAACTGGAAGACCATGGAACATAGCCCAGCTGAGGCCATATTATACATAGGATCATTGTAATCACTATGTTATTTTGGCAATGAGAAGCAGAGTTAACAACATCTGAGTTATTGGGATTATTATTTTTTATCATTATGGCAGAAAATCACAACATTTTTTTATATGATTACTTGGGGGCTGATGCTAGAGCACAGTCTATATCTCAAGAATCTGGCATAAGCCAAAATATATTGGTTATACTTGCCTGCCAATTAGTGGTTACACGCACTTTTATGACCTAGATGTTTAAACCTGGTTGAGTCAATCATGATATAACCCGGCAAAACCGGGTTACTATGACCCTGGACTGACCAGAGTTGTACACACTAGAATAAATCATGCGAAAAACCGGCTGAGCCATAAAGTAAAGAAAAACAAAGTCAAGAAAAGTTTCACGTGCAAATCAAAGATATCGCACAAATGCAGCAAAACCGGAAACACTTTGCGTAACCTCAAAGGGAAACCAGGTTATTAGACACCAAATTGTAGCATAAGTCCATATGCGCACTTTCAAAAATAGGACTAGAAATAAAACAGTTCATCTAGCCTATTACAGACCCAACAGAGCCGAATTGTTATTTTTGTAGAGATCACATGATTACTCCACAGCAGATTTTCCCTTCTGCTGGGACGGATCCTGAGTTGTCGGGGCTTCCGGCTCCAGGTCTTGAGTCTCCGGCTCATCTGTTGCTTGGATAGCTTCTGTTCCTTCAACCTCATCAGCAGGGATGTACTTCCACTCCAGCTGAGCCAGAGCATCAGTAACGTTCTTCGGTTCATATAAGGGGCGAGGTGGAGCAGAAACACAAGGAGTGACAGATTGAGGCGCACCAGATGAAGAGGCTATAGAGAGCCGGCTCTTCTGTGGGGCTTGGCGGACAACAACCATAACTTGAGGAGTAAATGGCATTTTTCGCTCACCCGACGAAGTATAACCCAGACACACGTCCTTTAGCTTGACCTTTACAGCAATAGTGCAAGCCTGAAACCGGCACTCCTTCTCTATCCTGGCGAAGTCCTTTCTGTCATACTTAGACATATCTGCTTTATACTCCGGGAAGCCACCCACAAGAAGATCCATATTCAATTCCGGGTGATAGGCTTTCGCCAGGGACATGACCTTGATGGCTCCGCGACGGCAAGATGATAGCTTATGCTCTTCTCTCCACTGGGGGACCTAAGTTAGCTCTACAAGCATTTCACTAAGCCTTTTAGGGGGACTGCCCCAGTTTCCGACAGCTTTAATACATTCTCCACCTCCAATATATAGTTGTCGGATCAGGGTGAACAAAGCCTTCAGTTTCAGGTCTGGAAGTTTAAGGTTATTGCCATGCATTCTACCTGCAGGTTACAAAAAAATTGTTGATTAGAACAAAGATATTGATAGTAAGACAAAGGAAATACAACATTCGAAAAGCAGTACATTGACAAGGGGTAATAAACCGGACAAACTTACCAAAAACACTGCAAGTGATATCTCTTAGCAGATCTGTGACCTTGGTAAAGCTGGTCCGGGTCTCCTCTAGGTCCTTCTCAGCAGTTTCTGCTCCAGTTAAAAGAGCCTTCTCCCGGATTTCAAAGTCCTGCTGCAGAACAGACCAAGTCTTCGCTGCCTCAGTTATTTGATCTTCCAGCTCCTTCTGTCGGGTCCTGGCTTCTTCAGTTTTCTTAGCCTCTTGGGCGAGCAGGTTCTTCAAATTTGAAACCTCTTTTTGCGAGGAAGATTCAAGACTCAGCAAGTTCATTGGTCACAACAGACTAAAGTTATCCATAGTTTACAATCATAACTTGATGAAAATCGGGCTTATAATATCATAACACGGAAACTGGAGAACTTATAGCAGCTTCAAGAATAAAGTTAAAAGTCCCGAGTAGCTGCATGCTCGCAACCCGGCACTTGGGGGCTACATTATTTTAGGTTCAAGTATTGGGTTTTAAGCTATATCTAAGTCTCGGCTAGCAGCAGGCTCGCAACCTGGCGCTTGGGGGCTACACTACTTCAGTCTTAGTTTCAGTGCTTGAGAGCAAAAACATAGTGAGTCCCGGGTTATAATTCTATTATAAACCGGCACTTGGGGGCCACAACTATTCAGGTTGCAACTATTCAGGTTACAAATATTCAGTCTACAATTATTCAGTCTACAACTATTCAGTGATAAATCTCCAAGTATATATTACGAATATAAACTAGAAGATTGAGGGCTACAGGTTATGTATATCGAGGTTACCTCATATTTATGTTTCATAAACTCTATATAATACCATCTGCGCGGCGCCGGTTCTCAGAGAATTCTTGAGCAAGCGTATCAAAGTCCTGGCCTTCAATATTCAGGTTAGGAGTAGCTCTCTTTTCTTCCGGTTTCACTTTTAGGTCTTCAGTGACTTTGGAGAGCATGGTGGAAGGTCCAGTAGCCTCGGCAACCTGAGATCAGGTTATCACTACATCCGGATCTTGAACATTCACCTCTTCAACCGGAGGATCATTACCTAGGATATTATCAACCAGGATCACCTCTTCATGTTCTTCAGTCATAGCATCCATATAACCCGGCGATAGAGCGGCCGGTTCATCATCTTCTTCCCCAAGGGATTTCTCTTCAATGTTCATAGATGGAGCAGCAGACGAGACAGGGTTTACTTTCAGTATGGCTTGAGCCCTGCGGCAAAAAGAAAACCCTAAGTTACAATTGCATGATTAAGATATTAGCAGTAGTAAGACAAGGGATGGAAAGGTTAGCTTACCCAGAGTTAATGGATAATTCACTAGCCCCGCTAAAATGAGACGAATCTGAGTTCGGAGAATCTGCATGAAAAGGACGGCTCAGCTCTGGCCTCATTTGTCCGGCTAAGGGGTGTGAAGCAGTGGGTGAAACTCGAACTTTGGAGACCCGATGAAGAGGATTTTTCTCAGGCAAACCTGTTTCTAACTCGCTAGAGCCGGAGCTCCAGGTCCTCCTTCTCTTGCTGCCCTCCTCATCATCCTGCGTTTTCTCTGTGTGTGAGGATGGTTTCAAAGGATGTTTTGACAGTCTAGAGATAGGCACCTTTGCAACAGCATGTCGGGTCCTCTTTTGGCCTACGGGGGACTCCTTCTCAATCACCAGGTTGGAACCGGTGATGGGAGTAGAGGGATCGAGATCCGGCATGGTCTGATCCAGAGCTTCTTCACCAACCTGTCCACCACCTAACCCGGCAACTTCATGTTCTGCCTGTTCATCCTGCGAGTAATCAGCGTCAGCAAATTGGTTGTGCAACTGACCGAGGGAATCAAATTCAGAAACCTCTTCCTCGTTGTCGCTCTACTCTTTTGATTCTTCATCCTCAGGTGGAGAAGCCGGTTCTTCTGTGGTGACCCAGAAAGGGTCTGTAGCCTGTGAACTTGAATAATGTCAAGGTTAGAGTTTGTGCAGTCAAAGGAATGAAAAGTACTTATAAAATAAAAGATTTGGAGGCTTAAAGGAGGAGCCGGGTTAGAAGAGCTGAAGGGCTCCAGACCAACGTCGAAGAACTTATCTTGCTTCACTCCAACCAGGAGTTTCAAGGAGGTTATCATCTCTGACTTAGAAACTATAGACTCAAAATATCGCATGGAATCTGTTGAACCAGCATACTCGTGGAGTAGCAGGTTCCTGATACTGAGGGGTTGGATACGCCAATCCACCCAGGTTTTGGTTAAATCCAAACCCGTAAGCCCGTGACCTATCAAAGAGGTTACGCGCTTCAGGAGAGGCCGGATCTTGATTCGATCAGCTGTAGCGTTCCCACATTTAAATAATGTAAGAACATATGTGTTATTGTGCTAGTCCCTGGATCAATTGCTAGCACCACAGTACAAAATGAAATATCGTGCAAATGCATCAAATTCTATTACATCGCATGATCCAGTCTTTACAAAATAGTATTACAACTTGTATAGTCTTAGAAGACTAGCAGAAACCAAAGAAATACATCGGAAACATAGAATAACATTGAGCCCATCTTCTTCGTGTGCCATAGGCAAAACATGTTGGCGATAGCCTCGAGATCCTAAACGAAATCCTCACTCGTCTTCAGAAACATCTGCAATATGGAATATGCAGCCACAAGGGATTCAATACAATTTAATGTATTGGCAAGTAACACTATGGTGGATATAAATGGCAAGACTAATACTACATGCTTGGCTGAGTGGAGTTTTGGCTAAGTTTTGTATAAAGCCAGTTTTCTCCTATCACTTTTGTAAAACCAACTTTTCTTTTCAAAAGGGTGGCAACATTGGATTAAGATCCAAGCACCACAATAATGTTCACTTGGTCAAAATTTTACTTATTGAAATTGATGATGAGATTCTTCCGCCATTCCTTGTCCAGCTGCTCATAGTTGTCCATAACCGGGGACTCGGCTAAGATCTTAGTTTCTAACTCTGCAGAGGTTGTGCACTTTCACCCTTTGTCTTCAATTAGCCCAAACATCCTATACACCCGGAGTGCATCATGGAAAGGAGAGAATTGAGACGAGATCTTTCAGAAGAAGAAATTCAACCCACCGGCAAGACCCATTCCGCCTATAATTATGCTACATCTGCTTGTCCAGCCTGGGCTGAACCCTCACAACTTAATTGATCAGGACAGAGCCCATATTGTTCAATGGCTGCACGGGAAGCTACTAGATTTAGAGGGACATAGTAATCTCTTTGTTCCTGGGTGGCCATCCGCAAGTGACAAGCTCAAGTGGGATAACCCTTAGACAAGAGCCCTGAGGCAACACTCAACATAAACCAGTCTTACCACTTCCACCCAGGTGGTTCATTCATTAGTTATACTTAAATTTTTTCCTCAACATCTAGTAAAACAATTTTTGTAGCATGGCTAAGCATCTAATAAGTACCAAGGCATCAAAATAACAAGGTATAAGGATGGCTACACACTACTAGGATATAGCATAGCATAATATAACTTAGTAAAATTTCTTATCATGCATACTACTCAAAATCAACTAATGCATATAGAAAATAATGGGTAGTTGATAGTGTGTTACTTGCCTTTTGAAGATGGTGTTGATCACACACTCTTTAAGAATAGAACGTTGCTCTCCGTACAATCTATACTTGAGAATAAATAACAACAATGAACAAACATTTCAACAACCAAGTAAAACATACACAACAACATAACAAAATTCTTTATTTTAAATTAATAATTTTTGTCCAGGCTTACATCCAAGATTTAGTTTTTAAAAAGGTGCTTTATTTATTGTTTGTCAATGGTGGTCATGTGAAGGTCTAGATTCAAAGACAAAACCAAAAACAAAATATTCAATGTAATTTGCATTCCATGGGTCCTATTGGTTGCTCTTGATCAACATTATCACATCGGTAAATCTCGTTAAAGGGTTTAGTGCATTATAGTCTATAATTTTATTTTTAAAGTGTATAGAATTTATTAATCCAAAACCATATGTTTCTGTTATAAATGGATTTAATTTTCGACTATTTGCAAGAAAAAAAATCTTTACAAAATTACTTATATTTCCAAAATACACCCTTTTAATCATTTGGAAATAAAAAAAAATTATATGATCCAAACGTCTAAAATAATGATATAAATGTATTCTACATGTTTCAACTATTTCATAGAAATGTTATTTTGCAAAAACGGATGTGCAGAACAAAGGACACGAATTTTCTAAGTTTGGCTAATTTTGTGTCATCGTAACTAAAACGATTTCTTAAAGCAACTTTGACATGTCTGGTCTGTATTAGAAACGGCGATTGCTCGATAGGCTATGCGTCGCGTGCCATACGTTCGTGTGTGAGTAAAAATGCAAGCATTAGATTAGAAGTGCTACTGGTATGAGTATGTTTATTATCTAACCTGAATACGTATATATATACATGACTATTCTGTCTTGTAATCACTTAATGAAGTTATATCAATACAGGTAATCAGCTGGCTGCTACCGTGTGTTACCTGAGCTACTGCCAACGATCCACCAAGACTTGTTAGCTTGGTTGCTTAGCTTGTTTGAACATTTGCAGTCTCGGTGTTAGATGACGGGCAATAAACTAGTGATCTGTGATCTGTGTGCTGAGAGTAACCAAACTTGTCTGGTTGCCATTCGAGGCTGATTGAACAATTCCAGATTTACGTACGGGGGTTAGTACTTGAGTCGAAATCTAGTCGAGTAGACCTCGTATTTGCACAAGTTGGTTAAAGCGTGTCTATATGCATGGCTAGGCCTATGCTTTATTGTTATAACACTCTAGATCACCCAAAATTTATTTATTAACAGTCAGATGGTGTTCTACATATTGCAAGGATGTCATAGATATGCTAGTTACTGAATTTGGATAAACAAATCACAAGCTATGGGTTTTCAAAGTTCAGATAACTTTCCATTTAGAATTAGACAGAAATAATTTATTTATTTTGAAGTATAGGCTGACACATTGCTGATTTAACCGGCCTCTATGCAAGAATATTTCAGATTGATTTTTTTTCCAGTGTTCTATTATGATGCTTGGTAGAAGTAATAGATTGAAATATACTTGGGAACCTAACATTCTAGATCCAGCGCGGCAAATAGCATTTTTCCCCACCCCGCCGCTTTGAGAGTCCCCTGTGAGAGCGCTGTCCCGGGCTGGATCCAAGCCGTCCTCGCCGGCGACGCCGGAGGGAGATGGCGAGGTGATGGCGCCGGTGGTAGATTTAGGCTTAGGTTAGTAGTTTTTCTTTGTGTGTGGCCCCTGGTGGCGTTGAGGAGCTGCACCTTGGCCGTCGGCGGCCATGGCCAAGGTCTCCCGAAGCTTTTGCTCGTTGCTGCGGAGCTGGGGTGGCGTCCAGCGATGTCGGCGATGGGTGAAGTGGTGGACATCTCCATAAATAAGGTGCGCGTTGGCAGCTATAACGGCGATGTTGCGGAATCCTCGTCGGCGTGGTCGAGACCTGCTTCTTCCTTTGCTCCATGGAGGACGAACGGGAGGGTGGGAGTCTGCCGCTGCCCAATAAATTTCGCCCCCAAGATCTGTACTCATCGACATCATCCTCGCTCGCCCTCCCCGGTCTGTGGCAGGCGCCGTGTGGTCTATGGTGAGTTG
Organism: Alopecurus myosuroides; assembly: GCA_028641055.1. Classification (NCBI taxonomy): domain Eukaryota; kingdom Viridiplantae; phylum Streptophyta; class Magnoliopsida; order Poales; family Poaceae; genus Alopecurus; species Alopecurus myosuroides. The sequence goes on from CM054059.1 coordinate 292,503,655, forward strand.
CTTTCTTCGAATCGATGGATGCAGGTCTTCGCCGATTTCGATATTCTGTGGATTACTCTTCCTCTCCGCTCTGTGACTGTCATGGTGGTGGTCAAGAATGGAAAGGATGGATGGGCTATTGCGGATTGGGATCGGCTTCGGAGTACCAGAACCAATCCTTGGAGCACCTCATCAGAGAACAACGATGTTCTGCTGATATCTATGGCGAAGAAGACGCCTGTAAAGCCATTGATGGATTCCGGCAAGAAATCAACCTCCTGTGGGAGGCCCTCCAAGAGTCGAGCTTCTGAGGTTGTCGCCAGGGCAGGGGCAAGTGGCTACGTCCCCGTCGCTGTCCATGGTTGCAGAGCTCGGCTCTCTTTGCTCCTCGCTGGAGAAGAAGAAAGACCTGATCGCGTGTTCTCATTTCTTTCCAAGGTCCTCCTTACAAATAGCAGGGACCTATGTGTAATTTTTATTTCTTATGGGGTCTCTTGTAATTCCTGGGTCATCCAGCGTTGTTAATCCAACTGGTTCTAGTCCCCTCGGGGACGCTCCTTTGTACAAAAAAAAGAAATATACTTAGTTGTAACAAGTACAAAAGTCAGTAGTCGCTTGAGTGTGCTTCAATTTGTATGCATGCGTGACATAAGTACTAGTCGCCACGTTTTGGCACGAACATGTGCTATTGACCTTTGCTAAACCATGCATGCCACCTTACAGTTAGCGTTTTGGGTCTGAACCTACACGATTTCTGATTGCAATGGACATATTAAGAGAAATGAAGGAGCTCACCGGCGGAAGGAGTTCAGGTGGCGCAAAACGCGTGTACAGCGGCGACGGGATGGCCGCTCCTCCCAAGTCCTAAAGCTGCTCATCGGAGTTAAGTACAACGGTGGCTTCGGGTGAGGACGGCACACACTGTCGGCTGTGCGCGGGAGATGAAAAAATTTTGTCAGGGAGATGCGCCTCGTCGATGGGAGTCCGATGGTAGAAAACAGAAGAGCAGGGAATGGGATATCTCACCGGGGACAACGATGAACAGCGGCGGCCTAACCTTTGGGTCGTGGATGACGGGGCCGATGTGGCGCTCCGGGATCGTCGGTGAACGGCGACGGCCGGCGACGATTTTCAAACGGCGGAGCGGCAGCGGCTCCGGTCAACCTGGAGATAGGACACACAACCATGCATGTCCACGGATGGCATATGACTTTGGCGGCGACTCGACCAACAGAAACACTAGTGGAAACAACCCCTCTCGTTCAGGTGGCCAGGGGGACACCTGTCCCGGTTGCAACCAGATCCGGGACCTATGCCACGCATTGGTCCCGGTTTATGTGACCGGTGCAACAGAAACCGCCTGGGGGCATTGGTCCCGGTTCGTGGGGGACATATTGGTCCCGGCTCGTGCCACTGACCGGGACCAATGCCTAGCCACATGCCACGTGGCACGCGCATGAGAATTTGTCCCGGTCCAGGCCACGAACCGGGACCAATGTCCCCCTTCCCCCTATATATACTGTCCCAGCCCCCCACCACCCTTCCATATTTTTTTTTGCTTGGAGGTGTGAGAGAGGTGGGTATTAGTGTGTTTTATTTTACTATGCACACGAGGTGTTCGACGAAATTCCCGAGCCACATATAAGCTCACTAAAAATGGTATCTTCGACCGAGGTTAACGAACTTATCTTTTTCGTCTGTAACTGGTACATAAAAAAGTACTATTTGTCGTATTAATATGTTATTGTAATGTATTTTGATAAACTTAATTATACGATGCAGCTGGATGCACGACAGCGATGGATGTATGGTGACCGACGCACTTCCGAGTATATGGCAGGCCTGAATGCATTTCTTGCTGTAGCTCAGGCGAACAAAGATAATGGCTTCATGTGTTGCCCATGTGTTGATTGTCGGAACGTCAGAGAGCACTCTTCCGAAAGAATCATTCACGGCCATCTACTTCGGATAGGTTTCATGCACAGCTATAATTGCTGGACGAAGCATGGATAAAGAGGGGTTGTGATGGAAGACGATGAAGAAGAAGAAGATCCTTTGTTCCCTGAATACGACGATACTGCAATGGAAGAGAATGGAGAAAAATGAGGTGATCAAGAACAGGCATCAGAAGAGCCCGATGATGATCTTGGCCGAGTTATTGCTGATGCAAGGGAAGACTGTGAAAACAAATTGGAGAGGTTGAAGCTGGACAACATGTTACAGGATCACACAAAATTGTTGTACCCAAATTGCGAAGATGGTAGCACAAAACTCGGTACCACACTGGAGTTGCTGAAATGGAAGGCACAGAACGGTGTGACTGACAAGGCATTTGAGAGTTTACTTCAACTAATGAAGCCAAAACTTGCAAAGGATAACGAATTGCCTGAGAGTACATATGAAGCAAAGAAAGCTCTCTGTCCTCTAGGATTAGATGTGCAGAAGATACATGCATGCATTAATGACTGCATCCTCTTCCGCGGTGAGAAGTACGAGAATTTGGATGAATGTCCGATATGCACTGCACTGCGGTATAAGATCAGAGCAGATGACCCTGGTGATGTTGACGGCGAGCCCCCGCGTAAGAGGGTTCCTGCTAAGGTGATGTGGTATGCTCCTATAATACCACGGCTGAAACGTCTTTTTAGAAACAAAGAGCATGCTAGGTTGTTGCGATGGCACAAAGAAGACCGTAAGAAAGACGGAAAGTTAAGGCACCCCGCCGATGGATCGCAGTGGAGAAAGATCGAGAGAGACTTCCCAGACTTTGCAGGAGAGGCGAGAAACTTATGGTTTGGTCTAAGTACAGATGGCTTTAATCCTTTTGGGGAGCAGAGCTCCAGTCATAGCACTTGGCCTGTAACTCTATGTATGTACAACCTTCCTCCTTGGTTGTGCATGAAGCGCAAGTTCATTATGATGCCAGTTCTCATCCAAGGCCCGAGGCAACCTGGCAACGACATTGATGTGTATCTAAGGCCATTAGTGGAAGAACTCTTACAATTGTGGGGCAAACCAGGTGTACGTGTGTGGGATGAGAACGAACAAAAGCCATTTGACCTACGGGCGTTGCTTTTCGTAACCATCAATGATTGGCCTGCTCTTAGTAACATTTCCGGACATACAAACAAGGCATATAATGCATGCACACACTGTTTAGATAATACTGACAGTGTTTTTTTGGATAAATGTAAAAAGGTTGTATACCTGGGGCATCGTAGATTTCTTCCGATCAAGCATCCCGTAAGAAAGAAAGGAGTGAAGCATTTAGAGGTGAGGCAGATAACCGGAAGAAGCCTGAGCTGCGTAGTGGTAATGATATATTCGATATGGTCAAGGACCTAGAAGTAATCTTTGGTAAGGCTGCTGGCAGCCAACCAGTTCCGTACGGCCCTGATAAGCGCGCACCCATGTGGAAGAAGAAATCTATATTTTGGGAGCTACCCTATTGGAAAGTTTTAGAGGTCCGGTCTTCGATCGACGTGATGCACGTGACAAAGAATATTTGTGTCAATCTGCTATGCTTCCTGGGCGTGTATGGGAAGTCCAAAGATACGCCAGAAGCACGGGAGGACCAGCAACGTATGAAAGACCAAAGCAACAAGCACACACATACAGGGCGCCATTACTTAAGCAGCTACGCTCTTACTAAAGCAGAGAAGGAAATATTCTTTGAAGTCCTTTACAGTATCAAGGTTCCGTCTGGCTTCTCGTCGAATATAAAGGGGATAATAAACATGGCAGAGAAAAAATTCCAAAACCTGAAGTCTCATGACTGCCACGTGATTATGACGCAGTTGCTTCCAATTGCATTGAGGGGGCTTCTACCGGAAAATGTTCGAGTACCCATTGTGAAGCTATGTGCATTCATGAACGCAATATCTCAGAAGGTAATCGATCCAGAAATTCTGACAAGATTACAGAGGGATGTGGTCCAGTGTCTTGTTAGTTTTGAGTTGGTGTTCCCACCATCCTTCTTCAACATTATGACTCATCTCCTGGTTCACCTATGTGAAGAGATTCATATTCTTGGTCCGGTATTTCTACACAATATCTTCCCCTTTAAGAGGTTCATGGGAGTCTTGAAGAAATATGTTCATAACTGTGCTAGGCCAGAAGGAAGCATCTTGAAGGGCTATGGAACAGAGGAGGTCATTGGGTTCTGTGTTGACTTTATTCCTGACCTTAAGACAATTGGTGTTCCTGAATCGCGGCATGAGGGGATACTGAGGGGAAAAGGAACGCTAGGAAAGAAAACAATGATACCTAGGGACGGGCATTCTTTGACCAAAGCACACTACACAGTTCTACAAAATTCTATGTTCATGGCTACGTATCTCGAGGAACACAATAATATTGTACGGTCTGCAAACCCGGCGAAGGATGACTCATGGATTAAACGCGAACACATGGAGACTTTCGGAAGTTGGTTGCAAACACATCTTATAAATGACACCACTGTTGAAGATCAGCTGTACATGTTGGCAGGGTCACCATCTTCGACTATTGGGAGTTTTCAAGGGTACGAGATAAATGGGAATACATTTTACACGAGCTCCCAAGATAAGAAGAGCACCAACCAAAACAGTGGTGTCCGCTTTGATACAACAAACGAGAATGGAAAAAATGACACATACTATGGTTACATAGAGGAGATATGGGAACTTTACTATGGACCTTCTTTTAAGGTCCCTTTGTTCAAGTGCAAATGGGTCAACCTGAATGGAGAAGGGGTAAAGGTAGACCCGCTTTATGGAATGATAATAGTGGATCTCAACAATATTGGTTACAATGACGAACCATTCGTCCTAGCCAATGATGTGGCTCAGGTTTTCTATGTGAAGGACATGTCTTCCAGACCGAAGAAAAGAAAAAATAAGGAAACAAATTCATCATACGATGAGCCGAAGCGTCACATAGTTCTCTCAGGGAAAAGAAACATCGTGGGAATCGAGGACACGACAGACATGTCAGAAGATTATAATAAGTTTGTTGAAATTCCACCCTTCACAGTGAAAGCTGACCCCATCATCCCGTTAAATAATGAAGATGCTCCATGGTTACGGCCGAAGCGATCATAAGAAAGGGACACGAAGAAAATTCAGAAGACTAGATAGGGATGTTGTTGGTGATGTGTAATAATAAACGTGGAATACATGATCATAGTTCTTATAACGTAGTATGAACGAGATTTTGTTAGCCAAAATGATATTTATACATATTCTGTGATTATGAATGGAGTAGGTGCAAGTTTGACCAATAATTTGTATTGATCGGTCAAAAGCTGGCAACCATTGAGTGCTTGACAACTATGACCAGCCTGACTTCATTATTATTCCAACCAGCGGCATACCCACCCACTTTTCTGTTTCTCTCTCCTCCGTCTGTTGGTGATGTGTAATAATAAGCGTGGAATACATGATCATATAGTTCTTTTGATCAGTATTTTGTATTGACCGGTAAAAAGCTGACAACTATGACTAGACTGACTTCATTATTATTCAGATTAGAATTTGAACTGATCTTGGATTGCGTGGTCTATAACTGTGGCGAAATCGGACCCATATCCGTGTATGAGATAACTGTCAAAAACAGGCGTCGGGGTCATTTTGCTAGATTCGACTCATCAGAATACATTTGTAGCTGCAAGAAGTTTGAAAATGTAGGTCTTCCATGTTGCCAGGTACTGAAGGTTCTTGAGATCAGAAATATCAAAGAAATTCCACCACACTATGTTTTGAAAAGATAGCGAAATAATGCTCAGAGTAAATTTTCGAAGCAAAACTATGGTTTTTCTGTTGTAGACGAAGATCTCAAATTCACCGTGTCAATAAGGTACAACTCTTTTTGTCGAACTTTATATAAATCACCCGGGATGCCTTGTATGCTCTAGACTAACTCGGAAGATCACAAGAGAAAACAAAAATTGTAAGATATTTATATTAAAATTAAATACAAATGGTAAAATAAATAATACTTTCAATAGTTAGAATAATTATTTAGTTGAACAAAAAATGGATTTGAATTAGTTATGCAAATTCTAGCATTTTTCATGTTGAAATTTTTGTCAAATTCGAAAGTATATAGAAGTTGTTAATGTGCAAACTTAACAATTTTCAAATTTTGGCGCTAAAAAATTTTTGGGCGCGCAGGGTGCCACCAAAATTCGAAATAAATTTTTGGTCCCGGCCCGTAGTACCAACCGGGACCAAAGGGGCTCTAGTCCCGGTTGGTGGCACGGGCCGGGACTAGAGGCCAAGTTGTATAAATATCTCGGCCCTCTCTCCAGGCCGAGCAACCACCCACGACAGCGGACATGGCTAGGCGAAGCCCTGCCGGCGGCGGGAACGAGTAGGAAGATCCCGCCAGCGCTGGTTCCGCCGGCGGGGTTGGACTAGGGACACGTTGGACTAGGGACACAAATATATATTAAAAAAAGGCCCCGGGGGCCGTGCTTACAAGGGGGGCGGCGCGGCCACAGGCGGCCGGCCGTGCTTGCATATAGAGGGGCGGTGGCGCGGCCACAGGCGGCCGGCCGTTTCTTGGGGGTGGTGGGTAGCTTAGTCTAGGGGGGCGCACCGGCGCCGGCCTACTCCTCCTCGTCGGAGGAGATGCAGTGGTAGGGGGTGGCTGCCACACGTGGGCAGGCGGCTGGGGCGGGCCCGCCGGCGGCTGCGGAGGCATCGGGGGCGCGTACGGCGGCGGCGGGGGCAGCTCCGGCGGCGGCGGCAGCTCCTCCGGCGACCATACGCCGCCGGTCCAGGCCCAGGACATGCCGTACTCCAGGCCGGGGGGTAGCGGCTGCGGCGGCGGCTGGTCCTCGGAGGCCTCCATGTCGGCGTACATGGTCTGCCACCAAGGGGCAGGCGCCGAAGGGGGCGGCATGGCTGCGTCGTCGTCGGCGGCGGCGGCCAGGACCTGCTCCCACCGCTTGACCTCGTCCTCGACGAGGGAGCGGCGGGAGGCCTCGTAGGCCTCCTCCAAGCCGGCCTGGAGCTCGGGGTCGTCCTCCTCGACGACGTTGTCGGCGATGTCCTCCAGTAGCCAAAGCTCCGGCTCCCTTCCCGGCGGTGGCGGGGGGTAGTCGGCAGTGCTTACCTCCTGGGCTGTGGGGATGAAGGAGCGACGGCGCTGGTCGTGCTCCTGCTGGAGCCAGACGGCCCAGTTCGGGGAGCTGCGCGCGTACGCGCGGTCCCTGAGGAGGTGGGCCGGCAGGAGCGCGCGCTGGCGGTCGATCTCCTCGCGCAAGGCCTCGCGGCTGGACGGGGCCGGCGGCACGGGGATGCGCTGCGGGTTCAGGTGCCAGCCGTCCGGAAGGTGGTCGTCCGGCCAGAACACCGGCGTGGCGCGTTCCCAGTGCCACTCGGCCTCCTCCTTCCGGACGTACCGGCGGAAGCGCTTGCCCTTGGGCGCGGCGCGGGGCGGCGCGCGTGACGCCGGAGGCGGAGCGGGGACGCGCGGCTGTCCGTCGATGCGGACACCTCCCGGGCCGAAGCCGAAGGCCTCCGCCGGCGGCGGTGGAACGCCGGAGCGCGCGCCGCTCGAGGACCCGGCCTCGTGGTCGTTCCTGTGGCGCTTGAACCAGCGGGACATGGCGGCTAGGGTTGCTTTGGCAGGGACGCGGCCGGGGTGAATGGGATGTACGGGCGGCGGGGGCCCTTTAAAAAGGACCCGGGGTAGGCTGGCATGCCAACCGGCGGCCGAAACGTGGCGGCGGTTGCAGGCGGCCATGAATGCGGGGTGGCGGGAGCCGAGGCGTGCCGTTCGTGGCCACGCGCGCGTGGGAAGTGGAGGCGTGGGGAGGGCGGCAGTGGGCCCTTTGACCGCGCGTCCCTGTGGTCTTTATTTAAGGGACTGGGCGGGCCAGCCACTAGGCCGCTGGCCAGTGGCCCCTTTGACCCCGCGTGGCCGGTGGCCCCTTTGACCAAAACGTGGCCAGTGGGCTTATAATAAAATACGCGGGCCAGTCGGCCCTTTGACCAAAATGTGGCCAGTGGGCTTAATTAAAGACGTGGGCCAGTGGACGCGGTCGGGGAAGGGGAGGCCGGTTGGGGATTGCGGGACAGGAGCCCAAAAAAATGAAAAAGGAAAAAAAAAACTGCCCCGGCAGAAAAAAGGGCGGAATTTTTTCTTTTATTATAAAAGGTATCCATCCCGGTTCCTAAAACGAACCGGGACGAAGTCCCTGGCCATGTTCGCCACGTGGGCCATCCCTACCCATCCCGGGTCCTGGTACAACCGGGACCAATGGGGGAGGGCCATTTGTCCCGGCCGGCCCATCCCGGTTGCACAACCGGGAAAAATGGGCCTTACCAACCGGGAGTAATGCCCCTGTTTCCACTAGTGAAATAAAACAGTACACTACTATGTCTTTGAGGTAGTACTTGATGAGGAGAGTCTTCTGGTGCAAGGAATTGACGAGGAAATCAGCGTGGACGACAAGATGTGACGATGAACTCGATTTTTGGGAGGAAATGGGCACGAATGGTATGAGACGTAGGACGCGTTTGGTTCGTCGTTTTGTAACGTAACTCGATTACAGCGGGATCTCAATCCGTTATTTTCTGTTTGGTTGGACTTGGCCGTAATGAGGTGCCGCGTAATCAAGGTACAAATTCGTTTCCGCCCCCCCCCCCCCCGCCAACCCGCGTAATCAGTTTCCTCTCTCCCGACGGTATCATCGCCGCCACGACAATCTTTCTTCCCGACTCTAGCAAACACCAGTGCCTCCTCCCTTGTCCTGCACATCTCGTCTTCCTCGTCTTCCAGAGATGGGAGCCAGATCGCTTGACATAGAAATCTCGGAGTACTGGAGCGAGACGGGCGGAGCGTCGCCGGCGTCGCCGGAGCCGACCTGGCAGGTCTCCGTGTTGTCGGATAATGGGAGTATTAGCCGTCGAGGTTGAAGGCGAGGGAGCCGCTGCCAGTGCGATCGGCCGGAGTCGTACTAGATGAGGTTTCCGTCCGGCACAGTTGGATTGGAGTACTCCGGCCGCCGGAGAGAGAGCATGGCGGCGACCCGGAGGAGGAAGGCATCGGGGGATCGGACTAGCAGGAAGGGGTTGAGGAGGCGCCGTCAGCGCATCAGAGGAGGAGATATACGATTTGGGAGGAGCAGGCGGCCATGGCAACGAGGTCAAAGTGCAGCGGGCAAGAACCGTTAGCTAGTCTCTATAGTTCCATTCCTGAGATGAACCAAACACGTTTCGGTTTTACCCCGTTCTCTTTACATTATCAGTGTAATCTGATATCGTTTACGTTTACGTTTACACAGTTGAACCAGACATGTCCGTAGAGTGATTATTTGGGAAAGGTTTGAGGACGGAAATCTGGGAGGAGGAAGTGGGACACGCTGTGAACAAAGTGGTTCGTCCTGTTATGTTCTGAGGAGGGATATCAGGAAGTCAATGCCAACCAATGGCATTCGGTTCACCACGTTAGTCCGGACGTTTAAGTCATTCATGTGGGAGATGAATCACCTAAATAAGACGCCCATCAAATTCTGAGTAACTTTCGTGTTTAATTCGAGCCATTTAGTGGTCTTCAATGACCTAAAGGAAGGGGAGAAAGAAACAGCCATGGGTAACGTACATCTTGTGTAGGTTGCTACGAGGAAGACGACAGTTCGGTTGCTGGTGGGCTCGATATGATGGGCTGGCATGGGTCGGTCTGTTCATTTTCTTTTTCTTCTCTTCTAAATTTATTCATACCTTTTATTTTGAGCCTCCAAATTACCTCAAACAAAAACGTATGGTTTTGTAAAAATATTTCCTTTCAAAAGAAAACATTGGTGTTCTGTTTCAACACACTTAAAATAATTTTATTTTCAAAATATGATTAGATTACTTATAGCTACTTAATGCCATTTTTAGAATAGAAAATTCAATAATTATAAAAGTGGCTTAAATAAAATTTAGAAAAACTCCACAATCTTTTATATTGTTTTCAAGTTCAATTTTATGTTATTTTCAAAGCAAAATATTTTATGAATACCACTTTATGTTTAAAAACTTGGAATGACATTTGGATATCAATATAAATAGTGATTCTTCTCATAAAATAATTTTGAGTCATAGGAACTGTTAGAGGTAATAATGGAATCTTAATTTCGATTTTCATTGAGTTATGTATTGTTTCCTTTTATTTCTTGCTTCTCATTTGGTTTTTGGTGACTTGCATAACATGAAAACAAAAAAATTTAAATTTTTGTGATTTTTGAGTTTTCCAAAAATCAGGGATGTTACATCAGCGGATTTGGCATAAGAGTACATGGTGCTGGTGTAGACTAAGCGTTCAGGACGGTAACCCGGAAGGGACGGTTCACCTTCAGGAGAAGTGTTTTTAATGTAGAAGTAAGATTTCTGCCACAGCTTGGGGTGATTGGCCAGAGGGATACTCGGGTAGGCAATATCCTTCCGCCTCTGGAACGAGAACCCCCCCCCCCCAAACAGTGTATAAGTTCACCCCCAGCTACCTCTGGATGCTTATTGCAATAGAAGTACTCGAGAAAAAGGTCTAAGTTTGGCTCTACTTGGAGGTAGTCCTCACAGAGGACTACGAAGTTGCTAACGTTAAGAATGGAATTTGGTGGAAGGTCTTGAGGATGGAGGCCATAATAACTCAAGAGCCGGCGAAAAAAGAGAGACCCGGGTGGACGAAACCCGCGGAGAATGTGGGCTTGAAAAACTATTACCTCGCCCGGCCCAGGTTCAGGCCGGATCTCATTCCCCGGAGTGCACCAAGATAAGTTCTTGGGTAGTAGCCCGGAGTCTTCCATCTCCGTGAGCCGGCCTTGGGTCATCTCAGTCTTGCACCAATTCACTTGCATCTTTCCTCTCCTAAGACGGCAGGTCCAGAACCGGAAGCCCCTCCAGTCTTCTTCTTTTTTCCCGCTCCGCTGGCCTTGGACGCCAAGCTTTTCTCTTTCCCCATCTCGAGGTGAACGCCGGTGATGCCTCGGCCACGGCGGCACAAGAAAGGAAATAGAGCTCTCGAGCTTGGCTCGGAGGTGGAAGATGAAGTGGGGAGCGCGGGGTGCGAATGAGCCCGGGGGGGCCGTACTACTGCTATTTATAGGCGGGGCCTAAACCCTAGGGTTAAGTGGTAACTTTTGCACAAAGGCCCCTCAAGATTAAACTTTTTACGGAAAAATACAGCAAGATCGGATCAAAGGAGGAGATTTTTCCTGAAGAAATGGAATAATTGTGTGGAGAAGAATCCGGGCTAGGTTAATATATTTCTGGTTCCGGAGATCTGGGAGATGAAAATGTGAGAGTTATCTTTCCAAGAAACGGAAAGATATGATCCTGGAGATAAAGAGCTTAGCCCGTGAAATCCGGACCGGATATCTTATTGAGAGTTGCCTTATAAAGGAAAATGATTTTCACCTGGCTTGCGCTCCAAGAAGTTTAACGTGAACATCGTAAGTCCAAAACTTAAGTGTTCACGTTAATCTGGGGGATAATGTTGGGGGAATAGGTGAGAGGGAGCCTCACCTACCCCTCATATAAACCAGAATCCACTTAACGGGACTCGAGACTGATGGTCCGATTTATAACAGGGAGATCTGGATTATGATTGTCACCCTAAAAGAAAGGAGGCCCGGGTTACTAATTCCGTAACCCAGAGAAGATAGAGGACCGGCCCAGAGTTTGAGTTAAGGAGCATAGAGGCCCAAGGCCTGTAGGCCCGCCCAAGGCCGGACGGAGACGACCAAGTCCCGAGATGAACCGGCTGGGGATGAACTAGAGTCGGATTAGACTAGGACTCCAATAACGGGTGTAACCCTGTAATCCGGAGGTCTCGTCCCCTATATAAGGCAAGACACTGGGACGTAGAAAGACAAGTTCTAAGTCAATAGTAAGGTAACTCGGGACATCGAGAGCCAGAATCGCAACTTGTAATCGAGACCTTGTTTCCCGATAGTAAGAAGGCAGGAGTAGGTTTTACTGTCAATATAGAGGCCGAACCTGGGTAAACTCGCGTCTCTCGTTTCCGCCTTAACTCTTCCGAAGTTTCGCTCAGTAGCAATGGCCTCGCAATCTAGTTCTCGCATGAGGACACTTGCCGAGACAACACCACGACAATATATGTATCCTATTTCGGTTGTAAAACCTTTTACACATGCTATGCATACCAAAACTTAAGAAAAACACAATTTGGGTCATTACCCAAACCATATCTTATATGGTGTCAATTTCAATGGATCATGATGGCTCTCTTTTCAGTGTAAAAGCGGTTGTCACTAATGTATAAACTACAAAATTATAATGGCATTTTTATTTATCTTACCACGTCAAAAAAGGTTTGATTTTGTCTCTCGAACACTCCAAACTAATGTGGGGTATTTGAGAAGTATAAGTTGTAGAACAATTCTGCAACTCCTCAGATGTTTTGCTAAACGTGTAACTCAAACTTTATCCTTTATGATCCAATCATAAATACTTTATTATCTTGTTACCATGATTTTTTTACTTCATAACAATAATTTGAACAAATTCCAAAAATGTCAAACTCCGTTCTCTTTAAAAGATATACTCATATATCTACTCAAATCATCGACATAATTTTATGAAGGAAAAATTAATCCACCACACACAACTACACATAATGGACTATATACATCAATATGTATAATATCCACTAAATTAGTCGTTCATTCTACTTTGGCCTATGAACGGAATTTAGTCATCTTTTGAAATAGGGCTCACAAGCGTCAATTTATTCAAAACAAAATGACTCCAGAATTCCATCATGGAGTTCCTTCATGTTTTCCTTTCCGATATGTACTAAAATGGTGGTGTCACAATTTAAGTGAAATTCTTTTACGGCTTGCAATGTTTAGCCTTTAGTTTATAGATGTTTACTCTACCAACATTATTTATATTAAATCATCCATCAATTATGGGATATGGTCATAGTTTGAACAATCTCATTTGTTCTCACAAAAGACCAGAACAAAATAAAACTTATTAAGTTCTTAAACTAAATCTTGAATGTTTGGTTCGATACGACGATGAACATAATAACACTTTATTTATGTTCTTGTCATGATCGATTCACATCTACTACTAGTTCCTTTTAGGCCCTTGTATTTCCTGCATTGTGTTGCTTTGTATGACAACTCATACCAACCAATCCGGTATCAAAATACCCAAAAAAAACTTTGTTAACTAGTAATACATCTATAACTTGTATATCAAGCATATACTCCTGAGCTGGACTTTTCCAGTTATCTTATTTTTCTGCCATATATCTTTTTGTAATTCTATTTCAACATTTCCTTTTCTTTACAAGAAGAATCATTCAACATCAAACAGCGCTAGTCGTACTAGCTCATTTTCCTTGGCGTGTTAGTCATATACTATCACCCGTTGAGTCATACTTTGAGTTTGATTATTCTACTAATATCACCATATTAATAGCATTCTTCCAGATTCCACTCTTAGCAATCTCCAAGCAAGGTAAACGGTTTTTACCCATTGTCGGATATATACCGAATAGGGGTATATCAGATGGTAGTCTAAAGTGCCGGATTACCCGGGTGGCCCAAATGGTAGTGGGCTACGGTCCATTGGCTGGCCCAGTAAGCTGACGCACAGAAGCCGGATACTAGAAGAACCCGGATCACGACCCACGTGATCTTACTTGGAGTAGAAGGCGGATTCCTTGTTTTCCAAGTTAATAGTTACCGTAGTCTTCTAGGTTTCCTACTCGGTATGCCTTAACCCGGCTATTATATAAAGCCGGACGGGAGATATGATAGATAGACAAGAAGCTACTAGCTAACTCACCGAGAGGTTGATCCTCGACGAATAGCCAACAGAACCTCACGCTGTACTTTGTATACATAGGCTTTAGACCTGAATAGTGAGATTGCAGGAGTAGGAACGCCATATTACTACGACGTACTGAACCTGGGTAAAACCTTGTCTTTGTCCTTAGCGCAACCACGTTTCCCCCCGTCTCTACCCGTAGTCTCATGGCACCCCCGTCTATGAATTCTACTACGATGTCTCGACAGTTGGCGCCCACCATGGGGCAAACGACGTCAGGCGTTAAATTTCGATCTGGGATACTTGGCGGAATCGGCAGTTCCATAACTGTCGGAAGCCTGGAGTTCGACGACGATGTTGGACGCTTCCTCGACAATGGATCTTACATACCGGCGCAAAATCATCTGGTAAGTGCCTGCGTGTTACCGATTGGATCTACAAATATCTTTATCGGACTAACTGCATAGGCCATGGGGTTTTGCGGTGGAAGCAAATTTTTCCGACCCGCCCTATACCCAGTCGAAGATGACTACGATACCGGGTTTTGCTCAGATCGCCGACAAAAAAGTGATTCACACTTTATCGGTATGGTGCAATCCGAGGTCGCCGAAAACACGGATGAAAGTAATCCCGTGCAAGAGGCAGAAAACAGCAAACCCACTACAGAGGTGGAAAATCCGACATCCGCCAATATAGCGATGAACTCGGAAGCTGACTCTGTGCTAGCCGCCATTGAGGCGAGATTAGAGTCAGAAACCGGATCATATGATTTTGATTCCGAAGATGAAGACGAGGACGCCTTCAAAAGAAAGGTTAAATCTTTTCAGGAGGGATTCCACGAAGTACTAATGGCGAAACCGGCTGAAAACACGGATGCCGGCAGTCAGGGAAGCCCTAGAACTCCTCCGCCAGAGGAAGAGAGAGAAGACGGAGAAACCTCTCCAATATTTCCCAGTGTTCAAGAACTGACAGAGGATGAACCTGTCAAAAAACCTCCCTCTTCCAAGAAAAGGCACAAAGCCGCTAAAAAACTCCAATACAAACTCCGGAAGAAGAAATCGGCTGATCCAGCTGATGAAAGCCCGGAAGTAGGAGATGCAAGCGGAATAAAACCTACGGAGAAGAAAACCAAAGAAATCCTTGTTCTACCAATGACAGAACAAAAAGAACAGGAATTGCTACAAACACCAGTGGGATTGCATGAACCCCCTGAAGTGCTAGAAGCCAGGAGACAAGCTCTCCAAAGGAAACAACAACATCTATTCAGAACTCGTGAACACCTCCAAAAAACCCAGGATGACATCAAGCTCATGAAGGAAGAAATCGAGGAGTACGAGAAAAAGAATAGATCTTCCTTAAAACCTACGAGGTTACCCGGAATCGTAAGACCGGAAGTACTGCCGCCAAAAGAAAGGTTTCACAACCCATCTTGGCAAAAGCAGGTAAACGACAAAGATGCCAGAGGCGAACCAATATACAAAACCGCAGCAGAAAACGTGGAAGCAGCGTTCGCCATCCTCAACAATGATATGTACTCCAACGGCGAAAAACTTCAAGGGGTGTATGCTTTCCTAGGAAAAGCATTGCAACAACAACAGCGGGGGCAAGAGCGATTAGGGAAGTTGCATGACGACTCCGCCCTATGCAAAACAGCTACTTGCGCCGCTGGAGCACCTGGACCGGAGGAGCCTAGAGATTCAAACAACTCAAAAGAGAGGAAAACGGATCCAAGAAAAGACAAGAAAAATCCTGATAACAAGGATGAAGCGTCTAGAACCGGATCCCATCTCCCGAAAGGTGGAATTAGCCTCCACGATCGGGAAGAAAAACACCGGAATGACGGCAAAGAAATGCCACCTCCGAGAAACCCAGCTGAAAAAGCCGGAAGACAGGGTATACCTCACAGACGTGAGAGGTCTCGGACACCCCCCAGGGATAAGGAAAGATACAGGAGTAGAACTCCACCTCATCCAAAGGGGCGTGATATCGGAAGAAATAGAGATGATCCCGGAAAAGCGCGTCCGCGCAACAATGTAAAAGAAAGGATTAGATCCCCTTTTGTCCATTCAGCCGGCAGGTACTCCGCACACATGGATAGGGCAGAAAGAGACGATCTATACTTTGGACCTAAGTGCTTCACAAATAGGATCCGAAGGATAACCCTGCATTCTGGTTTTGCCAAAGTTGGTCCAACATACCAAAAATACACTGGTAGTACAAACCCGGATACCTGGATCTCAGACTATTATACAGCCGTCCAGATTAACAATGGGACAGACCTGGAAGCTGTAAAGTTTCTTTCCCTAATGTTACTGGATGGAGCCAGAGATTGGATTAACGGACTACCTTCCAGAACTGTCGACAGCTGGGATGATATGGCTCGAGTATTTACTCAGCATTTCCGGGGAACCTACAAACGCCCGAATAGCATCAACCAGCTAAACCGTTGCACCCAATTTGAGGACGAACCATACGTGGATTTCATCTCAAGATGGACTGCAATGAAGAATAGTTGCTCTGGAATAACTGACATACAAGCAATGCATGCTTTTGTCAATGGGCTAAAACCCGGACTTGTACCGTTCATGGTTGGTTCCAAACAGGACAAAGATCTCGGATCTATGCTTACAACCGCCAATGAACACGCTGCAGCCGAAGACGACATCAGAGCTAGAGGAGGCAATATCGATACACTGATACAGGCCAAAAAGAATCCTCGCCCTGAGAAAAAAGGAACTCCAGACGCAACACAAAAGCCCAAAGAAGTTAACATAGCCTTTGGAAGTGAAAAAGGGAATAGGTGGAAAGGACGCAGTTCATAACCAATCAATTACACCAAAGAAGAATGGGAAAAGATTAAGTCGGAACCCTGCGTCCACCATTCGCAATTCGGGAAACCCACCCACACTAACGCACAATGTTGGCTGAACAAGCATATGAAAGGCAGTGCAGCATCCGGAAACAAGGGGAAAAATTCCAAAAGGAAGTTTTCCAAGCAAAAGCCAGAAGCTGAGAAAGAAGACAGTGAATCGGACACTGACGAAAAAATCCAGGAACAGCAGCGAAAAGGCGAGCCCAAGTTTCCGAGGGTTGATGGAGAGTGTGCCCTAACTTTCCTGGCAACTCCATCAGCAAAGGTAGCAAAAAGAACGCTTCGAGAAATAAACGCGGTCGTCCCAGCAACCCCGAAGTTCTTGAAGTATTCAAACATACCAATCACCTGGGATCAGTCTGATCATCCCGGAAATATCCCTGAACCCGGCACGCAAGCTCTTGTTGTAAGCCCTATTGTCCAAAACACTAGGCTAAAAAGAGTGTTGATGGATGGAGGATCCAGCATTAACATAATGTACCTGGATACACTGAGGCATCTGAAAATCTCCGAGACCCAGCTCAACCACAGCAACATACGTTTTCACGGCATTGTTCCTGGCAGGCAAGCACGATCCCTAGGAGAAATTTCCCTAGATGTCACTTTCGGAGAGAAAGATCACTTCCGTCAGGAAAAAGTGTCCTTCGAAGTGGTGCCGTTCGAAAGCGTGTATCACGCAATACTCGGACGTCCAGCTTTCGCCAAATTCGTGGCAAGATCATGTTATATCTATAACAAGCTAAAGATGCCAGGGCCAAAAGGAGGAGTAATCACCATATCTAGAGACTTCAAGCTGGCAAACAAGCTGGAAAAAGAAAACGCCTTTTGCGCAGAGAAGATCATAGCAAAGGAAGAGTTGAAGGAGCTGGCCAAAGAGATATCGCCGACAGAAATGCCAGCAGGAAAAGAAACCCGGAAGCCAGCAGATAGCTTCAAGGCCTCAGAGAACATAAGACAGGTAATCCTAGATCCCAAAGATCTGACAAAATTTGTCGTAGTGGTAACTGGGATGACCGACAAATAGGAAAGCGAGCTCATCAAGTTCCTCCGTGAGAACTGGGATATTTTTGCCTGGTGTCCAAGTGACATGCCAGGAGTACCCAGGGAACTTGCTAAGCATCAACTTAAGGTGATTCCAGGCTCCAAACCCGTCAAACAAGGTCTCCGTCGATTTGACGGAAGAAGACGGAAGGCTATTGGCAAGGAAATTATCCGGCTTTTAGCAGCAGACTTTATCGAGGAAGTTATACACACCGAATGGTCTGCAAATCCGGTATTAGTACCGAAGAAAGATACTACTGCCCTTAGGATGTGTATAGATTACACCGGCCTAAACAAACTGTGTCCAAAAGATAGGTTCGCGTTACCGCGAATTGATCAAATAATAGATGCCACTACAGGCTCTGAGCTTTTATGCTTTTTGGATGAATATTCCGGGTACCATCAAATACGCATGAAAAAGGAAGATCAAATTAAGACTTCTTTTATAACCCCTTATGTGACGTACTATTACATAACCATGCCATTTGGCCTGAAGAACGCAGGTGCAACCTACCAGCGCTGCATGCAACGTTGTTTGCATAGTCAGATTTGCAAAAATGTCCACATTTACGTGGACGACATTGTTGTCGTAACCAAGGAAAAAGATACTCTCCTTGAGGATTTACGAGAAACCTTCACAAATTTGCGCACTTACAAGATGAAGTTAAATCCATCAAAGTGCGTATTTGGGGTTCCCTCAGGAAAACTTCTGGATTTCATCATTTCTCATAGAGGAATAGAAGTAAACCCAGAAAAGATCAAAGCAATCTTAAACATCTCCAAACCTACGTGTGTAAAAGATGTCCAAAGATTGACGGGTTCCGCTGCAGCCGTCAGCAGATTTATTAGTCGGCTGGGGGATAAAGCCTTACCACTCTACAAGTTGCTGAAAAAATCTGACAAATTTGAGTGGACTGAAGAGGCAGATGCAGCGTTAACCCAGTTAAAGGAAACTTCGATGAAAGCTCCGATTTTGGCATCCCCAAAAGACGAAGAACCTATGTTATTGTACCTTACGGCTACAAACCGGGTTATCAGTGCAGTAATTGTTGTGGAATGGAAGAAAGACGAACAGAGCATACCAGACCAGCATCCGGTATATTATATAAGCGAAGTTTTCTCCGAGTCCAAACAAAGGTATCCACACTATCAAAAACTGGCATATGGCGTATTTTTCGCATCCAGAAAGCTTCGCCATTACTTCCAAGGACATTCCATAACAGTGGTATGTAAAGCACCACTAGGGGATATAATAAACAATGCGGAGGCGACTGGCCGAGTAGCCAAATGGGGCATCGAGCTAGCAGCCTTCGACATTAAGTATCAGCCCAGGACGGCAATAAAATCCCAGGTTTTGGCAGATTTTGTCGCCGACTCGACGGAAGCAATGGAGAAAACACCAATGCCGGAGTCCGAGTACTGGATCGTGCACTTTGACGGATCCAAGATGAAGGAGGGCGCTAGAGCTGGTGTAGTTTTAAAATCCCTAGAGGAGACACAATGGAGTATGTATTACAAATACACATCAATACCAGCAACAACGTGGCAGAATACGAAGCTATGCTTCATGGCTTGCATATTGCAAAAGAAATAGGTGTCAAGCGCATTTTATGCTACGGTGACTCAGATTTGGTACAGCACCAGCTCAACCAAACTTGGGACGCAAAAAGCCCTATAATGGCCGAATATCGGAGAACGGTGGACGAGTTCGCCATTTGTTTCTTCGGATTCGAAGTGCTCCATGTTAAAAGGGAAGAAAACTAGAACGCGGATGCGTTAGCCCGCATGGGATCGGAAAGGGTAAAAATCCTCCCACCAGGTGTATTCGTCCAACACTTGTACGAACCATCAATAAAAGGTGGAGATGTTGATTATCCTCTGGTTTCCGAGTCAATTGAAGTTATGCTCGTTAACCCGGATTGGATAATCCAATATATAAACTTCTTAGTTAATCAGAAGTACCCGGAAGGAGCAGACGAAGTCTTGCAAAGACAGATCCAGCATCGATGGAAAGGATACACAGTAATTAACAATTGCATGTATAAACGCAGCACTTCCGGAATTTTTCTGCGATGTATTTCACCAGAAGAAGGACGAGAAATCTATGCTGGGGATTGCGGACATCATGCTCAATCAAAAAGCATAGTCAAAAAAGCATTCCGTGCCGGGTTTTTCTGGCTAACAGCCAAGACAGATGCCGAGCACATAGTAAATACATGTGCAGGATGTCAAGTATTACACCAAGCAGACTAATATGCCAGCCCAAGCACTCAAAATTATCCCCATTACATGTCCCTTTGCGGTCTGGGGGCTAGATATGATGGGACCATTCAAAACTGCACGAGGCGGACTCACACATCTACTTGTAGCTGTGGACAAATATACCAAGTGGGTGGAGGCTAAACCCATCAAAAATCTTGACGGTGTAACTGCCAGAAATTTCATAATTGACGCAGTCATGAGATACGGCGTTCCACACAGCATAATAACCGACAACAGGACAAATTTCTCCATTGGAGAGTTGGCAAAATATTGCCGACAAACGGGAATTCTCCTAGATCTCGCATCTGTGGCACACCCGCAATCCAATGGACAGGTTGAAAGAATGAATAGCTCAATCCTGCAAGGAATACGTCCAAGAATCGAATCTCCTCTTCATAGAGCAGCTGGAGCATGGGTAGAAGAGCTACCTTCCGTGCTTTGCAGTATTCGAACAACACCAAACAGGTCAACTGGGCAAACCCCGTTTTTCCTAGTTTATGGTGCAGAAGCAATCTTTCCAACGGATATGATCCATGATAGCCCAAGAGTGCAAGATTTCGACGACTCGGGTGCCGAAAAAGCACGACAGGATGCCGTCGATCTCTTAGAAGAGGAACGAGAACTTGTGCTTCAAAGATCCGCCATCTACCAGCAAGGTTTACGACGTTATCATAGTCGGAAAATCAGGCATCGTTCTTTTAAAGAAGGTGACCTAGTGCTAAGATTGGTGCAGCAAAGAAAGCACAAACTGGCCCTAGTATGGGAAGGACCATTTGTCATCAGTAAAGCCATGAAGAATGGATCATATTATCTTGTAGACATTCGCGATACAGAAGATCATCCCGAGAAGCCGAATCGCAAAAGAAAGAGAAAGATAGATGATGAACTAGGAGAGACAAAAAGGCCCTGGAGTATCCAGCAGTTACGTCCCTTCTATACTTAGTTAAATTTCTATATAAACATTTTTGAGATCATGAAATAAAGTTGTCGGAATTCTTATATCCATGTTTTTTACAAGTTTATTATAGTACAAAACATGATTCCACCTTATCTATTTCCCAATGATCTTACAAAATACTCAATGTTAACCCGAATTGTGCCTGCATGCTCGGTGTTTAAAAACTGAATGATTTTCAGCCTATTAAAGGCTAAAGGAAACTCGGATTGTGCCTGCGTGCCCAAGTTTCATTAAAAAAAATTCCTTATTATTCTCTAAGCATTATCTGATTGTTTATGTGTTGGGTCACTGGAGCTAGTTAGTAAAAATGCCCTTAGTATGATCCATGTTTCCGAGTTCAAACTGATTGGTTTTACCCAGTAACTCGGCATGAAGATTCATAGTACTATTGAGCCAATTCAAACACTAAGGACAGTTAAAGCACATAAGCCAGAGAACTTAGAACATAAAGGAATATCAAATCCAGAAAACTTGCAAAGAATTTCATAATTAACTGCAAAAGGCGGAGTACTTGTTTATACAAAAGAATAGAAGCATTACAATATAAGGTTACATTGTAAAGTGCAGTAATGCTCCTATTTTCTACTTCCACCATCCATGTTAAGAAGAATCCTTCAGGCATCCGAGTCTTCATCGCTGCTATCGTTCTCGGGGGCTGCGGGAATCTCTTCTTCTGGGTAGGTGATGGAGATGTTCACCATGAAGGCGATCTTGGTGGCGTGACCCTTGATCTCGTCGAAGATGGTGGTCCGCTGGGTCTCCGAGTATCCAAGGGGGATACCGGACGCCACGCGCCAAGATTTGGCACTGGGCTAATGCATACGCATAAGGCCTAAGGCCATGCGTGCACCACCTCGTGCTGCGGAGCGCAAGGTGGACTCCTTGGATTCCGCCACCTCCAGGATAGCTTCCGGAAGTTTCTCAACTTCCGAGAATTCCCCAGTTCTTGAGGGAAGGAACTTGTTGACCAGCTGCATGCCTGCAGCCCTGATCGCAGTCCATACCTTCCCAAAAGCTTGGATTTTCTCAATCCGAGTGAGATCTGGGTTATCTCCTGTTTTTTCAGACAAACAACCAAAAGGTTAGAGAAAAAGCAGAGAAGGAAATCAAGACATGGAAAAACCGGTAAATGTTGACAACTTACCGAGAATCTTGTCCATCTCGGAGCCTTCCTCAAGGCGCAGGGTTAAGGCATTCTCCAAGTCCTAGATAGTGGCCTTGTCCTTCTCTGCCTGCTGAGAGGCCTTGGACTGAGCAATCCCAAGGGCCAGGTTGCTGGCCTCCAGATCCTTTCGAACCTTCATAAGATCCTTATGAAGGTCCAAATTCTCCTGTCGGAGACTCGCGGCGTTGCCGGCATCTTCAGCTATTTCCTTGGCCTTAGCCAAAGCAGCTGGAAAGCAAGGAACAAAATTCCGAGTTTAGAAAAACTTGGGAAAGTACTTAGACAAAAAAACTGGATAAAGAACTTCAGAGAATCAAAATATACCTGTTGTATCCGATAGCTGTAGCTGAGATGATGCCAGCTCTGCTTCTTTCACCTCAAGAATAGAAAGAAGTTTTCTAACCTCCTTATTCTTGACGGAAAGTTTGTTGAAAACTTCCATGTTAATGGTTTCAGCGGTTTGCTGGAACACGGAAATGAAAAAATCATGATATTTAAAAGCATCAAGTGAAAAGTATACATTTTACTTAATGCTTGGGGGCTAAAGATAGTACCTGGCTCATTTGCTGTAACCCTGTTAAGTTCCCAGTGAACTCTTTTGCATACTCAGCAAAAAGAGTCCCGGCCGTGCTAAGGCCATCGCTGATGTTCTTGAAGTCCTTGTCAAAGGTGGGGATCTCCTCCTCAGTTATCCGAGAAGGACCTCCCACCTCAGGAGCCGCCTTTTCCCTCGTGTCCGTTTCCGGCACAACGGGTTGGCTGGTCTCCAGAGACTCGGTGGTGGGGGCTGCGGCATGCTCTTCTGTTACTGTGATCGGCGTGTTCGGAGCGGTGGCAAGGGAAGGATGAGGGCCTCTGCTGGCTACAGCCTTATGCCTCTTCAGCTTTTTTGGCTTTAGAGTAGATGGAGGTAGGCTAAAAACAAAGCAAAATGCCGGAAAAGTTAAAACTCTGAAGGTGAAAGAAAAACTCCGAAAAAGGAAAATAACCCAGATGTTCAAACCTGGAGGTGGCGACGGGAATTCCGTCAAGATCGATGACCTCCTGGGAAGAGGAGATCTTCTTGCGCTTTCGCCCATCGGCAAAGGTGGCATGCAACGCCTCCAGCTCAGCGTCGGAAGCAAGTTCCGACTCAGGAAGATCAGCAATCTGTTAAAAGGAAAAAGCTAAGTCAAAAACACAAAAACCGAGTAAACGAGAAAGAATTTAAACCCCAAAAGGCGAAGAATTATACCTTGGGAGCCGGATTCTCGGCCGTGTACATTGGCCGGCTTTCTTCATATTGGTCGTGTGATGCAACCAACTGATTCACACGCCACCACAAATCTTTTGTGGACCAGTCCTTGCTGGATGTCCGCATTTCGTCGCTGGCTCCTATGTACTCGCAGAGAAGACGAGCACCATGATTAGCCAAGGGCTGGATCTGCCTATTCAACCAACAAAGGACCGTCTCCATGCCGGTTAAAGGCGGATCAGAAGTGACGAGTTTTGCGATGCGCCGCTTGATCCTTAGAAGATCCGGCGGCAGGGTTTGAACTGCCTCAGTTCCCCAATTTTCTTGGGGAACAGCGGCGGTGTTCGAGAAAGGTGGAACCCCGAACGTTTTTCCAGGAAAGGAAACGTCGGGATGATAAAAGAAGGAACCCGTCCAAAACTTGACGGATTCCGATGTTTTAATCTTGGGGAACCAATCCTCTCGGAATCTCTGAAGAGTGAAAGAAATGGTTCCGCAAGGTGGGAGTGCGCCCTCCGAAGAGTTCCGCTTAACCCCGAAACAGTAAAGCCAGAAATCTAGTCTAGGTGCTATACCTAGATAACCCTCGAAAAGGGCCTGAAATCCGGCTAAGTAAAGGATGGAATTTGGTGGAAGGTTGTGTGGCTGGATGTTGTAGTGGGACAGGATCTGGTGGAAGAAGGCGGACGGTGGAATACCCATACCTCTAAGAAGGTGGGAGGAGAGAAGAACCCGTTCTCCGTCGTTCGGCATGGGCTCGGTCTCGTCCTCCGGGAGCCGCCATTTTCCCTTCATTACAAACCCCTCCTTCTCCATTGTCGGAAGGAGGGACGACGGAATACTGCAGGCACTCCAGTTGCCGGCAGTTTCCGTCTCTTCTTCGGCTCCGGCGGCGGCGGACGCTGCGGCCTCTGCGGCCGCGAGCTCGTCTCCGACGAGCGCGATCTTCTCCTCCACCGTCTCGGGAGCAAACGGTGGAGTGGGCGCGGATGAAGATCCCGCAAGATCCGCGGAGGCGAGAGAGGTTTCCTCGCCCTCCGCGCCACCCGTAGCCGTTGCCAGCTCGTCGCCGGAGACCCGCGCTGGAGAATCCAGTTGCGGGTCCATTGTAGCAAGTATGTCGTCGATATCTTTCGCGACGGTGCGGGCCGGGGAGGACGATGGTGATGCCATCGAGTGGCGGCAATTTGGTCGTTCCGGTGAGGTCTTGGACGCGATGGTGCGCTCGGGAGCTGCTTTGCTGTGAGCTTGGGCGTTGAGAAATGGCGTGCGAAGTGAGAGCGGAAGGTTTTCACGGTGGACGAAGACGGCTATTTATAGCCGGAATTCCGTCACGATGCGTGCTAACGGCTCTTTTGACCATTGGATGTCCAACTCGTGTCACTCGCCAGAAAATCCGGGAAATGAAATGACAGGATGATTATTGCTATCTCCTCGTTTCTCGCAAGAATCTGTCAGAGATATGTTTCTGGGTTTCCCACCTGTAACCCAAACGTCCCTTACGTTAGCAAGTTTAAAGCGCTAACGTAGGAAGTTCCTTCTCCTCGAAGGATCGTGCGAGAAAAGCCGTATTTTCTGGATTCCGAGTTTTACGTTACCATATCCTTTTAGGAGAAAAAGAAGAATCAAGACTGCGGGACGATATTTCTCGGAAAAGATGCATTTGGCGAAAGACGGCGAAAACGGAGTCTCGATCCTTCTTGGGGGCTACTGTCGGATATATACCGAATAGGGGTAAATCAGATGGTAGTCTAAAGTGCCGGATTACCCGGGTGGCCCAAATGGTAGTGGGCTACGGTCCATTGGACGGCCCAGTAAGCTGACGCACAGAATCCGGATTCTAGAAGAACCCGGATCACGGCCCACGTGATCTGACTTGGAGTAGAAGGCGGATTCCTTGCTTTCCAAGTTAATAGTTACTGTAGTCTTCTAGGTTTCCTACTCTGTATTCCCTAACCCGGCTATTATATAAAGCCGGACGGGAGATATGATAGATAGACAAGAAGCTACTGGCTAACTCGCTGAGAGGTTGATCCTCGATGAATAGCCAACATAACCTCACGTTGTACTTTGTATACACAGGCTTTAGACCTGAATAGTGAGATTGCAGGAGTAAGAACGCCGTATTACTACGACGTACCGAACCTAGGTAAAACCTGTGTCTTTGCCCTTAGCGCAACCACGTTTCCCCCCGTCTCTACCCGTAGTCTCATGGCACCCCCGTCTATGAATTCTACTACAATGTCTCGACACCCATACTTTTAATCCATCACATCATTATAATTTGATGATTAAGCTACTATAGCTCGAAGGAAGGAATTTAGAGGATAATTTTTAGCGCCCAACTTCTTGGAATATTCAAACGCCTAGCGTCTTCAATCTTTGCATATATTCAAATAATATAAGCATACATTGTCAATCTAAATTATACGCAGTCATGTTGCCACACATAAGTTTCTAGATATCAATATATCTTTCACTTGATTGTTTCTGAAAACAATTATGTTCAGTTCCTAAATCACCTTGATCAACAAAACATTCTTTTAAAGATAAAGTAATATAGAAGCAACCATGACTCTGGATTCTAAGTAGGAACTATTTCCTCTCTAGATCAATCCATCATTAATCATATGGAGATAAGTAGGAAATACCAAAAATCTACAATAGGACTCAATTTTAAATTTCACTAATACGGTACCAATCTTAAATGGTTTTTACCAGATCATAACAATTATATCTCAAATAACAATCTAAGTGTAAGGTAGTTTGAGGATGCCAATGAATACTACAATTTGTGCAAATTCACATTGATTGGTTGTTCATGATAAATAAGTTCAAGTTAATTCAAAATTACTACGTGAACTCCCACTCAAAAACAACATCCCTCTAGTCGTTTTAGTGATTACATGAACCAAATTCACTACACCAAAACCGATCATCACGTGAGATTATGTAGCTTCAAAGGCGAACATCGACATGTTCATCATATCATCCATATGACTCATGGTTAACCTTTCGGTTACGTGTTCCAAGGCCATGTTTGTACATGCTAGGCTCGCCAACTAGAACCTTAGTATTGCGTGTGTTCCGAGGCCATGTCTGTACATGCTAGGCTCGTCAGCACCCGTTGTATGCCAACGTTGAGTCTATCACAGCCGATCATCACGTGGTGTCTCAAAACGACGGACTTTCTTAACGGTGCATACTAAGGAAGAACACATTATTATCTTGATATTAAGTGAGAGGGATCATCTTATAATTCTACCGTCGCTATCTAACCAAAATAAGATGCATAAAAAGTATTAACATCACATGTAAGGATAACGTGATATGATATGGTCCTTCTTGCACTTGATCTCCATCATGTGCATCATGGTATGATCTCCATCATTCCACCCGCGTGGCACCAAGGTCCATGGCACCTCCATTTTTATTGTCCATCAATAATAAGACAACCATATGGATCCCTTCCAGTATATCAATAATTTACAAAAGAGATCATCTCATAATAAAATTTGTAACATTGACCATATCACATCACATGCCCGGCAAAAACTAGTTAGACGCCTCTAATTTATTTTTGCATATTTTACGTGGCTTAGAGCTTTCGAGGATAGAATCGTTCATACCTACGAACATCAACCACAATGTTGATAAACATATTTTTAACAACCCTTCGTCGATTAGATCTTAACTATAGTTGGAGAAACGGACACCCCCTCAGCCACAAGTGAGACAGGTCTCGCGTACATAGTACACGTAAAGTTTGTCTAGGGCAGCTTCATCCAACTATGCCACTAAGATCATAAAATAATCAAGGAGGCAATAACATGATCATCAGCGCCCACATACACATATGTGTTCTATCCGTGCAAAACATCTACGCATAGATCCGGCTCTGATACCACTGTAGGGTTCGTTGCATCGAAAACAAAAAAATTCCTACGCGCGAGACACCTGAAAGGCCAAGATCTAATCTAGGAGATGAAAGCAACATGCATAGAGAGATTCTTAAGAAGAACGTACCCTCGAAGACACAAAGCGTTACAAGATCGAATCTCGTTGTTGGCGTAGTCGTACTCACACCGATCCTGAGAGCGAGAAGATGTGCACCGCAATCCGGCGGTGCCTCCGTGATCGGTCACACGTACGGTTGGTGACGACCTCCGTTCCCTTGATCCAGCGGGGAAGCATAAGTAGAGGATCCCTCGGAACTCCAGCAGCACGATGGCGTGGTGGTGGTAAAGAATCCCACGATCAGGGCTTCGCCAAGCCGGAGATCATGGAATGGAGCAGCGGGTGGAGAGGAAGTGAGGTGGGCAAGTGTGTGGAGGAGGGAGAGATCCCACCCTCCTTTTATACGGGAAGGGGAGGCAGCCCAAAGGGGCGGTGAGGCCAGCCCTTGGTGTGCCCCCACCTCTTCCCTCTTCATGTGAGTGGACACTCCACTCACATCCTCTCATGCTCCCTTTATTTCCCACTTAGAAAATCCAAGAGTTTTTCTTTAATAAATAAATAAAACATTTTTTATTTCTTTATTTCAGCATTTGTTAATTCTATTAACAAACATTTGCATATAGCACCTCGAATCATTTAGTAATTCTGTTAACAACCATTTGACAAAAAACTCCTTAAACTATTTCAATTTTCCAAAACATTCTTCAATATTCCGTATCCTCTCAAATGCGTTATCGAACCTTAAGTGTGTCACCCTACAGTTCGCGAATAGCATAGACATGATCGAGACTCCTCTCCGATCAATAATCAACAACGGGGTCTGGAGATCCGTAATGACTCCTATATATATTCAACGATGACTCTCGTGATCGTGTGAACCATCAACACCGTAAACTATTACCTTGTCTCGCGGTATTTTACTTGTCCGAGATTCGATCATTGGTATCAACCATACCTTGTTTAATCTCGTTACCGACCAGTACTCTTTTCTTGTTTCCGTGATATGACATCCTTGTGACCTAGTCACGTGCTTGCAAGTGGTGTCGATGTGATATCACCGAGAGGGCCCAGAGTAAATCTCTCCGTCATTTGGATGGACAAATACCACTCTTGATCCATGAGCCTCAACTAACACTTTCTGAATACCCAGCGGCACCTTTATAGTCACCCAGTTACGGCATGAAGTTTCATCACATCAAAGCACCCTTCCGGTATTAGTGATTGACATGATCTCATGGTCTAAGGAATAAGCTACTTCATATGCAAGATATAACAATATAAACTAAATGACTTGATCGTATTTTTATACCTAGTTTGGGTTTATGTTCATCACATCATTCTTCTAATGACATGACCCCGTTATTAAAAACACCCAATGTTCATGATCAGGAAACCTTGATCATCAGTTAATCAACGAGATAGTTAAAAGATAGGCTTTACTAGAAACCATTGTTTGTTTATTAAACACACATGTATCAACGTTTACGGTTAATACAATTCTAGCATGAGAAATAAAAATTTATCATAAACAAGGAATAAGATAATAACCACTTTATTATTGCCTCTCGGGCATATTCCCTTCAGATAACACTACACAGGTGGTAAATGGGCAAAGACTCAAATATTATATTTCTGGGGATTCTTATGATGAAGATGTTGATGTTATTCAAGTAATGACTCTGGAGAAGTTCATTAGAGAGAAGATTCCAGAATTTGCAGACTCTGTTTTCGAATAGTAACAGTTCTGCTAAGAAAATTTTTGCAGATTACTTCCCAAGTTATAAATTATTGATTTTTGGAAAATATGAAAAATACCGAGCCGAAGAAGAGTAGGAGGAGGTGACCGAGGGCACCACACCATGCATGGGCACGGGCCCACCCTTGGCCGTGCCACCCTATGGTGTGGGCACCCCGGATCCCCGGTCCGACTCATTTTTTACCTGGACTTTCCTTTTGTTACATATGTTTCTAATATTTAACCCCCCGGACCCCCCGAGGTGACTTTATCGTTTTCTCGCCGTGTTTCTGTTTCGACCTCTTTCTGCCAGGATCTGTTTTCAGTTTTCGAAGCACCATGGTCTCCGCCATAACAACAAGGGGAAGGGACCGAAGGATGATGATCTCCAAGACCAGAAGCCGGAGGAGGAGATCGAGAGTGGAGCTGAAGGATATGTAGAAGAAAAAACACAAGTGCATCCACGCGCCACCATCGCAAGGATTGGAGTGGTTGCAAAACCTTCCAAGCAAACAGCGAGGATGAGCACTGGAGTAAAGGCCCCACGTCACTGCTTAGCTTCAAGGACACCACTTTCAGGCATAAAGAAACCTTTCCATACTTTAATTCATGATTATCAATCTAGTAGGGTACCCGAGGCAAAGTTGCCTTCTTGCTGGGATATGGATCGTTCTAACTGTGCAGATAGAGAAAGCTCTCGACCTAAGGAAGTGTGGGGGGCGGGGGAATCTTGATGGCTGGAATTCACCGTCTGACAAGCACTCTAACCGTATGGAGAACAATACGGAGATGATGCATATGCTTATGTTAACAATTGAAGATTGGAAGAAATCAATTGATAAGCTCATTGAGAAGGACTCACCACTGCCACCGAAGAATTGATTTGTCATTGGTATTGGCATACCCTTGGTTTGTTCCGAGCTTGGGGAGTGTCGCGGTATCACACCTTTATCTTTCACCTTTTTACCTTTTAGTAGAGTCATATCATGAGTAGAGAAAATATCATATAGGATGGTTTGCATGGAAGGATCACTCCTTAGTTGGTTATCGTTGTATCCCTTGGTTTGAGTTGCCGTAATGAAATATTAATGAGAAGTTTCATCATTTACTTTCTACACTTTATTTTAGTTTGCAATTTTTGTTATATGGTTGATCTTGTTATTACTATTGGTATCAATATTGGAGCATCAAGTTAATCTAGTTGGTTTTGGCAAACTTAGCATTGGTTAGTAGCAACAATACGATGAGACTTAAGTAGAAAAGAGGGAGTTGCATGTAGATATATTATTCCATGATCTTTCTTTCTTGATAGCCCATAAGCTTAGTAATCTCAAGTAAGGTTGTTTGTACCTTCAAGGAAGATTGAATGATTAGTTTTATCATATATGTATTTGTTTGTTTTCCCTCAACTCTTATGCTTGCTACCCAGCCTTGCTAGCCAAATACCTGTAATGAGAGGTAATGCTTCTCGTGCATCCAAACCTTGAGCCCCAAAACCATGCCATTTGTGTCCACCATACCTACCTATATGTGGTATTTCATCGCCACTCCAAGTAAATTGCTTGTATGCTACCTTTAAAACCTTCAAAATTACACATGTTTTGTGCCCCTGTTTTATCTCATGAGGACGCAAATAGAGAATCTTTATCTCAGTTGTTGATTGGACTTTACACACTTGGACTACTAGCTTCATCCACTTATCCAAATGCTAGAAGAGATGGCAGCGGGGTGCCCAGCCCCAAAATAATAATACAAATTATCTTCACTATTTTTGCCCCTGATTTATCAGTCAAAGCATAATTGTGTAAACACAAGAGAAAGAGGGATGACCTTCTATACCAATTGCGCCCTTCAATGGGAGCCGCTCTTGTGAAGTCTAGTTGTCTTGTGACGTACTATATTTTATGTTTGCCATTCGTTGACATAAACATACACCACTCTCAAAATTGTTTTCAATACTCTGTTCATCAAATCAAAAGCTCTAGCACATGAGTAATACATGCTTCCCTCTGTGAAGGTCCTATCTTTTACCTTTATGTTGAGTCAGTAAACCTACTCCTTTATGTCTTAAGCAAGCATTTGAGTTGTTGTGATCCATCCATCTATATGTTGGTTTACTCAATCATGTTCTTTATTATTCCTAGTTTAGTACAAATGATTTTATCTGTTTGAATACCACTTTGAAAGTTACCAATGTCTGCAAACAGACTGTTATAATTAAGCATAATAAACTCTGCAATATAAGCTCTAATATAAAGACTCTGGTCGAAAGATAAGTACACTGTTAATTGTTCTTTGACCAAGAACGGAGTTTTCCTTTACCAATTATGATTTCCTTTTGCACCTTTATTTTGATTTCCTCTACTTGTTTCAAGTTTGATTATATGAGAGGAAGTTGCTATCTAAAATGACTTGTTCTCTGTTAGATGTGATGCATCTTGTCCATATTTTATTTAACGACACCTCACTCCATAAACCTGTGGTCATGTTTACTGAGTTCAGTTTCGCTTGGGGACAAGCGAGGTCTAAGCTTGGGGGGAGTTGATACGTCCATTTTGCATCACTATTTTATATTGTTATTTTCTGTCATTCATCGATAAATTTCATGTTATGATGCATCACTTATGTTATTTTATCTTATTTTGCATGTTTTATAGTTTTTGGAGAATAAACACCGGGACCAGAAATTTGATGGAAAAAGCAAAGTCGAGATACCCTATTTCATAAGATTAGAAGAAGAGGGGGGGTACCGGAGGAGTCTTAGAAGTCCCGAGGAGGAAGTCAGCCAGAAGGGCACCCAGAAGGGGGCCACCTGGGGCCCACACCACCAGGCGGCGTGCCCCCCTTCTGGTCGCGCCTGGGGGTGGTCTGGCCCCCTGGCCCACTTCCAGGCGCCCCTTTTCGCGTACTTGATCCCCAGGGAACCCTAAGCCCCAGAACATCATCGAAGAATTATTCCGCCGCCGCCTCTGGGCGGAAAACAACATAGAGAGAAAACCTCTCCAGCAGGGAGAAATCTGCCGGGGAAATTCCTCCCTGGAGAGGGGAATCATCGCCCTCGTCACCATCATCGCTCCGGCATCATCAAGATCGTCATCGTCATCATCATCACCACCAGCACCATCACCCTCATCATCCACCTTCATCCCGTTGTAATAAATAGGGGTCTTTATCGTTGCTCTTCACTAGATCTCTCTCCCGGTGTGGATTACTTGTTAGTAGTTGATGCTTGTGAGATTTATCGGTGTTTACACTTTATGAACAGATTGTTATTATCCATTATATCACCTCTGATTATGATCCATATGATGTCTTGTGAGTAGTTTGTTTAGTTCTTGATGACATGGGAGAAGTCATGATGTTAGTAGTTGAATTATGTTGAAGTAATATCTAGTGGTTCGGTATGTAAGTTGTGGTGCTATTCTTCTAGTGGTGTCATGTGAACGTCGACTACATGATACTTCACCTTTATAGGCCTAGGAGGATTCTTTGTGTATTTGGTTACTAATTGTGGGGTTGCCGGAGTGACAGAAGCCTAAACCCCCGTTAGGAAACCAATGCACGAGGGAGCATAGAATCCCGGAGTTTTAAGACTATGGTTAGATTTATCTTAATTACTTTCTTGTATTTGCGGATTCTTAAGAGGGTTATAATCACAAGTATGTATTACTACTAGTTGGGCGGTGCATTAGCATAGGTTCACCCACACAACACTTCACGAACCAATAAATATTAATCAACCGTATGAAGCGAAAGAACTTGACGAAATTCCCATGTGTCCTCGAGAACGTTTGGTAATCATAAGTAGAACAGCCGTCTTGTCCTTTGCTCTCAAAAGGATTGGGCCACTCTCTGCAATTATATTTATTGTTATTTATTTACTCGCACTTTATTTATCTGCTATATCAAAAACCACCAAAAACCCGTTTACTAGTGTTTACAGTGAAATCTCTATCCAGCCTGCTTGTCAACACCTTTTGCTCCTCGTTGGGTTTGACACTCTTATTTATCGAAAGTACTACGATACACCTCCTATACTTGTGGGTCATCACCCCTCCCCCCCCCCCGCCACACCATGGGGTAGTGTGGGCCCCCTGGCCGCACACCGACATTGCCCTCTCGCCTATTTAGTCTCCTCGAAGGGTTAACCCTAAACACCCGAGCCTTTTCCACGAAAAACATCCGCAGTCGCCGTCATCGTCAACCCTAGTTCGGGAGGGTTCTGGATCTCTCCCCTGCACCCTGCCGGGAGGGGGAATCATCACCAGAGGGCTCTACACCACCATGCTCGCCTCGATAATGATGCATGAGTAGTTCATCTTTGGACTATGGGTCCATAGCAGTAGCTAGATGGTTGATCTTTCCTCTTTATGCCTCATGTTTAGATCTTGTGAGCTGCCCTACATGATCAAGATCATCTTATTGTAATGCCTCATGTTGTGTTTGCTGGGATCCGATGGATATTGAATTCTATGTCTCTTGATTATCAATCTATCATGTTTCTTTCATGTGTATGTTATTTATGATCTTGCATGCTCTCCATTGTTAGTAGATGCTCTGGCCAAGTAGATGCTAGTGACTCCAAGAGGGAGTATGTATGCTCGATAGTGGGTTCATGCCTCCTTTGCATCTATGCTCGAGTGACAGAAATGTGACGGATGGAGGATGTGATGTTTCCATTAGGGAGAAAACAACGATGTTTACATTGTTTACATTACACACTTTGCTTAATACGATTATCTGTTGCTTGCAACTTAATACCCAAGGTTTTCTCGGACGACATTCTGAGGGTGGATTTTTCATAGATGCAGTTGGGTGACGGTCTATGTATCTGGTACGTCATAAACGTATACTTAATTTATCATGTTCCATGTTGTTTTTATTCCATTTTCTACATGTTTCCTTTACACTTTATGCCATTTTTATCCTATTTTCTGGGACTAAACTATTGACAAGATGCCACATAGCTAGTTTTTGTT
Organism: Alopecurus myosuroides; assembly: GCA_028641055.1. Lineage (NCBI taxonomy): Eukaryota > Viridiplantae > Streptophyta > Magnoliopsida > Poales > Poaceae > Alopecurus > Alopecurus myosuroides. Next base: position 292,537,612 of record CM054059.1, read on the forward strand.
TTCTGTTATTTTTAGTTTTCAGAAAAGTTGTTCTCAAAATATTTTCGAAATTGGAAAATTCGAAGCCTAGAAGTCTTAGATTCCCGGAGGGTCCACGGATTCCCTAACAGACCCGGAGGGGGGCCACAGGGGAGCCACACCATAGGGCGGAGCCCCCTGGCCGTGCCATGGGGTGGTGTGGGCCTCCTGGCCACCTACTGACATCGCCCTTTCTCTTATTTATTCCCCCCCCCCCGAGGCGTAAACCCTCAAAAGATCCCACTTTTCCACGAAAAACACCTAAGGCCGCCGTAATCGTCAATCCGAGTTCGCGAGGGTTCTGGAGTTCTCCCCAGCACCCTGCCGCGAGGGAAAATCATCACCGGAGTGCTCTACACCACCATGCCCGCCTTCGGAATGATGCGTGAGTAGTTCATATTTGGACTACGGTTCCATAGTAGTAGCTAGATGGTTGTTCTCTCCTCTTTATGCCTCATGTTTAGATCTCGTGAGCTGCCCTACATGATCAAGATCATCTTATTGTAATGCTACATGTTGTGTTTGTTGGGATCCGATGAATATTGAATGCTAGGTCTCTTGATTATCGATCTATCATGTTATCTTCATGTGTATGTTATTTATGATCTTGCATGTTCTCCGTTGTTAGTAGATGCTCTGGCCAAGTAGATGCTAGTGAATCCAAGAGAGAGTATTTATTCTCGATAATGGGTTCATGCCTTCTTTGCATCTGTGCTCGAGTGACAGAAACGTGACGGATGGAGGATGTGTTGTTGCCATTAGGGAGAAAAAACTATGTTTACATTTTTTTACATTACATACTTTGCTTAGTGCGATTATCTGTTGCTTGCAACTTAATACCCAAAGATTGTTCGGATGATATTCTGAGGGTGGATTATTAGTCATAGATGCAGTTGGATAACGGTCTATGAGTCTTGTTATAATTCCCGCATGAATAACATTGTAATCACATGTCATGCATGTTTCAATATCTATCAATTGCCCAGCTATAATTGGTTCACCACACATGTTATCTATCTTTTATGGAGAGATACCACTAGTGAACTGTGGACCCCGGTCCATTCTCTCATACTGATAATACAACCACTGCAATTACTGTTTTCACACTGCTACTACTGTTTTCACATTGTTCTCCTACTATTTTCCACACCATACATTTAACCTCTTCGTTATCAGCAAAACCGGTGAGATTGACAACCTCACTGCTTCGTTGGGGCAAAGTCAATTGATTGTGTTGTGTAGGTTCCACGTTGCTGCTGAACCGGTAGTGCGCCCTACCACATCAACTGCATCAACCTTCAGAAGTTGCTTGTCCTCCTACTGGTCGATTCAACCTTGGTTTCTTCTTTGAGATAAAATTTGCCGCTGAACTCTTCATAACCTTTCTCTTGGGGTTTGCCAACGAGTGCAACTACGCACCCCATCAGTATCTTGTTATAATGCCCGCATGAATCACATAGTAATCATCATATCATGCATATGCCCTACGGTGTAGCCTTTATATCTGTCAAGTGCACAGCTGTAATTTGTTTACCACACATGCTATCTATCTGTCTTGGGAGAGACACCTCTAGTGAACTGTGGACCCCGGTCCTTTTTCCTCATACTGATAATACAATCACTGCAATCTATGTTTTTTCATACTGCTACTACTGTTTTACTACTGCCATCATTGTTCTCTTTCATCTACTGCAAACAAAAATTATTTTCCACACGATACGTTTAACCTCTTTGTGTTCAGCAAAACCGGTGAGATTGACAACCCCACTGCTTCGTTTGGGCAAAGTGATTTGATTGAGTTGTGTAGCTTCCATGTTGCTTCTGAACCGGTAGTGCGCCCTGCCACCTCAGCCGCATCAACCTTCGGAAGTGATTTCTTTCTCCTACTGGTCAATTCAACCTTGGTTTTTTTCTGAGGGAAAACTTGTTGTTGTGCTCTTCATACCTTCCTCTTGGGGTATCCCAATGAGTGCAAGATCTGCACCATCATGGTGTCGCGCCTGGCACCACCCTAGGGGACCCCTTGGCCCCCCTCCGACTCTTCTTTGGACTCCATTTCCGTTGCAAAATTAAAACATGATCTTCGTGGATTTTCAGCCCTTTCCGAGAATATTTTCTTAAGAACTTCTCTAAAATAGAAAAACATTTGAAAACAGCAACTAGGCTGGGGCATCTTGTTAATAGGTTAGTCTATGAAAACATCCGGAAAATGAAGGAAAACAATAGAAAACATGTGGAAAACAAAATGTTTTGGCAAGAAAACAAACATGGAGCATCAAAAACTATAGATACGTTTGCAACGTATCACCCCGCAGTCAACCACGACCTCTCCGGCCGAGTTGACAGGCTCAAGCTCTCCCAGGAGATAGAAGACGAGCCAGCAAATGACCCCGCATGCCTAGGATTATGCATCAAGGGGAACCCTTCCCGGAGAAATTCTCGCGTCCCCGAGACATCGCCAAGTACAACGGATCCACCAAGCCGGAAGACTGGCTGACCGACTACATCACCGCCATCTCCATTGTAGGGGGTAATAAGAGTTTGTATGTCCGCTACGTGTCCCGCATGCTGCAAGGTCCAACTTGGGCCTAGCTTAACGACCTCCCAGCCGGCAGCATCAACACCTGGCTAGACTTCGAAGAAGTATTTGTCTACAACTTCGCCAGCACCTACCAGCGACTAGGCCAGCCGCAGCAACTCGCATAATGCGCGCAAGAGGAGAACGAGACTGGTCGTGAACTCCTCACAAGATGGACCACCCTGCGCAACACTTGCGATGGAATAGACTAGAAGACCGCCATCGGGAATTTCTCAGCCAAATGTCGGAATGGCACCATGTTGAAGCACAAGATCTTCAGGAGGGTCCCAGAGCATGTCGGACCTCCTGACCATCACAAAGAAGTACGCTACGGCCAAAGCGGCCATTCACTACCAAAAATTTATTTATAATGGCTCACATCGTCCATCGCTTTCTCAAAACAGAATATTTTCTCTTATGAAAATTAATCTTAAGCCCAGACAACTGCTAAAAAATTAAGTAGGGGTAATTTCATCATCGACCTTGTTGCCCGCAGCAGAAAGTTCAAAGGAAAAACCTTTCATCTTGGAGATGAATTGTTGGGCATTCATTTCAAGCTTTTTGGTGTTTATGAGCGCACCGTGAAGAGTGGAAACACTAGCCTTGGATTGTGCAGAGTAGGGGTTCTTGATGGCGCTCCAAATTTCTGCACCAAGTTCAATATCATATGTGTGTGCAAGCACGTCCTCAGAGAGGGTGTCGAGACATCATAGTAGAGTTCGTAGACGGGGGTGCCATGAGCCTACGGGTAGAGACGTGGGGGGATGTGGTAGCACAACAACCAGGAACACCAAATTTACCCAGGTTCGGTACGTTGCAACTAGGCGGCGTTCCTACTCCTGCAATCTCACTAAATCAGGGCTGAAGCCTGAAGTATACAAAGTACAACGTGAGTAGGGTTACGCTAACTCGGCGAAGATCAACTTCTCGGCGAGTTGGCTTCTAGCTAGTTGTCTATATCTTTCTTCTCTCCCGTCCGGCTTTATATAAATAGCCGGGTTAGGGCTTACAGAAAGGAAACCTAGAAGACTACGGAAAGTATCTAACTTGGAAAGCAAGAATCCGCCTTCTACTCCAAGCCGTACCACTCTGGGCCGTGGTCCGGGTTTTTCTAGAATCCGGCTTCTACGCGTCAGCTTACTGGGCCGCCTAATGGACTGTGATCCATTACCAATCAGGTCACCCTGGTAATCCGGCTCTTTAGGACAATGCCAGATATATCCCTATTTAGTATATATCCGACAGTAGCCCCCAAGAAGGATTGAAACATGATTCTGCCACCCTTCGTCAATCCGATATATGCTGGCGCTTTGTCTCGATTCTTCTTTTCCCAAAACTTCATAACGCATAACTCGGATTTCACCAAAATCCGGCTTTTCCTTCCTCAAGCCTTTGCGGAGAAGGAGTTCCTCGATGTGTAACTCAAAACTCGGATTTACCAGAACCCGGCTTTTCTTCCACGAGCCTACGGGGAGTAGGAACTTCATGATGTTAGTGATAAAAGTGTGCTGACATCACGGACGTTTGGGTTCAGTCAAATCCTGAAACGTATCTCTAACAGATTCTTGTGGGAAACGAGGAGATAGCACTTATCACTCCGCCTCCTTATTTCCCGGGTTTTCTGGTGTGTGACACGCGTCGAAGATCTAACGGTCAAAAGAGTCGTTGTGCGCATCTCAACATTTTTCCGGCTATAAATAGCCGCCCTCGGGTCCTCCGGTATCGCTTCCGCTCTCACTCCATCTTCCAGACTTAGCAACATTTCTCCCGAGCCAAAGCTTGCAGTGTGAGCAGAGCCCGTGCATCCCTCACCGTCCCCAGAAAATCATCATCGGAGGTTCCGGATCTTCACCGCTCCGCCCGAAGATGGTCACCGGCGATTCCCCGCGTGCCACAGAAGAAAGCTCTGTGGCGCATGACATCGACGACATAATCAACGACATCGACCCTCGGCTAGATTCTCCCGGCCGTGCCGCCGCGAGCGCACCGGAGGAAAACGCCGGTAACCTGGCTCGCGAGGGTTCCTCTCTCGTGGCGGAAAACGCGCCTTCATCGTCCACCGCGCCATCTCCGCCTTTCACCATCGAGCCCGTGGAGGAAAATCTCACCCTCGGCGACGAGGAGCTCGCTGCCGCGGCTGCCGCCGGAGGGGAAGAAGACGGAGTAATCTCCGGGAACTGGAGTCACTACAACGTGGCTACATCCCTTCTCCCAGCTATGGAGAAGGAAGGATTCGTCGTCAACGGAAAATGGCGGTTCGAGGAAGACGACTCCGAGCCACTGCCAAAACCCGGAGGAAGGGTTCTCCTAGCCTCTCATATAAATAGAGTTATGGGTTTCCCACCTTCTTCCTTTTTCCTCCAGGTCCTCGACCATTACAACATTCAGCCGCATAATCTTCCACCAAATTCTATTCTCTATATCGCCGGGTTCCAAGCCCTTTTCGAAGGCTACTTAGGAATATAACCTAGGCTAGATTTCTGGCAATACTGCTTTGCGGTTAAGCGAAACCCTTCTGAGGGTGCACTCCCAACTTGCGGAACCATTTCCTTCACCCTTCGTAGGTTTAGGGAGGATTGGTTCCCCGAGATCAAAACCTCGGAATCCGTCAAATTTTGGACGAGTTCCTTCTTTTATCACGAAGATGTCCCGTTTCCTGGAAAGGAGACGGACATTCCACCTTTCGAGAATTCCGCCGCCACCCCCCAAGACAATTGGGCAGTGGACGCGGTCCATGCTCTGCCAGCAGATCTGATGAGGATCAAGCGGCGCAGAGCCAAGCTTGTATCCGTCTCTCCTTCTGTCACCAGCACAGACACAGTTTTGTGCTGGCTCGGACGGCGCATTCAGCCATTAGCCTATCGTGGAACCCGGCTAATGTGCACATACTCAGGTCCGGACTACAAAATGAGGACGACGGACAAGGGTTTCTTGAAGAATGACTTCAAGAAATGGCGGAACCAATTGTCGAGATCAATATGAAGAAAGCCGAGAAATGTATCACGCCAACAATCCAGCTCCAAAGGTAAGTTTTATCTTCTTTGTGAAAATTTCTTGCTTTCACTTTTCTCGGATGTTCTAATCATACCCGGATCTTTGTCTTCTTTGACAGATTACAACCCTTCCAGATTTGGAGCTTGCGTCCGATGCTGAATTGGACGCTCTGTGTGCCAAATTTGCTGGTGGGCGGAAGCGTAAGAAGCCAGCCACCACTCAGGAAGTGGTCGAACTTGACGGAATTCCCGTCGCTACTTCTAGGTAAACCATCCGGGTTTCTGTTTTCTCTACTTTTTGTCGCAGGAGTTCTTTTCTTTTCTCGGAATTCTAATATCTCGGATTTTCTTTCTTTCTAGCCTGGCTCCCACAACACTGAAGCCAAAAGGCCGGAAGAAAATCAAGTCTGTGGCCCGGAGAGGATCACAACCTTCTCCTGCTGCTGCTCCCGATACTCCAGCCGCAGCTGCGGAGGAAAACACTGCTGCCAGGGAGGAGGAAACCCAGCAGACCAGCCAGCCCATTGCGCCGGAAACGGACGCGAGGGAAAGGGCGGTGCCAGAGGCGGGAGGCCGTTCTCAAGTTCTAGAGGAGGAGCCAATCCTGACATTCGACAAGGAGTTCAAGGTAAAGGAAGAGCCCTTTGACGAACACGGATTTATGAAACCGTGGGCGAAAAAACACTTTGCTCCTGCTCCCTTAATCCGTCCTTGGCCGCAAGGCGGGCTTATTGTAAGGAATAACTTCGTATTTTCACCTCGGCAGGTCATCCAGGACGGCCTTTGCCACGTTGGGATTATTTTTGCAGAGTATGCAAAAGAATTCAACAAAAACTTGTCGGTGAAAGATCATCTTCCATTTTGATAATTAAATGACAACATACCTATTGTACTAATGTTTGTTTGATACATGAAAATGGCCAGATTCATCAAGTATACAAATTCTATGGGCTACAAATTTGGTTGCAATGAAAAGAGCTAGAAGAGAGAAATCTGAGAAGGCAAATTTACATGAAGTGGAGGCTCTGGTGAAACCACCGAAACCTCCGCCCAGCCTCCGGTGCGGGGTCCGCCCAAACCACCCTCTGGTGCATACGAGCAGAGGCCAGAGTGGAACCTCCGGTGGACCTCCGGTGGGCGGAGCCTCCGGTCAATCCACCGGAGCCTCCGCCATCTCCACTGGCCCTCTAAGGGGTTGGCCTCCGATGCGCTTCCGGTGGAGGATCCGCCAAAATGGTGCTCTGTTGGATAAGAGCGGATCCTCAAGCGGAACCTCCAGTGGGCCTCCGGTGGGCGGAGGCTCCGGTAAATCCACCGGAGGCTCCACCCTCTCAACTGGCACGCTGGCGAGGTTGGCCTCCGGTGCGCTTCCGGTGGTACCGCCGCTAAAACAGGGCTCTGTTGGATACGAGCAGAGGCTCCACCGAAACCTCCGGTGCAGCTCCGGTGGGCGGAGCCTCCGCCATATCCACCGGACCCTCCGCCCCTTTGGCCCAAGCAAAAAAAAAACAGATCTGGGATGCGCGCCTGCGCACAGAAGAAGGCCACCAGAGCCTCCGGTGCAACTGGAACTGCTCAACGGCCACTTGTGGGAAGGGGTATAAATACCCCTTCCCCTTCCTCATAAATGCTAAGCTTTTTCCCACTCTCTCTCCTAGCCATTAATGAAAGCTTCACCCACCTAGATCTCCCTCTCCGTCCACCCACTCACTCCCATACTTTGTGGAGAACTAGAGGAGACCTAGATCCACACTTCCACCAAAGGAATTTCAAATCCATCCACCACAACCTAGTAGATCTATAATCCTACTTGAGGCTTAGAAACCTTAGTAGATCTTGTGCTTGTAGCTTCCACCTTGTTGCAAGAAGCTTCGGATTGCTTGAGAGCCTCCATCCATCTTGTGGAGTGGCCTCGAGCTCGTGTAAAGGTTTGGTCAACACCTTCAAGTCGACCTCATAGTGGAACGAGAATCTCCCTCACCGGAGAAGCTCAAGGAGAATAAGGTGTGCACAAACATGCTATTGAGGAGTTCCTAGGTGGATCCCCACCTCTCCAACTTAGACGTACTTCTCATTGAGAAGGAACTACGGGAATCATATCCTTGTCTCCTTGTTTACACTTGTGGTTTATCTTGCTACCTTTCATTTTACTTCCGTTGCGTATATTATCTTGTCCACATAGGTTGCTCACCTAGATGCACATCTAGAGAACCTTATCTTATCTTGCTTAGCCCCACTAAAAGGAAAAGAAAAGAAAAAATGGTAGTCAACCTATTCACCCCCCTGTAGTTGACCATAGTGCACTTTCAATTGGTATCAGAGCCTTGCCTCTTGCTAAGGGCTTAACCGCCCAAGAGTATAATGGTCAATGAAAATGCCCCCCAAAGTTCTAATGCGGAAATCGCCAAAATGGCCGACACTATATCTAACCTACAAGAAATGGTTGGAACCATCGAGACCGAATTGTCCAAGGTTAGCTCTAGTGTTAGTTCGGAGGTTTCTAGCATAAAGAAAATGATGGAGGCCTTGATGGGGAAAACCAAGGAGTCCTAGGAACCATCTCTCACCGCCAATGATGTTAGCTCGGATGAATAGTCCCTTCCGGACATCGCCGAAATGGAAGCTAACATTGCTTTAGCTAAGGCGAAAGCCAAAGCAAAAGCCGATAAAAAGGCAAAGAGCGGTGGGAGCTCCGAAGGCTCCAAGTCTCAATCGGCTAACGGTTTGGGGTCTCACTCTAAAGTTCCACCACCTCCCAATTATGACTCTATCCATCCCATTGCCACAATGCCACACATGGTTAATGTTGGAGTTCCTCCCATGCTTAACACTAATGAATTCTCATCTTGGAAGTTCGATATGGAGTCTCATATTTCAGGATCTTGCACCGCTTTGTGGAGAAGCATTCTCCATGGATCCACCCTCATGATCCAAACAACTTGACTCCAAGAGAAGATGTGGAATTTCAACTCAACAAGACCGCTCTTGTCACTATCCAAAAGGCTCTACCAAGAGAACATCTTGAACACATCCGCGGTATCAAGACCGCCAAGGAAGCTTGGGATAAACTTGACACCTTGTTCCAAGGCAATGCTAGCATCCAATCCTCCAAGTATGATGTTGCTCTTGACAAGTCCGAGAACTTCGTTATGCTTGAAGAGGAAAGTCCCGAGGAGCTATATAGAAGAGTTGTCACCCTTAGCAATCAATTAAGGGACTTTGGAAAAGAGGAAATCTCCGATGAGTGGATCGAGAGGAAGTTTGTCAAGGCAATAACTCCATTCGAGAAGAACCTCGTCACAAGTATTCAAACAAGATCCGACTACAACTCCCTCAACTCCATTGGTGTTCTTAGTGAGTTCATAGCCATATCCCTATCCCACAAGATCGCGGATGATGCTCTTGCTTACTCAGGAGGAGTTGGAAAGTCTCCAAACCTCGCCTTAAAGTCTAAGGCAATTGCTAAGATAGAAGAAGTGGATGAGGATGATGATGATGAGGACTATGAAGACACATACAAAGGTGCTCATAAGTGCATAGCTCTTGCCATGCACGGTTATTGGAAGAGATGGGAGGCTCACAAGGCCGGTGCCCCTAGACCTGCAAGAAACAAGATCTTTAGGAAGAAGGGGGAACGGCCAAGGACATGCTTCAACTGTGGAAGTGCGAACCATATCGTCAAAGAGTGTCCTTTTGAGCCAAGAGAAAAAAATGAAGGGAAGCTTGTTCGCAAGGACAAGAACAAAGCTCCACAAAACAAGAATCTCGCAAGGAGAGTCCCAAGGGCTCTATATGTTCAAGAAGGCACGACATTGGAAACTTACTTCTCTGGAGATGAAGGAGAAGATGAATTCGTAGGTGTTGCCCATGTCTCCATAGCTACGACTTCCTCTTCATCGGTCTCTCTATTTGAATCCCCCAATGAGAAGGCATCGATCCGACCTACATGTCTCATGGAAAAAGCCACCGCGGTAATATCTTCCACCTCCAAGTCTATTACCACTAGTTCCCCCTCACTATTGGATTGTGTTGAAAACATTGTTGATGATGAGGAGGCTAAGAATCTAGGCTCTTGGTTATGTAGTATTGAAGGTGAAACTAAAGAAAAGGTAAAGGCCCTCTTAAGGAAACTTGATGATGCTAACTCCCTCATAGATGAGAAGGAAGAAATCATCATGACCTTGGAAAACCATAGTGGTAGCCACGACAATCATGATGATGAGCTTGTCAAAGCTCTTGAGAAAGAGAGATCCATGAGAGCCTCTCTCGAAGAGAGACTATCTAGTCTACAAGAGACTTATGCTATTAGTGTTTCCAAGCTTAGGAGAGATAATGAAAAATCTCTTGCTTTACTTAAGATATTTGAAGAAGAAGAGTTAAAGCTAGGAATAGCTCATGAGAAACTTGTTGAGAATCATGAAAAACTAGAAAAGGAGTTCATGTCTCTTAAATAAATTCATGACAATCTCACCAAGTCTCGAAATAAGCTTCTAACTCAACAATCTAAAAAGCAAGTTGCATCTTCATCTAATAGCATTGTTATCATGCCTACCTCTTGCACTACGACTAACATTGTAGGAAGAGAGACAATTCTCAATGATGACATAAGCTCTCAAGGAGCCAAGAAAGGGAAAGAAGGACTTGGCTTTGTTTCCAAGTCAAAGAAGAAATCCAAAAATGTCACTTCTCCCTCTCAAAATGTTGTCTTTGTAAAAGAGAGAGAGGTGACCAAGGAGAGGGAGACCAACGCCATTGTGGGTGGTGATACCTCTAGGGGGAGCATCACTCACAATGACTTCGCTGGAAAATATAACCCATCTTATGTTCTTATGAAATCTAGAGATGGACATGTTTATGCTAAATACGTTGGTACTTCTTATGGTGATGATTGTCATTGGACTGTTTGGGTTCCTAAGACCCTTGTTACTAACAAAAGAGGACCCATTTAAGGATGGGTACCTAAATCAAGAAATTGATATCTTGTAGGGAAGTGCTTCCGGGTCAGGTAGATGGATAGTGGATAGTGGTGCATCCCAACATATGACCGGAAGCTATGACGCAATGAGTAATATTGAACCTCCATTACCTCATCTCAATTGTGTTACTATTGGTAACAAGTCCGAGCTTAAGGTATTGGGACGAGGCAAGGTGGCTATCTCAAATGATTTATCAATTGAGAATGTTCTCCTTGTTGAGTCCCTTGGCTATAACTTGATGTCCGTTCTTCAACTTGCAAATTGTGGCTTTACCTCCTTCTTTAATAAAGATAATGTGATTATCACTTGGGAAACAACTCTTAAAGTAGCCTTTGTTGGGTTTGTCGAGAACGGCATGTATGTAGTGGACTTCTCTAAAGGAGACATGTGTGCCGCGACATGCCTAATGGCTAAAGTTGATGTGGGGTGGCTTTGGCATCGCCGGTTAGACCACACCAATATGAGAATGTTGCATGACCTTAAAAGTGGAAATCATGTTCTAGGACTAACCAAGGCTAAGTTTGCTAAAGATCGTGTGTGTAGCTCTTTTGCCTTTGGGAAGCAACATGGAGAACTTCACCCAACCAAGACTACTATCTCCACCACAAGAATTCTCGAGCTCATTCACTTAGATCTCTTTGGTCCACTATATTATGATAGTCTCGGAGGAAAGAAGTATTGCTTGGTGATTGTGGATGATTATTCAAGATATTGTTGGATGTATTTCTTCAAGAGGAAAAGTGAAACTCAAAAGAGAGTCATCGAGTTCATCACGCTAGTGGAGCGCCAACACAATGCTACCATATTGGCCATCTGGAATGATAATGGCTCAGAGTTCAAGAACTACACCATTGAGGGTTTTCTTAGTGAAGAAGGCATCGCTCATCAATATTCCACTCCTTATACCCCTCAACAAAATGGTGTTGCGGAGAGAAAGAACCGGACTTTGATGGATGTGGCTAGGACCATGATTGCGGAGTTCTCTTCTCCCTATAACTTTTGGGCCGAAGCCGTCTCCACCGCATGTCATGCTACCAACCGGTTATATCTTTTCAAGATATTGAACATGACTCCCTATGATATTCTCACGGGCAAGAAACCGGATGTATCTTACTTCAAGGTCTTCGGTTGCAAGTGCTTCATTCGCAAGAAAGGTAAACGGTTGTAAAAATTTGAGACCAAATCTTATGAGGGTATCTTTGTTGGCTATGCCACAAACGCTCACGCCTATAGAGTATACAACAAGTCCACCGGACAAGTTGAAGAAGCTATAGACGTAGTGTTTAATGAGGATAACGGCTCCCAAGGGGGGCGTATAGATCATGGTGTTGTAGGAGATGCAATTCCTCCCATCGTCATAAGAAGAATGGGGATTGGTGAAATAATCCCCATTGAGGGTTACCGGATGACGGAGGAGAAGGACTATGCCCCACTCAAGTGGACCATTGACTACACCCATTGATGATCAAGCTACTCAACAAGATGCACCAAGCCCTCAAGCTAATGATCAAGGTCAAACAATCAATCAAGGCCAAGCTAATTACCAAGGCTAAGCGACTCATCTTAATCATGATCAAGGTTCCATCATCGTTGAGAGTTCTCAACCTAGTGGTGATCCGTCACCCATTATTGATCAAGGACGAAATGTAGATGGACATGTCTCCGATGAAGAAGGTGATTCTCAATCTATATCCAAGGAATCTTTGGAGGAGATGCTAGCACGAAGAGCAAAGAGAAGGCTAGAGAATCTTGAACGAGCGGGTCACACGGAGGACAAAATTCTTTGGCAAGTTCGTGGGAGAGTGGTCACTAGGAGGCAATTGGCGGATTTTAGCAAGGCTCATGCTTTTGTCTCTTCCATTGATCCCGAGAAGGTCTATGAAGCACTCGAAGATCAAGATTGGCTTGAAGCCATGCATGATGAACTCAATAACTTCGAGCGCAACAAAGTGTGGAAACTAGTGCCAAGACCCCAAGGATTGCAAAAATGTTATTGGCACCAAATGGGTGTTCAAGAACAAGCAAGACAAAGATGGTATTTTCATTCGCAACAAGGCAAGATTGGTGGCTCAAGGTTTTTCCCAAGTCGAAGGTATTGACTTCGGTGAAACCTTTGCCCCCGTAGCTCGTTTAGAATCCATTCGCATCTTACTTGCTTATGAATCTCATCATAATTTCAAGTTACAACAAATGGATGTTAAGAGTGCTTTCCTCAATTCTCCCATTAATGAGTTAGTATATGTCAAGCAACCTCTGGGTTTCGAGGATCCCAACCACCCCGGTCATCTCTATAAACTCGATAAGGCACTCTATGGACTTAAACAAGCTCCACGTGCGTGGTATGAGCACCTTAAAGAGTTTCTAGTGGATCGTGGGTTTAATGTTGGTTTAATCGATCCCACCCTCTTTACCAAGATGGTTGGAGGTGACTTGTTAATATGCCAACTCTATGTGGATGACATCATTTTTGGGTCTACTAACACCTTGTTCAATGAGGAGTTTTGCAATCTTATGACCGATAGGTTTGAGATGTCTATGATGGGAGAGTTGGAGTTCTTCCTTGGCTTTGAAGTTAATCAATATCATGAAGGAACCTTCATCAAACAAGCCAAATACACTCAAGACATTCTCAAGAGATTTAATATGCATGATGCCAAGCCTATGAAGACTCCCATGTCCACGACCACCGACTTGAAACCCGACCCCAACGGTAAAGAGGTAGATCAAAAGGTATACCGCTCCATGATTGGATCTTTGCTCTACCTTTGTGCATCTAGACCGGATATCATGTATAGTGTAGGTAAATGTGCAAGTTTTCAAGCCTCCCCAAGGCAAAGTCATTTGTAAGCGTGAAACGAATCTTTTGATATTTAGTTCATACCCCAAACTTTGGTCTTTGGTATCCCAAAGGTTCAAGCTTTCAGCTCATTGGATATTCGGATGCGGATTATGCGGGAGAGAAGACAGATAGGAAGTCCACATCCGGGGGTTGCCAATTCCTTGGCCGCTACTTAGTATGTTGGTCTTCAAAGAAGCAAAATTGCATTGCTCTCGCCACCACCGAGGCCGAATATATCTCCGCGGCTAGTTGTTGTGCTCAATTACTTTGGATGAGGCAAACCTTGAAGGACTATGGTATTCACTTTGACAAGGTGCCTCTTCTTTGTGATAATGAGAGTGCTATCAAGATCGCCTACAACCCCGTTCTTCACTCCAAGATGAAGCACATTGAGATCCGTCATCACTTCATTCGGGATCATGTTGAGAAAGGTGATAGTGATCTCTCATATGTTCCCACCAAGGATCAACTTGCCGATATCTTCACGAAGGCCCTTGATGAACCAAGATTCGAGCTTTGAGAAATGAACTAAATGTCATAGATTCTTCCAACTTCACTTGAAACCTTGCATATGTACCTTCATTATGCATGCTATTAGGTGTGGATGTAGGCATGGATATAGGGGGGGCGTTACTCAACTCATGAGTGCACACTCATCTTATTATGCGAAAATCAATTCATCATTGCATATCTAGTCAATTTGTGACTTATTGTGCTTAATTGTGAGTAGTATTTTTTGACCCAAGATATATCTTCGCGGTGAAAAAGTACACACTCAAACATGGTGGCTTCGGCCGCCCTCCTTTGGTATTTTTGGCTCTTTCACGCGTATCATACTTCCCCCTTGACAACTCGTGCAGGTTCGGTTTTCTATCTTTTTGCATCTTGCGAACCCCTTCGAGTAATGTCTCTCGTATATTAGTGACTAATTTTCAACCCAAGCTTCCTTTGCCCAAAACCTTATTCCATTCTTAATTCTCTTGTTTTCATGATCTTGGCGCGCGAAAACTTGGTCGGGCGGAGGCTCCGGTGAAACCACCATAGGCTCCGCTGCCCATGTCCACCGGATCCCACCAGAGGCTCCGCCGGCGCAAATTGCTCAGCGGACCATATTTTGGTTGGCTGTTTGGACAAGGGGCGGAGGCTCCGGTGAAACCACCGGAGGCTCCGCTGGGCATGGAGTGGAGGCGCCGGTGAAACCACCAGAGGCTCCGCCCGAGGCGGTTCTGCGGGATAATTTCCAGGGCGAGCGGGGGTCAACGAGATCCAATCTCATTTCCCCCCACTCACCCTCCCTCTTCTCCCTCACAACCGCCGCCGCCTCCAAGGTCTTCGCCGCCGGATTTGGGTGCTCCACCACCGGGAGCCCTCCTCCTTGCGTTGTATCATCCCGGGATCTTCTTCCTCCTTCCTTTCCACCATGGATGATGCGTGTATGTGCTCTCTCTCTCTCATCTAGTTGATGGATGGGGATGCATAAGAGCTCCATGTTCTTAACATCTAGATGTGTGGATTTGGAGTTTTGGGGGTAGGAGATCATGAGTACAAACCCTAGCAACCTAGATAGTGCGTATTAGGCTTGAATCGTTGCGGTTTTAGGGTGTATTTGTCGTATGCCCTAACAATAGTTATTCAACCCTAATACCATCTATATCTTTGTTCCTTGGATTTGTTTGTCTTTATAAACTTGAGCATTCACTTTTCTTTCATGCTATCGTTGCTATTTCTTTCTTAGATGCTTCCGGCTCCAAAGGCAAGGGCACTCGTTACAAGAGCACGGGTCGTCACAAGGCTCCTAGGGTCGATGAGATCGAAGAAACTCTGGACCCATCTCAGCCCAAGTGCAAGAGATTTCCGGCTATTGAGAAGATGTTGTCTCGTAAGGAGAAGACCGTTTCCAAGATGTCTGAGGCGGCGTTCTTGAAAGAACATCGCGAGAACTCGTATGTCATTGACCGCGACCGCTTGATTCCACAGTTTCGGGGTAAGGATGCTCGCTTCCACACTAAATTTCATAGCCAAATCTACCATGAGATCTTGATGAGGAAGCCCAAGGAGAATGTTGCTCCTCAACATGCAATTAATTTTGGGCATATGGAAAGGAACCCCAACTATTTTGGGGAGGCACTGAGCTTGTTGAGAAGTTTGGACTTGCTCCCATCATGAGTGTCCAGCAAGACTATGATGAAGATCGCGTTTGTCAGTTCTTGGCCATAGTGCATCTCGCCAATGAGACCGAGCGTAATCTTATTTGGATGACCCAGGGCAGGCAGCTGACAATCAAGTGGTCCGAGGTTGGAACCATTCTTGGAGGATACCCAGATTTTGGACCGTTTGCAGGTGGTGAGGAGTTCGACAATGGTTGGTTCCGTGTTCACAACATCAACACTACATCTCTTGCCAAGGATCAACTCACCCCTTTGTACCACTGGAAGAAATTCGATGTTGGGTTTGTCAAAGGTCTCTATCCCACTTATGATATCATGCTCCGCATCTATCGAGAGACCATCAACCCTAAGGCGGGAAATGTTGATGAGATCCAAGGTTTTCTGAAGAATCTCATGCTCCTCACTCATCAAAAGCGTCTTGCCGGTTCCACTCAGAAGCTCGATGTGCTTGACTATATATGGAATGAGCTTTGGCACGTGGTTATCAACCGCAAGAATGCTTGCTTTGGCCCTTTCATTATGAAGATCATCTTGCATGTGTGGGAGGACAAGTCCCCGAATGAACCATTTGATGATGCTAATTGGATTCCTCACATGGAGAAGAAACTCCTCATGAAGGACCATACCGAGCCCCCTGTGCATCCCACTCCAGCTCCTCGCAAGAACAACGCCAAACCACGTGTCATCATTGATGAGGAGGAAGAAGAAGAGGCCGGTCCCTCTCGCCCTCCTCCTTCTGACAATGCCTTCAAGTGAATGGCTAGGGCACTCAAAAAGGTGTTCAAATTGAACAAAAAGATTGAGAAGCGTCAATGGGAAGCCCACTACGACAAGGAGCTCAAGCACCGCAATGCAGCCCAGGCAGCTCGTCAGATTCATCGTGATGGTGGCGAATCCGTGGACTCCCCGGTTCTTCCTAGCATCAGCAACTGGTACAAATGGCAAGCCAAAGACTCCCAGGGAAACTTGATTGAGTGGTCTGAAGAAGATGGAGAAGAATCCACCAGTTTTCGTCACCGTGCCCCCTCTTCGAGCATGGATATCTCCTCCGAGTGATCTTCGGGGCATTAGCATCGGTTTCTCCCTCTTTTGGTATCTTGATGCCAAAGGGGGAGAGACATCTATTAGGAGCGGGTATTTGCATGGTTCTCCCTCAAGCATGCCTTCGATTTGCATCTTTCTCTTGCTTGAGGGAGTTTGGTTTTTCATTTGGAAACTTCGGTTGTTTAAATTCTTAAGTGTCGTGAACCTCGTATTATGCTTTGTGAGCTTATGAACTTGTTATATTATGTGTTGTGTGCTCACTATTACTCATTTGTTCATATAACCATTGCGTCTACATTCTCTCAACATGAAAGGAGCATACCTTTAGGGGGAGCCCCGTTCATGTTGTGTATTTAATTATGCAAATAGGGATGTTGTCATCAATTACCAAAAAGGGGGAGAATGAAAGATCATCTTCCGTTTTGATAATTAAATGACAACATACCTATTACACTAATGTTTGTTTGACACATGAAAATTCCCAGGTTCATCAAGTATACAAATTCTATGGGCTACAAATTTGGTTGCAATGAAAAGATCTAGAAGAGAGAAATCTGAGAAGGCAAATTTACATGCAGCGGAGGCTCCGGTGAAACCACCGGAACCTCCGCCCAGCCTCCGGTGCGGGTCTGGTTCGGGGTCCGCCCAAACCACCTTCTGGTGCATACGAGCGGAGGCCAGAGCGGAACCTCCGGTGGGCGGAGCCTCCGGTGAATCCACCGGAGCCTCCGCCATCTCCACTGGCCCTCTAAGGGGTTGGCCTCCGGTGCGCTTCCGGTGGAGGATCCGCCAAAATGGTGCTCTCTTGGATAAGAGCGGATCCTCCAGCGGAACCTCCGGTGGGCGGAGGCTCCGGTGAATCCACCGGAGCCTCCGCCCTCTCAACTGGCGCGCTGGCGAGGTTGGCCTCCGGTGCGCTTCCGGTGGTACCTCCGCTAAAACAGGGCTCTGTTGGATACGAGCGGAAGCTCCACCGGAACCTCCGGTGCAGCTCCGGTGGGCGGAGCCTCCTCTATATCCACTGGACCCTCCGCTCCTTTGGCCCAAGCAAAAAAAACAGATCTGGGTTGCGCGCCTGCGCACAAAAGAAGGCCACCGGAGCCTCCGGTGCAACTGGAACTCCTCAACAGCCACTTGTGGGAAGGGGTATAAATACCCCTTCCCCTTCCTTAGAAATGCTAAGCCTTTTCCCACTCTCTCTCCTAGCCATTAATGAAAGCTTCACCCACCTAGATCTCCCTCTCCGTCCACCCACTCACTCCCATACTTTGTGGAGAGCTAGAGGAGACCTAGATCCACACTTCCACCAAAGGAATTTCAAATCCATCCACCACAACCTAGTAGATCTAGAATCCTACTTGAGTCTTAGAAACCTTAGTAGATCTTGTGCTTCTAGCTTCCACCTTGTTGCAAGAAGCTTCGGATTGCTTGAGAGCCTCCATCCATCTTGTGGAGTGACCTCGAGCTCGTGTAAAGGTTTGGTCAACGCCTTCAAGTCGACCTCATAGTGGAAATGAGAATCTCCCTTACCGGAGAAGCTCAAGGAGAATAAGGTGTGCACAACCGTGCTATTTAGGAGTGCCTAGGTGGCTCCCCACCTCTCCAACGTAGATGTACTTCTCATTGAGAAGGAACTACAAGAATCGTATCCTTGTCTCCTTGTTTACACTTTTGATTTATCTTGCTACCTTTCGTTTTACTTCTGTTGCGTATATTATCTTGTCCACATAGGTTTCTCACCTAGATGCACATCTAGAGAACCTTATCTTATCTTGCTTAGCCCCACTAAAAGGAAAAGAAAAGAAAAATTGGTAGTCAACCTATTCACCCCCCCCCCCTCTAGTTGACCATAGTGCACTTTCAGTCGGGTTTGCAACGGATGATCCAGGTAATATCTCTAGCCCCCAAGCATTTTGTCCAAAGTATACATTTTTTACTTAATGCTTTTTCCATTACCTTGCTTGATTTTTTGACTTAAGCGATTTGTCTATTTTCCATGTTTCAGCAAACTGCTGAAACCATTAACATGGAGATTTTCAACAAACTCAGCATCAAGAATAAGGAGGTGAAAACCCTTCTTAATATTCTTGAAGATAAAGAATCTGAGTTGGCCTCCGTTCAGCAAAAGCTGGATGAATCAGCAGGTAAGTTTTTTCATTGCTTTTTCTTGGAAATTTTTCTAAGTATTTTTTCGAGTTTCTAACTCTTCTTTTTTACTTGAGATTTTCAACAAACTCAGCATCAAGAATAAGGAGGTGAAAAGCCTTCTTAATATTCTTGAAGATAAAGAATCTAAGTGGGCCTCTGTTCAGCAAAAGCTGGATGAATCAGCAGGTAAGTTTTTTCATTGCTTTTTCTTGGAAAAATTTCTAAGTATTTTTTCGAGTTTCTAACTCTTCTTTTTACTTGATTTTCAGCTTCTTTGGCGAAAGTGAAACAAATTTCTAAAGATGTCGGCAATGCGGAGAACCTCCGCAAGGAAAACATGGAGCTTCACAAAATCACTTTGAAGCTCCAGAAAGACCTGGAGGCCAGCCAACTAGCTGTCGGCATTGCCGAGTCCAAGGCTTCGAATCAGGCCGAGAAGGACAAAGCCACCATCAGAAACCTGGAGAACACCCTGAACCAGCACCTGGAGGAAGGCACGGAGATGGACCGCATCCTCAGTAAGTATTTTGACTTTTAGTGGATTTTGATTTTTTTCCCTTCTTCTGCTTTCCTTAACTTTTTTTGTTGGTTGAAACAGAAGGTAGCCCCCGGGTAACCCGGATCAAAACAATCCGGGCTTTCGAGAAGGTCTTCACCACGCTCAAAGCTGCGGGGATATTACTTATTAATAAGTACATTCCCGACAAATCAGGGGAGTTCTCAGAAGTTAGCAAACTTCCGGAGGCTATTGTGGAGGTGGTGAACCGCAAGGAGTCTTGGTTCCGCTCCACGGCTCGCGGTGGTGCACACATGGCCCTTGGGCTCATGCGTATGCACTATACCACCACCAAGTCTTGGCGCGTGGCATCCGGCATTCCTCAGGGATACATGGATGCTCAACGGGCCAGCATCTTTGATGAAATCAAAGGCCACGCCACCAAGATTGCCAATATGGTGAACATCTCCACCTTCTGCCCCGAAGAAGAGATTCCGAGAACTCCAGGGGAATCCAGCAGCGAGGACGAAGACTCGGATGCTGAAGAAGCTGCTTGAGTTCCTGGGTAGAAGATAGGAAAATAGAGGCATTTCTGTTCTTACAATGTAACACTTATTGTAATGCTATCTATTCTTTTGTATAAGCAAGTACTCCGCCTTTGCAGTTAAATTGTTAAGTCTTTGCAAGTTTTCCGGGTTTTTAATTCCTTTATTTTCTAAGTTCTCTGGTTTGTATGTCTTAACTGTCCTTAGTGTTTCAAATGGCTCGATAGTACATAATCTTCGTGCCGAGTGACTGGGTATAACCGATCAGTCAGGACTCGGAAACACGGATCGTACTAAAGGCATTTTTACTTACTAATTCTAGTGACCCAACACATAAACAATCAGATAATACTTAGAGAAGGTAAGGAATTTTGAAAAAAGTATGAAACTTAGACACGCAGGCACAATCTAGGTTTCCTTAAGCCTCCTTAGGCTGATTACATTCAGTTTTATAACTCCGAGCACGCAGGCACAATTCGGGTTAACATTGAGTATTTTGAAAGATCATTGGGAAATACATAAGGCAGACTTATGGTGTGTATGAAAACAGATAAAAACAGAAATGCATGAATTCCGACAATTTTATTTCATGATCTCAAAGATGTTTACATAGAAATTGAACTAAGTGTAGAAGGGACGTAACTGTTGGATGCTCCAGGGCCTTTTTGTCTCTCCTAGCTCAACATCTATCTTCCTCTTTATTTTGCGATTCGGACGCTTGGGATCATCTTCCGTGTCTCGAATATCTACAACATAATAATATCCATTTTTCATAGCTTTTCTAATGAAAAATGGTCCCTCCCAGACTGGGGCTAACCTGTGCTTCCTTTCTTGCACCAATCTTAGCACTAGATCATATTCTTTGAAAGATTGATGCCTAATTTTCCGACTATGGTAGCGTCTCAATCGTTGCTGATAAATGGCGGATCTTTGAAGCACAAGGTGTCGTTCTTCTTCTAAAAGATCGACGGCATCCTGGCGTGCGCTTTCGGCTTCCGAGTCATCGTAAGCCTACACTCTTGGGCTATCGTGGAGCATGTCCGTTGGAAGCATTGCTTCTGCGCCATAGACCAAGAGGAACGGGGTTTGCCCTGTTGATCTATTTGGAGTCGTTCGAATACTCCAAAGCACATAAGGTAGTTCTTGTACCCATGCTCCAGCTGCTCTATGAAGAGGAGATTCGAGTCTTTGGCGTATTCCTTGCAGGATTGAGCTATTCATTCTTTCAACCTGCCCATTGGATTGTGGGTGAGCCACAGATGCAAGATCTAGGCGTATTCCCGTTTGTCGGCAATATTTTGCCAACTCTCCAATCGAGAAATTTGTCCAGTTATCGGTGATTATACCGTGTGGAACGCCGTATCTCATGACTACATCAATGATGAAGTTTCTGGCAGTCACACCGTCAAGTTTCTTGATGGGTTTCGCCTCCACCCACTAGGTGTACTTATCTACTGCAACAAGTAGATGTGTAAGTCCGCCTCTTGCAGTTTTGAACGGTCCCATCATATCTAGCCCCCAGACCACGAACGGCCATGTTATAGGGATAGTTTTGAGCGCTTGAGCTGCCATATTCGTCTTCTTGGCGTAATAGTGACATCCGGCACATGTGTTTACTATGTGTTCGGCATCTGTCTTGGCTGTGAGCCAGAAAAAACCTGCATGAAATGCTTTTTTGACTATGCTTTTTGATTGAGCATAATGTCCGCAATCTCCTGCGTGGATTTCTTGCAGGATTTCTCGGCCTTCTTCCGGCGAAATACATCGCTGAAAAATTCCGACAATGCTGCGTTTATACAGGCAATCATTAATTACCGTGTATCCTTTGCATCTACGTTGTATCTGTCTTTGCAAGACCTCGTCTGCTCCATCCAGGAACTTCTGATCGACTAAGAAGTTTAAATATGGAATTGTCCAATCCGGGTTAACGAGCAGAACTTCAATTGATTCGGAAACGGGAGGATAATCAACATCTCCACCTTTGGTCGATGGTTCGTGCAAGTGTTGGACAAACACACCAGGTGGTAGGGTTCTCACTCTTTTCGACCCCATGCGATCTAATGCATCCGCGTTCCAATTTTCTTCCCTTTTGATGTGAAGTACTTCAAATCCAAGGAAGCAAATGGCAAACTCGTCCACCGTTCTCCGATATTCGGCCATGATGGGGCTTTTGGTGTCCCATGTTTGGTTTAGCTGATGTTGTACCAAATCTGAATCACCATAACATAGTATGCGCTTGACGCCTATTTCTTTTGCAATATGCAAGTCATGAAGCAATGCTTCATATTCTACCACGTTATTAATGGCGTTGAAGTGTATCTGCAATACATACTCCATAATATCACCTTTTGGGGATTTCATCACTACACTAGCTCCAGCACCTTCTTTCATCTTGGATCCGTCAAAGTGCATGATCCAGTATTCCGACTCTGGCATTGGTGTGTTCTCCATTGCTTCTGTCCAATCAGCGACAAAATCTGCCAACACCTGGGATTTAATTGACATCCGGGGTTGGTACTTAATGTCGAACGCAGCTAGCTCAATGCCCCCATTTGGCTGCTCGGCCTGTTGCGTCCGCATTGTTAATGATATCCCCTAGTGGTGCTTTGCTTACCACTGTTATGGAGTGTCCTTGGAAATAATGGCGGAGTTCTCTAGATGCGAAAAACACGCCATATGCCAGCTTTTGATAATGTGAATACCTTTGCTTTGACTCGGAGAAAACTTCGCTAACATAGTATACTGGATGCTGATCTGGTATACTTTGTTCTGCTTTCCGCCTTTCCACAATTATCACAGCGCTAATAACCCTGTTTGTTGTTGTAAGATACAACAACATAGGTTCTTCGTCTTTTGGCGATGCCAAAATCAGTGCTTTCATCAAGATTTCTTTCAGCTGGGTTAATGCTTTGTCTGCCTCTCCTGTCCACTCAAATTTGTCGGATTTCTTTAACAATTTGTATAATGGCAGAGCTTTATCTCATAGCTGGCTTATAAACCTGCTGACTGCGGCTGCAGAACCCGTCAATCTTTGTACATCCTTTAAACACGTAGGCTTTGTGATGTTCAAGATTGCCTTGATCTTTTCTCGGTTTACTTCTATTCCTCTGTGAGAAATGATAAAACCCAGAAGCTTTCCAGAAGGAACCCCAAATACGCACTTTAATGGGTTCAACTTCATTTTGTAAGTGCGCAAATTTTCGAAAGTTTCTCGTAGATCTTCAAGGAGTGTATCTTTTTTCTTGGAAACGGCGGCAATGTCGTCTACGTAGACATGAACATTTTTGCCAATCTGACTATGCAAACAACATTGCATGCAACGCTGGTAAGTTGCACCTGCGTTCTTCAGGCCAAAAGGCATGGTTATATAATAGTATGTTCCATACGGGGTTATGACGGAAGTTTTGATTTGGTCCTCTTCCCTCATACGTATTTGATGGTACCCGGAATAAGCATTAAAAAATCATAAAAGCTCAGAACCAGCGGTGGCATCTATTATTTGATCGATTCGCGGTAATGCGAACCTATCTTTTGGACACAGTTTGTTCAGGCCGGTGTAATCCATACACATCCTAAGAACAGTACTATATTTCTTCTGGACTAATACTGGGGGTCTCGCAGACCAGTCAGTATGTATAACTTCCCGGATAAAATCAGCTGCTAAAAGCCGGATAATTTCCTTATCAATAGCCTTCTGTCTTCTTCCGTCAAATCGACGGAGATCTTGTTTGACGGGTTTAGATCCTGGAATCACTTTGAGTTGATGCTCAGCAAGCTCCCTGGATACACCCGGCATGTCCGCAGGACACCGGGCAAAAATATCCCATTTCTCACGGGGGAACTTGATGAGCGTGCTTTCCTATTTGTCGGTCATCCCAGTTCCCACTACGACAAACTTTGTCGGATATTTGGAATCTAGGATTACCTGTCTTGTATTCTTGTAAGCTTTGAATCTATCTGCCGACTTCCGGCTTTCTTTTCCTGTCGGCATTTCCATTGGCAATACTTTCTTTGCCAATTCTTTCAATTCTTCCTTTGCTATTACTTTTTCGGCGCAAAGGGCGTTTCCTTTTTCCATCTCGTTCGCCAGTTTGAAGTCTCCTGATATGGTGATTACTCCTCCTTTTGGCCCTGGCATCTTCAGTTTGTTATAAATATAACATGATCTTGCCATGAATTTGGCGAAATCTGGACGTCCGAGTATTGCATGGTATACACTTTCGAATGGCACCACCTCGAAAGAGATTTTTTCCTGTCGGAAATGCTCTTTCTCTCCAAAGGTTACATCTAGGGAAATTTCTCCTAGGGATTGTGCTTGTCTGCCAGGAACGATGCCGTGGAAAAGTATGTTGCTATGATTGAGCTGGGTCTCGGAGATTCGTAGATGGTTCAGTGTATCCAGGTACATTATATTGATGTTGGATCCTCCATCCATCAGCACTCTTTTTAGCCTAGTGTTTTGAACAATAGGGCTTACAATTAGAGCTTGTGTGCCGGGTTCTCGGATATTTCCGGGATGATCTGACTGATCCTAGGTAATTGGGGTGTTTGAGTACTTCAAGAATTTTGGGGTTGGTGGAAAAACCGTGTTTATTTCTCGAAGTGTCCTCTTTGTCACCTTTGCCGACGGAGTTGCCAGGAAAGTTAAATTGCATTCTTCGTCAACTCTCGAGAATTTTGGTTCACCTTTTCGCTGTTGTTCTTGAATTTTTTCGTCAGTATCCGATTCACTGTCTTCTTTTTCAGCTTCTGGCTTTTGCTTGGAGAATTTCCTCTTGGAGTTCTTTCCTTTATTCCCAGATCCTGCAGTGCCCTTCATATGCTTATTGAGGCGACACTGCGCATTTGTATGGGTCGGCTTCCCGAATTGCGAATGGTGGACATACTTTTATGACTTAACTTTTTCCCACTCTTCCTTAGAATAGGAGATAGGTTCTGTGCTTCTTCCTTTCCATTTTCCGCCAGTATCCTTTCCAAAGGTTAAATTTACTTCTTTGGGTTTTGTCTGTGCTTCTGGAGTGGTCTCCTTTTTAGAACGAGGCGTATTTTTGGCCTAAACCAAAGCATCAATATTTCCACCTCTCGCTCTGATGTCATCTTCGGCCGCTGTGTGTTCATTGGCGGTAGTAAGCATAGATCCGAGATCTTTGTGCTCCTTTGAACCAACCATGAACGGTACGAGTCCGGGTTTTAATCCATTGATGAAAGCATGCATTGCTTGTACATCACTTACTCCAGAGCAACTGTTTTTCATTGCTGTCCATCGTGATATAAAGTCGACATATGACTCATCTTCAAATTGAACGCAGCGATTTAGCTGGTTCATGCTCTTAGGGAGTTTGTACGTACCCCGGAAGTGCTGAGCGAATACTCTAGCCATATCATCCCAGCTATCCACTGTTCTTGACGGAAGCCCGTTAATCCAGTCTCTGGCTCCATCCAGCAACATTAGGGGGAGGAATTTTACTGCTTCCAGGTCTGTCCCCTTGTTGATCTGAATGGTAGTATAGTAATCTGAAAGCCATGTATCCGGGTTTGTACTTCCGGTATACTTTTGGTAAGTTGGACCAACCTTGGCAAAGCCAGAATGTAGATTTATTCTTCGGATCCTGTCAGTGAAACACTTAGGTCCAAAGTATAGATCATCTCTTTCCACCTTATCAGCATGTGCGGAATATCTGTCGGCTGAGTGGACAGAAGGGGATATGTTGCACGAATGCGCTCTTCCGGGATTATCCTTGTTTCGTCCGTTATCGTGTCCTTTGGAATGAGGCGGAGTTCTACTCCTTGGCCTTTCTTTATTCCTAGGAGGAGTAAGGGACCTCTCGCGTCTGTGAGGATTTTCGTGTCGTCCGGATTTTCAGCAGGGCATCTCGGAGTCGGCATCATTTTTCCGTCTTTCCGGTTTTGTTCCTCCCGGTCTTTATGATCGCGGGGTATATTTACGCCTTTCAGCATATGGGATCTCGTTCTGGACGCTTCATCCCTATTGTCTGGGATTTTCTTGTCCTTTTAGGGTCTCCCCTTTTGTCCTTAGAATCACCTGAATCTCCAGGTTCTCCGGGTCCAGGTGCTCCAGCGGCGCAAGTGGCAGTTTGGGCGGAGTCGTCATGCAACTTCCCTGATCTTGCCTGACCTCGCTGCTGCTGTTCCAGTGCTTTACCCAGGAAAGCATACACTCCTTGCAGCTTTTCGTCTTTGGAGTACAGATCATCATTAAGGATGGCGAACGCGGCTTCCGCGTTTTCAGCTGCGGTTTTATAGACGCGTTCTCCCTTAGCGTTTACGTCGTCAACATGTCGTTGCCAGGAAGGGTTTTGCAACCGTTCCTTTGCTGGCAGTACATTCGGCCTTGCGATTCCGGGTAATCTCGTGGGTTTTATCCCGGACATATTCCGTCTTTCGAATTCTTCAATTTCCTTCTGCTTTTCTTTTACAGTAGCTTGGGCTTTAAGGAGATTTTCTTGCGGTCGGAATAGTTGTTGATGTTGCCGCATAATGGCTTGCCTTCTGGCTTCCACCACTTCCGGTGGCTCGTATGGTCCGACCGGGGTTTTGATCAGATTGATCTTGTCCTGTTCTGACAATTCAGGGACAGGGATTTCTTTCTTTTTCTTCTCCATAGGTGTGACCCCGCTTGCTCCTCCTGCTTCCAGGTTCTGGCTAGCATTATCCGCCAACTTTTTCTTCTGGAGTTTGTACTGGAGTTTCTTGACAGTCTTCCTTTTCTTCTTGGAAGAGGGAGGTTTTTTTACCAGGTTCTTCCTCTGTCAATTTCTTGACATCGGGGTAAATAGGGCTGGTATCACCATCCTCTCTTTCCTCATCTGGTGGAGGTGTTTTGGAGTATTCATCGTCTTGAGCATCCGAGCTATCATTCGGTTTTGCCATAAGTACTTCATGAAAAACCCCAGTCATAGATTAACCTTTCTTTCGAAAGCGTCTTCATCTTCGTCTTCTGAATCTATGTGACGCCCCGAGATCGGGCACTATGCAGATTTCAGCATTCCCGCCAAATCCGCATAATAACCGATTCCAGGTTGACACTTGTGATAACATTACAACAGTTCACGAATAATCCACAACAACAACAGAAAAGATATATACAAGATGACTCAAACGAGTCAAGGATACAACTGATACAATACAAAGATCCAAATAACAGCGGAAGAAACAACATAGCGTCCGGCTACGGACAAGATACAAATTGTACTAAGAGTCCTGAAGATAACCGAGAGCGTCCAATCCCTGCCCAGGCCAAGCCGGAGGGATTCCCAAGCTAACGTCGTCAGACTTCAAACCTGTTGACTGCAATGTTGAATATGCAGCCACGAAAGAGATTCGTGGGTCAGTACGGTTAAGTACTGGCAAGTGGATAAACCATACTCACAAGATACCGGCGTAACCAGTCATCACAAGATACAAATACTTTGGGTTCAACGGAAAGGAAGGGGTTGTTGCAAATAAGCGGCAGCGGGCTGCACTAACCACTACAGAAACTCACTACAACATCCGGCTAAAAGAGGGGGGATAAGATAGCGTATCGTAACCAACTACAACTACTCACCAAACAATACCCATCCAATGTCACCCCCTACTAAGGAAGCAACCCAAGGATAACTCACACTGTTGGATTAATGATGGATCAAGTTATTGTGTCAATAAGACTATTACTAGTCAAAATTAGCATTAGTTAGGTGTAAGTTGTTCTGAGTACTTGTTAGCCAGTACGTTCACCAAGTCGTCACATAACCGCGGACAACACGGCTTCTCGAGAAGATTTATCCCTGCAGGGTGTGCTCCAGTACCCGTACACACTCAAGCCACCAACTAAAACTCAGGTTGGCTCGACACGACCCAAACCATCTCTACAACCCATCCTAGGAGCCACGGAGCTATAAGGTCCCGACCAGTCCGCTAAGCGCAAGGGTGAAAACCACACCCCCCGGCACCATAGGCCTCGTCCTATATGCATCATCATCATCATCAGTAACCAAAGGGGGGCCAACCCATTATGCAAAGGAGCAAATGGAACACCCGAACTAAGTGTGGCTCTTCGGACAAGCTGCAAATCAGGTCTAAGTCGAGGGGGGTCCCATACTACCTCCCGGATGCGGTGAGCACGCTCATCATGGATCAGTAGACAAGACTCTTTTCCTAATTAAGTTCGACAATAGCAGGCCTCAAAACCCTAACCCGGGCCTTCTGCCGGTGCCTTATCATCAAATTATTATTACCCCACACATTAACAGGTTGTTGATTGAATGGAAACCCAACTATCAACTAAGCAGGTGATACGACAAAGGATAACAAGACTCGAGCGCAAACAAATCTAAGCATGCAACTACGACACGAGGGCCAACAACGTAAACAAACAACAGTTTATAGAAAGTGGAAGGAAAGTCTATATCATGGCTGCAAGGTAACATATAATAGGATCGAGACACAAGCATCGACTCAACAGGCTAGAATAAGAACAACGGAAAGAATCGGTAACAAGTGATGAAAGGCAGCCATTTGGCAGCAAGTGAGTATACTTGCCTGAGATCCAACAAGTAGAGGCACATCCACAGAACTTGTCGTTGCTCACATCATCTCAACGTCCTATCCGCGAAGAAGCAACGAACCTCGAACAAACACCGGATGCAACAATTACTACTACGGCAAAAGATCCAGCATGATCCTATTTTATATGCATGGCATGGTAAGATGCAACAGGGGAAACAACTTAAGCAATTTAATCGGAACCGGAGTCCGGAGAAATAGAAATTGGTTCAAGTTGTTTATCTAACCATCAAGTTAAATGTTGTTTAGCATGGAAAACAATAAGGTAGATGAGTTAGGCAATTTAAATGGAATGGGGCAACAGTTGGAATTAATTAGCCCACACATTCCATATGTTGTCATATAGATGAACATGCATAACAAACCTAAAATGCACAAGATAAGATGCAAACAGAGATATGAATGGCATGAACATGTTAATGACATGAATCTGATTGGAAAACATACTTTATTGGTTGAGAAACAATTTTAAATGATTTAGTTAAGCAGATTACCAATTTAAAATGCATTAAGTAAGAGGTGGAACAATTATTCAATTTAATTGTTGCAAACCAGAAAACAAAGTTGATATTCAAGTGTGGCATGTAATTTTGGATGAAAAACATGTTTTGAGTATTTAATTTGGAGCAACCATTTGAAAGTTATTAATTATGCCATTTAGTTAACCAATTTAAGGATTATTAAATAACCTTAATTTTTAATTGCCCAAATTGCAAAAAAAAGTTGATAAACAGAAAGATGGTTTCATTTTGAGTGGAAAACATATTTTGTTTGTTGAAATTGGAATTTAATTGAGCAAGTTATGAATTTTGCAATTTAAAAGGATTTAATTAAAGCATTGGATTATTGCACCACTTTTAATTAGGGAAAACAATAAACAAATTGCATTGAAAAGGTTGAAAACATGTAGCAAATGTTTCATTGAACATTTTGAGCTATCAAACATAATTTTTGGGTTATTACTGAATTTATTATGCAATTTTCCATAAATAGTCTTATTCTGCCCTTTTTAGTAAACAGAGGAAAACATGTTCAAAATTAACTCAATTGTGCCCAAATAAAATACCAATGTGTAGAGTTTGTTAAGACAAATTTTTAGATCCCAGGTTTGATTAAATTGGATGAGTAGAACTAAAGTTATGAAATTCCAAAGTTTCCACTTTTTATTGCATTTTCAGTAATTAATTATTTAGTGCAAAAATTGTTACAGCAACATGTTGCAAACTTGACATTAATAGAAAGGTCTCAAGATTATGAATCCACAGGATTTTGAATCATTCAAATTGGAGTAATATTCAATTTTATATGGATTTTAGAAGTAATACCTCAGATCTGAGTTTCTGAAATTCGGGCAGAAAAAGAAAAACAGAAAATAAAAGGGTGGCTTTTCTGCCTTGGGGGGGGGATCGAACTCGGGAGCTGATGGGAGCGCGCAAGGGATTTAACCAGCTGGGCTGCTGTCACGTTGGTGATAGGTATAGGGCCTGGGGGGTTAAGAGGTGGGCTTGTGCGGGTGGACGAAAACTGAACCAAAACTGCCATCGATCGGACAGAGACGACGGTGACGATGACCTGCAGCTAGCGACTATGATCCGCTCGAAGGCGGCGCACAGAGCAAGGGGAGGGAGTGCAGGTAGATGCCCTAGGGCGGAGGGGCCTCACCTCGGGGCGAGTCCGTTGGTGCAGGTTCTGATGCGCGGAAAGGAGGTCGCAGACGTCGTTCATGGCTGCAGCGGCGGCGTCTTTCCGGCGACGGCGCGGCCTCTCCGGTGGCTCCCAGTGCCCGGCGAGGAGACGAGGAGGACGAGGAGTCCGTGGGGGCTCCATTCCCGCACCGAAGGGAGGTCGATGGTGACCATGGCCACGGCTCATGAAGCTCCAAAATCGGCCATGGTGGCAAAGTTCAGAAAGTTCAGAAATTGCAGCGAGAGGGAAGAGGAGGTGGAGCGAGGGGAAGTGGGTGGCGGCGGCGCTAGGGAGGAAGAGGGAGGAGGGGGGCGGCCTAGGGTTAGGGGAACCCTAGGGGCTAGATAAAGGGGAGGGGGAGGAGCAGGTGAGGGCTCGGTGGGGGAGAGCTTGACAGCGACATCTCCCTCCTCTGTACGGACAGAGGTAGGAGATGGAGATGTGGGTTGTTGGGCTAGGGGGGAGATGGGCTGTGGGTTGGGCCTGCCTCCCCCTAGCTCCCTTTCCTTTATTTTATTTTCTTCCTCTTTTTTTTTGTAAGAGATGAAATAGAGAGAGAGAAGAGAAAAGGATAGAGATTTTTGGGGTGTTTATTTATTTTATGAATGAATTTTATTAAATTGCCAAACAACAATTCAAAGCAATTGTGATCATTGAGTCCCAACTATTTGAAATATTACTTTGAGTTTTAAATTTCCATTTGCATTTCCATTGTTTTTCATAAGGAGTTGATTTTTAACCAATTTTATTCAATGACTCAACAATTTTGAAAACATTTGTTGAATTTAATTGTTTGCAAAACTTTAATGTTTTAACCACAATTTGATCATGTCAATTATGATTGATTTGGAAGTGAAATTGAATTTGCCATTTGGGGTTACTAAAAATGAGTTTTCTTTTAACAAACAATTTGAACAATTCAACTTCAAACTATTGAAAACAAGTTGAGTGGATTAGTTTGCACTTTTTAATTGGGAATTTTGGACATGTGTGAAAGTTTAAAGTGGTTTGAATTTTGAGTTGTTTTGAAAAACATGGTGCAATGCATATGATGCATGTGATGCAAAACAAAAGAAAACAACCAACTTTCTAGCTTAGGGTAACACCCCAGGTGTTACAGACGACACCACTAACAAGGGATTGCGCCCTCGCAATCCACCTGCTAACCCGGGAGGGGAAAGAAGTTCGACTATCGATTCTTCATGCTTCCAGCTGATCTCCTCGACACCACAAACAAGGGTTTCTCGACACCACTAACAAGAGATTCTTGCTCGGATTGATGACGATGTTCTTCCACCAGGAATCTTCCGATGATCGAACCTATTAGGTTAAAAGGCTAAGAGAACGTCCACCCACGTAGGATCCTAACACTTTGGAAGATAGACAAGAGGGGAAGACTCCAAAACAAATAAGATGGGAGGGGAAATAGAATAGGGGTAAGGAGAAAACAAGAATCCTATTGAGATGTTTTTCCAAATTAGGTTAGCAGAAATAGTTTTTGACATTCTAGAAACAACGACCGTTAGCTAGGTTATCCTACAGGCTTTGCGGACCCGTTGCTTCGATAACCATTCGTATCGAAACAATCTCGGGAATCGGAACCAAGGCTCTGATACCATTTGTGACGCCCCGAGATCGGGAACTATGCAGATTTCAGCATTCCTGCCAAATCCGCATAATAACCGATTTCAGGTTGACACTTGTGATAACATTACAACAGTTCACGAATAATCCACAACAACAACAGAAAAGATATATACAAGATGACTCAAACGAGTCAAGGATACAACTGATACAATACAAAGATCCAAATAACAGCGGAAGAAACAACATAGCGTCCGGCTACGGACAAGATACAAATTGGACTAAGAGTCCTGAAGATAACCGAGAGCGTCCAATCCCTGCCCAGGCCAAGCCGGAGGGATTCCCAAGCTAACGTCGTCAGACTTCAAACCTGTTGACTGCAATGTTGAATATGCAGCCACGAAAGAGATTCGTGGGTCAGTACGGTTAAGTACTGGCAAGTGGATAAACCATACTCACAAGATACCGGCGTAACCAGTCATCACAAGATACAAATACTTTGGGTTCAACGGAAAGGAAGGGGTTGTTGCAAATAAGCGGCAGCGGGCTGCACTAACCACTACAGAAACTCACTACAACATCCGGCTAAAAGAGGGGGGATAAGATAGCGTATCGTAACCAACTACAACTACTCACCAAACAATACCCATCCAATGTCACCCCCTACTAAGGAAGCAACCCAAGGATAACTCACACTGTTGGATTAATGATGGATCAAGTTATTGTGTCAATAAGACTATTACTAGTCAAAATTAGCATTAGTTAGGTGTAAGTTGTTCTGAGTACTTGTTAGCCAGTACGTTCACCAAGTCGTCACATAACCGCGGACAACACGGCTTCTCGAGAAGATTTATCCCTGCAGGGTGTGCTCCAGTACCCGTACACACTCAAGCCACCAACTAAAACTCAGGTTGGCTCAACACGACCCAAACCATCTCTACAACCCATCCTAGGAGCCACGGAGCTATAAGGTCCCGGCCAGTCCGCTAAGCGCAAGGGTGAAAACCACACCCCCCGGCACCACAGGCCTCGTCCTATATGCATCATCATCATCATCAGTAACCAAAGGGGGGCCAACCCATTATGCAAAGGAGCAAATGGAACACCCGAACTAAGTGTGGCTCTTCGGACAAGCTGCAAATCAGGTCTAAGTCGAGGGGGGTCCCATACTACCTCCCGGATGCGGTGAGCACGCTCATCATGGATCAGTAGACAAGACTCTTTTCCTAATTAAGTTCGACACTAGCAGGCCTCAAAACCCTAACCCGGGCCTCCTGCCGGTGCCTTATCATCAAATTATTATTACCCCAGACATTAACAGGTTGTTGATTGAATGGAAACCCAACTATCAACTAAGCAGGTGATACGACAAAGGATAACAAGACTCGAGCGCAAACAAATCTAAGCATGCAACTACGACACGAGGGCCAACAAGGTAAACAAACAACAGTTTATAGGAAGTGGAAGGAAAGGCTATATCATGGCTGCAAGGTAACATATAATAGGATCGAGACACAAGCATCGACTCAACAGGCTAGAATAAGAACAACGGAAAGAATCGGTAACAAGTGATGAAAGGCAGCCATTTGGCAGCAAGTGAGTATACTTGCCTGAGATCCAGCAAGTAGAGGTACATCCACAGAACTTGTCGTTGCTCACATCATCTCAATGTCCTATCCGCGAAGAAGCAACGAACCTCGAACAAACACCGGATGCAACAATTACTACTATGGCAAAAGATCCAGCATGATCCTATTTTATATGCATGGCATGGTAAGATGCAACAGGGGAAACAACTTAAGCAATTTAATCGGAACCGGAGTCCGGAGAAATAGAAATTGGTTCAAGTTGTTTATCTAACCATCAAGTTAAATGTTGTTTAGCATGGAAAACAATAAGGTAGATGAGTTAGGCAATTTAAATGGAATGGGGCAACAGTTGGAATTAATTAGCCCACACATTCCATATGTTGTCATATAGATGAACATGCATAACAAACCTAAAATGCACAAGATAAGATGCAAACAGAGATATGAATGTCATGAACATGTTAATGACATGAATCTGATTGGAAAACATACTTTATTGGTTGAGAAACAATTTTAAATGATTTAGTTAAGCAGATTACCAATTTAAAATGCATTAAGTAAGAGGTGGAACAATTATTCAATTTAATTGTTGCAAACCAGAAAACAAAGTTGATATTCAAGTGTGGCATGTAATTTTGGATGAAAAACATGTTTTGAGTATTTAATTTGGAGCAACCATTTGAAAGTTATTAATTATGCCATTTAGTTAACCAATTTAAGGATTATTAAATAACCTTAATTTTTAATTGCCCAAATTGCAAAACAAAGTTGATAAACAGAAAGATGGTTTCATTTTGAGTGGAAAACATATTTTGTTTGTTGAAATTGGAATTTAATTGAGCAAGTTATGAATTTTGCAATTTAAAAGGATTTAATTAAAGCATTGGATTATTGCACCACTTTTAATTAGGGAAAACAATAAACAAATTGCATTGAAAAGGTTGAAAACATGTAGCAAATGTTTCATTGAACATTTTGAGCTATCAAACATAATTTTTGGGTTATTATTGAATTTATTATGCAATTTTCCATAAATAGTCTTATTCTGCCCTTTTTAGTAAACAGAGGAAAACATGTTCACAATTAACTCAATTGTGCCCAAATAAAATACCAATGTGAAGACAAATTTTTGGAGCCCAAGTTTGATTAAATTGGATGAGTAGAACTAAAGTTATGAAATTCCAAAGTTTCCACTTTTTATTGCATTTTCAGTAATTAATTATTTAGTGCAAAAATTGTTACAGCAACATGTTGCAAACTTGACATTAATAGAAAGGTCTCAATATTATGAATCCACAGGATTTTGAATCATTCAAATGGGAGTAATATTCAATTTTATATGGATTTTAGAAGTAATGCCTCAGATCTGAGTTTCTGAAATTCGGGCAGAAAAAGAAAAACAGAAAAATAAAAGGGTGGCTTTTCTGCCTTGGGGGGGATCGAACTCGGGAGCTGATGGGAGCGCGCAAGGGATTTAACCAGCTGGGCTGCTGTCACGTTGGTGATAGGTATAGGGCCTGGGGGGTTAAGAGGTGGGCTTGTGCGGGTGGACGAAAACTGAACCAAAACTGCCATCGATCGGACAGAGACGACGGTGACGACGACCTGCAGCTAGTGACGATGATCCGCTCGAAGGCGGCGCACAGAGCAAGGGGAGGGAGTGCAGGTAGATGCCCTAGGGCGGAGGGGCCTCACCTCGGGGCGAGTCCGTTGGTGCAGGTTCTGATCCGCGGAAAGGAGGTCGTAGACGTCGTTCATGGCTGCAGCGGCGGCGTCTTTCCGGCGACGGCGCGGCCTCTCCGGTGGCTCCCAGCGCCCGGCGAGGAGACGAGGAGGACGAGGAGTCCGTGGGGGCTCCATTCCCGCACCGAAGGGAGGTCGATGGTGACCATGGCCACGGCTCATGAAGCTCCAAAATCGGCCATGGTGGCAAAGTTCAGAAAGTTCAGAAATTGCAGCGAGAGGGAAGAGGAGGTGGAGCGAGGGGAAGTGGGTGGCGGCGGCGCTAGGGAGGAAGAGGGAGGAGGGGGGCGGCCTAGGGTTAGGGGAACCCTAGGGGCTAGATAAAGGGGAGGGGGGAGGAGCAGGTGAGGGCTCGGTGGGGGAGAGCTTGACAGCGACATCTCCCTCCTCTGTACGGACAGAGGTAGGAGATGGAGATGTGGGCTGTTGGGCTAGGGGGAGATGGGCTGTGGGTTGGGCCTGCCTCCCCCTAGCTCCCTTTCCTTTATTTTATTTTTTCTTCCTCTTTTTTTTTGTAAGAGATGAAATAGAGAGAGAGAAGAATAAAGGATAGAGATTTTTGGGGTGTTTATTTATTTTATGAATGAATTTTATTAAATTGCCAAACAACAATTCAAAGCAATTGTGATCATTGAGTCCCAACTATTTGAAATATTACTTTGAGTTTTAAATTGCCATTTGCATTTCCATTGTTTTTCATAAGGAGTTGATTTTTAACCAATTTTATTCAATGACTCAACAATTTTGAAAACATTTGTTGAATTTAATTGTTTGCAAAACTTTAATGTTTTAACCACAATTTGATCATGTCAATTATGATTGATTTGGAAGTGAAATTGAATTTGCCATTTGGGGTTACTAAAAAGGAGTTTTCTTTTAACAAACAATTTGAACAATTCAACTTCAAACTATTGAAAACAAGTTGAGTGGATTAGTTTGCACTTTTTAATTGGGAATTTTGGACATGTGTGAAAGTTTAAAGTGGTTTGAATTTTGAGTTGTTTTGAAAAACATGGTGCAATGCATATGATGCATGTGATGCAAAACAAAAGAAAACAAACAACTTTCTAGCTTAGGGTAACACCCCAGGTGTTACAATCTATATCTTCAGATCCAGGTTCCGACCCCAACCTTGCCTCTATGGCAGCTAGTACAGAGTCGGCTTCCGAGTTCACCGTTTCATTGGCAGGTGTCGGATCTTCCACTGGCTATGTGGAATTGTTGTTTTCTGATTCTTCCACCGGATTACTTACTTCCGTGTTTTCAGCGAACTCGGATTGCACCATGCCAATGAAGTGAGATCTGATTGCAGGCATCTCCAAAGAGGCAGCGAATTCAGGGTTTTGGCAATCTGAGCAAAATCCGGTAACATAGTTTTCTTCAACTGGGTATAGGGCGGGTGGGATAAATTTACTTACACCACAGAATCCCATTGCTTCTGCGGTTAATCCGATAAATATATTTGCAGATCCAATCGGTAAAACGCAGGCACTTACCAGATGATTTCGTGCTGGCATGTACGATCCGTTGTCGAGGAAGCGCCCAACGTCGTTGTTGAATTCCAAGCTTCTGACAGTTATGGTACTGCCGATTCCGCCGAGTATCCCCGATGGAAACTTAATGCCTGACGTCGCTAGCCCCACGGTGGGCGCCAACTATCGAGACATCGTAGTAGAGTTCATAGACGGGGGTGCCATGAGCCTACAGGTAGAGACGTGGGGGGACGTGGTAGCACAACAACCAGGAACACCAAATTTACCCAGGTTTGGTACGTCGCAACTAGGCGACTTTCCTACTCCTGCAATCTCACTAAATCAGGGCTGAAGCCTGAAGTATACAAAGTACAACGTGAGTAGGGTTTCGCTAACTCGGTGAGGATCAACTTCTCGGCGAGTTGGCTTCTAGCTAGTTGTATATATCTTTCTTCTCTCCCGTCCGGCTTTATATAAATATCCGGGTTAGGGCTTACAGAAAGGAAACCTAGAAGACTACGGAAAGTATCTAACTTGGAAAGCAAGAATCCGCCTTCTACTCCAAGCCGTACCACTCTGGGCCGTGGTCCGGGTTCTTCTAGAATCCGGCTTCTGCGCGTCATCTTACTGGGCCGCCTAATGGACTGTGATCCATTACCAGTCAGGCCACCCCGGTAATCCGGCTCTTTAGGACAATGTCGGATATACCCCTATTCAGTATATATCCGACAGAGGGAATTGACAAGAAAGTTGGCGGCATGTTGATCCTTGGTGACCCATGCATCATAGGCCGGATTGGGAACGAAGATCTTCTGATTTTTTCATATTCAGCCTCCAAGAGCTCGGACGGAGCCAGATCGGTGCCTTCAAGGAGAAGCATGACCCAAGCACCACAGAGAGAGGGAAGAACATGCGCCTTCCAAGAAAGAAAATTCTCCCGAGTGAGTTTCGTGGCCGGCGGAGCACCGATGATGGCCAAGGAGAAGGGTGTCGAGGAAGACGCAATTGGGAAGGGAAGGTTGGGTGTAGGATTCTAGGGTTTTGGGAGTCTTTGGGTGTTTGAGGCAATCGGCGATCACTTTTGGCTAGCGACTGGTGATAGGGTTCATGGAAGGCTTTTAGCTAGCGACTGGCGATCGGGTTCGTGGAACGTCTCCTGTCTACTGATTGACGACACCAGCTAGAAGGGAAGAAGGGGCTCTTGATACCATGTTCGTGTGGAGAGAACGATGCCCCTGTTGGGGGAGGGAAGGGGGGTGTCGGGTATTATATGGCCAGGAAGCCCCGTGGTGGCATAGTACAAGAGTAGTCCGTATTAGGCTAGAGTACTACTCTATACCTATATGGATATGGTAAGCGATACAATATTTTGTCTTTTAAAGGATACGTCCTGGGAGACGTATCGGTTTCATAAAAGAAGGGCCAAGCGGCCAGGTTACAGCGCGTCTGGCACAGCCGCACAGTACACTACCCACCCCTTACATAGGTCGACTACTCACTCACTCTCCACCTATCCACCTGTGGAAGGCAGCCCTGGAATAGACCCGATGCGCACCACAACAGAGCTTCCTCCACTATCAGCGATGAGGCTCCCTGCACCGAAGGACGTAGCCCATCAAACACAATCCGGTTGCGGTGCCTCCAGAGGCACCAACATATCAGGTTGATGGCTGTCCACAGGTCCTTCTTGTCCGGCCCGCCCATCAACCTCGTGGGTAACCACTCCGCCAGTTTGTCCTCCGCCCTAGGGGTCCAATCTGGCCCACCCCATCTGGAGAAGAATGAGTGCAAGACTTCTCTCGCGAAAGCGCAACCCAGAAGGAGATGGTTGATCTTTTCTCCTTGTTGGTCACAAAAGGGGCAACACCCGGGGTGTGGAAGCCCCCTGCGCTCAAGTCTATCAGTTGTCTAACATATGTTAGGCATGACTAGCCACAGGAAGACCTTACATTTGTTGGACGCTCGAGATTGCCAAAGTTGTTGCGCCCCGGTGAACCACGTCGAGCCCTAGAAGAGCGCCCTATAAGCAGACCCCGCCGGGTAGCATTGGTTGGCTTCCCAGTTCCACCTAAGCACGTCCTCCCTCCCTTCCGTGAGGGTGACCTCGGCCACCTGCTCAGCCAGCCCAAGGAGCTCATGGATTTGGTGCTCGTTTAGGTCGATGGCTACATCCTCCAGCCAACCGCCTGCAAGACCGTCTCGTACTGTCCTGGACGCGTGCGCACGTTTGGACACCTTTGCCAAGAGGTTTGGTGCCAAGTCCTTAATACGTCCACTCTCCAACCATCTATCCACCCAGAAAAGAGTGGTCGCTCCATCGCCCAGGGTAGAGCTTGTTGCGGCCTCAAACAATGCCTTTGCTTCGCGTGGTACTTGAATATTGAACTCCTTCCATGGCTTAGAGTCGTCCATCCTGCTGAGCCATAGCCACCGCGCCCTTAGATCTAGGTTCATTAGCCGCAAGTTTGGCACCCCTAGCCCACCAAGGGTCTTAGGCATGCAGACCCTGTCCCATGCCACGAGACAGTGTCCTCCACGGACGTCCTTGCGTCCCTTCCACAAGAAGCCTCTGAGGATCTTGTTTATGTCGGTCAGCGTTTTACTGGGCAGATCGAACGACATCATGGAGAAGATGGATACTACCGACAGCGTTGTCTTGATCAACTCCAGCCGCCCACCCCGGTTCAGGAGGCCCGCCTGCCAACCGGGGAGGTACCCCTCAACAGCATCTACCACGTACCGGAGTTGCTCAGCCGATGGCTTCCTTAGGGCCAGGGGGAGGCCTAGGTAGCGCAGGGGGAAGGGGAGAATCTGGCAGTGTAGTTCCCCTGCGACCAGCTGTGCCTCGTCGTCAGCCCCGAAATCCTGTAGTAGTACGGCGAAGGTCCTCAGATCCCGGGCGGTGGGCGCAGGAAAGTTACGACATCATCGGCGTAGATGGTCGTGCGGTGGCGTAGGCCCGTCCTGGCCAGTCTGTCCAGCAGTCCACAAGCCGTAGACCTCTTGATCATCAGATGAGCACTTCCATAACCATGATGAAAAGCTGCGGTGAGAGGGGATCGCCTTGCCGGAGCCCACGCCTATTGAAAATCTTGGCACCCGGTCGACCGTTTAGGAGGATCCTCGTTGTAGCCGTAGATAGCAGTCCACAGATGGTGGAGAGCAGTCGATCCCCGAATCCGACTTTCCTCAGAACCTCCAGAAGGAAGGCCCAACTCACAGTGTCGAAGGCCTTGGTTATGTCGAGTTTAAGAAGGACCGCCGCCGTGCCCAAAACAAACAAGGCACGATGCAGTTACAATAAGCGAAATCGAACCTGAGAAACAAACAGGGCACGGTAAATTAAGAAAACGCGAAAAGCGCACACACCAGCTAGCGCACTCCTACAACAAAGATAGAGAACCCGCAGCTAAACACATGGGAAAGAAAGATTAAACATTAGACTCTACGAACTCACGGACTGCCTGCATACATTTTTTTTAGAAATGGGAGCCTAGGCCCCGGCCTCTGCATCAAAACAATGCACACAGCCGGTTTTTTATTAAAAGATATGAAGAAAAATCCAGAGTACAAATCGAATTACAGTCATGGATCTGATAACGTGGCCACAAAGATAAGCCACACAAACATCGACGAATTACACATCAATTCGCCTAGAATTAAGTCACCCAGCCTGGCTGTAAATAGCCCGAACGACCGCCATCAGTCGAGCACAGCCTGAATCCATAAGTCCTCGTTGATCCACGGGGAGGAGGAAAACCCACATCTGGATAAAATAGACCGCCTTGTTTACAACCTGCAAAAAGTGAATGTTCGTTTGTTTGTTAAAAAACACATCATTGCGGCAATTCCAAATCGCCCATAGGAAAACAGCCACACCAATTCGTATTCGT
Organism: Alopecurus myosuroides; assembly: GCA_028641055.1. NCBI lineage: Eukaryota > Viridiplantae > Streptophyta > Magnoliopsida > Poales > Poaceae > Alopecurus > Alopecurus myosuroides. The sequence goes on from CM054059.1 coordinate 292,577,949, forward strand.
GCTTTTTTTCCTATCAATGCCATTTAACCAGTTACCAAACATATTCGCAATGCTAGTAGGTGGATAAATGCTATATGTAAAGTGTATAAGACGCCAATATCACGGGCAAACGGGCATGTTATAAACAAGTGTTCTACGGACTCATCTGTATCGGAAAAAACACATTTTTTAGAACCATGCCAATTTCTCTTAATCAAATTGTCTTTAGTGAGAATAACTTTCCTGTTAAGAAACCATAGAAAGATCTTAATCTTCAATGGCACTTTTAATTTCCACAAATATTTTCGTAAAAATCTTGTGGATCCATGCATCAAGTCAGCATAATACGATTTAACAGTAAACGCCCCGTCCATAGTGAGTTTCCAACGAAACACATCGCTATCATTAGATAGCGAGACTCCCATCAATCTTTCTACCAAATGCAACCAACGATCCCTTCTGTGACCCACCAGATTCCTCCGAAACCGAATGTCTAGAGGGTTATGGGAACCACATCCGCAACCGTAACATGTCTATATGAGGCGATGTTATATAATGATGGATAGGATTGTGATAACGGTTCATCACCTAACCATGTATCTTCCCAAAATCGCACCTGCTGACCGTTTCCTAAAGAGAATTTGCTGCGTGAAAAAAACTCATTCTTAACTCTCATCAAGAATTTCCAGAAGGGTGAATCCGAAGGTTTACTCTCTACCTGAGATAACGTTTTATCCCCAAGATATTTATTAGAGTAACTCTTGCCACACCCCCTCTTCAGTCAATAATTTGTAAAACCACTTGCTCAACAGACACATGTTTTTAATTTGTAAAACTTCAATCCCTAAGCCTCCTTGATCTTTCGGACGGCACGCAATGTTCCATTTTGTTAGGCGGTATTTCCTCTTTTTCACGTCACTTTGCCAAAAGAATCTTGACCGATAGTAATCCAAACGTTTTCTGACTCCAACAGGAATTTCAAACAAGGATAACAGGAACATAGGTAAACTGGATAGGATAGAGTTAATCAGAACGAGGCGGTCCCCATAAGATAACAATTTTCCTATCCAAGAACTGAGCTTCCTGTCAAACCTATCTTCAATCGGTTTTCACTCTTTATTAAGAAGTTTTCTATGGTGAATTGGTACGCCTAGGTACTTAAAGGGAAGACTACCAAGACAATCAGCTCAGCGCTCATGTCAAACTCACCACAATAGCTAGACACCTGCTCTAAGTAACAAATCATGTCCGGGAATGATACACGAAATTAACTACACACCAGCAATAAAACTAACAAATGATGCAAAGTGCAAAGTACCATAGAGTTACGTACTCCTAGCACGTAAACACGACGAGTAGGATCCTAATCAAACTGAAACGTACATTGGTTGCTCCTACGATATCATTCAAGATCGGGTACTATGAGCGTGGAGCTCGCTAGCTAGGTAAATGCGTTAAAGAGCAAGGGCGGGTAAACGCCGCCGTAGCAGCCGGCTCCATTCGCAACAATGCTAGCCGTGTCGCAGTACCCGAACGGCACCCCTGCAAGGCACGGCGGCAGTGGCGGCAGCTGTGGCGGTACGGGCGCCGCGTTAGTCAGCGTAGTCGTCGTGGTGGTATTCTTCTGGCCGCGCAAGGGACCACCTGGGTGCTGGTGTTGGGCGTCCGCGTCGACGTCCATGCCACCGCCGTTTTTGGAGGAGGAGGCCCCCACCTTGATGCTGCCGGCGGCAAGCTTTCGCTTCTTCTTCTTTTTGTGGTAGGAGATACCACGCGCCCTGGACTGCGCGTCGCGGACGTCCCGCAGATAGAGCCTGACTGCGCGCGCGGCGAAGGGGTTGCAGGAGGTGGCGTCGTCCCCGGGGCCGGGGCCGTGGCGCTCGTCGAAGGCAGCGCGCAGGCGTCCGACGAGCGCGTCGAGGCTGCCCCAGGCCTGCCGGAGCGGGCACTGGCACGTCGTCGTTGTGGCGCGCACGCCGTAGGCCGGGCAGGGCGGCGCGTGGACGCGGGTCTTGCCGAAGCGGTCGAGGTAGCGAAGGAACTCGAGCACGTGCGCGCCGCTGCACCGGCGCAGCAGCAGCGGCGGGCGGTGGTCTGCCAGGTAGCGCACAAACGTCTGCCAGTCGCGCCGCTTCTGCGATTCGTACCTGCTGGGCATCCGCGCTGCCGGTGCGAACGCCGCGACAAGAGAGGCCCCGCCGAAAGCTGACATAGCCAAGCCGCCTACGTACTGCACTGTACTACTCCTACTAGAAAGAGTGAGGCTTGAGATGTGAAAGGTGTTGATATGTGAAAGGTGGAGTATATACTAGTCGACAGCTGCCGTTGCCGGAGTTTATTATTGGTGGCTGAGACAATGGATGATACGCGAGGGACGGCGGGCAGCGGTAGGAGGGGCTCGGACGTGCGGCATATATGCATGCAGCTGTGGCGAGGGGAGGTCTTTTAGGGTACATTTTACTAGTCCAAGGTAGTAGTAGTATTGAGATAGATCCACCGTTGGTGGGAGGGGTATTACAGGAAATTTAATGAGTAAGAAATTATTCTTGGGGGATTTGACATGATCTCTTACCATACATGTGAATAGACTGGAGCTCCTTATGATTCTTTTACTCCATCTGACCGTATCACCGATTTATTAAGTTGTGTGAAAAAAATAAGAAGAAACACGTGTACTTGTGAAGAAGTGAAGTGCGGACATTGTCGTGCAATTTTTCCCAGTTGCAGCTGATTTCTTGTACGAAATATTAATCCGACAAACATTTTTATATGATTTGGCGACTTGAGGCCGAGAACCGTCTAACCTACGTAAAGATCCATGCAAAGAATCACATCTTTTTTTTTTAATTCTAAAAACAAGGAGCACATTGTTTCAATATTAAAAAAAATATTACATCACTCCGATTATTTTTCAGATATACATGAACAAACTTGTAAAAGGTTATAGGCCGGCTGAGATTTGTATACTCCTTTTAATTTTAACTTAAAAAGGTTGTAATTGCACCGCACCCATAACTAGGCACCGTGACAAAGTTATCCAAATAGCAGCCCACATCCACGAATTATTTGTAAAGGAATAAAGTAAAGAATCTATTCTTTTTTTTTTTTTTTTTTTTTTTTTTTTTTTTTTTTTGACAACAAGTAAAGAATCTATTCTGATGAAGGTAAAGCAACAGAAGCTAATATTGTACTACAAGGAAGGTTTCCGTATTAGATGGATCTGTGTTTTTGCAGATGCCGAATCTGCCCTTGGATGAAAAAATACTACTCTTCCAATCAGCAAGTATGGATCAATTTGGACCATCAGATTTACTAACTTGGACGGTCAATAGTTTCTTGTCCCTACCGTAAAAAGCCCCGGCGAGGGAGGGACCGGCACGCGTACGCAGATGAGCGCGCAGAGACTCGATGGACAGTATAATCCATTGATGAATGAAGGTGGTGTCAGGCTGGATCGACGTGATTGACAAGACGATGCATTAAGTTTGCGGTGTCCATTCTAGTTTTGTCCCTGGTCTAGCTACCTAGGTGCAGCCTGCATGGTGGCAGTCGTCATCGTTGTCTGACTCGAGATGCATCATGGATGGCACATATAATAGGACGCCCATCCGATGGATCTCTGACTCGACGCCATGCACTCGCCCTAGCTGCAGATGGCAAAGCTAATCAGGCTGGCATGCATGTGGTAACAACGTACGATCGAGGCCCTAGCTAGCGTTGCATGCATGCACGTACGCACGTACTCATCAGACGCGCCGCCTAGCTAGCCGCACGGATCGAATCAATGCACCCGTATCACTCTCAGGTCTCACACATGGTCTCAACACCTTGCTGCATGCACCATGCTTAGTTCATGCATGCGCACCACGACAAAAAATCGATCTTTTTTTTTCTTTGAACAGTGAGCGCCCCTAAGGGCAGAACCTTCATTGATAAGAAACGGTGGATGTACATGAAATTACAGAAGACCCCAGGAAATAAGAAAAATACATATAGGTCCTCAGCATTTGTAAGAAGGTCCCTCCAGAAAAATCTGAAAACGCAATCAGGGCCTCCTTCTTCTCCACCGCGGAGCCGAGAGCGCAGCCGCTGCAGCCAAGGATTTCGACGGGGACTACGCCACTTGCCTCCATCCCAGCATACCCATCAGCGAGCACGCTCCAGAAGGGCCTCACAAAGGAGATTGAAGTGCCGATCTTCGGCTTGAACGGCCAGCTACGGGCCATGGATGACGGAGATCCATCGAGGATCACCGCTGAGATGCTCCAAACATAGGTTCTTGAACTCAAACACCATCCCAGCTTTCTCTCCATCCGCCTATCCCCCCCTGCAACACCACCATGGCGTCCCAAGAGGCGAGAAAACAGGTGGCCTTCGAGATCGCCGGACTGATGCAGGCACCACCACACCGCCTCAAGGATAACAACTCACCATCAAACCCATAGTACCTGCCACGGACCTGGGGAGGCGAGCGGAGAGGATGGCGATGAAGGAGTACCACGAAGACGAACTTATTGAGGCAGAGGTCGATCCCCACCCTTCTCTTTCTCAACCCGAGAGCGTGGAGAGAGATGGAATCCAACCGCTCCGACGAGATGTCTGCCCTCCCGCCGGCAGAGCTGCCCTCGCAGACCTTATTATCGGAGATGCTATCCACTCTGTCCACCGCTTGCGATGCCGCACGCCACCGCAACGCCGCGAAAACGGAGCAAAGCTTCGAGGACCCCCATCCATGGCTGCCGAGGATAGGGGAGCTACTCCACAACAACTCCACAAAGGGAAACCTAGCCCTACAACTATTGCTACGGATCTCTACTATACACAATAGGGGGAGCCACCCCAGCCCATCTCTGCACCTTCCAGCGCGAACGCCGGCGGCGAGAGAGGCCCTACCCAAGGAACCTCCGCGGACTCTCAAGAGCGGTGTGCTTCCTTATCCCTTCGTGCTTTGAGCCGGTTAAGCTACCACGATACGCTCGATCGGCTACGTGTGTCCTAACAATCGATCGTTCGTTCGTACCTAGAGCTATATAGAGTCCATCAAACGTCCGTACGAGCGCAATTGGCACATGCATGCGTACCTGCCTGCTAAACTTGTATCAAACGACAAAAGTTTTTTTTTAAAGCATAGGTCATGGAAAGATGTATCGGTTTGATAGAAGGGAAAGACACGAAGCCACATTACAACGCGGTCAACACAGACGCTGAGAACGCACTGCACTGCATTATACACACGATTACTCGCGAACCCTCCACGTGTCAACTAGGAGTGGCGTATGCCGCACCAAAAAATATTTGGCTATTTTGACAAAATCTATTTACCAATTCAATAATAAAAAAATGTAAATTTGCATCGTAGTACGGTATACAAAATAAGGAATAATATGTAAATGAAATAATAAGTACTTGATGTCATTCACCTGGATCATGTGGAAGGTGATTGACGTCATAAAGCGGTCATAAAGCGGTGACGACGGGTGTCGTGCGTGGTGGCATATGATTCACAATTTGTTCGATTAATCTCTCTTGACTTTGTGCTTGCACTTTCCTCAAAGTTTCATCCGGGCAAGGATTTAAAGCAGCGCCAGCCTTTTTGACTCGACTCTATCTGACTAGAATTACAAGCAAGTAAGCAATTTAACACGACTCTATACGACTAGAAAATCTATTATAATTCAGACTACATCTAACATTATACGGTTAGAAAATTCTATTTTAAATTCAAACTACATCTAACACTAACAGGTAAACAACACAATACTCGGAATCCCGGAGAAGGACCAAAGGACGCGAGGTGCACTCGCGGGAATAATGCCAAACTGAGAAGCTGCACACATCAGTCGTCAAACGGGAAAGTTAGCAGCGTCAGAGGCTAGGAGGTAGACGTCGAGATTGCGAGGTGTTGCCCCGCTAGAGAGAAATTTTAGATCGGTGAATATATTAGATCCAAAACGACGAGAAGACCAAAGGCGCTACGTGAGTAACTAGAAACCACTCGCTTATTGCTAGGTTTGATCGTCTGTTTCTGTTATGCACCGACCGCTTAAGGCCGGGCCTGCTGCATGTTTTTTTTTGTGCTACTACATGTAACGTACGTGGGCTGGACTGCAGGGTATGCCGTGGCATATCGGGCATACCCTGTAGATCCGCCAATGTCGACTAGAGCTAAACCTGCACTAAAGAGTCTAGTCGCGCACCATCGCCCAGCTTCGTCGATGAAGTTCTTGATTGCCACCGCCAGCGAGGGGCTAACACCTTCGAAGACAATATCATTTTATTGTCTCCACATGGTACAAGTGATGAGCGCAATAGCCGTCCACCAATCTCAATTGGCATCGTGTGCCCCTTCTCTGGATGATAGTGTTGGGTTGCGCAACGGGAATTTAAAATTTTCGCCAAACTTGCTATGCAGCAACCAACACCTTGCTATGCAGATACAAGTGAATACAAATTCCAAGATCTATTTCCTGAGATCGTGTACCAGACACCGTAGTAGCGGAAGAGGTTTCGGTGACGATGTCGATGAAGCCTGTTGAAGATCCTCACGCGCAAGCCTGTGGGTGAGGATCGGATGTTGCCGACTCACCGTATCCAGCACCTTGATCCAGCAGAGTGAGGGTCTAACGTGTTATCCCTCTGAGGGTATGCACACATACGTTGGCACAAATTCGGCAGCGCTTCATCGTCCAGTACTAGATGCTGCAGGTGTACATGAAGTTGGAGTTCTCAACACATGAGAGAGGGAGAGTAACTAGAAGTTAGGTCTAATCGGGAGAGGACATCTCAAGACGCAATTTGAAGAAGCTCTAATTCATTTAGGGGAATATCTCATTTAATTAGAGGGGATCTAATTAGAACTATAATTAGATCATCGAATTCTTCTAAGAAAGAGAGAGAGGCTTGAGAGCCAATTATGTGTTTTGCCTAGAGCGTTGGTGTGCTTTATATAGTGGGAGGAGAGGGCAGACTTGCCAAAGGGAGATGAGTCCTATTTGAGCTAGGAGGAGGTGGCCGCACCCCTCCCCTAGCCCAACTCGGATTGGGGTGAGGTGGAGTCCAACCCCACCTCCCTCCTTCCCTTTTTCTTTTTCTCCTTTTTCTTTTCCTCTTTTTCTCTCCGAATAATTCAGGAAAAATAACGGGACAATGAATACCATTTTGTGAAGCCACTGGGGCCCACCTGGCAGCCCGCAAAATTAGGGTTTGGCATGGAGGGGGAAATATTCCCCTCCCGGTACTCCCCCTTTATATGGAAATTTCCTGAAACTTCTCGAGAACCACTTAACACCTATAGATAAAATCATCGATATTATCTAACGATGTCAGAAATATATTTCCGACACCCCAGGAAATCTCATGCCCCCCTGCATTTTCTCTGTAAAGCGTGCAACCTCAGTTTCTCTTTCATAACAACTCTGGAATAAAGTTCAACAGTAATAGAAATTGTTTCTATTACTCTGGGACATCCAATGCACTCGTTATAAATTCTCTCTGATATATAAAATATATCTATAACGCGAAAACACCGTTCTCATGATACTCCTAGTTGATCCGGACCTACAGATATACACAAAAATAAGCCCAAACTTAAGTGTGTTTACCCTACAGGTTCGATAGTGTGTGAACATGAAACTGGAAACTCTTTCCTTTTCAATAATAAATAGCGGGACCGTGGACACCCATATTGATTCTCATATACTAAATGAATAAACTGTTGAACCTGTTGGTTATTATACAAATCTCCCATTACTCATGATACCGAACTTACCCGAGACTATTGATCTCGGTATTGCCGTGAAACAATCTATGGTTCACTTATACCTTTGCCTTGTCTCGTTATACGGTAATTTTCCTCTTTCTCGTTAATATATTATGATATCCCACATGCAGTATCATCATCATGCATTGTCTGTAGAACTTATGGATATCAAGAATACCGAGTGGGCCCATCTATGTATCTCTCTTTTTACGGAGGAGTAATCCCCATCTTAGAACATCTAGACAATTACTCCTTTAGAATTACCCAATAGCTACATTTTTGTTCACCCAGTTTACGTGTGACTCTTGATAGTACCAAAGTAAAACCTCCAAAATATATTATCCCGATAACCTCCTGGTCAAAGGATGCATTGTAATATAACTGTGTTGTGATATGATTATAAGGACAAAGATGTCTTAATGGAATCTCTTAGCATATCAATATACTTAGGGAATACCCATCCATATTGTTCCCTTCCAACAATATTCTATTCATTGATGTTGACATAAACAATGGCCATGACTAGGAAAACATAGTCATAAAACATCCAATGAATAAGTCGTAAAAGGCAAGACTAGGGTTTATTTCTGTGTTCATTTTACTACACGTGAGTGTGAGTTCTCCTCTGAATCTCATATTCAGGAACAACGTCGGTTATAGCCTAGTAATATGAATCATAATTATGAAACAAATGTATAATTATTATTTCCTTTTGGGCATCAGGAATTCCTTCAAGTTTCTCAACTTAAACTTAACGGTATAAAATATTTTTTACTCCAAGTTATTTGGATATTTCAACCCTTCTATTATATTTACTAATTACATGCACATCCTTTATTCAAGTTGCCTTGAAACTTTTATGTGCTTTCATCGTCAATTATTTTCTTGATAAGCAGCCATGCCTTAAATCGAATGGCTCTCGATATTAGTTTAAAAGAATTGTCAATTGGAATTGCTTATGGTTGCAAAACTCTGATAATTATTTCCGGAGATTCATTAATCCCTTCAAGAAATATTATCCTCCCATTGAATTAAACAAGTAATTATTTCCTTAAGAATCACATATCCTTAGTAACAAAACTTTGTTACTTATTTGGTGGTTTTATATGAGGATTTCCAATGTAAAATTGGAACAACCAACAAAGTATAACTTTGTTCTTTTAATCTTAGGATCAAGTTTCAACATTTCTGAAACGTTTAGATTCTCAGATTCATGTGTCTCTTTATAGTTTGTCTTTCAAAACTATGACACAAAGTAAAGACAATAATTTTCTGCTAAATTAAAACTTAACTTGCTATACTATTCCATGGGTAATATCAAGAACTATTTGAAAAATAATCCTTCTTAGTGTTTGACTTTGTGTCACTTAGCCAAATTTTGACTTGAAATCTTTCAAGACATCACTAAGATATAACTTCTAAAATTTTGACTTGAAAGTTGCAGGAGACGAATGACGCCCTACAGAAGGAAGTGGAGGAACTAAAGTCAATCCTTGCAGGGGAAGGAATCACGATTGAAGAATTTAAAGAATAAGAAGACCTCGTGGTCGAAGATTAGACTTGGTAGTTTGACCACCATGTTGTTATTTTGCGATCTTAGTAAGTATTGACCTATTAATTTGTGGTATGGCAATACGGGAGTGTTTTGAGTTGCAAACTAAGTCTTTCTGAGTTTATCAAGCTATCTTTCTTCTTAAGTTGTTGCTTTTGTTGTTTGACTTTTTGTTTATGCATGGGCAGAAAGTATTTTCTTCTTACAGATCTTTCTATCCTTTACTCATCTCTGCTGATAACCACCCACAGATGCCTCCTCGTCGAGACCCCAAGAACAACAACAACAATGATGCAATGCAGCAGTAGATGATGACCCAAACTTAGCTTATGCAAAGGATGACCCAGTTCCTTGCATCAAACAACAACAATCCACCACCACCTCCACCGCCACCGCCTCCCCTAGTGCACATACTTGCCCGATTTCTCAGGCTTAAACCTGCTAAGTTCTCCTATGCCTCGAAACCATAGTAGCAGATGACTGGCTCCGCTCTGTTAACAAGAACTTGGTGACTTGCGAATGTACAGATGCTGAGAAGGTGAGGTTCACTGCTCACTTTCTTGAAGGACCCGCTGCAATGTCGTGGGAGACTTATCAGGTGACACATCCTCTGGAGGGAATCACTTGGGATGATTTCATAGGAGAATTTCACAATGCTCAAATTTCCTCTAGCATCATGAATATGAAGAGGGATGAGTTCCGCGGTCTGAAACATGGAGGTAGGACTCTGAAAGAGTACATGGATGACTTCTACACTTTGTCATGGTATGCACCAGCGGATATTGATATTGATGCTAAGAGGAAGGATAAATTCCTCAGTGGACTCAAGGGAGAACTGAAGATAACGATGTCTCTAACTTATGCTCCAAACTATCAATAAAAGGAAGGAAGAGAATAGAAAGAGGAAGTTTGGGGTTAGCAAGTCTCACTCTGAATCCTCGCATAAGAAGCAGCACTTCTCTGAGGGTAGTGGTCACAAGTCGTGGAACCACCACAACAATGGTAATGGCCAGAGGAATCATGGCCACAACCACAATGGTGGGTACAGGGGCAATAATGGAGGATTCAAAGGAAACAACCACAATGGACAAAACCACAACAATGGACAACATCGTCACAACTCTGAGGAGAAGAAGGGACAATATGCAACTGACTGCACAGAGAAGAAGGTTGATGACATTGCCAAGCCCAACCCATTCCAGAAGGGACATGTAAACCACGTCAACATGGAAGAAGTGATGGATGAACCTGATGTTGTGATTGGTACGTTTCTACTCAACTCTTTTACATCGTTGGTTTTGTTTGATACTGGAGCATCTCATTCATTCATATCAAGAGCATTTGTCAATAAGAATGGGATACTCGCTGAAACCATAGGGAAAACCATTAGAGTAAGCTTCCCGGGTGGATAAATGATTGTCAATGCTGGATGCAGGCAACTTACCTTAGAAATTGGGAAATCTAAATTTCCAGCCCATCTATTGATACTGGAATCTCAAGGTCTAAATGTCATTTTGGGGATTGATTGGATGACCACTTTTGGAGGAGTCATAGATTGTGCAAATAGAGCAATCACACTCACCACCCCAGAAGGTAAAAGGATTAGATTCAAATCTAACATGGAAATAAAAGGGATTAGGCTCAATTCTCTTAAGGGGGTTACCCTAGATAGGGTATCCATAGTGAGGGAATACCCCGATGTTTTTCTCGAGGAGTTACCAGGAATGCCACCTAACAAAGATGTGGAGTGCCTCATTGATCTGCTACCAGGCACTGGCCCCATAGAAAAAATACCTTACCCCATGTCCACTTATGAGTTAAAGGAACTTAAGAAACAATTAGAAGAAGAACTTGGAAAAAAATTATCCGTGAAAGTTCATCACCATGGAGAGCACCAGTTTTGTTCGTGGAAAAGAAGGACATGAGTCAGTGTTTAGTCATGGACTATCGTTCCCCAAATGAAGTGACTATCAAGAACAAGTATCCTTTGCCAAGAATCAATGATTTGTTGGGCCAACTGGAAGGAGCATCTGTTTTCTCCAAGATTGATCTTTGGTCTGGATATTTCCAATTGAAGATTAGGGAGCATGATATACCTACGACAACCTTTGTCACTAGGTATGGTTCATATGAGTATACGGTGATGCCATTTGGCTTAACCAATGCACCTTCATACTTCATGAATATGATGAATAAAGTGTTCATGGAATTCCTCGATAAGTTTGTGGTAGTCTTTATTGACGACATATTGATCTATTCCAAGAGCACCAAAGAACATGAGAATCATCTTCGTCTGATTTTGGAAAAGCTTCAAGAGCACAAAATCTATGCCAAGTACAGTAAGTGTGATTTTTGGCTTAGTTAAGTAGGATTTCTTGGACACATCATGTCGAAGGAGATAATTGCAGTTGATCCTTCCAAGGTAGCAGCAGAAATGGAATGGGAACCACCTCAAAATGTGGGAGAGGTTCGTAGTTTCTTAGGTTTGGCAGGCTATTACCGGAGGTTCATTGAGAATTTCTCCAAAATTTCCAAGCCCATGACTGAGTTATTGAAGAAGGAGCAGAAGTTTGAGTGGACTGATGCATGTGAAACCAGTTTTCAAGAGTTGAAGAACGATTGGTGTCAGCCCCAGTCCTATGCTTACCATATTTAGAGAAGGAATTCCAAGTGTATTGTGACGCCTCGCGCCAAGGACTTGGAAGTGTTGTTATGCAAGGAGGAAAAGTAGCATCATATGCCTCTAGGTAACTTAAGAAACATGAAGTCAACTATCCCACACATGATCTAGAGTTAGCTTCAGTAGTCCACACCTTGAAGACCTGGAGACACTATTTGATGGGGAAACGGTGTGAAATCTTCATTGACCACAAGAGTTTGAAGTACATATTCACACAGAAGGATTTGAACATGAGACAAAGGAGATGGTTAGAACTTATAAATGACTATGATCTAAGTTTGCAATATCATCCTGACAAGGCTAATGTAGTAGATGACGCTCTGAGTCGCAAGGTTTATGTGAATGGCCTCACGGCAGGAGAGTTACCTGAGGATTTGTGCAAGGGATTTAAGGATCTCAGATTAGAAGTGGTACCCAAATTTTTTGTAGCTTCATTGGTGGTACAACCAACTCTAATGGACATGATACGTGAATCATAGAAGGGAGACAAGGATATGGTAGAAATCAAAGTCAACCTGAGAGCAGGAAAAGCCAAGGGATTTCATGAAGATGAGCAAGGAACCTTGTGGTTTGAGAAGCGGGTCTGTGTAGCTAATGACCCTGATCTTAGGAAGTTGATTCTGCAAGAAGCCCATGAAACACCCTACTCCATCCATCCGGGTAATACTAAGATGTACATGGATGTGAAGGAAAGATTCTGGTGGAATAACTTGAAGAGAGATATCGCAGAGTTTATATCAAAAGGTGATGTGTGTAGTAGAGTAAAAGCAGAACATTAGAAACCAACAGGACTATTACAACCATTGAAGGTGCTAGATTGGAAGTGGGAAAAAGTTGGTATGGATTTTATTTCTGGACTACCCAGATTAAGTCTGGTTATGACTCTATTTGGGTAGTGGTGGATCGTTTGACAAAGGTAGCTCATTTCATGCCAGTAAAGACCACTTACACTATTGCTAAGCTAGCAGGGATCTACATGAAGAGGATTGTGTGCCTACATGGTGTACCCAAGAGTATTGTATCTGATAGAGGTACCCAGTTTACATCTCATTTCTGGAAGCAGTTGCATGAGTCCTTAGAAACCAGACTGGAATTCAGCACAGCTTTTCACCCTTAGACCGATGGCCAAACTGAGAGAGTGAACCAAATATTTGAGGATATGCTGAGGGCATGTGCACTATACTATGGATCTAGCTGGGAGGATAACTTGCCATACGCAGAATTTTCTTACAACAACAATTACCAGGAAAGTATTGAGATGGCACCATTTCAAGCTTTATATGGGAAGAAGTTTACTACATCATTGCTATGGAGTGGTGTAGGAGAACGAAGTTTCTTTGGTCCTAACATAATCCAAGAAGCAGAAGAGAAAATTAGATTAATTAAGGATAGGCTCAAGATATCCCAATCCAGACATAAGAGCTATGCTGATAACAAACGTAGGGACGTCACTTATGAAGTTAGTGATGGAACCTAGGGTGTCACCTCTTCACGGATTAAAAAAATTGGAATCAAAGGAAAATTATCACCTCGATTCATTGGGACATTCAAGATTCTCTCCCGCAAAGGGAAGTAGCTTACGAGTTGGAACCGCCTGACATTTTTTCGTCGGTCCATAATGTGTTTCATGTTGGTCAATAGAAGAAGTGTCACCCTGAGATGTTGGAAACTCCATTGAAAGACATTGTACCTCTCAAGGAAGTGCGACTAGAGAGTGACTTGACCTACGAATAGAAACCAATCAAGATATTAGAGACCGCAGAAAGAATTACCCGTACCAAAACCATCAAGTCCAGCAAAGTTCAGTGGAGTCATCACACTGTGGAGGAAGCCACATGGGAGCGATAAGATGATCTTCGAGAAGACCACCCTCACATATTTGCTGACCTTTCTGCAACTCGAGGGCGAGCTTTATCTTGAGGGGGTTAGTCTATAACATTCCAAGTTTTCAAAATTCAAATAAACATCATGCATACATATCATCATTACACCATTGCATGTTTTTATATCCTTTTTCTAAGTTATTTTCAAAACCCTAGACCCAACTATCCTTAATAAGGAAATATGGGTCATTTTGTTATCACCAAGTCACCCCACATAAAATTGTTTTATTTTTGGGAAAGATTAGTACCAAAATACTCCTTATGTCTTAAGCTTTTTAAAACATATTTTTTTATCAATTTTTCTGTTAATATTTGGATGGTTTTTGAATTGATATGAGAACCATTTAAAAAAATGGAAAAATAAAAACACAGAACAAAAAAGAGAGGAGAAAAGGGGTAAACTATTCTACCGCACCCCCTCCAGAGTCAAGCTCACTTTTTCTCTCTCTCGCGCGCGTGCAGCAGCAGCCCACCAGAGCCCATGCGTGCAACCAACCTCCTTCTCTTCTTTCTCTCGCTGACCAACGGGTCCCGCCAGTGACGCACGCTGGCGTCACTCCTTCCCCCGCGCGGACAAAAATCTCGTGACAAGCGCCCGTAATGACGCGGCAATTACTCACCGGGAATCAGGGGGATTGCGCCCCGTGTTTAGGCCTATAGCCCCCTCCCCCCCCCCCTCAAGCCTCCTCTCTCCGCTGCACCCCAAACCCTAGCCACTCCGCCACCAGGCCGCCTGCAGCCGCGCTCGAGATCTTTCCATTGCCGCCTGCAGCCGTGCTCGAGATCTTGTCATTGCTGCCGCTAGTTCCGGCCGCTACCGGTGAGCACCGTCCACCTCTGCCCTCTCTCCACCTCCATTCGCCATCCCACCTCACGACACACCTATCTGGCATTTTTTGCACCCTTTTGCTCCTGAGAACGACGCCGCCATCCACGCCTGCAACCACCGGCCGCTCCGCACGACTCCGGTGAGAAATCCGAGAGGAACAAGGACGCAAGGAAGGCCGAGACTTCTCCATGAACATCTCCTCGACGTGTTGATCGCCGATGTAAGTCCCCTGAGCCCCCTGGACCCGTAGAAGCACCATGTCGTGCAGACAGAGTCGTGCGCCCGTGATTCTGGTGATGCTCCAGTGAATAGCGCCGCTAGTTTATGCCATGTTGCACCGTGGCCGTCGGATCTGATCGGACGGATCAAATTAGACCCCGAAGCGCGAAACGGTATTTTGAATCTGGGTCGTTCCCTGACACTTAGATCTAACGGCTCCCCGAGCGTGATCCGTACGAAACGATATCGACCAATGAGAGCGCTCCATCCAGGGTGCCTCATCGCCCCTTTTCTGTTTTTAAACAGATTTAGATTTAAACTTGTAAATTCAGTAACTTTCATTCTACAAACCCAAATGCAATAATTTTGTACTTTCTGAAATCATCAAAATAAGGAGTACACATTAGTACCATAAAATTTTAATTTTGATATGTGCATAAACTTGTTATTTATGTTTCCTTATTTTCCTTATTTGGCTAATAACTTTTGTTCTATAACATATTTTTGAGTAAATCCAATTGCTTTAGTTCTGTAGTATTTTACCTATGCAGTAGACGCAAAAGAAATATTCATAGACCACTTTGATAACAGAAAATTTTATTTTTGGTTTATAGGTCTTTGTAAATTCATTATAATTATTTTTAAGTATATTTTTATACTCAATTTTGTTACCAAATTATTTTTCATGTTAAGGAACCAGAGAACAACAAATTATCTTTCCCAAATAATACTTGTGGTGTCGTGCATTTTTTTTCATCATTGCATCCATGCATACATGTCT
Source organism: Alopecurus myosuroides (assembly GCA_028641055.1). Lineage (NCBI taxonomy): Eukaryota > Viridiplantae > Streptophyta > Magnoliopsida > Poales > Poaceae > Alopecurus > Alopecurus myosuroides. The sequence goes on from CM054059.1 coordinate 292,593,631, forward strand.
ATGTGATGTTTTATTTTATTGTTTGCTTATGTCTTGTTATTTTGTTTATATAGATTGTGAGGAAGAGGATCAAGGATACTCTTGTGGTTGGTACTCATGTTCTTCTTGTTGCCAAGGCAAGTGAAACCCCATCAAATACCTATGTTTTTACTATGCATTAGTGGATTTGAGTAGTGTGCATGATAGGGCTTTTTATCAAGTATATGATATGCTATATCCTAGTAGTGTGTAGCCACCCTTGAACCTTGTTATTTTTTAGCCATCAAGGTTAGTTTATGCTTAGCCATGCTTATACATAGTTTGTTTTACTAAGTGGTTGATGAAAAACTTAATATAACCTCAATGAACCACCTGGGTGGAATTGTAGTGCAAGGCTATTGATAGTTGAGTGTCCCTGAGGGCCTTTAATATCCCGAGGTGTTCACTTGAGGAATGCCAACCATGAGAAAAATTATTATGATGTCCCCCAAGTTTAGATTGCTTCCAGTGCAGGTTTTGTTCATATGGGCTCTGGCTTAGTTGAATAAGTTGTGTGGACTCCACCTATGGCTTGACAGGCAGATGTAAAAGAATTATAGGTGGAACTGTTCTTGCCAGTTGCTGTTTTTGTGGTTCTGAAAGACTTTGACTCAATTCTCTCCTTTTATTAATACATTCAGCATGTACAGGATGTTTTGGTGAAACGAGTATAAGGGTGAAAGTGCACAACCTCTGCAGAGTGACAAACTAAGATCTTAGCCGTGTCCCCGGTTATGGATGACTTCGAGCAGCTGAACAAGGATGGACGGAAGGATCACATCACCATTTTTAAATAAAGTAAAACTTGACGAAGTGAACATTAGTAGTGGTGCTTGGATCTTAATCCAATGTTTCCACCGTTCTGAAAAGAAAATGACTTTACAAAAGAGTTAGGAGAAAATTGGCATTTTGCAAATAACCTAAAGCTCCACCTAGCCATGATAAGCATTAGACTTGCCTTTTTATATCCACCAAAGGTGTCATTTTTCAATACAATAAATTGTACTAACCTCCTTCGGGGGCTGCATATTCCAACGTGCAGGTTATTCAGATGAAGAGTGAAGACGTTTCTGGACTCGAGTCTACACGCAGCATGTCTGCCTATGGCGCATACTTGAAGATGGAGGCTCCATGTTATTTGTTTCCATTGCTTTGAACTCTTGAGTTTCAGCTAGCCTATATGGCTATACATCTTATAATAAGTTATATTTGGCTACTATGGATTCCGTTGTAATAATTTTGACGCTTATGCAATGATACTCGGTAGAATTGATCTAGGGACTAGCACATAACACAAGTGTTCCACTTTTATTAAAAGGTGGGATGCTACAGTCGCCAACGACTGGCAAAAGCGTGAGGCCTACCGCTTGTCGCATGGTGGCGCGACAATGGCATGCAAACGACCGCTGGGAGAAGATTTTTAGCAAATAGAAAATTTACATGTGCGTTGCAACAGGAAGACAAAACTTTGTATCAGAGAGATGGACACATTTTTTTCTTCCGCTACTATGGTTAGGCGGACTGGTCCCTTATACTATGTCCAGAAGCAGCAGGGAAGCCAGCCATGGATGAAGATTCGGACAACCATCACAACCAAATTGCATAATAGTGAGCTACTGTGTATAAGTGCTACGGTGTCTGCCTGCAATCCACCGCCGCAACCCAGGCCAAGGCCTAGGTTTGCTAAGGCCTGGCTCCGCCCCTGTCCAGAAGTAGCAACTTGAAAGAAAAACATTGTGACAACAGTATTATAATATAGCCAGATTGAACCAATAGAAGATTATACACACTATTAGACACGGTCTAGTTTTCATGCATCATGGAGGCCCCAACGTACGGACGCGTTACCGGGAGCGGACGAGCCCGAGTGCTACAAACCCACCTCCGTTTTTTTGTTCTATCATCGCTCGTAAATTTTTAAGTGCATGAATCAGTTAATCAACTATAGAATAGAGAAGGTTAGATTAATGGTATTTTCACGGCCAATTGTTATACCTTACTTTGTCAAGGTAGAGCAAAACAGTGTGTTGCAACCGGTACCAATATGCACACTAGTATTAATTGTCCATACACCATATTTAGCACTGGAAGTCCTACTTTGGAGAGTTAAGAGGAACTTTAGCAGATTCCCTATCCTGTGGAACTGTAAACACACGATAGGGGTAGGGAAAAGCGCGATTTAGGGGTTGAAACTGCTGGTGCGGAACATCACCCTAAACAGAAAAACTGAAAGTTTAAACTTTTACCACAATTCATTGCAATTTCAACATAAGTTCGACAATTAAAAGAGTTTGAACAATAAAAAATAATAAATAAAATAGTTTACGACGAACACGCGTAATAATCTCATAGAAAGACGCAATGGGTCATAAAATTAAGCATCACCACCACCACCACCCAAAGCAACAACAGTTGCTGCCACAATACAGTTTGCTTTCTTCGCTCCGGGATTTCCTTTCTTGCAATGGTTTGCCGCTCGAGGTTCACTTCATCCATTTCAGCGCGGTTTGTCGTCATGTTCTTGTTCTCCTCGGATAGCATCTCTGCCACGGACTTGTTCTCCTCGGCTTCGGGCCTCGATGAATGAAATCTATCTGGATATATGTCATTTTGTATGAATTTCATTTAAATTTGACTTTGTTTTTCAGATTTGGGGTGGGGGTGGGATGGGTGCAGCCCAAATCGGTTGTCTGGGGCATATTCGGTCCACGGACCATCCCAATCGGGCCAAAATCGGTCCGGCTTGTGCGCGGGGGGGCGTTGGGTTTACTCTCACTGTGCCAAGACTCTCCAGGGCGGGAGGTGTGGTGACCCAACACACCACTGCATGTGTAGTGTGCAAGTCGGTGACATAATACTCACAGAAGGACTTATCCGTGAATATTACATCTCTCAGAGTGGTACAATAGAAGCACAGCGGGTCCAAGCAAATCTATAGGATACAAACTTCATTACAAAATCTTGAGAATCTCTTTGATGAATCAAAGAAGATCTTATACAAATGAAACATCAGAAGAAGCAATTCGAAGATCCAAGCTGGAGAATTACTCTAGCTCAGAACTAAATCCACTATGGCCGATGTCAGCCCTAATCTATGGCTTGAACAACTAAGTCCGAGAATGGACTCCATCTACACCTTGATAGCTTCTCCTCCATCAGCGTTGCTGATGACGATGCTTTCCTGACTAAGTAAGAGATGACTCCATCTGGCTTCATGAGGTAGTGATGGCTTCACGATGACGACTTCCCTCAGGCTTCAACTCTAAGCAGGGGGGTCAAACGGGAATGAATGAGTAACGAGCGTTACTCAGTAAGTTCATAATATATAGGGGATAGTTTGATGCACTAACTACATCTTTAGACTGAAAACAGTCATAAGCTAATGCAAGGTTTTTGTAAATCTTTCTTCAAGAGGTTGCTTTTAATTCTGAAGACTATGCCCGCCAGATCTTCATAGGATTAGAACTTTCATGGAGTTTCCTTTCCTGCGGCGTTCGCAGCTCCTTCCCGGAACAAGGGGTAACATGCCACATCCTTTTACACTCTACAGAGGTGCGTTACTTTACCCATGGACGACCAAGACCATGTTGCACAACCAGGCTCGAGATACTGTCCACTCCCACTCAGGTGTGGGGCCCGGTTGTTGGTCCAAGCCAAACCGTGCTTCTCTGCACAACGCATGCCCACCCATTTCCACCAGTAGGTTGAACGCCTGATTCCACCCCTCACGATGGAGATCTACGCGCCCCTGGCAGATACTCATAGACCCCAGAGTCTGTGGGACGTAAGGGCTCCCACCCATGTGCATGCAGTCCTGCAGAACCTACAGCGTACGTCTCTGGCAGCCCGTTGACATGCGAACGAGAAAAGATCACGGCTGACTTACTCCCCCTATAGAAGACCCATGGTTAACGCGAATTTACGGCGCAAGAATCCTGACGGCAGTTGTGATTAATCCTAGGTAATACTTTCCCATGCAGATGGAACCTTCCTTTGACCTATTCATCTTACCATGGTTCCATCCGCCCACCAAACAGAACACTACCACTCGGGTAGTCATTCAATTAGTCATATTATTATAAAAATAGGATCATGCATTCTTTTGAGAGTAGGTGGTAATACGATAGGGTTTTTGCAATTAGTTTGTTATGAAGTACTGCAAAGGATATGATCAAGTGATGAACTTGCCTGAGATTGAAATAACCATAATAATCAATGTCTTCGGGGTTCGAGGGTCTCGTAGGAAATCCCGACATCTGAAAGATAGCAAAGTAGTCCCGGTAAGGACTACAGAAAACATTGGCAAGATGATACGTGCATAGTAATGAGATGCATCATGAAATACCCTGGAAAATACCCTAGCTTACAAGTGTAAGCCACGTTTGATACTATATCTTAAGCACACGGATTTTAGGTGAAATGTTTCATTACTTGTGGTGAGGTGGTTCTTAGTTCTTTTAGACTTATATATATTTCATTTTTACTTAGCAAACAATTGTTATCATGTTTAGTTAGAAGTGGTTATTACTTGGTTAGGCAATAAGATAATGACACATGGAAAACAACTATTGAAAAGATAACAGTCACATTTTATTTTATATTCAAAAAGTGTAGAGCTAGTGACAAGGAGTTTAATTAAAACGATGTAAGATTACAATTAATCTATCATCACCTAACTTACTAATGATTGGTTATGATAGGTTTAATTTGTGTGAAAACATTTGAGGGTTATTAGTAAGGAAGATAATGATGTGGTAGTTATTTTTGGTTATAATGGAATATTATAGAATTCCATTATACCTTTAGAAACAAGTTTATAAGTTAAAAAAAATGTTTTATGTTTGACATATTTGAATTGGAAAAAAATTTCTCTTTAATTTGATATAACATTTTATGTTTTCTGAAAATATTTGAATAAATTATTATTTTATTAATTTTAAATGAATTAAATGAGTAGGCAAATATAGCACACATGAAAACATGGTCAAATGACTATGAAAATATCATAGATGAGTTGTACTTGTCATTTGGAGCATTTTGGTATATAACTTGATTTTTTTCTGAATTTTTGAATTATTACTTATTTTTCTCAATTTTAAATGATTTAATTTAATTAAAGAAAATATTAAATTTTAAACTTTTCCAAACATGTTTAAAAAAGTTGGTAAACAGATAGAGTTTTATTTTTCTAAACATTTTGATATATTATTCATATTTTTCTGATTAACAGAATAAAAGATATTTATTTAACAAGTTTTAATTATTTTCTTATTTCAAAATGACAGGTGGGGTCCACGTGGCAGTTTTTAATTTTAAAAATGGAAAAACAATTATGACGTCATTTCTGTGTCATCATGACATCATCAGAGGAGATGATCTCCTACCGATCTCAAATTGATTCGATTTGTTGAAAATTCGACGGAATCGGATGCGCTATGACGCGGAGATGGCCGGGGCGAACCACTGGGTGGCGGCGAACAACCATATGGTCACCGGAGATGACCGGCGGCAAGAAATTGACAACGGCGGTGGCAGCGACATGACGGCAGCGAGTTAGGTAGCACGGGGAGGCGAACAGGAGAAACGGGGAAGCTCACCGGGACCTCAGGAACGCAGGGAGACCGGCGGTGAGGCAAGGCATGGCCGGAATCGCCGGCGTCAAGTCGAAACAGGGCGACGGCCATGGCAGATGGCGGCGGGGAATTGTGGCGCTACGGGGCTTCCCAGCTCGCATGACTGCACGAGGAGGTCGAGGAAGAGCAGGCGCATCCACGAAGGGTCTCAGTTCGTTCCGGCGTGGCCGGAGGCGACGACGGTGAGGGATGGACGGAGCTAGGGTTTCAGTCATGGATGGCACAGAGAGGATAATATGGAGAGATAAGGAGGAGGGGACTGAGAGGAAGAGGAGATAACGTGGACGCATACTCGGCCCTCATCCACGCGACTTGGCGGCGAGCAGGAGGTGGCTTCGCAGTGCTGTCGGCGACGACACGGTGCACATCTCCTCTGCCTTCTGGCAGAGGAAGAAGAAAGGAAAGGAAATAAACAATTTCCCGATAACCCCCTGAAAGTTCTAAGTTTTACAAACTAGTCCTTCTGGTGTTAGAAAGTGAAAGAAAACGTTGTTTTCTGGGTCTTTCTGTAAGCAGAAAAATTAATAAAAATTATTTTTGAAACCCTTATTAAATTCTTAACGCCACCATGTTTTACTTTGGTGAAATTGACCAATATTTTAATTGTATACTTAGGGTGCTAAACTAAGTGATTTTTGTTATTTTCTCTCCATTTAATTTATTAAATGGCTTAAAAAATTATGTTAAGCATGGTTAATATGAGCAATGTGGTTTGAAAAAGTGACATAACTTAATTGGACAATTTTTAGATATAATTCCTTATGGAAAGTAATTTAGGAAAACTACTTGGTACTGGTTCTATGCACTGTTATGAAAATCATTTAAATGGGAATTTTATTCCATGTCACACCAATTGATTTTAATGGGTGAAGGAACTTGTTTTCTATGTATGAGGCTTTGTTACTTTCATAGTTGTTGCTCTTAGCCATTTTTTATTGACATTCTCCTTAGGTGTGTGTAACATATGTTTGCTGTTTTCAGTACTTGATCAAGTGGAAAACATATGTGGTTTTGGGATCTTATTTTCTTGTTTTCCACATAGGTTCCCATATGGATACTATCCCATGTAATTATTTTACATGGTTATGGGTTGATGAATTTTTTTTATCATATGTTAGTCTTGTGTATGAAAAGGATTTGGAAAACAAGGTATAGCTTGTTTTCATCCACCTCCACATATCAAGACATGTGGACGCAAAACCTTGTTGTTATTTCTTAATGGATACTTGTTTTCTCTTTATAATACTATGTTATTTTCATATTTAAAACTCTTAGCAACTTTGGTTGGCATTATACTGAGGTGTGTGTTCTCTAATAATACCTAATGATTCACTGGATAATTTCTTATGTTCCCCTACTGAGGCAGTGTTGCTTCTTGTGGTCTTCTGTTGCTTGATGTTCTTCTCTCTAGTTGCCACTATTCTTCTGTTATCACCTTTGTCCATTGTAAATAGATTCCTATCTTGGTTTCCAACCTCAACTGCCTCACCATTGTGGTGAAAGCATCCAATTACTACAAGCAAGGATTTTACTTAGATGATTATAAAAGAATGTGAGTTTATTTAAGGACATCAAGTTACCCTATGCATATAAGAAGAATTTGTTAACAAGGTAGCTAGTCTTGCCTCCAAATTACTTCTCATATACAATAGGCTAAGATGTACCATGTAATTCAACCTTTTGTTTGTTTATGTATGACACTCAATTGTTTGAGTATACAGAAGTGTTTTGTTAACAAGGTATACTGCTTGTTACCAAACTACTTCTCTATAAAACTAACATTGGAATATCACACTATTTCAAGAGGGTTTATAATATCAGATCAAGATATAAGATTTTCCAAGTACTGTTATAGTCAATTGGAATAGTACTTCTAGAACACTCTACATAATCTTCTTGAAGATCTTCCTGTGGTAGCTTCTGTTGTCTTGTGGTTTGCTTCTCTTGCAGAATAACTTAGAGAAAATTGGGAAACAAGATATAATGGTCTAGCCAAATGAAGAAGATCTAGATTAAGAATTAATTCATGCTTTTATTATCCTTCCATACATTTCTTGTTTTGCTTCCCACAAGATTGATACTTGTCTCATACATGATTGGTTTACTTAGTTTCCAATTCAATTCTTCTAATAGAGGTTATACTTGTTGTTATTCCTTAGTTGTATCCAGAGATATTTTAGTTGTTGAAATGATGATTTGGATAGGAATGTGGAATGCTTATGGAATGATGACTTAATAATGAGTTGATCAATTGGTGCATTGATGTGTTGAGATTTCAGATACTCACTTGTATAAGATGAATGAGGCAATGAGCATGTAAAGCTTATTGGGTTTTAATGACTTATGTCATAGTTGTCATTTGTTTTCTCTAGTGTCATGATTTTACTTTATATCCTTATATTTATTAACTTTGTCATTCATAATTCAGATATAGAGGTTTGAAAATATCCTATGTGATGATCAAGGTTTTAACAGTAGGTTAAGAAGATTTATTTCTTCTTTAAGATACTTCTTTTATGGTTGATGAGATATGTACATATTCGATAAATATTTTAATACAATTATTATATCATTTGGGTTTTGAGTTAACACTTGTTTGTATCAGTAGTGTTCTATTGATTCTTTGTTATGTATCTGTGATGGTTCACCTGATAGTTATGAGATGATTTTTAGAGATGTTGTGGAAATGAATTGATAACTTAGGGAGTTGTTGTTTTATAGGAGATCACATCTCTGTTGATGAGATGGTTCAATTATGCATTACTCATTGGTGGAAGTATGATTATCACTTATGTGATTTGGATACTCACCCCTCTTTGGTTGTAGTTACCTAGTGAATTATCCCAAGTCACTTATAGACTTGAGGTTAGACTTGTTGAGAGTTAGTCTTGGTCATAACCAACTATGGTTTGCCTTATCAGATGATTTGGTTTGTAAAGATTCTATGTTATAAATATCACTCCAAATGTACTCTTGACTAGATGATCTACACCTATTTCATCATGTCAAGTGAAACATTGGTCACTTTTTGATTCGTTTAAACTTTCGCGCCAAAATTTCCCGTACTTTTAGATGCATGCTTTGCAAATGCACATATTATATTTAGATCCTTATAACCTCCCAAACACTGGGATGTTACAGGAGGCCGGACCAAACTCTAGCCGATGTTGTCCCCGTCTACTCCTCTTCCCGTCCACCTCATAATCCTCGCGAATGGCGCAATAAAACAGCCTTGGACGACGTGCACATCGGTGGAGTTTGAACGCTGGACGGCGTCTCCGGGTCTTCTTAGTGGTGGTTACTGCATTACGGCTGCAGAGGAAACACAACAGCTACTGTCACATGGCGGAGACTTTTCATTCTATGATTTTGCAGCGGCGGTGAACTTTATTTGTTCTCGTTTCCTTTGGGGCAGCGAATGCGGCGCATATTTTCAATCTATGTTTGAGGCGATCTTGTAGCCCCGCGTGGTGTGCTCAATCTGATCAGATGTGGGCCACCTCTGTGGTTTTGCGCATGTCGGCTATGTTGCTCTCAGCGGCGCGACTCCCAGGTGCTAACAGTCTCTACGGGGTAACATCAGTTGATTTCAGCCTTTGTATGGAGCTTCCCTGTGGAGCGCTATAGTGTTTTGTTGTCCCTTGCTCGGTGCGGGGGTTTGAGTGATCGACACGGCTCATGAAGGCGTCTAGGATGACAGATCTAACGACTCTACTTTGATCAAGGGTTCAAACCTTGTCTGAGGTGCCTCATGTGATTGGTTTACATGCTCTATGTGGGCGCACCCACAGTGCCATGCAATTGGTGCCAATGTCGAGCGTGCTGAGCCGCTGCTCGCCAACATGTAGTGTGTGCATGGTTCTAGTTGCATAGTTAAAGTCATATCGGCAACGTGCGCATGTGGTTGTGCGATGATGGATCAACACGTGGTGGCAGCACATGGTGACTTTGGTTTGGTGGTGCTATTTGAGTGTGGGTCTCGAGTCTCAAGGGTGAAATCTCTAGGTACGGCTTTCATTGGTTGAACCTCGCAATGGCGGTGTTCACACAACCTTCCCTTGTTGAAGTCATTGCCTAGAGTTTGTTCGGGCTTCTCTTTGGATGCAAGCATATTATCCGCCCTTTGTGGCCGTTACCTTCTTAAGGGTGTCGTTGTTAGAACACCTATCCATTACCCATGAGGTAGTGTCATTCTTCGCTGATGCTAAACTTTAATGTTGCTATCGAGACATTGTAGTAGAGTTCATAGACTGGGGTGCCATGAGACTACTGGTAGAGACGAGGGGGACGTGGTAGTACAACAACCAGGAACACCAAATTTATCCAGGTTTGGTACATCGCAGCTAGACGGCGTTCCTACTCCTGCAATCTCACTAAATCAGGGCTGAAGCCTGAAGTATACAAAGTACAATGTGAGTAGGGTTTCGCTAACTCGACGAGGATCAACTTCTCGACGAGTTGGCTTCTAGCTAATTGTTTGTATCTTTCTTCTCTCCCGTCCGGCTTTATATAGATAGCCGGGTTAGGGATTACAGAAAGGAAACCTAGATGAGTACGGAAAGCATCTAACTTGGAAAGGAAGGAATCTGTCTTCTACTCCAAGCCGCACCACTTTGGGCCGTGGTCCGGGTTCTTCTAGAATCCGGCTTCTGCGAGTCAGCTTACTAGGCCGCCTAATGGACTGTGGTCTATTACCAAAAGGCCACCCTGGTAATCCGGCTCTTTAGGACAATTCCGGATATACCCCTAATCGGTATATATCCGATAGTTGAACGGACAACGACGTCGCCTAGAGGGGGGTGAATAGGCGATTAAAACTTTTCCGGTTTAATGCTTGCTAAATGCGGAAATAAACTAGGTGTTTAAATTAACAAGCATACAACCTAAAATTCTAGGGACAACTAGATGAACCAACAACTTATGCTAAGCAAGACAAGTAACAAGGTGATAGCAATATATATAACTTCAAGCTCGAAGGCTATCACAATGTAAATTGCATAAGTAAAAAAGCTCGGGTATAGAAATAACCGAGGCACACGGAGACGATGATGTATTCCCGAGTTCCTCCCACAAAGGGGAGTACGTCTCGTTGGAGGGGTGTGAGCTCGCCACGAAGGCCTACTCAACGCCACAAAGGCCTCACCCTATTCTCCGATGAACCCCACCACAAAGTCCTAGTTCACCTTCCACTATTGGCAACCTTCAAACCCGAGGCACGCATCCACAACTCAATTGGAGGCTCTCGGTGTCACCACAATATTGGGGCACGCATCCACAACTCAATTGGAGGCTCCCAAGAACACCACAAGTCGTCTAGGGTTAAAGACCCAAGAGTAACAAGCTCACAAACTTTCAACTTCCACGAATCCTCGTGGAGACACTACAACAAATGTGATAATCTGTGACGCACATTCTATGACGATTGAGTGAAAAAATGTCACAGTTTGTGAAGTTAAGATGATTTCCTGACGTTTTTCCACTAAATCGTCACAGAATGTGCGTCACAGATTATCACATTTGATGTAGTGAGAGAGCAAACCGATGCAAATGGCAAGAGCACAAGTGCTCAAATCCTTCACTCTTAAATTCCAACAAAGCAACAAATGCTTATGGGGGAATAAGAGAGGAAGAACAATGGAGGAGAAACACCAAGAATTCCAAGATCAAGATCTACTAAGTTTCCCTCACTAAGAAGGAAGATGGATTGGTGGAAAAGTAGATCTAGATCTCCTCTACCTTCTCCCTCAAAGATATGCAAGAATCATAGGAGGGATTGGGAGAGGGGCAAGCTTTCCAAGGTCAACAATGGTGGGGGAGAGAGGATATTTCGTGCTTGGAGGACTTGGAGACCAATGGGGAAGAAAGCCCCCTTAAATAGGTCCCCACAAAAACTAGCCGTTTGTGTGCAGAGTAGACCGGAATATCCGGTTCAAAACTGGACCGGAATATCCGGTCTGACCGGAATATCCGGTCCGAAGTGAGTAATCCGGTACAAATAATCCGGCCCATGCCAGTGTGAAATATGGTCCGAAAATTGCCCAAACCGGAATATCCGGTATGCCCCGAATAATCCGGTTCAAATAATCCGGTTCACTCCAGAAAGTTTTGACTCCGGTCCTTAGCCGTTTTCGAGCAAAAACTCCACAACCGGAATATCCGGTTTGAGATGAATATTCCGGTTCCAAATAATACGGCTCATCTCTGTCCCGAATATGGACCAAACTATCCTAACCGGAATATCCGGTTGCCCGGGATAATCAGGTTGAGTTCTGAAACAGAGAGGCTGAACAAGAAACCCCATAACTTTTGCAAATGAACTCCGAACGAGGTAAATCCAATTGCATTGGAAAGATAACAGCAAGGAGTATCCAAAGTATTGATACCTCAAAGTATGGAGAAGTTACCACACATGGAAGGTGTGGGAACATTCTCAAAGAAGAATGGAATATTTTCACCACCGAAAACGCAACAAGTTTTTCTTACGAAAACCGTTTTCGAGAAACCAAGGCTTGTCATGAAGATCACGACAAGCACTAAAACCCAAAGGAGACAAAAGCCAAATAAGAACCAAGAAAGATGATATGAAAGTATGCAAAGGTTTGAGCTCTCCATAACGATCCGATCAAGTTACTCACTTGAGAGCCCCTCTTGATAGTACGACTATCTATCCTATAACCCGGTCTCCCAAAGATACGAGACCGGTAAAATAGAAAACCTATCAAGATTATACCTTTGCCTTGAGCATTCCACTTGAGCTAGATGATGACGATCTTGACTCTCTCAAGTAGGATCTTCTTTCTTGATTGCGCTTGCTAGCACAAACTCCGCTTGATGAAGACTTGCAAGTTGCTCCCCCATACACCATTATGGGAGCGACCCTTCGGCAAATATTCACAAGACCACAATCTCCAAACGGGTGGCAAGCATCAAGCATAGGATATCTTCTAGATGCTTCACTTGAGCTTACCACGACAAGCTAGATGACGAACACCGCTTGACGACGACAAAGACCATGGGCTATATGAAATCTTCCTTTTGGTTCATGCCCATGGAAAGATACCTAACCACACATAGAGATGCGACACACACATATCATGGGTTAGTTCACAAAGCTATATTGACAAATGCTTACCCTACCATGAGATACACAATCCCACTTGGTACAACCTGTAGCTTTGAGTGTTGATCGCTTGCTTGATCAACCTTGTATCTTTGCTTCTCACTTCTAAAGATGATGTCTTGAAGATGATAATGAAAGATCACCTAATCCTTTTCTTCAAGACATACTAGCAATAAGCTCAACTCAAACCATGACCATTCTTCATATAAATCCATGAATATAACAAAGGCCATCAAGGAAGCTAATAGAGTTCAACACATGAACTCCATTATTTCCTATGGACAAGATCTACAAGGATAACTCAATGCAAACATTAGTTCGTAAGGATTGTCATTAATTACCAAAATCACATATGGGGGAACCATGCGCTTTCAATAGTAGCCCCCAAGAAGGATTGAGACTTCATCCCGCCACCTTTCGTCAATGCACATTCTGTTCCCAGAAAGGTTGGCGCTTTGTCTCGATTCTTCTTTTTTCCAAAACTTCATAACGCATAACTCGGATTTTATCAAAATCCGGCTTTTTCGTCCACGACCCTTCATGGAGAAGGAGTTTCTTGACATGTAACTCAAAACTCGGATTTACCAGAATCCGGCTTTTCCTCCACAAACCTTCGTGGAGAAGGAACTTCGTGACGTCAGCGATGAAAACGTGCTGACATCATGGACGTTTGGGTTCAGTCAAAATCCTGAAACATATCTCTGACAGATTCTCGCGGGAAACGAGGAGATAGCCATTATCGCCCCGTCCCTCATTTCCCGGATTTTCCGGGCGTGACACGCATCAAAGATCCAACGGTCAAAATAGCCGTTGTGGCGCATCTTAACGCATTTCCGGCTATAAATAGCCGCCTCGGGCCCTCCGGTTTAACCTTCCGCTCTCTCATCTCCCTCAAGCCCCCTACGCCATTGCCAAAGAGCTGAAGTTCATGAGAGTGAGCAGAGTTCGTGCGACCGCACCTTCCCCGGAAAAACGACATCCGAGGATCCAGATCCTCGTCGCGCCGCCCAAACATGACCACCGGAGAATCACCCCGCGCTACGGAGGAGAGCTCCGTCGCCCTCGACATTGACAGTATCATCAATGACATAGACCCGCAGCTGGACTCTCCCGGCCGCGCCACCGCGAGCGCGCCGGAGGGAAACACCGGCAACTTGGCCCGCGGGGATCTTCCTCCCACGGCCTAGAACGTGTCGTCGTCATCTGCCACGCCAACTCCGCCTCTCGCCATCGAGCCAGTGGAAGAAAAACTCGCTCGCGGTGGTGAGGAGCACGCCGCCGCGGGCGCCGCCGGAGCGGAAGAAGACACGGAGGAAAACTCCAGGAACTGGAGCCACTGCAATGTGGTTCCGTCCCTTCTTCCGATAATGGAGAAGGAAGGGCTAATCCAGAAGGGAAAATGGCGGTACGAGGAGGACGACTCCGAGCCATCACCGAAAGCCGGAGAAAGGGTTCTCCTCACCTCCCACATTAGTAGAGGTATGGGATTTTCGCCTTCTGTCTTCTTCCTCCAAGTCCTGAACCACTACAACATCCAACCTCATAACCTTCCTCCCAACTCCGTTCTTTATCTAGCCGGGTTCCAGGCCCTCTTTGAAGGGTATCTAGGAATAGAACCTAGGTTAGATTTCTGGCAGTATTGCTTCGGGGTGAAGTGCAACCCCTCTGAGGGCGCTCTCCCCACCTGCGGGACCATCTCCTTCACCCTGCGTAGGTTTAGGGAGGATTGGTTTCCGAAAATCAAAACCTCGGAATCCGTCAAATTTTTGACGGGTTCCTTCTTCTATCACGAAGATGTCCCGTTTCTTGGAAAGGAAACGGGAATTCCACCTTTCATCAACTCTGCTGCCACTCCCCAAGATAATTGGGCAGTGGAGGCAGTCCAATCTTTGTCGGATGATCTGATGAGAATCAAATGACGCATCGCAAAACTTGTCTCCTCCTCTCACTGGCACCGACACAGTTCTGTGTTGGTTCGGGAGACGCATCCAGCCATTGGCTTATCGCGGAACCCAACTTTTGTGTGACTATACGGGCCCGGAGGATGCAATAAGGGGAACGGACAAAGCGTTCTCTAAGAGGGACTTCAAGAAGAGGGTAAATCATCTGGTCTCTACTCGCGACCAGTACGAAGAAAGCCGAGATATGTATCACGAGGGAAATCCAGCTCCAAAGGTAACATTTTTCTTCTTTGGGCACTTTCTCGGATTTTATCTTTCTCAGATTTCTAACTTAGCCGGATTTTGTGCTTTTTCCACAGCTGGCCGATCCCACTGATGAGGACCTTGCAACCGACGCCGAGTTGGACGCAATGCGTGCCAACTTTGCAGGCAGACGGAAATACAAGAAGCCATCCACTGCTCAAGAAGTGGTTGAACTTGACGGAATTACCGTCGCTACTTCTAGATAAATCATCCGGGTTTCTCTTTTCTCTGTTTTTTGTCGCAGGAATTTCTTTTCTTTCTCAGAATTCTAACTTCTCGGGTTTTCTCTTTCTAGCTTGGATCCGACAACATTGAAGCCCAAAAGCCGGAAGAAACTTAAGTCTGTTGCCCGGAGAGGGGCACAGCCTTCTCCTGCTGCTGCTCCCGACACTCCGGTCGCAGCTGCGGAGGAAAACATGGCTGCCAGGGAGGAGAAACCCCTGCAGACCAGCCAGCCCATTGCGTCCGAGTCGAACGCGAGGGAAATGGGCGGTGGAGCCGGAAGCCGGGGGTCCTTCCAATGTTCCATTGGAAAAACCAATCCCCAACTATGATCCGCAATTCAAGGTAAAAGAGGAACACTTTGACGAACATGGATATATTCATCCATGGGCGACAAAGTATTTTGCCCCAGCTCCTTTAATCCGTCCTTGGCCGCAAGGCGGACTTATTGTTAGGAATAACTTCGTAATTTTGCCTCGGCAGATAATCCAAGATGGCCTTTGCCACGTTGGAATTCTTTTAGCTGAGTATGCAAAAGAATTCAACGAGAACTTGTCGAGTCTTCAACGGATGAGCCACGTAATATCTCTAGCCCCCAAGCATTTTGCCAAAAGTCTACTTTTTTGACTTGATGCTTTTATCATTTCCTTGCTTGATTTTTGACTTAAGCGCTTTTTTCCCGTGTTTCAGCAAACCGCTGAAAACATTAACATGGAAGTTTTCAGCAAGCTTACTATCAAGAATAAGGAGGTGAAAATCCTTCTTAGTATTCTTGAAGATAAGGACTTGGAGCTGGCCTCCGTTCAGAAAAATATGGCTGAATCAACAGGTAAGTTTTATCAATGCTTTTGTTTGGAAAATTTTCTAAGTAATTTTCCAAGTTTTTAACTCTTCACTTTACTTACTTTGCAGCTTCTTTGGCGAAAGCCAAGCAAATTGCTGAAGATGTCGGCAATGCCGAGAACCTCCGGAAGGAAAACCTAGATCCTCAAAAGCTCACTGTGAAGCTCCAGAAGGACCTGGAGGCCAGCCAACTGGCTGTCGGCATTGCCGAGTCCAAGGCCTCCAACCAGGCCGAGAAGGACAAGGCCACCATCAGGACAAGGCCCTGAACCAACGCCTTGAGGAAGGCACGGATATGGACCGGATTCTTGGTAGGTTTTTTAACTTTTACCGGATTTTTCCTTTTTCCCTTCTTCTGTTTTCCTAACTTTGTTTTGTTGATTGAAAAAGAAGGTAGACCCCAACTTATCCGGATCGAAAGAATCCGGGCTTTCGAGAAGGTCTTCACCGCGCTTAAAGCTGCAAGGATGTTACTTATTAATAAGTACATTCTCGACAAAGCAGGAGAGTTCTCGGAAGTCAGTAAGCTTCCGGAGGCGATCGAGGAGGTGGCGAACCGCAAAGAATCGTGGTTCTGCTCCGCGGCTCGCGGTGGTGCGCGCATGGCCCTTGGGCTTATGCGTATGCACTATACCACCGCCAAGTCTTGGCACGTGGCGTCAGGTATCCCTCAAGGATACGCAGACGCTCAGCGGGCCAGCATCTTTGATGCTATCAAATGCCACACCACCAAGATTGCCAACATGGTGAACATCTCTACCTTCTACCCTGAGGAGGAAATTCCGACAACTCCAGAGGATTCCAGCGGTGAGGATGAAGACTCGGATCCCGAAGAAGCTGCTTGAATCCTGGGTAGAAGATAGGAAAATAGAAGCATTACTATTCTTACAATGTAATACCCATTGTAATGCTATCTATTCTTTTGTATAAACAAGTACTCCGCCTTTGCAGTTTAATTTATAAGTCTTTGCAAGTTTTCTGGGTTTTAATTCCTTTATGTTCTGAGTTCTCTGATTTATATGTCTTAATTGTCCTTAGTGTTTGAAATGGCTCGATAGTACATAATCTTTACACCAAGTGACTGGGTGTAACCGATCAGTCGAAACTCGGAAACATGGATCGTACTAAAGGCATTTTTACTTACTAATTTCAGTGACCCAACATAAAAACAATGAGATAATACTTAGAGAAAAATTAAGGAATTTTGAAATTTATATGAAACTCAGGCACGCATGCACAATCTGGGTTTCCTTAAGCCTCCTTAGGCCAAAAATCATTTAGTTTTTTTAGCTCCGAACACGCAGGCACAATTCGGATTAACATTGAGTAGTTTGAAAGATCATTAGGAAATAGATAATGCGGATTTATGCTTTGTACTATAATAAACATGTAAAAAAAACATAAATGCATGAATTTCGACAACTTTATTTCATGATCTCAAAGATGTTTACATAGAAATTGAACTAAGTGTAGAAGGGACGTAACTGCTGGATGCTCCAGGGTCTCTTTGTCTCTCCCAGTTAGACATCTATCTTTCTCTTTCTTTTGCGATTCAGTCTTTTGGGATCATCCTCCGTATCCCAAATATCTACAAGATAGTAAGATCCATTTTTCATAGCTTTGCTAATGACGAATGGTCCCTCCCAAAATGGGGCTAACTTGTGCTTCCTTTCTTGCACCAATCTTAGCACTAAGTCACCTTGTTTGAAAGAACGGTGTCTGATTTTCCGACTATGGTAGCATCGTAATCCCCGCTGATAAATGGAGGATCTTTGGAGCACAAGGTATCGTTCTTCTTCTAAAAGATCGACGGCATCCTGTTGTGCGTTTTCGGCATCCGAGTCATCGTAAGCCTGCACACTTGGGCTATCATGGAGCATGTCCGTTGGAAGCACTACTTCTGCACCATAGACCAGGAAAAACGGGGTTTGCCCTGTTGATCTATTTGGCGTCGTTCGAATACTTCAAAGCACGGAAGGTAATTCCTCTACCCATGCTCCATCTGCTCTATGAAGAGGAGATTTGAGTCTATGGCGTATTCCCTGCAGGATTGAGCTACTCATTCTTTCAACCTGCCCATTGGATTGTGGGTGTGCCACAGATGCAAGATCTAAGCGTATTCCCGTTTGTCGGCAATATTTTTCCAACTCCCCAATTGAGAAATTTGTCCTGTTATCTGTGATTATGTTGTGTGGAACGTCGTATCTCATGACTACGTCAATGATGAAATTTCTGGCAGTCATACCGTCAAGTTTTTTGATGGGTTTCGCCTCCACCCACTTGGTATACTTATCTACCGCAACGAGTAGATGTGTGAGTCCACCTCTTGCAGTTTTGAATGGTCCCATCATATCTAGCCTCCAGACCGCAAATGACCATGTAATGGGGATAGTTTTGAGTGCTTGGGCTGGCATATTCGTCTGCTTGGCGTAATACTGACATCAGGCACATGTATTTACTATGTTTTCAGCGTTTGTCTTGGCTATTAGCCAGAAAAACCCTGCAAGGAATGCTTTTTGATTGAGCATGATGTCCGCAATCTCCTGCGTGGATTTCTTGCAGGATTCTTCTGGCGAAGTACATCGCTAAAAAATTCTGACAGTGCTGCGTTTATACAAGCAACCATTAATTATTGTGTATCCTTTGCATCGATGTTGTATCTGTCTTTGCAAGACCTCGTCTGATCCATCCGGGAACTTCTGATCAACTAAGAACTTTAAATATGGAATTGTCCAATCCGGGTTAACAAGTAGGACTTCGATTGACTCGGAAACAAAAGGATAATCAACATCTCCACCTTTGGTCGATGGTTCATGCAAATGTTGGACAAACACACCTGGTGGTAGGGTTTTTACTCTTTCTGAGCCCATGCGGGCTAATGCATCCGTGTTCCAATTTTCTTCCCTTTTGATATGAAGTATTTCAAATCCCAGGAAGCAAATGACAAACTCGTCCACCGTTCTCCGATATTCGGCCATGATGGGGATTTTGGCGTCCCATGTTTGGTTTAGCTGATGTTGTACCAAATCTGAGTCACCATAGCATAGTATGCGTTTGACACTTATTTCTGCCACGTTATTACTGGCGTTGAAGTATATTTGTAATACATACTCCATAGTATCACCTTTTGGGGATTTTAGCACTACACCAGCTCCAGCGCCTTCCTTCATCTTGGATCCGTCAAAGTGCATGACCCAGTATTCCAACTCCGGCATTGATGTGTTTTCTATTGCTTCTGTCCAATCAGCGACAAAATTTGCCAACGCCTGGGATTTTATTGCCGTTCGGGGTTGGTACTTAATGTCGAACGCAGCTAGCTCGATGCCCCATTTGTCTACCCGACATGTTGCGTCCGCATTGTTAATAATATCCCCTAGCGGTGCTTTACATATCACTGTTATGGAATGTCCTTGGAAATAATCGCGGAGTTATCGAGATGCAAAAAACACGCCATATGCCAGCTTTTAATAGTGTGGATACCTTTGTTTTGACTCGGAAAATACTTCGCTCATAATACACTGGGTATTGATCTGGTATGCTTTGCTCTTCCTTCCGTCTTTCCACAACTATCACCGCGCTAATAACTTTGTTTGTCGCTGTAAGATACAGTAACATGGGTTCTTCGTCTTTTGGTGATGCCAAAATCGGAGTCTTCATCAAGATTTCTTTTAACTGGGTTAATGCTTTGTCCTTCACTTCTGTCCACTCAGATTTGTCGGATTTCTTCAACAATTTGTATAATGGCAGAGCTTTGTCTCCTAGCCGGCTTATAAACCTGCTGACTGCGGCTGCAGAACCCGTCAATCTTTGTACATCTTTTAAGCACGTAGGCTTTGAGATGTCCAAGATTACCTTGATCTTTTCCGGGTTTACTTCTATTCCTGTGTGAGAAACGATAAAACCCAGAAGTTTTCCCGAGGGAACCCCGAATACGCACTTTAATGGATTCAACTTCATTTTATAAGTGCACAAATTTTCGAAATTTTCTCGTAGATCTTCAAGGAGTGTATCCTTTTCCTTGGAAACGACGGCAATATCGTCCATGTAAACGTGTACGTTTTTGCCAATCTGACTATGCAAACAACGTTGCATGCAACGCTGGTATGTTGCAACTGCGTTCTTCAAGCCAAAAGGCATGGTTATGTAATAGTATGTCCCATACGGGGTTATGAAGGAAGTTTTGATTTGATCTTCCTCCTTCATACGTATTTGATGGTACCCGGAATAAGCATCCAAAAAGCATAAAAACTCAGAGCCAGCAGTGGCATCTATTATTTGATCAATTCGCCGTAACGCGAACCTATCTTTTGGACACAATTTGTTCAGACCGGTGTAATCTACACACATCCTAAGAACAGTACTATCTTTCTTCGGGACTAATACTGGGTTCGCAGACCAATCAGTATGTATAAATTCCCGGATAAAATCCGCTGCTAAGAGTCAGATAATTTCCTTACCAATAGCCTTCCGTCTTCTTCCGTCAAATCGATGAAGACCTTGTTTGACGGGTTTCGATCCTGGAATCACTTTGAGTTGAAGCTCAGCAAGTTCCCTGGGTACACCCGGCATTTCCGCAGGATATCAGGCAAAAATATCCCAGTTCTCACGGAGGAACTTGATGAGCGCGCTTTCCTATTTGTCGGTCATCCCAGTCCCCACTACGACAAGTTTTGTCGGATCTTTGGGATCTAGGA